>JAWZYU010000026.1:29117776-33917776 GCA_038380435.1 Ryuthela nishihirai
AACAGATGTAGCTCAGGACAGACTTGCTTGGAAAACTGAATTGCACGGTCTGGTTGGACCACCGTAGCCCATGGCTGCTTGAGGATGATGATGATGGCCTTTTGTTTAAAAACACAACTTTATACTGTCACTGAAACTATACCTTCACAACCTTCGCATTACATGATAGCAATGTATGTTTAACCATTGCAGATTCCTACCCAGAAGACTTCCGATTCTTTGATAATCCTAAGTTCCATTCCCCCACTGTGCCTTAAGACTTGCTTTAGAAATCCCAACTTTGCACTCAATGGGAAAGGTGTCAGTGCTATGCTCGGAAAAGGCCACTGCCACCTAATTCCCATCCGTAATAAGCTAAGACCTTGTATGTAGCAGAGCCATAACCTGTGCACATTAAAGAACACAGACTAATGCCTTCAAGGAACGCTTCCATCTATCGCCTAACAGTTGCCCAGTGTATCCTCCTTCCCCAACCCAACTCTGAGCCTTTCAGATCCTTGTGACCTGGCTATTCACAACTAAAACAACTCAAGAGTGAAATGGGCGAGGGTGGCTCAGTCAGTAGCGCGCAAGGCTCGTAATCTGTAGTTCCCAGGTTCGAGTCCCAGCTGGGTCAGCGTTGAGATTTGTCTCAGCAAAACTCCCCGCCCTGCCTACGATCAGTAGAGGACACCGATGGGCTTGGAAAGGCCGCCGTCCGTCGGATGGGGCGTTAAGCCGTGGCCCCGTATGCTGGAGAGCCATATCCTGTGCACGTTAAAGAACACACTGGATGACCTTGAGTCTCCCAACAGCTGTTCCAGTGGGTCCCCTCCCCCAACCTTCTCTGATCCTTCGGGGTCCTTGTGACCTGACCATTAGCCCATGGTGTGCAAAAAAGTGCCACTCAGAGGTAAAACCAACCTAACCCGAGAGTGAAAATTTGAACTGTGAAATTGTGGTTTCCTTGTTTTTGAACTAAGTGTATGATCTCTGGTTTACGTGAATTGAACTCATTACTCTCTTTTACAACCCCGCCCTGCCCACGGTCAGTAGGGGACACCGATGGGCTTGGAAAGGCCGCCGTCCGTCGGATGGGACGTTAAGCCGTGGCTCCGTGTGCGGGAGAGCCATACCCTGTGCACGTTAAAGAACACGCTGGATGGCCTTGACGGGAGGCTACCATCTGTCTCCCAACAGCTGTTCCAATGGGTCCCATCCCCCAACCTTCTCTGAGCCTTCGGGGTCCATGTGACCTGTCCATTTAGCCCATGGTGTGCAAAAAAGTGCAGCCGCTCAGAGATAAAACAACCCAACCCAACCCTCTTATACAATCCACTTACTGTCACGCAAGAGCAATCCTTGATCCCTAAACCAGCAGTTGATTTTTTTTTGTTACAATCCAGTGCTTCACTGTAAGAACTTTTGCACGCATCAGTAAATCCGAATTGATGACAGCGCGTTGCCGCAATTACGGTCATCAATGTTTTCAAATTGGGCGGTTTAATGCAATGAAATGATGAGCTTATAAAAGGAGATTTACTTTAAGAATATGAATAGTGGAAATCATTGATGCAAATAAATCGTAACAGACAAAGTTCAGTTTCATCAACCAACTGGTTTTTGCCATTTGTAAACAGAGATTTGTCATTTTGAAGTAAATGTTTTCGCTTCATTCCTTTAAGTCTAAGGACGTCAACTTCAAGCGAATTCTTTTGTCTTTTCTTGCACATCAAAAGTAGTTTCCTTTTCTGCGCCCCAAAATGAATTAACTCTTTCCCACTCGAAAATGACTTTAATATTTTGCCTCCCGAATTAATCGATTTTTTTTTACCAGCTCCATATAAGTTTGCTTTTTGAAATAAAAGATGAATATACTTTTTACCGCCCAAATGAAATCAATTTTTGCTATCAGAATCAATTTCCCTTTCATGGTTTTTTTCACTTCAGAAATATTTATATTTTGCAACCTCGAATAGGGGTGACTCAGTCGGTAGCGCGCCAGGCTCGTAATCTGTAGTTCCCAGGTTCGAGTCCCAGCTGGGTCAGCGTTGAGATTTATCTCCGCAAAATTCCCCGCCCTGCCCACGGTCAGTAGGGGACACCGATGGGCTTGGAAAGGCCGCCGTCCGTCGGATGGGACGTTAAGCCGTGGCCCCGTGTGCGGGAGAGCCATACCCTGTGCACGTTAAAGAACACGCTGGATGGCCTTGACGGGAGGCTACCATCTGTCTCCCAACAGCTGTTCCAATGGGTCCCATCCCCCAACCTTCTCTGAGCCTTCGGGGTCCATGTGACCTGGCCATTTAGCCCATGGTGTGCAAAAAAGTGCCGTTCAGAGGTAAAACAACCCAACCTCGAATGAACTTAGTTTTGTGTCAGGTTCATAGCAATTGCATTTTTAAGTTTAGTGCAGCTCTATTCAATTGCAGATAACAATTTTAAGTACTGTTTATTTCTTCCATTTCATTTCACCCACTCAGGGGAAAAACAAATTGTGGGCGGGGGTGGCTCAGCCGGTAGCACGCCAAACTCGTAATCTGGAGTTCCTAGGTTCGAATCCCGCCTGGGCCATGATTGATATTTTCCTCCGCACAATTCCTCGAGCTGCCCTCGGTCAGTAGGGGGCAACAGTGAGCTTGGGAATGCTACCATCCATCGTATGGGACGTTAAGCCGTAGCCCATTGTACAGGAGAATTGTACTCAGTGCACGTTAAAAAACACATTGGATGGCCTTGACGGGAGGATGCCATCTGTCTGCTTACAGCTATCCATTGGGTCCCCTTCCCCCAATCTTCTCTGTACCCTCGAGGTCCTTTGTAACCTGACCATTTAGCCCATTATGTGCAAAAAATTGCCGTTCAGAGGTAAAGCCCAACCGTTCAGAGGCAAAGCCCAACCCATTTGATTTCAAGTCCTGTACAGTCGCTCAAAAAAATATCCGAACACTACGGTTGATTACAGAATTCATAAAATATATCTGGCAACGATTTTTTTAGAAATTAGTGGTTTGGCAACCTTCGTGTCACGTGACACGAAGGTTACCAGATCACTAATTTCTAAAAAAACGCTGCCAGATATTTTTTCTGAATTCTGTAATCAACCACAGCGTTCGGATACTTTTTTGAGCGACTGTACATAATTCCATAACGATTTAAATATTGCTTTCGGGGTAAAAAAAACCTACTCCTCAAGCAGCTCCTTGCCAAAGAGACTTGACCGAGCCTGTCAGTATAATATACCCTAGGGAAGGAATCTCAGAAGAAAGACCACACATGAAATTTATATTATATTTTTTAGTGACCATAGCCTCCTATAAAAAAAATCTATGAGTTATCTGGGGTTCAAACCCAGGTCCCCATTAACTCTAAAAATCTTCTTCGTTTATATATAATTTCTAAATGAATTAACCATTAAAAATGTCTTTAAGAATCATTGAGCATTGCAAGTTTCCAAATTAATTACCCCTAAAATTCTGAAAATTTACTGTTTTGAGACAATATCACAATAGGAAACGAAAAAGGCATTTGGTTTACTTTGGTTACTAACACAATTAAAAAACGAAATTTGTTAAACAACTGATGTTTATTCGATGTTATTTAGTTATACCAGGCACCTATCATCTTCCTGTTATTCGTTTTACTGAGCACTCCCAATCGGCTGGGGAAAAAGTTGCTCAGTCGGTAGCGCGCCAGGCTCGTAATCTGATCTCCTGCTGTCGACCAGAAAGGTAACACCAATGGGCTTGAAATGGCCGCTGTCCTTCGGATGGAACGTTAAATCGTGGGTCCGTGTGCGGTAGAGCCACACCCTGTGGACACTAAAGAACGCGCTGGATGGCTTTGATGGGAAGGTACTATTTGTCTCTTTAACAATTGGTCAGTGTGTCCTTCTAACCTTCTCTGAGACTTTGGGGTCCTTGTAAACCGGCCATTTAGCCAATTGTGAGCAAGAATTGGGTTGTTTTACCTCTGAGCGGCACTTTTTTGCACACCATGGGCTAAATTGGCAGGTCACATGGACCCCGAAGGCTCAGAGAAGGTTGGGGGAGGAGACCCACTGGAACAGCTGTTGGGAGACAGATGGTAGCCTCCCGTCAAGGCCATCCAGATTGTTCTTTAACGTGCACAGGGCATGCCTCTTTCGCACACGGAATGGCCGCTGTCCTTCGGATGGAACGTTAAATCGTGGGTCCGTGTGCGGTAGAGCCACACCCTGTGGACACTAAAGAACGCGCTGGATGGCTTTGATGGGAAGGTACTATTTGTCTCTTTAACAATTGGTCAGTGTGTCCTTCTAACCTTCTCTGAGACTTTGGGGTCCTTGTAAACCGGCCATTTAGCCAATTGTGAGCAAGAATTGGGTTGTTTTACCTCTGAGCGGCACTTTTTTGCACACCATGGGCTAAATTGGCAGGTCACATGGACCCCGAAGGCTCAGAGAAGGTTGGGGGAGGAGACCCACTGGAACAGCTGTTGGGAGACAGATGGTAGCCTCCCGTCAAGGCCATCCAGATTGTTCTTTAACGTGCACAGGGCATGCCTCTTTCGCACACGGGGCAACGGCTTAACGTCCCATCCGACGGACGGCGGCCTTTCCAAGCCCATCGGTGTCCCCTACTGACAGTGGGCAGGGCGGGGAATTTTTGCGGAGATAAATCTCAACGCTGACCCAGCTGGGACAAAAGGAAGCATGTGCTGCGGCCTAAGTATATTTCTAAATATATAAGGGTACTTAATTTTCTATTTTATACTCTTAACATATAATACTATACTCTGAAATATTGCCTACCAAACATAAAACCAATGTCGATCACTCCATTTCTCGAAATAACTTACTCATTTACAAAAGTTCCACTTGCACTTTTCTAACACTTCCTGTTTTAGTTACCCATTATGATTTTGGCAAGCAAATATAAGAATGAAAAGCTGTTAAATTAATTCCCTCAAAAAATAAGAGGGCACACTGATTTTCATTGAATTATGAAAAATGATAATAGCAAAAATTGTAATAATAAATGTTAAAAATCTAGATGAATTTGTTACACTTTTTGGCGCAATTTTTGATGAATAAGAGCAATAAAAGATTCCTTATTATTTATATGGAAAAGTCACAACCAACCACCTAGATTAGGTTGGGTTGGGTTATTTACCTCTGAGCGGCACTTTTTTGCACACCATGGGCTAAATGGCCAGGTCACATGGACCCCGAAGGCTCAGAGAAGGTTGGGGGAGAGGACCCACTGGAACAGCTGTTGGGAGACAGATGGTAGCCTCCCGTCAAGGCCATCCAGCGTGTTCTTTAACGTGCACAGGGTATGGCTCTCCCGCACACGGGGCCACGGCTTAACGTCCCATCCGACGGACGGCGGCCTTTCCAAGCCCATCGGTGTCTCCTACTGACCGTGGGCAGGGCGGGGAATTTTGCGGAGATAAATCTCAACGCTGACCCAGCTGGGACTCGAACCTGGGAACTACAGATTACGAGCCTGGCGCGCTAACGACTGAGCCACCCCCACCCCACCTAGATTAGGGGAAACGCTGATTTTCAGAACATAGCCCAGAAGTAGAGCACTGAATATCATCAGAAATTCGTGGGTTCGATCCCACCAGGCTCAAGAGAAGTTTCCCTCTGTAATGATCTCACTTCCTGCTAATTAAGTCTGCACACTATTAAACACGAGAAAAGCCTCATCCAGAAACTTCCAGATCTCTCACCTGATATTAAGTATCCGAATCTTCTTGACGCCGAAGTTCAATTCCTCCAACAGAGCACAAACACCGAGAGAAGACAGAGCATGTCACGTGGTCACCAGGCAACTGCCACCAGCAGTGTGCCGCCAGTAGAGTTGGAAGATGCCGGCTGAGGACGAGGAGATGGCGGCGCCCTGACCCGACCTCCAGTACGTCGCCTAGGCTACGTGACCGGCGGCTAGCGGCGTTCGTGCGTTGAAAAGGATCTCATTGGCCAGATGGCCTACCTGCCAAGTGAGCAGCAGTAGGATGGCGGAAGGGAAGACTTCCTCTCCCCCGTCTCGTGCACACCATAGCTGTTGGATATGGATGAGGGTCGGATTCCAGTGACTTACCTCCCCCCCCTCTCCCAGTCCCTGTTGCCTCCCATGTCGCCTTTCGCAATTGCATAACTCTGTGTGACTGGATAAGCGAAGTCACACAGCTGGGATTTCGTGGGCGTCTGTTATCACACACGGATCCTGCCAGTTCAGTAAAGTCACGACTCTGAACTACAATCGGATCCTTTTCGTAGATGGAAACTAGAACGATGAAAACTGTACGCTGATAAAGAAAATGGATCTAACCTCGGAATATGCAGTCATCGTTAAAAGTACCTAGATAAGTCACTTCGGAATTCGTTGTTAATGAGGAGGCTTGTTAAATAGGGTTATTGGTGATGATCCCTTAAATACGCCCCTCTGTCCTAAGTCAAAAATGACCTTAAATCAAATCAAAATTAATATTAAGAATATTATTTTAAAACTTTAATCAGTTTTTTGACTATTTCACTGCTACAGCTCTTTTATCGTAATAATCGTTTTAACGTGCTATAAAAGGATATGGGGCGGGGGTGGCTCAGTCGGTCAGTCGGGCCAGGCTCGTAATCTGTAGTGCCCAGGTTCGAGTCCCAGCTGGGTCAGCTTTGAGATTTATCTCCGAAAAATTCCCCGCCTTGCCCACGGTCAGTAGGGGACACCGATGGGCTTGGAAAGGCCGCCGTCCGTCGGATGGAACGTTAAACCGTGGCCCCGTGTGCGGGAGAAACATACCCTGTGCACGTTAAAGAACACGCTGCATGGCCTTGACGGGGGGCTACCATCTGTCTCCCAACAGCTGTTCCAGTGGGTCCCCTCCCCCAACCTCTGAGCCTTCGGGGTCCATGTGACCTGACTATTTAGCCCATGGTGTGCAAAAAAGTGCCGCTCAGAGGTAAAACAACCCAACCCAACAAAAGGATATAAATCATACATATATATACATATATACTCAGAAGCAGGGCAGGATATGGGGGGGAAAAGGGGGCCATGCCCCCCTTTCAGAATGCTAGTAAGGGTAATACAGGCAAAAATTATTAAACTTATTCTTTCTTCATGCATTTTTGAAGGACTTTTTATAAGAACTGTAAAACGGATAGGAAAATGTTATAGTACATTGGAAATTCAGTTTACATTTTTCAGGCTTCATACTGTTTCGTGCCCTCTATTCCCTCGATTTTTTTTTCAAGATCCGGGCCTGAGTAGAGTCTATCAAGTGGTGTTTTTTAATATCCATAGGTTTTCCTACACAAGTACAGTTGCTCAAAAAAGTATCCGAACACTATGGTTGATTACAGAATTCAGAAGAAATATCTGGCAGCGATTTTTTTTAGAAATTAGTGATCTGGCAAACCTTCGTGTCACGTGACACGGCACTTTTTTGCACACCATGGGCTAAATGGCCAGGTCACATGGACCCCGAAGGCTCAGAGAATGTTGGGGGAGGGGACCCACTGGAGCAGCTGTTGGGAGACAGATGGTAGCCTCCCGTCAAGGCCATCCAGCGTGTTCTTTAACGTGCACAGGGTATGGCTCTCCCGCACACGGGGCCACGGCTTAACGTCCCATCCGACGGACGGCGGCCTTTCCAAGCCCATCGGTGTCCCCTACTGACCGTGGGCAGGGCGGGGAATTTTTGCGGAGATAAATCTCAACGCTGACCCAGCTGGGACTCGAACATGGGAACTACAGCTTTCGAGCCTGGCGCGCTACCGACTGAGCCACCCCCGCCCCCTGAATTGGTGAGCAGTGGCCAGATGCAGTAGATGTTGCCCAGGACAGACTTGCTTGGAGAACTAAATTGCACGGTCTGGTTGGACCTCCGTAGCCATTGCTGATTGAGGAGGATGATGATGGCTATCTTCAAATGTTTATCATTGAACAGAGTTGTATGAAAGTGTCTGGTTCTGTTGAATTAATTTTTTACAATTAATATATACTTTATCGTAATTCCCAGTGTTTGTGGAAGAGGAAAAAAGAGAGTGTGATGCCATACTGACAATACCTATGATAAATCAATGGTATTAATTTTATTATAAATACGCAGATATAGTCACGTGCATATTCAGTAGGGGGATGGGTAGTGCTCTAACGCACTGCTCTGAAATCTTTGGAAGATGTAAATTGGAAAATGATGAAACAATTCACAGGCACGGTTTGAGGAAAGCGTATATGTTAACTGAAATTACGTAAAAAAGATACTAAATCCATTGCAGTTTGTAAGGGTATAGAAATTGGGGATTTCTTATCTCTTGTTTTCAATCTGTAACTGCGAAAAACTAAACATGAAATAAGACACTAATCAGTAAGCGATGAAATTATTAGTGAATATTTTTGTTTTCTGAGCTACCAGTAGAGATAGCGTTGTTTTCAACGAGGGTTGGGTTGTTTTACCTCTGAGCGGCACTTTTTTGCACACCATGGGCTAAATGGCCAGGTCACATGGACCCCGAAGGCTCAGAGAAGGTTGGGGGAGGGGACCCACTGGAACAGCTGTTGGGAGACAGATGGTAGCCTCCCGTCAAGGCCATCCAGCGTGTTCTGTAACGTGCACAGGGTATGGCTCTCCCGCACACGGAGCTACGGCTTAACGTGGCCCCGTGTGCGGGAGAAACATAGAACTTAACGTCCCATTCGACGGACGGCGGTCTTTCCAAGCCCATCGGTGTCTCCTACTGACCGTGGGCAGGGCGGGGAATTTTGCGGAGATAAATCTCAACTATGAACCAGCTGGGACTCGAACCTGGGAACTGCAGATTACGAGCCTGGCACGCTACCGACTGAGCCACCCCCGCCCCTTTCAACGAGGCAAACCAACTTTTGTGGGTAACTGAAGTGAATGTTTCTTTAAACATGAACTGCTCCAAATGCATAAATGGGAAAAAGCCCCCCCCCCCCCCCCTTACTGACAATACAAATATCTTGAGCACACTACTGCATTCTGTGCGCCAAGATCAAGATTTGTTTTACGGTTATCCGAATAAAACCTGAGGATCAGCACCCCCGAAAAAAAGCTTGGGTTCGCCACCATACTAAAAAACGTTTGATTCAGCACCATACCAAAAAAATTTGGTCAGCACCCTTTTAAAAATATCTTTGGTTCAGCACCCCACTAAAAAAATCTTTGGTTGAGCATCCCTCTAAAAACTTAGGTTCAATACTCCCTTAAAAAAAACTTAAGTTCCGCACCCAGCAAAATATATTTGGTCAGCACCTCTTTAAAAAAAACAGCTTCAGCACTCCCCTAAAAAAATAATAATCCGGATATACATCTAGATGTACTATCTATAAATTATACTCCCTGAGTAATTACTTGATATTTATTACACACAATCCACGATAACAAAATTTATTACCATCTTGTCATATGTATTAAATCTTAAAAGTTTTAAAATCTTTACTTTGTATCATATAAATACATATTTTAATGTTAAAACCACATATATATATAAAGTACATAATATTAAAATTCAAACACATTCTTTCATTACATATATACAACATATGATACAGAATGTATACATGCATACAATTTGTAGAGTTTATTTACAGTTGTACATCAGCGGTATGCAGGGAGCTCTCGGCTACTAATTCCATGTCATTTGGTAGAGCATAGCTGCCAGTCCACCAACACTAGCCAGCAGGCCCAAAGTTCCTGTGGCCAGAAGCGTGGATACTGAAAGAGGATACCTCTCGAAAAATGACTTGTCAAAAGGCAAGGCTGGAGCTTCCTGTGAAAACAAACAGAAAAAAGGAATTACTTTCTCCTCTTTGTGTAGAGTATTTGAAGCACATTAAATAATCGTTGCAATATTTTTTTCTATATAATTCATGCAGAGTTGGGTTGGGTTGTTTTACCTCTGAGCGGCACTTTTTTGCACATCATGGGCTAAATGGCCAGGTCACATGGACCCCGAAGGCTCAGAGAAGGTTGGGGGAGGGGACCCACTGGAACAGCTGTTGGGAGACAGATGGTAGCCCCCCGTCAAGGCCATCCAGTGCACAGGGTATGGCTCTCCCGCACACGGCTTAACGTCCCATCCGACGGACGGCGGCGTTTCCAAGCCCATCGGTGTCCCCAACTGACCGTGGGCAGGGCGGGGAATTTTGCGGAGATAAATCTCAACGCTGACCCAGCTGGTACTCGAACCTGCGAACTACAGATTACGAGCCTGGCGCGCTACCGACTGAGCCACCCCCGCCCCTAATTCATGCAGAAAATCATGAATTACATTTATTTCTCATAACCCAAACCTATTAACTCCAAATTTTTCATTATTCAATTCTTACTCTATATTTTCAGACTTTTAGGGAACATTTGTTTGAAAGAGTGTACTGTATAATTTAGGGAACATTTATGTAAAAAATTGTACTGTATAATTTAGGGAACGTTTGAAAGATTATACTGTATAATTTAGGGAACATTTGTGTAAAAAATTGTACTACATAATTTAAGGAACGTTTGAAAGATTGTACTGTATATTTTAGGGAACGTTTTGAAGATTGTACTGTATAATTTAGGGTAGGTTTGAAAGATTATACTATATAATTTAATAATGCCATAATTCAGGGAACGTTTGAAAGATTATACTGTATAATTTAGGGAACATTTGTGTAAAAAATTGTACTACATAATTTAAGGAACGTTTGAAAGATTGTACTGTATATTTTAGGGAACGTTTTAAAGATTGTACTGTATAATTTAGGGTAGGTTTGAAAGATTATACTATATAATTTAATAATGCCATAATTCAGGGAACGTTTGAAACATTATACTGTATAATTTAGGGAACGTTTGAAATATCGTACTGTATAATGTAGGGATCTTATAAAACTGGGCGTATAGGGACCAAGGGAGAGGAGACTACAGCCAACTAGGGTCTTAAGGGCAAATTTTTTTATTCGGTTCCCCCCATTATTACGAATAATTTACTAATACATAGTTAGAATATAAAAAAAAATGTTTGAATAGCATTTAATAAACAAAATAAAAATTGTTGAAATGAAATTTATAGAACTGGAAAGTTAAAAATTCTTCCGGGGTCCTGACCCTTCAGAGACACAGAGGTTTGACTACGGTACCCTATTCTAATAAGCAGTCCTTCATATACGAAAATACTTTTAGTTATGGTGGATTCCGTACCTTCTGGACTTACCAAATGACATTTTTAAACCTGTGAGGAAGACACTCTTTTGTAACTGGATATCGTACCAATAAATTCGCCTATGAGAGAGAGGTATTGCAGCACATGTGCTGAAATGTAAAATCCCTAAGCCTTGCATTACAGTTCTCAGGTTCAAGTCCCGCCTGAGTTGAGATTAACTCCGCTAACTCCATCCCGTGGCCGAGTGGTTAGCAGCTTGGCTACTGATCTAAGGGACCTGGGTTCGAGCCCCGGTTAAGGCATGGATGTAGGTGTCGTTTTTCTGCTGAGGTCTTGCCATCCTCACAGACCTTCTACCTTGGCATATATACTGACAGACTCCTGTCAGAGCTCTGTGACAAGCAGCTGCTTGAGGGGGGGTATTTATTTTACCCCTTCCCTGTCTTTGGTGAGAAAGGGGGCCAATGGACTTGGAAAGAACGTCCGTCGGATGGGGCGTTAAGCCGTGGCTCCGTGTGCGGAGAGCCACACCTTTTGCACGCTAAAGAACACACTGGATGGCCTTGACGAGAGGCTACCATCTGTCTCCTAACAGGTGTCCAGTGCTTTCCTTTCCAACCCTTGGGGAAAGCTCTTCTCTCAGCCCTTCAGGTTCCTGAGTTGGCCACTTTGGCCCAAAAAGTGTCGCTCAGAGGAGAACAATTCAACACAACCCTTTATTACAATTCAAGTTGGGCTTTTACGAACTACCAAAAGTTACAAGAACAAGACGAAAGCTTTACGGATTAATATTTCAGAAAGTGAATATGTCTGGTAATGAGTATAAAGAACATGTCTAGCACGACCTAAAGATAATCACTCTTTAGTCCTGAATAGTATCTGCCCTAAAGGGACTTCACCTTTGTTGACTTACCTGATATTCTGGCTCTGTCATCCAAACTTTATTCCTTGTTATCCTGCCCATAGCATGAAGAACCTGAAAGGCAAATAATTCGTTAACATTAAAGTGAGACAATGAAGAATGGGTTTATTGCGAAACAAATTAATCATGAAGCGAAAAATTAATAATGCACTGAATAAAACGGACAATTGGCCTCAAAAAAGATAATGATTAATTGGACCATTTAAAACACTAAACTGCACGTAACAGCTAAGGAGCGTCAACACTAAACTGTACCTAACAGCTAAGGAGCGTCAACATTAAACTATACGTAGCAGCTAAGGAGTGTCAACACTAAACTGTACGTAACAGCTAAGGAGTGTCAACACTAAACTGTACGTAACAGCTAAGGAGTGTCAACATTAAACTATACGTAACAGCTAAGGAGTGTCAACACTAAACTGTACGTAACAGCTAAGGAGTGTCAACACTAAACTGTACGTAACAGCTAAGCAGCGTCAACATTAAACTATACGTAACAGCTAAGGAGTGTCAACACTAAACTGTACGTAACAGCTAAGGAGTGTCAACACTAAACTGTACGTAACAGCTAAGGAGCGTCAACATTAAACTATACGTAACAGCTAAGGAGTGTCAACACTAAACTGTACCTAACAGCTAAGGAATGTCAACACTAAACTGCACGTAATAGCTAAGGACCGTCAACACTAAACTGCACGTAATAGCTAAGGACCGTCAACACTAAACTGTACGTAACAGCTAAGGAGTGTCAACACTAAACTGTACCTAACAGCTAAGGAGCGTCAACACAAAACTGCACGTAACAGCAAAGGAGCGTCAACATTAAACTATACGTAACAGCTAAGGAGTGTCAACACTAAACTGTACCTAACAGCTAAGGAGTGTCAACACTAAACTGCACGTAATAGCTAAGGACCGTCAACACTAAACTGTACGTAACAGCTAAGGAGTGTCAACACTAAACTGTACCTAACAGCTAAGGAGCGTCAACATTAAACTATACGTAGCAGCTAAGGAGTGTCAACACTAAACTGTACGTAACAGCTAAGGAGTGTCAACACTAAACTGTACGTAACAGCTAAGGAGTGTCAACACTAAACTGTACCTAACAGCTAAGGAATGTCAACACTAAACTGCACGTAATAGCTAAGGACTGTCAACACTAAACTGTACGTAGCAGCTAAGGAGTGTCAACACTAAACTGCACGTAACAGCTAAGGAGCGTCAACACTAAACTGTACGTAACAGCTAAGGAGTGTCAACACTAAACTGTACCTAACAGCTAAGGAGCGTCAACATTAAACTATACGTAGCAGCTAAGGAGTGTCAACACTAAACTGTACGTAACAGCTAAGGAGTGTCAACACTAAACTGTACGTAACAGCTAAGGAGTGTCAACATTAAACTATACGTAACAGCTAAGGAGTGTCAACACTAAACTGTACGTAACAGCTAAGGAGTGTCAACACTAAACTGTACGTAACAGCTAAGCAGCGTCAACATTAAACTATACGTAACAGCTAAGGAGTGTCAACACTAAACTGTACGTAACAGCTAAGGAGTGTCAACACTAAACTGTACGTAACAGCTAAGGAGCGTCAACATTAAACTATACGTAACAGCTAAGGAGTGTCAACACTAAACTGTACCTAACAGCTAAGGAATGTCAACACTAAACTGCACGTAATAGCTAAGGACCGTCAACACTAAACTGTACGTAACAGCTAAGGAGTGTCAACACTAAACTGTACCTAACAGCTAAGGAGCGTCAACACAAAACTGCACGTAACAGCAAAGGAGCGTCAACATTAAACTATACGTAACAGCTAAGGAGTGTCAACACTAAACTGTACCTAACAGCTAAGGAGTGTCAACACTAAACTGCACGTAATAGCTAAGGACCGTCAACACTAAACTGTACGTAACAGCTAAGGAGTGTCAACACTAAACTGTACCTAACAGCTAAGGAGCGTCAACACTAAACTGTACCTAACAGCTAAGGAGCGTCAACACAAAACTACACCTAACAGCTAAGGAGCGTCAACACAAAACTGCACGTAACAGCTAAGGAGTGTCAACACTAAACTGTACCTAACAGCTAAGGAATGTCAACACTAAACTGCACGTAATAGCTAAGGACTGTCAACACTAAACTGTACGTAGCAGCTAAGGAGTGTCAACACTAAACTGCACGTAACAGCTAAGGAGCGTCAACACTAAACTGTACCTAACAGCTAAGGAGCGTCAACATTAAACTATACGTAACAGCTAAGGAGTGTCAACACTAAACTGTACGTAACAGCTAAGGAGTGTCAACACTAAACTGTACGTAACAGCTAAGGAGTGTCAACATTAAACTATACGTAACAGCTAAGGAGTGTCAACACTAAACTGTACGTAACAGCTAAGGAGTGTCAACACTAAACTGTACGTAACAGCTAAGCAGCGTCAACATTAAACTATACGTAACAGCTAAGGAGTGTCAACACTAAACTGTACGTAACAGCTAAGGAGTGTCAACACTAAACTGTACGTAACAGCTAAGGAGCGTCAACATTAAACTATACGTAACAGCTAAGGAGTGTCAACACTAAACTGTACCTAACAGCTAAGGAATGTCAACACTAAACTCCACGTAATAGCTAAGGACCGTCAACACTAAACTGTACGTAACAGCTAAGGAGTGTCAACACTAAACTGTACCTAACAGCTAAGGAGCGTCAACACAAAACTGCACGTAACAGCAAAGGAGCGTCAACATTAAACTATACGTAACAGCTAAGGAGTGTCAACACTAAACTGTACCTAACAGCTAAGGAGTGTCAACACTAAACTGCACGTAATAGCTAAGGACCGTCAACACTAAACTGTACGTAACAGCTAAGGAGTGTCAACACTAAACTGTACCTAACAGCTAAGGAGCGTCAACACTAAACTGTACCTAACAGCTAAGGAGCGTCAACACAAAACTACACCTAACAGCTAAGGAGCGTCAACACAAAACTGCACGTAACAGCTAAGGAGTGTCAACACTAAACTGTACCTAACAGCTAAGGAATGTCAACACTAAACTGCACGTAATAGCTAAGGACTGTCAACACTAAACTGTACGTAGCAGCTAAGGAGTGTCAACACTAAACTGTACCTAACAGCTAAGGAGTGTCAACATTAAACTATACGTAACAGCTAAGGAGTGTCAACACTAAACTACACCTAACAGCTAAGGAGCGTCAACACAAAACTGCACGTAACAGCTAAGGAGCGTCAACATTAAACTGTACCTAACAGCTAAGGAGTGTCAACACTAAACTGTACCTAACAGCTAAGGAGTGTCAACACTAAACTGCACGTAACAGCTAAGGAGTGTCAACACTAAACTGTACCTAACAGCTAAGGAGTGTCAACACTAAACTGCACGTAATAGCTAAGGAGCGTCAATACTAAACTGTACGTAACAGCTAAGGAGCGTCAACACTAAACTGTACGTAACAGCTAAGCAGCGTCAACATTAAACTATACGTAACAGCTAAGGAGTGTCAACACTAAACTACACCTAACAGCTAAGGAGTGTCAACACTAAACGGCACGTAACAGCTAAGGAGCGTCAATATTAAACTGCACGTAACAGCTAAGGAGCGTCAACACTAAACTGCACGTAACAGCTAAGGAGTGTCAACACTAAACTGTACCTAACAGCTAAAGAGTATCAACACTAAACTGCACGTAACAGCTAAGGAGCATCAACACTAAACTGCACGTAACAGCTAAGGGCTGTCAACACTAAACTGTACCTAACAGCTAAGGAGTGTCAACATTAAACTATACGTAACAGCTAAGGAGTGTCAACACTAAACTGTACCTAACAGCTAAGGAGTGTCAACACTAAACTGCACGTAACAGCTAAGGAGTGTCAACACTAAACTGCGCGTAACAGCTAAGAAGCGTCAACACTAAACTTCACCTAACAGCTAAGGAGTGTCAACACTAAACTTCACATAACAGCTAAGGAGCGTCAACACTAAACTTCACGTAACAGCTGAGTGTCAACACTAAACTGTATGTAACAGCTAAGGAGCGTCAACACTAAACTGCACGTAACAGCTAAGGAGCGTCAACTAAACTGTACGTAACAGCTAAGGAGCGTCAACACTAAACTGCACGTAACAGCTAAGGAGCGTCAACACTAAACTGTACGTAACAGCTAAGGAGCGTCAACACTAAACTGTACGTAACAGCTATGGAGCGTCAACACTAAACTGTACGTAACAGCTAAGGAGCGTCAACACTAAACTGCACGTAACAGCTAAGGAGCGTCAACTAAACTGTACGTAACAGCTAAGGAGCGTCAACACTAAACTGCACGTAACAGCTAAGGAGCGTCAACACTAAACTGTACGTAACAGCTAAGGAGCGTCAACACTAAACTGTACGTAACAGCTAAGGAGCGTCAACACTAAACTGTACGTAACAGCTAAGGAGCGTCAACACTAAACTGTACGTAACAGCTAAGGAGCGTCAACACTAAACTGCACGTAACAACAAAGTGCATCAATAGTCGTGTTAAAAAGGACATATACATACTTACAAAATTCTCATGCGACCATGGGCTACGAAGGTCCAACCAGACTACAATTTAATTCTCCCAACACGTCTGTCCTGAGCTACAGCTGCTGCATTCGGACACTGCAGGCCAATTCTAACGATGTCCTATTTGGCATTGTCTGATTGGCACTGGCCTAGATCACCTCCATTTTCTGATACCTTTAGGCACATTCTTCATAATCCTATTCGTCAATCAGCAATGATGCATACGGGCATCATGACCAAACCCATGAATCATCTCTCTGCCCATTATGCCACTCAGAGGTAATTGCTGACTACTTTACCTAATGGCATCATTGCTTGCAAAGTCAAACCACCTAATTCAAGCTTCTAGAATCAAAGGCATTAAATTTCCTGTTAACTTACTCAGTGGTATCAGAATAATATAAAGCTCTGGAAGGAATCAGAATAATATAAAATCTCTCAGAATAATATAAAGCTCTGGAAGGTTTGCCTCGGCAAGCTGTGTGGGCATGACCATATATCTGGTACTGAAAGCAGCGCAGTGGGTCCGGTATATATGGCCGTACCTCCACAATGTAATAACCTGCTTTGATGGAAGAAGGCAGGCGTGGCGTGTTAAATATTCAATCAGTACCCAGGTGGATACCAATTTCCCATCACGGCGTGTCAAAACCTGATGGACCGCTGTTACTCCTTGAGAGGTGAGCTCTGACAGGATTTCCTTCTCGGTGACTTTGAGAAGTCCCCAGTCAATGATCACACCCTGAGAGGAATTCTAGGTTTTGTGGTGAGTGACCGTGACAGCCTCCCACCAATCTCTGTAACCTTCAGGAGCAGTTCCGAATGTTTCGAACAAGCGGTCTCAATTTGCCAGGTCATAGGCACGTGACGGATTTCGAAGAACCCGCAAGACTACCTACCATAGTATATGTATGGTAGGTGGTCATATTATTCTGATACGACTGTGTATTTACAAAGGATCCATGGGTTGGGTTGTTTTACCTCTGAGCGGCACTTTTTTGCACACCATGGGCTAAATGACCAGGTCACAGGGACCCCGAAGTCTCAGAGAAGGTTGGGGGAGGGGACCCACTGGAACAGCTGTTGGGAGACAGATGGTAGCCTCCCGTCAAGGCCATTCAGCGTGTTCTTTAACGTGCACAGGGTAAGGCTCTCTCGCACACGGGGCCACGGCTTAACGTCCCATACGACGGACGGCGGCCTTTCCAAGCCCATCGGTGTCCCCTACTGACCGTGGGCAGGTCGGGGAATTTTGCAAGGATCCATATTTTGCTACCATAACTTTATAGGACAGTAAGAGGACTACACATAAAAGTAGTTTTAAAATAATTACGTTCTATTTTTTGCATTCTTAATTCTTGACTTTCCTCTCTGATAATATGATTAATGATCTGAGGATATAATGGAAGCGAATGAAAATTTGCTGCTTTAGGTTTGCACTTACCTCTCGTGCTCCTCGTTCCCCAGCCTGCACTGCGCCATTCATATAACCGGGCCATGAGGTTGCGGTTTCTGTTCCAGCGAAATAAACTCGTTTAAATGGTTTCCTCAAAGCTCTGGAAGGAAAATAAATTTACTTTTAATATTTTTAAACCGTTAACACAATAATTGGATATTTTTTGTGTCTGCGTAACGATTCTTTAATTTTTCATCTAATTTGACAATAATACTGTACTAGGAAGAACGAAACTTCAAAGCTCCTTAAATACTAGAAAATCAGAACTATTTATGATTTTTTAACCGTGACGTTTTTTAACACTTCTCTTCATTTTTTTCCTCTCCGTCCCGTGGCCGAGTGGTTAGCGCGCTTGGCTACTGATCTACGGAACCTGGGTTCGAGCCCCGGGTAAGGCATGGCTGTTTGTGACGTTTTTCTGCTGAGGTCCTGCCATCCTGTTAGACCTTCTACTATGGCATATAAACTGACAGGCTCTTGTCAGACCTCTGTGGCAAGCAGCTGCTTGAGGGGGTATTTATTTTTGCCGTCTCGTGGCCGAGTGGTTAGCGCGCTTGGCTACTGATCTACGGGACCTGGGTTCGAGCCCCGGGTAAGGCATGGATGTTCGTGTTGTTTTCTGCTGAGGTCCTGGCTTATAAACTGACAGGCTCCTGTCAGACATCTGTGGCAAGCAGCTGCTTGAAGGGGTATTTATTTTTTTATTTATTTATTAACATAACATATGCACGTTTCTTATGATTATACTTTATTTACACTTCTGTTTGTTTACTTACTTTCCATATCTGCTGAGTACCCCAGGTGGGAATATGGAGACATAGCAACCTCCAGAGTATTGTTCCGCCATCCAATTCTTTTCTTCGTAGTGAACAGGCTTTGAAATAAAAGAGAAAATGTTAAATAAGAGAATTAAAATAATTAGATGATTAGAATTTCAGTTACTTTAGACTACGATACATTGGGTTGGGTTGTTTTACCTCTGAGCGGCACTTTTTTGCACACCATGGGCTAAATGGCCAGGTCACGTGGACCCCGAAGGCTCAGAGAAGGTTGGGGGAGGGGACCCACTGGAACAGCTGTTGGGAGACAGATGGTAGTCTCCCGTCAAGGCCATCCAGCGTGTTCTTTAACGAGCACAGGGTATGGCTCTCCCGCACACGGGGCCACGGCTTAACGTCCCATCCGACGGACGGCGGCCTATTCCAAGCCCATCGGTGTCCCCTACTGACCGTGGGCAGGGCGGGGAATTTTGCGGAGATAAATCTCAACGCTGACCCAGCTGGGACTCGAACCTGGGAACTACAGATTACGAGCCTGGCGCGGTACCGACTGAGCCACCCCCGCCCCCCGATACATTGGGTCTGTGTGGGTTAAAATATCACAATCATTAAAACGTGGTGATGAGAAATGTATTAATTAATGATTCGTTGTATTGAAGATGATCTTAACATTCAACAACACATAGATTAAAGGATTAAGCTTTACCGAGAGAGCTTCTTCACTGCCATAGGCTGATTTCAGATCCTTTGTAATCACTTCCATCCGTTCTTCCTTGCTCATCTCTTGCATCCTGAGCACGTGGTCTGTAAAGATGAATCTGAAATGAAACATTCTTTCATTTAGTTCTTCACTTCAATCTCATTTGATGATATTCGCATTTTAATATTTTCGTAATATCTAGAGGAATTTACTTAAAATTTAATGCAAGAATTTCCTTTATCTCTCTTAAAAACAAGCATTCACATCTTTATTTTTTTTTTCATTTTGCTTCTTTTTTTTGTACCTTTAAAAGCGAAACTTGTTTTGCTTTTTTTACATTTCCTTTTGTTGTCGGAAGTATTTCATGTTTTTTATCTCGTGGCCGAGTGGTTAGCGCGCTTGGCTAGTGATCTAAGGGACCTGGGTTCGAGCCCCGGGTAAGGCATGGATGTGTGTGTCGTTTTTCTGCTGAGGTCCTGCCATCCTCTCAGACCTTCCACTATGGCATATAAACTGACAGGCTCCTGTCAGACCTCTGTGGCAAGCAGCTGCTTGAGGGGGTATTTATTTATTTTTTTTTTTCAAAGAAAACGAGATAATAGTTTCGCTTTGTCGTCCGTCTGTAGACGTCGAACTTTTTTTGTTTACAGAGATAAATTAAAAAGTCTTTCTGTGTTAAAAATTCTTTCCCAATCTCTCTAAAGCTATAATTACGCCCTCTAGCGGTGGAAAAATTTGAAATTTCCAAAATTTCAAACAAATATTGCAAACGACGTAGTTAAGCTAGAAATTTTGAATTTTTGTGGTGGAATGTGAACGCTATGATGTTTCCATTGGTAACAATGAATTGATCTCTTAGACCCAGGGTGGGTGGGAAAAGACAATTTTTTGTTTTAGCAGAAAATTGTTTGTAATTAGAGATAGATGAAAAAAATCTTTTTAGGGTTAGGTAGAAATTGATAAATTATTATTATTTGCACTTTCGGAATCTTCTGAACACTATAATTGCTCCCTCTAACGGTGGAAAAATTTGCAAATTGCAAAATTTCAAACAAATATTGAGAACGACGTATTTAAGCTAGAAATTTTAAATTTTGGAGGTAGAATGTGAACGCCATGATTTTTTTATTGGCAACAATGAATTGGCCTCTTAGACCCAGAGGTGGGGGGGAACACTTTTTTTGTTTTAGCAGAAAATTGTTTGTAATTAGAGATAGATGAAAAAAAATCTTTTTAGGGTTAGGTAGAAATTGATAAATTATTATTATTTGCACTTACGGAATCTTCCGAACACTATAATTGCTCCCTCTAACGGTGGAAAAATTTGCAAATTTCAAAATTTCAAACAAATATTGAGAACGACGTATTTAAGCTAGAAATTTTAAATTTTGGAGGTGGAATGTGAACGCCATGATTTTTTTATTGGCAACAATGAATTGGCCTCTTAGACCCAGGGTGGGGGAACACTTTTTTTGTTTTAGCAGAAAATTGTTTGTAATTAGAGATAGATGAAAAAAAATCTTTTTAGGGTTAGGTAGAAATTGATAAATTATTATTATTTGCACTTACGGAATCTTCTGAACACTATAATTGCTCCCTCTAACGGTGGAAAAATTTGCAAATTTCAAAATTTCAAACAAATATTGAGAACGACGTATTTAAGCTAGAAATTTTAAATTTTGGAGGTGGAATGTGAACGCCATGATTTTTTTATTGGCAACAATGAATTGGCCTCTTAGACCCAGGGGTGGGGGGGAACACTTTTTTTGTTTTAGCAGAAAATTGTTTGTAATTAGAGATAGATGAAAAAAAATCTTTTTAGGGTTAGGTAGAAATTGATAAATTATTATTATTTGCACTTACGGAATCTTCTGAACACTATAATTGCTCCCTCTAACGGTGGAAAAATTTGCAAATTGCAAAATTTCAAACAAATATTGAGAACGACGTATTTAAGCTAGAAATTTTAAATTTTGGAGGTGGAATGTGAACGCCATGATTTTTTTATTGGAAACAATGAATTGGCCTCTTAGACCCAGGGGTGGGGGGGAACACTTTTTTTGTTTTAGCAGAAAATTGTTTGTAATTAGAGATAGATGAAAAAAAATCTTTTTAGGGTTAGGTAGAAATTGATAAATTATTATTATTTGCACTTACGGAATCTTCCGAACACTATAATTGCTCCCTCTAACGGTGAAAAAGATAGAAAATTCTAAAATTTCAAACAAATATTGAGAACGACGTATTTAAGCTAGAAATGTGAAATTTTGGTGGTGGAATGTGAACGTCATGAAGTTTCGATTGGAAACAATGAAAATGGTAATTAGAAAATTCTTTTTTTAGTTTGATTGGTACTAATGAAATATTATAATTCGCATTTTTCAAACACTTAATAGCTTATATTTATATATATCTTTACAGATCACTAAATAGGAGAACAGCAGAGATGTCAATAAGTTTCACAAGTAATATGTATATAATAGAAATTTGAAATTTCAGTGGCAGCTTCTCAAGAGATCTTCTACTCACAGCAATAATCTACCCACTTTTCTGAGAGAGTTGTGAGAAATGCAACTCTTTAGATTTAAGAATTAAAAGACGAATACTTTTATGTTGTATAATTACTAAGAAAATACTATTCGTATTTTTTTCCATCATCCGTTAGCTCAAATTAAAACTTTTAAGGAATGAAACAACACGTAAAGGAAAAACTTTTTTGTCTTTGAAAACGAGATTCTCATATGTGCCAGAGGAGATATTGCGTCCTTCTAGTTATTTATTATTATGAAAACATCTTTTTACACATATTTTCAATAATAAATTCCTTTTATTTATTTTTTTCGATTTCTTTTCGGGCTTTGGGTTGGGTTGTTTTACCTCTGAGCGGCACTTTTTTGCACACCATGGGCTAAATGGCCAGGTCACATGGACCCCAAAGGCTCAGAGAAGGTTGGGGGAGGGGACCCAATGGAACAGCTGTTGGGAGACAGATGGTAGCCTCCCGTCAAGGCTATCCAGCGTGTTCTTTAACGTGCACAGGGTATGGCTCTCCCGCACACGGGGCCATGACTTAACGTCCCATCCGAAGGACGGCGGCCTTTCCAAGCCCATCGGTGTCCCCTACTGACCGTGGGCAGGGCGGGAAGTTTTGCGGAGATAAATCTCAACGCTGACCCAGCTGGGACTCGAACCTGGGAACTACAGATTACGAGCCTGGCGCGCTACCGACTGAGCCACCCTTCGGGCATTCTTAGTTTTATTATGATATGATGATTCATTATTTGCAACTGCAGTTGTTAATGAACGGTTAATTAAGGTTAAAAAAGATCATGATCATCGATGCAAAGGCATCTAATAATAAATATAATAATAAATATAATAATAAATATATAAAATATAATTAATATAATAATAATAAATATAATTATAAATATAATTAAAATGTGTCATTTAATTTTTATTTCGGCTAGCAATCTCAATATTTGGATGTAGCCCAGGCCTTTCTACATTTACAGAAAGGCCTACATGCTTTTATGCGGCTTCAAATTTTAAACATCAGTAGGACACAATTTTTTTCCCCAAGTCCAGAGTATATCGGAGCTACTTAGGTTTCTATATGTCTTTAAAATATCATTTTGCAAGAGCCCGCGATTCTTTTGCCCTTCTAGCTAATGGTACACGAGAACAATTTAGGTTTTCATATTCCTTTGAAATATAATTGTCAAGGTAATCCTGATTCTTTTTTTTTTATCGAAAACTATTTGGGTTGTTGTGTAACTAATGATGAGGTTAGGCAAAGGAGTCTGCAACCTCCTTTAAGCAGCATATTGTGCAGAGAGAGACTCCGCTGGTTTGGCCATTGTTGCCCGTATGCATAATTATAGATTGGCGAATAGGGTTATGAACAGTGTGCCCAAAGGCCTCAGAAAGAGGAGGAGACCTGGGATGCGGTGGGCAGACAATGTCAAACAGGATCTTGTTAGAATTGCTGTGCAGTGGCCAGATGCAGCAGATGTAGCTCAGGACAGATATGCTTGGAGAATTAAACTGCGCGGTCTGGTTGGACCTCCGTAGCCCATGGCTGCTTGAGGATGATGATGATGCCTTTGAAACATAAATTCCTCCCTTTCCGATTCTTTTGTGTCAAATATTTATTATAGAATAACTTTTTCGCACATTATGGACCAGAAGAGAATCGACAGAAGAGATTGCTTACATTGTGAGGGCAGCCAAATCGAAACCGGGACGGCAGTCATCCACTACATTGCCCAATACCATTTGACCATCAGCACAAGAGAGGAAACCGTTGAAACCTAAGGAAAAAAAAGACGATCAAATGCTTAATAAATATTCATCACCTTTAAAGACTATTTTTATTCATATCCTTTATATTATCAATTTAGAGAAAAGTATTTTTGCTTTTAACTAACTTTTTCTACACAGCGCAGTTAGCAATGCGCCAAACCAGTTACTTAAAGTTATTAGGCTGGGATTCCAATTGTACAGTCGCTCAAAAAAGTATCCGAACGCTATGGTTGATTACAAAACTCAGAAAAAATATCTGGCAACGATTTTTTTAGAAATTAGTGATCTGTTTTTAGAAATTAGTGATCGAAGGTTGCCAGATCACTAATTTCTAAAAAAATCGTTGCCAGATATTTTTTCTGAGTTCTGTAATCAACCATAGCGTTCGGATACTTTTTTGAGCGACTGACCAGGTATGATTTCCTCTTGGCGTTTTATCTTGATTATTTATTATTATTTATTTATTTATTATTATTTATTTATTATTTTATCTTTTGAAAGAGGATGACGTTCGTCGGATGAAATATTCAGTCGTGTGATGAGATGAGAGCCACATCCCACGCAATTAAAAAGCACTTTGAACACTTGGGTTATTTTACCTCTGAGAGGAATCTTTTGCCTACAATGGGCTAAATGGTCAGGTCACAAAGACTCCAAAGGTTAGATAAGGGAACCCATTGTAACAGCTGTTGGGAGACGAAGGTTGCCAGATGACTAATTTCTAAAAAAAAATCAATGCCAGATATTTTTTCTGAATTTTGCAATCAACCATAGTGTTCGGATACTTTTTTGAGCGACTGTACAAATAATTTTTGTCCACCTACCTTTCTCTCTCCAGAAGGGTGTTTTGTAATAAATGATGGCCTTGATAACACATCCAACTGGGGTCCTTTGGATCAGCTGATTCCTGAGTGGAGGCAGAGGCGGGTCGTAATGGATCTTCAATTGCATGGGCATTGGGATCGCCATGATCAGATGGGTCGCCTGCAATGAATCGAAAAGGAATTTCTTACATCTGTTTCAAATTAATTCGAAAGTTATATGTTGAGATATATCGATTGCATCCCTTCATTATATGGACAAACATTATTTTGAGATGTTACATGTTAAGATCTGTCCCATGGCCGAGTGGTTAGCGCGCTTGGCTACTGATCTAAGGGACCTGGGTTCGAGCCCCGGATAAGGCATGATTGTATGTGTTGTTTTTCTGTTGAGGTCCTGCCATCCTCTCAGATCTTCTACTTTGGCATATAAACTGGCAGGCTTCTGTCAGATCTCTGTGGCAAGCAGCTGCTTGAGGGGGTATTTTATTTTACATGTTAAGATACAAATACTGAAGAGTGCATAAAAAAAGAGAGCATATGGTATGTCGTGAGTTCGGATTTCCTCTGTACGCATTAAATGTACCTATATACCTGTGATTGTCTATTATTTTACATAGCATCCTTACTCTTGGTAAAGCGTGTTGGCTTAAAAAAACTTACCAAGTATCTTGGCCTGTGTCTTAACCTGGCAAGTACTTGCCTTCTACACCTGAGTCTTCAATTAAAGTCAAATAGATTCCAATGACTGATTCTATGATTATAATGCTCAAA
Source organism: Ryuthela nishihirai (assembly GCA_038380435.1). Taxonomy (NCBI): domain Eukaryota; kingdom Metazoa; phylum Arthropoda; class Arachnida; order Araneae; family Heptathelidae; genus Ryuthela; species Ryuthela nishihirai. Next base: position 29,143,255 of record JAWZYU010000026.1, read on the forward strand.
GCCACCAAGGGCGGGAGTGGCTCAGTCGGTAGCGCGCCAGGCTCGTAATCTGTAGTTCCCAGGTTCGAGTCCCAGCTGGGTCAGCGTTGAGATTTATCTCCGCAAAAATTCCCCGCCCTGCCCACGGTCAGTAGGGGACACCGATGGGCTTGGAAAGGCCGCCGTCCGTCGGTTGGGACGTTAAGCCGTGGCCCCGTGTGTGGGAGAGCCATATCCTGTGCACGTTAAAGAACACGCTGGATGGCCTTGACGGGAGGCTACCATCTGTCTCCCAACAGCTGTTCCAGTGGGTCCCCTCCCCCAACCTTCTCTGAGCCTTCGGGGTCCATGTGACCTGGCCATTTAGCCCATGGTGTGCAAAAAAGTGCCGCTCAGAGGTAAAACAATCCAACCCAACTCAAAGCCACCAATAGAGCAGATTGTGATTAGCTGCAGGTAGCTCAGCGATACCATCTGTCATGCCATCAGGGGGTGGTGGGGTTCGGATCCCACATGCCTAATGACAATTTATCCTCTTTATTCTATTTAATTATATTTTCCAAAGGGTTCTCTTTATTTCAATATCTGGTCATTTTACGGACCCGAGGCGACGGTAAAAAGAAAGGATACAACTACATTTACAGAGATTGCTTCATATTTTTCACTAGTTCGTTTGTTTCTTTCGCGAATACAAACATTTTTATTTTTGTCATTATATACTTTTCCGCATTCTCCACAGAACAAATTTGGTAGAGATTGGCACCGTCAATAGCGCGCCAGACTCGTAATCTGATGTTCCCAGGTTCAAGTACTCTGAATTCTAACTCAGTTACTGTACTCTGAGTCAGAATCTATCAGTTCAAGTACTCTGAATTCTAACTCAGTTACTGTACTCTGAGTCAGAACCTATAGTTCAAGTACTCTGAATTCTAACTCAGTTACTGTACTCTGAATCAGAATCTATCAGTTCAAGTACTCTGAATTCTAACTCAGTTACTGTACTCTGAATCAGAATCTATCAGTTCAAGTACTCTGAATTCTAACTCAGTTACTGTACTCTGAATCAGAATCTATCAGTTCAAGCACTCCGAATTCTAACTCAGTTACTGTACTGTGAATCAGAATCTATCAGTTCAAGTACTCTGAATTCTAACTCAAGTTCTAAACTCAGCATTGAGAATTATTTTCTCCGTTAACACAATCCCCAGCACAGGTTAAGGGTTAGTTAAGTGTGGAAGGTGACACTGATGCGAGTAGGAAGGCTTCAGTCCTTCCTCATAAACCATCCCGAAAGGAATAGTTTATGTCATGTCCCCTTGTGTGCAGGAGAGCCATACCCTGTTGTTAAAGAACAAGCTGGATGACCTCAATGGGAAGCTTCCGTGTGTCTCCTAACAGCTGTTTGGGGGTGGAGTGGCTCAGCCAGTAGCGCAGCAGGCTCGTAATCTGCACTTTCCAGGTTCGAGTCCCACCTGAACCAGCGTTGAGATTTATCTCCGCTAAACCTCTGCCCTCAGTCAGTATGGGATATTGATGAGTTTTTAAAGGCCGCCGTCTGTCGTATGGGACATTAAGTCGTGGCCCCTTGTGTGGGAGAGCTGTACTATGTTCATGTTAAAGAACACACTGGAAGGCCTAGACCGGAGCTCCTGTCTGTCTCCTAACAGCTGTCCAGTGGATCCCCTCCCATTAACTTTCTCTGAGCCCTTGTGACCTGGTCATTTAGCCCATTATGTGCAAAAGTATATGCCGCTCAGGGTTAAAACAATACACCCCAACAAGATAAAAATATTGTTTTTCCTAGCTAGATGAGGCCTGCTAGTCCAACATTTTTGTAACGTACATAAATTACAGATGTGGAAAAACATCACTTGAAAAAAATAACTCGTATTTTCCAAACAGCTCTAAAAATGGTTAAGTCACAAGGATCCGAGAGCTCGGAACTAGATAATGGAATCCATGAGACGCTATTAGAACACAAATGAAATTCTTCCGTCAAGGCCATCCAGCGTGTCGTTTAACACAGAGGATACGATTCTACTTCACATCATGGGAGTACGTCTTAAATCTCCCATACGACGAACGCCTTTAATCTCCCATACGACGAACGCCTTTACCAAGATCGTCAAGTGCCTGCTTTCTTACCAAGGGTCAAAGCACTGGGTTATCAACAAAGCTGTCAACTTATTCCCACTAAAAATGCCACAATGTTCCAGAAATGTGCCAAAAAAATGCTGCTCAATTTCTCATCACTTGTCGTTTATGGAATGTGTATAATTAAATTTTCCTTATTTAAGTAAATTTTGGAAAAAATAAAATCATAAAGTCGATATAAATTTAAATTTTTGGCATAAATATTTATCATATTCTGTCCAGTAAAGGATTACCACGGTTTTAACCGTGGGACCAGTGGACCAGTTTTAACCGTGGGACCGACTGACCCAGCTGGGACTCGAACCTGGGAACTACAGATTACGAGCCTGGCGCGCTACTGACTGAGCCACCCCCGCCCCTAAGAAGAACAAAGTAGGGTTTAACGGTGAAAATCTCAAAGCAGGCATATTCCGGACTAAAACATAGGGTCATCAGGTTTACAACCCTGGTGTGCGACCAACTGATTCAACCACTACCAAATATAAACTTTGCAGTTTATGTTTCCGCATTTCTTGAGTAATATTCTCTTGCAGAATGTAACCTGCATAAGTCGATTTGAAACTTTTAAGGAGGCTTACAAATCTAAATGGTAAATGACAAGTGTTCAAAACAAATTGAATCTGTAGTTCCCAGGTTCGAGTCCCAGCTGGGTCAGCGTTGAGATTTATCTCCGCAAAAATTCCCCGCCCTGCCCACAGTTAGTAGGGGACACCGATGGGCTTGGAAAGGCTGCCGTCCGTCGGATGAGACGTTAAGTCGTGGCCCCGTGTGTGGGAGAGCCATACCCTGTGCACGTTAAAGAACACGCTGGATGGCCTTGACGGGAGGCTACCATCTGTCTCCCAACAGCTGTTCCAGTGGGTCCCCTCCCCCAACCTTCTCTGAGCCTTCAGGGTCCATGTGACTTGGCCATTTAGCCAATGGTGTGCAAAAAAGTGCAGCCGCTCAGAGGTAAAACAACCCAACCCAAAACAAATTGAAGTAGAAGAATTAAAATTTTAAACAGATCGACACAAAGCTTTCTCCAAAAGAATAGAAACTTACCCTATACACCTGTCCGTCTGTAGTCGAAACAGTTACGTCTGAATCGGACTGAACTAATTCGCACACTTGACTATTTAGTTTCACTTTATCTGGAAATGGAAACAATCACGAATTAAAAAGCACATTTCATTGTTGAAATTCATGACTCAATAGTTAGTTTACATTGTTATTGTTTTACAGTGGTTAAAAAGATCAATAAACAAATTCAAAAATTAAACAATCCATGAAGTGAATTCCTGGAGAATACTCCATTGGGATTCGCCCCTATGTTGTTCCTTTTGCTTACCGAAAGGAATGATACAGTCGCTCAAAAAAGTATCCGAACACTATGGTTGATTACAGAATTCAGGGAAAATATCTGGAGCGTGTATAGCAACTGTACACGCTACAGTTTGCTGTGAACGGTAACTGCACACGCTCAATATTTCCGTGAGTGAGCTCACACGATCCAATGTGCTGTTAACATGAACCGCAACCGCTCCAGTTTGCCGTGAACGGAAACTGCACACGCTCCATATTCATTGCATTATATATTCATACGCATTATACAGGGTGATTCAAAACTTATCGTTCAGATTTCGTGGGGAGGTAGGGAATACGTCAGGAAACCGATTTCACATAGGAAAGTATGTCCGCAAATGTACGCATGCGTATGTAGAGGGCGCTGTGTGTACCCAACCAGTGTACAGCTCGCCCGACCACTCCCGCTGTCATCAGTGTACGAGCTGACTTACTAGTCTCGTACACATGGCCATGAAATACCATGTGTACGAGACCCCCGTCGACAGTGAAATGGACCTTGTTGCACGAATAGTGGCCGCCGCAGGCATTGTCCGTGATATGCCAGGCGTTTTTGAAAATGTTCGGCGGTCAATGCAACGGCGCTGTGAATCCTGTGTCCGTGTAAATGGTCGCACTTTTGAGCACCTACTGTGAACCTGTACTTTACCTTGTTGGAATAAAAGTCACATTCGTTACCACTTAACTGTACTGTTTCCTTGTGTTCACTTTACTTGTCCATTTTGTTCATGTAGATGACGTTTGCGGACATACTTTCCTATGTGAAATCGGTTTCCTGACGTATTCCCTACCTCCACACGAAATTTGAACGATAAGTTTTGAATCACCCTGTATATATTAAAAAGTATCCGAACACTACGGTTGATTACAGAATTCAGAAAAAAATATCTGGCAGCGATTTTTTTTAGAAATTAGTGATCTGGCAACATTCACTAATATCTAAAAATATATACGAAAGTTGCCAGATCACTAATTTAAAAAAAGATCGTTGCCAGATATTTTTTTCTGATTTCTGTAATCAACCATAGTGTTCGGATACTTTTTTGAGCGACTGTACGTAAATTGGCGTCCTATCTTCCTTTGAAATGAATGCGAACTCAGTGACTGATTGCACCATCGATATGTTTTAGGCTTATTTTCTACTTTTTAGGAAGCCTATGAAAGATAGGATTTTTTTAATTTTTAATTTATTTATATTTTTTTTATCGCCAAAAACATCTACCTTCAGAAACTTGGGGTGCAAAATTCAAAATAGTCTACGAAGGTGGGGTTGGGTTGTTTTACCTCTGAGAGGCCCCGAAGGCTCAGAGAAGGTTGGGGGAGGGGACCCACTGGAATATCTGTTGGGAGACAGATGGTAGCCTCCCGTCAAGGCCATCCAGCGTGTTCTTTAACGTGCACAGGGTATGGCTCTCCCGCACACGGGGGCCCCGAAGGCTCAGAGAAGGTTGGGGGAGGGGACCCACTGGAATATCTGTTGGGAGACAGATGGTAGCCTCCCGTCAAGGCCATCCAGCGTGTTCTTTAACGTGCACAGGGTATGGCTCTCCCGCACACGGGGGCCCCGAAGGCTCAGAGAAGGTTGGGGGAGGGGACCCACTGGAATATCTGTTGGGAGACAGATGGTAGCCTCCCGTCAAGGCCATCCAGCGTGTTCTTTAACGTGCACAGGGTATGGCTCTCTCCCGCACACGGGGGCCCCGAAGGCTCAGAGAAGGTTGGGGGAGGGGACCCACTGGAATATCTGTTGGGAGACAGATGGTAGCCTCCCGTCAAGGCCATCCAGCGTGTTCTTTAACGTGCACAGGGTATGGCTCTCTCCCGCACACGGGGCCACGGCTTAACGTCCCATCCGACGGACGGCGGCCTTTCCAAGCCCATAGGTGTCCCCTACTGACCGTGGGCAGGGCGGGGAATTTTTGCGGAGATAAATCTCAACGCTGACCCAGCTGGGACTTTATGTTACCCAACAGATGAAACATGTACGAAAGGTTTTTCAAAATTTTCTTATCTTCCCTTCTTTCTTTTTGCTCCCCCCCACAATTGCACCCGAGGCTGCTACCGACCCCCTTTATCGTTTCAGCGCCCCCCAGGGGACGGTATCGCCCACTTCGGGAAACATTGCTGTAGACCAACCAATTCGAGAGAATCTCGAGAAGGGTTTTGTTGAAAGAGAAAAAAAGATTTCAGATTACTCACCTCCAAGTCTCGTGGCGATTACTTCGCTTATTGTCATTGATCCTCCGAAAAACTTTCTTTCCTAGGAACGAAATGAAAAGAGAAAAGGGTAAAGACAACTGTGAGCCAATAACATACCTTTCCTATTCACAATTTATTCAAGCAAATCGAAAACTCTTTAACTGCCACAGGGTTAACGTAAGAGTTAAAAGTGTGAACGAACCTGAATATTAAAGAGATGTACAGTCGCTTAAAAAAATATCCGAACACTATGGTTGATTACAGAATTCAGAAGAAATATCTGGAAACGATGTTTTTTTTTAGAAATTAGTGACCTGCAACCTTCGTGTCACGTGAGAACTAATTTCTTAAAAAAAATCGTTCTCAGATATTTTTTCTGAATTTTGTAATCAACCATAGTGTTCGGATACTTTTTTGAGCGACTGTAAGTAGTCATATTATTTTGATACTAGATCGTGTGGGCTCACTCACGGAAATATTGAGCGTGTGCAGTTTCCGTTCACAGCAAACTGGAGCGTGTGCAGTAGTTTGCTGTGAACGGTAACTGGAGCGTGTACAGTTGCTGTACACGCTCCTGATATTTTTCCTGAATTCTGTAATCACGTGACACGAAGGTTTGCCAGATCACTAATTTCTAAAAAAATCGTTTCCAGATATTTTTTCTGAATTCTGTAATCAACCATAGTGTTCGGATACTTTTTTGAGCAAGTGTACGTGATCATATTATTTTGAAACTAGATCGTGTGGGCTCACTCACGGAAATATTGAGCGTGTGCAGTTACCGTTCACAGCAAACTGGAGCGTGTGCAGTAACTGCACACGCTCCAGTTTGCTGTGAACGGTAACTGGAGCGTATACAGTTGCTGTACACGCTCCAGATATTTTTCCTGCATTCTGTATTCACGTGACACGAAGGTTGCCAGATCACTAATTTCTAAAAAAAATCGCTGCCAGATATTTTTTCTGAATTCTGTAATCAAACATAGTGTTCGGATACTTTTTTGAGCGACTATACCTTTTAATATCCGTAATATTTTTGCAGCGCATCAAGACAACTTCTTAAAAATAAATACCTACTGCAGTCATCAAATGACCATAGTTGTCACAATAACCACACAACTTTCATCACGGTGTTATTTCCCCCCAACGATTGTAAAACTTTAATTTTCGAAAACCAAAAGAGTACCGCCACCTGCAAAACTTTCATTTCTAGTCACGGAACGGAACAGCAAAATGCTAATTCCCTCTATTCTGCTATCATCTTCTTTTACCGCAAGCGCCACTAGAGGTCAATCGATCACGGCGTGCCTGATTGCCTTCGGTTTGGCCACTTGAACTGAACGCCATTGAACTGGTAAATCACCCCCGAGGGCCAAAACGGTGGCACGCATGCTTTTCCTCATTCTGTAAAAGGTAGGCGAATCGGTCGCTCACGGTGTCGTAAGAGTTAAAATTAATGAAAGCAAGTAATAACTAGTAATAACTATTGCTGAGGGCCTGCCATCCTCTCAAATCTTCTACTGTGGCATATAAACTGACAGGCTCCTTTCAGAGTTGGGTTGTTTTACCTCTGAGCGGCACTTTTTTGCACACAATGGGCTAAATGGCCAGGTCACGTGGACCCCGAAAGCTCAGAGAAGGTTGGGGGAGGGGACCCACTGGAACAGCTGTTGGGAGACAGATGGTAGCCTCCCGTCAAGGCCATCCAGCGTGTTCTTTAACGTGCACAGGGTATGGCTCTCCCGCACACGGTCACGGCTTAACGTCCCATCCGATGGACGGCGGCCTTTCCAAGCCCATCGGTGTCCCCTACTGATCGTGGGCAGGGCGGGGAATTTTGCGGAGATAAATCTCAACGCTGACCCAGCAGGGACTCGAACCTGGGAACTACAGATTACGAGCCTGACGCGCTACCGACTGAGCCACCCACGCCCCAGGCTCCTGTCAGACCTCTGTGGCAAGCAGCTGCTTGAGGGGGTAATAATAATAATAATAAATAATAATAACTATTACAAACAGCAGTCAGACCATGTTATGCGAATGGGAAGTCAATATCGGGCTCTCTAAGTCTGAAAATAAGCTTTTTACGGAAAAATATCACTTGTGACAAATTGAAGATCTCACTAAAATCTCCCCAAATCTCAATTTTCAACAATATTCGCTTAATATTTAAAGAGTTATTGAAGCTGGAATTTTTAACAGCAGACGCCAATGTCATTCTTAAAAAATTTATCCCCCAAATGTTGGGTTGTTTTACCTCTGAGCGGCACTTTTTTGCACACCATGGGCTAAATGGCCAGGTCATATAGACCCCGAAGGTTGGGGGAGGAGACCCACTGGAACAGCTGTTGGGAGACAGATGGTAGCCTCCCTTCAAGGCCATCAGCGTGTTCTTTAACGTGCACAGGGTATGGCTCTCCCGCACACGGCTTAACGTCCTATACGACGGGCGGCGGCCTTTTAAAGCCCATCGGCCCCCAAATGTTATTGAACGATTTGTTATAACAGTTGTGTTTTATTATTTGAAGTAAAATTTCACAAATAGCAAAAACTACAGTTAAATATTTCAGCTTCCCTAATTCTTTAAATATTAAACGAATATTACGGAAAAATATATATTGAGAGAGATTTGAGTGAGAGCTTCAAATTATCTCTGGTAGCATTTTTCCTTAAAGAGCTTCTTTTTTAAGTTAGGGAACCATGAATGTGTCTTTTCATTCAGGGAATATATGGAAGTGTCTGGTTACTTTTTCTAACGTAATGTACAGTCGCTCAAAAAAATATCCGAACACTGTGGCCGAGTGGTTAGCGCTCTTGGCTACTGATCTAAGGAACCTGGGTTCGAGCCTCGGATAAGGCATGGACGTTTGTGTTGTTTTTTGCTGAGGTCCTGCCATCCTCACAGACTCTCTACTGTGGCATATAAACTGACAGGTCCTGTCATACCTCTGTGGCAAGCAGCTGCTTGAGGGGGTATTTATTTATTTTTTTATAGTTGATTACAGAATTCAGAAAAAATATCTGGCAACTTTTTTTAGAAATTAGTGATCTGGCAACCTTCGCGTCACGTGATTACAGAATTCAGGAAAAATATCTGGAGCGTGTACACGCTCCAGATATTTTTCCTGAATTCTGTAATCACGTGACACGAAGGTTGCCAGATCACTAATTTCTAAAACCGTTCACAGCAAAGTTTAACCGTTCACAGCAAACTGGAGCGTGTGCAGTAACTGCACACGCTCAATATTTCCGTGAGTAAGCCCACACGATCCAGGTCTTTGTGAGCTCACACGATCCAATGTGCTGTGAACATTAACCGCAACCGCTCCAGTTTGCTGTGAACGGTAACTGCACACGCTCCATATTCATTGCATTATATATATTAAAAAGTATCCGAACACTATGGTTGATTACAGAATTCAGAAAAAATATCTGGCAACGATTTTTTTTTAGAAATTAGTGATCTGGCAACCTTCGTGTCACGTGATTACAGAATTCAGAAAAATATCTGGCAACGAATTTTTTTAGAAATTAATGATCTGGCAACCTTCGTGTCACGTGAGTGTTCGGATACTTTTTTGAGCGACTGTACTATTGCCAGAAACGGGAAGACATCCTCACTGATGTGATGGAAGCATCAGTGCATCTTCAAGTTAGAGATGTCATATGTGAGTACGGAATAAGAGCGTTAACCTCTAAGAAAGAACCGTTTAATAATATGTAAGCAACAGTATCAAGCGTGAGATAATAGTCTAAAATCACTTATTACACAAATGCAGTAATTTTTCAGTACTTACTTCACTAAGTAGGGGTGGCTCAGTCGGTAGTGCGCCAGGCTCGTAAACTGTAGTTCCCAGGTTCGAGTACCAGCTGGGTCAGCGTTGAGATTTATCTCCGCAAAATTCCCCCGCCCTGCCCACGGTCAGTAGGGGACACCACACCGATGGGCTTGGAAAGGCCGCCGTCCGTCGGATGGGGCGTTAAGCCGTGGCTCCGTGTGCGGGAGAACCATACCTTATGCACGTTAAAGAACACGCTGGATGGGCTTGACGGGAGGCTACCATCTGTGTCCCAACAGCTGTTCCAGTATGTCCCCTCCCCCAACCTTCTCTGAGCCTTCGGGGTCCGTGTGACCTGGCCATTTAGCCCATGGTGTGCAAAAAAGTGCCGTTCAGAGGTAAAACAACCCAACCCAACTTGACTAAGTAATTAGAAATGTACTGGAAAATTCTGAGGAAGCCTAGAGGTTAAATGAAACTGTAATTGCTATGGTATACAGCTAAACACGTCATCATCATCACCATCATCATCAAGCAGCCATGGGCTAAGGAGGTCCAACCAGACCGTGCAATTTAGTTCTCCAAGCAAGTCTATCCTGAGCTACATCTACTGCATCTGGCCACTGCACACCAATTCTAACAAGGTCCTCTTTGACATTGTCGGCCCACCGCATCCTAGGTCTCCCCCTCTTTCTGAGGCCTTTAGGCACACTGTTCATAATCCTATTCGCCAATCTATAATTATTCATACGGGCAACATGGCCAAACCAACGGAGTCTCTCTCTGCACAATATGCTGCTTAAAGGAGGTTGCAAACTCCTTTGCCTAACCTCATCATTAGTTACAAAGTTGAACCACCTAATGCCCAAGATACTGCATAAGCATCTGGAATCAAAAGCATCTAGTTTCCTGTTATCTTGTTTACAAAGTGTCCAAGTTTCACTACCATAACTAACCCTAGAAAGAACCAAACTATTATACAGTCTAATTTTAGTCTTTAGGTGTATACGCCTATTTCTCCACACTCTCCATAGATTCTTAAAAGTCCCAGCAGCAATCCCTATTCGTCTGTTAATCTCATGCCGCACATCACCATTATCCGTTACATAGCTCCTAAGATAATTAAACTGTGACACCTGCTCAAGACTGCAACCATTCAGATTAACTGAATCACAGCCTGCCTGACCAATTTTCATCACTTTAGTTTTCTCTCTGTTTATAACCAAACCTACTCTACTACCAGTCTCATCAACAGCTCGAATGAAAGAGTTCATCTCATCAACATCATTTGCCAAAAGGGCTAAATCATCAGCATAATCTACATCAGAAATTTTTGTAAATCCAAACCATTTAAGGCCAAAATCTTTGCAGTGAATTTCGCGTAACATAATCAATAACCAAGCTAAAGAGAAAAGGAGACAAAATGCACCCTTGTCGAACACCAGAAGTAATGCTAAACCAATTGCTACAAGCCTTACCAACTCTCGCACACGACTCAGTGTTATTATAGAGAGCTTTCATTATGTTAACTAACTTGTCAGGTATACCATATGATCTCACAATCAACCACAAATTATGACGATCAACAGAGTCGAAAGCTTTTTTGAAATCAACAAAACTAGCAACCAAAGGTTTCTGAAACTCTAAATATTTCTCAAGAATCTGCCTAAGTGAAAATATCTAATCCACACATCCCCTACCACTTCTGAATCTACATTGCTCATCACGCAATTACTGTCAACCAGATTCTTAATTCCATTAAGCACAATCATGGAAAGAACTTTACCTGGAACAGAGAGTAGGCTGATACCCCTATAGTTATCACAAGAACTTCGATCACCTTTTTTGAAAATAGGGATAACAATAGCTCTGGTAAAATCCTTAGGAACCATGCCTTTATCATAAAAGATATTCAGAATTTCAGTCATCCAAGTGGTAACAGAAACATTCCCAGCTCTAAGCATTTCGGTAGTAATTTCATCTACCCCTGGGGATTTATGTAGTTTAAGTTTAGAAACAGTCAAAATAACTTCAGTTTGTGTTATAGGGCCAACATTAAAGCCACCAATGCATCTATCATCATTGCAAACAATGGGAGTAGAACTAACTACATTGTTTAGAACATCACTGAAATGCTCAGCCCACCTAGACATGACAGAATCCTCCCCTTCTATAACCGTACCTTGTTTATCCTTCAATCCTTGTATGCCTGTCCGTTTTCTACCACACAAAACATTACTATCTGGTACAGCTCTCTGCTGTTGTGCTGTCTAACTGCTTCCTCGGCTTTGTCAGCCAAACTATCAAGCCAAAGATTCTTATCAGTAGCTAACTGATCCTTTACACGTTTATTAAGTTCATTGTAATACTTTCTATTAGGACTAGTAGGGTACTGATTAAGGACATGCCTGCAGGTACTCCTTTCTGAAATAAGCTTAATTGCCTTATCACTCAAATAATTCTGCCCCTTTTGCTCTTTTTATCCTTAAAGAGTATTGTTAGTGTCCAAAAAAGCCTGTTTAAAATGGCCCCATTCTTCCTCAACTTCAGTATTAAGCAAACCATGACTGTCATAATGACTAAGTAACCTATCATGGTAAGCTTTGGCTATAACTGGAACTTTCAGAGCTTCAGTATTAAAAATAAATTTTTTAACCCTAGCACAACACTTTTTAAGTTTAAGTTGCAACACACTTTTAACAAGGTAATGGTCAGATCCAATTTCAGCTCCCCTATATGCCCTGGTATTCCTAACAGAACTAGCCCATTTGCTGTTAATTAATATGTAATCAATCATATTCTTATGCAGCCCATCAGGTGAAACCCATGTGTACTTATGTATGTCGCGGTGTTTGTAATAAGTGTTAGTTATTCTGAATCCATTGAGTTTACTTACCTGTAGGAGACGTTGCCCATTGCCATTGCAGCTACCAATACCAAAAGGGCCTATTACTCCTCCCCAAAGTTAGAGTCAGTACCAACTTTGGCATTGAAGTCACCAAGAACAGGGGTAATACTTCCTTTCTTGACAGAATTCAAAATATCCTGAAGTTGTTCATAAAACCTATCCTTCTCAACCTCATCGGGATCCTCAGTGGGGGCATAACAGCAGATAACATTCAAGTCTTTAACGCTTGTCTGAAATTTTGCTGTAAGAAACCTTTCATTAATGCACTCATATCCTAGAAGAGCATCACTAGCGTGTCTGCTGAGAAGCAGACCCACGCCTTGGTGATGCTTATTGTCGTCCCTCCCTGAAAAGAGAAATTTAAGATTATTTTTAAGAATCTGATCTTTATCTGTCCATCTGGTCTCTTGCAAGCCGAGAATATCTAAATTATAATGGTGGAATTCTTGTGTGAGGACATCAAGAGAAAAAGCTCTGTGCAGAGTCCTCACATTCCAACTACCTATGGAGAGAAAATGGTTAGTGGGATGTTTAAAGAAACTATGTTTATTGAGAGAGGGAATGCCGACAATATCAAACAGCCCCCTAATCGCAGACATGGGGCAAAGACCCGTTCCCCCACTACTAAAGGCTGAAGCCATCTACAATGGAAGACTTCCTCCAATGTAGAATTTGACGATGCCAATAGAAGCAAAGAGTTCAGGTGCCTGCGATGACTTCTGCTCAGGATTATCCACCAGCTGATAAACATATCCTGTGAATCTATTCACTTGGGGCTGTCAACCCACAAACAAACAGAAAACACAGCGGAAGATTTTCCCTCTACAGAAGCCCACCAGTGCAGCAAAATCAGGATCCATAATCAAGCTCAGAGCCATATATCTGTCCAGTCCAGTGGGTTTATATGGTCAGCACCAGGACCCTGTGTGGTTGACCACTCCTCAGCAGGGTAGAAAAAAAAAAGTAGCCATAGTTGTCCAGATCAGTAGGCCACACTAATCTGGCAGCCCTCCCCTTCCGTTCACTTCCACAAGAGAGTATCTCTTTTGAAAGGTACTAACGGTCCGCACCACGAGAAGGCGGGGTCGGACATTAGGTGCTAGGCCTGGCCGGTTCTATGCATCATCACAGGGGATTGGTGCATAGCTCTCCTTCCAGTGACTACCTAGCTACCATATCTATATATATATAAAACACGTCATATCTGTAAAAAATAAAAATAAATACCCCGTCAAGCAGCTGCTTGCCACAGAGGTCTGACAGGAGCCTGTCAGTTTATATGCCATAGTAGAAAGTCTGTGAGGATGACAGGACCTCAGCAGAAAAACAACACAAACGTCCATGCCTTACCCGGGGCTCGAACCCAGGTCCCTTAGATCAGTAGCGAAGTACGCTAACCACTCAGCCAACCAGGTGGCAATTCAGGAGGACTGCTTAGGATGCCCAACATCCCCAAACCCGTCTTAAATCTTTGAAAACCCGAAATTGAGAAATGATAAAAATTATTCTCAGGTGAGGTTAACGGTTCAGGAAAACGCCTTGTTAGTTGAAATTAAACGATGAAAAAACAGATTTGCGCCTCTCTGTAATGTAATAAATTGCTAGTCTATCCTAATTATTTCATTTTAGCTCTTGGAGCAAAAATTTTCCTTTCCTCTCTGAAGTCACTTTTTTGCACGTAATGAGCTTGTCACAAAGAGCTGAAGAACACAAAGCTGTTGGGTAGGGTGATTCACTGGGTGGGTTGGGTTGTTTTACCTCTGAGCGGCACTTTTTTTGCACACCATGGGCTAAACGGCCAGATCACATGGACCCCGAAGGCTCAGAGAAGGTTGGGGGAGGGGACCCACTGGAACAGCTGTTGGGAGATAGATGGTAGCCTTCCGTAAAGGACATCCAGTGTGTTCTTTAACGTGCACAGGGTATGGCTCTCCCGTATACGGGACTACGGCTTAACGTCCCATCCGACGGACGGCGGACTTTCCAAGCCCATCGGTGTCCCCTACTGACCGTGGGCAAGGCGGGGAATTTTGCGGAGATAAATCTCAACGTTGACCCAGCTGGGACTCGAACCTGAGAACTACAAATTACGAGTCTGGCGCCCTACCGACTGAGCCACCCCGCCCATATCCTGGACAGAAAAATGGTAACATTCCCATGTTAAGTCAATGGAGAATCAAATTCGAAGATCTTTAATTTCTAAAATAAGCTTTTTATGGAAAATAGGACTAGATAAAATCTCACTCAAATCTCGCTTTTCAACAATATTCGTTTGGTATTTAAAGAGATATGGAAGCTTCAATACTTACAGCAGGAAAGTCAGGCATTAAGAAACTTGTTTAAAACTGACAGTTATTGAAAGAAATATCTGTACAGTCGCTCAAAAAAATATCCGAACACTATGGTACACGAAGATTGCCAGATCACTAATTTCTGAAAAAATCGTTGCCAGATATTTTTCCTGAATTCTGTAATCAACCATAGTGTTCGGATACTGTTTTGAGCGACTACAGGTGGTCATATTATTTTGATACTAGATCGTGTGGGCTCACTCACGGAAATATTGAGCGTGTGCAGTTACCGTTCACAGCAAACTGGAGCGGTTGCGATTAATGTTCACAGCACATTGGATCGTGTGAGCTCACAAAGACCTGGATCGTGTGGGCTCACTCACGGAAATATTGAGCTTGTGCAGTTACCGTTCACAGCAAACTGGAGCGTATGCAGTAACTGCACACGCTCGTTTGCTGTGAACGGTAACTGGAGCGTGTACAGTTGCTGTACACGCTCCAGATATTTTTCCTGAATTCTGTAATCACGTGACACGAAGGTTGCCAGATCACTAATTTCTGAAAAAATCGTTGCCAGATATTTTTTCTGAATTCTGTAATCAACCATAGTGTTCGGATATTTTTTTGAGCGACTGTACAAAATTCTAAAGTATACGCTTATTTTATTAGTTTGAAATAATACTGTTTTTTAAAGTATTTACAGAATTTATTTTAATTTTCTGAAGTGAAATCTTATGATTGATATCTCTGTTATCCAATATCCAAACATCTATAATTGTTTAAGTACCGAACGGATATTGTTCAAAATCGAAAGTTGACATCTTGTATTTATCTTCAGTCACGTGTTTCCATAAAAATTTATTTAACCAGTTACGAACCCGCGAATTTGATTCTCCATTAACGTAAGATGACGATGTTTCGAATGTTCTGTCCATTGTCTGTATACAGGATATATATAATTATTATATTATATTACTATATATAATTATTAGAGATGATTTCGGGATGATATTTTCGACCCGAACCATTTCGAAAAGTATTGAGCCAGATTTGAGAAAAAAAGTTCTCTGATGTATTATAAGTACGGTGACTTTGGGTTGTTTTACCTCTGAGCGGCACTTTTTTGCACACCATGGGCTAAATGGCCAGGTCACATGGACCCCGAAGGCTCAGAGAAGGTTGGGGGAGGGGACCCACTGGAACAGCTATTGGGAGACAGATGGTAGCCTCCCGTCAAGGCCATCCAGCGTGTTCTTGAACGTGCACAGGGTATGGCTCTCCCGCACACGGAGCCACGGCTTAACGTCCCATCCGACGGTCGGCGGCCTTTCCAAGCCCATCGGTGTCCCCTACTGACCGTGGGCAGGGCGGAGAATTTTGCGGAGATAAATCTCAACGCTGACCCAGCTGGGACTCGAACCTGGGAATTACAAATTACGAGTCTGGCGCGCTACCGACTGAGCCACCCCCGCCCCAAGTATGGTGACCATACGTCCTTTATTTAAGATGACAGTCCTTTTTTCACTGCTCTGTCGTTTAGATTAATTTTTTTCTAAAATGGCCATTTTGTCCTTTATTTTGTGAATTAAAATAGTAAATTGAATATTGGCGCTCAGCACACGGTCCATAGAAACTGTCATTTCACCGGCACATTTTCATTAGTGAACAATATGTGGACCAGTGAAAAAAATCCAATTAAAAATCGAAACATTTACGCATGCATTTATGCCAAATGCAACTTTGACATGAATTGTATACAGTTTTATGAATTTTTAAAACACAAACCTGATTTATTAAAAAAAATTCATTCTTGTGAAAAGTATCAAAATTAAATTTTTTAAGTAATAATATGATCGCTTGAAATGCTATGTATAAGCTTATATTTTATAATAAATATTATAAAGCTTTTTAGTTTTAGTGAAACAAATAAACGCAACCTGCTTCTTTTTATTATGAAACAATTTCTGATTTGTCCTTTATTTTCTCCAAAAAAATATGATCACCGTAATTATAATATATATACACAGAAATGCGTGTCATTGATCATTTTTGTTTATTCTTATATTATAAATTTTAATCATTTTATGACAAAATTAAAATGTTAATGCTATTTGGAACAAGAAATACTAGTAGAAACCGAAAGTTCGTGGGTAACATTTAATATGTAATATATATCAATAGCATTCGAATGATTTTTTTAAATATATGTAGTATACAAAGATACTATAAAATAATAATAAATAAATACCCCCTCAAGCAGCTGCTTGCCACAGAGGTCTGACAGGAGCCTGTCAGTTTATATGCCATAGTAGAAGGTCTGAGAGGATGGCAGGCCCTCAGCAGAAAAACGACACAAACAGCCATGCCTTACCCGGGGCTCGAACCCAGGTCCCTTAGATCACTAGCCAAGCGCGCTAACCATAGTGTGCAAGAAAAAAATATTCCCTTAATCAGCTGCTTGCCACAAAGTCTCAAAGGAGCCTACCATTTATATAAGACATTCATTTATTAAAGATAGAAAACACGTAAAAAAAAATCTACCTGGTATTTAATCACTAAAGACTGATCAAAAGGTTGAAATTATAATAAAAAGTTTTTATCGCTTTACTCTTTTGGGGGCGAGACGTAAACGTCGTCTCCCAAAGAAAAACTTAAATTAGTTTTTCAACTGCTGAAAAACACCCCAGATTTTTCTAATTTTCACATATTTTCTCTCACAAAACCGCAACAAAATTAGTTTAAACCTCTTCCCCCAAAACTTTTCCCATAGATTAACATAGAATTTCCCATACCGTAACATTGGTCCAGAACTCTCATTTATGCTACTACTCCTCACAACTACAAGAAATATTTTAAATTTAAATTATTCTGAGACGAAAGTCGTCTGTGCTATTTTGGCACGAACTCATTTCTAGAGCAAATATAATATTCTTACTCCTTCCAATCCTGACCTGGGCTCTACAGTATATGTGACTCCCGTCCCGTGGCCGAGTGGTTAGCACATTTGGTCATCTAAGGGACCTGGGTTCGAGCCCCGGATTAGGCATGGATGTGTGTGTTGTCCTTCTGCTGAGGTCCTGCCATCCTCTCAGATCTCCTACTATGGCATATAAACTGACAGGCTCCTGTCAGACCTCTGTGGCAAGCAGCTGCTTGAGGGGGTATTTTATCTTGTCTCCCTAAACCTCGCTTTACAATCCTGACCAAAATCTTTTCGATATTCCAATCCGTGTACAAAGGTTGCAATGCTTACCTGTGCTCCATTATCGACATTCCAGATGCGTCTGTTTCCGTCGCAGCACTTCGTGTACCAGAGAGCCCACAGAAGAGAGATATGTGCGGGATTTGCAGCTAGGTTGGCTTTGTTCACTCCCAAACAAAACTCCAAGCCATGCCTAAAGGAAAAAAAAAATTGCATCATAAAGAAATAAATGCTTAAAGAAACGGATTACTTTATCACCTGATTGGAATGTCATCACAAAGCCCAGTATGTTAATCAGGTAAGCCCAATAGGTTATGTGGCTGGGTTGGGTTGGGTTGTTTTACCTCTGAGCGGCACTTTTTTGCACACCGTGGGCTAAATGGCCAAGTCACAAGAACCCCGAAGGCTCAGAGAAGGTTGAGGGAGGGGACCCACTGTATAGCTGTTACGAGACAGATGGTAACCTCCTGTCAAGGCCATCCAGCGTGTTTTTTAAGATGCACAGGGTATGACTCTCCCGCTTTGGGTTGGGTTGTTTTACCTCTGAGCGGCACTTTTTTTGCACACCATGGGCTAAATGGCCAGGTCACATGGACCCCGAAGGCTCAGAGAAGGTGGGGGATGGGACCCATTGGAACAGCTGTTGGGAGACAGATGGTAGCCTCCCGTCAAGGCCATCCAGCGTGTTCTTTAACGTGTACAGGGTATGGCTCTCCCGCTTTGGGTTGGGTTGTTTTACCTCTGAGCGGCACTTTTTTGCACACCGTGGGCTAAATGGCCAGGTCACCAGGACCCCGAAAGTTCAGAGAAGGTTGGAGGAGGAGACCCATTGGAACAGCTGTTGGGAGACAGATGGTAGCCTCCCGTTAAGGCCATCCAGCGTGTTCTTTAACGTGCACAGGGTATGGCTCTCCCGCTTTGGGTTGGGTTGTTTTACTCTGAGCGGCACTTTTTTGCACACCGTGGACTAAATGGCCAGGTCACAAGGACCACGAAAGCTCAGAGAAAGTTGGGGGAGGAGACCCATTGGAACAGCTGTTGGGAGACAGATGGTAGCCTCCTGTCAAGGCCATCCAGCGTGTTTTTTAAGGTGCACAGGGAATGGCTCACCCGCACACAGGGGCCACGGCTTTACTTCCCATCCAACAGACGGCGTCCTTTCTAAGCCCTCGGTGTTTTCTACCGACCTAGGGCAGGGTGGGGAATTTTTGGGAGATAAATCTCAACGCTGACCCAGGTGGTGTGAAATGTGGTTCAGCTAACTGTGTAAGATGGTTATGTGGCTCACCCGGTGGGTATCATTAGCTGAGTTGGGTTGTTTTACCTTTGAGCGGCATTTTTTTGCACACAATGGGGTAAACATCCAAGTCACAAACATCCCAAGGGCTCAGAGTACGGTGAGGGAAGGGAACCCACTGGACAGTTAGGAAATAGATGGAAGCCTCCCGGAAAGGCCATACAGCGTGTTTTTCAATGTGCACAGGGAATGTTTCCATTGCACGAAGGCCAAGGCTTAACAATCCATCCGTCATACGGCAGCCTTTCCAAGACTGTACAAATTACTTTCATCAGTATGAAGAATAATGAGATTCGAAAAAAAAATAAGTTTTGTACAAGAGAGGAAGGAGTTCTTTTTACCTTGTCCAGCAGTGCTTTTCTAGGAAGGCTTGCAATGACATATCGTCCCATTCTACAGCATAAGGAGAATTCCAGGGATCCTCGACGGGAATCTGAAGAATAGTAGGAAAAAAATAAACTGTTATCATGATTAAAAAAAAATATGTTTTACTTTGCAACTGTAAACGTAATTTTGAAGTTATTAAGATTTAAGTGCACCTTCCATGAGAGTAAGATATAGAGAATCGGCCAGTCAGTAGTACAGATAACCCTCCAATGAACGCGATGGATGCGCTCCTGGCAACTACACATTAAGCGAAATCCGTATTTCAATGTTGTGAATAATTGACTGACGACTGAATGCCGGGTCATGATTGATTGACTGATGACTGACTGACGGGCCATGATTGATTGACTGATGACTGACTGACGGGCCATGATTGATTGACTGATGACTGACGGGTTATGATTGATTGATGACTGACAGGTCATGATTGATTGACTGATGACTGACTGGTCATGATTGATTGACTGACGGGTTATGAATGATTGATGACTGACGAGTTATGATTGATTGATGACTGACGGGTTATGATTGATTGATGACTGACGGGTCATGATTGATTGACTGATGACTGACGGGTTATGACTAACGGGTTATGATTGACTGATGACTGACGGGTTATGACTAACGGGTTATGATTGACTGATGACTGACGGGTATGATTGATTGATGACTGACGGGTTATGATTGACTGATGACTGACGGGTTATGATTGATTGATGACTGACGGGTTATGGTTGATTGATGACTGACTGGTCATGATTGATTGATTGATGACTGACGGGTTATGATTGATTGATGACTGACGGGTCATGATTGATTGATGACTGACGGGTCATGATTGATTGATGACTGACTGACGGGTCATGATTGATTGATGACTGACGGGTCATGATTGATTGATGACTGACGGGTCATGATTGATTGATGACTGACTGACGGGTCATGATTGATTGATGACTGACGGGTTATGGTTGATTGATGACTGACTGGTTATGATTGATTGATGACGGGTTGTGATTGATGACTGACGGGTTACGATTGATTGATGACTCACTGGTCATGATTGATTGAGTGATGACTGACGGGTTATGATTGATTGATGACTGACTCGTCATGATTGATTGACTGATGACTGACGGGTTATGATTGATTGATGACTGACTGGTCATGATTGATTGACTGATGACTGACGGGTTATGATTGACTGATGACTGACGTGTTATGATTGATTGATGACTGATGGGTTATGATTGATTGATGACTGACGGGTTATGGTTGATTGATGACTGACTGGTCATGATTGATGACTGACTGGTCATGATTGATTGATGACTGACAGGTTATGATTGATTGATGACTGACGGGTCATGATTGATTGATGACTGACTGACGGGTCATGACTGATTGATGATTGACTGGTCATGATTGATTGATGACTGACTGGTCATGATTGATTGATTGATGACTGACGGGTTACGATTGATTGATGACTGACGGGTTACGATTGATTGATGACTCACTGGTCATGATTGATTGAGTGATGACTGACGGGTTATGATTGATTGACTGATGGGTCATGTTGACTGACTGATAGCGGATAATGCTAATTCTAACTATGATGCAGAAATGGTAGAGCTCTGAAAATTTGCACTTAGGGATAATCAGGGTAGTAGATCTCAGAAAAAAATCCCAAATTTGACCTTCGTGTCCTTCAAGGTGAAATGAAGGTCACCTAGAGGTCAAACTATGATCTAAGAGTGCTAGAAACATGAAAATTGGGGTCTTGGGATGTTTCGGTTTGTAGATGTCGGAAAAGTTACGAAATTTCGGATCCGGAGGGTCCTTCGAAGTCAAAGGTCAAATTTATATCTATAGGTGCTAGGAAGCTAGAAATTGATTCCTGTGGATATTTAGGGTCGTAGATCTCGGAAATGTGAAATTTTGGATGCAATGGTTCCTTCGAGGTCAAAGGTCAAATATAGATCTTGTTGTGTTATCTACTTGTGTTAGACAGCTAAAAATTGGTGCCTTGAGTATTTTGAGTTACAGGTCTCAGAGATCGTGTCAAATTTTGGATATGATGGATTCTTCGAGGTGCGTGGTCAAATTCCACATACCAGTGCTGGAGATCTAATAAATTGCTGAAGAAGGCTATTTCAGGAGGTAAAACTCAGAAATAAGAGGAATTTTCAGATCTGGTGTCGCATTCAAGGTTAAATAGGGGTCGTAGTGACGGGCTAGAAATCAAGAGGTGCTGAAGACACGGATTGATTTGTAGTAAAATGTAAACACGGAGCTACATTGCAAATTCACCACTGCTGAATTAAAAAGACAATAATCACTACCTGAATTGTTTAGAAATATTATTGATTCAAAGTAACAGTTCGACCAGTGAGTACAGGATGGTTACTGCGACGAAAGTTGTGCTTGTTATCTTTCACTTCTTGCATAGTGGTCGGGGAAAGTCCTTTCCTCCGAATATAATTGTTTGATCCGTATAACAGGAAAAGACTTCCTTCGACTACTAGGGGGCGGGGTGGCTCAGTCGGTAGCGCGCCAGGCTCGTAATCTGCAGTTTCCAGGTTCGAGTCCCAGCTGGGTCAGCGTTGAGATTTTTCTCCGCAAAACTCCCCGCCCTGCCCACGATCAGTAGGGGACACCGATGTGACGTCCGTCGGATGGGACGTTAAGCCGTGGTCCCGTGTATGGGAGAGCCATACCCTGTGCACGTTAAAGAACACGCTGGATGGCCTTGACGGGAGGCTACCATCTGTCTCCCAACAGCTGTTCCAGTGGGTCCCCTCCTTCAACCTTCTCTGAGCCTTCGGGGTCCATGTGACCTGACCATTTAGCCTATAGTGTGCAAAAAAGTGCCGCTCAGAGGTAAAACAACCCAACCCAACCCTTCGACTACTATGGAAAAAATGACCAACAACAGCATAACTTTCGTGGCTGTAACCATCCTGTACTCACTGGTCGAACTGTCACTTTAATTTATTAAGTAGAAAGAAATTAATTTGTAGAAGAAAGAAATTAAAAAATTAATTTGAATTGAATTTGAATTGAATCACTAAATGCTACCAAACAGCTTAGGTAGTGATTGACTTTTTAACAGAGCTAATTAATAAAAATTTTACATATAAATAAAAATAAACTAAAAGTAAGAAAAAAAAAGCATTTAAATCTCTCGCTCTCTGCCTAACTGAATTAATATTTTGGGCATTGGATTGTTTTACCTCTGAGCGGCACTTTTTTGCACACTATGGGCTAAATGGCCAGGCCACAAAGACCCCGAAGGCTCAGAGAAGGTTGGAGGAGGGGACCCACTGGAACAGCTGTTGGGAGACAGATGGTAGCCTCCCGTCAAGGCCATCCAGCGTGTTCTTATAACGTGCACAGGGTATGGCTCTCCCGCACACGGGGCCACGGCTTAACGTCCCATCCGACGGACGACTGTCTTTTCAAGCCCATCGGTGTCCCCTACTGACCGTGGGCAGAGCGGGGAAATTTTCGAAGATAAATCTCAACGCTGACCCAATTGGGACTCGAGCCTGGGAACTACAGATTACGAGCCTGGCGCGCTACCGACTGAGCCACCCCCGCCCCCAATATTTTGGGCAAAGCTCTCATCTGAATGAGATGTCCAGGATCTATTTTTCTTGCTACTTAATACAGTCATAGTAATCAGGCAGCGTATTCTTCGCTTGTGTGAAATCATAGTCCCCCTCCCCCCCATCCCTGACAAAGCCATGCATTGATTATGGGAAGAAAGTTCCACTTTAATTACCTCGACAGTTAATGCTTGATTGGACCATCAAGTTAAGATTGCCAACTTAGAACCAGGCTTGACTGGATACATCATAGCATAAACAGGGTTGGGTTGTTTTACCTCTGAGCGGCACTTTTTTGCACACCATGGACTAAATGGCCAGGTCACATGGACCCCGAAGGCTCAGAGAAGGTTGGGGAAGGGGATCCACTGGAACAGCTGTTGGGATTGACAGATGGTAGCCTCCCGTCAAGGCCATCCAGCGTGTTGTTTAACGTGCACAAGGTATGGCTCTCCCGCACACGGGGCCACAGCTTAACGTCCCATCCGACAGACGGCGGCCTTTTCAAGCCCATCGATGTCCCCTACTGACCGAGGGCAGGGCGGGGAAATTTTGCGGAGATAAATCTCAACGCTGACCAAGCTGGGACTCGAACCTGGGTTGGGTTGGTTGTTTTACCTCTGAGCGGCACTTTTTTGCACACCAAGGGCTAAATGGCCAGGTCACATGGACCCCGAAGGCTCAGAGAAGGTTGGGGGAGGGGACCCACTGGAACAGCTGTTGGGAGACAGATGGTAGCCTCCCGTCAAGGCCATCCAGCGTGTTCTTTAACGTGCACAGGGTATGGCTCTCCCACACACGGGGCCACAGCTTAACGTCCCATCCGACGGACGGCGGCCTTTACAAGCCCATCGGTGTCCCCTACTGACCGTGGGCAGGGCGGGGAATTTTGCGGAGATAAATCTCAACGCTGACTCAGCTGGGACTCGAACCTGGGAACTACAGATTACGAGCCTGGCGCGCTACCGACTGAGCCACCCCCGTCCCTAGCATAAACAGGTGCAGCATGATATTCACAATAGAGATCGTGCTGTCCGATTTTTGAAACAAGCTTAAATTGAAGCTTTTCCTTTATAGTTTCTCAAAACAATTGCATTTTAATCAAAAATTGGATGTCTGGTACTTTCTAGCCAACTCCTTTTTCAGTCTTTTGCCTTGCACGTTACCGCCATAAACAGACACACCATCGCCATTTATCCTGTCATCATGCAGGTGGCTCAGTCGGTAGCGCGCCAGGCTCGTAATCTGCAGTTCCCAGGTTCGAGTCCCAGCTGGGTCAGCATTGAGATTTTTCTCCGCAAAATTCCCCCGCCCTGCCCACGGTCAGTAGGGGACACCAATGGGCTTGGAAAAGCCGCCGTCCGTCGGATGGGACGTTAAGCCGTGGCTCCGTGTATGAGAGAGAGCTATACCCTGTGCACGTTAAAGAACACGCTGGATGGTCTTGACGGGAGGCTACCATCTGTTTCCCAACAGCTGTTCCAGTGGGTTACCTCCCCCAACCTTCTCTGAGCCTTCGGGGTCCATGTGACCTGGCCATTTAGCCCATGGTGTGCAAAAAAGTGCCGCTCAGAGGTAAAACAACCCAACAGCTGTTCCAGTGGGTCCACTCCCCCAACCTTCTCTTAGCCTTTGGGGCATTTGTGACCTGGCCACTTAGCCCATTATGTGCAAAAAAAGTGCCGCTCAGAGGTAAAACAACCCAACGTTAAAGAACACGCTGGATGGCCTTGACGGGAGGCTACCATCTGTCTCCCAACGGGTGTTCCAGTGGGTCCCCTCCCCCAACCTTCTCTGAGCCTTCGGGGCATTTGTGACCTGGCCATTTAGCCCATTGTGTGCAAAAAAAGTGCCACTCAGAGGTAAAACAACCCAAACCCTGTCATCATTATTTCCTGTTCTAGTGCAGCATTCAAAGTATTATTTTTAAGCTATAGAAATAACAATATCATTGCAATTGAGATATTAATACTAGATACAAAAGTGGTACATTTTTATTCAAATGTCTTACCTGTTTCATCATTTTTTCCATTTTGTTCATCACATAATTAATATCGAACCAACCTAAGGGACTCCAGATGCCGAACTTGGCCCATTGACTGTTGTACACGAAACGTCGTCCCTGAAACATCAGAACAGAGTTTAAGAGAAACTTTCGCATTTGCAATACTTAAGTTTTAACAACTCTGATCTCGTACCAAGAGATCCGGTGTTCGAATCCCGTAAACAGCAAGTCACTAAAAATAAGTTTCTCTCATCGCATTTGTTTCAGCACAAACAAGATTATTAAACTACAGATTTTTCTAAAACTGCTTAAAACAATCAACAAATATTTATTTGTTACGTAACCATATCAAAAAGAAAGTTACACTCTGTCGTCATAGTATGGAAACAACATTTGTGATTGGAACGGATGTATGACGTAGTACTGACGTCCGACCTGGGCAATTGGGTTGGGTTGTTTTACCTCTGAGCGGCACTTTTTTGCACACCATGGGCTAAATGGCCAGGTCACATGGACCCCGAAGGCTCAGAGAAGGTTGGGGGATCAGCTGTTGGGAGACAGATGGTAGCCTCCCGTCAAGGTCATCCAGCGTGTTCTTTAACGTGAACAGGGCATGGCTCTCCCGCACACGGGGCCACGGCTTAACGTCCCATCCGACGGATGGCGGCCTTTCGAACCCCATCGGTGTCCCCTACTGACCGTGGGCAGGGCGGGGAATTTTGCGGAGATAAATCTCAACGCTGACCCAGCTGGGACTCGAACCTGGGAACTACAGATTACGAGCCTGGCGCGCTACCGACTGAGCCACCCCCGCCCCCTATACTGGGGGAATGGATGTCTCGTCAGGCTATGGTGAAGTGGTGCCAACAGTTTGAAAACTGCCGTAGAGATTTGACAGACGAATACTGCAGAGGCCGACCATCGACGGCCATCACTTCGGATTATGTTTCGTGCGTTATGAGATGAATCGAATAAATCGCCGGATTAAAATCAAGGAAATGGCGACTGCTTTGGACATTTCCTATGGCAGTGTGCATCCATGACCTGGTATATTGCATCATCATTCATGACTTGGTTGACGGGCATTAGAGCAGATTTTAACCCTGAGGGAATGGGCAAATTAATTACATGTTTGGAGAAATGTTTGCATAACCTAGGCGACTATGTGGAGAGGGAGATTCAGGTTGTATCTTCATCTTAATATATTTGCCGTTTTCATATACTTTGTTGTTTGCTATGTATTCAAGAGTGCATCTTACTTTTGATACACCCTCGTGCTTTGAACTTTCTACTTGCACGCAGCATATTGTTATACCGTATATGACACATAATTATATTGTATATGACACATTGTTATACCGTATATGGCACATTGTTATACCGTATATGACACATTGTTATACCGTGTATAACACATTGTTATACCGTATATGACACATTGTTATACCGTGTATAACACATTGTTATACCGTATATGACACATTGTTATACCGTATATGACACATTGTTATACCGTATATGACACATTGTTATACCGTATATGACACATTGTTATACCGTATATGACACATTGTTATACCGTGTATGACACATTGTTATACCGTATATGGCACATTGATATACCGTGCATGACACATTGTTATACCGTATATGACACATTGATATACTGTATATAACTCATCATTACACTGTGTACGACACGTGTTGACACGTTGTTATACAGTGTACGACACATTGTTAGACAGTATATCACATGTTGTTATACTGTGTACGATTTATTGTTATACCGTATACGACATATTGTTAGAAAGTATATAACATATTGTTATACCGTGTACGACATACTGTTATACCATGTACGGCATTTGTTATACCGTATACGACATATTTTATACCGTATATGACATATTAAATACCGGGGTTTGAATTATAACCAGGAAGCGCATATTTTGTAAATAGTGTCAAGGGATGTAAGTTATTGTTTGAATGTGCGGATTTCCCTTTCTTGAAAACGGAATTGTACGGTTATATCAGCAAAGAATTTCATTTGACATGGAAAGATTTATAAAATTTTTAAATGAAGACCGGAATTGTTTTGGGCACATTATTTATGTAATCATATGTTCATAAATTATTGGAAAAACTCCGCACAAGAATCGTGCGTTTCTCAGCTAGTTTTAATTTATTTGTAGCTAGAGACAAGCAAGAAAAGCAAAAGTGTAGCCAGAACCAACATGAAATGCAAATTGTAGCCAGGGCATTTGCTATTCGGACATTTACAATATATATGTTACCGCTAAAGTGCAGAAATCAGTTATTCTACAGGTTATCTAGGTATTGTGCAGATTAACTAGGGTGATCCGTTAACGTGCGGAAAATTGTTTCATTTCTCAAATTACCTAGGTAATCTGCAAATTACTTGGATAATCTGCACATTACCTACTAGGCAATCGTTAAAGTGAAAATAAAATATGGCGTATCGGCTATTATCGGAATTGGTAATAGCCGGTACATTGTACTTTTTCGTTTTTTAACTATCCTGCCGTCCCATGGCCGAGTGGTTAGCGCGCTTGGCTACTGATCTAAGGGACCTGGGTTCGAGCCCCGGGTAAGGCATGGATGTATGTGTCGTTTTTTTGCTGAGGTCCTGCCATCCTCTCAGACCTTCTACTATGGCATATAAACTGACAGGCTCCTGTCAGACCTCTGTGGGCAAGCAGCTGCTTGAGGGGGTATTTATTTTTTTTATTATTCAGATAACGTATCTAGCTCTACAGTACACCGCCTGCCGCATTATTTAAAACGCCCCAAATGAGCGAGGGCCAAGTGAGAACGAATCTGTCAAATGATGAATCTCTTGAGTTAAATCTTCGGGTCACGTGACTCAGTGTTCCGAATTATCATGAAACGCCCCGGATGAGCGGAGGCCAAGTGAGAACGAATCCGTCAAGTGGTGAATCTCTTAAGTATGAATCTTTAGGTCACGTGACTATAATTTGGACAGTAGAAAGGGTCCTTGGTGCTTGCTTGCATAATAGGAGCTAAATTTATCTGCTTTAAAAAAATCACGACACAAATTCACGCGCTAACAGGCAGAAACGAATTTGAAAACAGAATTAGCTATGCTACGCACTAGCAGCCGACGCAAACTATGAGAAATAAAAACAACCGGCGACGACAAGACACTGGCGAAACGAAACTAAAAGTGGAGGGAGAGGGGGGGGGAAGGAGTAGGGAAAGGAAATGAGAGAAACAAACTTTTGAACTTTAACGATACGGAAGCCGTTAATGTGCACATTACCTAGGTCAAATGCGGAAAACTCTTGATTCCGCACGTTAACGGAGCAAATCAGTTAATCTGCAGATTAGCTAGGTAATGTGCACATTAACGGCTTTCGAGCTTTAGCGGTAACATATACATACATAAAAATTATTTCCCTCAAGTAGATGCTTGCAAAACCTGAGCAGAAAGACTACAAGAAAAAATATCTAACAGAAAGAAAAAATATCTAACAGAAAGAAAAAATATCTAATAGAAAGAAAAAATATCTAATAGAAAGAAAAAATATCTAATAGAAAAAATAACTAGAGAGCTAGGGAAACGCCCAATATTTCCCCTTAAGAAAAATAATCTTCAGACAATATTTTCAGAAACCGATACAATTATTTTCAATGTCTATTTTTTTAATTTCCCTCTAGTAGTTTTCGCATTTCTTACAGAATACCGTAATATATAATAATATATAATAATTAGTCGAGCGATGTTGCTTTTGAATGTAGGAAGAACAAGAAAGACAGGCGTCTCCCTTTTTATTTGCATTTCAATATTTGATATTAAACAAAAATCATGATTCTGTGCTATAATAATGAAACAAATTATTATAGCATAAGATAATACATATATAAGTTGTTATTATTATTTTTACAATTGTAACAATGTGTCATATACGGTATAACAATGTGTCATATACGGTTTAATTATGTGTCATATATGGCATAATAATATGTATTATACGGTATAACAGTAAAGAACATACAGTCAACCCAAAATTATACGTGTTTCATTATATATTATACATTAATACTTTCCCAATTAACCCATGGGATAATATTACGGGAAGCTATATATTATAACAATTTTAAGCAGTTGTTCATTCTTCAAAAGTGATTTATTCGTTTAATGACTAATAGTATAAATATGCAACTTACATTATCATTATTATTATTGGAAAATTTTGCCACCAAGACATGATTAAATAAAATAATAAATACCCCTTCAAGCAGCTGCTTGCCACAGAGGTCTGACAGGAGCCTGTCAGTTTATATGCCAAAGTACAAGGTCTGAGAGGATGGCAGGCTCTCAGCAGAAAAACGACACAAAACAGCCATGCCTTACCCGGGGTTCGAACCCAGGTCCCTTAGATCAGTAGCCAAGCGCGCTAACCACTCGGCCATGGGACGGCAGATTTGATTACATTTTTGAAATAGTCAATGATAGTGCAGGGTGTCCGATAAGTAATGGTAGGGTTTCAGGAAACACTGTCCTCAAACACACAAAACACACCACATTTAATGTTCTACCTGTTCAATTCCGCATTCAAACAGTTTAACGGGTGGCCACCATACAAGACAGCGCACGGACACATTTCTCGTGGGATATGACGAAAGACGTTAGAACATTTCCTGAAAATGGATTGACAGTGGTGGTCCAATTCTATGGCCACTAAGAAGCCCTGACTGAAAACTCTTTGATGTTTTTCTTGTGGAGCATTTGGGGCGGGGGTGGCTCAGTCGGTAGCGCGCCAGGCTCGTAATCTGCAGTTCCCAGGTTCGAGTCCCAGCTGGGTTAGCGTTGAGATTTATCTCAGCAAAACTCTCCGCCCTGCCCACGGTCAGTAGGGAACACCGATGGACTTGGAAAGGCCACCGTCCGTCGGATGGGACGTTAAGCCGTGGCCCCGTATGTGGGAGAGCCATACCCTGTGCACGTTAAAGAACACGCTGGATGGACTTGACGGGAGGCTCCCATCTGTCTCCCAACAGCTGTTCCAGTGGGTCCCCTTCCCCAACCTTCTCTGAGCCTTCGGGGTCCTTGTGACCTGGCCATTTAGCCCATGGTGTGCAAAAAAGTGCCGCTCAGAGGTAAAACAACCCAACCCAACCTTGTGGAACATTGTAAAGAATTCTGCTTACACGGACAAAATTCGAGACCTGATTCATTTGAATGCCGGAATTAGAGAAGCAACTGAGCAAGTAATAAGAGTTGGGTTGTTTTACCTCTGAGCGGCACTTTTTTTGCACACCATGGGTTAAATGGCCAAGTCACAAGGACCCCGAAGGCTCAGAGAAGGTTGGGGGAGGGGACCCACTGGAACAGCTGTTGGGAGACAGATGGTAGCCTCCCGTCAAGGCCATCCAGCGTGTTCTTTAACGTGCACAGGGTATGGCTCTCCAGCACACGGGGCCACGGCTGAATGTCCCATCCGACGGACGGCGGCCTTTCCAAGCCCATCGGTGTCCCCTACTGACCGTGGGCAGGGCGGGGAATTTTGCGGAGATAAATCTCAACGCTGACCCAGCTGGGACTCGAACCTTGGAACTACAGATTACGAGCCTGGCGCGCTACCGACAGAGCCACCCCCGCCCCACAAGTAATAAGAGAAATGCTGCAGCTTGTAAGGTAAGAAGTGGAATACTGTTTGGACATAATCCGGGTTAGGAAAGGTGCACATGTGGAAATTAACTAATTATATTCAAAACTATTTGAGGGTAAATTTTCAATTAAAATATTACTTTCCTGAATATGTATATTATTTTACTACATACTGGTTCTCGAAAATCCATTATTTTTGGACACCCTCATTTTGCAAATGAGGTACAGCATACCTCATTTGCAAAAAAAAAATATTTACGCATTATTATTAGCCCATAAATGATATCCTTTATCATAAATATCAAGACAATTAAAAATTATCGATGATTATACAAAAATGTTCATAAAACAAATATTTTGCACATTGATGTGATAGAGAATTTTTCACACCCATAAATTACCCATATTATTTTAATAGATCTAAATTTTCTCACTGTATAAATTGTTCTGCATATGTTATTCTTATTTTTATCTATCTGCACCTTACCTGTATTTTCATGCATTTAATCTTCAATCTGCTTTATATAAATTATTTGAATACTGAAAACTCAAACGCGAGGCACTTTTGTGAACTTTTGATTGTTTAGTAGACCCTCGATTATCCGGTGTCGGATTAACCGGGATGTTGAAATAAGTATGTCCGAAAATCATATGGAATACAAGAAGGTGGCAACTAAAATACGACGATACAGTATAAGATTTTAGAAAACTTCCCTGCCATCCAATTTTAAATAAATAAAATATGTCCCTGCTACGATATTTTCTAAAAAAATTTTTACCTTTTATATGGATGGTGAATAAACTGGGAATTCGATTCTCCCGGATTTCCCCCCGATTCATTCTGGATAATGGAGAGTTTAGTGCAATCGTTTGTCGAAAAAAAAATTGATTATATTATTATCATAAATAACAATCTCGTCGGACTGAAACACAAGAGGGCGCGGACCTCCAATTGGGCCATATTGGTTCAACTATTATTTTTTTGATTTGCGACATATAGGACAGAGAAGAATCCTGGAAGCTACTCCTAGCTTAATACAGGCCTTCTCATACAAGGACATGCCCTACTACGACCGAAGTCACTGCTGACCACTGCCTTAGTTAGAGCTAACACAACACACAAAGTTTGCCTTGCTGGAACAGTCGCTAGCTGCCTAACCACTATGCCAGTTAACCCTTTCACGACTAAGGGAAACATTTTTCCCATTTTAAAATTGGTGATTGTCGAATTTAATTATAACCTTATCTGCATTTTTTATACAGAATGTCAAAATAGAACGTATGCTGAACGCAATTACGTAAACGGGAACGTTTAGTCCATCTTTGCAATAATGTTGCATCTGTGCAATGTCCATCTTTGCTTCACAACCAAAAGAAATTGCTTCGCAGAATATCATAATTAGCACATCATTTTGTATAGTAATTTTATTTCATAATTTTGTATTATTTTAGTTAACATTTTGTTTTAATAAACCAATAAATAAAAGACATTGCATAATAAGCCTAACTATAATTTGTGTTACCTTTATAGTCCATTGGGAAAAATATTTCCCATAAAATTCCAAAAAAAACTACACATTGTTATGTATTTTTCTTATGATTTTTATTTTACGTCTAAACAAACTAAAATAAACAGTTACATACTAATATTTACTCTTAGAAACCTTATGGTCCTGAAAGGGTTAAGGCACTATGCTATCAAGTGAATCAAATGAAAGGACTTACATTACTATACTGAATGGAGTTCAGATCCGAAAACACTTTGTAAGTTTTCACTTCCAGTTCGTCTGCTAACCTTAGAATGTGATTCTGGGTAGGACCAACATAAGATCCTCCCAAATCTACGAAGTCTACAGTTTCATTCTGAAAAGAGAGATATCATTTTAAAGATTAGGATTCTGAACACGAACATACTCATTATGGAACTTTTAGATTAATGTATCACCAAACATATGCACTAATACACAAAAAGTTAAGTTATAAAATTTTATGTCAAAAGGAAACTAACTTCGAAATTCTGCAACTTCTAATAGATCTTTTACGGTAAGACATGACTGAAGATAAATTTATGATGCCAATCAAATCTATATAAACCTCGTTTTTCAGCAGTAATAACTGGTATTTAAAGAGCCAATGAAGCTGGAATATTTAGCATCAGTAATGCACTGCTGTGAAACTTATTAGTATTGGCGAATATTGAAAGGAATACTGACAGAAACATTTAAAACATACACTTATTTCATTAACCGTAACCGTCCCCAAACAATACTTATTATTTAAGCTATAATTACCTTTTGAGATGAAATCTTATGACTGCCATTGCTGTTGTTTATATACAAACTTCCATAACTCTTTCAATACTAACAAATATTGCTGAAATTTGAGATCTGGATGATTGAGATCTTTAATTTATCTTCCCACATTTTACCATAAAAGGCTTATTTGAGAAGTTACAGTGTTTCGAAATTAGTTTCTTATTGACATAAATCGAGGTTTTTTAACTTTCTCTCACCAGTGAATTTGGAGATGGAAATTCATTCCCCCCAATATGCACTTAAAAATTTCTTAAATTATACTTTGTAGAAGTTAAAATAATAAATTACCTCCTCAATGTTTGAGAATGCTTGCTTACCGCGGAAATCTGATAGGAGTCTGCCAATGTAAATACACCATAATAAAAAAATAAATAATAAATACCCCCTCAAGCAGCTGCTTGCCACAGAGGTCTGACAGGAGCCTGTCAGTTTATTTTATATACCATAGTAGGAGATCTAAGAGGATGGCAGGACCTCAGCAGAAAAACGACACACACATCCATGCCTAAATCCGGTAGGATCCTTAGTGATCTGGCAACCTTCGTGTCACGTGACACGAAGGTTGCCAGATCACTAATTTCTAAAAGAAATCGTTGCCAGATATTTTTTCTGAATTTTGTAATCAACCATAGTGTTCGGATACTTTTTGAGCGACTGTAGGTGGTCATATTATTTTGATACTAGATCGTGTGGGCTCACTCACGGAAATATTGAGCGTGTGCAGTTACCGTTCACAGCAAACTGGAGCGTGTGCAGTAACTGCACACGCTCCAGTTTGCTGTGAACGGTAACTGGAGCGTATACAGTTGCTGTACACGCTCCAGATATTTTTCCCGAATTCTGTAATCACGTGACACGAAGGTGATCAATGCCAGATATTTTTTCTGAATTTTGCAATCAACCATAGGTGTTCGGATACTTTTTTGAGCGACTGTACGTGTATATGGAAAAGGGGAAAAGTGGGATTGCATTTCTATATATCTAAATGATTCTCTAAATTTTCAAAAAAAAATTTTGCATGTTTAGTTAAATGCCTAAATTCTTTATTGCACTTGGATCAGCAACTCTTCCCCAACCTGGGCGGGGGTGGCTCAGTAGGTAGCGCGGCGAGTTATTAATCTGCAGGTTCTAGTCCCAGCTTTGCTGGCGTTGAGATTTATCTCCGGTAAACTCCCAAATAGCCCTTGGTCTGAAAGGGGCCACCGATCCCTTGGAATCTATGTTGCGTAGTAATTTAGCCCATTTTGTGAAAAAAAAAGTCTCAGAATTAAACCCAACAATAAACCTCTTTAAAACAGAAACAGTAGTGGCATGTTACGCCATCTAGTGCCTACTACAGAAGTTATTAATGGAAAAAACAAAACAGTTAACTCGAAAGGCAAAGGACCAGTGTAAAAGAGTATATTGATAAGTATTACATTGCATTGCTTACAAGGGGCGGGGGTGGCTCAGTCGGTAGCGCGTCAGGCTCATAATCTGTAGTTCCCAGGTTCGAGTCCCAGCTGGGTCACCGTTGAGATTTATCTCAGCAAAATTCCCCGCCCTGCCCACGGTCAGTAGGGGACACCGATGGGCTTGGTAAAGGCCGCCGTCCGTCGGATGGGATGTGACCATACCTTGTGCACGTTAAAGAACACACTGGATGGCCTTGACGGGAGGCTACCATCTGTCTCCCAACAGCTGTTCCAGTGGATCCCCTCCCCCAACCTTCTCTGAGCCTTCGGGGTCCATGTGACCTGGCCATTTTGCCCATGGTGTGCAAAAAAGTAACGCTCAGAGGTAAAACAACCCAACGCATTGCTTAGTATGGCCTATTTCCAGAGGTGTAACAATAGGGTGACATGTCACGGGCCTAAGGCTTCTGGAACCTAATCAAATTTATACTCTACCAAGGAAAATAGAATTTCTATGTAAATTTTAATAAATTACTATGCTTCATTTTTAGTTAATTTTTTTATCTTTTTAACAAAAATGGGGTGTATTTAGATTAAAAAAACAGGTTTAGGTCTCATCAACCAGAGAAGATTTTCTTTTTAAAAAAAATTAATAACAAGACTGAAAATTCTATACTGTTTCCAAATTTACTTTTCTAAATTTTGGGTCTTTTACCAATAAATCGTTATTGCTTTCAGTGATCTCCAATGAAAAAAAAAACTTCCCAGAGGCACCGGTGGGAGTCGAACCCACGATCCCCTGTTTATTAGATAGGCGCTTTAACCACCTAAGCCACGACGCCCAGGGTGTTCTGCTGTGAGCGTTTCACTAACGTTTCTAAAATTAGGCTCAAATGAGTTGAGAACTTTCATCTTTAAGGACGACATGTTAATTATTAGATGGGCTTGCTCTAATCTCAATGAAATGTTACCACGAATCTAAATTGAGAAAATATTTTGCATGATTTTCCTGGTATAAAAGTTTGAAAAGTTTTTCTTCTTCCTGATGTAAAATGGCTTGTGCATCCCATTTGATTTTTAAACTGAATTTTGTTATAAATGGCAGAAATCTTGAATTTTCATTAAATGTTTATGATTTAAATAAAGTGTTCGTGTTGTTTTCTGCTGAGGTCCTGCCATCCTCTCAGATCTTCTACTGTGGCATATAAACTGACAGGCTCCTGTCATTCCTCCTGAATTGCCACCTGGTTGGCTGAGTGGTTAGCGTACTTCGCTACTGATCTAAGGGACCTGGGTTCGAGCCCCGGGTAAGACATGGACGTTTGTGTTGTTTTTCTGCTGAGGTCCTGCCATCCTCTCAGATCTTCTGCTGTGGCATATAAACTGACAGGCTCCTGTCAGACCTCTGTGGCAAGCAGCTGCTTGCCACAGAGGGGGTATTTTTTTATTTTTTTTTATTTTATCAAAAATGGATGCGATTGAGCTATTAATCTTTTATCAAATAACCAATAATACTGATCTAGGAGTTCATTGGTAGATTGAAGATTGGTAGAATCAACCAATGACCTGCGAGAATCATCGATGCACCTGCGCAGTCTCAATTGCTTTCATTTACGCTTCTCCACTGTCTATTTTATTCATGTTCCGGTTGTTAGAATTGCCAGAAAAGAGAAATCCCCTCCCCCCTCCCGGGCTTCCCTTGATTCGGCTTGGTGCGAATCATTTTCGAGGAGCCAGAAACATTCATTTTTTGCGCTCTTTCGAAAAAGTGCAAAAGTGTTTGAGTCCAAACTGTGATGGCACTGAAATTTTTCCTCCAACTGCCACTTTGCCCTCAGTGAGAAAGGGAATATCAGTTGTCTGGGAATGGCCGCCGTCTGTCTGATGTTTAGCCATATCCTGTGCATGTTAAAAAAAGACACGATGGTGGCTTTGAAAGAGAGTCTATCTCCCAAAAACTGTCTGATAGATCCCCTTCCCCAACCATTAAGTTTGGTTTCTTTTACCTCTGAGCGGCACCCATGGGCTTGGAGAAGGTTAGGGGACCCACTGAAACAGCTGTTGGAAGACAGATGGTAGCCTTCCGTCAAGGCCATCCGTCGTGTTCTTTAACGTGCACAGCGTATGGCTCTCCCGCACATTGGACCACGGGTTAACATCCCATCCGACGGACGGCGTCCTTTCCAAGCCGATTGATGTCCCCTACTGACCATGGGCAAGGCGGGGAATTTTTGCGGAGATAAATCTCAACGCTGACCCAGCTGGGACTCGAACCTGGGAAGACCCCGAAGGTTCAGAGAAGGTTGGGGGAGGGGACCCACTGGAACAACTGTTGGAAGACAGATGGTAGCCTCCCGTCAAGGCCATCCGGCGTGTTCTTTAACGTGCACAGCGTATGGCTCTCCCGTACACAGAGCCACAGCTTAACGTCCCATCCGACGGATGGCAACCTTATTCCAGCCCATCGGTGTCAGAGCAGGGAATTTTTCAGAAATAAATCTCAAAGCTGACTCAGGTGGAACTCGAACCTGGGAACTGATTAAGAGCTTGGGGCGTTACCGACTGAGCCACCCCGCCCCTAGAGCTGTTGTGATCTGTCCAATCTAATCCATTAAATGGAAAAAGTGCCTGTACTCATATCAGTTTAGCTAGCAACTGCTTCAGGTGGGGTATGTTTTTCATTCTAAGCACTGTTGACATTTTCCAAGATAGATCATTCTCCTTGTTTTATCCTGGGGCGCGGGTGGCTCAGTCGGTAGCGCGCCTGACTCGTAATCTGTAGTTCCCAGGTTCGAGTCCCAGCTGGGTCAGCGTTGAGATTTATCTCCGCAAAATTCCCTGCCCATGGTCAGTAGGGGACACCGATGGGCATGGAAAGGCCGCCGTCCGTCGGATGGGACGTTAAGCCGTGGCCCCGTGTGTGGGAGAGCCATACCCTGTGCACGTTAAAAAACACACTGGATGGCCTTGACGGGAGGCTACCATCTGTCTCCCAACAGCTGTTCCAGTGGGTCACCTTCTTTAAGACTTCGGGGTCCATATGACCTGGCGTGCAAAAAAGTGCCGCTCAGAGGTAAAACAACCCAACCCTTGTTTTTATCCTCTCTTTGAAGCAGCATGATTATGATTTTTTCAGTGATATTATCTCCTTATTTTCTCATTTGCTTACCCTGGCTGTAAACGTTCTTCCTCCCACTCTGTCTCTGGCTTCAAGGACAACGACATCAATGCCCTGCTCAGTTAAGTGCTTCGCTGCAGCCAGACCTAGAAAGAGAAGAAACAGTGGTGATAAACCTTAATAAGGCACTGAAATTCAGATATAAATGAGTAAAAATTAGTACACAGCAGAGAGGGAAAAATGTTGCTGCTCACTGCATGTGTTTTTTATTCATTAGTAACTATAATTCTATTTAATAAAGGGGAACCTTCTTTCGTTCACGTTGTAAGATGTCAACATTTGTAGAGGTAAAATATCGAGAGATCATGAAGTTATTTCAAGTAAAACCCTGATGGAATCAATTTGAATATTATTCGTTCACTTATCGAACATGTCTGAAAATTGATTGGATTGTTTTACCTCTGAGCGGCACTTTTTTGCACACAATGGGCTAAATGGCCAATGAGCACACAATGAGCTCAACGCTGACCCAGCTGGGACTCGAACCTGGGAACTACAGATTACGAGCCTGGCGCGCTACCGACTGAGCCACCCCGCCCCAATGGGAGAGGAGTTGGGTTGTGTTGTTTTACCTCTGAGCGGCACTTTTTTGCACACCATGGGCTAAATGGCCAGGCCACAAGGACCCCGAAGGCTCAGAGAAGGTTGGGGGAGGGGATCCATTGGAACGGCTGTTGGGAGACAGATGGTAGCCCCCCGTCAAGGCCATCCAGCGTGTTCTTTAACGTGCACAGGGTATGGCTCTCCCGCACACGGGGCCACGGCTTAACGTCCCATCCGACGGACGACATCTCAACGCTGACCTAGCTGGGACTCGAACCTGAAAACTACAGATTACGAGCCTGGCGCGCTACCAACTGAGCCACCCCCTCCCCATGTCTGAAAAAGAACACTGAATAAAAATTAAGTTGACCTCATTCTTCTTCTGTGACAATGAAATCCTTCAAAAGGTCAAAAACAAGGTCAAAAGTTCTGATAAGAGAAGAGTTTAGGAAATCGTCAGGTAGACCTTGACAATGACATCACCCACTCACAAATCATATTATCAAACTGAAAAAGAGATTATCAGATGCCGAGATAAAATTAGATAAGTATCTTGAGAGATTAAGGCTCAGGTGTCTGATAATGAATAGTTTTTATAAAAAGAACTACCTGGTCGATGGTTCACAAACTCTTTCAGTAGTTCGTGTAAAAATATGGCAGAAAAAGTAGAAAATCAAAATGTGAGAGTAGGTCATATTCTTCGTGTTCAAATTTTGCAGTCGATTGCCAGTCAAGTACAAATTTGGCCATCGATTATGAATTTTGTGTTCAAAACTTGCCGCCAGTCGAATATATTTCATGTAAGAATTCGACGGTCCAGTACATAAAAAAAATTAACTCCTCAACCTCTGAGCGGCACTGTTTTGCACACCATGGGTTAAATGGCTTGGGTTGGGTTGTTTTACCTCTGAGCGGCACTTTTTTGCACACCATGGTATAAATGGCCAGGTCACATGGACCCCGAAGGCTCAGAGAAGGTTGGGGGAGGGGACCCACTGGAACAGCTGTTGGGAGACAGATGGAAGCCTCCCGTCAAGGCCATCCAGCGTGTTCTTTAACGTGCACAGGGTATTGCTCTCCCGCACACGGGGCCACGGCTTAACGTCCCATCCGACGGACGGCGGCCTTTCCAAGCCCATCGGTGTCCCCTACTGACCGTGGGCAGGGCGGGGAATTTTGCGGAGATAAATCTCAACGCTGACCCAGCTGGGACTCGAACCTGGGAACTACAGATTACGAGCCTGGCGCGCTACCGACTGAGCCATCCCCGCCCCGTTAGGAGACAGATGTTCTTTAATTTCAACAGGATATGACTCTCCCCGATATGGGAACCCCCGCCCCGTTAGGAGACAGATGTTCTTTAATTTCCATAGGATATGACTCTCCCCCACACGGGAAACGGATATGACTCTCCCCCACACATCCGACGGATGGCGGCCTTTCTAAGCCCATCGGTATCCCCTACTGACCATGGGCAAGAAGACACCGTTGCAGAGATAAGTCTCAACGCTGA
This sequence comes from Ryuthela nishihirai, assembly GCA_038380435.1. Lineage (NCBI taxonomy): Eukaryota > Metazoa > Arthropoda > Arachnida > Araneae > Heptathelidae > Ryuthela > Ryuthela nishihirai. The sequence continues at coordinate 29,183,007 of JAWZYU010000026.1, forward strand.
CCCAGCTGTGACTCGAATCTGGGAACTGCAGATTTAGCCTGGCGCGCTACCAACTGAACCACCCCCGCCCCCCAGATCTGCCAGGAAACTTATTCCTAAATAAGTGCTGAAGGTTAGTGCCTTCAAACTCTGAAACTTTAGTCACTCGCCATACCAAAGAAAACGTGTTTTTTAACAATTCAGATTAAAGTCGAACACGGCAGATAAGGACAATTACAAAAAATTCGACTAAGGTCGAGTGTGGCAGTGAAAGTGTTAAGGGTTAAGGGCACGATAGCTAGGAGGAAAAACTCTGTGGTTGCCCCCCTTCCTTTGGTGCCCTAAGCACGTGCTTATTTTACTTAATGGTTAATCCAGCGCTGGGTATACCTTTGGAACGTTAAGCAGTGGTCTTATGTGCACGAGAGCTATACCGTGTGTATATACCAAAGTCTTCATCAGCTTTTTATTAGATCTTCCACTACCAAACTCTGAATTTGGGATCCGTATTCCATCGTGTGCCAAAAAAATATCACTCAGAGGTAAAACAGTGCAACAATATTCCACAACTAAGGACATTTTCTAAACTAGAACGGCACGCAGTACCCTAAGGCAGTGGTTCTCAGTCTTTTATGCTTCACGCACCCCTTGGAAATGTGTATGTAACTGGCATACCCCTTTTACAGATAGATTTGGGTTCGGTTGTTTTACCTCTGAGCGGCACTTTTTTGCACACCATGGGCTAAATGGCCAGGTCACATGGACCCCGAAGGCTCAGAGAAGGTTGGGGGAGGAGACCCACTGGAACAGCTGTTGGGAGACAGATGGTAGCCTCCCGTCAAGGCCATCCAGTGTGTTCTTTAACGTGCACAGGGTATGGCTCTCTCGCACATGGGGCCCCGGCTTAACGTCCCATCCGACGGACGGCGGCCTTTCCAAGCTCATCGGTGTCCCCTACTGACCGTGGGCAGGGCGGGGAATTTTGCGGAGATAAATCTTAACGCTGACCCAGCTGGGACTCGAACCTGGGAACTACAGCCTGGCGCGCTGATTACGAGCCTGGCGCGCTACCGACTGAGCCACCCCCGCCGCCTACAGATAGATAAAACTATAGTTATAATATTGTTGCGGATCACAAAAATGGATAGCCACTGAGCGTGAGTATTAAAAGCTATATTTCAAAACCAAATTCAATACAAGGTAAATTGTTACAAAGGAAATATGGATCTTATTAACAAATCAACTATTAACATGCACAAGTCATCAATCTTCCTGCGTAGAGCACACAATATCAGCTCTGTGTATTTTACTAAATACTACCTTTTACTTGATTTACCAGGTCACCCGAAGATCTTCACTCGTAAACCAATTCTCGTCCTGTGCTAATAACTTTTCACACACTAGCCGAACAAAAAGACAGTCCGTGTAGACATTCGAAGTTAGCCATAAAAGTTCCCACTTTTATACTTCCGCGTATACACAACACATCAAGTTACTTCTTGATACTTACGCGCAGCTCACCGTCCATTTTCGAACTCTCCGACCGTTACAACACAACGACCGTTACAATACAAAACCGTTAACGCTCCACTCTTCTTCTCCAAATTCTCCCAACGTTCTTATTCGTTGGCTGAAACTTTTTGCTTTCGGTTGCCAGATTCTTTCTGTCGTAACACTGCCCCCTTCCTAGGTCTTGTTCGTCCCGAACAATTCTGGATTCCAAAGTTTCTTCAGTTTTTCGATGAAACGGGGCCAAACGATCCACGTGAACCACCTTGCACTTTGTAGCTGGACGTCGACGAATGCGATATACCACGTCATTAATCCTGTTAACTATTGTATATGGACCTTCCCAAGGTTTCTGAAGTTTTGGAGATAGTCCTTTCTTTCTATGTGGACTGTATAGCCAGACAAGATCTCCTTGATTGAAAATAGTTCCATTTATTTTACTGTCATATCTTGTTTTGGTTCTGTCACTTGTTATGTCGATGTTATGTCTAACGGAGTGATGGATTTCTTCTAGTCGTTGTTGCAATTCTTGTACGTATTGTGGAGTGGACACAGGCATTGCTTCGGGCCGACCATATAAAAGGTCACAGGGAAGACGTAACTCTCTTCCAAAAAGCATCATGGAAGGTGTCTGTCCAGTTGTCTCATGCACTGCCGTCCTATATGCCAGCAAAAGGAGTGGTACATGGCGATCCCAGTCACGTTGGTGGTCGTTCACAAATAATGCTAAATGCTGAGCAATTGTTCTATTGAACCTTTCAACCATACCATCCGACTGAGGGTGTAAGGGAGTTGTTCTGGTTTTCTGAATGCCTAATAGTTGACAGATGCCTTTAAACACATTGGATTCAAAATTCCGTCCTTGATCAGAGTGGAGTTGTAAAGGTACTCCATACCTACTAATGAAGTTATTAACTATCATCTCAGCCACTGTTGTTGCTTCCTGGTCTTGGATGGGATATACCTCAGGCCACTTTGTGAAATAATCCATTACCACTAATAAATATCGATTTCCATCATCAGTTCTAGGAAACGGACCCATTACATCAATGGCTATTCTTTCAAAAGGGGCACCAACGTTATACGTCTGCAGCTTACCCCGACTCCTAGTCTTAGGGCCTTTCTTTGCTGCACAGGCTTCACATTGCCTACACCATCTCTCAACGTCTGCCCTACTTTTCAACCAATGAAATCGTTCCCTGGCTTTGGCTAATGTCTTATTAACACCGAAGTGTCCTCCAGTGGCACTATCATGTACATCTTTCATCACAAGTTCCACTCGGGATCGAGGAAGGATTATCTGCCAACGGGTCAGCCGTCCAGTGGGATTCTCCCATCTTCTGTATAATACTCCGTCTTCCATTTTTAAGGAGTCCCACTGTGCCCAGTAACTTTTAGTAGTTGGACTATACCTCGAGATTTGCTCCCAATTAGGTCTTACATCAGATTTTTCAATCAATTCTAATATTGGTTTTATGTCTTCATCATCTAGTTGAGCCTTCCTGATTTCAATTGGATTCCAGATGTTAGGGGTGTCACTGTTTGTTTGTGTCGATACTATTTGTCTTATGGGCATTATCTCTTTAGTTTCAAATTTCAGTTCTGCATTATAGCAATGTTTACAATTGTCAATACATGGGCGCCTGGAAAGAGCATCTGCATTCTTATGCATTTTACCACTTCGATGTTCGATGGAGAAATCGTATTCTTGTAACCGTTGTATCCACCTAGCGATTTGTCCTTCAGGGTTTTTGAAGTTTAATAACCATCTAAGTGCAGCATGATCAGTACGTATAAGGAATTTCTGGCCATAGAGATAATGATGAAAATGTTCTATTGCTTTTACTATTGCTAACAGTTCTTTGCGTGTTACACAGTAATTCCGCTCTGGTTTGGATAAAGTTTTACTAAAGTATGCAATAACTCTCTCTTGTCCGTCTTGTTCTTGTGAAAGCACAGCACCAACTCCTGTGTTACTTGCGTCAGTATCTATTACGAATTGTTTTCCAGTTTGTGGGTACGCTAGCACTGGTGCTGTGGAAAGAGTTTTCTTCAGCTGTTGAAAGGCTATATCGCATTCGGTGGTCCACATAAACCGCTGGCCCTCTTCTGTCAGACGATGTAATGGCCTTGCGATGTTGGAGAAACCTTTGACAAATCTTCTATAGTAGGTGCAAAGTCCAATAAAACTACGAAGTTGATGAACATCTTGTGGTGGAGGCCAATCTCTTACAGCTTCTATCTTACTAGGATCAGTCTTAATCCCTGCTGTAGTGATCACATGACCAAGGTAATGAACTTCTTGCTGGAACAGTTTACACTTTGTCGGTCCCAATTTTAACTTGGCTGCCTTAAGTTTTTCAAATACTTGACGAAGATTTCTCAAATGTTCTTCAAAAGTTCTTCCAAGAACTATGATGTCGTCCAAGTAAACCAGGCAGACCTCCAAAGACAAGCCTTTGAGCACTGACTCCATTAGTCGCTCAAATGTGGCAGGTGCATTACAAAGTCCAAATGGCATCACCTTAAACTGCCAAAGTCCATTCCCTGTACTGAAAGCCGTTTTCTCACGGTCTTCAGGACGTATCCAACTTGCCAATAGCCGCTCTTTAAATCTAATGTTGAGAACCATTCTGACCCAGATAAAGTGTCTAGTGTATCGTCAATCCTGGGTAAAGGAAAGGAATCTTTCTTTGTTACGTCATTTAATCTGCGATAATCTACACAAAATCGTGTAGATCCATCTTTTTTCTTGACAAGAACTACTGGTGATGTCCAGGGACTCTGTGATGGTTCTATAATGCCCTGAGCTTCCATGTCCTTTATGAGTTGTTCCGTCTCCTCTCTTTTTGCCAATGGAAGCCTTCTTGCCGGCAGATGGACTGGAGGAGAATCACCAGTGTTGATTTTATGTTCTGTCAGGTTAGTACGGCCATAATCATTTGATGTGGCAGAAAAAATGTCAGAAAATTCTTTTAATAGGTTCTCGGCCTTAACAGCTTGGTTTTCAGTTAATATTTGTCTTGTTTCTCTCCATAATTCAGTAAGATGAGACGGGATGTCGGTATGGTTTTGATATGAATCGGTAACTTCTATTTTATTTATACTTGTTACACAGGTAACAGCTTCACATATTGCTAATTCCTCACCTTTTTTTAACATTCTATTGGATTTGTTACAGTTCATCACTCTGATAGGGATCTGTTCTTTATCTATTCTGACTAAAGTCCTTGCAACCAGGATGTTATGAGCCAAAGCTCCTTTACCAGAGGCATCAGTAACTGCCAATCGGAAGGCCCCAGAAGTCTCCGCCCGATGTCCACGGACTATAACTTCACTTTGTGCTGGGATCTCTGTGTCTTCCGTCACTAATATTGGAGTTACGCTTGATAAAGAATCAGACGTCCGGCTAAGCAGAGGAATCTCTTCTGTCTCATAGATGAGTAGGTTATCACTGGGTCTAATGTTGAATCCATGTTTCTTAAGAAAATCAAGGCCTAATATGCATTCGTCGTAGATGTCAGCGATGTAAACAGGATGGCGAACCAGACAGCTACCAACTCGAATATTAAGTTCTATTTTTCCATGAACTTTTGCACGATCTCCAGTGGCCGTTTGTAGGCTTATTCTAGACTGTGTAGTATTCAAGTTTGGGTGAGGTATTATTTTCTTTATTATATCCGTTCTGAGTAAAGTTACATTTGCACCAGTGTCGACTATCATACGGCAAGGTATTCCATTTATGGCTCCATCAGCTACTAATCCATTATTATCGCCATGTAATGTTGAAACGTGGGCGACTTCCCCTGGGGCCAACCAATCAACTGCCAGCCTTTGCCCCGCAAGACTGACTAATTTCTGTTTCCCTGATCCTGTTGTCTAGTTGATGGACTTGGACTCCTCATTCGTTTCCTAGTGCAGTTGCTACGAATGTGTCCGGTCTTGCCACAATTCCAACACTGAAGGTCTGTTGTAGGTTTTGAAGAAGAACCTTTTATATCTTTCAAAACGGATAGTATGGCTTTGGTTAGTTCTTTCATTTCATTATCCTTTTCTACAGTTTCTTCTGCACTCACAAATCTCACTGCACGTTTGTTCGCTCGGGAGGAAAGCCTGGAGCACTCGTATTTCATAGCATGTACCACAGCTGACTTTAAGGATTCACCTTCCAACATCCTCAGAGATTGCTGAGTGTCAGGGTCAGCAATAGCATCAATAAATTGTAATTGAGCTAAATTATCTTGAATTTCTGGTGGACAGTTACTATAAGCCAATCTAGCTAGACGCTCAATATCACTAGCAAGCTCTTGCAAAGTTTCACCATTTTTCTGCATGCGATGTTTAAATTGAATCACGTAATATTGTTTTAAATAACTATCACCAAACCTTAGTTCTAATGCAGAAACTAGACTTTGATAATCAAGTCGTTTTTCTTCTGGAACAGACTGCAAAACTTCCGCAGCAGAATTTCTTAAGGAAGCTGCAAGAAAACTGGCCTTTTGGAATTCATTCCACTCATTGGCTGTAGCGATAACTTCGAATTGTGTTTTAAATACTGTCCAAGATGATTGACCATCATATGTAGAAGGTTTAGTTGTATTTTTAGCGATATGTGTAATAACATTATTTCCACTAGAATTATTATTATCACAGGCAGAAGGTAACATTTCATTTCTCAAAATCTGAAACTGGCGTTCACAATCAGTTTTTACAATTTCAATTTCATGTTTATAATCTAACTTAACACTATCAAGATCATCTTTTACACTATTTAGTTCGGTCATAATGTCCTTACACTTATCAGAAATCTTATCAATTTGAGAAGCCACTTCAGCTCTCATCTCAGTATTTTGTGCGGCTATTTCGGCTTTCAAATCATCTTTTTGAGAAACTATCTCCGTTCTCAACTCATTATTTTGTGCGGCCATTTCGGCTTTCAAGTCATCTTTTTGAGAAACTATCTCCGTTCTCAACTCATTATTTTGTGCGGCCATTTCGGCTTTCAAGTCATCTTTTTGAGAAACTATCTCAGTCCTCAACTCATTATTTTGTCTAGCAAGGTCACCTATTTTATCGCTTTGGGCAGCTATATCACCTTTAATATCGGCTTTCAAGTCATTTATCAACTTTACTAATTCATCCATACTTCTAGTTAACGGCATTCAATAAATTATCCCACTTCTGACACCAAATGTTGCGGATCACAAAAATGGATAGCCACTGAGCGTGAGTATTAAAAGCTATATTTCAAAACCAAATTCAATACAAGGTAAATTGTTACAAAGGAAATATGGATCTTATTAACAAATCAACTATTAACATGCACAAGTCATCAATCTTCCTGCGTAGAGCACACAATATCAGCTCTGTGTATTTTACTAAATACTACCTTTTACTTGATTTACCAGGTCACCCGAAGATCTTCACTCGTAAACCAATTCTCGTCCTGTGCTAATAACTTTTCACACACTAGCCGAACAAAAAGACAGTCCGTGTAGACATTCGAAGTTAGCCATAAAAGTTCCCACTTTTATACTTCCGCGTATACACAACACATCAAGTTACTTCTTGATACTTAACGATAAAAGATCCCACTTTTATCCTTCCGCGTATACACAACACATCAAGTTACTTCTTGATACTTACGCGCAGCTCACCGTCCATTTTCGAACTCTCCGACCGTTACAACACAACGACCGTTACAATACAAAACCGTTAACGCTCCACTCTTCTTCTCCAAATTCTCCCAACGTTCTTATTCGTTGGCTGAAACTTTTTGCTTTCGGTTGCCAGATTCTTTCTGTCGTAACAATATAATAATGCCAACTTTAGCGACTTTGTTACTAGATCTAGCGACTTTTGAGTTCTCACGGCTACCCCAAAAAATTTTAACGCGTACCCCACGTTGAGAACCCCTGCCCTAGGGTAATAAACAACAGTCGCCTAGCAACAAAGACTCTGATTATTAGCAATATTTTTTTTGCCGAATCCATAGTAATGTAACTAATATTTATCTCCAGTTATTAAATGATTTACATCTACATCAAATACGATAACCGCTAATAGAGAAGAATGTGCAGAGGTGATATTCAAAATATTTAACAACCGGTACAGTAATATAAATTAATATAGAAAGTAGTAGCGCGTCAGACTCGTAATCTGTAGTTCTCAGTTTCGAGTCCCAGCTGGGTCAGCGTTCAGATTTATCTCCGCAAAATTCCCCGCCCTGCCCACGGTCAGTAGGGGACACCGATGGGCTTGGAAAGGCCGCCGTCCGTCGGATGGGACGTTACACCGTGACTTCGTGTGCGGGTTGTTGGGTTGTTTTACCTCTGAGCGGCACTTTTTTGAACACCATGGGCTAAATGGCCAGGTCACAAGGACCCCGAAGGCTCAGAGAAGGTTGGGGGAGGGGACCCACTGGAACAGCTGTTGGGAGACAGATGGTAGCCTCCCGTCAAGGCCATCCAGCGTGTTCTTTAACGTGCACAGGGTATGTCTCTCCCGCACACGGGGCCACGGCTTAACGTCCCATCCGACGGACGGCGGCCTTTCCAAGCCCATCGGTGTCCCCTACTGACCGTGGGCAGGGCGGGGAATTTTGCGGAGATAAATCTCAACGCTGACTCAGCTGGGACTCGAACCTGGGAACTACAGATTACGAGCCTGGCGCGCTACCGACTGAGCTACCCCCGCCCCCTTCGTGTGCGGGGAGCCATACCCTGTGCACGTTAAAGAACACGCTGGATGGCTTTGATGGGAGGCTATCATCTGTCTCCCAATAGCTGTTCAGTGGGTCCCCTCCCCCCAACCTTCTCTGAGCCTTCGGGGTCCATGTGACCTGGCCATTTAATCCATGGTGTGCAAAAAAGTGCCGCTCAGAGGTAAAACAACCCAACACAACCTGTGCTACAGCTCGATAGTGACTCTTCTTTTCCAACCGTAATTTTAGGGTCATTCTGACCTGTTGATCTGACTCATCGTGTAGCAAAAATTGGATCTCCTTTCACAATAACTTAATTCTTTTTCTTTTTAAAAGCCATTACTACTTACAAATAAAAAATGAACTTTTAACTCTAATTACATCTCACGAGACTGCTTAAAACTGATACTCTCTGCTACATCACATCTGATCCCTGCACGTGCCATTTGCAATGCACGTTTTAGATTGAACGTGTGAAAACACTCTAAGGTTCAGTAACACTCATGAAAACAAGCAGATACCACAGATATCTCGCTACAGATATGAGTTACACTGGCTCGCAAACAATGGAAGGAAGTGCCCTTTATGATATGTGGGATCCTGATCCGTTTCAAGAGTATAATAAGGGCTCCTTTCTTAACAGTATTGGGCGGGGGTGGCTCAGTCGGTAGCGCGCCAGGCTCGTAATCTGTAGTTCCCAGGTTCGAGTCCCAGCTGGGTCAGCGTTGAGATTTATCTCCGAAAAAATTCCCCGCTCTGCCCACGGTCAGTAGGGGACACCGATGGGCTTGGAAAGGCCGCCGTCCGTCGGATGGGACGTTAAGCCGTGGCCCCGTGTGCGGGAGTGCCATACCCTGTGAATGTTAAAGAACACGCTGGATGGCCTTGACGGGAGGCTACCATCTGTCTCCCAACAGCTTGTTCCAGTGGGTCCCCTCCCCCAACCTTCTCTGAGACTTCGGGGTCCATGTGACCTGGCCATTTAGCCCATGGTGTGCAAAAAAGTGCCGCTCAGAGGTAAAACAACCCAATGTTAAAGACCACGCTGGATGGCGTTGACGGGAGGCTACCATCTGTCTCCCAACAGCTTGTTCCAGTGGGTCCCCTCCCCCAACCTTCTCTGAGACTTCGGGGTCCATGTGACCTGGCCATTTAGCCCATGGTGTGCAAAAAAGTGCCGCTCAGAGGTAAAACAACCCAACCCTAAACCTCACGACCCCTGAAGGGCCTCAAATATCTGTCTTTAACACTTTCATGAATTGCGAATCAGATTTCCAAGTAGCACTGATCTGAAAACAGATATTTGTTACAATAATCTTATTTTGGCCTAAGCATCCGAGTTATCGATTATTATCTGTGGGGCCCTTGAGAAGGGTTGTTTCGCAAGCATGTTTCTGATAGGGAAGGCTATTTCATTCCTGTGTCATCCATACTTAAGTGTGCATTGGCATTATCTAACAGACGATGATAAATGTTGCAAACCCACTTTTGTTGAAAGCGTATTTTCCTTCACGTGCCAAGTAGCGCCCTTGAACAAAAAAAAAAACTTCTTAGTTCTTGCGAACAATCCTTTCTAATCGGTTCATACCTTATTGTCGTTATCAAATTTCGCAATGCCGTAGAGCTATAATTTTGAAGAGCCACGCAGTGGATCCTGTTGGGTGCCAACGGTTTTCACTTTTGGAATAAAGATTCTGTTAGGGTTAAATCCTTCACTATTGGATTAAAGATTCAGTTAGGGTTAAATCCTTCACTATATAAAGATTCAGTCAAATCCTTTACTATTGGAATAAAGATTCAGTCAAATCCTTCACTATTGGAATAAAGATCCCAATCAAATCCTTCACTATTAGAATAAAGATTCAGTCAGATCATCCGCTATTGGAATAAAAAGCCAATCAAATCGTTCGCTATTAGAATAAAGATTCAGTCAGATCCTCCGCTATTGGAATAAAGATTCAGTCGGATCCTTCGCTATTGGAATAAAGATTCAGTCGGATCCTTCGCTATTGGAATAAAGATTCAGTCAAAGCCCACAAAATCGTAAAGTTTGCGTGTTTACGACATAAGCTTTCAAAATAATTATGTGATTTTCAGCGAGTTTTTGATATCCCACTAGTTTTATGTTGCCCTTTTTAATTTTATAATAAAAAACATAAGAAAATAAATGAAGTTTTATTATTCATGTACATTAACTATATTATATATTTTATGTGCGACCCAAAATAATTCATCTTCACTAATGTGGCCCAGGGAAGTCAAATGTCACTCAATATCACTCAATGTGGCCTCAATGTGGCCCAGGGAAGTCAAAAGGTTGAACACGCCTGGTTTAGATGTTTCACTATTGGAATAAAATACTTTACGGGTATCAAAGATTGAGAGGGGGGTCTTCAAAGGATTACTCACTGTTGGATGTCAGTAATTTTAGGTACAACCTTAATAAATATCCCCTCAAGCAGCTGCTTGCCTTAGAGGTCTGACAGGAGCCTGTCAGTTTATATGCCATAGTAGAAAGTCTGTGAGAATGGCGGGACCTCAGCAGAAAAACAACACGAACATCCATGCCTTACGCGGAGCTCGAACCTGGATCCCTTTGCTCAGTAGCCAAGGCTACAGGTGGTGTTGGCCAGGCACGCTAACAACTCGGCCACGGGACCTTGCAGAGGATCATTGTTGAATGTCAACAACTGGTTAGAGCTTTGCAGCTTACTGTTGGGTTTCAGCAGGCCCAGATTAGGAAAAAAAATAGTGCGTGTGTTAGGGGGGGATGGGGGGAGGAATTCACCCGAGTGAAGGAGGAACACCGTTCTAGTATATATATTTTTCCCTTTTTTTTAGTGGTCTTTAACAAATTTCTTGAAAAATTATGGTAATATTCCAAAAGTTTTTATTAAAACAATGTATAGGGTTGGGTTGTTTTACCTCTGAGCGGCACTTTTTTTGCACACCATGGGCTAAATGGCCAGGTCACATGGACCCCGAAGGCTCAGAGAAGGTTGGGGGAGGGGACCCACTGGAACAGCTGTTGGGAGACAGATGGTAGCCTCCCGTCAAGGCCATCCAGCGTGTTCTTTAACGTGCACAAGGTATGGCTCTCCCGCACATGGGGCCACGGCTAACGTCCCATCCGACGGACGGCGGCCTTTCCAAGCCCATTTGTGTCCCCTACTGACCGTGGGCAGGGCGGGGAATTTTGCGGAGATAAATCTCAACGCTGACCCAGCTGGGACTCGAACCTGGGAACTACAGATTACGAGCGTGGCGCGCTGACTGAGCCACCCCCGCCCCATACACTGTATAGGACTACTGCAGGTTGCTTTTTACAAGATGTTTGGAAGCTATAATATAGAAATTCTGTGAAATTGCATATGGATAGAATTCTATGGCATAATGGAAGAAAACCAATGTGACGATCAGAGATTTTTAAATGTAGAAAATTGATGTGGATAGTAAGTACTTTAGTATTTCCTTCTGGAGAACTATCATGGAATTCAAGAGTGACTTTTTGAAAGCTTGAAGGCGATTGCTGACTTCAATTAAAATGTTGTAAATGATATATTTGTTATGAATATAATATTCTGATTTGCACATAAATGCTGTAGAATATTTTTTTATTAGGAAACTAGCAGATATTCATTTAGACTAATATTTTTTAGTAAGTTAGTAAACATTTCCAAATAAATTTAATTTTTATTATATACCTAAAGTATTATTCTGTATTATCGATATGTATATTTGAGAGTACAGTCGCTCAAAAAAGTATCCGAACACCATGGTTGATTACAGAATTCAGAAAAAATATCTGGCAACGATTTTTTTAGAAATTAGTGATCTGGCAACCCTCGTGTCACGTGATTACAGAATTCAGGAAAAATATCTGGAGCGTGTACAGCAACTGTACACGCTCCAGTTACCGTTCACAGCAAACTGGAGCGTGTGCAGTAACTGCACACGCTCCAGTTTGCTGTGAACGGTAACTGCACACACTCAATATTTCCGTGAGTGAGCCCACACGATCTAGTATCAAAATAATATAACCACCTACAGTCGCTCAAAAAATATCCGAACACTATGGTTGATTACAGAATTCAGAAAAAATATCTGGCAACGATTTTTTTAGCAATTAGTGATCTGGCGTGTACGTACACGAAGGTTGCCAGATCACTAATTTCTAAAAAAAAACGTTGCCAGATATTTTTTCTGAATTCTGTAATCAACCATAGTGTTCGGATACTTTTTTAAGCGACTGTACCAAAATTATATCAGGACTTATTGAATGCATGGGATGGAATGTATTATTAACCCAGATGTGATGTTTAACCCAATTATTCGTTACAGATTCAAATGAGAATTTTTAGAAATGTAGCAAGGATTAAACCCCCAATGCACATTTTCTTAAATAACATAAAAAAGTGGCTCTTTGGGCCCCGTAGAGAAAGGTTGCACCTTAAAGGCCCGTAGAGAAAGGTTGGACCCCGTAGAGAAAGGTTGCACCTTAAAGGCCCGTAGAGAAAGGTTGCTTGGGTGCTCCCAATCCGATTATGATACGCCTCTGGTGGGAAATGCAACTTTTTAGAGTTAAGAATTAAAAGACGAATACTTTCATGCTGTATAATTACTAATGAAATACTATTTGTATTTTTCCCCATCATCCGCTAGCTCAAATTGAAACTTTTAAGGAAGGAATCAGTAGGTAAAGGAAAAACTTCTTTCCCTTTGAAAACGAGATTCTCATGTGCTCCAGAGGCGATATGCGTCCTTCTAGATTTTCTTAAGAAGAATATAGATTCTTATTCATAAAAGCAAAGATTACAGTACATTTACCATTTAACTCGCAAAGCTAAATAACTTATCTGCAGGAAAATGAATAAATTAAATTCAACCTAGGTCATTCAGCCACAAAAATGGTATGCATCAACTAAATTCACAAAACACAACACATAATATTCAGCTGATTTGAAATTCCCAAATATTTTTTCAATTCGATTTTCAGTCTACTAAAAGAATCATATTTAGTATTTCCTTTTGGATAGCATTGAATATAAGGGGTATTTGATATTCTGAGGTACGAGTTTCCGTAATCATTTCAAAAAGTCTATTATTTAAGTAAACCCTTTCAGGACCATAAGGTTTCTAAGAGTAAATATTAGTATGTAACTGTTTATTTTAGTTTGTTTAGACGTAAAATAAATAAAAATCATAAGAAAAATACGTAGCAATGTGTAGTTTTTTTGGAATTTTATGGGAAATATTTTCCCAATGGACTATAAAGGTAACACAAATTATAGTTAGGCTTATTATGCAATGTCTTTTATTTATTGGTTTATTAGAACAAAATGTTAACTAAAATAATACAAAATTATGAAATAAAATTACTATACAAAATGATGTGCTAATTATGATATTCTGCGAAGCAATTTCTTTTGGTAGTGAGGCAAAGATGGACATTGCACATAGTACATATATTATGCGTCCTGACAGTTCTGTTTTTGTTTTCTAAACGTTCCCGTTTACGTAATTGAGTTCGGCATACGTTCTATTTTGACATTCTGTATAAAAAATGCAGATAAGGTTATAATTAAATACGACAATCACCAATTTTAAAATGGGAAAAATGTTTCCCTTAGTCGTGAAAGGGTTAATATTAAGTCTCTTCATTAATCTGAAGTTCTGCATGCTTGCAACATGGAGCCAAAACAACGCAGATCATCTAAATCCTGTTGATAATAAGCCTAACTCTTCTAATTTTATCATTCAAACCACCAAATACCCAAAATTCTGCGTAAACCCACGCAATCGAAAGTATCAGGCCTCTTGTTATTTTGCTTAAAATTTATGGCACTTTGAGGCTTTCTGCCTCAAAGTGCCATAAATTTAGAAGCCAATAAAATCTCTGTGAAAAATATTTTATTATAACGAAAAACCGTTAGTCCAACTGACATAAAATAAATTAATTTCAACAATATATTTTATATAAATATCGTGTTTAAAAATATCTTAACGTCAATAATATATATATAAAAATACACGCACATTTATAAAGATCAGTTTAAAAAAAACTCCCTTAACGGTTATAATCCAAATATACTAACCACTAAGTCCAGCTCCCAGAATAATGACTCCTGTTTTATATTCTTCCATCTTCTCTTTAGACTGTGATCCGAATGCAACAGAAGCTGCTTATAAAGACTTACTCGAAGGTCGAAAGCATTTGCAAGTTTCCGTTAATCACCTCTATCAGTTGAACTTTGACCTGAAGGATCTGATCAAAGGGACTACAATCGCGATTGGACATTTCCTAATCGCACCTTATTAAAGTGAGAAAAATGCCTGGTTTGCGATCAATTAATTGTAGTTGATAAATTCTGATGTCCTTGGGCTATCTTTGTCCTTATCTATACAATCCCACCTGTTGTGCACGAACCAGGTAAGCAGCTAACTTAAAACAAAATAGAATGCAAAATCACAACTTTTAGGAAATTTCCGAATTTTTAAACTAACATAATACTAGATTATTGAAAGTACTAATTTGCAATAGTTCAGGTTAAAGATGCAAGAAGAAAGTAAAACTTAAGAGTTGTCTGCAGTAAAGAAGTTGCCAGGTAAAATTTGTTATCCAAAATTCCTGCCAGATAAGATTACCCGTGGTGGCCTGATTTGCCATAAAGGTCGCTGATGTCAGACACCCGGACAGCAACTGTTGATAGTCGGATGTTGAATAAATGATGACGAATTCAACGGATTTTCTGCAAAAGCTAACAAATTCGTTTTGCAATATGAAGGGTATATTTTTTGCATTGGCTTCTAAATAATAAAAAATAAATACCCCCTCAAGCAGCTGCTTGCCACAGAGGTCTGACAGGAGCCTGTCAATTTATATGCCAAAGTAGAAGATCTGAGAGGATGGCAGGACCTCAGCAGAAAAACAACACATACAACCATGCCTTATCCGGGTCTCGAACCCAGGTCCCTTAGATCAGTAGCCAAGGGCGCTAACCACTCGGCCATGGGACCCTAGGGATTATAAAATCATCACATGCTGCATTAGCATAGAGATCTGTAACCGAAGTTTAGTGACCTTCTGGTTGAAAGATTAAGTTTATTAACAGTTGAAGTTTTTTACACTCTAGGTTTCCATTGAAATTAAAGCTTTACAACAGAAAAGCAGCATTCGTTACTCCTTTATGTTGCGCATTAGTAATTGTTACTCATTTCGTAATACTTTTGATCATTGTTTAGTTTTTCAACCTGTCTTTGTGGGTAATGCATGAAGAAACTTTTTTGGTCATGCATTAAGTGCTTTTAAGGAATTTTTTACTCGTGCATTAAGTGCTTTTAAGGAATTTTTACTTGTGCATTAAGTGCTTTTAATGAATTTTTACTCGTGCATTAAGTGCTGTTAATGAATTTTTACTCGTGCATTAAGTGCTTTTAAGGAATTTTTACTCGTGCATTAAGTGCTGTTAATGAATTTTTACTCGTGCATTAAGTGCTTTTAAGGAATTTTTACTCGTGCATTAAGTGCTTTTAAGGAATTTTTACTCGTGCATTAAGTGCTTTTAGGGAATTTTTTTTACTCGTGCATTGAGTGCTTTTAGGGAATTTTTTACTCGTGCATTAAGTGCTTTTAGGGAATTTTTTACTCGTGCATTAAGTGCTTTTAAGGAATTTTTTACTCGTGCATTAAGTGCTTTTAAGGAATTTTTTTATTCGTGCAGTAAGTGCTTTTAAGGAATTTTTGCTCATGCAATTAAGAGCTTTTGGCACCAGAAAATGCACCAAGAAATGAAGACCCTCTCTGCAGGGCCGGCTGGTGGAGTGGCCATATGAAACACTGGCCTCGGGCGGAAAAATTTTAGAGGAGAAAAAAGTTAAAAAATTAAATAAATACAAATATACGAAGATATGCCGCAAATGTCCCTGACTTTTTAATTTTCAAGTTTCTCCGTATGAATTAGAGAAAAAAACAACAAAAAAAAAACAAAGCAGAACACGGATTAATATTGCGTAATAATAATTATTAATTTTTAAATAATAATTTTTTGTTGGAATTTTTAAAAATAAATGAAAACTTATCATTATTATGTTTTGTTTTTAAGCTCTAATTAATAAAAAGCATTCTATTTCATGTTTAAATTCAAATATATTTTCCGCGGACTGCCTTTTCTACTCATGCCGTTATCCATTATCCAGAAGTTCTCCGACAATAGAGAAAAAAACTACAGGGAGGAACTCTAAAAAATTGTGTCTTAATGGTGCCGCCAAATTCTAGTGTGCCCCGGGCGGTAAAATACCTGCAGCTGGCGCTTCCTGTGATTTATGCATGAAGAAACTCAGAACATTTTGTCTTATATAATAAGAAACTAGAAACCTTTAAGATTCGGGGCGGGGGTGGCTCAGTCGGAAGCGCGCCAGGCTCGTAATCTGTAGTTCCCAGGTTCGAGTCCCAGCTGGGTCAGCGTTGAGATTTATCACCGCAAAAATTCCCCGCCCTGCCCACGGTCAGTAGGGTACACCGATGGACTTGGAAAGGCCGCCGTCCGTCGGATGGGACGTTAATCCGTGGCCCCGTGTGCGGGAGAGCCATACCCTGTGCACGTTAAAGAACACGCTGGATGGCCTTGACGGGAGGCTACCATCTGTCTCCCAACAGCTGTTCCAGTGGGTCCCCTCCCCCAACCTTCTCTGAGCCTTCGGGGTCCATGTGACCTGGCCATTTAGCCCATGGTGTGCAAAAAAGTGCCGCTCAGAGGTAAAACAACCCAACGTTAAAGAACACGCTGGATGGCCTTGACGGGAGGCTACCATCTGTCTCCCAACAGCTGTTCCAGTGGGTCCCCTCCCCCAACCTTCTCTGAGCCTTCGGGGTCCATGTGACCTGGCCATTTAGCCCATGGTGTGCAAAAAAGTGCAGCTCAGAGATAAAACAACCCAATCTTTAAGATTCAAGCTTATACCTAGATAAAAAAGAACCTTTGGCGTTTATGCATAAGGAACTAACAGCCTTTGTAGCTTGTGCGTAAAGCAGGGTTCTCAACCATGGTGAAATGGCACACTGATGATGTGCCATGAGATAGAACTAAATATACCGCAACAATCTATGAAAAAAAAATCTAAAAGTAAGATTAGAAAAAATATTAAGGTACAGTCTTGAAATATAATCTTATTGGGCACGAATGATGTAAATATGTAAAGTAATAATTACTAGTTTTATTTTTTTTAGTGGCGGGGTGGCTCAGTCGGTAGCGCGCCAGGCACGTAATCTGTAGTTCCCAGATTCGAGTCCCAGCTGGGTCAGCGTTGAGATTTATCTCCGCAAAAATTCCCCGCCCTGCCCACGGTCAGTAGGGGACACCGATGGGCTTGGAAATGCCGCCGCCCGTCGGATGGGACGTTAAGCCGTGGCCTCGTGTGTGCGGAGAGCCATACCCTGTGCACGTTGAAGAACACGCTGGATGGCCTTGACGGGAGGCTACCATCTGTCTCCCAACAGCTGTTCCAGTGGGTTCCCTCCCCCAACCTTCTCTGAGCCTCCGGGGTACATGTGACCTGGCCATTTAGCCCATGGTGTGCAAAAAAGTGCCGCTCAGAGGTAAAACAACCCAACCCAACAGCCACAGAGAAATGAACACAGTACCGGTGTGCTGCACTAGGTTGCCAAAGGTCCCTAAAAATGAGCCAAATTTACACGTGTCCATAAAAAATTTAGATGTCCGTAAAAATTTTATACAAAATGTTTCGCAATTTTTCACGATTTTCAATACCGTGTTTTTTGCAATTATGCACTAAAATTAACATTATCTTTTGCAGTGAATTTTTAAAGTTATAATAATATAAATAAATACCCCCTCAAGCAGCTGCTTGCCACAGAGGTCTGACAGGAGCCTGTCAGTTTATATGCCACAGTAGAAGGTCTGTGAGGATAAGGGTATAAAAAAATTACGAAAAATTATTTTGACGCCAAAAGCTATTTGTGTTTTTTTTAATCACTTTCAAAGTCCATATATCAACGCAGCTTGTCACTGATATATAAAAAAATAAATACCCCCTCAAGCAGCTACTTGTCAGAGAGGTCTGACAGGAGCCTATCAGTTTATATGCCATAGTAAAAGGTCTGTGAGGATGGCGGGACCTCAGCAGAAAAACAACACACACATCCATGCCTTAGACCAGGGCTCGAACCCAGGTCCCGTAGATCAGTAGCCAAGCGTGCTAACCACTCGGCCACGGGACGGCTGATATATGCAGGATGAATATAATAATAAATTTCCAAATACTTTCCTATGATCCTTTAATTTCTCACTGTTTGGGTTGTTGTACCTCTGAGCGGCACTTTTTTGCACACCATGGGCTAAATGGCCAGGTCACATGGACCCCGAAGGCTCAGAGAAGGTTGGGGGTGGGGACCCACTGGAACAGCTGTTGGGAGACAGATGGTAGCCCCCCATCAAGGCCATCCAGCGTGTTCTTTAACGTGCGCAGGGTATGTCTCTCCCGCACACGGGCCCACGGCTTAACGTCCCATCCGACGGACGGCGGCCTTATCCAAGCCCATCGGTGTCCCCTACTGACCGTGGGCAGGGCGGGGAATTTTGCGGAAATAAATCTCAACGCTGACCCAGCTGGGACTCGAACCTGAAAACTACAGATTACGAGCCTGGCGCGCTACCGACTGAGCCACCCCCGCCCCTTAGGAGACACCTTCAGACAGTCTCCACAATATGATTTTTACGTAAATTCCCTGAAGATAGAGAAATTTTATTATCAACACCAACAAGCTCATGCTAATGGCTAAAAAATAAATATAAATAACTGGCATCAAAATTAACATCGTATTTCGTGAATTTTATGAAATAATAATAATGAAAACATAAATATTTTTCACTTTTTTTTCCTCATATAGCCATTTTGCCTTGAAGCAAAAATATGTCAGTAAAAATATTTGGTATCCGTGCCGTGTGGTTAGTTGGCTACTGATCAAAGGGACCTGGGTTCGAGCCCCGGGTAAGGCATGGATGTTCGTGTTGTCTTTCTGATGTCCCGCCATTCTCACAGACCTTTTACTATGGTATATAAACTGATAGGCTCCTGTCAGACCTCTAAGGCAAGCAGCTGCTTGAGGGTTATTTTGTCTTTATTTTTTTAGGGTTTTTTTTCTTTTTCTAAAGTTGGCAACGTATCTGTAGATTTGCACTCGTTCCTCCAAAGCTTAACCTTCCCACTCTCCTTGATCTTTTAACCTTTTCACCTCCCCCCTTCCCTTCCTGATTGATTCACTCCCCCCCCCCCCCTCCTTCAGAAGGATTTCTAAAGTTGCGCTCGTTCCTCCAAAGCTTAACCTTCCCACTCTCCTTGATCTTTTAACCTTTTCACCTCCCCCCTTCCCTTCCTGATTGATTCACTCCCCCCCCCCCTCCTTCAGAAGGATTAGCGGCACCTTTCTCCCTTTCTCCCATTTCCTTTAGACCTTCCCTTGCAGATTCTCACTACACAAAAGGATTAACTTCATCTTCTTTTACACATTGTTCACACCTTACACGTAGAGCATGCTTGTCTAAAGTGCGCCCCACGGATTGCATGCGGCCCAAAAGCCTTTAAAATGCGGCCCAAACGCAAATTATGAAAATATTTAAATTTACACATTTTTATTAAGAAAATAAATGTTTGCAATATTTTTCATATATAATCGATTCGTTGACATTTATTTTGAAATAAAAATTTAAATAAAAACATCTTAGTATGCCATGGGAATTTACGTTTCGAATTATGTGTGTATCCACTCGACGGCGAATTTTTTGAAGAATTACAATATTTGTATGCAATATATTGCATTGTATTTTGATTTCCTAATCCTTTTTGGCCAAGGGAGCCCTTCACAGAAAAAGGGGCCATCGAACGTTCGCGAAAGTTCGCGAAATCGATCCGATCCGTTGGCTTTTCTCTCGCTGAATTTTCAGCGAGTTTTTGATATCCCACTAGTTTTATATTGCCCTTTTTTATTTTATAATAGAAAACATAAGAAAATAAATGAAGTTTTATTATTCATATTCATTAACTATATTTTATATTTTATGTGCGGCCCAAAACACTTCATCTTCACTTAGTGTGGCCCAGGGAAGTCAAATATTCACTCAAAGTGGCCCAGGGAAGTTAAAAGTTTGGACACGCCTGACGTAGAGCCTTACACGTAGAGATCATATACCATTGTCAATCGTAGTGATCATAGGATGCGATTGACAAGGATATATGATCTCCTGCATACCACATGAATAACTCCCACAGAGGAACTAACCCAATGATTCCAAAATTCTATCCAGATATACTCCCTCAAGCAGCTGCTTGCCACAGAGGTCTGACAGGAGCCTGTCAGTTTATATGCCAAAGTAGAAGATCTGAGAGGATGGCAGGACCTCAGCAGAAAAACAACACATACATCCATGCCTTACCCGGGGCTCGAACCCAGGTCCCGTAGATCAGTAGCCAAGCATGCTAACCACTCGGCCACGGGACGGCTTCCATATATAATGATTTAGAATTTACCCTGCGTTCATTTGTGAGGAAATAATCAAAAACACCAATTTCATTAAAAAACCTTATTTGAAATTTATTCCATCTTATCCTTTGAGCAACCTCCAGCATTTTAGCATCCCTTGCAACATACAACATAGTTAAATAATGCTGCATCCCCCCCCCCAAAAAAAAAAAAAAACTTACAGAACTTTTTCCCAAGGCAACTTCATGCAATAACTTTCAGCTACCTTCCTACTTGAAAGACATCGAGTTTTCATTTTCACCCAACATATTAAATCCAAATAATAACAAATTCACATATATTTTCTTCAACACACATACCACAACACGAAGACATCCATAACAACACTCCTTTCACACAACACCAAAAAAAGTCCTTCTCAGGACTGAATCAATTACATCACAAATACCAACACTCTCTTTCACTCTTTGTCTATCGACATTTCTTCACGCTTTCTGGTCCTCGCATCTGGAAACTTCACTAGCACTCGGAGCAACGGCATCATCAAAGCGATGCAAGGTATCCAACATCACACTTGCATTGAGGACGAACTATCACCATCAAACCTGAAAAGACTAATTGTTTCAACACTGCCAATCGATACACTGACATCTAAACTTGTTTCCTGAAAGATTATGTGGAGGTTTTCCTTAATGACTTCACGAACAGCAGCTCTCCATCACGGTCTCCTTTGGTCTTCCTGCACGAGGGAGGTCTTCGAAGCTCTGCCGTTCTTCTTTAAATTTGCGCATCCATCCCGTAACAGTGCCATACGAACAGGCACGATCCCCATATACGATCCCATATAAGACGGGTAACATACAGAAAAAAGTGCTAGAGTCGACTCGTGCAAGGAGATTATGGCAATGTTTGGACCTACTTGCTCCAAACGACTAGCAACTCTTTTCACTCTTTGTCTATCGACATTTCTTCACGCTTTCTGGGTCTTGCATCTGGAAACTTCACTAGCACTCGGAGCAACGGCATCATCAAAGCGATGCAAGGTATCCAACATCACACTTGCATTGAGGACGAACTATCACCATCAAACCTGAAAAGACTAATTGTTTCAACACTGCCAATCGATACACTGACATCTAAACTTGTTTCCTGAAAGATTATGTGGAGGTTTTCCTTAATGACTTCACGAACAGCAGCTCTCCATCACGGTCTCCTTTGGTCTTCCTGCACGAGGGAGGTCTTCGAAGCTCTGCCGTTCTTCTTTAAATTTGCGCATCCATCCCGTAACAGTGCCATACGAACAGGCACGATCCCCATATACGATCCCATATAAGACGGGTAACATACAGAAAAAAGTGCTAGAGTCGACTCGTGCAAGGAGATTATGGCAATGTTTGGACCTAGTTGCTCCAAACGACTAGCAACTCTTTTTCACTCTTTGTCTATCGACATTTCTTCACGCTTTCTGGGTCTCGCATCTGAAAACTTCACTAGCACTCGGAGCAACGGCATCATCAAAGCGATGCAAGGTATCCAACATCACACTTGCATTGAGGACGAACTATCACCATCAAACCCGAAAACATCCCTTCTTCACAGGAAAATCGAGGCAGATGGCCTGACAAGGCTTAACAGCTGATATTATTTTGTTGATGAAAAAAAAAATATCTTCGCTGGCGGCGCGTAAAATTCGATCTTCAAAATCTGGGAGTTTCTATGAAGCCTAACAAAAAAAAGGGTAACGTTTTTAAATTTTCGAAAGGATGCAACTTTGGGACGACGCGAAAAAAAATTCACACCGATTTATAACAAGTATATGGGGAACGTGCCTGTTCGTATGGCACTGTTACGGGATGGATAAAATAAATAAATAAATACCCCCTCAAGCAGCTGCTTGCCACAGAGGTCTGACAGGAGCCTGTCAGTTTATATGCCACAGTAGAAGATCTGAGAGGATGACAGGACCTCAGCAGAAAAACGACACATACATCCATGCCTTACCCGGGGCTCGAACCCAGGTCCCTTAGGTCAGTAGCAAAGCGCGCTAACCGCTCGGCCATGGGACGGCTAAAAATTTCTTTTGGCAGCGGTGGGATGCGAACCCACGCCTCATCGAGACTGGTGGCGCAAATTTAAAGAAGAACAGCAGAGTTTCGAAGACCTCCCTCGTGCAGGAAGACCAAAGGAGACGGTGATGGAGAGCTGCTGTTCGTGAAGTCATTAAGGAAATCCTCCTCATAATCTTTCAGGTAACAAGTTTAGATGTCAGTGTATCGATTGGCAGTGTGGAAACAATTATTCATCAACATTTAAAGTTCTGAAAGATCTGTGCCAAATGGGTACCCCACTGACAGAACAGAAAAAAGTGCTAGAGTCGACTCGTGCAAGGAGATGCTGGCAATGTTTGGACCTAGTTCCTCCAAACGACTAGCAAACATTGCCACAGGTGATGAGACGTGTACAACTCCCAGAAAGATCGACAACTATGTTTGGGTTGCGGAACATGAACTGCGTCCCCAAATCCTCCAACAAGACTTTTGCTCAAGGAAGAGGATGTTTACATTTTTTTTTCAGTTCCCAAAGAGTGGTAGTCATGAACACCTTACCTGAAAAAAATAACTATAAATGGTCAAGCAACATTGTTTTACCTAAAATGGTTAAGGAGATGAAGGAGCAGCGTCCAACAACAGTCATGTCAAGGGTTCTCCTTCTTCCTGACAATGCTAGTGCTCACAAAACCTGCAAATTACGCCTATCTGGAGCAGGATCAAATCGAACAAACAATTACCCCACATTCATATCCACCCGATCTTGCACCATGCGATTTTTGGTTATTTCCAAAAATGCAGAGTCGGACTTACCCATAAGCTAAGCTACACATAGGGCTTCACGATTAGGAGTGACCTCATACAAATTGTGCCACGAATTTTTCTTTTTTTAATATTTAAATTAATATCTTGTGCAAACACTTCGTCTCAGCTTATACAGTGATCATTGTATACCAAACCTAGTGTAATGTTTTCACCCCATCAGTTTCTTTTTTATTTTGCAATGCTCCCTTCAGGCAGAATAATAAATATACACTACAGGAAATAAAAGATATAACGCTTGCAAGAAGTTATGCAAATGTGATGAAATTTAGAGTGGCGGCAGTATATGGAAATGCATGGAAATGATTAGGTATGCAGCTTGGAACCAACTGTTTCACCTTATTCGAACGAGAATCTGTGGTATGCTATCTCTTTTTCCTTAATGTAATATCATAAAACCAGATTTACGCGCAGGGCAAGAAGTAAATCAGTGTTTAATCGTGACAATCATAACTTTAACAGTTTTGAAATCTCGTTGCAATGGGGGCGGGAGTGGTTCAGTCGGTAGCGCGCCAGGCTCGTAATCTGTAGTTCCCAGGTTCGAGTCCCAGCTGGGTCAGCGTTGAGATTTATTACGCAAAATTCCCCGCCGATGGGCTCGGAAAGGCCGCCGTCCGTCGGATGGGACGTTAAGCCGTGGCCCCGTGTGTGGGAGAGCTATACCCTGTGCACGTTAAAGAACACGCTGGATGGCCTTGACGGGAGGCTACCATCTGTCTCCCAACAGCTGTTCCAGTGGGTCCCCAACCTTCTCTGAACCTTCGGGGTCCATGTGACCTGGCCATTTAGCCCATATGCCGCTCAGAGGTAAAACAACCCAACCCAACTCGTTGCAATATGTCACCAACAAAATGTTGAAGATAAGCATTACACGTGGCATGAACATCATTTAATAAAATACTTTAAGATTTTTCCTCGCGTTTTGAACATCTACGAAGCGTTGTCGATAACAAAAGCTATGATAGCAGAATACGATAATTCAAATTTATTTGTACATCGAATAATTGCTTCACTGACAGTGAATAGCACTACGTTCGGGGAAATGTAGATTTCTACAGTCCGCCAGGGTACTATGACTTAGTGAAAGGGTTGGGTTGTTTTACCTCTGCACACCATGGGCTTATGGCCAGGTCACATGGACCCCGAAGGCTCAGAGAAGGTTGGGGGAGGGGACCCACCGGAACAGCTGTTGGGAGACAGATGGTAGCCTCCCGTCAAGGCCATCCAGCGTGTTGTTTAACGTGCACAGGGTATGGCTCTCCCGCACACGGGGCCACGGCTTAACGTCCCATCCGACGGACGGCGGCCTTTCCAAGCCCACCGGTGTCCCCTACCGACCGTGGGCAGGGCGGGAATTTTGCGGAGATAAATCTCAACGCTGACCCAGCTGGGACTCGAACTTGGGAACTACAGATTACGAGCCTGGCGTGCTACCGACTGAGCCACCCCCGCCCCCTGATCATTAGTAAAAAAAATTAATAATCTGGTAATGGTGCCATAAAATGACTAACACTAAATTTCGTTCATTTCAACGAGGGTGAGGGAAATGATTTTGGTTTTACCCATATAGAACGAGGCTCCCAAGACTCGGAGAGACTAAGATAGAAGCGGTAGCAGCAGCCCGGATCTAAAAAATAATCAAGGGGGGGGGGGGGGGGGAGAAACAGAATCGAGAAGAAAAATGCAAAAGGGGAGAAAGACTGAATTTCTAGTGCAGTATAACATTTTCTCCTCCTTTTTACAAATCATTAAATATTTTCTTGATTTTTTTAAATTCCTTGAATAATCAAGGATAATAACTTAATAATTTTTGCCTCTATTACCCTTATTACATTCTGGAAAAAAAAGAGGGGAGGGGAATGTCTCCCGCGGCTCTCGGTATCAGTAACCTTACTTCACCATGAAAATGATCGTTCTCAGACATCAACTGGAGAGAAGTGGTTTGCAGAAGACATGACCAAAGTCTGCTGTTCATGTAATATTACGAGATTTTAACATAGTCGAGAATTATAATACTTTAATCTAATCAATGATCAAATAATGCGTGACTAAAAATTCTCTGAACGAATAAATATCATGAATTTTTAAAGTGAACACAAAGTCGTTGTAGGATCGAAATTTGATATCTTGCCTCTTTTCACCATTTTGCTTTTATTAACCTGTGAACGTTGACAAAGTGTTGCTAGTTGCAGTCAGTCTTATCTATGATCCAAGATGTAGTCAGTCAATAGAACTTTTATTGGACATGAAGACCCAAATGAACAAAAATGTTCTTAGTCTTGTGCACCAATCAAGGGTATAGGGTTGGGTTGTTTTACCTCTGAGCGGCACTTTTTTGCACACCATGGGCTAAATGGCCAGGTCACATGGACCCCGAAGGCTCAGAGAAGGTTGGGGGAGGGGACCCACTGGAACAGCTGTTGAGAGACAGATGGTAGCCTCCCGTCAAGACCATCCAGCGTGTTCTTTAACGTGCACAGGGTATGGCTCTCCCGCACACGGGGCTATGGCTTAACGTCCATCCGACGGACGGCGGCCTTTCCAAGCCCATCGGTGTCCCCTACTGACCGTGGGCAGGGCGGGGAATTTTGTGAAGATAAATCTCAACGCTGACCCAGCTGGGACTCGAACCTGGGAACTACAGATTACGAGCCTGGCGCGCTACCGACTGAGCCACCCCCCGCCCTATCAAGGGCATATGTAAGAGGGCAAGTCAGAAAGTAAAGTTTCCTGTTAATTCCCCACCAAACTTGTAAACGTATTGGATTGTACCACCAAATCCAGTGGCGTACCGGAAATTCTCACCCCACCCCCCTCAAAATTGTCTCGGGAGGGGGAGGGAACTTTTGTTTCATTTAACCCATTTCTTCCCAGTGTTGCGTACACGCAACACGAAGTTTAACTTCACAAAATGCAGTCAAAATGAACTTATTATACAAAACTCATCATGCATGTGTTAAAAGGCATTCACAAGCTCTCTGTCTATGTGTTTATATTTCACAATTAGTCTAACACTTCGTGAAAAAAAATAAATTACTGAAAACATGTTTTTTTCAATATTTTTCAATAATTTATTTCAAGTGTTAAAATATATTTAGTTCAATTTTTATGTGCATATTCCTGAATGCTATATATGTCGGATACACATGGATATTTTTTTTCTTGAACATATTAGACCTATGACACAGCAGTGAATGATTTATATATCCGTTGCGCTGACGCAACGTTGGGAGTTGCCCAGCTCAAGTTCGTTCTGTGACAAGTCATGACCTGTGCAGTCAAAAATAAGAACTCGAATTGAATGTTTGGTGCTAATGAAGTGTTCTGCAGTCTAAAAGCTTTGTAAGTTTAAGAATTATATCTGGCTATGTGTTTTAACACGAATACTTTTGAAGCATCGGACCTCCCTTGTAAGTACATTGTATTATAATATTCTATTATGACTTTCGTACTTCTTATGATATTTAGTTTTTCGTAAAAACAATGTTGCATTTTTAGAATACATTCTTTGCCCTATTTTTCAGTTATAGAACTTAGAAATGGCTTTTACAAACAGAGATTACAAACAGCTGAGGAAATTATAGCTGTTCTTGAGGAATTAGAGGCAGAAGAAGCCATTGATGCAGTCATCATACCTCCTGAAGTAGACGAACTTACTGATGAAGAAGAAAAAGAAGATGGACGTATGATTATCAATGACGGGGGTGATGGATTACCAGTAGATGTGGTGGGTACATTTGAAATTCATGCTACTTTAGACGACAAAACAGATATATCAGTACCTGAAACTATACAAAATACTTCTGAAGAACCAAAACAGAAAAAGAAGAAACCTATAACAAAATGGATGAAGTGTGCCCCAACTTATACTGACACTCCTAAAAACTGTGAAGTTAGATGTGTCGAAGAAATAAAGAATAAGTTTGGGAGTTTGACACACATACAAATATTTGAACTTTTCTTAGACAAACCAATTTTGGATGAAATAGTAGAGTTTTCAATCAAATATGCTCAAAGTAAAAACAACCACACATTTGCTATGTCACGTACTGACTTGGAAAAATTTATTGGTATCCTTATATTCACTGGTTATCACTCTCTCCCTCAAACAAAATTTTACTGGAGTTTAGATGAAGATAAAGGGATCCCTCTCATACGCAAAACAATGTCACGGAACAGATTTGATGAAATAAAGAGGTACATTCATCTTTCTGATAATGATAAGTTAGACAAATCTGATAAGTTTTCCAAGCTAAGACCTTTTTTCAATGAACTAAATAAACGGTACATGCAGTTTGGTGTATTTTCCCATAAGATATCGATTGATGAAGAGATGGTGCCATATTTTGGACGTCATTCTGCTAAGATGCTCATACGAGGGAAACCAGTAAGGTTTGGATTCAAACTGTGGTGTATAGCCTCAGCTGGAGGATATGTGTATCAGTTTGACCCTTATGGTGGAGCTTCACAGAAGACTAATGAAAACCTGGGTTTAGGTGAAAGGGTTGTAACAAACTTGTTGAAAGTTGTTCATGATCCTGAAAATCGTATCAATTTTTTTTTTTTTTTTTTTTTTTATATGATTTTCAGGATCTACGGTTTTCAGGATCTATACGATTTTCAGGATCTTCTTCACAAGCCATTACCTTCTTACCTTGTTGTCAGAAATGAAATTCTTTGCAGCTGGTACAGTGAGAGAGAACCGAGTGGCTTCCTGTCCACTTCAAACAACAAAAGCCTTAGTGAAAGAACCAAAAGGGAACTTTGATTATAGATTTGATGGCAACAACAAAGTATTCTCTGTTAGGTGGCATGACAATTCTGTTGTAACAGTTGTTACCAACTTTGGTACCCTTGAGCCAATAGTGAATGTAAAGAGATACAACCGGAAGGAAAAGAAGCACAACATAGTCCCTCAACCAAATGTTATCCACCAGTACAACCAAGGCATGGGAGGTGTGGATTTACATGACAATGCCATTGCAAACTATAGAATCAGAATTAGAGGCAGGAAATGGTGGTGGCCATTGTTCTCCAATGGAATTGACAGTGCTATTGTCAATGCGTGGAAAATGTACCAACTGGCAACAGGCTCTACTATCAGTCAAATTGACTTCAGATCCCAGATTGTATTATCTCTATTGAAAACTAAAGAAGAATCTGAACTGGAGGTAAACCACCAACCTCAGAGAAAAAACATCAACCTTGGACGCCCCAGCAGAAACAGATTGCCAAGAGCAGTGAGGGAGGACAGGACTGACCATATTATAATCCGCAATGAAGAAAATGCAAGGAGGAGATGCAAGATTTGCAAAAGCCAGACGATCTACATATGCAAGAAACGTCAGGTTCACCTTCACACAGCCGTCCGTCGGATGGGACGTTAAGCCGTGGTCCCGTGTGCGGGAGAGCCATACCCTGTGCACGTTAAAGAACACGCTGGATGGCCTTGACGGGAGGCTACCATCTGTCTCTCAACAGCTGTTCCAGTGGGTCCCCTCCCCCAACCTTCTCTGAGCCTTCGGGGTCCATGTGACCTGGCCATTTAGTCCATGGTGGGCAAAAAAGTGCCGCTCAGAGGTAAAACAACCCAACGTTAAAGAACACGCTGGATGGCCTTGACGGGAGGCTACCATCTGTCTCCCAACAGCTGTTCCAGTGGGTCCCCTCCCCCAACCTTCTCTGAGCCTTCGGGGTCCATGTGACCTGGCCATTTAGTCCATGGTGTGCAAAAAAGTGCCGCTCAGAGGTAAAACAACCCAACGTTAAAGAACACGCTGGATGGCCTTGACGGGAGGCTACCATCTGTCTCCCAACAGCTGTTCCAGTGGGTCCCCTCCCCCAACCTTCTCTGAGCCTTCGGGGTCTATGTGACCTGGCCATTTAGTCCATGGTGGGCAAAAAAGTGCCGCTCAGAGGTAAAACAACCAAACAACCCACCTTCACACAGAGTGTTTTTCAAAATTTCATGAGTGATGCCATCAACTTTGGTCAGTTTTTTCATATAATCAACAATGTTGTACATTTTGAGCAAATAAAAGCATGTGATCGAAAAAATAAAAAATTTTTATTTTTTTACCAGGAAACTCCCAACGTTGCGTTATGTGTGGTGCAAATGACATACTGCTAGTTTTTAATATTTATAATGTTATTTCAATTATTTTAAAGTGAAATTGATGACAAAATACCGTATTTTTTCACGATTTTTATTTTTGGGAAGAAATGGGTTAAACTTGTTGCTAAAAATGAGATAAAACACGGTTTTTACGAGTCTGAAAACTTCAGTCTAGAAAAGTAAAATCTCGCTGCTTATTCAAAAACAAGTTTCATTTCATTAAGATGTTGCGAGACAGATTGATTGCATATTAGAAGAGTACAATTTTAGAATAAAGAACACTATTTTAGCGAAAGATTATTATAAAATACAACTTGTTACAGAGGGCGATTTGATTAATATAGAAATTTACAATTATCTACATATTCTTAAAAATAAATTGCATGAATTAAAACCATTCAGTTCATTTTTACTGTGGGATGACAGTTTAATAATCTGCCTTGACCCTATACCACTGCTACTTCATAATATATATTATAGCAGGCGTGTCCAACCCGCGGACCTGGGCAGCTAGTAATGCGACCCACAAAATCGTAAAGTTTACTGTTTACGACATAAGCTTTCAACATAATTATGTGATTTTCAGCGAGTTTTTAATATCCCACTAGTTTTATGTTGCCCTTTTTTAAATTTTATAATAAAAAACATAAGAAAATAAATGAAGTTTTATTATTCATATACATTAACTATATTATATATTTTATGTCCGGCCCAAAACAATTCATCTTCACTCAATGCGGCCCAGGGAACTCAAATCTTCAAGCAATGTGGCCCAGGGAAGTCAAAAGGTTGGACACGCCTGTATTATAGCTATAATATAAAATAAATATATATAAAAATAAATCTTAAACCCAAAGTGTAAAATTATGTCTATAATTGTTTGAAAAGAAATGGGCTCCATTTGTTTGACGTGTAAAACCGAAACCGTATAAACTGAGTATCATGTAAATCGAGGGGTCATAGATAAATATAACTACATAAAGATACGTCACTTCCACAGGATCCATGGTTAGGGCTGTAACTATATCGCTGCGCGAATTGCTAAAGTTTTATGATTCCTCAAATTTTATGTTTTTTTCCCCCCTAAAGTTCTATGACTTAGCATGTTTAGAGAAATTAGTGTAGAAGCATGACCTTTAAACCAATTTCTCAAAACAAACCGAAGTGCTTAATTATTTACTTTTCCTAAGTAACTAGTTTCTACAACTGTACTGTAAACTCGCCACATTCAAACTTTAGGTCGTAATCTTGTAGTATCCTCTAATGGCTTTACTTTCACTAAGGGGGCGGGGGTGGCTCAGTCGGTAGCGCGCCAGGCTCGTAATCTGTAGTTCCCAGGTTCGAGTCCCAGCTGGGTCAGCGTTGAGATTTATCTCCGCAAAATTCCCGCCCTGCCCACGGTCGGTAGGGGACACCGATGGGCTTGGAAAGGCCGCCGTCCGTCGGATGGGACGTTAAGCCGTGGCCCCGTGTGCGGGAGAGCCATACCCTGTGCACGTTAAAGAACACGCTGGATGGCCTTGACTGGAGGCTACCATCTGTCTCCCAACAGCTGTTCCAGTGGGTCCCCTCCTCCAACCTTCTCTGAGCCTTCGGGGTCCATGTGACCTGGCCATAAGCCCATGGTGTGCAGAGGTAAAACAACCGAACCCTTTCACTAAGTCATAGTACCCTGGCGGACTGTAGAAATCCACATTTCCCCGAACGTAGTGCTATTCACTGTCAGTGAAGCAATTATTCGATGTACAAATAAATTTGAATTATCGTATTCTGCTATCATAGCTTTTGTTATCGACAACGCTTCGTAGATGTTCAAAACGCGAGGAAAAATCTTAAAGTATTTTATTAAATGATGTTCATGCCACGTGTAATGCTTATCTTCAACATTTTGTTGGTGACATATTGCAACGAGTTGGGTTGGGTTGTTTTACCTCTGAGCGGCACATGGGCTAAATGGCCAGGTCACATGTACCCCGAAGGTTCAGAGAAGGTTGGGGACCCACTGGAACAGCTGTTGGGAGACAGATGGTAGCCTCCCGTCAAGGCCATCCAGCGTGTTCTTTAACGTGCACAGGGTATAGCTCTCCCACACACGGGGCCACGGCTTAACGTCCCATCCAACGGACGGCGGCCTTTGCGAGCCCATCGGCGGGGAATTTTGCGGAGATAAATCTCAACGCTGACCCAGCTGGGACTCGAACCTGGGAACTACAGATTACGAGCCTGGCGCGCTACCGACTGAACCACTCCCGCCCCCATTGCAACGAGATTTCAAAACTGTTAAAGCTATGATTGTCACGATAACACTGATTTACTTCTTGCCCTGCGCGTAAATCTGGTTTTATGATATTACATTAAGGAAAAAGAGATAGCATACCACAGATTCTCGTTCGAATAAGGTGAAACAGTTGGTTCCAAGCTGCATACCTAATCATTTCCATGCATTTCCATATACTGCCGCCACTCTAAATTTCATCACATTTGCATAACTTCTTGCAAGCGAAATATCTTTTATTTCCTGTAGTGTATATTTATTATTCTGTCTGAATGGAGCATTGCAAAATAAAAAAGAAACTGATGGGGTGAAAACATTACACTAGGTTTGGTATACAATGATCACTGTATAAGCTGAGACGAAGTGTTTGCACAAGATATTAATTTAAATATTAAAAAAAGAAAAATTCGTGGCACAATTTGTATGAGGTCACTCCTAATCGTGAGGCCCTAAGTGTAGCTTAGCTTATGGGTAAGTCCGAATCTGCATTTTTGGAAATAACCAAAAATCGCATGGTGCAAGATCGGGTGGATATGAATGTGGGGTAATTGTTTGTTCGATTTGATCCTGCTCCAGATAGGCGTAATTTGCAGGTTTTGTGAGCACTAGCATTGTCATGAAGAAGGAGAACCCTTGATATGACTGTTGTTGGACGCTGCTCCTTCATCTCCTTAACCATTTTAGGTAAAACAATGTTGCTTGACCATTTATAGTTATTTTTTCAGGTAAGGTGTTCATGACTACCACTCTTTGGGAACTGAAAAAAAAATGTAAACATCCTCTTCCTTGAGCAAAAGTCTTGTTGGAGGATTTGGGGACGCAGTTCATCTTCCGCAACCCAAACATAGTTGTCGATCTTTCTGGGAGTTGTACACATCTCATCACCTGTGGCAATGTTTGCTAGTCGTTTGGAGCAACTAGGTCCAAACATTGCCAGCATCTCCTTGCACTAGTCGACTCTAGCACTTTTTTCTGTTCTGTCAGTGGGGTACCCATTTGGCACAGATCTTTCAGAACTTTAAATGTTGATGAATAATTGTTTCCACACTGCCAATCGATACACTGACATCTAAACTTGTTACCTGAAAGATTATGAGGAGGATTTCCTTAATGACTTCACGAACAGCAGCTCTCCATCACCGTCTCCTTTGGTCTTCCTGCACGAGGGAGGTCTTCGAAACTCTGCTGTTCTTCTTTAAATTTGCGTCACCAGTCTCGATGAGGCGTGGGTTCGCATCCCACCGCTGCCAAAAGAAATTTTTTGCCGTCCCATGCCGAGCGGTTAGCGCGCTTTGCTGCTGACCTAAGGGACCTGGGTTTGAGCCCCGGGTAAGGCATGGATGTATGTGTCGCTTTTCTGCTGAGGTCCTGCCATCCTCTCAGATCTTCTACTGTGGCATATAAACTGACAGGCTCCTGTCAGACTTCTGTGGCAAGCAGCTGCTTGAGGGGGTATTTATTTATTTATTTTATCCATCCCGTAACAGTGCCATACGAACAGGCACGATCCCCATATACTTGTTATAAATCGGTGTGAATGTTTTTTTCGCGTCGTCCCAAAGTTGCATCCTTTCGAAAATTTAAAATCGTTACCCTTTTTTTTGTTAGGTTTCATAGAAACTCCCAGATTTTGTAGATCGAATTTTACGCGCCGCCAGCGAAGATATTTTTTTTTCATCAACAAAATAATATCAGCTGTTAAGCCTTGTCAGGCCATCTGCCTCGATTTTCCTGTGAAGAAGGGATGTTTTCAGGTTTGATGGTGATAGTTCGTCCTCAATGCAAGTGTGATGTTGGATACCTTGCATCGCTTTGATGATGCCGTTGCTCCGAGTGCTAGTGAAGTTTCCAGATGCGAGACCCAGAAAGATTGAAGAAATGTCGATAGACAAAGAGTGAAAAAGAGTTGCTAGTCGTTTGGAGCAATTAGGTCCAAACATTGCCATAATCTCCTTGCACGAGTCGACTCTAACACTTTTTTCTGTATGCTACCCGTCTTATATGGGATCGTATATGGGGATCGTGCCTTTTCGTATGGTAGTGTTACGGGATGGATGCGCAAATTTAAAGAAGAACGGCAGAGCTCCGAAGACCTCCCTCGTGCAGGAAGACCAAAGGAGACCGTGATGGAGAGCTGCTGTTCGTGAAGTCATTAAGGAAAACCTCCACATAATCTTTCAGGAAACAAGTTTATATGTCAGTGTATCGATTGGCAGTGTTGAAACAATTAGTCTTTTCAGGTTTGATGGTGATAGTTCGTCCTCAATGCAAGTGTGATGTTCGATACCTTGCATTGCTTTGATGATGCCGTTGCTCCGAGTGCTAGTGAAGTTTTCAGATGCGAGGACCAGAAAGCGTGAATAAATGTCGATAGACAAAGAGTGAAAGAGAGTGTTGGTATCCGCTCTGCCCACGGTCAGTAGGGGACACCGATGTGATTGGAAAGGCCGCCATCCGTCGGATGGGACGTTAAGCCGTGGGCCCGTGTGCGGGAGAGCCATACCCTGTGCACGTTAAAGAACACGCTGGATGGCCTTGACGGGAGGCTACCATCTGTCTCCCAACAGCTGTTCCAGTGGGTTCCCTCCCCCAACCTTCTCTGAGCCTTCGGGGTCCATGTGACCTGGCCATTTAGCCCATGGTGTGCAAAAAAGTGCCGCTCAGAGGTAAAACAACCCAACCCAACTAATGATCAGTATACTAAATATCTTTCTTTCTGTTTCTTTCCACTTCATCATTAAGGATGGTGTCGTTAGGGGGGAATGGGGGAAGGGTTACAAATCATTTAAATTCTCTTTATATGTTTGCAGAATCATAATTTAAATTCTGTGGCTTAGCAATTCAAAATATTGAAAGAGGAGATTAAAAATAAACTGCAAAAACCTTATATACAGGGTGTTTCAAAAAGGACGCAACCCTAAATATAAGAGAGTAGAACTTACGCGCATGTACATTTTATGCCATAATATTAGTCAGTTGGCATTACTGTACTCAAGGTTAACAGCCTTTAGCAGTTGAAATGACTTTGTCACGTGCTACTCTCACTCAAGCATTCATTCCTATGTGTTGTGTCAGTTATGTCGTTTTCCCAAACCGAACGTGTATTTATTGTTGAGACTTATTGTGTGCACAAATCTTACAAATGTGTGAGAGAGGAGTTTGAGTTGAAGTTTCCAACAAGTTGACAATATCTCGTTTGATTGATAAATTTCGTGACACTCGGTCTGTACAGGATCGAAAGAGCCCAGGCCAGCCATCACTGTTTACTGCCGAAATTCTTAATGATATGTATCAACGTTTAACTCGCTCACCCAGAAAATCTCTTAGAAAGTTATCTTCACTGGTTGAACTGTCACTAGCTACTGTTTTCAGGACTACAAAAAAGCTAAAATTTCATGCGTACTGCATTGGTATTGTTCATGAACTGAAAGAACCAGACCATGAAAAACGTTTACGGTACTGTCGTTGGTTTCGTTCTTTTGTTGATAAAAATGGAATTGAGGTATTGGACCATGTTTATTTCAGTGACGAGGCTTCGTTTCACTTGGATGGGTATATGAACCGTCAAAACAGTTGAATATGGAACAATGAAAATCCTCACACTTTTCATGAATGACCATTACATGCACAGAAAATTGGTGTTTTGTATGCAATTTCCTGTCATTGTGTGATAGGGCCTTTATTTTTTGACTCAACTGTAACTGGTGAAGTTTATTGGAACCTCATCCAACAGTTTTTTGCACTATTGGATGTGAATGAACGAGAGTGTTGGTTTCAACAAGATGGCACGACCGCCCATACTGCAAATGGCACAATGGTCGTGTTGCAGGAATTTTTTGGTGATCATTTGATTTCAAAAAATTTGTGGCCCCCAAGATCCCTGATCTTACTCCTCCAGATTTTTTTCCTTTGGGGATATCTCAAATATGTAGTGTTTCAAAACAATCCTCATATACTTGAAGACTTGAAGGCTAACATTGGAAGAGAGTTGGGTTGGGTTGTTTTACCTCTGAGCGGCAGTTTTTTGCACACCATGGGCTAAATGGCCAGGTCACAGGGACCCCAAAGGCTCAGAGAAGGTTGGGGGAGGGGACCCACTGGAACAGCTGTTGGGAGACAGGTGGTAGTCTCCCGTCAAGGCCATCCAGCGTGTTCTTTAACGTGCACAGGGTATGGCTCTTCCGCACACGGGGCCACGGCTTAACGTCCCATCCGACGGACGGTGGCCTTTCCAAGCCCATCGGTGTCCCCTACTGACCGTGGGCAGGGCAGGGAATTTTGCGGAGATAAATCTCAACGCTGACCCAGCTGGATTGGAAGAGAGATTTTAAACATAAGAAAACAAACATTGCAAAAGGTGGCTGCAAATGTCATGAAACGGGTATGAACCTGCATCCAGGTTTGCAGAAAATCACTTTCAACATCTGTTGTAAAGGTAGATATATGTCTAATTTGCACTTTTGAAATTTGTGTCTTTTGTCAAGTTTAAATAGAAAAACACAACAGAGGTTTGTGTCCTTTTTGAAACACCCTGTAGCTGCCAATATATATGCAAAAGAATGCATTGATGATGGGCTAACATGGAAAATACGCTAAAAAGACTTGTGAGTCTACTCGCAGCTTGTAGCTATTCTATGCACTCTTGCTTTCACTTCAGTGGCACGTCCAGCCGATTATGCCTGGAAGACATCGTATGGATGATTTTCAGCGGTGGAGAGCGATTGGAAGGATGGAAGCAGATCAGTCCCATACGAAAGTTTACAGAGCATTGAATGTTCTACAAAATGTCTTGTCAAGACTCTGGAGACAGTTTCAGCAGACAGGAGATGTTCGTCACCAACAAGGGCAACCAGGACAAGGCCGTCCCAGAGCCACAGCTGCTGCAGACAATCGCTATATGAGTCTTACTGCCAGACGGAACTGAGTGATGATCACTAGGCAACTGTCTTTGGAGCTTGCAGCAGCAACAGGAACTAGGGTTTCAAGGCATATTATTCACAGGAGACTTCGTGATCAATGTCTTTATGTCAGGAGACCTGCTACTTGTATCCCTCTAACTCCTGCCGTCTTGAAGTCACCAACTTGGAGTCCAGACCAGTGGGCTCATGTTATTTTCACAGATGGGTTGGGTTGGGTTGTTTTACCTCTGAGCGGCACTTTTTTGCACACCATGGGCTAAATGGCCAGGTCACATGGACCCCGAAGGCTCAGAGAAGGTTGGGGGAGGGGACCCACTGGAACAACTGTTGGGAGACAGATGGCAGCCTCCCGTCAAGGCCATCCAGCGTGTTCTTTAACGTGCACAGGGTATGGCTCTCCCACACACGGGGCCACGGCTTAACGTCCCATCCGACGGACGGCGGCCTTTCCAAGCCCATCGGTGTCCCCTACTGACCGTGGGCAGGGCAGGGAATTTTGCGGAGATAAATCTCTAACGCTGACCCAGCTGGGACTCGAACCTGGGAACTACAGATTACGAGCCTGGAGCGCTACCGACTGAGCCACCCTCGCCCCTATTTTCACAGATGAATCGATATTCAGCTTAAGTACTGATTTGCAACATATTTGATCTGGAGAGAACCAGGGATCCACAGCAGTCCCTTCGAGCATCAGAGAAAGGACTCTGGTAGCCATGGCGTGATGTTTGTGCTAGGAATCGTGACGAACTGGCGTACAGACCTGCACATCTTCGCAAGTGGCTCTGTTACTCTCCTGAGGTATAGAGATGAGTTCCTGAACCCATCTATCAGGCTATTCTGAGAAGCCATCGGTCCAGATTTTATTCTTATGAACGATAATTCCTGCCCTCATCGAGCTCATGTGGGCGACAGTTTTCTTGAGGAAGAAAATATTCGCCGAATGGTGTAGCCACCCACCACAGATCTCCTAATCTCAGTCCCATTGAGCATGTATGGGATGCTTAGAGAAACATATTAGTGCTCGCCAGCCCTCTCCCAGAACACTCCACGAACTCAAAACAGTGCTTTTCGAGGAGTGGTCATTAATCTCTCAAAACCTCATCAATACTCTCATTAACAATATGAGGAGTCGTTGCTTGAGTCGTCAGGCGTGATCATACTCCTTATTAACATACCGCATGTCATACTTAACAGATTTAAGTATTGTTCCATGTATTACTCCTTCATGTCAATTGCACGATTATGATAATTAAACATGCCCATTATACGATTATGAATTTCTTCTGCCTGATATACATTTGCAATGTAATAAACCTCTTTACCAAATTTCATTGCATTCCCTTAAAAATACTTCGAGTTATGTACGAATTTATACATTATCCTTTAATTTTGAGCATCATTGTCGGATTAAATATTGTGTAGGGTGTGTGAAGAATGGAGGGTTTCGAAAACTGCACTTGACATTTGAGGGAGGATAAAACAATTTAGTATCTGAGGGGTACTCAGAAATGCAGTTGATATTTGTGCGGGCTCAAAAATGTAACTTCATATTTGAGGAGGAGAGATAATAATATAATTAAATGATTCACATTATACTACTTGTGATTAATCACGGCCGGTCTGATAAATGAAGCTGAAGGCGATCGCCTCAGAGCACCCTTTGTGAGAGGTTCCAGAATTCAGAATAACATTCCATTAAAATGGATTTAATATTCATTTAAATGTCTGATTTTTTAATTCAATAAAAATTGTATGATTTAAAAACGTAATTCTTTACACTCTACGACTTGTCATGAAACATGGTTTGAGTCTGAAATACTCTAATCTAACATTTCTCTATACTTTAATTCTTTACACTTTAATGTAGCACAGTAGTTTGGGTTTTGAAGCAAAAAGAATACCTATCAAACTACTTTTTTTGTATCTCGCCTTAGGCACCAAGATGTCTCTGCTCAGCCATGTATTTTACACACTCTTTATACTAATTTGTGCAATTTAAAGAATTCACAGTTAAATTATTATATAAAGCTCTTCGATGTTTAAGGTAAAAAATTATAATTATTATAAATTTAATATATTTATGTGAAAGTTTTCATTTATGTTAAAATCATTAATACCTGAAATTAGGTACATCTTAAAAATTTAATACCATTCGATTGCGGAATAAAATTACAACTTTTCCATTTATTTAATGTGTCATTATTATGTGTAATTATATTAAATGTGTTTATTAAAAATGTCCCCCATTTTTATGCCTCGCAATCAAATACGTTAAACAGGAGTTGGATTGTTTCACTTCTCAACTTCACTTCTTAAGTTGAGAAATGTGATCCATTAGCCAGCTGCTGGGAGCCAAATGAATGACTTCCATTAAAGTTATTCAGTCTCTTTAATGAAATCAGTATGTTTGCTATCATTGTTTTGCTACTAGATTGCTGATTTGAGCTTGGAGCTTTTTAAAGATGTGTTTCCTGTCTGCTGAGGTTTTTGTCCTGTCTGCCTCATTGATCTGTTTCCATGATGGAGTATACTCATAGGCTCCTGTCAGACTTTTGAGGCAAGATGAGGCAGAGGGTGACGGTATGTAGAGAGGTCGAAATGTAGCGTGCCAGGTTCGAGTCCCATCTGGACCAGCATTGAGATCGATCCCTGCAAAACTCTTGTCCTCCCTCAGTCAGTATGGAACACCAATGTGTTTGGAAAGGCTGCCTTTCATCAGTTGGGATGTTAAGCCATGGATCAGTATACAAGAGAGCCATACCCCAGACG
Source organism: Ryuthela nishihirai (assembly GCA_038380435.1). Taxonomy (NCBI): domain Eukaryota; kingdom Metazoa; phylum Arthropoda; class Arachnida; order Araneae; family Heptathelidae; genus Ryuthela; species Ryuthela nishihirai. The sequence goes on from JAWZYU010000026.1 coordinate 29,222,642, forward strand.
CATTAAAGAACATGCTGGATGGCCTTCATGGGAGGCTACCATCTGTCTCCCAACAGCTGTCTAGTGGGTACCCACTATGCAACCTTCTCTGAGCCCTTGAAATCCTTTTGACCTGGCCATTTAGCGCATTGTGTGCCAAGAAAGTTCCTCTCAGAGGTGAAACAACACAATCCAATCAGGCAAGATATTGTCGGAGAATAATATATTTTTTTAATTTTTATTATTCTTTATACCCTTGAAACTTATGTTGTGACATATTCTATGCAATTTTAATATTCATTATAACATCAGGAGAAAGCATAAAAAATTTTTAATTTCAGACAAGTTTGAAATTAAATAAACCTTCTAGTATGTTTGCTGTATTAACTATTTTTGCAGCTCTCAATAACTTTTATTTGGCTTGTTGCTAGCTGTGGTTGCTAGTCTTTACCACGCTTCTGCACAGTTGTGGCTTTCTGTGGCTTTCCATATTGGGGCGGGGGTGGCTCAGTCGGTAACGAGCCAGGCTCGTAATCTGTAGTTACCAGCAAAATTTCCGTCCTGCCCACAGTCAGTAGGGGACACCGATGGGCTTGGAAAGGCCGCCGTCCGTCGGATGGGACGTTAAGCAGTGAAAATGGGACGTTAAGCAGTGAAAATGGGACGTTAAGCAGTTAAAGAACACGCTGGATGGTCTTGACAGGAGGCTACCATCTATCTCCTAACAGCTGTTCCAATGGGTCCCCTCCCCCAACGTTCTCTGAGCCTTCGGGGTCCACGTGACCTTGCCATTTAGCCCATGTTGTGCAAAAAAGTGCCGCTCAGAAGTAAAACAACCCAATCCAAAGCTTTCCATACTGGCAGCTTGGGGGGGGGGGGTCACCACAGGGAGTGTAACTTACACATTTGAAAAGAATGAAATAAACAGATATCCCCACTCTGTTGAAAACATGGTTGAAAACACTACGTTTATCATGGCGGATAATTTGGAAGCACGATGTGGTTCTTCTAAAAGTGACGTTTCTAGCAATGAAAATAAAAAGCCGGTCACGTCAAAAGAATTGTTATACTGTGAATACAGCAATACAAAGGGTAAAGTTATGATATACTTTTGGTATTTTATGTTTTATAAATATATATGCTTATATAACAATTAAAGATAGCATTTTCTTTTGCAAGTTTGTGGCTGTAGTTTTATTGTTTAATCAGTGCTTATATTCTCTGGTAGTTTTTTTTTTAAACTAACAACTACAGCCACAAACTGAGGCAGGGTATTTCGGTCGGTAGCGCGCCAGGCTCATAAACTGCAATTCCCAGCTGGGCAAGCGTTCGAAACTTAGGCAGTACTGTCGTTCCCTTTTATAACGCCGCCTTTTTTGCTATGCAAGGTAATGAATGATGCATCCTTGGACACAACTATTTTGTCTCGACCATATAGCTTAACAACAAATTTTGGTTGCACAAAAAAATAAAGCCCCAAAAGATATATATTATCTCATCCGACATCTATTTTCAGTACAGCATATAGCTACACAAATTTTAATTTTGCACTAAAAAAAAACCCTGAGAGATGTATAATCTCATTGGACACAACTATTTTGAGTTCTGCAGTTGAAAGAATCTCCCAAAAATTTTCAATAAATTCTGCCATTCAATTCTGCAAAAATTTCCAAGCTGCCACATTGTCACCCTGAACTACAGGCTAACCAAGATTTTTCTCCGCAAAACTCCCCTCCCTATCACGGTTGGTAGCGGACAGTTAAAGCATGGAAAGGCTGCTGTCTGTCAGATGCGACATTAAGCTGGAGTACTGTGTGCAGGAGAGCCATACCCTTTACATATTAAAGAACATTCTTGATGGGAGGCTACCATCTCTTTCCTAACAGCTGTCCAGTGGGTGCTCTCCCCAACCTCTAAGCCTTTGTCATTTAGCACGTGCAAAAAAAGTTAAAACTTTACTATATTTACACAAGCTTAAAGTAGGTAATATGTAAAAAGGAGAAATATATATATATAATAGATTTATATAGTTGATTAAGCAGCCAATTTTCATCTTTTTGTAAGTGGTGACCCTATGTGTTTTGTAAAAAGCACAAAATCAATTTCTGATTTAATATATCTGGACAAATACTGAGTTAATAATGCATGGCAAATCAGTGTACAAGAACATTGAGTATTCTTCTCATGCACTTTTAATCTGAGAGCTCCATGGATTATAAAAACATTAATTTCATCAGGATATTTAAAGCAGAAGGTTTTCTCCAGGACTTTTTCAGCCAATGGGCAATTTTTCAACTAACTAAAAAAGAATGTCAATTCCCAGATTAGGCCTAACATTTCCTCAAGATGCAAGCAAACCATGTTTCATGACAAGTCGGAGATAAGGTTTTTTCTTCAGCTTTGAACAATTCCTATTCTTTCTGTGTTAATTCTTAAAACAGAATTGTGACCCAATGGTCAGCAATAGATTCTCATGAATAGGATGATGTGGTGGAGTTTTGCAGCCATCTTGAATTTTAATCTTTTGACCCACAACCTGTCTCTGATCATAAATGATACTAAGTCCAGTTGCAACAATCACAGGAGATTGATGAATCACATTAGTGAAGAAAAGATGGAGCTGGTGTTAGTTTAGTGGTCTTAGAACACTTTGGCATATATCTGGAGAGACGGAATATTTAGTTTTGGGGGCTTTTTTATTCTGCAGATAGCTATATATTTATGTTTTTCATATTATTTAGACTTGCCTTGGATGAGATTATATTTTTCTGGTTGCATTTTTATATTGCAGATCAGCAGAGAATTGTTTGTATCATTTTTATTTTAGATGTCACTAATGACACGTGATCTGAGTATTTTAAAAGTGTGATTTTTGTTTAGTGGTATGCTCAGATTAATGTGGTTCATTGCAATGAAATTTTTTACTATGGGATTTTATAAAGCTGTTGAATGGCATTTCATTGTTTAGTGGTATGTGCTTTTAAAAAGCTATCTCTGCAAAGATATTTTAATTTACCAAATGAACACAAACAATTCTCTGCTTTTTTAGTTACCAAATGAACATTTATTAGCGATACCATACTATTGAAACAAGTAGCTTTATTTAGCATTGACTGACAGACATTCGTTCTATAACAATGTATGCAATAAGGGAAAATTTCTTTAGGCGCCATTATTTCTGCTGGTTTTATGTGCTAAATCAAAGTTTTATATTTAGAAATAAGTGTTTATATGTTTTATTCAGTGTGTTCTCATTTAGCAATATCTTAATTTCTAGTAATGCAAAAATTTTTGGTTATTATAAATTTTTTAAGTTGAATATTTTTCCTAATGTGATATTTCAACCCATTTTTCATTAATTCAAATCATATATATAGTGTTCTTTTGTATGGAAGTAACTTGGATAGATGATTTTTATCAATTCTTTCAGAAAAGAATTTTTTTTTTTTGCTATCAGTCGATGTTAGGAGTCTGAAGTCTGATGTTACATGAAAATAGCATATCAGTACATTGTGTCAAAAACAATATGGCACCTGAGTGATAAAAATTGCTAGTCTGCTCAAATGATTTTTTTTAATCAAAATTATTTAAAAAACTTCATTTATCAGACATCCATTTAACACATTCAGAGATAAATATAATTTCAATGTTTTTTTTTTCATAAATGAATAAATATTTCGGATATAAAACAATTTCGGAGATCGAGTGTCCCATCCGTCAGTCACCTACAATCTGCCCTCTGTCAAATGCATCTAAATCCTGCACCTTTCCCATTACACTTCTCATGATGAATGCTTGGGGAAGCCAAAGCTGAAGCTGTATGTTATCAGAGTTTCAGCACGTGTGCGTGCAAATGCAGGACTTGCGGTACTGAATTTGGATAACGTCTCCTATCCCTAATTCAACAGCACTTCAATGTACCCTCTAACCTTTTCTGAGATTTCCTGGTGTTAAAGGGTGAAAATAGAGAAAGGTTTGATAGAGAGCAGCTAAAAAAGGAAATGAACTCGACACCGGAGAGGTTAATGTACTCAGATTATTAGTTATTATTTTTATTCATTGCAATTTATTCTTTTTCCTGTTATATTTTTAGGCAATGAGCATGTACTTCAGTCTTTACTTAAGAAAAAAGATACTCCACCAAATATGAATTTCACAAGTAGTACAGGTAAGAATAAACAATCTATTTTGTCTTGTTATAGTTAATATAATGCATATATATATATTTTTAGTAGATAGCACTCAGTTACTGAAGCATGATAACAGTTCAGATGATGTTATCAAAAATAGTTACATTCTATAACATCATTTAATATTGAGTTCATTTTGTCCTTATTATCATAATCCTAATAACCATTAAGTGGAAAGTGTACCGTTTATTTTGAACTACTTTGCATTTCTGTCACTGCAAGCTTGGCCTGTTGGTGATATTGAGCAATTATATTGAGGGCCTTTCAGTTTGGAAGAACCCTGGACATCTAAGATTTTAAATGTAATCACAGATCCCATATTCCAAACTTGTGTTTTTATCTCATTTGCCAAAAAAAGAGCTAATGGTCTGTCTATCTGTAGATATTCAACTTTTTTTTTTGTTTTTAGAGATAAATTCTTTTTTTGGTTGGAAGGTGATTAAATATTCAGATTCACATTTTCTGAATCTCCCAGTAGTTTTAATAGTGAAACAATCAATAAGTAACTGCACAGAATTACCTGTTGATATAGAATCCAAGAAATACATTTGTGGAAAAAAATGAGTTTTGCCAATGAATGGAACTCAAACCCACATTTTTTTTTTTCAACTAATTATTTCAAGTGTTTCTTGTCTATAGGACATTTTTCCTGTGATACTTGATTACTGAATTATTTATATAATGCTATGAGTGAAAAATATTACCACCGTCATATGTAGCAGCTTGGCTGCCTAATTCGATATAGATGCTGCCAGTGCCGAATCAACAAATATGTGGAATGCTTATAGTCACATTGTTGAAAAAATGGTTAATCTCTGGTGGTCTAGCAATTATGATGCCTAGCATGCTTCTGGGAGAAGTGGGTTTAAATCCCACTCAGGGCAACCAATATGTATTTTTCAGCTAATTATTTGCTCTATCCCAGTTTCCAGGTGTTCTAACCCATTATATTATCATCGGCTAGTTCATTTCTCCACTAATTGTGACTTCAAATTTCACAATTTTGTCATCAGTGGTGCCATCTATGATTGCGAACAACAACTTTCTGTTATTGCTGTTTCCACAAATGTATTTCTTGGATTATGTGTCAACAGGCAATTTTGTATGTTTACTATTGATTGATTCTTGTATTGATAACACTTTAGCATTTGTGACATTCCTATAACATCTAGCAATAATAAAAAGTTGCCATTACTGATCATAGATAACATCACTGATGTCAAATTCAGGAGATTCAAAGTCATATTAATGGAGAAATGATCTAGCCAGTGATAAATCAATCCATAGTAAATACACAAATTACCTGTAGATATAAAATTCAATAAATTATTATTTGAAAAAAATTTTTGCCAAAGGTGCAGGACTTGAACTCAACTTTCCAGGTACGTGCTTAGAGCACTCTACTAGCTAAACCAACCACCAGACAATAATTTTCTTCCAGAATATCACCTTTATATATTTCGCTGAATGTGATGGACCTTGCAACGAAAGATGTAAAGGCCATATTCTGGAAGCAAATTATTATTTAGAGCACTCTACTAGCTAAACCAACCACCAGACAATAATTTTCTTCCAGAATATCACCTTTATATATTTCGCTGAATGTGATGGACCTTGCAACAAAAGATGTAAAGGCCATATTCTGGAAGCAAATTGTCGTCTGATGGTTGGTTTAGTTGGTAGAGTGCTATGACATGTATCTGGAGAGTCACTGGTTTGAGTCCTGCATCATCAACAATAATTTTTAACCAGTGATAGTTCATCATCATCATCATCCTCAAGCAGCCATGGGCTACGGAGGTCCAACCAGACCGTGCAATTTAGTTCTCCAAGCAAGTCTATCCTGAGCTACATCTAATGCATCTGGCCACTGCACACCAATTCTAACAAGGTCCTGTTTGACATTGTCTGCCCACCGCATCCTAGGTCTCCCCTTCTTTCTGAGGCCTTTAGGCACACTATTCATAACCCTATTCGCCAATCTATAATTATTCATACGGGCAACATGGCCAAACCAACGGAGTCTCTCTCTGCACAATATACTGCTTAAAGGAGGTTGCAAACTCCTTTGCCCCTAACCTCATCATTAGTTACAAATGCCCAAGTTACACCTAATGCCCAAGATACTGCGTAAGCATCTGGAATCAAAAGTGATAGTGATAGTTAGTGGTCTAGAACACCTGGTAAGAGATTGGGAAATTAGGTTTTAGTCCCATTCATCAGGCAAAACTTGTGTATAACCTTATGGTTCCCCTAAAATGGTTTTTTAAAAAAGTTGGAAAATGGCAAAACTTGGTTATTGCAAATGAACTGTTTATGCTAGAAATAAAGATTAACAGAAAATTCTTTTTCTGTTGTATAGGTGCAAATGAAATATTTATTTGCATTTGCCCAATCACCCATTAGTTGGAATTCCCACTATTAGAGACTGCTAAAGGCAGAAAATGGAAACTTCATTCTCTTGGAAAACAATCATCACATATTTGCCATAGGTGATGGGTTATTCTTCTAGTTAGTTGTTAGTGCACTACAGGAAATAAAAAGTGCAACACATGCAAGAAGTTATGCAAATGTGAACGAAATTTAGGGAGGCGGTACTATATGAAAATGCATGGAAATGATTAGGCTTGCAGGACAATCAAAATGATTTGACAGTCGCAAGCTGACGTCACAGATACAGAGCACTCAAACACAGATAAAGGCAACCAAAGCTCCCTGGTTGACAAAAAGTTGTGGAAATTGTTCTAAACCGCTAAAGATACCTTTACGCAGACATCAACAGCCGTTCCAACAGTTAACAGACTTTGAGCGTGAAAGAATCACCGGCCTTAGAGAAGCTGGTTTGTCATAGAGATGTGGCCAACAAGGTTGGCCACAATCCCAGCACCATCTTACACATATCGCACCAGTGGGTTCAAGAAGGATCCAGCACACCAACAAGGATCAGGAAGATGCTTACTACCACAGAGCTACAGGACTACCATTTGCAATAAATGGCATTGCATGAAGATTTGCGACTGCAATGCAATGGCAAAGGGACTGGCAACAGTTAACATATCAAATACCTACCAGGCAGACGGTAAACAACAGGCTTTTACAGTTTTCATTGTGAACCTATCGTTCATCACTACATTGCAAGCATGTCTTCAGTGGTGTCGCCTCAGACAACTGGAATGAACAAGAGTGGAATACCATGGTTTTAGTGATGAATCTCGCTTTTGTCTTGGTCAGCACAATGGTAGATAATGTGTTTGCCATCATCCAGGGGAAAGGAACGCCACCCAGTGTGTGTGACATCATCACAGCTCCAGTACCTGGTGTCTTGGTGTGGGGTGCCATTAGTCAGACATCTCGGTCAGAACTGGTCATCATAAGGGAATCTCTAACTGCCCAATGATATGTTACCAACATTTTGCAGCCAGTGGCTATCCCATTTGTTCAGCAGCATGGAACCTTTTACCAGCAAGATAATGCCAGTCCCCACACAGCCTGCATTTATCTGCAGTATCTACATGAGCAAAACATTCAGATACTATCATGGGTACACACTCACTGGACCTTTCAGCTATTGAACACATCTGTGACATGATGGGCCCACAGCTCCAACAACACCCAAGAGGTGTGCCAACCACTGTCGCTGAAATGGAACAGCAACTTTGGTGCTATTTGGCATTCTATACCTCAGGAGGACATTATAGAGCTGTATGATAGCCTTCCCCGTCATGTTCATGAATGCATTGCTGCACGGGGCAGTTCAACATCATATTAATTTTCCACATTTTGTTTTGATAATGTAATCAATCGCACATCTCAGTGTATGCTAATAGCTGCCTGTGTTTCAATAAAATGGCATTAATCCTTCCAGGTGTTGCAATTTTTTTCCCTCTAGTGTATTTGCCTTAATAATGTGGGCTCTGAAAGGTGCATAATAAGGGTGATAATGTGGGCTCTGAAAGTGCATTCTTCATTGATATTCATTGATAACCTAAAAAGGAAATGGGGTCAGTTGATCCACAGCTATTTTTTTTTAAATATTTAAAAAAAAAAACACTAAAAAACTAATAGTGTATATTGATCTGTTTCCATCAGCCAGAACTTTTAACATTAATAGTATGAGGTTAGTGTTGTAAACACTAAAAATATACTTATATTTAAATCTGCACGTGGTTCATCAAAATGTTTCAGAAATATTGTGAGATGTACATAGAAGGAACTTGGTGTATTTTCAACAACCAGACTTTTTAACTTTGGAAGTATGTGGCCAGTGCTATCTTTATAGTAATGGTGCATTAATAAAAAGGATGAAATGCAGTCAAGCCTGCATATCAAGCAAAAATGTATTCTATGCCAAAAATAGCACATTTTTACAAGTGTATTTTGAAAATTGTAACATTGCATTTTAAAAGTAATGTAATCATTTTTAATATACTGTTGAATCCTTTTATATTGTTTTGTAATTCATACCATCAACATATATTTACAAAAGTGTATCATTAAATCAAAATGGTATAGTGGGTGAAAATGATACGCTATACCATTTTGACCAAAAGCCCACAGCTCAGGAAGGATAAATGTGAGTGTTAACTAAGCTTTGGCAATATGTTGGAGTTGGGTTGGGTTGTTTTACCTCTGAGCGGCACTTTTTTGCACACCATGGGCTAAATGGCCAGGTCACATGGACCCCGAAGGCTCAGAGAAGGTTGGGGGAGGGGACCCACTGGAACAGCTGTTGGGAGACAGATGGTAGCCTCCCGTCAAGGCCATCCAGCGTGTTCTTTAACGTGCACAGGGTATGGCTCTCCCGCACACGTGGCCACGGCTTAACGTCCCATCCGACGGACGGCGGCGTTTCCAAGCCCATCGGTGTCCCCTACTGACCGTGGGCAGGGCGGGGAGTTATGCGGAGATAAATCTCAACGCTGACCCAGCTAAAATATGTTGGAGAGCATCTTATGCTTTTTAAAAAATGATAGATTGTGAGGCTTCCATCTCTTCCTTACAATTTTCTGTTCTCTTCCCAAAACTTGTTCTTTTATGGTCTTTTTTGTGAGCCTTTTTTCCCTTGTGCAGAAAATAAAAATTGTTGGTAATAAAATTAACCATTGTGGATTCTGTGTGGCCTAAATTAACCTAACCTTAATAGTCTCACTTTTTAGTTCATTTTTCAAAAAAAACAACAACAAGCTATTGTTTTTATTTTGTCATTTTTCTGTTCATATACAGACAATCGACTTTGTTTTTAGAGGTAAAGGTAAAAATTCTTTTGAGGTTGGATATGGGTAATTTTGGGTGAAATATTATGATTCACATTTTCTTTATCTCCCAATAGCTTTAATAGTGCCCTTTGATGCTAGAAAAGTTCGACAATAAAAAAACGAAATGAATATTGCTAATGATCTGTATATACTAGAAATCTGAATCAAAGAGTTTACATTGACAGTGATTTGACCCCTACCTCCGGGGTGATAATAAATTTTAACTTTTTTAAAGAGATAAATGGGAAATTTCTTGTGTTGTATGGATACTAAAGATACATTAATAGACATTTTTCCAGATGTCTCTCGTTCTAATTTCCATTCTTAACCCTTCTAGTGTCCATGTCATTTGTATACGTTCAAAGAATCCTAAATGAGAGGCCAAGGACATATGTATATGTTTTTAATACAATAAAAAAAAATCAGTTTTCTGAAAATAAATGAGGTCTTGGATATGGAATCAAATTCATTTCTGTAGATTTTTTTTCTGTTAATTAGCTTCTTTCAATCTTTCCGAGTTATGCCTGATCAGAGGCTGGCTTAAAAGTTGTTGCAGATATTTTATTTAACATCTTATTAGTTAATATGTAATTTTTCTTTTATTATTTCTCGTTTTTTTTTTTTAAGTAAAAAAACATTTTTTTTTACTAAAAAAACGTAGAGTTTGTACCATTTTCTGAAAATGAATGTCTTGGATACGGAAGCAAAATAGACTTCCTTGCTGCGGAAATCAGCAGTCATGTGGGAGGGCAATTTTGGCAAGGTGTCCCCTCTGCTAAACTCATGATGAAAGTTTCACCCCCCCCCCCCACCTCTAGAAAAATATAATTTTTTAAAATTACGAGTTTTAATATTTATATTGAATGATTTAAAAGCCCCCCCCCCCCACCTTGGCTGTGCCACACACGATTTAACGATATAACAATGTTTTTTTTTTCCTTTGGTGCACAAACCTTTCTGCACTTAGCCAAGATCGCCAAACTTCAACACCCAAAGAAAAAATTCATAATGTTTAGCAAAAAAAGGAGCCAAGGAAGTTTTTTCTATTTCATAACCAGTTCAAAAAATTCCATGAATGTGAGAAGTCCAAGTCACTTTGTATAACACTGGCCGTGTTTAAAATATAAGATACTGAAAAGAATCATTAAAAGAAATAAAAATCATATTTCAGGTTGAATATTATATTATTCGGGAGGAGATTTGCTTTCAATTAATATATAATTTAACTATTTTTATTCATCAGGTTTTTCAAAATGAACCCTTAATTGTACAGTGCGATCTTTTTTTTCACCATATCACATTGAAAAAGTATGCTTGCAAATTTGTTTATATTATTTATTTTCATAAAATTCAACATTAAATTCATAATTAAATTCATAACCAATTAATGGAACATGAGCTATTTCCATTAATTAGTTATTTATTTTTATTCTGAAGTTGATTTGTTTAACTCAGCACAATTGGCTAAATGTCTGGAATTTTCTCAAAGTATGGTACCGAGATAAAAATTTACAAAATGAAAGAAATATTTACTTGAAACCAAAAAAATTATTTTTTCATTATTCTGAAATAGCCTTTCTATTCATGTGCATTGTAATCATTTCTGTCTATTAGTTTTTTTTTTTAATAAATTTTTATTTGCATTGCCAGATGCATTCTTTTTTACTACATGACTTAAAAAAGTCCTATTAAAAATAAGAGTCTTTTTTGTTAAATACTTTATTTTCAGAAAATCCAGAATTAAATGCTGATTAATTTGGCGTATAACATGCCATAATTCCTTTTATTAGTTATTTGGCAAAAAAGTTCTAAAAGGTATTTTTTTTGGCTGAGCAAGGGAGTTAGTAGTTCTAGCATATAGTTTCAGCTTGGCCTGTGGATGGAAACCAGTTTTTCAGGTTGGACACTGGTAGGGTTAAGAGATGGTAAAGTCAGAAGTAGAAAACTTCATTCACTTTGAAAGCAAGCATCCTATATTCATCAGAGGCAGTATGTTATTCTTCTAGTTTAAGCTTAAAATGTTATAAATTTTGCCCATTTTGCAGAGAATACAGAAGTTGTCTAATGAACAATAATAATTTTTAAATAGGAAAAAAATTTAAATAAAAAATAATGGAGGGCAAAATTAACCTGAGGACCCCCCCCCCCCCCCTCTAAATTGTTTACAACAATAATATATAGCCCTTTACATATTATTAACCAATAATAGTCAACAGATGGTACACTGGATTCAGTTTCACAGTGGTTAATAAATTGAAACCTGCATCAAGTTAGAGCACTGATTTGGGATTATTGTTAAATGTAGAAGGGGTAAAAAATTTAAAAGTTCCCATTAGAAGAATATGGTAACAGTTATTAGTCAAAAAATGGAACTAATCTTAATAATTTAAAAAGCATTTTGCAGATCATTGCTCAAACTTGGTGATATTTTTATTTTAATAGCTATCTTGAAACTGAATTAGTGTTGCAAGATATTGATCAAATTTGACTTTTATGTTAATAACATACATAAAAGTCTATATTATCATTGCAAACAGTATAAATTTATTTGCTCATCCAGGTTTTTGCTCTAAATGCTATTGTTAGTTATTTTAACAACTTTTTTAGTATTGGTTAAACAACCTACGTAACTTCAAGCTTTTGCATCGTCAGATGAAACAGATAAACATCTTTCAGTACTATGTCTTTCATGCTCAGTAAGTCAATAGTTTACAATTTTTTAAGGTGTGAGCATCTATGAAACTTGCTAATCTTCAATTCAGTCTCATCATTTCATTTTCTTTCTGTCGGTAGCTGGATTTAATCATTTCTACTGTACAGAAAATGATTTTAATAACTACAAGTAGTCTTATAACAAGTAAAATATTCTTCAGCCTTCTGCATATGAAAATTATTTGAGAGGAAATATTTTATCCATTGGAACCAATATGTCAAACAAATGAATTAGAAAAGGTTGTCAAATTATTCTTATAGTGATTAAGTTTAAGAGAAAAACTGGAAGCAACATTGAGATAAAATTAGTTTTAAATATATCTAACTTCATTATATTTGGTTTAAGATAAAATTAAGTTCTACTGTGTTTCAAGATCTTTATTGAATATTTTGTATGACATCACAATTTAATTTTTGTATTAAAATGTTTTTTTTAGTATTAACAAAAGTTAAAGACTTCTTGCCCTTGCTTGAGAAAGCACAAAATGATATACAACTTAAAGCACCTGAAGAATATAATATTGAAGAAGTAAATGATGATGAACCTGCAATTGAAATGGTAATGTGGTTATATTTTCTGGTCTTAAGTCCCTTCTCAAGTATGTATGCTAAAATACTATATGCTCTTTTCAGAATGGCAGGATACGTATTTTATAAATTCAGTCTGTCATCTATATTCACATTCAAGTCACAAGCATAAAGTTTCATACTGTGTATACTAGACTAACTGTACATTTAATGTTGCAATCATAGCCGAATGCTAGCTAGTGCAAGGATGGAATAATCCCAGCAGTTCGGTAGTTCAGGTGACTAGGCTTCCAGTATATGGACTCACCATACTATGATGATTTTTGCAACTGGCTACCAAAATTTTTGCTGACTCCTAGAATTTACACCAATTATTTTATCCTTGAGTTAGGGCACTAGTTACTTTTCCAGTTTGTATATCCTCTCAATTTAGTTGTAATGCAATGGTCAGAGAATTTGACTTCTATTTCAATGGACATGGCTTTGTAAGAAAAAAGCTGTAAAATGTAGGAGTAGCATCTTGGTTTCTTCATTCTCTGTATAACGTACCCCCAAAATATTGTAGGGTTTTTTCCCTGTTTGGGTGTAATTTGATATGTATCCAATATACACTACTATTATATACTCTTTCATGGCATACCACATTTCAAATTTTTGTTGTCCTGCCCTCAGGTGAGAAGGCATTCTCACCTGAGGACAATGCAACTGGGGTTACAGTAAACCTTTTTGTGTTGTTATCTGTAGCACACTGTTAGGCAAACAAAACCCATAGTAGCAGGTGTAACTTATTGCTCCAGCATGTTGTGCTCATTAACATAGTCACATGTTATATTTATGGTGGTACCAAGGATAAAAAAGAACTGGTCAATTCCTCAAAATCAAATGGGATAGTAAAAGGGGAGAGGATTATTGCAAACAATTTTATATGCAACTGTTATACAAACAAGGTGTTATATTAAATAATTGTCTATTTAATGTTTTAGATTTAACAGAAAAGTGCTTTCAATCTTTTCCTTTCTCTTCACTTCTCTTTATCCCTTTCCCTTTAGGATACAGTTTTGGAAAGTATCTTTCTTACCTTCCAAGCTATGAAATCAATACTTTAGTAACATCTTTTAATAATGCACCATGGTAAGGGTGGGAAGGTGATATCTGTATTACACACATTATTTCTTTTTATGTAAATAAACCTATTTTCCTTATGTTTAACTGATATTTAATGGATGGAGTTAATTAATATCTGCCATATCAAAGTTTTGGACCACTTATTTTGCTATGGTTTTCTGTGTGAGTACAATAAGTTCCAATTTAATTTGATAATCATGTTGTTCAAGGCATATTTGAAAATTTTTTGTCTATATGTGCTGAAGGTTTAATTTGATCTGTGTCCTTTTTTTACTAAGTTTTAAATGTTTTTTTCTGAAATGGGTATTTTATAATTATTTGTTTCATAATTTTAGTTAATGTATTTAAAAGCAAGGTATATTATGGAAAACTGTTATGTACTTTATTTCAAATTATTGATGAACTGATTTCACCTTTGATAAATACCATTCATAAATATTTCTGTATAACCTACCTGTTTTCCAGCTTCTTCAATATATTTGTTTCATTTTTCAAAAGTTCTTTTATGAGCAATATCTAAAGGCTCATAAAAATAAAGTGTTAAAGGTAGTTTTAAAAAAATATATATAAATAAGGTATGCTGAATAAAAGGGGATAAAATTATCTATAAAAGTTGGCTTGTGGTAAAGTGATATTGGTATATAGTTATGAGATTGATGAATGCGACATCCAAGAAAGATATTCTTGCATTTTTTAAGGTTTATATATAAAGAAGGTATAATTAAATTTACTTGGCCTAATGGTCTGAAAGTACCATTAGAGAACCCATTAACTTTAGTATCAGAATGCCCCCCCCCCCCCCCATTCCAAGAAACAATATATCCCATCCACGATACCAAAGCCATGGTTGCACTTGTTACTAAGTATAACCATGGTTCATTTCATGCAGACAACAGCATGAAATTCATATAATTAGTCACTTTATATTTTGTATGCAATCAGTATGTTGTATTGGTTAAAATATTTAGTTGATAATGTTTTGAAGCACCCAGACATTGGCATTGTCTTTTGTGTTTGTCTTCCAGATATCATTGTTGCATGAACTCTAAATACCATCAACAATATTCTTCAATCCATCACTACAACATTTGAACTTTGAAAGCATATACACCTTCATCTCTGAAGAAATAGTTACAACTCCAAGCTTTATGCTATGACATACTTGTGTAGTTAACTCCTTAAATTTACTGGAAATAGTGGGTCTAGAGACTGCAACTGTATTTAAAGTTACAGCTCTGCAGATCGAAAAATCTGAAAGCAACATGCAGCAAACATCACACATTGACATTGTTCAAGGTTCAAGGTGTTGTAAGTACATGGTGAAATTAGCCTCCAATGAGGGAACATTGCATAAGTAGAACAGTAGACTAAAAGGAACATCATTGTTCTGCAACTTATTATTTGGTAAATGAATTTTAATTGTAAAATGAACTGATTGACTATTGTGAAAGATGTTTTTATCTAACTAGTAAATTCTGTACATTATACAGGGTGAATCTGAAAAAGTGGGCAAAACTTTACGGGGTGGTAGAACGCAGCTATACAAGCAATATTCGTCATAGAATGTATGGTCAGAACTCAAGCGGTGAGAAGTTAAAAGGTAGTTTTCCACTGTCACATTTAAAGAATGAACACAAGAAGGAGAGGAGATACTTCAGAAAACATTTTATTAACAGGAATGTAATTGAGGTACATGCTCAAAGAAATTGCTCAAAAGAGCTGCCGCCAGCTGTAATGCAGGCTTCACACCTGCGGGATAGGGACCGACGCACATTTGCGAAGACACCAGGCATTTCCCGAATATCGCCGGCAACAACGGCGATCCTGGCGACTAGATCCATATCGGTTTCAATGGGGCACTCGTAGATTAGGCTTATCCGCCATTTCGTGGTTAGTATAACCAGCCATCCTCTCAGCAATCCACGGTAGAAATGCCGTTGGGTGCGAGGACCGACCCTTTTATACCATTTCCAAAGCCACCTAGCGGCTCGCCGTTTGCGTTCCGACCAAACATTCTATGACGAATATTGCTCGTATAGCTGCGTTCTACCACCTCGTAAAGTTTTGCCCACTTTTCAGATTCACCCTTATATATATGGAGTTAGTTTTGTCTTACTCTAGTAGTCTGTTCAAATATAGTTGCTGACTTCTATGGCCCTAACTGTATTTTGTTGCTACTGTAAGATTATTTTGGAGCCTTAGTTGTTGCACACTATAACTTTTGCTTGGTTTTGCACTTTATAATGACATACCCCTTAACTGTGGATTAGTTTCAAGTTGATCTTTTTGGCTATCCAATGTGCTTTTTTTATGGCCACAAATTAATTCTTCAGTATTGTCTAGTTCACCAGTTCTCAACCAGTCTTCCATGAGCCTATGGCAAATGTGCTGCAGCATTCACATAGCATTAAAAATAAGCTAAAAAATATTAAAAAGCTGGAAATATAAATTGGCATAAATTATACAAATGCATAAAGGAGGAATTGACAAATTATGTATTTTTATTATTGAACAGTACTCTTGATAAAATCGTTGAATTTTAAAAACACGAGTACAGAGGTTTTCAACTGGTATTATCTGCACACTGGCATTCTGCAAGTGAGGGTGAATAATAAAATGAAGATGATTCAATCTAGTGCAAGAGTTTTTTTTTTTAATTACTAAAATGTATCAACTTTGGTGTGGTGAAACAATGTGAAGGTGTTGCAACAAACTAGGTGTGCCATGTTGAAGTGAATCTAGTAATGGGTAAGCTACAATATGAAAAGTTTGAGAACCACTTGTTTGGCTGGCCTAGTGATGGCCAGCTTAAAGGCATAAAAAGATTTTGTCATTTGAACAATACTTTTTTCAGTATTGGTGTGGAAAAGTCATAGATGGTGTTATTCTTTTTTAAGAATATTTAGGTATGCATTGTTCCACTGAATTGTTTTCTTGCAGATATTGGTAAAATATGGTGTAAAAGTCACATAATACATATGAAATGTAAAAAACAATAAAAAAAATTGTTAATTCTGTAACACTTGCTTTCATTTAAGTGTAAAATGTATTGTTTTTGTTTTTCAAAATATAGTTAAGCCTTTAAATGGCCCAAAATTTAAAATGCACTAGTTTTTATCCCTACTACTCTACCCTTTTTTGAGATTTCTTGGGAATTAAAAGGTTAAACAATAACATGAAATCAAATAAGATTTTTTTTAAAAAATGGAAGGAAAATACTTTTAGAGAATGGACACTTAACTAGAACAGCAAGTCAGGAGGCAGCCAAAAGACTAGCTGCAACTTGTAGTACAACTAAAAGAGGTGTGACAACTTGTGGGTTAATAAGCTGTTTATTCAAGAGCTGTCTTGCTTTCCTAAAAAATTCCAACTTTTGGGTATCAGTATAGTTAACTAGCAGATTTACCCAATGTTGCTCAGGTCTGAAACTCTTTAGAATATAGAGTAAATGGCACTCCCCATGTCGCAAGCTTTCATTTGGCATAAAAATCATTACAAACAATCCCCTCCTGTTTAATTTTTCTCTCTCTCTTTTACCAAAAGAAAGAAATGGACATATTTTGAGGCACTATATGATACTCCCCACGTCAGAAGTATCTAAACCAAAAAACGGAATTGCCTTGCTCAGATAATTGAACTTATCAAATCATTTCATATCCACCATAGTCCCTCAGACACAATTTGCTAGGCATATGTATAAAAAACGAAAATTAAATATGGTCTGAGATGCCCAAAAAATTGTATAGATACTACAAAACAATATTTATTACTTAACATGCTAAAATTTTTATTAACATATGATGTATACATTTATTAGCCTTTACATATTTTACAAATTCAGTTCATGATTTTAACTTTTGATATAAATTCTTAGTTTTTGAAGCTTTTATTTCAACAAAGAATCTTGAGTTCCACTCGTGCTTAATTATAATGACTTCAATATCCATGGATGCTCAGGCTCTTGACCCAACAAACTCAACGATGAGTTTATCACGCGAAATCAGAAATTAGTTTGATGCATTCATTATTTCAAATTTATTGATGGAAACTTATTTTGAATCACTTTTCATTGTTAATGCCAAGTCTATGGGGATTTTGAGAAATTCAAACCCGCCCACCCCAATTTTCGGTTGACCCCAGTGAGTACGCAAATAGCCTTTCCCTGGGTGAAGGGGAACATTCATGCAAAGTTTGGAACTTTATGCTTCAATTTTTAAATACTGTTTTATGTTTGTGTTTTAAAAATTTATTGTTTAGAAGGATTCAATAGAAAATTTTATTTTTAGTTGAATGAAGTATGTATATTAAGTTCTCTGAGCTCCTGATGGTCAATCAGACCATTGCTGATAATAGTCTTGGAGCAAGGAGAAGATCAACTGAGGCACCATTTGATATTTCATGAATCACAAAACAGGTTTGGCCAGCAAGAGTAATAGGTCAGATTAAATTTTTAATTGATTCAGTTAGAACTATAAAAAGGGAGAAATATTGGAGCTCCTTGAGGGACTAGCATGAAGAATATTAGTTTTGCTTATTATTTAACTAATATTTGAAACTATTTCATGTCACATCTCTATGGCAAGCATCTGCTTGAGGGAGTATTTATTTTTTTTATTATTATTGTTAATCAAAAGAGATGTAATAGTAGCCCAGCCAAAAGAAAATTTCTGCTAACCTTCTATACAATGATATAAATCTCTAAGAGTCACTAATGATAGAATTTGTTACTTCTGTTTGATTTGTAATGTTTTTTTTTTCTTTGTAGGACTTGGCATTGTTTGAAAATTACTGCAGCAATGATGAATTTTCTGATTCAGAAAGTAGTGACAGTGATCTTCTTGATTCAGAAACAGAATTGCCAACTAATATGCTTGTGAATGGAAAGACTCTTCAGCTGACTAAAGGTACACATGCAAAAACATCACACATACAAGAAATTAGTGATGTACCTGACAATTTGTCTCCAACGTGAAATCTTTTAAATCTTGTAAATATTGAAGGTAGCATCCATTAAGGCTAAATGTTGTAAATATTGAATGTAATAAATGTGTTGCAATAAAAATTATCTCAGGAGTAAAACCAGTCCTACTTGATGAAACTGAAATATTCATAAATATATTCCTGTAAATTTTTGATAAGTGCAATCATACCCATGCAGGGAAATTTTGCATAGGCCAAAAGAATATTACTATGTCTTCGATTTTCTGTCTTAAAGTGTATGATTGCTTATAGTGTTGATATGATTTAAAAAAAGATTTTTTTTTTCTTCAGAAAGGCTTCTCCATACCCTGTACATTAAATAACACCCTAGATGGCCTTGACAGGAGGTTACCATCTGTTTTCTAACAGATGCCCACTAGGTCCTCTTCCCCAACTTTCTTTGAGCCTTGGGGTACTTATGCTTCAATTTTTTCAAATTTAACCCATTGTGTGAAAAAAGTGCTGCTCAGAGATAAAACAACCCAACCCATGGTATTTTTACTCCAACTGCTGGATTAATGCTATATATTTTTTTTAAATAATGCGTAAAATAAATTGCACATTTTTTAATTTATATATCTAAAATATTGAACCATTATCCAAGTACTGATTTTTAACACAATATTTTGTGTCTAATGAAGCTAATATTCAGTAAAAATTATTTAAACAGCTTATGTCATTAATGAAACATTAACAAATTGATGCTATCATATAACACTGTTGAAAAAAAAAAACTGGTTAAATACAAGTTTAAACTGCCTAGATTGCTGCCTTTACTACAATCAGTCAACTTTGATATCAAACTGTATAGTAGGTGCATTTTAAGGTAAACCACCACACTATGTTTTTACTTTTAATTCATTAAAAGGTGAATCCCATTGAGGCTACTTGGGTTTTCTGATATAATTCACACCATATTATCAGAGCATCCTTTCCCTTATTCATGTGATCAGTTTGTTTACTAAAAATTCATAACAGAATGGATTTGAATATATTCTAGCTTTGCAGGTGAGAACATTTCCAAGTCTGGCATAAAAATTTACAAAAGATTGATATATGCTTTTTTTTTTTTTCAAAAAGAAATTGCATCTAAAGTTGACCCCATTTTTATCTTGTTTTCAAAGAAAATGAGATAGTTTCACTTTGTTGTCTGTCTGACTATTGAACTTTTTCGTTTATGGAGATAAAAATTCTTTTTGTGTTTGGATAGGTATTGAAGAAATATTATGATTTGCACTTTCAGAATCTTCCAACTAATTGCACCCTCTAAAAAAAGTTGAAAATTCAAAAGTTTCAAACAAATATTGCAAACAATGTAGTTATGCTGGAAATTCGAAATTTTTGATGCTTTAATGTGAAGGTCACAAAGTTTCCATTGGCAATAGTGAGTTGACCCTTTACACCCAGGGTGAGTGATAAAATGTGAATTTTTTTTAAGAGTTAATTGTTTTTTAAAGAAAAAAATAATTTTCAGATTGGATAGGTATTGATGACATATTTACGATTTGCACTTTCCGAATCTCTCAGAAGCTTTAAATGTGTCCTCTAATGGGGGATTGAAATTTTCAAATGATTGTTACAAACAATGTATTTATGCTAGAAATTTTGGTGGTGGAATGTGAAGACCATGAGGTTTCCATTGGCAGCAAATAAATGACCCCTTATGCCCAAGGTGGGTGGGAAATGCAGTTGTTTTGTCTTAAGAGCTAATTGGAAAGCTATTTTGTAGTTCGATTGGTACTAATGAAATATTACACATACGTAATTCACATTTTTCAAATACTTAGTTTTAATTTATATCATTAAAGATCACTAAATAAGGAAACAATAAAACTTTTAAAGAATGTTGCAAGTGATCTATGTATTATAGAAATTCGAAATTTCAGTGGTATAATGTCAAGAGATATTACACTGACAGCAATATTTTGCCCCCAGGGATATAATAAAAGCAACTTTTTAAATTTAAGAAATAAAAACAAATGCTGTTTACATTGTATAAATATTAATATTAAAAAAATACTACTATTTTCATTTTCCTCATTATCCATTGGCTAAAATTAAAGCTTTTATGGAGTGAAAAAGTAGATAAATGAAAAACATATTATCTTTGAAAACGAGATTTCCTTATTCACCAGAGGCAATATGCATTCTAGCTATTAGTTTTGACAAGTAGTAAAAGGATCAGTGAACCTTGCCAGGAATTATTAAAACACCAATCAGTGGACATGTGTTACTTCTCAGCAATTAAATCTGTAGGTTTGCTATATTAATACAGTAGTCAGCAGATGATAGATATTATATATATTCCTTCAAATATATGCTCCAAGAACTAAAATTTGTAGCAATTTAAATTTCCCCATAAAAATAATGGAATAGGTGGATATGTTCCAGACCCCAAATTGCTTGAGATACTTTTACTCCAACCTCTTGATTAATGGTGTATTTTGCTAAATAATATATATTTAAATAAGACTTGTATTTGAAGTTATAATATATAAACTGTGACTACTGCTAAGTAAACAAAAATGTAGAACATTTTTAACAATTTATTATTGATTCTTATAGGGGTTTTTTAATTAGAACTCGGTGATGTATGTTCTGCTAGTTAAATGATTATCAAGAAAACAGCCCATTGGTAATTTTTTCTTGTTTTCTTTGAAAACGAGATAATAGTTTCGCTTTGTTGTCTGTCTGTCTGTCTGCAGACATTAAACTATTTAGTTTATAGAGAGATTAAAAATTCTTTTTATGCTGGATAGGTATTTATGGAATATTACGATATGCACTTTTTGAATCTCTCTAAAGCTATAATTACACCCTCTAGCAGTGGAAAAGTTGAAAATTCCAAAATTTCAAACAATTTTGCTAGGAATTTGAAATTTTGATAATGGAATGTGAAAGGAATGAAGTTTCCATTGCCAACAATGAGTTGACCCAGAGGGGGTGGGAAACTTTTTAGTTTTAGCAGATAATTGTTTGTTTTTAGAGATAAATGAAAAATTCTTTTTGGGTTAGATAGGAATTAATAAAATATTATGATTCACACTTTTTAAATATTCTGAAAACTAAAATTGCATCCTCTAACAGTGGAAAAATTTGCAAATTCCAAAATGAAAATATATATATATTGCAAACGATGTATTTAAAGTAAAAATTTTAAATTTTGGTGGTGGAATGTGAATGCCACGGTGTTCCCATTGACAACAATGAATTGACCTCTTAGACACAGGGGTGGTGGGAAAACACAATTTTTTGTTTTAGCAGATAATTGTTTGTATTTAGAGATAAATGAAAAAAATCTTTTTAGGGTTTTTAAGGAATTGATGAAATATTATGATTCACACTTTGGAATCTTTCAAATACTATAATTGCACCCTCTAATGGTGAAAAGGATGGAAAATTCAAAATTTTCAAGTGAATATTGCAATGATGTATTAATGATAGAAATTTGAGATTTTGGTGGTGGAATGTGAACGTCATAAAATTTCCATTGGAAACAATAAAAATGATAAATAGAAAACCTTTTTAGTTTGATTGGTTCTAATGAAATATTATAAATTTATTTTTAAAATACTTAGTAGTTTTAATATATACATAGTCGTATCAGAATAATACGGGGCGGGGGTGGCTCAGTCGGTAGCGTGCCAGGCTTGTAATCTGTAGTTCCCAGGTTCGAGTCCCAGCTGGGTCAGCGTTGAGATTTATCTCTGCAAAATTCCCCGCCCTGCCCACGGTCAGTAGGGGACACCGATGGGCTTGGAAAGGCCGCCGTCCGTCCGTCGGATGGGACGTTAAGCCGTGGCTCTGTGTGCGGGAAAGCCATACCCAGTGCACGTTAAAGAACACGCTGGATGGCCTTGACTGGAGGCTACCATCTGTCTCCCAACAGCTGTTCCAGTGGGTCCCCTCCCCCAACCTTCTCTGAGCCTTCGGGGTCCATGTGACCTGACCATTTAGCCCATGGTGTGCAAAAAAGTGCCGCTCAGAGGTAAAACAACCCAACCCAATCAGAATAATATGACCGCTTACTATAGTATATGTATGGTAGGTGGTGATATTATTCTGATACGATTGTGTATGTATCTTGACAGATCACTAAATATGAAATGGCAGAGCTGTTATCGAGTATTACAAATATGCATAGAATACATATTTTAAAAATTAGTGGCAGTTTTTAAGAGATTTCCACTAAGCAATAATCTACCCACTTTTCAGAGAGGTGTGGCAAATGGAACTTTTTAGATTTCAGAATTAAAGGACAAATACTTTAATATTGTATAATTACTAATAAAACACTATTTGCATTTTTCCTATCATCTGCTAGCTCAAATTTTTAAGGAATGAAAGAGTAGGTAAAGAAAATAATTCATTCTCTTTGAAAACAAGATTCTCATATGCTCCAGAGGCAATATGTGTTCTTCTAGTTAACATATAAACTGGCAAAAAAAAATCTACTTAGGAAACTAGAGGTCATATGTTTAACATTGTGTGTTATGTTCCATGGTCAGTACCCACAACCTTTCTCTAAATTTAATTGTATTTGGTAGACTTGTTCCACTTCATGAATGCCAAACGTGTGCCTAATATAAAATTATTCTTTGTTTCATATGTTCAAAAATTGAGCTCTTCTTGCTGAACAATGTAATTAACTATTTTTGATGAAAATATCACTTAGTCCCCTATGTCATAATCCCTTCAATATGAAAGATTTATTTTCTCATAAACAAGAATAGTTTTTAAAGTAGGACACTTTTTTAAAGTTTGACAGTAATGCCACAGTCTGATCCTGTAATTTGCACAAAAGTCTGTGAGAAACCAAGTCAAGCAGGCTGTCTCAAATGCCCATTCACCATGAAGTCTACTTGAGGTCAGCCATTGCTGAAGGAATGTCTGGCCTACTCTAAGTACACTTTCCTTGACTTCCATTAAGGTTCACAACAATGAATATTTTCACAAAGGACAAAGTTGGGAAATTGACTTTTCCACTAAAGATGCAGTCTAATGTTGTCATCTATGTCCAGATACTGAAACTATGAAATTTCTCTTTTCAAAATCAATCCCCATAACTTGAAATCTCTTTCATGTTGTCATTCATATGATTTATTCCACCATTTTCATGAATTAATAAATCTTGGGTTCTCTACAATTGGTGGATATTACATCTTGGGATCATTAGCTTGGAAAACTAACTTCTACATCAAATAAGTAGTTCATCAAATCAAGGATTGGATGTTAAGCATTGTGGTGGCTATCCATCCTCTGTGGTGATGAGACTGCTGCATTTGATTTATTAGATTATATGAGCTTTTATAAAATCCTGGGAATATACCTTTTGTGATTCTTGGAGTTCTTTGCACACATGTACTGACCCACTGGTTTAATCAGACATTTTCGCACTCGGTTCAAAACACATCAACTGCATCTGTTCCAATATACCTATTCTAACTTCATTTTGTGACTATATCACCTAAAGTATCTTTGTTATGACTCTGGGATGACAAGTAGTGGTTTAGCCAATATATGCATGAGGTCCTTGCCTAGAGCCTCAAAACGTATTTTTTTTAACATTTTATTTAGTAAGATTATTTCACAGTTTATATAATCTACTACTTATATATCTCGTAATATTTTTACCGAGGTTAGTAAAAAAATGTAATGTGCTTTTTGTTAAATACATTACAAAGAACAGATACTTTGTGTTTATCTTTCATTATGTGCAAGTTAACATAATACATATTAAGCTTCCTATTTATATATGTCTGTAATTCAATTTTTATTTTCATGAAGATAACTAAATGTTCAAAGTTAATGAAAAATTATCTTAGGACAGTGGCATATTTGAAAAATATAAGATGTATGCCAATGTTGGAATCAGCTATTTCATCAGCTCTGAGAAAATCTGATGTGAAGAATTGATATTGCATACCTTTGGATTTTATGATCACAGTTACATTTAAGAGTTTTCTTGGCTATGTTTGGGCTTTCATGTGATTTACATTTATGCTTCAATTTCATTTCAAACAAAAGTAGCAAATGTTGGAGTGTTTAACTTCTGTTTCCCCATAAAAACAGCCACTTCTTAAGCCAATGTATTGATATAATATTTTTTTTAATGTCCATTTTTGTTGGGTTGGGTTGTTTTACCTCTGAGCGGCACTTTTTTGCACACCATGGGCTAAATGGCCAGGTCACATGGACCCCGAAGGCTCAGAGAAGGTTGGGGGAGGGGACCCACTGGAACAGCTGTTGGGAGACAGATGGTAGCCTCCCGTCAAGGCCATCCAGCGTGTTTAACGTGCACAGGGTATGGCTCTCCCACACACGGGGCCACGGCTTAACGTCCCATCCGACGGACGGCGGCCTTTCCAAGCCCATCGGTGTCCCCTACTGACCGTGTGCAGGGCTGGGAATTTTGCGGAGATAAATCTCAACGCTGACCCAGCTGGGACTCGAACCTGGGAACTACAGATTACGAGCCTGGCGCGCTACTGACTAAGCCACCCCCGCCCCACATCCATTTATGATCATACCACTTTCTATAGAAAAAGAAGGTAGTACTTTATATTCAAATATCATTCTGAGTAAGTGAATAAAATATTTTAGTATATTTGTTTTTCCAATAATTTGGAAAGTTTCACCATGGAAACCTCATTTGTTCATGATCACAAGATTTTAACTTCTATTAGGAATATTTGTTTTTTCCACAGGTACTTACTGCATCAATATAATAATAAAAAAAGATCTGTTTTCAAAAACTATATTCATATGGGTGCAGGGTTGCATATTTGATAGTGTACCTAAGTCCTAACATGAGGCTTGCAAATGCAATCAAACTATGCCATTGTTACAATTTCTCTTCCCCCATGACCTGCCCTGAGAAATAGAATATAATTTGTCTATATGCCAAAATGGATGCTTGATGGGATACTTTCATATATTGCTAGCAACTATAACGTATTTCCTTCCCTAGCCATGTTCTGAGCCTTAAAGCCTTTATATTAAATAAAAAAGTGTAAATTATTTGTGATTTAGCTAATTATTGCCTAGTACCAAAAAATAAATATTGTCCAGGCTTTAAACATGTAGCAATCCAAACTGTGTTGATACCTAATATAACACTATATGATTTCAAGAAATATCCATGATCGAAACTTTACCATCCTTAAAAATCAATACAAAGTGAATGCACAGTATTCCCTGTTAAGATAGACATCAAACATTAATTAATGGATTCTGAATCCATTAATTAATTAAATTTCAGAATCCATTAATTAATGTTTGATGTCTATCTTAACAGGGAATACTCTGCATTCACTTTGGATTGATTTTTAATTATATATTTAACACGGTAGCGTTAGCAACCTTCTCATTAACATCTGATAATCAATAGCAACGACTGAAAAAGTTGCATCTCCTTGAGTATAGATGGCGCTGTCTCAGGAAGAAGATTTATAAGGTCATATTCTGAAAATATTCGTTGTCCGACGCGTGGTGCAATGGTAGCGCGCTCTGGCATGAACCTGGAGAGATGCGGGTTCGATTCCCGCCGTGGCGGCGATGAATTTTTTTCAGAATCTATTAATTTAGCATCCTTTACTGAAGATTCTGTTGTGATATCATGAGAAACAATGCAAAGTACTAAGATTTAATGCGGTCTTGCTGGTTGAGTAAGAAATTCATACCTTTTATAAGTCACAAGTTCTTTTGAATACATATTTAACCTGCAGCTCATTGTGGCTTATAAAACTCATCATACTGAATCTGGCTAATTTCTTCCCATATTTTGACCACGTATTTTTAGGTGCATAACTAAATGATTTTGTGAATTAATAGTACTTATTAAAATGTATCTTTTTGTTTTTTAATCAAGATGTTTTCTTGATTCATTAAAAAAACATTTTTTCCCCATTTCATTATTCATGAAAAATATAGTTTATCCCTAATGGCTCTTCTTTAAGTTTGGGTGGGGGAATTGCTAGGATTTTATGAGACAGGGATTGCGAAAAACTCTTGATTCAGCACTTGTCCAACTTGCATACTATAGGAAATGTTATCTCCGCAAAATTCTCCACCCTGCCCACGGTCAGTAGGGGACACCGATGAGCTTGGAAAGGCCGCCGTCCGTCGGATGGGACGTTAAGCCGTGGCTCCGTGTGCGGGAGAGCCATACCCTGTGCATGTTAAAGGACACGCTGGATGGCCTTGACGGGAGACTACCATCAGTCTCCCAACAGCTGTTCCAGTGGGTCCCCTCCCCCAACCTTCTCTGAGCCTTCGGGGTCTTCCCAGGTTCGAGTCCCAGCTGGGTCAGCGTTGAAATTTATCCGCAAAATTCCCCGCCCTGCCCACGGTCAGTAGGGGACACCGATGGGCTTGGAAAGGCCGCCGTCCGTCGGATGGGACGTTAAGCCGTGGCACCGTGTGCGGGAAAGCAATACCCTGTGCATGTTAAAGGACACGCTGGATGGCCTTGACGGGAGACTACCATCAGTCTCCCAACAGCGGGTCCCCTCCCCCAACCTTCTCTGAGCCTTCGGGGTCTTCCCAGGTTCGAGTCCCAGCTGGGTCAGCGTTGAAATTTATCTCCGCAAAACCTGCATAAATATTCCAACTAACAAACCTCAGCATTTCCAAAACATATTTTGAATTCTGAAACAACTACTTTATAACGATAATAAATATTCCTACAGAAGAGTTAACCCTAATGGTTGCACTGTCCTTGCTTAAATCCCTCATTGTAAACCTTAACACTCAAAATCAGTCGAATTTATCTTCTTACAAGAAGAAATAAACTGAACCCTTCTTGATGCCCTGTTTCAATGTTGGATTTATGAAAACCTGTATATTTACGGGTAGTCTACTTTTGTGTCTACCATTCCTCAAGCTTCAGCAAAACAACCTCACATATTACACTTTTCCTCACAGAGCTCGAAATATTTGTTCAAATGCAGTGGTACTAATAGGCAAAATTTCCTTCATCAAAAAACTTGCTTGAGTGAGATGTTGAAGAAATAAATACTTCTCCCTGAAATCTTCAGCAGAGATAAAAATAAAAATCATTTCACCAACTCAATGGCCTACCACTCCAATTACATCTAACATTAAATAAAATAAATAAATACCCCCTCAAGCAGCTGCTTGCCACAGAGGTCTGACAGGAGCCTGCCAGTTTATATGCCACAGTAGAAGATCTGAGAGGATGGCAGGACCTCAGCAGAAAACAACACGAACATCCATGCCTTACCGGGGGCTCGAACCCAGGTCCCGTAGATTAGTAGCCAAGCGTGCTAACCACTCAGCCACGTTAACCTGGGAAAATTTGAATGCTTCATTTCAGCACATCAGACAGACTCAATATAAAAATGTAAGTCTTAGTGTAATAAATAGTAAGGAAAGTTCGCTATATAACTGATAGGTGAAAGTGCCAGACAAAATAAAGATTTCGGTTTTCATCATAATTCTTGCAGCACTAGTGAAATTCGCAGCAAGTTGCAACACATTTTGTTGAAAGGAGCATGAAATAGAATGACATATGTCCATAACATCTCAGTGTGAGAAAAGTAAACTTTCAGATGGAGTGTACATTATGCAGACAATAACATTTGATAACAGAAGTACAACCATCGAAAAACCATATACTGGAATGACAAGAAGAAATCTATAGCAATGAAACCAAAAACTCGAAAATGAAGCGAATAAGCTACCACAGCTGTTTCAAAGCAGGCAGTGAAATGTAACATTGAACTCCACTGCTAGAAAGCATATATCATTATTTTTTCCCATGTATTCTTAGTTGATTTAAAAAAAAATGAAAATCTGTCCTAATAAAACTAAGCTTTAAGTTCTGTAATATCAATCTACCATCAGCATGAAAAATCTTACTTCCAGAATTCCCCATCATATCATAAAGATTGAACCTTCTCAACTCTTATTTTCTTCTTTTTTTTTTATTGGGGCGGGGGTGGCTCAATCGGTAGCGCGCCAGGCTCGTAATCTGTAGTTCCCAGGTTCGAGTCCCAGCTGGGTCAGCGTTGAGATTTATCTCCGCAAAATTCCCCGCCCTGCCCACGGTCAGTAGGGGACACCGATGGGCTTGGAAAGGCCGCCGTCCGTCGGATGGGACGTTAAGAAGTGGCCCCGTGTGCGGGAGAGTCATACTCTGTGCGCGTTAAAGAACACACTGGATGTCCTTGACGGAAGGCTACCATCTGTCTCCCAACAGCTGTTCCAGTGGGTCCCCTCCCCCAACCTTCTCTGAGCCTTCGGGGTCCATGTGACCTGGCCATTTAGCCCATGGTGTGCAAAAAAGTGCCGCTCAGAGGTAAAGCAACGCTTTTTTTATTGCCTATCTCCATTTTGACCTATTTATTTTTGTAGGTTGGGTTGGTTTTACCTCTGAGCGGCACTTTTTTG
Source organism: Ryuthela nishihirai (assembly GCA_038380435.1). Taxonomy (NCBI): domain Eukaryota; kingdom Metazoa; phylum Arthropoda; class Arachnida; order Araneae; family Heptathelidae; genus Ryuthela; species Ryuthela nishihirai. The sequence goes on from JAWZYU010000026.1 coordinate 29,251,824, forward strand.
CACACCATGGGCTAAATGGCCAGGTCACATGGACCCCGAAGGCTCAGAGAAGGTTGGGGGAGGGAACCCACTGGAACAGCTGTTGGGAGACAGATGGTAGCCTCCCGTCAAGACCATCCAGCGTGTTCTTTAAAGTGCACAGAGTATGGCTCTCCCGCACACGGGGCCACGGCTTAACGTCCCATCCGACGGACGGCGGCCTTTCCAAGCCCATCGGTGTCCCCTACTGACCGTGGGCAAGGCGGGGAATTTTGCGGAGATAAATCTCAACGCTGACCCAGCTGGGACTCGAACCTGGGAACTACAGATTACGAGCCTGGCGCGCTACCGAATGAGCCACCCCCGCCCCTATTTTTGTAGGTCATCCCCCACTCTTTCTCATCTGTATCGTACACAATTCCAGGGCTGGATTCACCTTGACCTTGAGAATTCTAATAACAGGAATGAAAGTTAAATTTTTTTAAACGTGTATATATCAGTCCTTTTTTCAGGAATTATTTTTAAAAACCACAAAACAAAGCAAAACTTTTATATTGGAATCAGATCGTTTTTTGCCTCACTCCTTAATTTTTCTGACGTGATTCGATTACTTAGCGCTCTTTTTTTTCTAGATGTGCACAATTCTTTCCAGACGACCTGTGAAGGAACACAATTGTCCCTTCCTCCTTGGATTCTCCTTGTTTCCCTGTACCCATCCCTGGTTTTCGTTGCATCACACCCAACCCATCAACTGCCCATGACTTCATTCATCCTTATGAATCTTGTTTCCTATCTGTCCATCCTTCGTTTTAATGTCTACTGTGACTTATCCTCATCTGTGGTATATCTTATTGTAATGTTAGTTTTATTTCTGTCTATGGGACAAAGGATTTTGAAACCCATTTTCAAACGACTGGTGAATGTATGCAAAGATTGGGAATGGAGATTATTTTCTCAGTAGAGTATAATGATGAGAGAAGTCAAAAGTCCCTTAGAGCTGTCATCTAAAGCAGGCATAAGTAATCTGTTTCTTGTGGTCACCATGGTACTTGCAGAGCTATTAAAAGTGGGTTGGGTTGTTTTACCTCTGAGCGGCACTTTTTTGCACACCATGGGCTAAATGGCCAGGTCACATGGACCCCGAAGGCTCAGAGAAGGTTGGGGGAGGGGGACCCACTGGAACAGCTGTTGGGAGACAGATGGTAGTCTCCCGTCAAGGCCATCCAGCGTGATCTCTAACGTGCACAGGGTATGGCTCTCCCGCACACGGGGCCACGGCTTAACGTCCCATCCGACGGACGGCGGCCTTTACCAAGACCCATCGGTGTCCCCTACTGACCGTGGGCAGGGCGGGGAATTTTGCGGAGATAAATCTCAACGCTGACCCAGCTGGGACTCGAACCTGGGAACTACAGATTACGAGCCTGGCGCGCTACCGACTGAGCCACCCCCGCCCCACGTCCATTTATGATCATACCACTTTCTATAGAAAAAGAAGGTAGTACTTTATATTCAAATATCATTCTGAGTAAGTGAATAAAATATTTTAGTATATTTGTTTTTCCAATAATTTGGAAAGTTTCACCATGGAAACCTCATTTGTTCATGATCACAAGGTTTTAACTTCTATTAGGAATATTTGTTTTTCCACAGGTACTTACTGCATCAATATAATAATAAAAAAAGATTTGTTTTCAAAAACTATATTCATGTGGGTGCAGGGTTGCATATTTGATAGTGTACCTAAGTCCTAACATGAGGCTTGCAAATGCAATCAAACTATGCCATTGTTACAATTTCTCTTCCCCCATGACCTGCCCTGAGAAATAGAATATAATTTGTCTATATGCCAAAATGGATGCTTGATGGGATACTTTCATATATTGCTAGCAACTATAACGTATTTCCTTCCCTAGCCATGTTCTGAGCCTTAAAGCCTTTATATTAAATAAAAAAGTGAAAATTATTTGTGATTTAGCTAATTATTGCCTAGTACCAAGAAATAAATATTGTCCAGGCTTTAAACATGTAGCAATCCAAACTGTGTTGATACCTAATATAACACTATATGATTTCAAGAAATATCCATGATCGAAACTTTACCATCCTTAAAAATCAATCCAAAGTGAATGCACAGTATTCCCTGTTAAGATAGACATCAAACATTAATTAATGGATTCTGAATCCATTAATTAATTAAATTTCAGAATCCATTAATTAATATTTGATGTCTATCTTAACAGGGAATACTGTGCATTCACTTTGGATTGATTTTTAATTATATATTTAACACGGTAGCGTTAGCAACCTTCTCATTGACATCTGATAATCAATAGCAACGACTGAAAAAGTTGCATCTCCTTGAGTATAGATGGCGCTGTCTCAGGAAGAAGATTTATAAGGTCATATTCTGAAAATATTCGCTGTCCGACGCGTGGTGCAATGGTAGCGCGCTCTGGCATGAACCTGGAGAGATGCTGGTTCGATTCCCGCCGTGGCGGCGATGAATTTTTTTCAGAATCTATTAATTTAGCATCCTTTACTGAAGATTCTGTTGTGATATCATGAGAAACAATGCAAAGTACTAAGATTTAATGCGGTCTTGCTGGTTGAGTAAGAAATTCATACCTTTTATAAGTCACAAGTTCTTTTGAATACATATTTAACCTGCAGCTCATTGTGGCTTATAAAACTCATCATACTGAATCTGGCTAATTTCTTCCCATATTTTGACCACGTATTTTTAGGTGCATAACTAAATGATTTTGTGAATTAATAGTACTTATTAAAATGTATCTTTTTGTTTTTTAATCAAGATGTTTTCTTGATTCATTAAAAAAACATTTTTTCCCCATTTCATTATTCATGAAAAATATAGTTTATCCCTAATGGCTCTTCTTTAAGTTTGGGTGGGGGAATTGCTAGGATTTTATGAGACAGGGATTGCGAAAAACTCTTGATTCAGCACTTGTCCAACTTGCATACTATAGGAAATGTTATCTCCGCAAAATTCTCCACCCTGCCCACGGTCAGTAGGGGACACCGATGAGCTTGGAAAGGCCGCCGTCCGTCGGATGGGACGTTAAGCCGTGGCTCCGTGTGCGGGAGAGCCATACCCTGTGCATGTTAAAGGACACGCTGGATGGCCTTGACGGGAGACTACCATCAGTCTCCCAACAGCTGTTCCAGTGGGTCCCCTCCCCCAACCTTCTCTGAGCCTTCGGGGTCTTCCCAGGTTCGAGTCCCAGCTGGGTCAGCGTTGAAATTTATCCGCAAAATTCCCCGCCCTGCCCACGGTCAGTAGGGGACACCGATGGGCTTGGAAAGGCCGCCGTCCGTCGGATGGGACGTTAAGCCGTGGCACCGTGTGCGGGAAAGCAATACCCTGTGCATGTTAAAGGACACGCTGGATGGCCTTGACGGGAGACTACCATCAGTCTCCCAACAGCGGGTCCCCTCCCCCAACCTTCTCTGAGCCTTCGGGGTCTTCCCAGGTTCGAGTCCCAGCTGGGTCAGCGTTGAAATTTATCTCCGCAAAACCTGCATAAATATTCCAACTAACAAACCTCAGCATTTCCAAAACATATTTTGAATTCTGAAACAACTACTTTATAACGATAATAAATATTCCTACAGAAGAGTTAACCCTAATGGTTGCACTGTCCTTGCTTAAATCCCTCATTGTAAACCTTAACACTCAAAATCAGTCGAATTTATCTTCTTACAAGAAGAAATAAACTGAACCCTTCTTGATGCCCTGTTTCAATGTTGGATTTATGAAAACCTGTATATTTACGGGTAGTCTACTTTTGTGTCTACCATTCCTCAAGCTTCAGCAAAACAACCTCACATATTACACTTTTCCTCACAGAGCTCGAAATATTTGTTCAAATGCAGTGGTACTAATAGGCAAAATTTCCTTCATCAAAAAACTTGCTTGAGTGAGATGTTGAAGAAATAAATACTTCTCCCTGAAATCTTCAGCAGAGATAAAAATAAAAATCATTTCACCAACTCAATGGCCTACCACTCCAATTACATCTAACATTAAATAAAATAAATAAATACCCCCTCAAGCAGCTGCTTGCCACAGAGGTCTGACAGGAGCCTGCCAGTTTATATGCCACAGTAGAAGATCTGAGAGGATGGCAGGACCTCAGCAGAAAACAACACGAACATCCATGCCTTACCGGGGGCTCGAACCCAGGTCCCGTAGATTAGTAGCCAAGCGTGCTAACCACTCAGCCACGTTAACCTGGGAAAATTTGAATGCTTCATTTCAGCACATCAGACAGACTCAATATAAAAATGTAAGTCTTAGTGTAATAAATAGTAAGGAAAGTTCGCTATATAACTGATAGGTGAAAGTGCCAGACAAAATAAAGATTTCGGTTTTCATCATAATTCTTGCAGCACTAGTGAAATTCGCAGCAAGTTTCAACACATTTTGTTGAAAGGAGCATGAAATAGAATGACATATGTCCATGAGAAAAGTAAACTTTCAGATGGAGTGTACATTATGCAGACAATCACATTTGATAACAGAAGTACAACCATCGAAAAACCATATACTGGAATGACAAGAAGAAATCTATAGCAATGAAACCAAAAACTCGAAAATGAAGCGAATAAGCTACCACAGCTGTTTCAAAGCAGGCAGTGAAATGTAACATTGAACTCCACTGCAAGAAAGCATATATCATTATTTTTTCCCATGTATTCTTAGTTAATTTTAAAAAAAATGAAAATCTGTCCTAATAAAACTAAGCTTTAAGTTCTGTAATATCAATCTACCATCAGCATGAAAAATCTTACTTCCAGAATTCCCCATTATATCATAAAGATTGAACCTTCTCAACTCTTATTTTCTCTTTTTTTTTATTGGGGCGGGGGTGGCTCAGTCGGTAGCGCGCCAGGCTCGTAATCTGTAGTTCCCAGGTTCGAGTCCCAGCTGGGTCAGCGTTGAGATTTATCTCCGCAAAATTCCCCGCCCTGCCCATGGTCAGTAGGGGACACCGATGGGCTTGGAAAGGCCGCCGTCCGTCGGATGGGACGTTAAGAAGTGGCCCCGTGTGCGGGAGAGTCATACTCTGTGCACGTTAAAGAACACGCTGGATGGCCTTGACGGGAGGCTACCATCTGTCTCCCAACAGCTGTTCCAGTGGGTCCCCTCCCCCAACCTTCTCTGAGCCTTCGGAGTCCATGTGACCTGGCCATTTAGCCCATGGTGTGCAAAAAAGTGCCGCTCAGAGGTAAAGCAACGCTTTTTTTATTGCCTATCTCCATTTTGACCTATTTATTTTTGTAGGTTGGGTTGGTTTTACCTCTGAGCGGCACTTTTTTGCACACCATGGGCTAAATGGCCAGGTCACATGGACCCCGAAGGCTCAGAGAAGGTTGGGGGAGTGAACCCACTGGAACAGCTGTTGGGAGACAGATGGTAGCCTCCCGTCAAGGCCATCCAGCGTGTTCTTTAAAGTGCACAGGGTATGGCTCTCCCGCACACGGGGCCACGGCTTAACGTCCCATCCGACGGACGGCGGCCTTTCCAAGCCCATCGGTGTCCCCTACTGACCGTGGGCAGGGCGGGGAATTTTGCGGAGATAAATCTCAACGCTGACCCAGCTGGGACTCGAACCAGGGAACTACAGATTACGAGCCTGGCGCGCTACCGACTGAGCCACCCCCGCCCCTATTTTTGTAGGTCATCCCCCACTCTTTCTCATCTGTATCGTACACAATTCCAGGGCTGGATTCACGACCTTGAGAATTCTAATAACAGGAATGAAAGTTAAATTTTTTAAACATGTATATATCAGTCCTTTTTTCAGGAATTATTTTTAAAAACCACAAAACAAAGCAAAACTTTTATATTGGAATCAGATCGTTTTTTGCCTCACTCCTTAATTTTTCTGACGTGATTCGATTACTTAGCGCTCTTTTTTTCCAGATGTGCACAATTCTTTCCAGACGACCTGTGAAGGAACACAATTGTCCCCTCCTCCTTGGATTCTCCTTGTTTCCCTGTTCCCATCCCTGGTTTTCGTTGCATCACACCCAACCCATCAACTGCCCATGACTTCATTCATCCTTATGAATCTTGTTTCCTGTCTGTCCATCCTTCGTTTTAATGTCTACTGTGATTTATCCTCATCTGTGGTATATCTCATTGTAATGTTAGTTTTATTTCTGTCTATGGGACAAAGGATTTTGAAACCCATTTTCAAACGACTGGTGAATGTATGCAAAGATTGGGAATGGAGATTATTTCCTCAGTAGAGTATAATGATGAGAGAAGTCAAAAGTCCCTTAGAGCTGTCATCTAAAGCAGGCATAAGTAATCTGCTTCTTGTGGTCACCATGGTACTTGCAGAGCTATTAAAAGTGGGTTGGGTTGTTTTACCTCTGAGCGGCACTTTTTTGCACACAATGGGCTAAATGGCCAGGTCACATTGACCCCGAAGGCTCAAAGAAGGTTGGGGGAGGGTTTGGATTGGATTGTTTTACCTCTGAGCGGCACTTTTTTGCACACCGTGGGCTAAATGGCCAGGTCACATGGACCCCGAAGGCTCAGAGAAGGTTGGGGGAGGGGGACCCACTGGAACAGCTGTTGGGAGACAGATGGTAGCCTCCCGTCAAGGCCATCCAGCGTGTTCTTTACCGTGCACAGGGTATGGCTCTCCCGCACACGGGGCCACGGCTTAACGTCCCATCCGACGGACGGCGGCCTTTCCAAGCCCATCGGTGTCCCCTACTGACCGTGGGCAGGGCGGGGAATCTTGCGGAGATAGGTTGGGGGAGGGGACCCACTGGAATATCTGTTGGGAGACAGATGGTAGCCTCCCGTCAAGGCCATCCAGCGTGTTCTTTAACGTGCACAGGGTACGGCTCTCCCGCATACGGGGCCACAACTTAACGTCCCATCTGACGGACGGCGGCCTTTCCAAGACCCATCGGTGTCCCCTACTGACCGTGGGCAGGGCGGGGAATTTTGAGGAGATAAATCTCAACGCTGACTCAGCTGGGACTCGAACCTGGGAACTACAGATTACGAGCCTGGCGCGCTACCGACTGAGCCACCCCCGCCCCTATTAAAAGTGTTCGCAAATGTGATCATAGAGGGAAATTACATCTGCTGTTACCAACAGTGCTATATTTGGCCTAAACCACCAATGAATTTCATATAGCCAGTGCAAACAAAAAACACTTGATATTTTATTATGTTTATTAAAACAACATAATATTTATTACATTCCACACCATGTGATTCCACACGATGTTTAAAAATACCACCATTCCACACGATGTTTAAAAAATATTTGGAATAAAAAATGTTTTGAATTAAAATATTGGCATCCCAGTTGGTAATCACTGGAATAAATAGTCAAACTGCAGGAAATTTTATTTCCATTTTACTACCTTGTATGGGTGAAACAAGAGTCAAAAATATTTGGTGCTTTCTAGTCCATCTCTCTGAAAAAGCTGCGGAGCCTGATCTAAGATATAAACTTTCTTATTCAGTGAGCAAGAACAGATTGGATTAATTATTTAAAGTTCAGACTGCCATCAATTTTGAAACGCAAAACACATTTGCGTATATAATTAGTTTATTTTTTTCACCTAATTATTTCAAGTGTTTCTTGTCTGCAGGATGTTTCCTGTGATACTTTATTACTGGATACATTTGAGTATTTGTTTCTGTGGAATGCATTTACTACTACAAAGACAAAAGAATACTAAATAAACAACAAACATTTATTGCAGTAAAGTGGTTAAAACAATTTAATCTACTGCATTTTTTTCCCATTAGCTACCTATATTCAGATGACTTAATGAATAAAAATGCTTAACACAGAATCATGAAATTTATATAAATACAGAGAGACAAGGAAACTATAAATGTGAGAAATGACTAGATAGTATTATAAAATACAGGGTTATAAAAGAATACCCATATTTTAAAACATTATTAAATGACTAAGTAACAAAATAAATATGTATACAAAACTTCATGAAATTCTCAAAAGTTTCATTTTGCACTCGATGCACTTCAATATGGCCATTGGTAGTGTGATATTCAACTTCTGTTCAAACTCATTTCAACACACATTATTTTTTTTGAGTAAATAGTTTATATTCCAGCTTCAGAATCAAGTCCAACAGCGTCAAATCAACATTGCCACAGGATCAGTCCACCTCTACCAATCCAGCGATTTGAAAATTTCGCAAAGACATTATACATCATACTTACTCCAACGGCATCTTAACAAAGAAACTTTGAGAGTTTCTTGACATTTTGTATGCCAATTACTCTTGTTACTTAATTATTCAATAAATATAACACTTAAAGTATCATTTTAAATATATATATAATGACCCTGTATTGACAACTAAATTATATTACCCAGCAGTTGTAAATTTTTCCCATACCTCTGCCAAGAGGTTATAGAAACGTTTTTTCCCTTTATTTAAAATGTAAAAGTGAGGTTTTATGATACTGCAGTTGAGGTGATGTTAAGACGTAAATATGAACTAACATTGATGTCTGGCATAATGAAATATTTTCAACTTGATACCGGGAATATGCTATTTGTGTACATATATAAATATAAAAAGAACATTTACAAAAAAAGAATATTGTAAATCATTTTACATTAAGAGATTAATATATCAGTATATAAAGTTAGTAGATGGCATCAGCTTAACATTGAATCATAACATATTTAGATAAAATCATTTCATTTATTACTCTTCCTCTACGCAGTTGGTGGTAAGCAACCTGGCAGTGGGAACTAACAAATGGCATACTTGAAATCACTCATATCGCATTCTCAGTGAAGCCCAGAAATTACTACATGGTTTTAACTATCAAGGTCTTTATACACAAAACCATTTCGTACAGAATTATTAACTTTAAGTATGACATGAGTAGAAACAAATGTGATTCTGGTGAATGTTGTAATTACTAAAAGCCGAATAAATTTACACTACTGAAAACCAAATTAATGTTTTATGTGGCAATGCACAGTAAAGACCTTGTGTAAATACTTCATGTACTCTCTAAGTCAGCAATCAACGTAAACAAATTGTACAATATTAGTCGAAGCTTTCTCATTTTTTGTTCTAAATGTTAAAATAATATTTAGTTATTTTGTTATAATTATTTACAAGATTATTGTAAAAAAAAAATATTTTAAAGTGTTATATTTTATTAAGTAAAAAAGTGATTGTGTCCAAATTGTCAAGAAACTCCAAAGTTCCATTTTGACTTCAGAAGACTTCAGTGTGGGCACCATTGGTGGTACAGCAAATAACTATGTGATATTCATATATATATATGAATATCACATAGTTATTTGCTGTACCACCAATGGTGCCCACACTGAAATCTTCATTTTCTGTCATATCTGGTGTAACACTTGCAACAGCTGCAGTAATTCTTCTATGTTTTTAATAAACCTTACTGCCAAAAAGACCAGCGGTGTCAAATTGACACTTCTCAGGGACCATAAAATCGGGTATTTCTGCATCGTTAAATCGGGCCACCTCTATCAATTCATTGATTTGAAAATTTGACATTTTAAGACATTACATGGGATACTACACGCCATCACAACAAGGAAAATTGGAGAGTTTCTTGACATTTTGGGCACACTACTACTTTTGTTACTTAATTATTTAATAAAATATAACACTTTAAAATATGGGCATTCTTTTTATAATGACACTTTATATTACAGGAGAAATTAGTGAAAAGAGTTACATGCAGAGCTCTTTAATGTAAGTCAGTACGTGAGAAATTGGTGTTTGATGGAATTTTAAGCACTTATCCTTATTGTTTTTTGGATATTAAATGGTTTTATCCAGTTGCTCATTGTTCTAATTTGTTTAAATCTAATGGCATTTCTGCACGAAAAAAAGTTTTTTTTGCAACCTGCCAATACCAGTGGTGATAAAGTATATAATTGATGTAGAATGTGACACGAAAAATGGTATGTCATAAGTAAAATGCTTTTTCTATTACTGTGTAAGGTAAACCCGATTTAGAAGGTTTATAACCCAATGTTGACAATTTTCTGAAGAAACTGGGCTTCACATCTAGATTCATATCAATTGAAAGTGGTGCTTCCAAGTCATCTAAGTGAAGAAGAGTAATATATTTAATGATGTTTTATTGTTGAACAAAAAAAAATGTAAAAAGTTTTTATTCTGTAATCAAGTGTATTAAAATTATAGAAATAGTGCGAGTTTCACTATGACTGAACTCACAGCGAAATTCAGTTTTTCACAAAAAAATTCCTCGAATTCTATGTTTACAGGTAATTCTGTGTCTCTATTATTGATTCTTGTATTCAAATTATAACTGATACTTTAGGCATGTTTTCCCCTATATAACTGTCAGTAGAAGAACGTCACTGCACAAATTAAGAATAAGGAAAGAATTTAAATAGTTTTACTGGACTTTTCTAGTAGTGATGTGTTGAGGACAATTTATTACTGAAAAAAATGAGAGCTCATTTATTTTCCTTATAGGCGATGCCATTAAATGTTAGCTTAACGACAGAAATAAATATAATATTTGATCAAATAATCATCAACAAATTAAATATGAGACTCAAGAATGCTATTGTGCAAAAAACAGCAAATTGGCTGTTGATGTTATTTGTATGAGAATCCTACATTTGTAAAATTATAATAGATTTATCATGGGCTGCTAATGAACTTGATTTTTATATATTGGTATTTTAGATTACCATAGATTTATCTCGGCACTGGATTGTTAATTGACTTTTTCAGTTCATTATTCTAGCATTAGAGTTGTTTTTTTATGACAAGCATGAGAAATTCATTAAAATTTGATGCAATATTTTGCTTTTCCAATTGTGATAGAGAAGTAACATAAATTTAGTGTAAAGTTTACTGTGTATTCAACTATTATTTGCAAAGCCATTTTAGTTAAGAATGTTAGATACCAACTGTTAATTACAGCTCACTAAAATCAATTTCTTATGTTTTGCAGCACTTGATGTCGATATCTGTTTTATTCTCAATCCAAATCTTCTGTACTGCTCTCTGTTTTTTGGTTCATGATGGAATAATTCTATGAAACATTAGCCCATATTTTAATTTTTGCTGTGGATGAAAATTTAATTATGTGCTGGCATTTACAGCTTCGTTCATCAGATACTGAAGATTGGAAACTGATCCAGGCTACTTATGGAAGGGTAAGATATTCTTGATGGTAATACCTTTTTGATCTTCACTATCCAATTAACTTTCCTGGAACACTTCTTATAATGCAGTGAGCTTCCTATTTCTATATACCAATGACTCATCAATTCACTAAGTATCCGGATAATTTTCACAGAACCAGACTACTTATGGAAGGGTAAGATATTCTTGATGGTAATACCTTTTTGATCTTCATTATCGAATTAACTTTCCTGGAACACTTCTTATAATGCAGTAAGTTTCCTATTTCTATGTACCAATGACTCATCAATTCACTAAGTATCCGGATAATTTTCACAGAACCAGACTACTTATGGAAGGGTAAGATATTCTTGATGGTAATACCTTTTTGATCTTCATTATCCAATTAACTTTCCTGGAACACTTCTTATAATGCAGTAAGTTTCCTATTTCTATGTACCAATGACTCATCAATTCACTAAGTATCCGGATAATTTTCACAGAACCAGACTACTTATGGAAGGGTAAGATATTCTTGATGGTAATACCTTTTTGATCTTCATTATCCAATTAACTTTCCTGGAACACTTCTTATAATGCAGTAAGTTTCCTATTTCTATGTACCAATGACTCATCAATTCACTAAGTATCCGGATAATTTTCACAGAACCAGACTACTTATGGAAGGGTAAGATATTCTTGATGGTAATACCTTTTTGATCTTCATTATCCAATTAACTTTCCTGGAACACTTCTTATAATGCAGTAAGTTTCCTATTTCTATGTACCAATGACTCATCAATTCACTAAGTATCCGGATAATTTTCACTGAACCAGACCATTTCACATTCTTGAATGTAGTTTCAAGCATGGATGGATGGATAGGATTGAATACTAATCACTGGCAATCACAACTATTGCAACACTCACTTTGCATTTGCATTTTTCTATTTCCTTCTTGCATCTTCTTTGTTTCATGCCACATTGAATCTTTGCACTTTCAAATGCACAGCATAGCTTTTTTTTAACTTTCTTTTTTGATTGTCCATTTTATTATGTCTTAAAAGACATAAGAAATACTAGATTTTCAAGTTGTTAGTGATCAGACAAAGCTTTAAATATGAAATAAAAATGCAGAAAATATGCTGTGAAGCATCTGAATCGAGTTTTTACTTTTAATATCTCCACAATTTTGCTATTTATTACACGATAACCTTTTTGATTTCCAGTACATGATTAAAATACTTCAAAGTTACATAAAACATTGGAAACCAGATTACTTTTTACAAGAAAAGTATTACTACCAAAACAGAAAAGTATCACTACCAAAACAGTTTTATCTGTCGCTTCGCATACCACAATATATGCAGGTTAACCCCACAAATACAACACAAAATTAATTTACACATCACCGGGTTTTTTCACATCCATCACTTTAATCTCAGACTTTTGTCTTCGATTCAAAAGAAATAGGTAAAAAAAACTTAATAGAACACGGTTTTCAACATTTCATTATCAACATTAATGGACTAAAATTACATTTATTGTACATTGGCTGCAATAGACAACTGTTAATATTTGCTTATAAAGCAGAAACCATCACCTTTCAAACACTACCAAAAAGAATTTGCTGACTTAAAATCTTAGTTTTTGCCATGTAATATTTTGAAACACTGCTACTGATACGTTTCCATACCTCTTTTCGGAAGTTGGTAAGATAAAAACACTGAAATTGTATTGGTAACAAAAGCTGGGAGAATAAATGTAAAGAGATTTATAATCCATTGTTTACGTTAACATGTAATTTACAGTTGAACTGCTTTAAAACGACTGTGCAGAAATTATATTTTAATGCGAACTAGGTTACCATAAAGCATTTTTCAGCAGGTATTGACCATGAATAGGAATATCAAGAAAGGCTGTGAGCTTGTTTGAATGGGAATGTCACAGTCGGAACACATAGACAGTATGAATTCTAATTTTGCTTGTTTTTCTAATTCACATTTATAACAATGTGAATAATTTTTATTTTCAAAATGTGGTGTATCTAATTTTTTTCCCCAGAAGTGAAAAATACAATGAAAACTCAGTTTGCTATTCTTTTTTTCTCATTGTATTAGTTTCATTTCCCAGGTTTGTTGATTCAAAAAAATTTTTGCCATAAATTATTCTGCTATTTTGGGCATTCACCACTTTTTAAAGCAGTTTAAATAGAATTAAGTACAGCTCACCGAATATAAAGTGGTTTAAAACCAAAAGATTAGTTACAGAAAGATCTAATTACATTTGTTAACCTTTTAAGCCAGACAAAAACATTAGATTAATAATTGTTGTTACATATTTCATTTGACATTTCAGAATGAATTCAATAGCATTTATTAAGCAATTTAAAACCTCATATTCAATGAAGATAAAGCAGTTAGTTCTCTTGAGGGTATTATGACCTCCATATTTTACGTATACTGCTTATGTGATAAGTATATAATATATATATACTTATCACATAATAAAGTATATAATATATATACTTATCACATAAGCATATGTGATAAATATATGATATACTGCTTGTGTGAATTTCTGGCTCTGACCACTGCCACTAAACCACAAAATAACAGCAGATTGAGATAAACTTTTCCATGTTTGTCATATTTGTACAAAGTTAAAATAGCAAGTGTGTAGTGCATAAACATATAATCCTGATTATTAATCTGCAACATCGTAACATCACTTTACCATTGAAGCGCCTATATCTAGGAAGCAGAATTAAAATTGCATTAACTTGGAGTCACCAACGTAGCGAAATGCTTACAATGAAAGAAAAACGTTATTTGCACCTAAGTGGCAGGACAATTGAACTAGTCTAACAAATATTACAGAAGTGAGAATGATGGCGAAAGATGTTGACACTCTACATTATCAGCAAAAGACGATGGGACGACTAGGTGGAGGAGGGAAGAAGTGATGAATGTTTCTGCAGATCTGCACTGGGGACGCATCATATTGTACTCTGAGATTAGAGATGTTTGCTGTAATAAAGGAAACACATGATCATTAGTATCATTCTTTCAAACGATACCTTAAAATACTTCAACGATGACATTCTCTAGATTTGTGGCACCTTTGGTAACCTTTTTTTCACTAGTGTTTGAATTGAATATGAGAAATTATAGCAGCTGACATGTCCCATGGCCGAGTGGTTAGCGCGCTTGGCTACTGATCTAAGGGACCTGGGTTCGAGCCCCAGGTAAGGCATGGCTGTTTGTGTGGTTTTTTTGCTGAGGTCCTGCCATCCTCACAGACCTTCTACTATGGCATATAAACTGACAGGCTCCTGTCAGACCTCTGTGGCAAGCAGCTGCTTGAGGGGTTTTTTATTTATTTATTATTGACATGGAAAAGCTATGCCTACCTCACCACGTGTAACAAGTGGATCAATATTAGTTCTGATGATCAAAATATGAAAGAATCAAGATAATTTCTTAAGACTAACAGACGTGCACAGATGCGGACATTTTTACCTGGCCCACGCAAAAATGTAAAATAGTTTTTTTTTTTAATCTGGCGCTACTTAATTAAGTGGCGTTTTGATAAGATGAAATTTTGAATAATAATATACAGTAGTTTCAACATCATTGAAACCAAATGTTCAGTAGCTCTTTTCTGGGTTGGGTTGTTTTACCTCTGAGTGGTGTTTTTTTGCGTACAATGGGCTAAATGGCCAGATCACAAGGACACCAAAGGTTCAGAGAAGGTTAGGACAGGGAACCCACTGGAACAGCTGTTGGGAAATAAATGGTAGCTTCACATCAAGGCCATCCAGTGTGTTCTTTAACGTCACAGAGTATGACTCTCCTGCACATAGAGCCATGGCTTAACTCCCATTGGGGCGGGGGGGGGGGCCCAGTCGGTAGCGTGCCAGGCTCGTAATCTGTAGTTCCCAGGTTCGAGTCCCAGCTGGATCAGCGTTGAGGTTTATCTCCACAAAATTCCCCGCCCTGCCCACGGTCAGTAGGGGACACCGATGGGCTTGGAAAGACCGCCGTCCGCCGGATGGGACGTTAAGCCTTGGCCCCGTGTGCGGGAGAGCCATACCCTGTGCACGTTGAAGAACACGCTGGATAACCTTGACGGGAGGCTACCATCTGTTTCCCAACAGCTGTTCCAGTGGGTCCCCTCCCCCAACCTTCTCTGAGCCTTCGGGGTCCATGTGACCTGGCCATTTAGCCCATGGTGTGCAAAAAAGTGACGCTCAGAGGTAAAACAACCCAACCTTAACTCCCATCCAACGACGGCAGCCTTTCCAAACAAATCGGTGTCCCCCTACTGACCATGGGCAGGGCGGGAGTTTTGCAGAGATAAATATCAATGCTGACCCAGCTGGGACTTGAACCAGGGGATTGCATATTATGAGCCTAGTGCACTACCGACTGAGCTACCCCAGCCCCTCTTTTTCTGGGTTTCAATACAATCCTTCACATGCTGCTTCACAAATTTTGATATTAAACTTTATACTGATACTTATATTTTTTTTCTTATATTTTATTTATACATATGACAATTAAAATGTAATTTAACCTTTTTGGTCTATTTTGCACACACACGTATACACCCTCTCAACTATTTGCTCACTGCAAACAATATTTTTCTATTCGGACCATGCCAGAAACGCTTATATCCTTGCTCTAAAATGTAGTAGGTGGTACTCTCTACATTGCAAGCTTTCATTTGATATACAGCTCATTACGATAGTCCCCTGTGAAATATTCCTTCCCCCTTTTTTTGGGAGTGGAAAGGAGGAAACATTGCAGATAGCCCATGATAATTCCCACTTATCAGAAATATATTCAAATATAACTTGTCTCACACAGTAAATGTTTTTGCTTCCCCTTTTTGTGGATGGGTGAAACCAGTGTCGTACCCAGATGTCCGAATCTCATTTGACGTACTTGAGTCTGTTTTTCGACGACTGCCTTAAAAAATATACGTTGGAACCTTGAGAGGGAAGAGGTATAACCCTCTCCCACTTTAGAAATGACTCTTTAAAGAGTACAATGAATTGGAAAAGTCGTTTAATTATGTTACTCAAAAGTATTTGATTCAAAAAATGAAAAAAATTAGCCTGATTCAGTATATTTGTTTTACGAGCCACTGTTTAGAAGGCCCTGGTGTAGAGCCCTGAATATACAGGTAATGGGCAGATAACTGGAAACACTAAGGAATGCAGGAAGCCTTTGGCTTAAGTTGAACAGCAGCATCTATGTGCTATCTCAGTATGCTTGGCATCATGTGTCGAGGCAAACAAAGTTGGGTTGGGTTGGGTTGTTTTACCTCTGAGCGGCACTTTTTTGCACACAATGGGCTAAATGGCCAGGTCACATGGACCCCGAAGGCTCAGAGAAGGTTGGGGGAGGGGACCCACTGGAACAGCTGTTGGGAGACAGATGGTAGCCTCCCGTCAAGGCCATCCAGCGTGTTCTTTAACGTTCACAGGGTATGGCTCTCCCGCACACGGGGCCACGGCTTAACGTCCCATTCGACGGACGGCGGCCTTTCCAAGCCCATCGGTGTCCCCTGCTGACCGTGGGCAGGGCGGGGAATTTTGCGGAGATAAATCTCAACGCTGACCCAGCTGGGACTCGAACCTGGGAACTACAGATTATGAGCCTGGGGGGCAAACAAAGTGTAACTGCATGTAATTATTGGTACCATGTCCTCAAGAGAAGAGGGGTGGCTCAGTCGGTAGCGTATCTGGCTCGTAATATGCAGTTCCCAGGCTCGAGTCTCACTTGGGCCAGTGTTGAGATTTATCTCCACAAAACTCCCTGCCCCCAGTCAGTGGGGACACTGACGGACTTGGAAAGGCAGCCATCAGTGGGATGGGATATTAAGCTATGGCCCTCTGTGCACGGAAAAGAGCACGCTGGATGGCCTTGACAGGAGGCTAGCAGCTGTCCAGTAGGTATTCCCTGAGCCTTAGGGGCCTTTGTGGTCTGGTCATTTAGCCTATTGTGTGCAAAAAAGTGCCGCTCAGAGATAAAACAAGACGGAGATAACCTTATCAGATGTCCTGGTTTCTCCTACAACATACAAACATGTCTTTCCTGAGATTCGAATCTAGACTCCTCGCATCATAAAGGCAATACTACTGCGCCACCGAGGTGGTAAACCAATTTCTCCTGTGGGTTTTTACCCAGTGCTATGTTGAAAATTCGAGTCTAGTATAGTGAAACCCTATTTTGGAATTTAAGACTAGGTGGAAAATTCATTTCCAAGCTGCCAAATTTTGGCAAGGCGACGTGCTAGTGCATAAATAATAGGAAAATATAAACTATCCCC
This sequence comes from Ryuthela nishihirai, assembly GCA_038380435.1. NCBI lineage: Eukaryota > Metazoa > Arthropoda > Arachnida > Araneae > Heptathelidae > Ryuthela > Ryuthela nishihirai. The sequence goes on from JAWZYU010000026.1 coordinate 29,269,335, forward strand.
GTTTCCTTTATTAAAGACCCGAAAGATTATCTCTTGGGCACTCCAGTAAACTTTTCAAATATTGAATTTTTTTAAGTACCCAGCAGTGGAGTAGCTACGGGGGGCAATCGTCGGCTCCCTCCCCCAAAGTAAATTGGAGTTGGCAAAATTCGAAGCGACTTGGCAAAATCCAGGTGAGTTGTGAAAATTGCGATTTTTCTGGGTAAATTAAGAGGAGTTGGCAAAATTCGAAGACACTTGGTAAAATACAGGTGAGTTCTCAAAATTGGTATTGTTTATGTAAAATTTAGGCGAGTTGGCTAAATTCAAGTGATACGTAAAAATTTGGATTTTTTTTTTCTATAATTAAGATTTCGCAAAATCTTGGGGAACTGGCAAAATTTGAAGTGACTTGGTAAAACTCGGGTGTGATGTAAAAATTGGGATTTTTTTTTTTTTTTGTAAAATTATGCCCCCCCCCCCCCCAGAATTAAATCGTGAAATATTTGCTTTCTCGGTTGGCAAAATTTTATTTCCAAGTTGAAATATTTAGTTCTCCCCCCCAAAAAAAATAGTCCCTTCGTTACGCCCCTTGCACTCACTACCTGTTTGCTGAAATGTTTGGTACTGAAGACTCCTTACGAAGTCTCGTTCATTCTGCAGCCCCCCCCCCCTCTCCAAAATTATACACTGATGAAATATGTAGAATATAACCTAAAATATAAATAATTCTGATAAGTATAAGCTTTAATTTGACATAAAACCCATTACAATCGATCCCACAGTGAAATTTTACGGGGAGAAAAGGTGTGGACTATATTTTGAGGCAGAGAATTTACCTCCCACAACAGCAGCTTTGAAATACAGCTCGTTACGCTTGGTAATCGCATACATAGTTTCATGGCCGGATTAAGGTTCTTCTATGCCCTCTGGAGGACGCATTTTTATGGATGATCATAATTTTCCATGAGTACCATGTCTACAGGATATCTGTGATATTTTACTACTTAATTTTTGATCTTGAATAATTTTTCTCGGATAGGAAAACGGCATATAAGAGACTTCAACAACTGATTTTCTCACTATTCAAGAAGAGATCTTTGTTACAGTTTTTATCATGCAAAGAGAAATATACGATCATTTTTGTTTCGTAGGATAATACGACCATTCATAGCTCCCCAATCTATTTCTTTCAAATTGCTATTTTCTTTGGGGAGAGGGGGGGGGACCATTGCATTGTTTTAAATCACGTTGAGAGGAAGCTCTATTCCGAATTCAAAGATCCTAGCTCTTCATGTTTAAGAACAGTTATTTCTCCATTTCCTTGTGGTTTTTTTTTTGGAGGAGGAGGAAGGGCAGAGTGATAAAAGGTGAAAGGCTGATACTCATAAATGTTTTTAATTTAGGATGAGAGTAATCTGTACTCCGAGTTCGATGGGTTGGGTTGTTTTACTTCTGAGCGGCACTTTTTTTGCACACCATGGGCTAAATGGCCAGGTCACATGGACCCCGAAGGCTCAGAGAAGGTTGGGGGAGGGGACCCACTGGAACAGCAGTTGGGAGACAGATGGTAGTCTCCCGTCAAGGCCATCCAGCGTGTTCTTTAACGTGCACAGGGTATGGCTCTCCTGCACACGAGCCCACGGCTTAACGTCCCATCCGACGGACGGCGGCCTTTCCAAGCCCATCGGTGTCCCCTACTGACCGTGGGCAGGGCGGGGAATTTTGCGGAGATAAATCTCAACGCTGACCCAGCTGGGACTCGAACCTGGGAACTACAGATTACGAGCCTGGCGCGCTACCGACTGAGCCACCCCCGCCCCCAGTGATGAAAGGTGAAAGGCTGATACTCATAAACGTTTTTAATTTAGGATGAGAGTAATCTGTACTCCGAGTTCGATGATTATAGCTCTTACGGTTTAAGAATTATTAATCTGTCGTGCTTTTTTTATTTCGGGGAAAGAGTGAAGAAACGTTTGAATAAAATGAGCAGAAAGAAGGAATTTAAATATCACCTTTAGATAATATATTGCTGATACAGTAATCCATGTTGATCATTAAATTAGATTTTCCGATTTTTTTTCATATCGTGAAGCTATTATCACTTTAAATACGTTATACACGGTGATTCAAAAAACAACAACACTTTAAAAAATTTATTACTCAGTACTTATTCTAAATTCATTGATGGCAATTATTTTAAAAATAATGTCTATGGGGTGAACCAGGTTTTACCGTTAATGTTAATCGATCAATACACAGGTAACATACAACTAATACACACGTTCAGAACCGGATCTAAGGGCATGTCACTTCCCTTCAGAATGGTAATAGAGGCAAAAATTATTTCTTTATATCTCAAAGCAGAGATTGAGATAAAATATTATTTATATCTCAAAGCTTTTATATTCCGCAGCAGAGTAGTTAGCGTGCTTGGCTGCTGATCAAAGGGACCTGGTTCTAGCCCGGGGTAAGGCATAGATGGCTGTTTGTGTTGTATTTCTGCTGAGGTCCTACCATTCTCAGACTTTCTACTTGTCGTGTGTAAACTTGGCAGGCTTCTTGATAGAGTCTGTGGCAAGTAGCTGCTTGAGGCAATTTTTATTTATATTTTATGCATTCTTCAAGAAATATTTTAAAGACCTGGAAAATGGAGGGGGAATATTATACTGCATTAGAAATCCAGTCTCTTGGACCTCCTTTTACGTATTTTCGGCACGATTGTGTTTCTGTAAATGGTAGCTAGGTAGTCACTGGAAGGAGAGCTATGCACCAATCCCCTGTGATGATGCATAGAACCAGCCAGGCCTAGCACCTAATGTCCGACCCCGCCTTCTCGTGGTGCAGACCGTTAGTTCCTTTCAAAAGAGATACTCTCTTGTGGAAGTGAATGGAAGGGGAGGGCTGCCAGATTACTGTGGCCTACTGATCTGGACAACTATGGCTACTTTTCTTTTTTTTTCTACCCTGCTGAGGAGTGGTCAACCACACAGGGTCATGGTGCTGACCATATAAACCCACTGGACTGGACAGATATATGGCTCTGAGCTTGATTATGGATTTTGATTTTGCTGCACTGGTGGGCTTTTGTGGAGGGAAAATCTTCCGCTGTGTTTTCTGTTTGTTTGTGGGTTGACAGCCCCAAGGGAATAGATTCACAGGATATGTTTATCAGCTGGTGGATAATCCTGAGCAGAAGTCATCGCAGGCACCTGAACTCTTTGCTTCTATTGGCATCGTCAAATTCTACATTGGAGGAAGTCTTCCAGTGTAGATGGCTTCAGCCTTTAGTGGTGGGGGAACGGGTCTTTGCCCCATGTCTGCGATTAGGGAGCTGTTTAATATTGTCGGCATTCCCTCTCTCAATAAACATAGTTTCCTTAAACGTCCCACTAACCGTTTTCTCTCCATAGGTAGCTGGAATGTGAGGACTGTGCACAGAGCTTATTCTCTTGATGTCCTCACACAAGAATTCCACCATTATAATTTAGATATTCTCGGCTTGCAAGAGACCAGATGGACAGATAAAGGTCAGATTCTTAAAAATAATCTTAAATTTTTCTTTTCAGAGAGGAAAGATAATAAGCATCTCTAAGGCTTAGGTCTGTTTCTCAGCAGACATGCTAGTGATGCTCTTCTAGGATATGAGTGCATTAAGGAAAGGTTTCTTACAGCAAAATTTCAGACAAGTATTAAAGACTTGAATGTTATCTGTTGTTATGCCCCCACTGAGGATGCCGATGAGGATGAGAAGGATAGGTTTTACGGACAACTTCAGGATATTTTGAATTCTGTCAAGAAAGGAGATATTACCCTTGTTCTAGGTGACTTCAATGCCAAAGTTGGTACTGACTCTGACCTTTGGGGAGGGGTGATAGATCCTTTTGGTATTGGTAGCAGCAATGGGCAGCGTCTCCTACAGATAAGTAAACTGAATAGTTTCAGAATAACTAACACTTATTACAAACACATGACATACATAAGTACACATGGGGTTCACCTGATGGGCTGCATAAGAATATGATTGATTATATATTAACAGCAAATGGGCTAGTTCTGTTAGGAATACCAGGTCATATAGGGGAGCTGAAATTGGATCTGATCATTACCTTGTTAAAAGTGTCTTGCAACCTAAACTTAAAAAGTGTTGTGCTATGATCAAAAAATTTACCTTTAAAACTGAAGCTCTGAAAGATCTAGTTATAGCTAAAGCTTACCATGATAGGTTACCTAGTCATCATGACAATCATGGTTTGCTTACTACTGAGGTTGCGGAAGAATGGGATCATTTTAAACAGGCTTTGCCGAGTGGTTAGCGCGCTTGGCTACTGATCTACGGGACCTGGGTTCGAGCCCCGGGTAAGGCATGGATATTCATGTTGTTTTCTGCTGAGGTCCTGCCATCCTCTCAGATCTTCTACTGTGGCATATAAACTGACAGGCTCCTGTCAGACCTCTGTGGCAAGCAGCTGCTTGAGGGGGTATTTATTATTTTTTATTTTATTTTTGGACACTAACAGTACTCTTTTAGGAAAAAAGGAGCAGAAGAGACGGAATTATCTGAGTGATAAGGCACTTGAGCTTATTTCGGAAAGAAAGAACTGCAGGAATGTCCTTAATCAATACCCTACTAGTCCTAATAGAAAGCATTACAGAGAACTTAATAAACGTGGATAAGATCAGTTAGCTGCTGATAAGAATCTCAGGCATGATGACTTGGCTGACAAAGCCGAGGAAGCAGTTAGACAGCACAACAGCAGAGAGCTGTACCAGATAGTTAACGTTTTGTGTGGTAGAAAACGGACAGGTATACAGGGATTGAAGGATAAATAAGGTAAGGAATGTGAGGATTATGTCATGGCTATGTGGGCTGAGTATTTCAGTGATGTTCTAAACAATGTAGTTAGTTCTACTCCTATTGTTTGCAATGATGATAGATGCATTGGTGGCTTTAATGTTGGCCCTATAACACAGTCTGAAGTTATTTTGGTTATTTCTAAACTTAAACTTCATAAATCCCCAGGGGTAGATGAAATTACTACTGAAATGCTTAGAGCTGGGAATGTTTCAGTTACCACTTGGATGACTGAAATTCTGAATATCTTTTATGATAAAGGCATGGTTCCTAAGGATTTTACCAGAACTATTATCAAAAAAGGTGATTTGCAGTTCTTGTGATAACTATAGGGGTATCAGCCTGCTCTCTGTTCCAGGTAAAGTTCTTTCCATGATTGTGCTTAATAGAATTAAGAATCTGGTTGACAGTTAATTGTGTGATGAGCAATGTGGATTCAGAAGTGGTAGGGGATGTGTGGATCAGATATTTTCACTTAGGCAGATTCTTGAGAAATGTTTAGAGTTTCAGAAACCTTTGGTTGCTAGCTTTATGATTTCAAAAAGGCTTTCAACTCTATTGATCATCATAATTTGTGGTTGATTGTGAGATCATATGGTATACCTGACAAGTTAGTTAACATAATGAAAGCTCTCTATAATAACACTGAGTCATGTGTGAAAGTTGGTAAGGCTTGTAGCAATTGGTTTAGCATTACTTCTGGTGTTCCACAAGGGAGCATTTTGTCTTCTTTTCTCTTTAGCTTGGTTATTGATTATGTTATGCGAAATTCACTTCAAGGGAAAGATTTTGGCCTTAAATGGACTGGAGATACGAAAATTTATGATTTAGATTATGCTGATGATTTAGCCCTTTTGGCAAATGATGTTGATGAGATGAACTCTCATTCGAGCAGTTGAAGAGACTGGTAGTAGAGTAGGTTTGGTTATAAACAGAGAGAAAACTAAAGTGATGAAAATTGGTCAGGCAGGTTGTGATTCAGTTCATATGAATGGTTGCAGTCTTGAGCAGGTGTCACAGTTTAATTATCTTGGGAGCTATGTAACAGATAATGGTGATATGCGGCATGAGATTAACAGACGAATAGGGATTGCTGCCGGGACTTTTGAAAATCTATAGAGATTGTGGAGAAATAGGCGTATACACCTAAAGACTAAAATTAGACTGTATAATAGTTTGGTCCTTTCTAGGGTTAGTTATGGTAGTGAAACTTGGACACTTTGTAAACAAGATAACAGGAAACTAGATGCTTTTGATTCCAGATGCTTACGCAGTATCTTGGGCATTAGATTACCACTTTTTAACTAATGATGAGGTTAGAGAAAACAGTTTGCAACTTCCTTTAAGCAGCATATTGTGCAGAGAGAGACTCCGTTGGTTTGGCCATGTTGCCCGTATGGATAATTATAGATTGGCGAATAGGGTTATGAACAATGTGCCTAAAGGCCTCAGAAAGAAGGGGAGACCTAGGATGCAGTGGGCAGACAATGTCAAACAGGACCTTTTTAGAATTGTTGTGTAGTGGCCAGATGCAGTAGATGTAGCTGAGGATAGACTTGCTTAGAGAACTAAATTGCATGTCTGGTTGGACCTCCATAGCCCATGGCTGCTTGAGGATGATGATGATGATGTGTTTCTTGCCCCCCCCCCCCCCCACCTCATTTTTTTTCTAGGTCCGAGTCTGCAAAGGTTATTTGTTGACAGAATTCCAAGACATAGTTTTCTGGAAAAAATGTGTTTCGATGATGACTCATTTTTTCTGCAAAAGTATATCTTGAATTCTATGTCGACAGGTAATCTGTGTATTTACTATTGATTGATTATTGCATCAGTAACGCTTTATCATGAACGACCCTCCCTATTTATATTGAAAAATATTGGAAAGTTGACTTCTCCGATCATAGATGGCACCATTAGTGACAAGGTCGGGGAGATTTAAAAAACAAGTAGTGAATAAAGGAAGGAGCTGGCGATAGTTTAATGATTAGAACACCTGGCATATAATTGGGAGGCTTGGGTCGAGTCCCATTCATCGGCAAAACTTATTTTTTGTACAAAAGTATTTTATTAATAATAAGTCTGTGGGAAATTCGAACCATTCTGTAAAAGTTTTGGTTGTTCTCAACAGGTACACACATAGCCTATAATCTTCCCCCAGGTGAAGAAAAAGTTCCCACAAAGTTTGGTGCCTCTAGCTGTTTATGGGGCTGAATGCATAAGTACACAGGACAGACACTCCATATACATATATAATAGTTGTACTTACCACTACAAAAAAAGGACCTCCAAAGTTATGTAAGTTAACCATTTATGGTCACATGTTTTCTTCCATCGTCGACCCTAAACGTCGTTTCTTCTTCCTCTTGTAACTAGAAATTTAACATTAAAAAAATTAATTTTAACTCATTTTAATAAGCATATGATTTTGAAAAAGAGAAAAAAAAGAATACTACTATTTTCCAAATAAACGTTAATAAGCACTCTAAACCATAGATTCCCAACGGGGGCGATACCGCCCCCCCCCCCCCCCCCCCCCAGTGGGCGCTGGAGCCTTCCATGGGGGCGGTAGCGAATCCAGAGGCAAATGGGGGGCGTTGAGGCAGTCAAGAGGAGCGGTCAAATAAATGAATAAATTTAATGGAATTTTCTGTGACAACCTTTTTATCTCTTCTATTCTGTGGTGTCTTCCTGGTGATTCTGGTCATCCACTACCTCATCCGTCATGTACAGCTTTTCAACTGCAGCTTGGACAATAAGTTCCCTGCTACCGCCTACTAGCGTACTGGTACGTCTGAAGTCGACTGAGATGCTCTCAAAAGTTCTCTTCAAGATCACAGATTGGATATAAGCTTCAATATGTTTTCCCACTCCAAGTCGCTTTGAGTACGCTTTATGGTACGTAGTTACAATACCATCCCACGTCAGAACATAAGGTATAATATTAACATTACACTTGTGAATTAGGCTCAACTCATTAGCCAGCAGATCATACTTCCTCTTCTTTTCAACCTCTACTGTCTGCAGGTTATCCTGAGATGTTATTCCTACTTAAATAATTGTAATCTCATTCAATACCTTAACATTCACTACTATATCAGGCTTATTATGTTGGACATGTGTGTCCGTCCTGATAGGCAAATCAACCTTGATGCAATAATAATAATAAATTTATTATATTTAATATTTTTTTATAATTTTTTTTAATATAATAAAATACTTTGAAAATACATGTTTTCATGAATAAATATTTTATCTAGCTATGTAAATTATCTTATTGTTATCGCGTTAATAAGCATTTTTAAATTAGCATTAGGTATACCTATACCTAATTTGTTTTAGTTTAGAATAGATTGACGGTGACAAGTCCTTGCAAGTTGATAGGCAAACACGCGGTTCATGCAATTTAACATGTTTCGACAAGAATATGGGAGCTTGAAATGACGTTTACGGAGCAAGTGCGCCGGCATCGCAAACATACAAGTTAATGCGTGCACAAAATCAAATCTATAAAAGGGATAGCTCTAGGAATGTTTTATTATTTTTATGTGCTTCGCCGTGATAAATAGTCGTGAGTGATAAGTGTTAGAAGTCATTATAAACATTATTTTTATAACTATCTATAAATCTGTTGAGAAGTTAATTTGTATTTGAAAATGTCTGAATCTACATCTAAAAAGAAATGCCGGCAGTACAGTATTGAGTATTTTGAAATATGGATTTACGTACTCTCCTACAAACCAATCATTACCTATGTGTTTAATTTGCCGAAAAGTTTTTTCAATGAAGCTATGAAACCTTCTAGGCTACAAGAACATTTAAATAAAATGCATGCTGATAAGAAGAACAAAGATTTATCCTATTTTCAAGAACTGGAAAAGCAATATTTAAAACAGCCAACTATGTCAAACCTTTTTGCGTCGTCTTCTAAACAAGATGATGATGGACTACGAGCCTCATATAACGTTTCATTGTTAATCGCAAAAGCAGAAAAACCACACACAATTGGCGAGGAATTAATATTGCCGGCAGTCAAAGAGATATTAAAAACTGTTATTCATCATAAGACACCGTCAGATATCATCAAAAAAATCCCTCTCAGTAATAATTCAGTGCAAAGAAGAATAGATGAAATGGCAAAAGACGTTGAAATATCATTATGTGATTACTTAAAGACTTGCAAATTTTCCATTCAACTCGATGAATCAACTCTACCAAATAACGAAGCTCTACTCTTATCATACGTACGATTTATAAAAGAAGAAAAAAATTCATGAAGAGTTATTATTTGCTAAAAATTTGGAATCTGATACAAAGGGAGAATCTATATTTAATACCATGAAAAATTTTTTCAAGAGAAAGAAATTCCTATTTGCAATTATCTGTCTGCTGCTACTGATGGTGCTCCAGCAATGACAGGACGTCATAAGGGTTTCATAGCGCATTTGAAACAAGCAGTACCAAATGTACTCGCTGTATATTGTATTATTATTCATCCTCAGCATTTGGTTGCAAAAAATTTGAATGAACGTCTGCATACGTCGCTCCATTACGTTATTAAAGCAATCAATAAGATTAGAAGCAATTCATTGAATGACCGATTATTTGGTAAGCTTTGTAATGAAAATGATGAAGATTACAATCACTTGCTGCTGCACACAGAAGTACGTTGGCTCTCTAAAGGTGTTTGTCTGAATCGTTTTTCCAATCTGACTCAGTACTGGACTTTCTTGAAGACAGAGACGAAAAATTGTGCGAAAACCTGATTACGTCAAAAAATGACATCGCTTATTTGACAGACCTGTTTAAAATATTTAATCAAGTTAATTTACAATTGCAAAGTAATGAATTGAAGTGAATTAAAACAAAAAACGTCATAGCTGCTTTTGCAGGAAAACTTCTATTCAAACGAAATCTAGGTAGAGGTGAATACAACCACTTTCCCACATTATCAGCAGTCTCTGCAAAATCGGAAGATTTACTTACTGCCAACACTTGGAAGTTCTTCATGTTGATTTTACGGAGCGTTTCCAGGATATTTTAAACATGAATATACCGAGTTGGGTTTTAGATCCTTTCGCAAACACAGATACTGAAGAATCATCAAATTTGGAAGAGGAACTCTTAGAACTCACGACTAACGAAGCACTCAAAGTAAAATTCAAACATGGATACCAAGAGTTCTGGCTTCAAAAATCAATACCAGTTCTCTACCCTGGATTGTGGGCAATAGTACAGAAGTTTTTAATCGCATTTCCTTCGTCCTATATGGCTGAGCGTGGATTCAGTGCAGTAGCTAATTTACTGTCAAAGAAGAGGAACAGACTACACATCACTGAACGTGGCGATCTGCGATTGATGTTAACGAAATTGGAACCCGACATTAACAAATTGTTAACACTCCACCAGCCTCAACCATCTCATTAATTTTTTTATTTATTATTAATTTTGTGTTTATCTCATTATTTTTTTATTTCTTATTGATTCTGTGTTTATTTTTAAAATTTTAATAAACAATTTTATTGTACATTTGGTTGTCGTTTTATTAATTTCTGCTTTATGATTTTAATAGATAAATAAATTAGGTACAGATAATATGCAACAATATTTTAATATTTCATATAAAATTAACTATTATGGACTAGGGGGGCGTTGAAATTTTTGTTCTCTTCTAAAGGGGGCGATGGTCCAGAAAAGGTTGGGAATCACTGCTTTAAACCCAGACGTTGGGGGGGATACAAATTAATTAACATAAAATTGTATGTTTTTAGAGAGAAATTAAAAATTCTTTTTGGGTTGGACAGACATTGATGAAATATTACAATTTGCATTTCCCGAACCTCCTAAAATTCTATAATTGCCTCTTCTAACGGTGGAAAAAAAATCGAGAAATCCCAAAATTTAAAGCGAATATTGCAAACGATGTATTTATACTAAACTTTGAAATTTTGGTCGTGGAATGTGACAGTCTTGAAGATTTCATTGACAACAATGAATTGACCTCTACGCCCAAGATAGGTAAGAAATGGAACGGTTTTGTTTTAAGAGACAATTGGAAATCTCCTTTTTATTGATACTAATGAAATATAATTCGCATTTTCAAAGGTAGTTTTAATTTATATCATTAGGGATCACTAAATAAACAAATGGCAAAACTTAACGAATGTTCCAAGTGATCTCTCTGTGGTAGAAATTTCTGCCGGTAGCATTCTGTTTTGGTAGAAATTCCTCTGACAGCAATGATCTGCCCACTATTTTCAGAGGAGTGAGAGAAAAGCAACTTTTCTAATTTGAGAACTAAAAGACAAATACTTCTTATGTTGTATAATTGCTCATAAAATAATAATATGTGCATTTTCTCCCATCTTGCATTAAAAAAATTAAAAAAAATAACCCCTCAAGCAGCTGCTTGTCACAGAGGTCAGGAGCCTTTCAGTTTATATGCCATAGTAGAAGGTCCATGAGGATGGCGGGAACTCAGCAGAAAAACAACACGAACATCCATAATTAAAACTTTTAAGGAATGAAACAGTAGCAAAGTAAGAATTTCATTCTCTTTGAATGGTTGGGTTGTTTTACCTCTGAGCGGCACTTTTTTGCACACCATGGGCTAAATGGCCAGGTCACATGGACCCCGAAGGCTCAGAGAAGGTTGGGGGAGTTGTTGGGTTGTTTTTCCTCTAAGCGGCACTTTTTTGCACACCATGGGCTAAATGGCCAGGTTACATAAACCCCAAAGGCTCAGAGAAGGTTGGGGGAGGGGACCCACTAGAACAGCTGTTGGGAGACAGATGGTAGCCTCCCGTCAAGGTCATCCAGCGTGTTCTTTTACGTGCACAGGGTATGGCTCTTCCGCACACGGGGCCACGGCTTAACGTCCATCCGACGGACGGCGGCCTTTCCAAGCCCATCGGGTCCCCTACTGACCGTGGGCTGGGCGGGGAATTTTGCGGAGATAAATGTCAACGCTGACCCAGCTGGGACTCGAACCTGAGAACTACAGATTACGAGCCTGGCGCGCTACCAACTGAGCCACCCCCGCCCCCATTCTCTTTGAAAACGAGATTCCCATATGGTCAGAGGCGATATGCATTCTTCTAGTTATTTTATACATTCAGCACCCTCTGGCAGTGGAAATTTGAACTACTGCATAATTGGTAAAATAGACTATTAATATTTTATTAGTACCTGTAAAGCACAAAAAATGCTTTTCATTTATCTATTAAGGCAGAAAAGTTGCATTTTATCAACACTCTCTTGCTATAACAAGACAAACCATTGCTATTTGTGTAAACAACTTGACCATTACACTCTAAATAAATAAAAAATAAATACCCTTTCAAGCAGCTGCTTGCCACAGAGGTCTGACAGGGGCCTGTCAGTTTATATGCCATAGTAGAAGGTCTGAGAGGATGGCAGGACCTCAGCAGAAAAACAACACGAACATCCATGCCTTACCCGGGGCTCGAACCCAGGTTCCTTAGATCAGTAGCCAAGAGCGCTAACCACTCGGCCATGGGACGGACTAATAATAAATACCCCCTCAAGCAGCTGCTTGCCACAGAGGTCTGACAGGAGCCTGTCAGTTTATATGCCATAGTAGAAGGTCTGAGAGGATGGCAGGACCTCAACAGAAAAAAGACACAAACGCCATGCCTTACCCGGGGCTCGAACCCAGGTTCCTTAGATCAGTAGCCAAGCGCGCTAACCACTCGGCCATGGGACGGACTAATAATAAATACCCCCTCAAGCAGCTGCTTGCCACAGAGGTCTGACAGGAGCCTGTCAGTTTATATGCCATAGTAGAAGGTCTGAGAGGATGGCAGGACCTCAACAGAAAAAAGACACAAACAGCCATGCCTTACCCGGGGCTCGAACCCAGGTTCCTTAGATCAGTAGCCAAGCGCGCTAACCACTCGGCCATGGGACGGACTAATAATAAATACCCCCTCAAGCAGCTGCTTGCCACAGAGGTCTGACAGGATCCTGTCAGTTTATATGCCATAGTAGAAGGTCTGAGAGGATGGCAGGACCTCAGCAGAAAAACAACACGAACATCCATGCCTTCACCCGGGGCTCGAACCCAGGTCCCGTACCAAAAATTTAAGTTTCTATCATAAATAGATCGCTTGCAATATTCGTTTAACGACTGGTATTTCCAGCTTTTTTCAGTCCCTAGAGGCCGCATTTCGAGTTTTTATTTACTGTCTTTAATTACTTTCTAACAGTGGAAATTCCAACTGATGGGGATTCGAAAAATGCAAATATTAATATTTTGTTAATACCTATAACCCCGCCCCCCCCCAAAAAAAGTGAGAGATTGTTTCGTTTATCTCTTAAAAAAAGTTTTATTTTTGCACCCCCTTTTGGCTAAGAGGGTAAAGCTTTGTTGCCGTTATAAACCTTCTGACCATAACACTCTACTACCAAAATTTCAAATTTCTAGTGTAAACAGTTTGCAATATTCTTTTGAAATGTTAGCATTTTCCACCGCTAGAGGGCGCAATTAAAGCTATTTGAAGATTTCAAAATTGCAAATCGAATTGCAATATTTCTTTGAAATCTATCCAACCCAAAAAGAATTTTTCATTTATCTCAAAGTAAAAAATTTGATTGTCTATAGACGGACAGACAACAGCTAACAGAGAGATGGGTTGGGTTGGGTTGTTTTACCTCTGAGCGGCACTTTTTTGCACACCATGGGCTAAATGGCCAGGTCACATGGACCCCGAAGGCTCAGAGAAGGTTGGGGGAGGGGACCCACTGGAACAGCTGTTGGGAGACAGATGGTATCCTCCCGTCAAGGCCATCCAGCGTGTTCTTTAACGTGCACAGGGTGTGGCTCTCCCGCACACGGGGCCACGGATTAACGTCCCATCCGACGGACGGCGGCCTTTCCAAGCCCATCGGTGTCCCCTACTGACCGTGGGCAGAGCGGGGAATTTTTGCGGAGATAAATCTCAACGCTGACCCAGCTGGGACTCGAACCTACAGAGAGATGGACAGACAGACGAACAAATATTAGCATAAGCAGATGACAAAGTGGAAACATTATTAGCTCGTTTTTCAGACGAATCTTAAAAAAAATTATTTGTTGGTTTTCAGTTAGCTCATTTCACATTTGCAGCCGATTGCCGTCTTCTGGTGGAGTTTCTTGGAAAAAATATTCATTAATTTATTTCTATGAGTGGAATTTTTACACCCAAATGCAGCTCAGTGAGGCATTGATAAAATATGGAAGCTTTTATAGGCAAAAAAAGCGGTAGAAATGTATAAAAATGTAACAACTAAGAAGTTTTAACTAAGTGCACACACTAACTCATAGGCTTTCGGGGGGCGGTGGTGGCTCAGTCGGTAGCGCGCCAGGCTCGTAATCTGTAGTTCCCAGGTTCGAGTCCCAGCTGGGTCAGCGTTGAGATTTATCTCCGCAAAATTTCCCCGCCCTGCTCACGGTCAGTAGGGGACACCGTCATCATCATCATCATCCTCAAGCAGCCATGGGCTAAGGAGGTCCAACCAGACCGTGCAATTTAGTTCTCCAAGCAAGTCTATCCTGAGCTACATCTACTGCATCTGGCCACTGCACACCAATTCTAACAAGGTCTTGTTTGACTCCCCTTCTTTCTGAGGCCTTTAGGCACACTGTTCATAACCCTATTCGCCAATCTATAATTATTCATACGGGCAACATGGCCAAACCAACGGAGTCTCTCTCTGCACAATATGCTGCTTAAAGGAGGTTGCAAACTCCTTTGCCTAATCTCATCATTAGTTACAAAGTTGAACCACCTAATGCCCAAGATACTGCGTAAGCATCTGGAATCAAAAGCATCTAGTTTCCTGTTATCTTGTTTACAAAGTGTCCAAGTTTCACTACCATAACTAACCCAAGAAAGAACCAAACTATTATACAGTCTAATTTTAGTCTTTAGGTGTATACGCCTATTTCTCCACACTCTCCATAGGTTCTTAAAAGTCCCGGCAGCAATCCCTATTCGTCTGTTAATCTCATGCCGCACATCACCATTATCTGTTACATAGCTCCCAAGATAATTAAACTGTGACACCTGCTCAAGACTGCAACCATTCAGATTAACTAAATCACAGCCTGCCTGACCAATTTTCATCACTTTAGTTTTCTCTCTGTTTATAACCAAACCTATTCTACTACCAGTCTCATCAACAGCTCGAATGAAAGAGTTCATCTCATCAACATCATTTGCCAAAAGGGCTAAATCATCAGCATAATCTAAATCAGAAATTTTCGTATCTCCAGCCCATTTAAGGCCAAAATCTTTCCCTTGAAGTGAATTTCGCATAACATAATCAATAACCAAGCTAAAGAGAAAAGGAGACAAAATGCACCCTTGTCGAACACCAGAAGTAATGCTAAACCAATTGCTACAAGCCTTACCAACTCTCACACATGACTCGGTGTTATTATAGAGAGCTTTCATAATGTTAACTAACTTGTCTGGTATACCATATGATCTCACAATCAACCACAAATTATGACGATCAACAGAGTCGAAAGCCTTTTTGAAATCAACAAAGCTAGCAACCAAAGGTTTCTGAAACTCTAAACATTTCTCAAGAATCTGCCTAAGTGAAAATATCTGATCCACACATCCCCTACCAGTTCTGAATCCACATTGCTCATCACGCAATTGACTGTCAACCAGATTCTTAATTCTATCAAACACAATCATGGAAAGAACTTTACCTGGAACAGAGAGTAGGCTGATACCCCTATAGTTATCACAAGAACTGCGATCACCTTTTTTGAAAATAGGGATAATAATAGCTCTGGTAAAATCCTTAGGAACCATGCCTTTATCATAAAAGATATTCAGAATTTCAGTCATCCAAGTGGTAACCGAAACATTCCCAGCTCTAAGCATTTCCGTAGTAATTTCATCTACCCCTGGGTATTTATGTGGTTTAAGTTTAGAAACAGCCAAAATAACTTCAGATTGTGTTATAGGGCCAACATTAAAGCCACCAATGCATCTATCATCATTACAAACAATGGGAGTAGAACTAACTACATTGTTTAGAACATCACTGAAATGCTCAGCCCACCTAGCCATGACAGAATCCTCCCCTTCTATAACCGTACCTTGTTTATCCTTCAATCCTTGTATGCCTGTCCGTTTTCTACCACACAAAACATTAACTATCTGGTACAGCTCTATGCTGTTGTGGTGTCTAACTGCTTCCTCGGCTTTGTCAGCCAAACCATCAAGCCAAAGATTCTTATCAGCAGCTATCTGATCCTTTACAAGTTTATTAAGGTCTCTGTAATGCTTTCTATTAGGACTAGTAGGGTATTGATTAAAGACATTCCTGCAGTTCTTTCTTTCCGAAATAAGCTCAAGTGCCTTATCACTCAGATAATTCTGCCTCTTCTGCTCCTTTTTTCCTAAAAGAGTTCTGTTAGTGTCCAAAAACGCCTGTTTAAAATGATCCCATTCTTCCTCAACTTCAGTAGTAAGCAAACCATGACTGTCATAATGACTAAGTAACCTATCATGGTAAGCTTTGGCTATAACTGGATCTTTCAGAGCTTCAGTATTAAAAGTAAATTTTTTAACCGTAGCACAACACTTTTTAAGTTTAAGTTGCAACACACTTTTAACAAGGTAATGGTCAGATTCAATTTCAGGTCCCCGATATGCCCTGGTATTCCTAACAGAACTATCCCATTTGCTGTTAATTAATATGTAATCAATCATATTCTTATGCAGCCCATCAGGTGAAACCCATGTGTACTTATGTATGTCGTGGTGTTTGTAATAAGTGTTAGTTATTCTGAATCCATTGAGTTTACTTACCTGTAGGAGACGTTGCCCATTGCAGCGACCAACACCAAAAGGGCCTATTACTCCTTCCCAAAGGGCAGAGTCAGTGCCAACTTTGGCATTGAAGTCACCAAGAACAAGGGTAATATCTCCTTTCTTGACAGAATTCAAAATATCCTGAAGTTGTTCATAAAACCTATCCTTCTGATCCTCATCGGCATCCTCAGTGGGGGCATAACAGCAGATAACATTCAAGTCTTTAACGCTTGTCTGAAATTTTGCTGTAAGAAACCTTTCATTAATGCACTCATATCCTAGAAGAGCATCGCTAACGTGTCTGCTGAGAAGCAGACCCACGCCTTGGTGATGCTTATTGTCGTCCCTCCCTGAAAAGAGAAATTTAAGATTATTTTTAAGAATCTGACCTTTATCTGTCCATCTGGTCTCTTGCAAGCCGAGAATATCTAAATTATAACGGTGGAATTCTTGTGTGAGGACATCAAGAGAAAAAGCTCTGTGTAGAGTCCTCACATTCCAACTACCTATGGAGAGAAAATGGTTAGTGGGATGTTTAAAGAAACTATGTTTATTGAGAGAAGGAATGCCGACAATATCAAACAGCCCCCTAATCGCAGACATGGGGCAAAGACCCGTTCCCCCACTACTAAAGGTTGAAGCCATCTACACTGGAAGACTTCCTCCAATGTAGAATTTGACGATGCCAATAGAAGCAAAGAGTTCAGGTGCATGCGATGACTTCTGCTCAGGATTATCCACCAGCTGATAAACATATCCTGTGAATCTATTCACTTGGGGCTGTCAACCCACAAACAAACAGAAAACACAGCGGAAGATTTTCCCTCCACAGAAGCCCACCAGTGCAGCAAAATCAGGATCCATAATCAAGCTCAGAGCCATATATCTGTCCAGTGGGTTTATATGGTCAGCACCAGGATCCTGTGTGGTTGACCACTCCTCAGCAGGGTAGAAAAAAAAGAAAAGTAGTCATAGTTGTCCAGATCAGTAGGCCACACTAATCTGGCAGCCCTCCCCTTCCGTTCACTTCCACAAGAGAGTATCTCTTTTGAAAGTTACTAACGGTCCGCACCACGAGAAGGCGGGGTCGGACATTAGGTGCTAGGCCTGGCCGGTTCTATGCATCATCACAGGGGATTGGTGCATAGCTCTCCTTCCAATGACTACCTAGCTACCAATTACAGACCGATGAGCTTGGAAAAGCCGCCGTCCGTCGGATGGGACCTTAAGCCGTGGCCCCGTGTGCGGGAGAGCCATACCCTGTGCACGTTAAAGAACACGCTGGGTGGCCTTGACGGGGAGGCTACCATCTGTCTCCCAACAGCTGTTCCAGTGGGTCCCCTTCCCCAACCTTCTCTGATCCTTCGGGGTCCATGTGACCTGGCCATTTAGCCCATGGTGTGCAAAAAAGTGCCGCTCAGAGGTAAAACAATCCAATCCATAGGCTTTCGTCTCACGGTACGACAAAATATGACGTCCATAAACCACGTGATTCAATCACCCAATGGCAGTCAATCACCGAGATGGCCAGCCTCTAATTATACAGGATCTCTAGTATCAGTTATCGTTGTGCTATTACCATATTATTCACTTATGCTATTTTATTGCAAAACTTATCCCCCTTCAAATGTAAAAATCAAGATGGAAAGAGAGGACAGAAGAGAAAGCATGTTACACATAGTTTATAAAAAATTAGAAATTATAAAGACAAAACGGAAGAAAAATGACTAATTCAGAAATGCAATATTGAGTCGTCAGTGTTATATGCCACTAGCGCTCAGAAAGAACAGTTACAGAATATATTATTATATTTGATTGTTTTAACACTCTTTTGCTTCTTTATAATCAACTAGGTCAATCCAACTACTGAATATTAGACATACTTTTATATAATTTCATTTGTTTATATTTAACAAATTAAATAACATTTGTAATCGCTATAACACTATATATTTAGTCGTTAATAAATGTTTATAATAATTAATATTCATTGAAATGTGCTTCTCAAAAATTACTCAACAACTAAACATATCTCTCTAAAATCCCGATTCCCAAGAGTGTCGGATTTTAAAAAGTTTGCTGCAGTAGGTATACATTGAAGCCATGATGATGATCAAGACCAAAAGTGACCTAACGTCCCAATTATTCAATGCGTTTGCTTTGTTCCACATAATGTTTATCCGGTGCTTCTTATTCCCACAAAATATGCCAGTTTTTAATATTTGTCCTGCTGCGTACTTAGTCCTGCTTTTCATGCTTGTCCAGGTAGTTGTTTAGTAGTACTAAATGTCTCACATTCAAATGTTTGTTATGCTGCCCACTTGGTCCTGCAAAATGGTCTTTAAAATAAATAAATAAAATAAATACCCCCTCAAGCAGCTGCTTGCCACAAAAGTCTGACAGGAACCTGTCAGTTTATATGCCACAGTAGAAGGTCTATGAGGATGGCAGGACCTCAGCAGAAAACAACACGAATGCTTCTCTTAATGTCTGCGAAGTCCAACAGTTTATCTTGCCTTTTAATATTTGTTTCTCCGCCTTCTTAGTCTCAAAAAGTCCCACATTTTCTTATTTGTCTTACCACCTACTTAGTTCTGAGAAATGCCTCTCCTTTTAAATATTTCTCGCTACCTGTTTAATTTCACAAAATGTCTCGCATTTTAATGTGTGTCGCGCAACTTTCTTTACCCAGTCTTTTCATGTTTGTCCCACTATCCGCTTAGTCCCACAAAATGTTTCATCTTATAATGTTGTCATCATTGATCAGAAAATGTTTGTCCCCCCCCCCCAACTTCAGAATGAGATTAAGAGCAAAAGTGGCAAAATATTATTAAACTTATTTATATTTCATGCGTTTTCCAAGAACTTTTCTAAAAAGCGTAAAACGCAGGGTGAAATATTATACTGCCTGCATTGGTGATTAAGTCTCTGCCCCCCTCCCCCCTTATATCTTTTCGGCTGGATTTTGTTTCTTTCCTCCCCCTAGATTTTTTCCTAGATCTGAGCCTGCTTTCTATTATTATTGATAATACATGTATAGTCAACATTAACGACAAAATGGCTCTGTGTGCAAGAAAGTGCCGTTCAGTGGTAAAACTACCTAAATCTGGCATAACAATGACGGCGAAAAAATTTCGCATGTTTATAGAATTCAGCACTGGAAGGTGATGAATTATAAAACTGTATTTTTATATAATGTTGTATTTTTAATAATAATAATGCCTTTATTGAAACGCACACACAATTGCATTAAATAGAAAATAACAATAAAATTTACAAGTTTTTCTTATACAATCACTAGCGTAACCAAGATTAAGCCAAAATATTTGGAAGTATAGGAGGCTTCAAAAAATTTTGTTATATTTTTATTAATACCAGTTAATGATACCATACAATCTAGTGAAAAAATGTACAAAGGGGGGGGGGGCAAACAGACCGGATTTACAATACAGTATAACATTTCTCACTCCGTTCTAAAAGTCTTTAAAAAATATTTTTGAAAAATGCATGAAATAGAAATAAGTTTAGTAATTTTGTTGCCTGCATTACCCTTACTAGCATTCTGAAAGAGGATGGGGGGGGGGGGAGAGCAAGGTCGCTCCCTCCCTCCCTTAGATCCGGCCCTGGTACTACCTATTTCATTCATATATATATATTTCTTTCGTATATTTCGTTTAAAAATGCTTTTTTCTTTAGCAAAACGATGTTTTGTAAGTTCTTATTTACCTTGTGCTGGAACAAAAAAATATTGCTAGGTATTTGGTAGTTCGCAAAAAAAAAGCGAAAAAAAAAACTGTCTTTTTTACTTTACTTAAACGTAAGAGTACTTTGAGCAGTTAGCGACATAATTATGTTAATTTTCGTTTAATTTTAATGTTTTTCTTTTTTGCCAACGTGCTAACTGGCTAAACGTTTCATTTTTTAAATAAATATTGCAATTTTATTGTTTTTTTTTTTGCAAACGAGCTAACTTGCTAAACGTTTCAGTGTCCGTAACTTTTTAAATAAATATTGCTAGGTATTTGGTAGTTCGCAAAAAAAAAAAAGCGAAAAAAAAAAGTCTTTTTTACTTTACTTAAACGTAAGAGTATTTTGAGCAGTTAGCGACATAATTATGTTAATTTTCGTTTAATTTTATTGTTTTTTTTTTTGCAAACGAGCTAACTGGCTAAACGTTTCAGTGTCCGTAACTTTTTAAATAAATATTGCTAGGTATTTGGTAGTTCGCAAAAAAAAAGCGAAAAAAAAAACTGTCTTTTTTACTTTACTTAAACATAAGAGTATTTTGAGCAGTTAGCGACATAATTATGTTAATTTTCGTTTAAATTTATTGTTTTTTTTTTTGCAAACGAGCTAACTGGCTAAACGTTTTAGTGTCCGTAACTTTCTAAATAAATATTGCTAGGTATTTGGTAGTTCGCAAAAAAAAAGCGAAAAAAAAAAGTCTTTTTTACTTTACTTAAACGTAAGAGTATTTTGAGCAGTTAGCGACATAATTATGTTAATTTTCGTTTAATTTTAATGTTTTTTTTTGCAAACGAGCTAACTGGCTAAACGTTTCAGTGTCCGTAACTTTTTAAATATTGAACGAATATTGTTGGAAATCGAGAATGAAATAGAGCTGATTGATATTTTTAAGTTATCTTCTGTCACATTTTTTCATAAAAAGCTTATTTAAGTTACTTAGTTCTCTACCTGAGTTACTATTCACATAATATGAAACTTGACGGGAAGCTCCCATTAGTCTCCTAACCCAATGGGTCCCCTTCCTTTACCAAGCTATATTTTCATACCTAGAACTGCTTGCATTCAAGTCATACATACTTTTGTTTCTTTTTACTATTTACAGATAAGTTTAGTCAACATTAACGACATAATGGTGCTTCTGCATAATAGTTCAATGTATTAAATTTAGAATATTGAATTTAGGCTAAACTGAATGAGAATCAAATCAATTCTTTGTCAATTCTAATTGATTTTGAAAGGGTCCCACTCAAATCTATACATTATAAACGAAATATTTTATGCCTAGAACTTGCAATTTATCACCTCACTGTAATTCTTGTTTTAGAACTGCTGCCATATCACGAAATCCAAACTACAGATTAGGCACATATTTATTCAAAAGATTTATTCGCCAATGGACTTAATGCTGCCATTCGTACTTTCGGTAACTTAAATTCCTCTATTTCTGCTTACTACGAAAAAGGTGTGATCATTAAAGATCAAACTGATCGTTTTCGAACTCGGAAGTATTAATATATTAACAAAAGAATTTTTAAATGAAGTTTCATATTCTCAGTTTCTAATTTTCAAAATGATAATTAACGAAAGATACTCTACCAAACTGAGTTGCATCGTCAGTCTTTTTTATGGTGTGGCTGGGTCATATAGGGTGCATTGACCCGATGCTTACAAGAGGCTCTCGTGGGGAACCAGTTAGAAATGATCAAGGGACCTTCCCCCTAGTTCCCCCTTTGCCGACAGAAAGAGGCCATCAAAGGTTCTTTCTGGCAAAAATTGAAACGGAAATTTTACAGATGTTCTCTACGATTTTTTCAGCGAAACTTCATCGTTAACTTATGAATAGAAATTTTGTAAACATTCACCGGATTTATTTAGTCATACTTAAAATCTGGATATCTTAAAAAGAGGATATTTATTTTAAGATATAAGAATAAATTCTTCCGCTTTTGTGTGTTAAAATGATCTGTATGGTATATATCAGGGGTTCTCAAACTGTATATCACGAGCAGCTTGGAACAGGGACATACACCACACCCCCTCCCGAAAATCTCGTCACCTTATATTAAATTTAAAACTTGTTTAAATAAAAAAAAATACCCCCTCAAGCAGCTGCTTGCCACAGAGGTCTGACAGGAGCCTGTCAGTTTATATGCCACAGTAGGAGATCTGAGAGGATGGCAGGACCTCAGCAGAAAAACGACACACACATCCATGCTTAATCCGGGGCTCGAACCCAGGTCCCTTAGATCAGTAGCCAAGCGTACTAACCACTCGGCCACGGGACGGCTAAAACCTGCTTTAAAATTCAAAACAGTTGTCTTTGTATAATTTTATTTTAGGCTCTATATTTTACGTCCGACACTAAAAATTGATTGAAAGAAAAATTATAAAAATCTCATTCGATATAGAATATCATTGTGACCATTCCTGTTCGGTGGAATATTTTAGTAATTGGGAAACCTACTCAAGTCTTATTCGCAGACTGAACTTACCCCAGAAACTAAATTTTCGGACTGTCCCCCCCCTCCCGAAACAATCCTGAGTACATGCCTGGCTTGAAAGGAGTTAGCAAAGCTCTGGCAGTTGTATATTTGCTTGTATTTTTAATGAATTTTTTGCAGTATTATAAAAAAAAGGGTTTTGCGAGAAATGTATTGTGTTAAAAGTAAAAAAAGATAATTTGTTTCCTTTTATCCTATCTATATATAATGAAATCGTTACATTTACTACGTAGGAGTCGCCTAATTTTATCTACAATTCTAGGGGGTTGCATAAATTCGTTGAAAATCTAGGGGTCACAGTGTCAAAAAGTTTGCGAATCCTTGTCATAAACGGATCAGAATTAGGTAGTAGGGTAGTTTTACCTCTGAGCGGCACTTTTTTGCACACCATGGGCTAAATGACCAGGTCACATGGACCCCGAAGGCTCAGAGAAGGTTGGGGGAGGGGACCCACTGGAACAGCTGTTGGGAGACAGATGGTAGCCTCCCGTCAAGGCCATCCAGCGTGTTCTTTAACGTTGGGTTGTTTTACCTCTGAGCGGCACTTTTTTTGCACACCATGTGCTAAATGGCCAGGTCACATGGACCCCGAAGGCTCAGAGAAGGTTGGCGGAGGGGACCCACTGGAACAGCTGTTGGGAGACAGATGGTAGCCTCCCGTCAAGGCCATCCAGCGTGTTCTTTAACGTGCACGGGGTATGGCTCTCCCGCACACGGGGCCACGGCTTAACGTCCCATCCGACGGACGGCGGCCTTTCCAAGCCCCATCGGTGTCCCCTACTGACCGTGGGCAGGGCGGGGAATTTTGCGGAGATAAATCTCAACGCTGACCCAGCTGGGACTCGAACCTGGGAACTACAGATTACAAGCCTGGCGCGCTACCGACTGAGCCAACCCCGCCCCAAGCAGCCGCTTGAGGGGGTATTTGTTATTATTATCTTCGCTAGATGGAGGATTTTATTGTGCTTCCCATGAATTTGAGGATTTCCCTGTACCTCTTGGAACCAAAGAATTTTCCTGCGCTCCCTTGGCTTCAATATTTCCCTGCGCCCTCTTGCACTCCTGGAACTTAAGGATTTCCTATGATCCCATAAACAGGAAAATTTCCTCACTTCTTGACCTTGAGGATCGAATTTCCTCTGCCTCCTTGAACTTGAAAATTCTCTTGTGACCCCTTAAACATGGAATTTTTCTGCACCACTTGAACTAGAGGAGTCTCCTGTAATGCAATAAACAAAAAAAATTTCCTTGTACCTTGAACTTGAGGATTGATTTTCTTGTGCTTCCCTAAACTTGAAAAATTCCCCTGTGGCCCCTTAAACATAAGGATTTTTCTATTCCCGCTTCCACTTGAGCCATCTTTGAACTTAAAGATTTTCCTCTGCCTCTCTTGGCGACTTTCTTCCTTTGAAGAAAGCGAAGCGTTTAGTCGGAGTCAAAGAGCTTTTATCAGTCAAAATAGTATTTCTTCACAGTAAACATTTAAGAGACTAAGGTGGATTTATATACAGATCAAAATATTTGATATCCTAATCCAGTTCACTTTTAAAAGAATTTATCTTCTCACTAAAGCCTCATTCCCTCTCCTTAAGGGATCTCCTCAATTTAAAAACCACTGTCCTATTTAAAGGAAGTTTTATTGGTAAAACAATAGCACCATATTTTTCCAGATATTTGTTTTTGCTAATGCGATAAGTATAATTTTCTTCGTGAATAACTAGAAAGCAGTATTTGTGAAAGATTTCATGACGTGGAATGAAGAATTTTTCCTTTTGTTGATGTATACCATATAACGGAGTTTTTACTTTTATCGGAACAACTTTCCAATATTTAAATTTTAAATAAGTACTAGATAAACAAAAGTAAACGCAGTTTGAAATTTATGAAAGAATTATATAGTCTTTAACCAAAAAATTGCACAACAAATTTTTCATTATACTTTTGATTACATTGAATATTAGTCGACCTTGAGCTTTTAAAGTTCAGCTTGAAAAAATGTAGGTTTTTTTTTTCCAACATCAGTCGATCATTTAAGGTTGTAAGCAACATTTGAGATAAAAGTTATGTGACTTGGGGCCAGTGCTTTTCAACTGTTGTTCCGCGGGCAACGGTAAGAGGTTCCGTGCAGTTTTCAAGTCATTTGCAAAAAATGGGCCGAAGAAAATGGATTTTACTACACCCAAAACATAAATGATTAGGATACACAGTATTATAATAATAAATACCCCCTCAAGCAGCTGCTTGCCGCAGAGGTCTGATAGGAGCCTGTCAGTTTATATGCCTTAGTAGGTCTGAGGATGGCAGGACCTCAGCAGAAAAAAGACACATACATCCATGCCTTACCCGGGGCTCGAACCCAGGTCCCTTAGAGCAGTAGCCAAGCGTGCTAACCACTCGGTCATGGGATGGCTAGAGTATTTGGCTGGGTTCTATTTCCTCTGAGTGGCAAAATGCAACAAAATCACAATCATGTGAATGACTTCTGCGGTCTCACATGGCTGACATATGCATCTGTTTCTGTAACATCAACGTGAACCATGGCTTGGGCGTGCCTTAATTCTATATTAAGCATGTGACGTCACCAGCGAGAGTGAATTCCTTGCTGCATGCGGCATTCCACTGTTTCCAAGATATTAACGCCATCGGTATTATTATTGTCATGGTTTATTAAAAATTATTGTCATATTTTATTGCATTTGTTAACCTCTGAAATTTCTATTTTCATTTATCTTGTCATTTATATTAAACTTTCATTTAATTGAACTACAGTTTTTATTTTTAAAGTCTCTTCAACTTCAATAAAGTCGAGTGGCAATAAAGAAATTAGGAAAAAGTAGGATTTTGACTCAAAAGATAGTCATTTCAGATAATGGTCTGGCAACACTGCGTACTAAATCTTTTGCTCGAGATATCAATAGAAAGAACCGACCAAACGTGTATTCGTGTACGCGGTGAAACAAATTCGTGTTAGCCTAGTCGTCTGGTAAGTGCAAAGATATTCGTTTTTAGTTTTATTGTTTTACTAAAGAATCTAGTGTATATAATACATTAATTTTATTCTATTTTTTTTATTTGTTTATCCCATATATGTATGTTAGAGTCCAGTGATTCCCAACAGCTGTGTAGCGTCTAAATTCCAAGTGTGACGCAAAAATTTACGAATAAAAATAATACTGCATCATTATGATGCAGTATTGTCAGTCATGTACCCTATTTTAATTCTCTGATTAAAGTATTGGATTTGCCGATAGCGGTTTTACTGAATGTGATTTTTTTCATAAAATCTAAACTCCGTGATCGGCAAGGTTTCCTGTACATACATAATATTATATTTTAAATATGTAGTATTTAATAACCTGCTGAAGTAATTAAATTTATCTTAAATTTTAAGGGCTGGGGTTCCTGAGATTTGGTTGGTTGATTGTTTGAAGTTTTATGCCGTATCAACAAATGAGGCTATTATACACCAAACAAGATAAAAGGAAAAAGTTAAAAGTCGCCTTTCGATAGCATTTACTGCTACTCTAGATAAATATACTGTATAATAGCCGTAATTCTGAGCGAACGAACGGACGTGCAGATACGTGTAACGTCATCTGTGACAAAAATTGCCACTTTCCATGTGGTTCCGCTGCTACTTGAGCGATCGGTCCCGAATTTGGTGGGGTGGTCCCATTTAGTTCCATTCCTGTTGGAGTAGCTGATCGAGTCCCTATCCATTTTACCTCTGAGCGGCACTTTTTTGCACACCATGGGCTAAATAATAATAATAATAATAATATTTATTTGCACAATATTTAATACATAGTTAATACATAGTCAAGTTCCACAAGAGTTAGTGTTTAACTCGCAAGTGGATATTTACAAAACACATATTTCCTGCAATCCTGAGTACATCAATATATATAAATATGTAAACGAAAAAAGCAATTTCAGCCTCTGTAATATATAAATTTATCTCCTATTACTCATATCTCATTTCAATGCAATCTATTTCGCTAGGTCACAAGGACCCCGTGGGCTCAGAGAGGATTTTGGGGAGAGGACCCACTGGAACAGCTGTTGGATGACAGATGGTAGCCTCCCGTCAAGGCATCTACCGTGTTATTTAACGAGAACAGAGTATGGCCTGATTCCTGTCTTTTTGGTGGAATTACCTAAAGACGCTACTAACAAAAAGATATACGACATAACTGACCTCTTCCATTTGAAGATCCATATCGAGAGTTACAGAACCAGGAAAACTCCGACACAGTGCCATAATTGCCAGCGTTATGGCCACGCACAAAGTGGATGTTTTAATCTTCCACGCTGCGTGAAATGCGCTGGAAGTCACGTAACGAAGGACTGCCTTAGGAAAAAGGACGAAAGTCCACCAAAATGCGCCAATTGTGGCCTTGGCAATACGGCCAATTACAAAGGCTGCTCTCACTATCCTACCAAGGAGGTTGTGACAACTCCAATGGAAAAGACTAACATTGCCCAACCTTCAAAGGCTGTTAGCACTCCTGTCACACCCGGTTTATCTTACGCAAGTGTTGCTGCGAAAGGCGCACCTGCTCCTAAACCCACTGGTAAAGAGAAACCTTTACCGAAGAGAAAGCATCCAACTGCTGTACCTCCTGCTTCAGCTCCATCTACAAGCGAGCAGTTCGATGCAACCATATTAAATGATCTGAAGGAGATCTTTTTTATCTTCAAAAATTTCAATGTCTCTAGTATATTATTAATGGCTAAATCATTAATAAATGAATATCAGAATGCCAACGGCCTTATGGGCAAACTCACAGTTGGATTAAAAGCGTTCGATTACTTACTCTCTTCGCTGTCGTCAAATGGAGCACAACGGTAAAAAGAACCATCTCAAGATTTTTTACTGGAACGCGAATGGCATTCTCACTGATTTACGGGAGTTCAGTCACTTTTTGACTGACTCCCAAGCTGATATTGTCCT
This sequence comes from Ryuthela nishihirai, assembly GCA_038380435.1. Taxonomy (NCBI): domain Eukaryota; kingdom Metazoa; phylum Arthropoda; class Arachnida; order Araneae; family Heptathelidae; genus Ryuthela; species Ryuthela nishihirai. The sequence continues at coordinate 29,297,205 of JAWZYU010000026.1, forward strand.
TTTGGGCGAAACCCACCTTAGGACTTCTGACAAATTGAAGTTTCCTAACTTCGAGGTCTACAGGTCGGATCGACAGCATAACAGAGGTGGAGGTACTTCTGTTATCGTCAAGAGATCCATCAAACACCATCTTTTACAAACTGTAGGCTTCGGTACGTTGGAGGTCACTACTATTGCTGTTGATGATATCCTTCTTGGAAATCTGAATATTTATGCGGCATATAAACCGCCTAATTCCGGCATTAATCTGAATGATTTCAAAATAATTTTTGATAATAGTACTCCTACAATATTAGCAGGAGACTTAAACTCGAAAAATGTTACATGGAACTCCAGATCTTGTAACAAGAATGGAAAAATCCTATTAGACTATGCCACAGCCAACGGCATTATTGTGGATGCCCACAATTTATCCTTACAACTCCATGCACCGACCAGATACAATTGATCTGGTCATGTTTGGTAATTTCTCACCATCTTATGACCTCTGTGTTCATGATGTTTTGAACTCCGACCACTTACCAATCTGCCTGACTCTTTTCTCGTCTGTTACCCTTGTCCCAGACGATATTAGAGTCGTTAACTGGGATCTTTTTAAGACTACAGTCAACGGAAAAGTCTCCGGATCCTGTAATCCTCTATCTCTTAGGAGAATTGAAGATGCAATCATCATTTTTACAGATCTTTTGAATCAAGCCAGAATTGATTCCAGCATCACTCATAAACCTCGTAAGGATTTCTACATCCTTTCCAGATTTCTTTCTGATCTTGTCAAGGAGAAAAACAAAGCTAGGCATAAATGGCAAAGATCGCGAGAGGCTCGTGACAAGAGTGCCTATTATGCACTCAAGATGGAAGTAAGACAAGAACTCTCGGATTACCGAGGTCTTACTTGGAGCAAGAAGACTACCTCACTCTCTACAAGTGATGGCTCCATCTGGAAGATGGTTAAGACATTAAAGAATCCTTATGTCAACTACCCTCCCATCCATGGAAAGGATGGGCTATATTACAGCGAGGATGATAAATGCGAAGCATTTGCGGATGTCCTTGAGGTTCAGTTTCAAGAAAATTCTGATCTGTCCGACGATAACACCTGTGACAAAGTGGAGCAAACTCTTTTCCGTTTCTCCCAAGTGGACAGATCGAGAATCCATTTTACATCTCCAACAGAACTGACTCAGGCCATCCGCAAACTGAAACTGAATAAGGCTTCAGGTCCTGATGATATATCCAACAGGATGCTGAAGAACCTTCTGATTAAAGCTATCACGCATCTCTGCAACATCTACAATTTCCTTCTCCGGCATCACATCTTTCCGGAGATCTGGAAGAATGCCTATGTTAGGCTCATACACAAACCGGGCAGAGACATCCTTGGCCGATAGTTATCGACCAATAAGTCTCTTGTCCTGTTTGGGGAAGTTGTTTGAGCGAGTTTTGCTCAATCGACTGGACGAATTCCTTTCACACCATCCTATCTTACCTGAGTCACAGTTTGGATTCAGACGTAAAAGATCGACTCAACATCAAGTCCTCAGAGTAGTGGAGACCATCACTGAGGCTCTGAACAAAAAGGAGATTGTTGCTGCCGTCTTTCTAGGCGTGGCCAAGGCTTTTGACCGCGGCTGGATGGACGGCCTCATCTACAAACTGATCAAGATTGGAATTCCTTCTGGCCTGACTGGTATCCTTCAATCTTATCTTTCTGATAAAACCTTCCAGGTTCGCATCAAATCCTCTACCTCCACAAAGAGAGTGGTGGCCGCTGGAGTCCCACAAGGCTCTCTCCTAGGCCCCACTCTCTTCTCATTGTGTCTTTACGACATCCCTTCTTTTGGCCGGATTGTCATTGCCCAGTATGCCGATGATATTGCACTCCTCTCCCCTTCCTTGGGAGTTGAGTATGGAATAAGAAGACTCCAGAATAGTCTGGGTGAATTAGATTCCTGGTATGATACTTGGAAAATGAAGATCAATACCGACAAGAGTAACGCCATAATTTTTAGTGGCAAGAGGATCAATAACCCTCAGCCCTTACAATTTATGGATGAAGACATCAGATGGCAAGACACTGTCAAATAATTTGGAGTCACCTTGCAGAAGAAATTAAGATGGGATCCCCACATTCATGGGATCATTACGAAGGTGAACACCGTCCGTTGCCAACTGGGACCTCTTCTCAGAAGGAACTCTGTCCTTTCGATTGACCACAAGCTTTTGCTGTACGACATGGTCATTCGTCCCATCATTTCCTATGCTTCCCCTATTTGGGCGAATACCACTGCAACCAACATACACAAGATACAGGTCTTGCAGAACAAGATTTTGAGATGTGCGGTCGATGCCCCTTGGTTTGTAACGAACAGACAAATCCACAAAGATCTGGGCATCGACCATATTTATACTTACATCAAGTTTCTTTCACGTGGCTTCTTTGACAATGTTCAAAGAAATCCACATGGGATTGTATCCTGCTTATTCGACTACAATCATGAAGTCATGAATAGTTACAAGAGGCCTAAGATGATGGCTTTCAGCAAAGATAGTCATCCATTTTAGGTCTCTTGTGCATCCTTACTGTTTTTACTATTGATTTTTATTGTCCTTCAGGACCCACCATAGGTGGTTCATTTTACAAAGTTGTGTTTTCACTGATGCCAACCAGGCACAAATTCAGATGGAAGAGGTTATGGGCACCCATGTACCTGGTACTCTATGAAATGAATGACCGATCTACGTTCTCCCGCACACGGGGCAATGGATTAACGTCTAAATCCGACGGACGGCGGGCGGCCTTTCCAAACCTATCGGTGTCCCCTACTGACCGTGGGCAGGGCGGGGAGTTTTGCGGAGATAAATCAACGCTGACCCAGCTGGGACTCGAACCCAGGGAACTACAGATTACGAGCCTAGCGCGCTACCAACTGAGCCACCCCGCCCCTATCAAATAGACAAATGGTATTTGATGAGTAAACAGCTCCTTAACGAAATAATATTAAGAAGCGTTTAAGCCTAACAGTCAAAATTATTATTAATGCATTTTAAATGATTAATAATGCACATGTATTGATGGCATCTGTAGGATTTTTATCTTCAAAATGGAAAATATTAATAACTTTATTTCCCTATTCATTTATAAAAACTTTGGGTTGTTGTTTTACCTCTGAGTGGCACTTTTTTGCACACCATGGGCTAAATGGCCAGGTCACATGAACCCCGAAGGCTCAGAGAAGGTTGGGGGAGGGGACCCACTGGAATAGCTGTTGGGAGACAGACTGTAGCCTCCTGTCAAGGCCATCCAGCGTGTTCTTTAACGTGCACATAAACTATAGTTTTATCTATCTATCTATCTTTAACGTGCACAGGGTATGGCCCTCCCACACACAGGGCCACGGCTTAACGTCCCATCCGACGGACGGCGGCCTTTCCAAGCCCATCGGTATCCCCTACTGACCGTGGGCAGGGCGGGGAATTTTGCGGAGATAAATCTCAACGCTGACCCAGCTGGGACTCGAACCTGGGAACTACAGATTACGAGCCTGACGCGCTACCGACTGAGCCACCCTCGCCCCATTTATAAAAACATCACCTTAAAAATTAACAATCAATTTTGATTGGAAACAAGAAGAAAATAATAATAATAAAAAACTAAACGATGAAACAATGTATTATTTAAACAAAATTCAAAATTACCTTAGTTTATGCTTAAATATAATCTGATAATGAAATTTAAACAATTTTCGAACTATTTAGAAAATTTCAGGCAAACATTTTTTTTTTTATTTTCGGGACAACATAAACTATCTTCGATTCTCTAGAACAGCGGTTCTCAACCTTTTATGTTTCACGTACCCCCTCGAAGTGTGTATGTAACTGGCGTACCCCTTGTACAGATAGATAAATCTATAGTTATAGTATAACAATGGGAATAAAATAAAACATATATATCAGTGATTCTCAACCTTTTATGCTTCACGTACTCCCTGGAAAGGTGTATGTAACTGGCTTACCCCTTGTATAGATAGATAAAACTATAGTTATAGTATAACAATGGGAATAAAATAAAACATATATTTTAGTGGTTATCAACCTTTTATGTTTCACGTACCCCCTGGATATGTGTATGTAACTGGCGTACCCCTTGTATAGATAGATAAAACTATAGTTATTCTATAACAATTGGAATGAAATAAAACATATATATCAGTGGTTCTCAACCTTTTATGCTTCACGTACCCCCTGGAAATGTGTATGTAACTGGCGTACCCCTTGTATAGATAGATAAAACTATAGTTATAGCATAAAAATGGGAATAAAAGAAAACATATATATCAGTGGTTCTCAACCTTTTATGCTTCACGTACCCCCTGGAAGTGTGTATGTAACTGGCGTACCCCTTGTATAGATAGATAAAACTATAGTTATAATATAACAATGGGAATAAAAGAAAACATATATATCAGTGGTTCTCAACCTTTTATGCTTCACGTACCCCCTGGAAGTGTGTATGTAACTGGCGTACCCCTTGTATAGATAGATAAAACTATAGTTATAATATAACAATGGGAATAAAATAAAACATATATATCAGTGGTTCTCAACCTTTTATGCTTCACGTACCCCCTGGAAGTGTGTATGTAACTGGCGTACTCCTTGTATAGATAGATAAAACTATAGTTAGAGTATAACAATGGGAATAAAATAAAACATATATATCAGTGATTCTCAACCTTTTATGCTTCACGTACCCCCTGGAAAGGTGTATGTAACTGGCTTACCCCTTGTATAGATAGATAAAACTATAGTTATAGTATAACAATGGGAATAAAATAAAACATATATATCAGTGGTTCTCAACCTTTTATGTTTCACGTACCCCCTGGAAAGGTGTATGTAACTGGCGTACCCCTTGTATAGATAAATAAAACTATAGTTATAGTATAACAATGGGAATAAAACATATATATATATACAGAACAAATTTTGTCTTCCTAAATTACATGTATCAATAAACACAAAAAATAGCATAAACAATTTAACAAATCTTATAAAATTATTAACATTTTATTGGGTAATCAGTGAAATGGTTGCGCTTTTTTACGCTTGCACAGTTCATCAATGGTTGGGTTTACCTTGCTAAGGTATTGTCGCAAGCCATTTTCAACAACCAGCCTGTTCCTATATTTATTTTTTAAAGCAGTTAAAGATGAAAAACCAGTTTCACATAAACAAGTTGTTGTGAAAGGTAACAAATATTTGACTGCAATTCTTGACAGAGTCGGATATTCCTTCTCCAATCCAAAAACTAATCAATGGCTTTTTTGGAATGAATGCTTTTTAAACTATCGTCACAAGATATCTCAATCAACTCTTCTTTATTGGACAATGGAAGATCTAGCGACTTTTGAGCTCTCACTGCGTACCTCAAAAAATTTTATCGCGTACCCCACGTTGAGAACCCTACTTTAAAGTATCAAACAATTCCTCCAACTCAAATTACTGGTATTTCCTCTCCATTTTCGTGGTCATTTGAAAAAAATATTCTTACCAAATATGCGTAATATATATAGTGTATGTGTTACACCTCCTCTCCCATTGTTAAATTCTTAAAAGGTATCTAGGGAGGAAGGGTATGAGACCGCACAAGTGCAATTTTCTGAAAATTCATTGTGTTCATTATTACAATGAATCACATTAAACTGAAAGTGCTTCTTATATGTAGGTTGTAACGCAGTATAGATTCCATTGATAAGCTACGCTTTGTTAGAAACAATATTCCATAGGGCAAGGCTAAGGGAAAATGTCATGCGCCTTGCAAGGTTAGCGGAATAATTTTCAGAATTTTAACCGAATGGAGGATACAAATATATGTTACTATTCAGCGACACTGATTTCTGATGCAAAAAATTATACCGACAGGCGTTCTGATTCTTTCCGGTTTAACAGTCTGTTGTCATTTATTTCTGTATCTGATTCTGCTGAAGGATATAGATGCGAACCAAATCGTAGCAGGCCCGTAACCAGAAGGGGATATGGGAGGCTTAGCCCTTCCTCTGGCAGTTCCATAAACCTCTCTAGCAAGCTTTTTATTCTGTTTGAAACTTAATTTTTGCTACTTTACAATACAAGGATTAAGACGCCTACGCACAATTTTTACACATTTTGGTCACATGTTCGAATTTGCATTTCTTACTTAAAAAAAATATTGGTAAGCCCCCTCCTCTCCACACACATTTTTTGCTTTGCGCTAGTTACGGACCTGATCCACAGACTCGCAATCTGAAATTACAGGTTCCTTCCGTGACCAAGATATCATTATGAATTTCTTCAGAAAGAGGACTTGCGCATTGAAAGGCCCGCAGTCCATTGAAAATAAATAAATAAATAAATAAATACCCCCTCAAGAGCTGCTTGCCACAGAGGTCTGACAGGAGCCTGTCAGTTTATATGCCATATTAGGTCTGAGAGGATGGCAGGACCTCAGCAGAAAAACAACATGCACATCCATGCCTTACCCGGGGCTCGAACCCAGGTCCCTTGGAACAGTAGCCAAGCGCGCTAACCACTCAGGCCATGGGACGGCTTGAAAAAGTTAAGATGACCCATGCTCTCTGTTCACGTTAAACAACACCCTGAGTGGCTAGTCTAGACGGTCTCATCACCATACATCTGTCCAGGTCACCATAACCCATTCTGCCTTGGTCTTTTGCTCTCTCACTTTAGTGCAAATAACATTGCGCATGAGCATAACAACCCAACTAAAGAAATCCCCTTGTTAAAAAAAAATCGCCCTTGTGAACATATCAAGACGTCGATAGAGCTTTCCTTGTCTTTGAATATTTGCTAAATGCTCAAATATAAAAGGACTATTTATAGGACTCCAAGTCTCTACGGTGGGAATTTTATGACAAATGTGAAACTCGACATTAGGCTCTGCTTTTTTATTTTTCGCACTGGGCGGTCAATGCCATGATTAAAATAGTATCATTAACTAATAAATTAAGGCACAAAAATATTTTACCATGAGGATATTTTAAAAACTGTGCATTGCGCTGAGCGTTGATTTTTTTGGGAAATTTAACCAATAAAAACCGAAATTTTTCAGTTACAAGAAAAAAAAAATATTTTGTTCGAATTTTCCCCAATACTGTTATTGCAGTATACGAATTGAAACAAAAAAAAAATCAATTTTAACATCTCAACTTTTAGCAAAACTAACCCTTTTTCCTGAATTTATGCCACTGCAGCGAAATCAAACCGTTGCTTTTGACTTCCGCCCTCGTTTTCAAAGAACCGCAACGGAAAAAATGTTTGAACTAAAAACCGCCAAAACATTCGTATCGACAACCGTAACCACGAATGTTAAACAAGACGTTTTAATTGCACGATGATAAAACCGCTGTCGCGAATCCTATTGAAACAATTCCTAATATATAAGTATAACGAATCGCATACTTACCCGCTCACCAACCGCATCGTGACCGTCTCCTGTGCCGCCAGCAGAGGAAGGAAACCCGGACGACGCTGACGTATGTATACCGCTGCCTGGGCCTCCCGAGCCTGCGCGGGTTGCCAGCTCTCTGCTGCTGCGAGCAGCTATAGATCGCCGATGTACATGTAACGCAAGATCTGGCTGGTGCCGCATCCACAAGTCTAACGATGTGTATGTAGTTGTACTTCAGCCTTTATGCTTTTGAATGAGCTCTCGTTGCTTCTTTACTGCAGAATCCTACCTGTCTAGCTGCCTGTCTGCCGACACGGCCATTGATAAGCTACGTTTTGTTGAAAACAATTTGACTGATTTTGGTGCTATCACAGTGCGGTTGTTATAATTGATTTCGCTTGTTATTTGAGCGTGGAGCAGCAAGTGGTTGTGCTTTTTGTATTTAGTCGGCTAATTTTAATTGTGAGAACGATAACTCTATTGCAAATTAATGACAGCTGTTTTCAAAACTTGGAAAAATTCATTCGCTAAAACGGTGAATGAATTTTCTGGCGTAATCTCTTACTTTCAAATAAAAAATTAGAACAGTAAATATTTTCAGTCGTGCCATGGACGAGTGGTTAGCACGCTTGGTTACTGATCTAAGGGACCTGGGTTCCAGCCCCGGATTAAGGCATGGATGTATGTGTCGTTTTTCTGTTTTCTGCTGAGGCCCTGCCATCCTCACAGATCTTCTGGGTTGGGTTGTTTTACCTCTGAGCGGCACTTTTTTGCAGACCATGGGCTAAATGGCCAGGTCATATGGACCCCGAAGGCTCGGAGAAGGTTGGGGGAGGGGACCCACTGGGACAGCTGTTGGGAGACAGATGGTAACCTCCCGTCAAGGCCATCCAGCGTGTTCTTTAACGTGCACAGGGTATGGCTCTCCCGCACACGGAGCCACGGCTTAACGTCCCATCCGACAGACGGCGGCCTTTCCAAGCCCATCGGTATCCCCTACTGACCGTGGGCAGGGCGGGTAATATTTGCGGAGATAAATCTCAACGCTGACCCAGCTGGAACTCGAATCTGGGAACTACAGATTACGAGCCTGGCGCGCTACCGACTGAGCTACCCCCGCCCCTCTCTTTTTGTGACAAACCAAAATATAAATTCAAAAAGTTACTGGGCTGTTACGTAGAAAATGGGAATTAAATGTCAATCGAATGAAAATGTAAGTCTGGGAGATCGCGAAATTTCAGTGGAGAGTTACTGGGCAATAATAAGGAGTGTCTTCTGATAATCGCCGACAACTGCATTTAAAAGAGCAAAATTAATTCAGAAGAAATTGAAAAATTAAAATTAGGTAAATTTTTGTCTAAATTTATTAAATAGGCAACAAAAGGTTTTTTATTTTTAATAGTACATTTTTTCAGTTATTAATTAATCATTAATAATCCATTAGACTGATCTCGTTTACTCGCAAACATACATCGGACTTCAAGCATTTGCAAATTCTCTACGGTTATTAAGTAGGCAATATAACCGGATGCTGATCTTGTTTTGCGGATAGAACTTTCCATGACTTAAGGAACAAATTTAAAAAAAAAACGCGATAATACTATACTCCGACGATATAAGTGCACGAAACTCAGGTACTGTATGTGAAATTCGACTCAGGATTGAGGTATGGCATGCAAAAGAATGGCACTGGTAGCGGCATATGCAAATGCGTCGAGCGTTAACAACAGGAATTTCAATGTTTTTACATCTGAGCTGCACTTTTGTGCATTCTACGGACAGGGGACTCCAGTTCTCCTGAGAAGTTCAAGGTGGATAGAGATTTCGAGATAGCGTATTTATAGGCTATATCTACCAGAGATCATTTACCGTAAGAAGTGGGGCGGGGGTGGCTCAGTCGGTAGCGCGCCAGGCTCGTAATCTGTAGTTCCCAGGTTCGAGTCCCAGCTGGGTCAGCGTTGAGATTTATCTCCGTAAAATTCCCTGCCCTGCCCACGGTCAGTAGGGGACACCGATGGGCTTGGAAAGGCCGCCGTCCGTCGGATTGGACGTTAAGCCGTGTGTAGGAGAGCCATACCCTGTGCACGTTAAAGAACACGCTGGATGGCCTTGACGGGAGGCTACCATCTGTCTCCCAACAGCTGTTCCAGTGGATCCCTCCCCCAACCTTCTCCGAGCCTTCGGGGTCCATGTGACCTGGCCATTTAGCCCATGGTGTGCAAAAAAAGTGCCGCTCAGAGGTAAAACAACCCAACCCAAATCCACCACTGTTTGGATTGGGTTGTTTTACCTCTGAGCGGCACTTTTTTGCACACCATGGGCTAAATGGCCAGGTCTCACATGGACCCCGAAGGCTCAGAGAAGGTTGGGGGAGGGGACCCACTGGAACAGCTGTTGGGAGACAGATGGTAGCCTTCCGTCAAGGCCATTCAGCGTGTTCTTTAACGTTCACAGAGTATGGCTCTCCCGCACACGGTGCCACGGATTAACGTCTCATCCGACGGACGGCGGCCTTTCCAAGCCCATCGGTGTCCCCTACTGACCGTGGCCAGGGCGGGGAATTTTGCGGAGATAAATCTCAACGCTGACCCAGCTGGGACTCGAACCTGGGAACTACAGATACTGTTTGGAACTATGACCGATTTTAACAACCATTTAAATATTCATGACCTATTTTACTAACATTTTAAACATCCCAAGCTATCTTGGAAGCCATTTAAGTAGCTGTGATTCTTTTTAGCAACCATTTAAAGCCATCGCACATTATTTCAACCTCATTTAAAGAGGTTCAGCTTAAAGCCTCGTATATTGATAACTACTGATTGTCTTTGGGAAATTACCGATTGCTTGATTAATTACTTAACCTCAGTGCTTAGTTGGAGAATGAAGCGAATGAAAATAGAGGAATTGGAGTAGTTGTTCATCCGAAATCCTTCCTCGTGTGCACGGATAAGAATGGCCGCATTAGAAGAATGGAGCTCGAGGTTCCGACAAAATGTCATCCTCCATTAGTAAATGAAAGCAACTCCTCTGCGACTGCGGGATAACTGATGGCCGCTGTCAAGATACTTTCTGGGAGATGTTCAGGGAATAGAAGGGCGGACATGATCAATATCTTTACCAGACACATGCATAAAATCAGGCACGCATCGAAATAAAAAAAAAATAGGAAGAGTCCAAGTGACTGGATTGGAGTGGAACAGACGAGAGCATCGTTCCAGTATCCTCCCCCCCTCCCGAAAGAAATTATTTTTGACAAATAGTGAAATATAATTTTTCCCTCAGTTTTCTGTCAGACCTCTGTGGCAAGCAGCTGCTTGAGGGGGTATTTTTTTTTCTGGCGTCCCTTTCAAAAAAATTTTTTTTTGCAAAATAAGTGCAATGCAAGGCCCGTTCTAGTGTAATATTAATGAGAAAAAGTGACTTTTTTCGTTTTTTTTTCCCGAAATGAAAAGATACGTCGTTCTGGGTTGTTAATGTTTTTTATTCACCAGTAGTTATTCTCGCTGAATGGTGCATTATATATAGATATTTTCCTCCTCCAATTTAGTAGTTTGCAGTTTTTTTTTCGGCTTCATTCTGATAGTTTTTTCCTCTTTTTTCCTATGATTAAAATTCTCCAGGGGAAACGTAATCTGCAACTCCCAGATTCGGGTCCCACCTGTGCCAGCGTTGAGATTACGTCCCTTTCTGCCTTCGGTCAAAAAGGGACATCAATGGGCTTAAAAAGACCGCATCCCGTTGGATAGGGCATAAAGCAATGGCTCGTGTTCAGGAGAGCCATGCGCTGTGCACATAAAAGACATGCTGGATAGCCTTAGACGGCTTCCACCTGACTCCTAACATCTGTCCAGTGGATCCCTTTCCCCAACCTTCCCAGAGTCCTTGGAGCCATGGGGCGGGGGTGGCTCAGTCGGTAGCGCGCCAGGCTCGTAATCTGTAGTTCCCAGGTTCGAGTCCCAACTGGGTCAGCGTTGAGATTTATCTCCGCAAAAATGCCCACGGTCAGTAGGCGACACCGATGGGCTTGGAAAGGCCGCCGTCCGTCGGATGGGACGCTAAGCCGTGGCGCCGTGTGCGGGAGAGCCATACCCTGTGAACGTTAAAGAACACGCTGGATGGCCTTGACGGGAGGCTACCATTTGTCTCCCAAGAGCTGTTCCAGTGGGTCCCCTCCCCCAACCTTCTCTGAGCCTTCGGGGTCCATGTGACCTGGCCATTTAGCCCATGGTGTGCAAAAATGTGCCACTCAGAGGTAAAACAACCCAACCCAACCTTGGAGCCATTGTGATTGGCCGTTTAACCCATTTTGTGCACATAAAAAAGCGCCGCTCAGAAGAACCCAACTCCAGCGGAATACTATGAACTTCCAAGAGCTAAGAGGTAAAACATTCGATTCTTCCCTTACCTTATTTAGAGGTGGAAATCAAGTCTTTGATTTAAGAGAAAAATCAAAAACTTATTTTTGTTCGATGTGTAATAATAAAATATTGGTTAGTTTTAATTTTCAGCATTTAATAGTTGGATAGTTTTGCCTTGGAGCTGCAATTTTTTTGCACACAGTAAGCTAAATGGCCAAGTCACAAGTATCCCAAAAGCTTGGAAAGGGAACCCACTGGAAAGCCTTTATGAAACTGATGGGAGTTGCATTTCAAGGTTGGGTTGTTTTACCTCTGAGCGGCACTTTTTTGCACACCATGGGCTAAATGGCTAGGTCACATGGACCCGAAGGTTCAGAGGAGGTTGGGGGAGGGGACCCATTGGAACAGCTGTTAGGAGACAGATGGTAGCCTCCCTTGATGGGAGGCTACCATCTGTCTCCTAACAGCTGTTCGACCATCGAATGTGTTCTTTAACGTGCACAGGGTATGTCTCTCCCGCACACGGAGCCACGGCTTAACGTCCCATCCGACGAACGGCGGCCTTCCCAAGTCCAGCGGTGTCCCCTACTGACCGCGGGCAGGGCGGGGAATTTTGCGGAGATAAGTCTCAACGCTGACCCAACTGGGACTCGAACCTGGGAACTGCAGATTACGAGCCTGGCGCGCTACCGACTAAGCCACCCCCGCCCCGTAGGGGGGAAGAAAGCATGGAATGTCAATTTTTAATAGCATATGAGACTCCCGCATCAGAAGCTTTCACTTAAATGTATAGCTTGTTACCATCCGTACTCGTGTTCCGCAGATATATGGAATAAAAACACTTTTCAGATTTCCCCTTTTTTAGGGGGGGGGGCGGAAGAAAGCATGGGGAACATTTTTTTAATAGCTTATGACACTGACCTCGTGAACTCCCGTCGTTTGAAGCATAGCTTGTTACTTTCCGCACTCGCGTTCAGGAGATATAAATGAACAATAGTTTTCATATTTTCCCCTATTTAGGGGTGGGGGAGTCGATTTTTTACAGACTATGACACCCCCGCGTCACAAGCTTTCATTTGACGCATAAATCATTCTCCATCGCGTTCGAAAGATATGGTGGAACTATTTTGACAAATCGACAAACCAACCAACAAATGTCAAAGCAATAGGAAGATTGGGGATAAAAACAAAAATGTAGGGGATGGCGTCTATCAACTACCTATGTATAACCCGATAACCAGCATTAACATACGTACCTAGGTAGGGGCGGGAGTGGCTCAGTCGGTAGTGCTCCAGGCTCGTAATTTGTAGTTTCCAGGTTCGACTCCCAGCTGGGTCACCATAGAGATTTATTTCCGCAAAACTGCCCACGCTCAGTAGAACACCGATGGGTTTGGATTGACCACCGTCCGTCGGATGTGACGTTAAGCCGTGGCCCCGTGTGCGGGAGAGTGTGCATACCCTGTGCACGTTAAAGAACACGCTGGACGGCCTTGATGAGAGGATACCATCTGTCTCCCAACAGCTGTTCCTAGTGGGTCCCCTCTCCCAGCCTTCGGGGTCCTTGTGACCTGTCCATTTAGCCCATTATGTGCAAAAAAAGTGTCGCTCAGAGGTAAAATCAACCCAACATACCTAGGCAAAACAAAAAGGCAACAACAATTAAATTTCAAGAACATCAGAAAGATGTAAAAAACATTAACGACAGCCTCGAAAAAAAGGCAAAAACTGAAGGTTTCAGATCTGCGTTTCACGAAACAACCATAATTACAGCGCCAAAGAATAATTATCGTTTAGCCGTGGCAGAAGAAATCGCTCTACAACAGCGAAAAGATTATTGTGCAAAGAAATGAAACAATTAAGCAGAGTAAAAAACTGTAGTATCAGCAACAACTTGGATTGTTTTACCTCTGAGCGGCACTTTTTTGCACACCATGGGCTAAATGGCCAGGCCACAAGGACCCCGAAGGCTCAGAGAAGGTTGTGGGAGGGGACCCACTGGAACAGCTGTTGGGAGACAGATGGTAGCCTCCCGTCAAGGCCATCCAGCGTGTTCTTTAACGTGCACAGGGTATGGCTCTCCCGCACACGGGGCCATGGCTTAACGTCTCATCAGACGGACGGCGGTGTTTCCAATCCCATCGGTATCCCCTACTGACCGTGGGCAGGGCGGGTAATATTTGCGGAGATAAATCTCAACGCTGACCCAGCTGGGACTCGAACCTGAAAACTACAGATTACGAGCCTGGCGCGCTACCGACTGAGCCACCCCCGCCCCATCAGCAACAACAGTAATGGCCTTAGAAAATGAACAGTCTAAAGAGAAATATGCAAATGACTGATACCTTCGGACTACCACGAACTTAGCAATGACCTCGCCTATAGCGCCATGCGCAACAGAGATTTTCCAATGAAGTTTCTTGTAAGCAAGAATAACTTTAGTGACCATTTTCGTGATTTTATGTTACCAGTGAAAACGCTGGCTGTACTATCGAAACTAGTTAGGTTGTTTAATGTTATGTAGTAAACATCTTTTAGGAGCAGAAAAAAAATACTTCTATCTGAACCTTTCTGCAATATGTCAGAGTCCATGAGTAAATATTAGAACTGTCAAGAAAAGGGTCGACGTTCTGTATACAGCTATAGCAGTGTGAGAGGGCCCAGCGTAGGAAGGATTTCTCACCGACATTGTCGAAAGACTGAAGAACATGGAGCCTAGCAGGTACAAAGACCATGTGTATATATAAGGTGCAAAGTGTATTGAGGTTTCTAATATCTAACGGTGAAATAGTGCAAAAGTAGGTCAAGTTATAAAAATATACACCGTTCTTTTTAATGATTTATAAAAAAAATATGTCGCTCTGAAAAGCTAAAAATTCATGAGTACAAGAGGATTTCTAATTTTTTTTCATGAAACTTTTCCAAATTTGAGTGCAAAAAGTTTTGAATGTGGTACGAAATTTTAAAATTCGATCAGTTTCTTTGTTTCAAGATTGTGACTTTTACACATCTGGCAAAATACACAGGTCAGAAGGGCCCAGAGCTGGACAGCTGTTGGAAAGGAGATGGGATTTTCCCTTTAAAGCCATCCATTGCGTTCTTAATAGGGGCGGGGGTGGCTCAGTCGGTAGCGCGCCAGGCTCGTAATCTATAGTTCCCAGGTTCGAGTCCCAGCTGGGTCAGCGTTGAGATTTATCTCCGCAAAATTCCCCGCCCTGCCCATGGTCAGTAGGGGACACCGATGGGCTTGGAAATGCCGCCGTCCGTCGGATGGGACGTTAAGCCGTGGCCCCGTGTGAGGGAGAGACATACCCTGTGCACGTTAAAGAATACGCTGGATGGCCTTGACGGGAGGCTACCATCTGTCTCCCAACAGCTGTTCCAGTGGGTCCCCTCTCCCAACCTTCTCTGAGCCTTCGGGGTCCTTGTGACCTGGCCATTTAGCCCACGGTGTGCAAAAAAGTGCCTCTCAGAGGTAAAACAACCCAAAGCGTTCTTAATATGCATAAGATATAACTCTCGGACGCAAAGCCATGGTTTAATATATACATAGGCTTTGAAAGGCTATCGTCCATCAAAAGGTGTCTGTTGATTATTTGAGGTTTTATGGCGCAAGGATAACTAAAGCCATGTTAGCCAAACAAGGTGTAAAATACAAAAGTAAAGTATAAATATCATGTAGACAGGGAAAGTTAAGAGCAGAAGACAAGACAAAAGATGCAAAGTTAAACAGTGTAATAACAAAGGCCCGTGTGAAAAACAAAGGAATGCAAAAAAACTGGATGTATAAAAACGTATATAAAAAGGTAAAAACATTAATCACGAATGAAATGAGAGTAAAATGTAAAAATTCGAAACTGGTGTTAAAAAATAGTCGGATAAAAGCTGCCCGAGTGTAAAGGGGGCTAAATACGGGAAGTGATGAAAACTAAAATAATGCGACGTTCAGTTAAAAGCTAGATATTCGATTGAAATATGTTTGATAATGAAAACGGCGTCACGAAATTCGCACTTAGGTTCGTCGTCCGCCCAAAAAAAAATTGTGTGATAAAGGAGTGACCCAAGTGGGTCTTAGTGTGGATTAATGGAAAAAATCTCATTTCAGGCAAAGTGCATACTAGAACAGGAAACATAAAGGTAAATGTTCTGCCGACTGATCTAATTCTTACCTTCAAAATTTAATAAAGAATGTAGAAAGTTAGCTATAATAATTTATCATTAGACTTTAGTGCATGTTGGAAAATGTTTAATTGTAATGCGATAACTTGTGTTCGTAATGTAAATGAAAGCAGTTTTCATCAAAGCATATCTTTGACACTTTGATGTTGAAGTATATTTTACATAATGGTTTTAAATATCTAGCAATGATGGGGGAAACTCCGGCCCGCCCACATTTTCATAGGAATAGCTTCTGAACTAAAGTATTCTAATTTTACAAACTGCGAACCGTGCTGTGATTGCGAGTTTCCAACTGGTGAAAT
Organism: Ryuthela nishihirai; assembly: GCA_038380435.1. NCBI lineage: Eukaryota > Metazoa > Arthropoda > Arachnida > Araneae > Heptathelidae > Ryuthela > Ryuthela nishihirai. The sequence continues at coordinate 29,313,494 of JAWZYU010000026.1, forward strand.
TTCAAAGCTAATAGTGTTTAATTGGGACATTTCTTATGGCAACCAACATGACTTCTGGTCTGCTGAGCTTGAGTTTTCTCCCAGTGTCCCTCATGGGGGAAAAGCTTCTCCACCACTGGTCTAGTGAGATACCTACTAGTAGATTCAGTGTGCGAGTTTATTAGGAGTTTATATGAAATTGGGGGCGGGGTGGCTCAGTCGGTAGCGCGCCAGGCTCGTAATCTGTAGTTCCCAGGTTCGAGTCCCAGCTGGGTTAGCGTTGTTGTTTGGGTTGTTTTACCTCTGAGCGGCACTTTTTTGCACACCATGGGCTAAATGGCCAGGTCACAAGGACCCCGAAGGCTCAGAGAAGGTTGGGGGAGGGGACCCACTGGAACAGCTGTTGGGAGACAGATGGTAGCCTCCCGTCAAGGCCATCCAGCGTGTTCTTTAACGTGCACAGGGTATGGCTCTCCCGCACACGGGCCACGGCTTAACGTCCCATCCGACGGACGGCGGCCTTTCCAAGCCCATCGGTGTCCCCTACTGACCGTGGGCAGGGCGGGGAATTTTGCGGAGATAAATCTCAACGCTGACCCAGTTGGGACTCGAACCTGGGAACTACAGATTACGAGCCTGGCGCGCTACCGACTGAGCCACCCCCGCTGGGTTAGCGTTGAGATTTATTTCCGCAAAATTCCCCGCCCTGCCCACGGTCAGTAGGGGACACCGATGGGTTTGGAAAGGCCGCCGTCCGTCGGATGGGACGTTAAGCCGTGGCCCCGTGTGCGGGAGAGCCATACCCTGTGCACGTTAAAGAACACGCTGGATGGCCTTGACGGGAGGCTACCATCTGTCTCCCAACAGCTGTTCCAGTGGGTCCCCTCCTCCAACCTTCTCTGAGCCTTCGAGGTCCATGTGACCTGGCCATTTAGCCCATGGTGTGCAAAAAAGTGCCGCTCAGAGGTAAAATAACTTAACTTTCATATTATTCACTTAAAGTACAATTTATTATACACACCCATTTAATAACATATGGGTCCACCTTTCCCCCCCCCCCCCCCCCTCACAATAGCAGCAACTCGTAGTAGAATGATTGGTTTGGGAAACGTTCGGGCAGTATTGCAGTCCATGATTCCAGGACAGCCATCCATAAAGTGGCGAGAGTGGCCGGTGGTGGCTTTCGGATTCGAATGCATCGCTCCACTTCATCCCACAGATGCTCAATGGTGTTCAGATCCTGAGAGTGCCCATTCGAATGTTATTAAATTACTGGAATGCTCCTCCAACTAGTCCTTCGCCAAACAGGAGCTTTCTTGTTGAAAGAAGGCATCCTGCTGCGGGAAATGGATAGCCATGAACTGATTGATGTAGGTGGTCAGCGAGTATGTCAACATAGCCATGTGCAGTTATCTCAATAGGTTGTGGGCATCCAAGGTGGCCCACATAAACATGCCCCAGAACATTACACCGCCACCACTGGCCTGTAACACCTCGATTTGACAATTGAGGTCCATGGCATCCTGTGGTCTACACCACAAACGTAACCACCTGTCAGCTTGTTGTAGTTGGAATCTCAATTTGTCGAACCAAGTTACCCATTTCCAGTCTTTCACAGTTCATTGGCAATGTTCCTTCACCCACTGCCACCTCTTAGCCCAGTAACCTAGTTTTAACAAGGGTACTCAATATGGGTGTTGGCACCCATAGCCCAGTTGTGCCATCGTACGTCAAATGGTCTTTGCACAAACCTTTCTTGAATGCCAACGTTATCATATGCATTGTGGCCCTCCATTACAATATGGGACAGGTGGCACTCACTTCAAACATCAATAGCCCAGTTACGGCCATATTTTTCCCAGCGGCTGCAAATTTGGTGTATGCGCAACGGTAGCACATGTAAATCCCAAACGTTCTGCAGTTGTAGATATGTAGCACCCCATCTTCCTCACAGTGACTATTTGCCCACGATCGAACTCGCTCAGGCCACAGAGTTTACCCATCATAAGAGTAGCAGGTATGCTATAGAGTTGAGTTGTTTTACCTCTGAGCGGCACTTTTTTGACCCTGTAGGCTGAGAAGGTTAGGAGAGGAGACCCACTGGAACAGCTGTTGGAAGACAGATAACCTCCCGTCAAGGCCATCCAGCATGTTCTTTAACGTGCATAGGGTATGGTTCTCTCGCACAAAGAGCCAAGAGTTAACGTCCCATCCAAAAGATGGCGACCTTTCCCAGCCCATCAATGCCCCATGCTGGCCGTGGGCAGGGCGACGCTCTACACTAGGTACATATTTGACTTATTTATAACCTTCAAGGGATTTCGGCCCGCCGCATTATTGTGGAAGAGTACGTAGGTTTGTGGATGGATGCGGTGTGTGTAACCAATTATGCTTTCAGTGTTACGTCCGACACTAAAAATAGATTAAAAATTGAAACTATTATTTTAGTTATTGAAAAACTAGTCTTATTCTTGAACAACCACCCCCTGGGCGGATTTATCCTCACAAAATTCCTCGCCCTACCCACGGTCAGTAAGGAATGCCAATGGGCTTGGAAAGTCCGCCGTCCATCGAATGGGGACGTTAAGCCATGGCACTGTGTGCGGGAGAGCCATACCCTCTGCACTTCAAAGAGGAAGCTACCAGCTGTTCTCTAACAGCTGTCCAGTAGGTCTCGTTTCTCAACCTTCTCTGAGCATTCATGGTCCGTGTGACCTGGCAATTTAGCCCATTTTGTGTAAAAAAAAAAAAAGCCGCTCATAGATAAACCAACCCCCAGCCCATAACATGGAAATTATCAAATTCTAGTAGAGCATTGTATATATATATATTCTATATATACCGGAACGTCTCTCTGCTCCGTTTTGTTTCATTTGTCTCTGCCTAATCAAGTTAATTGTAATTTTATTGTTATAAAGTTAAATACTCCTCGCCAAAAAAATTGCCCCACCTGGAAAGACGTCACAGGCAAGGGTTGCATTGTGCATGAGAGTAATAGACCGCATGGGGAGTAAATAATAACCCTTATAGAGCAGTACATATGACATTTATTGCAGAAATGTTGGTAATATTAGTATAACCCCCACAGGAACTGATACTGGCTATCCCACGTTATGACATCGATTAAATCATATCTTAAACGCTTCTCTGAGGGATATGGACCATGCAATCCGTAAGTGGTCTCCCAACTGGTTGATATACGTCTGCGATCGACTCTTCATCAGGTCCCGGATACAGGTTTAATAACCTGTTCTCCCGCAGTAGGAATATGGTGTTCCACCCACTGAAGCGCACAGCACCCAACAGGTTCTAGTAACTCCTGTCAGCGGGGATTTTAGTGAGATGAACTTTTTCCGTTACCTGCATGCCAGTGTCGTTCGAATCCGCAGTTGCCGAACAAAGGGAGGGAAGAAAAGGGGGAAATTATGTAAGGTAACCTCCATTTAATACGGATTCGCTATAATGCAGTTCCTTTTCCCCTTTTTTTCTTGATAAAGCGTCTTTAAAAAAAACCTTAAAATCGCGTACATCGATAAACGCGTAATTAGCTATTTTTTAAAGGGCTGAAAAATTATTTTGTTGAAATGAGAGATCCTTTATAATAAAAAGGATAAAATATCGAACAGGTCAATAAGATTTGCAAAAAGCAAACAAAAAAATCCCCGTTTAACGCGACTCTCCGGAACCTCGCTTTAAACGGGGGTTACCTGAATGTGTAAAGTTTGTTTTAAATGTAGAATAAAATGATTTAATGACTTTTAATCAAAACATTTAATGTTTTAATAATGTAAGACTAATCATTAACTTTTTAACCCACAACTTTAACGCCTATAAATTTAAATTTTAGCACCTAGTGCTCTAGGTAGATCTGATGGAAGGTTGGTTTGTTTAGATGTTATGGCGCATCAGGTAATGTTCGAGGAGCAGACACTTACCCAGGATTTAGTTTCGGGGATTGTGTGTGTGGGGGGGGAGGGGGTTGAGAATAAGACTTGAGTCGAGTTTTCCAATTAGTAAAATATTCCACCGGACCGAAAAGGTCAATGATATTTTATGTGGAATAAAATTTTATAGTTTCCTAAATCTATTTTTTTTAAAGTCTGACATTATAGAGCTAGAATAAAGTTATACAAAGACATCTGTTTTGGATTTCAAAGCAGGTAGAAAAGTTTAAGATTTCGTATCGACTATGTAATTTTCGTGGTGGGGTTAGTTTTTTTTTTTTCCAACGTGGTAATGATGAAAAAGTTTCTCCAGAAATTAATAATTATTAACCCTGAAAGAGTTAAGAGAAAATACTAGTATTATCTTCTTTATGGGGCGGGGGTGGCTCAGTCGGTAGCGCGCCAGGCTCGTAATCTGTAGTTCCCAGGTTAGAGTCCCAGCTGGGTCAGCGTTGAGATTTATCTCCGCAAAAATTCCCCGCCCTGTCCACGGTCAGTAGGGGAACACGTCCGTCGGATGGGACGTTAAGCCGTGGCCCCGGGTGTGGGAGAGCCATACCCTGTGCACGTTAAAGAACACGCTGGGTGGCCTTGACGGGAGACTACCATCTGTCTCCCAACAGCTGTTCCAGTGGGTCCCCTCTCCCAACCTTCTCTGAGCCTTCGAGGTCCATGTGACCTGGCCATTTAGCCCATGGTGTGCAAAAAAGTGCCGCTCAGAGGTAAAACAACCCAAATTATCTTCTTTACCATAAGTGAAGGGGCGGGGGTGGCTCAGTCGGTAGCGCGCCAGGCTCGTAATCTGTAGTTCCCAGGTTCGAGTCCCAGCTGGGTCAGCGTTGAGATTTATCTCCGCAAAATTCCCCGCCCTGCCCACGGTCAGTAGGGGACACCGATGGGCTTGGAAAGGCCGCCGTCCGTCGGATGGGACGTTAAGCCGTGGCCCCGTGTGCGGGAGAGCCATACCCTGTGCACGTTAAAGAACACGCTGGATGGCCTTGACGGGAGTCTACCATCTGTCTCCCAACAGCTGCCCCAGTGGGTCCCCTCCCCCAACCTTCTCTGAGCCTTCGGGGTCCATGTGACCTGGCCATTTAGCCCATGGTGTGCAAAAAAGTGCCGCTCAGAGGTAAAACAACCCAACAACTTACCATAAGTGACACTCAGATTTCAGACAGCGAATTTTGGAGGAAAATATTGCTTACGTGTAGAACTCTAATTCCCCAGTACATTTTAAAGAAAATGACAGTTCAAACGGATTTACTCATCACAGAACCCACAAAAATTCATCGTTTATTGACATTCATCATTGCTGATGTTATATTGAACTCCAGAGTACGGCAGGACAATGTTAATGACCTATCTGGCCAATGGAAACCAAATATCCATAATAAAACTGCACACTCCATCATAAACATGGCACCACTGGCATAAAACTATGTATACTAACGAACGTTGGAATTTCGAAACTGCCACGGTTACGGTTGTTAATAATGCCTATTTTTTGAGTGCGGAAATATCCACACAGCATTCTTATTAGTATTACACGCGAAAGATTTTCATACATAAGTGTATGCCATTTCGCCTTGAATTAAATGCATTCTGAAGTATAAATATTTTAACTTTAAAACCTCCTTTCGAAATCTTCTGAAAAGTGGATATTTAAAAAATAGAAAACTGACTCTTGGCATATTTGCGTGGAAAGCAAGACGTAAGGAAAAATGCAAAATTAAAAAATCCATACTTTAACCCTGGCCTCGAAAGCAGATTCCTTTTAGTTAGTCCATGGCCAAAAAGATTAAATCGTCCAGCTTTCGAGACTCCAACTGACAATTTGCAATGGTTTCAATTTAGTTATTATTGAAGGTAAAACTAAAAGTATCGAAACTAAAAAGTATCTGGCCACAATTCACTTTTTAAATTCGTAATACAGTACACACTCGATTATCCTGATTAACTGAGGATGCAGGTAGTTCGGAGAATCGAAAATCCGGATACTCTATTTCAAATAAATACATATAGATTTTCTTACGTATTAAAGAAAATATCACAACAAAAAACATTTAACTAAATAAATTTTGGGTAATTATACAAATAAAATGAAAAATTAACAGAAATGCACTGTGAGCACATTTTTTCAAAATGTACAATGTAGTCAGGTAAATCAACATCCAGATGACATACAGCATTTCTACTGTATGTAACATTTCGTTATTATAATAATTTTTTATATAAATAATTACCCCCTCAAGCAGCTGCTTGCCACAGAGGTCTGATTATTATCATACTTTAACGATCAAAGTACTCTTATTTCATTAAATCATTTGTACTTTATCGGGTAATTACAAAAATTTGATTCTGTATACCTTATTGTGTGTACGGCGATTTTGGCTGTTGGTGGAATCTTTAAAATATTTCTTATAATATTCGCCCTCAAGCAGCGTTGCAATCAACAACTACACGATGAAGAATAATGAATGGTTCACCTGACGTATGGGAAGAAATAAAAAGCTAAAATATTCATGCACATAGATCATTTCCGTTATAAAACATCCGCCCTGCCCACGGTCAGTAGGGGACACCGATGGGCTTGGAAAGGCCGCCGTCCGACGGATGGGACGTTAAGCTGTGGCCCTGTGTGCGGGAGAGACTTACCCTGTGCACGTTAAAGAACACGCTGGATGGCCTTGACAGGAGGCTACCATCTGTCTCCCAACAGCTGTTCCAGTGGGTCCCCTCCCCCAACCTTTCTGAGCCTTCGGGGTCCATGTGACCTGACCATTTAGCCCATGGTGTGTGCAAAAAAGTGCCGCTCAGAGGTAAAACAACCGAACCCGTTATAAATCGTAGAATGTAAAAACATACTGCTAAATATGAGCTTTAAAAATTATTTAATTATAAACGGATTATTTAAAAACTTAATAAAATGAGTGGTTATCGCGTTTGGCTACTGATCCAAGTGACCTGGGTTCGAGCTCGGAAAAGACATGGATGTTTGTGTTGTCTTTCTCGCCGATCTTGTCTATAACGTATTAAACCGACAGGCTGCTGTCAGACCTGTGGTTAGCAGCTGCTTGAGGGGTAATTTCTTTTTTTGTCATAGGAAACTCGCCTTTGCTGCTTCTCGAAGCATGATTATTTCAAGCGAGACAAGTCTCGCTGACTGCCTCTTCCCTAGCGCTAATGTGTCGAGGAAGACCGAACCATCACCCCCCCCCCCCCGTTCCTGCTTAGTTGGTTTCACTGTACTCTTTCATTATTCTGGCCTCATCTGTTTAGAAGCTTTCGAGCCGCCATTACATATTATAAATGGTAGAACTTACTGGAATCACATTTCTATAGTTATAACTTTTCGGTCGAATAATCTGGCAACATGGGGCGGGGATGGCTTAGTCGGTAGCGCGCCAGGCTCGTAATCTGTAGTTCCCAGGTTCGAGTCCCAGCTGGGTCAGCGTTCAGATTTATCTCCGCAAAATTCCCCGCTCTGCCCACGATCAGTAGGGGACACCGATGGGCTTCGAAAGGCCGCCGTCCGTCGGATGGGACGTTAAGCCGTGGCCCCGTGTGTGGGAGAGCCATACCCTGTGCACGTTAAAGAACACGCTGGGTGGCCTTGACGGGAGGCTACCATCTGTCTCCCAACAGCTGTTCCAGTGGGTCCCCTCCCCCAACCTTCTCTGAGCCTTCGGGGTCCATGTGACCTGGCCATTTAGCCCATGGTGTGCAAAAAAGTGCCGCTCAGAGGTAAAACAACCCAATTCCTCTAGAAACATTTTACTCTTGTAATTTTTCTTTTGTAAGCAAGGTTTTTTTCCCACTACTGTTCAAGTTTTCGTTATTACGCTATTAAGCATGCTGCTGAAATTCCGCGCCATTGACACTGAAGCAAACGGGGGAATAAATGCCTTTCTCTCGCTGGCCTTAAACTTGTCTCTGCTAGCTTCTTTGACACCTAGAACAGAAGGTCGTGCAACTAAGTTCTGAGGGTCAGCATAGGTCATAGATAAATATAACTAGGTAAAGATACGAGACCCCCGTAAGCTACATGGTGGCAGTCTCCAAGTGTTCAGCGCCACTGTGTGCACCTAGTAGAAACTAGCAATCTCTAATACGCATGGGCACCATGGTCTTTCGTTCCGCTTCCAATTCCATAGACCTAAAGCAATGGAATCGCAGCGCTTTGCAATTTCTTTTTAAATAATAAACGTTTTTGTCTTCAAGTTCTTCTGAAAAATAACTTTGCAAGTTATAGCACATCGAATATTTGCAAATACACGTTTAAAGGGAAAGAAAAACAAAAGCAAGGTTGACGAGAAAAAATAAGTTGGCCCTCACTTGGATATTGAAACGGATACATAATCCACAGATATAACACTGCGCTATGAACTGCTTATTGATGGAGGAGTTAAAAAAAACTATACGAAGATTGTTGTACTATTGAAAAATCGGGGTACTTTTCACCCTGATACCGATAGGAGCAGGGGCGGGTGTGGCTCAGTCGGTAGCGCACCAGGCTCGTAATCTGCAGTTCCTAGGTTCGAGTCCCTGCTGGGTCAGCGTTTAGATTTATCTCCACAATATTTCCCCGCCCTGCCCACAGTCAGTAGTGGACACCGATGGGCTTGGAAAGGCCGCCGTCAGTCGGATGGAACGTTAAGCCGCGGCCCCGTGTTAGAGATCCATACCATGTGCACGTTAAAGAACACGCTGAATGGCCTTGACGGGAGGTATCTGTATCCCAACAGCTGTTCCAGTGGGTCCCCTCCCCCAACCTTCTGAGCCCTTGGGGGTCTTGTGACCTGACCATTTAGCCCATTGTGTGCAAAAGTGCCTCTCAGAGAAAAACAACCTGAAATCTTTTACTCCTAAATTTGGGAGATTAAATATGTAATTATTTGTTTAAACCAGAAGAACATCTTGCCTCTGGCGAATATGGGACATTAATATTCGAAAGAATGAAATTCTTCATTTTATTAATTTAGCGCTTTCTGGCGGCCTAAATTTGAACTAATGGAAAATGCTGTGGAGAAGTGCTTCAGCCTTAAAGGTGGTGGAATTTCAGCCGCATTTATGGACGCAGGCAGGAATTTTTCTAGGGGGAGGGGATAAAAATGGTTCCAGATTGGGGCAAAATTGTTTTCGTATAGAACACAAATCATTGGCTCGACCTAAATATTCCTATCTTGAAATCATTAATGATTGTATTGTGAATAAAGCAATCATGAAATGCATCATACCATAAGAGAACTAAGGATGTCAGAAAACAAAGGAAGACTTATGAAAAACATTTTTATATACATATTTGATATTAATAAATAAAAACGAATGATATGCTTCCGAACACAAAACATAAAAAACATTGTTACTTTTGGTACAACTGATATTATTCAATATAGATGGAGTTTTTCAGGAAGGTGGACAGCTGCTCTTCTGCCCTCCTGCTGAAATTTTCAGGAACTTATCCCCGACGAAAAACAAGGTTTTGGTGTATTTAACGATAAACTGTTTTTTGTATGCATAGCGACATGTTTTGCATAGCGACATGTTTAATAACGTAATGAGGAAAGCTTCAACAAGTGCAGAAAACTACTTCCGTCAGCATTTGTCGTTTTTGTATTTGGTTAACTGCAATCCCTCCAATTTTCTTTAGATACTTTTATTCTCTCTCGTTTTATTATTCAAGTAAAGATATTGATTTTTTTTTTTTACCGTGTATCATTTTGAGATTAATTTCGGCTCTGAGTGCATGCCACTGTGTGCAACAGATAATTGATAGACGTCTTGAATGAGTTAAATCATTGCTGTGTTGCAGGGAGTTGGACGAACTTCTGTGATTTTCATGCTTGAATTTTAGTACATAAATGAAAAAATTACTTCATTATACACTTTTACATTATTGTTTACGATGTGTTGCACTATATAATACTGACTTTTTGTTGCAAAGATACATGTGTTTGCAGGCCAGATCTAGAGAAAAAATTAGGGGGAGGAGAGTTGGGTTTTTTGGCACTTTTTTGCACACCATGGGCTAAATGGCCAGGCCACAAGTACCCCGAAGGCTCAGAGAAGATTGGGGGAGGGGACCCACTGGAACAGCTGTTGGGAGACAGATGGTAGTCTCCCGTCAATGCCATCCAGCGTGTTCTTTAACGTGCACAGGGTATGGCTCTCCCACACACGGGGTCACGGCTTAACGTCCCATCCGACGGACGGCGGCCTTTCCAAGCCCATCGGTGTCCCCTACTGACCGTGGGCAGGGCGGGGAGTTTTGCGGAGATAAATCTCAATGCTGACCCAGCTGGGACTCGAACCTGGGAACTACAGATTACGAGCCTGGCAGGGAGGAGAGACTAGTGACGTAATCGAGCGAGGAAGAAAGTAGAGGGGGAGGTAAGACACTGGGTTTTCATTGTAATATAAAATTCCAACTACGTTTTAGAGTTGTTTAAAAAAATCTGTGAAATAAGCACAATTTTTTTGCATCCGTTACCCATATTAGCATTCTCAAGGGGGAAAATTCGGTCGTGTCGGAGGAGGTGTCCAAATTTCGCAAAATTCCAAAAAAGACCTCCTTTAAAGTCCCAAGGATGCCAAATTCGGGACATCATTACACTGAAGTGCCATTGAATTAGGGATAGGAGACATTATTCAAATTCAGTACTACAAGTGCCGTATTTGCGCGCATGCGTGGCTGAAATTCTGGTCATATATAGCTGTCAGCTTTGGCTTCTCCAAGCATTCGTCGTGAGAAGTGTGGTTGGAAAGGCGCGGGATTTAGATGCATTTGACAGAGCAGATCGCAGGTGCCCGACGGATGGGACACTCGATCTCCAAAATTGTCAACGAACTGGGTTTTTCTCGTACGACAGTTTCAAGAGTGTTCTGGGAATTTGAAAATTCCGGCAAAAAAAAACCAAACACCCGGACAAACTGCAAAGGACAACCAGCCTTGAATGATCGTGGGTTTTGCCGCATCGTACAGACCGATAGGGGCCAGATATTATCTGAAATCACCTCCCATCTGAATGCGGGTCCCAACCTGGAAGTCAGTGCACAGACATGCAACGCTCATTTCATCGTCTAGGCTTCGGGAGCTGCCGACCAACGAGAGTTTCACTTCTAACAGCACGACACCGGTCTCAACGCCTTGCCTGGGCTAAAGAACATCCAAACTGGACCATCGATAATTGGCAACGGATAGCCTGGAGTGATGAATCCTGATTTAAACTTTATCACGCCGATGGGAGACTGAGGGTATGGCGCCAACCCCATGAAGCCATGGATCTTGCATGTCAGGTCGGAAAGTACAAGCTGGTGGTGACTCAGTGACGGCCAAGAGTATCTTCAGTTGGACGTCTGTGGAACCATTGGTACGTGTACTGACGACTCTCAATGCATCCCGGTACATAGAACTCATGACTGACCATTTACACCCATTTATGGCCATCATTCCATCCCAATGGGGGCGGGGGTGGCTCAGTCGGTAGCGCGCCAGGCTCGTAATCCGTAGTTCCCAGGTTCGAGTCCCAGCTGGGTCAGCGTTGAGATTTATCTCCGCAAAATTCCCCGCCCTGCCCACGGTCAGTAGGGGACACTGATGGGCTTGGAAAGGCCGCCGTCCGTCGGATGGGACGTTAAGCCGTGGCCCCGTGTGCGGGAGAGCCATACCCTGTGCACGTTAAAGAACACGCTGGATGGCCTTGACGGGAGGCTATCATCTGTCTCCCAACAGCTGTTCCAGTGGGTCCCCTCCCCCAACCTTCTCTGAGCCTTCGGGGTCCATGTGACCTGGCCATTTAGCCCATGGTGTGCAAAAAAGTGCCGCTCAGAGGTAAAACAACCCAACCCAACATTGAACCGATCTAAAATTTAAGAAAGAATTGTAACGTTAGAGTTGTGGATTTGTGAAAAGAGATTCAGCACTAGTGGGTCTGAAATAGCGCAAGCAAAAGGGAGTCAAATCTAACAAGAAAGCTGTCAAGGAGACTAAAAGGAAGACAAAATTGTCGAAGGTAAAGAATCGTTTAAGCATTTTATCTCTAAAGTTATGAAGAACATTGTCTAAAAAAATTGAGAGGTAAACGTTGATTGAGTAGACAGCTAGTTTTAGCTGTTCTGTAAGAAAAGATTATTACTCTATGTACGATAATATTTAATTTGTTTATAAGTAACTTCATCCATCCTTTTGTAATAAATTGCATTGTTTTGTAATTTGTATTGTAAAAATACTTGTACCCACACTCAGTACTCATCCATTGTAAAGGCAGTCGGTAGTGAGCCAGGCTCGTAATCTGTAGTTTCCAGGTTCGAGTCCCAGCTGGGTTAGCGTTGAGATTTATCTCCGCAAAACTCTCCGCCCTGCCCACGGTCAGTAGGGGACACCGATGGGCTTGGAAAGGCCGCCGTCCGTCGGATGGGACGTTAAGCTGTGGCCCCGTGTGCGGGAGAGCCACACCCTGCGCACGTTAAAGAACACGCTGGATGTCTTGACGGGAGGCTGCCATCTGTCTCCCAATAGCTGTTCCAGTGGGTCCCCTCCCCCAACCTTCTCTGAGCCTTCGGGGTCCATGTGACTTGGCCATTTAGCCCATGGTGTGCAAAAAAGTGCCACTCAGAGATAAAACAACGAAAATCCATTATAAAGTTATAACAATATTAATAACAATTACTATGGCGTATAAGCTGACAGGCTCCTGTCAGACCTCTGTCACAAGTAGCTGCTTGAAGGAATGTTTTTTTAATGTGAATTTCAAAACTCTCACTTCCAGGACAAATTCCGGTTGATTTCTCTAAAAAAAAAATAACCACTGGTAAAGTTGTTTTCATTGCATTCAAATTATATTGGTTTGAAACACTGATTAAGAGTAAATATTGTTTTCTGAAATAAAACTGCTAATTTCTTCGTGAATGCTCCACAGGTTATCGCTAAAGACGTCAAAATAATATACTATCATCAAAGAGTAAGTGAAATTTGCCTCTCCATATTTATTTGAACTTTGATCATTTTGTTAGCCAAAAGCCATCGATAAGTGGAAAGAATGCCTTGCCGAACATTCCGTTTCGCCCACTACCTGATATGGATCGCCTCACATCCCCACCAGCATGGGCCCGGATCACAACCGACTACGGGCTTTACAGTTTACCAACAGTCCGAGGTCGTTGACCTGGCTGACGCATGCGCACTGACGCAACACGCAGCACCATCCGCATGCACCTCTCGCAGAGCCTCTCGAAGCCAACATTAGAGGGAGTCAGGGGATGCGGCGCGTGGGGAGGGAAGTAGATCTTCCTCTTCATCCCTTGGAGGCCCGGGCTCAGAGGCAGAAGATGGGGTGCATAATTGAACGCACTTTGTTGCTGATGTAGAGGTTAAGGAAGAAAAAACGTAATCATTGAAATCAAGAATGGGGAAAGTTGATCAAAATTATATCTCTGCTGAAACGATGCTCGACTCTTAAGTCCATGCACTTAAGAGTCGAGCACTTAAGTGTGTATTGGTGGCACTTGAATGATATGTGAATGCAAATCCACATTCAAAGCTCTGTAACTTTCATAACTGGCTTTTATGTGAAAATATCGATTTCAAATAACATTCGTTTAGTTGGGTTGTTTTACCTCTGAGCGGCACTTTTTTGCACACCATGGGCTAAATGGCCAGGTCACATGGACCCCGAAGGCTCAGAGAAGGTTAGGGGAGGGGACCCACTGGAACAGCTGTTGGGAGACAGATGGTAGCCTCCCGTAAGGCCATTCAGCGTGTTCTTTAACGTGCACAGGGTATGGCTCTCCCGCACACGGGGCCACGGCTTAACGTTCCATCCGACGGACGGCGGCCTTTCCAAGCCCATCGGTGTCCCCTACTGACCGTGTACAGGGCGGGGAATTTTGCGGGGACTCGAACCTGGGAACTACAGATTACGAGCCTGGCGCGCTACCGACTGAGCCACCCCCGCCCCTTCGTTTAGTATTTGAAGACTTACGGAGGATGAAACACTTAACAGCAACGTTACTATTCATATGAAATTACCTCAAAGGTTAAAACATGTCTAATAAATCTTTTCACTCGTAGAAATATCATCTTAAATGTTTAGGTGACAGTTCTTTCAGTTTTTGCGAATTTGTAAGAGAAATGTTTAGGAAGATCTCAACAGTAGCATCTGCCATTCAATTCACTAACCTCCGTAGCTCTTTAGGTATGAAACGAATAATGCTAAAAATAAAGATTTAAGAAGAGATTCTAAATAACTCGATTTTATTGGAATATGCGTAATAATCGTTATCTTCAATGATTATATTAAAATTATAACTAGAATCTAGAATATCGCCTTTGGCCAATGTGGGGATTTCGTTTTCAAAGAGAATGAAATTTTTCGTTTACCTATTTTTGCCCCCCTTTAAAAGTTTTTATCTGTACTAATGGATGATTGGGAAATGCCAACAGTAGTATTTCATTGGTAAATACATAAAAATAAATGTCTTTTATTCCTTAAACTTAAAGTTGCTTTTTTTTACACCTCTCTGAGAAGAGGGGGCAGGTTGTTACTGTCAACCTTGACACTCGAGTACCGAAAATAATATCTACCATACCACTTGCAATATTCGTTAAGTTTCGCCTTTTTCCAAATTTAGTGTGGGGCGGGGGTGGCTCAGTCGGTAGCGCGCCAGGCTCGTAATCTGTAGTTCCCAGGTTCGAGTCCCAGCTGGGTCAGCGTTGAGATTTATGTCCGCAAAATTCCCCGCCCTGCCCACGGTCAGTAGGGGACACCGATGGGCTTGGAAATGTCGCCGTCCGTCGGATGGGACGTTAAGCCGTGGCCCCGTGTGCGGGAGAGCCATACCCTGGGCACGTTAAAGAACACTGGATGGCCTTGACGGTAAGGCTACCATCTATCTCCCAACAGCTGTTCCAGTGGGTCCCCTCCCCCAACTTTCTCTGAGCTTTCGGGGTCCATGTGACCTGGCCATTTAGCCCATGGTGTGCAAAAAAGTGCCGCTCAGAGGTAAAACAACCCAACCCATATTTAGTGCCTTCAATGATGCAAATTAAAACCACTTAAGAATATAAAAAACGAATTATATTTCAGTAGTAGCAATCCAATGGAAAGAATTTTTCAGTCTTAAAACCGTTGTTTTTCACACACACCCACCCACTCCCCTGGGTGTAAGGGACAACTTGTTGCAAATGCAAACCTTCACATTCTACCATAAGTTCAAATTTCTAGCATAAACGCATGTTTAGAACAGTTGCTTAAAATCTTGCATTATTCAAATATTTTAAATATATAGAGGGCGCAGTTATAGCATTTGGGAGATTCGAAAATCGCAAATCGTAATATTTCGTCGATACCTATCCAACCAAAAAAGAATATCTGTAAAAACAAATTTCGATGTCTGAATTATATTAAAATAAGTATTTTATAAGTTGAAGCATTGATTCTATTAACTTTAAAGAAATGTTTTGGGCCAAACGATGTCACCTTAAAACTTTTAGGTTATCTTTTTGTGGGAGGTGCTCAGTAATTAACATGTTCGACTCCTTGCTTTCAGAAATTCCCAGGTTCGAGACCCCCCTGGGCCAGCATCGAGACTTCGCAAAACTCCACGCCCTGCCCATGGTCAGTAGGGGACACCGAATGGTATTGAAAAGGCAGTCTTTCCAATCCCATCGGATGGAACGTTAGGCCGAACGTTAGTCCGTCGGATGGAACGTTAGGCCGAACGTTAGTCCGTCGGATGGAACGTTAGGCCGAACGTTAGTCCGTCGGATGGAACGTTAGGCCGAACGTTAGTCCGTCGGATGGAACGTTAGGCCGAACGTTAGTCCGTCGGATGGAACGTTAGTGCCGAACGTTAGTCCGTCGGATGGAACGTTAGGCCGAACATTAGTCCGTCGGATGGAACGTTAGGCCGAACGTTAGTCCGTCGGATGGAACGTTAGGCCGAACGTTAGTCCGTCGGATGAAACGTTAGGCCGTAGCCCTGTGCAGGAGAGTCATAGGAATGTCTCTTGCACACGGTGCACGTTAAACTAACTGCGCAATGTACACATTAAAGAACAAGCTGAATAACCTCAACGGGATGTAACCATCTTCCCCCTAACAACAGTCCCGTGAGTCCACTACCTTCTCTAAGCCCTCGGAGTCCTTGTAACCTGGCCATTTAGTCCATTGTGTGAAAAAAAAAACTCTGAGGTGAAACAGCCAACACCTCTCGTTCTTCGACGTTTATATGATAATGGAAGTAGTGAAGTCAATTTGCTTATTAAAAAAGTCCCGTTACATTTTACTGGCGGACCCAGAAATTTCGTATAGAGTTGTGTTGTTTTACCTCTAAGCGTCACTTTTGTACACAATGAACTAAATGATCAGATCACAAAGGCTCAGAGTTGGGTAGGAAGCGCACTGGACAACTGTCAGGAGATCGAAGCTCTCGTGAAAGCCGGGGCGGGGTGGCTCAGTCGGTAGCGCGCCAGGCTCGTAATCTGTAGTTCCCAGGTTCGAGTCCCAGCTGGGTCAGCGTTGAGATTTATCTCCGCAAAATTCCCGCCTTGCCCACGGTCAGTAGGGGACACCGGTGGGCTTGGAAAGGCCGCCGTCCGTCGGATGGGACGTTAGGCCGTGGTCCCGTGTGCGGGAAAGCCATACCCTGTGCACGTTAAAGAACACGCTGGATGGCTTTGATGGGAGGCTATCATCTGTCTCCCAATAGCTGTTCAGTGGGTCCCCTTCCCCAACCTTCTCTGAGCCTTCGGGGTCCATGTGACGTGGCCATTTAGCCCATGGTGTGCAAAAAAAGTGCCGCTCAGAGGTAAAACAACCCAACCCGTGAAAGCCATCCAGCGTGATCTTTAAAGTATGCAGGGTATGGCCGTCCTGCATAAAGGGCCGTGGTTTAACGTCCTTCAGACGAATGGCGGTTTCCAATACCATCCATGCCCCCCTTGTTGAAGGCAAGATTGGGATTAGCGAGAATAAATCTCATCGTTGGCATAGTTTGAGACTCGAACCTGAAAACTCCAGATTGCGAACCCTGGTACACTACGAACTGAGCCAATCCCAAGCGAGAGATTTTTAACGTCTGAATCTAATGGGCGTTGAACTGCTTGATTTTCGCAGACTTGTATATGTTATTCAACCCCAAAAGGGATCGAGTTAGGGTTTATACTCCCCATACCCCGCATCTTATCAGTCTCGAAACTAAATAAGTTCAATCTCTTTTTTGAAGAGATAAGTATTAACTCCAGCTAAAAATAAAGATCTTGCAGAGGCGGATATAGGAGTAGAAAGTTCCCAAATATCGATCCAGAAAAAAAAGTGGAGAAGCGACTAGACTGAGCCGGAAAGGACTCGATACGCCTTTGAGAGATCAGATAATTTTTCTGTTATTTTTTTCCCCTCTCCGTTTTAGCGATTTTTTTTCTCCTCAGCTCTGGGATTTAAAATTCTTCAAAGGGGTGTGTGTAGGGGAGAACCACCACGAACAATTCTAATAACTGGAGTCCTACCTATGTTCTATCATTCTTTAAAATATTGACAAAATATTGTAAAAAATTTTAAATTTTCTTAATTTTCGACGAGCACGCATTCTGCTCGACGAGAAAAAATGACTCTTGAAGTTTATTAAAGGTAACAGCACAAGGGTGTGGCATTGTCTCCAGGCAACCCCTCTGGGTATGTCCACGATAGCGATTGCGATTGTATAAAGAGTATGAATTAACCCTCCATGGCCCAATGTAACTTTGAAGTCGCATAACAGTTTTATCATTATTGTGAAATACAGGGTGTCCACAAAGTCTCAGAATAATTAAATTTTTTTTAAATGCAAATGACTATTGTTCAACAAACTGCACAAAGTTATAAATATCGAAGTTTTAATATACATATATTTTTCTGTTTTAGATAAGTAAGTGGCATAACTGATAGCTAGAGATATAATAATAAAATAAATACCCCCTCAAGCAGCTGCTTGCCACAGGTCTGACAGGAGCCTGTCAGTTTATATGCCACAGTAGGAGATCTGAGAGGATGGCAGGACCTCAGCAGAAAAACGACACACACACATCCGTGCCTAATACCGGGGCTCGAACCCAGGTCCCTTAGATCAGTAGCCAAGCGTGCTAACCACTCGGCCACGGGACGGCTAAGCTAGAGATAACTATTGAAAATGACTCCCCCTCAAGAAAAAGCAGTGTTTAGCCTAGTTTATTGAAACAAGATCAGATACGCAGATTCAGAGAAATTTCAGGACTAAGTATGGAAAAAATAGACTATTCGCGAGTGGCACAAGAACTTAATGGGTTGGGTTACCTCTGAGCGGCATTTTTTTGCACACCATGGGTTAAATGGCCAGGTCACATGGACCCCGAAGGCTCAGAGAAGGTTGGGGGAGGGGACCCACTGGAACAGCTGTTGGGAGACAGATGGTTGATTCCCGTCAAGGCCATCCAGCGTGTTCTTTAACGTGCACAGGGTATG
Organism: Ryuthela nishihirai; assembly: GCA_038380435.1. NCBI lineage: Eukaryota > Metazoa > Arthropoda > Arachnida > Araneae > Heptathelidae > Ryuthela > Ryuthela nishihirai. Next base: position 29,331,891 of record JAWZYU010000026.1, read on the forward strand.
GCTCTCCCACACACGGGACCACGGCTTAACGTCCCATCCGACGAACGGCGGCCTTTCGAAGCCCATCGGTGTCCCCTACTGACCGTGGGCAGGGCGGGGAATTTTGCGGAGATAAATCTCAACGCTGACTCAGCTGGGACTCGAACCTGGGAACTACAGATTACTTTGTAATAATTTTGTCTTGTAAAGGAGGAACTCAAAATTATCAATTTTGAGATATTCCAGACAGTATTGCCCAATGTTACCTGAAATTAACAAATCTATTTTTAAAAAACTAAAATGGAAAACAAATCGCATTTTACGCGTTTATTAGATCATGCTAATTAATCTTTACCTGTAACAATTTTTTTGAAAGTCAAAATAATTTGGGCAGTGGAGGGTTAAAAACAAATATGCGAACAGTAACAAAATTAGTAACGAACTTTAAAATGATCCCTCGTGTCATCGTGAAAGCTAATAAGCAAAACAAAAATCTGTTTTTTGCGAACCTTATAATCATCTCAAATGTTAAGCTGCACAATTACAATATTTAAAAAATGCAATATTTCTATGCATTATTGATTTTAGATCGCCATTGGATTGGATTGTTTTACCTCTGAGCGGCACTTTTTTGCACACCATGGGCTAAATGGCCAGATCACATGGACCCCGAAGGTTGGGGGAGGGGACCCACTGGAACAGCTGTTGGGAGACAGATGGTAGCCTCCCGTCAAGGCCATCCAGCGTGTTCTTTAACGTGCACAGGGTATGGCTCTCCCGCACACGGGGCCACGGCTTAACGTCCCATCCGACGGACGGCGGCCTTTTCAAGCCCATCGGTGTCCCCTACTGACCGTGGGGAGGACGGGGAAATTTTGCGGAGATAAATCTCAACGCTGACCCATCTGGGACTAGAACCTGGGAACTACAGATTACGAGCCTGGCGCGCCACCGACTGAGCCACCCCCCCCGCCCCAAATTAATTGTACCTGCCAGGGATTTTAGATCGCCATAAAAAGTTATAATAACTATCAATTAAAGAAATTTCGGAATTATGAGACTGTAAGGGCCAAATCTGAAACTCGGTAATCCATATGATAAGAACTTGACACGTAAATAAAACTAAAGATAAACAGTGCTAAATTTTCAATTTCTTAATTTTTGAAACTTGTTTGGGAATTTAAATCTTTATGGTACTTGGAGTATTTAAGACGGCAACAATCTAGCTAAAAGAAATTGAAAAATATCAGTTACCTAATTCCTAATGAAAACTCATTTTTGTAAACTATTTCATACGATACTTAATATTTAGGATTTAATAAGGTTAAATTGTTTAAAAATTCCAGCTGACCGCATCAAAATACCAAACGGATGTTATCGAAAACTGAAATTTACATGAAACGACTCCTTGAAAGGAAAATTTAGATGTTTCGGGTGTCTGATTTTAGCGTTTCACAGGCATAACATGAGAGTTCTTCAAAAATTTATTAGGACTTTCTACATATGCATTTTTTTCGTGTTGATTGAAATGTGTTTTCTAGACAAGTCTTTCTACAATGTTTACACATGAATGGCCTTTACTGGAAATTGATTTGTGTGCAGAGTTAAAACGTCTGACTTTGCGAAGGACTTGCTGTAAAAATCATGCTGAAATGGTCTCTCTCCTGTGTGGATACGAAGACTGTCTAGACTTCAGGCTGAAACACTTTTTCACAATGATTACCAATTTCCAGGGGCGGGAGTGGCTCAGTCGGTAGCGCGCCAAGCTCGTAATCTGTAGTTCCCAGGTTCGAGTCCCAGCTGGGTCAGCGTTGAGATTTATCTCCGCAAAATTCCCCGCCCTGCACACGGTCAGTAGGGGATACCGGTGGGCTTGGAAAGGTCGCCGTCCGTCGTATGGGACGTTAAGCCGTGGCCCCGTGTGTGGGAGAGCCATACCCTGTGCACGTTAAAGAACACGCTGGATGACCTTGACGGGAGGCTACCATCTGTCTCCCAACAGCTGTTCCAGTGGGTCCCCTCCCCCAACCTTCTGAGCCTTCGGGGTCCTTGTGACCTGGCCATTTAGCCCATTGTATGAAAAAAAGTGCCGCTCAGAGGTAAAACAACCCAACCCATTATTGCAAGAGTGCAGCCTTGAACTTCAATTTGCTTGGACTTGAGCACATAACACAAATACTTCCATAGTAAATTATAAAATAGTAAAAAAATAAATTCCATAGTAATCTAGAGAGTAGCGGGTTCGATTCCCGCCGCGTCAGCGATTTTTTTTAGATGTTTTTAACATAAATACTTGTCTAATATGAGACAATAAGAAACTCAAATACATAAATTTGTGTATAAAAAAATTGGTTCTCCAATACAAAATAAAATTTGTTGTGTAAATAAATTGGTTGTACTAAAGCACATACTATATGAAAATAGTCGAACAGTTTGAGTGTTATGTTGCAAGAAAATTATTATTTTAATAAAGTGTTATATGGCCGAGTGGTTAGCGCGCTTGGCTACTGATCTAAGGGACCTGGGTTCGAGCCCCGGGTTTGGCTACTGATCTAATAATCTAAGGGACCTAGGTTCGAGCCCCGGGTAAGGCATGGCTGTTTGTGTCGTTTTTCTGCTGAGGGCTTGCCATCCTCACAGACTTACTACTCTGGCATATAAACTGACAGGCTCCTGTCAGACATCTATGGCAAGCAGCTGCTTGAGGGGGTATTTTTTTTTTAAATACTGTACAGGGTGTCCGAGAAAGGATGGATGCATTTCAACCATGTTTCACGAGGAAATAACATTAGGAGAATAGTTTTCACCAAATGAACAAGCAACTCAAAGTTTATAGCATTTCAATTTGAGCGCAGTTCGGTCGCTCTTACAATGACCAATCCGCTATTCCAATGCCTATAAAGCGTTGGCACACGTTTGAGACATGCATTTTACGTCATGGACGATGTTTCGTTCCTATTGCTTTTGGCTTTGACATTTGCCAGTTGGTCGGTCGGTTTGTGGATTTCACAAAACGTTGTTCCACTAAGTTTCTCCGTCGCGTTCGAAAGATAATCATTTTTGTGCCAAATGAAAGCTTGTGACGCGGGGAGTGTCATAGGTTATGAAAAATTGACCCCCAGTGCTTTCCTCCCCTTTAAGAATGACTTTCAGATTTCCTGTTTTTCTCTATTGGGGCGGGGGTGGCTCAGTCGGTAGCGCGCCAGACTCGTAATCTGTAGTTCCCAGGTTCGAGTCCCAGCTGGGTCAGCGTTGAGATTTATCTCCGCAAAATTTCCCCGCCCTGCCCACGGTCAGTAGGGGACACCGATGGGCTTGGAAAGGTCGCCGTCCGTCGGATGGGACGTTAACCCTTGGCCCCGTGTGTGGGAGAGTAATACCTTGTGCACGTTAAAGAACACGCTGGATGGCCTTGACGGGAGGCTACAATCTGTCTCCCAACAGCTATTCCAGTGGATCCCCTCTTCCAACCTTCTCTGAGCCTTCGGGGTCCATGTGACCTGGCCATTTAGCCCAAGGTGTGCAAAAAAGTGCCGCTCAGAGGTAAAACAACCCAAATCCTGTTTTTCTTTCTTCGGAACGAGAGGGCCTACATTTACGAGTTAGGTGTCAAATGAAAGCACGTATAATGCCTGTCGTAAACTATTTCGAATTTCGACGAGCGGACGCTCCCCCCCCCAATTGCTGCGCCCCTGGGTGTGTTATTGCTTAAACTTCTTACGTGTGCACATTCAAGTGCGCGCTCGTTGGAAGTAGCAGCATGCAAAACTGAGTGCCGCTATTGTATTATGAAAACCGTACTCTTGTGAAATTATTTATCCTAACTTTATTTCCTCGTGAAACATGTTTTAAACGTAACCATTCTTTCTGATTGAAATGAGATACCTTTTGAATTGCTTTTCATGTGGCAAAAACTGTATTCTCCTAATTTTCAAGGGCAGGGGTGGCTGTAGGTAGGGGGCCAGACTCGTAATCTGCAGATCCCAGGTTCGAGTCCCAGCTATGCCAGCGTTGAGATTTATCTTCGCAAAACTCTCTGCCCTCTGTCAATAGAGGACATCGATGACCTTGGAAATGCCGCCGTCCGTCGGATGGGACGTTAATCCATGGCACCATGTGCTGGAAAGCCATACCTGTGCACGTTAAGAACACGTCGGATGGCCTTGACGGGAGGCTACCATCTGTCTCCCAACAGCTCTTCCAGTGGGTCTCCTCCCCAAATCTTCTGAGTCTTCGTGGGTCCTTGTGACATGACCATTTAGCTCATGGTGTGCAAAAAAGTGCCGCTCAGAGTAAAACAACCCAACCCTAATATTCTTTATTTCCTCGTCGTCGCACACCCTGTATTTATATATTTTTGGTATTGCTAGGCGAGGTATAGATATGCGCTTGGTAGGGTTCGGTTGTTTTACCTATGAGCGGCACTTTTTTGCACACCATGGGCTAAATGGCCAGGTCACATGGACCCCAAAGGCTCAGAGAAGGTTGGGGAAGGGGACCCACTGGAATGGCTGTTGGGAGACAGATGGTAGCCTTCCGTCAAGGCCATCCAGCGTGTTCTTTAACGTGCACAGGGTATGGCTCTCCCACACACAGTGCCACGGCTTAACGTCCCATCCGACGGACGGCGGCCTTTCCAAGCCCATCGGTGTCCCCTACTGACCGTGGGCAGGGCGGGGAATTTTTGCGGACAAATCTCAACGCTGACCCAGCTGGGACTCGAACCTGGGAACTACAGATTACGAGCCTGGCGCGCTACCGTCTGAATGAACCTATCGAGCATTTGTTTGAGTTTGAGAAATGGGTACGAGTATCATCACCCGAACCACGTAATTTACGGGAACTGCGGGATCCTCTGTTGCAGTCATGGTAGCAAATATCAAGCAACACCTACAGTACTGTGCAAATTAGTTGAGACAATAACAAAGACACAACTAAAATATTTATTTGTTTAATAGTGTACATAGTTAATAGTGAATGTGACACCCCTTAGCTTGAATTACTTCTTTCATCCTTTAATGCTACTAGCTTTCCACACATCTCGCTTCAGGGTCATGGTACCACACTTTCTGTCATTTTGATTTTCATCGTGCAATCCATCTTAGATATGCACGTTTTAATAATGGTCCACAAATTTTCAATGGGGTTTAGATCGAGCGAATTTCCTGGCCACTCCAATACCTTCAAATGTTGCTGGGTAAAGAAACTCTTAGCAAGCTTAGAATTGTGGCATGGAGCCAGATCCTGTTGAAATACCCCATCGCCGTTAGGAAACAGCTCCTGCAGTGTTGGGGACCATTTTCGCCTCCAGAACGCCTATGTACTTTTTGCTGTCCATCATTCCTTCAATGTGGTGAAGCGTCTGTGGCCCGAAAGCTGTGAAACATCCCCAAAACATGACCTTAGGTGGGTGTTTGGGGGATTGCTGGATCGAAGAGGTTCTCCATGCGAACGGCGGATGAAATTTGACCTGTAGCCATGCACCTCAAAGTGGGTTTCATCGGAAAATATCACTTTTTTCCCCAATTCTCCACAGTCCAGTCTCGATATTTCTTTGCCCAAGATAGCCTTTTTTGCTTCATAGCGGGTGTCAAAAGTTACTTTTTGGAGGGGCGTCCCCACTCCAGAAGGCGACGACGTACGGTGGAAGCATCTATATTAACCTCATGAGACGCAATCTCCCTTTTGATGTCTCCACTGGTCTTCAGTCTATGATACTAATGCTTCGAATTAGACTATCATCTCTAGGGGTGGTTACGTACAGAGAGGTTTTCTTCCACAATGTCCTTTACGGGACGTGTCCACGGATCTTGTCTCCTTATGCAGCTTCATGATCCGTGAAACGTTGGATTTCTCGAAGCCAACTGCTTTGCTATCTGCCTAGTAGTAAGTGAAGTGTTTTCGCCTAGTGATTATTTTAGCTCGTTTACGAGGCGTGATGTTCATGATGTATTTAATAAAAAGTTTCCGATGAAAATTGTGAACTACTTACATAATCACGTCCTCAGCCTATGAAATATCAATTCCAACTCAAGTGGAAGTGTAAATAATAGAGCAACACAACAGACAATTCTAGACTTGCAGAAGGTTACGAACAAGTTTAGACTCTGCAGCGGAAGAGACTTAGCGTTCCTTCGCTTGTCCCAACTAATTCGTACAGTACTGTAACTTGCACATCGGGTGAGAGCTCTTTTGGCGGCGAGACGAGGACCTATATCATATTAGGTAGGTGGTTTTAATGTTTTGGCTGATCGGTGTACATGTTTAATGTTATCGATTCCATTCCAGCTACTAGTCTTTTCAAAGGAGGGGGCTCTCCACTAGTAACCACCACGTAAATCGAGAAGCGGTTGATTAATATACAATCTTACAGTATGTTTCGTAATTATTATATGATATTGTGCAAGGTTTAAATGAACCCGAACATTAAATTTTCGAGCTTTTTAGGTCAGGGCCTGAAAAGTTCTTTTACCGAGCCAGACAAAAAAAACTTAGGAACCAACTTCCTGAGCCTTAAGGGGATAGTAATTTAAGAATTCGAGGCCAACTGGGCTCTCGGTTATATATTTTGGGCTGAAGTTGTCAGCAGGAAAATGCTGTGATGTACCATCTAGTTCCCTTCGTTCAGTCGATAAAAAGTTATGGATGCTGGGAAATTGAACAATAAATTTTCTTCTTAAAATCGTAATTGTCTAATATTGAAATAAGCAAACTTATCAAACTACTTAATAGACATTTTACAACTTTTAATTTATGAGGTCAGTTTTTACAATGGATTACTGTTGTGAAATATTCTAGTTTCTGTTTGTGCTAGAAAGCTAAAAATTGGGTTTTTCTTCTTTCGTCGTAGATTTTAGAAATCTTGGATGCAATGGGTCCTTCGAGGTGAAAGGTCAAATTTTGAGATAGAGGCATTAGAGCCGAAAATTGGTGCCTGGGGGTAGATCTCAGAACTTTTGGATGCGTTGGGTGTTCAAGGTCAATAATGGTGCGAGTGACTGTTTAGAAATCGAGAGGTACCGAAAGGCACCGATTGATTTCTATTGCACTATATGAGACATCAAGAATCGCTTCTCGAATTTATGGACAACATTCATCTGCCTATATCAAACTAGTTTGATGCGATTTGTTCAGCGGTTAAGTAGAAAATATACGTAGATGCAGATAGGTCTTTCGCTATCCGCGCAGGCTGTAGAGCTCCGAGCGGATAGTAAAAGTATATCAGTGTCTCCGCAAATTATATCAGAATCCGTGTATATTAGCTACTTAATGTCTGTTGTGTGTTTGCGAATAAAAGAAACGAGTCTAATCAGTGGTTCCTCAAAGTGTGATCTGCTGACCCATAAGAATCCTCGAGGCGCTTCCAGGGGGTTCGCGAGATTATTTTTGCCTTCCTAGTATATTAGAAAAAAAAATTGTCATTAAACGACTGATCTAATACTTTCACTGTAACAGGTATGAACACTTTGTAAACATGGTACAAGCATTAAAATGTTTTGAGCTGATATGCAGATAATTTAAATGTGGGGTATTTCAGGAGATCGTTAGACTAAAAAAGTTTAAATTGGGAGTCTATAGATTTAAAGTTTGAGAACCACTGGTCTAAGGTTTACTAATGACCAATTCAGTGAAAAAAAAATATATTGTGATAAAAACCTATTTCAGAAAAATGTCTCACTAAATATTAGAGAAAAAATTATGATAATGTAATTTTGTAAATTCTTCCGAGTAAATTTTGATGCTTTAAATGCAGTTATCCGCGATTACAGGAAAACGTTTTACCCAGAACTCTCCTCTAAATTTCACTTCGTGCTCTCCAAGACAATTTTCATACATTTAATTCTTTTTTTACGCAGCACTCGAATGATTTTTTTTTTGTTATATTTGCTCTGTCAGAAGGATTGCTTCTTTCACGTAAAATAAGTGTTTTACTTTGTGGCTTTTATCCCAATGTATTTCTTTTAAAGTGAATATGATCACTGAATTTTCAGTTTCTCTTTTTAATCTTGTTCCTAGATTTCATCAGCTATCTACGTTAACATTCATATTCTATCCGCAGAGTGCGCTTAAATGTGGATCTCTGCATCCGCTCAGAGAGCGCCTGTAAATTCTGTAAAATGTGTTGTTTATTGTGAATGAACAGACGAGAACTTTGAATGATTATTCAATTTATTGCAACCTATGTGAGATGCCAAACACTCCATTACAATTAGGTGGGTCATCGTTTAATACATATATAATAAAATATTGTTTAGAAATAAAGGGATTTATTTAAAATTGGCAATGATACTATAGATTAAAAAGTAAAAAAAAAAACACTGATACACAAATTGGTTTATACTGGACAAGAATTCATTCAAAGCACTTTGTGGCAATGATATTATAAATAGACTCTACTGGCACATGGCACTTAAATAATTTTCCCTAAGTAAGCTTTTGAGTAATATGTTAAGTCAAAAAAAAAATTACCAGTGAAACAAAATCTTGCAGTCAGTAAAATGAAATAAAAATACTCTAGCTAGATTTAAAGGTTTCTCATTTATAAATGAGCTAAAGACGTATTGGTGGGGATTAATTATAACTCCCTAAAAGACGTCACTATGGAACCTCCTTTGGGCTTTTTACCATAAATACAGAAAAAAATATTTACAACTTTTGCTCCTTCATTATAAGTAATCAGTAAAGATTACAGAATCTGTTTAAATTTAGTACTGCTTAATACTGTTGTCTCCATCGTTCTTAGAGCAGTTCGTTAATCCAGCAGTTTATGTAATTGGCTCATTACTTGGCACGAACTCTGCCGAGTCAACGCGATGGCGACAGCTACATTAATAATTTTGTCGCTTGGAAAGAGGGGGGAGATCGTAATTTAAAAACTGCCAATTAACCACTGCTCTTTAAATGTAATTATCTGAAACAGATTTTACACTGTCATTTTGAGTTCCCTCAGCTGTACTATTAAAACATTTCATGTAACAACAACGAATAGTGATAAAGATGTCATCTGGTCCTGCATATGCTAAAACAATTTTCTATTTACATTAGTACACTATAAACAACCTAAGCTCATCCAAGTTGTTGTAACACTGCATGACAGAGTACGACAATAATATTTAACAGGTAAAATATTACACATCTTAGAGAATATTTTTAAGTGGAATACCCCCATATTCTTGCAAAAAAAAAAACCCCTCGGAAACATAATATCAGATACATTGTTGATACAAATATATTTTTACACGATTTCAGTCAACAATTCGGTAGAAGGGCAAGTATTTTATACATAATTTGCTTGCAAAATATTTAAATATTGACTCATTATGATAACGGCAAAAGAGGGCAATTTATAGTATTACTTAAAATGTTACAGGTCTTTGAATAAATGCTTTTTATAATTATAAAATGTTGAGTTTATTACTTGGTAATGTACACGGAGATTATGGTTGATTTTAATACGTCATAAACTAAGATTCAGATCAAGCAGAATTTGCATGTGCCTAGAATTTTTAACCAACACTATTTGAAGATAAATGCCAGCCAATACCATTAAATATGATTTCAAATATATCAAAACTATTGACCGCAAAATAATTTATTTTTGGTATCGTGATATTTACTTGCAATGAAAAAAAATTTGATTTTCGTATTTTCATACTACAAATTCCAACTTCTCCTGTGTAAGCAGGTGAAAAATTCTGATGCATCAGCAAGTGGATTGGATTGGATTGTTTTACCTCTGAGCGGCACTTTTTTGCACACCATGGGCTAAATGGCCAGGCCACATGGACCCCGAAGGCTCAGAGAAGGTTGGGGGAGGGGACCCACTGGAACAGCTGTTGGGAGACAGATGGTAGCCTCCCGTCAAGGCCATCCAGCGTGTTCTTTAACGTGCACAGGGTATGGCTCTCCCGCACACGGGGCCACGGCTTAACGTCCCATCCGACGGACGGCGGCCTTTTCAAGCCCATCGGTGTCCCCTACTGACCGTGGGCAGGGCGGGGAAGTTTTGCGGAGATAAATCTCAACGCTGACCCAGCTGGGACTCGAACCTGGGAAGCATCAGCAAGTGATTTAAACACTCTACATTTAATTCGATGTCATAGTTTGGTAATGTTTTGCAGTATTTCACCCCTCCGAGGATTAAGTTGATTCATTCGACTTGATTTTAACTTCTATTCCTGACCTAATAAAAATTCCTGGTCAAATAAATAATGGCATCAATTTTTCCAAATTTCTGATAAAAAATAAAGCCTGCCAGAATGGTATTGATACTGTTATGGCAAAAAATTGCATTTACTCATAAAATGTTAAATAATTAAACATAATTAAAATTTAAATATACAGGATGGCAAATAAATATTGAAAAATCAATATTTTTATTTTTTCTTAAAACGGACAAATAAAAGAAAAACTCTTAATTACAAGTGATTAAGCAGCTGATAACGCTTCTAATGCAGAAACAATATGATGACTTGGACCGAAGCAAGTACAAATTGTCCTTGGTATTTCTTTTCACAAATATTAAAATCCTTATTCAGTTAAAAAGAGTTTCTGTGAAAATTGAAATCTTATTAGGCATGAGCGGGGCACGAGATTCTTTGTTGAAAGCTTCAAAATCTAAGAATTCGTATTGGAAATTAAAATCAAATATATAAAAGTTAAATATATTTATATCTCGTATGTTAATGTTTTTTCATAGTACCTATACATTTTTTGGTAACTCTGATCATATTTTACTTTTATAGAAAAAGTACATATACCTGGCAAACTGTATCCGAGGGACTCTGGTGCGTACGAAATGGTTTGAAAAGTTCGATTATCTGAGCAAGGCAAATAGGTTTTTGGTTAGAAACTTCTGACGTGGGGAGGATCATAAGGTACCAGGAAATAGTTCCATTTCTTTCCTTCGCTAAAAGAGAAAAATTAAACTGGAGGGGATTGGTCGTAATGATTTTCATACCAAATGAAAGCTTGCGACGTGGGGAGTGCCGTCTACTCTATATTCTAAAGAGTTTCAGACCCGATCAACGCCAGGTAAATCTGCTAGTGAAATATATTTTCCAATATTTCACTGTCTTGGTCTGCAAAGTTAACACAATTTTTCACGTCACCTTCAGCTCTGGTAACAATCGTAGTGATATATCAAATGTAGGCTTACGATAATTAGTTGTGCTATGAAAATATTGTATATTTTTCCATTATTCTCCCACTCCTTTAAAGGCAAGTTTGATTCGTTAGTCAGACACTATGCTTATTATAATGTCAAAGATCATATAAAACAAAAATTCCTCCCCCCCATGAAAAATAAATAGGATACTCTAACATTTCCACACTTCCAAAGATGGAGATCATAGCTACCTATGAAATTGCAACTGTCTCATATTGTCATTGATTTATGCAATACTTCCCCCCCACCACCACCACAAAAAAAAAATACCTTTCTAACAATAGTACATAAGAAATTAAGTTTGTCAAGTTTTAGCTTTTACGAAGAGTGGAAATATTAAGGTTTAATGGAAAAAAAGTCCCAGCCATTGAAACGGTTAAAACAAAAGCTACCTTCCTATATGTAGTCCTAACACATGCCAAAATGAAAGCTTTCTGGTCTACAATTTCTCAAAAAGTTGGGGGGAGGGAACATTAAATTATAATTCATGAAGTGTCAAATACAATGATTTTAAAACAAGAAATATACGGCACTTTATTTCTCTCTCTACACGTGTTGTTAAAAGGGAATTTTTAAACTTTGAGATTCTGATTCAATTCTTTCAAAGCAATCTCAATCTAAGAGTTTTATCATTCGTTATATTTAGTTCATTAATTAGTTTAATTTCGGTATTAGCAGCCAATATAGCATTAAATCTTTGCCATTTCATACTAACATGGAAAGATATTCCAGTGTGTTGCAGAGTTGCATTTAAGAATTCACAGAGAGATGTTTGTTGGTACAGAGTTAAAGAAATTAATACACGGTAAATTTCTAATGATTATTTTGCAGTGTAACAAACCTATTTTGGTCACCTGCTTGATTTAGCTATACTGACATTTCATTGTAAATGAATTGAGGATATTTTTAATTTACGAGCATTATCTTCATCAATTAATATTTTTTTGTGATTTGTAAGCTACGCTAAAATGTAATTATTTTTGCGAAACAAGCATTTCTGTCGAAAAACTTAAATCAATAACTGACATTTGCCATTTTTTTATTATCTCAATGCCAAAAATCATGCAGTAAAAGAGCAAGAATTTTATTCCATTTTCTGAAACTTTGAAACATGGAGATTGCAATTTTCATCTAAATTTATTTTCTGTGGCATTTTTCATAAATGCTACTTTCAAAGAATAAGCTGAGAAAGGGGCTTAATACTGACAACACATGCATCATCTTCTAATCATTTAGGGCAGTGTAACTACTGATGAAATCATACACACATTCAGAAATGATGTAAATCAGGCTTCTTCACTCTTTGAATGCTACCTGAAATTCCATAAAGGTCATTAGTAACTACATAAATACTCTTGGCCCACTCAAATACACATTATCTTGATATTGTATCATCCTCAGACATGCTTCAACTTTAAGAGTCTGTGACACTACCATTTTTTTTTTTTCAAAAACTTAATGATTCACCGTTTTACACATTGATTGCCCATCTGCAAAATACAATTTCAAAATTCTAGTCTGGCTACTACTAAATACAACTAACATATACTGACAAATAGGTTGGAACATTTCCAATTGTGAATCCCATAAGTTTCACTACCACTGTCAGAAAAAAAAATTTGCAAAATTTTATTGTCAGGCCTTGTATTTGCTTTAACTTCAGTTTTTCATAGCAGTTCCAGGAGAATATCATTAATAACAAAATATGTTCCTCAGAGTTGTGGTCATAGAACTTTGAATGAAGAAACTGATATTACAAAAACATCCTCACTGATCATGAAGCAAAGAATACACAGGGTTGGGTTGTTTTACCTCTGAGCGGCACTTTTTTGCACACCATGGGCTAAATGGCCAGGTCACATGAACCCCGAAGGTTGGGGGAGGGGACCCACTGGAACAGCTGTTGGGAGACAGATGGTAGCCTTCCGTCAAGGCCATCCAGCGTGTTCTTTAACGTTGGGTTGTTTTACCTCTGAGCGGAACTTTTTTGCACACCATGGGCTAAATGGCCAGGTCACATGGACCCCGAAGGCTCAGAGAAGGTTGGGGGAGGGGACCCACTGGAACAGCTGTTGGGAGACAGATGGTAGCCTTCCGTCAAGGCCATCCAGCGTGTTCTTTAACGTTGGGTTGTTTTACCTCTGAGCGGAACTTTTTTGCACACCATGGGCTAAATGGCCAGGTCACATGGACCCCGAAGGCTCAGAGAAGGTTGGGGGAGGGGACCCACTGGAACAGCTGTTGGGAGACAGATGGTAGCCTCCCGTCAACGCCATCCAGCGTGTTCTTTAACGTGCACAGGGTATGGCTCTCCCGCACATGGGGCCACGGCTTAACGTCCCATCCGACGGACGGCAGCCTTCCAAGCCCATCGGTGTCCCCTACCGACTGTGGGCAGGGCGGGGAATTAGAATACACAGATGGGGAGATATTATTCCAAACAGAAGATTTGTGAGTAAAACAGAGTTAATGATTATAAATTTTAATGGATTGGAGAGGAAGCTTATAGCAGACTGTGTTCATACAAACTTCAACACACTTGAAAAATTCGTAATATTGCTTACACAAGAAGAAATTTATATCAATTTTTCTCAGCTAGTATAAGTCAGAAACAACCCAATTAATCCTTTTACTGTATGTAGTGTCTGAGCAACTGAGAGAGTAGTTCAACAAACCTCTGAGAAAATATGCATCATCAAAAAAATAAATTGTGCTGCAATCCATCCACCTAATAAGATTATGTGAGATAATAAAAAATTACTGTGCATACATGTATGACTTAATAGAAAAGAATAGCTTTAACACTGGAATGGTCACTCATTTTACTTAATGTCAAAGCTCAACAGCTTCTTACACTTAAAAGCCACGATTAAAAATTATTGCAATAGCCTTATTCCAACAGTAAAGATTTTGACAAAAATGCAGAGATCTTTAAAACAGTGAAGGTTCATTTTTATAAATACAATAACGTCTGCCAATGATTATCAGTTTTTTCTAGAGCAAAAATGTGTTAATCAGAATTTTCAGTTTAGTCCAGTTTTGTTACCTTTAATAATTGAGATTTCTGATCATGGGCTAATTGTATTAAAAATTCTGAAATTTTTGCATCTTTATGCAATATAAAAAGTTGAAATCTAATCAAAATTAGCACAAGCTGTGAAAAATAAAATTCACAAAAGAGAAAACAAGATATATACAAAATCACAATTATTAAAATACTGATATATATATATACATTAAAAGAAATAAAATAATACAATGAGACTCACAATAAATAGTGCTGTGTCAAAGCAAAATTTATATTTTAATATACAGAATGACAAAACGTTTTGAATTTCAATAGGAGAAAAGAGTAGGTGAGCTGAATAGGCAATTTTAGAAAAATAGAAACTACATTTGCAATATGGCAAACTTTTCCTACCTGGTTTGCCTAACATTGATTTGTTTACAGTTAAAAAAAATGTCTAAGTTTAGGGCATTGTATTTAAGTCTGGCCTAGAAAACTCCTTTATATACTATTCACCATTCAGATCAAATATTGCAAAATACTGAAACAATTTCAAAGAAAAACCTTCATAGCTTACCACATAATATACAGAGATGGTTTCATAATATCATTGAACAGATACTGACTAGAGCAAAGAGCCACCAAATCACAAGTCTTATTCACATCACTTATGCAAAGTTTTTGCCTAGTAAAAAAAGCTCCAACTTGCTAATATAAAAGCAAAAACGTACATGGATTACGTTTTAGTTAAATTTGTATATAAAAAAAAAAAGTAACACAAGACAAGCATTATTAGCTTTTATTACTTCAGAGTTTGTTATATAGCTTATTAGTTGGATTTTGCAGAAAAAGATGATTAAAGATAAAACCAAATCATTGTCACTGCAACAGGTAGCTTAGTGGTCCAGAGCACCTGACATGTTATCAGGAGGTCGTGGGTTCATATCCCACCCAGCTCAGACAAATTTTCCTCTAAAATTGAAATCGACATCATAAGTGCCTATTACTGGATTGGGTTGGGTTGTTTTACCTCTGAGCGGCACTTTTTTGCACACCATGGGCTAAATGGCCAGGTCACATGGACCCCGAAGGCTCAGAGAAGGTTGGGGAAGGGGACTCACTGGAACAGCTGTTGGGAGACAGATGGTAGCCTCCCGTCAAGGCTATCCAGCGTGTCCTTTAACGTGCACAGGGTATGTCTCTCCCGCACACGGGGCCACGGCTTAACGTCCCATCCGACGGATGGCGGCATTTCCAAGCCCATCGGTGTCCCCTACTGACCGTGGACAGGGCGGGGAATTTTTGCGGAGAGCCTATTACTGGATATTTCAGATTTATATTCAATACATTCAACCTTTAAATTCTCAAGAGAAAAATGGGTCAATACATAAATTTTCTGAATTGAATATAAAGAATATTTGCAAATAAAATTAAAAAAAAACCAGTCAGACCAGCCTACAAGGCTGGTCTGACTGTATTTCAAGTGGTCCTTTAAACACTATTTTTAAGGATTTATTATTGTTCTACAGTTTATAGCTAAAAGCACAGTTTAAATGATGTAGTTGCACTGCTTTTATTTGAACTTATTTACATCAGTTACTTCCAGGTGAATAGAATTATTAAAATATTAAATGGAGTTGCAACAATTAAATACAGTAACTATTCTAAATCACCTATGTGTTAAGAAAAATTTATTGGGTTAGTACTAATCTCAGTTCAAACTAATTTTGCAAATAAATTGAAATGGAAATCTTTAAACGTTATTTGATCAGTGCATGTAATCTAAAATACCCCCTATGGACTGTAAGATGCTGAAAACCTGAAATTCACCAATTTACTACTTGAAGATAAAATTGTTAATATCTAATATTGTCATTAGTAACATCTCATGTCCAGAAAAGAGAACTCTCACTTAATCCTTATTGGCTTAAAACGCCAACATTAATCCCAAATTCTACCCATTTCAAAGTTTTTTTTTTTTTTATGAGTGACTAATTTCCACTCAATGCATGCTCTCTTGATTCATCTGGCATTACAATGACTTCAACCGTCCGTCAGATGGGACGTTAAGCTGTGGCCCCGTGTGCGGGAGAGCCATACCCTGTGCACGTTAAAGAACACGCTGGATGGCCTTGACGTGAGGCTACCATCTGTCTCCCAACAGCTGTTCCGGTGGGTCTCCTCCCCCAACCTTCTCTGAGCCTTTGGGGTCCATGTGACCTGGCCATTTAGCCCATGGTGTGCAAGAAAGTGCCGCTCAGAGGTAAAACAATCCAACCAATGACTTCAAGCTGTTGTTCAGTTAAAAATTAGAACAAAAGCAATGCAAAAATTAACCAACAGCAATGTGTAAATTAAATAAAAATAATACCAGAATTATTTGAAAGATTTAGATCTAGTGATATTAAAGAAAAATTATAAATGGACAGAATTAAAATTTATTAGTATGGATTGAAATTAATATAAGCACTCTCTCAACCATGGTTTTGAGTATCTGCATTAAACTTTACATCGCTTCACCAACCATGGTTCTCCATGAAATGTAGCTAATTTAGCATGCATCATGATGCATTTAGCAATATACAAGTGAATACTTATTTTATTGGAAGGAAAAGGAGTTTCTAGTACAATATAACTTTGGTTATTTCAGATCCTCTTAACCTTTTGAGAGCCATATTTTTCTAACTTTGTAAAAGTATCAAATATTCTTTTCATATGAAAATATATAACTAATCATGTTTAAAATGAAAAAGATAGTATGAGTGTGGCACTGAAAAGGCTAATCTAAATTTCTGCTTTATACAGATAAAAAAAAAAAACAGATTGCGCCCCATTAAATTTAAAGTTATAAATTGCTTTCAATGGGTTTTTTTATTTCTCATATGCAATTTCAATGAACTCTGTACTTATTTTGTTAAGTATAAACATTGGTGGACTTTAGAGAAAAAAACCATAGGGTAATAAGAACCCATAAATTCTCTCAAAACAAATACCAAATGCCTCATTATAAAATTTCCAAGTTAAAAAAAAATTTCTGACTAAAAATAATAGTATTAAAAAAACAAATTAATAAAACAACTAAAGTGAAGTGTATATGTCTTTAAAGAATTGCTTCCCTTAACCCCAATTTCCCCTAGGCTCTGGCCATAGCCTCTGCAACTATACGCTACTGTATGGAATGGAACTTTGGCAACACCTGTTTACTGGATCTGTCGTTAGTCACGTGTTCATACTATTGCATAAAATTAGTTCATAGCAGCAGTTAGTTTGAAAGTTAAATTATTGAATAAACTCGACTTTTTTGGTATACACTGAGTAATCATCACTTTTGAGTTCATTCAAATTTTAGAGGAAAAATTGTCTTGAGCTGGGTGGGATACGAACCCATGACCTCCTGAGAGAGAGCCACCATTAACAACCACACTGGCTTAACACCGAACAGTACTTGGAAACTGGTCTTTGCAAATTACAATAGTGTTTCTCATTCAATGTAAGCTCCCCTGACAACAGCAAGAGCCAAAGTTTCATAATAACTAAAGGAAATTATGTCTTATGAAAATTTCAGAAAATTATATTACTAAATATTGAAAGTAACAAACAATTGTTAATTAAATTTGAACATTTTTTTTCCAATAATAAACACCCATATACCATATTTATTCTAGTGATTAAATGTCAACAGAGCATATAGTTTGCATCAGAAGCAACAGTCATTGTTTGAGTCTAAGTCACTAAGATTTGGCCATTACTTTTGCTGAAGACTTTAAATTGTTATATTCACTTATTTATGCAGAAATGAATCAGGAAAATGCAAGAGACAATTCAGAATGAATATTCAAATTTTGGTACAATAATCTGGGTGAAAAGATATAGCATATGAATACAAATAAATCAGAATTTTTAATTATTACCAGAGATAAGATAGAAAGATACAACCCTTACAAAAGTATAATTCACATAAAATGGTTGGTTGTTTCACCACTGAATGGAACTTTTTTGCACATCATGGTCTAAATCGGATGTGCCCAACCTTTTGACTTCCCTGGGCCATATTGAGCGACGATGAATTGTTTTGGGCCGCACATAAAATATATAATATAGTTAATGTATATGAATAATAAAACTTCATTTATTTTCTTATATTTTCTATTATAAAATTAAAAAAAGCAACATAAAACTAGTGGGATATCAAAAACTCACTGAAAATTACATAATCACGTTGAAAGCTTATGTCGTAAACTTTACGAGTTTGTGGGCCGCATTACTAGCTGTCCACGGCTGCGGATTGAACACGCCTGGTCTAAATGGTCAGGTCACAAAGGTTCAGAGACGGTTGGGAACCCACTGGACAGCTGTTGGGAGACAGATGGTAGTTTCCCATCAAGCTCACCCAGTGTGTTCTTTGATATGCACAGAGTATGGTTATACTGCACACGAGGCCATGGCTTATCTGACAGCGGCAGGGTGGGGAGTTTTGCTCAAATAAAAAGGATGTTTGCACTGTATCAATACTGTATATCTGCATTTGGCAATTAGTGCAAAGAAATTAACAATGAAGAGTTCAATACAATATGGTACAGTTTGCTGCTTAGAATAGAAAATAAATTTGAAAGATTTGATACAAAACAAACTGTTAATTTTTTCCATAACTGCAGATCTGTTGCAAAAAATTATATTATAAAAAAATATTTTCAATACAGTAATTTAGAATCACCATAGTGATAACAGTAAGTCTTGATATTTGCATTTTAACCTCCTGAGTATGTACAGGATCAGGGCCTTTTAAAAATGGCATTACAGGGTGAACAACTCTTTCAATCAATGTATCACTTAGGTACAAAAAAATACTATATCTCGCAAAATCTCATTGAAATACACTGATGATAATCTCATGTTTTGAAAAGATGACTTATATGCTTGAGGGGTCAAACAAATTTTAATACTCAGTTACATTTGAACTTGATTTTTTTTTATTAAAAAGGCTTTAAGAAGAAAAAAACTGCTTACAACTCAAAGTTTTTGTTGCTAAGATTTCTGACTTCACACAAGAATTTTTACCTTTAATTAGAAACATTTTTTTCTGCACTGACAACTAGATTATCCTTATATTTCTTTTTTGCAATATCTACACTCTTCGCACTTGTTTTTTGAACGTTTTAGAGAAAATATCCAACAATAAAACTAAGAAAATTGGGGGAAATTAGCATATGCTAGCAGAAAGAGAATAGCTTAAGTATTTCTAAGCATGTTTCATGGCATCACAATACAGTAACAAAAAAAAAAGGTGAATGTTTAATTACTCTGGTTAGAGAGCATTTGATATTCAAGCATTGTGGTACTATTCCGGTGTTCCTGTGCTTTCAGTTGTAAAATGTAGCCATCTTCAAACACACACATGCAAAAGAAAGTTTCTGGCCAAAACAGTTTGAATTTCTACAAATTAAAAGCAAGTGGACATCCATTGACACCCTGATAAGGGAGAACACTGATATTCTGTCATACTACTTTGGTTGTACTACATATACCCTTAAACATTGGATCACAGAACACAAATAGGAATTTAAAAATAAAACTCCACATACAACCCTAACCAAACTTGTGCTTAAAGGCCATAAAAATAAATACCCCTCAAGCAACTGCTTGCCACAGGGGTCTGACAAGAGTGTATTGGTTTATATGCAATAGAGGTCTGTGAAGGCCAACACTCAACAGAAATGCAATACAAACATCCGTGCCTAATAGAGCTCAAACCAAGGACCCTTTTATCAGTAGCCAAGCAATGCCATACCCTTCAGCAATTAGAATGCCATCATTACCACTTTTTCCAACTCCGAATCTCGTTATTTTTATGGAAAATCTTTGCCAATCGAGGCAAACACTGCAAAATTTCAAAGGTCTTGTAAGCCCTCACCACCACCACATTCCCCATTGGAATTCCTCCACCCCCAAGCTTTAGTTGGCCACACCCTACTTAGACCTTTTATAACATTGACAACAACTTTATAAAAAAACTGTTCTTCCTCCAACCTCATTTACACATTTTGGCCACAATGAACATCACTTTTCACTTCCTACATTTAAAGACTTTTGTTACTGCTGGATTTTGGAATGTTTGTCCCCACTACGTTGCTCTCTTGTGGTGGTACTTAAAAATTATAACTACAGCCATGCCTAATTTTCAATTAGTACTTTCAGCTGCCATAATTATTTTGTTTTCCATTTCATCCATCAGATCTTTTCGGAAGGAACTTTCTTCTACTCCACATCTAAAAGTGGTAGCTTCTAGCTACACTAGCATTTTGTTTGCATTTTCTCCTCAAAATGATTTCAACCAGAAACTCTTCTGCTTCATCCCTAAAGCGAAAGTGCTAAAACACGTAGCTAACTGCTAAGAGCAACCACAACACTTGTATAGCAAATATTCTGTAATAGATGCTATTTACACTAGGTTAAAATTGCATTTGACTAATTACCCTACAGAATACTGTCGCAATGCTTAGAATTGTTTAATTCAGTACTTTATACAGCAATGCAAATTAAAAGGTTGCTTGCAGGAAGCTAAAAATTATGAACTGCCATATTACAGATATTATATTTTATTAAATAAAAATTAATGTACAATAATAAATTAATAAATACCTTTAATTTTTCTCTTTTATATATTTACTACATCACATATTTTCTCTTTTGTACAATTATCAGCAGCCCCCCCCCCCCACCCAAAAAGAAAATTTTTTTTAGTTCCTAACACCATTGGAAAAAAAATCACAACAGTCAAAGTTTTAAAAGACATCATTAAAACGCACACAACTCACTATGCAGAATATTATATTCATACACTTAATACAAGCTGTAATATAAACTGTGGCAAGTCCTTTAAAATCTTTGTTATTAAGTTAGGCTTTTTAAAAACATACATACAGCACTGAGATTTTTCAACAGCAAACTATTCTCTAGTACATTTTATGAGCTACATAAAATGGCCCTTTGGCATCTATCAATATTGAGATTTTAGTAGTGAACCCAAAACACCTAATTATTACACTATATATGTGAGTATGTGTAAAATACAATTAACTAAAAATTGAACTTTATGAAAAATACAGTTGACAACAACTTTTTAAAACACAATTCAGATTAAAAGCTGTATAAGAAGTTCAAATTGTACCAACAAGATAGATTATTTTTCCTTTGAAAAAATATAAAATATCTTTAACAAAACTGACGTCTTGCAAAACTCTGATGTCTTTTAGGATATTGATATATCTGAAAGACAATGGACAGTTCTGGCAGGACAGTTAGGTTCATTATGAGATAGTTTTATTCCCCAACATCAGCATCCCTGTCACCAACACTATATAAAAATACAAAAGCTAAGGCCAACAGTGCTGTACCCAAAAGATCTCCTAAGGCAGTCAGGTAAGGAATAGCAGAGTTATCTGGATCAATGTGCCTTAACCACATCCAGTGGACCATACAGTGAGCAAAGTACAGCAAAAGAGCAACCTAGAATTCAGAAAAAAAAATTTAGATACATCAGATACAAAAATGATTATATGACAAATATTTTCCCACAAAGCATTGTTCTGCGACATGGGATTTGTGGAACTCCAAGGATTAGTGGAAAAATAGTTAATTTTATTAATTTTAAGCTTTTTCAGGGACCCTAAGTAGAGAAATAATCATAGAAGCATAAGCATAAGATGCAGAATACATACACTTTTATTTAGCTTAGGCTCATTGATAAATATGTGTTTTTTAATCATTTTAATCGAAATGTTAAAAATAACTTATATCAAACCTTTTGCAATAATATCTAGTTTACATATAAAACTTCTAATTATGCAAATTAGCAAAATTAATTTCAATTCTGACACTCAGGATTGCTCTTACAAACCATCCGAAGAATTTGTTTATTGAAATTTCAAAAATCAAATAGAAAGTGTTAAAAAATAAATATGCCCAATTTTTTTCTGCCAATCATAGCACTATTTAAGATTTTATTCAGTTTTACGTTATAAAGACTTTTGTTATATGTCATCACTGTGTCTAGCATCCATCAAGAAACACTGGTTTTAAAACTATCCAATTGGCTTGTTTAGTATTCAAATTTCAGATAATACATATACACACAAAAAAATAAAGCCAGCTAATATTAAAGCAAAAACATTTTTGCTATTCAGTGTAGGTATTAAAAACTGAATTATTAATTATAATTTATCAGCATTTTTGCTTTTAAATGCAGTCTTTCTATTTATTCCAGATGGCAATAGTCTAAAGATTAATTATGTAAATTTAACATAAATTATTATGTTAAATTTACATAATATGTAATTTAACATTAATTATGTAACAGTATCAAAATAAACACTTTATAATTAATAGTTATTCATGCATATAGTTATTTGAAGAACTAAATCATTTTATACTTTTTTGCAATACAACTTCTGCTTATGGTGAGCAAAAAATCTTGACATTTGGCCCTCACTAGTTTTCCTATTACTATAAAAATAAATACCCCCTCAAGCAGCTGCTTGCCACAGAGGTCTGTCAGGAGCCTGTCAGTTTATATGCCACAGTAGGAGATCTGAGAGGATGGCAGGACCTCAGCAGAAAAACGACACACATCCATGCCTAATACCAGGGCTCGAACCCAGGTCCCTTAGATCAGTAGCCAAGCGTGCTAACCACTCGGCCACGGGCCTATTACTACCATTGGTATAAATTTAAAAGAAATTTTTAGATATCCAACCATCTCACACAATGTTTCACATGAATTTTTAATTAAGATTTATAACACAGATCCTCCGGAGAGAAGTGTATTCCACCTTTGAAATTTCAGCACAACATAATAACATATCTTTTCTCACCAAAATTGACATTAATGGACTAGAATTAACCACTGTCAAAGAAATGTAATCTCTCATTAGCAACTTTTTGTATCTACACTAGAAGTTTAAATAGCATATAATCATAACAGTAGCAAACCTGGATGTAATCAGCCTGATGGGATTAGTAAGATCTGTTCATTATAGATAAAACTTGTAATAAAAGAACTGCACTCCTAAACACTATTTCATGCAATTTCAAAAACATTAAACTGCTGCCACATGAAGGGCAGACTATCTCAATCCCCTTTACTACTATTATACTTTATTCTGGGAGAGAAATAATTTTTTTTTTCACTTTAATCATATTGGACTTTTACGCATGAATTTATTCACAGCTGTTCTTCCATATCAAGCAACGTCTGTAATGAGTACTTGCAACAAATGTTTAGATCGTTGCATTCAGCTTCAATTTCCTTAAAAATATTACTTTTTCTTCAACATGGTTTTTTCTTTTGTTAATCATTCTGTCTTGTATACCATTAACTGCAAAACCAACTATACAGATAAACTCAAGTACTGTCAACACCACACAAAGCATAAAATGACCAGATCCTGGCATTCCTTTATGGTATTTTCTGTTTACAAATTATATATTATAAAGTTCAATATTGGAGCACATCTGCATTGAGTGATAAGTTGTATATGCCTGCTGCATGCCTTTCTCCAAATCATTGCACAATTCTAAGGTAGCATTTTGTTCAACATTTCAAATGCTTTAGTGATGACATATCCTCTATCATGTAAACAAATCATTAACTCTTACTGTGATGCCGCCTGAAGAATTGCTTTCATCTTTCCCATTCTAGTGATTGGAGAGCAAAGTTTTGCTCCTGTAGCACAAAAGTTGTGAAAAAAATTTTTTGAACAGAAATCTGTATTTTTTTTTAACTGTTTCTAATAAAATATCAAAAATAACATTGAAATCTATGATATATATTTTTTTACCTTTGATTACACTGGATAAAGTTTAAAAACAAGAGTCTACAGTGAATGTATGAACAGACTCAGTCACCGTAAACAGCATCAGGTAGCGCCGATTTAGTTTATGCCTTTATTCTGTCATTCCATACTTCGATTATCAATTGATTGCATTTCTGCATATTTTGTGCTATTTATAGCTCTACTAGAATTGTAATGCTTTCTAAACTTTTAAAGTTAAGGATACGGATTCTTTTACTACTGGAAATTGTGTCATCCAGGAACTACGCACATCGGCTTTCGATTTTTATTTACTTTAATGCTTCTCAAATGGATATTGCTATTATAAAAATAATTAATTAGAAATGATCAAAAGTGAAACTACTAGTGGTCTATAATGGGGCAATCAAAACAAGCATTAGGATTACTCAGAATGAGATTTTTAAACAGTAGGACTTTATCAATATTTTTAATTGCATTTAGAGCATATAAATTAAGGTCAGGAATTTGCAATTTTTAACCAAAATTTCAGCAGGAATTTTAGAATTAAACTTTTCTGTAGCAGTTATGCAGCTTCATAATAAAGCAACTCATTCTCAACTTTAATGAAAAACTTAAATTCAACAAACTTTAAATGCTTTGAAATATTTTTTCCATAGTTCATCACTTTTATTTAAATTATCTAGTTTTTAAAGCAAATTTTTTTATGACACTACTTAGGCTTAGTTTGTCGATCGTCAAAAGTCTAAGAAAATGCATTATGAATGACTAAATAATTCAGAAAAAATGAAAGATTAAAAAATCTAAATACAGTGGACCTACGTTATACCGCAGACTCGGTTATAGCGTGGGCAATGTTCGCGATAAGTTCAAACATGTTTATACAGGTCCATGCGGCGTTAGTATCGCATCGCATTTTATTGTTACTGTGTATTGAGTAATTGTGTATGTATTGAGTTCCTACATGTATTTTGAATAGTGTTTAATTATTGTATGCATGATGACTAAAAGAAAAGCTTACAGTGTGAAATTTATTGTGTCGCTACCGCACCGCTCGTTATAATGCGGTTCACCTTATAACGCGGGTGTTGTTTCCCGACCGACATGCGCGTTATATCGGGGGTCCACTGTATTATCACTGTTTATATTAGAATAATAAAATATAGAAATAATGGGAAAATATATATATATATTTAATTTTACTAAAGATAAAGTGGAAAAAATACAGTAAAATTTTGCAATATTTTAAAAAAATGCTTAAAACTTTAACCTACTATTTTTTTTTGCCATTTTATTAAGCACAATTAAATGCTCTTTCTTTTGGTATGTAAAATGACACATTTCCGTTCATTAAGTTACTTCAGGATGAGGTTCTAAAGTATTTTATTTCCAGAAAACACTTTAAAATAAATCAGGCCACCATAGTGAGTTCAGTTTCAGAAACCCAACACTGTAAGGGTTAATCAAGAAATCCTGCACTCTACTTTATTATTTATCTAGAACAATTATTCATTTTGTTATTATGAGACTCAACATATTGCAACATTAGCATATCTAGGCAGTTTCTATGGATAGGTGGATGCCATACACATGCTTGCCTAAGCATCAGCCAGGAATGCATGTCTTCTGTTTTAACAGTTTTTGGACTTCCTGTGATTCCCCATATAATTATCTGATCCCTTATCTCTTACTTGGGTTTCCTGCATTGCATTAAAAATTCAAGCCCCTACCTATAATACGTGATTGAGAACCTCAAATGACTTTTCAACTGTGGGAGAATGAAGCCGCCTGGCAAGAATGTTTCTGAGCTTTCTTGTGTGCTATCTTTTAAACACAGAAACCCTGCTAGCAGTGACTACAAATATATATGCACTAGACTTTTTTGTGGGCTGTAGCTAGTATATATATATGTATTTGCTGTTTCTCTTTTGCCTTTGTTCCAGTTATTAAAATTCTCCAAGATATGTCCCTCTTTTCTTCCCCAACTCTTAGATCCAGCTTATGTACCTATTCTCTATCCCTGATTTTTGTGTCTGTGGAATTCATTCTCTTAATAGAAGCCCCCTTCCATAATAAATTTCCAATAATTGATTTAAAAAAAAGCACTTCAAGAGAAACTAGTTCCTAACTGTTGTGTTTTCACAATTGAGTTGTAACTTACCAATGTGAAATAGAGCATGGAGATTAGTTGTGAAAGAAGAGGGGCCTGTACCAGCAGTTGTTTATTGCTTTTGCATCTTCTCTTTTACTGAATAGACTCTTAAAAAAACTGTAATACCTCTGGGAGATGTTCATTGAACCTCCAATTGAAAAACACTGTAGTCTAGAATAGCAAATCAAAAATGTGCTCCCTTACCCTTTTTCTTGATCTCAGCAGTTCAGAGCAGAATTATAGTCAGGATAGTGAATGATTATCCGTACGTACTTCGGATGAACTGATGGCAAAACTTAAAAACAAGTTCGTATATCCACCCAGATTATAAATTCAGTTCATTTCTTACTTTCTATAAAATCAGTTGGTTGAAAAATATATCTATAGTACCAACTTCTCTTAAATAGAATACATCGAGGCAATTATTTTTTTCTGATACTCTCATCCCATTACACAAATATTTGAAATGATTAACTTTTGTTCTAATTAGATTAACTATAAAAAAATATTGAACAAAATATTTCTATGCAGAACTAAATTTATGAAATATTCTTATTGTTGCATGACAACTGTCCCAATGCCCAAGTAATTAGATTATTAATTACAAAAGGACCCAAGTTTTAATCCAGGAAAGATGCAGAAACTCATGTCATCTTTATGTTTGTGCCTCACCTGTTCTACTCTATGGCAATTCACACCAAGGCTCCTGTCAAGCATCCACAACAAACAGCTTTAGCACAGTTATTTGAGAAAATTTAAACAAAAAAAACAGACAAAAAAAATCCAAAGTAATATACCTGAATTACTGCAGCTAATAAATAGACACCTAAGAAAATAGGTGTTACTGAGGTATGGCCAGCATTTAGAAAGCGGATCCCATAGGTAAAAACAAGATGGCCAGGAATCACCATCAACATCAGAACACGAGCAGTGGTTGCATGAAGACCTGAAATTATGAAAGAACCCATGAAAAACTAAAGGGTTAAAAAATAACAGATTTCACAGTAGAAATAGGTTTTTACAACTTTGCAATTATAAAATGTAATAACTTTCTTTACTCAGAGTTTCTTTAAACCAACAGTAGTCAAAGCAATTAAGATTCTACCAATAATTACAACGAAAATAGATATCTGACTAATAAGGTAATTAACAGATATAATTCTGGAAGATATTCTAAAATAGAAGTTTCTTTTTACTGTTTTTTGTGCAAAATGTAATTGTTTGTTCCTCCCACCAGGAAAAAGGGACGTGGAATATGGCTATCTAAACAAAACTTTTCAAATATTAATAGATCAAAATGTAACAGAAAGGTGTAACAAGTGTATATTTCAAATTCTACAGTATATGATGCAATCATTGCTATCAATGTAAACCTCATGGAATTATACTCCATCATCAAAATATCAAATTTCTAGCATAAATACATTGTAATATTTGAGTAAAATTTTGTAATTTTCAACTTTTTCCACTATTAGAGGATGCAGTTAAGACTTAGGTTGGGTTGTTTTACCTCTCAGTGACACTTTTTTGCACACAATGGGCTAAATGGCCAGACCACATGGACCCCAAAGGCTCAGAGAAGGTTGGGGGAGGGGACCCACTGGAACAGCTGTTGGGAGACAGATGGTAGCCTCCCGTCAAGGCCATCCAGCGTGTTCTTTAACGTGCACAGGGTATGGCTCTCCCGCACACAGGACCATGGGTTAATGTCCCATCTGACGGACAGTGGCCTTTCCAAGCCCATCACTGTTCCCTACTGACCATGAGCAGGGCGGGAATTTTGCGGAGATAAATCTCAAAGCTGACCCAGCTGGGACTCGAACCTGAGAACTAAGACTTAGGAGAAATGCAAATCTTAATATTTGCAGAATATAATATATTGCTTAATATTTGCAGAATTGAGAAATGCAGATTACTAATATTTCGGCGATACTCAGAGATGCCAACCTTGCATGATGAAAATTATGATTTGAAGAAATCAGAATATCACAGACCTGCAATTTATGGTCCTCAGGCACCGTTTTTTAATGCAATAATGTGTAGCATCTTGACAAAATGTTCAACTTCTAGTTATAACTGATGGTGACAAAAATTTTTCGGTTTTCCAGAATTACATCAAGGTTCTTAAAATTACTTCTATAAAACAAACTAAATATGCAATTTAAACTAATTAAAAACTCGTTTCAATATTACATTAGAAAGAACGTTCAACTGCTTGCAAAGTTCTACAAATAACAATCCTATTACTAGCAGTGAAGAGGCCATACAACAAGAATATGCTGAGTAAAGAATATAATAATAAACACTTATTCCTAAGCATAAAATTTTGTTTCCGCAAAAAAGAAGAAAACCAACAGAAGTAACAGTATTTAAAGGCATATTTTCCTAATTGCGCATACCATTATAAAATGAATGTTGGTCAGTACCACCCAACACTATTTGTTTCAACAGCCAATTTATCTCTAACAAACGTTCATTTTTTAATTTAAAAAACTCACAAAAATAATCTCATCAGAGATGGCAATTCTAACAAGCACCTACTGTTAAACAATGAAGTGCTGTTGCACAATTTAAGAAAATCCCACAACAAAATTACTGGAGACAACCATTTTTAACCTGAATATACTGCTAAAAAGCAAACAATGGTTCCATCCTTTTTACCCACCCCCCCCAGAACAAACCAATCTTATAACAATCCTAAAAAGCAAAACTGTGAATAAGTCACTGCCAATCCACAGTATAAAAGAGGCTCCAAAACTAAATAATCCCATCACATAAAACAAGCCTGAAAAACGCAAATTATCGTGAATTATGAACCACTGATCCACACTAAAAAAGCCCCCAGAATTAAGTAATCAGAGAAAACAAGCCTAAAACACGTGAATCATCATAATAAATTATCACCACTCGCATTATTAAAAAAAAAACAGAACAAGATAATCTCATCAGAGACCACCTTTTTAAACAGAGCTTATTGCCAAAGAAGAAACTGTCCCATTTTCTCCTAAAACAATGAAAGGATTGCATTAACTACACTGGTGCTCAAAATTAAAGGATAATCAACAAAAAGTAGATAGCTGCCGATATACAGGGTGATTCAGAATTCATCATCAATATTTGGTGGGGAGGTAGGTAATAAGAAACGAAGGAGATTTCACATAGGAAAGCATGGGCGCATATGCCATGTAGTAGGGCAAAATGACCCCAGTTCAATGATGGAAAGAACACATAAGAAGGAAGTGGTAAGGAAAAAACATTATCTTACATGTAACATTTCTTTGCATTAGTTGTACAGACTTACAAGAGGTGCTCGAACTGCCGACCATGTGCTAGAATGCATGACTCACAACGGCGTTGCATGGACAGCCGGACCCTGTGGAAGATGCCTGGCATTTCCCGGATGTTTGAGGCAGCAACTGATATGCGTGCTACAAGATCCATAGCACTATCAACAGGGGTCTCATACACCATGTTTTTCATAGCACCCCATACAAAGAAATCGATTGGAGTAAATCCGGTGAACGTGGTGGCCAAGAAACCGGTCCACCGCGGCCAATCCATTGACCACCAAACTGTCTGCGTAGGTAAGCACACACAGCATGTGTGAAATGTGCAGGAGCGCCGTCATGCTGGAACCACATTCGCCGGAGACTACCATCAGGAACCTCGTTCAGAAGATCCGGTAACACAGTCTGAAGAAATGTTAGGTACTTGGCACCGTCCAAACGGGATGGTAGTAAATACGGGCCCAACAAACAGTCACCGACAATCCCAGTCCACACATTGACAGCAAAACGTTGTTGCGCAGCTCCAGGTCTTGTACCGTGTACACATGCCACACATGCCAATTGTGTGTGTTGAAGACACCCTCTCGAGTGAACAACGCCTCATCGGTGAAAAGAACATACGTTGGGAAATTGGGATCAACGGCTGTTCTCTGCATGAACCACTGACAAAAAATAACACGCTTGGGATGGTCGTCTGCTGCCAATAATTGCACTCTTTGCAGATGAAACGGATGTAACCCTTCATCGTGTAATATCCGCCACGCTGTTGGTTGCGAAATTCCAAACTGCCTAGCCATACCTCGTGTGCTAGCACCAGGTTGTTCCTCGATTTCCTGTAGGACAGCTTCCTCTACTGCTACTGTCCGTGCCGATCTGCGCCTCCCTCGATTAACATTACTAGCAGCAAATGATCCTGTTTCACGCAGTTGGCGATGAATACGTGAAAACATTTGATGCTGTGGCACACAACGGTTTGGGAAGCGCGCTGCATACAATTGCCTGGCTCGAAGACATCTTTCTCCTGCCGCACCGTAAGTTACATGCATATCTGCACATTCATTCCACATATACCGGTTCATGTTACTTCTGCAAATTCACCTTGTCGAATGACAACTGACTGCACGCGTCAAATAGCTGTGCTTCTGTATGAGAGGTGTGTACACACAGCGCCCTCTACACCACCATGCGTTCGTCTGCCCCCATACTTTCCTATGTGAAATCTCTTTCTTTTCTTATTCCCTTCCTCCCCACTAAATATTGATGATGAATTCTGAATCACCCTGTATATAAAAGAACACACTAAAAATGGCAAACACAGAAAACACACTACATGGAAAACTATCCTACATTTACAGTTGCCACACGTAAGCCAGAATATGCAAATGAGGAATGGGTTAAAAAAAATGTGCAAGTTTACTCACAGCTTGTAGCTGTTCTAGATAACTCTTTGCTTTAACTTCAGTGGCATGTCGAGCTGACACTGAAGTGATGACTATATTCCGAAATTGTCATATGGATGATTTTTCAGCAGTGGAGAGTAATTAGAAGGATGGAAGCAGGTCAGTCTCAGATGGAAGTTTCCAGAGCATTGAATGTTCCGCAAAATATCCTGTCAAAACTCTGGAAACAGCTTAAACGGACAGGAGATGTTCGTTGTCAACCATGACAAGACCGTCCCAGAACCACAACTGCTGCAGAAGATCACTATATGTTTTACTGCAATATGGAACAGAGTGCTGACCACTAGGAAACTGTTTTTGGAGCTTGCAGCAGCTATGGAAAAGAGGGTTAAGAGGCTTATAGTTTACAGGAGACTTCGTGAACAATGTCTTTACGCCAGACCTGTTACTTGTGTCTCTCTAACTTCCACCGCCTGGTGAGCTTGTTTAATATGGAGTCACCAACATCATACTTGGGTCCAGAATCAGTGGGCGTTAAGTTCACAGATGAATCACAATTCAGCTTAAGTACTGATTTGAGACATATTCATATCTGGTGAGATTAGGGACCAGCAAAAGTCATTCAAACATGAGAGAGAGGAATTATTCTAGTGGCCATGGTGTGATGATTGGGGTAGGAATCATGATGAATGGGCATACAGATCTGTACATCTTTCTGAGTGGCTCTGTTACTGTCCTGCAGTATAGAGATGAGTTCCTGAACTCATATGTCAGCCCATTCTGGGGAGCCATTGGTCCAGATTTTATTCTCATGGACAATAATGCCTGCCTTCATCAAGCTCATGTGGTCAATGATATTCTTGAAGAGGAAGATATCTGTCGAATGGAGTGGCCATCCAAATCTCCTGATGTCAATCCCATTGAGCATGTAAGGGATGCTTTAGGGAGATGCATTGGAGCTTGCCAGCCCCCTCCAGAACACTCCAAGAACTCAAAAAGCACTTGTCGGGGAGTGGTCATTAATCCCTCAAGACGTCATCAATACCCTCATAAACAGTATGAGTCAATGTTTGAGTTGCATGGCTGTCAGGATCCATATTAACATACTGCATATCATACACAAGACTTTAAATATTGTTCCATGGACTGCTCTTTCATGCCAATTGCACCAATATGATCTTAATGCATTATACAATTATGAATTTCTTCTGCTTAATTTACATTTTTAATGCAATAATAAAGCTCTTTACCAAATTTCATTCCATTCCCTTAAAAATACTTCGAATTATGTACGAATTTATACATTATACTTTAATTTTGGGCACTAGTGCTCTCATTTGAGCATCATAATATATAGGGTGAATCTGAAAAAGTGGGCAAAACTTTACGGGGTGGTAGAACGCAGCTATATGAGCAATATTCGTCATAGAATGTATGGTCGGAACGCAAGCGGTGAGAAGTTAGAAGGTAGTTTTCTACTGTCACATTTAAAGAATGAACGCAAGAAGGAGAGGAGATACTCTGTGCCTCACTTGCATTCCCGTCCGCCGCACCGTATACAAAGTGCATATCCGCCATTTCGTGGTTAGTATAACCAGCCATCCTCTCGGCAATCCACGGTAGAAATGCCGTTGGGTGCGAGGACCGACCCTTTTATACCATTTCCAACGCCACCTAGTGGGCTCGCTGTTTGCGTTCCGCCCATACTTTCTATGACAAATATTGCTCGTATAGCTGCGTTCTACCACCCCGTAAAGTTTTGCCCACTTTTTCAGATTCACCCTGTGTATATATATATCATATCTATGCATGTATATCATGTCTATTGCATTAACTAAATATATAAATCATCTACAACTTTCAGTACTTACCAGAGAAACTTAAATTTATACCTTTATGCTATTTATATATACGAGAATTAAATCCAAATTGCATACCAACTGACAATCCAATAAATCGTTTGATATAATGAAAAGTTATTATATTGTATGTTATTCACTTACATTAGTTCACATACCTTAAGCTACCACTCATGGCACCATCTAGTGATCTGAGTTCCATAAACTGCAGGTGTACTTAGATATTGATTATTAGTTACAAAGCCCAGCTGTCAACTTGCCTTCAACTTTTTCAATGACTCTTATCAACCATTAGCCCAACTCAGATAACAACAGACATGCGCGATACCCATTCAAGTTGCAATGTCAATCATGGTCTACAGATCAGAGAAGTTCTCTAATCTGTATTATCCCTGTCATGCTGAAGTTCCGATTCTAACTAATCCAATTAGCATTTAGTTAGCCAGAAGAGTTGGGTATAGGTTCAATAATCACCAATTTAGAAACAAATTCTTTTACAGAGTTGAAGGCAGTTTAGTGCTGACTTTGCATGTGTTCTGTCCAGAAATGGTTAGCTGGAGTTTTATAGATTTTCTCTGATTGATGTGCAGGTGAGTGCTACAAGCAAGCATAGATAGGGAATGGGAATACAGTAAAAGAGCTAATTTGTAAAAATTCTTCCCTTTCATAACATTGTCCACTTGGGAAAAGGACAAAAATACTCTAAACTTTGGGAGCAGATTTCTGTAAAGGGTAAAAAAGAACTGGATTTTCAATGAGCAATTTAGATTTTCCAATTTTAAACCAAAAAAATGGGGAAAATCCCCAAAAATGGAGTAGTTGGGAACTCTGGTAGTTGGATAAGCAATACTTATCCAACCCAAAATGAATTTTGATCTATCTCTAAGAATAAAAAAAGTTAAATATCTACAGATAGGTAAAATGAAAACAATAGCTTTTGTTTTAAATCAGCTAAAAATAACAGTAATGATAACACAATATACTGAGCTATTGAAATGGTGATCACAACCATGGAACAGATTATTTAGGCTACAATGCATTCACGCTAAAATGAACAGTGAAACTTCGGATATTGTGCCTGTGATTTTCCATCAAGTGTATAGAGAATGTCAGCAGTCTCAAAAAAAAAAAAAAAAATTGTGGCACAAGTGGGAGGAAAAAAAACTCTGCAGACAATGACAGTCATTTGATGGTCCAAACTATATGGGAAAACAGAGTTGCTACAGCCGTCAACTGAAAGAGATGACCACTAGCAGTACCTCAAAATCCATTTCAATGAGAACTACACACAAAGAATTGACAACTTTGAAATTTGGGAACTGTACCACAATATATGTAACAAAGTATTACATAGGTATTCATACGAATTTGGCCAGGCAGTGTATATAAATTTCAAATTAGGAATTTCTATTTAAAAGAATACGAAGTTTCTTTCACTGTACTAGGGATACTTACAGTCAAGGATGCTTTATGGGGTCACCATTTTATAAAGCTTACTAGAAATGATGACTTGCAAAAGATTAACTAAAGAAAATGGTTATTCAATAGCTGAAAAACATGGTTAAAACTTCTTGGGTTGAATTCATTATGGATTTCATGTGCTGCATTGCTAATAAGCTATATTCCTGCTCATAAAATGTATGAAATTTGCTACTATATCTGTTGTAGAGTTGCATGGATATTGAGAAACAACAAACTGTGCTCATGACAAACTTCAGGCTCAAAACAATTAAAACTTGAAAAGTTTAGAAATCACTTATTTCATCAAATAGCAAAGATCATAATAATAAATCATGGTGTTCCCATTCTGTTTCTTCTTACTTTTGTAACCTTGTATTAAACATTTCAGTAAAATTCTCAAGCCAATTTTTTTATGCAAAAATGCCTGATAATTGGGTTGTCAGCTTGGGTGAATTAAATTTCTCCTCGAGACCAAATTTCTGCCTATAGTTTTATAAAAAGAGAATAACATGAATGCAAGAGAACCTTCTTGTTTCAATGCAGATCTAATTTGCAATCTGAAAAGTGTTCAAATTCATTTTGATGGTGGTCCACTAACATAGGTATTAAAATACACACAAATTTTGATTTGAAATATTTCTTTTTACACTAAGCAAATTAAAATATATAAAGGGTAGAAAACATTTACACTTACTTTTTCCAAAAAATGCAGAAAATGGATTTATACATAGACTAGAATCACTTGGAGGCAAAGTACCTAATTTAGATCTTTGATGAAGATATGTTGATATGCGGCTGGCTTGAACAGCAACCAGATTGCCTCCTACACCTGGAATATTATGTTTGCATAATTAGAACACATTTCCTTTTACATACCAATATTTTGATGGTGGTCCACTAATAAAATATTTAAAGGGCATTCATAATTAAAATTTGAAGGAAGAAACAGGAAAACTTCAAATATACATAAACTTCTAAACAGAAGCATTTAAAATATTAACAGATGAAAATATTGGGTTGTTTTACCTCTGAGTGGCACTTTTTGCACATAAGGGTCTAAATAGCCAGGTTACAAGGACCAAGGATCAGAGAAGGTAGAGGGGAGGACCTACTAGGCAGCTGTTGGGAGACAGATTACAGCCTCTTATTAAGGCATTCCAGTGTGTTCTTTAACATGCACAGAGTATGGCACTATCGCACATGGGACCACAGTTTAATGTCCCATCTGACAGATGGCAGCTTTCACAAGCCCATTAAATTCCTACTGACTGAGGGCAGGGGAAGGGTTGCAGAGATAAATATCAACAGCCCAGTGCGACTCGAACCTGAGAATTGGAGATTACGAATCTGGTGCACTACCAACTGAGCACCCCCGCACCCAGGATGAAATCTAACAGAGCTCTTGTAAGGTATATTTCATGTTCTACAGCATATGGAACAGAAATTTGTTTTTAAGAATCTTGCTGTGATTGTTCAATACAGAATTTGTGTAATGAGAATTCTTGCTGTTGTATTTGAAAGGCATTTTGATAATTTGATTTTTTTTTGGTAGTTTCTTGCACTACCTCAAAATCCATTTCAATGAGAACTATGCACAAAGAATTGACAACTTTAAAATTTGGGAGATTACAAATGTCTTTTAACCTGATTTACTTCAGTGGAAATATATTGTTTTGTTGATATGACCAACTGATTATATTTTCCTTTAAATCTTATGATGCAGGTGATATTTGCATGATATAATTTTGCTCTATATGCATACATAATGCATTCATTTATCTGAACTGCAGTAAATAAAAATCATACAAATAATATTTAGAAATGTGATAAAATAATTACAGATAAATACGATACTACAATTTTCGTAAGTTGTTAATGTGCTCGACTGCAAATCAAAGGGTCCTGTGTTCAAGCTCTGGATACTTTTTTTGCTGAGATTTCATTTTCCTCACAGGCCTTCTTTTGGGCATATTATACTGACTGGCTCCTGTCATACCTCTGTAGCAAATAAATGCTTAAGGAGAATTTTTTATCTTAAGATATGTAGAATACTTTTCGTATTTAGTGTATTAAAAGAGTATTCTACATATCTATTTTGTTCTTTTGAAACATTTGACATATACCTATTTCTTTAGTTTAATCATTTCATTTGATTTAGTACTACATCTAACAAACTACCTCCCATATGCCACCAAACATACAAATTAAAGATGCAAATACACAGTTCAAGCAATTACAAAAAATAATAGCAAATAAATTTCTTCTTGAGCAGCACACTTGCCACTGAAATAAGGTGTAATATGTCATGTAGCAGATTTGTGAAGGCAAAACCTTAGCAAACAGACATCATAAATCTGAAATAATACATCCATTACTATTTTCTATTTAAATCCTGGTCCTTTTCCTATACTAAGCCAAAAATGCTAAACACTAGAATACTTATTCTTAAAGGCATTTATTCAAAATTCACACAAAAGCTACTTATGATAAGCAACACATCTTTCACATTTCAAGTGATGAAATAATTTTGCACTCCATTAAACTCTTATGCATGTGATAAATGATGACTGTATCATACAATGACTCAATGGCCATCCCATCCTATGCTGAAAATGAACTGTGTGAGCAGAATAGAAGCTGTTTATGCTAAAGTGAGAGATTCCAGTTCATGGTGAAGTTTAAGATGCATGAATTAGAGACAGCAAAACATAAAAAAATTTTAAAAATACGTATCTTCCTATAGGGCCCTAAAAAGTAGAAAAT
The DNA here is from genome assembly GCA_038380435.1 of Ryuthela nishihirai. Taxonomy (NCBI): domain Eukaryota; kingdom Metazoa; phylum Arthropoda; class Arachnida; order Araneae; family Heptathelidae; genus Ryuthela; species Ryuthela nishihirai. The sequence continues at coordinate 29,368,775 of JAWZYU010000026.1, forward strand.
AAACCTAAAGCATATTAATGGTGCAATCAGTCATTCATTTCAAAGGAAGAGAGGGCACTGGGAATTTTGTGGAGTAGGTAAATTGGTGCCCAATCTTCTTTTGAAGTGAATACGAACACAGTAATTGATTGCACCATCAATATGCTTTAGGTTTATTTTCTATATTTTAGGGCCCTATAGGAAGATAGGTATTTTTTAAAAAATTTCATTTATATATATATATTTTTGTTGTCACAAAATACCTACCTACAAAATATTTGACATACAACTCATAAACATCAAGCACATTTACTCTCCTTTTGAAGTCATGTTTGAGGTAGCCCACAATATTGGAAACGTTTGATATACAACCCATTAAAGTCAAACCCCATGAAAATCCACCCACCCTCCCATTTTATCAGGAGGTAATAGTGGGGACATTATTCTAAATAGTATACAACTGTCATTATATGAGTTTTAATTTGACATCTAACTCAAAACTGTAGGTCCTTGTGTTTGGAAGATAATAGCAGAATGACTTTCATGACGAGATGCCAATGAAACAACCACAGCCTGCAGATCAACAACCGGCAACGAAGTAGTCAGCACCACCAATGAGATCTTCAGAAGTGCTTACACCTAGCTTATCGATCGATGCGGGAAGGATGTCACCGGGAAACAACTGGATGATTTATCGCAATGGAGTGCCAACAATGAAAATTTAAGTATATTATTCTTCTTCCACTGTGGCACTAATGATTTATTCTTTTCTCTGGAACAGATGAAGACGAAAAGTGAACTCTAAGTATGGGTCACAATGATTTGACATTTTGAAATGTTTAATTTCTTTCTGAAACTGGAGTTTCGATATAATCTGATGTGAATAGAATATTTTATATATTCTTGTTCATCTGAAGTTTTATTTGTTATATTGTATTACGATTTAAAGTGTATTTTTGTAGATTTTTTTCATTTCAGTTGACTGAAAGCTGAACTGTAAGTTTACATTGTTAGAATTTAGAAATTGTAAAACATTTATGGATACAAATGATGAGAATGAAAGAGAATTTAGTATACAGTGATTAAAAATTTAAGGTGTATTGTGAAGTGAATTTTTTTTTGTATGCAAAGTGTGTTTTCATGTAAAATGTGAATGGAATTGTATTAGATGAAATGTTAGTGTCATATATGATAAATTACTGATACAGTTTTTCTTTGAATTTTTTGGAAATAAACTTTGTTTTAGAAACTTTTGAATTTTTCTCTTGAGCAATACTGATTTTTTTTTTTATTAGATTGAAACATTAAACTTGACAATCCTTTTTGAATTCTTACTCAATAAGTAACGCTAGACAAATACCCAACTTGCCAATAAAGTTGAAATAGGGTTTGTTAATATTGCCTGGCACCCGACAAAGCCATCTGGATCAGACAAAAGGTCCAACTTGAAAAGATAATCTTTGGAGCGTTACAACTTTCAGAGCATCTTGCATTCACTTAAAAGGTTCTGTTAGTTAATGGATGCTATGGGAAAGTTGAAAACTAGTTCAAACACATCTATTTTAGGCTATGAATTTAACATTCAATTGTTTTCTCCATAATGAATCATGCTCAGACTAGTTGTTTGGTCATGCCCTCATGTTGACACAACCAATCAGACACATTCATGGGAATTCATCTCTAGTGTCCAAAATAATTGTGCTCTACTCACATGCTAATCACCACAGCTCGTTATGCCTCTCATAGAATAAATTGTACTAAATATTGGTACATGCTTTAAACTGTGAGCATTAATAGTGAGTAAAGTTAGGATTTTTGTTCATATTAGCTCTTTGATGTGGCAGAATATATTTTATCACTGTGTCTAACTTCCACATTATCTAGTTGACAAAAAATTACTTTTTTTTTTCACTCTTTATGAGACTTAGAAACACTCAAATTAAGTTACAACTCTTCTTAAACTACATGTCTACATATCCATCAAATCCCCACACACATTTCTTGGTACACAATGAGTGTTCAGGGCCTTTTAAATCTTCAGCTTGGTTCAGGTTCAAATTATCCCTCTCAATTTTCCACCCTCCCAATTTAAAAATTACTTTGATTTTGTAAAATAATATGCAATTTAAAATGAAACCTCTTACTGCCAGTATAATGTAGTATCATTAACTTCATGAATTGAAACAACTGAATTTGGAAAAAATAAAACTAATTTTTTTTAACTTGGGATTTAGCTAAAAATTCTTTCCAGTTTAGATCAAACAGCTGAATACAGTTAAATAAATTGCACATTATGACATAGCAAAATGCACTAACATTGTTAAAAAAAAATCAGATATTTTTGTGTGCATTTGGAAACATAATGAAACCCCAGTTTTTTTATTCTGTTAATAATTAAAATATTTCACAGTTTAAATGCACTTAATTATTGATGTCTTGCAAAAGACATGAACAAAAATAATGTTTCAAGTATAGTGATTGAACATAAGATTACCATTAATTACTGGCTGAAATACTGCAATTCCATGGAACCGATCAACAGCAAAATCCAAAATACAGCCACCCACACTAGAATCGAGAATTTAATTTACTTTAATTCCTTCTATTCTCATGATTACTCACATTAAGACAAAAGTCACTTAAGACAGCAAAACAGTAACACTTAGATAAAATTACCATCTGTAATAAAAACATGATACAGTATATATTTAATCATTCCTAAAAGAAAACTCTATTTTTAACTCCAACCTTCAAAACATTAAATAAATATTAGATATTTTTATACTAAATATTAGATACAAATTTAGCAGAATGTAATTTTCCAAATTCTTCTGAGTAAAACTTCCTCATTTAAATGCAATTATCTATGATTATGGGGAGATGCTTCTTTTAATTCACTCTGTAAACTTCATGATATCCATGATTGAAATTTTTGCATTCATTTCCAGTTCTCTATGCAATACAGGTAATTCTTTCAACATATTTTCTGACTTGCCAACAATAAAATAAAAAAGATTTAAACTTGTGCTTTATTCACTGTTTTTTTTTCTTTTAAAAGAGAATATCATCATTGAATTCTCAAAGCAGTTTTATTTTTCATCACTCATGTCAGCCATCGATAATGAAGTAATGTTTGCCCATGTTCCTAGCCACATCAACATTAATCTAGTTTCAGTTTTCATTTTGATGAAACCACATAAAAATACTTTCACCCACCGAGCACTTTTAAATGCAGATATGCAAGGTTTTATCAATGGATATCCACACCTGTACAGGGCTCTATTTATAATTCTGTTTTAAGTTACAATTTGTTAATGTTATTATAATATGTGCCACCCAAGAAGTAATTCCATATTTAAGTATGATTTAACATAACAATTTTATATTATTTGTAATGCATTTGATAAGTATTGATGCATACTTGTAATACATGCTTCCATCTATTGGCAAATATAAATGCTGCTTGTGGCTAAAATTGCCTGAATAGCACCTATATGAAGAAACATAAAATGAATGTTCATAGCACTAATTAGAGGAGATCTTGATCGGCGACCGGTAGCTCAGTGGTCCAGAGCACCTGACATGTTATCAGGAAGTTGTGGATTCATATCCCACCCGGCTCAAGACAATTTTTCCTCTAAGATTTAAATCGACGCTAAAGTGCTGATTTGTTACTTCATTTCTGTAGATTTATTTCCGTTAATTAAGATCTTTCGATCAGCTTAAAAGTTGTTGCAGATATTTTATTTAACATCCCATTAGGTTATATGTAATTTTTTTTATTATTATTTCTTGTAAAAAAAAAAACTTTGAGCTTGTACCATTCTTTGAAAATTAATGTCTTGGATACAGAAGTAAAAAATAGACTTCCTTGCTACAGAAATCAGTGGTCATGTGGGAGGGCAATTTTGGGAAGGTGTCTCCTCCGCTAAACTCTAGGTGAAAGTTTCACCCTGTACCTCCCCCCCCCCCAGCACCTTGGATGTGCCACACAGACAATATAACACTGTTTTTTTTTTTGCTTTGGTGCACAAACCTTTCTGCACTTAGCCAAGATCACCAAACTTCAACACCCAAAGAAACATTTTCTAATGTTTAGCAAAAATAGCAGCCAGGGAAGTTTTTTTCCCATTTCATAACCAGTTCAGAAAATCCCGTGAATACGAGAAGTCCAAGTCACTTTGCATAACACTGGCCATATTTAAAATAGTACCTGGAAGACCGAGCTTTCCTTGGTAAAGGTGGGCTGAATGATAAACTTGTTGTGCATACAAAATTTTATATTTTGCTATGCTATTTCCAAAGATTGTAATACCAAGTCAAAATCATCAAGGCTAATAATGTAAGATGAATCAGAGACAGGCAGCTGTTCGATGATCTTGGCGTTGATCTTACTGACGTGTTTGTTCAATAGCGCGAGTATAGCTCGGTCCTTCATCCCTTCATAGTTTTCATTGGAGAGGTAATTTCCTAAGACTTCATCGATGAGATTGTAATTAGAAAGGATGGTCCATATTGGTTCAGGTGGAACATTACCACACCTTTTATTATTATTATTATTTTATTCTTCAAATACAAAAAAGATCCACCAAGCCTGGGAAAAGGGGGTACTGCCTGATGACTAAGTTGAGTTTTCCCAAAGTCAAGAACAAGCTAAATCGCTTTCTCACACTTGAAAACAGTAGATTCACCCCATTTCATCAATATCAGACAGACAGACAATTTCAGGTTGATTATATTATTCGGGAGGAAATTTTTCTTTTGATAAATATATAATTTAACTATTTTTATTCATCAGATTTTCCAAAACAAAGCTTTAATTGTATAGTGTGTTTTTTTTCACCATGCCATTCTCTCAGATCTTCTACTCTGGCATATAAACTGACAGGCTTCTGTCAGACCTCTGTGGCAAGCAGCTGCTTGAGGGGGTATTTATTTTATCACATTAAAAAAAGCTTATTAAAATGAATGTGCTTGCAAATTTGTTTACATTATTTATTTTCATAAAATTCGTAATTAAATTCCGTTTAATTTGATATATAACATGACCTATTTCCATTTATTTGTTGTTTTTTAAATTGTAAAGTTGACTTGTTTATCTGACTCAGCAAAGTTGGCTAAAGGCCTGGAATTTTCTTAAAGTATGGTACTGAGAAAAACAGTACAAAACGAGAAAAATATTTACTTAAAACCAAAAAAAAATTTTTTTGTTATTCAGAAAGTCTTTCTATTCATGTGCATTGTAATCATTTTATTAGTTTTTTTTTTTAAACAAATTTTCATTTGAACTGCCAGATGTTTTTTTACTACATGATTAAAAAAGTCTTATTAAAATGTCTTTTTTTGTTAAATACCTTATTTTTAGAAAATCCAGAATTAAATGCTGATTAATTTGGCAAACATGTCATAATTCCTTTCATTAGTTATTTGGCAAAAAAGTTCTATAGTTCAAGTTTCTTTTGGCTGAGCATAGGGAGTAAATAGCTTGGCCTCTGGATGCAAACCTGTTTTTCATGCTGGACAGTGGAAAGGTTAAAAGAGCTCAATATTTGAAGCAATCAACTCCCTCAATAGATGAATAGGAATAATTTTCACTAATACATTCCAAAGCATGGTAAAAAAATTTGTTATACAGATAATAAACGATTTTACAAAAAAACTTCCCACATGTATTCACAATTTCTATGCACTGCTAAATCATTACTTACCTAGATATGGCCATTGCACTTATCACAGGAGTCCAACCACTGTATAATACTTCTTTAGTGTATTTGTTATGCCTGGCTACTGTAACCCATAGAGGAATGAGTAACATAAACATAAATATGACACCTAAGGAGACCCATGGGGATTCTGAAAATAATAAAGAAAATAGAAACCAAAAAATGTTTTGTTTCTATAAATATATGCTTCATGTTAATAAATGTTAACAATTTTAGATACTACCTAAAACTAAACTTCAGCAATTTGATAATAAAAATGCCATTTGTAGGAAAAAGCATATGAAATCTGCACATTGGGAAAAAAGAAATGAGACTGTGAATAGCTTACATAATGCCCCTTCATCATTCAAAAGGATTCAACATCTGTTTAGGCTGGCTTTTTCTGGTTCTAACAAATACTCACATTTGAATTGGGTAGTGTCTGTTACATTAGTTTGTGTAAGATGTGTGTTATTGCTTGAAAACAGTCAGCATTATCAGTGAAGCAATTTTTGGCCTGAAACCAAATCACAATGATGGAATGCATTATTTCATGAAATATTTTGAATGAGGACTTCCAAAAATATTTCAAAACACGGAAGACAGAAATGGAGAATTGAATTAGTCAATGGAGAGTACTTTGACAGGGAAACCCTTTGATTCCTGCAATATTTCAATAATAAAGTTTTATTGACATACTCTTTTCATGTCACACCTTGTGTGTATATACATCAAAGAACCAAAACATTATGACCACCAGCCTAAAATAATAACAGCAAAACATTATGATGTTGGTCCTCCAAGTACCACCAAAACAGCTCTTATCCAGCGAGGCATGAATGCTACAAGATTTCTAAAGGTGTCTTGTGGTATCTGGTACCAGCAGATCAACTGCTAACACAAATGGATTGATCCTTTACTGGCAGATCAACCACCACGTTACCAGCAGATCCTTTAACTCTTGTAAATTACGTGGTTGAGCAGCCGTGTATTGAATATGCTGTTTGAACACAAACCACAGATGCTCAAATGGATTGATGTCTGGGGAATTTGGAGGCCAGGGCAATACCTGGAAGTCTTTCTCATGTTCCACAAACCGTTCTCGAACAATCCGAGCAGTGTGGCATAGTGCATTATCCTGCTGAAAGAAGGCACTACATAGGGGTATACCATTGCAATGAAAAGATCTGCCAGAACATTGTCCAAAGCATTACACTTCCTCCACTGGCTTGTTTTCATCCCATCATGCATCCTGATGCCAACACTTCTTCAGGTAAACAACGCACACATACCAAGCTGTCCACGTGGTGCAACAGGAAACGAGATTCATCGGACCAGACGACTTCTTCCAAACATTCAACGTGCAGTTTTGATGCTTGTGTGCCCATTGTAGGTGCTTTCAATGGTGAACCGAGGTTAGCATGGGTACTTAGAGTGGCCTGCGGCTACACATCCCCATTTTCAGCAGGGTTCAATGTATTGTGTATTGCGACTCATTACTCCTGTTACCAACTTTCAAATTATGGGAGAGTTGTGCCGCAGTATCCCTTCTGTTGGCTCGTATCATACGGGATAGCCTTTGATCACCTGTAGCATCGATGAGCCGTGGTTGGCCCACATGCTGCTGGCGGTTCGTGATTTCTTGCACCTCGGACCACTTTTTGAAGGTACTAACCACGGCTGACCATGAGCTCCCCACAAGCCTTGCCATCTCGGAAATGCTCTGACCCAGTCATCTGGCCATTACAATTTGGCCTTTGTCACTCACTTATGTCTGCTGCCTTTCCCATCTGAAGAACAAAAATAACACTGATTAACATAGCTCAGTATCAGGTGTTATTTATACTGTTTCATGACCTTTCACATGCAATTGCTTTGATTTGCTTAAAGACGCACTAGTCATAATGTTTTGTTCTTCGGTTACATGTAGCTTCTTTCAAAAATACTTTTAAAATATAGTGTTCAAACTATATTTTAAAGAACATGTTTAAGGAAATTAATGAAACTTTATACTGCATCATCGGTCTCTTGCTGCTACTGCAATCAAAAACAATAAGAAATGAGAACTGAATTTTCTTCCCATTTACTTCCTATTTAGATCTGTTAAAATTATATTTCTTGCATCATTCAACTTTAGCTAAATATATATTTGCTCTTGCTAATTTATTGGTAAGCAGACAAGTTTTAACCTATTAATAATTAATCAGATTAAAAAAATGTAATTTGCAGATTTGAAGTTTACAATTTTTATGCATAATATATATATGGCAGGTGGCACAGAGCCAAGGCCACCTTTTCACTAATCTTCCTATTGCTTTTTGCTCAACATTTGCCAGTTTGTTGGTTTATGTTTGTCAAAACAGTTGTTCAATAATAACTTCAGAATGATCGAGAAAGTTAATGATTTATGTATCAAATGAAGGCGTGTAACACAAGGAGTGTCATAGGGTGTAAAAAAATTGATCCTCGAGCTTTCTTCCCCTTTAAAAAAGGGGAAATATGAAAACTATTGTTTTGCTATATCTCTGGAATGTGTGTTGAAAGTAACAAGTTATGTGCCAAATGAAAGCTTGTGATGCAAGGAGTGTCAGGCTATAAAATAGTGACCCCCATGCATTCTTCCCCCCTAAAAAAAGGGGGAAATGTGAAAACGATTTTTCTGCTATATCTTTGGACACCAAGTGTGAAAAGTAATAGATGTTATGAGTGAAATGAAAGCTTCTGACACAGATTGTTATAGGCTATAACAAAATTGACCCCCCCACACTTTCTTCCCCACTAATGGGGAAATGTGAAAGAAATTGTTCTGCTACACAGATTACCTGGAATGTGTATTTTTGCTCCTTTATTTTGTCAGACTAATGTTCTTGTAACTTAGTAGTAATGGGTAAAGCCCACATATTTATTTCTAGGGAAAATTGATTTTTCTGTCTTCTAGTGTGATAGGGGGCTGGGGGTAGGTATCTGTGAAAGGCACTTTTTTCCACAAAATGGCCAGTTCACAAGGATCCCAGAGTCAGAAGGTAGGCAGAGGGGACACACTAGACAGCTGGTAGCCTCCCATCAAGCCTGTTCATTAAAAGTTGCATGGGGTATGGCGCTCTCACACACGGTGCCACGGCTTAACATTCCATCTGATGGACAGCAGACTTTCCAAGCCGTCGATGTCCCCTACTGACTGAAGGCAGGGAGTTTTGTGAAGATAAATCTTGACACTGGGACTTGAACCTGGGAACTGCAGATTACAAGCCTGGCATGCTACCAACTGATCCCCCCCCCCTCCAAGTGTAATCAGGAAAGTATACAAGGGGGATGCTTAGATATTAAAATACAAAAAAGATGCTTAGATTTTTAGGGGGTGCCCAAAAAAAGCACCCCTAAAATAATAATTTTTTATTATGAAAAAAAAAAAATACAGTTTAAATAATGCCTATTGTTATTACCTGCTAAGCAAAATAGCATAGTCACTTTTAGTTACAGGGGTAGTCTTATTGAATGACTACTATGTGTGCAACCCTGTATTTTAAAAAACAATTACATGGTAAGATGCCAGTTGCATTTATAGAGAAAATGCAAGATGTTTAAAAAGTATAATTTGGATTCAGTTGTGTTACCACTGAGAATACTTTTGTGCATCAGTAGAGTAACTGCCCAAGTCACAAGGATTCCAAGAAGTTGGGGAAAGGGATCTGCTGGACAGCTGTTAGGCAGCAGAAAGAAGTCATCCAGCATATTCTTTAACATCAGGAATTCGATTTAATAAGCACAGAGTATAGTTCTCCTGCAACATGGAGCCATGGCTTAACATCCCATATAACAGCTTCACTTTTCCAAACACACCAATGCCCCCTTTCTCACTGAAGTTAAGAGTTTAGAGAAAAATCTCAATGCTAGCATAATTTAGACTCAAACCTGAGTTCATCAAATAATAACCCTATCATGCTACTAACTGAACTAACCCACAACCCCCTATATTTGGGGGAAATGATAATTATCAAACTTGCTACTAACCTAAATAGTTTAGTTTACATAAAGACCCAATTATCCAATGTATTTTCTTGGGAATTAAAAAAAGGAGCCTATTGATACTTAATACGTAACTTCAACAAAGAAGCACTGCAGATATCTGACCCTAATAAATTATACTCTTAATGCAATGTTAGACAAGCTTTTAAGCCCATGGAATACTTGTTGTCATTTGGAGGAACACTGGCATTTATGTAAGCATGAGGGGGACACAGAGGGAAGTATGAACCCTTCCCTCTATAAGAATTATGGCAAACTTGAAACATCACTATGGCATGCCGGTTGCATGAAACTACTCTAATGAAGCTGTGCAACACTATTGAATAGCCAAAGTACAATTCAAATGACTGAATAAATTTCTGGAACTCAATCAGAATAATCTATTCTCAAATAATTACAAACCAGAGACATTTCAAATTGCAAGTAATCATAATAGATAAATCTTCAAAACTGAATCACTTCTCAGTTGCACCAAGTACTCATTCCATTATTTAATATGAATATATCGTACCAGCAGATGGCATGTTTAATAAAATTCCTACAATTTCTCATACTGCAATAAACAGACTGTGCATGCTGTCACAAAGAACAATAGCATTTACATCTTGGTAGTAATTGCATATACAGTATTACTTATAAAAGGAAATAAAACAAGAGTATTACATGATTGATTTTTTAATGTAATAAAAGTTAAATTTGCAGGCTTAGCAAACTTTTTTAGTATTGAACATCTGTCCTTAAAAAATTTTCCATCTTTTCTATAATTCATCACATCACACATTTAGTACAATGAATCTAATATGCTTCACTACAAATAATCTAATTTCACATGCAGTTATACAAATGAAAATCACATTACATGCTTCCTTACAAACTTTTTAAGAAAAAATATTTCCAAAAGACTTTAGCAGCTTTATTTTTTTCTTAAACAACTGGTATATAAGTACCCTAATTTTCACATTCTCACATCAAAATTTAGCTTCTAAATTTTACCTATCAAATGCAATAGTAGTTTAAAATGATTACCTAATTTATAAAGTATATAACTAACTCCAGCAAGTAAACTTAATGTTGTTAAATCTCCTAAGGATGCTGCAATTGGAGTTGCAACATTATCTGGATTAATGTGGCACTTTCGTGAGAATATGACAACTCCAACCATGATACAACCTGAAAAAAAATACAAATAATTTGAAAACTAGGAGTAACATAAATCTACATATAAATTACTTTGATATGCTATTAAAATTAAAAATACTTATAAAAAAATTCTGAAGTGCAAGATAAATGTAAAAGAATATTTTATTGAGCTTTTATTGGAAATTGCATGGTTTCAACAATAAAGTTGGTGATATTTGAAAATTTATTTGTATAACATTTAGTAACTTTCCATTTTAAAAGAAAACTATTCATGCAATATAACAAATAAGTGCAATACAAAGCTTCGGATTTGGGCAAAACTGGTTCAGATCAAAGTTAGATTCTCAAGTTTGAGGTTCCACAGGCCTTAACACAAAGGGGTCACAACACCAACAAATTTCTAACAAGCAAATATGTTAAACACTTCTAAGGTCCCTATCATCTGCAGATGTGGACAGATTCCAAAATGACAGTCCAGAAAGGAATACTTTTGTTCTTAGTACAACACATAAAATGGCAATATTTAAAAAAATAAATAAATTCCCATTGAATTTTTTTACACATATATCTTATAAAAATGACTTAATATTGTTTACTTCTTTAATATGAATTTTGATGCACTGTAAAATATCCATACTATGGTTATGATCACCATTAAATATCAATTTGCCGCTTCACTGCCATTCCTATTTATCAAACATACATATTCTATAAAGTTTCAAATTTTAACTGCACACTGATATGAATAGTTGCCAATACATTTTCCCCTAAAGTTTTGAAATGCTCCAAAAATAATCAACAAAAAACGTTTTCCTTATAAATTGCATAAAATTGGAAAATCAGTTACCCAGTAGTTTATTTTTTTTTTTCAAATTTTTTTTTCTCATTTAAACTTACTTTAATATTTCTAGAATTATTTTTAACATTTGAAATGGAAACAAACATCTAAGTGTCTTAGATTTCAGGAACTTCCATTTCAACGCTTAACCTCAAACAGCTTGCATTAATTGAAGCTGTGTGTCTTTGTCAACATCAGTAGTGTGTGGTGTTGGTTGCTGGCCAATCTAATGTAAACAATCCCAGTCTATTGCAAACAACCCATCAATAATTGATACAGTTCAATAGGATTTTTTAATAAAAATAATTTTTGATTTTGTTTCTTTATATTTATCTTTACTGATAATTTAGTGTTAGGCCCATCTTACAAGTCTTATAACTAGTTGCTGCAGTTTTTTTTAACTGAATTTAGGTTATTTTTTAATTTCCTTACTTTTTTTGTTTTCCAATAAAAACCTCATATCATTTCTTAAAAAATGAAGAGTCTCAAAAATGGATTGTATTGGATTGTTTTACCTCTGAGCGGCACTTTTTTGCACACCATGGGCTAAATGGCCAGACCACAAGGACCCTGAAGGCTCAGAGAAGGTTGGGGGAGGGGACCCACTGGAACAGCTGTTGGGAGACAGATGGTAGCCTCCAGTCGAGGCCATCCAGCGTGTTCTTTAATGTGCACAGGGTATGGCTCTCCCGCACACGGGACCACGGCTTAACGTCCCATCTGACGGACGGCGACCTTTTCAAGCCCATCGGTGTTCCCTACTGACCGTGGGCAGGGTGGGGAAATTTTGCAGAGATAAATCTCAACGCTGACCCAGCTGGGACTCGAATCTGAGAACTACAGATTACGAGCCTGGCGCACTACCGACTGAGCCACCCCCGCCCCTCAAAAATGGAAATAAGGATTCTCTTGGCTTGAGAATCAGCATACACCTCACCCAACAGGGGAGGGATGATACAAATCTTGTCAAAGGGGCCTTTTCTGTGGGGGGGGGGGGGGGGGGGGCATGCAATTTTTTTTTCAATTAGTAATGAGCTTATATTGAATGTTTAAAAAATTTTAACCCCCCTCCCTCAAAATATTTTGGTTGTCACTCTGAGGATATTAAAAATTTTCTAGCTTTCATGCGCCTAAACTTGTAACCACCTTGTTTGGATGAACCACAAAGTTCATCAGCCAAACAGAAAATGTGATAGTCATTAAAAAAAAAATACTAGCCACAAGAAGCAACTGTGTAGTTACTTTGGGCAATACTCTCTTATTTTAAATGTACTGAACAGAGAAAAATTACCGAACACAATATATCTCCTGTTTCAGCTTTTTTTTATATTATTCAGAAATTTTCTCTCCATTAATATATAACGATTTTTGTTCCTTAAGGTTTGCCTTGACAGAATTTTTTAATATATTACTCTGAAAAAACCTTAATAAAATCAATACTATTCTCATTTTTGCTAATATTCATTTTCATAAAATCCAGAATTAAATACTGCTTGACAAATAACATTACCTATTTCTGTTCATTACTTATAGGCAAAAAAATTCTAGTTTCTTTGGCTAAGAACAGTGAAAAAAATAGCTTAGCATGTGGATGCAATCAAGTTTTTCATGCTGAATCCTGCATGGTTTTAAACTAAATTATGGTAACACATTCCATACATAAGATTTCAGTTACTTAAAATATTCCTTTAAAAAACATTTTTTTCTGTTTATGATTTTTAACCCTTTGCACTCCAGATGTTTTTTTATTATGATTGTTAAATAGTATTAGTATGTCGCCATAGCGGCACCTATGGAGTGCAAAGGGTTAAAATTCCAGTGACAAAGAGTTAGAATGCTTGAAGGTTTTGTAGATCAAAAGAATCTGTTCAAATATCGGGTTGTTTACCTCTGAGTGGCACTTTTTTTGCACACAACAGGCTAAATGGTCGGGTCATAAGGACCACAAAGGCTCAGAGTAGGTTGGGGGAGGAGACCCACTGGAACAGCTGTCAGGAGACAGATGGCAGCCTCTCATCAAGGCCATCAGCATGTTCTTTAATGTGCACAGGGTATGGCTCTCCTGCACATACCCTGTGCACATTAAAGTTTAATGTCCCATTAAGGTCACAGTTTAATGTCCCATCTGACAGATGACGGCTTTACAAGCCCATCAGTATCCCTTACTGACTAAGGGTAGTGCGGTGAGTTTTGTGGAGATAAATCTCAACAATGACCCAGCTGGGAATCGAACCTGGGAACTGCAGATTACAAGTCTGGTGCACTACCAACTGAGCCATCCCCACCCCTATTGGATAAAGCATGAATGTTTTCTTTCTGTGAGATCTCACTATCATCACAGATCTGTGGCATCATATTGAAGGGCTCCTGTCAGAACTCCATGGCAAAGTAGGTGCCGCATGAGGAGTAATTTTTTTTTATTCAAAATGAAAATCATGAAATTATGCTAATATGAATATTTTATCTGTCAAACATAAACAAAGCTGTCATTTTTCTGTTCCATAAAATTTTGCAATTAAAAATAAACGGAATCTAATAGATGAAGATATACATTTGCTGTTTTTAGATAAAAAATACAGCCTATTATTAACTGACTAATACAGTCATGTTAATAAAAATGTGAATCATGCATCTTTTCATAATAATGTAATGTCTCTCATGAAAGAGCACATCTTAATATAATATCTCATCTGATAAATGATGCCCTTTCCAAGTCGAAAGAGGCTTTCTTTTCCACCAAAAACAGGACATATAAAATCTTATTACTGGCATAGTTGGGACTTAAATCTACTTCAGGTTATAAGTATGGCGAGCTAATGACTACAATGTCTTGCACCCATGTAATTCGAATTATGTTTGGTTACATTTAAGTTCTTAACTTTTGATCTGTTAAGACAATTTTCAGAATTCAAAACATTAAAAACTTTATTACTTACCAAGGATAAAACTAGCTAAAGAAGCTGTCACTAAACTAGAAGCACATAAGACTAAAGCATGCCCCACAATGAAATGGCCTTCTGGAATCCAGCCCATTATCATGGCGAACAAGGATGCCAAAAAACCAACTACAATAGCTTGGCACTGGAATATAATTTAAAAACAAATGTTCATCAGCTGTTTTAATCTATAGAACAAAAATACAATGCTAATTCTAGTTTTTAATATTTTAAAATGAACACACAATTTAAAATTGTTAAGCATCTAACAATAGTATTTATGGAAAATCTTAAAGAGTTGAATTATCCAAAAATTGTGCAAAATCTGAGGAGAGGTAATGCCAATGATTTGAAAGTGGGAATTTTGATGTGTAATGCATTAGCTGATTGTGAGGTAAATCAAAAACCAGGAAAATGCACTGTGGCCAAAAAACTATAAATTTTACTTCAATATCTGTAGGACTCTCACATGTCTTCAGAACAGCTTGAATTTAACATGCACAGATTGAGGAGTGATTTGAAGTCATTCCTGTTGTAATGTAACATAGTTCCTTCAGGAGTGCGAGCTGGGTTGTTTTTTCCTCTGAGAAGCACTTTTTTTTTGCATACAGTGGGTTAAATTACCAGGTCATAAGAACAAGTACTCAAAGACTGGGGAGAAGGGGACTCACTGGACAGTGATTAGATAGATGTGTCTCCCATCAAGGCCATCCAGTGTGTCCTTTAATGTACACGGTATGGATCTCCCCGTAATACATGGACAATCCTTTGATTTCATAATTTTGGCTATACTTTCACCAGCTCATTGAGCATGGACATTCCTACTTTAACATACCTTTTGAAAAATGGTTACATCACACATCTTTCCCATTTTTTGGCCAATTGTTGGCCAGTGGTTGTGTTGCTTGTATTAAGACACCTCAGGGACCACATGACCATATGTGACCTCCTTTGTACCTAGGTGCATTGCAGTTATGGTAAATAACATTGCTTCCATTTTTTTTTTTTGCCAGGCAGTCAACAAAGCATAATACTGTGTAAATTGAAGTAAACATCACATTATATAAAATATGTTTATCTAAATATATATAACTCAGGATTCAGCAGTAAATATTTCTCTTATTGCATTTTAGTTTCATATCTACCACTTTATATATTACAATGTGGTAAAATTATCTGTACAGTGATATGAAAAAGAAAATGCTATTTCAAATTTACTTTTGAAATTGATTACAAGAACTAAGCATACAGAAATGCTGAAATCCCTAACTTTATATATCTTTTATTATATGTTAACTTATATTATGTCAAATACAAAATATAACCTGAAGTTGCTAAAACAAAAATACAGTGCAATTACCTGAAGAGAAAGGAACAAACTTTAGTGACCACCTACAGTCAGACATCTAGCCAAATGGTTGTTTCCAAGGATATTACATTCCATAAATATAATAATTTTGTATTCAATAGAAATTAGCTTCCCAAGATAACAAATTTGATTATTTGGCATATTTTAAACTGATGCTTTTAGTATTAGGCTTATTAAATTCCTATTGGTAACTTCAGACCATTTTGGTTAATAACCTCTGAGCAGCACTTTTTTTTGCACACAATGGTCTAAATGGCCAGGTCACAAGGACACCCGAAGGCTCAGAGAAGGTTGGGGGGGGGGGGGACCCACTGGAACAGCTGTTGGGAGACAGATGGTAGCCTCCCATTAAGACCATCCAGCATGTTCTTTAACATGCACAGGGTATGCTCTCCCACACATGGGGTCACAGCTTAATGTCCCCATCCGACAGCGGTCTCTCCAAACCTGTCAATATCCCCTACTCCATGGGCAGGGAGTTTTACGGAGATAAATCTCAATGTTGACCCAGCTGGGACTCGATCTTGGGAACTTCAGATTAGAAGCTGGTGTGCTACCAACTGAGCCAGCCCCACTCCATCAATTCTTCTGCACATTCACTGAAATGTACAGCTATATGTTAAAGGTGACCCATTTGAATTAGCTCTGACAGTATTTCTGATTTTCCCAAACTGAAAATTGTAAAAGAAATGCAGAGATTATAATTTCTTTTTTATACACATTACATCAATTACTTTAATATGACCATAAATGCCACTGAGAAAACAGTGGTAATTATGAAACTTTTTTTTTTTTATAAAATTGTGTTAAAACCTGATCATTATCAGTTAGTAAACAAAAAAACTAATTTGTAACACAGAATAAAATGATTACAACTGTTTTGTGTGATTTCTTCATAATATTAAAAACTAATGTTTCATAAATAAAATAGTTTCATACTAGTGTATATAAATGTACTTCATAATAACTGAATTCTATGCTAAATTTAGTGAAAAATAAATGTAAAAAGGATATATTTGAATCAAACTTTTTACTCTGAAGCACAAAACTCATACCTGAATTAATGCCATATTTCCTGTAGCCATTTTCCACTGTTCTTTAGTTGTATCCATATTACCTAAATTTGCCTGTGAAATAAAAATGTTCATCAAATTAGACTTTGTTTTTTCAAAATAGGTTGCATATGTTCATTGACAGTAATATTTTTCTATATAATTGTTAATACAACTTATGGTAATTCTGAACAGAAAAACAGAATCTATCCATCCGTCAGCGTTTTCACAGAAACAATGATGGATGGATAAACCATCCATCAGTGTTTCCTGGTGGATTTTTTTTATTTATGACTGAACTACTAATTTAACATATCTAATATTCAAATTTATTTCCTTTGATTCTGATGAATGGTTTTTTGATAAAGAAACTTTGTTGCATTTATGACTTGTTAAAGTGATATGTTACATAACACCATAAAAAAAGTGTAAATATTTAAAAAAGTGATGATACTTTTCCATTAGACATGAATACTACAAACAAACATAAGAATGTATAAAAAATACTAAAGATTAATGGCTAAGTCCTTACAATAATTAGTATAATTATCATGTTTTAAATTACAAGAACATCAGTTTATCTTTGAACAAGATCCTATAAATTGCTCTGATGCTAGATTTTTACTTATGAATTCAGCAAAGGATTTACCTTGCTTTACTGTGGCAAAGGGACTCTTCAATTAACATGAGGTGAGCATCTAGTGCTTATAAGTAGTTAGAAATATTACAATCAGGTATTAATAATCCTTATCAGAAATAAATACCCTACAATTTCCATTATATTTAAATATTTATTACACAGAAAAACAGAACTGAAGACATATGAAAGTAATAGAGAGCATTGATTAGCTGACAACAATGTTTTCCACATTAAAATAATTAATATAACATACTGTACAATCTTTACTAAACTTTACTCTAAAGGAGAGATTACAAAATGGCTTCACATTTCCCCCTTTCATTTCCTGATTTAAAAAAATGGTCATTTCAAAAATTACAAATTAATACAAGATAGTTTCACCAGTTACATGTATAATCCCCATTAACATGAAACAGAATGAATGTAAAACTAACAGTATATTAAATTGTTTGGGGTTTTATGGCACATTAGCTACTAAGGCTATAATGTGCCAAACAAGATAACAGTATATGAGGACTAAATACTTTTACTTCATTATTTGGAAAGTCTATAATGTAATAGTTGTCTACTACTTACACACATTTTCCAAAGTATTGAACATTTACATTTAAATCAATGAAAAATAAAACTCAAAGCATAATAACTTAAGTTTTTTTTTTACCAATAGAGATAAGCTAAAGACTGAATCAAACCAAAACTTTCATGTTTAATAACTATAAAAACTAGAACATTTAACAGCAACACAACTCATCCTACAAAAAAACCTCAAAACTGAATTATTACCCATACTTATAAAATATAAACATTATTTTAGAACAGTAACAATTGTACAAAATGCTGAATATTGGAGGTTTTGAACATTCTACTAGTTCAGTGATGGCGAACCTTTTTACCCAGGTGTGTCAAACATCTTTTTTTTTAATATTGATGACGTTGATGTGCCACTTGCATGCATGCATTATAAATTTAACTACATAATCATAGATGGTGACTTATACATATCATATTAGGCTATTTATTTAATAGGCCATTGATATAAAATCTATGAATTCATATACAATTAATTTAATAAAGTGAAATTACAAACTTACATTTAATGACTTTTCTGTTGCTGAGTACTGGTAGAAAGTTGCTTTATAGAAGGGCTATAGTGTGTACATTTTAATGCTACACAGGCAGTGCTCAAATCATTGCTCAATCTATTTCTCCCTTTCAATTTGATATTATTTAAGGCAGAAAATAGAGTTTCACAAAAGTATGTAGAAAAGAAAATTGTTAGAAGAGCTTTAGCAAAGATTTTAAGAGCATGAAAGTTTTCGGGAAGGCTATTCCACACGCTTAGAATTTCAGTCTGAATTTTTACAGGCGTTATCATGAAGATGTTCCTGCTCAAGTTCTTTTAATTCATTTCTAAGAGCAATAAACTTTCTTTTCCAGATAGGATTACACTGGAAGTCAGCTAGTTGCATTTCTAGATCTTTTAAATCCAACCACTCAAAACCATCTAATTTAAGATCCATGAATTCTGTTTCATCAGGATACTTTATGAATTGGATTGTTTGTTCCAACATTCAAAATTGCTCAAATCTAGAAGAAAACTGCTCAGTTACTGACTTTAGAACTTCGATAAATTGGTTGATATGCTGTTCACGATTTTTGGAGCTGGTTTTGTTAAAAAAAATTTCACTCTTGGGAAATACTTAAAATTGCTACTTTCTAAATCCCATTGAAATATTTTGAGTTTATTCTCAAAGCTCTAAAATAGCTATATTTATAGCTATATTTTCTCTCATAGTAACTCAGAGCAACATAAGGGTTTGGAACCCAAAAATGGGTTTAAACAATAAGAGCTAAATCCATCAATTTGACATATAGCTTCCTCTAACCTTATACTGCTTGGCATTTAATTAAAAGAAATCTCCTCTGGAAAAAAGGGAGGTTTTTTAAACGGTAAGAACTATAATCACAAAATTCACTATACAGCTTCCTCTCATAGTAAAATTAAAAAAAAAATTTTTTTTGACCCACCCCCACCCCGAAACATAAAACTGGGAGAAGAATTTCTCCTAAATAGTAAAAATTAAGGGGTATGAAGTTACCTTTTAACATCAATATCATATTTAGAGGAAAAATTGTCTCGGGCCAGATGTGACACAAATTCATGCCTTCCTGATAACGTGAAGCTCTACCCGCTGAACTTCCAACTGCCAATCAATATCCCCTCTATTTAGTGATATTAACTATTTCATCTGCAGTACACAATTCAAAGATCTGTTTCACTTAAAGGCAATGTCCTCTCTGATTAGAAACAGTACTGTGGGTTCACATCTGGCTCAAGACAATTTTTCCCCTAAATCTATCAATTTTAATAATGACTTCATGACTTTCAATTTGAAACATCAAGAAATCTATTGAGTATACTCAAAATACATTGCCATCTTCTTCAGGATGATGTTTGGAAGAAGAAGACACTGCCTTTAAGTGACACAGATATTTGAGTTCTGTACTGAGGTGGAAGAGTTCATATCACTAAATAGAGATCTTGATTGGTGGTCAATAGCTCAGTCTCTTTTCTTAGAATTAACCTAAATAATCATCACTTCTCTCTTACTGATGGTAAAATAATCAGATGATGTTAATTCCAAAAATAAAAACAATGAGGATGATAAAAAAATGATTATCAGGTAGAAAAAGTTTTCATATACAAATATATAGCAATCCGAGTCCTTAATTAGTGAGCTCGAAAATAGTTTTGTACCAAAACAGCAAATTATGGTGTTTTAAAATTCAGAAACTGCTAATCAGAAAGAAGGCAAAATGCAGGAATGAATTTGGAAAGTTTGTTCATGGAAGGAGATGAGCGAGATTCTCTAGTTATTGGTAAGAATCCCACAAAAGTTTTGTGATCGTCTTGCAGTATAATCACTGACACTACTTTCCACAGACTTCGCTAAAATGTTGATCAACAAACCAGATGTAATTTTTCCCACAGTTCATGCATCTTTATTTCCATCCATTTAAAAATGGAAGAGAGTAATTTACATTATTTGTTCTTTGCACTGTACTTTATTATTTATTGTTTTCACAGAGTTATAACTTATTTACATATTATTTGTTGCAATGTAAGCTATTCAAGGAACCAAGCCACTAGTCTTATTATTATTATTATATACAGTCTGATTTTATTTAATCCTTTAACCCTTCCAGGGCCCAAGATGAACATAGACATTGACAGAATCTGAAATGAGAGGCCCAAGATATCTAGGTGTTTTTAGTACAATAACAAAAAAACTCTGATTTAAAAATAAATAGAAATTGCCATTTTAAATTTTTTTTACATATATCTTTTAAAAATGTAATTCAATTTTGAAAAATATTTTCTTTTTTTCATTTGATGCACATTTTATTAAAAATATAAATAATTTGTTAAAGCCATCTGATTGCCATTTCTTAGAAGCACTATATGGTATGGCTGATTTGTTTGTTAACTTTACTCTTCTGAAGTAACCTTCTAATTTAAGCTCACAAGTTTGATTTGAACTATTATCAACAAATTTTTCCTTAAAGTTTTGAAAATCCCCTGAAAATTAAAAAAAAAACTGCTATTTTCAAAAACAGAAGATTTTGTAAGTACTAAGTACATACCTGTTTTTTTCTCCCTGTTTTACACTCTAACTTATTTCACTATTCCTAGAATTATTTCTGTCATTTATTTCAGCATTCTATGCATTGTTCCCACTCCTCAAATTGAAACTCTAACTAGAAAAAAAAAGGCTTCATAGCCAGAGCTTCAGCAAGACTAGCTGCAATGCACAGCATCAAGGGAGAGGAAGTAGCAGGTGTTCTAATTGCTTGCTCAAACATGTAAGAGTGGAGAGAGCTTCTGCTAAGTGGCTGCATTGGCAAGTTGTTTACATGGATAATTTATATATATATATACTGTATATTCATATACTTTTTCCCCACATATTAGCTATAAATCCCTTCGTAAATTAGTATTTTATTTCCTTTTTTTTAAATTTTAGTCATTTCTGTAGATTTACTTTATTTCCGTAAATTACAGATCTTTCAATCAATCAATTATTGATTTTTCGGAGTTATGCTACATCAGACGGCCGGCTTACAACTTGTTACTGTGGGTATTCTATTGCATTAAGTTATATGTTAATTTTTCTTTTAACTCTTCATTTTCCATTAAAATAACTTTTATCTTATATCATTTCCTGAAAATGAATGAAGTCTTGGATACATAAAAAAGGATTTTTTGATATGGAAATCAGTCCTCATGTGGAAGACAATTTCAGTGTGTTTTCACCCCCTCCCCCAGCCCCTTGGCATTTTTTTTTATGTTTTTAAATTTATATTGAACATTTTTAAAAGAATCCCTCCCCCACCTCAATATTTTGGCTGTTCCACTGATAACAGAATTTTTTTTTTTTGCTTTGGTGCACTAACTTTTCCACACTTAGCAAAGATTACCAAAATTCAACACCCAAAGAAAAAATTAATAATGTTTAGTAAAAAAAACAGCCAAGAGTGTGTTCCTCCATTTCATAAATAGGACAGAAAATCCTCATAATCACAAGTCATCTTGTATAATGCTAGCCCATGCTTTAAAATATACAAAACTGAAACAAATCAATAAAAGAAATAAAAATCATGTTTCAGGTAAATATTATAGTATTTGGGAAGAAATTTCCTTTCAATTAATATATAATTTAACTCTTTTTACTAGTCAGGTTTTTCAAAATTAAGTCTTAATTACATAGTCTGATCTTTTACTATCAACATAAAAAAAGTCTTATTAATATAATTGTAAATGTTTAAATTTTTTATTTTCATAAAATTCAAAATTAAATTCTGTTTAATTTGGTATATAAAACATTAGCTATTTCTATTGACTGGTTATTTTTATTAAAAAAAATTCTTAAATTGGCTTGCTTATCTGACTCAGCACAAATTATCAAAAATCCTAAACTTTTCTCAAAGTATGGTGATACCAAGAAAATAATTACAAAAAGGGAGTAATTTTCCTGCTTCATTTTTTTTTTTGTTATTCAGAAATAGCCTTTCTATTCATGTGTATTATATTTATTTCTTAGTTTTTTCTTTTTAATAAATTTTTATTTGGATTGCCAGATGCATTTTTTTTTCATTTTTTTACTACATGATTAAAAAATACCCTATGAAAATAAAACTGTCTTTTTTGCATAATATTTTATTTTCAGAAAATCTAGAATTAAATTGGCATATAATATGCCATAATTCCTTTCATTAGTTATTTGCAACAAAGTTCTAAAGTTAAATTTTTTTTTTGGTTGATCATAATGAAAAAATAGCTGGGCCTTTGGATGTAAACCAGTTTTTCAGGTGGGACACCCTGGAAGGGTTAAAATTGGGAAATCCAAAAAACCAAAATAGCCTTGTGCCAGGGGCGGTGAATTTGAGAATGCACACTCTTTCATTAATTAACCCATCATAATTTTTTGCATTTTCATCAAATTTGCATTTATCATTTGAAATCTGGCTCAAAATTCTAGCCAAATATCTAGGAAGACAAAAGCACATAAATATTACATGTATACTATACATTTAAAAAAATTAATACCAAAGAAATCAAAATTCTTCAAATATAAGCCCTTTTCAAAATAATGCATTTCATTTTAAAAAAAAGTGGATTAAAATTAAACATTATACAACAGGTGTTCCAAATATTAAAATACTGCAAATACCTGTGTAGATAATCTAGATGCCAGAGTCATTTCTAAATTTCCTTTAAGCCCTAAAAGGGCAGGAACAAGTATAAAGATTTCCGACACTACTTGGAAAACTTCCCAGTGCTGAAATAAAAAAGCAAATAATCAATAATTTTGCATTTCTACAATATCATGTCTTGCTGCTATTTCAGCTGCATACAAACAATTTATGTATATAACTTTGCAAATACAGATATCAAAAATGCTGCATTGTTTTGATAAGATATAAAATTTCACCTCATAAGTAACACAATGCAAATAAAAATTAAAATTACAATGTGGCAGAATTAAACTAATAAAATATATTATGTGTTAGGGTTATATAATTTTAGCAATGATATGCAATATTCCATACCATTTGGTAGAAAGTGAGCGCACTTTATAACTAGAATACAGGATCCTCTAATAACCAGAAGACACTGTTAGACTGAGTAACTCATTAGAGACTGCTAT
Organism: Ryuthela nishihirai; assembly: GCA_038380435.1. Classification (NCBI taxonomy): domain Eukaryota; kingdom Metazoa; phylum Arthropoda; class Arachnida; order Araneae; family Heptathelidae; genus Ryuthela; species Ryuthela nishihirai. Next base: position 29,392,666 of record JAWZYU010000026.1, read on the forward strand.
TCTAACAAGCGCATACCCAAAACACGAATTGCGATTACACAATTTAAGAAAATCCCAGAACAACAAAATTATTCGAAGCAACCAGTTTAACCTGAATATACTGCTAAACAACGAACAACCATTCTGCCCTTTTTACCCCCCCCCCCCCCCCAAGAACAAGCCAATCTTATAACAAAATTGTAAACAATTCACCGGCGATCCACTGTATAAAAAGGCCACTGGAACTAAATACCATCAAAGACAACAATCCTGAAACACACGAATTATAGTAAATAATGAATCCCTGATCCACAGTATAAAAATGCCACCAGAACTAAACAATCTCATCAGAGACTACAAGTTTAAAAATACAAATTATCGTAAACAACACACCACCATCTGCATTATTAAAAAAAACAGAACAAGATAATCTTATCAGAGGCAGCCATTTTAAACAGAAGATATCACTAAAGAAGAAATCGTACCATTTTTCCCATAACACAATAGGATATATGCATTAACTAAATATCGAAAGTCTTCTGCAATTTTCAGTCCTGACCTGAGGCAAAATTTATACCTTTATGATAGCATTAAGGTATAAATTTTGCCTCAGGTCAGTACTGAAAGTATATAATTACTGTGTATAATTACCATAATATATGGGAATTAAATCCAAATTGCATGAAAAAAATACAATTATATGATTAGTCCACCCCTTTTCTGAAATTAAACTCAGTTTTAGTCACTTTAGAAAGTCAGACCTGAAAACAAAAACCAGAGGCCACATGAAACATACCAACAGACAATCCAAAAAAAATCATTCAATATGATAAAATGCTATTATACTATACTCAAACCCTTTACCCAGCTTTGACTATACTCACTTTACACACCTTAAGAACATTCAGTTATCACTCGTGGCACCACTATGAGCTGAGTACCGTAAACTGCAAAGGACCTACATACTGATTATTAGTCAGGAAGATCAGAGCAGTAACCCAGCTGTCAATTTGCCTCAACTCTAGCGAAAAGTTTTAATCCCTTATTAATCATTAGACCAATCCAGATAACAACAGATATGCAGGAGAATCTGTGTTAACTCTAATCTATGTTATCTCCTTCACTCTGAAGTTTCTGATTCTAAGTAAATCTACTTAGCATTTAGTGGCCAGAACTGGGAGAGTAAAGTATAGGTTCATATACACACATTTAGAAAAATCTATGACCTCCAATTTCATAATAAAAGAATTTAGGTGAAGACTTTGCTATGTGCTCTATCTGGAAATGGTTAGCTCAAGAGGTCAAGCTACGGAGTTTTATAGATTTCCTCTGACTGATGTGCAGGTAAACATAGATTAGGTAGCATTTCTAAACAGTTGCACCTTTAGTACAGTAAAAGAGCAAAATCGAAAATAATTATTCCCTTTCACTAACATTCTCCATTTGAGAAAAGGGAAAAATACTGTAAAATTTGAGAGCAGATTTTCATAAGGGTAAAACTGAAAAAAAAAAAAACCCAAAAATTTGATTTTCAATTTGGATTTTTGGATTTTAAAACAAAAATTGGAGAAAATCTGAAAAAAATTGTAGTTGGCAGCTCTAGTATAGCATGTCCTTTATATGAAAACTTAATATAAATGATTTCTAATATATTGCAATAATTTCTAATAAAAGTACCAATAACAATGACCCACACTATACATAAACTTATTATAAGCAATCGCAATAAGATTCCAACAACAGGAGGAATTTATTTGGTTTCTTTAAATGATCCATTGCAAAAAGTGTACCCCAAATAGCAATATGTGGGACACAAGTACAGAACATTTTCACAACAGCTTAATGAGCACCAAACTGATATTAAAAATAAACATCCAAAAACAGCATGAGCTGAAATAACTATAAATAATGAACTAATGAATTTGAAGTTACAGAGCTTCAAAGTTAGATTCCCATTTGCATAACATGGAAATTATCTAATAGTTTGTTAGGGAGTGTAACTCAGTTCCATATATTGCAAAGATTTCTGTGATTCCAAAATATTATTTATTTAAAAGTGATATCAGTATTTTTTTTAATTACTTCTGTCAATGCTACGTTGCTGATATATTGCTGCAGCCACCTGTCTTGCAGATCTAGTTTGGAAGAGATTCGATAGAAACTAAGTTTCGGGGGTGGCTCAGTCGGTAGCGCGCCAGGCTCGTAATCTGTAGTTCCCAGGTTCGAGTCCCAGTTGGGTCAGCGTTGAGATTTATCTCCGCAAAATTCCCCGCCCTGCCCATGGTCAGTAGGGGACACCGATGGGCTTGGAAAGGTCGCCGTCCGTCGGATGGGACGTTAAGCCGTGGCCCCGTGTGCGGGAGAGCCATACCCTGTGCACGTTAAAGAACACACTGGATGGCCTTGACGGGAGACTACCATCTGTCTCCCAACAGCTGTTCCAGTGGGTCCCCTCCCCCAACCTTCTCTGAGCCTTTGGGGTCCATGTGACCTGGCCATTTAGCCCATAGTGTGCAAAAAGGTGCCGCTCAGAGGTAAAACAACCCAACCCAACTAAGTTTCGCTTCTGCAAAACATCACACAATACTGCATCATCTTTCAGACTTCTAGTTAAAGAAGCAGAAAGTAAATTGTTTGAAATATTTGTTTAATGTTTTGGCATTTTCCAACTTTTTCCACCAACAGAGGATGAAAATGCAAATCATAACGTTTCATCAATACCTATCCAACTCGGAAAGAATATCTCCGAAAAACACAAAAAAAAAAATGTTGAATGTCTACAGATGTACAGATGACAAAAAACATTAGCTAATTTTTTTGAAAATAAGTTAAAACACAATGAAAATAAGTTTTTCTTATTACTCAGAAAGCAGCATTCCTAAAAGTGTTGGTGGAAAAAAATTGATTCTGAAAAATCAACCGACTCAAGCCATTATAATATCATTCCCATAATTGTAGAAAGTTTTCAGTGTTCTTCTAAGCTATTTATGTGAAACATCTAGGTAGTGTAAATAACAGCCTCATGATGGTTCATTAGAGTTCCTAAACTTTAATATACATTGGTGCTCAAAATTAAAGGAAATTGATGGAAACATACATAGTTGCAATATAAGTAAAAGAATGCACTGAAAATGGGCAACATGAAAAATATGTTACATAGAAAACTATCCCACATTTATAGTTGCCACATGTAAGTCGGAATATGCAAATTAGGAATGTGTCAAAAAAGATGCACAAGTCTACTTGCAGCCTGAAGCTATTCTAGGCAACTCTTGCTTTCACTTCAATGGCACATCAAACTTATGTCCTGAAGACTGTATGGATGATTTTCAGAAGTGAAGAGCAATTAGATGGATGGATGGAAGCAGGTCAGTCCCAGATGGAAGTTTCCAAATCATTGAATGTTCCACAAAATGTCCTATCAAGACTCTGGAGAGTTTCAACAGACAGGAGATGTTCATCATCAACTAGATCAAGGCTGTCCCAGAGCCACAACTGTTGCAGATGATCACTATGAGTCGTACTACAAGATGGAAGAGTGATGACTGCTAGGCAACTGTTTTTGGATTGCTACAGGAGAGAGGGTTTCAAAGCATACTGTTTACAGGAGACTTCGTGAGCAAGCCTTTATACCAGGAGACCTGTTATTTGTGTCCCTCTAACTCCCACCATTCAGCGAGCTCATTTAACATGGAGTCAACAACATCACACTTGGAGTCCAGACCAGTGGGCACATGTTAAGCTCACATATTGTAGATCATATAATCATATTCGATGTACCAGGTAATAATTTTAAAAATAAATAAATACCCCCTCAAGCAGCTGCTTGCCACAGAGGTCTGACAGGAGCCTGTACCCCTAACCATCTCCATCATAAAGATATGCCTATTTGGCATGAGTAAGAACAGAATATATAATTAAACCACCCTTAGGTGGGCCCCTAAGGGCAAACATAAGAAAAGCTAAAAACAGCAGTAAAATTGTATAAGAAACCTAAAACAGGTAGGTCTCCTTAGAAAACGCTACCGTTTTAGGCCTCTTGTTCAAACCAGTACGATCATAAAGAATCAGAGAAGAAATAATCTCATTGCGATTATTGCTTACAGCCTCAAAAAATTTTTTTGAGGTGTGTTTTATGTGTGTATATAGCCATCCCATGGCTGAGTGGTTAGCACGCTTGGCTACTGATCTAAGGGACCTGGGTTCAATCCCTGGGTTAAGGCATGGATGTGTGTGTCATTTTTCTGCTGAGGTCCTGCCATCCTCTCAGGCCTTCTACTTTGGCATATAAACTGACAGGCTCCTGTCAGTCCTCTTGTGGCAAGCAGCTGCTTGAGGGGGTATTTATTTTATTTTTTAAATATATAGTCGATGCCCAGGTCTTTATGGAGTTGTCTGTTAGTGACAAACCAGGGACCATTGACCACAGTTCTCAAAATCTTGTTCTGTAAGACCTGAATCTTACGAATATTGATGGGTGTAGTATTCGCCCATATGGGTGAAGCATAGAGAATCACTGGACTGATGATAATATCATTGAGTAAAAGCTTATGATCAATCATTAAAATGGAATTTCGCCTAAGGAGTGGGCCTAGCTGGCCCCTCAATGAATTGACTTTGGAGATTATTACTCAGAGATGAATCACAATTCAGCTTAAGTATTGATTTGTGATGTATTTATATCTGGAGAGAACTAGGGACCTGCAACATCAGAGAAAGGGATTACTCTGGTGGCCATGGTGTGATGGTTGGAGGCATGGATGTGTGTTGGAGCAGAAATCATGACAAATGGGCATACAGAACTGCACATCTTTCCAAGTGGCTCTGTTACTGTCTTGTGGTACAGAGACAAGTTTCTGAATCCATATGTCTGGCTATTCTGGTGAGCAATCAGTCCAGATTTTATTCTTATGGATGATAACTTCTACCTTCATCAAGCTCATGTGGTCGATTTTCTTAAAGAGGATATTCAGCAAATAGAGTGGTCATCCAGATCTCCTGACCTCAATCCGACTGAGCATGCATGCTCTGCGGAGACGCATTAGAGCGTGCCAGTCCCCTCCCAAAACACTCCATGAACTCAGAACAGCATTTGTTGAGGGGTGGTCATTAATCCCTCAAGACCTCACCAATCCCTTATAAACAGTATGAATTGTTGCTTGAGCTGTATAGCTGTCAGGGGTGATCATACTCCATATTAACATACTGCATGTCATACATAACAGACTAAGTATTGTTCTATGGACTGCTCCTTCATGACAATTGTATAATTATGATCTTAAAGCATGCACATTATATGATTATGAATTTCTTCTGCTTGATTTACATTTGTAATATAATAAACCTCTTTACCAAATTTCATTGCATTCCCTTAAAAATACTTCTAGTTATGTACGAATTTATACATTATCCTTTAATTTTGAGCATCAATGTAGATACATAACTTGGAATAAAAGATTTTATCACAAACTGACATGAATAGAACTGGGTATTACTGTAGCCATTTAGAGTTTAGTAAATGGGCAAGAACTTTGAAAAGGAAAGTACAACTTTGACAACTTAGTCATAGAAGTACAACTTAATTAACTTTATACACTGTTCATGAAAATCAGAACATTGAGAAGGAATAGAGTAAGGTCTGTGACTTGTACAGGGCAGTTAACACCTACTACTGAAGAAGTGATTACAGTTTCTAGGTCATCGGTGCAATTGTGTTGGCTACAGGCCAATGAGAACATTCGAGTTCTTGTGGTACAGAGACAAGTTTCTGTACCACAATATTATATTTTATCAAAACTGTATAATGTTTACATACTGAAATAGAAATAGAACATAGAAGTGCAACAATGTGTGGTTCAAACTACCTAGTATATCAATGTTGTACACTGGTGTTCATAAAAATCAGAACACCAAGAAGACCCAATAAGTACATGCTCGTATTTGGGAGTTTAATGTAGCTTTATTGTAGTAATAAATGATCACAATATGGAGGCAAATGGAGAGTTGCATACAGAGTTGTTAAATAATGACTGTGTCCACCCCTTTCTTCTATGACCTGTTGTACATGGCGAGGCATGGAGTCACACAAATGTTTGATGCTAGATCACAGCATAGTCATCTAAACATTATGTACCCATGACCAAAGTTTGTATACATTTGTCGGAATGTGCTGGTGTTGCTGCAACCTCCATTTGACCATATTCCATACATGTTCAATGGGTAACAAATCAGGGGATCTAGAGGGCCACAGAAGGATACGCACATTGTTTTGCCTCAGGTATTCAAACTGTGGCAGTTGCTACTTAGGGCCTTGCATTGTCCTGCTGAAATATGTCATGTAGGACAATCTGTAAGTATGAAAGAGCTATTGGCTGTAAAATGTCCTGGATGTAATAAGTACTGGTATTGGTGGTGTGGATCCATACTAGAGCAGATTTGTTTTCATAACTGGATAACATACCATAATTGCATGTGTTGGTGCTGTTGCCTTGTCTAAATACACTCCTCTCAGTGTCTCCCACCATCCCAGCTGCATGAGGTTTCTGCCATCGGAATTGAACAGACAAAAAAGGGATTCATTAGAAAAGATGTCCCATTTGTCACGCAACTGTCACCCGATGCACTACTGTAGTCTGGCTTCTTTGTTTTGGTGTGTCAGAGACATCTTAGCAATGGCTGGTTGGTTTTTCCAGAATGTTCTCATTGGTCTGTAGCCAACACAATTGCACCGATGACCTAGAAACTGTAATCACTTCTTCAGTAGTAGGTGTTAACATGCCCTGTACAAGTCACAGACCTTACTCTATTCCTTCTCAAAGTTCTGATTTTCATGAACAGTGTATATTTGCTAGGTAGGACTTCCCAAAATATTATGTTCTGGTGGGACACAAGTTTAACTGCAATTAAATATTTTATGAACAGGTAATTAAAATTTCACAAACTGTATTTTAAATCAAAACATAAGAATTTAAATTAAAAATCTCCTTAAATTTAGTAAACAATGGTAACAATACAAAAATCTATACAAATTAACATAACTTGGGGGGGGGGGGGAACTTGCATTGGCAGGATCCAACTCGTGTTGAAGAGCCCTATTAGGACAACTGGTTACACTTTGCAACCATGGCAGAGTTTTTTATTCTTTAGTTTTTGTAGTGGTAGTCATTATTTTTATCAAAACTGTATAATGTTTACATACTGAAAGCACAATTTATTATTATACACACTGCATCCATCCAAAAACCTGTCCTACTCAGTCACAATAATACAGCTAGCTGAAACCCCTTGTGGGCTATAAATAGGTGAGACACCTACCTGCTGTATTGCAAACCTGCAACTGTTATGATGGGTAAACACAGTGACCTCAGTGAGTTTGACTGTGGGCATAGTTGGTGCCATATCTGAAACTGCAAAATGTCAGGAATTTCGGCTTGCAACTGTAGCACGTTTATACCAGGACTACATCAAAACTCGCAAAACCTGTAGCCACTGGGAATAATGTGGCATAACCGGGATATTGAAGTTTAAGGTGAGCACCACTTCTCCCATATAGTAATGTTGGAATGGAGTGCCACAGCATAAATAACACTGGAATTTAACAACAGGGCAACTACAAAGGTTTGTGCAAAGACCATTTGACACAAGATGGCATGACTGGGCTATGGTAGATGAACAATGAGTACCCTTGCTAACAACAAGTCACCAGGCTATGAAGCTGCAGTAAGCGAAGGAACATTGCCAATGAACTGTGGAAGCTTGATCCGATGAATCAACGTTCCAACTACAACACACAAACAGGAGGTTGCATGTGGCATACCCAAGGCCATGAACCCCAACTGTCAAGTTGGGGCAGTGTAATGTTCTGGGGTGTGTTTACATTGATTGGTATTAATTCCGAACAGCACTTTTTTTGTACACAATAGGATAAATGTCCAGGTCACAAGGACAGAGGTTAGGGGGAATGGAGCCACTGGACAGCTGTTTGGACACAGATGTAGCCTCCCATCATGGCTATCCAGCATATTGTTTAATGTAACAGAGTATAGCTCTCCTGCACATGGGGCCTTGGCTTAAAATCCCATCCGATGGACAGAAGACTTTCCAAATCACTGGTGTCCTCTACTGACTGTGTGTTTACATGGGCCACCTTATACCTATTGAGGCCACCATCACCTCACAAGGCTATGTTGAAATACTTGCCAACAACTTACACCCATTCATGGCTATCCATTCCCTACAGCAGGATACCTTCTTTCAACAATGCTATCTCATCACTCCTGTTTGGCAAAGGACTGGTTGGAGCAGGACAGTCAGTGATGTCTGTAGATTACTATTTAGAGTGGTATAAAGGATTTTGTAGTGTAGAAATAAAACTTTTAACTTTACTAATGTATTATTTGGTAATCAAGATCCTTTTTAACAGCTTGCTCTTTGGCATTTGGGATACTGAAGGTGTCAGGATTTGCCTTCCCAGAAAAGAAATTGGCTGGCTGTTGAAATGAAAAAATGAAACATTTGCAAGTCTCTTGGAGGGGGCCAGGACTCCCTCCTTATGAACACTGGGTTGGAGGAGCGTTCTATTGAGTTCACAACCCTCGAATGGCACCTTCACTCTCTGGATTTGAATCCTATTGAGCATCTGTGGGATGAAGTGGAGTGATGCAATTGAGCCTGAAACCCACCACTGGCAACTCTGTGCCTTACGGATAGCTATCCTGGAATCATGGCCTGCAACACCACCTGAATGTTTCCAACACCTGGAAGAGTTCATGATATGTTGCTGCTGTTGCAAAGGTAAAAGGTGGAACCACACATCATTAAGTGGGTGTATGTAATAAACTGTCCTTTCAGTATGTGTGTATATATATCTTCTGTATATTTAATCAAGCAAATTAAAAATGCATCCAATTTCCCCTTAATAGAAACTAAATATATATATACCTGCACAACATCTAGTACTAAACCAGCTCCAACTGTTCCAAATCCAGCAATGAAAAAAGGGATAGACACTTGAAAAGCAACAGATGACATAGTTTCTTCTGCTTCCACAATTACTATTTCTTCTTCTTCTTCTCTTTTGCCTTCTAGAAGTGGAACTGCACTTTCAGTCTCTGATGGCTGAAGATCATCATCATACCTCCAAGATAGTGTTTTACCATTACCTGAATTTTCATGAGTAATTATTTCATTTTTGTCATGTGAAGCTAACTGATGATTTATTTCAACTGTATCACTGCCATCTTTAGAAAAGTTTTCACTCAAGACTGGCATGAAATGCTCACTATCTCTGGCTGCACGTGGAACCATTTTTCGTTGCCTTAATCCTTCAAGCTCGTAAGTATCTGTCACAGTTCCCATACTGCAATAACTCTCCAACTGCCACTAATAAAATATTTTAATAAATTTATATAAAACAGCAATAAATATACACTATTACATATTTTATAAAAGAACTCAAAAACCTTCCTCATTTTATTATTCAATTAAGAACACATTTTAGTCAAAAACCAAGCACTCATAAACTGTAACCTAAATCATATGTTTAAATTAGACTTCAAACTATGTTTTAACCCTTTAACACCCAGGAAATTTCAGTAAAGGGTAGAGGGTATTAAAGACAAAGAAACAGCCCTATTTGGATGAGTCCATTTCAAATTTCGACCATTATGGGCGTTAAAGGGTTAAACTGACTGAACAATGAAAAAGCAAATCTTATTCTAGAGCTAAGTAAATAAAACAGGAAAATATTTGAAAAATATAATTTGAGAAGAATGTGTCATATAATGTTTAAACAGATGATCTTTACATCATTATCAGTTTCAAAAGCAAAACTTGATCCCAAACTTGACCTCCTGTGATTGGGTTGTTCCTGAGATGCACTTTTTTTGCACATAATGTGTTAAATGGCTGAGTCACAAGGATACCAAAGAGTTCAGAGCTTTGTGGGGGGAGGGGAATCCATTGCAGAGTTTTTAAGAGACAGAGACCCACCCATCAAGCCATCCACGAGTTCTTTAATGTGCACAGGGTATGTCTGTCCTGCACACAAGTCCAAAGCTTAGTGTCCCAATTGATAACAATAGCCTTTTTTATCAAACCATTAGAATACCCTTTCTCACAAAGGGCAGAGCTGGGATTTAGGGAGAAATCTTAATGCAGCCATGATGGAGACTCTTCTTAGGAACATCAGGTTACAAACCTGGTGCACTAACCAAATCCTACCACATCTATTTAAGGATTAGCTTTCTAGTTAATCCTTAAATAACTATAAATAAATAATAATTCTAACTATTGAAACATAGGTAACTATGAAAGAACATAGGTGACTATATTAAGAATGCTGTTTAGGTAAGAAAATAAGTTTCTGTGGTTGAAATATTCACAGAAGCAATAAGGTAAAATCTTTATTGACAGCTGGTTGCTTAATTCCCTGAGTGTCAGAAGATACATTTTCATTTTCACTTTTTTAAATTCTAGTTACCTGAAAACAATTTCTCAGTTTTAAAGTGTATTTTTTTTCTTCATACAAAATTCAGCAATTTTTTTTCTGCAACATATGGCTTATCTTAACCCTCTATATAATGGGGCTTAATACTTATGTTATTTTGCTTGAATCATATTTCAGTATGGTGGTTTCAAAAGAATACTGTATTTCTCCACATTTCTGCACAGTATTGACACTATTGATCTCCATATAAAATTTGACATTGCAATAATAATGGCCAGCTGATTCCACTTCTTTTAAAAACTGAAATTTGCTTCTAAATATTTTTCATTTATTATAAAATTGTTGCCATTTTACATTATTTAATTCAGTTGTACTTTAACGTTAATTGTTCAAATAAATAAATGCTTGTTGTAAATATGTTTAAAAAAAAACTGCTTGCATATAACTGGCATTATCATGCAACAGAATGTGTTAGAATATGCCAATTGGCCCTCATGGAATAGCTAATGAAAAATAAAAATTTATATAAAAAATTTTCCATTATAGGATTCATATAAGAGGGTTCAAATTTCAACAAAGGTGCTTTTATAAAACTGCTAGCAAAACTGCAACTAAATTTGTTGCCTAGAGACATGCTTCTACTATTATTTGCAAGATGGTATGACTTATTTACAGGTGCATTTCAAAAAACGTCTCCAACTTTGAATATGCCAACAATGTTCGAGGCACAATTCAAAAATTAAATTGCAGGATCAATTTTTGCTAATAAGAAATATGGTTATCCTATCACAGAAATAGAAAATGATGTGCAATCTAAAAAAGGGGTCACCAGCATCATTGATGGATGCTCATACTGATCAAATTGGTCATTTGCCTAAATGGGTAGATGACAGCAAATTACCTGGCTGTAAAGGTCCAAGTCTATCGTATTCAATGTAAAGTGGCTCTCTGTTTTCATAAAAAAAATTGTTTCTGTAAATATCACAATAAATAAAAATAAATCGAACATAATGGAGGCTATTACATTATGTTCGATTAGCTTCCATTATGTTCCAAGCCCACTGGACTATAATGCTTTGTTGCATGAAGATATGTAATTCATGCAACAGGACTAATTGGATGCCAATTTGGCAAACAACACTTCTCATCATGCTGCATGAAAAAACTATTAGAACTTCACAGTTAATCTTCATTGGAAGTTAATTTCATCATGAACTTACACCTTGAACCTTGATCACATTGTACACATTGCAATTATGCGTCTGTTACAATGGAGCTGTGAACTAATTGTTCAAGTCTTCAGACTTGATCATAAAACTAGTGCAGAAATTTGTAATATCTCCTGCTGCATACTAGCATATGTATCATTCTTCCATTAAGATTTCTAATGTTAACATAAGGTTTAGAAAATAAGCTTTTCAGTTTTTTTACCATAGCTTCTAACAGTGTTCTTAGAGTATTATATTTTACCTCCTACTGTATATTTTTACATTTATTCTCGAAATTATGCTTCTGTTACAAAAATATTAATGAAAATGAATACTGAAAGACTTATCAGATCTGTGTCAGAATTAATGTTACTATTATTTTGGATTTTTTAAAATCCATTAAGTTATGAAGAATTCATTGTAAGGGAAAGAAAATATGGGTGTAGTGGTCTAGATATATGAAAATATCTGACTTCAATCATCCTGATAATTTGGCCCTTTTGGTGAATGATGCTGACAATGACCTCTTTCATTACAGCTATTGATGAGACTACTAATAGGATAAACTTGGTAACAGAAAGAAAACTAAAGTGATAAAAATTAGTCAAGTAGGTGATGCTCCAGTTATTTCGAATCGCTATGTTCTTGATTAAATTTCTCAGTTTATTCATCCCAGGAGTGTTATACACCCATACCTGTGATGTATAACATGAGATGTGGGAAATAAAGGCACTGCTGCTGGACTTTTAAGAACTTTTTCTTTTCCCACAGGGCATATATATATAACTAAAGATTAATAAAATTAGGCTACATAATAATAGCTTAGTCCTTTCTTAAATTTACTATAGTAGTGAAATTTGGACCCTTTGAAAGCAAAATAACAGAAATATTATTTTGATTTTAGGTGCTTACATAGTATCTTGAGCATTAGGTGACGAGGCTAGACAGAGTTAGTAACCACTTTTGAGTAGTATCTTATGTAGGGAGAAACTTAATTGATTTTGCTATGTTTGCTATGCTGTGTGAAGTGTCTGTATATTTCAGTTTTATGAAATATCTAATAATAGTAAACTAAAAAAAATGATGAATTCAAAATTGCAACTTTAAAAATGTTACAACTTCATAACTTAATTTAGAATTATAAAAATTTCCATTCTGCACTGTTACTTTTACAAAAGTGTACCGAAACTTGTCATTTATAATGGGAATCATTGGAAAACCTAGCACAGAACAACAATTTATGAATTAATCATAACTGCTAATAATAAATGTTGAGGTATAACAGAAAAAAGCATTAAATATCTACTGACAAAATAATTTCCCCATAAGTATTTAATAAAAAATGTAAACTAAAAGCTTTATCACTGGACAGAAAGTGATAGGTTAACAGTTTATATAAATACAATAATATATAACACAACATTTAATATCAGAATTCATTGCACTATGTCAAAACAAATCATATCATGCTTGCTTTAATTTCAAAATAGAGAAATCATTGTAAAACATATTGCAACTCACCTAAAATCCTGCCCAACAAGCTTAACAGTAACCCCTTAATATAATGTCACAATTCTAAATGCCCAGGTCCCCTTTCATCTAAAATACCCTAGCTATGGGCATGAAACAAAAATGCATAGCGATAATAAATGAGTTGTGTATAAATTAGAAAATGCGTTTAATTTACAATACATACATGTTAACTATCTGATACTTGAAATTTTTATTTTATTTTTTTCTTATAACCTCTAGCAATATATATATATTTGAAAAAATTTTCATTTAAAAATATTTAGAAGGTGCCTTGAGCACTCCCCATAATGGAATCAATATTCTCCCATTATCTGGAATTTAATTAGGGAGGTTATAGCTCCTGTAGTTAGAATATCTGGTATGTTTTCAAGTTGTGGGTTGAGATACCATACTCTTTTTTTTATTTAAACTCAATTTTTTTCACTAATTCTTCAAGTGTTATAAAAGCAGCAGGACATTACCTGCATGTTATAATTTTTAATACCCAGCTTACCATACTCTGAACAATAAAGAACCTGTAAACATTCAAAATGAAAAGCTTTACCTGAGACCTAGCTAAGATTTTAAACAATTCATATTTGAGAACTGAACTCATAAAAGAGAGGTTGGTCCATAGTATATTATGCTAATATATAGGTCACATAGAACAGTGTTTCTGAACTGCTAACTTGTGGACTACAAGTAGTCTTCCATCAACATTACATAGAACAGCATTTCTCAATTGATGATCTGTGGACCATGAGTTATGTCCACAGGCCATTATACATAAATTATAGAAAGCAGCCAGTGCACTAAAAGAGGTTGACCACCACTACATAGAAGACCCACAGCACTCGCTAACAGAACGATATCCTCTGATGCATATACTCGACTTTTCTACATTGTACCTGAGATAATTTATCTTTCTTCTGTGCATTTATACACATATATCAAGTGTAAAGATAGAAGTTCAATTCTTAAAAGTTGGTTATGGAAACTTTGGAAGCCTTTCTGAATATTTGCATAATGTTACAGAATTTAAATGACTCCAAACTTAGATTTGCTTCCATCTAGATCATTGAATGTTTCTTCGAATAAATGAGCGAAGACATTTCTTTTTTTCAACTGATTAACTATGCAGGCTTTCAGTTACAGGTGCCAAGAGAGAATATAACCTATACTCTGCTTGACAAAGAATAGAGCAGCAAAATCTGAAGATCAAAGAAAGCATTCAACCAATGAAAAGATGCCACACTCATGACTTCTGTAAGAACAACTCACATATGTAATACTATGTCATAACAAATAGTTCCATTGCTTTATAGAAGAAAAAAATTAGTTTTTCTAACATAAATGATTATGTATAACTTATAAAAATGAGCAGTTGAAAATGCTGTTTTTAATTTTTTTGTAAAGTACACAATGTATTGTATTGTAAAATACACAATGTAAATTATTATTAAAAAATTGTAAAGTATTTTTAATTATTGTAAAGTACACAATGAAGCATAATTTCTAAACACTTGCTGTACAAACTTCCTAAGAAGTTGAGGACTGATAATATTTTCTGGTGTCACATCTTGCTTTTCAAGAGTATTAAGCCACAGACAAAAAACTCTCTGAGAGAGACTTGTTGCTCCATTCCTTATGTGAAACAGAGTATTATTAATTAGAAAAACAGAACCCAAACTGTAATTTTCAGCATGATACTTAAAGCTTTCTTTACCATTAATAGTTCAAAATCAGACGATTACTTAAAACCATTCCACAAGTCATATATGTTGAACATCACAGGTATAAGTAGTAATGATATAAGCATTCAAAAGTCCAACCATGCACAACTTAAAAAATAAGACTGCTTTTTATAGGTTATAAAAATCCATCTTGTTTTATGATGCTGAAAATATTCAAAAACCATTTGTTAGTAAACTTTAGAGTAAACAGAAAAAAAAGTTTTGGTTATACTTACTTGTTAAGGGTTGTGGGTATATCATTCCAAGTGGGATATAAGAAAATAATTCATGCACATGGCTATAAATGCATGCAGTAAAGCAGGGTACAATATGCCTAGACTGTTCCAAAAGCAAAAAAAAAATCGTTAAATTCTGAAATATTATAATTTCACAATTTGTTATACTGAGAAAATTATTTTATAAACTTAATAATCCTACAAATGACTCACCCAAATAACAGTAAAACTCATTTTTAGCTGATCTTTATTATCATAGTAAAATCGTCCATCTTTAATATTCTTCACATAACAAATAATGGTGATAATGTTTTTTGTAAAACAATTTAGATTACACATCATAAATTTAAAAAGTCAGCAAAATAAAATATATTGACAAAAACAATTCTTAATCCAGCAAATATTAGATGTTACACTGGATAATGTCATCCATAAGGAACAGAAATTTTCAATGCACTAAGTTATAAAGATTTCAACCATATAACTATTTTTTATACTGAGTCTTCTATGAACATTAAAAAATAGCCTCAAAGCTGCAACAGCTTCTGTTTTTAAGAACATGATTCAGAAATCTATATTTAACAAAAAAATTTAAATCAGGGTGTAATATTACCATAAATATACGACTTCAAATTGGCCAGTCATAAAAAAAAAAGTGGATGTTAAAAACTGGATTTAAAAACATTCATGAATGTTCATTCCAAAAATATTTGCAAATAACCACATTCCATTGAAACTGTTGCAGAAATATGGACAAGACAGTTAAGAAACAAGAATGCTCTCTGTCACTAATCAAACATGTCATTTATAAAGTCTCAAGACTACTTCACTTAAAGGAAATATAAAATAAATTATCCCTCAAGCAGCAGATATCAAATGGTTTGCTTTCCTAAAATAAGAAGTTAAATGAAGTCTTCAGTAATATTAAAGCAGTATTTTGTTAGTAGGAATCTGTGTGGGTTTGGTGTTATTTGTATGCAAGACAGCAACTTAGCAAAAGAATTATGAAAACTGTTTTAAAGGTTTGAAGAACAGGAGTTAGTATATGGTGAGCTGACAACGTCAAATAGGAATTCAATAGAATTGGTCTTCAACCACATATAATGCTACTAATTCAATAGACATTTCTTTATATAAAAAAACTGCAATCTGATTGGGTCTCGGTTGATGGAAGTTTTTTGTCTCAATGAATAATGCCAGCTTTTGTTAGTCTTTTGCACATAATAATAAAAAATGACCATATAATGATTAGAAATTGCTCTCTAGGTTTGATTTGTGCTCAGGGCAGATGCCTTATTCACTCCTGTCTTGGCATGGTCCTGAATTAGTTTCAATGTAGATTTTACAATATTGTATAAATACCTCCTCAAGCAGCTGCGTGTCAAAAAAATAATATTGTATAGGGGAAGATATATATATATACAGTAGACTCCCTTATAACACGCTCCCCTATAATGTGAATTCGAATACCACGACAAAAAAATTGTGACTAGTACTCATATAGTGCGATAAACAGTCCCGTATTACACGTAAGATAAATTTAACATTTTGACATAGTTTTTGATTTTATGTTTAGAAAAGTAAATGTATACATTTACCTGTTGTTTATATATGCACAGTGAAGCTGACAGCTTTAAAAGATGTAAAGGTTTTTCAAAAACAAATATGCACATTTAAAGATATAAGAGGAAAATATTTTTATTCAACTTTTAATTAAAATAAAAATATGTACTTCACTATTTAACATTCATTCACTATTGGAAGTATCAAGAAATAAGTTCCAACGACACAGTCTTGTTAACATTGGTTGTACAGATTCATTGCTTGAAGAGTCCATAGTTTCGTCTTTATTGTTATTTAAAAACAATTCTTTTTCCAGATCATTTTTAGATTGAAAATATGGGAATACACAATTCGTCTGATAATGCATGTCCCGTATAATGTGATTTCCTATAACGCAGAACACATCCCCTGCATTGTATGGGAGTCCACTGTAGTTAATCTCTTTTTCAATGCCATAGGCAGGTATTTCACACTTGAACTGGTCAGTACTACAATTTACAGTTAATGCCACCATCTTGCTTTTTATGCAAAGTAATATATTGCATTTCGACCAAATGCTCCCAAAGACCACCAGTAGAAATAAAAAAAATTCCCTAAATAAACATAAAAATCTCCTTCCTAAATTACTGCTAAGCACACAACATGAAAGAATAGAAAAGGTATATTACAAAGAATATTCAACTAAGTTTTATTTACAAATGGCCTAAAACTGGGTACACCTACAATTTACAACACTCGGCTCACTAGATGGCATGAGTTGTAACTGAACTTACATAAGGTGTGTAAAGTAATGCAAATGAATAATGTACAGCATGATAGTGACAATGTATTTTCATGGTATTGAACAATTTACTAGTTTGTCAGTGTGTTTCATGTGAACTCTGGTTCTCATTTTTTACAAGTCTGAAATCTGGATTTTATTCCCATATATGTAGTATAAATGTACAAATTTTGCATCAGTTAAGTACTGAATGTTGCAGACAATTTATTACATTCAGTTAATGCATATTCTTTATTAGTGTGTTAAGTGCGAAATGGGACATTATATTTATCATTTTGGTGATTTTTATTTCATTTTTGGCATCACAGCACTCGTTTCCAAGAGCATAGGAGTTGCGCATGCGCATATCCAAACTTTTGATTGTCACCCGCTAAAGCGCGTGTAAAAGGACACGCCCCCTCTTGCATCATAGCTTGCACACTCGTCATTTTATGCAAATGTCTTTACCAGTGCAACAGCCATGTGTTGCCAACCTGTACACTTGTTAAAATCGTGACATGTTAGTCACAGGAGTTAGTTTTTGAGGAGTTTTTTTGAGAAGTGAGTAGTCAGTCAGTTGTGAGTTGGTGTTCGTTAGTTGTCAGTTTGTAGTGAGACAGAAATGATGTAGTATCTTCTTCATTGAAGTTGGTGAGTGTTTAAAATAATTTTGGAAATAAACTTTTTTGTTATAGAAACTTTTTTTGAATCTTTGATATTTTTTTTCTCTTGAGCAACGTTAGTTGTTTTGATTATAAGTTAAATTAGAATTGACAATCATTTAATTTTTGAATTCTTACTCGCTAAGTAACGCTCGCTGGTATTCGAACCCTAATTGAACTTTATTTTGGCAATTTGTTAATTATTGCCTGGTGTCAGACTTTAGCTATCCGGAGCTTGAATAAATATTGGATCAGACAAAGGGTCCAAAACTTTAATAGTATTTAAATCTTTGGAGTGTTACAATCTCTAATGGGATTATTTAATTCTGGGGATATTTTTGTACTGTGGATTGGAAGCATGATAATTTGTGCTTTTTAGGTATGTTTTCTTTTATGGCATTATTTAGTTCTGGGAACCTTTTTATACTGTGGATTGGCAATCAATTGTTTACAATTTTGTTTTTTAGGCTTGTTCACTCTGATAAGATTGCTTTGTTCCGGGAGGGGGGGGGGACGCAGAATGGCTGTTTGTTGTTTAGCAGTATGTTTGGGTTAAAATGGTTATCTCCAATAATTTTGTTCTCAGTTTTTCAAATTGCGGAACTGCAATTCACTGTTTAGCGGTATGCACTTGTTAGAATAGCAATCTCTAAGGAGATAATTGATGTTTGCAGTTTGTTTCAAATTATGGAATGAATGCATGTTTGTTAGTGTGATAATAGGCAATTGAAACAAGTAACTTCGGATGGTACTGATAGACACTCACCGTATAGAAATACATGCAGTTAAGAAAATATGCCTTAGATACTATTACATCTGGTGGTTTTCTTTCATTTGTGGAAAGAAAATTTTATACTTATAAATAATAAAAAAAAAATAAATACCCCCTCAAGCAGCTGCTTGCCACAGAGGTCTGACAGGAGCCTGTCAGTTTATATGCCAGAGTAGAAGGTCTATGAGGATGGCAGGACCTCAGCAGAAAAACGACAAAAACAGCCATGCCTTACCCGGGGCTCAAACCCAGGTCCCGTAGATCAGTAGCCAAGTGTGCTAACCACTCGACCACGGGACGGCTTATAAATAAGTATTATTATTTATATTTTTTACTCAATGTATTATCATTGTAGGCCTCTTCACTGCTAGTAATACAATTGTTTAGGTTATTATTTGTAGAACTTTCCAAGAAGTTGAATATTCTTTCTAATGTGATATTGAAATAAGTTTTTCATTAGTTTAAATTACATGTTTTTTTTTTTAAGAAACATGCTATCTGGATCATCTGTTGCTGTTAGGAGTCTAGAAGTAATGTGTCCATCAAGACATAATACATTATTGCACTGTGTTAAAAAAAATGGTGTCTGAGTGCAGTAAACTGCAAGTCTGCCCAAATTTTTGTTCCACGTGCAAAAAAAGACACACAGATAAATAATCCCATCAAAGACAACTATTTACCAGACCATATTGCTACAAAACAGATTTTTCATTCCACACTTGAAAAAATGCACTCTCCCCAAAAAATGATCTTATTGAAGGCAACAATTTTAAACCGGAACTTATTGCAACTTATCACTAAAAAATGAATTTTTGTTTCACAACTAAAAAAAAAACTAAAAAGATTCACATTGGCGACAATTATTTCAAATAAAGCATATCACTAAACAATAAGTGGTAAAAAAAAAACCAGATAAAATCAAAGAATAAACACAAAAAATGTAATGTCTAAAAACTGAAGAATTTTGGTTTGTAGGGATATGGCTACATAGTCTGCATTACTAAAAAAATTTCAAACATTTTCAATTTGCAGCATTCATAAAATTCAGAGTGTTATAGTTCCACAACATTATAGTTTAAAGAAACCCAAATTCATTTCAGTTCATTCCCAAAACTTTTTACAAACCAAAAAAAAATATCAAATGCAATATTCAAAAGCCATCACAAATCTCAGCAGCAGACGTTTACCATTCCATTCTACAAAAACTCCAATCATTGTATCATATGTTACATTCTTGCATTACATTTATTCGCATATTCTCTACTTATGTTCCAATTATTCACATTTACTTTACATACATTTCTTCACATAGCATCATGTTGTAACAGTGAACTGCCCCAGGCGCTCCCAAGTCTTACTTTTAAGATGAATATTCCAATTTTCACTGCATTAGAGATTAGTTTTGTGAATACTCCTCTCCCTTTAACTCCTTACCGTATAGGTTCAACATGAAGAATGGCATTGTTAATGTCAGTGTACACTAATTTGTGGCCTCATTTCTGTGCAAACCACTGAAATTTTTATTTGTTTCGACGTATTTTAGCACTCAAGAGATAATTTTGCTTAAAAAATGAGTTTCACCAAAGAATGGGAACTCGCAACATGGTTCTTGGTAACCTGTGGTTATCATAATACTAGACCAAATGGTCCCAA
The DNA here is from genome assembly GCA_038380435.1 of Ryuthela nishihirai. Lineage (NCBI taxonomy): Eukaryota > Metazoa > Arthropoda > Arachnida > Araneae > Heptathelidae > Ryuthela > Ryuthela nishihirai. The sequence continues at coordinate 29,413,191 of JAWZYU010000026.1, forward strand.
ACTTCATATGCAGGTTTCTCTTGTGTGCTCTGATAATAGGCTAAACAAACAGGTTCCTATCTTCAACAGTGGTGGTCATATGGAGGGGGCCACAGGGCAATGGCCCTCTCCAAAAAGGCTCACGGGTGTTTTATTTTTTCATTCCAACAGCCAGCCAATTTCTTTTCTGGGAAGGCAGACCCCTGATGCCTTTAGTCCCTCATATGAAGGCATATGTAGGGGCATATAAAGAATTTTGTAGTCCAGAAATGGCACTTTTAACTACAAAATCCTTCGTATGCCCCTAAATGGCCCCCTCCAGGTTGAGAGGTATGACCACCCCTTATCTCCAATGGGTGCCTTGATACAATAATGTATTTGGGAATATGGGGGTTATGGCAATGACAGCAGTTTTTTGTAAGCTTCATACCACTACATTGGATCTAGTTTTGTGCACTGAGGGATTTCTTTGAATTACAGAAACTTTCCAGGTAGATACAACAGGAGATGGTCCCCTTTATCCCGTAGTAGCTTGAAAACTATTGTCAGATTTTGGCCTAAGCCACACGAAAAAGACTTATTCATTACCACTGAGATCCCTGTAACGAATTATCGCAGAATTTACAAATGAATCCTAACAGAATTTGAAGCTATAGCAATAAATGTGATTAACTGGAAAAATTTAGTAACGTAATATTTTTAGAGTGTGTGTTGGTTAATCCCTGACATACAGTGGGTGAAAGGGCCCCAATCCTGAAGTGTTGGCCAAAGAGAAAAGTTATTGCAGTCACAGGCCAACTTTCAGCAGAATGTAGCCCTGGAGATTTACACAATGCTATTTTTCCCCTCTCCTTTTTTTTCATCATTTGCCCCTTGCATTCCTCACCAATCAACTGGAGTTGGGTGCAACAGGAGTTCTGAAACGAAACTATTGATGTTTAGTCTTTGGAAAGGAGGCAAAGTTATCTAAAATGAAGAAAAAATGATGAAGAATCTAAGATGAAAAAAGCATTCGAAAGAAATGAAATATAATTGCTAAATTTTTCTTCTGAAAAAAAAAAGAAGTCAATAACCACAACTAACTGTTACTCATGTTCACAATTAATGAGCAATTAATGGTAACAATGGATTTGGCAGCAACTTTAATTTTGTATCTGAATAGGTATGGTATTTTTGTTCTTAGCAAACAACCCCTTTCAGAATATTTGCTTGAAATTTAGCACTTCAACTTGGACAAGAAATACTGTAAAATTGCAAAGCATCTAACGTGACTTACCGATTAGTTACGGCTGACACAGACAGACATCTTTTATTATAGACACTGATATATGTAGCAAAACGAGCTGAAGTTCTACATACATTGATAGTTTGACGATTTTCAGAAAACCTGTGGTAATGAGATTATAAGTGATTTTTTGATTCCACACTTGACAGATTCAGTCTCTCTGTGGCCTTGTATTTTTTGGTGGCTTTTTTATAATGCAGCCAATATGAAACAGGAATTCATGACTATATGATAAAATTAAAATTTTAATATAAGCTTATTAACACAATGTGTACATATACCACATAACCAGTGTTCAAAACAGAATGAATGATAAAAATGGCGACAATTACTAGAAAGTGCAAGCAAGCAGAATAATGAATTTTTACAATTATTTTATGATAAATATTCAAACATACAATTATAATTCTTGCTTTGCTTGAATCTGCCAACCGCATTACATATAAAAAAACATCAAAAAACGTAAGGTCACTGAGGATTATTTTACCTCTGAGTAGCACTTTTTGCACACAATGGGCTAAATGGTCAGATCACAATGACCCTGAAGGGTGAAATTGGTCTCCTCAACCTTCTCTGACCCGAAGGCTCAGAGACGGTTGGGGAGAGGGGGCCCACTGGAGAGCTGGTGGGAGACAGGTGGCAGCCTCCTATCCAGGCCAATCAGTGTCCTTTAATGTGTACAGGGTATGGGTATCATCCATCCAACTGATGGCAGTCTTTCCAAGCCCATTGGCTACTTACTGAGAGCAGGGGAATTTTGTAGATATAATCTCAATGCTGGCCCAGATGGCACTTGAACCTAGGAACTGCAGATTATGAGTCTGGCATGCTACCCACTAATTTGCCTCTGCCCCTAGGTCACAGAGGAAGCAATTTGGTAAAGTGTGGAATCAGAAAACAGCTGATAATCTGATTACTGCATGTTTTTGGAGCCAGAACTGAAAACTTAAAAACTGTATCAAATTTGAGAAACACAATAATGCAGCACCTGCAAAACCATACAGTTGAACTTGGTTGTAATGAGCATGGAAATAACGAGATCATGACTGTAATGAGCAAAAAGTCATGATTTTAAATTATACATATTCCCATACAATTGCTCACTTTTATAACAAGCTACCACACAGATATACTTTACAAATTTTGGTAACTATGGAAACATGTAGCAAACATTCTTAATTGCAAAAATTAGAGTAGTTTATTATTAATTATCGTTTTTAATTATGGAGAAATAAATTGTTTAGTATTAAATGCATTGTAGTTTATACAAGCATATTAATATTTTTTTCTCTGATACTTTTTTGTGTTTCTTGAATCTATCTTTTCATCAAGATAATAAGAATTACAAGAAAATAGGAAGTAGATTTAACTCATCACTGATATAATAATAGTGTTGGCAAACGAAATGAAAAACGTTTTGCTGTTTTTTGTTACAGCCAAAAACTTAGTATCATTTTTTGTTATGTTTTTCGTTATTGCAAAATATAAATTTCATTATAACATTATGTTAACATTATTTTGAAATATTTTTAGTACAAATGCAAAAATAATGAAAATATGTTATGATTTTTATTATATATGTAAAAAACAAAAAACTGGAAAAAGGAAAATTCTAAAAATTAACAATAATATTAATAATGAATTAAATACATATGTCTAAATCGGATTGTTGCAGTTACTTTTTCTGCTATTGATTCTTAAAAATTGTGGTTTAAGAATAATAATGAAATAAAATTTTCAATTAGGAGACCCAATTATGAATAGGATGACACCACTGTATGTATCCTAAAAATGTATGTAAGCCATACAATCAAAACTATTGAAGACAGGAACATATCAGGATGTAATTTCAGGGGAGAGGAATCCATCAGGGAGCATTTGAGAATTTAGTTTTGAGGGGGGTGCAAAAATTTAGTTTGGGAGGGTGAGTCTGAGAATAAGACTTGAGTAGGGTGTTCTAATTACTAAAAAATCCCACCAGACAGGAAAGGTTAACATGACATTTTATGATATATGGTATAAAAATTATATTTTCTTTATATCCACTTTTAGTGTAGGGCCATAAATAAAAATTATAATTAAAAATTATACAAAGACACCTTTTTTTGGATTTCAAACCAGGTAGACCAGTTTGAGATTTCGCATAAGACGGCTGTCTGAAGAAATCACATCAAATTTCTAGGAACTGTTCAGAATAAAATGGACTATTATTAAAAAAAATTTCTAAGCATAAGTATGCAATAGCCATCCCGTGGCCGAGTCCTCACAGACCTTCTACCACTTCTACTATGGTGTATTAAACTGTCAGACCTCTGTGGCAAGCAGCTGCTTGATGGGGTATTATTATTATTTTTTTCAATGTGCAATTGTAATTCTTAGTACTATAATGATTTTTGTGCACAGATTAATACTTTTTAAAACAAGTTGCTAAAATGCCTCAGCAAATTTTTTTAAAAGAAGTGAAATTCCCTTCAGAAATAATAGCATATAATGCATAATCAATAAAAATTGGAAAAAATCATTCAAAAATATTGATACTATAATGCAATCAATATTATTCTACTGCTTAGTCATCATTATAAGTAAACTGGCTTCTATTAATTTTGAATTCAAATTATTTCTTTTGTCAGAGAGAATCCATTCAAGCATAAAAAAAAACTCCCTGTAGATGCCCGAGTACTGTGAGAACTTTATTTTGCAATACTCTGTCTTGATTTTTCCACTAGTAAAAAATATTATCCTTTGTAGAAATTAGGTTTGCTATCTCAAATTCATTTTATGAAACTGAACTATTTTTATCAATGTTTTCCTGTAGAAGAGCTCATGTAAAATAATAAAACGAGTTTTCTCTGAAATACACTTCAAATAGAATTGAAAAAAATCTAATGAATGGATATAAGTAAAGAAATTGAAAACGTTACCTATTTAACTTTGCGCAGTCTCTTCTTAAAGGAGCTGCAAAGAAGTACAAGATGCGTGTCATTACTGCTCGATTGAAATACGAGAATTATCCCCTTTTTCTCAACATATGAAAAGGTGAGGTTTATTAATGGATTTGTAAACATACACAATGAGAACTAATAAAAATGTTTGGAGAAGGGAAGGGAAAAGTTGAAGGTTTGGTGGGAAGATCAAAACCAAAAATTTCAACTGTTGTCAATAAATTAATGGTCCCTTCCTCCAATTCTCTATCCTATATCTAAATTATCCCACCTACATAGTTCCTTTTCTAAATGTCTAAGCCAATCACAAGGAATTGTAATATCCTGGCATTTCTGCCTTATTGTATTTGCCCAGTTTACCTTCTGAATGAATGGAGACTGTCTCTTTCCCACTGCAACTCTAGCTGGCAATCACAAATCCCTTTTTCTCAGTGCCATTTAATGACAGTGACTGAGACAGCTGCTTCCCAAATTCTTTTGGAATGTCATTGAGCAGAGTCACTGAGAGTCTTTGTTCATTAATCATAAAACTAATTTGTATTTCTGTCTGTTTCACACAAGTTTCTAAGTATATCTTATAAAGGAAAAATCTGAAATGTATCAAAGCACAAAACAGTGAAAATAACGAAATTATTTTTTCCGTTATTTGTTACTTTTTATCATTATAAACAGTTTGATATTTTGTTAAAGTTTTTCATAACATTATTCAAAAATAATTTCGTTATTTCATTACGTTACAATAACGTTTTCCAACACTGGTGAGAAATGGTCATAATGAGGAAATTTTGTCAACCCCCTGGTGCTCATTATTACCAAGTTCGACTGTATTACTTAAAACTGATTTCCCCACCAAATGAGCAAGTATGATTAATCAAAAACAATGGGTTTTAGTGTACATGGGTGGTTAATTAAAACATATTCATTTCACAAAGGTGATTAATTAAAACAATGGGTCATTCATTTAGGATTTTTTATTTGATTATTTAATTCATTCACATAGGTGATTAATTAAAACAATGGGTTTTAGTGCAACAGCACTGGGTAGTAGTGCACATCACAGTCCTCAGCTGCCATTTTTTTTTTGACGCAATGTAACAAAAGTCCTTTTTGCCAAATCAAAGAGCTATAGGCCACCAACAACCAACAGTTGTGTTTCTACATCATACTTTACACTTCGACATCATAACTAACACTCTGACATTGAGCACTGCCATCTGTTAGCTGAGGAGCGTAACCAACAAACCGACCCTTTTTTATTTGGTAGGGCAAGCAATAGCAGAAACCATCTAAATTTTATGCTATTAAACCTTAGCATTGTTTCAAGTTTAATATATATACTCGCATATTAGTAACCATATTTATACACATCCGAGCTATCACTTTCACATATATCTTGTATCACATAGCTACGGTTTATTGTGAAACATTATCAACTGCTGTTTCCGGAGCTGGACTACAGGGAGTTTCAGTTTAGAAATGCATTTATACTATGATTTACGCTGCACTTTAAACACTATCAATATTTTTATCCAACTTTTAAAAAACACGCAAATTTTTCATCTTACAATATTATTAAATACAATTAATTACAATATATAAAATTATCAACGATTTATAAATTTGTACGAATGCAATTATGACTAACTGCTTAATAAGTTTAGCACTAACATTTACTCTAACTAATCACAAAACTTGGACGTATGCACATCACTCGTTACTTTATTTGATTATACTTTTTACTTACAACTATAAACTGGTTTTCAATAGAAATAAAAATGTGATCAACTCACACACCGTTTCCAAAACCACGTCAGCCTCAAATACACATCAAAACGTGTGTTGCCAATTTCAACTATAAAAATAAGCGAATTATCACCTTCACTTATGACCTTCGTAATTTTTTCGTTTTCAATTTCGGCCTAAGAGTTAATTTAGGGTGAGAAATCCACCAAACGTATTAGATAATCCTGATAATTGCCGCGTTTTTCGGAATTCTTCCAAATTACCACTTCAGCATCTGTTCAAAGATTTTTACATTTAATGTATAATGGAAATTTCCTCTTCAAGAAATACGTGCTACAGGCTGTTTGAAATTTTCATTCAGTTAAATTGTTAGGGTGAGGAATTTTTAGTTTGTAAAGTATACCATGTGGAAAGTACACTCAGCCATAGAGGCAGGAAGGAAGAGCAGGGAACCTATAGGGCCCCAAGACTTAAAATTGATGATACTGCGAATGTGCGGCAACCATGTTGCTCTATTACAAACATTAGCTCTAACTGTAGTCATTCAACAATTCCTCTATAAAAAGTTGACTTGAAATTTTTATATTATGGTTGCCTATTCAGCATTCGGCTGTTAGAATCTACTTTCAAAGCTGATAGCGGGAATTACATTTCACTAGTAAATTTATCAAATTAATCAAATTAAATTGTGTAGCATGCAACATTATTCTAATGTAGTTATCCCGTTATGAAATCTGATTTTTAATTCGATTTACCAACCTTCCTGAATTTATGCAGATTTCTTCATTTCTTAAGGCGTAATGCACTGATGAATCCAGTGGTTAAATATTAATACGATATTAATATTCTTTTTGGTTTCAAATTTAAGCAGAAGCTTGATGTTGAAAATAAAGATGTCTCTTTCCCTTTGGCCGACATGTACATCTAGAAATCTCTCAGTAAATGTTTTTGTGCAGTAATTAAAAATTTTGCTCGTGTTCTTGATTAAAGAATACATATTATTTGATTTTGGTTATTTTTTTATAAATTCATAGAGGTGTTTTATTATACCTCCGAGGCATGGGCGTCCGCAGAAAAATTTCCAGGGGGAGGGGCGCAAATATAATTATATCAATAAATTTTTATTTAAATATTTAATTTTTTAGGTTTTTTTTTTCACAAGTAGATTAAAGAATGCAATATTGCATCAATACAAAAACACATACATAATCTAATAAATTAATTACCTTTAAATTGTTACGATTATAATTTGTGGAATTTTTTACTCGATCCAAGGGGGGGGGCAGTGCCCGTTTTGCCCCCCTCTGCGGACGCCCATGCTCTGAACACAAATATTGCACACAAATGACTAAATTGCCAGATCTAAAGACCTTAAGATCTCAGAAAAGGTTGGCAGAAGGGGTACTCACTGGGCAGCTGTCCGGAAACAGATGATGCTTCTCGTCAAGTGCCGTCCAGTCTGTAGAGAAATGCGATGATGAAAAAGGTTAACATTTCCTACTGAAAGAATAAGTACATTTCTTCGAAAGGTAAAACAAATTATTAGCTTCATTTCTTTCAATTTTTTTTCATTATTACTAATAAAAACTTAAATTTAGCTTAATTTAAAAGAATGCATTAATTTTGTATCATTCACAAATGATTTTGATACAGATTTCGCTTTATTTATTCTTACGACATCATTAGGATTTTTTTATTTTTATAATCAAGATTTGTTAGAAAAATTTAATTTAATTGCAAATTTTACTGAAATTAAAAGAAACGCATTAACTAAATTTTTTTCTTTTTAATCTTTATATTAGTGAATTATCCGTATATATTAGCTGGTCGGCCTACTTGGATGAATATAAAATATATAAAAGAAATTGATCAGAAGAATAATGGCCACTCATGTTAACTAATAAAATAAATTAATATTATAAAATCCATCCATGCTTCTCTCTTGGTGTCTCATGGACTCAAAAATAGTGGTAAGTACTGGGATTGGGTCTCAAGAGATCTAAAGGCTCAGAGAATGTTGGGGAAAAGAGGATCCACTGGAAGGTTTTAGACCTCCTGTGCTTGTAACAGATGGTAATCATCTGTCCAAATGTCTAATCGGGCAACAAGCTGCCTCGTATGATACATTTAATATTTGTCACTCACGCTCACAGCATTATATAAATAATTTAGTATTAAAATATCACAGGAAAATATCCTGTAGACCAGTGTCTCGCAAACTTTTTTACTCTGCGGCACACTGAATCTAATTTTTTTTCTGCGGCACACCTAAAAAAAGAATTTTTGATGGTTACGTAAAAAGAGGAAAATTGAAGTTTCGTTAAATGCATTTTATTTAAAATTTAGATATGAACATATTTCAATGGGATGTATGAGCTTGCTTCTGCGAACAAATTTGCATTATTCTTGGCTCAAAGTTAGATAAACACACTCGCATCTCTTCATCAATCATCTGAAGCCGCTCACGCTTTTCAGATTTAATTTCAGCCAATGATGAGGATCCAAGTTCACAAAGATAAGACGAGCCGAAAGGTAACAAGGCTTGAATAGCTTTTGTGCTCAATTCAGGATATTGAGGTTATCAGGATATTGAATTCAAGATATCTAGCGTCAATTTGAAAATCTCTCGCGGCACATTTGGAATCTTTCGCGGCACACAGTTTACGAGACACTGCTGTAGACGAATTAACAAAACTATACTGTAATATCTATATGTCACATTGCTGATAAAAATGGTTACCCGTTGATGCTGTAGTGATTATCATACCGACGTATTTCTGGGAGACGAGGTTGAATCCCACTCAGGGCAACACCAAATTTTTTTCAGCTAATTATTTCATGTGTTTCTTGTCTAAAGGACATTTTCCTGTGATAATTTATTACCGAAATAATAAATGGCGTATTGGAGATAAATGGTTAGCTACCCCTGCTTCAGACACACCAGCAATGAAACCTATGACCTGAGTAACTGAATAAATAAATATCTCACAATGAAAACTGGATGCCACAAATGTGATTGCATTTCTTAATTAAAGAAAGTGGTAAGACTATTGATGGGTGAAACGTCATTAAAATGAATTTCTGAACCTACTCTGGATGTAGGACAGGCACTACCTCACCATGTGTCATTTTTTAGGGCTCAAATTTGTCAACAAACTAATGACTGTTGCTGCTGCAAGGTTGACAGGGACGATCATGTATGATCTATTTTTCAACAAGATGATTTTAAATTACTTTTACAATGTCAAGAGTGCTGAAGAGACCATATTTTATATTTATAGATAATGACAATGAACAGTGGAATATTAATTATTAATTCGAAGAAAATATTCGTGTTTTATTCACATAAAACATTTCTTTCTGAAATGTTCTGTAAATCATTACAAGTCTATGATACGTTACCATTAAAAGTAACTTTTTACAATCATCATTATACTTGTAGTTTTTAAACCACTAGCATAATATTTAAAAAAAAAAAACTATAATTGCATAGTTGAAAAAATATTTAAGGCAAAAAAATGCTTTTTGCTAAACCTTCACAGAGGATATAAAATTATAAAATGTACATTAAAAAATTCCTCACTTAGAACAAACTAATACTGTGAGCAAATCATAAGGCTATACTCTAAATTGGCAGTGTGAAAGAGTGAAGCCATAGAGACCCATTATTTATTCAAAATAATTTTATGCTTATCAAAGGAAGGGAGTGGCTCAGTCGGTAGCACACCAAGCTTGTAATCTGCAGTTTCCAGGTTTGAATCTCAGCTGGGTCAGCTTTGAGATTTATCGCTGCAAAACTCCCTGCCCATGGTCAGTAGGGGACAACGATGGGCTTGAAAAGGCCTTCCATCCATCAGATGGAAGGTCTGCATGGACCTGTTTGTGGAAGAACCATACCCTCTGCTCATTAAAGAAATACACTGGAAAGTGTGACACTACCATCTGTCTCTCAACAGCTGTCCGAGTGGTTCCCCTCCCCCAACCTTCTCTGAGCAATTGGGGTCCTTGTGACCTGGTGATTTAGTCTATGGTGTGCAAAAAAGTGCCACTCAGAGATAAAATAACCCAACCCATAGGTGAGGACAGATTTGTACGCATAAATTTAAATGGAAGTAGCATTTATTTATTGCATAATGCTAACTTATAAACATATCAGTGTACCAATTTAGACAAAGTATTTTTTATACCAATAGGAAAATTTATCAACTTTAAAATAAGCCCATTAGTATACGAAACAGTAATCCTCAGACTTTCATTTTTACCATTCAAACCACATGAGTGGCCATTATTCTTCTGATCAATTTCTTTTATATATTTTATATTCACCCAAGTAGGCCGACCAGCTAATATATATAATAAATAATTCATTTTTTATAGGTTTCCATATAGATGCCCAGAAGTTTTTGCATGTTGGATACATGCAATCTGACAAGAGAACTTGCAGCCTACTAACTTCAGCCTATTATGTAGTGCCCATTTCACAGAGGATTGCTTTTCACCAAGACCAGGAGCACAGTTTCCTTTATTAAAAGACAATGCTGTGCCTTCTGTGTTTGATTTCACACCTTATCTTTCAAAACCTTAAAAGAAGCAACGTGTGTAGGTGAGAGTAGAACCTGATATTTTCCAGTCTACTGTTGAGGCAACAAATTTAAGTGACACATGCCCATTAATACATATCGCAGAGCATACAAGTTCAAGTCAAAACTCGTCACACTTACAGCATAACCCAAAGGGAAAAGAATCTGGAAAAAGATAGTCAAAAGACTTCAGGCTAAGTTGAGGAGAAGAGACCATAAAATAAGTAATATGAAGGATGTGATGGCAAGACTGAAGAAAGAGAAAAATTTTACTCAAAACTGCAAAAGAGTTCTTTTAAACAATTTTACTGGATTTCCACTTGAATTTCTAATTAATCAAAAGTAAAACCAAAATAGTCATTCCGATGGTGTTGAAAGATATAGTAATGTAATAAGGGAATTTGTCCTCACTCTATATTTTTATTCTCCCAAGGCTCATCGCTATGTTCGCAAATTAATTACACTCCCACATCCAAGCACCATAAAAAACTGGGTATCTTCAGTTAACTGTGAACCTGGATTTTTAAAGGAAGTTTTCCAGTATTTAGAAAAAAAAATACTATTAAATAACCACATTTGAAGGATTGTTGCTTGACATTTGATCCAATGCCAATCAGAAAACAAGTAATATGGAATGCAAATTTTGGTAAGCTTAATGGATCATGGAGGTAGGAAGGGCAGGCGCCCTTACAATCTCTTAGCGTAGGTCGCGAGTGTAGCCGCGGAGAAAGGCAGAAAGACGGTAGCCATGTTCGTACTCAGAAAGCCACGCGCTGCACGTCATTTGCAAATATATCCAAATTTTTTAAACGAATACTGCTCAATAAAATCGCAATTGTTTCTTATACGAAAAAGATTCTTATTCAGCATTTAAAGGTTTTTATATATTCCTTTTGTAGTAATAGTGATTGAAACCCTTTGATTAAATTAGCAGATTATTTCGACAATTATTGCTAAATAAAATGGATTTTTTGGAAGGTCAATAGATTTTTTTTTATCAAACTACTACTTTTTTCGACTTCGGATTTGCATTCGCTTTTGTTTTTAAACACACTTAAGGTTAGTCAACAACTTACATATCAAATGAAAGCTACGCACCATATTTTTCATAAAACAGGGATTGAATGTAGAACTATGACAATGCAGGGCCGGATCTAGTGTGTCCCCACCCCCTTTCAGAATGCTAGTAAAGGTAATAGGGACAAAAAAATTATTAAACTTATATTTCATGCTATTGAATAATAAACTTATGCTTCATTTTTTAAAGACATGTAAAACGGAGGGAAAAATGTTATATTGCATTGGAATATCAGGTCGACTGAGTTTTATTTTCTTTTCCCCACCCAATTTACCTCGATTCTAAGAATCCGGTCCTGATTCAGCGGAACTTTGGAAAGGAAATTCTTCCCAGGGAAAAGTTCAAAATACAAATTCTTGGAATATGTCAAATGACAGCTCATTTTTTTATATAAGCTATATAAAATTAATTTAAAATTTGTAGCATATACACCAAATGAAAAAACGTATGGTGCCTGATATACAATATGTTAAATCCCCCTCTCCGCATAATATTTCAAAGTTGTATCATTGTTTAATCAAAAGTTTCCAATGTTGAAAATGAATATTTAAATAGATATGATTATGATTTTTCCATTAAATGTATATATTTAGAAGTTATAGAGCTTCCAAGTTAGGTTCTCACTGATATAACATGGAAGATTATTAATATTCCAGCTTCCGCAACTAAATACTAAACGAATATTATTGAAAATCGATATTTAAATATATTTGATTACGATCTTTAATTTATCTTCTGTCACATTTTTCCATTAAATGCATATTTCAGAAATTACAGCGCTTCCGAGTTAGGTTCTCATTTATATAAGAAGGAAATTCTGTAGCGTTTCAGTAAGGTACATCAGAAGCATTGGAAATGAATAATGTGGGTATTACGTTCTCTTCCATTTCTTCATTTCGTATTTCTTTCTATGAATTTATAATAAACCTTTATTAATCAGTTTACATTTAAAACACTGGAAAATTTTCCAACTCCCTTCCCGAAGTTTTTGTAATCCACTCTCCCCTACCCCCTTCCGCAGGCCCTTGCTACATTACTGTCATAAATAGTTTAAATAACAAAAAAGTTTTCAATTTATAAAGCAAAACTTTAGCATTACTTATTACCAATTATTCCTTTGACCGTTTTCGCAGGCTTATTGACTCATTCATATACTAGGCACGCACTCATTTTTTAAACGCATGTCCTTCGTTCACACAGTGAGCATGCTTACGAGTAGGAGCAATATGGCGATGCTAGGTTAGTTTTAAAGCGATAGGGCCCCTCCCCCTCTTCCTACCTCCATGTAATGGATATGTAGATTGTGCAGACATTGTAGATGTTGATCCTGAAGGAGTAGCATCAGAAGTCCTAGTTTTTGAATTGGTCTCCTTAACAAATTTCAATTGCCCAATAGGCTATTTCCTTATAAACAAAATTGATTCTAATTTACAATCACAAATTTTGAAAATCTGTCTTAGAAAACTGGAAGATGTTGGTGTACATGTTTATTCAGTAAATTGTGATGCTACTAGCTCGAATATACAAACTCTTAAACTTATGGGATGTGAATTGAATAGTGATGGCTCATTAGGTAAATCATTCTTCTATCGTGTTGCACATTCTGAAGTTTTTCTTGGTCCTTGCAATGTGTTGAAGTTGGCTAGAAATGCTCCAAGTCAAAAAGAATTCATAAAACTAGCTGATGGAATCATAAAATGGGATTTTATTGTCAAGTTTGATAAACTTCAAGAAAAGGAAAACTTCCGATTTGCAAACAAATTATCAGGTGTGCATATCAGTTTCACAATAAAAAAATGAATTTTAAATTGGCTGCACAAATTTTAAAATTGTTGTTGGGAGCCTGGCTCGCTACCAACTGAGCCACCCCCGCCCCGGGAGTGAGGGAATAGGGGTGAAATGTAACATACACATAGCAATACATATTGGCATACCATGATTTAATTTGCAACCACTTATCAGGTGTTGCTGATGCCTTGGAATTTTTAAGCTATTCAAAGCATCCTGATCTCCAGGGTCTGAAGCAACTGTCCATTTTATTAGAACTATAGATAAATTATTCGATATGCTAAACAGTAGGGCATGCTATGCTGCTGGCAGTACAAAGCCATTAAGACTATCAAATCTAGATTATTGGAAAAAAGGTTTCAAAGACAGTATTAGTTATTAGCTGCATATACCGTTTTTTGTAAAAGTTTTTGTGGGAAAAAATTTTGCTGACATACGGGATTCGAACCCGCATCTCTCCAGAAACATGCCGAAGTATTCTAACTTGTTAAACTAATGCCAGCTCAATCTTTTTTCCACTAATAATGACTATCATTCTAAAAAGAAATAGTTGCCACCCGAGATCATAGATGCACCAAAAGGAGGAGCCCAAAATTCATGGGCCGAGTCAAGCCCAAATGAGGATGAGGACAGGTTTTACAGACAGCTTCAGGATATTTTGAATTTTCTCAAGAATTGTGATATTACTCTTGTTCTAGGTGACTTCACTGAACAAGATACAGACTCTGACCTTTGAAAGGGGTTATAGGTCCTCTTGATATTGGTAGCTGCAATGACAATGGACGTCTCCTACAGGCAAGTAAACTTAATGGTTTGAGAATAACTAATACTTATTGCAAACACCACAATATACATAAGTGCACATGGGTTTCACCAGATGGGCTGCATAATACGATTGATTATACACTGCACAGCACTGAAATTTCCCCACCCAGGAGGGGTTGGTTGTTTTACCTCTGAGTGGCACTTTTTTGCACACCATGAGCTAAATGGCCAGATCACATGAACCCCTCCCCCCCCAGAAGGCTCAGAGAAAGTTGGGGGAGGGGACCCACTGGAACAGTTGTTGGGAGACAGATGGTAGCCTCCCATCAATGCCATCCAGCGTGTTCTTTAACGTGCACAGGGTATGGCTCTCCCGCACCCAGGGCTACAGCTTAACGTCCCATCCGACGGTGGCCTTTCCAAGCCCATCGGTGTCCCCTACTGACTGTGGGCAGGGAATTTTGCAGAGATAAATATCAACTCTGATGCAGCTGGGACTCGAACCTGAGTATTACAGATTACAAGCCTGGCTCGCTACCAACTGAGCCACCCCCGCCCCGGAAGTGAGGGAATAGGGCTGAAATGTAACATACACATAGCAATACATATTGGCATACCATGATTTAATTTGCCGCCACTTACAGCAATTAGAAGACGAGATAATGCAGCACAATATAACTGCCTCAGTAGGTGGTTGCACAGCCGTGAATGGCAATACGGCGTGGCATGGAGTCAGACAGTAGATGGATATGGTCCTGAGGAATTGCGCACCAAGCAGCATTGACTTGCTCCCATAATTCGAGATTCCGCGTTAGCCGACGAGAGGTTTGCACACGTCGTCAAATGTGGTCCCACAGATTTTTTATGGGGGGATAAATCTGGAGATTGCACTGGCCCTGGCAATACTTGAACATGTTGCAAACGTTGTCTGGAGACCCTAGCAGTGTGTTGGTTGTTTGGGTTTTATGGCGCATGGGCTAGCTGCGAGTACACGGGTGCCGTCATGCTGGAAAATGGGCTGCTGCATGCCACCTAGGAATGGTAACAAAACAGGCTGCAGACCGTGCTAACATATCATGCAGCTATCAGTGTTCCCATGATATAGATAGGTTACCTGCTGTCGTATCCAATAACACCCCATATCATTATGCCTGACAGACAGATGGTGTGCCATCAACCATGCATAATGAATGACTTTTGCCAGTCGCGAACAAAATGGATCTGTTCTCCCACCAGGTTGTCGCCATACATGGACCCGTCGATCGTCAGCACCCAGACAGAAACGGGATTCATCACTAAACACAAGAGTTCCATTCATGACCCCAGTTCGCACAACTTCCGCACCAAGCTAGACAAGTGCTGCAATGGTTTGCAATCAATGGCAGTCGACATAATGGTTGCCTAAGTGCAGCTGTGCCTCATGCAACCTTCGGTTTACCGTTTGGGTCATTATGGGGAAGTCCATGGCTGCTGACACAGCCCATCAAATATCGCCAGCAGTGCTCTGTGATGACGAACGAGTATGTTGAACAATGAGCCTATCAAGCTGTGCTGACATTTCGGGCAGCACCACTCCCTCTGCGATGTACACTAGAATCTTCATTTCACCACCGTTGTCAACAGCTCGTGCATCCTGATGAACATGGGTCCATCCAGCTTCACATAGGCCTACAATTCTTCCTCTTAAAAGCATCTAAATGGTGATAAACATGCTGACGTACCAGGCACTTTTGGCTTTCGCTGAACAATTTCCAAGTGGAACCACCTAATCTCAACCATTCGCACGACTTCCACCTGCATAAACACAATACCTGTTCCTTCTTGCACCTTTTATCTCTTGAGCCACACACATCCTTGGCTCTGGATTATCATCATTTGAATATCTCAACTGCACACACCCACTCTTCTATTTGCATGTCTGTACGAAATATCCTTCTGGGTGGGGGGGGGCACTTTCAATGTCGAGCAGTGTATATTAACACAGCAAATGGGCTAGTTCTGTTGGGAATACCAGTTCACAAGGGAAGTTGAAATTGGATCTGATCATTACCTTGTTAAAAGTGTCATGCAAATTAAACTTAAATGTGATGAGAATAAAAAAAAATATACCTTTAATCCTGAAAAACCCAGTTATAGCTAAAGCTTACCATGATAGGTTACGTAGTCATTATGACAGTCATGGTTTGCTCACTACTAAAGTTGAGGAAGAATGGGACAATTTCAAACATGCTTTTCTTGAAATTAAGACTTTTAGGACAAAAGTAGCAGAGGCAAAATTATTGCTGTGATAAGGCCCTTGATAAGAATCTTTGGCTTGATGACTTGGCTGACAAAGCCGAAGAAGCAATTATACACAACAGCAGAGAGCTGTACCAGATGGTCTCTGTTAAAAAATGGACACGTATGCAGGGATTGATGGTTATAGAAGGTGAGGACTCTGTCATGGCTAGGTGGGCTGAGGATTTCAGTGATGTTCTAAATAGTGTGGTTAGTTCTACTCCCACTGCTTGTAATGATGAAAGATTCATTACAAGCTATAATGTTACCCTATGTCACAGTCTGAAGTTATTTTGGCTATTTGTAAACTTAAACTACATAAATCCCAAGTGGTAGATGAAATTACTACAGAAATGCTTACAGCTGGGAATGTTTTGGGTACCACATGGATGACTGAAATTTTGAATATCTTTTATGGTAAAGGCATGGTTCCTAAGGATTTTACCAGAGCTAATGTTATCTCTATTTTTAAAAAAGTAATCACAGTTCTTGTGATAACTATAGGGGTATAAGCCAACTTTCTGCTCCAGGTAAAGTTCTTTGCATCACTGCGCTTAATAGAATTAAGAATCTCATTGACAGACAATTGCGTGATGAGCAGTGTGGATTCAGAATGGTAGGGGATCTGTAGACCAGATATTTGCACTTAGGCAGATTCTTGAGAAATTTTTAGAATTTCAAAAACCTTTGGTTACTGGCTTTGTTGATTTCAAAAAGACTTGATTCTGTTGATCATCATAATTTGTGGTTGATCGCGAGATCGTATGGCATACCAGACGTGGTGTGTGAGTTGGAAAGGCTTGCAGTACTTTATCGTTACACATCCTTGCGAATAAGGAGCCTTTACAAATTGTGTTATATACCTAATCAGTATAAACCACGGCTGGGTTTCATTGTTTTACAGCGCCTTTAGGAACAAGCTGCAAGAAGCTGAAATTTAGCATTTAGTTATTAATGAAAGATCTTGAAAAGCACGAAAATTAAAAGGTGGTTATAACAAGCAAGGAGAATTAAATGCATGCAAACATTGTACAGTGATTTTCTTAAAAATCCTGAAGAATCTTATTATTTAGGTTTTACCTCTGGGTGGCATTTTTTTGCACACAACGAGCTAAATGGCCAGGTCACAAGGATCCCCGAGAAATTTGTGGGGTTGGGTTGTTTTTCCTCAGAGCAGCACTTTTTGCACATCATGGGCTAAATGGCCAGGTCACAACCCTGAAGGCTCAGAGGTTGGGGAATGGGATCCACTGGAACAGCTGTTGGGAGACAGATGGTAGTCTCCCGTCAAGGCCATCCAGCTAATTCTTTAAAGTGCACAGGGTATGGCTCTCCCGCACATGGGACCACAGCTTTACATCCTATCCAATGATCAGTATCCCATACTGACCATGGGCAAGGCGGGAGCAAGGAGGAGATAGAGTTTGAGGGGAGGGGACCCACTGGACAGTTAGGAAACAGATAGTCTCTCGTTATGACCATCCAGCGTGTTCTTTTATGCGCAGAGAGTATGACTCTCCCGCACACAGGACCACAGCTTAACAAGGCCATCTTTTGTAATAGGCAAATGCTGGGGGCACAGGATATGTACATCCCTTGTCCACTAATATTTATAAGTTTTTTAAGCCTGAAAGGTAGCAATTCCAATGATTTCCCTCTCTTTAAATAGAATACAGCAGAGATTAATTGACAAACATGAATTTATTTAGACATGCTTACACATTCTGTAAAATATTTATTAACGTCCACATTTGTGCTAATATTACATTAACGTAATATTAGAACAATAGAGGTTGCTAATATTACAAAGTGTGAGTTTTTCGACAATGTGTGTTATATGAATGAAATGTATGTTGTATATGACATCTAAGTCCAAAAATCTAAAATTTTAGAAGGTAAAAAAATAATCAATGCTAATTTAAAATTGGTGAATATCAATATTGCGAATAACCATAATTTTAAAATGTGGAAATAATTTTTTTACTTCCAAAGTATCCCTTAGAAATTTTTTAAACACATGCAACTATATTATACAAATATCATACAAGCTTTTACTGTTCAACAGCAATAAACTCTAAAATTAACATAATTTGAAGAAATATACGTCACAATTAAAAACATCAAAAATATAAAAAAAAACACTTTGCAATTAAGAGTGATAAATTTTACTCTGCATCATTTTTTTTCAAATATTTGAACTTCATACAATTTAAGAATTGGTAGATTTGCATACTTAAACTGACTGGAAAACATTTTTAATACAAAAATAGCAACAATCCTGCTTTTACATGTAAATAACGATCATTCTCAAATAAAAAACATGGCATATTTACAAACAAAATTAATTTCATTTACACTAATTACAAAAGCAGAAATTAGCACCTCTGAATATTATGACAGACGGCAGCTTTAAATTTGAAAAGTGTGCATTTTATAAGAGCTATAATGGAAATGTGCATTGTCTAACATGTGCTTCGTTAATAACAATACTTCATATAATAACAAAATACTTATTTGAAGAGTTAAAAAACTACGACTTTTCCAGTCTTCTACCACACCTCGTGTTTTCAGAAAATTTAACAATTCACCGTTGCAACATTTAACTAAAAAACAGCTATGGTTAGTACTTGAAAATTACCAAATATTTTTATTCTGCAACAACATTTTCTCTGAAGATATCACAATTTTGCAGATAAAAAACACATTTGTACATTATTGGTTTCATAAGATTGTATAAAAACTTTGGCACATTCATTAAAGATTATTTTAAATTTCATTTCTTCTATATCCTAGATTCTTTCGAAAAGCTTAAAAACCAAAACTTTTACATGCCTAGGTAAAATGGTATTTTAATAACTATTAGAGTGTTTCACTCACATTGTTTCAGTATTTTGTGCTTGAACAAGCATAATCTGACAGCTCTGAAGTTCTAAGCTAGATATCCAACCTTTGTTGCACATTAAGGAACAATTGTAAAGTAAGAATCTATTACTTTCACACACTTTTTGTGAAATTATATGAATGAATATATATAAATGACTACAGGTAGAAACATTCATTTTGTATATTCAAATCCTGGTAACTTTCTCTATACCAAGAGCAACATGCAGTATTGTAATTAGCCATTCTTGTGCCCTATGCAAGATTTTCTTTTTGGGCCCCAATAGTTTCATGAAAATAAGGCAAGGAATCAGATATCAAACCATTTTGCAAATACAAAAAAAAAAGGGCTTGAATACTTTTCAATTTTAATACACACATATAATCACATTTGTGAGCAAGCACAAGTCATGCCATGCTCATGACTGTCAGAGTGTTCCTAGTGAGAATTGCCCTCAATTTTTTTTAGAAAAAATGCTTTTTAAATTTTGCTTCCCTTGTAGTCACCTGTTCTTTCAGTAATTTTGCTAAAAAAATATAATAAATACCCCCTCAAGCAGCTGCTTGCCACAGAGGTCTGACAGGAGCCTGTCAGTTTATATGCCACAGTAGAAGATCTGAGAGGATGGCAGGACCTCAGCAGAAAACAACACGAACATCCATGCCTTACCCGGGGCTCGAACCCAGGTCCCGTTGATAACAAAAATTATTTATCCAAACACTGTTTAATATTTTTAATGAATTTTGAGCAGCTCATCACACTGTAGCCTGTGCACCTGCTGTTTCAGCACTGGTAATATGAATGTACTCTAAAACACAAGAAAATTATGTAAAACAAAATAAATATTAAAAAAATTAAAATGCAGCCACAAAGCAATAAATTCAGATAAAAATTTCTGATTGATTTACATTATTACTCAATCCAAAATGAATGCACAGTATTCCCTGTTAAGAAAACTTTAATAGATTCTGAAAAAAATTCATTGCCGCCGGCGCTGTCTCAGTCACATCTCAGGAAGAAGATTTATAAGGTCATAATCTGAAAATATTCATTGTCCGACGTGTGGTGCAATGGTAGTGCGCTCTGGCATGAATCTGGAGAGATGCGGGTTCGATTCCCACCATGGCGGCGATTAATTTTTTTCAGAATCTATTAATGTTTTCTTAACAGGGAATATTTTGGATTGATTTTAATTATATATTAACGTCTTAGCATTAGCGACCTTCTCATTAACATCTAATAATCAAATGCAACGACTGAAAAAGTTGCATCTCCTTGAGTATAGATGGCGCTGTCTCCGTGATGTCTCAGGAAGAAGATTTATAAGGTCATATTCTGAAAATATTCGTTGTCCGACGCATGGTGCAATGGTAGCGCGCTCTGGCATGAATCTAGAGAGATGCGGGTTCGATTCCCGCCATGGCGGTGATGAATTTTTTTCTGAATCTATTAATTATTACTCAGCATACTGCTTGGTAAATAGCAGAAAACTGCAGTAAACTGCAGAAATCAAATTGTTCCTCAAATAAAAAATGCATTCATAGGTATCGATAAAAAAATTCCAAAATTTGTATTTAATAAATTAAAATTACAAAAACATTTAATTTTTCTAAAATCCATTTCTATCTCTAATATATACACACAATGGCTATTATATTAATAATGATTTTTGTGTTCATTTGTTTCATTTTTGAGGAGCACTTTTGTGCATACAATGGGCCAAATTGTTAAGACAAAATGACCCAAAAGCTCAGAGTTGGATACAGTTGTTTTATCTCTGAGCATCCCTTTTTGCACACAGTGGGTTAAATGGCTAAGTCACAGACACGGGTTAAATACCCAAGTACTCAGAGAAGGTTGAAGGAAGGAATAGTAGCCTCCTATCAAGATATCCAGCATGTTCTTTAACATGCACAGGTACAACTCTCCCATACATGGACCATGGCTTAACATTCAATCCGACAGATGGCAGCCTTTCCTAGCCCATTAGTGTCCCCCTACTGACTGTGGGTAGGGTGGGGAGTTTGAGGAGATAAATCTCAACACTAGGCCAGCTGGGACTTGAACCTGGGAACTGCAGATTATGAACCTGGTGTGCTACCAACTGAGTCACCCCCACCCCCTTATACTTCAGTGATTTCATGCTCTATATTAAAAAAAAGGTTGTTGACCAACAAATACAAAAGTGAATTAGTAATCTGAAATGCTAATATTATATTCTGATAATACATTAGCATATGAAATGATAATATAATATTCAAAGCTCCTATTCTACATTCATCTTTCTCCTAATTTTACTTTGAGTGCAACGAGTACGAATTTTTTTTCTAATATTCTTACAATTGGATTTTTATCCTTGATTCCTAATTCTCTAGTTTTTTGTGTGAAAAGATTTACTGAAAATACATCGGTAGTGTACAATTATTTTTAAGAAAAATACTTGTCTTCTTGCTTTCAATTAAAAAAGTTGCTGGCATTTTTCCCTGCAATATTAAAGTAACAAAAATTTAAGTCTCAAAACATTTTCAATGACAGTTACAGGACTTTTGAGAATTATTTTTAATGTGCCTGAGTGGCAGTGTACCATATTTACTCACTTTAAACAATGAAACTGTTTAGTCCAAGCTGAGATTTCACATAGCGACATAGGTGATTATGCATAACTTTCAGATGAACAAATTTGTACAAGCTGCAAAGCTTCCAGGTTTCTCCATCATTAGAGTATGTAGTTAAAAAAGGTTAAAATAAAATGTGCAGAAACTTAATAGATTTAGTCTGCATTTGTTCCTATTACAATAATGAAATATTTAACTTCAAAGTTGAATTTATCGTAAGAGTAATATGGGAAATTATTGAAAAGTGTGTTAAAGGTAATAAAATTGATTTTATATTTACTAAATGTATTTGAAAAGGAGCTGGAATTTACAATTGCTTGTTAAGCAGTTAAAAATTGCTGCATTAAACTTCCTAATTTATTGTCTCCATTTTGTAACTGAAATTAGAAAATCAAACTTTAAATATTAAAATTTAATTAAATATTTCTTTAGCCAGAAAGCCAAAAAAAAAAAAGGTTTAGTTGCAAAATAAAACTTACCTCAACATCATATAAAGCATAATACAAGAATATAGCAATTATACAATACACTTATGCAACACACAAGTTAACATTTGAATATCTCCATTAAGCACAGAAAAGTACTCCTCTATCTAGACCAAGAAGTTTACACTCAGTTTAATTTCACACGTGATCTCAAGATACAGCTAGCCATAAATGGATGCCTAGCTTCAGTTAAACCTGCTTTGGTAATGGAACAAAATGTTTCACTTTTCTTGTGAGATTTCATCCATATAATGTAATTTGCATCAATGGAATAGAATTGAAATAGTTCAAGTTTATGCACATTAATGTACCCTAATTGAAATACTTGAAGGATGTCTGCAAACTACAAACCGAAATTACAAACCATCACTTAAAATTATTACTTTAATCAATGACAGTGTTATTTAGGCACTATTTTTGTTATTGCAAAGATAACCCTCCTCAGCACAACAATCTGATAACAGCTTCAAAACACTATTTAAAACTATAGTTCATTAAATTATACTACTCATACATGAGCTAGTAAAATGCCTGAGTAATGGACATATATACAGATGATTACTGGCCTAAAAGATGTATTAAAATCCTAGGATTTTAATACGAAATTAAAGTTTTAAACAGCATTAAAAAATCTAGTACAACTGAGATTCCTTTTGCAATAATATTCATTGAATATTAATATGGTTTAATATAAATAGAGTTAACTTAAATCCAGTATCTTCAATTGCAAAACATCACTTTAAATCATTACTGCCACAAATGTTAAAACATAAGCTTTTTTTTTACTATGAATTCATAACCTTTATCATAACTAATACAAAATGCATACACTCCTGTCATGGATCATGTTAAGACTGATTAATAATTTTAATATTAATTAGCGATATTTTTTCTCTAAAGAATGTTTAGTATTTTTTATTATATTTGACGAACAATGGGAGATATCAGCAGAAACAAGTGATTTTGCAGTTCAAGGTTACAGAAGAGTGAGTATTTCACAGA
Organism: Ryuthela nishihirai; assembly: GCA_038380435.1. Lineage (NCBI taxonomy): Eukaryota > Metazoa > Arthropoda > Arachnida > Araneae > Heptathelidae > Ryuthela > Ryuthela nishihirai. Next base: position 29,436,611 of record JAWZYU010000026.1, read on the forward strand.
TACCTCATGAAAAGAAAGAAAAATGTTATGGAACATTGGGGGGGGGGGGAGTGCTAAACATTACAGAGGGAGAGGTTAAAATTCAGATAAAAGTGTTATGTAACTCATGGATAACTACCAAGAGCTAAAATAAGCAGTAAAATGAATGACTATGGGAAATGTTTCCTTATTCAAAATAGATGGGGAAGCATACAATTGGTTCTAAATTTTTAGCAATGGAAAATTTCATTTATTGTGTGTAAACACACAAAAACAAAGTGAATTTTGAATAGAGACAGAGCTTTGTTTATATATAATCAGCTTTAAACTTCGTTTTTACCATTAATAGATTCTTCTAGTTTACGTGCAATGTTCTCATATGCATCAACACCTAAATAATCTATTTGTCCTCGTTCCCATGCATACTGGCGGGATTCTGAACTTTGAACTGGTGAGGAAGCACTTCCTTCTGCAGAATGAAGGCACATTTTAGCAAGATCTCCAGCAAGGCCAACCTAAAAAAAAACATTAAAAGAGTAAAATAAATTAACAGAAATAGTAAAATAATGTAGGACACTATACACAGAAAATAAATCATTATTCTTATTGATTATACAAATTATGCTTCCAAAAATATATTTTGATCAATAAAACAGTAAAAAATTTGCATCACAATAAAAGAGAAAAAATAGAATAACAAATCATATTGGTTAATTTTTTACAAGTGAAGCATAATTTTTACAAAAGGATTGTAAACAACATCAATACTAGGTTGGCGTGGGTTGTTTTCCTATAAGTGGCACTTTTTTTACACACAATGGGTTAAATGGCCAGGTTACAAGGACCCTGAGAATTTAGAGAAGGTTGGGGGACGGGGTCCCACTGGATAGCTGTTAGGAGACTCGAGGTAGTCAGGGGAATAGCAAAGGATTATGGTTGGGGGGGGGAATGAAAAATTTCCATCTCTGAAATCAAATTTTACCAACTGAGAAAATAAGATCTCGACATATATTATGTCTGTCAGGGACATACCATGATTTTAGCTCAGTGTGTGTGTGTGTGTGGGGGGGGACTGTGAACTTCGTGGGGATGGACACAGAAAGACTGAATTTTGGCAACTCCCCTACATTTTGCCAAGTTTGCTTGATTTTCCCAACTATCCTTAATTTTACAAAACCAATCCCAATTTTCACAACTAGCCTGTATTTTACCAAGTGGTTTCAAATGTTTCCAACTGCCCTAAATTTTGCCAACTTGCCATAATTTTGCAGAAAAAATCCCAATTTTTACATCTCACCTGAATTTTTACCAAGTGGCTACGAATTTTGCCAACTACCCTAGATTTTTCCAAGTTACCTCGATTTGGCCAACTCCCCTAGATTTTGCCAACTCGTCATAATTTTACATAAAAAAAAATCCCAATTTTTACATCTCACCAGAATTTTTCCAACTCCTCAAGTTTTTGCCAAGTTGTCACAATTTTGCCAGTTGCCCTAGATTTTGCTAACTCCCCTTAGTTTTACAAAAAGAAATCCAAATTTTCACAACTCATCAGGATTTTACAAAGTGGCTTTGAATTTTGCTAACTAACCATAATTTTACAGAAAAAAAAATCGCAATATTTACATCTCACCTGAATTATGCTGTCACTTTGAAATTTTTCCAAATTGTCATGATATTGTCAACTTCTTAAGATTTTAATGTTTTATGTGGGAAGAAACAGATAGGTACACAGGGATTGAGGAATAAATATGGCAAGGTGGTTGAAGGTGAGGATTATGTGATGGCTAGAGTTGTTCTGGGCTGAGCATTTCAGAGATGTTCTAAATAATGTGATTATTTCTACTCCCATTGTTTGCAATGAGGATAGATGCATTACTGGCTTTTATGATGGCCCTATATCACATTATGAAGTCGTATTGGGTCTCTCTAAATTAAAACTGCATAAATCTTCAGGGGTGGATGAAATCACCAATGAAATGCTTAGAGTTGGAAACATTTGTGTTGTCAAATGGCTGACTGAAATTTTGAATATTTTTTATGATAAAGGTGTTGTTCCTAAGGATTTTACTAGAGCTATCATTGTCCCAATTTTTAAAAAAGGTGATCACCGGTCTTATGATAATTGTAGGGGAATTAGTATATTTTCTATTCCAGGTAAAGTTCTTTGCATGATTATAGAATTAAGACTGGTTGATGGACAACTGTGTGATGATGAGTGTGCATTCAGAAGTGGTAAGGGATGTATTGATCAAATATTTTCACTAAGGCAGATTCTTGAGAAATGTTTAGAGTTTCAGAAACCTGTGGTTATTAGCTTTATAGATTTCAAAAAGGCTTTTGACTCTGTTGATAGACATAATTTGTGGTTGATTGTTAGGTCATATGCAATACCTGATAAGTTAGTGTAATGAAAGCTGTCTGTAATAACACTGAGTCGTGTGTGAGAATTGGTACGTCTTGCAGCGATTGGTTTAACATTGCTAGTGGAGTTAGACAAGGGTGCATTTTGTCTCCTTTTCCCTTTTAGTCTGGTTATTGAAATATTATACGAAATTCTTTGCAAGGGAAAGATTCTGGCTTTAAGTGGTCTAGAGATTTCAAAACTTCCGATTTAGATTATGCAGATGATTTGGCCCTGTTGGCTAATGATGCTGATGAGATGAATTATTTCATTAGGGCTTTTGATGAGACTGGTAATAGCATGGTTTGGTGATAAACATAGAAAAAACCAAAGTGACGAAAATTGGTCAGGTAGATGGTGCTTCAGTTGCTTGGAATAGTTGAGCCCTTGAGCAAGTGTCTCAGTTTAATTTTCTTGGGAGCTATGTAACAGATACTGGTGATGTGCAGCATGAGATAAATAGAAGAATAGGGTCTTTTAACTGGAACTTTTAAGAATCTATGGAGAGTGTGGAAAAATAGGTGTATACATTTAAACACTAAAACTAGGCTGTATAATAGTTTGGTTTTTTCTAAGCTTTGTTGGGTTGTTTCACCTCTAAGTGGCACTTTTTTGCACATCATGGGCTAAATGGCCAGGTCACATGGACCCCGAAGGCTCAGAGAAGGTTGGGGGAGGGGACCCACTGAAACAGCTGTTGGGAGACAGACGGTAGCCTCCTGTCAAGGCCATCCAGTGTGTTCTTTAATGTGCACAGGGTATGGCTCTCCCACACAGGGGCCATGGATTAAAGTCCCATCCGACAGATGGTGACCTTTCCAAGCTCATCGGCGTCCCCTACTGACCGTAGGCAGGGCAGAGAATTTTGCAGAGATAAATCTCAATGCTGGCCCAGCCGGGACTTGAACCTGGGAACTACAGATTACAAGCCTGACACACTACCAACTGAGCCACCCCACCCCCATTCTAAGCTTTGTAAGCAGGATAACAAGAAACTTGATGCCTTTGATTCTAGATGCTTACAAGGTATCTTGGGCATTAGGTGGTTTGACTTTGTAAGTAATATGAGGTTAGGAGTAATCAACCTCTTTTGAGCAGCATATTGTGCAGAGAGAGACTGCATTGGTTTGGTCATGTTGCCCATATACATAGCTGCAGATTGGCAAACAGGATTATGAACAGTGTGCCTAAGGGTTTCAGAAAAAGGGTGTCAATGTCAGACAATGTCAAACAGGACCTTGCTAAAATTGGCCTAGAATGGCCAAATGGTAGAAATGGAAACTTCACACCATCGAAATTTCAAATTTCTACCATATATAGATCACTCAAAACATTCTTTATAAGTTTCACTGTTCCTTATTTTTCATGATAGTAAAGACCTATAATGATGTAAATTAAAACTACTTAAAGGATTTATTGTACCAATCCAACTAAAAATAAAGAAGTTTTCCAATTTCCCTTAAAACAGTTGCATTTCCCACCTACCCTGAGTGTAAGGGGTCATCTCATTGTTGTCAATGCAAACTTCACTTATTTCAAATTCCACCACCAAAATTTCAAATTTCTAGCATATAAATACATTGTTTGCAATATTCATTTAAAATTTTCCACCCTTAAAAAATAAATAATACCACCTCAAGCAGCTGTTTGCCACAGAGGTCTGACAGGAGCCTATCAGTTTATACACCATAGTAGAAGGTCCGAGAGGATGGTGGGACCTCAGCAGAAAAGAGACACATACATCCATGCCTTATCTGGGGCTAGAACCCAGGTCCCTTAGATTAGTAGACAAGCATGCTAACCACTTAGCCATGGGACAGGGGTATAATTCCACCCTTAGAGGGTGCAATTATAACTTTTGGAAGATTTGGAAAGTCTGTATCATAATATTTCGTCAATACCTATCCAACACAATTTTTTTTTTTAATTTATCTCTATAAATAAAAAAGTTTGATGTCTACAGACAGACAGACAACAAGTAAACAGAATATATCTCATTTAAGGGAAAAAAAATAAAAATCAAACAAAACTTTTTTTTAGCAGGAAAACTTTACAATCCTCTGCCAAAAGCATAGGGTCAATCGAAAGTGTGATAGTGTATTTTATTGTCATTGTCACTGAATCACAGCAATATTAAAGCTTTGTTGAAAAAATTGGAAAATTAATATTGCATTTTTTTTTTGGTATTCACATAATGTAAAAGACTTTTTATTGCTGGTGTTATAAAAATCCAAATTAAACATCATTCTCCTTCCCACAAACAAGCATCCACTTTGGTGGAGGATTTCTTCTGAAGTTTTAATAATCTATCATTTTAATAATTTTGTAAAGTGTATATTCTGTTATAAAAGAAATAAACACTACACCTATCCCTCAAGTTACATAGTACTCATTTTGCACAGTTTCAGTATTACATGGTCAAGAAAACACAACCAGTTTTGTTTCACATGATTATAATAGACTTTTACATGGTATGGATTTAGATTATTTTTGTTTATGTACCTAGATATTAACACATATTATGAAGTAGAAGTGGTATAGCATCAAAGGAGATTATTAGACTTGAAATACACAAGAAAATACATGTAGATAGTAAAGTCCTACATTATTAACACTGTCTTTGCTCCGAAAAGCTTGCTACAAAGCAAACTATGTGTATGTTAAAAGTCTCCTAAAAACTTTTAACATACACATAGTTTGAGGGATAAACTTAAAATTTTACTGCTCAGCAACAGAGGGGAGGCTCAGTTGGTAGCGTGCCAGGCTCATAACCTGCAATTATCAGGTTTGGGTTCCAGATGGGCAAGTGTACAGATTATTCTCTGCCAAACTCCCCACCCTACCTACAGTGAATAGGGGTCACCGTTGGGCTTGAAAAGGCCGCCGTCCGTCAGATGGGATGTTAAGCCTTGGCCCCATGTGTGGGAGAGCCACACCCATGCACGTTAAAGAACACACTACATGGCCTTGACGGGAGGCCGACACCCTTCTCCCAACAGCTGTCCAGTGGGTCCCCTCTCCCAACCATCCACGAAATCACGAAAGCTTCGAAATTGGACATCTGTCCCAAATATCCGATATTTAAGTAGCGAATATCATGTTTTAAAAAAAATGATAGAGCTCAAATTTACCCCTTAAAACACTGGAAGACTCTCTGCACAATTCATGTACAGAGTTGCAGTAAAAATTAGACCATAATGCTATATTGGCTATAAGTCAATGGCACTGTTCAAAATTCAAAAGATCCAAAATTAGAGATATGAATGAACCAACAGATTTTGATAATATTATAATAATTTAGACGATAGGTACTCTCACCGCTGCTTTGCAACCTTAATGTTAGTGTTCTGTGAGGCCTCAGCCAGCATGCGAAGATGGCTTTTGGTGCCATCCACAAGATGTAGTACTGTCCTGTGTAGCAGAACATTGGATGGCATCATTCAATCATACTCAAGCTCAACAACAGAGAATTTTAATTTATTTTAATTATTAGACTCTTATTATTCCACAGTAAAAATCAACTAAATGGTTTTAGCATATTTTCAAGAGTAAGCAGATAATAAAGTCCTATATTAATAAAATCATCATCTGCAACATATTTATATTCTTTCGGTGAAATTATATTCTTGTCATTGTAATGTAATCAGTCTTGCCACATTTTAATGAAACAAAAACTGTTTTGAATCAGCAGCAAGATCTGACTTTTCTAGACTGAAATTTTCAGACTAGTAAAAATAGTGTTCTGTCTCATTTTTAACAACAAGGATAAATACAGCTGAACTTGCAACATATTTTTTATGCTATCCTACAATTTTTTCCCATTGTTAACAGGCTAAATACAGCTGATTTGTAAGTACCTATTTCATTTCATATAAATACTAATTTTACAAAATAAAGCACTAAGTATAAATGCTAAATTTCTAATTTATATTCATAAATATACTTCGTTCAAATTCGAGAGTGTACATCTACATTCAGGGGTGGATCCAAAAAATGTCTTGGGAGGGGAGGACTACATACAAGTAGGGTTCCTTTTTGATTATGAAGTCAGCTGGTGAAAAAAAGGTTTTTTGCAACTTTACTAGGCTTTTTGCCCAAAAACAGCCCATTCTTTTAAAATATTTTTCATTTTTTCAGCTAAATTCCTTTTCTTTTGGGCACAAAAGCAATTTAATAAAATGAGATTACACCTGTCCCTCAATTTACACAGTAGACCAGTTCTTTACACTGTATACAGGTTCTGGGATATCGCCGTATAAATTGAAACCTTACAAATCGTGACTTATGGAATAAATGGGGATTGTTTCCGAAAAAAATTCTTATCAATATATAATGAAAGTTTTATTTATACATTTTTATCTCAAATCTATCTCTGATTATCAATCCTGTCAGATACATTACTAAAGATGCAAGAACTAGAAATAGCTGCTGTAACTGATGCACCATTAATTGAAATTAAACATTCTTCATGTACTTCAATTGCTTTAGCTCACTATGTTTTACTGCATCTAATATATCATCTACAGTTTTGCAAATTGCCATTCCTTCTGTTGTACCCCACATATGTAAGGATTTACCATTGGATTCTTTAATTTTTATAGATGTGTGCACATCAAAAGTGGTGATAGACAGTTCTGATCTAAAGGGAAACAAAATAAATACGAATCTAAATTGGAACTCTATCTAAACTTAAATTAGTGGAAAAAAGACAGAGCTGGTATTAGTTCAATGGTAGAATATTCTGGCATGTTTCTGGACAGATGCAAGTTCAGTTCCCATATGTCAGTAAAATTTTTTCCACAAACTATTTATTGGAACTCTATCGATAATATTAATGAAATATAGGAATTCTTTAATTATAAGAATTTCAAAACTTCCTCACTTAAAAGATTATTGTTCTGATAATCCCATTATGGGAAATCAAATGACCAAAAGCCTCATGGCTCTTGATCATTTTGTGATGAACCTGAGGTAGTTTAAATTGTCTGACCAAACTTTTGTGCACCACGAATTCATATCAATAATGCATTCAATAGATTCATAATTGTGAATCAATTTTTTTTCTCCATTCTTTGGGCTTTAGAGGGGGGGGGGATCGTCTCACTCTGGATCTGCCATTGTCTACATTAAAGATGAGTATTTTTTGTGACCAAAAAAAGTGAGAAATTTTGATAAGGATTTTTTTTTTCCCACACCTATTAACCTTTTTTCCCATAAGTTATTGATTTTGATTTGCATGGTTTTCATTTACAGGATTCTCAGGAATCTACCTACCACATAAATCAAGGGATGGGAATATATGGTTTTTGATACACTTACACATTCTGTAGATAGGCCTGGTTGTACATGTTTCATAAACAAATCCCACCACAATTGCAAATGTTTCAGAGAATGCTGACTGCTACCATCAGGTTCTACTCTCCCGGTGACACTGTTGAAATATTGCATCCAGGGCTTAATAGGTCCCAAGAAATGAACAATTTTTACGTCTTTGCCAAACCTAAAAAGATGTATAAATAAAATACAGATCAGTACAATACAGAATACATAATACACTGTATTTATATATTCTTAAAGTCTATTATTTAGCATGACCAGAAAATATTAAGTTTGCTTGTAGCTGTTATATTTATTTTCGAAGAATTTGAAGCTTTGACTTTTGTGACAACTTTTTAATAGATTAATTGTTAATAATTATTAATTAACCCTTACAGTGTTGGAAGCTGATTAATCAGTTTTCAAAAGTCACCAGAAATGAACTTGCAACATGTTTTTTATGCTAAACTACAATTTTTTTCCCTTCCAGTTTTTATTTTAGTATGTAATGTACACTATTTCATTCATTCATCATCATCATCCTCTAACAGCCATGGGCTACGGAGGTCCAACCAGACCGTGCAATTTAGTTCTCCAAGTAAGTCTGTCCTGAGCTACATCTGCTGCATCTGGACATTGCACACCAATTCTAACAAGGTCCTGTTTGACATTGTCTGCCCACCACATCCTAGGTCTCCCCCTCTTTCTAAGGCCTTTAGGCACACTGTTCATAACCCTATTTGCCAATCTATAATTTTTCATACAGGCAACATGGCCAAACCAATGGAGTCTCTCTCTGCACAATATGCTGCTTAAAGGAGGTTGCAAACTCCTTTGCCTAACCTCAACATCAGTTACAAAGTTGAACCACCTAATGCCCAAGATACTGCGTAAGCATCTAGAATCAAAAGCAACTAGTTTCCTGTTATCTTGTTTACACAGCATCCAAGTTTCACTACCATATATAACCCTAGAAAGAACCAAACTATTATACAGTCTAATTTTAGTCTTTAGGTGTATACGCCTATTTCTCCACACTCTCCATAGATTCTTAAAAGTCCCGGCAGCAATCCCTATTCGTCTGTTAATCTCATGCTGCACATCACCAGTATCTGTTACATAGCTCCCAATGTAATTAAACTGTGACACCTGCTCAAGACTGCAACCATTCAGATTAACTGAATCACAGCCTGCCTGACCAATTTTCATCACTTTAGTTTTCTCTCTGTTTATAACCAAACCTACTCTACTACCAGTTTCATCAACAGCTCGAATGAAAGAGTTCATCTCATCAACATCATTTGCCAAAAGGGCTAAATCATCAGCATAATCTAAATCAGAAATTTTCGTATCTCCAGCCCATTTAAGGCCAAAATCTTTCCCTTGAAGTGAATTTCGCATAACATAATCAATAACCAAGCTAAAGAGGAAAGGAGACAAAATGCATCCTTGTCAAACACCAGAAGTAATGCTAAACCAATTGCTACAAGCCTTACCAACTCTCACACACGACTCAGTGTTATTATAGAGAGCTTTCATTATGTTAACTAACTTGTCTGGTATACCATATGATCTCACAATCAACCACAAATTATGATGATCAACAGAGTCAAAAGCCTTTTTGAAATCAACAAAGCTAGCAACCAAAGGTTTCTGAAACTCTAAACATTTCTCAAGAATCTGCCTAAGTGAAAATATCTGATCCACACATCCCCTACCACTTCTAAATCCACATTGCTCATCACGCAATTGACTGTCAACCAGATTCTTAATTCTATTAAGCACAATCATGCAAAGAACTTTCCCTGGAACAGAGAGCAGGCTGATACCCCAATAGTTATCACAAGAACTGCAAATCACCTTTTTTGAAAATAGGGATAATAATAGCTCTGGTAAAATCCTTAGGAATCATGCCTTTATCATAAAAGATATTCAAAATTTTAGTCATCCAAGTGGTTCCCAAAACATTCCCAGCTCTAAGCATTTCAGTAGTAATTTCATCTACCCCTGGGGATTTATGAAGTTTAAGTTTAGAAATAGCCAAACTAACTTCAGATTGTGTTATAGGGCCAACATTAAAGCCACCAATGCATCTATCATCATTGCAAACAATGGGAATAAAACTAACCACATTGTTTAGAACATCAATGAAATGCTCAGCCCACCTAGCCACGACAGAATCCTCCCCTTCTATAACCTTACCTTGTTTATCCTTCAATCCTTGTATGCCTGTCCCTTTTCTACCACACAAAACATTAACTATCTGGTACAACTCTCTTCTGTTGTGCTGTCTAACTTCTTCCTTGGCTTAATTACTATATAATAAGGCCCAGAAGTTCAGTTGCTTTTTTAAAGAAAAACGAAATCAAGAAAAAAAAAAAAACTTAACATTGTAAGGGTTAAACATTTCAGTGGTCAAGAAATTAGCATTCTTAATTGCAGAACAAAAGAAGTCTAGATTCAAGCCTCTCTTCCCCCCCCCACCTCCAATTTTTCTTGTGTTGTCTTCCTGCTCAAGTCACTCTCCTTACAGATCTTCTGTATGGTGTATAGAGGGTCCTTGCTATCTGTGGTAATTGGGACCAGAAAAACAGCACTTAAAATGAATCCATTTTAGGCAAGAAAGTTCTGCCAGTAAAACTGATGTAAATAAGGATTAATATGACCAGATCATCTGATTAAATATTTTATTACATATTTCTAGTGAAATTATCTTGATTTATCACTTACCATAAGTTATTGATCTATTTATCTTAAAAATAAGACAACTTGTATAGTTTGTGTGTTTGTATGTACATGAGTTTGTGTATGTGGGTGCATAAAATATTTTTTACAAAGAATCATTAATTATATATGGGCAATTTGTTTCAATTTTTTTTTAACCTATCAGTGATTTTTATTATCTTACTATCAAAACTAGACATGTTAGACTTCATTGGACAGATGCAAATCCATGTTTGAAAGGGAATTAGGTGGAGGAGATGCTGGAGTGACACAGGATCTGGGAGGGGGGGGGGCATATTCATCCCCTTTTTGAGATGTTGGGTAAAAATTAGGAGCTGGCTAAAGTTCAGATCCCTTCATGATAGATTTGTGTTTTGCAAAGAATGAGTCCGAAACTGTTTGGTTTCCTGCTTGCACATTTTCTTACAAAATGGTTTGTACCATGACAAAAAGCTCATAGCTCATGTTCAACCTTGTTAGAACAATCACAGAGAGGATCATAGTCCCTACAATAATTGGCAGCCTCTTCAATTTTGCTGAAGGCTCCTCTCAAATTTTTAATTATTAAGATCTTTTCTTCTGAAATGACATTGTCATCATTTGTGGTTCACAGATGTGATTCTCGGAAGTGCGGGCAATTTTTATGTAGAGTTCCTCAATAATTTGGCTTCATATATGAGGGAGTATTGGATAATAGGGACCTCCTGAATCACGGTGATAGATTCTTGTCACACATCTGCAGCTTTTTTTATTTGAACTTAATATTTTCTGCTCATATGATTAATGATATACTTTGATTTAAGTAGTTTTACCTCTGATTAGTTAAATGATATACTTCGATTTGTAAATGATGTAGTGTGGTTTGAGTTGCCTCCCCACCCCTTAGAATGCTAGTAAGGGTAATTGTAGACCAAATATTAGCAAATTAGCAAACTTGCATTTATTTCACACAATTTTCAAGAAATTTTTTGAACACTTCTAAAATGAATGTTAAAATGTTACGCCGCAACAGAAATTGTTTCTTAGTCCTCTCTTTCATCTTCTGCCTCGATTATGTTTTCTGCCCTCTTTTTTTCTAAATCCAGGCCTGTGCAGTACTATTATAGCAGCTGTCACGACCCACGTTAAAATCATGAATTAGCATAGTTATTTGTACACTGCTGGCCATTAAAAGTGCAACACCAGGAAAAACAAGAGATATCAAAGCCATATTTAGTGAATACATAGCTTAGGTTACAAGGATCAAATGATTACAAATACAACTAGGTTAGACTTGTGAACTACAAAGAAATCAATATCTTGTGTAGCCACCATGAGCAGCAATAACCATTGCTACACGGTCTCGCATTGAGAGGATGAGATGTCAGATGTGTGTTTAGGGAATGTTAGTCCATGTAGTTTCAATTACATAGACAAAGTTCATCTGTTGCAGCAGCTGCTGGTGTGCTAGTTGTCGTGAGATCATGGACCAGACATGTTCAATTGGGGACAGATCCAGTGAATGCACAGGCCAAGGCAGGCAGTCACATGGTGGCTATCCAGGAATTGTTGGACAATGCATGCCACATGTGGTCGGGCATTGTCCTGTTGGTAAATGGCACCAGAGAGCCCCTGAAGATAAGGTACAACCACAGGCTCCAACACCTTAGTGATGTAATGCTGACTGTTCAAAGTACTGGTAAATGCATACGAGGGCGTGAGTGGAGTCCAATGGCACCCCATACCATAACACCAGGGGCCGAACTTGTATAATGCTGCATCATGCATGTCTCACTGAGACTGTCACCCCGGTACTGCCAGATATGGATTCGTCCATCATGGTGCTGCATACTGAAGCAGGATTCATCTGAAAAGATGATGCGATGCCATTCGCACATCCATGCGTGACATTCTTGGCACCATTGCAGTCACATACACCTGTGTTGTAGAGTCAATGGAAGCTGAAGCAATGGCCACCTAGCAAAGATGCCCCAATGCTGCAGACAACGTCGAACCATACATGCGGACACTGGCTGATGTGCAACACACTCTAACTGTTGAGCTAAGGTTTTTGATGGGTTGTATGATAATTCAAAGCCATGCACACGAGATGTCTGACCTCTCGTTCGTTTGTGTGAGAAGATTCCTCACATTGGCGAGTTCATTCCTCCTCTACCAACTGACGCCATATTCCCATCACTGTGGCAACATTCTGTCTAACATGAGTACCTATGTCTCGGTACGATAATCTGCCTTTCTGTAATCCCACAATTCTCCCTCGATCGGAACCTGGTAGTATGGATGCTGTGTTCTTCGATGAGGCACACTTGATCCTTTACTGCATAAGAACTGCGAGCAAACACAATTCCAGTGCTTTACACTGACACTTTGTAATCTCCTCTTATACCACTTCCAGGCGGCATTACTGTTACACATGATGTGCATATGGCATATGTGCTACGCTTTGAATCATTTACATGTTCTCCCATGGGCTACTCATCTTGCATATTTTGGGACAATCTGAGTTCTTCCTGGTGTTGCACTTTTAATGGCCAGCAGTGTATTTACCACAACTGCATACAGCTCTGTTCTGAGACATAACAGACCTAGTAGTTAGCATACCTGATTACTATACTAGTGATAGTCCCTGTGTTTGCATGTTGTATGAGAAAACAGTAAAAGCCCAACAGAGCTTCTAGGTTATCTCCATCCTTTGTGTAGGGGAGTACTTTCCTCCCTTTTAAAAAAGAAAAAAACATTAATAATGCATTTATCTAGTTCTAATAATTTTCAAGATTTTCAGAAATTGCTATTGCAACATGCTGTGGAAAGTGATATATAAGTATTGTCATGTCAGAATAAGATCTGAGTTGTATACTGCTTGAACTGTAAAATGCAATGGGCCATTGCTTTCTGTTGGTTAATTTGAGAGAAAAGTTAAAGAAAAAAAAAACTATAAAACTTACTGTTTGAATGCAGGTTGATAAGTATAGCTGACATTGGCATTCATGTTATATATAAATGAGAGATGCCTTGCTATATCTTTTGTCCTCCAGTCATTGAAATACATATTTAACACACCCTGATCACCTCCTACAAAAAGTAACAAACAATTAATTTTAAGTTAAAAAAATTATTTAAGCTAAAAATAAAATAGAAATCACATTTCATTTCTTTTATGTCAATCATTTTTGCATTGTTATTTCCTGTTTTTAGGTAAAATTATATTAGTACTAAGAAATCAGATAAAAATTCACATTAAAAACACAATATGATTAATAATATGAGCATATTACCCATGCTTCAAAATTCTGTGAAACAAATTCAAAATATAAAAGTCTCCCTTATTAAACCCACAGTTTTTTTAACTTTCAGTGTCCACATCATATGTATATATTGACAGAATCCACAATGAGAGACAAAGGACATATGCATATGTTTTTACTACAAACAAAAAAAATCTATTTTTAAAAAATTGTTGTTTTAAAATTTTCTTATATATATATATATCCTATAAAAATATATAATTTGGGCTTGAATACAATATTTTCTTTTTCATTTGATGTACATTTTATTAAACTACAATATAAATGATTTGTTTAAGCCATCTGATTGCTGTTTCTTCGAAGTGCTATATGGGTTGGGTTGTTTTACCTCTGAGCAGCACTTTTTTGCACACCATGGGCTAAATGGCCAGGTCACATGGACCCCAAAGGCTCAGAGAAGGTTGGGAGAGGGGACCCAGTGGAACAGATGGTAGCCTCCTGTCAAGGCCATACAATGTGTTCTTTAATATGCATGGGTATGGCTCTCCCACACACAGGGCCACAGTTTAACGTCCCATCTGATGGACAGCAGCCTTTCCAAGCCCATCGGTGTCCCCTACTGACTGTGGGCAGGGCAGGGAATTTTGCAGAGATAAATCTCAACGCTGACCCAGCTAGGACTCGAACCTGGGAATTATAGATTACGAGCCTGGCAATAATTGTAAATAGCCTGAGCCACCCCTGCCCCTAAGTGCTATATGGTATTGCAGATTTGTTAATGTTACTCTTTGCTGAAGCAACTTTCTAATTTAAGCTCATAAATTTGATTTGAACTGTTATCAACAAATTTTCCATCAGTTTAAAAAAATCTCCTGAAACAAAAACAACTATTTTCAGAAACAAAGATTTGGGGAGTAATTACAAAGTATGTACCTCTGTATCTTAATGCATACTCTGATCTATTTTTTCATTATATTACTGGAAAAAGTTTGATTCATATGCTGTTAAATTTGTTTAATTTTTTATTTTCATAAAATATGGAGTTAAATTCTGTTTAATTTGGTATATAACATGACCCAATTCTGTCAATTGTTTTTTTTTTAATTCTAAAGTCGACTTGTTTATCTCTCTGACTCAGCACAATTGGCAAAAAGCCTAAACTTTTCTCAAAGTATGGTTATTCAGGAACAAATAGACAGAAATATAATACACATGAATAGAAAGTCTATTTGTTGTTTTTTTAATAAATTTTTATTTGGATTGCCAGATGCAATTTTTACTACATGACTAAAAAATACCCTATTAAAATAAAATACGTTGTTTTTGTTAAATATTTTATTTTAGAAAATCTAAAACTAAATGTTAATTAATTTGGCATATAACATGCCATAATTCCTTTCATTAGTTACTTGACAAAAAAAGCTCTAGAGTTAATTTTTTTTTACTGTTTTTTGACTGATCATAATGAGAAAATAGCTGGGCCTCTGGATGCAAACCAGTTTTTCAGGCTGAACACTGGAAGGGTTAATAGCTTTCAATAGAATATTTACTATATCTATTAGATAGTTATGTTATTTTATTGATAGTGAATGACAATAATATTGTAACTGAGACTTGGAACAAAATTCATGCTGCTATACAAGCAGTTAATACAAATGATTCTTTTCTATTCTTAAATGGTACAAACTTTTAATGGTGCAAACCTTTAGAATCTTATATAAAAGAAATTTGAAATTAAACATTCAAGGCAATATAAAAAATATACTTTAAGTTAAAAAAATGTTTTAATTATATAAAAATAAACTAATCTTTCTCAAAGTTCTCAGCATTATAATATTCAGTTACAATTGAAAGATGTTGCACTACCATACACACCTAGCTGCCGGTTACAGCTAATGTGTTTTGAAATTGTTCAAAAACGGGATTTAAAATAGATAAGCTTTGTATATCACAAAGGAGTTGTTTTACATCAGCAGCACCATTGTGGGTTGGGTTGTTTTACCTCTGAGCGGCACTTTTTTGCACACCATGGGCTAAATGGCCAGGTCACATGGACCCCGAAGGCTCAGAGAAGGTTGGGGGAGGGGACCCACTGACAGAGCATTGGCACAGTTGGATCCGCAGCATTGGCACAGTTGGATCTGCAGCATTGGCACAGTTGGATTTGAATCTGGTACTGCAGTAATGAGGGTAATGTACTATCAATAACATTAACCCTCTCTCCAAGGAGTTGAGTTAAACAACTAATAGTTAATAGCAATACAATCTATGATTTAAAATAGCATAATTATTTCATGAATGATAAAATTTGACTGATTTCTTTTTGATAGAAATCCATTGGAGATTAACAGCTTTAATATAAATTAATGTACCATCTTGAAAAATACTTTTTTTCTTTGCTTACAATAATTAATATGTTCAACTTACAGATGGGTCAAAATTTGCTGAAATACAGTAAAACTATTCATTTTACAATTAATCAATGAAAAGACCATAATAATTTTCCAGTCTGTTCATTAGCAAGTGTTACAGATCCCCAATTCTTTGAAATAGATTTTTAGCAGTAATGTCTTGTTATTGGCCATACTTATTATTGTTTAGAAGATTAATGAAGTCTCAGGACATTACTAATGAGAGGGAGATAATAACATTCCTTTCAATTGAAAAAAAATCTATGATAAGTAATCATAACAAAAATTGCTAGAACACTAGAAAGCTAAAAAATTATAACTGGCTACAAATATTTGAATATATATATATGATGCATAAATAATTTATGCTAAATACCAATTTGCAATTAAAGAAATGTTCCAATATTTAAATTTGTGAATTTTTTTGGTATGCATTCACTAAATTTATCTTCTTAACACATATTAATCAAAAGCCATTAACCTATTATATCAGTATAAGGCAACATTACAAAAATATATTTTTCAATAACTGCAAATAAAGACTCTTTTTATTCTGTATAGAAAATAAAAATAAATATATAAATACCCCCTCAAGCAGCTGCTTGCCACAGAGGTCTGACAGGAGCCTGTCAGTTTATATGCCACAGTAGAAGATCTAAGAGGATGGCAGGACTTCAGCAGAAAAACAACACGAACATCCATGCCTTATCCAGGGCTCGAACCCAGGTCCCTTAGATCAGCAGTCAAGTGCACTAACCACTCGGCCACGGGATGGCTACTTATACAATAAAGTTTAACCCTTTTAGTACCATACCAGCCCAAAACAGCCAAGATTTTAAATGGACTCATCCAATCAATGCTACTCCTTCTCCTTCACTACCCCACTACCTGCAGTTTGGGCCAGCTGTCATGGCTACATGGGCTGAGCATATCAGTGATGTTCTAAATCAGTGGTTCTCAACCTTTTATGCTTCACGTACCCCTTGGAAACGTGTATGTAACTGGCGTACCCCTTGTACTGATAGATAAAACTATAGTTAGTATAACAATGGGAATAAAACATATATATATATACAAGCATTAAATTTTGTATTCATATTTTACATATGTCGATAAACACAAAAAATGATATTTTTGCACAGTAGTGTTGCCAACTTAGCAGCTTTGTTACTAGATCTAGTGACTTTTGAGCTCTCACAGCGTACCCCAAAAAATTTCACCTATACAATGTGGTTAGTTGGGTTGGGTTGTTTTACCTCTGAGCGGCACTTTTTTTGCACACCATGGGCTAAATGGCCAGGTCACATGGACCCCGAAGGCTCAGAGAAGGTTGGGGGAGGGGACCCACTGGAACAGCTGTTGGGAGACAGATGGTAGCCCCCCGTCAAGGCCATCCAGCGTGTTCTTTAACGTGCACAGGGTATTTCTCTCCCGCACACGGGGCCACGGCTTAACGTCCCATCCGACGGACGGCGGCCTTTCCAAGCCCATTGGTGTCCCCTACTGACCGTGGGCAGGGCGGGGAATTTTGCGGAAATGTGGTTAGTTATACTCCCATTGTCTGTAATGATGATAGATGCATTACTTGCTTTATATTAGTCTGAAGCTATTTTGGCTATTTCTAAATTTAAACCATATAAATCCCCAGGGGTAGATGAAATTACTACAGAAATGCTTAGACTGGGAATGTTTCGGTTACCACACGGATGACTGAAATTTTGAATATCTTTTATGATAAAGGCATGGTTCCTGAGAATTTTACCGAGCTATTATTAACCCTATTTTTAAAAAAAGATGATCATAGCTCTTGTGATAATTATAGGGGTATCAACTACTCTCTGTTCCAGGTAAAGTTCTTCGCATGATTGTGCTTAATAGAATTAAGAATCTGGTTGACCGACAATTGTGTAAATGAGCAGTGTGGATTCAGAAGTGATAGTCGATGTGTAGATTAAGTGCTTTCAAATTAGGCAGATTCTTGAGAAATGTTCAGAGTTTCAGAAACTTTTGGTTACTAGCTTTGTTGATTTCAAAAAGGCTTTCGACTCTGTTGGTCGTCATAATTTGTGGTTGATCATGAGATCATACCAGACAAGTTAGTTAACATAATGAAAGCTCTCTATAATAACACAGAGTCATGTAGATTTGGTAAGGCTTGAAGCAAACTGGCTTAGCATTGCTTCTGGTGTTCGACAAGTGTGCATTTTGTCACCTTTTCTTTCAAAAGTAATCAAATGTAATAAATATCTTTAGTATAGTAAGGAATTTTTTTTAATTAATGAGCAGATTGTTTTTAAATAATTGAATTTTAAGAATTTTCTTTGAATACAATGTTAATCACCTGCCTTTTTCCATTATGGATATCTGAGGATAAAAAAAATATATTTTTCCTCTCAGATATCTCTATTAACATAGATTTCTCATATATCGTAATAAGACCTACATGAGAGACCTCAGAGGTAAGTATACTTGATGAATAAAGTCTGACAAACATTTACATAAACTACTAAAATGTATTTTTCACCATTCTTTTAAATCAGCTTTTGAAGATTTCCTTGAATTCTGCTAATTAGAATGCATCAATTCAAATGAACACTGAATATTACTATATTACCAAACTTTTTCAGGCACTTCCATGTTATTTGAATGGAAAAACCACTTCAAAGCTTCCAATTTTGAATATAATTTTTTAAAGAAAAAAGTCACTATAAATAAATAGAAAATTTCTCTCAAATCTTTCTAAATCTTGATTCATAACAATGTTCATTTAATACTGAAAAAAGTTATCGAAGTTGGAAACATTTAACAGCAGATGCTGTTATACTCGTTCTAAACATTTTTCTTAAAATTTAACAAAAACTAAACGTTACATCAACTACTAAAATTTCTACAAAACTCCCCATCTTGCCCTGTCAGTAGGGGACACTGAAGGGACTGGAAAGGCTACTGTCCATCAGATGGGATGTTAAGCTGTGGCCCTCTATGCACATTAAAGAGCATGCTGGATGGCCTTGATAGGAGGCTATCATGTCTCCCAACAGCTGTCCAGTGGGTCCTCTTCCCCAACCTACTCTGAGCCCTCGGGGTCCTTGTTACCTGGACATTTAAGCCCATTGTGTACAAAAAAGTGCTGCTCAAAGGTAAAACTACTCAACCCAGCTTCTAAAATTATGTTTATTTTAGAACAAAATTTTCCTGCAACAATTATTATTTGCATTTTAGTTAATTTTTGAGGTAAACTACTATGAGCAGTGGCATTTCTGTTAAAAGTTCTAGCCTAGGTAAGAAATAGCTTCCCTTAAAATGTTCTAGCCTTAAATAAATATTGAAAAAAAAAAAAAGATTGAGAAATTTGAGTGAAATCTTCGAATTATTTACAGTCATTTTTCTGCAAAAATTTTATTTTCAAAGTTATGAAGCTTCGAATGCGGCTTTCCATTCAAGTAACATGAAAGTGTTGAAGTGCTTTTGGCAATGTAGTACATGCAGTGATGAAATATGCTTAAATTGCACAACAGAAAAGAAAACAGAGAAATAATTAGTGAATTCCTACATGACAAAGATTACCATCAAAACTGCCTTCTTTTACTGCCAACTGTAGTATTGATCTGTAAGTTTCATCAGATGGTTGGAAAACAAACACTCCAGAATTAAAACAGTCTGGCCATCCAACATCCGGTACTGCTGACAATTCCTCTTTTTGGAATAATTCATCACAATTTTGTAAAACCTATAGTATAGATAAGTAAAAAATAAAATATTGCTACATGTTTAATAAATGGACATTGCATATATTTTTATAATATTGAGACTTCACCAGGGAAGATATAAAACAAAAAACAATTCATCAATGGGAAAACATAATTGTAGTAAAGAATTCACAAGCTAGAGAGCAATTTAATGCAAAATCATTAAAGGATAATTATTCTGATTTCTTCATTATGATCCAAGCAGCTATGAAACAATGCTGTTAATCTGGGAATGATCACACCTTGGTCTTATGACCATACCCCTGTGCATTTTTGAATGCCACAAATGATTTCTCTGGTATCTGCATGTGTTCTCTCACCCAGCTTATTTTGAATGCTCCCACAACACTGACAAAAGATTTAGCCATTTGTGAAATACACTTCACTTTTGCAGAGTAAGAAATTCATGAGTGGCCCCCTGGACCATAATACACTTTTTGATCTTAATCATTTTTCACCATATTTTGCTGTATTTTTCCACTGAATCTCACTTGTACAGCTAGCTCTGCTTAATGCAGTGGCATACCAGAAAATCTTGGAGGGCCCTTGTGCTTCATTTAATGTGCACCATCATATATTTGAATTTTAACTTTTGAAAATGTACATAATAAATATCTGACAAATAGTTTGGTTTTCATAATATATAATTCAACATTTTGTAATGAATCATTTTCACAACTTCATAAAATATTGCTTCAGTCGTTTTCATATGGGCATAAACAAAATTTGCATTAAAAAGTATACACAGTTTAATTATTTTGAATACGATTCATTTTCCTCCTCTTTTGCAAAAAATTATATAACAGCAGCAAATATGGAAAATTAAAAAAAAATACAGTGATAATATTGGAAACATTTCTAGTCTTAAGAGTTAAATAGGTTGGGCTTATTGAGAGCAATTGCAAGTCAGACAGAGAAAATGACGTCAGCCACGCTGTCATGGCCTTATGTTAAAGAAATTCAAGGTGAAGCTCAGGCTTTGAGAATGAGTTCTTGCTGACAAGAAGGAAGGAGAGGAATTTCTAGGATAGAAAATGAAGTTGATTGTTTATGGTCTGTTATTATTCATTCAAAGCTGTAGAAAACTTTTCTGGGCTGTTTCTTTAAAGAGTTATATATAACAAGTTTTATTTTTAGTTTAATTTCTAGATGCAAACCTAAAATGTGTGGGCCTTTTTATTTTGAAATTTATTTTTCATTTCATTTTGGATATAAATGTTTCAAATATAATCCCCAAATCCAAATATATGAAACACACACACTTTCAATATTTCTGAAGCCACACCATAACTTCCCATCAGTGCTACTGAATATTTATTCAATTTCAACCATTCCTATGGTTGAAATTGATTATTGACATAATTTAAAGTTGTCCTTTTCATATCATTAAAATTTTAAATATAGTCAAAAGTGGTTGCAACTGTGACACATACAAAATCATGAAGAATACATCTTTAAAAAATTCCTTATACAATTTGTTATGCCATCACTGTATGACTTATTTTTAGGGACTATAAACTGTCAAATGATCTCCAAGAACTTCATTACTTGCTTTTAGAAAAGAGTGAAAAATGTTGCTTTTTAGGTTTTTCTCACTTAAAAATGAATATTTTTTGTAAGGTATGCTTTCATTTCAAGTGTTTATGACATTCCTTGTTGAAGTTACTTTATCTGAAATTTGAATGGTTTTTTGGTGAGTAGGATGATGTGTCAGAAGTGAAGTTCAGAAAAATCTGACCAGCCAGCAGTTTTTGCTGCAAGTTTTGAAAGTAATAGGCATCACCAAAATATTCACTCACTGCTAGTGAGTGGATTTCCCCAGCACTGCTAATTGTTTTCTCACTGAAAATCATGGCACTAATTCTCATACACGTGTTTTTTTTTGGATACCTTACAAGTTATAAATCTCATGAACCATCTTAAATGATTTCTTTCATCATATTATTGTGCGTATCATTGTATTTCATTTATATTAATGCTTATTCAAGCTTA
Source organism: Ryuthela nishihirai (assembly GCA_038380435.1). Classification (NCBI taxonomy): domain Eukaryota; kingdom Metazoa; phylum Arthropoda; class Arachnida; order Araneae; family Heptathelidae; genus Ryuthela; species Ryuthela nishihirai. The sequence continues at coordinate 29,458,431 of JAWZYU010000026.1, forward strand.
TGTGCATTCAAAGCTTTTACTTAAATCTCATAATAAAATTTTGGCACAATAAAACTAGAAACTAATTTTGAATATATTTTCCTTACCACAATATCAGCATCTAAAAAGACACATTTTGTATATCTTGTTAATCTCCAGCAGTGGAATTTTGTAAATGTAACACCAAGGTCTGGACGAGTCAAGAGGGCCAAATTTGCTTCATCTTTACTATCAAGAACATTAACTTCTTCAACTAAATCAAAGACTGATGCTAATTGAGATCTAAATGATGAAAATTCATATAAATTATACATAAAAATAGTTTAATAAGTGCATAAAATGGAATTTTTTAAATATTCTGATATAAATTACATTTTTTACAATATAAACAATCTAAGCACATAAGTTCATGCAGGTTATTGCAATACTTAATACATAAAAAAAGCACTGATAAAATTTAAAAAGTTAAAGCATAAAAACAGCTTAATGAACATTTATATCATAATTCAAAGTGGCACAAGAAAAAATCATAACCCCAAGTAATTATGGAATCAGACTAGATTTAAACTCAGTCAATCTGCAGTTACCAATATACATGGATGGAAAGCTGAATTTGAAGATAAAAGAGAATTACAAGCCCAATTTACAAACTCCAAACAACACATTATGAAACATTAACTCACACATTATTAAAGACATTAAGTTTGAGGGCTTTTCTGCTTTATTGCAGATATTACAGCTGAGACAAAGCAATTTTAAATGAGTGTAACTTGTCTGCCAGTCTATGCTACAGTTTACTGCTACTCTGTTTGCTGTTATTAACAGTAAGCAAATATTGATGTTGCTACTACAAATAATGATATTTTTATAGATGAAAAATTCTGGTGAGCTATAAGGGTTGGGTTGTTTTACCTCTGAGTGGCACACAATGGGCTAAATAGCCAGGTCACAACGACCCTGAAGGTTCAGAGAAGGCCATCCAGTGTGTTTTTTAACGCACAGTTGTGATGGTCCACCCATTCACTTCTACTTTTCCTTAACCAGTTTAGCTTTATTTAAGTTATATTTATCATTTTGGTGATTTATTTCATTTGGACTAATCACAATTCTTACTTCTGAGTGGAAGGAGTTGGGTTTGCACAACTCCAACTTTTGTTTGTCAGCCGCTAATGAGCGCATGTAGGACACAACCCTCTTGTTAACGTGATCGTCAGATTATGCAAATGTTTTCCCAGTGAGCAAAAGACGCATGCCGGAATTATACACCACATGTTAAAACTAAGTGACGTTAGGTCACATGGTAGAGAATTGGAACTGTTAGTAGTAGTGTGCTGAGTAAGGAGTAGTATTGTTTAGTAGGAGCTGAAGTACATGGAGTATTTTGAATCAGTATGTGTAGATAGAAGGAGTTGTTAGTAGAGATTTAGGTAGATGTGAGTTATTAATACTCCAACTTTTGTATTCATCAACTGAATTGGTGAGTCTTTGAATTTTTTGGAAATAAACTGTTTGTTTGTTTTAGAAACTTTTAAATATTTTCTATTTTACTCTTGAGCAACATTAATTAATTTTTGACTAGATTTAAACTTTAATTAAACTTGACAATCCTTTTTGAATTCTTACTCGATAAGTAACACTAGATATACAAAACGAACCTCATTTCAACTTTATTCTGAAAGTTAATATTGTCTGGCACCCAACAAGCTATAAAAAATTTTGAATAAATTTGGATCGAGACAAAAGATCCAACTTAAAAGTTAATAATCTTTGGAGCATTACATGAGATATGGCTCTCCCACACACACACACACAGCCATAGCTCAATGTCCCATCCAACAGATGGTGGCCTTTCCAAGCCCATCAGCATCTCCCTACTGACCGTGGGCAGGATGGGGAATTTTGCAGAGATAAATCTCAACACTGGCCCAGTCGGAACTCAATGAGCTACAGGGAAATGAACAAATGCTTTTAAAATAACAAATCATAACACACTTTAAACTTTCAAAAATTTCATGTTAAAATATACAATGATTAAATGATTATTATTACGGTGCAAAAATTATATGCATTTGTTCAAACAAAAAAAAAGATCACAGGTTAAAAGCTTTTACTTTGGTATTTATTTTAATGCTGATGGCAGTGCAATTTAGTTTCTCTTCTGACTAATATAATATTGGAGGTAAGCCTTATGAAAGTTAAATAAACTACATTTCATTAGGGCAAAAATTAAAATTTACAGAAACCCTAGGTAAAGACATTTGTCAATCATTTTGCAGCTGTCACAAATGCATGCTACCCTTTTGATTTCAGTAAATAATGGTGGTTTTTTGTGTGTTCAATTACATTATAGAAATACAAATGACGTAAAAACATAAATGTAAAACAGAATAAGTAAATGATACATAATAAGAAAACAAGTATCACTATTGCAAATATGAAGAAAAAAATACTTTTTTTTAGTTTCAACTGTTTTTGCTAGTTAGTTACATTCTTTCAAGCTATTTTACTCTGAGTTGCACTATGTGCTACGCAATAGACAAAATTATTAGATTATAACATTGAGTTCTTTTATTTCTGAGTGGTATTGTTTTCACTTAATGGACTAAATAGCCAGATCACAAGGACCCAGATCTGGGTAAGGGTAGGAGATCCACTGAACAGCTGTTAAGAGACAAATGGAACTCTCCTGTCAAGGCCACCTACAATTTTTTTTTATAGGGCAGGAATCTCAAATTTATATCATATAGGGGTCAAATCAGTTACTTCTCAAACAATGACACAATGTATTTTATTATAAGTAATAATACATGAAACATAATTGCTGTTTTGGTATTTAAATGTTACATATTTTTAATACTAAAATATAAACCTAAATTTCATTTGTAGTGGCATTACCATTGGCTAAACAAGATTATAATACCATATTCATGAGAGATCATCACAGCCACCAGGCAAGTAAGCCACAGTCCTCTACAACAATTATGATAGAACATACTGCTTGTGGGCCATACAAAACGACTTCATGGGCCACATGTGTATGATCCTTGATATGACTCTCAAATACACATGGACATAAATTAATATAATTAATATCCCTTTAGTTTCCACTTCCTATATATTTTATATTTAACACTTGGGGAAAGTAACTTTATTTTTTACTTTAGAATAAATACATTCAAGGTTGGAACACTAATTATAATAAACTTGAATTCAATTTCAGTTAGTTTGGTACTAAATTTAGCCCCTTGTGCTCAAATTTAATTATTATTATTTGGGCACATTACAGTATCTGAATGTGGAATTTAGGTTTTCAACAGTTTCTCTTTAAGAAAAAACACAAACTACTTCATAATAAAGACCTTAATTAAATGAAAATTTTAATATCCATCTATATTCACTAAGTAAGCAGAACACCTGCTTTGAGGAACTCAACTTTGAATCATAAGTTGCACATCCCTGCTTTATAACATTTTTTCTTGCTCTCTAAAATTCATTGTAAAAAAAAAAACATTTTTAGTGTAAAGTTGCTTCATTAAGTCTAGGGAATAGTTTTATTATTTTTATTATTCTAATAATAATAAATATAAGTTTTGAAACTAGTATTAAAAGTAATAGTCAAGTTGTCAACTCCTTCTTTTCAAACTAATAATCTTGGGTTGAAACCAGGATTCAAACTCGGTTCCCTTTTATCACTAGCCAAGCCTTTGGTAACAGGATTCAGAAAATGCAAATAATAATAATAAATAGTTTGCCAGAACCTATAAAACACAAGTTTTTTTTTTCTTTCAAAGCTAATCGGGCAAATCATTGTTTCCACTCTTAGTGTAAATCTCTTGACCTTCACACACCAACACCTAAGGATGTACCTCGGGAGGGGGACCAGAGAACCTCATATTATATGCTCGACATTAAAAATGGATTTAAAAAATAAAGAAAATAGAACATTTAAACCTTTCTTGTCCGATGGAATGTTTTAGTAATTGGCAAATTCTATTCGTCTTATTTTCTGACCCATGATTATCAAGCATTGTTCCCTAGACTTATTCCAACACAACAATATTGGAAAAGTCTCTGAAAAAGTGACATGAGAAATTCAACTTCTGTAGATCAATTTACATTTTGCCATTAATATCAATTTTCCAAAAAATCTATCTGCTGGGAAACCTGTCAGACTGTACTACCCCTTTCCCTTCACAAAAATTGAAAGACATTTTTCAACATTAAAGTGGCCGAGTGGTTAGCACGCTTGGCTACTGATCTAAGGGACCTGGGTTCGAGCCCCGGATTAGGCATGGATGTGTGTGACGTTTTTCTGCTGAGGTCCTGCCATCCTCTCAGATCTCCTACTATGGCATATAAACTGACAGGCTCCTGTCAGACCTCTGTGGCAAGCAGCTGCTTGAGGGGGTATTTATTTTTTTTTTATTTATACTGTCATGAAAGTGCCTCTTAAGATTTTAGAACTTAGGACAGCCACCAATTTCACTGGTATCTCAGTTCACACTTGGTTACAAAGTAGCCCAGGCAGAATATAACTAAAAACAATATGATATTTTTAAAAAGCAGCCAGCAATGGCATTCCGATTTTTGAAGATGGCCTAAGTCTGAAAAGAATGTCCAGTAACTTTTCAACAGCACCAATAGATTGCTGCTACCTGCAGCTAACCAAATGGAAAATTTAAACAAAGAAATCCTCACACTTTTATACTACCTTACCTTATTTTTTCAGACACATCTTTTGTAATGATCACTGCTAGCTGTTTGGATGTTTGCACACCACGGAGACTGTGTGCTAACACAAGAGCTCCAAGAGCGTATGTGTCATTAGTGGCACAAGTAACAAATGCTTGGTTTTCCACTGTAAAAGCAAGAGGTAAATTATTGTAATAATGTAAAAATAAGGACATATAGTAAGTAATAGAGAAGTGTACAAATTAGTCAGACCTCATATCAGAAATTTCAAGCTACAAATTCAATTTTTTTATATTAACATATAAATTTTTATAACTTGACATCTTTTTCTCAGTGGAAATATTTCTGGGTAACAACTAGCTATATAAAACAAAATACTATATGAAAATAATTAAATCTATTTTTGTCAATGCTAATCTGCAATATTGTTAGGATAAGCTATGTCTAGATAATCAGGTATATAAACTTCATTTCAATCACAGCAAATGGGAGATGAAGTTTAATCCTCATGTGCCAGATATAATCCCAAAAGAGAAAACAGGAATCTACAATCCAAGTTAAATTCTGTGAACATGCATCACTCTTACCAAACTTCTCTTCAAAGATAGTTATATAGGCATGTTTGTTTAATTAATGGTAATGTACAGCACTTCCCTGAGCTTGAAAACTACTCCCCTGGAAGAATGTTTTTAACTTTTGTACCACAGCATTATCGTGTTATTAAATTATTATAGAATTATAGTTGTGTTTAACCTTATTATTATATAGGCAAAAATACAGCATTAGAAAAAAGAAAAACTTTCCCATATTGGTGAATTGGATAAAAAAAAAATTCTGATAAAAAAAAAAAACTCTGAAGAATACATTCCCCAAATACACTCAAAAGATAGTGATTGACTCAATGGTGTATAACATCAGCAGTAGACAAGAGTTTGTGGCTTTCAATACTCAAAACACCTGACGTGTCAATGGGAGGTCATAGTTTCAGATCCCACATGGCTCAAGACAATTTTTCCTCTATACCCATCTTTATCCAATTGATTAAAAAGCTTGATAGGGATTAAATACTTATATTTCAAACTTGGAGAAAGTACCAAAATATTTCAAAGTTCTCGAAAAAATATAAAGTTTGCAACCTAATTAGAAACACATTTAAAACAGAACTAATTAATATTGTATTCTGGCTTTTCTGCCATTTATCAATGACAATACTTGTAAGTTTTTTTTTTAACTTAATAACATAATAATGTAAATAAGAAATTTTCCAGAGTTTGAATGTGCATACCACAAATACATAGAAATAGCAAGTTTATAAAATATAATATCTGAAGCTTTTCCAGTGTGATATAATTTGTGATATTATAAAAATTAGATTAGAGGTATACAGTGCAGTAATTAAAATTAAAATAATTAATTCTCTGTGAAACTTAAATGTTTTTAAGCACTTCAGCACATGGACTATGCTATCAAGTATTAATAATATTATGCACAAATATATATGCTTTTTCAGTGTGATATAATTTATATTTAATAAGATCAAAATCCTCACATGAAAGATGAATAAGTACACATCTGCTTCATAAGCTCATAATAGCGTAAAACTACACCATTGATATTTCTGTGTCCCATCTAGAAATATGCAAAGTGAACATATTGCTCCCCCAAATCTAAAAATGTAACTGTTAGATCACTGCCTACAAGACATCCCAGTTTTTTTGAATAAATGTCATGAAAATTTTACCAGAAGTGTCCCCAGAATTTACTTTTAGATATTTTTTAAATTTTAAATTAATTGTATAACAAAAGTAAATCTTTTACAAATAGAATAGCAGTGGTAACACTGTTATAAACAAATTCAGTTAGTAATGAAAATGACTGAAAATTTGAGGCTAGAATTTTAAAATTAAAGTTGTCAAAATTGTGAGCTGCCAAATTAGAGTGACCACACATCCCCAGAAAATGGAAATGTGTGGTCATCCTAGTTTACAACTCACAACAGAATTCGAATTTAATTTTCAAGTCCCCAGATCTTATTCTAAAATTTTGGTCAGTCTAGCTTACATGTCAATATATTAGTTATTAATGATTTCTACTCTTTACATGCATCTAAAGTGCTATAGTTCAGATGACACAGATAATATCAGATCTTTTTCAGCGTTTGTCACCTTGAGCATCTAATTGAAATCAACAAATTTCAATTTCCTATACCCAGTTGTCATCAAATTCCGATCAAGATTTTCTAATTGCGCATTTCATGTGAAAAAGGAGAGCTTAATAAAAACTCTAAGAAATGTAAAAAGATCTACATCATAAAGTAACTTTTTTTCTTTTGCACCTCATTCAGCAAATCTGTAATAATATTCGACCTATTCAAATTTATCTAATAACCCTTTTTATTTCCTTCCGTTTCAAATTAAATCACCATTTCTAATAGAGTAGTCTGCTGTTAATACGCAGTTACGCTCCTAATGTTATTAAACCTCTAGTATACATTACCTGTTACATTAGTAACGTTTTACTAATTGTTACTAATTAACCCTGTTATATTATTTTACACCAGAAAAACAAAAAAATAAATTTATATGAATTACAAATGTAAAAACAGACAAGACATACTATTTCTTACAAACTCAACCATTAACCAATTACCCTTATTGCAAGAAACTTTTAAAATAACGAAAATAGTTAGCAACTAAAAACAACTAAACTTCAGCCAAATTCCTTGCTTCAGCATGCCTACCAATGCCTACACATGATTCACGTGCGGTCGCCGTAAAGGTCATCTTGTACTTAAATTTTTTCCACCATATAACGGAATCGAATGATCTAATGGTTAATATATCGGCCGAGGAGCTCTTCCTGCTAAGATTTCCTCATTCTGTGGATTTAAAAAGAACGCATTTGATACCTACCTATTTGCATACAACAGAAAATCCGAAAGTAACCACATTAACTGCAAAGAAGCTAATTCTATTATTTCATTAAGGTGTCGTGCTAAAAACTTTAAAAAGAAATTTAACAGTAACAAATTTATTTAGCATTAAGTTATTTTTCATCGAAGTTTCATAGTGGAAATTGATTTTCGAAATCAAAAAAGTACTCAAAAAAGAAAAAACTTAATTAATTTAACATTTCAATACAAAATTTCGAAACTCGTTTAGTACATGGTTTAGTCCCTATGCATGTGATAGACATAAAATTATTGCAACAAAATACATATAATATGCATTAAAATATATTACAGTTGTTTAGTTAAATTTAGGTTTTAATTTTTTTTTCTAGAATATAATTCAAGTTTATCTTTCTAAAAATCTAGTTTTAGGTGTTTAAAATATTTTTAGTGTTACGAAGACAAGATTCACGCCTAAAATCTAACCTAATATATCATCATCCTAACAACAGTAATATACTCTGAGTGATCATTAAATTACGATTATCCCAATTCAGAATTGGACTTCCCAGTAGACTTCTATAAAACAAGCCCAGTAGACTTCTATAAAAGACAGTGCAGCACCGCACGCGAGCTAAGTGTAGTCAAAGAATAAGGAAGGAATATTTATTCTTTGTTGTAGTCGCAGAGTTATGGAGTGTAAACATTGCAGTCATGGGAAATTTTAGGGATATCAGTATTCCAAAAGGGCATGATATTTGAAGCTCAGGCATCACATGCCTCATTCTTGGAAATGGCACATCTTGTTGATTGTTCACAGTCCGCAATGGTTAAGGTGTTCACACAATGGCGTCCAACAGGTGAAGTCGCCTCCCACCGACAAAACTGTCATAGCTGGATGCCCGTGGAGAGTGAATACCTATTCATTTACTGGTAGGTCATGGAAGCAGAGTTGACATCTGAGTATAATTTGGGGAGTGCAGGTGGAATATACCAAATGGCAATGAGCTGCACTCTCACATGTATGGGGTTCCAGAACAGGACCACATGACATACTCCTCACCAGAGATCGCCATCACAAGCGCATGCTGTGGGGTCTGTGTTGGCATCGGGGGAGTTGCCAATGGCGCCGGAATCACAGGGCGGTGCTGGCGCTGCACGAGCCCGTTCCACGATATCTGACGCTTATGTGCAAAATAAAATTGAATGATCAACCGCTCGTACTTCATTGAATTTTAATACGTATTGTGTGCTTGGCTACTGATCTACGGGACCTGGGTTCGAGCCCCGGGTAAGGCATGGATGTTCGTGATGTTTTCTGCTGAGGTCCTGCCATCCTCTCAGATCTTCTACTGTGGCATATAAACTGACAGGCTCCTGTCAGACCTCTGTGGCAAGCAGCTGCTTGAGGGGGTATTTATTATTTATTTTATATTATACCATCTATCGTCAAGACAGCATATTATAAATTTTCGTTACTTCGTACAAAAATATTTTTTTCTTTTTATCGGCGAACAATTAGTCGCCCCCCTCTCCCCCGCACCGCGCATGCCATAAAACAGCTTTGGGGTGCAATTTCCACTGCTCATCTTGCTTTTACAAATCATGCCGTTACAAGATAAAATTTTTTAGCGGCATGATTTTTTTTCTTTGAGCGGGAGTTCATAATTTGTACATTGTTATTGATTTCCTGACTGGAGAAGGCTACATTCATTAACAGGTGAAGATTTGGAAGCCAAGGGTGTTTCATTACCAAAAAAGTATCCTGAAATAAATGGAGATCGATTAACAATTGAAAAAAAATGTTTAAAACACCAAATAAATCAAATTCTGAGAATGGAAAATCCATCTAAATTGTATCTCTTGGATGTATTAAATATACTTGGCAGATGGGAATTACAAAAAAGTTACACAAATGTAATAGTGGCTCTAAAAATATTCTTGACCATACCAACAACAGTAGCTACAGCCAAAAGACGTTTCAGCAAATTAAAAAAAAAAAAATTCCCCCTCAAGCAGCTGCTTGCCACAGTGGTCTGACAGGAGCCTATCAGTTTATATGCCATAGTAGAAGGTCTGAGAGGATGGCAGGACCTCGGCAGAAAAACGACACAAACAGCCATGCCTTACCCGGGACTCAAATTAAAACTTGTTAAAAATTATTTAAGATCAACATCAGTATAGGAGCGTACATCATCACTTTGTTTCCTATCAATCGAGCGAGAACTGACTCAAAAAATTAATTTTCATGAGATTATTAACGATTTTGGCAATGAAAAAGAAAATTACTTTAAAAAATAATTACTGGCATAATTAATTGCAATTTCTTTTGCAATTATTTATGTGCAATTAATATTATTAATGTAACTGTATTAAAATAATGACAATAAATAAATATAAAATAAATAACGTGTATTTTTTATCAATAACTGAACAAGGGCGGACAATTACAAATTTGCCAAGGGTGCCAAAATCCTAGCTAGGCCTCTGGTCTGCAACATACCGGTTGAACAATCGAGGAGTGGAAAAGTGTTGGACCGATGAGTCAAAATTTCTGTTACACCACACGAAAGGATGACTTCATGCATATTTCAAACAAACAAGAAGATCGACCCTTCGTGCAATGTCCCCACTGTCCCAGTGAGTGGTATCATGATATGGGGGGGCATGTTTTGATGGTTCGAATTAGGACCTCTGGTGTGTATCAGTCAACGTGTGACAGATCTGAGTTGGTTGGTTGGCCGATTGTTTTACCTCTGAGCGGCACTTTTTTGCACACCATGGGCTAAATGGCCAGGTCACATGGACCCCGAAGGCTCAGAGAAGGTTGGGGAGGAGACCCATTGGAACAGCTGTTGGGAGACAGATGATAGCCTCCCATCAAAGCCATCCAGCGTGTTCTTTAACGTGCACAGGGTATGGCTCTCCCACACACGGGACCACAGTTTAACGTCCCATCCAATGGCCTTTCCAAACCCATCGGTGTCCTCTACTGACTGTGGGCAGGGCGGGAAGTTTTGTGGAGATAAATTTCAACACTGACTCAGCTGCGACTCGAACCTGGGAACTGCAGATTATGAGCCTGGCCGCCCCCGACAGATCTGGGATACTGGCATCTTTTATCAGCCCACATGCAATTTGCCATGTTGCAATTGTTCCCAGACAGCGATAGAATGTTCCATGTCGATAAAGCACCATGTCGCCCTGACTGTAAAAGAGCGGGTCGAGGAACACACAACAGATATCAACTATATTTTCTGCCACCGAATTCACTGGATATCAATCCCATCGAACACTTATGGGACAATCTGGAAAATTGTGTGAGATGTAGAGATCCGCCACCATTCTCCATTCACGAACTGTGAGATGCCTTGCAGACCGCATGGCTACAAATTCCTTTCAACATCTTCAGACTTCTATCTAGTAGTGGAACTGATAGCAAAGTGGCTAGAGGCAATTATCTGTGCGAAAGGTGGCGTGCAATGTAGTACAGTGGATCCCCGATATAACGCGCATGTCGGGCGGGAAACAACACTCGCGTTATAAGGTGAACCGCGTTATACCGAGCGGTTCAATAAATTTCACAATAAACTTCGATAAATATAATAATAAATAATAATAACGACACAATAAATTTCACACTGTAAGCTTTTCTTTTACTCATCATGCATACAATAATTAAACACTATTCAAAATACTTGCAGGAACTCAATACATACACAATTACTCAATACGCAGTAACAATAAAATGCGATACTCACTAACGCCGCACGGACCTGTATAAACATGTTTGAACTTATCGCGAACATCGCCCGCGCTATAACCGAGTGCGCGGTATAGCGAGCAGCGCTATAACGAAGGTCCACTGTATCTACAAAGTTAAATTTAATGATTTCATCATATTCTTAAACGCTTTGCGACCTCCTTCCATGCTGTTCACGATTCTCCTAGGGGTTGCAACCGACAGTTTGAAAATTTCTGATAGAGGGTATAAAAGTTTTTATCTCTAAAAAAATAACACGATTTTAAACAATTGTTCCACTATGTGTCTCCAACTCACATACAGGAGAACTCACATACAGGAGATGATAATAACATGGTATGCATAAAATGAAAATTAATAATTCGTAACAAGTTTAATATATAACGTAATATGTGATTTAACCCTTTCAGGACCATAAAGTTTCTAAGAGTAAATATTAGTATGTAACTGTTTATTTTAGTTTGTTTATACGTAAAATAAATAAAAATCATAAGAAAAATACATAACAATGTGTAGTTTTTTTGGAATTTTATGGGAAATATTTTTCCCAATGGACTATAAAGGTAACACAAATTATAGTTAGGCTTATTATGCAATGTCTTTTATTTATTGGTTTTTAGAACAAAATGTTAACTAAAATAATACAAAATTATGAAATAAAATTACAATACAAAATGATGTGCTAATTATGGTATTCGGCGAAGCAATTTCTTTTGGTAGTGAGGCAAAGATGGACATTGCACATAGTACAAATATTATGCGTCCTGAAAGTTCTTTTTTTTTCTAAACGTTCCTGTTTACGTAATTGCGTTCGGCATACGTTCTGTTTTGACATTCTGTATAAAAAATGCAGATAAGGTTATAATTAAATACGACAATCACCAATTTTAAAATGGGAATAATGTTTCCCTTGGTCGTGAAAGGGTTAAGTTATAAAAACTTATCCTCCTTACTTCTCTCCCTCAAAATATCGGGAATTTGGAGAAAATATTGGAAATTTGTTAAAATAAATTCCGTTTAACTCCGTAAGACCATGGTCAATCATATCGGTTTACATATCGAATAAAAGCTTATGACTTGGGAAGTGTCATAAGAAGTGATGTGCTGGAGACAGCTTAGCCTTCTCGCGCAAGCTTCTTGTTTAAATTTTTGAAAATCAGTGAGTAAGTGGCAACAGGGGCTAGGTTTCGTCAACGAGTAGGAAAGATGCATACATCTATTAATCAATAAGGCATATGAATTTGTATTAAATTAATTATATTACCTACTTTTATATTGCCAATATAGTATATATTACCGATATATTTTTCAGTAAAAAAGTTTCATAATGGCAAATAGGCAATATTTCAAATTTAATGCTGTTTTATCATTCCGATTTTCTCATTTGAGCGAGATTATTAATTAACATTTTATTAAAACATTTGGTAATACACCCATGGTCATAGGTATTGAAATCATACTCATATCGATGGAAGTAATCCTTTCGCTTTGCTTTTCTCTTACTACTTGTGTAATTCTGTTCGTAATTTTAATGGAGGAAACCTTCAACGATAAAGAACGGAAAATGACAACGTGTGACTTCCTGGAAGAGGGCGGAAACATCCACTTCCTGCTAAAGTCTTTGAACTGCTACCAGATGAAAAAGAAACGTGTTTCCAGAAACTTATTTCTTAGTACTGCCTTTTTGCGTTTACACTTATGCGAAGTCTTCAAGGTTTAATTGTAGAATTGGAATACATAATATTTATTTTTATTTTATATCAAATCAAATATTTAACAAATGTGGCGAAAATTTTTCTATTAGTTTAATATTTTTACTTCATTATTAAACCCTGCTTACCATTTTCTTTTCATAACCATCATGGTTTAAATGAATTTTTTTTAAATATCTAAATTATCTTGCATGACAAAAATTAACCAATGGTGAATATGGGTATCAAGAAATAACTCCCTGTCCAGTAGCACCACGATTAACAACTCTTTTGCTGATAGAAATGGCAATCAAATATAAGATAATCAGTATCGATATAAATGTAAATTCAATTCCTTGAAATAAAATCTAAATACATGGTCGAAGTACTAAAATTAAGATGAAGGGAGAAGGCGGGGGGGGGGGGGGTTAGCTCAATGGGTAGCATGTTAATATTCATCTATATTCACTAAGCAAGCAGAACACCTGCTTTGAGGAACTCATGAATCATAAGTTGCACATCCCTGCATTATAATGTTTTTTCTTGCTATCTAAGATTCATTGTAAAAAAAACAACATAATTTTAGTGTAAATCTTCATTAAGTCTAGGAATAGTTTTATTATCCTTATTATTCTAATAATAATAAATATAAGTTTTGAAACTAGTATTAAAAGTAATAGTCAAGTTGTCAACTTCTTCTTTATCAAACTAATAATCTTGGATTGAAACCGGGACTCGAACTCAATTCTCTTTTATCACTAGCCAAACCTTTGGTAATGGGATTCAGAAAATGCAAATAATAAAAAATATTTCGCCAGAACCTATAAAACACAAGTTTTTTTCCCTTCAAAGCTAATGGGGCAAATCATTGCTTCCACTCTTAGTGTAAACCTCTTGACTTTCATACACCAACACCTAAGGACATACCCCGGGAGGGGGACCAGAAAGCCTCGTATTATATGCTCGATACTAAAATTGGATTTAAAAAATAAAGAAGTAATGAATTTTATTTCATATAGAACATTTAAACTTTTCTTGCCCGATGGAATGTTTTAGTAATTGGCAAATCCGATTCTTCTTATTTTCTGACTCCCCCTCCCCCGAAACTAAATCTTGGGTACGTGCCTGCCACCACCAAGATTTCACATTTTGAGCATCAACAGATTGTTTCGAATATTCGTTTAAAGCAATAGTTCGAATCTTTTTGGGCTGAATTTTACCAGCTATTACTTTTTTAGCGCATCCCTTCATAGAAGGCTATGTTAATCTAAGAAATATTCGATATTCTGTTAAACTTATTTCCACAGAAAAACTCAAGAAACGTCAGAAATAGTGCCTCGTTGGGAACCATTGGTTTAAAGAATTGCCTTTTTTTAAACTTTTCCCTCAGCTAGATGGCGCTACTAAAACAATTGGTAGATTAGGAAAGGACGAATCTGAATATTTTATCAATACTCATCTAAACCAGAAAAATTTGCATTGCTTTCTAAACATAAAAAAAGGTGAATATCTGCAGAAGGACAGTCGAGAAAGTGAAAACCACAACTTGCCGTTTGAAAACGCGCCTCGAACGCTAAACCTATCCAAAACCCCGGTTAGAAACTGCGGCCTATATTAAGTACACTTCTATTTGAAAGTGTTATCTGAAATTAAAAACCTAACGCGATATTTTTCCCATATTGGGACATTTTGTTGGCAAAATCTTTGCAGCCCACACTTTAGTTGCTATTTGTTTTTCGTAGCACGTTTGATTTCTCTGTATTTTACCACAATTTTAATGTTTGGAAGACTTTTCTTTCCCTTTGGTGAATATATTAATTTTTAAAGTGTCAGAAGAGTGCAAAGATGTAACTTATTTATTTTTTAATTTATGCTTTATTGCTCAAAATGTTATTTTGTTCGCCGTGTAATAGAACTATGTCAGCAACTTTGCGATAAGGTTCAAAAGAAATATTTTCTGCTGAAAAACCTATCTTGGTCACAAATGCATCCATTATTAGAAAGCGGAACCGTTAAGGGCTCATGGGAATTTATGATGGAATCACTAATATGTGGTTATAGAAATATACACTAGAACTGGCCTATCTGCAAATGCCGACCAGTGGCGCACTCAGGATTTAATCTTGAGGGGAGCCGATTGGCCCTCTGGCCCGGCTCGGGCAAACGAAGTAGCGCTCGGTCCGCCCGATTCGATCGCCTTGTGTTCACAGCGGCCGTGATCCCGAGAGCTATAGGGTATTCCCCCCTTATGTGACCGCTAATTCATAAGTAGTATCGTCCCATGGCCGAGTGGTTAGCGCGCTTGGCTACTGATCTAAAGGACCTGGGTTCGAGCTCCGGGTTAAGACATGGCTGTTTGTGTCGTTTTTCTGCTGAGGGCCTTGCAATCCTCTCAGACCTTCTACTATGGCATGTAAACTGACAGGCTCCTGTCAGGGAAAGCAGCTGCTTGAGGGGGTATTTATTTTTATTTTATAGAAACAGAAGACACGACACAACATAAATATAAAAAATAAATTTTAATTTAGAAAATTTTTCAAAAATCTTTTCTTATGTTTTTTTTTTCCTTTTTTTTTGGAAGGTGCCAGGGCCCCTTGCCCCCCCCCCCCCCCCCCCCCCCCCCCCCCCCCTCTGGGTGCACCACTGATGTCGACACGCGGCTCATAAAAGAAATCATCAATATACTGACTCTGGCTGTTTACATTTTTTGACGAAACGTTTTCAAGTGCATAACTGAATGATTTTGCTAATTCATATTGCTCATTAAAAAAGCATGCTTTTGTTTCTCTTTATAAAGATATTTTTGATCCTAAAAAATATAGTTTTCTTTTGCAAATCGTTGCTCATTAGAAATGTATGTTTTCGTTTTAAACAAAGAGCCATAAGGAAAAGTCTGTAAGAATATATTTCTTTAATTAGTGGCTCTTCACTAAGTTTGTGTTATCCAGCCCAATACTGTAGATACGTTTTTAAATATGAATTCAGAAAATTCAGAGTAGAAATGGATGCATAGGCGTCGTCAGGGGGTGGCAACAGGGATGGAAAAAATTCATCGAAAAAGCATTATATGTTGAATAATATGAGGTGTACGAAACAATTAATTTTTTTCCTTAATGAAATGTGATTTGTTTTACTTTTTTTTTTGGAAGCATATCACATATTTTTATTCATTAATACGAAAAAACATTTGTTACATGCATATGAATAATAAATTTTTGCTTCCTTGTTTCTTTTTGATTTTCAGGTTCGAATCCCAGCTGGGTCAGCGTTGAGATTTATCTCCGCAAAAATTCCCCGCCCTGCCCACGGTCAGTAGGGGACACCGATGGGCTTGGAAAGGCCGCCGTCCGTCGGATGGGACGTTAAGCCGTGGCCCCATGTGCGGGAGAGAAATACCCTGTGCACGTTAAAGAACACGCTGGATGGCCTTGACGGGAGGCTACCATCTGTCTCCCAACAGCTGTTCCAGTGGGTCTCCTTCCCCAACCTTCTCTGAGCCTTCGGGGTCCATGTGACCTGGCCATTTAGCCCATGGTGTGCAAAAAAGTGCCGCTCAGAGGTAAAACAACCCAACCCAAATCCTTTTGATTTCGGGCATTCTTAGCAGTATTATAGTATAATGTGTAGATGATTGTTATATTCGCAACTACGCTCATTAATGAACTGCTGGTCAGTAGTGGACGCTGATGGTCTTGGAAAGGCCACCGTCCATCGAATGAGACACAAAGCCGTGGCACTGTGTGGGAGAGAGCCATAACCTGTGCACCGTTAAAGAACATACTGGATGGCCTTGACGGGATGACTGTCTCCTAACATCTCTCCAGTGGTTCCCCTTCCCCCAACCTTCTTTGAGCCCTCGGGGTTCTCCGATTTTTCCGATGTGATACTCCGCAAAGTTCTCCGCCCTGCCCACGGTCAGTAGGGGACACCGATGGGCTTGGAAAGGCCGCCGTCCGTCGGATGGGACGTTAAGCCGTGGCCCGTGTGCGGGAGAGCCATACCCTGTGCACGTTAAGAACACGCTGGATGGCCTTGACGGGAGGCTACCATCTGTCTCCCAACAGCTTTTCCAGTGGATCCCCTCCCCCAACCTTCTCTGAGCCTTCGGGGTCCATGTGACCTGGCCATTTAGCCCATGGTGTGCAAAAAAGTGCCGCTCAGAGGTAAAACAACCCAACCCTACCCGATGTGATAACGTTCATAGACGAAGAAAAGTGACAGAAAATTTCAAATTTCCACTTCAAAATGTCTAATGAAAGTGTTTGATATGCAACTGGATTTTTTTGAGGTAAGTATGTAGAATTTTCTGAGAAACGCTAAAAAAACAGACTGTGCAAAAATTTTAAGATTAAACAGTAGTTTTATTTCGCTTTATTGAAAAGCACTTTTTAATTTACCAATAAAAGCTGTTTCATACTTCATGGGAGAGGGGGGGGTTACTTTATTTCGGGTGCTAATAACTGTGATACCAGTCACACTTAAGCTTCAAACAATAGTCAAAACTAAAAGTAACTAAACGGTGTCAATACTGTCTGTAAAACACTGGTAAAACACGCAGTGACTGCACATTACGCAACCTATAAAGAGACTGGCTTGTACAGTCGCTCAAAAAAGTATCCGAACACCATGGTTGATTACAGAATTCAGAAAAAATATCTGGCAACGATTATTTCAGAAATTAGTGATCTGGCAAACTTCGTGTCACGTGATACGATTTTTTTCTCGGAATAAATAATTTTTTAACGTATTCTGGAAAAAGAAATCCATTGGTGTCAAATCGTAATTTTTCAAGAGCCACGAGATCTGTTAACTTCTACCAATTCACCGATTTCGAAATTTGGCATTTAAGCATTATATGCGACACTAGCGCCACCATGTGATACACTTATCCATG
This sequence comes from Ryuthela nishihirai, assembly GCA_038380435.1. NCBI lineage: Eukaryota > Metazoa > Arthropoda > Arachnida > Araneae > Heptathelidae > Ryuthela > Ryuthela nishihirai. Next base: position 29,476,340 of record JAWZYU010000026.1, read on the forward strand.
ACGTCATAGCAAGACTGAGAGTTTCTTGACATTTTGGGTACACAGTTACTTTCGTTACTTAATCATTTAATGAAACATCATTCTTTAAAATATAGGTGTTCTTTTATAATGATGACCCTGTATAAAAATAATTGAATATTTTTTTATCAGTTATGAAAACAAAAAAAGAAAACTTATCATAGCGATTCATTCTCAAGAAATAGTTCATTGATTTTTCAAGAAATCTTTGGACCATTAGGCCATCTTCACCAGAAAATGCAAAAAAATGAATTGAGAGAACACACAAAATCGATGTTTATATTACGAAAACTTGAGTGACTGAAGGTCGGCCTTGAGATAAAGCGTCAGATATTTCAGTTCAAATCAACCTCGTTCGTTCAAGCACTTTGTTTAGTCAATCTTCCACCGCTCGGAAAGTTCTTGAGGCCAAAATTTTTGACTAAGTTCACCGTGTTTCCGCACAGACTTTAGATGATTGGATCAGTCCTGGGCTGATCAATTCGATATAAAGGCAAAAATGACTGTAACACTAATGTGTGGGGGCGGGGGTGGCTCAGTGGTAGCGCGCCAGGCTCGTAATCTGTAGTTCCCAGGTTCGAGTCCCAGCTGGGTCAGCGTTGAGATTTATCTCCGCAAAATTACCCGCCCGCCCACGGTCAGTAGGGGACACCGGTGGGCTTGGAAAGGCCGCCGTCCGTCGGATGGGACGTTAAGCCGTGGCCCCGTGAGCGGGAGAGCCATACCCTGTGCACGTTAAAGAACACGCTGGATGGCCTTGACGGGAGGCTACCATCTGTCTCCCAACAGCTGTTCCAGTGGGTCCCCTCCCCCAACCTTCTCTGAGCCTTCGGGGTCCATGTGACCTGGCCATTTAGCCCATGGTGTGCAAAAAAGTGCCGCTCAGAGGTAAAACAACCCACCCAAATCTGCACGTACTATCGGAGGTGGTACAGTGTCACATTAAATGGGTTTATATTGCCAGCAATGATTTTTCCCTTTCCCTAAGGTGGGGAGGTAATGAGATTTTCTTTCTGCATTATGGGTACATACTAAATAAAACATTACTATTTATATTTACCAATTATTAATTAGTTTGAATTTACACTATTAGAGGGTGCTGAAGACAGAAAATAAGCTTCATTCTCTTTGAAAACGAGAATATCATATATTCGCCAGAAACGATGAGATTTCTCTAGTTGTTTAGGTATTAATTACCTTCTGAGGCAATTTCTCTTGACGCATTGCTGTTGTTTGATATTCAAACTTCCCTATCTCTTTAACATGAAATAATATTGTTGAAAATCAAAATTAAATGCATCTCATGGAGATCTTTAATTTATCTTTAGTCACATTTTCCCATAAAAAACCTAGAAATTCTAAGTTTTTTTCTGTAGACAGTATATTAATCACATAGTATCTCAATACTTTTACATCATGCATTTTTTTTTTGGTAGTATTCAGCATTTTTATATTCCTTAATTTTTAGGATCCCGATATTTCTATATTAAATAATATTTCGTTATTGTGCTGATGCTATATTCTGTAGTATCTACGATACTTTTGGATTATGTGTAGTGTCCTGGTATTTTGTATTATTAGGGTTGTTTTATCTCTGAGCGGCACTTTTTTGCACACTATGGGCTAAATGGCCAGGTCACATGGACCCCGAAGGCTCAGAGAAGGTTGGGGGAGGGGACCCACTGGAACAGCTGTTGGGAGACAGATGGTAGCCCCCCGTCAAGGCCATCCAGCGTGTTCTTTAACGTGCGCAGGGTATGTCTCTCCCGCACACGGGGCCATAGCTTAACGTCCCATCCGACGGACGGCGGCCTTTCCAAGCCCATCGGTGTCCCCTACTGACCGTGGGCAGGGCGGGGAATTTTGCGGAGATAAATCTCAATGCTGACCCAGCTGGGACTCGAACCTGGGAACTACAGATTACGAGCCTGGCGCGCTACCGACTGAGCCACCCCAGCCCATTTTGTATTATTAAGTACCCTAGAAATTTCGTATTACTAATCAGTCCCTAGTACTATTTGTATTGTGCAGTATCCCGGTACGTGGTATCTCGTTGGGTTGTTTTACCTCTGAGCGGCACTTATTTTGCACACAATGGGCGAAATGACCAGGTCACAAGGAAACCGACGGGAGTCAAAGTCCTCCAGCGTGTTCTTTAACGTGCATAGGGTATGGCTCTCCCGCACACGGGCCCACGGTTTACCATCCCATTTGACGGACGACAGCCTTTCCAAGCCCATCGGTGTCCCCTACTGACCGTGGCAGGGTGGGGATAAATGCCTTTGCGGAGATAAATCTCAACGCCGACTCAGCTGGGACTCGAACCAGGGAACTACAAAATACGAACCCTGACGCGCTACCGACTGCGCCCCACTACGCCATATGGTATCGCGTTTATTTCGTAATATGCGGTCGAATCTTAATATTTTCAAATTTTTCAGTTTCAATACCTGAGTACTTTTGTATTGTGAAATATCTCTTCAATTTTGCATTCGGAAGTACAGTCGCTCAAAAAAATATCCGAACACTATGGTTGATTAGAGAATACAGAGGATACAGAGAATACAGATCTACCCTACCCGTAGGTGTAGGGTAGATGACCACCCTACGATGGTCGGTATTTTTTCTTCGAGTTGAAGTCCATCTAACGGAATCAGACGTGTTAATTCTTGTTGAAAAATATTCACCAACAGCTGATAAACACACTCGGGTGCCTCGAAAACAGGACCCAGCAGGAAGGGTAGAACTGATTCGGAATGTTCTATAATAGCAGTACGGAGATGGTGATCTTTGAGAGTTCCACACACGTTACGCACGACACGCATCACTTCGTCTACGTGGATAGCCAACGTAAACCACCTCGACGCGTTCAGAGTTATACTGCGACTCACAATGCGAAACTCTTAGAGTTCTCGTAGCAGCTGTTTCTTTGATGAAGTCGACACAGCGTTCACCACCTTCGTTGCAGTACATGTATGCACGTAAAGTGGGCATCATGTGCCATGTCTGTTGATCAGGACCGATTTTCACTTGGTCCTCTATGTGGGGACTGTGGCACACAAAGCCTCCCATTCAGGTAAGGAGAGGGTAACCCCCATAGGTGTAGGGTAGATGAGTTCACTGTTTTCATATTTCTTGTAGCGTCATATGTGCACAGAAAACTTATTTTTGAACAGCGAAGGCACGGCATAAACATCTTCACTGAGACACCCATCTGGATTACTATCCTGCATCATGGACAATGACGCACACGGCGGTTGCCCCCTATTTAACGTGAGAAAGCAGCGCCACCTGGGACAGCCAATCAGGACCCATAGTTTTTTCAGGAAATATAATAGGCCAATAGGAGGCGATGGAGAAAAATATTGGACTTTGTAATTATTTTGAGGATTGCATCACGCATTCTGCGAGAGGTTGCCATCGAAAGTTTAGTTGTTCTTTGCAATTATTTTGAGGATTGCATCAGCCATTCTGAACTTTGCCACCGAAAGTTTAGTTGGTAAAAACCAAGGGACTTATTCGGAGATTTCTAATAAGGGGGAGTTTAATAAAGAGGGGTTGGAACTTTTGATAAGAGGAGTTTTTTAACGAGGGTGGTGGAATTTTTAATAAAGGGGGGTTTTTAATGAGGGGGAGTCAAGAATTGGAAAATTACGACTAAAATAGAGGGCTTTTCTAAAATATAGTACTCATGATATACACTAGATGGCGCCAAGGGTTTTTAATAAAGGGGGAGGAAATTTTTATAAGGGGAGTTTTAATAAGGGGATGAATTTTTAATAAAGGGGAGTAAAATATGAATTATTTATTATTAATTAATTATGAATATTAATAATGGGGCGTGGTCGGTTACGTAAGGGGTGTGGTCGGTGACGTCATAGGGGGAAGCACTGTGCAAAGGGGGGACTATTCTGGGGCTCCACTACTACTACAAATATTCAATTTCAAAAGTGAATTCTTTTGCAACAAATATTCAATTTCAAAAGTGAATTCTTTTGGAATAAATATTCAATATCAAAAATGAATTATTTTGAAACAAATATTCAATTTTAAAACTGAATTATTTTGAAAAAAATATTCAATTTTAAAAATGAATTTTTTTGGAGCAAATTGGAGTTTAAATATCTACTTTTTGGTTCTCCCTAAATTAAAAAAATTCTTAACTCTGAAAGGAAGCCAAAAATGGAAACTATTTCTTATTATACTTAAACTAGAGCATGGAGTGTTTATACAGTAATTTAATTTTTTTAAATTTAATGTATTTTACTGGAATTAGAGTCTGAAAATGAATTTTTGTAATTTTTACATTTTTTGGCAATGTTTTACCCAGAAGATATCGAAACATCAGTATAAAATGACACTAATGTTTTCAGATAGAGGCATGGAATTTGGGCACCAAGTTGGACTTTTTAAGTATTTTTCTTTTCTGAGACATTACAGTACAAAAATTGGAAAATTGTGCTAAAAAAAAGACAAACTGACCCCTAATCTCTCGGTCCATTTCTTTGTAATTCTTCTTCAAGTTTACTTTAAGTTTCTCAGTTTTAAATGAAATAGCACACACACACACTCGAAATGCGTATTTAAATTCTTTGTGTAATACGCACAAGTGTTATAAATGGGGGCCTGGGTTCGAGCCCCGGGTAGAGCATAGATATTTCCTTCCTTGTATTGTCTTTCTGCTAAGGTCTTACCTTCCTCACAGATCTTCTCTCAGACCTTTGTGAGTAAAACCTTCAGCGGTAGATTTATTTCTCAGATCCAATGGTAAGCATCCGTGAACATCCACCAGATAAAGCTAACAAAATTCATTGCAACTAACTGAAAAGAGGATATTTCAGTCCAAAACAAAAAACGATACCGGACCAATACACATGTCTGAAAATAGAGTATTTGTCCGGTTAAAAGAGAGTTCTTGTAACTCGTCACCGCAATCGTGTGATTTACGATCTTTGTGACCGGGCCAATTAGTTCATCGAGCAGAGATAAAAGCGCCTCTCAAGGATAAACAGCCAGTGTAATGAAACAGTCCACATAGTCGAAAAGACTGGCTCACTATCAGAATTTCCTCCCACACTGTTGGGAAACAAAATGCAATGAACGCGGAACCAGTAGGGAAGGAATTGGATAAACTATATTTACCACGGCATCTGCCGTCACAGTTATAAATTACCAAGGGAAGAAAACTTTGTAACACATTTATGTCAGGTTGAAAGCAAATTTATCAATAAAAGAAACTTTGTAACGATTATTGTCAGGTTGAAAGCAAATTTATCAATAAAAGAAACTTTGTAACGATTATTGTCAGGTTGAAAGGCAAATTTGTAAAGGAAAACGAATGTTTTTTATAACACTTTTACGTTAAGTTGAAAAGCAAATTTATCAATAAAAGAAACTTTGTAACGATTATTGTCAGGTTGAAAGGCAAATTTGTAAAGGAAAAAGAATGTTTTTTTATAACACTTTTACGTTAGGTCGAAAGCAAATTTATCAATAAAAGAAACTTTGTAACGATTATTGTCAGGTTGAAAGGCAAATTTGTAAAGGAAAAAGAATGTTTTTTTTATAACACTTTTACGTTAGGTTGAAAAGCAAATTTATCAATAAAAGAAACTTTGTAACGATTATTGTCAGGTTGAAAGGCTATTTGTAAAGGAAAAAGAATGTTTTTTTATAACACTTTTACGTTAGGTTGAAAGCAAATTTATCAATAAAAGAAACTTTGTAACGATTATTGTCAGGTTGAAAGGCAAATTTGTAAAGGAAAACGAATGTTTTTTTATAACACTTTTACGTTAAGTTGAAAAGCAAATTTATCAATAAAAGAAACTTTGTAACGATTATTGTCAGGTTGAAAGGCAAATTTGTAAAGGAAAAAGAATGTTTTTTTATAACACTTTTACGTTAGGTTGAAAGCAAATTTATCAATAAAAGAAACTTTGTAACGATTATTGTCAGGTTGAAAAGCAAATTTATCAATAAAAGAAACTTTGTAACGATTATTGTCAGGTTGAAAGGCAAATTTGTAAAGGAAAAAGAATGTTTTTTTATAACACTTTTACGTTAGGTTGAAAGCAAATTTATCAATAAAAGAAACTTTGTAACGATTATTGTCAGGTTGAAAAGCAAATTTATCAATAAAAGAAACTTTGTAACGATTATTGTCAGGTTGAAAGGCAAATTTGTAAAGGAAAAAGAATTTTTTTTATAACACTTTTACGTTGGGTTGAAAAGCAAATTTATCAATAAAAGAAACTTTGTAACGATTATTGTCAGGTTGAAAGGCAAATTTGTAAAGGAAAACGAATGTTTTTTTATAACACTTTTACGTTAAGTTGAAAAGCAAATTTATCAATAAAAGAAACTTTGTAACGATTATTGTCAGGTTGAAAGGCAAATTTGTAAAGGAAAAAGAATGTTTTTTTATAACACTTTTACGTTAGGTTGAAAGCAAATTTATCAATAAAAGAAACTTTGTAACGATTATTGTCAGGTTGAAAGGCAAATTTGTAAAGGAAAAAGAATGTTTTTTTTATAACACTTTTACGTTAGGTTGAAAAGCAAATTTATCAATAAAAGAAACTTTGTAACGATTATTGTCAGGTTGAAAGGCAAATTTGTAAAGGAAAACGAATGTTTTTTATAACACTTTTACGTTGGGTTGAAAAGCAAATTTATCAATAAAAGAAACTTTGTAACGATTATTGTCAGGTTGAAAGGCAAATTTGTAAAGGAAAACGAATGTTTTTTTATAACACTTTTACGTTAAATTGAAAAGCAAATTTATCAATAAAAGAAACTTTGTAACGATTATTGTCAGGTTGAAAGGCAAATTTGTAAAGGAAAAAGAATTTTTTTTATAACACTTTTACGTTGGGTTGAAAAGCAAATTTATCAATGAAAGAAACTTTGTAATGATTATTGTCAGGTTGAAAGGCAAATTTGTAAAGGAAAACGAATGCTTTTTTATAACACTTTTACGTTAGGTTGAAAAGCAAATTTATCAATAAAAGAAACTTTGTAACGATTATTGTCAGGTTGAAAGGCAAATTTGTAAAGGAAAACGAATGTTTTTTTATAACACTTTTACGTTAAGTTGAAAAGCAAATTTATCAATAAAAGAAACTTTGTAACGATTATTGTCAGGTTGAAAGGCAAATTTGTAAAGGAAAAAGAATGTTTTTTTATAACACTTTTACGTTAGGTTGAAAGCAAATTTATCAATAAAAGAAACTTTGTAACGATTATTGTCAGGTTGAAAGGCAAATTTGTAAAGGAAAACGAATGCTTTTTTATAACACTTTTACGTTAGGTTGAAAAGCAAATTTATCAATAAAAGAAACTTTGTAACGATTATTGTCAGGTTGAAAGGCAAATTTGTAAAGGAAAACGAATGCTTTTTTATAACACTTTTACGTTAGGTTGAAAAGCAAATTTATCAATAAAAGAAACTTTGTAACGATTATTGTCAGGTTGAAAGGCAAATTTGTAAAGGAAAACGAATGTTTTTTTATAACACTTTTACGTTAAGTTGAAAAGCAAATTTATCAATAAAAGAAACTTTGTAACGATTATTGTCAGGTTGAAAGGCAAATTTGTAAAGGAAAAAGAATTTTTTTTATAACACTTTTACGTTGGGTTGAAAAGCAAATTTATCAATAAAAGAAACTTTGTAACGATTATTGTCAGGTTGAAAGGCAAATTTGTAAAGGAAAACGAATGTTTTTTTATAACACTTTTACGTTAAGTTGAAAAGCAAATTTATCAATAAAAGAAACTTTGTAACGATTATTGTCAGGTTGAAAGGCAAATTTGTAAAGGAAAAAGAATGTTTTTTTTATAACACTTTAACGTTAGGTTGAAAGCAAATTTATCAATAAAAGAAACTTTGTAACGATTATTGTCAGGTTGAAAGGCAAATTTGTAAAGGAAAAAGAATGTTTTTTTTATAACACTTTTACGTTAGGTTGAAAAGCAAATTTATCAATAAAAGAAACTTTGTAACGATTATTGTCAGGTTGAAAAGCAAATTTATCAATAAAAGAAACTTTGTAACGATTATTGTCAGGTTGAAAGGCAAATTTGTAAAGGAAAAAGAATTTTTTTATAACACTTTTACGTTGGGTTAAAAAGCAAATTTATCAATAAAAGAAACTTTGTAACGATTATTGTCAGGTTGAAAGGCAAATTTGTAAAGGAAAACGAATGTTTTTTTTATAACACTTTTACGTTAAGTTGAAAAGCAAATTTATCAATAAAAGAAACTTTGTAACGATTATTGTCAGGTTGAAAGGCAAATTTGTAAAGGAAAGCGAATGTTTTTTTATAACACTTTTACGTTAAGTTGAAAAGCAAATTTATCAATAAAAGAAACTTTGTAACGATTATTGTCAGGTTGAAAGGCAAATTTGTAAAGGAAAAAGAATTTTTTTATAACACTTTTACGTTGGGTTGAAAAGCAAATTTATCAATAAAAGAAACTTTGTAACGATTATTGTCAGGTTGAAAGGCAAATTTGTAAAGGAAAACGAATGTTTTTTTATAACACTTTTACGTTGGGTTGAAAAGCAAATTTATCAATAAAAGAAACTTTGTAACGATTATTGTCAGGTTGAAAGGCAAATTTGTAAAGGAAAAATAATGTTTTTTTTTATAACACTTTTACGTTAGGTTGAAAAGCAAATTTATCAATAAAAGAAACTTTGTAACGATTATTGTCAGGTTGAGAGGCAAATTTGTAAAGGAAAAAGAATTTTTTTATAACACTTTTACGTTGGGTTGAAAAGCAAATTTATCAATAAAAGAAACTTTGTAACGATTATTGTCAGGTTGAAAGGCAAATTTGTAAAGGAAAACGAATGCTTTTTTATAACACTTTTACGTTAGGTTGAAAAGCAAATTTATCAATAAAAGAAACTTTGTAACGATTATTGTCAGGTTGAAAGGCAAATTTGTAAAGGAAAAAGAATGTTTTTTTATAACACTTTTACGTTAGGTTGAAAGCAAATTTATCAATAAAAGAAACTTTGTAACGATTATTGTCAGGTTGAAAGGCAAATTTGTAAAGGAAAAATAATGTTTTTTTTTATAACACTTTTACGTTAGGTTGAAAAGCAAATTTATCAATAAAAGAAACTTTGTAACGATTATTGTCAGGTTGAGAGGCAAATTTGCAAAGGAAAAAGAATTTTTTTATAACACTTTTACGTTGGGTTGAAAAGCAAATTTATCAATAAAAGAAACTTTGTAACGATTATTGTCAGGTTGAAAGGCAAATTTGTAAAGGAAAACGAATGCTTTTTTATAACACTTTTACGTTAGGTTGAAAAGCAAATTTATCAATAAAAGAAACTTTGTAACGATTATTGTCAGGTTGAAAGGCAAATTTGTAAAGGAAAAAGAATGTTTTTTTATAACACTTTTACGTTAGGTTGAAAGCAAATTTATCAATAAAAGAAACTTTGTAACGATTATTGTCAGGTTGAAAGGCAAATTTGTAAAGGAAAACGAATGCTTTTTTATAACACTTTTACGTTAGGTTGAAAAGCAAATTTATCAATAAAAGAAACTTTGTAACGATTATTGTCAGGTTGAAAGGCAAATTTGTAAAGGAAAACGAATGCTTTTTTATAACACTTTTACGTTAGGTTGAAAAGCAAATTTATCAATAAAAGAAACTTTGTAACGATTATTGTCAGGTTGAAAGGCAAATTTGTAAAGGAAAACGAATGTTTTTTTATAACACTTTTACGTTAAGTTGAAAAGCAAATTTATCAATAAAAGAAACTTTGTAACGATTATTGTCAGGTTGAAAGGCAAATTTGTAAAGGAAAAAGAATTTTTTTTATAACACTTTTACGTTGGGTTGAAAAGCAAATTTATCAATGAAAGAAACTTTGTAACGATTATTGTCAGGTTGAAAGGCAAATTTGTAAAGGAAAACGAATGCTTTTTTATAACACTTTTACGTTAGGTTGAAAAGCAAATTTATCAATAAAAGAAACTTTGTAACGATTATTGTCAGGTTGAAAGGCAAATTTGTAAAGGAAAACGAATGTTTTTTTATAACACTTTTACGTTAAGTTGAAAAGCAAATTTATCAATAAAAGAAACTTTGTAACGATTATTGTCAGGTTGAAAGGCAAATTTGCAAAGGAAAACGAATGTTTTTTTATAACACTTTTACGTTAAGTTGAAAAGCAAATTTATCAATAAAAGAAACTTTGTAACGATTATTGTCAGGTTGAAAGGCAAATTTGTAAAGGAAAAAGAATGTTTTTTTTATAACACTTTAACGTTAGGTTGAAAGCAAATTTATCAATAAAAGAAACTTTGTAACGATTATTGTCAGGTTGAAAGGCAAATTTGTAAAGGAAAAAGAATGTTTTTTTTATAACACTTTTACGTTAGGTTGAAAAGCAAATTTATCAATAAAAGAAACTTTGTAACGATTATTGTCAGGTTGAAAAGCAAATTTATCAATAAAAGAAACTTTGTAACGATTATTGTCAGGTTGAAAGGCAAATTTGTAAAGGAAAAAGAATTTTTTTATAACACTTTTACGTTGGGTTAAAAAGCAAATTTATCAATAAAAGAAACTTTGTAACGATTATTGTCAGGTTGAAAGGCAAATTTGTAAAGGAAAACGAATGTTTTTTTTATAACACTTTTACGTTAAGTTGAAAAGCAAATTTATCAATAAAAGAAACTTTGTAACGATTATTGTCAGGTTGAAAGGCAAATTTGTAAAGGAAAGCGAATGTTTTTTTATAACACTTTTACGTTAAGTTGAAAAGCAAATTTATCAATAAAAGAAACTTTGTAACGATTATTGTCAGGTTGAAAGGCAAATTTGTAAAGGAAAAAGAATTTTTTTATAACACTTTTACGTTGGGTTGAAAAGCAAATTTATCAATAAAAGAAACTTTGTAACGATTATTGTCAGGTTGAAAGGCAAATTTGTAAAGGAAAACGAATGTTTTTTTATAACACTTTTACGTTAAGTTGAAAAGCAAATTTATCAATAAAAGAAACTTTGTAACGATTATTGTCAGGTTGAAAGGCAAATTTGTAAAGGAAAAAGAATGTTTTTTTATAACACTTTTACGTTAGGTTGAAAGCAAATTTATCAATAAAAGAAACTTTGTAACGATTATTGTCAGGTTGAAAGGCAAATTTGTAAAGGAAAAAGAATGTTTTTTTTTATAACACTTTTACGTTAGGTTGAAAAGCAAATTTATCAATAAAAGAAACTTTGTAACGATTATTGTCAGGTTGAGAGGCAAATTTGTAAAGGAAAAAGAATTTTTTTATAACACTTTTACGTTGGGTTGAAAAGCAAATTTATCAATAAAAGAAACTTTGTAACGATTATTGTCAGGTTGAAAGGCAAATTTGTAAAGGAAAACGAATGCTTTTTTATAACACTTTTACGTTAGGTTGAAAAGCAAATTTATCAATAAAAGAAACTTTGTAACGATTATTGTCAGGTTGAAAGGCAAATTTGTAAAGGAAAAAGAATGTTTTTTTATAACACTTTTACGTTAGGTTGAAAGCAAATTTATCAATAAAAGAAACTTTGTAACGATTATTGTCAGGTTGAAAGGCAAATTTGTAAAGGAAAAAGAATGTTTTTTTTATAACACTTTTACGTTAGGTTGAAAAGCAAATTTATCAATAAAAGAAACTTTGTAACGATTATTGTCAGGTTGAAAGGCAAATTTGTAAAGGAAAACGAATGCTTTTTTATAACACTTTTACGTTAGGTTGAAAAGCAAATTTATCAATAAAAGAAACTTTGTAACGATTATTGTCAGGTTGAAAGGCAAATTTGTAAAGGAAAACGAATGTTTTTTTATAACACTTTTACGTTAAGTTGAAAAGCAAATTTATCAATAAAAGAAACTTTGTAACGATTATTGTCAGGTTGAAAGGCAAATTTGTAAAGGAAAAAGAATTTTTTTTATAACACTTTTACGTTGGGTTGAAAAGCAAATTTATCAATGAAAGAAACTTTGTAACGATTATTGTCAGGTTGAAAGGCAAATTTGTAAAGGAAAACGAATGCTTTTTTATAACACTTTTACGTTAGGTTGAAAAGCAAATTTATCAATAAAAGAAACTTTGTAACGATTATTGTCAGGTTGAAAGGCAAATTTGTAAAGGAAAAAGAATGTTTTTTTTATAACACTTTTACGTTAGGTTGAAAAGCAAATTTATCAATAAAAGAAACTTTGTAACGATTATTGTCAGGTTGAAAGCAAATTTGTAAAGGAAAAAGAATGTTTTTTTTATAACACTTTTACGTTAGGTTGAAAAGCAAATTTATCAATAAAAGAAACTTTGTAACGATTATTGTCAGGTTGAAAGGCAAATTTGTAAAGGAAAAAGAATGTTTTTTTTATAACACTTTTACGTTAGGTTGAAAAGCAAATTTATCAATAAAAGAAACTTTGTAACGATTATTGTCAGGTTGAAAGGCAAATTTGTAAAGGAAAAAGAATTTTTTTATAACACTTTTACGTTGGGTTGAAAAGCAAATTTATCAATAAAAGAAACTTTGTAACGATTATTGTCAGGTTGAAAGGCAAATTTGCAAAGGAAAACGAATGTTTTTTTTATAACACTTTTACGTTAAGTTGAAAAGCAAATTTATCAATAAAAGAAACTTTGTAACGATTATTGTCAGGTTGAAAGGCAAATTTGTAAAGGAAAACGAATGCTTTTTTATAACACTTTTACGTTAGGTTGAAAGCAAATTTATCAATAAAAGAAACTTTGTAACGATTATTGTCAGGTTGAAAGGCAAATTTGTAAAGGAAAACGAATGCTTTTTTATAACACTTTTACGTTAGGTTGAAAAGCAAATTTATCAATAAAAGAAACTTTGTAACGATTATTGTCAGGTTGAAAGGCAAATTTGTAAAGGAAAACGAATGCTTTTTTATAACACTTTTACGTTAGGTTGAAAAGCAAATTTATCAATAAAAGAAACTTTGTAACGATTATTGTCAGGTTGAAAGGCAAATTTGTAAAGGAAAACGAATGTTTTTTTATAACACTTTTACGTTAAGTTGAAAAGCAAATTTATCAATAAAAGAAACTTTGTAACGATTATTGTCAGGTTGAAAGGCAAATTTGTAAAGGAAAAAGAATGTTTTTTTATAACACTTTTACGTTAGGTTGAAAGCAAATTTATCAATAAAAGAAACTTTGTAACGATTATTGTCAGGTTGAAAGGCAAATTTGTAAAGGAAAACGAATGCTTTTTTATAACACTTTTACGTTAGGTTGAAAAGCAAATTTATCAATAAAAGAAACTTTGTAACGATTATTGTCAGGTTGAAAGGCAAATTTGTAAAGGAAAACGAATGCTTTTTTATAACACTTTTACGTTAGGTTGAAAAGCAAATTTATCAATAAAAGAAACTTTGTAACGATTATTGTCAGGTTGAAAGGCAAATTTGTAAAGGAAAACGAATGTTTTTTTATAACACTTTTACGTTAAGTTGAAAAGTAAATTTATCAATAAAAGAAACTTGGTAACGATTATTGTCAGGTTGAAAGGCAAATTTGTAAAGGAAAAAGAATTTTTTTTATAACACTTTTACGTTGGGTTGAAAAGCAAATTTATCAATGAAAGAAACTTTGTAACGATTATTGTCAGGTTGAAAGGCAAATTTGTAAAGGAAAACGAATGCTTTTTTATAACACTTTTACGTTAGGTTGAAAAGCAAATTTATCAATAAAAGAAACTTTGTAACGATTATTGTCAGGTTGAAAGGCAAATTTGTAAAGGAAAATGAACGTTTTTTTATAACACTTTTACGTTAAGTTGAAAAGCAAATTTATCAATAAAAGAAACTTTGTAACGATTATTGTCAGGTTGAAAGGCAAATTTGTAAAGGAAAAAGAATTTTTTTTATAACACTTTTACGTTGGGTTGAAAAGCAAATTTATCAATGAAAGAAACTTTGTAACGATTATTGTCAGGTTGAAAGGCAAATTTGTAAAGGAAAACGAATGCTTTTTTATAACACTTTTACGTTAGGTTGAAAAGCAAATTTATCAATAAAAGAAACTTTGTAACGATTATTGTCAGGTTGAAAGGCAAATTTGTAAAGGAAAACGAATGTTTTTTTTATAACACCTTTACGTTAAGTTGAAAAACAAATTTATCAATAAAAGAAACTTTGTAACGATTATTGTCAGGTTGAAAGGCAAATTTGTAAAGGAAAAAGAATTTTTTTATAACACTTTTACGTTGGGTTGAAAAGCAAATTTATCAATAAAAGAAACTTTGTAACGATTATTGTCAGGTTGAAAGGCAAATTTGCAAAGGAAAACGAATGTTTTTTTTATAACACTTTTACGTTAAGTTGAAAAGCAAATTTATCAATAAAAGAAACTTTGTAACGATTATTGTCAGGTTGAAAGGCAAATTTGTAAAGGAAAACGAATGCTTTTTTATAACACTTTTACGTTAGGTTGAAAGCAAATTTATCAATAAAAGAAACTTTGTAACGATTATTGTCAGGTTGAAAGGCAAATTTGTAAAGGAAAACGAATGCTTTTTTATAACACTTTTACGTTAGGTTGAAAAGCAAATTTATCAATAAAAGAAACTTTGTAACGATTATTGTCAGGTTGAAAGGCAAATTTGTAAAGGAAAACGAATGCTTTTTTATAACACTTTTACGTTAGGTTGAAAAGCAAATTTATCAATAAAAGAAACTTTGTAACGATTATTGTCAGGTTGAAAGGCAAATTTGTAAAGGAAAACGAATGCTTTTTTATAACACTTTTACGTTAGGTTGAAAAGCAAATTTATCAATAAAAGAAACTTTGTAACGATTATTGTCAGGTTGAAAGGCAAATTTGTAAAGGAAAACGAATGTTTTTTTATAACACTTTTACGTTAAGTTGAGAAGCAAATTTATCAATAAAAGAAACTTTGTAACGATTATTGTCAGGTTGAAAGGCAAATTTGTAAAGGAAAAAGAATTTTTTTTATAACACTTTTACGTTGGGTTGAAAAGCAAATTTATCAATGAAAGAAACTTTGTAACGATTATTGTCAGGTTGAAAGGCAAATTTGTAAAGGAAAACGAATGCTTTTTTATAACACTTTTACGTTAGGTTGAAAAGCAAATTTATCAATAAAAGAAACTTTGTAACGATTATTGTCAGGTTGAAAGGCAAATTTGTAAAGGAAAACGAATGTTTTTTTTATAACACCTTTACGTTAAGTTGAAAAACAAATTTATCAATAAAAGAAACTTTGTAACGATTATTGTCAGGTTGAAAGGCAAATTTGTAAAGGAAAAAGAATTTTTTTTATAACACTTTTACGTTGGGTTGAAAGCAAATTTATCAATAAAAGAAACTTTGTAACGATTATTGTCAGGTTGAAAGGCAAATTTGTAAAGAAAAAAGAATTTTTTTTATAACACTTTTACGTTAGGTTGAAAGCAAATTTATCAATAAAAGAAACTTTGCAACGATTATTGTCAGGTTGAAAGGCAAATTTGTAAAGGAAAAAGAATGTTTTTTATAACACTTTTATGTTGGGTTGAAAAGCAAATTTATCAATAAAAGAAACTTTGTAACGATTATTGTCAGGTTGAAAGGCAAATTTGTAAAGGAAAAAGAATGTTTTTTTATAACACTTTTACGTTGGGTTGAAAAGCAAATTTATCAATAAAAGAAACTTTGTAACGATTATTGTCAGGTTGAAAGGCAAATTTGTAAAGGAAAAAGAATGTTTTTTATAACACTTTTACGTTAGGTTGAAAGCAAATTTATCAATAAAAGAAACTTTGTAACGATTATTGTCAGGTTGAAAGGCAAATTTGTAAAGGAAAAAGAATGTTTTTTTTATAACACTTTTACGTTAGGTTGAAAAGCAAATTTATCGATAAAAGAAACTTTGTAACGATTATTGTCAGGTTGAAAGGCAAATTTGTAAAGGAAAAAGAATGTTTTTTATAACAGTTTTACGTTGGGTTGAAAAGCAAATTTCTAGACAGAAAAAAAAAAAGCTTTGCAACACCTTTATATTAGTTTGAAAGGCAAATCTCTAAAGCAAAGTTGTGCAATAGATTTATGTTAGGTTGCAAAGCAATTTTGTAAAAATAAAAAACTTTGTGAGATCTTGAAAATCAAATCTGTGAAAAAAAAATCTTTGCAACATGGTTATGTTACGCTTAAAAGCAAATTTGTGAAGAAAAACTTCTTAATATCTTTATATCAGGTTGACATGTACTTGTAAACAAAATATAACACGTTATTAAGTTGTAAAAATAAATTTAGGAGATTTTTTTAATACATTTACGCCATGCTGAAAAGCAAATTTGCAACAAAGAACTTTGTACAGTTTGCTGTGAACGGTAACTGCACACGCTCAATATTTCTGTGAGTGGACCCACACGATCCATATTCATTGCATTATATATTCATACGCATTATATATATTAAAAAAGTATCCGAACACTATGGTTGATTGCAGAATTCAGAAAAAATATCTGGAACGTATACAGCAACTGTACACGCTCCAGTTACCGTTCACAGCAAACTGGAGCGTGTGCAGTTACTGCACACGCTCCAGTTTGCTGTGAACGGTAACTGCACACGCTCAATATTTCCGTGAGTGAGCCTACACGATCTACTATCAAAATAATATGACCACCTACAGTCGCTCAAAAAAGTATCCGAACACTATGATTGATTGCAGAATTCAGAAAAAAATATCTGGCAACGATTTTTTTTAGAGATTAGTGATCTGGCAACCTTCGTGTCACGTGATTACAGAATTCAGGAAAAATATCTGGAACGTGTACAGCAACTGTACACGATCCAGTTACCGTTCACAGCAAACTGGAGCGTGTGCAGTTACTGCACACGCTCCAGTTTGCTGTGAACGGTAACTGCACACGCTCAATATTTCCGTGAGTGAGCCCATACGATCTAGTATCAAAATAATATGACCACCTACAGTCGCTCAAAAAAGTATCTGAACACCATGGTTGATTACAGAATTCAGAAAAAAATATCTGGGAACGATTTTTTTAGAAATTAGAGATCTGGCAACCTTCGTGTCACGTGACACGAAGGTTGCCATTTAATTTACAATATTAATTTATTTTACAACGAATTGTAAAAAAAGTGATGTGGTTATAAAATGAAGTATAAAAAGAACTATGACAGCTGCTGGGATCGAACCGGAGATCCTTAGTTACTAGCTGTCCCACCACTTAAAAAAAAAGTATTAGCTGACTGAACTATGCAATCGCCGACAACTAATCATGTTAAAATATAATGTCAGCATTCTTTGGTAGACCATATGCTCAACATATTTTATATTTTCGTATTTAATGTTGTTCTTAAATTCTTCATACATAATATTTCTTGGTAAAATAAAAGGTTAACAACCTAGTTCAAACACATCTTGTGAGAAAAGTTTCGGCTTATTGAAAGTTCGGATTGGGTCTCCAGTTGGACATAACCAAGACCAACCGAGGTCGAGGATGCCGGTTCGACGGTGTCCGAGACCTCACCTCTCAGGTGCTCTGGGTGAGCAGTTCGAGGGCTCTTCTGAAAAGATTTGTGCCCCAGTAGGACGAGCCCTCACCAAAGTCTGGGCCTTACTAAGTCTCCACCCCGGATGCCGAGCGAACTTGGATCTACATATCCTTGTTCATGGCTAACCGGGGAACAGAGTAAAGTTAGTTTTCTTCCGGTGGTTAGCTTTCCTTCTATAGGACTGCTGCCATGTGAGGCCGGGGTTGAGGTGCGTCTAATAGGGCGTATTCTTGCCCCCGGCTCTAGATAAGCACAGCTTTTCATAACTGGTAGTGTCGTAAGGCGGAATCGGGAATTGCCGTGGCTGCATAAGATCGCAACAAAAGAGAGGTGTCACCCATTACAAATATTTAGGGCTAACTATAGACCGTAAGCTTACCTGGAAACAACACATTAATAACATAAAATCCACATGCATTGGAGCATACAACATATTAAATTCCATCACAAGAATGTCATGGGGGACCAGCGATAAAGTAATGCTTACTTTTATCAAAGCATTTATCAACACTAGACTAGAGTATGGCCTCCCAGCACTCAACACTGCTTCAAACACACCAATCAATAAAATTGAAACTATGCAAACACGCGCCATCAGACTTGCCCTGGGTCTTAAAGCTGACTGCCCAAACCTCGCCACTTGGGCAGAAGGTAACATGCCACCTCTAACAATCAAAAGACACCTCCTCACATGCAAACACTACATCAATCTTAAACACTACAATCCCACTCACCCCACCCAGCCATACTTTAGAATCACTTGGCAACAAATTAAACCCTATATACCCACACAAACACTTCCCTATTGGTTACTTAAAAAACCAAACATTCACCTCACTCTACCACACATCACCAAAAAAAAATGCTCACCTCCCCATTGAACTAAAAATTGCTGCAGGCAACTCAATCATACAACTATCAGACACTGACCTTACAATTTAAACTGATGGATCTCGTATTCCACACACCACCTCTGGCTCTGCTGCTTGTTCCACTCCTTCCACCAAATTCTCTTATGTTATAAAATTAAATCATGCTGAAAATAGCACCTCTTCAGAGCTAGCAGCAATACATATGGCATTAGGCTGGGCCACCCACCTCAACAAACAACACATTAACATAATCATATACTCAAGGCATGCATTACAACTCATTAACACACTAACAGAAGATCCATCACAGAACCATTCCCTTTTCCACATACAAAACATAGCACACAATATTATAGACAAGGGAAACACCCTAACATTTTACCGGATTCCCTCCCATTGCAACATCACCCATAATGAGACTGTTGACTCACTTGCTAAACAAGGCCTCGCACTCACAACCCCAAATTACCACACTGTCACCACATGCAAACATCACATAAGAGAATACACAAAATTTTTTGATCACACATGGACACAGAATTGGGTCCAACACACTACAAATAAAAACACATTCAGAGCCACAATAGCACCCTCTCCAAACACACTACATCTTAACTTCCTATCCAGAAGGGCCCAAACAGCAAGGCACAGACTGGACTGGCAGAGCGAACATCAACAAAGACTTATTTATGATTAGAAAAATACATTCTGCAGTCAGCCCAAACTGCCAAGTGACAGAGGATATCCCCCACTACCTACTACACTGTCAAATCTACAAACACAAAGACACACCCTCTTTCACCAACTTGTTACACTTGGAGTCACCAGGGGCGGGGGTGGCTCAGTCGGTGCGCGCCAGGCTCGTAATCTGTAGTTCCCCGGTTCGAGTCCCAGCTGGGTCAGTGTTGAGATTTATCTCCGCAAAATTTCCCGCCCTGCCCACGGTCAGTAGGGGACACCGATGGGCTTGGAAAGGCCGCCGTCCGTCGGATGGGACGTTAAGCCCCGGCCCCGTGTGCGGGAGAGCCATACTCTGCACGTTAAAGAACACGCTGGATGGCCTTGACGGGAGGCTACCATCTGTCTCCCAACAGCTGTTCCAATGGGTCCCCTCCCCCAACCTTCTCTGAGCCTTCGGGGTCCATGTGACCTGGCCATTTAGCCCATGGTGTGCAAAAAAGTGCCGCTCAGAGGTAAAACAACCCAACAACAACTTGGAGTCACCACATTTACCTTACAGACCATCCTAAACCCCACCCATACAAAGGCAAAATCACATTTCAGGGCCCTGGCCCATTTCATACAAAGTACTGGCAAAATCCTTTAACCTTCCAACTTCCTGCAGACTCTCCATCTCAATATGTGGAATATGACTCTCCTTCCTGCAGACACCTCCTACTCAAAAGATCCATTGGACAACCAAAGATCCAGATGCCAAAAAGATCCAAAGGGACAAAAAAGATCCATTACAGGGATAAAAAAGAAGCATTTTGGAGACATTACTGCACCACCTTATTTCCCTAGTGCAATTGTATTGATGTTTTCAAAAAAAATATATATACATAATTATACTCGGTAACAATAGACTACAACTCCCAAAGTACCCTTTTTCAAAAATGATTACTAGTGGTGGCAAACATCTGCCTGACCAATTTTCATTACTTTAGTTTTCTCTCTGTTTATAACCAAACCTACTCTACTACCAGTCTCATCAACAGCTCGAATGAAAGAGTTCATCTCATGAACATCATTTGCCAAAAGAGCTAAATCATCAGCATATTCTAAATCAGAAATTTTAAGATCTGCCGACCATTTTAGGCCATCCTTAATTGTAAGAGATTCGGGGCGATTTTGAATATTTTTATTTACCCTTCTTATCAACTCCCGGCCAACATGGGCCACACAGTGATCACACACGCTACAATTTTCACTCCCAGAAGAATTTTACTCCAAATCTCTTCCCTCCCCACCCCCTTGCCACAAAACTACGACGCAGCACTTCCTTGGCACCCAACTTCAACCACCTCCTTCATTATTAGGCGGCAAGCCTATCGCCAACATGTAGGGTCGCTAACACTTAACTGTACTGGTCTCTACTTTTTGACGCATACAGAAAATTTTTTCTCGTGGACCAGATGATAAAGGGGCCAAGGTCCCTTTTACAAAATGGTCCAGTTTTTAAAGTATGATGTTAGACTCTAACTATACAGAACCTCTAGTTCTACATAATGTTGTCAGTTTTTTTTACTCTATTTTACATACATAACAATTGCAGCAATTGAAATGTCGAAGAAAAGTGCTCAACACAATTGATAATATTTAACCCTTTCAGGACCATAAGGTTTCTAAGAGTAAATATTAGTATGTAACTGTTTATTTTAGTTTGTTTAGACGTAAAATAAAAATCATAAGAAAAATACATAACAATGTGTAGTTTTTTTTGGAATTTTATGGGAAATATTTTTCCCAATGGACTATAAAGGTAACACAAATTATAGTTAGGCTTATTATGCAATGTCTTTTATTTATTGGTTTATTAGAACAAAATGTTAACTAAAATAATACAAAATTATGAAATAAAATTACTATACAAAATGATGTGCTAATTATGATATTCTGCGAAGCAATTTCTTTTGGTAGTGAGGCAAAGATGGACATTGCACATAGTACATATATTATGCGTCCTGACAGTTCTGTTTTTGTTTTCTAAACCTTCCTGTTTACGTAATTGCGTTCGGCATACGTTCTATTTTGACATTCTGTATAAAAAATGCAGATAAGGTTATAATTAAATACGACAATCACCAATTTTAAAATGGGAAAAATGTTTCCCTTAGTCGTGAAAGGGTTAAAGAAATTGCCCATAATCACAGTTGGCTCACAATAAAAAAAAACCTGAACCTAGATTACTGATTGTGATGCTGTTGTTATCTAAGGAAGATGGTCTCTGTTTCCCGGAAGTATTCTTTTCCACATGCTTCTATGAGCCCTCCTTCCTGCTGTGGCAAATTTCGTTACTTTATATAGAAAGAGGAAGGGGAAAAAAAACCTCTTACGGCGTCACTGGCGTCGGGAGCACAGAGGCCACCCGAAATAGAATTCTCATGTGCCAGTGGCACAAGAAGGAACAGTAGAACAGAAATGGGTCACTACGCGAAGGCCAAACTGAAGGCAAACTATCCTTCGTATTCTCACCCCCACCTCCTTCGCTTTCTCTGCTCAAAGACTCCTTTCTTAGTGGGAAATGCACTCGAGTGTTTAGGCAAAGACTTCCGAGATAACAAACCAAATTCTCTTCCGAGTGCCGAGGACAGTACACCAGATATTTCAAGACGAAAGATATGTCGATGCTCCACGTGATGAGAACTTTGCATTCAAGAGATAAAGGATTCAATTTTAAAGCGAATGTTAGAACTTTTATTCTTTTTTTTTTTCTCTTTAAAACTGTGGGGCGGGGGTGGCTCAGTCGGTAGCGCGCCAGGCTCGTAATCTGTAGTTCCCAGGTTCGAGTCCCAGCTGGGTCAGCGTTGAGATTTATCTCCGCAAAAATCCCCGCCCTGCCCACGGTCAGTAGGGGACACCGATGGGCTTGGTAAAGGCCGCCGTCCGTCGGATGGGATGTTAAGCTCCGTGTGTGGGAGAGAGCCATACCCTGTGCGCGTTAAAGAACACGCTGGATGGCCTTGACGGGAGGCTACCATCTGTCTCCCAATAGCTGTTCCAGTGGGTCCCCTCCCCCAACCTTCTCTGAGCCTTCGGGGTCCATGTGACCTGGCCACTTAGCCCATGGTGTGCAAAAAAGTGCCGCTCAGAGGTAAAACAACCCAACGTTAAAGAACACGCTGGATGGCCTTGACGGGGGCTACCATCTGTCTCCCAACAGCTGTTCCAGTGGGTCCCCTCCCCCAACCTTCTCTGAGCCTTCGGGGTCCTTGTGACCTGGCCATTTAGCCCATAGTGTGCAAAAAAGTGCCGCTCAGAGGTAAAACAACCCAACCCAATCCACGTGATAAGAACTTTGCATTCAAGAGATAAAGGAATCAATTTTAAAGCGAATGTTATAACTTTTATTATTTTTTCTCTTTAAAACTGAAGTGTAGCTTTCAGCTCGTTAAAAAAAGGAACTACTGTTTTCACTTTGTGGTGGTTTGTAAAGTTTGATAAAGTACAAATTCGCTTAATATTTATGAGCAAAAATTATTGCCGATGGTCAGTAATAATTTCTTCCACATAAGTATTTATTGAAATCTATATCTACAGGTAATTTGTATATTTAGTACGGATTGATTTTAAGAAATTCTTTTTTCTGGTTAAACAGGTGTTGATCGAATTAGTATTCGCATTTTGTGAATCTTCCAAAAGCTTAGATAGCGCCCTCTAACAATAGAAAAAGTTGAAGAATGGCAAATATGTAAGCGAATATTTTAAACTATATATTTAAGCAAGCTACAGTTTTAAGTTTCGATGCTAGAATGTAATAAATCAACCAACGAACCGAACCAACTCAAAAGCATTCGCTTATTTACGTCAATATTTCAATAAAATAGTAAAAATGAAAGCTCACCTTATTTCTGACAAATTAATTACAATATAAAGAGTCAAATATCAGTTGATTTTGATAAAATACAATATTTTCGCATTTTTAAAAATAATTTTTTTATTTAACTGAAAAAAAAAGAAAGCACCTTTACTGCAATGTAGTCAGAAAAGTATACAGAAGGTGGATTGGGTTGTTTTACCTCTGAGCGGCACTTTTTTGCATACCATGGGCTAAATGGCCAGGTCACATAGACCCCGAAGGCTCAGAGGTTGTGGGAGGGGACCCACTGGAACAGCTGTTGGGAGACAGATGGTAGCCTCCGTCAAGGCCAGCCAGCGCGTTCTTTAACGTGCACAGGGTATGGCTCTCCCGCACACGGGACCACGGCTTAACGTCCCATCCGACGGACGGCGGCCTTTCCAAGCCCATCGGTGTCCCCTACTGACCGTGGGCACGGCGGGGAATTTTGCGGAGATAAATCTCAACGCTGACCCAGCTGGGACTCGAACCTGGGAACTACAGATTACGAGCCTGGCGCGCTACCGACTGAGCCACCCCCGCCCCCATAGAGTGTGGAAATTAAGAGGTTTACATTGGGAGGAACGATTTGTCCACTCGGGCATGCATGCCTGGGCAAACTATGATCCGACACAGCTTTTTGTGCGGACGGCAAGCTATTGATGACAAATTAAATTTAAAAAAAGAAATGGACGTATAGAGGACAAAAAGTCCAGTTTCGAGGACTCCATTTTCATTAAAATATAATATTTATATTTCACTTTAGATTTTTTATTTTGCTTGGTTATCCACACGTTATTGACTATATATTTCTTTGGCGGTCAGCCCTTCCAGTTTCCGATGCGGCAGTTCGGATAAAACGTTTGCCTAAGCCTGCCCTAGGGTAAGTGGTAAAACGATACTTTTTCTTTCAAGAAATGAATAAAAAAATTCTCTTTGAGTTGGATAGGTACTGATAAAATATTAATAAAATAAATAAATACCCCCCCTCAAGCAGCTGCTTGCCACGAGGTCTGACAGGAGCCTGTCAGTTTATATGCCAGAGTAGAAGGTCTGTGAGGATGGCAGGAACTCAGCAGAAAAACGACACATGCATCCATGCCTTATCCAGGGCTCGAACCCAGGTCCCTTAGATCAGTAGCCAAGCGCGCTAACCACTCGGCCATGAGACGACAAAATATTACTATATATATTTTCGAAATCATCCATTAGTTCGAATTTCTACGATCAGAGGGTGTTAAAAGCAGGGTTGGGTTGTTTTACCTCTGAGCGGCACTTCTTTGCACACCATGGGCTAAATGGCCAGATCACAAGGACCCCGAAGGCTCAGAGAAGGTTGTGGGAGGGGACCCATTGGAACAGCTGTTGGGAGACAGATGGTAGCCTCCCGTCAAGGCCATCCAGCGTGTTCTTTAACGTGCACAGGGTATGGCTCTCCCGCACACGGGGTCGGGGCTTAACGTCCCATCCGACGGACGGCGGCCTTTCCAAGCCCATCGGTGTCCCCTACTGACCGTGGGCAGGGCGGGGAATTTTTGCGGAGATAAATCTCAACTCTGACCCAGCTGGGACTCGAACCTGGGAACTACAGATTACGAGCCTGGCGCGCTACCGACTGAGTCACCCCCGCCCCGTTAAAATCACAAAATGAAAAAAAAATTTCTTTTTAAGAAAACGAGCCTTCCATGTTCGTTTCTTTAAGAAAACGAGCCTTCCATTCTTCAAAGGCGAATTTGTAATTTACTGGTGATTTCACAGTTCGTTGCCTATCTGCAGTGGAGTAGAAGCTGCAAATAAACTGATTTCATATTCATTTCTAACGAAAACTTTAAAATTTATATTTGGTAGCGGCTTCATTTTATTAATCAAAAAAGGGCAAAAGAAATTTATTTGAGGAAAAAAAAAACTGATGCCACATTTTGTTACGAACAATGTCGACCCAAGAAGTTTGCTTTCCCTAAAGAAAATAAACTTATTCTTTATTTCTTGATACCCTATGCTCGTTAAAGAACACGCTGGATGGCTTTGACGGGAGGCTACCATCTGTCTCCCAACAGCTGTTCCAATGGTCCCCTCCCCCAACCTTCTCTGAGCCTTTGGGGTCCATATGACCTGGCCATTTAGCCCATGGTATGCAAAAAAGTGCCGCTCAGAGGTAAAACAATCCAACCCGGAAGATTTGAAACAGTTTTTCGTAATGCTAAAGCGGACGTAATGGGAATGCCTGGCGATTTCAAAATGTGAAGAGACAGCAGAGCTAAGTTGCATTTTCTTCCGCTGTGGCGCTGGCGATCCGCTGTTTCGTCTGCTACTTGCTTCATAGAAACCGGTAGAAGTATACGTTATTACGCTATTTACCGCTAGTTTTAAAATTGGATTCTGATACGGATTTTTTCATATGCGATTTTTTAATGCTCTGTCTACTTGCTGCTGTTTTCAACTAGAAGGTGAACGATGATGTTCTCAACACGAAGTGTTGGGTGATATTTTGCAGAAGCGAAACTTATGAAGCAGTTTCTATCGAATCCGAAACTGAATCTTCGAGACAGGTGGCTGCAGCGATATGTCTGCAACGTTACGTTAACATGAGTAATTGGAAAAAATTTCAGAGATCATCTTTGAATAAGTAACATTTTGGAATAGCAGGAATTGCAAGCAAGGGAATGTTATTCCTATTAACTCAAAACGATGAATATCTTTACAATATACAGAACTGAATCATACTGCCAGATCAAAATATTAGAGAATTTCCGTATTATGTGAATGGGAATCTAACTTCTAACTAATAACTTCTAAAATATTCATTTAATGTAAAAAGGTTACTGAAAATATATTAAAGATCATAATCTAATGTATTTAAATCTCAATTTTTCAAATTTCGTCTAGTATTTCAGCATTCGTCTAGTATTTAAGGAATTATGGAACCTAGGATATTTCATAACAGTAATGGGTCATAAGAATTTACCTCAGATATTAATTGAAACCTAAATAATAAGTATTTTTTCAAAACATTTAATAAAATATAGATTTTAATATTATTAACATAATGTTTATTTCGATATTGGATAATTATGAAGGATTTTTATAAAGCAAGATAATTTATTATTTAATATTCGAGCTTCTATATTCTTTAAGTACTGAACGAATATTGATGATGAAACGAAATTTTAATAAATTTGATTATTTTTAACTTCAGTCACAGTTTTTCAATAAATGCATATTTTAGAGCCGTCCCATGGCCGAGTGGTTAACGCGCTAGGCTACTGATCTAAGGGACCTGGGTTCGAGCCCCGGGTAAGGCAAGGATGTATGTGTCGTTTTTCTGCTGGGATCCTGCCATCCTCACAGACCTTCTACTATGACATATAAACTGACAGGCTCCTGTCAGACCTCTGTGGCAAGCAGCTGCTTGAGGGGGTATTTATTTTTTATTTATATTTTAGAAGTTACAGAGCTTCGGAGTTAGATTCTCGTTGACATAACACGGAAAGATAATACTGTAACTACACTGAGTCTATTAAATACTGTCACCGTCAAATTAAATACCCAGTCACCATCAAATGACTAGAGCCCTGCGTGGATGCAGATATTCCCGGGTCTCTCGGTGGATAAAAGTTTAACCTTATCGCGCAGAGCTGATAAAAATTGATGTTAACGCAGATTGCGAATGAAGTCTCGTATCTGAGAGCATAGGCAGAAATACGAGCAAAGGTTATTGCATCATCAATGGCTGACATGAGAAAAACTAGAGATAATGTTAGAAGACTTTGATTTGAAAATTCAGTGATATTCACTCTAAAAAAGAAATCCATTGGGATAAAGTAACAAGTTAAAAATTTATGCTATGTGAAAGAAGAGATTGTTTTTCTGCCAGAGCATAATATAAATTAAAAAAATTACTAAATAAATCTAAAAATATATATCTTTGCAAAATAATAATAATACTTAAAATTTTTAAATCATCTTGAACAAATTAAGAAAGTAAATGTACTGAAGAAGCTGTAGAACTGAACAGGCTGAATTCTAAACCTTTCAAGAAAAATGCTTATATTTTAAATATTTCAGCTGTCAAACTTAAACAGTATTTGCGCACCCCCATATTATCAGAAATGAAATATAAATAACTGATTAAATAAATAAAAGGACCCATCTCATACCACAAGCTAACATATAAAAAGTCAATTCTGTACTGCAACATAAACTTTGTGCCTATTGCATTTAAAAACTATTACTTTTAATCATCAATTTTTGTAGCAAATATTCCACTTTATGTTTAATTTAAAAAATCGGGTATTAATATCAAAATGATGTTGCTTTAATCTATTACTTATGCTAGGCGTTCTCTACGTGGGGTATGCGGTAAAAGTTTTTGGGGTACGCCATGAGAGCTCAAAAGTCGCTTGTTATACTATTGTGTTGGGTTGTTTTACCTCTGAGCGGCACTTTTTTGCACACCATGGGCTAAATGGCCAGGTCACAAGGACCCCGAAGGCTCAGAGAAGGTTGGGGGAGGGGACCCACTGGAACAGCTGTTGGGAGACAGATGGTAGCCTCCCGTCAAGGCCATCTAGCGTGTTCTTTAACGTGCACAGGGTATGGCTTTCCCGCAC
Source organism: Ryuthela nishihirai (assembly GCA_038380435.1). Lineage (NCBI taxonomy): Eukaryota > Metazoa > Arthropoda > Arachnida > Araneae > Heptathelidae > Ryuthela > Ryuthela nishihirai. The sequence continues at coordinate 29,503,978 of JAWZYU010000026.1, forward strand.
ACGGGGCCACGGCTTAACGTCCTATCCGACGCACGGCGGCCTTTCCAAGCCCATCGGTGTCCCCTACTGACCGTGGGCAGGGCGGGGAATTTTGCAGGAACCCTGCTGGGACTCGAACCTGGGAACTACAGATTACGAGCCTGGCGCACTACCGACTGAGCCACCCCCGCCCCTCAATAACTATAGTTTTTATCTATGTATACAAGGAGTACGCCAGTTACATACACATTTCTAGGGAGTACGTGAAGCATAAAAGGTTGAGAACCCCTGGCTTATGCATTTCTCTTAACAATAACAATCAAAATTGTTAAATTAGATAAGAATTGCTATGTATAAAATTTCAATTTTCTTCTTTAAAGAATTACCATTAAATAATATTATTGAGTAAACACTTGAAAATTTTGAATTTTAATGGATAATAATTTTCTATTGTAACACGATTTTTTTTAAACATAATTTTCTTTATAGAGAGTTTAAATCATTATTCCCGGTGTATCTCTAAGAAATATTCTAGTTTATTGTATTTGATTAACCATCTCTCTAATTCTTTGCATTTGACTTCGAATAGATTGCTATATGCTTACCGGTTAGCATAGGTTAGTTAACTGCCGAACGGTGCTGCCCTCATGTGGGAAGTTCTGAAGCTTCCTATACGCGCATGTTAACACGGAGATTCGCGGAAATCGGCAGGCACTTGGTTAAAAAGATCTAGTAACGGCTGCGCTGTTCGCGTCGATTGATTGATTTAAACCTGGGGGAAAGCTACCGATCCTTACTGAGAGAGTACCATGTGTTACTGGATACTTCGAAAGTTCTTTCCACCGCTTTGCATTAGAGTCCATCTACTACTAAAACGTTAATCATCTATGGCCTCCCTGGCTAACATCTAGGGGCGGGGGCGGCTCAGTCGGTAGCGCGCCAGGCTCGTAATCTGTAGTTCCCAGGTTCGAGCCCCAGTCTGAGTCAGCGTTGAGATTTATCTCCGCAAAATTCCCCGCCCTGCTAACGGTCAGTAGGGGACACCGATGGGCTTGGAAAGGCCGCCGTCCGTCGGATGGGACGTTAAGCAGTGGCCCCGTGTGTGGGAGAGTCATACCCTGTGCACGTTAAAAAACACGCTGGATGGCCTTGACGGGAGGCTACCATCTGTCTCCCAACAGCTGTTCCAGTGGTTCCCCTCCCCCAATCTTCTCTGAGCCTTCGGGGTCCATGTGACCTGGCCCATGGTGTGCAAAAAAGTGCCGCTCAGAGGTAAAACAGCCCAACAACCCTGGCTAACATCCTACCGACATGTAAATCAATATCACAAAATTTTGGCGTTTCTGATAAAATCAGGCGCATTCTATACACGGTTACCAAAAGCAAATATGTGGTGAAAAAAAAATTTTCTACAAAAACATTCAGTATATTTAGAGTTAAAATTAAGGGAGCATTGTTCGGGTATAGTAAAAATTTTCAGACTTTTATTGTGCTATTATTTGATATTGATTTACATATCGGTAGGATGTTAGCCAGGGAGCAAGTAGGACGTGACAGAGCGGTGTCTTGACTGGAGCTCTGCTATTGACAAATTTACTTAGCGGCTAAATATATACCCACTCACAGAATGCGAAACTCACATAGGGTCCATGGCAGCCAATAATTAAAATATTAGTCCCTTTGCACGAGCTTAACGTCCCATCCAGTCGACTGCGGCATAGCCCCCATTGGGAGGCCAACATTATTAGTGTCACATTTCTGACGCTACTGCCCAGGATAGTCGCCGTTATTTCTATCTTGTTTACAACAAATTCCAAACTTTTGCATTTATTAATATATAGTCTTTAAACTTTTCCAGCTGATACTTTTCTTGTGTGTCATATTTCATTATATTTTATTTATACGGTGCATTTATACTTCAAAGGAAGATAGGCAATCTTGTTCAGTAGATAAATCGGCGACCTATCTTCCTTTGAAGTGAATACGAATTCAGTGACTGATTGCACCATCGATATATTTTAGGCTTATTTTCTACTTTTTAGAGCGCATATAGAAATATAGGTATTTTTAAATTTTTGTAATTTATTTATATTTTCTCTTTGTGACTAAAAACACCTACATTCAGAAACTTTCATTTGATATACGACTCATAAACTTCGACCATGATTTTCCTCCCCCTTTGTTAGAACTCGTGTTTGAGGTAGCCCTCAACATTTGAGACGCCAAAGTTTTGAGATATATCTCCTTAAGGTCCATCTCCGCGAAAATAAGTCCTCTTTTGTTTGGAGAGCAAAATCGAAAATCTACGACAGTCCTCATGTGAGCTTTCGTTTGACCCTTAACACGTAATTGTAGGCCCTCGAGTTCGGAAGTTAAAGCGGAATAATAGTTTTCACATTTCCCCAGTTTAGGGGGGAAGAAAGAGAGGCTGAAATTTTTCTGACCGGTAACATCTCCCATGTCACAAGCTTTCATTTGACGCAGAGCGTGTTACAGTCGCTCAAAAAAGTATCCGAACACTATGGTTGATTACAGACCAGAAAAAATATCTGGCAACGATTTTTTTTTAGAAATTAGTGATCTGGCAACCTTCGTGTCACGTGATTACAGAATTCAGAAAAAATATCTGAAGCGTGTACAGCAACTGTACACGCTCCAGTTACCGTTCACAGCAAACTGGAGCGTGTGCAGTTACTGCACACGCTCCAGTTTGCTGTGAACGGTAACTGCACACGCTCAATATTTCCGTGAGTGAGCCCACACGATTTAGTATCAAAATAATATGACCACCTACAGTCGCTCAAAAAAGTATCTGAACACCATGGTTGATTAGAGACTTCAGAAAAAATATCTGGCAACGATTTTTTTTTAGAAATTAGTGATCTGGCAACCTTCGTGTCACGTGATATGCCAGATATTTTTTCTGAAGTCTGTAATCAACCATAGTGTTCGGATACTTTTTTGAGCGACTGTACCTTCGATCCTCGTGTTCCGAAGATATAACGGAACAATCGTTTTCATATTTTCCCCTTTTTCAGGAGGGAAAAAAACATTGAGAGTCGATCGTCTATTGTCTATGCCACTTCCCGCTTCATAAGATTTCATTTGACACATGCCATTAAATTTGTCCTTCTCATTCAAAAAATATGGTGAAACAACTGTTTTGACAAATCCACAAACTGACAAATGACAAGCAAACAATAAGATAAGTAGAAATCCAAACGAAATGGTTGGGTTGTTTTACCTCTGAGCGGCACTTTTTTGCACACCATGGGCTAAATGGCCAGGTCACATGGATCCCGAAGGCTCAGAGAAGGTTGGGGGAGGGGACCCACTGGAAGAGCTGTTGGGAGACAAGATGGTAGCCTCCCGTCAAGGCCATCCAGCGTGTTCTTTAACGTGCACAGGGTATGGCTCTCCCGCACACGGGGCCACGGCTTAACGTCCCATCCGACGGACGGCGGCCTTTCCAAGCCCATCGGTGTCCCCTACTGACCGTGGGCAGGGCGGGGAATTTTGCGGAGATAAATCTCAACGCTGACCCAGCTGGGACTCGAACCTGGGAACTACAGATTACGAGCCTGGCGCGCTACCGACTGAGCCACCCCCGCCCTAGGTAAAGGAAATGAAAATGATAGCAGTGAAAGAGACTATTCCTATGTTATTGTGGATATACAGAAGTAACTTTCTTTGAAGTTTGCTGTTATTTAATAACCTCATTTGCATTTGTAAGGATGCAATGATAACCTCATTTGCATTTGTAAATGGAAGCGACAGCATGGAGAGAGAGAGCGTAGGAATCGATCTTCTATTTTTCTTTGCTCACGTTTTGTCTTCGTAAACTGATGTGATTAAGAAAACAAGATTGATTGCTACACTTTCTTCTTAGTGTCGTTTCCGTATGCAAACCAAAATGCCGTTAACGATACCAGCAAAGTTTGGGTTGTTTTACCTCCGAGTGCACACTTTTGCACACAATGAGCTAAATGGTCAGGTCACAAGCAACCCGAAAGCTCAAAGATTTGGAAAAGGGGACCCAATGGACAGCTGTCAGCCTTCAGTCAAGACCCTTTGCACAGCATATAATATGGCTCTCCTGCATACGAGCTTAACATCCATCTGACGGATTGTGGCCTTTCCAGGACCAGCGGTGTCATAAATTTCAACACAGGCCCAGCAGGAACTTGAACTTGGGAACTGCAGAATAAAAACAACTATCAACAGAGCTACTGACTAAGCCATACCCATGACCATAACCGCCCACAAAGCTGCAAAAGTTTTATTCAAGTTGATTCTATGTACTACAAAGTAATAACATTTTATCCATTACGTTTTTGCTTTTTGCTATTTTTGAACAATGAATCCATCTCCTGTATTAGAAATACACCACAAGTAAACTTCCTCTTAACGATTTACTAAAGTTGTAATGTTTATGTCTTATTAATAATTTACTAATTACAGTGATAATCTATTTGATTTTGGCGTAGTTCCTTTCCACTGTAAGTGGCAATTCACAGCAAATGCGAATTTTATTATTTCATCCATACAAAAGTCTGCCATTATTGCTCTTCGACTAATGTACAGTCGCTCAAAAAAATATCAGAACATTATGGTTGATTACAGAAGACAGAAAAAATATCTGGCAACGATTTTTTTTTTAGAAATTAGTGATCTGGCAACCTTTGTGTCACGTAACACTATTCGTGATTATTTTTCATTGTTACTTTAAAATTTTTTCATTACCAATGTTGCCGGAGGGACAGTTTTATGTTATAAAGCCTAGATGATTTTCAAATGATCTGGGGGCCACTTGAAAAGACAACGCTGGCCACATGTTGTCACCCCTCTTCTAGACTGTTACTCGACCTTTTCTCTTTCTCTCAGATTAATATGGTAAATGAAAGAAGCCATAATTAATCTCTATCCTTTATAATAGGCCTTTCCAACCCAAACTTAATGAAGCAAAAAAAAATACATTCTTGAAGAGCCGAAGGAAAAATTCTCTACTTAAAAACGAACACATACATTTCTAAAAAAGTAATGAAGTTAAAAATATGCATATATTTTTAATAAAAAAAATAAAAAAAAATAAATACCCCCTCAAGCAGCTGCTTGCCACAGAGGTCTGACAGGAGCCTGTCAGTTTATATGCCACAGTAGAAGGTCTGAGAGGATGGCAGAACCTCAGCAGAAAAACGACACACACATCCATGCCTTACCGGGGCTCGAACCCAGATCCCTTAGATCAGTAGCCAAGCGTGGTAACCACTCGGCCATGGGACGGCTTTTAAAGAATCTAGAAAATATCTCGATTAAAAATAAAAAATACCCATTTTACAAAATAGTTTAGTTATGAATCTAAGAATGTTTGATAACAAAAAAATGGAATAACCCAATTATCTGATTATTTTATGAACTGCGGGTTGGATGGGGACTGCTTTTATAACCTATTTAGCATTTACTGGAAACTGGTAGCTCACTAGCTAGAGAATTTGACATGTTAACAGGATTCAAGGGAAAACCTAAGAATCGAATATTCTGCTAATTACTGAAAAGTTAATTTAACCCTTTCACGACTAAGGGAAACATTTTTCCCATTTTAAAATTGGTGATTGTGGTATTTAATTATAACTTTATCTGCATTTTTTATACAGAATGTCAAAATAGAACGTATGCCGAACGCAATTAAGTAAACGGGAACGTTTAGAAAACAAAAACAGAACTGTCAGGACGCATAATATATGTACTATGTGCAATGTCCATCTTTGCCTCACTACCAAAAGAAATTGCTTTGCCGAATATCATAATTAGCACATCATTTTGTATAGTAATTTTATTTCAGAATTTTGTATTATTTTAGTTAACATTTTGTTCTAATAAACCAATAAATAAAAGACATTGCATAATAAGCCTAACTATAATTTGTGTTACCTTTATAGTCCTTTGGGAAAAATATTTCCCATAAAATTAAAAAAAAACTACACATTGTTATGTATTTTTCTTATGATTTTTATTTATTTTACGTCTAAACAAACTAAAATAAACAGTTACATACTAATATTTACTCTTAGAAACCTTATGGTCCTGAAAGGGTTAACTATATTGTTAAGAAACAACCTAAAGTTTATATTGCTGTAAATTGCCGAATGTTTTCGGAAAATCGCCCAGCAGAGTGTCTGAAGAATTCCAGACATATTTTGTTCTACTAACCTATAACCTAGCCAACCTTGGAAATTCGTAATTTCACCTGCTATACGGTAAAAATTTCGCTTTGTAAGTCTAATCTCGCCTGCAATAATAGCACATATTCCTTAGTAATTATCATGCTCTTTCTTAAAAAAAACCTTCACTCTAGAAATAAAACTTGATATTGATAAATCTATTTTTCGAATTTAGCATTTTTTTATATATTGTCATTAATATTCTATTTTATATCATTAATTTCACTTTTGCATTAAAAAAAACTTACTCTGGTGATGTTTGCAACTCTTTTTTTGTGAATATATCCCTGGTTCGTTTTGGCGATATAAAGTCGGTATCTGCTGCTTCAATCCAAACAATCCAAGGCTTGTTGTCAGGACTGTGACAGCAACTTTACTGACATCGTTAGAATGAGCCTGTGAAAACTTTTCCTAACGCCCACTGTGCTCCTTATTGGCTCATGACTGGCGGCACTAAAATAGAACAGCCTCCTAAATTCCAAAGCCAGCAACACGGTTAGGTAACCGTTGACTTCGTCACTAACCGAGCAAACTACGTGCACGACAACCGTAAGATGACGTATTTATCACGTTAACCGTGGCCTTGATGTTCTGCTTATCTGTCAAGACAATGCCCATGCCAGTTCTTCCTCTTACATCACAGATTAACATGGTTGCTGCAGCCTGAGATATCAAAATATGCTTATTTCACCAAATCATATAGGGGTGGCTCAGTCGGTAGCGCGCCAGGCTCGTAATCTGTAGTTCCCAGGTTCGAGTCCCAGCTGGGTCAGCGTTGAGATTTATCTCCGCAAAATTCCCCGCCCTGCCCACGGTCAGTAGGGGACAGCGATGGGCTTGGAAAGGCCGCCGTCCGTCGGATGGGACGTTAAGCCGTGGCCCCGTGTGCGAGAGAGCCACACCCTGTGCACGTCAAAGAACACGGTGGATGACCTTGACGGGAGGCTACCATCTGTCTCCCAACAGCTGTTCCAGTGGGTCCCCTCCCCCAACCTTCTCTGAGCCTTCGGGGTCCATGTGACCTGGCCATTTAGCCCATGATGTGCAAAAAAGTGCCGCTCAGAGGTAAAACAACCCAACCCACGTCGCCCTCAACAAGTTAAAAATGCATATACAAAGATGGGGTACAGCAATTGTAATTCAGCTGTTATTGCACTGGCGAATTCTTCAGAGTGTTGTTGCAAATGATTTGAGCGATATGTTGTGAAACGAAGCGATCATGTGTCATCCTCCTATTTTCTTTGTGGTCTTGGATTATTCTGCACGTTTTATTTCATCGTTAACAAGATAATTGTGTGAATCTTCTGCAATTTATTTTCTAGGAATATAAATTTTGACTATTTTAAAGCATCGAATCTTGATCTTGATACCAAGCTAATCTTGGCGAATATCCAATATGGATTCCATTTGTATTAAAACTGTTGAGTCTGTGAAATAATCATTTATTATGCAGTGGTTAATATGTGATAGAATTACGCTAGCATTTCAACGAATAATGTATATGGTATATATTTCTGCTCAGTTTATATGTTATTACTACTACCAATTAGACAATTTGCAATAATGGCGGCAAGCCATAGCGTAGGCGTTTAGTAATGCTAATATGGCTAGTACATAAGCTGTCGAATACGGTATACATTACATACTCCTAAAATATTAATAAAACTCTTCTGATTATTAAACAGCATTGTGTTAAGTTGAAATGAACTCTGATATTTTTAATGTTCGGGAGATTAAGTTTCACTATTTCGGATAACACTTACTAATAAAACTATCATATCAGATGTTGTTTTGTGGCAAGAAAAGAATATGGCGAAAGTATCCCTTTCGTTTCGACTGCAAAGTTTACTTTAAAGTACGGCAAACAACAGCTTAAAATTCATACGATTGTGATAGGAATTTTGAAAGTAATTTTGCTAATAAAACAAACGCTGACTATTAAATGAGTGTAAAATATTTCAATATCAAATGCTAGTAATAAGATGAACTCCTTCGTCAAGCCTCTCACGCGTTAACATTTGATATTTCGTTACGATCTCTGAAATGTTCATTATAGACTTTTTTTAATTTCAAATATGCCGATAGGCAAAATTCCGCCATATTCATACACAGTCGTATCAGAATAATATGGCCACCTACCATACATATACTATGGTATGTGGTCACATTATTCTGATACGGGGGGCGGCTCAGTCGGTAGCGCACCAGGCTCGTAATCTGCAGTTCCCAGGTTCGAGTCCCAGCTGGGTCAGCGTTAAGATTTATCTCTGCAAAATTCCCCGCCCTGCCCTCGGTCAGTAGGGGACACCGATGGGCTTGGAAAGGCAGCCGTCCGTCGGATGGGACGTTAAGCCGTGGCCCCGTGTGCGGGAGAGCCATACCCTGTGCACGTTAAAGAACACGCTGGATGGCCTTGACGGGAGGCTACCATCTGTCTCCCAACAGCTGTTCCAGTGGGTTCCCTCCCCCAACCTTCTCTGAGCCTTCGGGGTCCATGTGACCTGGCCATTTAGCCCATGGTGTGCAAAAAAAGTGCCGCTCAGAGGTAAAACAACCCTATTCTGATACGACTGTGTATATTCTGGTAAGGCATGGAACTTTCGAAGAGCTTATCAAATGTTTCATTTAAATTGGAATTTATATTGCTGTAGAAATTATTTTGCCTCTCATTCGTTTACACAAGGTTTCAAACAAATATTTTTTTTCCCTTAACGAATAGGTGAGTAATTCCAATGCAGATAAAATGTTATCAATTTAAATAAAATCTTTCAGCTTCTATAGCCTTTATTAAAAATAGATAATTTTTTATATTAAGCAATTTCGCTGCTAGATTACTTTTTTTCTGAGTAGTTAGCTTTGTTCTTGGAATGCTTTGCTTATAATCAAAAAGCTTCTCTGAATATTCTTTACTTCTATATTGACAATATTTTAACGAATAGAAATTGAGCTGAGTTCAAAAATAATAAGTAGTAATAATAATTCTAAAATAATGTAATTTATTACAAAAGTATGAATGAAATCATTTATATAAACTAAAGTCACCCTACACAAATCTTTATCAGTATAAAAATAAACCTTGAGAAGAACATAGCACCTTTTTACTCTTCCTACAAAGAGATGTTTCCTTTATAATTCTTGCTATTTCCACTCAAAGCATAAAATAAGGCTTTTTACAACAGTCGATAAGTGGCACATTAATATTTGTGAACAAACCAGCAATCTGTAAAGAATAACCTTACAAATTCCTAAACAAACTAAATATAACTACGCATCAAACGATGAACTCTTCCTACAGAAAAGTTGAGATCACATCTGCTTGTTCAACTAACATATAACCTCCTCAGCCACATTTTTAAGTGTCCTAAGCATTCTTCTTTTTCTTACCAGTCCACTAACAGGATCAACACTAATAAACTTATTTACACTCCCGCAAACATACCAAATAAAAACATTTCTTCTTTATACTACTAAACTAGAGGCACACACTAAATCTAGAGGCCCTATATAGGTAGAGGTTGGCCATCTCAAAATTAGACGCCATGTTTTGTCGTCGCTCGAATTGTTTAGCATGCATAGCTGAATGGTATTGCACGGTACTAACGGGGCGGGGGTGGCTCAGTCGGTAGCGCGCCAGGCTCGTAATCTGTAGTTTCCAGGTTCGAGTCCCAGCTGGGTCAGCGTTGAGATTTATCTCCGCAAAATTTCCCCGCCCTGCCCTCGGTCAGTAGGGGACACCGATGGGCTTGAAAAGGCCGCCGTCCGTCGGATGGGACGTTAAGCCGTGGCCCCGTGTGCGGGAGAGCCATACCCTGTGCACGTTAAAGAACACGCTGGATGGCCTTGACGGGAGGCTACCATCTGTCTCCCAACAGCTGTTCCAGTGGGTCCCCTCCCCAACTTTCTCTGATCCTTCGGGGTCCTTGTGGCCTGGCCATTTAGCCCATGGTGTGCAAAAAAGTGCCGCTCAGAGGTAAAACAATCCAATCCACGGTACTTACGGATTCCGGAAAAGGGTAGGGTAATATTTGATACAAATTTCAGTGTTCATGATTGGAAGCACTTTAGAAAGCGGCTAAATAAAAAAATAAAAAAAAAATCCCCCCTCAAGCAGCTGCTTGCCACAGAGGTCTGACAGGAGCCTGTCAGTTTATATGCCAAAGTAGAAGGTCTGAGAGGATGGCAGGACCTCAGCAGAAAAACGACACATACAACCATGCCTTACCCGGGGCTCGAACCCAGGTCCCCCAGATCAGTAGCCAAGCGCGGCCATGGGCGCGCTTGGCTACTGATCAAGCGGATCACTCGGCCATGGGACGGCTTGGCTAAATAAGGAAAAACAAATTTTTGGGTTTTTTTTTTTAAATATATAATTTCTCTTTGTTGTCTGCCCTTCTGTAGACATCGAACTTTTTTGTTTATACAGAAAAATAAAAAATTCTTGCGTTAGATAGGTATTAATGATATATTACGATTTGCATTTTTCGAATCTCCAAAAAGTTATAACTGGGCCATCTAACGGTGGAAAAAGTTGAAAATTCCAAAATATCAAACGAAAATTCCAAACGATAGTTATGTTAGAAGTTTGAAATCTTGGTGTTGAAATGTGGAGGTTACGAAGTTATCATTGGCAACAACCATTTGACCCTTTAGACACAGGGGGGGGGTGGGGGGTGAATGCAATTTTTTTTGTTTTCACAGAAAAGTATGTTTTTAGAGATAAATTAAAAATTCTTTTTGGGTTGGACAGGTATTCATGAAATATTAAAATTTGCATTTTGCGAATTACCAAAAGCTATAATTGCGTCCTCTAACGGTGAATAAAAATCGAAAAATCCCAAAATTTAAAACGAATATTGCAAACGATGTAGTTATGCTTGAAATTTGAAATTTTGGTGGTGGAATGTGACAGTCTTGAAAATTCCATTCAACACAATGAGTTAACCCTAAGTCCAAAGCAGGTAAGAAACGGAACAGTTTTGTTTTAAGAGATAATTGGAAATCTCTTTTTTAGTAGGTTCGCATTTTCAAAGGTAATTTTAATTTATATCATTAGAGATCAATAAATATCGAAACTGCAAAACTTTTAACGAATGTTTCAAGTGATCTGTTTATGGTAGAAATTTCGGTGTGTAGAGTTTTGTTATGGTAGAAATTCCACTGACAGCAACGATCTGTCCACTATTTTCAGAGGAATGAGAGAAAAAGCAACATTTTAAATTTAAGAACTAAAAGACAAATACTTTTTATGTTTTATAATTACTAATAAAATACTACTATGTGCATTTCCCCCATCATACATTAAAAAATAAATAACTCCTCAAGCAGCTGCTTGTACAGAGGTCTGACAGGAGCTTGTCAGTTTATACGCCATAGTAAAAGGTTCATGAGGATGGCGGGACCTCAGCAAAAAAACAACATGAACATCCATAATTAAAACTTTTAAGGAGTGAAAAAGTAGGCAAAGGAAGAACTTCATTCTCTATTAAAATGAGATTTCCATATGCGCCAGAGGCGATATGCGTTCTTCTAGTTATTTTACACTTTCAGTACCCTGTGACAGTGGAAATTCGAACTAATGTATAATTGAGAAAGTAAACTATTAATATTTTATTAGTACCTGTAATGGTCAAAAAAAGGTTCATGAATAATCCGAACTTGAAATTTTAAGGTTTAACACCGAACAAAAAATTGCAGATATGCCAACCCATATAACACATGCACGAGACCGTTTTAACGGAAATTATGAGTCACAGATCTGGGAAGTTTTCTAAACTACGAGTGTGACTTCTCTCACCGAAGTTAAAAGGCACTGGGGTTCAAAGTAATACAATATGCAATTAGTTATCCAGAGGAGGGTGGGGGATGAAGATTCAAGTTTTCTATACCAGTTTAGATAAAAATGTGCGTAGAATTTTATGTTTTACCCGGAATTGTCATCTAAGTCCTATCTGATCTTCAGGGTTGCTTCATTTCTGAGCGGCACAATTTTTTTGCAGGTAATGTACTAAATGGCCAAGTTGCAAGGATGCCGAGAAGGCTGGAAGGAGACCCACTAGACAACTGTTAGCCTCCTGGCAAAGACATCCAGCATATTCTTTAACGTACACAGTGTATGGCTCTCCAGCACACAAAGGGCCATGGGCTAATGTCCCATTCAAAGGACGGTGGTGTTTCAAAGTCCACTAATATTCCCTTGCTGACTGAGAACAGGATGGGGTTCAGCGGAGCTAAATCTCAACGTTAGTAGTGGCTTGATACCTTCAGAGCATTACTTTGAAAAGTGTATCTTAAGCAAGCATAAATTAAGAAGTGAGGGACAGAGGCACATCAGTAGTATAGTCCCAGAATACCGTACCCCCACTAGTGCTTTCCCCCTATGACGCCACCGACCATGCCCCCTTATCAATAACTATGACGTCACCGACCACGCCCCCTTATCAATATCAGTAACTATGACGTCACTAACCACGCCCCCCCCCCCTATTACATCACAGACCACGTCCTATTACGTTAACGACCACACCCCTAATTAATATTTCATGACTGTTACGTAACTCACTTCCGGTTCTAATTCAAGGTTACATAACTTTCGACCACGCTCCCTTTCAAAAACTCAGATATCGAGCTTTCGACCACGCTCCTTCTCGAAAAGTTCCCGATTTTTCTTGATTACAGACCCACCTGTATTTTTGAAGCCCCCCTGATAACTCTGCGAATTTCCTAACTCACCTGAAAAAGTCTTCGATTTTGGGTGGTGCCATCTAGTGTATACCATGGGTACTATACTCTATTTTAACCGAAATTTTTTCAAGTCCCAATTTTTGACTCCCCCTCATTAAAAAAAACCCTTATCAAAAATCCCTCTCCTTTATTAAAAAACCTATCAAAAACTGTCACACCCTCGTTAATTAATCCGTTATCAAAGGTTCCGCCCCCTCATTAAAAAATCCCTCCCCTTTATTAAAAACCTTATCAAAACTGCCACATCCTAGTAAATTAACGCGAGATTTTCAGGTCTTATAAATCAACTCCCAGATATTTTTATACTTGAAAGTGGTAATTGTATATTCCCTGTATTTATTAACTCGCTAATTTTTATTTCATGTATTTATTCCTTGTTAATTAAACACATCAAAACTGACACCCCTTTTATTAATACGCACCCGCTCATTAAAAAACCCTGGGCACTGTTTTCTCAACCTTTGCAAATGTTTATTTCAACGTTCAGGGTATCCCTTTGGCGGTCATCTTCGATAAACTCGTTATTCATCAAAAAGTCCTCCCATTCCTCCTTTCTTAAAAAAAAAACCTTCATTAATTAAAACAACAAAAGTTCCACACCCGAGCGGTCATCTGGAACGGTTACCCTTCTCGAAATTTCCACCGACGGTCATCTTGGATCACTTTACCCGCTACGCCGTCGACTCACATTTGCTTCGGTATCAGACGTGATGTGTTACAACACGAAAACCCACTCGCACCTTTGATCGTAGTTTTCAGACACATCTCGAAATTTTTCTAAGTCCAGAGACGGTGCTCATTGACAGTATTCTGACTAAACCCGCATTGTCACCCCCCAATTCTACCCCCTTTGTTTCAGGCCAATATTTTTAGCACGACTTACGAGCACTGTCTTATGTTAGGTTTTCTGTCAGATGTCTCGTAACGAACAAAACGTGAATGTTTTTGTTAATACAGAAGATGACATACAGTCCGAGAATTTTTCAAACTTAGAATAACACATCCTGATGGGTTAAGAAAGAGACGGAAGGATGCTAACAGCTGAACCATTATCTAATAAGGGAGAAATCCTTGTTGCTTCGCTCAAGGGGTGCAGGATGATAATACAATCCGAGTTGTGTTGTTGTTTTACCTCTGAGCGGCACTTTTTTGCACACCATGGGCTAAATGGCCAGGTCATATGGACCCCGAAGGCTCAGAGAAGGTTGGGGGAGGGGACCTACTGGAACAGCTGTTGGGAGACAGATGGTAGCCTCCCATCAAGGCCATCCAGCGTGTTCTTTAACGTGCACAGGGTATGGCTCTCCCACACACGGCTTAACGTCCCATCTGACGGACGACGGCCTTCCCAAGCCCATCGGTGTCCCCTACTGACCGTGGGCAGGGCGGGGAATTTTGCGGAGATAAATCTCAACGCTGACCCAGCTGGGACTCGAACCTGGGAACTACAGATTACAAGCCTGGCGTGCTACCGACTGAGCCACCCCCGCCCCAATACAATCTGAAAAAGGGAAATCCAGTTGTTTCAGTAAAAGAGGGCCGGACGACCCTTTTGTGGCACAAGGATTTTATCCCTTTTGATGAATATTAAGTTTTATCACCTCTTCAACCCTTGCCTGAAACAACAGGATTTAACTCGTTGCAGATCATGGTTCACTTGTTATCATTCGTTCTTAACGCATCAGGATTTTGTGTTATTCTAAGTTTGAAAAATTCTCGGTCATGTATGTCATCTTCTGTATTAACAAAAACACACACGTTTTGTACGTCACGAGACATCTGACACAAAACGTAACGTAGGACGTAAAGTAAGACAGTGCTCGTAAGTCGTGCTAAAAATAGTCGAACGTGTTAAAGAAAAATCCTTACACCTACTGAAATATGAGTATTCAAGTTCGAATCAGTGGTGAAATATTTTTGCAATCACCACCTTTTGAACAAAAAATGCTTCTTCGAAACTCGTGGAAAAAATTAATTTCATACAAATAAGTTCGAACACTCTGAAAAACATAAGTAGGTTTCGCACGTGCAGGCGTTTGCATGAAAATTATCCCAACTGGTTCATATTTACAAATGTTATACACAGTATAACTTTGTTAAGAAATGTTATACACAGTATAACATTTCTTAACAAAGGTGAAATCCACACAGTGTGTGGATTTCACCTTTGTTAAGAAAAGTGAATATTTGATTTATATATAACTGAAATGTCATGTAAAATTCACATGCTTACACAAAAAGTGAATGTTTGCGGGAAAAATAACGTTGATGACTTGCATCTCACTCGAAATGAACGTTGTTGTAAGAAACGAAATTGTGACATTCACATCTTAATACTTAAAAAATTAATGCTTGTGGTAAAACTATCGTTGCTACTGTAATTCACACGTGCACTTACTTGTAATAAGCAGGGGAAAAAGTTTCGAACATAAAGAAACATGCATTCTCATGCGGGAAAAATAACTGAACCGTTCTTAGTTGAACATGAAATATGCACGAGTGATTTACTCGCGTAATGAAACACATATGTGAATACATATCGCTGTCGAAAAAACTTGTCCATGCAGGAAAAATAACCACTTTTACACATAAAATACAGAAATATACATAGTCTCGCGGGAAAAATTACTAAGCCCACTCTTAAACACGAAATATGCATGTTAGGTTTATGCACATAGTGAAACACGTGTAAGAATACATATCATTATCAAAAAACGTGTCCTTGCCGGAAAAAAAACAACTTTCACACTTATAAAAGATAGTGTACTTACATACTTGTCTAATTCCACCCCGGTGCGGGAAAAACAACCACTTTCACAAACATAGTGTACGTACATACTTATTCTAAGAATTCCACTCTAGTATAGATAGAAATGTGTATTCTCATGCAGGAAAAGTAACTAAACAGATTCTTACTTAGACATGAAAAGCACGTGTTAGATTTATTCGCGTAGTGAAACACGTACGTGAATACATATCATTGTCCAAAAACGTGTGCTTGCAGTGAAAAATAACCTCCTTCACCCTTATACACACAGTTTACTTACTTGCTTATTCAAACGTAGCAGGGAACTGTAGAAATACACACAGAACTCTGAAAATAATATGAGAACGGGTCCGAAAATATAATATCTACCTTTTTAACACACGTTTATACTTTACATGTTCAGATATGAAAATTTTCCACGCACTCCTAATTTCACCCGTGTCATGACGTTTTAGTTCAAATCTTAATTACACATTGTCTGTGGGAAATGTATCGTTCATTGATCAGATTCGTTTTTTTAGCAAAGTACATGGTCATATCTTTACTGTGTGAGATCATCCGCTGCGTCATTTTCGCATCGAAGTTACCACCGGAACTGTCCCGCAGAAACTATGCTATCGGGAGTTATTGGTTAGATAAATAAAAGAAGTTGAAATTTAAGTGATGCAAATGATACACCTCTGAATGTCATTTGAAAATTCGTGGATGTTAATGCTATCGCCACGTAACAAATGACGTGGGGATTAATGCTACAGATTTCTTTTCGCATTACTTCTACTTCATATCACACTGGGATTGAAACTTTCATGCATTCTATTATTCTGCAAAACTCGTATTAAATGACATTTTTTTTTGTTTGTTTTTCCATTTTTACACAATATTTTGTTACAACAGTACCGTTTTGAAAAACATGTTAATGTCATAAGAAATGTATGAATGCGACAATTTTTTTGTCTGGGTTCCTTCTAACAGTGATTTTCCCTTTCTAATGTACTTGGCATATAAACTGACAGGCTCCTGTCAGACCTCTGTGGCAAGCAGCTGCTTGAGGGGGTATTTATTTTTTTATTTATTTATATTTCCTTTTGTGGTGGGGTAAAACCATATTCTCCCTGTAACCGCTACATACTTTTTTAATTGTGATGAACAGTATAAGCGGACATTTTAAAATCAGTTGACCGCTTGGAATTTTTGCACGCGATAAACTGTTGTGTCATTAACCCGAAAAGACCCCCCCCCCCCTAGAAGATAAGACGGCAGTTGAATGAATAATGAAACGAATAATTATTTCACTTTGTCGTTAGGGTTGAAAAGATCCTTGAGGAAGATAAAAAGTCACTGCGTGGCAGCTCTTCCCATAAGGATTTAGATAAACAGTAGCATATCTGTTTTCACATCGAAGGGGTGTTCCACATAGGTCAGTGCATAAGTGTCCCATGACCTTTGAGTCTTCGCCGGCTGGACTGCCTGTTCACGTGGGCGTCTCCGTGCCATTTCTTCAGATTAAGTGACAAGAATAGTAGAAGCTTTTGGCATTTTTAATAGAGGGAGTGTTAAATTTAAAGAAGTGGGAGAGTGTATGGAGGGAATTTTCCTACTTTTTAAGAAGTGCATTTCTGGACTTGGGATATTTCACATCGAGTGACTCTTAGTGTGTAAAGACATTTTTTTCTGTCCCCTATATCCAATGTACGCTCTACATGAGAACATCGAGTTTTATGACATAAGTGCAGAATTCTTTTACTGAGGCCCGATCAGAACATATAGGTCAGAGCAAATGTACATCACCAGTGAGAGCCTTCGAGATGCCGGTTGTGAAAAGACATTATTGGGGTGACTATTAAGCGTAAAATTCACCGGTCTGTATTGTAGTTGGTCCACTGCACGTCCATGCGTGTGGGTGCGAGAATCGTTCGCTATAACGGGAAAAAATTCATAAGTCCACGATCGTTAATCAAGTACATGTCTTTTGCATGAAAGGTATATCGATGTCGCTTTTCTGCACAAGAGGGAATTCGTTTTCACTGGTGTGACTGAACAGTAATAAGTATCCAACGGTTATTGCTCAGGTTTGTACATTTAAATTACTCCTGAAATGTTTAGTTAGGATTTTTGTGTTACCGGTAACATATCGAAGAATCCATAGCTATTCTGATATAATTGCTAAATTTTGACTATCAGTCCAGTTGCAAATAAAATTTCGAAGGATTAGCTCAGGTAAGTTGAGAGGGTTATCAATATATCGATCTAGTGAGACTTATTAAGTGTATTATTTTTTATAGATGAATCCTAGTAGCTTAGTGTACGAGTGTAGTTTATATTATTTGTTAAAACTAATGTCTCTTCTTCCATTAACATGCACTTAAGTTCATGCTGTACTTGGATGTAGAACTAAAGTTAGATGTTTTACGCATCGCACGGGTACGCGCAAAGTATGAATTGTTTTCTATTTTTAGCTTTGCTTACTTTCTATAACATTCAACCATGTACAAAAACTCCCTACAGAATTATTTTTATTGGTGAAAGACAACTGACCTTGTAAATAAGCGTAACGAACACGTCTAGTAACGAGGGGTTGCAACGCGAAATAATATTTCATAAGCGTGGAGTCATTGGTCTTGTGATCAGATGTTCACCCGTTGGGTTGTTTTACCTCTGAGCGGCACTTTTTTGCACACAATGGGCTAAATGGCCAGGTCACATGGACCCCGAAGGCTCAGAGAAGGTTGGGGGAGGGGACCCACTGGAACAGCTATTGGGAGACAGATGGTAGCCTCCCGTCAAGGCCATCCAGCGTGTTCTTTAACGTGCACAGGGTATGGTCCTCCCGCACACGAGGCCACGGCTTAACGTCCCATCCGACGGACGGCGGCCTTTCCAAACCCATCGGTGTCCCCTACTGACCGTGGGCAGGGCGGGGAATTTTGCGGAGATATATCTCAACGCTGACCCAGCTGGGACTCGAACCTGGGAACTACAGATTACGAGCCTGGCGCGCTACCGACTGTGTCACCCCCGCCCCATGTTCACCCGCAAACGGAGGAAAAGACGATTTTTAAAAATTGTGAGAGCGTTTAGAATTGTAGATCTTTTAAAAAATATATCTTACTTTCAAACAATTAGCTGACTTTTCTTCCGAGGAAGAAATATTTTGTTATCGATTGTAATCGATAGTAACGTTACTTCCTAGGAAAGAGTAATATTTTGCATAAGTGAAGCATGTGGTGAGGATACAGCGACAATAATTATTAGGAATAAAAAGTTTTAAACTTGGGACCCAGTCGCGTAACGGATATACGGAAATTAAAAAAGTTAGTTTTATTAGTCATTCTTTTGCAACACGGTGTCTTTGAAGTGACTTAGTAAAGGAAAACAAGTTAATAAATTGGGTGGTGATTGAAATTTGTAAGGAATTTTTTTATCTGATTCTTGTGGTTTTTGAAAAGGTTTAGTATAACATGAAAATACGGAGAGTAATGAATTGAGACGCAGCAAAAATCCGAATTTAACGTAAAATTACTTTATCATTCCGAAACAAGTCCTGACGCAGAAAGTGCTGAATATGTGTGAACACAGATATCTGATGGCAACATCCTTCAACCCTATGACCGCTCGGGTGTGGAACTTTTGTTGTTTTAATTAATGAAGGTTTTTTTTTTTAAGAAAGGAGGAATGGGAGGACTTTTTGATGAATAACGAGTTTATCGAAGATGACCGCCAAAGGGATACCCTGAACGTTGAAATAAACATTTGCAAAGGTTGAGAAAACAGTGCCCAGGGTTTTTTAATGAGCGGGTGCGTATTAATAAAAGGGGTGTCAGTTTTGATGTGTTTAATTAACAAGGAATAAATACACGAAATAAAAATTCACGAGTTAATAAATACAGGGAATATACAATTACTACGTTCAAGTATAAAAATATCTGGGAGTTGATTTATAAGACCTGAAAATCTCGCGTTAATTTACTAGGATGTGGCAGTTTTGATAGATTAATAAAAGTGAGGGATTTTTTAATGAGGGGGGCGGAACCTTTGATAACGGATTAATTAACGAGGGTGTGACAGTTTTTATAGGGTTTTTTAATAAAGTGGAGGGATTTTTGAAAAGGTGGTTTTTTAATGAGAGGGAGTCAAAAATTGGTACTTAGAAAAATTTCGGTTAAAACATAGTACTTATGGTATACACTAGATGACGCTACCCAAAATCGAAGACTTTCAGTATCAGTCAGGAAATTCGCGGACTTTTCAGGGGGGCTTCAAAAACACAGGTGGGTCAACCAGGGTTTTTTTAAAGAGGGGGCTTAAAAATCAGGTGGGTCAGCCAGAGTCTGTAATCAAGAAAAATCTGGAACTTTTCGAAAAGGGGGGCGTGGTCGAAAGTCATGAACGAAATATTATGGATAAGGGAGTGGTCGGTGACGTCATAGGGGGAAGCACTAGTGGGGGCACGGTATTCTGGGACTATACTACTCACATCATTAATCGAATTAAAGAGCTAAAACGAAAACTTTTTTTATTATTTTCTTTAGTGAAAAGGAAGAAAACAAAAATCTGCCAGCAGATTTTCTTGAGAAAAACTGAAAACCCTAAAATTCGGATAAACTCGGAGCAATTAGCAGCTGTGCATTTCATCGTATTTAAGCTTTGCAAAGCATTACCTACTCGCAAGCCTGGATCTAGGAAAATAAAAAAAAAATGAAAGGAGGGTCAAGATCGAACCAGAACGCAGTTCCAGTGTAAATGTTTGTTCTTACGTTTCAGTGAAAATATGCGAACTTCTTGAAAATTTTTGCGGGATGTTTAATATTCTTTTCGCCTCCGTTACTAGCATTCTGAGAGTCCTAGATGCCCACCCCTACCTACTCACTTCTTTCCAGATTCGAGTCCCAACTAGGTAAGCGTCGAGATTTATCTCCGCAAAACTCACGGTCAATAGGGGACACCGATGGGCTTGGGAAGACCGCCATCCGGATGTAAAGCCATACCCTGTGCACTTTAAAGAACACGCTGGATGGCCTTGATGGGAAGATACCATCCGTCTCCCAACACCAATTTTCTGAGCCTTCGGGATCGTCGTGACCTGGCATTTAGCCCCTTGTGTGCAAAAAAAGTGCTGTTCAGAGGTTGGGTTGTTTTATCTCCGAGCAGCACTCTTTTTTTGGCACACAATGGGCTGAGGCCAGGTCACAAGGGCCCCGAGGTTAGAGGAAGGAGACCCACTGGACAGCTGTTCGGAGACAGATGGTAGCCTCCCGTCAAGGCTATGCAGTGTATTCTTTAACTGAACATGGTAAGGATCTCCCGCACCCCAGGCCACTGCTTAACGTCCCATCTCACGCTGACCCAGCTGGGACTCGAACTGGGGAACTGCAGATTATGAGCCTGGAGCGCTACCGACTGAGCCACCTCCCACTCAGAGGTAAAACAATCCAACTCACTTCTTTACCAAAAAACACATTATTCTGTTATTCCATATTTTATAATCTAAACCAGTGGTTCGTGCGCTATTTTTAATATTTCAGAAAACTCTTAACGGAAAAATGCACGTAACAGCTTTGTTCTATTACTATTAGCTGGAATTATTTCAATTCAGTATGGCAACTGTTTCATTCAGATCCCACGATGAAATTGGATAATTTTTGATGAATCAAAACTCTCCACTCAATTACGAATAAATGAACAGTAGATAAAGCTCTAGATATAACATATTCTTAAGACATTTTAGGAAATCCTCATTGCGAGTATCTATATATCTTAGAACATATCAGGTAACGATGGGATGTTCGTCTGCAGAACGAACAATTCTTCACGGGTCCGTAGCAACGAAAAGGATGGGAACCACAGAGTTTCCCATTGCGAGTTTATGGCCCAGTACTGGTCTTTGGGGGCTCAGTCGGTAGCACGGCAGGCACGTAATCTGTAGTTCCCAGGTTCGAGTCCCAGCTGGGTCAGCTTTGAGATTTATCTCCGCAAAATTCCCCGCCCTGCCCACGGTCAGTAGGGGACACCGATGAGTTTGGAAAGGCCGCCGTCCGTCGGATGGGACGTTAAACCGTGGCCCCGTGTGCGGGAGAGCCATACCCTGTGCACGTTAAAGAACACGCTGGATGGCCTTGACGGGAGGCTACCATCTGTCTCCCAACCCTCTCTGAGCCTTCGGGGTCCATGTGACCTGGCAATTTAGCCCATTGTGTGCAAAAAAGTGCCGCTCAGAGGTAAAACAACCCAACTTAACTAGTCTTTGGGTGAAAAAAAAATGTCCTTAGAAAACACAAATAATCCTATTATTATCGCGAACTAAGCTCAGAAGTGGTCTATTTTTTTTGATACTGAAGACTAAAATTTATTAAATATTTCAAGGCTGCCGCTTCTAGGGTCAAAGAACGTGGCAAGATACGACCGATTCTCACTGTATATTTCGTTTTATCGTTTAGTTATTTAAAATTTATAAAGTGCACATCTAATAAATGAATTATTCTAATGTTTTTCTTTTTATAATAATAATACTTATTAAGTAAACACTTATTTATTCTTTTTTATATCCATTTATATTTGTGGGTCTCACAGAAAAAAGTACGGAGGAAAAAACAAAACGATCCCTAATTGTATCAAGTTTAGGAAAGTCGTTTCCACAATCACGTTGCTACGATAGGAAAACAAGGACTTGGGCAGGCTTGTAAAATGCAGTTAGCTTCGAGTTCAAACTTTGCCAACGTTGAGAATTATTTCCGCTGGCATTCGGGGAGACACCAATGGGCTTTGAGGTGTCAACGTCCATTGGATGGAACGCTAAACCTTGGCCGTGTTCAGGAGAGCTTTACCAAGTATACGTTACAGAATACGCTTGATGGCCTTGACAGGTCTTCCAGTTTCATCATTATTGTTACAATAGACCAGGGGTTCTCAACGTGTGGTACGCGATAAAATTCTTTTGGGTACGCCGTGAGAGTTCAAAAGTCGCTAGATTTAATAACAAAGTAAAAATAACCTTGTTATACTATAACTATAGTTTTTATCTATCTATATAAGGGGTAAGCCAGTTGCATACACATTTCCAGGGGTTACGTGAAGCATAAAAGGTTGAGAACCACTGCAACAGACTGATACACCAACCGCAGCATACGCGATTCTGCGCGCATAAATATTAATAACATACTATACACGATGATGCTAAGTTTAGTGCTAATGCGATGAAACTTTTGTCAGTGTGTTTTAGAGTAATATTTTCTTTTGTTTGTGGTAAATTTGTTATAAAGAAACCAATGGCCACTCACGAACTCCTAACATGTGGGGTCAGTAAATATATACAGGGTGTCTCAAAAAATATAGGTACCAACTTTTAGGGGAGGTAGATAACATCTAAAGGACTGAGAATTGCTTAGGAACCCATAACCGGAAACGTCACTGTAAGTCAATAGGCTGCGATGTTCATCAGTGCACTAGAGGGGAAATTTCGGATTTCCTCATTCGAGCGGTAGTCGGCTGACGAAGAGCATGAAAGGTATTCGAACAGAGAGCTGGCAGACATGCACTTAGTGTATGGAATAGCTGAGGGCAACGGACGAGCCGCTCAACGAATGTATCAAGAACGCTTCCCACACAGACATGTACCGGGGCACCGTTTGTTTGCGCGTGCTCCGTCAGTGTCACGCAATGCATCGCTTCTCATGGTGGAAACTTCGAGCATCTGTTGTAACATTATGAAATGCATCATCTAGTACGCCATTTGTAATAATTATGTCCAATAAATGTTTTCCCATTAATCACTGTCTTGTACTTCTGCTACCCCACTTTCCCATGACGTTTCTGGTTATGGGTTCCTCTGCAATTCCCATTCCTTTAGCAACTGGCTCGCAGCAGGAAAACGTATGAAAAAATGGGGGGGGGGGGGGAGTACTATGAAATTTAAATTAGCGTAAATAGAATTTTTTTTTGTGATGCATTTTCTGAAACCACTGAATTGAAAATGTTTCTTATCCTTTTCCCCCGCCTTCTTGACGTATTACGAAATATTTGGTTGATATGCACAATTCTTTTGATTTGCAATTTATCTTCAATAATAGTAGTTTCTAGCGAAACGTCGACTATTCATTTCGCCAGATATTTAACAAAATACAAACGTACAGGTAAGCTCGATGTATAGGTAGATCGAAAACAATCGAAACCACAAATACTAAACAGTTCCTGCTCGCAAAGAACCGATTTATGATTGGGTTGGATTGTTTTACCTCTGAGCGGCACTTTTTTGCACACCATGGGTTAAATGGCCAGGCCACAAGGACCCCGAAGGCTCAGAGAAGGTTGGGGGAGGGGACCCACTGGAATAGCTGTTGGGAGCAGATGGTAGCCTCCCGTCAAGGCCATCCAGCGTGTTCTTTAACGTGCACAGGGTATGGCTCTCCCGCACACGGGGCCACGGCTTAACGTCCCATCCGACGGCCTTTCCAAGCCCATCGGTGTCCCCTACTGACCGTGGGTAGGGCGGGGAATTTTTGAGGAGATAAATCTCAACGCTGACCCAGCTGGGACTCGAACCTGGGAACTACAGATTACGAGCCTGGCACGCAACCGACTGGGCCACCCCCGCCACTTTTTTGATTGGGTGAAAAGTCAAAGTATGCCTAGGGAATTAGTTTTGGCGTTAAAGAGCTGAACTCCCTTGCGATCGACTCATCTATAATAAAAGATGCATTCTGTCTGTCTGTGGTTATCATAACTCTTCACATGAAAAAGGTCAGGAACCTGCAATTTCGGCAGATTAAGGATAGCAAGAGGATCTGCAGTGCACAATATTAACTGGGAGGTAGTTAGCAATCGGTATTTAAAATAAAAGTCTTTCTCCCGTTCATTTTCAATTTGCAATCGATAAAGCCATCAAACGTTGCCAGATCTTTCGTTCCACAGGGCATTAGATTGCAGGTATTGACTTTTTAACCCCACAAATGGTCACACAAGGGGAACCCGCCTACGAAATTCAGGTTCATTCAGTCAAGTATTTTGGGAATTACATGAGACCAAAATCTGTCGAAATGGAAAAGAAACTCTCGATAATTTGCGTAGAAACTAAGCCATGGTCTATAAGAGCACGTTCTGGCGTCAGCAATGACGGGGAATTCTTTGCTGCGATTTTATTACACCTATATAAACACTACAGCTGATGCCTAATTTAAATATTTTGTCGCATCTATTACTTTGCTCGGCATTTGGCGTTAATTTAATGAACGACAAATTCACTTTAAAATTTCTATCACTCGTATTAATTCCCGGAAAGTAATTGTACATCACATTCTCATCAATAGTCAATATCGTAGCACTTGACATTTTTGAATCCATATGCATGAATGAGACGAAAAAAAATTATGTTTTAATATAAACTTATATGTCAGAACGTTATCAAAATACATGAAACAATTTGACCAACTAGTAACTTTTAAGCTAAAAACACATCAGCCTATTTGCATCATTTGATGAGATGCATATACAGGGTGAATCTGAAAAAGTGGGCAAAACTTTACGGGGTGGTAGAACGCAGCTATACGAGCAATATTCGTCATAGAAAGTATGGGCGGAACGCAAACGGCGAGCCGCTAGGTGGCGTTGGAAATGGTATAAAAGGGTCGGTCCTCGCACCCAACGGCATTTCTACCGTGGATTGCCGAGAGGATGGCTGGTTATACTAACCACGAAATGGCGGATATGCACTTTGTGTACGGTGCGGCGGACGAGAATGCAAGTGAGGCACAGAGTATCTCCTCCCCTTCTTGTGTTCATTCTTTAAATGTGACAGTGGAAAACTACCTTTTAACTTCTCACCGCTTGCGTTCCGACCATACATTCTATGACGAATATTGCTCGTATAGCTGCGTTCTACCACCCCGTAAAGTTTTGCCCACTTTTTCAGATTCACCCTGTATATATATTCGACGATTGATGCTGGGCCACTTTTTTTTATTACACCTATATAAACACTACAGCTGATGCCTAATTTAAATATTTTGTCGCATCTATTACTTTGCTCGGCATTTGGCGTTAATTTAATGAACGACAAATTCACTTTAAAATTTCTATCACACTCGTATTAATTCCCGGAAAGTAATTGTACATCAAATTCTCATCAATAGTCAATATCATACCGATTCGATAGCTATTTTCTGCTTCATGCAGATATATTAATAAGCAACCAAAATCATGGTTTTATTACGTGAAATGTTGATACATAATTACCTAAGCACAAATTCGGTGTTCGTTTAAACCAGGCCTGGACAAACTTTTCAGCACAGAATACTGAAGTGGGAGCGGCCGCCAAAGAAATATAACGAATAATATATAAAAAAGGATTGTTTGTCCGCTTATGCACTCTGTCCCCAGAAGCGCTAGCAGCACAGAACTTTGCACGAACCTCCATTTCATCCAGGGGAAGAATATAAACTATGTGCATATCCGCTGGGGTCAACCAAAATTTGGATGAGCGGGTTTGAATTTCTCGAAATTTCCATAAATTTAACATTAAGAGGTTAAACATAGGTATCTCATAAGCAACAGCATTAGCAGTAATTTAAAAATCACGTGCAGAATGACATCTAGTATAGTTTCAGACCTCCCCTAGAATAGGGGAAAAATAATCTTTACCATGGTGAGGTGGGGGCGAAACAACCGTAATGTTTTATGCCAAATTAATGCTTGCGACATGGGTAATGTTATCTCCTGTATATTTTAGAGTTTAAAAGACCTCTAAAAAACGGTCATAAAATTTTCGCCAAATGAAGTGGGGAATGCATTTTATCTAGAGCAGGGGTTCTCAATGTGGGGTACGCCGTGAGAGCTCAAAAGTCGCTAGATCTAGTAACAAAGTCGCTAAGTTGGCAACACTGCTGTGCAAAAATGTCCTTTTTTGTGTTTATCGATATATGTAATTTATGAATACAAAATTTAATGTGTATATATATATGCTTTATTTTATTCCCATTGTTATACTATAACTGTAGATTTATCTATCTATACATGAGGGGGTATTTATTTTTTTTTTACAAGGGGTACGCCAGTTACATACACATTTCCAGGGAGTACGCGAAGCATAAAAGGTTGAGAACCACTGATCTAGAGTTTGACCCAAGCAACGCCGGGTAAATCTGCTAGTACAAATAAAATAATAAATACCCCTCAAGCAGCTGCTTGCCACAGAGGTCTGACAGTATAACAGATGCAAAAAAAAAAAAGCTAAATTGAAACATAAATATAATTTCATTAAAATTATTTTAACGAGAATTCGCTTCGTCGATTTGTCGGATTTCTTGTCTTCCATATATTCTTTTTCAATTTTAAAAAATTATTCATCAGCCAGTGGTTCGCATAAAGAGTGGTGGCGGGTCGAATGCAGCCAGCAGTTTCCCCAGGCCTGATTTAACTACACCATTTAACAATATAAAAAAATAAAGCACTAAAATGCATAATATACACATTTATAAATAACCTCATCACGAAGCTGCTTGCCACAGAGGTCTGACAGGACCCTGCCAGTTTATACGCCGTTAGTAGGTCTGTAAAGATGGTAGGACCCCAGCAGAAAAACAAACATCCATACCTTACCCAGTAGCCAAGAAGTAACCCTAATTTTCTGAATACAGGCAATTGGGAAACCCTACAAATCGCCCCCCCCCCCCCCGCCCCCGAAAAAAAATAATCCCGGACCTCTCCTAAAACAAAATCCTGGGTACTGGTAATTAATAGGTAATGTCTAATGGCGGTGCTTACGTGACATCGAAGGCTGTTGTTTTCATAATCATTTAGAGATATTGTCATGTGCAACTTCAGAATCAGTGGTATCCTAGAACTCACTTATTAACAGCCCAGAAACCTACCCATGACAGTTTGCAGTATATTACTCCACTAAATGTGTATTGAATGTAAGTAAAACTGGCAAGCTACTTCAGTATAAAATATATATTACGATTTTCATTATTCGTTCTAATTCAGAGTTCAATAAATTTGGTATATTTAATAGGAATATTGCTGGGGCCACTCCTAAGAACAAAGGTGAAACATTACGGAATTAAGAAAATTATTAAATTTTTAAATAGCGTATTACACTTACTTTAGATGGAACTTTGTGGCGATGACATCATCGGCTCTACACAAAGTTTACAGCATTTGCATTGAAGAGCTGAGGCAACGAAGTAAACGAAAGAAAAATTCTTATTTGGAATTTCAGCGATTGTGCAGGAGCGTAAAAACCACAGAAACGACTCAAACTTTTTGTTCGTATAATGTGCAAGTTTACAATACTGAAAAAAAAAAGGAAATTTGTTATCGGAACCTTCGCTCAGATGTAAGAACTGTTGCTCACGGATTTGTTATAACTACTTACAGCAGAATATCTCGATAGTTTCAAGCCATTCTGATGTTAATTCCAAGGGCATGGATTTTCAATCAGAAACATTTGGTGAACCCCTAAATTTCACAAAAAGTGAACTTAATGTTTTGTATTTCAAATCGAAGAATTATATCGAACTATACTATCAAAATACTTCGACTTTATATCGAAAGGATTCTTCAAATTTGTGGGAAAATATACTTTCTCAAGGATCATTTTATTGCAGAAGTCACAAGCGTGTTAATCTTATATTTTTTCTCATGATTCATTGTAATATTCCTTGACTTAATAAATACGTAAGTTAAGAACTGCAATCTGTGATGCACGTGAACAGAGATTTTCCTCCATCACCATTGCAACTTATATGCATACATCTCAGATTTCTCATGAATAACAGTTGGGATGTTTTACCTCTGAGAAAAAAATTCTGCACACAATGGCCAGGTCATAAGGACCCCATGAGCTCAGAGAAGCTTGGAGGAAAAGAACCCACTATGCAGTTGTTAGGAGACAGATAATAGTCTCCCATCAAGCGCGTTCTTTAATGTGCACAAGTTATGGCTCTTCTGCATAAAGGGGGCCATGACTTTACATCCCATCTGATAGACAGCAACCTTTTGAAGCCATAGGTTTCCCATACTGATGGGGAAGGCAGGGTGTTTTAAAGAGCCTTGACACCAAATACCAAAGAAAAAAAAGCACTGAACATGAATAATTGTTTGACCCTAAAGAACCGTATTTTGCACAAACTGGGCTTGATGAAGCAGTTAATAAGTCTTAGACAAAGATGGAGACTAGCGAGAGCAGTCTCAGACATCAATTTTATTCTTTGGGAGATTGAGTTTGAGAGTTACTCACTCCCCATGTGCAATTATTCTAACTCTTTATTTTTTGGGGGAGAGGCACGCCACTGGCCTGTATCAAGTATATATATATGTGTCATAAATTTACTGTTCTTTCAGATGAACAGTCTGGAAGAACAATGAATGTTTAGGGGGAAAAAGTGTTAACTGCCTTTACAGATGGTATTCACAAATTACAACAACCCAATGAACAAAATATTGTAGGTAACATGCTCAATAAAGAGTTGAAATATAATATGGATTATCTCTCATTGGCACTTCTGTGCACCTAATGAATTAAATAGCGAGATCAAAATTACTCCAGAAGCTCAGATAAAGGATTCCACTGTACACCTAGAAGCCTCACAAATCCATTCAGCATATTCTTTAATTGCACAATATTTGACTCTCCCAGGTCATAACTTAATGTCTATGTAAGGATGGTGACCTTTACAAGCCCATCAGTGTCCATTCTCAATTGGGGTTAAAATAAATCTCGCTGTTGGGACAGTTGGTGTTTGAATCTGGTAATTGCAAATTATGAGCTACCACACTACTTACTAACCTCTCTTACCCATGGTTATGAACTTGAACGATAATTTCTTGGATTCAAATTTACTTTTTCCCTTGAGAATCTCGAAGCCATTTGGGAAGGTTCAAAATATAATGAAAACGGAGAAACCAGAAGCAATTGCATGATTACTCTTATTACAACCTGATGGAAAAAAAGGCAATGAAGCATTGGAAACAAATGACATCGATTTCAAAATAAAATTAGGGCAAATGAGATCAGATGCATTCATTTCAAATTAACATTTATTTTCTTGATGTTTTAAACAAGCATAATAAAAAATTGTGTTAAAATTATTTATATTACCATTAACATTTTCTTGGTGTTTTAAACAAGCAAACACTCATATTACCGTTTTCCCCTAATTTCTGAAAATTCCTTATGGGATAAAAAAAAAACACTATTTACAAAATCAGAGTAGTTTAATTATAAGGGGGGGGGGATCACTTTAAAAAAGTTGATATCCACAAGCCTATTATTAGTGAAAAGCTGAATTCCTTCACTTCAAAACTGTTTATATTTATTATGGATTAACTGAAATTTAAAGAACAAAACATTAACCCTCATTGCCATATCTCAACATTTATTGACTCTCCATTCACTCACTCTACAGTCAACTGCTCAGCCAAGAGAGCAGCAGCACTTCATTAAGGGTTCAGTGTTTTTGATGATTCAATGTCATGCCACCTGGGGCTACTGGTGCCATACAAATGATTCAACTGCTTACACACTGCCCTTAATGAATATGAGCCACATACCTGAATACAGAACCATATCTAAACACTACTTGGACCTTCAGACTACTCATGTGGCAAAACCAAGCATTTTGAATATCTCAAAAGCATGGAACAGAAGCTGCCAGACCCTGAGTTTGAAGTGCTGTAAATGCTAATAAATAAACGAAAAAAGTGCTTAAAATAACATCAACAATGAGCTGTACAAGTTAAAAATGTTTGTCTTGGCAGTTCTGTTTAATACTTTAAACAGTTGTTCCAACTGCATAAAAGTACACTTAAGCAAGTTGTAATTCTTGATTCGCATTCTGAGAGTGTATGCATCCTAGTAATGGTTGCACTAGAACATAAAATTGTGAATAAGCTATGCTCCAAGTGTAATATTCTGATGTTCCCAAGGCTACATCATGTCAAAATATCACTCATTTCTCATCTTATTATGGTTAATGTGCAGTTCTATAGTTGTCTGTGGACAAACACTGCAATCACAAGCTTCAGTAATAACATGGTCTCTGTATATGAAAAGATCAAACAAGTACTTACAGACTAACATGATTGGCTCCTAACAAAGCCTTTAACATTTCATATATACTAAATCTTTCTAAAAACGAAAGTACAAAAAATATCACTAAGACCATACAGCAGGCAACTGTAAACACAAAGTTGTTGCACACATAAGTACAGTTTAAATTACAGATCTTTGAAAATTCTGATAAAATAACAAAATAAACTGTTACTAAAATTAATTGACAATAATTGTATCTACAGTTCTTTCGAAATGCATATTTGGATATTCAGTAAACTACACGTCCTTGATCAGATTTATAATATGACCAAGTCTTTTAAAGTAAACCCCTTTTTATCTTTCAAACAGTTATTGGAAAAAAATTGCTACTTCTCCATTATATGGTAAAACAAAATAAAAAATATGCATATCATCAATAGAATACTGAACCTCTAACACTAACCTGTGTGATATGTCAACACACAGATATAACAAAACAGTGAATGTAATGTGAAAGTATATATTCCTGCTCTATGTAAAACAATTTTATGAAAGCTTCCATCTAACCAGTGTAAAAGTCCCCAAAATACAATGTAGCTGCTGCATCTAATAGGATAGTTTAATGAAAAAGAGAAGAGAACAAGAGGTTGGGGATTGTCCCTCACTGAACTCTATGGCAGGAGATTTCTATGCCTGCAGTAGAGAAGTTGTGACCAGTCCCTAGCTAGGCATAGCAGTGGTATAACTAGGAAATCTAATGAAGAGGGCAGTGTCTTACCTATAAAGTGAGAGAACAATTTCTGTAGGGAAAGAATAAAAAATATCACAAAATCAAGATAAATGCTAAATTTACAAAATTAAAATTGAATAAAGGGAAATATTGGTCTAAAAAATAAATCTAGTCAATTAACAACTCCAAGTGCACACTGCCCAGTCTTTCAGTACGATCATGCTTAATATTAGCGGCCCAAGCTTTGCATTCAATATTAATGAGAACGCCTGTAGTGGGCTTCTGAAAATGGACGAACACAAAGGGAGAAAGGTAGCCATCTAAATTGGTGAATGGGAAGTAATATTTTGGAATCTTTCCATCATCAGGATAATATTTGACAGGACCTATATTTTCTTTGTCTGCAGGATTCTGAAAAAAAAATAAAAAATTGTATGAAAATTATACGCAACATAAAACAAAACAAATGCAAAATATGTAAGAGTTCAACACTGACAAGGATGTTAATTCATGTGAATTTCCATATTCAATATCAAATTATTTATTTTTCAAAGACACGGCAACTTCTAAAAATACAGCAAAATAGACATTTTGTCTCATCTAGAAACTTAGTTGCTAACACTACCATCTACTTCATCAGACTACCAATGAACTCAAAATGAGACTATAAGGCAAACTGAGATTAAGTTGAAAATTAAAAGAAATTGTAGGGAATCATATGTGAGTATACTTTTCATATGAGTTTTCCTTCTGTTATACAGTAAAACCTAGTTAATTCAAAACTCCTTATTTGAAATATCTGCATAATTTGAATTATCTTTAATTTTAAGAAACAGAAAGCAAATTTCATACAAATATATATGGATAATTAAAAATAAATCGTATTTCTAAATATAAAAAGCCCTGTTCTCATGATGTCAATATGCACTGCTGGCCATTAAAAGTGCAACACCAGGAAAGACGAGAGATATCAAAGCCATATTTAGTGAATACATAGCTTAGGTTACAAGGATCAAATGATTACAAATACAACTCGGTTAGGCTTGTGAAATACAAAGAAATCAGTATCTTGTGTAGCCACCATGAGTGGCAATAACTGCTGCTACACGATCGGCATTGAGAGGATGAGACATATGTGTGTTTGGGGAATGTCAGTCCATGCAGTTTTGATACCTAGTCAAAGTTCATCTGTTATAGCAGCTGCTGGTGTCTGGTGTGTTAGTCGTCGTGAGATCATGGACCAGACATGTTCAATTGGGAACAGATCTGGTGAACCAAGGCCAAGGCAGAAGTGTCACATGGTGGCTATCCAGGAATTGTCAGACAATGCATGCCACATGTGATTGGGCATTATACTGTTGGTAAATGGTACGAGAGAACCCCTGAAGATAAGGTATGACCACAGGCTCCAACACCTCAGTGATGTAATGCTGGCTGTTCAAAGTACCAGTAATGTGTATGAGGCATGTGCAAGAGTGGAGTCCAGTGGTACCCCATACCATAACACCAGGGGCCAGACCTGTATGGCGCTGCATCATGCATCTCACTAAGCATGTCACTGTGGTACTGCCAGATATGGATTCGTCCATCATGGTGCTGCATACTGAAGTGGGATTCATGTGAAAAGATGATGCAATTTGCACATCCATGATCGACATTCTTGGCACCATATCAGTTGCATATGTCTGTGTTGTAGAATCAATGGCAGCCAAAGCAATGGTCGCCTAACAAAGATGCCCCGATGCTTCAGATGAACGTATGTGCAGATACCGGTTGATGTGCAACACACCCTGTTGAGCTAAGCTGTTTGATGTGGCTGTATGATCATTAAAAGCCATGTGCACGAGATGTCTGTCCTCTCATTCATTTGTGTGACAGGGCCGTTGAGATCTCCCATGTTGGTGAGTTTATTCCTCCTCTATCCACTGACGCCGTATTCTCATCACTGTGGCAGCATTCTGTCCAACAACATGAGCACTGATGTCTAGGCATGATAATCTGCCTTCCCGTAATCCCACAATTCTCCCTCGATCAAAGTCAGAAACCTGGTCGTATGGATGCAGTGTTCTTCGACGGGGCATACTTGATTGTTTAGTGCACAAAACTGCAAGCAAACACAATTTCAGTGCTTTACACTGGCTCTTTGTAATCTCCTCTTATACTGCACATCCATATGATACTATAACACCCCCTGGAATCTGAATTGATTCCAGGGGGCATTAATGTCACATGATGTGCATATGTGCTGCGCTTTGAATCATTTACATGTTCTGCCATGGGCTACCCATCTTGCATATTTCAGGACAATCTGACGAGTTCTTCCTGGTGTTGCACTTTTAATGGCCAGCAGTGCATTTGTGCCTGAATAATTTTTTTTAAAAAAAAGAGTGTAAATATTATGATTTGCAAATGCAATCCATGCTAACAAAAGAGATAATGGTAAATAAAGAATTAAACTCGACTATTCAATATCTACTAATAAATCAACACTTTTACGCCGATTCAAATTTTAGAGGAAAAAATTGTCTTGAGCTGGGTAGGATACGAACCCATGACCTCCTGTCAGGTGCTCTGGACCACTGAGCTACCGGCCACCGATCAAGATCTCCTCTAATTAATGCTATGAACATTCCTATTATGTCGCACATAGGCACTATTCAGGCAATTTTAGCCACAAGCGGCATTCTATTTGCCATATAGATGGAAAGCATGTCTTACAAGTATGTGCAGGCCTGCCATATCCCACCCGGCTCAAGACAATTTTTCCTCTAAAATTTGAATCGACGTCAAAAGTGCTGATTTATTAGGAGATAAAGGTGCATCAATTAAACTACTGCAACCTAAGGAAGATATATTTTCAGCTTTGGACATAATCTGGTGATACTTGTTAATCAGGGACACAAGATAGGACAAAGAAAACTTGGTGACGTAAAGAAAGACATTGTGGCAAGGAATTGCCAAAAAATGAAATGGCAATATCAATAACTATTTTAAATGAGCTGTTTTATTTAAGGATATTTGCTTAATTCTGTGACTATTCTATATTTTTAAGAGCATAGCTGGTAATAGTGATAACATATCTATTGTTAATTAGGGAAATAAAATTTAGTGTTCAGTTCTGAAAATCTTTTGAACTAGATTTAATATCACATTTAAAGGCAATATTTGTTCTTATTTAACCCTTCCAGTGTCCACGTCGTCTGCATACGTTTGGGGAATCTGAATTGAGAGGCCAAGGATGTCCATTTATAGTACAACAAAAAAAAAATCAATTTTTTTAAAAATAAAAATTGCCGTTGTAATTTTTTTTATGTTATATAAAAATATATAATTTAGGCTTCAAAAATAATATTTTGTTTTTTAATTTGGTGCATATTTTAATAAAATACAATATAAATAATTTTATAAAGTCATCTGCTTGCTACTTCTTAAAAGCACTAAACGGTATTGTCGATTTGCTTGTTAATGTTCCTATTTGCTGAAGAAACCTTCTGTTTTAAGCTCACAAGTTTGTTTCGAACATCAACAATTTGATGGACAATCAACAAATTTTTCTTTAAATTTTCGAAAATCTCCTAAAAATTAACAAGAAAAACTGCTATTTTTAAAAACGATAGATTTTGGAAGTAATTACAAAATACGTACCGCCATTTTTTTTTTCGTTTCACACTATCTGTCACAAACCTATTTCAGTATTCCCAAGTTATTTTTTTATCATTTTCCCCAGCATTCAGTGCATCTTTCCCACCTTAAAATCGAAACTGGAAGTAAACACATCCTTCTTAGAAATTCTGGTTGCAGCTGTATTTAATTAGTTATGCTTCACTGAGGCAAACAAGACACAGATGGCCGACACATGCAATCTCCGTTGCAAGAGTTTATTTTAGTTTTGGTCCAGCATATTGGATATTCTTTATAAAGTTAGTATTTACTTTTTTATATTTAAACCTTAGTTTTAATTTCAATAGTTTATTTTCAGAAATTTGCAATCTCTTGGCCGATCGATGTATTGATTTTTCATAGTTATGCTACATCGTATGACCGGCCTACAACTTGTTGCTGTGGATATTTTAACATCACATTAGGCTATGTTAATTTTTATTTTATTATTTATTTCAGTAAAACTTTAAACTAGCATCATTTTCGGAAAATAAATGGTCTTGGATATGGAAGCAAATTAATTTCTGTAGATTTACTTCTGTTAGTATTACTTCTGTTATTAGGCTGATAAATCAGATGATCTTTCGATTGGCTGATTTATCGATCTTTCCGAGTTATGCTAGATTGGAGGCGGCTTAAAAGTTGTTGCGGATATTTTATTTAACATTCCATTAGGTTATGTGTAAATTTTCTTTTATTACTTCTTGTTTTTTTAGTAAAAAACTTTGAGCTTGCACCACTTTCTGAAAATGAGTGTCTTGGATACGGAAGAAAATAGTGAGTAATTATGTTTATACTGAATTATTTTAAAAGCAAATCCCCCTCCCCCATCAGTACCTTGGCTGTGCCACACATACGATATAATGCTGTTTTTTTTTTTTGTTTTGGTGCACAAACCTTTCTGCACTTAGCCAAGGTCGCCAAACTTCAACACCTAAAGAAAAAATTCATCATGTTTAGCAAAAAGAGCAGCTAAGGAAGTTTTTTTTCCTATTTCATATAATAATAAATACTCCCTCAAGCAGCTGCTTGCCACAGAGGTCTAACAGGAGCCTGTCAGTTTATATGCCAGAGTAGAAGGTCTGAGAGGATGGCAGGACCTCAACAGAAAAACAACACGAACATCCATGCCTTACCCGGGGTTCGAACCCAGGTCCCGTAGATCAGTAGCCTAGCGCGCTAACCACTCGGCCAACCAGTTCAGAAAATCCCATGAATGTGAGAAGTCCAAGTCACATTGTATAACATTGGCAGTGTTTAAAATATACGACACTGAAAAGAATCATTAAAAGAAATAAAAGTCATATTTCAGGTTGAATATTATATTATTCGGGAGGAAATTTCCTTTTAATATATATATAATTTAACTATTTCTATTCATCAGGTTTTCCAAAATGAAGCCTTAATTGTACAGCGCGATCTTTTTTTTCACCATATTACATTGAAAAAGGCTTATTAAAATCAATATGCTTGCATATTATTTATTTTCATGAAATTTGTAATTAAATTCTGTTTAATTTCGTATATAACATGGCCTATTTCGTTGATTGGTTATTTTTTAAAAAAAGTCTAAAGTTGACTTGTTTATGTGACTCAGCACAATTGGCTAAAAGCCTGGAATTTCTGAAAGTGTGGTACCGAGAAAAAAATTACAAAATGAGAAAAATATTAGTTATTTTTTTTTAATTTTAAATTAAAAAAACTTTTTTGAGGACTCAATTTTAAATTAAACAAGTTTTAACGGAAGCACATTATGTTGCCATTCCTACTATTGGTCAAACCAGAAGATATCATATTGCACCTCTGGCAAATATATAGGATGCTCATTTTCAAAGAAAATTGAATTTTTCGTTTTCCAAAATTTTCACCCTTTAACAACAGTTAATTTGGGACTGGAAAACAAAGTAATAAATTATTAGCCCTCTTGGCTACTGATCTAAGGGACCTGGGTTCGAGCCCCGGATTAGGCATGGATGTGTGTGTCGTTTTTCTGCTGAGGTCCTGCCATCCTCTCAGATCTTCTACTGTGGCATATAAACTGACAGGCTCCTGTCAGACCTCTGTGGCAAGCAGCTGCTTGAGGGGGTATTTATTTTTTTTATTTTTATTATCAATGCGAAAAAGAATTTTTTTGCATTGAAATCCTTTAGAATTAAAAAGTTGCATTTTCTCATCCCTTAAGGGGCAAATAAGTCAGTGTACATAAAATAATTTATTTATTATTACTAGTTAAACCCACACCAGTAGTTTCGTGCAAAACATATGTATTGACAACTTTTCCCAAAGGTTTTCACCATGCCACTCTCATCACAATTAAATCCAGCCAAAAGTTTGATGCTAAATGGTGAATTAAGTTATCCATTGATAACCTAATTCACAGTTCTCCATACATACTATTCACAATGTACTATTCCATTCACAAGGTAGGCAACAGCAGCACTCCAGAAATTCTGGACACTTTTCAAGGGATCACTCCTGACCCACAGTAGCTAGGAACCAATCTGTTACTCCAACAGGGTTAGCATTAAGCGGGCCACCTCACAAAATTTGGGACTTATCTATCACTCAAGTAGCTGCAGAACCACAGTGAAATTGCCATTTTTTGCCACCAATGACATGTGTTCACAGGCTTGGAATTACTTCTAGTATGCAATATGATGATCAAAATATTACTGAAAATTTTAAAAGTATTCTTTTTAAAAAATAGAGGAAATGGTCACATTTTAACCAATAGTAATTTAAAACATATGAATATAATTTATATTTCTATTAGTAAGTTATCTGTTTTTGATCAACACATTCTACCACCAGAATTTCTAGGATAAATATATCGTTTGCAATATTACTTCGTTTTACATTTTCTACATTTAGCACCCTCTAAAAATGTAAATTAAAGCCTTTTGGAGGATTTGACAGCTATTAATCATCCTATTTCATTAGCACCCTATTCAACACAAAAATAATTTTTCATTAATCTCATAAAACAGTTACATTTCCTCACCCCCCCCCCCCCATGGGTGTGAAGGGGCAAATTATTGCTGACAATATAAACACCTTGATCATCACACTTCCACTACTAAAATATCAAATTTTTAGCACAAACACATCCCATGCAATATTCATTTAAAATTTTGAAAATTTTCCACCATCAGATGGTACAATTATAGCTTTTGAGAGACTGGAAAAGTGCAGTTTATAATATTTCATCAATACCTAGCTAACCCAAAAAAAAGAGCTTTTAATTATCTGTAAAAACAATTGGTTGTTTGGGGTTTTATGGTGCAAGGGCAACTAGGCCATATTGCACCAAATGAGACAAATCTGTAAAATAAATCAATAAAAATCACATAAACCATAACAATAATTAAAAATAAAGCACAGAAAGCTATACAACTATAAACACCAGTAAAATGAGCATAAAAAGAATAAACTGGTGTAAAATACAAAAACAACAATGGGTGTAGAGGACCCATATAAAAATCAAAAAGTGTAAAAAAACAAGATCAAAGGTAAAACTTCAAAATCGATTAAAACATCTAGTAAAATGCAAAAAGGCAAAGACAGGAGCTAGAAAGGAATTATTTGATATAAGCTATCCAAGTGTAAGAGGCTTGGACATAAAATTATGAAAGTTAAAATACATACAATCAAAATACATACATCAATGTTCAAGATTTAAAACAAGGAAATTCAATTAAAATATGCTTGATAGTTAAAACAGTATCACAAAACTCACACTAATGCTCATTGTCCACTTGTACAAGAAAAGAATGTGTAAATAAATGAGTGACCTAAGTGGAGTTGAGCAAGTACAACTTCCTCCTTGCGTTCCTGCGAAAACATGATTGCCATGGTTTGACAATAGGTTTGATCTCTAAGAGTTTGTTTGCAAGCTGTTCTGACCAAGATCTCTGCCACTGTGCCTGGAATGCAACAGTAAAAACTGCTGGAAATTCAGATATGGAACTGGCAATGGAGAGCCAGACAAAGGCATGGCCAATTTGGCAGTAGTGTTTGTCAAGTCATTGCCCTGATGCTAACATGACCAGGCACCTATCAGAAGAGAATGGTGTAGTGACTGCCAGACGATATAGCTGCTGGTGTTGATCTTGGAAAGAACAGGTGAGGCCTTCGCGGATATCAAAGCCTGTAGTGAGCTAAGTGAGTCAGTGTAAAGCACACACCAACGATAATGCTTAGCCACCATGTGGTCCAAGGAGAGGCTGATGGAGAGCATTGCAGATAAATGGCAGATCCCATTGAAGTGCTGGACTTCATGAAGCCATCTGTGAAAACAGGCAAGAGGTCCAGGTGCTCAGCATGGTGCCTGGCAGAATTGCCAGTACACACAGTTGGGTGTAAAGCCTTCCCCATCCTGCAAAGGGAAAAATCACATGAAGGGGAAGCAGCAAGCCATGGTGGAAGTGGTTCAGCTATTGACTGTGCAACGTTATTGAGACTCATAGCATCTCTGAGATAGCCTTGGACTCACAAACTGAAAGGATGAATGGCAGTCAGGTGATTAGTGTAAAGCATCTCCCACTTGGGACTGAAAACAGTCCCAAGTGAGATGGCCTGACGGATCACAATTTCAATGCATATTGTAGGGACAACTGCTGATGGTGAAGAGAGAAAGAAGGCTCGTCGGTCTCAACATAAAGACTCTGGACAGGTGAGGTGTACAAGGGCCCCATGCAAACATGGAGGGCATGAAGATTGAGGGGGTCTAGCACTTTCACTACCAAATCCTGAGCAGAGTCGTACACCTGGGATCCACAGTACAGTTTTGAAAGGACAAGTGCATGGTACAGACAGAGAACATTAGTCTACTCCCCAAGAGAGAGAGGACCTTGAGGATGTTCAATGCCTGCATGCACTTGGACCTGAGATGATGCATATATGGTAAAAAGCAATTTCCAGTCGAAGAGAGACCAAAAAACTTGGTCTCTGCTACAACTGAAATGATGTTACTCCCGAGCCATAGTTCGAGATCCAGATGAATATTACACTTATAGCAAAAGTGCACACAAGTGGTCTTCTATGGGGAGATCCGAAATGCACAGAAAGATAAATTTTAAGTTGTCTTTCAATGACCCTCATGCTGAACGAATATCAAAAGATGCTAAAATCGTCAGCATAGAGGGCACTGCCTACAGATGGAGGAAGTTGTCTAGTAATAGAAAATGATAGCAGAGCTTTTATAGCTACTTATTAAAGTAGAAAGTCACTAATATTCTGTTGTTAAATGTATCTGCAGTAATTTTTCAAAATAGTAGTCAACTGACCAAAAAGTTTGCTTTAAACAACTTGTAACTCACAAATATAACTAAAAAAGAAACTTTAAATTTAGTTTTAAGGAATTTACAATTGTTTAATGCAATATCACTATAGTGCCTTAAAATATAAATGGTCTACAGTGATCTAGTGTTACCAGGTTTTTTTTTTACTATATGAAAGGGAGAGGTATGTTAATTACATTGCAGTTTGTTGAGGATAGGGAGTCTTATTATGATAGAAGGTAGTGAGTATACAGAGTGTTTCCAAAAGGTCTAGTCAAACTTGGAAATGTGTTCTACTGAGCACAGTGATGAAAAAAGTTACAATGAGCATTGGGCCAGAAATGCTTCCCTTCTGAGTTGGGAGCACATTTTCAGATAGCAAGGTTGGGTTGTTTTAGCTCTGACTGACACTTTTTTGCACACAATGGGCTAAATGACCAAGTCACAAAGACCTTGAGGACTCGAAGAAAGTTGGGGGAGGGGACACACTGGACAGCTGTTACGAGACAAATGACAATTTCCTGTCAAGATCATCCAGCATGTTCTTTAACATGTACAAGGTATGGCTCTCCCACACACAGAGACACAACATCCTATCCTACGGACAGCGAACTTTTCAAGCCCATCGGTGTTCCCTATTGATCATGGGCATGGTGGGGAATTTTGTGGAGATAAATCTCAATGCTGGCCCAGTTGGGATTCGAACCTGGGAACTACAGATTATGAGCCTGGCACACTACCTTTTGGATTGCAAGTAAGAAAGCATGTCAAAAGATATGATGCTAGGTAAATTTGCATGTCTGATAGCAGAGCAGATGTATGTAAATGTTGAACAAAATGGCAATAATCTTGGGAGATCTCAATCATCCAGGAGATTGGCATTTGCCAACCTTGCACAACGAATATTATGATTTGGAAGAATGAAAAATCGGAGGAAATCGGAACACAGCAGTTCTGCAGTGTAATGTGCTCAGGCACCATTTTTTTTTTTAACACAATGCAATAATGTTTTATGTCTTGACAGAATGCTAGACTTTCAGATTCTTAATGGCGACTGATAGCAATGAAAATTTTTATTTTTTCAGAATCATCGTGTTTTTTCTTAAAATTACTTCCGTACTTATTCCCCCCCCCCACTAAATATGTGATTTAAACTAATGAAAAATACATTTCAATATCAGAAAGAATATTCAATTTCTTGGAAAGTTCTACAAATAATAACCTAAACAGTCGTATTACTAGCAGTGAAGAAGTCGTACAATGAGAATACACCAAGGAAAGAATATAACAATAGACACTTATTCCTAGGCATAAAATTTTGTTTCCACAAATAAAACCTCCAGAATTACTTCAGGGGGTTTTCTTTTATTTGTGTTAACTAATAAGTATCTAAGATATATTTTCCTAACTGTGCATATCATTTACCACAAATGTTGGTCAGTACTATCCGTGGCTATTTGTTTCAGCAGCCTAATAAACAAAGGTTCATTCCGTAAAACTTGCAAAAATCAATAATTTCATTCGAGATGGCTGTTCTAACAAGCACATACTGCTAAACAATGAATTTCCATTCTGCGTTTTAAGAAAACCTCAGAACAAAATTACCCAAACAACCATGATAATCTGAACACAGTGTTGAACAACAAATTGCCATTCCATCCTTTTTACCTCCCCAGAACACACTAATCTTATAACAAGCCTAAAAAACAAAATTGTAAATAATTCACCACTGATCCGCAGTATAAAAAAAAGCTTCTGGAAATAAATCCCATCAGAAACTAGTTTAAAAAACACAAATCATCATCAACAACTAGCTGCTGATCCTCAACAGAATAAAAGTCCCCATAACTAAATAATTCCATCAGAGAAACAAGCTTAAAAACATGAATTATTGCAAGGCACTGCCATCAGCATTATTAAAAAAATAAAACCTAGTGCTAGATAATCTCATTGGAGACAACCATTTTAAACAGAGTATATTGCTAAGGAAGAAATCGTCCCATTTCCTGCTTAACATAATAATAGGGAATATGAATTAACTATATATCATAAATCATCTGTAACTTCCACCTGAGGCAAAATTTACACCGTTATGCTACATATTAGAGAATTAAATCCATATTGTATTAAAAATAGAAGAATGCATATTGCCTCTGGCACATATGGGAATCTCGTTTTCAAAGAGAATGAAGTTTTTCCTCTACCTACATTTTCACTTCTTAAAAGTTTTAATTTGAGCCAACGGATGGTGGGAAAATGCAAATAGTATTTTGTTAGTAATTATACAACATAAAAAGAATTTGTATTTTATTTCTTAAATATAAAAGTTGCATTTACCACACCTCTCAGAAAAGTGGGTACATTATTATTGTCAGTGGAATATATCTTGAAAAGCTACCATCAAAATTTCAAATTTTTGTTATATACAATTATTTGCAAAAGTCATAGTAGTGTTGCTGTTTCTATATTTAGTAATCTGTTTAAATTGCCTAAGATTTTAAAAAATCTGAATTATATTTCATTAGTACCAATCGAAGTAAATGAATTTTCCAATTATCAGTTTATTTTTTTTACAATAAAAACATAACCTTCACATTCCACTACCAAAATTTCTAGCAAAAATACATCATTTGCAATATTCGTTTATATTTTTCCAACATTAGAGAGAGCAATCAAAGCTTTTGGGATAGTCGGAAAGTGCAAATTGCAATATTTAATCAATACATATCCAACCTAAAAATAATTTTTAATTTATCTTTATAAACAATTATCTTTTAAAACAAAAAAATCACATTTTCCAGCCCACTCTGGGTCTAAGAGGTCAATTCATTATTGTCAATGGAAACTTCCATGATGTTCACATTCCACCACCAAAATTTTAAATTTCTAGCTTAAATACATTTGCAATATTGGTTTGAAAATTTGGAATTTGCAAATTATAATTTTTGAAAGATTTAAAAAGTGTGAATCATAATATTTCATCAATTCCTATCTAACCCAAAAAAGAATTTTTCATTTATCTCCAAAAACAAACAATTATCAGATAAAATTAAAAAGGTGTGTTTTCCCACCCCCGCTGGGTCTAAGAGGTCAACTCATTGTGGGCAATGGAAACTTCATAACTTTCACATTCTACCAGCAAAATTTCAAAATTCTAGCTTAAATACACCATTTGCAATATTGGTTTGATATTTTAGAATTTTCAACTTTTTCCATCATTAGAGGACATAATTATAGCTTTAGAGAGATTCAGAAAGTGCATATCGTAACATTTCATCAATACCTATCCAACACAAAAAGGATTTTAATTTATCTCTGTAAACAAAAAGTTCAATGTATACAGACAGACAGATGATAAAGTGAAACTATTATCTTGTGTTTTTTTTGAAAACGAGATAAAAATACATTTATATGAATAGCCCACTGCTTTCAGTTAAATAAACTCATAACTTAAAACAGACAGATCTAAAAAAATTAAGAACCAGAGACCTCACAAAACATATTAACAGATAGTCCAATAAATTGCTCAATAAGATGAAAAGATATATACAGTGGGTGACAAAAGTATTCAGCCACCTTACATTTCTCATAATTTTGCATACTTAAAAGTAATTAAATATAATCAAAACAAAAAAAAAATTATATGACATTTTATGTTTGTGCTCTGATGTTGTA
The DNA here is from genome assembly GCA_038380435.1 of Ryuthela nishihirai. Classification (NCBI taxonomy): domain Eukaryota; kingdom Metazoa; phylum Arthropoda; class Arachnida; order Araneae; family Heptathelidae; genus Ryuthela; species Ryuthela nishihirai. Next base: position 29,548,052 of record JAWZYU010000026.1, read on the forward strand.
TACAAAAATGAAAAATAAACAAACATAAAATACTAGAATATAATGAATTTAAAAAACAAAAGCATTAAACCAGAACTGTAAAGTATTCAGCCACTGTGTAATACAATATGCAAAATTCTGGATTTATGTAGTAATCACGTGCTAATGTCAATACATAAACTTGAAGTCACATGATGTTTACACGAAATATTTAGTATTTAAAGGAACCTCAAGTCTAGATTCTAGTACATTCATTACCTCGAGTTTTAGAATGGCAAAAACATGACAGCTTAGTTTAGGTGAAAGAGAACTGATTATCAACTGGTAAAAAAAAGAATTTGTCTCAAAGAGATATTTCTAAAGTGACTGGAATTCCACGCTCAACAGTACAAAGCATATTAAAAAGATACCAGCAAAGAGATTTAATGAACAGACATCGCTCAACAGTGCAAAGAGTATTAAAAAGATACCAGCAAAGAGATTTAATGAACAAACATCGAACTGGAAGAGCAAAAATTCTAAATCATCGTGAAGAGAGAACACTTGTAAGACGTGCCAAAGCAAATCCTGCTGAACCAGCAAGGGAATATGTTTTAAAGTTAAATCATTTTCTGGAAAGAATTTAAGAGTTGAAACTATTTTGTAGGTTCTTCGAACACTACGAAACAGTGGATATTATGGATGAGTTGCCATAATGAAGCCCTGAATCAGTAAGACAAATAGAAAAAAAAAAAGACTAGATTTCGCAAAAAAAATTTGTTAATAAGGACTAGGATTTCTGGAACACAGTGATTTTTAATAATGAATCAAAGTTCGTGATATTCAACACAAGTAAGAGGAAAATTGTTTGGCAGAAGCCCAAATTAGACTTTGATCAACGTAATCTCTGCACTACTGTCAAATACGGAGGGGGTTCTATAATGGTCTGGGGATGAATGTCAGTGGCTGGGATAGGTACATTTGAATTTAATGATAATACTATAGACATATTACTATATATATATTATTAATATATATATATAGTATTATATAATACTATATATATATTATTTTAAATAGAAATTTGAAAAAGAATGTCAATAAATTAGGATTAAAGGACAGATTCATATTCTACTAACAAGACAACGATCCTAAACATACTGCTTCGAATACAAAGCTGTGGTTGTTGACGCACTGTATATATTATTCACTTGTTACTTTACACACCTTAAGTTACCACTTGTGCGCCATCTGGTGAGTGAGTGCCATAAACTACAGGTCACTCTTTATCAGCTTTGCTGCAGGTGTACCTCATTATTATTTTACTAGTTATTAGTGATTAAATTTATGTAACATAAAAAAAAGTATCACCACGTTGTGCGTCCCGATCAGTTACAGGCAAAAACAAATGAGCCATTCCATTAAACAATCTAAGTTTAGCAATGATCATTTTATCGTACCCATTAACTGATTTGAATTAAATTTCCTATCTTATAAAATATGAAATATAAAACCTAAAGCTTAAATCAGTTTAGTTACATTTTTGGCATGTGTACTTCATATTGATGAAATTTAACTTAATTGTTAATAATCAACAATATGCAGTAAGTATCATCCAATGATTAACAATAGATACATTGCAAAAGTTAACATTTACAATACAGAGATAACAATTATTGTGCTCCTTTCTCCAAAGGATTTTTTTGTGGAGTGCTTGGATTGTCGGCAGTAGCAAGCTTCATATGCAGCATAGGAAATGGTGTTCACCAGAGCCAACTGAATTGCATACATAAATCATCATTATCCTCCTCAAGCAGCCATGGGCTACAGAGGTCCAACCAGACCATGCAATTTAATTCTCCTAGCATGTCTGTCCTCAGCTACATCTGGCCACTGCACACCAATTCCAACAAGGTCCTGTTTGACATTGTCCGCCCACCACATGCATATATACATTTACTCAAATATATATCAGCAGAAGAAGAGTTTTTGATATTAACGAAAATTAGGTTAATCGCTAATAATCAATATTCAGTATGTAGACAGTATCCCCTGATCAATAATAGATCAATCAATATATTTCAAATGTTAGCATTACAATACATTGGGAATAACAACAAATGTTATTGTGACTTTTTTTAAAAAAAAAGTGTTTGGATCGCTGGTAGTGGCAGCCTGTCATGCAGCACAGGAAGCACTGGCTTACTGTCACTGCATATCTGTACAGTTTTCGTATTAACCAAAGTTAACTTAATAGCAAATTATTAATAACTAACAATCAATACATAATATCATTATTTGATTTAATAATCGACTCAGTGGCATTTTCATGCAACTCAGACATAAAACAATCATACATATCTCTTGTGATCAGCTGTTGGGTTACAAATTTATGATGAAACAAAACTGACATCGGCCAACAAAGGTCAAGTGAAATGCAATGACAGTAGGGAACATAAAAGTGCATAATTTATTATAATTAGAAGTGCCTCAACTCTAGTGAAAGAAAAGTTTTAATCCCTTATCAACTCAATAGCCCAACCCAAATAACAACAGACATGCATGAGACCCATTCAAGTTGCATGGATCAGCAAAGTTCTCTAATCGGTGTTATTTCCTTCACTCTGAAGGTTCAATAAACGTTCATTTAGGAATAATCTATGACCTTCAACTTTGTAAAAGAATTTAGGTGTGGACTTTGCCATGTGTTCTGTCCAGAAATGGTCAGTTGGAGTCATAGATTTCCTCTAATTGGTGTGCAGATGAGCCCAAAAGCAAGCAAAGATTAGGGAGTGGGGACATGGCTGCACCTTTAGTATAGAGCCTAAATTGGAAACAATTCTTCTCTTTCATTAACATTTTCGTTTTAGAAAAAGGGCAAAAATACGGTACAATTTGGAGGTAGATTTTCATTAGTATGAAACTGACCCCCCCCCCCCCCAATAAAAATGTCATTTTCAAAAACAAAATCAGATTTTTGGATTTTAAATCAAAAATTGAAGAAAATTGGAGTAGTTTGGAGTTCTGCATACATATCCTGCCTGTTGGATTGGTAGAGGTGGCCCAACTACATCACTGGCCTATGTGCTCTCCAAATCTGAATCCATCGGATTGCTTCTAATTGAGACATGTTAAAGCTGATGTTTACCCTACTCCAGTTCCTAATATGTGAGCTCTCCATGAATGAATTGTGGGTGGTTGTCAAAGAATTTAGAACATTCTGGGACTTTTCAAACATGTCAACAGTCAATGAATAGACAAGAAAGTATTGCTGCTCAGGGACACCATTTTGAACATTTGCTCTATTGTAGACTTACATAATTGTTCACAGTCTAAAGAATAAAAATAAATCAACTTCATAGGCTTTCTTAATTGCACTCACAAAAATGTTCTATGATTTGGAAGGGAGGCATTTTCGGCCCATTTTTCATTGCTATGCACAGGAGAACATGTTCCCAAAGTTTGACTAGACCTTTTGGAAACACCTTATATACTGCAATATACCTCTGTCATTTCAACATTTTTTTTTTTCTTAGTGGTAGCTGCAAGACATATATATGTAACATTAGGGTTATTCTTAATTATTTCGTAAAATTCTCATTTGATCTTTCTCACTATGTTTAATCTAAACTCTATAACTAGAAAGCTCACCTCTCCTTGACATGAAATATATACATAATTTGGATCATAAACATTCCTCAGACTTTCAGGCATTGTTGGTGGAAAGGAATCATTTTCATATGGCTCTGGTACCCAGTTATATATCTGAAATACAATGGCTTTATTAATACACATATACAAAAACTATCAATCATTAACAATAAAAACTGGATTACATGAAGGTGAAAAAGTACTAACAAAATTCATGCAGGTTAAACAGAGCTGGAAATATATCTTCTATCCCAAACATAGTGATGGTAAGTTTTTGAGCAAGATGAATAGCCCATTTATCCATGGTAACTGACAAGGTTTAATATATCTGCTATATATTTTAGTTTCTCTGTTTGATCAAGAACTCTAATCCTATCAGGTTGTGATACATTTGTAGTTTCAATAACTTATATAATTGAATTTATTTGGCAGTTAGATTTTGTATATTTTTTTATTCTTCTTTATAAATGAATACTATTGTCATTTTTCAATTGTTAATATTTGATAAAATTATAAAAAATACAACTATTTTGGATTTTAAAGCATGTAGACAAGTTTTAAGATTAAATTTTTGGGGAGAGGTGTGTGTGGGGGGAGTCTGGACTCCCCCATATATAAAGCAGGGTATGTTCCTGCTTTATATGACTCAGCACAAATGGCAAAAAGCCTTAACTTTTCTCAAAGTATGATACAAAGAAAAAAAAAATTGCAAAACAAGAGCAATTTTTTTGTTTCAAGTAAAAATTTATTTCTTGTTAGTGGCCGAGTGGTTAGCGTGCTTGGCTACTGATCTAAGGAACCTGGGTTCGAGCCCTGGGTAAGGCATGGATGTTCGTGTCGTTTTTCTGCTGAGGTCCTGCCAACCTCACAGACCTTCTACTATGGCATAGAAACTGACAGGCTCCTGTCAGATCAATGTGGCAAGCAGCTGCTTGAGGGGGTATTTATTTATTCAGAAACAGTCTTTATTCATATGCATTATAATTATTTGTTTATTAGTCTTTTTTAAAATAAATTTATTTCTATTGCCAGATGCATTATTTTTACTGCATATCTCTAAAAAAAGCCCTATTAAAATAAAACTAGTAGTCTTTATCGTTAAATATTTTATTTTCGGCAAACACAGAAATAGATGCCGATTAATTTGGCATGCAACATGCTATAATTCCTTTCAATAGCTATTCGGCAAAAAAAGTTCTAAAGTAAATTTTTTTGGCTGAGCATATGAAAAAATTGCTTGGCCTCTGGATATAAACCAGTTTTTCAGGCTGGGCCCTTAAAGAATGAATTAAATGATCTGGTACATCAAAACTGATTTAGGTTCGTTTAGAGCAATGGTTTTCAAACTGGGTTCCATGAAGGCATATCAAAGGTTCTGTGAAATGTTGATCAAAAGTTAGATATTGTAGACATTAACTAATAACTTTAAGACAATAATATATTTTTCTCTTTGCTTTTGGGACAACTTAACTGAAGACTATCATGAGATTTCAAGATCTGGTTAAAAAAACTGCTGCTGTTTCCAACCAATTACCTATGCTAATCAAGATTTTCATGATCAAGTGTGAAAAAAAAAGCAAATACAAAAATACACTAGATGCTGAGGCAGGCAACTATGGCATATTACATTAAATTTTAATGTTCATCAAAACATCCTATTCACAGAGAAATTAACATAAAATCAAATTTATTTAATAAAGCTTCCTATTGTTTTTCATTTCTAATATGCATCCACATATTTATATTTCCATGTATTACCAAAATTTGTGTTACGCATATAAAAAGATTTGAAAAGCACTGGTAGAGAAAGAAGTTGCACGTTTTACAACCTGTGAGCATATATTCAAAAACTGAACAATGACTGAAATTATAGAAGTGCCTTGTCAAGCCCGAGGTTATATCATGAAAGGGGAAATAAACCACTTAAAAATTTAAAGTGATTGAAAAGTAAAAAAAAAAAATGTGAAATAATATTAGTAAAATTCATGTTATTTAAAATAATCAACTACATTACAACATAATTAAAATGCTCTGATGACCTTAAGAAACAGCGTACTAAGTAACTTTTTGTTGATTTTTAAAATTTCAGTTTATACATTAGCCATAAAAGTCATACACTCTGACATATTTTATTACTTTTTTTTCATATTTTAAAAATTTATTGGCCATTTTAATAATATTTAATTTCACCATTACACTCTTCCTTTTTTACCTGTCTTTATTCCTACAGTTTTCATGCAATTGTCATCTTTTACCATTGTTCTCACTGTCTTATATTTTGTGGCTTTTGCAATATTTACTTTTTTGTGGCTTTTGCAATATTTACTTTTGGTTAACTGTTCCAGGGCCCAGCCTGAAAAACTGGTTTACATCCACAGACCAAACTATTTTTTCAAAAAAAAAAATTAACTTTTAGAACTTTTTTTTTTGCCAAATAACTAATGAAAGGAATTATGACATGCTAAATGCCAAATTAATCAGCATTTTTTTTTAAATAATAACTTTTTTATGCTTCAGTATGGTTATATGCATAATTACACTAAGCCTTATGGCTTGATTTTTTGAATATAAAATGTTTAACAAAAAAGATGCTTAGTTTTATTTTAAGGATAGGCAATCCTAAAAAATTTTAAGAGAGGCAATCCCCAGATGCCATGGTTTGATACAGCAACTCGAATGGCGACTGAGAGGCAACAATATAAACAGACATCTTTCCACTTTACATTTTAGATGTGTAAATCTATTGTCTATGTGCACTTCATAGTGTGTTCAATTAAAATTATTTTAAACAGTCTGTTTTGACCCACACAACCACAATCTCCACATAATATCTATAAGATATCTGATGACCAGTAGATATCCATGGGTCATCTTCGATATTTTTGAGGAGGTTGTGTGGATATTGGTTATAAAAATGGAACCAAATGATGAAATTAGTAGCAGTGAAGATGACTTTGATTTTACGTTGTTTATGTAGGATTTATTTTTATGTTAGTTGTAAAAAATTTCTTCAACTTTTTAGCACAAAACTTCGAGTTCCTACTTCCCTATAGTGATAAAACCTTTGAGTGCAAAGGGTTAATAGGCTTTTCCTTGAATCTATATAGTAAAAAAATGCATCTGGCAATGCAAATAAAAATTTATAAAAAAAAAATAGAAAGGCTATTTAAAAATATGAGGCTAATAGGAAGTTAATATATAATATATATTTACATAAAGCAAGAAAATTACTCTTTTCTGTAATTTTTTCCCTCGGTACCATTGGTTGAGAAAAGTCCAGGCTTATTGCCAAGTCCAATAAACAAGTCAATTTTAGAATATTTTTAACAAATATCAACAGAAATAAGTCATTTTATATACCAAATTAAACAATTCTGAATTTCATTAAAATAAAAAATTTGAAGAAATGTAGAAACATTAATTTTCATAAAACTTTTTACAGTGATATAGTGGAAAAATTGGTACATACTTCATAATTACTTCAAAAATCTTCAATCTTTAAAAAGAGCAGTTTTTTGTTAATTTTCAGACTCTCAAAACTTTAAGGAAAAATTTACTGATAAAAGTTCAAATCAAACTTCCGAGCTTAAATAAGATAGCTGATTCAGCATAGAGGTAACATTAACAAATAAATCAGGAATACCTTATATCACTTCTAAGAAATGCTAATCAGATAACTTTAACAAATTATTTATGTCATTGTTTAATAAATATGCATCAAATGGAAAAAAAGTATTATTTTTCAAGTATTAATAATGTATTTTTAATAAGACGTATATAAATTTTTCAAATGGCAAATAAAAAAAAATCAGCTTTATGTGTTGTACTAAAAACTGATATCATCATCATCATCCTCAAGCAGCCATGGGCTACAAGAGGTCCAACCAGAATGCGCAGTTTAATTCTCCAAGCATATCTGTCCTGAGCTATATCTGCTGCATCCGGCCACTACACACCAATTCTAACAAGGTCCTGTTTGACATTGTCTGCCCACCGCATTCTAGGTCTCCCCCTCCTTCCGAGGCCTCTAGGCACACTGTTCATAACCCTATTCCCCAATCTATAATTCTCCATACGGGCAACATGGCCAAACCAACAGAGTCTCTCTCTGCACAATATGCTGCTTAAAGGAGGTTGCTGACTCCTTTGCCTAACCTCATCATTAGTTACAAAGTTAAACCACCTAATACCCAAGATACTACGTAAGAATCTAGAATCAAAAGCATCTAGTTTCCTGTTATCTTGCTCACACAGCGTCCAAGTTTCACTACCATAGCTAACCCTAGAAAGAACCAAACTATTATAGTCTAATTTTAGTCTTTAGGTGTATACGCCTATTTCTCCACAATCTCCATAGATTCTTAAAAGTCCCGGCAGCAATCCCTATTCGTCTGTTAATCTCATGCCGCACATCACCAGTATCAGTTATGCAGCTCCCAAGGTAATTAAACTGTGACACCTGCTCAAGACTGCAACCATTCAGATTAACTGAATCACAACCTGCCTGACCAATTTTCATCACTTTAGTTTTCTCTCTGTTTATAACCAAACCTACTGTACTACCAGTCTCATCAACAACTCCAATGAAAGAGTTCATCTCATCAACATCATTTGCCAAAAGGCTAAATCATCAGCATAATCTAAATCAGAAATTTTTGTAAATCCAGACCATTTAAGGCCAAAATCTTTGCAGTGAATTTCGCATAACATAATCAATAACCAAACTAAAGAGAAAAGGAGACAAAATGCACCCTTGTTGAACACCAGAAGCAATGTTAAACCAATTGCTACAATCTTTACCAACTCTCACACACGACTCAGTGTTATCATAGAGAGCTTTCATTATGTTAACTAACTTGTCTGGTATACCATATGATCTCACAATCAACCACAAATTATGACAATCAACAAAGTCGAAAGCCTTTTTGAAATCAACAAAGCTAGCAACCAAAGGTTTCTGAAACTCTAAACATTTCTCAAGAATCTGCCTAAGTGAAAATATCTGATCCACACATCCCCTACCACTTCTGAATCCACATTGCTCATCATGCAACTGACTGTCAATCAGATTCTTAATTCTATTAAGCACAATCATGGAAAGAACTTTACCTGGAACAGAGAGTAGGCTGATACCCCTATAGTTATCACAAGAACTGCGACCGCCTTTTTTGAAAATAGGGATAATAATAGCTCTGGTAAAATCTTTAGGAACCATGCCTTTATCATAAAAGATATTCAAAATTTCAGTCATCCAAGTGGTAACCAAACATTCCCAACTCTAAGCATTTCTGTAGTAATTTCATCTACCCCTGTTGATTTATGAAGTTTAAGTTTAGAAACAGCCAAAATAACTTCAGATTGTGTTATAGAGTCAACATTAAAGCCCCCAATACATTTATCATCACTACAGACAATGGGCGTAGAACTAATCACATTGCTTAGAACATCACTGAAATGCACAGCCCATCTAACCATGACAGAATCCTCACCTTCTATAACCTAACCTTGTTTATCCTGCAATCCTTGTATGCCTGTCCGTTTTCTACCACACAAAACATTAACTATCTGGTACAACTCTCTGTTATTGTGCTTTCTAACTGCTTCCTCAGCTTTGTCAGCCAGCCATGAAGCCAAAGATTCTTATCAGCAACTAACTGCTCCTTTACATGTTTATTAAGTTCTCTGTAATGCTTTCTATTAGGACTAGTAAGGTATTGATTAAGGACATTCCTTCAGTTCTTTCTTTCCGAAATAAGCTCAAGTGCCTTATCACTCAGATAATTCTGCCTCTTCTGCTCCTTTTTTCCTAAAAGAGTATTGTTAGTTTCCAAAAAAGCCTGTTTGAAAGCCAAAAATGCCTGTCCGTTTTCTACCACACAAAACATTAACTATCTGGTACTGCTCTCTGCTATTGTGCTGTCTAACTGCTTCCTCAGCTTTGTCAGCCAGCCATGAAGCCAAAGATTCTTATCAGCAGCTAACTGTTCTTTTACATGTTTATTAAGTTCTCTGTAATGCTTGCTATTAGGACTAGTAGGGTATTGATTAAGGACATTCCTTCAGTTCTTCCTTTCCGAAATAAGCTCAAGTGCCTTATCATTCAGATAATTCTGCCTCTTCTGCTCCTTTTTTCCTAAAAGAGTACAGTTAGGGGGTACTGGGTCTTTCAGAGCTTCAGTATTAAAGGTAAATTTTTTAAATTTAGCACAACACTTTTTAAGTTTAAGTTGCAAGACACTTTTAACAAGGTAATGGTCAGATCCAATTTCAGCTCCCCTATATGCCCTGGTATTTCTAACAGAACTAGCCCATTTGTTGTTAATATATAATCAATCATATTCTTAAGCAGCCCATCTGGTGAAACCCATGTGTACTTATGTATGTCACAGTGTTTGCAATAGGTGTTAGTTATTCTCAAACCATTAAGTTTTCCTTACCTGTAGGAGACGTTGCCCATTGCCATTGCAGCTAACAATACCAAAAGGGCCTATCACCTCTCCCCAAAGGTCAGAGTCAGTACCAACTTTGGCTTGAAGTCACCTAGAACAAGGGAATATCTCCTTTCTTGACAGAATTCAAAATATCCTGAAGTTGTCCATAAAACCGATCCTTCTCATCCTCATCGGCATCCTCAGTGGAGGCAAAACAGCAGATAACATTCAAGTCTTTAATGCTTGTCTGAAAATTTGCTGTAAGAAACCTTTCATTAATGCACTCATATCCTAGAAGAGCATCACTAGCATGTCTGCTGAGCAGCAGACCCACGCCTTGGTGATGCTTTCCATCCTTCCTCCCTGTAAAGAGAAATTTAAAGTTATTTTTAAGTATCTCACCTTTACCTGTCCATCTGGTCTCTTGCAAGCCTAGAATATCTAGGTTAAAGCGCTGGAATTCCTGCATGAGGACATCAAGAGAATAATCTCTATGTAATGTCCTCATGTTCCATGTTCCTGCAGAGAGAAAATGATTAGTAGGATTTTTAAAGAAATTAGGTTTATTGAGATTGGTAGGGTAAACAGCCCCCTGTTCGCAGGCATGGGTCAAAGACATGTTCCTCCTCCGCTAAAGGCTGAAGTCACCGATGCTGGTAGGAACTTCAGGCACCACCTTTTCACAAGTGGATTTTTTCAAGAGCCATATGGCCTGCCTGAGACACATTACTCCAGTTTAGGCTAGATCAACTAGCTAAGTAAGGTTCAGGTACCTGCGATGGCCTCTGATTAGGATTATCCACCAGCTGATATAAGGTATCCCATGCCTCTGTTCACTTAGAGCTGGCAACCCAGAAGCAAACAGAAAACGCAGCAGCAGATTCTCCCTCAACAGAGGCCCACCAGTGCAGCAAGTCCAGGATCCATAATCAAGCTCAAATCCATAAACAAGTCCAGTCTAGTAGGTATAAATGGTCAGCACCAGGACCCTGTGAAGTTGACCACTCCTCAGCAGGTTTGAAAAAAAAGAAAACAGTGGCCATAGATGACCAGATCAGTAGGCCATACTGAACTGGCAGCCCTCCCCTTCCATTCCCTTCCAAAAGTCTATCTCTTTTGAAAGGTACTAACGGCCTGCACCACAAGAAGGCAGGGTCGGACATTAGGTGCTAGACCTGGCCGGTTCTGTGCATCATCACTAGTGATTGGTACACAGCTCTCCTTCCAGTTTACGCCTAGCTACCATTTACAGGCAAAAAAAACTGATATAGGCATCTTCAAATGCCAATCAGATAGCTTTAACAAATTATTTATGTCACATGTTAGCAAAACATGCATCAAATGGATAAAGTATTATTTTTCAAGCATTAATATTGTATTTTTATAAGACATATGTAAGAAAATTTTCAAATGGCAAATTAAAAAACAATTTAAGTTTCACATGTTGTACTAAAAACTGATATAAGCATTCTTGGTTTCTTATTTCAGATTCTGTCAACTTATATACAAGACATGGACCCTGGAAAGGTGACATTAATTTTAATGGTATTCTTTACTCTGTTTGGTACACTGCAGCTTGTTATTAGCAAACCATAAAACATTGAACGTACAATTGTTTAAAACACTTGTAATATATCATGAAAAATGTTTAATAAATGACTTACATTAAAATACTGTTATCCAATAAGTTCAAAATAAGAAAACTGTTTGTAAACAATGAGATAAATAATTTTGGATAAACTATGTGATACATGTTTATGTAAAAGTTGAGACAGACAGGTATACAGGATTGAAGGATAAACAAGGTAAGGTTATAGAAGGTGAGGATTCTGTCATGGCTAGGTGGGCTGAGCATTTCAGTGATATTCTAAACAATGCGGTTAGTTCTATTCCCATTGTTTGCAATGATGATAGATGCATTGGTATCTTTAATGTTGGCCCTATAACACAATCTGAAGTTATTTTGGCTGTTTCTAAACTTAAACTTCATAAATCCCCAGGGGTAGATGAAATTAGTACAGAAATGCTTAGAGCTGGAAATGTTTCGGTTACCACTTGGATGACTGAAATTCTGAATATCTTTTATGATAAAGGCATGGTTCCTAAGGATTTTACCAGAGCTATTGTTATCCCTATTTCCAAAAAAGGTGATCGCAGTTCTTGTGATAACTATAGGGGTATCAGCCTACTCTCTGTACCAGGTAAAATTCTTTCCATGATTGTGCTTAATAGAATTAAGAATCTGATTGACAGTCAGTTGCATGATGAGCAATGTGGATTCAGAAGTGGTAGGGGATGTGTGGATCAGATATTTTCACTTAGGCAGATTCTTGAGAAATGTTTAGTTTCAGAAACTTTTGGTTGCTAGCTTTGTTGATTTCAAAAAGGCTTTCGACTCTGTTGATCATCATAATTTGTGGTTGATTGTGAAATCATATGGTATACCTGACAAGTTAGTTAACATAATGAAAGCTCTCTATAATAACACTGAGTCATGTGTGAGAGTTGGTAAGGCTTGTAGCAATTGGTTTAGCATTACTTCTGGTGTTCGACAAGGGTGCATTTTGTCTCCTTTTCTCTTTAGTTTGGTTATTGATTATGTTATGCGAAATTCACTTCAAGGGAAAGATTTTGGCCTTAAATGGACTGGAGATACGAAAATTTCTGATTTAGATTATGCTGATGATTTAGCCCTTTTGGCAAATGATGTTGATGAGATGAACTCTTTCATTCGAGCTGTTGATGAGACTGGTAGTAGAGTAGGTTTGGTTATAAACAGAGAGAAAACTAAAGTGATGAAAATTGGTCAGGCAGGCTGTGATTCAGTTAATCTGAATGGTTGCAGTCTTGAGCAGGTGTCACAGTTTAATTATCTTGGGAGGTATGTAACAGATAATGGTGATGCACGGCATGAGATTAATAGACGAATAGGGATTGTTTCTTAACAGGGAATACTGTGCATTCACTTTGGATTTCAATAGGCGTATACACCTAAAGACTAAAATTAGACTGTATAATAGTTTGGTTCTTTCTAGGGTTAGCTATGGTAGTGAAACTTGGACGCTGTGTGAGCAAGATAACAGGAAACTAGATGCTTTTGATTCTAGATTCTTACGTAGTATCTTGGGTATTAGGTGGTTTAACTTTGTAACTAATGATGAGGTTAGGCAAAGGAGTCAGCAGCCTCCTTTAAGCAGCATATTGTGCAGAGAGAGACTCTGTTGGTTTGGCCATGTTGCCCATATGAATAATTATAGATTGGCAAATAGGGTTATGAACAGTGTGCCTAAAGGCCTCAGAAAGAAGGGAGACCTAGGATGCGGTGGGCAGACAATGTCAAACAGGACCTTGTTAGAATTGGTGTGCAGTGGCCAGATGCAGTAGATGTAACTCAGGATAGACTTGCTTGGAGAACTAAATTGCACGGTCTGATTGGAGCTCCATAGCCCATGGCTGCTTGAGGATGATGATGAAGAATAAAATTTCAAAGTGCAGTAAGGACTTAAATCTGGGAATATGATTACAAACCTGGTACACTAAGAACTAAGCCAATCCCTACTCCTCAAAAACTGAAGGATACATATATCCTAGCTATCAGAAAGATGCACAGATAATAAAATATTAACATATTATTATCCCTTCATGGTAAGTTACATATCAAAAATGTTTTACTTCATAAATAGAACTTTTCAGACTGTTGTATACTTACACGATTAATCTTTATAAGAATACAAGGATGACCCACATCATAGCCAAAGAATTTAGAGTATGTACATTCATCTTTAATATGTTCCAAAGGAAATTGGCAGACTACTGGCTTGTCAAAGTGTCTATCAAAACCACATTGCTGGACATGTTCACCTGGTTGTTTGCCTTTGTATGCTGAATGTAAATTAATATTTAGATTAATTTTACAAACATATATATATATACACAGAATGTGCAAATAAGAATTCACTATAAAACAGAATTTAAAAAGCAGGATCAGAAGGCTTATTTTCTTTCGTCAAAATTTGCTAGTCGAATTCATTTTAGTGACTTATATTTTTATTATATTTTCTTATATTTTTAATTTTTTTGTCATCAGTTAGAGAAATATTTAATGATTCTACAAAACTAGTGACATACTTCAAATAAAGTAGAAAACATTTTGACAACATTCCCCTTTTGTTTTATTGTAGCTAAAATGAATCCTTACTAGCTTCTTTCCAACTTTCCTATAACTAGGTAACAATGAAGCTGCACAAGTGAAAAGTTTGCTGCAAAAATTAAGCTTTTGCTCAATGATAATATAAGGTAACTGTTTTTACATGATAATCAAACAAGAGAGCATGGATGACAATTAGCTTAATGGAAAATGGCATCAATAAAATATAGCATAAGAAAATATCTGTTGCACATAGATTTTGATGGCATTAAACTTTTAAACATGTTTATGATTAATTAAATGTAATCTGCCTTGCTTTATGTTTTACATTTCCTATATGCTGTTCAAATATCTTTAGAGGTGTAATAAACAGCAAATAGTCATTCAGGAGGAAGGGTGGTTGGTGTGCTTGGCTTACATGCCAGATCTAGGTTTGAGATTCAGATTAGGCATTGATGTTTCTTGTGTTATCTTTCTGCTGAGGTCTCACCCTTCATCACAGATCTTATGTATGGCTTTTACATTCAAAGTCTTCTATCAGACCTTTGTGAAAAGCAGCTACTTGTGTGGTAAAAATAACACTAAAAATATAAAACAGCAAATGATGAAAGGAACACTTATGGAATAAAGTAATAGATATTTCTTACTTTTTTCATTATCACAATGATTTCAAGGATGTACCCTGCATACAGGCATCATTAAGTTTCAACCAAATACGAGATTAAACTTGGGCTCTCATGGATTATACAAAACACTTATCACAAATTATAAATGTAAAATAAAGTGGGAAATACTCTGCTTTTAACTTTACTGACTTTCAATTATAAGATTTAATATACAACTAAAAAAAGTATATAATATGAAAAAAAAAGCTATACACTATACAGATTTTCTCATATGCCTAAATTCTTAATCAACACAAAATACAATGCCACAAATTACTAAATTTTAAAAAAATTATTGGGGTTGAGGGAGCTGTATGGTCGAATGCAATACGCAAGATTATCAAAAAGGTAACCTTTCTTTCATTTAGTTACATTATCTACATTGTTTTGATATCATTTCATCATCTTATCTATCATTCTGTAGATTTATTTTTACCCCAAAATAAGAATTTTAGCAACTTTTATATGTTGCTGGTACTCAATTTCCAAGCAGTCCTATAAAAATGACACATTCATTAGCAACTTATCTTGGTAACAGTAATTTAATTGCTAGATTTTTTTTAGCAATGAAACCTTACTTACATATAACGACACTATACTTACACATTCCTTCAACATACAAAGACTTTACACACCATCTTCATTATATAACATGACATATATATGTATAGGGTGTTTCAAAAAGGACTCAACCCTAAATATAAGAGAATAGAACTTAACGAATGTACATTTTATGCCATAATATTAGTCAGTTGGCATTACTGTACTCAAGGTTAACAGCCTTTAGCAGCTGAAATGACTTTGTTACGTGCTACTCTCACTCAAGCATTCATTCCTTTGTTAGCATTCATTTCCAGTTACGTTGTTTTTCAAAAACGAACGTGTATTATTGTTGAGACTTATTGTGCATACAAATCTTACAAATGTGTGAGAGAGGAGTTTGAGTTGAAGTTTTCAACAAGTTGACAATATCTCGTTTGATTGATAAATTTCATGACACTGGGTCTGTACAGGATTGAAAGAGCCCAGGCCGGCCATCACTGTTAACTGCCAAAGTTCTTGATGATGTGTCTCAGTGTTTAACTTGCTCACCCAGAAAACACCTCACAATATGTCTTCAAGACAGAAATATAGAAAGACAGCACATAACAACAAAGTAGACTCAATCTAAATTAATAATTGCTCACACACACATGCAGCAGTGGTGGAGCAATCTGTTAGGTGCAAGTTGTTTACATTGATGATTTAAGTCAAGTAGGATATACACTGAAGTGCCATTGAATTAGAGATAGCAACTTAGTAACATGTTGGACCCCCTCTGACCCTGATAATGGCCGCCACATGACGAGGCAAGGACTCCACAAGCTTGCGTAAATGTTCCACAGGTATATGGTGATCCATGCATCCTCCAGAGCTGTCCACAATTCTCTCGAGGTCATCGCTGATGGGACACAGGCCCAAACACTCTGCTCGACAGTATCCCAAAGATTTTCGATGATTCGTATTCCCAAAGATTTCGATTTTCAGATTCAAATCTGGGCTTCTAGGTGGCCAATTCATTATTTCAAAGTCTGCAGAATGCTCCTGCAACCATGCAGTAGCCAACCTGGACCTGTGAGATGAACAGTTGTCTTGCTGGTAAATGCCATCTCTATTGGGATGCATGATGGCCATAAATGGTCAGACATGAGTTCTATGTACTGGGATACATTGAGAGTCATCAGTACACGTACCAAAAGTCCCACAGACTTCCAACTAAAGACACCTCAGGCCATCACTGAGCCACCACCAGCTTGTACTGTTCCGACCTGACATGCAGGATCCATGACTTCATGGGTTTGGCGTCATACCCTCAGTCTCCCATTGGCGTGATGAAGTTTAAATTGAGATTCATTACTCCAGGCTATGTATTGCCAATTTTTGATGTTCTTTAGCCGAGCAATGCATTGAGCCCAGTGTCGTGCCATTACAAGTTGGACTCCCGTAGGTCGATAGCTCCCGAAGTCAAAAGCCGATGAAGTGAGTGTTGCATGGTCTGTGCACTGATTTCCTGGCTGGAACCCACATTTAGATGGGAGGTGATTTCAGATAATGTTTGGCTCCTATGGTCCATACAATGTGAGTCAGATGGTGAAACCCACAATCATTCAAGGATGGTTACTCTTTGCAGTTTGTTCAGGTGCTTGTTTTTTTTTGCCGAAATTTTCATACTCCTGGAACACTCTTGGAACAGTCTTACGAGAAAATCCAACTTCATTGAGAATTTCTGAAATCGAGTGTCCCATCCGTTAGGCACCCATGATCTGCCCTCTGTCAAATGCATATAAATTTCGTGCCTTTCCCATTATGCTTCTCATAAAGAATGCTTGGGGAAGCCAAAGCTGACAGTTACATATGACCAGAGTTTCAGTCACGCATGTGGGCAAATGCGGGACTCGTGGTACTGATTTTGGATGAAGTCTCCTATCCCTAATTCAATGGCACTTCAGTGTACACTCCCTTCATAAAGTTAGCATTTTGTTTCCTTTTATAACTAAACTTTAGTTTTCATTTCTGTGGATTTACCTTATTTCCACAAGTTATCAGACTTTTGGTCAATGGATAAGTATTGATTTTTCTGAGTTATGCTACAATGGATGGCCGGCTTACAACTTGTTGCTGTGGATATTTTATTTAACATCGCATTATGTTATACGTTATTTTTTCTTTTATTATTTCTTCATTTTCCAGTAAAAAAAACTTTGATCTTGTATTGTTTCCTTAAAATGAATGAGGTCTTTGATATGGAAGCAAAATGGACTTCCTTGGCACAGCAAGTTGTTCACCTGGATGATTTAAGTCAAATACTTCCTCCCTACAAATTGGATTATAAATTCCCTTTGTAAAGCTAGTATTTTATATCATTTCTTTATAATTAAACCTGTTTTTATTTCTGTAGATTAACTTTATTTTTGTAAATTATCAATCTTTCCATCAATCATTATTAATTTTTGCGGAGTTATGCTATATCGGATGCAGGCTTACAGATTGTTGCTATGGATATTTTATTTAACATCGTATTAGGTTATACTTTTTCTTCCATTATTTCCTCACTTTCCAGTATAAGCAGAGATTTATGCAGGTGGTACTTACTTAAAATCCAAAGTGAATGCACAGTATTTCCTGTTAAGAAACATTAATTAATAGATTCTGAAAAAAATTCATCGCCGCCACGGCGGGAATCGAACCCACATCTCTCCAGATTCATGCCAGAGAGCGCTAACCATTGCACCATGTGTCGGACAAAGAATATTTTCAGAATATGACCTTATAACTTTTCTTCTTGAGACGTGACTGAGATGGTGCTGTCTCAGTCATGTCTCAAGAAGAAAAGTCATAAGGTCATATTCTGAAAATATTCGTTGTCAGATGCGTGGTGCAATGGTTAGCGTGCTCTGGCATGAATCTGGAGAGATGCGGGTTCGATTCCCGCCGTGGGGGCGATGAATTTTTTTCAGAATCTATTAATGGTGGTACCTACTTTGGTTCACTCCACAATGATGAGATGTCAGTCCAATTAACATTAATGGTATAAATTGGTTGGAAAGTCAGTCAAGTATGATTGCAACTTTTTCTCTCAATGAATATTTTAATTAAAAAAATGTTGCCAGCATATTTTATCAACCATCCACCAAATTATACCATTATAAGGTTAATTGGACTTGCTTCTCATCATTGTGGAGTGAACCAAAGCAAACAACTGTCAACACAAATCTCTATATCATTTTGCAGTGACACCTAGCTATATCACCTAGCAGTGACCAAGCAGCAAGGCTTGCATTAATAATTGAGCGAATCAGCCAATATTACAAGTATGTGTGAAAGAACGTCACAAGAACTGTAATTAATTTTCCTTAAAACATCTTTTTATTGTGCCAAGCAATTGCAACTTTAACAATTGAAGTTTTTTGCCAGATAAATGCTAACTTGCAGGTCAAATCATTTCATATGGTTTCAAAATATTTGTCATCCCCCTTATTTAATAAAAAGTAGAGGAATGAAGTTTTGAAGTCTAATATTTTAACTTTGATGTAGCCTATTGAACATTTTTGTTCAATTTATACAGTGATTTTGGGACATTAAATTTTAAATATCAGTGTACAATTGTTTATTCATAAGTTTCTATTTGAATGTTTTTAGGTGTATATGTATCAGAAAGTTTCCTTCAAAAGCTATGCTTATAACGATAGCCCAACTTAACCCTTCCAGTGTCCAGCCTGAAAAACAGGTTTCCATCAAGAGGCCAAGCTATTTTCTGCCTAAGCTCAGCCAAAAAAAAAAAAAAAACTTTAGAACTTTTTTTGCCAAATAACTAATGAAAGGAATTATGGCATGTTGTATGCCAAATTAATCAGCATTTAATTCTGGATTTTCTGAAATTATAATATTAAATAAAAAGACCATATGTTTTATTTTAATAGAACTTTTTTGTAGTAATGTAGTAGAAAAATGCATCTGGCAAAACAAATAAAAATTAAAAAAAAAAAAAACTAATAGACAGAAATGATTACAATGTACATGAATGGAATGACTATATATTTCTGAATAACAAAAAAAAATTACTTTTTTGGTTTTAAGAATATATTTTTCTTGTTTCGTAATTTTTTTTCTCAGTACCATACTTTGAGAAAATTCCAGGCTTTTAGCCAACTGTGCTGAGTCAGATAAACAAGTTAACTTTAGAATTTTTAAAAAAAATAACCAATCAACAGAAATAGGTCATGTTATAAACCAAATTAAACAGAATTTAATTACAAATTTTATGAAAATAAATAATATAAACAACTTTGCAAGCATATTGATTTTAATAAGCCTTTTCCAATGTGATATGGTGAAAAAAAAAGATCACACTATACAATTAAGGCTTCATTTTGGAAAATCTGCTGAATAAAAATAGTTAAATTATATATTTATTGAAAGGAAATTTTCTCCTGAAAAATATAATATTCAACCTGAAATATGATTTTTATTTCTTTTAATGATTCTTTTCAGTATCATATATTTTAAACACGGTCAGTGTTATACAACATGACTTGGATTTCTCACATTCATGGGATTTTCGGAACTGGTTATGAAATAGAAAAAAACTTACTTGTGTGCTTTTTCTGCTAAACATTATGAATTTTTTCTTTGGGTGTTGAAGTTCAGTGATCTTGGCAAAGTGGAGAAAAGTTTGTGCACCAAAGCACCAGCCCTTCCCGAAATTGCTCTCCCATATGACTGCCAATTTCCGTAGCAAGGAAGTCTACTTTGCTTCCGTATCCAAGACATTCAACGATACAAGTTAAAAATTTTTTTTTATTAAAAAAGCAAGAAATAAGAAAAATTACATATAACCTAATGGGATGTTAAATAAAATATCTGCAACAACTTTTAAGCCAGCCTCCAATCTAGCATAACTCGGAAAGATCGATAAATCAGCCGATCAAAAGATCACTAACAAATGGAAGTAAATATACAGAAATAAATTTTCTTTCATATCCAAGACCTCATTTATTTTCAAAAAATGATACTACATCAAAGTTTTACTGGAAAGGAAATAAATAGTAAAATAAAAATTAACATATAGTCTAAAGCAATGTTAAAATATCCACAGTAACAAGTTGTAGGCCGGCCATATAACATAACTATGAAAAAAAATCAATACTTATCGATCAGCCAAAAGATCACTAATTTCCGAAAATAAACTACTGAAATCAAAACTAAGGTTTAAGTATAAAAAAGTAAATACTAACTTTACAAAGGGTATCCAATATGCTGGACCAAAACTAAAAAACACTTGTAGCACATGCAACGGAGATTGCATCTGTCAGCCATCTGTGTCTTGTTTGCCTCAGTGAAGCATAACTAATTAAATACAGCTGCAACCAGAATTTCTAAGAAGGATGTATTTACTTCCAGTTTCGATTTTAAGGTGGGAAAGATGCACAGAATGCTGGGAAAAATGATAAAAATAACTTGGGAATACTGAAATAGGTTTCTGACAGAAAGAGTGTGAAACGAAAAAAAAAAATGGCGGTATGTATTTTGTAATTACTTCCAAAATCTATCCTTTTTAAAAATGGCAGTTTTTTTTGTTAATTTTTAGGAGATTTTCGAAAATTTAAGGAAAAATTTGTTGATAATAGTTTGAAACAAACTTGTGAGCTTAAATCAGATAATTTCTTCAGCAAATAGGAACGTTAACAAGCAAATCGACAATACCGTTTAGTGCTTCTAAGAAGTAGCAAGCAGATGACTTTATAAAATTGTTTATATTGTAGTTTAATAAAATATGCATCAAATTAAAAAACAAAATATTATTTTTGAAGCCTGAATTATATTCTTTTATTATGATATATATAAAATAATTACAATGGCAATTTTTATTTTTAAAAAATCTATATATTTTTGTTGTTAGCATGCTTGGCTACTGATCTAAGGGACCTGGGTTCGAGCCCCAGGTAAGGCATGGATGTTTGTGTTGTTTTTCTGCTGAGGTCCTGCCATCCTCTCAGATCTTCTACTGTGGCATATAAACTGACAGGCTCCTGTCAGACCTCTGTGGCGAGCAGCTGCTTGAAGGGGTATTTATTTATTTATTTTTTTTAAACGCCTATACATACACATCATTGGACCCTCAATTCAGATTCTCCGTACATATACAGACGGCTTGGACATTGGAAGGGTTAAAATAAAAGCATATATTATACAATGTGCAAAAAAGTCTATAAGCCTCACTATTTCAAGTTTCTCTTCTAATGTTATGGCTTTTTCATTTGCAGCAGTGGTATCACTTTTTGCTTGCTACTCATGGTAAAGAATAATAATGTACTACATAAAATTAAAAATACATTCAAACCATATGAAATCATGACCATGTGACTTGATGGTAAACAAAACACACTGTGAGAGATTAACATCATATTCCTCTGCACAGGTGAATATCCACAATTTATTAGAACTTAACGCTCAGCCAAGTAGTCAGTGCTTTTTTGAGTGCACTCAAAAAATATTCCTACAAAAATGCAGGCAGGCATATCTGATGAATTACTGTATAGTGTAATTTAGGAAACATACATAATTGTTACTTATACAGTCTATGGCACTGTATTGATTAGTTAAAATGTTTGGAAGTATTCGGTTTCCAAAATTTTTGTCAGTACATAATAGTGAACAAATGGTTACTAAAAATCTTTAAAAAAAAGCATTTGTTCAACAATTAAAATTTTTCCAATAAGGAGGAAATTACTCCCCCTATATACATACACACACCTACATTATATGAGGGTCACCTAGAAAGTAATGCCAGAAATGTATTTACAGATTATTTATTATAGAGCATTGTTATTTGTACAATATAAAGGTACTCCTTTGCCCCTCTTTTTTATCATAAGCACATTGAGTTACCACACATGGCACTGTTACAGCATTATCAAAGATGGCACTGGTCAAAGCAATGTGAATGAATCTTTGGTGTGCACGAAGGAGACTGTTGGAAACATCTACAAGTGACTCAGAATGTGTATGGTGTTGACATTGTTGATTGCAACAGTTTGTCAGTGGACCAAGCAGACATTTGATGGACAAGCTGATCTTCACAACTACATTGAGAGTTGGGTTGTTTTACCTCTGAGCGGCACTTTTTTGCACACCATGGGCTAAATGGCGAGGTCACATGGACTCTGAAGGCTCAGAGAAGGTTGGGGGAGGGGAACCACTGGAATAGCTGTTGGGAGACAGATGGTAGCCTCCCGTCAAGGCCATCCAGCGTATTCTTTAATGTGCACAGAGTACGGCTCTCCTGCAAAGGGGTCACTGCTTAACGTCCCATCAGTGTCCCCTACTGTCGTGGGCAGGGCAGGGAATTTTGCGGAAATAAATCTCAATGCTGACCCAGCTGGGACTCGAACCTGCGAACTACAGATTACGAGCCTGGTGCGCTACCGACTGAGATTGAGAATGAAGGTATACAGGCTCTTGTTCTGAGGTGGTGCAAGACAGTTGAGTATGACAGTGATCATGAAGATAAATAGGATTATGTTTTGGAACCTACCTATATATTTTACAAGTAACCATGCTGTAGAATAAGTATTGATCTGTACAAAAATTGTTGGGCATTACTTTTTGAGTGACTTTCATATAATATTTACATTTTAATAATATTTGATTTAAAAAACATAGAACCACATACACACAAAGATTCAGAAACATCATTAGAATGTGTTCCAGTCATGATATGAAAACATTGAGTACCAGAATGGCATTCTGTTCCAATGATTCAGAAACAGAGTATCAGAATAGTGTTCTATCATTGTTTTTGGTAATTACCAACCCTATTTAAAGTCATGCTTTGAAATTAATGAACACCCCATGAGTTGGATTGTTTTACCTCTGAGCCAGGCCATAAGGACTCGAAAAAGGTTGGGAAAAGGTAACCCACTGGACAACTATTAGCCCTTGTCAAGGCCATCCAGGGTTTCTTTAAAATGCAGCCATGGCTTTAAGTCCCAACTGCTGGATGACAGCCTTTCCAAGCCCATTTCTGCCCTCTTTCTCAATGAGGGCAGAAATTATCTTCAAATTTGGAAATTTTGGAAATTATTTGCTTCAAATTACCACTATAGAGATAAAAAAAATACATAATAAAGGACATCAGGTTACAGTATTCACAATAAAGTGCATGGTTTCTTTCTTTTACCACAAATTTTATACTGTATTTGGTAGCATTACAATGCATTGTGGATTTTAGACTTTATGAACTCAATTCTTATTTAGGTATATCATATATGTAAAAATTTCAAATGTTGATAGTTTCCAATAGGTGTAGAAAAACTGTTTTTCATAATGTGGCCAACATTTTGTCTAAGTTAACAGACATACAATATGAATTATTCTTTATAAATGAATATCAAGTAATTCACAGAACTCTGCAATATATTAATGGTTAGTGTTGAAAATGAACACTAAACTGTAAATTATTACTCATAGTTATATACAGTGCAAACCATTTCTTAAACAAAACTTGCTTATATCAACTGAATGTAATTTGAGCTACAGCAAAATTTAAGTTTCTAGAGATTTAAATGTAACTTCTCTAATGTACCATAAAAAAAGATTAAATGCTATTCTTACGTTCAAGGTATTTTTCCAAGGAAATTGCCCAGTAATCCCACTGACGAGAACTTCCATGCACAAACCAGATCAATGTACTATCCACATTATCAGGATGAGGTAGAGGCCGAAATCCAAGTCCTGCAATTTTAAACCAGTTTCCCTAATTAGCATACAACAAATTATATTGATACAGTCATTTCTATTATAATGCATTTTCATGATTAATATATAATGTGATGGAAGTATCAGGAAACATTCTTCTCAACAATGAGTCTATTTTGAATGTAATGCAGCCATCTTTCCTTCTTGTGGCAAGTTAAATCTTGGAAAAAAGATGGTAGTTAAAATTTTCTTTAATTTCAAGCAAAACAGACATCTACCCACTTATCTATTTCTGCTGAAACAATGGCACTATAGCACAATTTTCCCATAACACCTTTTAATAACATAACATATATAACATGCTGAATTTCTGGGGCACTGCAGTCACCTGCCTTGTGGATGAAATTATCGATCGACTTGTGATTGTGAGTGGAAACCTGTAAATGAACTAGAGTTTCCATTTCATGCCAAATGTTTAGCGTGGGTATTACTAATAATAAAAATTTTATGTTTCAAAAAAAAAGCACTCCTCTGGCAATTCTGTCACAGAGATTTCATGTCATTTCAGTATAAGGCACTATAGAGAGAGAGAGACCAGCGAGGAGGAAAAAACTTGGCAGGAAAATTACATTACTGCTTCATGAATTTTTCAAAGTATATTTGCTCAATTATGTTTACATAATATGTACATAACTGAACCCAGATTCATTTTCTCTACAATCAATACATACTTAATACTTTCAGCCCAATGTCTGTACTTGTACATAATTCATGTTATTGCTACAGCCTGAGAAGATGTAGATATCTGTATTTAAAAAGAGTTCTACAGATAATGTTAATATGGATAGAAGATAAAATCATGGGTAAAAAATTTATAATGCAGAAAAAATCACATATATAAGGTACTAAAAGTGGTTTTAACAAAACAGAAATTCAGCATGTGATATATTTGTATACTGAAACAAATTATCACACAGTAGGTTGGTAAAAATTCCTCAATTTCCCAGGGACAGTTTTGAATATCATTGAATATTAAAGCAAGTGGTCCTTCATACTGTCATTGTTTGTGGGCAAATAGATGATCCATATTGTAACAAAATGCTGTGTCTATCTTATGTAATATCACATTGCTCTGTGTAATACCTTATGTGGAATAGTTCTTTAAGTTTAGGTAAGTTTATAAAACCATTTGAGCATAAAAAGCTTGAAAAAATTTATTTTTTAAATACATTATAATAATATAGTTTTCATATACTTTTCTTTGAAACTGAAAAACATTTTTACATTCTGACTTTGCACATATTTGTTATCTACATTTATAACACCTATTCATTTATATATCTATTTATTTACATTTTAATATATGCAGACAATTGTGAATGATTGACTGACTAACTGATATGGGATCATGCTAATTCTATGATACAGAAATAATAGAGCTCTGAAAATTTGCATTCAGGGGTAAAATAGGTCATCAATATAGGAAAAAAATCCGAAATTTGATCTCTGACCTGTCTTTTAAAGTCAAATAGAGGTTGTGTAACTTGATCAACAAGTGCTAGAAATATGATAAAACGGGTGTTTTGGATTGTAGATTTCAGAAACATTATGAAATTTTGGATCCAGCAGCTCCTTCGAGGTCAAAGGTCAAATTTTGATATATCAGTGGTAGAGAACTAAAAAATTGGTGCAGAGAACTATTTCAGGCATAGATCTCAGAAATGTTAAATTTCTGATCCATTGTCATATTCTAGGTCAAATAGGTGTCAGAGTGATGGTCTAGAAGTCAAGATGTGCCAATGGATTTCTTACCTAATAAGTAATACAGGGTGTTTCAAAAAGGACAACCCTCTACTGTATTTTTTTATTTAAATTTGACAAAAGACACAAATTTCAAAAGATGCAAATTAGACATATATCTACCTTTACAATAGATGTTGAAAGTGATTTCCTGCAATCTAGATGAAGGTCATACTCATTTCATGACATTTGCAGCCATCTTTTTGTAATGTTTGTTTTCTTATGTTTAAAATCTCTCTTTCAATGTTGGCCTTCAAATCTTCAAGTGTATGAGGATTGTTTTGAAACACTACACATTTGAGATATCCCCAAAGGAAAAAATCTGGAGATCTCAGGGGCCACAAATTTTTTGCAATCAAATGATCACCAAGAAATTCCTACAACATGACCATTGTGTCATTTGCAGTATGGGCTTAGTTATGCCATCTTGTAGAAACCAACAGTCTCGTTCATTCACATCCAATAATGCAATAAACTGTTGAATGAGGTTACGATAAACTTCACCAGTTACAGTTGAGTCAAAAAATAAAGGCCCTATCACACGACAATGGGAAATTGCACACCAAACACCAATTTTACGTGTGTGTGTGTGTAATGGTCATTCGTGAAAAGTGTGAGGATTTTCACTGCTCCATATTCGACTGTTTTGACTGTTCACATACCCATCCAAGTGAAACCAAGTCTCGTCACTGAAATAAACACAGTCCAACACCTCAATTCCATTTTCATCAACAAAAGAACGAAACCAACAACAGTACCGTAAACATTTTTCATGGTCTGATTCTTTCAGTTCATGAACGAGACCAATGCAGTAGACATGAAATTTTAACTTCTTTGTAGCCATGAAACAGTAGCTAGTGACAGTCCAACCTGTGAAGATAACTTTCTAAAAGATTTTCTGGGTGAGTGAGTTAAATGCTGAGACACATCATCAAGAACTTCAGCAGTTAACAGTGATGGCCGGCCTGGGCTCTTTTGATCCTGTAGAGACCCAGTGTCACGAAATTTATCAATTAAATGAGATATTGTCGATTTGTTGGGAACTGCAGACTGAGGAAACTTCAACTCAAACTCTTCTCTCACATGTTTGTAAGATTTGTACACATAAGTCTAACTGTGATACTGAAATTAGTAGAACTCTGAAAATTAATACCAAGGAGTAACTGGGTCATAGATATCGGGAACAATCTGAAATTGACCTCCAACTGCCCTTCATGGTCAAACAGATTGCCACATAGAGGTCAAACCTTGATCTACATATGGTAGAGCCTTGAAAATTGGTGCACAGGGGTAATTTGGGTGTTAGATATCAGAAATGCCATGAAATTTTGAATTCGGAAGGTCCTTTGAGAACAAATTTCAATTTATTGGTACTAGAGAGGTAAAAATTGGTGCTTGGAAGTATTTTAGGTTTTGGATCTATGAAATGTGGTGAAATTTTGGATCCAATGAATTGAAGGTCAAATCAAGTATAAAGGTCAAATTTTGATCATCTGGTACTAGATCTTAGAAATGTAAAGAAAACTCAGTTCTGGTGTCACATTTATTGTCAGAGTTCAGAGTGATGGTTTAGAAATCAAGAAATACCAAATGATTTACAGTTATATATATTATTACATATATTTATATTACACTGATTTATATGTTGTAATAGTATTATTTATATTTATTCCAATTGATTAAAAGTTAAGCTATACTGATATGGGAAGAGAAGCAGAAAACGATACCTTAAGAAAGGTTACATATCTGAATACACTATTCTGCTGAATTGCTGGCAATGAATTCTAGTAGCGTTACAGAATAAACCTGATGACCTACAGAAATATCTCCCTGTGATACACTTGAGAAAAAATGTAAAATCATACTGGAAACCTTTTCAAATAGTGGCGTGACTAAACACACATACTGAAATAAATGTGACATTTATTTACTGAATGTGGAAATATTTTGATTATACGAAGTCTTGAATCCCACATCCAATATGGATTGTACCATATAATACTCGGCATTCAAGCACTTACAGCTTGTTAAACATAACACAATCAAGGTGAATGACTGCTTTGGTTTCATACGGTCAACATGTGCATTTTATATATTTTACTATAATATGAATTAGGTGTAGACCTAATACTGTATTAAGCAAGTAATATTACAAGTTCGAGTGAGTATCTTACTATAAGTGGTGCTCAACAGTTTACGTGAGCTCTGACTGTTTAATTCAGGCCTTTCCAACCTAAACTTAGTGAGCCACCATTAGGAATTAAACTATATTCTTGAAGAGCAGCAGGAAATATTCTCTACTTAGAAATGACAACATAATTTTAAACAAGTAGACTTGAATAAAAACTATATTTTTAAGGAATAAAGAAAATACTTGATTAATAAATTATTTTAATGAGTACTGTTAATTGGCAAAATCATTTAGTTATGCACTTAAAAAAAATTTTTGCTTAAAAAATTTGGAAGAAATGAACCAAATTCAGTGTATTGATTATTTGTTTTATGAGCTGCATTTGGTTCATAACCCATGGGTTGGATAGGCCAAGTAGTACACATAAATGCAAAAAAAAAATGTTTTGCCAGGAATTCTCAGATCTCAGGAAAAATCTTAAATTTGGCATTTGATGGGTTCTTCAAGGTCAAATGGAGGTCACATAGAAGTCAAACCATGATCTACAAGTGCTAGAAACACGAAAAATGGTCTCTGGGGATTTTGAGTTCGATATAGGAAATGTACAAAACTTCAAATCTGGATAGTCCTTTGAGGGCAAAAGTCAAATTCTGATCTATCAGTGCTAAAAATCAGTTCCTGGGAATATTTTGAGTTGTAAATCTCGGAATTGTTGAGAAATTTTGGATTCGATGGGTCCTTAGAGGACAACGATCAAATTTAGATCTACCAGTGTTAGAGGGCTAAAAATTGGTGCCTGTGTTTATTTTGAGTTATAGATCTCAGTAATTATACCAAATTTTGATGTGATGGGTCCTTTGAGGTCAAATTCAACATACCAGTGCTGGAGAGCTGAAAATTAGTGAATAGTGCTATTTCAGGCAGTAGAACTCAAAACTAAGAGGAATTTTCAGATCCAGTGTTGCATTCTAGGTCAAATAGAGGTTGAAGAGATAAGCTAGAAATCAAGAGGTGCTGAAGGCACCGATTAATTTCTAGCAAGAAACACATGCTTTATGCTTGAAGTGGACTGTTTCTTTGACCTGCCAATCAAAACACTCTGGAACAATGCAGTTCTAATACAAAAGCTAATTTTATCTGGTGCTGCATCTCCTGAAAGATTTAGTCACAATATTTTTTGCCAGTTTTGTTCTTTGGCCAAATGCTCATCTTACAAACTGTGCACATGAGGATGGGATGGTAACATTTTGTACATATGTGTACACTAATAATTAACTGTTATGCAATGTTATGTAAAGCCTTGCAAACTGTACTCTGCCTTATGTTCTGTTTTCTTTTGGACTGGTTATGATGATTATATATTTTTGCAACTTTTGTGGAGGAATTGGCTTGTGATATTTGTACCCAAGGCCAAGCCTGAAAAACTAGTTTATATCCAGAGGCCATTTATTATTTTTTCACTTAATAAAATGGAAGAAGTAGATATTATTTTTCAAGTTTGAATAATGTATTTTTATAAGATATACAAGAAAATTTTCAAACTGCAATTTCTATTTTCAAAAAAATAGAAGTTTCAAAAATCAGATATAGCCATTTTCAGCCTCTCATTTCAGATTCTGCCAAGATTTATAATTGACATGGGCCCTGGAAGGGTAAGTCTGACAGTTTTATTTCAATGTATAGAATTGTCTGCTCTTAGTAAGAGGTTGCATATGACTGAATAAATTATATTAAATTGAACTTCAAATCAGACCTTCAGTTAAGGTTCATTAATATTTAACTGGGCATAAAATATTTCCCTGAAAACAGGCTGATTCCTTAATAAATACAGTTGAACTTGGTTATAACGAGCACCAGGGGACCGACAAAATTTCTTCGTTATAACCATTACTCACTATAACAGTGATGTGTTAAATCTACCTCTTATTTTTTAAATTCTGAATATATTGATAAAAAGATCGATTCAAAACACAAAAGAAATGCTAGAGAGAAAAAACAATATAATAACATACCTACATATTATTCATATTAAATAAGTGTATTGTAGTTTATACAAGCATAATATTAAACACAATCTATTTGTCCACAATTTTAAAACCATACACTTAATATTAAACACAATTTATTTCTCCATAATCAAAAACAAATATGATTAATAATAAATGATTTCAATTAGTCTTTTTATTTATGAAAAAAATTTCACTTTGATATTTCTCAAAATTCCCTTTAAAAACAATGCATTAAAAGTCTCATTATTTGCTTCAGTTTCCTCAAAAAAATTGACTGATGTGCAATGCTTCATCGACATCTGTAAGCTTGAACTATCTAGATTTTTTTGTTTCAGTTATGTTGATTTCCAGTGCCAATACGTAAACAACTTTATTCTTCCACAATATCGATACTGTTGAAGAGGACAAAGAAAAGTGAGGTTGTAAAGTTTGAGGTGTGTAAAAAGAGTTTTACTGCCTTTTTACACACCTCAACATTTTCCGCACCATGTTCTAAATCATTAATAATTTCGACTTTTTTGTGAGTCGAGAGATGCTTTCTATTATTAGTAGACATGTTTCCAATAGAAGGGTTCATTTCTAACTGATTTTACAGTCGTTGCGGTGTTTGGGTAGGTAGAGTGGGGATGGCCCTCATGGACAAGGTTAGATCATAAACCGGCCCATAATCCAAATGCAGGTGGTCATAAAACCTAAGTCACCAATTTCATTTATGTCTATTCCAAGAATTGGGTACTATTTCCGACTACCTGAGCAATTATGAATGCTTGCATTTTTCCATAGTTACCAAAATTTGCACAGTATATCCATGTAGTACGCTTGTTATAAAAGTGAGCAATTGTATGGGAATATGTGTAAAAAAATTGTATGGCTTTTTGCTCATTACAGCTGTGCTCTCGTTATTTCTATGCTCACTATAACCAAGTTTGACTGTACTTCTACCGACTTTCCTTAATCATAAACGTAACACTGGATCTAAAACATTTATAAATTTTCAACTACTGCAGTACTTTCAGGGTCCCTATCAATTATACATGTTGACAGAATCCAAAATGAGAGACCAGAAA
The DNA here is from genome assembly GCA_038380435.1 of Ryuthela nishihirai. Taxonomy (NCBI): domain Eukaryota; kingdom Metazoa; phylum Arthropoda; class Arachnida; order Araneae; family Heptathelidae; genus Ryuthela; species Ryuthela nishihirai. The sequence continues at coordinate 29,579,148 of JAWZYU010000026.1, forward strand.
TGGCTCTATCTGTTTTCAGTACAACACATGAAACTTTCATTTAAAAAATATGTAAATAGAATAGTAAGATATGAGTAATTTGTTAAAGCGATCTGATCACCATTTCTTAGATATAATATATGGAATTGCAGATTTGTTTGTTAATGCTACTCTGTGCTGAAGCAACTTCCTGATTTCAGCTTGCAAATTTGTTCTGAACTACTGTGAACTAATTTTTAGCTCATTTTCAGGAAAAACAAGGTAATGTTTTTACTTTGTCGCCTGTTCATCCACCTGTTTACATCAAACTTTTTTGCTTCTAGAGACTAAAAATTCTTTTGGGTTGGATAAATGTTGATGAAATATTACAATTCACACATTCAGAATCTTTCTATAGCTATAATTGTGCTCTCTAATGGTGGAAAAAGCTAAAAATTTCAAATTAATATTTCAAGCAATGTAATTGCATTAGAAATTTTGGTTATGAAATGTGAATCTCATGAAGTTTTCCAAAATTAAGCCTTAATTGCTTAGTAAGCTCTATTTTTTTCATTATATCACCGTAAAAATATCATTAAAATTAATATGTGTAAATTTGTTTAATTTGGTATCTATAACATGACATACTTCTATTGATCAGATATTTAAAAAAAAATCTAAAGTTGACTTGTTTGACTTGAAACAGTTGGAAAAAAAGCCTGGAATTTCCTTAAAGTAAGTATTGAGAAAAGAATTATAAAAAGAGAATAATTTTCTCGTATTAAGTAAAAATCTATTTTTCTGTTATTTTACAACTAGCCTTTCTATTCATATGCATAATTATTTTTGTCTATTAGTTTTTTTTTTATGAATTTTTATTTGAATTGCCAGATACTTTTTTCCACTAAGACCCTAAAAAAAGCTCTATTGAAATTAAGCTTGTCATTTTGATTAAAATTTTCATTTTCATAAAATCCAGAATTAAATGCTGATTAATTTGTCACATAACATGCCATAATTCCTTCATTAGTTATTTTAGCAAAAACAGTTCTAATTTTTTTCCCAGCTGATCATAATGAAAAGAATAGTTTGGCCTCTGAATGTAAGCCAGTTTTTCAGGTGGACCCTAGAAAGGTTAAAATATAAACATATGTTTAATAATTAAAGCACATATTTTCTAAATAAACTTTTAAAAGCATTTCATAACAGAAAGAAAACAAAGATTTTAACTAGTTGAAGCATAATTAATATGGATGTTTCAAAATATAGTACACATCAATACAAACATAAATAAATTGAAATTTACATAATTGAATAGTAGATGTCCAATCTACAGAGCTCTATTTAAATATGCAGAATGCCTAATTTTGAATATTGAATTTCAATTTGTTGCTACAGAGAGCAAATTGATAACAAAACTTTTTTTTATAGGCAAACCAATTATAAGTGAAAGGAGGCTCAGTTGTCTGGTATTAGCAACATCAGCTCCTCCTGGGCTCTATCTGAAGCAGAAAATGTGTGTTCATAATGCCATTTGCATGTCTCTCCATCTGTACAGTCCTCTAGTGATACTGTACAGTCACACGACCCTGCAGAATAATTAATGGCCCTAAGGAATGCCATGATACACAGCATCAGGGATGCACCTCCATGCTTCACAGTCAGGGTGGTATGCTTCTGCAGGTTTTCACCAGACATACACCCTACCAGTATCTGTACAGTCCTCTAGTGATATAACTACACAGTTAAAGCAAGTTAGCTGAAATTTTATATTCATGCACAATTTTACAATAGGAGTTGGTTGTGAGAATATTACACCGGTGAAGTTATAATTGTGGACAGATGGCACAGTTTCACAAAAACGATGATTTAGTAAAAAAAAAGTCAACTTAAGATTTACATCCATTTTATGGTAGTTTCCACTTCAAGGAATGCACCTTTGTTCAGTCATTTTATAGATTCAGAAGGATTAATGAAAAATCTGATGAAGGAGAAAGTTTGTACAGGGGTTTATCTAAATAATGGAAACACGTACTCTTTGTGGAAAACATTTTATTAATAAGCTGTAAGCCCACCTTGGGAGTTCAGAACAGATGCAATTCGATGTGGAATAGATTTATACAAGTCATGCATATATGGTAAGGAATGCGAGACCATTCTTCCTGTAAAATATGGCCCAACTAGGCCAGTGATGCTGGAGGTGGAAAGTGTGATCTGACCCAAAGTAGCTGCTGTACCTCATCTTTATGCTCTGCAAACCACAACTTGACACATTTCGCACAATACACGGGTGCATTATCTGCTTGAAACCAGGAACAGTCATTAGGGAACATTGCCCACCACATTAGGTGCAGGTGGTCCCTGAGAATGGATTCATACATTGTGGATGTGACACGACCCTGCAGAATAATTAATGGCCCTAAGAAATGCCATGATACACAGCATCAGGGATGCACCTCCATGCTTCACAGTCAGGGTGGTATGCTTCTGCAGGTTTTCGCCAGACATACACCCTACCAGTGGTGGGAAACAATGTTAGCACGATTCACCAAACCAGATGACACATTGCTAGTCTTTAGCATTTGTTGCATTGATATTGGGTTCAGAGATTTGTGGATTGCAGCACAGCCACAAATACCGACACAATGAAGTTCCCAATAAACTGTTATGACGGAAACAGATCATTCCGACTGGTGTTCAACTCTGCTGCTATTTGCAGTGCCATGGTCTTGTGCTTCCATTGTACAATTTGTGCCAACATTTGTCTATTCCTATCAACAACTTTGTATGGTGTCCACAATTTGCACATTTGGAGGCAACACCTTGTCTTTTTTGATACGTAATCATAATCTTTGATACTGTTCCTCATGTTGCACCTATTTCTGCCATTCTGGTTACTGAAGCTCCTGCAAGATGCACACCAATGATCATGCCTTTTCGGAGGTTACCAAGATCTGACGTTGTTGATGATTACACCACAGCAGCTGTTTCACCTGCACTTGTGGCACTGTTACATGATAGCTGACATTGCACTTCTCCCCTTTATATACCTCACATTGCAGGTGATGTCGTCCCTGTGATATGCATACGATGCATTGCATGTACTCCAGTCACCATCAGCATTTCCATTATTTTGATAAATCCCTGTATATTTTCCTACTAACGCACTCAGCCCTCACAGATCTAGAGTTACCAAACTTTGAGCAAACTTTCTCTTCACTCATGAGAAGAGCAAATGCTATATGAAAACATGCTGGGGTCAGCCAAAACCAGTGTAGAGAGGTTTGAATTTCCCAAAATCCCCATATACTTAACATTAATGTTTAAAAATTATTCAAAATAACTATTGCCACCAATGAATTTAAAAGAATGACTACATCAATTGACTTCTTTCTATTTTTGTGTGATAAAGCCATTGTTTAAGAAGTGAATAAAGAATACGAGTGTTTCTGTGGTAATTGATGTTCTAATTAAGCACGAGCCAGACATGAGATTCTTTGTTGAAATGAAGGCTTGTAAAACTAAGAACATGTATCAGACATTAAAATAATTAACTTAATTAGAAATATATGTAAAAGTTAATAAAAATACATATCTCATAAAATGTGTTAATATATGTTTTAAATATGTTAAGTAATAAATAATGTTTTCTTTTCACTGTACACTACACATTCGTAGTATGTACATATTTCTTGTACAACTTAGACCATATTTAATTCTCTTTTGCTATATACAGTAAATTCCCTCTTATCCAGCCATTATGGGATAGGACCCCTGGCCAGATGAATGAAAGACCAGTTAATTAGAAAAATGTGTCAGAAAATAAATAAAAAGAGCAAATGACAAAAATACTAATTTTTTTTAATAATTTGTTGTACAATATTAACAATTTACTCACACTCACTTGAAAAAGTCTGTGATTTTCTTTTGCTTCTTTGAAATTTAAAAACACTTTTTTTACCTGTAAAGTCTTGCCATTTTTTAATAAACATCACATCAATCACAGATGAGGTCTAATGTTGTTCAATGTATCTTACTGCAACATCAAAAGCTTCTTTTCCTTCAGTATGGCTAACTATTCTTTCTTCCTCTTCATCATTCTCTGCTTCTTCTCCGTTCCCTTCTTGGCACACTGCATTGATAATTTCATCACCTTTAACCATTTTTCAATGTCATCTTCTTCAAGTGTGTCATATCCAGGTAGCAGTTTAAAGTCATTAAGCAGCAAAATATTGCCATTATCTGTCATATCTTCGGCAGGTGCAGGCTCATTCGATACTTTTGTGCTGTTGTCTTTGGTACTTCCTACACAGTTTTCAACTTCGGGCCAAAGCTTTCTCTATGACTTCACAAACGTTGTACGAGGCATTTCTTCAAAAGCTCTTGCCAACATGTAGATCACATCCTTGATATTTATTGTTTTCAAAGCATTTAAAAGTCCTATTCTGTCATTTTCAGTCATTTTCTATTCTGTCATTTTCAAAAGCTCTTGCCAACATGTAGATCACATCCTTGATATTTATTGTTTTCAAAGCATTTAAAAGTCCTATTCTGTCATTTTCAGTTCGCTGTAGAATTTCTGAAAGAAGCATTCTCCTGTATAGCCTTTTTAAACTTACAAGCATGCCTTGTACTGTTACATTAGGTGGCAAAATAATGGCTTTTATGTTGTCAGAAATGAGTTCGCTTGGGTGTGTTGGGGCATTGTTGTAAATGAGTAGGGCCTTTACAGGCATTTTAAGACTTGTCAAGTGGTTTTTTACTTTTGGAACAAATTCTGTAAAGAACAACTCTTTAAACAAATTGGAGTCTATCAAAGCAGACTTTTAAGCTTTGTAGTAAACTGGCTGAGCAGCTAAATTTAAATGCTTGAATGCTCGGGTTTTTGCTAATTTCCCAATTACAAAAAGAGGAAGTTTGTGTGTACCTGCAGCATTTGTACACACAGCCAAAATAATTCTTTCTTTGTTTTAAATCCTGATGCTGAGGTTTCTTGCGCTGTCACAAATGTTTTCATTGAAAGAAGTTAAATATTTAACCTAGTCTCATCTACATTATAGATTTGTTCTGCGCATAGGCCTTCTTCTTCAATAAGCACAAACTTTTTCTGAAAATTCCTTTGCTGCTAAAGGATCAGCCGACAATTTCTCACCACAAACACCAAGGTAATGAACACCATGCCATTTTCTCCAGCGAGAAAGCCATCTCTCACTTTCTGAAAAATCTCCCCCATTATCGATTTTAGAATGAAGGATTAATGCTTTTTTCTTTCAAGATTGGCCCACTGATTGGCATTCCTTTTTTGAAAATATCGATGATCTCCAAAGGGCATCATTGACATTTTCATTTTTCAGCTTTTTAAGAGTGCGCCAAGAAGAAAGCATTTCTTCAGACTCAACTTGAGTGGAAAAATCTTGTAAAGATTTTCTATTCCTTCTCTAGTCATTTACCGTGCTTTTACCAACACCTAGTTCATCACAAATATGCTTTACTGGATTACCTTTATCAATACGTTCTCATGCTTTTAATTTCATCTCCATTGTAACGACATTAACGCTTACATTTGCACCCACTCATTTTGTACCACACAATAATTAATAGATCACAACACACACTCCTGTATATGCACAGTTCACTGTAATATTCACAAAGGGGAACTGAAGCAAATATGTACTGTACTATAAACAAAACACACGACTTGCTTCCGCTTCTTGGAATTGAAGCAAATAAACAAAACAACCAGCAACTTGCTTCTGCTTCTTGGAACGACCGGTTAAAACGAGGCTGGTTGAGCCGAGACTGGATAAGAGAGAGTCCATTGTAGTTACAACACATGCCTGACAAATTGTATCTGAGCAACTCTACTGGATACAAAATAATTTGAAAAGTTCAATTACTTTGGTGAGGCAATATTGTTTTTAGTTTTAAAAATTTCTGACTTGCGGAGGATCATGTGGTACCTTGAAATATGTCCACTTCTTTCCTTCCCTAAACGAGGGGGGGAGGGGGGGGAAATCGATCATTATGAGTTTTATGTGAATATATATGTGTTCACATATACTGCATACATATATATTTTCTTTATTTTTTATAATTTTGTACTAGATCTTGTTTTCTGCTGTTCTTAATAGTAGATTATAGTGCAAATATACTTTTTGCTGTAAGAGTTCTCCAAAAGTCTGATTTGCCACAAGAAGTGTTACAGGAAAATTCCAAATAAGCTAACTGATAGCATGAAAAATGAAAATTATAAGTTTTCAAGTAATAATATAATTAATTGACAAGCATGCAAGTACTATATTTTGGAAACTAAGAAAATAAATTATAATTTTGCACTGCTGAATAAACAAAATGTTAAATATATAAATTATTTAATACATGTTTAAGTCAGTTTTGGGTGATAGTAATTTCAAAACTGCTACATTCAAAGTAGCACATAACAAAGACAGCATCTCTAAAAGGTATCTCTCACACTAAAATAAAAGAAGTCATGCTTCCTTCCTGACAGCAGTCTCCTTGATGTGGTAAACATGTTTTTTTAGGCAGCCAATCAAAAGCCACATGATTAAACTTTGCAGTACCAATATTAATGAAGCATTTGCTAACATTAATTTTAGTGACTTCATTTTGTTAGATACTAATTTATATTCATCAGACATACCAGTCTCCAAACAAACCATTGCAGTCCAAATTGCAAACTTTTTTGTCTTCTTTTCTAAATGTGAATTTTGGCGATTTTTTTTTCAAAATAAATAAAGACACATATATTTTAATAATATCTTAGGTGAATTTAACAATGGACAAATGTCACTTAAATTGAAATAAGGGGAATACATATTGGTGAGCAAAATTAAATTGAAGTCAGTAATATGAAAACATTTGGCTACATTTTTAACAAATAAAAAAATAAATATCCCTTAAGCAGCTGCTTGCCACAGAGGTCTGATAGGAGCCTGTCTCTTTACATGCCATAGTAAGTCTTGAGGAGGGCGAGTCCTCAGCAGAAAAATAACCATGCCTTACCAAGGGCTCGAACCCAGGTCCCTTTGATCAGTAGCCAAGCATGCTAACCACTCAGCCATGGTATTGGTGATGATAAAATTAAAAATGTGTTGGCTATTTTAATTGTAAAAAAATTAACTCTGGCACATCAACCCTGATTAAAATAAATAAGTATCATAATGTTGGTTGTTTAATTTCTACAATTTCACTGTTACTTTAGAATAAATTTCTTAGAACAAAATTGACAGTCCGAAACTCGCAATGTCTTACTTCACTCTCCATTACTTACTTTCTTCTTTTTGTTTATTTGCATCAATTCCAAGAAGCGGAAGCAAGTCACCGCGTGTTTCGTTTATAGTACAGTACATATTTGCTTCAGTTCCCCTTTGTGAATATTACTGTAATGATAACAATTCTATGGCAGGTGAAACAATTTAAAGACTTACTACAGTTCATCTTTGCCCAGGCAAAGGTGCTGAGCTGAAGCTAGCAGACTTTGTTACAGCTGATATCTTTAGTGCTACAAAGTAATGATGGTGTATGATGAAGTTCTTTTGCTCCATCCTTATTAATAACTGGCTCATTCATGCTGTTTTACTAGATGATAAAGTCCACCTTTTATTGATGCTAATGGCTTGATTGATGATTAATAAACATACCACAAAGAGCCAAAACATTATGATCACCTGCCTAATATGAGGTTGGTCCTTCATGTGCCACCAAAACAGCTCTTACCCAGCAAGGCATGGATGCTACAAGATTTCTAAAGGTGTCTTGTGGTATCTGGCACCAACATGTTACCAGCAGATTTTTTAACTCTTGTAAGTTACATGGTTGAGCCACCACAGTCAGATATACTGTTCGAACACAAACCACAGATGCTCAATTGATGTCTGTGAAATTTGGAGGCCAGGGCAATACCTGGAAGTCTTCCTCATGTTCCACGAACCATTCGCGAACAATCCAGGCAGTATGGCATGGCGCATTATCCTGCTGAAAGAAGGCACTACTAGAGGATATACTATTGCCATGAAAGGATGTACCTGGTATGCAATGATGTTCAGATAGGTGGTAGACATCATAGTTTCTTGCACATGAATGACTGGACCCAGGGTTTCCCAGCAGAACATTACCCAAAGCATTACACTTCCTCCACCGGCTTGTTTTCGTCCCACAGTGCATACAGGTAAACACGCACATGTACCCGGCCGTCAACATGGTGCAACAGGAAACAAGATTCATTTGACCAGATGATCTTCTTCCAATCATTCAAGGTCCAGTTTTGATGCTCGTGTGCCCATTGTAGGTGCTTTCGATGGTGAACTGAGGTTAGCATGGGCACTCAGAGTGGTCTAGAGCATGCAGCCCCATTTTAGGCAGGGTTCAATGTACTGTGTGTTGCAACACATTACTTCCATCATCAGCATTCAAATTACGGGGAGCTGCACCACAGTATCCCTACTGTTGGCTTGTACCATACGGGATAGCCTTCACTCACCTCTAGCATCGATGAGCCATGGTCAGCCCACACCATGCTGACAGTTCGTGGTTTTTTCTTCCTCGGACCATTTTTGAAGGTACTAACCATGGCTGACTGTGAGCACCCCACAAGCCTTGCTGTCTCGGAAATGCTCTTACCCAGTCGTCTGGCCATTACAATTTGGTCTTTGTCAAATTCAATTAAGTCCACTGCCTTTCGCATCTGAAGAACAATAACAACACTGATTAATAGAGCTCAGTATCAGGTGTTATTTCTAATATTTCATGACCTTCACACATGTGTCATTGTTTACCTGCAGTTGCTTTAATTTGCATAAAGATGCACTTGGTCATAATGTTTTGGCTCTTCAGTGTATATCTCATAAAATATATCACTATGACTCTAAAAAAATATGTCACTATGACTCCAAAAAAGCTCTTTTAAAATTAAACTTGCCATTTTTATTAAATTTTTTATTTACATAAAATACAGAATTAAATGCTGATTAATTTGGCATATAACATGGGCCCTGCTGTCTTGCTAAAAGGACATATTTAAACGTGAATACCAGCCTTTTACTAGGGTAAGTTATACTTCCTTGTGAACAATGACTTTTTAAGATTTTGCAAAAGCACTGAGTTGTTGACATTTGTAGAGATAACTTTCCACATACACCATATTAAGAACTCTGGACTATAAGAAGCAAATTTAACTAAAAAATTAAAATTCTAAAACCTCCCTTAACCACAACACATTTCTCTGATCACTGTGCCATCATCATCATGTGGTCAATGAGTTAATGGAATAACTTGTTATATTCAGAATTCTCTCTAGAAGTGCTCACTTTTTAATTTACACTACAAGACATGCAGTTACAGCAGAGTGTGAATTACATCATGAATGGATTTGAACATGTTTGGTTTAAAATACTGACAATAGTGTAGAGAGTTGAACTAGTATGTTAAAAAGGGATTTCCTTTGGTGTGTGCATGGAGAAAACTTAAAAATTGTATACAGATTTGTGGTAAAAGTAGTTTGGTTCAGAAGTAGAACAACAATGCATCTTTAATTAGTGAAGAGAGCGTCGTTTCTTTCATGCATGATATATAACCAGTGAAAGATGATTGGTACGAATTGTGCCTATGCTTTATGATTGTTTTTGAATGTTATATTGGTTTGTCAGTTAGTATTTAATGAATGTCAGGATCGTTTTAGTCATAGTTGGTTAACATATTGGTGTTTCAAGTGACTATCACTTAAATTTTTATGCTACTGATGTAAATTTATTGTCTCAGTTATTAAATCAGTTCATTTACTGCCTGTTTGTTTCTAAATAATAATAATAACTAAACTAATAATGAATAATTCAGGTAAGGAGTCCAGGGCTACCACTCCTTGGGAATTAAAAAAAAATTATGAACATCCTCATCCTTGATTGCAGGATTTGTCGAGGTTCATCTTCTTAGTAATAAAACCACATCTCATCACCTGTGACAATGTCTGTTAACCGTTTGGGGCCACTAGGTTCAAATATTGCCTGCATCTCCTTGCACAAGTCGACTCTAGCCCTGTTTTGTTGTTGTCAGTTTGTTGGGTACCCATTTGGCACAGATCTTTTGGAATGTTAAATGTTGAAGAATAACTTTCCACCCTGCCAACTGATACGCAGACATCTAAACTTATTACTTGAATGGTGATGTGTGGGTTTTCTTTAATGAGTTCATGAACAGCAGTGATGATTCTCTCATTTATGGCCCCCTTCAACCTTCCTGCATGAGAGGTCTTTGAAGCTCTGCAGTCCTCTGAATTTGGGCATCCATTCCATAATAGTGCCATATGAACAGGCATGATCCCCATATAGCAATATGTGTGATAAATCGGCAATTTCATTTTTGCCTCATCCCCAAGCTACATCCTTGTGAAAATGTAAAATCTTTTCCTATCTTTAGTAGGTTCCATAGCAACAGTGCACAGATTTTGCAGACTGAATTTTACACACTGCCAGCAAAGATAAATGATATGGTCTTTGCTTTCTAACATGTAATTACAAGTTTAGACAAGCTTCCATACAAGTTGCAGCTCATTAACTACAGTGGAATGAGTGCAAATCTACAGGCACATGCCAAGAACTTTTTGAACATACTCCATATACTATTGACATAAATTTATTGCCTGTTATAGTAAATCAATTCACTTACTGTCTGTTTATTACAAATACACACATGGTTGTCAAATTTAAAAAGAAATACTATTAAAAGTCTGTAACAATGTTAAATGCATATCTAAAATGCAATATACTTGTGACTAGCCAATGTCTCAGAAGTATCTTGTACAATCAACTGGCTCAGTGCACTAATAGGAGAATGAAGTTCCTAATCCTCTAATAAGCAGTGACTGATGCCATAGCAACCACCACCAATGCAGCAGAGTGCTTATTAATAACACCACAGCATGAAAGAATTCTCAGTCTTTCACAAGTGAGAAGCATCAACACCAGACCCGTGAAAGCACCAGCTCACATGAGGGAGAGCACACACTCCATATTCTTTCTCGTTGTACAACTGAAGAGGCTATAACAAGAAGAATGTAGTAATGAAGACAATGCAGGTATGTAAATTAACCTGAACTTTACGGTACTAATATACAACTATCAGTTACTCCATTAATTGTCAATGATCTGACTGTTTTTCCCAATATCATGTGACAAGTCTAACACTTAGTGGTTATGGAGTAATTTTAGTATTATTTTAAAATTATAATTCTGCAGTAGAAGATTCCATGTGAAAGTTTTTTTCTTCTCTATTATAAAGTGATTTTGGATTACTGTTTGAGTTAATGCTGTATTTTGAATCTGATTTTTGATATTGTATTCATGTTCTTTTATTCAAACTCAATTGTCTGATAAGTACTTCCTACATAATTATTTCTATTATTTATTGTTAGAGTTCTGCAATTTAATACTATATATTCCTCTTGTGCGTGTGTGAGAGGGGGTAACCCATCATGAACATTTAGAATTAAATTTTGAGTTTCATTTTCCATTATTAATAGAACTATTAAGCTATATGGCTTCAAAACTTTTGTATACTATTAATGGCCTCAACAGGCATTGTGGTTAGGAAGCTAGCAACTGTTCCAGCAAGGCAAACTTTGCATTAGATCTAACTGAGGCAGTGGCAAACAGTGATTTTGGCCTTAGTAGGGTATATCCTTTTATGAGAAAGCTTGTAAAAGCTAGAGAACTTCTAGAATTCTTCTCTGCCCTATGTGTCCAAATGAAAGAAAAACAATATCTTAGGAATATAAGGGAATATGATATGATATATTTTTCTCATTTCCTACTTAACTTGTGCAGTGGTGGGTTTGAGAATTTGGCTTTGTACTATGTACACTTTACTGAGCATTTTATTAACTGCTGCTAAGTATAACCTGCCTCCCTACCCATCTACAATGCCTGTTGGCATATAGCAATAGAATGTTACTTCATGGCAACAAAGTCAACAATGCACTTTCAGATCATCATCATTCTAAAATGTAAATTAACCTGAACTGAATCTACAATGCCTGTTGGCATATAGCAATAGAATGTTACTTCATGGCAACAAAGTCAACAATGCACTTTCAGATCATCATCATTCTAAAACTTCCTATCAGAACAGATGGAAATCTGAGGGAGCCAAGTCCGGTGAATATGTGGAATGCATCATTATTTCCCAGTCCAATTGCTGCAGATTCTGCTGTGTCTGTAATGCAACACGAGGCTTTGCATTATCTTGGTGGAACACGAAACCTTTTCTGTTTACCAATGACGGGAGTTTGGCCTTCAGTGATGCACTTAAATGTCCAACTGCTCACAGTAGACATCTGAGTTGAGGTTTGGGACCGGTTTTAAAAGCCCATAGTGGATGATACCCCTACAATCCCACCAACAACAGAGCATCATCTTACAAAAATGCAGTTCTGGTTTTGTGGTGGCCAGGGACAATTCTCTTGCTGCCACCATATTTTATGGACATTATCATAAAGAATCCACTTTTCATTCCCTGTAATCATTCTGTCAAGAAAACTATTGGCCTTTTGCCGAACAACTAATGAATCACTGCAGTATAGCGAGACTCCAAGTTTTGCTGTGACAACTGATGTAGGATCCAGCTATCCAGTTTTGATACACAACCCAACTTTTGCTGATGCTGAACAAGAGGATTGATTAGTGTTGAGGAGCTGTGCCAATTCCCTAGATGTCTGATGTGGATTTTCCTTCAGCAATGTGGTTTCCAGGAATAAAATCACCCACCGTACAGCCCTGACCTAGCCCCTAGCAACTATTTTATGTTTTCAAAATTGAAGTCAGATCTGCATGGGAAAAAATTTACAAGTGATGAAGAAGTCATAAAAGACAATAAAAAGTCTCAAAGACTTTTGCAGTTTTAGACCATTTTAAGGACAAATATTCAGATTATTTTTTCAGTGGTATAGAAAAGTTAATTAGCCATTCTAAAAATTGTATTGAAATAAAGGGTGATTATATTAAAAAATAAAAATTATTGTTTGATTCTATTACCTCTTTAATACCCTTGGGCTGGAAACTTTTGGACATCACTACATATATAACAAATTTTAAAGCCATATAACTTAAAAATTCCATTAACAATGGAAAATAAAATTCAAAATTTAATTCTAAATGATCATGATAGCCCTCCCCCCCTCCTACACATACAGAAGGAATACATAGGATCAAACTGCAGGACCCTGACAATAACTTAAACAATAGAAATAAATTATATAGGAAAAACTTATCAAACAGAGCTTTGAGTAAAAGAGCACGAATACAATATCACAAATCAAATTCCAAATACAGCATTAGTTCAAACAGTAATCCAAAATAGTTTACCACTTGACTTGGCAAAATTAAAAAAAAGTTCATCCACATGGAATCTCCTATTGTGGAATACACTGGAAAGTGTACTATAGTAAAAAAGTCAAATTCTCAATCTACTGTTGCACAAGTTATGGTAGGAAATGAGAAAATGTGTATGCTTGTTGGGCAGTACAGCAAGGAAGTGTGCTCTGCAAAAATAGACATTAAAAATTGACATCTTATATGTGATGAGGTGACAAGAATTTCTGAAATAGAGTTGAGAACCAATGTAGGTTTGTGATAGATATAAGGACTGCATTTGTGATTACTTCATTCTACCCAGAAATTAAGAAATGGAATTTTGTATGGTCACATATTTTGCCTGATGAAGTTAATGAAGATTGCATTAATGAAATGTGCATCAGGGAGTCCACGTGTTTAATTATGTAAGGATTTTAAAGTAAACCTTGGGTGGTTTTTAAATCTATATCTGAAATATCTAATGTACAATGCTTGAAGTGAAATACTGAGCAGAGAAAGCATCCACGCAGACAGACTGGTAGTCATACCTATCATCAACTTAACATAATGTAGATGACTTCATCTACAATGTGTAAATATGTCAGTCAAGAGCCATGTGCATATACTGCCACAAAACTCTTGTTTAGTATAGTCTTGTTAGTTTTTAGTGCCTGCTGCCACTTGGCAGCAGGCACTAAAAACTTAAAGCACCAAGGAAGTATCAGCAGGAAAGTGCACACAAGCTGATGATCACTTGCACTTTTGCTAACAAAATGGATCTGTATTGTCTCATCGTCAGGTCATTATTTATACAATATGAATTCAAAAAAACAATCAATTGTGGATTTTGTGCATTACTTTCATAATGCTACATGTAAGTCATCAATTCTTAAAGTATGTACTGTAATCATAATGATGCCACTCATTAAGAGCTTTCATTTCCATCTCTTTAACATGTGATTTTATAATTAGAATTATTGTTGGATTTGGGTTTTATAAATGGAATTGTCAATTAAATTTTTAAGCTAAGATTTTGGGTGTTGGGCATAATGGATAAATTCATATTGTATAAATTAAAGCAGATGTAGCTTTTGGGTTGTTTTACCTCTGAGCAGCACTTTTTTGCACACCAGGGCTAAATAGCCAGGTCACAAGGACCCCGAAGGCTGAGGGGAGGGGACCCACTGGAACAGCTGTTGGGAGACAGATGGTAATCTCTCATCAAGGCTATCCAGTGTGTTCCTTAAAGTGCACAGGGTATGGCTCTTCTGCACATGGGGCAATGCCTTAACGTCCCATCCAACAGATGGCAGCCTTTCCCAGCCCATCGATGTTCCCTACTGACCGTGGGCAAAGCGGGGAGTTTTGCAGAGAAAAATCTCAACGCTGACCCAGATGGGACTCAAACCTGGGAACTACAGATTATGAGCCTGGTGCGCTACCGACTGAGACCTTCCACCCCAGCAGATGTAGCACTGATGAAAAATGAATGGTTATTGAGTACATAACATGGCAAAAATTGATTACAAAATGAATATGGAAATGCTATTATTTTATTTAGATAAGACAAATAATGATCACAAAATTTTAAATTTACTTAGTACTTTTGAGATCATTTATGGTGGGGGCAGTGCCTCAATGAACGAGCCACCCCTGGTACTGTGGAAACTGGGAACTAAGATTCTCTATCAATCTGGAAATTGAGACTTAGGTTATGCTGATGATTTGGTCTAGGCAAATTATATTCAGGAGGTGAACTTTACTGTTAACATTATTTTAATGAAGTTGATAATATCAAATACATTACTTCAAATACCTTATTTCCAGTGTTGTGATTCAAAAAAATTGTTGAAACTGCTATTCAAGAAATTAGATTTTTCTCCAATTTATTTAACCCTTCCAGGGTCCTGACTGGAAAAGTTTTTTATATCCAGAAACCTACCTATTTTTTTTTCCATTATGATCAAACAAAAAAATTTAAAGTAATAACTTTTTGCCATATAACTAATTAAAGGAATTATAGCATATGATATGTTAAATTAATCAGCATTTAATTCTGGATTTGCTAAAAATAAAAGATTTAATAAAAATGACAAGCCTTTGCAGAAATTGCCTTACCACAGGAGGACTGATTTCAGT
Organism: Ryuthela nishihirai; assembly: GCA_038380435.1. Taxonomy (NCBI): domain Eukaryota; kingdom Metazoa; phylum Arthropoda; class Arachnida; order Araneae; family Heptathelidae; genus Ryuthela; species Ryuthela nishihirai. The sequence goes on from JAWZYU010000026.1 coordinate 29,594,606, forward strand.
GCCAAGGAAGTTCTTTTTGCTTCCATATCCAAAATCTCACTTATTTTCAGGAAACAATACAAAATCAAAGTTTTTTACTGGAAAAGGAAAAAATAATGAAAAAAAAAAATTAGCATATAACATAATGCGATATTAAATACCTGCAACAACTTGTAAGCAGGCCATTCAATGTAGAATAACTCTGAAAGACCAATACACCAACTGACTGAAAGATCAATAATTTACAGAAATAAAATCTACAGAAATTGAAACTAAAGTTTATTATAAAAAAAAAGTAAATAAACTACTAACTTTATGAAGGGAGACAAGAGCCAATGTATTAGGGCAACATTGTAAACAATCTACTATCCAGCCACTTAACATATGAAGATCACACATGCGAGCTATCTGCATCTTCCTCCTCTGCCATGACTTAGTTTAAGCTGAGTCATTCTTGAACAAGTGCTGGCTAAGAAGGCACTCTTTTTAGTTATAGTTTCGACTTGGATAGCAGGATTTTTATAATTAATATTGTTGGATTTGGGTTTTATAAAAGAAATTGTGAATTAAATATTTAAGCCATAACAGATAATGCTAAGATTTTGGGTGTTGGGCATAATGGATAAATTCATATTGTATAAACTAAACATAAATGATATAATTTTAGGAATAGTAAAATAGGTTTAAGGCAGAAAAAAGTGTAAAACAGACGAGACAAAAAAAAAAGAGGTAATTACTTTGCCACAAACAAATGGGCAATATTATATAGTGCTTCAAAGAAATAGCAATCAGATGGCTTTAACAAACTCTTTATATTGTAGTTTAATAACATATCAAAGGGAAAAAGGAAATATTATTTTGAAGGCTTGAACTATGCATTTTTAAAGACAGATGTAAAAAAAATTTGAACAGCAATTTCTATTTAAAAAAAATTTGAAGTTTCTTTCTTGTACTAAAAACAAATATAGACACCATGGGCCTCTTATTTTAGATTATGTGAATGTCTATTCAATGGGGACCCTGGAGGGATTAAGTAATGATAGCATTGTAGTCTCTTTCTCTCTTTGATTTGTTCTTGTATTCAAGTGTGAGACAGGTGAATAAATCAGTTTGAGATGTAATCAAGTGAATATTAGTGAAGATAGCCCTATTTAAGAATTTGTGGTAAGAGAAAGTTATAATTAAAGTTACAAGTTAAATGCCCTGTTAACAGTGTGCATTATTTGCAATATATCCATAAATTTTGTAAACTAAGCAATAAGCTAAAATTTTGAGCAATGAAAATTTGTGATTGTGCATTGTTTGTTTGAATAATCTTAGCACCCTATTTGCATAAAATCTTCCTATCACTGGCATCATTCAGTTTATGTAAATAAACTTTATTTTAATATGTCCACATTGCAAAGTTTCATAATAATAGGCTAAGCTAATGATGTAATACAGAAGAGATTCAAGTGATATTTCAAGCCATTTCATAGGATATACATTGATGCAAGTACAACTCTTAAATCTTATCAACTTGTGATACAGATGTTGTGCAGCTCACAGTAAACTGTTGTTGCATACATCTTATTTATTAAAATAAAAATAAATTACCCCCCCCCCCCACTCAAGATATTGCTTGCCACACAAGTGTGAAAGGACCCCCAAGAGCAAAACTTACGAAGAAAAACAATACAAAAATATTTGTATCATATACTGAACACATCTTGTTTAGAATTCTTGAAAATGTAGTTTGCAATCAAGTCTATGTAGTATGTAATGTTTGCAAGATTTTAAAATTATCTGATATTATATACATAAATTATTCTTACCAGGATTTGCTCCAATTCTACTACTATCAAGCTGCCAAGTTGGTTTGTAATAATCCAATGTTTGGTAAAATATCAAGAGCATAATAGTCCAAAATCCTGCTAGAAGCAAGTAGAAGATGATGTAGAACACTGTTATCTTCACTGGAAAGATACAATTAAATTAGTTGATATTTTACTAAATAGGATTGCATTTTAAACTGGAAAAAAGAAATTCACCTATAGGTCAGAGTTCACATATCAAATAAAACAATTTATGATTTCATCTGTTCAAAGTTTCATGAAATTTAACATTAGCTAGAAAATATTACACTATAATACACAAGTATTCAGTGGAATTATTGTGTTCATGCAAGCAAAATGAAATTTAAATAAAATATAGCATTCAGATACATTAGGAATGTCAGTGCTTTCATATAATTTATTATGCATAGTATATCCTATTTCCATTAATATTAAAATAAATTCCTAAATCCAGTAGCAGCTATTGAATGTAAGTCAAAGGAACAAGTAGCAATTCATATGTTGCTTATGAAATTAGAAAACAAAGTATAATAAACTTTGTCTAAAATGTTATAACAGGGACATCTTACCTTAGGGAAAATGTTTTGAATGTGGGAGTATATGGTACACTTTTTACAATAAAAATATCCATTTGGTTGGCAGTATTCACCTCCATAATAGCTAGTGTTTCAGTGTGTATCTGGGGTGAATGACTACTTTTAGTATCAGGCTGAAGAAAAATATATTTGCTGTGGCTAACAGTTGGAAGGAAAGTGAAATAAAAAGAACTAAAGTTGGCTTTTTGAAGCAGTATCTAAGGATAGGATTGGATCCTAGAAACGAGCCAATGTATATTGAATAATTCCTTTCAATTAATCATCATCATCATCCTCAAGCAGCCATGGGCTACAGAGGTCCAACCAGACCGTGCAATACTTTTATTCATCAGGTTTTCCAAAATTAAGCCTTAATTTTATAGTACAATCTTTTTTTCACCATATAATGTTGAAAAAGGCTTATTAAAATCAATATCCTTGTAAATTTGTTTATATTATTTATTTTCATAAAATTGTAATTAAATTCTATTTAATTTGGTATATACCATGGTCTATTTTTGTTCATTGGTTATTTTTAACAAAAATTCTAAAGTTGACTTGTTTATCTGACTCAGCACAATTGCTAAAAAGGACTTTTCTCAAAGTATGATACCTAGAAAAAAATTGCAAAACAGGAGAAATATTTACTTGAAACAAGAAAATTAATTTTTTTGCTGTTTAGAACTATATAGCCATTCTATTCATGTGCATTGTAATCATTTATGTCTATTAGTTTTTTTTTTCTTAATAAATTTTTATTTGTGTTGCCAGATGCATTTTTTTACTACATGACCCTAAAAAAAGTCCTATTAATATAAAACAAGTCAATTTTTTGTAACATTTTATTTTCAGAAAATCCAGAATGAAATGCTGATTAATTTGGCTATAATATTCCATAATTCCTTTCAATAGTTAGTTGGCAAAAAAGTTCTAAAGTTAATATTTTTTTCCTCTAATCAGAGAGAAAAAAATAGCTGGACCTCTGGATGTAAATAAGTTTTTCAGGCTGGACCCTGGAAGGGTTACTATGCCAAGAAAATATTTTTTTTTACTTAATCACAAAAATTTTTTTTCCTACAATTTGCTAACTGGAAGCAGACCTGGCCCTAGGTATATTAAAAGAACACCAATTTAAAAAAAGAAATTCAACTCAAAGTACAGCAAAACATACTCTAAACAAGTTTCATAACTGCAGTAGATTACCTGTAAAAACAATTTATATTAATATTATGAACTCATTTATTGATAATTAATAGTAAAAGAAACAAGTCTGTAAATGGTACATAGGTAGTTACCGGAAGGAGAGCTATGCATCAATCCCGTGATGATGGATAGAACCAGTCACACCTAGCACCTAATGTCCGACCCGCCTTCTCATGGTGCAGGCCGTTAATACCTTTCAAAAGAGAATACTCCCTTGTGGAAGTGAATGGAAGAGGAGGGTTGCCAGATTAGTGTGGCCTACTGATCTGGACAACTACGGCTATTTTTCTTTTTTTCTCTACCTTGCTGAGGAGTGGTAAACCACACAGGGTCCTGGTGCTGACCATATAAACCTACTGGACTGAAAAAAAGCTCTGAGCTTGATTATGGATCCTGAATTTGCTGCACTGGTGGGCTTCTGTGGAGGGAAAATCTTCCGCTGTGTTTTCTGTTTGTTTGTGGGTTGACAGCCCCAAGTGAATAGATTTACAGGATAAGTTTATCAGCTGGTAGATAATCCTGAGCAGAGGTCATCGCAGCACCCGAACTCTTTTGCTTCTACTGATATCAGCATATTCTACATTGGAGGAAGTCTTCCAGTGTAGATGGCTTCAGCCTTTAGGGGTGGGGGAACGGGTCTTTGCCCCATGTCTGCGATTAGGGGGCTGTTTTATATTGTCGGCATTCCCTCTCAATAAACAGTTTCTTTAAACATCCCACTAGTCATTTTTTTCTCTATAGGTAGTTGGAATGTGAGGACTCTGCACAGAGATTATTCTCTTAATGTCCTCACACAAGAATTTCATCATTAAAATTTAGATATTCTCAGCTTGCAAGAGACCAGATGGACAGATAAAGGTAGATTCTTAAAAATAATCTTAAATTTTTCTTTTCAGGGAGGAAAGATAATAAGCATCTCCAAGGCGCAGGTCTGTTTCTCAGCAGACATGCTAGTGATGCTCTTCTAGGATATGAGTGCATTAATGAAAGGTTTCTTACAGCAAAATTTCAGACAAACATTAAAGACTTGAATGTTATCTGCTGTTATGCCCCCATTGGGGTTGTCAATGAGGATGAGAAGGATAGGTTTTATGGACAACTTCAGGATATTTTCAATTCTGTCGAGAAAGGAGATATTACCCTTGTTCTAGGTAACTTCAATGCCAAAGTTGGTACTGACTGACCTTTGGGGTGGGGTGATAGGCCCGTTTGGTATTGGTAGCTGAAATGATAATGGGCAACATCTCCTACAGGTAAGCAAACTTAATGGTTTGAGAATAACCAACACCTATTACAAACACCACGACATACATAAGTACACATGGGTTTCAGCAGATGGGCACATCCTTCCTGACAAAGCTGAGGAAGCAGTTAACACAACAGCAGAGAGCTGTACCAGATAGTTAGTGTTTTGTGTGGTAGAAAACGGACAGGTATACACGGATTGAAGGATAAACAAGGTAAAAAATAGAAGGTGAACATTCTGTCATAACTAGGTGCGCTGAGCATTTCAGTGATGTTCTAAACAATGTAGTTAGTTCTACTTCCATTTTTTGTAATGATGATAGATGCATTGGTGGCTTTAATGTTGGTCCTATAACACAATCTGAAGTTATTTTGGCTGTTTCTAAACTTAAACTTCATAAATCCCCAAGGGTAGATGAAATTATTACGGAAATGCTTAGAGCTGGGAATGTTTCGGTTACCACTTGGATGACTGAAATTTTGAATATCTTTTACGATAAAGGCATTGTTCCTAAGGATTTTACCAGAGCTATTGTTATCCCTATTTTCAAAAAAGGTGATCGCAGTTCTTGTAATAACTATAGGGGTATCAGCCTACTCTCTATTTCAGGTAAAGTTCTTTGCATGATTGTGCTTAATAGAATTAAGAATCTGGTTGACAGTCAATTGCATGATGAGCAATGTGGATTCAGAAGTGGTAGGGGATGTGTGGTCAGATACTTTCACTTAGGCAGATTCTTGAGAAATGTTCAGAGTTTCAGAAACCTTTGGTTGCTGGCTTTGTTGATTTCAAAAAGGCTTTCGACACTGTTGATCGTCATAATTTGTGGTTGATTGTGAGATCACACCATATACCAGACAAGTTAGTTAACATAATGAAAACTCTCTATAATAACACTGAGTCGTGGTAAGTCTTGTAGCAATTGGTTTAGCATTACTTCTGGTGTTCGACAAGGGTGAATTTTGTTTCCTTTTCTCTTTAGTTTGGTTATTGATTATGTTATGCGAAATTCATTTCAAGGGAAAGATTTTGGCCTTAAATGGGCTGGAGATAAGAAAATTTCTGATTTAGATTATGCTGATGATTTAGCTCTTTTGGCAGATGTTGTTGATGAGATGAACTCTTTCATTCGAGCTGTTGATGAAACTGGTACAAGAATAGGGTTGGTTATAAACAGAGAGAAAACTAAAGTGAAAAAATTGGTCAGGCAGGCGGTGATTCAGTTAATCTGAAAGGTTGCAGTCTTGAGCAGCTCACAACAGATATGCTTGGAGAACTAAATTGCACAGTCTGGTTGGACTTCCATAGCCCATGCTGCTTGAGGATGATGATGATGAAAAGAAACAAATGTATATAAAGTGTAATAATGGAGGGAGGGATGTGAAATATTAGTCAATGAGAGGAGGGGCATGGCTAGAATGAAAAAACATACAATTAATTTTAAAATAAGTCTTGTTTAGTGAATTGCTATTTTTTTTGTTTCAATATTTTTAAACAAATGAAACTCTTATTAATAAATAATGTATTGAAACTACTCTACAATGGGAATTCTCCCTGTGCAGCCAAAGAAAATTTGCATTCAGTCAGAGGTTTCCATTGTAAATATGTGTCATTCAGACCCCATCTTAAAGGCATATCAGGACACAGCCATCTTATAACAAGGATATTTACACAAATATTATCATTAACTGAGGAAAATTAAAGTTACTGATATTAAAAATAACATTAGCTTTAGGCTAGTTTTTTAAAATTTTTGAATAAAAAATTACAATCTATCACAGCATCCAACAGTTTGTAACTGTAATTATCTTGGCTGAGACACTGATTAGAGACTTCATAATCAGTGAACCAAAATACCTAGTTTGATTGGGAACTCATTGAAATCAACTTTCTTTTCAGTATAGTGTTATGGAAGCTGAAAAATTTTAATTTCTTGCTTTCAAAACACCTCTGAAAATTAGCGAAAATTAATGGAAAAAAAACATAACATAAACTGTTAAAAATACATTTATAAATTATAGCACAATTCTGTATATTATAATTAAAATAATGGAAATCAATATAATAGTTATTGCAATTGTTTTAACCTGTTTGATTAACTTTTGATATGAATTACTTTGACTGGAATTCCTGCTGTTAAATATTGCATCTTTTATGATTATTCAATACTCAAAATGAAGATTTAAACATTTTTGAACGAGATTTTCAATTTATATTCAGTTCCATTTTAAAAAAAATTAAGACAATATAAAGATTTGGAAATTAACTTATGGATACTCCAAATAAAGTGTTTATTGAGTCTATATTCACCACCTCCTCTAGAACACTGCCTGTTGATTTGCGAAAAACGAGTTCCTTCTCAATGAAGTTTCTTCTGCTAGAAGGCACTGATCGCCTAGTAACAACAAGCATACTATTCCCTTGACTTATTGTAGCAATCGTACCATACATTTTTAAATTTTAAAGTGTTTTATTGTTTAATTTGCTGAAAATCATAATATATTACTTTTATTCAGTTTTTTCATCATAACTTCCTGAAGAAAGAGAATTTATATATAAATTTTATTTTGAGTTATAGATAATAGTTTGTTAAAGGCATGAAGTAAATGTATTAACTGGACTTGTAACGAAAGAAAAAAACTCAAATTTGTGATATTCCCACTGGTAAAAAAAATAAGTATTATTATTTAGAAATTTTATTGTGAATTCTTTGTTAGTAGTTATGCACTGAATGATTAAAGGCAGTACCCCACAGTGAAACAGACAAAACGTTTCGAAAGAAAAAAATATGATTTCAGTGGTAATTGAGTGTATTTCAGCATATTGGTTAATAATATTCAATGGTTATAATTATTTTATTAAATAAATTAAAATTATTAGACTGTATGATTTAAAGTACACAAAATTATGGAACCATATAATAATCCCACGTGAATTACAAAATTTCTGTGCTTTTTAACTGGAAATTTCAAAGTTATTAGCATTAATTCCAAATAATTGGGGTAATCCTCTGCTCTGTCAGCCAAGCTATAAAGCTAAAGATTCCTATCAGCTGTTCCTTTATATATTTATTAAGCACTTTGTATTGCTGCCTCTTAGGACTAGAAGGATGATTTAGTTTATCCCTGCAATTCTCAATGCCTTATCACTGAAATGATTGTCACGTCTGCTCTTTTTTATACAGAATAGTATAGATGGTTTTAAAAATAGACTGTTTAAAATGGTCCCATTCTTCCTCAACTTCAATTATAAGCACACTTTGAAACTTATCAAGGTAAACTGTGGCTATTTCTGGTTCTTTCAGAAATTCATTATTAAAGGAAACGCTTAACCTTTAGCACAATATTTCTTAATCTTCAATTGCAAGACACTTTTGACAAGGTAATGATGCCCATTTTCGGCTCCCTATATGACCTGGTATTTTTAATCAAACTAACTCATTTGCTCTTAAATATATAACCAACCATATTCCTATAAAGCCAATCAGGAAACTATATGTATTGTGATGGTCCACCCATTCACTTTCACTTTTCCTTAACCAGTTTTTTTTTATTTACTTTATATTTATCATTTTGTGGACTGTCTCAATCCTCATCCCGAGCGCAGGAGTTGCGCATGTGCACTCTGACCTTTTGACTGACAACCACTAAAGTGTATGCAGGACATGCCCTCTCTTACGTCATGGCTTGCATGCTTGTCAGTTTGTGCAAATCTCTTTCCCGGCGTGCAACATGACACATGCCGGCTTTGTACGCCGCTTGTTATAACTTAGTGGACGTTAGGTAAAAATAGTGTTGAGTTAGTAAGAAGAAGTGATGAGATAGAGATGTAGTAGCAGTCATTGTGAATCAGTGTAGACAGAATTTTTGTCTGAGATGTAGTTGAGATTCTACCACTTAGTTCGGTGAGTTGAATTTTTGGAAATAAACTTTGTTTTAGAAACTTTTGAATCTTTGCTATTTTTTCTCTTGAGTAATGAAAATTGATTTTTTGATTAGATTGTATTTAAACTTGGCAATCATTTTTGAATTCTTACTTGATAAGTAACGCTCATTTTTGAATTCTTACTTGATAAGTAACGCTTGACAAATATGCTTGGAGTCCGATACACCTATCCAGAATTTCAATAAATTGGATCAGACAAAAGGCCCAACTTTGAAAAGTTAATAATCTTTGGAGCGTTACAGTATTTAAAAATTTCTTAATTACTCATATAAAAAAAATTATCACTGATACAGTGGGAATAGAACCCACAACTCTCCACATATATGCCAGAGTGCTCTGTAATAAACGTTATTCTCAAACCATTAAGTTTACTTATTTGCATGAGATGTTCCCCATTGCCATGTAACTACCAATGCCAAAAGGAACTATCTCCTATGGAGATCTCTGAAAAATAACTTGCAATTGTTAGAAAATGATTTAGTTCCATGAAAACAAAAATAGCAGGAAGAGAAATTTATTATTCTTTAAAATTATACTAGTCTATAAGTTTAAGTACATGTTCCTGAAAAATTTAATTGCTTTGGGACAAAAAAAAACACAGCAGTTGAACAGTTCTGGGACAAAAAAATTTAAGCAGCTCTTTAACAGTTCCATTTAAGGAATGTCATAAAACAGCATTCCCCATATATTTATGAACTACTTCCACTAATGGCATTACTAAGCAGATTTTATTTTCCCACATTATTAAATAACTGATATTTTTGGTTGTGTATCTTATAATTGCGTCAATAACAGTATTTCATACATTGAAATGCACTCTTAGAAGGTCACTGTATATACTAGGCGGCCAACGTGCGAACAAGTTGGAACAGGTGTTTTTGCATTTTGAGACTGAATTGATAGACAGTGTCCTAGAGAAGGTGGTGCTATTTCATTCAATTTTCATCAGATATATTCAGTTTTTTTTCATTATTACATGTTGCCATTTTAAATATTCAATTTCTGTAACAATTTTAAGAAATTTTATTGCATCAAAACATTATCTCAGTATGATGCAATTATATTTTTTAAAGTTTATGTTAAACAGTATAATTATAGAAAAGGCTTCCTCAAATTAAGCAGGATTTATGCTTTGGTCTGATATTGAAAATAACTGATTTTGAGCAGAGACATCTGCTGAGACCCCAGGTGCCAATTTTTCCATTCATTGGAGTTAGAGCTGGGAATATAACGGTTTACAAGGTTATAGATCATGATTTTTCAACTGTTATAAAATACAAAAACTTTAGAAATATATTACTACAAGGTTATAGATCATGTTTTTTCAACTGTTATAAAATACAAAAACGTTAGAAATATATTATGTAAGAAGAGTGACTTTAATACAATATGCATCTTTTTGGGAACAAATATAATATTTTGGCAACAAAAAACTTTATTTAAAAAATACTACTGCTGAAGTTGAGAAAGAATGAGATCAGTTTAAATAGGCCTTTCTTGAAACCAACAGTATGCTTTTGGGTAAAAGGGAACAGAGGAAACAAAATTATTTGAGTGATAAGGCTATGGAACTTATTTCTGAAAGAAGGAAGTGCAGGATTAATATGAATCAACATCCTACTAGTCCTAACAGAAAGCATTACAACATGCATAATAAGTGTGTAAAGGATCAGTTAACAGCTGATAAGAATCTTTGGCTGAAAAAGCTGAGGAAGCAGTTAGACAGCACAACAGCAAGGGGTTGTACCAGATTATTGTTTTATGTGGGAATAAACAGACAAGTACACAGGGATTAAGGGATAAGCATGGCAAGGAGGTTGAAGGTGAGGATTCTGTGATGGATAGATGGGCTGAGCATTTTAGAGATGCTCTAAATAATGTGATTATTTCTACTCCCATTGTTTGCAATGAGGAATGATGCATTACTGGCTTTAATGATGGCTCTTTATCATATTCGAAGTCGCTTTGGCTCTCTCTAAATTAAAACTGCACAAATTCCCAGGGGTGGATGAAATCACCACTGAAATGCTTAGAGCTGGGAACATTTGTGTTATCATATGGCTGACTGAAATTTTGAATATTTTTTATGATAAAGATGTTGTTCCTAAGGATTTTACTAGGGATATTATTGTCCCGATTTAAAAAAAAAAAAGTTGATCACAGTTCTTGTGATAATTATAGCAGAATTAGTTTATTTTCTGTTCCAGGTGAAGTTCTTTGCATGATTATACTTAATATAATTAAGAATTCAGTTGAGGACAACTGTGTGATGAACAGGGTGAATTCAGAAGTGGTAGGGGATGTATTCATGAAATATTTTCACTTAGGCAAATTCTTGAGAAATGTTTAGAGTTTCAGAAACCTTTGGTTGCTAGCTTTGTTGATTTCAAAAAGGCTTTTGACTCTGTTGATCGTCATAATTTGTGGTTGATTGTGAGATCATATGGTACACCAGACAAGGTAGTTAACATTATGAAAGCTCTCTATAATAACACCGAGTCGTGTGTGAGAGTTGGTAAGGCTTGTAGCAATTGGTTTAGCATTACGTCTGGTGTTCGACAAGGGTGCATTTTGTCTCCTTTTCTCTTTAGTTTGGTTATTGATTATGTTATGCGAAATTCACTTCAAGGGAAAGATTTGGGCCTTAAATGGTCAAGAGATTTCGAAATTTCTGATTTGGATTATGCAGATGATTTGGCACTTTTGGCTGATAATGTTGATGAAATCTATTCTTTCATTAGGATTGTTGATGAGACTGGTAATAGAGTAGAATTGTTGATAAAAAGAGAAAAAAACTAAAGTGATGAAAATTGGTCAGGCAGATGGTGCTCAGTTCAGTTGCTTTGAATAGTTGTACTCTTGAGCAGGTGTCTCAGTTTAATAATCTTGGGAGCTATGTAACAGATACTGGTGATATGCAGCATGAGATAAATAGAAGAATAGAGATTGCCGCTGGGACTTTTAATAATTTATGGAGAGTTTGAAAAAATAGGCATATACACCTTAAGACTAAAATTAGACTGTATAATAGTTTGGTTCTTTCTAAGGTTAGTTATGGTAGCAAAACATGGACCCTTTGTAAGCAGGATAACAAGAAACTTGATGCCTTTGATTCTAGATGTTTACGCAGTATCTTGGGCATCTGGTTTGACTTTGTAAGTAATGATGAGGTTAGAAGGAGTCATCCTCTTTTGAGCAGCATATTGTGCAGATAGATTGTGTTGGTTTGGTCATGTTGCTTGTATGCATAGCTGAAGATTGGCAAACAGGATTATGATTAGTGTGTGCCTAAGGGTTTCAGAAAAAGGGGGAGACCTAGGATGAAATGGGCAATGTCAAACAGGACCTTGCTAGAATTGGCCTAGAGTGGCCTAATGGTTGGACCTATGTATCCCATGGTTACATGAGAATTTTGTATGTAATAGAAATGATTATAATGCACATGAATAGAAAGGTTATTTTATTCCTGAATAACAAAAGAAAAAAAAAATTCTTGTTTAAAATAAACATTTCTTCCATTTTGTAATTTTTTTCTCTGTACCATACTTTGAGAAAAGTTCAGGCTTGTTGGAGAGTCCAATAAACAAGTTAAAAATAAATAAATAAATACCCCCTCAAGCAGCTAACTTTAGAAAATTTTTAATAAATAACTAATCAACAGAAATAGTTCATGTTATATACCAAATTAAAGAGAATTTAATACTGAATTTTATTGAAGTAGAAAATTTGAACATTGTAATATTAATTTTAATAACACTTCTTACAATGGTATACCAAAAAAAATAGGTACATATTTCATAAATTACTTCAGAAATCTTCCATTTTTAAAAATAGAATTTTTTTGTTAATTATCAGATTTTAACTTTAAGGAAAACTTTGTTGATAATAGTTCAAATCAAACTTCTGAACTTAAAATAGAGGATTGCTTAGGCATTTATAATGTTAACAAATAAATTGGCAATACCTTATCTTATATCGCTTCTAGGAAATGGATATCAGATGGCTTTGACAAATTATTTGACACAGTGTAATAAAATATACATCGAAAGAAAAAAGTGAATATCATTTATCATGCCTGAATTACATATTTTTATAAGATATCAATAAAAAAATTGTAAATGTCAATTGATGTAAAAAATTAAAATTAATTTTTATTTAAAAAAAACTGACGGCCCGTGTAGTGATTACGGTCCTCAGCCGATAGATGGCATTGCTCAAGTGGCGTGTGACGTCGAAGTGTAAAGTATGATGTTGATTTGTAAAGTATGACGTAAAAACGTAACTGTTGGTTATTGGTGGCCTATGGCTCTTTGATTTGTTTCTTTTGGGTAGGTAATATAGAATCACGTGTTATGTGTGTGATTTGACGAGAGTGTGAAGTTACGTTTGGTTTTTTTCGCCATTTTCGCTTGATGACTTCTTTGGATAACATACCTATATGGTAAGAGGTAAGTTCGTGTGTATTATATATTTAATATATATGTGGTGGTGGTTCAGTGATAGGTAGGATAGGAATAATTAATATGTTCCAGCTTTTTTTTTAAAATTGGTTTGGATATGGTTTGTAATTAGTTATTAAAGATATTTAGGGGCCCATGTAGTGGGGGAGTATGCAAGTTTTTGCGTGTGGGATTGAAAATGGCGATAGTAAAGAACACATGTATTTTGTTAGAATAGTTTGGGGGTGAATTGAATGTTTTTTTAGTAGTTACGTGTAGTATGGTAATTATTAATGTATTATAGTGATTTATTAATTTTGTTGTATATTTAGGAGTCTTTTAAAAATAGTTATATGATTTATCGTTAACATGTGGAAGCGTCTGGCGACTTTTTTGATGTAGTAATTCTGGGTATTGTAGAATTGTCAGTGTGTGAAAAAACGGCAGTTTTTTGATGGAGTCGGGAAAGAATGAAAAATTTAGAGGTGGGGTGAGAGTGGCGGAGTCGGTAGCGCGCCAGGCTTGTATTCTGTAGTTCCAAAGTTCGAGTCCGAGCTATATCAGCGTTTAGATTTGTATCGGCAAATTTTCGAACTCGGTTCATAGTTAGTAGGGGACACCGATGGGCTTGGAAAGGCCGCCGTCCGTCGGTTAGGATATTAAGCCGTGGTCCTGTGTATGGGAGAGTTACTGTGTACGTTAAAGAACACGCTGGATGGCCTTGACAGGAAGTTTCTGTCTGCCAACAGCTGTTCTAGTGGGTTCCGTACCTTCTGTGAGCCTTCGGGGTTCATGTGATCTCGACATTTAGCCCATGGTGTGGGAAAAACATGGAGGCTCAGAGGTAAAATGACAATGTAATTTAGGGAAGGGTTATTTGAGCGGTAAGATGTTTTTTTTGTCAGATTTTGTTTTGGGGCTTTTTTTTTATAATTCGGTCGGGGGTGTACTGTTTCCGATTTTCACGTTTTTTGGTTTGTGTTGTCTTGGAGGACATTATTTAGTTTTGGGGCTTTTTTATAATTCGGTCGGTGGTGCACTGTTTCCGATTTTCATGGTTTTCCGTTGTGTGTTGACTTGGAGGACATTATTTAGTTTTGGGGCTTTTTTATAATTCGGTCGGTGGTGTAATGTTTCCGATTTTCATGGTTTTTCGTTGTGTGTTGACTTGGAGGACATTATTTAGTTTTGGGGCTTTTTTATAATTCGGTCGGTGGTGTAATGTTTCCGATTTTCATGGTTTTTCGTTGTGTGTTGACTTGGAGGACATTATTTAGTTTTGGGGCTTTTTTATAATCGGTCGCCGGTGCACTGTTTCCGATTTTCATGGTTTTCCGTTGTGTGTTGCCTTGGAGGACATTATTTAGTTTTGGGGCTTTTTTATAATGCGGTCGGCGGTGCACTGTTTCCGATTTTCATGTTTTTTGGTTTGTGTTGTCTTGGAGGACATTATTTAGTTTTGGGGCTTTTTTATAATTCGGTCGGCGGTGTATTGTGTTTTGAAAAGAGGGGAGGGGTAATGGTGGAAGTGGTTTACTGTATGTAGGAAAGCAATCGTTTCATTTTTTGTTGGATTTGGCACTTTTATGAGCTTTCATTCTGTAATTGACGGTTACGAGGTTTTTTTTGCGGTAATTTAATTTTTTTTACGTTTGTTTGTGTTTGTTACTATGGTTACGGTGCGTTGCGTTTGACGTAAACTCGGGTTTTTCGTTACTATGGTAACTAAAAAAACAATCTTTTTTCTAGAAACCCCTGTTTGGGTTAGGGTCTCGGGAGTTGGGGGAATCAACTAAAAGGGCCGTTTTGTTACGTTGCGTCAAAAACAAAATGGCGGCTGAGGACCGTGAACTGTACTACTGCCAAACTGACTTTTTTTGTTGTACTAAAAATGGATATATATGCCCTGGACACTGGAAGGAAAAATTAAGGTAATATATCTTTCCTAAAGAGTTTTCAATTATTAATCTAATTTCTATCCAGTAATTTTAATTGTATCAAATCGGAGAAAAAAAATGCACATATTTGATCACTATTATAAATGGACATTTATCATAATATATATTTGTCAAATTTAAAGAGTATGGAATATTAATTACTTAAAAAGGTTATGTTCAACAGTATAATTATAAGGAAAATTCTTTCAACTAAGCATAATTATAAGTAGGATTTATGTCAATATTAAAAGAGATCATCATATATTAAAAGGCCAACCATTAGGGAAAAAATTATTTCAACAAAAATATTAAATGAACATGAAATACATTAAAAAAAAGGACAGAATGGAACTTTGGATATAATAACCAATGGTTGATACACCATTTGATGTTACATTTTAATATCAGTTACTCTATGTTGAATGATAATTCACTTTCTCTGGCATTTCTAAACTTAAAATTAATAACAGAAGCACAGAAAGTTAATTTCTGGTTGCATAAATTTGGGAAATGGTTAATATTCCGGATGTTTCTGAATTTTTCATCCACTCTTCAAAACCACTTTGCAATGTCAAACTTGCTATGTTATGAAGTATTTCTATCTTCCAAATCATAATTTGTTGTTTACTTAAGAGTAAAATCTAGATTACCCTAAGAGTATTTTTGGTATGAATTAAAATCTATAACAGTTTACATTGCGCGAGCAATATAACGGTTTACAAAGTTATAGATCATGATTTTGCAACATTATAAAATACAGAAACTTTAGAAATACATTATGTAAGAAGAGTGACTTTAATACAATATGCATCTTTTTGGGAACAAATATAAATCATTTAGATTTTAAAATATGCATGCTTGAACTGACTGTATATCCACCATTATATCAAGATATATCCAATTCAGAGCTAAAATAGGGTGGGGTATCTAACAAACTTGAATCTAAACCTTTTCCCTTATCACTTAGAGAAATATCAAAGTAATGAACTTACACCAACTACTCCCACTTCGACCGCAAAACTCCTTTGTGGTAGGATTCCATAAAAATGTTGTGAATCCTCCTTCTTCATTTTGCCTTTCCACAGGCTTGTATAACTCGCCACCGTCCTTCTCTGCCATCTTTGCAGCACGCAGACGATCGATCAACATGAAAGTGACGCCAACTGGAGTCCCGGATCCAAGTCCCGGATGAAGTGATCCACCATGTTTCTGATAAAAAGCTGTAACGTTTGGAATGGCCTAACTATTTCTAAATAGCATTTCCAGTCAACGTTAAGTTGAAATTGAGATAACATATAGTGTGCTATTCTTCACAATTTCTGTCATGCGCAAAATGCGGTGTCATCGTGTCAAAGTAACCATTATGTCACAGTGCAAAGCGTATATGAGATCATATATTCATGATTTATTACATCCACCCCACTTAAAATATCTATCTGACCTCACTATTAAGTTAGAATAATTTTAAAATAATGTAACGAAGCTTCCGTTTAAGTCAGGGATTTCTCCCCTTTTTATTCTATCCAAAATAATTATGTATCCCGGATTGATTTAGAAATGTACAAACCGAGGGTATAAGCAAAAACGATCTGTCATTCATGAATAAATAATAAATAAATACTCCCACAAGCAGCTGCTCGCCACAGAGGTCTGACAGGAGCCTGTCAGTTTATATGCCACAGTAGAAGATCTGAAAGGATGGCAGGACCTCAGCAGAAAAACAATACGAACATCCATGCCTTACCCGGGGCAAGGCACGGATGTTCGTGTTGTTTTTCTGCTGAGGTCCTGCCATCCTCTCAGATCTTCTACTGTGGCTATATGACACAATAATATTTAACTATTTAATGTGAAATAATAAGTAAAAATTCCGTAGATTTAACGTAAAATAGCGTCTAAATCTTGAGTTCAGTTTGAGTTCAATTGAGTCATTTGCCTACTGGCATATTTTCGTTGTTGCAGGTATAGATCCCTGACCCGGTATTGCAGAAATCAATCTTATCTTTGATCTTCAGTCAGAGTTGGATTGAACATTAGAATGGGTCAAATGAGCGGCGTAGCGACTTTCAACATGATATGAGGGCTTTCTCTAAACTGTTATACATGGCTGTTATATATTAGATCTTGTGGCAGTAATGCGTTAACCGAACACTTTTTGCTTCGCATGTTCCTATAATGTAGCAGACTATCTCTGAAGCGTTGCTCTCAACAACATAAAGAAATAATGTTTATTGTTTGGTCACTGCATGCTACATAAGTCTCTAATTCTATAGCTTACGACATAAGGCGATTTGAACCAAGTCAGCAGTGGTCCCAAAGTGGTCCTTACCATGGCCATGTCCTTACACAATAAAATATCTAGAATGCATAGCTCATATCACTGATTAGGTCGCCACCACTCTGTGACTAGTAAAATGTCGTAGCATAGTAGTAGTAAAGTGAGTAAAATATATACACTACCATTATGCCACGATAATCTGGAAGGTATTTATTTATTACCTGTACTATGGCATATAAACTGACAGGCTCCTGCCAGACCTCTGTGGCAAGCAGCTGCTTGAGGGGGTATATTATATTAATAGGTAGTATATATATATATATGTATAATATTATATTAATAGGTAGTGATATTATCTCTGAAGGATAATAACCAATGTAATACCTTGTAGATGTTTCATAATATAATCAGGGCCGGAATAAGAAATTCTAAGATCAGGGGCACTTAAAGATCCCCATATTATCAAAAATGTAATATTATTAAATGAGTAAATAAATAAAAGCACCAATCTTATACCATCTTTTTTTCAATATAATATTGCTGTTACCATTTAAAAATTTTCATATGCTCAAAAATATGTTAATTTTATTTAAAATAATGCTAGTTATTAGTAGCAGAAGAATCCTCCCCTTAATCCGGCCCTATATAATCAGAAAGAATTACACGAACTTTACCTACAATAGATCGACTTAGTGTATATTAGAGTATTACTCCACAATTAAAAATTTGAACTCAGTAACAATTGAGACATTCATAATGAAATATTATTACTTTATTGCAATGCAATTTGTCTTTACATACACTAAGATTGCAGTTTATTAGGTGCACCATCCCTCGTCATATAAATGATTCATTCCAACACGTAATACGTCACGTGACCACAGTGTTCGGTATATATCAGGCAGACCATCTGTTTGAACATCAGATGCAAAGTACCTTGGAGTTATGATTCACTACAGGCTAAAGTGGGATGCACACGTCATAAATATAATAAACGAGGCTAGAGCTCTCCACTGCAGTGTTTCCACTCATCAGAGGCAAATCTCCACTTTCTATAACTAACAAACTTATATAATTAGGTGGTTACACTCATCCTATTGTATGCTGCGCTAGTATGGGAAGCATGCTCTAAACTCAATTTAGCCAAACTCCAATCTGCACAAAATGGGATATTATGATCAGCTCTAGCAGCACCGTGATTCTTCAGGAATTCTATTATCCAGAGAGATCTGCAATCCATGAAAAAGATGAGAGCCAGGTTTTTCCAAAATGTATCAATTCACCCAAATGAATTGATAAGGAAAGCCATCAGTTATGACGTATATAGATCGCATAGATATAAAAGGTGCAAAGCTATTCTCACAATTTAGGGATAAAATTGGGGGTGGGAACCAGGAGGAGGTGGCCTGACCCTTCCCTATGGAGTTCCCCTTCATCCTAGACCTCATCTTCATCCTAGACCGATGAGTTCTAGGATGAAGGACAGGAAGGTCTAGGATGAGGTCTAGAATGAGGTCTAGGATGGCTGGAATACACTTCCTACTTGAAACAGTTCATGTTACTATTGTCAAACAGATCACATATAGGCCATCCGTTTCTCCCACATTACTCCGTGTTGCTTTCCTTCTTCTCTCTCCTTTTTTTTTAAATATACACAATTATCATAGGTAGTCTCTGCCACGGCTAAGCCATTTTATTTCTTAAATCAGTCATTTGCCTGGTGGCATATTTTCGTTGTTGCAGGTATGGGCCCCAGACCCTGTACTGCAGTAATCAATGTTTGATCAGTTACAGTTGGATTGAGCATCAGAAAGGTCAAAACGAGCGGCATGAGCGACTTTCAATGTGACATGATAGTTGGAGCTAATCATGCCAGTTCTATCATCTCCCAAATGGCCATTCTCCTAAACTTTTTATTCACAACCGTTTCAAGGGTTTACCGAGATGGTGCGGAAACCCAAAAAATTACTAGTGATCGGCTATCCTCTGGCAAAAATAGCGTGTGGATCAGAGGATTCAAAGGAGACTGTCGAGAATCGTGTAAGATAACAGACAGGCAACAACTAGGCAAATCATAGGAGAATTAAGCTTTGGTGTGCGGAAGAGGTCATCTCCGAATGCACCACATATCAGATTTTGTCACAAATGGGCTACAACAGCCACTGGCCATGTCGAGTGCTGCTGTTGTCAGCGAAGAACACGAAAATGAGTCTCCAGAGGATGGAAGAATATCGACACTGAACCATTGAGGACAGAGAAAGGTAGCCTAGTGGAACGTTGGGTTGGGTTGTTTTACCTCTGAGCGGCACTTTTTTGCACACCATGGGCTAAATGGCCAGGTCACATGGACCCCGAAGGCTCAGAGAAGGTTGGGGGAGGGGACCCACTGGAACAGCTGTTGGGAGACAGATGGTAGCCTCCCGTCAAGGCCATCCAGCGTGTTCTTTAACGTGCACAGGGTATAGCTCTCCCGCACACGGGGCCACGGCTTAACGTCCCATCCGACGGACGGCGGCCTTTCCAAACCCATCGGTGTCCCCTACTGACCGTGGGCAGGGCGGAGAATTTTGCGGAGATAAATCTCAACGCTGACCCAGCTGGGACTCGAACCTGGGAACTACAGATTTCACGAGCCTGGCGCGCTACCGACTGAGCCACCCCCGCCCCGCCTAGTGGAACGAATCGAGTTTCGTTTTGCCTCATGCTGATGTAAGGATTAGAATTTGGCACAATCATCATGAGGCAATGGAGTCATCTTGTCTAGTGTCAACAGTAGAGGCTGGTAGTGGCAGTGTGATGGTATGGGGAATGTTTGCCTGGTACACATTAGGCCCCCTGATATCCAACGAAGGACATCTGAACCCACAGTGCTGACAATGCTGATCGATTGATGATTGCTGACAAGGCTGATGATTGTTGCTGACAAGGCTGATCCCTTCAGAGCTACAGTTTATCCTCACTTGAATGGACACATTCAGCATGATACTGCACCTGTTCATAAGGCACATATCTTCACCGAATGGTTCCAGCAACATGCCAACAAGTTTTCCTTACTTCATTGGCCTGCACAGTCCTCAGATCTAAACCCTGTAGAGCATTTTTGGAATGAGGTGGTAAGAACTGTTAATGGTGTGACTGTGTCACCATCCAATTGGCAACAGCTGTGCAACACAATCATTTCCTCATGGTACAACATTCCCGAGGAAGCTTCATTACCTCGAGAATGTTTTATAGTTGGCACAGTGTTAATTCCTTGCTATTTTTCACTGATATGGGAGTGCTGCAGTCGTCTCGACTACTTGTGAAAGTTATCAGTGGAGATACGAGCTTATTACATATTTCTCCTCTCCATTGATAAATTCCATAATTACCTGAAAAGGTTTCTCATAAAATGTTCCTTATAATTTTTCTCGCTATAATTTATAATTAAGAGAATTGATGAAGATATATGAAAACTTCCACATCTTAAAAAAGCTTCACTGTGCTACAATTGGGTGTAATAATTAAATTCATAGAAGCAAATTAGTGAAAAATTTTCCCATGTAACCACGTCAGAAAATAGCAATGGGCTGCAAAAGTGAGACGAGAAAACTGAAAAACCAACAAACAAATCCTTTTTAGCTCTTTGAAAAAAAAAATCTAACGTTTTCACTTTGTGGTCTCTCTATGCCAATGTTTGTTTGTTTGTTTATCTGTCCATCTGCCTGTCTTTCCACCAGTCTGTGCATCTGTCTGTCTGCAGACGTTAAAATTTTGGTTTTTAGGATTTTGGCGGGAAAATTTAAAGAGAAAATTATCTGCCAAACCTTTTCAGGAAATGGGGGAATTAATCAATGGAGAGGAGAAATACGTTTCACGCCAAATTTTTTAGCGGGCTGAACGCCTTCCAAAATTTTGAGAATTACTGAAATAAAGTAATAAAATACATATTGTCTCTGGCGAATATAGGATGAATATTTTCAAAGAGAAAATTTTTTGAACACTCATGAATGTGCTATTGTGAAGAATGTTTTATTGCATACTACTAGAGTTGAAAAAATAATGGAAAATTTAAAAGCCGGGTTTTAATCGATGTGTTTCTTAAAAATCGGTTTTAACTGGTTTTGACCTAAAAGTATAGTAATTTTCAAAAACCAAAATGAAAAATGCTGATTTTAACACTTAACAACCATAGCTTATCGCCTATTTTTTGGTAAAAAAAATGCCAAACTTCAGCATCATACGCATGCATATGAAAAAGAAAATGACAACTTTGACAATTGACATATTTAATTTTTGCCAAAATAACGCAATACATCATTCAAACAATTTAGAATTGAATAAAAATTAATGAAATATCTATACTTAGAAAACAAAAATTAAACTTTTGGGAAAAAAATTATAAAGATTAAAATAAAAAATTTAGCTCATTTTTGAAATAAAAATTTTCAATAAAAAAGACATTTACCTAGAAAACAAAAAAAAAATAAACTCTTCTCGTAAGAAAAGATATAAAATTAAATTTAAATTTTATCGCTATTTTGAAAATAACATCTTAAGAAACAAAAGGCATTAAGGCATTATCTGTACGCTCCAGTTTGCTGTGAACGGTAACTGGAGCGTGTACAGTTGCTGTACACGCTGCAGATATTTTTCCTGAATTCTGTAATCACGTGACACGAAGGTTGCCAGATCACTAATTTGTAAAAAAAATAGTTGCCAGATCACTAATTTGTAAAAAAAATAGTTGCCAGATATTTTTTCTGAATTCTGTAATCAACCATAGTGTTCGTATACTTTTTTAGCGACTGTAGGTGGTCATATTATTTTGATACTAGATCGTGTGGGCTCACTCACGGAAATATTGAGCGTGTGCAGTTACCTTCACAGCAAACTTCACAGCAAACTGAAATTAGTAACTGCACACGCTGCAGTTTGCTGTAAACGGTAACTGGAGCGTGTACAGTTGCTGTACACGCTCCAGATATTTTTCCTGAATTCTGTAATCACGTGACACGAAGGTTGCCAGATCACTAATTTGTAAAAAAAAAATCGTTGCCAGATATTTTTTCTGAATTCTGTAATCAACCATAGTGTTCGGATACTTTTTTGAGCGACTGTACGCGTTTGCTGAGGAAAAGATCGGAATTGGAAAGATCGGAAACGAGAGCTATTCTCGTTTAAACGTATACATAATGAAACTTAAAAACATACTTGGAATGAAATGTTTCAAAACAAAATATTTAATATTTTTCACTCTTTTTGCTCTCTTAATGTATTCCTCTAAATCAGGTCCGCCCAACAGGCGTTTATGTTAATATGAATTTTCGTTATTCTGTTTTGCTCAGAAAAACTCAAGTAAGGGCCTCCAAAATTTTAAAACACCACTAGGGGACGCTTAGCTGTTGCAAAAACGCAAAATATTGGAATTAAAGTCGACAATCAATTTTTTTTTCGAATTACACAAATTATACACTATACCGAAGCTAATTGTTCAGAGCAGGCCCGGATCTAGGAAAAAAAATCGATGGAGTGGTGGAAGTTGGGGGAGGAGGGGATGTAAGAAATATAATCGAGTCTGAAAAATGCAAAGGGGGGAGGAAGAGACTGTATTTCCTTATGCATTATAACATTTCCTCCGTTGTTTTATAGAGATTTAGCAGTTTTCTTTAAAAATGCATGAAATGCAAATAAGTTTAATAATTATTTTCCTCTCTTACACTTACTAGCATTCTGAAAGGGGAGGGGTCATGATCTCCTTGTCCTCCCCCCTCCTTCTTAGATCCGACCCTGGTCTAGAGTATTCGAAACTGCTTTTTTTTTACTTTTAATTAATACAAACCGTTTAATTTTACTCCCAAAGTTAAGGAAAGTATTGAGAAAAATGCAGTTTTTCCGACTGAAAATAGTGTTTATTCAAGATTAATTTCAACATATTGTTGCGGATTACAAAAATGGATAGCCACTGAGCGTGAGTATTAAAAACTATATTTTAAAAACTATATTTAAAACCAAATTCAATACAAGGTAAATAGTTACAAAGAAAATATGGATGAAGTATCTTATTAACAAATCAACTATTAACCATACACAAGTCATCAATTTTCCTGCGCAGAGCACACAACATTAGCTCTGTCTATTCCACTAAATATTACCTTTTTACTTGATTACTGTGTCGCTTGAACATCCGCGTACACATCACATAAAAGATACCACTTTTATACTTCCCGCGTACACAACACATAAAGATAATTCTTTATACTTAACGCGCACTGTCTCAGAACAGTTAACCGTCCATTTTCGAACTCTAGACCGTTACAACACACGACCGTTACACGCTCCACTGTTCTTCAAATTCTCCCAAGGTTCTTATTCGTTGGCTGATACTTTGCTTTCGGTTGCCAGATTCCTTCTGTCGTAACACTGCCCCCTTTCTAGGTCTTGTTCATCCCGAACAATTCTGGATTCCAAAGCTTCTTCAGTTCTTCGATGAAACGGGGCCAAACGATCCACGTGAACCACCTTGCACTTTGTAGCTGGACGTCGACGAATGCGATATACCACGTCTGTGTCAAAATGAAAGTGAATCTCATTATGACGTAGATTTCTTTTCTGACTGAAGCCTCGTCCACAAACATAATACGTGTAAGGCCTATAGCCCTTGTGAACACGTTTATGTCTCCGCAGGGAGAAGAATCGACTAAGAGTTTTCGTGCAAAACCTGTAAAAAAGTTTTCTTCTTTGTCGAAAGTTTTCTCCTTTGGATTTTTAATTCTATCAACAGTAACAAGAAATGAAAGTCATTAGTGACATAAAATCTAGGGAGAAGTTTCATTCTCCAGTCTGACCCTTTTGTCAGTTGACTTGCACTTAATTCAGAACTGTCGTGATGAACCTTCAGCCATATTTCACCTGATTCAATTTGATCCCCTAGGTGCTTCACAATTATAATATCAGCTCCATAATTCTTTTTAGCGCTTCAGTCCATCTCCTCCTTCCATACTCTTGCTAGAACTGCAGCTTCTAATCCAACAACCTTACCTGTTTCTCCTGTATAAGTGAAATCAGTGATGTGTCGGGCTGCTAGCAATATTTTTTCTGTTTTACCTTCACATAGCCAGCTTGCAACATCTTCAGATACTCCTTGTTCTATTAACATGTTACGAAACTTGTTCAAAGCATTGCCGTTATGCAGAACCTTGCGGACACGTGATGCTTCGTCTACCCTATTATCCACAATGTTCACCAAACGCAGAAGTTCTCCTCCTAACTCTTCGACGAGCTCTTGCAGTTCCAAGGATCCGTTACCAAGGAAACACTGAGCAGCTTCCATCACTTCCAGAGAGTTGTCAACAGAGTTTTCAAGAGGTGAATCCATGTTGCTGATAACAGCTGAACTCTTCATTCCACGAGCTTGTGATGCTGCAACCATTTTCTTAACTAAATCAACAGCAACATCTTCTGTACTGATGAGATCAATAGCTCCTTTTCCGAATTCAACATCATAAACCAAAGCGCACACTCCTTCAGCCAGCTTTTTGGACACAATTGAGCATATCATTAGAGGAACGCTATCTACGGTAGCCGTCAGATCCTTGCAGCGGTAAATCTCCTTATCTGTTGGTACCAGCTCCTCTGTCTGTCCTACGATGCAGCATCCGACGTCTTCCATCATCTGCTCGATTTTATCTCTAGTGCAGTCGACTGCGAAGCCAGAGATGGATTCCAATTTGTCCAGAGTATCTCCCGTCAATTGGAGAGCACGACCGGAGATCATAGGGACCTTGAGACCTAAAGCAGCAAGTGCAGGAGCCAAGACAAGACTCACTTTGTCGCCGACACCTCCTGTGCTGTGTTTATCTACCATCTGATGGTGCCACTCGGGTCTCCAGCAAAACACATGACCCGAGGAGGTCATAGTTGCTGTTTCTTCCGAATTCACTTTCTTGGAGCTCTCATTGTAATTAGCCAGGGAAATATCAGTCATGATTGCCAAATTGTTCATTCTGGAGATCAGCGACGAGTTTTGTAACATGATATTGTCCACTTTAGAGCTCTTGTAGTCGTGATAAAACTTTTCTATATCCTTATAATCTAAATGGTTATAATGTCCAAATCTGCGCATTGACTGTTCAGAAAAGAAATTCAGCATGGCTACGTTGAGATTATCTGAGGGCTTCACTTCTCTCTGATCGTAACTCTGAGGCTTAGTTTCATCCACAAAGTTAATCTTTGAAGTACTGTCTCTGCCTGAAGCTCCTTTACTAGCATCACCTGTTACGCTTCTAAGCCATTCTTCGGAATTCTTCTTTCTTAAATCCCCACTTTCTATAAACGATTCAAGTGTGGCTATATGCTTCGGAAAAATCTCTTTCACTTCCCCGGTAACGTCGAATGGCACTTTGTATCTATGACGAATGGACGACTCTTCTTTACTCGGACCACTCTGCGAAACGTAAACTCTGTTTCGTTCCCCCTCATTACCACTCGTTACTCTGCCTTTGCGATAATTGTCCATGACTCATTTTGCTGACGGCGAGGAATAGAATACCTTTCATGTGGATCTCTCTTCAGATCGTGCCAGACTTGTATACCTAGGTATTTTGAAGTGCAAAGCGTACTGTATAGTCTCACAGCTCTCTGATCTGTGTGATTGTTCTTCACAGTTCCTAGACATGTCACCAGCGACATAGACACTCTGCCATGCATTACCAGTAGTTGCGTGGTCAAAGGCATTATCTGCGCTATCTCTACGTTTCTTGATTTCCAGTAGCAGATCCACATTTCGAGATTCTCCTTTCTTACGAAGATTCGATTCTTTTGTAGTCTTCCTCTCGCAGTCCTCTCGCACTTTCTCCATCTCTCTCGAGATCTCTTCAATCCATATGAAGGCTTCATCAGAAAGCCGCAGCCCCAGCGAGCTTCTCCTGTCCGTCGAATTTTGTAAAAACGAATTGAATCTAAATTGCTTCTTTTTCAGATAGCGAAGAATCTTGGAATGTTTTCTGGTTCCGCATCGTTTCTTTCCCACATCAGCATTACGTTCATCTATACTGTTACCTCCAGTGCTGTTAGTTTCGCAAATTTCACCTATTGGTTTTGGATTCACATTTTGATATGCGTTGCCTTTCTCTTTTTCCTTTTCATTATTTTGTGTAGCCATTTCGGCTTTCATTTTATCATTTTGACTGATTTTTTCATCTAATTTATTATTTTGTGTCGCTATTTCGGCTTTAATATCAGTCATCTGTGTAGCCATATAGGCTTTCATATCAGTCATCTGCGTAGCCATATCGGCTTTCATATCACTCATCCACACTTCTAGTGAAAGGCATTCAATTAAATTATCCCACTTCTGACACCAAATGTTACGGATTACAAAAATGGATAGCCACTGAGCGTGAGTATTAAAAACTATATTTTAAAACCAAATTCAATACAAG
Source organism: Ryuthela nishihirai (assembly GCA_038380435.1). NCBI lineage: Eukaryota > Metazoa > Arthropoda > Arachnida > Araneae > Heptathelidae > Ryuthela > Ryuthela nishihirai. Next base: position 29,621,465 of record JAWZYU010000026.1, read on the forward strand.
GTAAATAGTTACAAAGAAAATATGGATGAAGTATCTTATTAACAAATCAACTATTAACCATACACAATTCATCAATCTTCCTGCGCAGAGCACACAACATTAGCTCTGTCTATTCCACTAAATATTACTTTTTTACTTGATTACCGTGTCGCTTGAACATCCGCGTACACATCACATAAAAGATACCACTTTTATACTTCCCGCGTACACAACACATAAAGATAATTCTTTATACTTAACGCGCACTGTTTCAGAACAGCTAGCCATCCATTTTCGAACTCTAGACCGTTACACGCTCCACTGTTCTTCAAATTCTCCCAAAGTTCTTATTCGTTGGCTGATACTTTGCTTTCGGTTGCCAGATTCCTTCTGTCGTAACAATATTTATTTTAACTATACGAAATTGTTTCAAAAGATTTAGAAAGTATGTTCTCTGCTCTTTGAGATGGCATAAAATAAAATGTATTTTGTGTTTTGTGAGAGAGTTTCTTTGACTTGTTTTCGTGATATAGTGAAAAGACGGATAACATTCCATATAGCGTGAAAAAGAGTAAAAAACACACGATTCCGAAGTAAAAATTCGTAACAGGCTATTTGTCAGACTTTAACTTTTCCAATCGGCAAGAAATTAGCTTTCCTAGGCAGGGCTGCCTTTATTTTGCCGTCAGTGGCGAACTTGGACCCTGTCGCCTCTTTCCCCAAGTCTGATCTTAGATATTAATAATTAGTTTAGCTAATTTTAAAGTCATTTTCGAAAGCAACTGAATATCACGTGTTTAAAAACTGGTCGTACTAATTGTAGTTAATCTGTGCACACAATAATGTTTCTAACTGCAAATAAACTAACGACTTGCAACTCACGAAATAATAAGGTGAAAAAATTGGTTTTGCCATGAGTGGGATTCGAACCCACGTCTCCAGAAAACATGCCTATTATGCTATCACTACACCAGCAATGGCTAAATTGCCGCCCAGGCAGTCATACCATCGTACGCACGACGTGATTACAGAATTCAGGAAAAATATCTGGAGTGTGTACAGCAACTATACACGCTCCAGTTACCGTTCACAGCAAACTGGAGCATGTGCAGTTACTGCTCACGCTGCAGTTTGCTGTGAACGGTAACTGCACACACTCAATATTTCCGTGAGTGAGCCCACACGATCTAGTATCAAAATAATATGACCACCTACAGTCGCTCAAAAAAGTATCCGAACACTATGGTTGATTACAGAAGACAGAAAAAATATCTGGCAACGATTTTTTTAGAAATTAGTGATCTGGCAACCTTCGTGTCACGTGACACGAAGGTTGCCAGATCACGCTCCAGTTGCCAGATCAGCTCACAAACTGGAGCGAACTGCACAAGCTCCAGTTTGCTGTGAACTGTAACTGGAGCGTGTACAGTTGCTGTACACGCTGCAGATATTTTTCCTGAATTCTGTAATCACGTGACACGAAGGTTGCCAGATCACTAATTTCTAAAAAAATCGTTGCCAGATGTTTTTCTGAATTCTGTAATCAACATAGCGTTCGGATACTTTTTTGAGCGACTGTACATAGCATAAGCGTTTGCTAAGGTTGGGTTGTTTTACCTCTGAGCGGCACTTTTTTGCACACCATGGGCTAAATGGCCAGGTCACAAGGACCCCGAAGGCTCAGAGAAGGTTGGGGGAGGGGACCCACTGGAACAGCTGTTGGGAGACAGATGGTAGCCTCCCGTCAAGGCCATCCAGCGTGTTCTTTAGCGTGCACAGGGTATGTCTCTCCCGCACACGGGGCCACGGCTTAACGTCCCATCCGACGGACGGCGCCTTTCCAAGCCCATCGATGTCCCCTACTGACCGTGGGCAGGGCGGAGAGTTTTGCGGAGATAAATCTCAACGCTGACCCAGCTGGGACTCGAACCTGGGAACTACAGATTACGAGCCTGGCGAGCTACCGACTGAGCCACTCCCGACCCTCGTTTGCTAAGGAAAAGATCGGAATTGAAAAAGTTTCGACAAATCTGATGTCGAACTCCTTGTTCAGTTCTTTATTTTCACAAAATTTTGATTATATTTTCGTCATACTTGTGTCTTAATGCCATCAAGATAACATTTATTGTTAGAATATATATAAATTTGAAATTTTTTATGAAATATAACTCGAAAATACATAATTGTATTTTAAAATTCGGACTTCTAGTTTCTCTCTCATTTGTCCAAATTAGAGAGGTTTTACCGTATTTGCAAGAGCGGAGATTGGCACACCCAGTAGCGCTCCATGCTCGTAATCTGCAGTTCCCAGGTTCGAGTCCCAGCTGGGTCGGCTTTGAGGTTCATCTCCGGAATACCTGGATGAATTGACGGGAGGCTGCCATCTGTTTTCGAACAGCTGTCCAGTGGGTCCCCTCCCCCAACCATCTCTGAGTCTTCGGGGTCCTTCTGGCCTGCCCATTTAGCCCATTGGGTGCAAAAAAAGGGCCGCTCAGAGGTAAAATAATTCAATCCTTCTCGAACCTTCCTAGGTCTCTGCTTCTTTGTGACCTGGTCATTTAGCGCATTGCATGCCAAAAAAAATGACGCTCAGAAGTTAAACAACGCAACTGTCACATCAGCAATCGTGAATGTTATTTTCACACATCGGACATTATACATATGCGCATGCTCATGGGCGTACGCAGAGGGGGGCAAACGGGGCACTTGCCCTCCCCCTGGGATCGAGTAAAAAATTCCACAAATTATAAACGTAACAAGTTAAACGTAATTAATTTATATACATTATGTATGTGTTTTCGTATTGATTCAACACTGTATTCTATAATCTACCTGTGAAAAAAAAAAGGGGCGGGGGTGGCTCAGTCGGTAGCGCGCCAGGCTCGTAATCTGTAGTCCCCAGGTTCGCGTCCCAGCTGGGTCAGCGTTGAGATTTATCTCCGCAAAAATTCTCCGCCCTGCCCACAGTCAGTAGGGGACACCGATGGGCTTGGAAAGGCCGCCGTCCGTCGGATGGGACGTTAAACCGTGGCCTCGTGTGTGGGAGAGCCATACCCTGTGCACGTTAAAGAACACGCTGGATGGCCTTGACGGGAGGCTACCATCTGTTTCCTAACAGCTGTTCCAGTGGGTCCCCTCCCACAACCTTCTCTGAGCCTTCGGGGTCCATATGACCTGGCCATTTAGCCCATGGTGTGCAAAAAAAGTGTCGCTCAGAGGTAAAAACAACCCAACCGTGTGACAAAAAACCCCCTAAAAAATTAAATAATTTAATAAAAATTTATTGATGTAATTATTTGTCTCCAAGCTTTGCCCCCCCCCCTGCCCCCTGAAAAATTTTCTGCGGACGCCCATGCGCATGCTACTAAAATAAGGAAGTTGTTATTGGAAACGCTAAAGAGACCCCAACCTTTCAAAATGATTCATTCACTGTTAGGGCTATGGTCACACAAGCGGCGTAGCGTTATGAGCGTTTTAAAACTTTTTGACTTCCAATTTCTGTTTACTTTCACAATTGTTAGTTCTGTTTCAAGACGCAAGAAACAGCTGCAAAAGCACTTGTTTTCCGCGAAGTTGTTGGTAATGGACCAATTTATGCGACCAAAATATTTGGAAACGTTAATAAAGCTAAATCGCTTTCTGTGTGGCCATACGCTTAGCTACAGAAAGAGCTCGGGTCAGAGTCGTGCGTGTGCGGAGTAGACTAAGTATAAAAATATCGTATTGATTTTACTGGCGAGTAGGAGACGGATAGTGGCAAAAAGTAGACGAGTTAGATAAAGCACTTAGGCGCAGAATCGAAGGTCACAGACTCAGAAGTCGTACACAGAAGGCGTACGTTATCATTGGCCAGCCAGAAATGAAAGTTCTTGCTCCAGTTCCAAAATGTCAAACGTCTCTTGATCGGAAGGAACAGGGGGAAAAGAGGAAGTGCGTAAACAATGTGAAAAATGAGCTGTGGATTGTATGATGAATGGAGAGGGGAGAGACGGTCCATTTTGAAGTGGAATAACACCGCGTAGTGAAATGGGAATGATTCAGATTTTTCTGCTAATTCTGAAAGAGTTTGTGAGAATTGTATGAGCGATGCAAATAGTCCATTTGAGCAGTTCAGGGTTGGGTTGTTTTACCTCTGAGCGGCACTTTTTTGCACACCATGGGCTAAATGGCCAGGTCACATGGACCCCGAAGGCTCAGAGAAGGTTGGGGGAGGGGACCCACTAGAACAGCTGTTGGGGGACAGATTGTAGCCTCCCGTCAAGGCCATCCAACGTGTTCTTTAATGTGCACAGGATATGGCTCTCCCACACACGGGGTCACGGCTTAACGTCCCATCCGACGGACGGCGGCCTTTCCAAGCCCATCGTTGTCCCCTACTGACCGTGGGCAGAGCGGGGAATTTTGCGGAGATAAATCTCAACGCTGACCCAGCTGGGACTCGAACCTGGGAACTACAGATTACGAGCCTGGCGCGCTACCGACTGAGCCACCCCCGCCCCAATTTCCGGAAGGAAACTTGAGCTGTATCAACGAAAAGTTAATTTCGACAGCGATGAATCTAGTTTTTATTCTTGCTGTTACTTGATTTTTTCATCATTTTTAATAAACAACTGAATTCCTTATTTTAATAACTTTTTTACTTGTTTTCAGAAAACCTAATTCACTGGTAAATTATCGACGTAGATTTTTCTGTAGACATGAGTCTCAGGAAATAATTTCCCCGGCAGTGGAATTTGAACCCACACTTCCCAGTTGCATATCAGGCGTGCTGACCACCACACCATCACCAGCTAATCTTTTCATCAGCTAATTTGATTTATAGACTTTCCCACATGTTATGCAATTCGCTGGCATGTAAACTGGGAAGAGTGGGTTCGAATCCCACTACGGCGAAACGAGCTAATGTTTTCACTTTTTCGTCCATCCGTCTGTAAATATTCGGTTTCTAATTGGCGAAATATTACGATTTGTATTTTTCGAATCTGCTAATAGCTTTAATTGCGCCCTCTAACGGTGGAAAAACAAGAGAATGCCAAAATATTAAAAGAATATTATGAACGATTTATTTATTGTAGATTAGATCTGCTGTTTAATATATCTGCTATAAATTACTCACTGTTAAACTTTTTATTACTACATAGCATTCAACATTACACTTTCCACAACTGAACAGATAAAAGTATAAAATAATATATCTATCTCCTTTATAATGCAGGGCCGGGGGTGGCTCAGTCGGTAGCGCGCCAGGCTCGTAATCTGTAGTTCCCAGGTTCGAGTCCCAGCTGGGTCAGCGTTGAGATTTATCTCCGCAAAATTCCCCGCCCTGCCCACGGTTAGTAGGGGACACCGATGGGCTTGGAAAGGCAGCCGTCCGTCGGATGGGACGTTAACCCGTGGCCCCGTGTGCGGGAGAGCCATACCCTGTGCACGTTAAAGAACACGCTGGATGGCCTTGACGGGAGGCTACCATCTGTCTCCCAACAGCTGTTCCAGTGGGTCCCCTCCCCCAACCTTCTCTGAGCCTTCGGGGTTCATATGACCTGGCCATTTAGCCCATGGTGTGCAAAAAAGTGCCGCTCAGAGGTAAAACAACCCAACCCAACTCACTAGATGGTGCACAAGTGGTAACTTAAGGTGTGTAAAGTAACATAAGTGAATAATATATACAGTGCGTCAACAACCACAGCTTTGTATTCGAAGCAGTATGTTTAGAATCGTTGTCTTGTTAGTAGAAGACGAATCTGTCCTTTAATCCTAATATATTGGCATTCTTTTTCAAATTTCTATTTAAAATATTATATATATATATAGTAGTATATATTATATAATAATATATATAGTAATATGTCTATAGTATTATCAATAAATTCAAATGTACCTATCCCAGCCACTGACATTCATCCCCAGACCATTATAGAACCAGACCATTATGGCCTTGACGGGAGGCTACCATCTGTCTCCCAAATCCGTTCCAGTGGGTCCCCTCCCCCAACCTTCTCCGAGCCTTCGGGGTCCTTGTGACCTGGCCATTTAGCCCATGGTGTGCAAAAAAGTGCCGCTCAGAGGTAAAACAACCCAACCGTTTATAATGCATTGAGCCATCCCGTGGCCGAGTGGTTAGCGCGCTTGGCTACTGATCTGGGTTCGAGCCCCGGGTAAGGCATGGATGTTTGTGTTGTCTTTCTGCTGAGGTCCTGCCATCCTCACAGACCTATTATGTCATATACACTAACAAGCTCCTGTCAGACCTCTGTGGCAAGCAGCTGCTTGAGGGGGTATTTATTTTTATTTATTTTATTATGCAGCGGGATAAAAAGAGTTAGATATTTTGTACTTATATCTTTTAGTTGTGTAATGTAGCAATAGAGAGAAAAACAGTTTAATAGAGAACATTTTGTAATATTCATGCTAGATATTCCATTTAGCCCATGGTGTGCAAGAAAGTGCCGCTCAGAGGTAAAACAACCCAACCCATGCTAGATATTTGAAATTTTTGTTGGATCAGTTGTTTCACTACTGAGGGCACTTTTTTGCACACCATGGGCTAAATGGCCAGACCACAAGGATTCCAAGGTCTCAGAGAAGGTTAGTAAAGATGATCCCCCGAACAGCCGTTAGGAGACAGACGAAAGCCTGCCATCAAGCGTGTTCTTTAAGGTGCACAGGGTACGATTCAACGTCCCATCCGGTAGACAGAAATTTTGGTGGCATGTGAAGATCAAGAGGTTTATATTAAATGATATAATTAATTAATAAAATATTACTATTTCCATTTTTCTGACCCTCTACAAATTTAAATTTCCATCGTTAGGGTGGGACGTGGGTGGCTCAGTCGGTAGCGCGCCAGGCTCGTGATCTGTAGTTCCCAGGTTCGAGTCCCAGCGTTGAGATTTATCTCCGCAAAATTTCCCCGCCCTGCGCACGGTCAGTAGGGGACACCGATGGGCTTGGAAAGGCCGCCATCCGTCGGATGGGACGTTAAGCCGTGGCCCGTGTGTGGGAGAGCAATATCCTGTGTACGTTAAAAACACGCTGGATGGCCTTGACGGGAGGCTACCATCTGTCTCCCAACAGCTGTTCCAGTGGGTCCCAACCCCCAACCTTCTCCGAGCCTTCGGTGTCCATGTGACCTAGCCATTTAGCCCATGGTGTGCAAAAAAAGTGCTGCACAGAGGTAAAACAATCCATCGTTAGGGGGCTGCCAAAATTTGAAAACGGTAAATTTTTCAACTTCTAGTGCAAAGGATCATTTTATGCCAGAAATCTTAAATTTTGACAGTAGAGTGTGATTTGTCAAGGGGTTTTCAATGACATAACTTGCTCTCTTAATCCCAGTGGGGTGGGAAAACGCTACTTTCAATTTGAACGAAAAATTCTTTTTGTGTTATATTACGAATAAAATAATATTATTCGCATTTTGTATGAATCTAAGTCGCAGTTTCACTGTTAGAGGGTTTAATATAAAGAAGCATAAAATTTACTCTGTGAAAGCGATCATTCCCTATTCCTCTGAGGATAGGAAAGGATCTAGGGAGAATATACTATGCCCCTTGAGAATGCTACTAAGGGTAATGGTGGGAAAAATTTTTTGAACTTGTTCATATTTCACGCATTTCTCAAGAAGCTTTTGAAAATTTCTTAAATCTCGTAAGGGGAGAGGAAAATGTTACACTGCTTTGGAAATCCAATCTCGTGCCCCCCCTTTCCACCTTTACTTTCCGACTCTTAACACTTTCGTTTCATCCATCCCCTCCTCCCATCCGCAAAAAAAAAAATTAACGATCTAACACTGAAAACAATTTAATCAGCATTATCACTATTTGATTTATTTAATCTTTACCCTAACGTATGCGGGGGGGGGGGTGGCTCAGTTGGTAGCGCGCCAGACTCGTAATCTGTAGTTCCCAGGTTCGAGTCCCAGCTGGGTCAGCGTTGAGATTTATCTCCGCAAAATTCCCCGCCCTGCCTACGGTCAGTAGGGGACACCGATGGGCTTGGAAAGGCCGCCGTCCGTCGGACCCCTGTGCACGTTAAAGAACACGCTGGATGGCCTTGACGGGAGGCTACCATCTGTCTCCCAACAGCTGTTCCAGTGAGTCCCCTCCCCCAACCTTCTGAGCCTTCGGGGTCCTTGTGACCTGGCCATTTAGCCCATGGTGTGCAAAAAAGCGCCGCTCAGAGGTAAAACAACCCAACTCTAACGTAGTGCGGGTGTAAGAATTAAATTAAGGAACCAGACGGCCTCACTCTGAAAACTAAAAAGAGCAGACGGCCTCACCGAGAACGCTAAAAAGACAGAGCAGACGGCCTCACCGAGAACGCTAAAAAGACAGAGCAGACGATAAGGACATCGACTCTTTATTGCCAGAAGAGCGCAGTACAGGTTGCATACGAATCCATTTGGGCGCCAAACCGTCAACCACATCGAATCCACGCCCACTTCGGAAGAGGTTTCAGCACAAGCACACACGACGAAGTGATAAGTAGAGAAGGTCACATCGATCTTTACCGATCAATCAGCAGGCTCTCGTTTTCAGTTTCGGCCGCTGCAACGTTAAATGGCCCTTTCCTAACGCCATCCTTGTGTTTGGAACTTTCGGTTGTCCCGTTTTGGGTCGTGCATATCAGACGCCATCTGCGTCTCGGTGTCAGAGTCTGCTTTCTTCACCAATCGACTCAGGAAGGTCAGATAGTTGTTAAACATACTGCGAGCACCTTCGTCACCGTAGTATGGCAACAGGGATTGCTGGTCGTCCAAAGCGCCATCTGCCGGTCGTTTCACCAAGGCGAGGCCTCGGTAAGGATTTCTCGGAAAAGCCAGGACCTCTTCGTGGTCCAGGAATAGGAGGAGAAGGGAGAGGATGTAGGCTGACGAATTCCTGGGGTTCATCGCAGCGGTTAACCTAGATTAGAAATCAAGAAAGTTATTTGCGGAATACAATAATCAGAAAAGTTTTAAAAATGCAAATTTGGGGTGAATTACATTATAACGCACAAAGCTTAAGATTTTGAATTGAATAATTTGGAAAGAATCCCATTTTACTGTTCGAAGAGTCAAGACTTGAATATAAGCTTGCCGAATGAAATTTAATTTGTTTTCATACGTTTAGTGTCAAAAATCAACGCTACATGGAGTGATACTAGCAGGGTGACCATAAGCTCCCGTTTTCCGGGGACAGTCCCTGCATTAGAGTCTATCAGGACGCCCTGGCTCTGTCCCCGATGAATAGATGTCCTCTTAAATGTCTTCGGAATTCGATATTTTTAAACATTAAATTTATTGCAGATTCAAAAAATGTTTATTAGAATAGTAGTGGCAACACTGTTATAAAACATCTGTCACAAAGCAGGTGACTGAAAAATCGAGTTAGAATCATCATAATGATAATGATTTCCGTGCGGACAACAGCGGAGAATGCAAGTTTTCTTCTGCGTGCTGTCAGCGCGCGCCAATAGCTTAATTCAGTGGTTCTCAACCTTTTATGCTTCACGTACCCCCTGGAAATGTGTATGTAACTGGCGTACCCCTTGTATAGATAGATAAAACTATAGTTAGAGTATAACAATGGGAATAAAACATATCAGTGGTTCTCAACCTTTTATGTTTCACGAACCCCCTGGAAATGTGTATGTAACTGGCGTACCCCTTGTATAGATAGATAAAACTATAGTTAGAGTATAACAATGGGAATAAAACATATCAGTGGTTCTCAACCTTTTATGTTTCACGAACCCCCTGGAAATGTGTATGTAACTGGCGTACCCCTTGTATAGATAGACTATAACTATAGTTTTATCTAATAGTTATTTTTACTTTGTTACTAGATCTAGCGACTTTTGAGTTCTCACGGTGTACCCAAACAATTTTACCACTTACCCCACGTTGAGAACCTCTAGCTTAATTAGTATGAAAGTTGTTAAGTTCTTTCTATTTTAACAGATTTCGGGGTCTTGCAGTTCCCCAGATAGACCAACAGGTCCCAAATTTGGAATACAGGTTGCATCTAAGTATCCTTGTACGAGGTTGAAATATTGAGTCCCAACTTGTAATGAGACTAGGTTTAGAAACCGGGACATTTTTCGAATGTGGAGATCTGGCAACGGCGCGGCATTTGGCATCACTCTGCAGCTATTTTATTAGCTTGTGATCGAAGAAATCAGCGAAGAAAACTGCCGTGTTAGATTTTAACTTTCTATCCAACTGGAAGAATTTTTTCAACATCAATTTAATTTATATGCGATTTATCTTTCGCCCATAGTAAAGTGGTTACCATGAAGACTTTGCTGCAAGTGAAAAAATATGTTCGTGTCTCTTGTGAAATATTTAGTGCAAAACTTATCGAAAATGGAAATATTTTACAGAAAATATATTCGTATGAAAAATGCACATAATAGCAGTAATTTTTATTAACTTTCATTTTTTTGCAATAAGAATGATTAAAATGCGTTTTAAATGAAAAACTGTTACTTTTTAACATAATAAGTTCATCAAAAGTCATCTTTCGGTGAATATTCAGCCCTCCTCGGATTTTTTCCAATAATCTGGTCATCCTATTAAAAAGTCAATCCTTCAGATAGAATTTTCAAAAGTCCCTGGATCATCTTTAAATCTGATTACCCTAGCTACTAGGAGTTTGAAGAACTGATTAAACCTGTGAGATATAGGAGTCTCTGCAGTAAGGCGAACTAGGCTAAGTACCTAGGGCCTAGCTCTATCATCATCATCAAGTAGCCATAGGCTACGGAGGTCCAACCAGATTGTGCAATTTAGTTCCCAAACATATCTATTTGCAGTTAATTCTGTTGCATCTGGCTACTGTTAGATCAATTCTAACAAGATCCTGTTTGACGTTGTCTGCCTACTGCATTCTAGGTAAGATAACCTACGTCCTCCAAAAGAGGACATGTCCTCTTTTTTCATCTCGTGTCCTCCCGGAATTTTGGAAAAACACGAAGCTTGAAGCAGTTCTTTTTTGCATAAACTTATAATCTCTTTTAAATTAAAATTAAGGCATTTTTTTTGTACTTTTCTATTTTAAAATTTTCGAACCTATAGTTATATAATTTATTCTTAATCTTAAAATAATTTACTGCAAATTTAAATCGTGAATGGGAAATTAAAAACTATCATTGTGTAAGTTATTATTTTCGTAATCTCAATATGTGAAATTTCCGTGCCAGATTGAAAAAGGTATGTGCTGTAGAATATGCCTAAAATTTTGCTTCCGCTCACCCATAGTTGGAGCTATGAAAGTTGACAGAAGTTTTATTTATTTTATCTGCACATAAAAGGACAGCAAAGGAATTAAGGAACTACTTCTGATTTCCATAAGCCTTCTCAAAAAAGACCTAAGTCACTCTGCCCACTACCTCAATCAGAGTTAACAGAAACAAGGTTTGTTTTTGGAAAAGCAGGTATTTATTAACCACTATGCTACTTAAAGCCAAATAACCCTTGATTGCTTATCAAGCATGAATAAAAATCTGCACGTCTTATATTTTGAAATGTACTGAATAATTAGAATTATCCCTTTTTCTAACTGAACTGTTAGTTGCTACTTGAAATAAAACTTAGTTTTTTCCTACTAATTTTATTTAGCAAATTGAAAGATGTCCTCCATTTGTAACATTAATATCCTCCTTTTAGAACACTGGCATCTGGTAACCCTAATTCTAGGTCTTCCCCTCTTTCTGAGGCCTTTAGGCCTCATTATTACGTTCAAAGTTGAACCACCTAATGCTCAAGATACTGCATAAGCCTCTAGAATCAACGGCATCAAGTTTCCTGTTATCTTGTTTACAAAAGGTGCATGTTTCACCACCATAACAAATATTGCGATTCGCAATTTCGAAAAATTTCAATAGCTTTAATAGCGCCCTCTAACGATGGGAAAAGATGGAAAATGCTAAAATTTCAAACGAATATTATAAACTATTTACAATGGAAATCTGAAATTTTGGTAGTAGAGTGTTATGGTCAGAAAGTTTAAAATGGCAACAAGGCTTTGCCGTCTTAGCTAAAAGGGGACGCGAAAATGAAACTTTTTTTTAAGAGAAACGAAACAATATGATATATATTTTTTCGTTTTACAGGCACAAAAAAAAATAAATACCCCCTCAAGCAGCTGCTTGCTACAGAGGTCTGACAGGAGCCTGTCAGTTTATATGCCATAGTAGAAGTCTGATCGGATGGCAGGACCTCAGCAGAAAAACAATACAAATATCTATGCCTTACCGGGGGCTCGAACCCAGGTCCCTTAGATCAGTAACCAAGCGTGCTAACCACTCGGCCATGGAACTAACAAAATATTAATGATAAACAATATTTCATAATTTCAGCGTTACCTGTAGACGTTTAAACATTTATAAATCAATAAAAGTTTTTTGTGGAAAAAGCCGGCGTTAGTTCAACAGGTTAGAATACTCTCGTATGTTTCAGGAGAAATGCGGGTTCGAATCCCGTGTGTTAATAATTTTGTGTAAAAAAATTTCGCTATTTAAATTTTTCGAATCTCCATCAGTGGAATTTCCAGTGTTAGGGAGTACTAAAGGCAGTAAATAAAAAATCGAAAGGCGACCTCTAGCAACGGAAAAAAATCTGGAAAATACCAATTCTTTAAATAAATATTGCAAATTATCTATTTTTGCTAAAAACTTAAATTTTTGGTCATAGAGTGTAAAGATCAAGTGGTTTACACTAATAGTAATGATTTGTCCCCTTTGGTAAAATGCAACTTTTCTGTTTTAAAAGATAAATTAAAAACGTTTTTTGCACATTATAGGTACTAATAAAATATTAATAGTTTATTTTCTCAATTTTATAATAATTCGAATTGCCACTGTCAGAGGGTACTGAAAATGTAAAATAACTAGAAGGCATGTCGGCTCTGGCGCATATGGGAATCTCATTTTCAAAGCGTCTTCCTTTGTGTACTTTTTCACGCCTTAAAAGTTTTAATTATGGATGTTCGTGTTGTTTTTCTGCTGAGGTCCCGCCATCCTCATGGACTTCCTACTATGGCGTAAAAACTGCCAGACTCCTGTCAGACCTCTGTACAAGCATCTGTTTGAAAGGTTATTTATTTATTTTTAATGCATGATGGAGGAAATGCACATAGTATTAAATATATTATAAATTTTAAATTAGTAATTATAAAACATAAAAAGTATTTGTCTTTTAGTTCTTAAATTTAAAAAGTTGCTTTTCACTCGCTCCTCTGACAACATTGGGCAGATCATTGCTGTCAGTGACATTTCTACCATAACAGAACTCTACCGAAATTTCTACCATAAACAGATCACTTGAAACATTCGTTAAATGTTTTGGAGTTTCGATATTTATTGACCTCTAATGATATATATTAAAACTACCTTTGAAAATGCGAATTATATTTCAATAGTAACCAAAAAAAGATTTCCAATTATCTCTTAAAAAAAAAACGGAAACGTTTTGTTTTACGTACCTTGGGCTTAGGGTCATTTCATTGTTGTCAGTGGATTTTTCAAGACTATCACATTACACAACTAAAATTTCAAATTTCTAGCATAACTACATCGTTTGCAATATTCGTTTTAAATTTTGAGAATTTTCGCTGCCCACATTTACTTGCTATTTGTTTTTCGTAGCATGTTTGATTTCTCCGATATTTTACCACAATTTTAATGTTTGGAAGACTTTTCTTTCCCTTAGGTGAATATATTAATTTTTAAAGTGTCATAAGAGTGCAAAGATGTAACTTATTTATTTTTAAATTTATGCTTTATTACTCAAAATGTTATTTTGTTCGCCGTGTAATAGAACTATGTCAGCAACTTTGCGATAAGGTTCAAAAGAAATATTTTCTGCTGAAAAACCTATCTTGGTCACAAATGCATCCATTATTAGGAAGCGGAACTGTTAAGGGCTCATGGGAATTTATGATGGAATCATTAATATGTGGTTATAGAAATATACACTAGAACTGGCCTATCTGCAAATGCCGACCAGTGGCGCACTCAGGATTTAATCTTGGGGGGAGCCGAGAGGCCCTCTGGCCCGGCTCGGGCAAACGAAGTAGCGCTCGGTCCGCCCGATTCGTTCGCCTTGTGTTCACAGCGGCCGTGATCCCGAGAGCTATAGGGTATTCCCACCTTATGTGACCGCTAATTCATAAGTAGTATCGTCCCATGGCCGAGTGGTTAGCGCGCTTGGCTACTGATCTAAGGGACCTGGGTTCGAGCCCCGGGTAAGGCGTGGCTGTGTCGTTTTTCTGCTGAGGGCCTTGCAATCCTCTCAGACCTACTATGGCATGTAAACTGACAGGCTCCTGTCAGGGCAAGCAGCTGCTTGAGGGGGTATTTATTTTTATTTTATAGAAACGGAAGACACGACACAACATAAATATAAAAAATAAATTTTAATCAGGAAAAGATTTTTGAAAAATTTTCTAGTGTTTTTTTTTTCCTTTTTCTTTGGAGGGTGCCAGGTCCCCTTGCCGCCCCCCCCCCCTCTGGGTGCACCACTGATGTCGACACGCGGCTCATAAAAGAAATCATCAATATACTGAATCTGGCTGTTTACATTTTTTGACGAAACGTTTTCAAGTGCATAACTGAATGATTTTGGCAATTCATATTGCTCATTAAAAAAGCATGCTTTTGTTTCTCTTTATAAAGATATTTTTGATCCTGAAAAAAAGTTTTCTTTTGCAAATCGTTGCTCGTTAGAAATGTATGTTTTCGTTTTAAACAAAGAGCCACAGGGAAGAGTCTGTAAAAATATATTTCTTTAATTAGTGGCTCTTCGCCAAGTTTGTGTTATTCAGCCCAATACTGGAGATCAGTTTTTTAATATGAATTCAGAAACTTCAGAGTAGAAATGGATGCATAGGCGTCGTCAGGGGGTGACAACAGGGATCGAAAAAAATTCATCGAAAAAATCAATATATGTTGAATAACATGAGTTGTACGAAACAATTAATTTTTTTCCCTTAATGAAATGCGATTTGTTTTACTTTTTTTTGGAAGCATATCACATATTTTTATTCATTATGGCCGAGTGGTTAGCGCGCTTGGCTACTGATCTAAGGGACCTGGGTTCGAGCCCCGGGTAAGGCATGAATGTATGTGTCGTTTTTCTGCTGAGGTCCTGCCATCCTCTCAGATCTACTATGGCATATTAACTGACAGGCTCCTGTCAGACCTCTGTGGCAAGCAGCTGCTTGAGGGGGTATTTATTTTTTATTGAAAACGATGTGGTTATGGTAGAAATTTTGGTTGTGTAATGTGACAGTCTTGAAGATTCATTGACAACAAAGAGTTGACCCTTATACCCAAGGTAGGTAGGAAAGAGATCGGTTTTGTTTCAGAGATAATTGGAAATCTCTTTTAGTTGGCACTAATGAAATATAATTCGCATTTTCAAAAAGGTAGTTTTAATTTATATTATTAGAGATCACTAAATATTCAAACGGCAAAACTTTTTGCGGATGTTTGAATTGATCTGTTTTGCAGTAGAAATTTCGACGGTAGAGTTCTGTTATGGTAGAAATTTTGGTTGTATAATGTGACAGTCTTGAAGATTCATTGACAAAGAGTTGACCCTTATACCCAAGGTTGGTAGGAAAGAGATCGGTTTTGTTTCAGAGATAATTGGAAATCTCTTTTAGTTGGCACTAATGAAATATAATTCGCGTTTTCAAAAAGGTAGTTTTAATTTATATTATTAGAGATCACTAAATATTCAAACGGCAAAACTTTTTGCGGATGTTTGAATTGATCTGTTTTGCAGTAGAAATTTCGACGGTAGAGTTCTGTTATGGTAGAAATTTTGGTTGTATAATGTGACAGTCTTGAAGATTCATTGACAAAGAGTTGACCCTTATACCCAAGGTTGGTAGGAAAGAGATCGGTTTTGTTTCAGAGATAATTGGAAATCTCTTTTAGTTGGCACTAATGAAATATAATTCGCGTTTTCAAAGGTAGTTTTAATTTATATTATTACAGATCACTAAATATTCAAACGGCAAAACTTTTTGCGGATGTTTGAATTGATCTGTTTTGCAGTAGAAATTTCGACGTAGAGTTCTGTTATGGTAGAAATTCCTCTGACAGCAATGATCTGCCCACTATTTTCAGAGGAGTGGGAGAAAAGCAACTTTTTAAATTTAAGAACTAAGAGACAAATACTTTTTATGTTGATAACTACTAATAAAAAATTAACTACTGTGCATTTTACCACATCATATATTAAAAAAATAAATGTTCCCTCAAGCAGTTGCTTGCCAAAGTGGTCTGATAGGAGCCTATCAGTTTATACGTCATAGTAAAAGGTCCGTGAGGTTGGCGGGACTTCAGCAGTAAACACAAACATCCACATTTAAAACTTTTAAGGAGTAAAAAAGTAGGCAAAGGAAGCGAAATTCCCATATGCGCCAGAGACGAGACGCATGCTTCTAATTATTTTACACATTCAGTACCCTCTGACAGTGGAAATTCGAACTACTGCATAATTGGAAAAATAGACTTAATATTTTATTAGTACCCGTACAATGCAAAAAAGTTTTTCATTTATCTCTTAAAGCAGAAGAGTTGTATAAGGGAACAAATCATTACTGTTAGTGTAAACTACTTAAACTTTTGCTGAAAGAAGCAATGGTGAAGTTTCTAGCATAAATAGGTCGTTTGCAATATTTGTTTAAAGATATTTGTATTTTTCAGCTTTTTCTACCGATAGAGGCCGCCTATCGAGTTTTTACTTACTATCTTTAACACTTTTTAACAGTGGAAATTTCCACCTAGGGGATTCGAGAAATGTAAATATTAATATTTTGTTAGTACATGTAAAACAAAAAAAAGAATTTTCATTCATTTCTTAAAATAAAAAAAGTTACATTTTTCCATCCTCTTCGGGGTAAGTAAAGCCTTGTTGCCATTGTAAACCTTCTGACCATAACACTATACTACCAAAATTTCAGATTTTCAGTGTGAATAGCTTGCTTGCAATAATCGTTTGAAATTCTAGCATTTTCGATTTTTTTCCACCGCTAGAACAGGATATATTTATCAGCTGGTGGATAATCCTGAGCAGAGGTCATCGCAGGCACCTGAACTCTTTGCTTCTATTGGCATCGTCAAATAATACATTGGAGGAAGTCTTCCAGTGTAGATGGCTTCAGCCTTTAGTGGTGGGGGAACGGGTCTTTGCCCCATGTCTGCGATTAGGGGGCTGTTTGATATTGTCGGCATTTCCTCTCTCAATAAACATAGTTTCTTCAAACATCCCACTAACCATTTTCTCTCCATAGGTGACGATTCTGCACAGAGATTATTCTCTTGATGTCCATGAACACAAGAATTCCATCATTAAAATTTAGATATTCTCGGCTTGCAAGAGACCAGATGGACAGATAAAGGTCAGATTCTTAAAAGCAATCTTAAATTTCTCATTTCAGGGAGGAACGATAATAAACATCACCAAGGCGTAGGTCTGCTTTTCAGCAGACACGCTACTGATGCTCTTCTAGGATATGAGTGCATTTTTTTTAATAATAAATAATAATATCTTTATTAAGCCTTAGTATGGTTGTACATAGATTACTCCGCTAAGCCTTATGGCTTGTCAGCAGGATTACTTTCAATCACACGACAGGTTTATTAAAGAATATGACATGTATAATGGAAAATAAACATAATTAAAAAAAGAAACTAAAACAATAACAACAAAAAAACACGTATGAAACATTAACACAGACATGAAAAATTAAACACATTTATAAAATAAACCTATAAAATTTCGGATTACAGCACATATTGCACAAAACTATCACCTATGGTACAAGTCATCATTTCGCATTAAAATTGCACATGCTTAAAGGATACCAGATACAGGATATGACTTTTTAAACATTACTTTTAAATTATTTACATCTAATAACCATTTCTAAACTTTAGTTTTAATTTCTGAATAAGTGCTCAGGCATAACAGATCTCTCGGTAGAGAATTAAAAATTTTTGGTATTTGATAACATATCCGCGCTTTTCCATAATTGTGAAAAATTGGTTGAACAAAATAATTTTCACACTTTCGTCTTGTATTGATCACATGCAAAATTTTCTCCTTGTCTTCATTTTTAAAGTAATTTCTAAAGATAGTTACATAAATATATAACAAGTCAACTGGTAAAATGTTCAGATAACGAAAAATATTGCCAATGTAATCTTCATTAATTACATGTTTATTGAATTTAACAATATTATTTAGAGTACTTTTTTGTATTCGTTTAATTTTATAAAATATATAGTATATATATATATACCGATACCATACCTAATGATTGATTCACAGAGAGCTTTATATATCATTGTTATGATATCCAGTGGAATAAGTGTATTCAACTTCAACACTTTGTAAGATGCATACCTTAGTTTATCACAAGCATATTTTATGTGCGATTTCCATTTAAAATCTTGGTCAATATAAATCCCCAAATATTGAATTTTATTAACCTCTTCCACAATTGGGCAGGAACATGCGTTTTGGTTAATTATTAATTAATTTATATTGACGGTTATAATTATGTGCTTTAATGCATAAGTTATTTAACTTGTGCCTACTCTGATCATATATTTGGTTTTTTCTTCATTTAAGAAGTTTGTTTTCCTGAAACCAAGAATTTGGTACATTATAGTAAGGTTTTTACAGCAAAATTTCAGACAAGCGTTAAAGACTTGAATGTTATCTGCTGTTTTGCCCCCACTGAGGATTCCGATGAGGTTGAGAAGGATAGGTTTTACGGACAACTTCAGGATATTTTGAATTCTGTCAAGAAAGGAGATATTACCCTTGTTCTACGTGACTTCAATGCCATAGTTGGTACTGACTCTGACCTTTGGGGAGGAGTAATAGGCCCTTTTGGTATTGGTAGCTGCAATGGCAATGGGCAACGTCTCCTGCAGGTAAGTAAACTCAATGGTTTCAGAATAACTAACACTTATTACAAACACCGCGACATACATAAGTACACATGGGTTTCATCCGATGGGCTGCATAAGAATATGATTGATTATATATTAATAACAGCAAATAGGCTAGTTCTGTTAGGAATACCAGGGCATATAGGGGAACTGAAATTGGATCTGACCATTACCTTGTTAAAAGTGTCTTGCAACATAAAAAGTGTTGTGCTAGGGTTAAAAAATTTACCTTTAATACTGAAGCTCTGAATGACCCAGTTATAGCTAAAGCTTACCACGATAGGTTACTTAGTCATTATGACAGTCATGGTTTGCTTAATACTGAAGTTGAGGAAGAATGGGGCCATTTTAAACAGGCTTTTTTGGACACTAACAGTACTCTTTTAGGGAAAAAGGGGCAGAGATGGCAGAATTATTTGAGTGATAAGGCACTTGAGCTTATTTCAGAAAGAAAGAACTGCAGGAATGTCCTTAATCAATACCCTACTAGTCCTAATAGAAAGTATTACAGAGAGCTTAATAAACGTGTAAAGGATCAGTTAGCTGCTGATAAGAATTTTTGGCTTGATGGCTTGGCTGACAAAGTCTAGGAAGCAGTTAGACAGCACAACAGCAGAGAGTTGTACCAGATAGTTAATGTATTGTGTGGTAGAAAACGGACAGGTATATAGGGATTGAAGGATAAACAAGGTAAGGTTATAGAAGGTGAGGTTTCTGTCATGGCTAGTTGGGCTGAGCATTTCAGTGATGTTCTAAACAATGTGGTTAGTTCTATTTCCATTGTTTGCAATGATGATAGATGCATTGGTGACTTTAATGTTGGCCCTATAACACAATCTGAAGTTATTTTGGCTGTTTCTAAACTTAAACTTCATAAATCCCCAGAGGTAGCTGAAATTACTACGGAAATGCTTAGAGCTGGGAATGTTTCGGTTACCACTTGGATGACTGAAATTCTGAATATCTTTTATGATAAAGGCATGGTTCCTAAGGATTTTATCATAGCAATTATTATCCCTATTTTCAAAAAAGGTGATCGCAGTTCTTGTGATAACTATAGGGGTATCAGCCTACCCTCTATTTCAGGTAAAGTTCTTTGCATGATTGTGCTTAATAGAATTAAGAATCTGGTTGACAGGAAATTGCATGATGAGCAATGTGGATTCAGAAGTGGTAGGGGATGTGTGGATCAGATATTTTCACTTAGGCAGATTCTTGAGAAATGCTTAGAGTTTCAGAAACCTTTGGTTGTTATCTTTGCCGATTTCAAAAAGGCTTTCGACTCTGTTGATCGTCATAATTTGTCGTTGATTGTGAGATCATATGGTATACCAGACAAGTTAGTTAACATAATGAAAGCTCTCTATAATAACACTGAGTCGTGTGTGAGAGTCTTATAGCAATTGGTTTAGCATTACTTCTGGTGTTCGACAAGGGTGCATTTTGTCTCCTTTTCTCTTTAGTTTGGTTATTTATTATGTTATGTCAAATTCACTTCAAGGGAAAGATTTTGGCTTTAAATGGGCTGGAGATAAGAAAATTTCTGATTTAGATTATGTTGATGATATAGCTCTTTTGGCAGATGATGATGAGATGAACTCTTTCATTCGAGCTGTTGATGAAACTGGTACTAGAGTAGGGTTGGTTATAAACAGAGAGAAAACTAAAGTGATGAAATTTGGTCAGGCAGGTTGCGATTCAGTTAATCTGAATGGTTGCAATCTTGAACAGGTGTCACAGTTTAATTATGTTGGGAGCTATGTAACAGATACAGGTGATGTGTGGCATGAAATTAACATAGGGATTGCTGCCGGGACTTTTAAGAATCTATGTAGATTGTGGAGAAATAGGCGTATACACCTAAACACTAAAATTAGATTGTATAATAGTTTGGTTCTTTCTAGGGTTAGTTATGGTAGTGAAACTTGGACACTTTGTTAACAAGATAACAGGAAACTAGATGCCTTTGATTCCAGATGCTTACGTAGTATCTTGGGCATTAGGTGGTTCAACTTTGTAACTAATGATGAGGTTAGGCAAAGGAGTCTGCAAACTCCTTTAAGCAGCATATTGTGCAGAGAGAGACTCCGTTGGTTTCGCCATGTTGCCCGTATGGATAATTATAGATTGGCGAATAGGGTTATGAACAGTGTGCCTAGAGGCCTCAGAAATAGGGGGAGACCTAGGATGCGGTGGGCAGACAATGTCAAACAGGACCTTGTTAGAACTGGTGTGCAGTGGCCGGATGCAGCAGATGTAGCTCAGGGCAGATATGCTTGGAGAACTAAATTGCACAATCTGGTTGGACCTCCGTAGCCCATGGCTGCTTGAGGATGATGATGTTTCACTTTTGCAGCCGATTGCCGTCCTCTGACGAAGTTTCTTGGGAAAAAATATTCATTAATTTATTTCTATGAATGGAATTTTTACGCCCAAATGCAGCGCAATGAGGCATTGATAAAATATGGAGGATTTAACAGACAAAAAAGTGGTAGAATTGCATAAAACTATAACAACTGAGAAGCTTTAACTTGGTACACACACTAACTCGTAGGCCTTCATCTCACACGGTACGACAAAACATGGCGCCCATAAACCATGCGAGATGGTAGCCTCCCGTCAAGGACATCCAGCGTGTTCTTTAACGTGCACAGGGTATGGCTCTCCCGCACACGGGGCCACGGCTTAACGTCCCATCCGACGGACGGCAACCTTTCCAAGCCCATCGGTGTCCCCTACTGACCGTGGGCAGGCGGGGAAATTTTGCGGAGATAAATCTCAACGCTGACCCAGCTGGGACTCGAATCTGGGAACTACAGATTACGAGCCTGGCGCGCTACCGACTGAGCCACCCCCGCACCATCATCTGCAGTACTAAATTATCCCTGGTGAGAATAAAAATTGCTTTTCAAAGTTCAAGTCAGTCAGTCTGAATGATCTTTACATTTTACGATCGACCAAACGGCTGAATTTCTGGAATCATGCCAGGCAGACGTTTCTAAACATTTCTTTTTAGGAAAAGAAAGAAGGAAATGTTTTGCAGAAAAGTTGTTCGTTCTCCAAAGGATCTGAGGATTTTTACTTACATCGAATTCCAAGGAGGAAGTCTGGTCCGCAGATGAAACAAACACATCATTTCCAAAAGTGTTAGAAGGAAGCACTGAGGCCTAACTTATGAACTTATCAATATTTTTTGTTATTCTTGAGATTGATTAATTAATCTTAGTTTACTTACTGATATTCATTAGCAGGGCCGGATCCACAAAAAAAAAAAATAAGTTGAGAGGAGGAGGGGTGGGGGGGTGGGGGCAATAAATTTAAATTCTTTTTCAACATTCCCCCCCCCCCTCCTTTTTAAAAATCTAAAATATTTCTTAAAAAATGCACGAATTGTACCTGAATTTAATAATTTTTGTCTCCATTACACTTACTAGTATTCTCAGATGGCAGTATGCGCATGGTCTTCCCCTTATATGAAATCTTAAACGTTAGTACTACACAATGCAAGTCATAACCGGCTATATGTGCGGCAGAGGTGGCTCAGTCGGTAGCGCGCCAGGTTCGTAATCTGTAGTTCCCAGGTTCGAGTCCCAGCTGGGTCAGCGTTGAGATTTATCTCCGCAAAATTCCCCGCCCTGCCCACGGTCAGTAGGTGATACCGATGGGCTTGGAAAGGCCGCCGTCCATCGGATGGGACGTTAAGCCGTGGTCCGTGTGCGGGAGAGCCATACCCTTGTGCACGTTAAAGAACACGCTGGATGGCCTTGACGGGAGGCTACCATCTGTCTCCCAACAACTGTTCAAGTGGGTCCCCTCCCCCAACCTTCTCTGAGCCTTCGGGGTCCATGTGACCTGGCCATTTATCCCATGGTGTGCAAAAAGAGTGCCGCTCAGAGGTAAAAAACAACGGAACGTCTCAATATTTAAATGGTTTCCTTTGTGTTGGTGTTGGGAACAGCAGAAAGCTAGATTATAATAATCTTAGTAGGATTGGGCATCCTACTCTCTCGTTTACGCGACTTACTGGGCGGCAGTCACTGTAGTTGTTCAATTTACGTTTGTACACTGTATGGGTTGGGTTGTTTTACCTCTGAGCGGCACTTTTTTTGCACACCATGGGCTAAATGGCCAGGCCACATGGACCCCGAAGGCTCAAAGGTTGGGGGAGGGGACCCACTGGAACAGCTGTTGGGAGACAGATGGTAGCCTCAAGGCCATCCAGCGTGTTCTTTAACGTGTACAGGGTATGGCTCTCCCGCACACGGGGCCACGGCTTAACGTCCCATCCGACGGACGGCAGCCTTTCCAAGCCCATCGGTGTTCCCTACTGACCGTGGGCAGGGCGGGGAATTTTGCGGAGATAAATCTCAACGCTGATCCAGCTGGGACTCGAACCTGGGGACTACAGAATACGAGCCTGGCGCGCTACCGACTGAGCCACCCCCGCCCCACACTGTATGGCCGAGTGGTTAGCGCGCTAGGCTGCTGATCTAAGGGACTTGGGTTCGAGCCCCGGGTAAGGCACGGATGTATGTGTCGTTTTTCTGCTGAGGTCCTGCCATCCTCTCAGACCGTCTACTCTGGCATATATAAGCTGACATGCTCCTGTCAGACCTTTCTGGCAAGCAACTGCTTGAAGGGGTATTTATAGTTTAAACCGTTGTTGTTGGGTTGTTTTACCTCTGAGCGGCACTTTTTTGCACACCATGGGCTAAATGGCCAGGTCACAAGGACCCCGAAGGCTCAGAGAAGGTTGAGGGAGGGGACCCACTGGAACAGCTGTTGGGAGACAGATGGTAGCCTCAAGGCCATCCAGCGTGTTCTTTAACGTGCACAGGGTATGGCTCTCCCGCACACGGCGCCACGGCTTAACGTCCCATCCGACGGACTGCGGCCTTTCCAAGCCCATCGGTGTCCCCTACTGACCGTGGGCAGGGCGGGGAATTTTGCGGAGATAAATCTCAACGCTGAACCGGCTGGGACTCGAACCTGGCGCGCTACCGACTGAGCCACCCCCGCTCAAAAATGTATCAAAACACTATGGTTGATTACAGAATTCAGAAAAAATATCTGGCAACGATTTTTTAAGAATTTTAGCGTTATGTCAGTGGGAATCTTACTTTAAAGCTCCGTAACTCATAATATATGCATTTAATGGGTCTTTAGAATTCCGACTTAAGAATCTCCGGTTCGATCCCAGCCGCTGTTATTATAGGGTTTCTTCAGTCTTTTTTTAATAATTCATTTTATAACCATATCACTTTTTTAGAATTCTTTGTGAAAATGAAATGATCGAATATTATTGAAAATTAAGATTTAAATAAATTTAATTATGATTTTTAATATATCTTCAGCTATATTTTACCATTAAATGCATTATTATATGCATTTAATGTGTGTAATAATGTATTTAATGTACGATTATTTACGAATTGGACGTTTATTTTACGAATAATATTATATGCATTTAATGATAAAATTGGTGGCAACACGAATGAAATTTTTTACAGATTTTCGTCGTCTTTTGGCGCGTTGACTGATACCGATTTTGTAGCGTTGTTTTAGAAGTTTCTCACTTTGCTCTAACTGGGGCGGGGGTGGCTCAGTCGGTAGCGCGCCAGGCTCGTAATCTGTAGTTCCCAGGTTCGAGTCCCAGCTGGGTCAGCATTGAGATTTATCTCCGCAAAATTCCCCGCCCTGCCCACGGTCAGTAGGGGACACCGATGAGCTTGGAAAGGCCGTCGTCCGTCGGATGGGACGTTAAGCCGTGGCCCCGTGTGAGAGAGACACCCTGTGCACGTTAAAGAACACGCTGGATGGCCTTGACGGGAGCTACCATCTGTCTCCCAACAGCTGTTCCAGTGGGTCCCCTCCCCCAACCTTCTCTGAGCCTTCGGGGTCCATGTGACCTGGCCATTTAGCCCATGGTGTGCAAAAAAGTGCCGCTCAGAGGTAAAACAACCCAACGTTAAAGAACACGCTGGATGGCCTTGACGGGAGGCTACCATCTGTCTCCCAACAGCTGTTCCAGTGGGTCCCCTCCCCCAACCTTCTCTGAGCCTTCGGGGTCCATGTGACCTGGCCATTTAGCCCATGGTGTGCAAAAAAGTGCCGCTCAGAGGTAAAACAACCCAACGTTAAACAACACGTTGGATGGCCTTGACGGGAGGCTACCATCTGTCTCCCAACAGCTGTTCCAGTGGGTCCCCTCCCCCAACCTTCTCTGAGCCTTCGGGGTCCATGTGACCTGGCCATTTAGCCCATGGTGTGCAAAAAGTGCCTCTCAGAGGTAAAACAACCCAACCCAACCGGGTCAGCGTTGAGATTTATCTCCGCAAAATTCCCCGCTCTGCCCACGGTCAGTAGGGGACACCGATGGGCTTGGAAAGGCCGCCGTCCGTCGGATGGGACGTTAAGCCGTGGCCCCGTGTGCGGGAGAGTCATACCCTGTGCACGTTAAAGAACTCGCTGGATAGCCTTGACGGGAGGCTACCATCTGTCTCCGAACAGCTGTTCCAGTGGGTTCCCTCCCCCAACCTTCTCTGAGCCTTCGGGGTCCATGTGACCTGGCCATTTAGCCCATGGTGTGCAAAAAAGCGCCGCTCAGAGGTAAAACAACCCAACCAACTTATGTAAAGAGTGAGCCTTCACATTTCCACCACGACCGAAATTAAAACAAGAAAAGCGATCACTCACCTGTTGTCGATGTCTCTCGTCTGGGCTCTCTCTCAATTCCTTTCTTCAAATGGGGACGGCGAACTTTGCACATGCTCATTTAAATAACCACCTCTCATGACGTCACAGCTCCGTTATCTCAGGTAGAGTACCGCCTACGTAACGCGAAATGTTGTGACGACATCATTAGGATTGTGCTTTAAGCAAAAACAGGAAACTAACTTGTGAAGAGAGGACTTATTGGTTGCCTATTGGTATCTTTAATCTCTTTATTATGCTTTTCATGTGACGAGATGCGATGATTCTTTGTCTATGGATGAAATGATGAAGATTAGCCAACATCCGAAGCTTTAGAGAGCATGAGATAAAGAGGAGCAAGGGATGAGCCACTGATGCATAATGGAATCCCAAGGGAAACAGACTTGCATCCTCAATAATTGATGCGTTCTGTTTATTCTAAGGCGATTCGTTCTCTTGCGATTTAGAGGTCAACGGTGATGAAGTCGGATGATTCGAACGCCATAGTCACGTAAGGCTCACTCATCTCTGTTGATAACAACTCCCCCCCCCCCTAACACAAAGAAAGCCGTTTTTCCTTCATCAATTTGTTACAGTTTCAACGCAGTCTGTATTAAATCCTGCAGTTGATGATGAATATTTCAGTTGGGAGAGGGTGGTTGCAGATGCGAGATGCAAGCAGATTAGGAACTTAGTAAACAGATAAACAATGAAGGAAATAAACATGCATTTGCTTCAGTATTAATTATGCAGTTGTTTTGCAGGAGGACAAGGTTGGGTTGTTTTACCTCTGAGCGGCATTTTTTTGCACACCATGGGCTAAATGGCCAGGTCACATGGACCCCGAAAGCTCAGAGAAGGTTGGGGGAGAGGACCCACTGGAACAGCTGTTGGGAGACAGATGGTAGCCTCCCGTCAAGGCCATCCAGTGTGTTCTTTAACGTGCACAGGGTATGGCTCTCCCACACACGGGGCCACGGCTTAACGTCCCATCCGACGGACTGCGGCCTTTCCAAGCCCATCGGTGTCCCCTACTGACCGTGGGCAGGGCGGGGAATTTTGCGGAGATAAATCTCAACGCTGACCCAGCTGGGACTAGAACCTGGGAACTACAGATTACGAGCCTGGCGCGCTACCGACTGAGCCACCCCCGCCCCAGGAGGACAAGGAATATTCAACTACAGAGAGATACATATAGGTAGGGAACGCTAAGGCTGGACTTGGTTGCATCTATATAAGTTTTTTAAATAAGATTGTTTTACCTCTCAGAGGCACTTTTTTGCACACAATGGGCTAAATGGCCAGATTACAATGACTCCAGGGTCTCAGAGAAGGTTGGGGAGTAGGAGACCTACTGGACAACTGTTAGGAGACAGATGGTAGCCTCTCGTCGAGATCATCCAGCGTGTTCTTTAACGTGCATAGGGTATGGCTTCCCCGTAAATGGAGCCACGGCTTAACGTCTCATCAGACGGAGGGCGGCCTTTCGAAGATCATCGTGTCCTCTACTGATGGAGGGCAGGGCGAGGAGTTTTGCGGGGATAAATCTCAATGCCGGCCCAGGTAGGACTCGAACCTAGGAACTGTATATAACGGACTTAGCACGCTACCGACTGACCGGCCCACTTGCACAAACATTCCAAGGTACAGTCGCTCAAAAAAGTATCCGAACACTATGGTTGATTACAGAATTCAGAAAAAACATCTGGCAACGATTTGTTTAGAAATTAGTGATCTGGCAACTTTCGTGTCACGTGATTACAGAATTCAGGAAAAATATCTGGAGCGTGTACAGCAACTGTATACGCTCCAGTTACCGTTCACAGCAAACTGGAGCGTGTGCAGTTACTGCACACGCTCCAGTTTGCTGTGAACTGTAACTGCACACGCTCAATATTTCCGTGAGTGAGCCCACACGATCTAGTATCAAAGTAATATGACCACCTACAGTCGTTCAAAAAAGTATCCGAACACTACGGTTGATTACAGAATTCAGAATAAACATCTGGCAACGATTTTTTTAGAAAATAGTGATCTGGCAACCTTCGTGTCACGTGATTACAGAATTCAGGAAAAATACCTGGAGCTTGTACAGCAACTGTACACGCTCCAGTTACCGTTCACAGTAAACTGGAGCGTGTACAGTTACTGCACACGCTCAATATTTCCGTGAGTGAGCCCACACGATCTAGTATCAAAATAATATGACCACCTATAGTCGCTCAAAAAAGTATCCCAACACCATGGTTGATTACAGAATTCAGGAAAAAATGTCTGGCAACGATTTTTTTAGAAATTAGTGATCTGACAAACCTTCGTGTCACGTGACACGAAGGTTGCCATATCACTAATTTCTAAAAAAATCGTTGCCAGATATTTTTTCTGAATTCTGTAATCAACCATAGTGTTCGGATACCTTTTTTGAGCGACTGTACCTTTGGAGCATGCCACAATTCAACGGGCTTGCTCCGATTCCAGCTGAAAATTAAAATACCATGAATAATAAGGTGTTAAGGACTTCAAAGAACTTTACAAGGCAAGTAATATTGAAACCTTGTTACTAATGATTTAGCTAGCATTTTGTTTTAAATGTGGCGGCAGAAAAATATACTTAGATCTACAAAAATGGTTCGATCGCTTGGGGCTGAAAAAAATATAAAATCAGTTGTAATGACAAAAAGGAAAAGCAAATCACTTGAAGTAACAAAACAAATTTGTAATGGGGGGGGGGGGGAGAGGCACATCAGGATTTTAAAGTCCTGCCTGAGCTAAATAAATCGTAAATAAATTAGTAAATAAGGAAGTTAATAAATAATGTTAATAATACTGATTCGAATTAGTGAATTTTGCGTTTTATGCTACCACCTTTCTTTACGTGTAATGTAATTTTTAACACGCTTATATGTTATAAAAAAAAACTTAATAGCCAACTAAGATCAAAATAATTCATTGGCTGTATAACTAGCACCTGCTTCAGGTTTGTGAATTTATAGCAGTTTCATAGACTGTTTTCTTACAAATTCAAAGATACTTAGGTTCGGAGAAAATAGCAATCTGTATTTAAAATTCAGCTGGCTTTCAGAATGCAAAGCACCAACTGGTTCTTACACTTGAACTGGGTACGTCACTTCTTTTGCACACAATGGGCTAAATGGGCAGGTCACAAGGAACCCAGAAGGTTCAGAGAGGGTTGGGAGAGGGGACCCACTGGAACAGCTGTTGGGAGAGAGATGGTAGTCCCCCGTCAAGGCCATCCAGCGTGTTCTTTAACGTGCACAGTGTATGGCTCTCCCGCACACGGGGCCACGGTTTAACGTCCCATCGGACGGACGGCGGCCTTTCCAAGCCCATCGGTGTCCCCTACTGACCGTGGGGCAGAGCGGAGAATTTTGCGGAGATAAATCTCAACGCTGATCCAGCTGGGACTCGAACCTGGGAACTGGAGGTTACGAGCCTGGAGCGCTATCGACTGAGCCCACATCCCTCCCCCTCCCTGGAATTAGGGATTATCATCTGATGTAGGCTGTGTGAAATTCCCAGTATTTTGTTATTGCCTTTCAGTTTACCTCAGCAGAAACCCTTCAAAGCAAATAGTTAATAACCTCACTTAATTCATCCCTGTAAGCTAAAAACAGCTCGGTGGAACGCGTGAAAAAAACTGACTTCAAGCACTGCAAAGTTTCATCTGAAAACCCCCCCCAACCCCCCTTCTTCCAGTTTCCGTTGCCAGTCGCAGCGGAAGTAGCTTTAATGTTCTCTAGGAGCACCTTGTTATCGTCCAGCTCCATCCCCACAAGTGGGTAAATGGCGAACAAATAGGCTTTGAGCTTTTTGCCGGATGTGCCGTCATTTCCTGTTTAGCTACTGGACGAAGTGTAACCTCAGCTGTCGAGGAACAGATGCTCGCTCGAGGAGAACTTTGCAAGGGGGAGGGGGAATGTAATGAGCCACTTTCAGTCTCCAATTATGTATTAACGCCCTTCATGTGGAAGAAATATCGCTCAATGACGTCATCACTCAACTACTCAGCTTACACCAATCATGAGGAACTATATAATTTAAATGACGTTCTTTAATGACAAGGAAGTTGGAACAAATACTCTGGTTTCTATGAATTAAGATACAACTCAATGCTATGTGAATGGGAAGCTAACATCAAACCATAAACCTTCTAAAATAAGTTTTTTTTTGTTTTGAAAAATGGGTTGGGTTGTTTTACCTCTGAGCGTCACTTTTTTGCACACCATGGGTTAAATGGACAGGTCACAAGGACCTCGAAGGCTCAGAGAAGGTTGGGGGAGGGGACCCACTGGAACAGCTGTTGGCAGACAGATGGTAGCCTCCCGTCAAGGCCATCCAGTGTATTCTTTAACGTGCACAGGGTATGGCTCTTCCGCACACGGGGCTACAGCTTAATGTCCCATCCGAAGGACGGCGGCCTTTCCAAGCCCATCGGTGACCCTTACTGTCATGCCCACGTAATTTTATTACGTGGCCAAGACTTTATAGGCTTCGGGACGACATGAGATTAAGCTTCATTTTAAATAGTAACATTTTCGACTGCCTTCATTTTTGTGTCCAGTTCAACGAAGAAGAACTCGGCCGCAGTCCCCGAACTTTCCAGATTGAGCCTTGAACCCCAGATGGCAGTGTAGCTACGTGACATATCTTGTAAACAACGTTGGCCGGAGGGGAGCTGAGATTCGCACCTCGGCTACTCCGGCCAATCCCGTACAGCCACGCATGCACGGAGGTGACCTCCCCAAAATGTACGGTTGCTGACCTTTCACTGTGCCGGACCACTTTTCTGTTGTACATCAGCACCCACAGTCAATTACGCCTATGGACCTGATGATAAGAGGGCCGAGGCCCCCTTTACAAATAGGTCCAGATTAGATGTGAAATGTTTAAGAAGAAGAAGGAGGTGACCTCCACAAAGGGGACCAGCGGAAAAGGAAGAATTTTGGCGAAAACAATTCAGTCTCTTCTCGTCCGGGCTGTATGGTCGGTAGCAATGGTCTTCTCCAGTCAGCAGAATCCCGAAGTGTGAACAGTATGTGCGGGGCAAGCGCTAAGCAGCCTCGGCTCCCAGCAACTTGGAGCGCAGCGGCCCAGTAATCGCCTTCCCGAGGGACACCTGATTTGCCGAGGTAAGGGGGTACCGTACTGTGCTGTACTGTAATGAACTGGCTCCGCTTTTCTTTTGCATTTGAATGTATTTCTGTGAACGGCCGGCACGGCAACTAGAGTAAAACTGTTTTAATTGTTAGGGACTGCCAGAGTCACGAGCAAGTAGCTCTTTATTATGGACTGTCGATCAAAATACTGGTTCGAGTCCCAGCTGGGTCAGCGTGATTTATATCCGCAAAATTTCCCCGCCCTGCCCACGGTCAGTAGGGAACACCGATGGGCTTGGAAAGGCCGCCGTCCGTCGGATGGGACGTTAAGCCGTGGCCCCGTGTGCGGGAGAGCCATACCCTGTGCACGTTAAAGAACACGCTGGATGGCCTTGACGGGAGGCAACCATCTGTCTCCCAACAACTGTTCCAGTGGGTCCCCTCTCCCAACCTTCTCTGAGCCTTCGGGGTCCTTGTGGCCTTGCCATTTAGCCCATGGTGTGCAAAAAAGTGCCACTCAGAGG
Source organism: Ryuthela nishihirai (assembly GCA_038380435.1). NCBI lineage: Eukaryota > Metazoa > Arthropoda > Arachnida > Araneae > Heptathelidae > Ryuthela > Ryuthela nishihirai. The sequence continues at coordinate 29,652,732 of JAWZYU010000026.1, forward strand.
TAAAACAATCCAATCCAATGATAAAAATACTTGTAAGTTTTCTAAATTGAAAGGGGCCATGCTAGAGACATTGTTGAATCTGTCCCAAAAGTGGGAACTGCACATGTGTAGAATGTTTGAAGGTAATTTTGTTAATAAATGTGTATTTTATTGTTAACTGAAAAATTATCTCAGTTCTCATTATTGCAAATATCTGTTAGCTTGATTGTGTGTCCAGGAATTTACTTTGATTGTTACAACAAGGAACGCATCACGGCATGAAAGTTGTGCCGTCCTAAAAATATACAAGAGGGGTGCACAACAGTGGCTCAGTCGGTAGCGCGCCAGGCTCGTAATCTGTAGTTCCCAGGTTCCAGTCCCAGCTGGGTCAGCGTTGAGATTTATCGCCGCAAAATTCCCCGCCCTGCCCACGGTCAGTAGGGGACACCGATGGGCTTGGAAAGGCCGCCGTCCGTCGGATGGGACGTTAAGCCGTGGCTCCGTGTGTGGGAGAGCCATACCCTGTGCACGTTAAAGAACACGCTGGATGGCCTTGACGGGAGGCTACCATCTGTCTCCCAACAGCTGTTTCAGTGGGTCCCCTCCCCCAACCTTCTCTGAGCCTTCGGGGTCCATGTGACCTGGCCATTTAGCCCATGGTGTGCAAAAAAGTGCCGCTCAGAGGTAAAACAACCCAACTCAACCTCTTCAGATAATCTGAATTCTTTGACTTCATTCTCTAAACTATCAATGGCAGAAAAAATGTTCATAATTTCTTCCTCCTTCAAAATTTTCGTTTATGAAAAGCCAGTTCAAGCAAAACAGTAAAATATAACAATTTAACTAAACTCTCTAAATTAAACCAAAATTATAACGGGAATTTTAGCAGCTGAAAAGTTCCAATCCCCATAATACTCTAAAAAATTGCACGTGATCCATTCTTTTCGTAGGCCTGTGTTAACCTGTTCCTTTTCGTTTAGCGCAAACATCTGAGTGACACTGGAACAAGGTTGGGTTGGGTTGTTTTACCTCTGAGCGGCAATTTTTTGAACACCATGGGCTAAATGGCCAGGTCACATGGACCCCGAAGGCTCAGAGAAGGTTGGGGGACGGGACCCACTGGAACAGCTGTTGGGAGACAGATGGTAGCCTCCCGTCAAGGCCATCCAGCGTGTTCTTTAACGTTGGGTTGTTTTACCTCTGAGCGGCACTTTTTTGCACACCATGGGCTAAATGGCCAGGTCACATGGACCCCGAAGGCTCAGAGAAGGTTGGGGGACGGGACCCACTGGAACAGCTGTTGGGAGACAGATGGTAGCCTCCCGTCAAGGCCATCCAGCGTGTTCTTTAACGTGCACAGGGTATGGCTATCCCGCACACGGGGCCACGACTTAACGTCCCATACGACGGACGGCGGCCTTTCCAAGCCCATCGGTGTCCCCTATTGATCGTGGGCAGGGCGGGGAGTTTTGCGGGGATAAATCTCAACGCTGACCCAGCTGGGACTCGAACAGGATAATAAATGATTTGAGATAAATACAACTTTCAATGAACGTTTTATTCATAACAAGGATTTTTTTTTCGGAACCAACCCCTATTTTTTTCAATAAATCTCGATTTGCAAGGTTTCGATTTATACGGTGACATCCCGGAACCTGTCTACGGTGTAAATCGTGGGATAGATACGAAAGCAGTTTAATAAAACGAGATTATATCCAAAAGAAAAGGAATTTAGAAAAAGAATGTTTCGAAAGGCCTAATAAAGATACGAAATCCATTTTTCCTCAGCGGACGTCATAATTCGAAAAGGAGCCATTCCTCGTCTTTTGCTCTCTCCCAAAAAAATTTGCTGGATTCACCCCTGATCTAAATTAAAAATTTTCAGATCTCCAGACCATTTAAGCCCAGAATTCCATTTAAAAATTCCCTTGCAGTGAATTTCGCATAACATAATCAATAACCAAAGAGGTTGGGTTGTTTTACCTCTGAGCGGCACTTTTTGTGCACACCATGGGGGGGGAGGGGGGGGGGGCTCAGTCGGTAGCGAGCCAGGCTCGTAATCTGTAGTTCCCAGGTTCGAGTCCCAGCTGGATCAGAGTTGAGATTTATCTCCGCAAAACTCCCCGCCCTGCCTACGGTCAGTAGGGGACACCGATGGGCTTGGAAAAGCCGCCGTCCGTCGGATGGGACGTTAAGCCGTGGCTCGGTGTGCGGGAGAGCCATACCCTGTGCACGTTAAAGAACACGCTGGATGGCCTTGACGGGAGGCTACCATTTGTCTCCCAAAATCTGTTCCACTGGGTCCCCTCCCCCAACCTTCTCTGAACCTTCGGGGTCCTTGTGACCTGGCCATTTAGCCCGTGGTGTGCAAAAAAGTGCCGCTCAGAGGTAAAACAACCCAATCCACACCATGGGCTAAATGGCCAGGTCACAAGGAAGGACCCCGAAGGCTCAGAGAAGGTTGGAGTAGGGGACCCAAGGTTGACTTTGGTTGACTGAAGGTTGGTTTGGAGACATAGTAACCTCCAGTCAAGGCCATCCAGTGCGTTCTTTAACGTGCACAGGCTCTCCCGCACACGGCTTAACGTCCCATCCGACGGACGACGCCTTTCCAAGCCCATCGGTGTCCCCTACTGACCGTGGGCAGGGCGGGGAATTTTGCGGAGATAAATCTCAACGCTGACCCCGCTGGGACTCGAACCTGGGTACAGATTACGAGCCTGGCGCGCTACCGACTGAGCCACCTCCACCCCTAACCAAAGAGGAAAGGAGACAAAATGCACCCTTGTCGAACACCAGAAGCAATGCTACAAGCTTTACCAACTCTCACACATGACTCGGTGCTCTTATAGAGAGCTACCATTACGTTAATTAACTTATCAAATGTGCCATACGATCAACCATGTAAAAATGCGAAAGTAGTGTTGAATGTCTAGTGCAGTTTTTAGAAGTATCATCCAGTAGTGCCAAATATCAATTAATCTGGGGCCAAAGTCCCAAAGGTGGTGGACTATTGGAATTGCACTGCATTAAGCATGTATATATATATAACACACGTTTAAAAAAGGTTTTTGAAAGACCATTTAAAGAGTGAGAAATATTCTACATTGAAACGGTATAAGTTTTGATCCAGTCACTTGATTATTTCCTCCGCAAAACTCCCCGCCCTGCCCACGGTCAGTAGGGGACACCGATGGGTTTGGAAAGACCGCCGTCCGTCGGATGGGATGTTAAGTCGTGGCCATGTGTACGGTAGAGGCATACTCTGTGCAGGTTAAAGAACACGCTGGATGGCCTTGATGGGAGGCTACCATCTGTCTCCCAACAGCTGTTCCAGTGGGTCCCCTCCCACAACCTTCTCTGAGCCTTCGGGGTCCATGTGACCTGGCCATTTAGCCCATGGTGTGCAAAAAAGTGCCGCTCAGAGGTAAAGCAACCCAACCCAACTTAATTATTTCAAAAGCACCAAATATTTTCTTATTGTTTTTTTTTTTCGTTTTTATTAATTATATTTGTATGCATAAATATCCATGTTAAAGTAGCCATTCTTGATGATCGGAATTTGAAAGTGTAAATGGTTTTATTTCAGCCGATATGAGCTTAATTACATAAGAGTGAAAACATGTTTCTTCGGGTAAGTAATCATAGTACGTTAGATCAAAAATGTTATTTATTATGATCTGATACAGAAACTGAACATTGGGCAAAAACATTAACTACAAGAAATCTTTCACTGTTCTTCGTAAGACAAGCACAAGTGGGTAGAAAAGACTCGAGCATTCCCAGTGTTGCCAAAAGCAATCTCAGAAAAAAACATCTTATGACAGGAATCAATCTGATGACATCACGGATAAACTTCCATCAGAGATACCAAGGTGTCCGCTGGAGGAGAAAAACGTAAATATATATATTTACAAAATCGAAATTTCGGTAATATCATTTCACAAATGCTAAAGATCTTATATCACAAAGGCATTATTAAATAATAATGCCTAAGTAAATAACCCCTCAAGCAGCTGATTGTCACAGAGGTCTGACAGGAGACTGTCAGTTTATATGCCATAGTGGAAGGTCTGAGAGGATGGCAGGACCTCAGCAGAAAAGCACGTCCATGCCTTACCTGGTGCTGGAACCCAGGTCCCTTAGATCAGAAGCCCAGCGCGCTAACCACTCGGCCATGAGAAAGCTAATATTTAATACGTTTGCTTTTTATAAGCCTTCCCGTGGCCAAGTGGTTAGCGCGCTTGGCTTCTGATCTACGGGACCTGGGTTCGAGCCCCGGGTAAGGCACGGATGTACGTGTTTTTCTGCTGAGGTCCTGCCATCCTTTCAGACCTTCTACTATGGCATATAAACTGACAGTCTCCTGTCAGACCTCTGTGGCAAGCAGTTACTTGAGGGGTTATTTATTATTAAATATTAATTCCTGTTTGTGTCGTTTTTCTGCTGAGGTCCTGCCATCCTCTCAGACCTTCTACTGTGGCATATAAACTGACAGGCTCCTGTCAGACCTCTGTGGCAAGCAGCTGCTTGAGGGGGTATTTATTTATTTATTAATTGCTTTTTATAAAAAGCAAATAGAGGAATGGATGTGTGAAACATAAGTGAGGAGGGGTGATGTTGAAAATTTTAAATGTGAGGTCCCACAGTTCCCATTTTTTTGTTTCAAAGCATTTTTTATTTTGCTATAAAAATGTATTTGCTTTAAATATAACCTTCAGAATGAAAAATAAAACACAAATATTATACAGGGTGTCTCCAAAATGTCTAGTTAAATTTTATGAACTGTTCTACTGTGCTTAGTGATAAAAGCATTTCCTATGAAACATTTAGGCCAGAAATGCTTTCCTTCCGAATTATAGCACATTTTGAGAGAGCAAGTAAGGCAGTCGCTCAAAAAAGTGTCCGAACACCATGGTTGATTACAGAATTCAGAAAAAATATCTGGCAACGATTTTTTTAGAAATTAGAACCTTCGTGTCACGTGACACGGTTGCCAGATCACTAATTTCTAAAAAAATCGTTGCCAGATATTTTTTCTGAATTCTGTAATCAACCATGGTGTTGGGATACTTTTTTGAGGGACTGTAGGTGGTCATATTATTTTGATACTAGATCGTGTGGGCTCACTCACGGAAATATTGAGCGTGTGCAGTTACCGTTCACAGCAAACTGGAGCGTGTGCAGTAACTGCACACGCTCGTTTGCTGTGAACGGTAACTGGAGCGTGTACAGTTGCTGTACACGCTCCAGATATTTTTCCTGAATTCTGTAATCACGTGATACGAAGTTTGCCAGATCACTAATTTCTAAAAAAATCGTTGCCAGATATTTTTTCTGAATTCTGTAATCAACCATAGTGTTCGGATACTTTTTTGAGCGACTGTAGGTGGTCATATTATTTTGATACTAGAGCGTGTGGGCTCACTCACGGAAATATTGAGCGTGTGCAGTTACCGTTCACAGCAAACTGGAGCGTGTGCAGTAACTGCACACGCTCCAGTTTGCTTTGAACGGTAACTGGAGCGTGTACAGTTGCTGTACACGCTCCAGATATTTTTCCTGAATTCTGTAATCACGTGACACGGTTGCCAGATCACTAATTTCTAAACAAAATTGTTGCCATATATTTTTTCTGAATTCTGTAATCAACCATAGTGTTCGGATACTTTTTTGAGCGACTGTACGATGTTAGGTAAATTTACATCATTTGCTTCTTTGACGACACAGTAGATATATGCAAATGTCCGATTTCGAACCCGCTAGATTTCCTCTTATGGAGACATCAAGGCTGAATGTTTACGCTACCCCGGTTCCTAATACAACAAACTCTCCGCAAACGGATCGTGGTGCGTGTGAAAGAATTCAGAACACTCTAATGTAGATTTACGTAATTGTTCTTAACGATCACTTATATTGATCACAGTATGCTGTAATAACTGGAATAAAAACTAACATCACAAACTTTCTTACTTGCATTCTGAAAATGTGCTATAACTCTGAAAGAAAGAGTTTATGGCCCAATATTCATAGGAACTTTTATCGTCATTATGCGCAGTAAAATTTTACTAGACCTTTTGGTTTGGTTTATCTCTGAGCGGCACATTTTTGCACACCATGGGCTAAATGGCCAGGTCACATGGACCCCGAAGGCTCGGAGAAGGTTGGGGGAGGGACCCACTGGAATAGCTGTTGGGAGACAGATGGTAGCCTCCCGTCAAGGCCATCCAATGTGTACTTTAGCGTGCACAGGATATGGCTCTCCCTCACACGGGGCCACGGCTTAACGTTCCATCCGACGGACAGCGGCCTTTCCAATCGCGTCGGTGTCCCCTACTGACCGTGGGCAGGGCGGGGAATTTTGCGGAGATAAATCTCAACGGTGACCCAGCTGGGACTCGAACCTGGGAACTACATATTGCGAGCCTGACGCGCTACCGACTGAGCAATCCCGCCCCTAAAGGCTCAGAGAAGATTGGGGGAGGGACCCACTGGAACGCTGTTGGGAGACAGATGGTAGCCTCCCGTCAAGGCCATCCAGCGTGTTCTTTAACGTGCACAGGGTATGGCTCTCCTGCACACGGGGCCATGGCTTTTGAAGCCCATCGGTGTCCCCTAGTCACCGTGAGCAGGACGGGGAGTTTTGCTGAGAAATCTCAACGCTGACCTAGCTGGGACTCAAATCTGGGAACTGCAGATTACGAGCCTGGCTCGCTACCGACTAAGCCACCCCCGCCCCCACCTTTTGGAAACACGCTTTATAATAAAGGTGACAAGGAGGTGAATACGAGAAAGTGGAGAGCGCACTTACTGCGCCATTCTAAATAAGGACGATAATTATTTTTTAAGACAACGCGAAAAAAAAATGCTTAAATTGAAAATATTACCTATTAGTGGATCACCAAAACAGTATGGACGGGGCTTAATCATCATCAGGTTGACTCTGTCGGTAGCGAGCCCCTGCACACCACACTTTCGAACACCCCATCCTGCAGCAAAAAATAGTTCCCGCGAGACAGGATTTATAGCGCTGAAAATCGAGAAACCTGTTTCTTGATTTGAACAGTTCCAACAACGCACTCGCTGTTTCAAATACAAGTCTGGACTTGGCGGTTGTGGCTCAGTCGGTAGCGCGCCAGGCTCGTAATCTGTAGTTCCCAGGTTCGAGTCCCAGCTGGGACTGAGTCCAGATTTATCTCCGCAAAATTCCCCGCCCTGCCCACGGTCAGTAGAGGACACCGATGGGCTTGGAAAGGTCGCCGTCCGTCGGATGGGACGTTAAGCCGTGGCCCCGTGTGCGGGAGAGACATACCCTGTGCACGTTAAAGAACACGCTGGATGGCCTTGACGGGTGGCTACCATCTGTCTCCCAACAGCTGTTCCAGTGGGTCCCCTCCCCCAACCTTCTCTGAGCCTTCGGGGTCCATGTGACCTGGCCATTTAGCCCATGGTGTGCAAAAAAGTGCCGCTCAGAGGTAAAACAACCCAACTGGACTTGACGACAATAAAAAAAAAAATCAAATATGTTAAAAAATTTTAAAAATACATATTTTTCTGTATATGTCCTAAAAAGAAAACAAATGTTTTAAATATACCAATTATAAAATCACTTAATGAATTCATATTGACTTAAAAATACACTGCTCGACATTGAAAGTGCCTCACCCATAAGGACATGCCGTACAAACATGCAAATAGAAGGGTGGGTGTGCACAGTTGAGATATTCAAATAATGATAATCCAGAGCCACATTGGCTCTGGATTATCATTATTTGAAGTCGTGTGAAACGACTTGTAATATTAGTATTTGAAGTCGTGTGAAGGTGGAAGTCATGTGAACGGTTGAGATTAGGTGGTTCTGCTTGGAAATTGTTCAGTAAAAGCCGAAAATGCCTGGTGAACGCTGTCAGCAGGTTTATTCCCATTTGAATGCTTTTGAGAGAGGAAGAATTATAGGCCTATGTGAAGCTGGGTGGACATCACGTCGTGTTGTTGCCCATCATCGTTGCAATGCACGAACTGTTGTCAACAGTGGCGAAATGAAGGTTCTAGCTTGTTTCACAGAGGGAGTGGTGCCACCCGACAGCAGGGCTTGATAAGCACTTTGTTCGACATGCTCGTTCATCATCACAGAGCACTGCAGGCGATATTCGAAGGGCTGTGTCAGCAGCCATGGATGTCCCCATAACGACCAGAACGGTAAACCGAAGTTTAAATGAGGCACACCTGAGCTCTAGGCAACTGTTACATCGACTGCAAACGATTGCTGTGCTCGTCTGGCTTGGTGTCGAAGTCGTGTGAACTGGGGTCACGAATGGAACACTGTTATGTTTAGTGATGAATTCCGTTTCTGTCTGGGTGCTGACGATCGACGGTCAGTGTATAGTGACAACCTGGCGAAAGGATGGATACAACTTTTGTGTGACCGGTACACCGCCCGTCAGCCAGGCATAATGGTATGGGATGCTTTTGGATATGACAGCAGGTCACCTCTTGTCCGCATCACGGGAACACTGACAGCTGCACGATACGTTAGCACAGTTCTGCAGCCTGTTTTGTTACCGTTCTTGGATGGCATGCAGCAGCCCATTTTCCAGCATGACAACGCCCATATACACACTGCTACGGTCTTCAGACAATGTTTGCAACATGTTCAAGTATTGCTATGGCCAGCACGATCTCCAGATTTATCCCCAATAGAAAATCTGTGGGACCCCATTGGATGACGAGTGCAATCCACTCACTAGTCGGAGCGGAATCTTGATGAATTATGGGAGCAAATGAACGCTGCTTGGTGTGCAATTCCTCAGGACCACATCCGTCGACTGTCCGACTCCATGCCACGCTGTATTGCCATTCACGGCTGTGCAACCACCTACTGAGGCAGTCACATTGTGCTGCATTATCTCATCTTCTAACCGCTGTAAGTGGCTATAAATTAAATCATGCCCTATCCCCTCACTCCTGGGGGCGGGGGTGGCTCAGTCGGTAGCACGCCAGACTCGTAATCTGTAGTTCCCAGGTTCGAGTCCCAGCTGGGTCAGCGTTGAGATTTATCTCCGCAAAATTCTCCGCCCTGCCCACGGTCAGTAGGGGGCACCGATGGGCTTGGAAAGGCCGCCGTCCGTCGGATGGGACGTTAAGCCGTGGCTCCGTGTGCGGGAGACATACCCTGTGCACGTTAAAGAACACGCTGGATGGCCTTGACGGGAGGCTACCATCTGTCTCCCAACAGCTGTTAGAGTGGGTCCCCTCCCCCAACCTTCTCTGAGCCTTCGGGGTCCATGTGACCTGGCCATTTAAGCCCATCGTGTGCAAAAAAGTGCCGCTCAGAGGTAAAACAACCCAACCCTCACTCCTTCTGGGTGGTGCAATTTCAACGTCGTGCAGTGTAAGATAAGACGCCAAAATTGATTTCTCTTACGAACTAAATTCACCTGCTGACGATTTTTGTTATCAATGGTATATTTTAGTCGTATTTTTCACTTTTTACGACGCATATAAGAAGACGGAGAGTTTTAAATTTTTGGTAATTGTCCCGAATCGCTACTAGGGGGTTGTTAAGACGCTCGATAGAACGGATAATGCTGCTCGAATTATTTTAAGTGTTGGCAATGCCCGCCAAAAACGCTTAATTTCGTAGTAATTACGGAAAAACGTTTCAAACGATACCTGGTAATGGCCATTATTTTATTCAACTGCTATCCGCCTGCCGTGCGATAAAAAAAAAAACAGAAGGAAAAATATATGATTCTAGATTTTTTATGTAATCCTTTAGACGATTTTCCTACAAATGCTGAAATCAGTAAGATTATACAAAACACACGCTAGAGAAGCTGTTTCTTGATGATGGCAATTTTAAACATTTTCATGGCGGGCATTCGACAATTATCCGCCTGCCGTATTATAAAAAAAGCACCAGAAGATAATAAATCATTGACTTTCTTTTTTCATATTGTAGCAAGCGATTTATTCCAAAATTTGAATCGGTATCGCCCCAGCAGTTATGGGACACCTGAGTTTTCAGTTATATAACGTACAGATTTAAAGGGCACATAACGTTTAATGCTTAGACAAAAAAAAAACACGAATAGAAAATAAATATTTAAGCCCCAAAATACAAACTCGACTCAACCTTTTTTTTAACAAAATGCCAGTAAATTCTTTGTGACTGGTCCCAGTTGAGATGAAGGTAGAAAACAATATGGCGGCTAAAAGTGTTTTAATGGAGTTAAAAAAGCGTCTTAAGCGACCCGAGTAGATTTTCAGTATTCAGAATTGCAAAATTTTTTAATTCATATATTTCATTTCCAGATCCTGACCTGTTTAGAGTTAAGTGCATTCCATTGGTATCAGCCATTTCGCTTAGTGCTGGTTCACAAGAATAAATTATCTCAAATATGACATTAGCTCAATGTAAAGCATTGTTGTTAATAAATGCACGATTCTGTAGAAAACTGGCTAATTACCGATAAAGAAAAAATCTTCTGACCACGAGGAAGGAATTTTAATTAAAAAACTGAGCCACTGACAAATTTGAACACCAAGCATTGTAATCATCTATCACCGTTTTTTTTGGACTTGTGTGCTGTAAATCTCAGGAGGCGACATCCAGCAGAAGTTATCCCACAATCGTCGAGTGAATGCTATTCAGGATTAACAGGATAAGTAAAAGCAATTAAAAAAGCTTACCACAACCCTCACACATTATAAAAATAACAGAGAACTCTGCCAGGGAATAAGTTTTATGTAAGTAATTAACTTATTGCAAAAAACACGAACGGATAATTCCATCATAACTGGAGCTCAATTTGTACTAATCGGTTGCCAGTTTCTTTTTTATTATATATTCTTTCGTTGCCTCAAATAAGAACAAAAAACAAATGAGGAAGTTTTTGATAAATATTTGCCCAGGGGAATAGATATTAATTTAAATATATCTTCAGTATCATATCATTAAAGAATTTATTATAATTACGTTGAGAATATTATAAAATAATGTTTCATTTGGATAGTTTTTTTTATGTTGTATTTCTGCTAATATCTTGCCATCCTTGCTGATTGTCTTTACTGTCTATTATAAATTGATTGGCTCTTGTGAAATCTATGTAGCAAGTGGGTGCTTGAACATTTTATGTTTCATTTTTAACCTTTGGGAAATAAATCGTGGGAGGTCAGTGAATTTCAAAAGTGGCTTAGAGTGGCAATTCTCGCTATCCTTGAGCAGCAAATGGGAGACTATGAGACTGCCAAGTTAATGATTCATTGATTAGGAATCATACAATTAATAGTATGACCTATGACTACGTGACCATTCACCCTATATTTTAAATTACAGTCCTATATATATTTTAGCGAATATTTTATAAATATATAGGACTATCTATATTTTAGCGCTTTGTTCTATATATTTATAAAATATTCGCTACATGTTTTTATCCTATTTTTCGAACTGTCTTTTAAAAGTCTGATACCAAATTAAAATCGATCTTTTTGCCACTAATAGATAAATTTTTCTTGATGTGATTGGGTAATTAATAACACAACTGTAATATTTATAATCCAGAATTATTTAATTGCTTTAAACTATTAAATAATTCTTGAAATAGTGCGAATCATTAACAAATTAAAAGTTATTTTATTGACAGGATTGTTCTTTTTTACGTTTATTAAAAAATGAAATATATGTATAGATAAATATCCTAAAAGCTCTAAAACAAATTTTATCACTTTTCGAGAATGACTCTGCTGGACATAGCATTCGAATAATAAAAATTGACGAAAAATTAGTATTAATGACAAATATTGCCAGAACAATATTTTTCAATAAGTGTTCTATATTTTCCTTGAAAAGAAAAATTATCACCGTATCCGTGACGTATGTTCATTAGCATATTATCTCTGAGAACCGACCGTCAAATATAATAATAATTTATTTTATGCAGGGGGCTATAGTAAAGCCAAGATACAGGTAATTTTGCATATTAATTTAAACGTTGAAGTGGCTTGATGCCCCAGAGTCAACAGCTCCCTCAGTTTTCCCACTTGTTTGCTATTATGCCACTAGCTTTTAGAAATGTCTGAACTATCGAAAGGGATTAGAAAAAGGTGACAGAATTTGTTTTATTCTTTCATCTTGTGCAGGAAAGGTTGAAGGGCATATCTCTTCTACTTCAATGCAGATTTTTTAGGGGAAAGTGGGTGGTAATTTTTTGTTGAAAAGTAAAGTTTACTGAGTTACAAAAATATTAATGTATGATTTTTACATACGAAAAATGGTTCTTTCAAGACATTCTCTCTATTACACTGATGTTCAAATAAAGAATTATGGACAAAAGTGAATATAATTAGAAATGGTTTTCAAGAAATGTGTTCAAGAACACTAAAACGGTAAGAAAAATTATATTTTATTCATGGCACGATATCTTTCCATAAGAAATTAAATGTCGTATGTAAAGGTACTGTGATATGGCTGATTAACACCAAATGGGAAAGTGACGAAATCGTGTAATATGCATGTATCCTGCATATGAAAGAAGGAGTTCCCATAAAGGAGGTGCTGAAATTAGGAGACAGAAGATGTTAATAAAGCTTATGATCCTCCCCTCTAACAGCCATATACCTCAAGCAACGTATTTGCATACTACTGACTACGCTGTTGATTAGGGTTTGTAGTAATAAAGACCACACTTCCCCAACAAAAGATCCGAGCTCGTGGAAGGCTCTGGAATATGGTTGGCGTTTTTCTCTTTAGTGCTGTTCCATACATACTCAATTGGATTCAGATCAAGGAATCTGACTGGCCTATGATTATTTTCACTTTCAAGGAAATTCAACCACATGATCCCTACGAGGACGGGCATTACTTAGATGTATGTGTGTATATATATTATAGAGAGAGTATGTATGTGTATCTGATTGTTCAACATCTCATCCTAGACGGTCAGAGGTAGGACCGCCAAAATTCGTCTACAGCGTAATAGCTTCAACCCTTCAAAATTTGGGCCACTCACAAAAGTTGGCGCGAAACAGCTGCTCAAGAACTTGGCACATCAATAACGTATTATTCTATTAATAATTTTCGACTCACCATTTATAAGTGGTGGCGAACCTTTTTACGTGTGGGTGTCAAAAATTTACAAATAATATTTATCGAGTTCCTGACGTGCCGGGCAGTTCTTAATAGAGGAAAAAATTAATAAAAAATTAATTATGCAGAATTTTATTGAGGCAAGTTTCAAAATTAACATATAATTTCATAAAGGTGTACTCATAACTTGTCATATAAAATTGAAAATCAATTATTTATTAATGAGATTTTTGCTGTTGTACATTGGATGACAAATGCTTTATATCAGGTTCATATTTCGTCACTTTTAGTAATACACACGCTAAACTAGATTCATCCGTCATTCTCTTTGTTAAAATGTCTATTATAAAATTCATTTCGGAAAATAATGACTCAAAGCATATGTAGAGGAGAAAATTGATAATATAGCGTCGCTAGTGTTTTTTGACAACTAAATGTTTCGGGAATGGCATTCCAAGTTCTCTCTATTTCGCCATCTGCATTTTTTTTTTATATAAGCCGAATAATCGATCATTTTCAATTATTTCCAGTCATTTCTCAAATCGACAAACTTCTGTTTCCATATAGAACTGAACTGAAAAATCGACTAATTGCATTTCTGTATCTTCCAAATTCAGTACTCGAAAATCTCCAAATTGAGTTTATCTGCTGACGTTGTGTCCGAATGTAAAATAAATTTTGATGTTTCTGCAAATTGCCTGAACTGTGTAAATCTTTAAGAAAAATCTCCGTACGGTCGCAAATATAACAAAACAATCAACCATCCGCAACAACACTGTCACACATTATGCACAAATTTCGCATACACGCACATTGCTAACGATGCGTAAAAATGGCCACATTCAATTTTAAACGCATCACGTGATCAGATTCGCCTTCTCTATTTCTATGGTGTCGACTGACGCCAGGAAAAGTCGGGCGGGGTGGCTCAGTCGGTAGCGCGCCAGCCTCGTAATCTGTAGTTCCCAGGTTCGAGTCCCAGCAGGGTCAGCGTTGAGATTTATCTCCGCAAAAATTCCCCGCCCTGCTCACGGTCAGTAGGGGACACCGATTTGCTTGGAAAGGCCGCCGTCCGTCGGATGGGACGTTAAGCCGTGGCTCCGTGTGCGGGAGAGACATACCCTGTGCACGTTAAAGAACACGCTGGATGGCCTTGACGGGAAGCTACCATCTGTCTCCCAACAGCTGTTCCAGTGGGTCCCCTTACCCCAACCTTCTCTGAGCCTTCGGGGTCCATGTGACCTGGCCATTTAGCCCATGGTGTGCAAAAAAGTGCCACTCAGAGGTAAAACAACCCAACCCAGGAAAAGTCGTATTTGTTTCTTTCGTGTAAACAAAATTTTACTTGTACATATTGTAACAATTAAAAAAAAAATGCATAATTTATAAGCGCATAAAATGATATCACCTGTAAATCGTTCACGTCCCAGCAAAATTTTTGAACGTGCCACAGGTTCGCCACCACTGACCTAGTCGATGGTAGCGCCCCAGAGATTTCGAACACTTGCTGCTGGCTCATTCCTGACACCCACGGCAGCTGGGAATCCGATTTCTGAATCTTGCACGGCCAGAATTTAGTGGGACCACCATAACAAAATTTGGAACTGATCGGTGTAGTATGTGCGGAATTAAGCCGATCCGAAAACTTTCCCTCACATGAACGAGTGGCTTCCGACCGGTTACGAATACGTCTGCTACTCTGAGTCATTATATCAGAGCCTTCTGTTTATTGCTGAGCAGAATGACTCCCTCAAAATGTGGAACTCTGTACTACCAGTCAGCATTCATTACACTACTGCCACCAAAATGGTTCCTTTGATATTGCAGCGGTTGTGCGAGTTTCTTGTTTTCTCCAAATGACCATTGGGTTGGGTTGTTTTTCCTCTGAGCGCACTTTTTTTGCACACCATGGGCTAAATGGCCAGTTCACAAGGACCCCGGAGGCTCAGAGAAGGTTGGGGGAGGGGACCCACTGGAACAGCTGTTGGGAGACAGATGGTAGCCTCCCGTCAAGGCCATCCAGCGTGTTCTTTAACGTTGGGTTGTTTTACCTATGAGCGGCACTTTTTTGCACACCATGGGCTAAATGGCTAGGTCACATGGACCCCGAAGGCTCAGAGAAGGTTGGGGGAGGGGACCCACTGGAACAGCTGTTGGGAGACAGATGGTAGCCTCCCGTCAAGGCCATCCAGCGTGTTCTTTAACGTGCACAGGGTATGGCTCTCCCGCACACGGGGCCACGGCTTAACGTCCCATCCGACGGACGGCGGCCTTTCCAAGCCCATCGGTGTCCCCTAACTGACCGTGGGCAGGGCGGGAAATTATTCCGGAGATAAATCTCAACGCTGACCCAGCTGGGACTCGAACCTGGGAACTACAGATGACGAGCCTGGCGCGCTACCGACTGAGCCACTCCAGCCCCCCTCCAGATGAACACACGTCGAGAATCGGTGCTGAAACTGAATCTGGACTCACCTGTGAAAAATATGTCCACTGGCTTGGGTTTCAAAGGTGATGATGTAGACACCACGTTAAACGGGCTCTTTTGTTGTACGGGGTGGGAGGGAAAGAGTGGTCAAGCACTCATGTGCCCCGTGCATTTAAGATACATTAATCTAAGGGACCTGGGTTCGAGTCCAGGGTAAGGCATGGATTTACGAGTCGTTTTTATGCTAAGGTCCTGCCATCCTCTCAGACCTTCTAATTTGGCATATAAACTGACAGGCTCCTGTCAGACCTGTGGCAAGCAGCTGCTTGAGGGGGTATTTATTATTATTTATTATTAAGCCACAAGCCTAGCACATTGAAACTCCAACTATATGCTTAAAATGCAAATAGAAATGACGGTAATAAAAGCAGTTAAATTAAACTACAATTTTATTTAATATGAGATACAATTCTTGCTGTTTTTGTTCAAAATTGGCATCAGTTTTGAATATCGCAAATTTTCATTAGCTTTTCAAATTTGTGTCGAAAGAGTCAATTACTTACTAATAAAAATGTAAGAGCCAAGGGTTCTCGACCTTGCCCTAGATCATTTTAGTGTTAAAGACAGAAAAGGATCATCATGAGCAATAATGGTTGAGGAACTGCCTTGTTTCGTTCTATAATTAACCTCCTTTTTACTTGAAATTGTATACATAGTCTGCAGAGGACATTTTATAATACATTTATGACCCTGGATACCTCGTCCTCCATCTTATACAATCGTCTGTTCTTCAATCTCTCTGACACGGCCAAATCCAGTTGTTACTCTATTTAGAGCAAGGATTTTTGGCAAAAAAAACGAATGGTGACTGCATCCGATCCTTTATACTAATCCTAATTTACATGCTCGTGGTCACGTTGTTTAGTCCGTCCTATGGCCGAGTGGTTAGCACGCTTGGCTACTGATCTAAGGGACCTGGGTTAGAGCCCCGGGTAAGGCATGGCTGTTTGTGTCGTTTTTCTGCTGAGGGTCTGCCATCCTCTCAGACCTTCTACTGTGGCATATAAACTGACAGGCTCCTGTCAGACCTCTGTAGCAAGCAGCTGCTTGAGGGGGTATTTTTTTTTTGGTCAAGTTGTTTAAATATGCACACATTGTCGTGTCTCTCTAATTGCCCGATGCCAAAAACTTTGTCAAAACAAATGTTTTGGCTTGGGTCGAATAGAAAATGGGGCGGGGGTGGCTCAGTCGGTAGCGCTCCAGGCTCGAAATCTGTAGTTCCCAGGTTCGAGTCCCAGCTGGGTCAGCATTGAGATTTATCTCCGCAAAATTCCCCGCCCTGCCCACGATCAGTAGGGGACACCGATGGGCTTGGAAAGGCCGCCGTCCGTCGGATGGGACGTTAAGCCGTGGCCCCGTGTGCGGGAGAGCCATACCCTGTGCACGTTAAAGAACACACTGGATGGCCTTGACGGGAGGCTACCATCTGTCTCCCAACAACTGTTCCAGTGGGTCCCCTCCCCCAACCTTCTCTGAGCCTTCGGGGTCCATGTGACCTGGCCATTTAGCCCATGGTGTGCAAAAAAGTGCCGCTCAGAGGTAAAACAACCCAACCCAACAACGAATAGAAAAATATTGTGTTTCTTGTGGGCCTGTGTTGGTTTCTGCTGAGGTCTCGGCTTCCTCTCACAGATATTCTCTATGGCGCATTATACTGACAGGACTTCTGTGGCAAGCAACTGCTTGAGGAAATTTTTTCTTTTTTTAATAGTTGGGAGGGGGGAAGGGCGCAATACAAAGAACAAAAAAAATTAGCTTTGTTTATTAATATTCATTCCTCATATGTATAGATGCAAAATAATAATAATAAAGCAATTTAATATTGTTAAAAAGTTTAACGTCAAAACTGAACGTGGCTTGTGGAAGCAATCTGTTACGAGTAGAGAACAGGACTCGATTCCAGAAATGAACTGCTGAACATTCAGCTTCGATGACACTGTAGCTAGTTGTATAAAACATTTTTTAAATTTTATGCTCTCGTCTTATTAATTAATATAAAAATCGCTTTAGTAAAGTTTTACTTTATATTTTCAAATTTTCACACTGGCCTGATAAAATTGTTAAAAGGGCAGGAGTTTATGCACGCCTGCCACAATTTATTTTCCCCTCTTCTGCTATTGTATGTATCTGTATTATATGTGTGTATTGTTCTAAATGGGATTGTTTCTTAATTTGTTAGTCGTGGGTTAGATGTGCAAACTTCCCGTCGTATTTGGGGCGGGGGTGGCTCAGTCGGTAGCGCGCCAGGCTCGTAATCTGTAGTTCCCAGTTTCGAGTCCCAGCTGGGTCAGCGTTGAGATTTATCTCCGCAAAATTCCCCGCCCTGCCCGCGGTCAGTTGGGGACACCGATGGGCTTTGAAAGGCCGTCGTCGTCGGATGGGACGTTAAGCCGTGGCTCCGTGTGCGGGAGAGACATACCCTGTGCACGTTAAAGAACACGCTGGATGGCCTTGACGGGAGGCTACCATCTGTCTTCCAACAGCAGTTCCAGTGGGTCCCCTCCGCCCAACCTTCTCTGAGCCTTCGGGGTCCATGTGACCTGGCCATTTAGCCCATGGTGTGCAAAACAACCCAACCTGTCGTATTTTTACCCTTCAAACAGAAAGGGGATGATTATCGCAAGGAGGGGAGATAGAAATGCATAAAATAACAGACAAGTCTGACTGATAAACTGGCAGGAAGGAATAAGCTGAAGAAAATTGGCTTTGACGTGAGTGGGATTCGAACCCACGTCTCCTAGTAGCATGCCAGGTATGCTAGCCACTACACCAGATGGCGCCATGAGCGAATCAAATAAAAAATGTGGGAAAGTATATATGTCACATTAGCTGAAGAAAAAAACGTTAGTCGTTGATGGTGTAGTAGTTAGCATATCTGGCATGTTGCTAGGAGACTTTTGTTCGAATCCCACTCACTAGGAAACCAATTTTTTTCAGCTTACTATTTCTTGAGTCCCATGTCTACAGGGTTGAGTTGTTTTACCTGCGAGCGGCACCTTTTTGCACACCATGGGCTAAATGGCCAGGTCACATGGACCCCGAAGGCTCAGAGAAGGTTGGGGGAGGGGACCCACTGGAACAGCTGTTGGGAGACAGATGGTAGCCTCCCGTCAAGGCCATCCAGCGTGTTCTTTAACGTGCACAGGGTATGTCTCTCCTGCACACGGGCCCACGGCTTAACGTCCCATCCGACGGACAGCGGCCTTTCCAAGCCCATCGGTGTCCCCTACTGACCGTGGGCAGGGCGGGGAATTTTGCGGAGATAAATCTCAACGCTGACTCAGCTGGGACTCGAACCTGGGAACTACAGATTACGAGCCTGGCGCACTACCGACTGAGCCATCCTCGCCTTCTCCCATGTCTACAGGACATCACCTGTGATACTTTAATACTGAATGGCAAGGAAGGAGTTCATTTTGCGCTTTAAAAAGAGACATTGCTGTTCTCACAAACCCTAGAGAAAAGAGTTTTGTTTTGAAGAGAGAAGCCAGCATTGTAGGTAGAAGATTGGAATCCCTTTAACCCAGTGGTTCCCAACCTGTCATCCATTGAGTTATTCCAGGTGGTCTGCAGGGTTGTTCCAGGTGGACTGCAAGGTTATTGCAGATGGTCCACGAAGTTATTCCACGCAATCCATAGGGTTGTTCCAGGTGGTCCACTGGGTTATTCCAGGTAGTCCACTGGGTTATTCCAGGTAGTCCACTAGGTTATTCCAGGTAGTCCACGGGGTTATTACCGGTGTTCCATGGAGTTATTCCAGGTGGTCCACAGGGTTGTTCCAGGTGGACTGCAAGGTTATTGCAGATGGTCCACGAAGTTATTCCAGGCAATCCATGGGGTTGTTCCAGGTGGTCCACTGGGTTATTCCAGGTAGTCCACTGGGTTATTCCAGGTAGTCCACGGGGTTATTACCGGTGTTCCATGGAGTTATTCCAGGTGGTCTACAGGGTTGTTCCAGGTGGAATGGAAGGTTATTGCAGATGGTAAACGAAGTTATTCCACGCAATCCATAGGGTTGTTCCAGGTGGTCCACTGGGTTATTCCAGGTAGTCCACTGTGTTATTCCAGGTAGTCCACGGAGTTATTACTGGTGTTCCATGGAGTTATTCCAGGTGGTCCACAGGGTTGTTCCAAGTAGCCAGCAGGGTTTTTCCAGGTGGTCCTTATGGTTGTTACAGGTGGTCTGCGGAGTTATTCCCATTGGTATATTTGTGATCCGTGCGGTTGTTCCAAGTAATCTGTGGGGTTATTGCAGGTAGTCCGCTAAACGAAACAGTTTTTTTTATCTTTATTTAGCTCTAACGAATCATACAGCAAGAATAATGAGTTTTCTGATGACGGTTATATATTATGAATGCTTAATTTGTGCGTAATAAGGGAAACAATTTCTGGTCCGTAGGAATGAAATTTGATTTTTTCCTTTGACGAAACGTCCCTATTGGGGAACATTGATGAGTTGTTCACTGTCAGATTTCATAACGTGTCAAATTTTTTTCCTCATTGATAGTATTGCTTCAGTTTTGATTTACGATATTCGTCTTTAACTTCACCAATTTTAATATTTTTTACATTAATGTTAGGGATAACACTGCTACAGAAAAAAAAAGCAGCACCTGGAAGGATTAATGCCATTTTATTGAAACTCAGGCAGCTGTTAGCATACACTGAGATGTGAGACTGATTACATTATGAAAAAAATATGGAAAATTTCCACTTTACCTACCCGGGTTGGGTTGTTTTACCTCTGAGCGGCACTTTTTTACACACCATGGGCTAAATGACCAGGTCACATGGACCCCGAAGGCTCAGAGAAGGTTGGGGGAGGGGACCCACTGGAAAAGCTGTTTGGGAGACAGATGGTAACCTCTCGTCAAGGCCATCCAGCGTATTCTTTAATGTGCACAAGGTATGGTTCTTCCGCGCACGAATTTCACACAATGGGTAATGTGTCAGGTCAAAGGTTTATAAAAACCCCAAGGGAATGCGAAAAGGTTTTGGAAGGAGGTCAGTTAGACAGCTTTTAAGAGACAGATGGTAACCTCTCGTCAAGGTCATCCAGCGTATTCTTTAACATGCACAAGGTATGGTTCTTCCGCATACGGAATTTCACGCAATGGGTAATGTGTCAGGTCAAAGGTCATAAAAACCCCAAGGGAATGCGAAAAGATTTTGGAAGGAGGTCAGTTAGACAGCTTTTAAGAGACAGATGGCAACCTCTCGTCAAGGTCATCCAGCGTATTCTTTAACGTGCACAAGGTATGGTTCTTCCGCATACGGAATTTCACACAATGAGTAATGTGTCAGGTCAAAGGTCATAAAAACCCCAAGGGAATGCAAAAAGATTTTGGAAGGAGGTCAGTTAGACAGCTTTTAAGAGACAGATGGTAACCTCTCGTCAAGGTCATCCAGCGTATTCTTTAACGTGCACAAGGTATGGTTCTTCCGCATACGGAATTTCACGCAATGGGTAATGTGTCAGGTCAAAGGTCATAAAAACCCCAAGGGAATGCGAAAAGATTTTGGAAGGAGGTCAGTTAGACAGCTTTTAAGAGACAGATGGCAACCTCTCGTCAAGGTCATCCAGCGTATTCTTTAACGTGCACAAGGTATGGTTCTTCCGCATACGGAATTTAAACAATGAGTAATGTGTCAGGTCAAAGGTCATAAAAACCCCAAGGGAATGCAAAAAGATTTTGGAAGGAGGTCAGTTAGACAGCTTTTAAGAGACAGATGGTAACCTCTCGTCAAGGTCATCCAGCGTATTCTTTAACGTGCACAAGGTATGGTTCTTCCGCATACGGAATTTCACGCAATGGGTAATGTGTCAGGTCAAAGGTCATAAAAACCCCAAGGGAATGCGAAAAGATTTTGGAAGGAGGTCAGTTAGACAGCTTTTAAGAGACAGATGGTAACCTCGCGTTTAGGTTATCCATCGATGTCACCTTTCTCACCGAGGGAAATTGCAGAAAGAAATCTCAGTGCTCGCACAGTTCGGACTCGAATCTGAGAACTGCAGATTACGAATTTGGCAGGTTACCGACATGCTTAAAGATAATCTTCCAAACGCAAGTGAAAGATTTACATTCGTCAATATTATCTCAGTCCAAAATCTCTGGGGCGGGGGTGGCTCAGTCGGTAGCGCGCCAGGCTCGTAATCTGTAGTTCCCAGGTTCGAGTCCCAGCTAGGTCAGCGTTGAGATTTATCCCCGCAAAATTCCCCTCCCTGCCCACGGTTAGTAGGGGACACCGATGGGCTTGGAAAGGCCGCCGTCCATCGGATGGGACGTTAAGCCGTGGCCCCGTGTGCGGGAGAGCCATACCCTGTGCACGTTAAAAAACACGCTGGATGGCCTTGACGGGAGGCTACCATCTGTCTCCCAACAGCTGTTCCAGTGGGTCCCCTCCCCCAACCTTCTCTGAGCCTTCGTAGTCCATATGACCTGGCCATTTAGCCCCTGGTGTGCAAAAAAGTGCCGCTCAGAGGTAAAACAACCCAACCCAAAATCTCTTTTTGGGGCGGGGGTGTCTCAGTCGGTAGCGCGCCAGGCTCGTAATCTGTAGTTCCGAGGTTCGAGTCCCAGCTGGGTCAGCGTTGAGATTTATCTCCGCAAAATTCCCCGCCCTCCCCACGCCCAGTAGGGGACACCGATGGGCTTGTAAAGGCCGCCGTCCGTCGGATGGGACGTTAAGCCGTGGCCCCGTATTCGGGAGAGCCATACCCTGTGCACGTTAAAGAACACGCTGGATGGTCTTAACGGGAGGCTACCATTTGTGTCCCAACAGCTGTTCCATTGGGTCCCCTCCCCCAACCTTCTCTGAGCCTTCGGGGTCCTTGTGGCCTGGCCATTTAGCCCATGGTGTGCAAAAAAATGCCGCTCAGAGGTAAAACAACCCAACCCAAAATCTCTTCAGATATGGCATTATTCTAGACAACTTTTTGAATGACACTTATAAAGTACGAATTACACATGATGAGAATATCAGACTCCAGACCAATAATTATTTTCAAATCCCGAATTTTGTGAATAATTACGGTAAAAATCTTAAAGAGTAATAAAGTGCCGGAGATCTTCAACCAGTTACCAAGAGAAATCGTAGATCTAACTAATTTTAGTCAGGTTAAGTTAAAGGTTAAAAACTATTTAAAGAATGTCTGTTAATCTGTAATCCTGAGAAAACCTGTATCTATATGACTTGTGTTCTTTTTTAATATGTTCACTTATGTATGAAAACTAATGCTCATCAATATTTCCTGCAGTGGTTAGCGCGCTTGACTACTGATCTAAGGGACCTGGGTTCGAGCCCCGGGTAAGGCATGGATGTATGTGTCGTTTTTCTGCTGAGGTCCTGCCATCCTCTCAGACCTTCTATATGGCATATAATAATAATATATATATATAAATAATACATAATATATATAAATAATACATAATATATATAAATAGATATATATTATACATATATATATATATAAATAATATATATATATATAAACTGACAGGCTCCTGTCAGACCTCTGTGGCAAGCAGCTGCTTGAGGAGAGATTTTTATATTTTAAGCTATTAGCTTTGCGGGTCCAATGCATAAAATCCCTCTACATCTGTGTTTTGCGAGATGAGGATGATGATGAATAAATATATTATTATATTAAAAAAAGATAACTTTGCATCTTTTAGCGTGTGGAATACGAATTGACGTGATCGTGAATTTGCATTTAACCCAGTTCATAAACAATTTTCCCTGTAGAATTTATATTAATATATAAGAGGAACTTCATCATACGTGAGATGTAATTAACTAAAATATGCACTTTTTTTTGTCAAATGAACTGTCAGCCTTTACCTGAATGAAAAATTTATCCAACTGTTTATCCTGCGCATGCTCAGCTGCTTCTCCGCCTCTACTCTTTGGGTGGTGCTCCGAAACGCCATCGGTCACGTGATAGAGATGATCTCTCCTGGTCACGCACGTGCTCCTCCGGGAGAGAGCTCCACCATCTCATCGAGTAAAGTTACATGAAAAGCGATTTGAGATGCTTAGCGTTATAAGCGTTTCGTAAGTTTCTGTCTTCTTAAAACCATCAGCAACAACGGAGGTGGACTCACAGGAAAGTGAAGCGGGTGCAGTTACTGCACCCGCTTCACTTTCCTGTGAGTCCACCTCCGTTGTTGCTGATGGTTTTAAGAAGACAGAAATTTAGAGGAAATGCTTATAACGCTAAGCAGCTCAAATCGCTTTCTGTATAACCGTAGTCTGTTGGGTTGGGTTGTTTTACCTCTGTGCGGCACTTTTTTACACACCATGGGCTATATGGCCAGGTCACATGGACCCCGAAGGCTCAGAGAAGGTTGGGGGAGGAGACCCACTGGATCAGCTGTTGGGAAACAGATGGTAGCCTCCCGTCGAGGCCGTCCAGCGTGTTCTTTAACGTGCACAGGGTATGGCTCTCCCGCACACGGGGCCACGGCTTAACGTCCCATCCGACGGACGGCGGCCTTTCCAAGCCCATCGGTGTCCCCTACTGACCGTGGGCAGGGCGGGGAATTTTGCGGAGATAAATCTCAACGCTGACCCAGCTGGGACTCGAAGCTGGAAATTACAGATTACGAGCCTGGCGCGCTACCGACTGAGCCACCCCCGCCCCACCGTAGTCTATGAGAATAGTTATGGTGAAGTAAGGTTCAGGTCATTCGCTCTGAAGATTCTCATCTGTTCTCTTCCGATTTTTTTAGTGGAGCATAAACACCTGATCGGAAGTTAACACCTGATCTGTCAGTAGCGCGTCTGATTCATAATCTGCAATTCCCAGATTCGAGGCCCGTATCAGATTGAAATTTATCACCGCTAAACCGCAACCCATCCCTCACTGAGAAAGGGACACGGATAAGAAAAATGGCCGTCCTCCTTATAGTAGGTTAAGCCGTGGCTCCATGTGCGGAGAATCACTCCTTGTGCATGTTAAATAAAGCAAGCTGTAGACACCAACGTACAGAAATTGGCCTCCTTTTGTATCGTTTTACAAAGCTCCATAAGTTGATAAAACCTACAAAACTCTCCTGTAGGTACCAACCTAAAGAAATTGGCCTCCTGCAGGTACCAACCTAAAGAAATTGGCCTCCTGCAGGTACCAACCCAAAGAAATTAGCCTCCTGCAGGTACCAACCCAAAGAAATTGGCCTCCTACAGGTACCAACCCAAAGATATTGGCCTCCTGCAGGTACCAACCTAAAGAAATTGGCCTCCTGCAGATACCAACCCAAAGAAATTGACCTTCTGTAGGTATCAACCCAAAGAAATTCGTCTCCTGTAGGTACCACCCCAAAGAAATTCGTCTCCTTTAGGTACCACCCCAAAGAAATTCGTCTCCTGTAGGAACCAACCCAAAGAAATTGGCCTCCTGTAGGTACCAACCCAAAGAAATTGGCCTCCTGTAGGTATCAACCTAGAGAAATTGGCCTCCTGCAGGTACCAACCTAAAGAAATTGGCCTCCTGCAGGTACCAACCTAAAGAAATTGGCCTCCTGCAGGTACCAACCTAAAGAAATTGGCCTCCTGCAGGTACCAACCTAAAGAAATTGGCCTCCTGCAGGTACCAACCCAAAGAAATTGGCCTCCTGCAGGTTCCAACCCAAAGAAATTGGCCTCCTGCAGGTACCAACCCAAAGAAATTGGCCTCCTGCAGGTACCAACCCAAAGAAATTGGCCTCCTGCAGGTACCAACCCAAAGAAATTGGCCTCCTGCAGGTACCAACCCAAAGAAATTGGCCTCCTGCAGGTACCAACCCAAAGAAATTGGCCTCCTGCAGGTACCAACCTAAAGAAATTGGCCTCCTGCAGGTACCAACCCAAAGAAATTGGCCTCCTGCAGGTTCCAACCCAAAGAAATTGGCCTCCTGCAGGTACCAACCCAAAGAAATTGGCCTCCTGCAGGTACCAACCCAAAGAAATTGGCCTCCTGCAGGTACCAACCCAAAGAAATTGGCCTCCTGCAGGTACCAACCCAAAGAAATTGGCCTCCTGCAGGTACCAACCCAAAGAAATTGGCCTCCTGCAGGTACCAACCCAAAGAAATTGGCCTCCTGCAGGTACCAACCTAAAGAAATTGGCCTCCTGCAGGTACCAACCCAAAGAAATTGGCCTCCTGCAGGTTCCAACCCAAAGAAATTGGCCTCCTGCAGGTACCAACCCAAAGAAATTGGCCTCCTGCAGGTACCAACCCAAAGAAATTGGCCTCCTGCAGGTACCAACCCAAAGAAATTGGTCTCCTGTAGATACCAACCCAAAGAAATTGGTCTCCTGTAGGTACCATCCCAAAGAAATTGGTCTCCTCAACCTAAAGAAATTGGTCTCCTGTAGGTACCAACTTAAAAAATTGGTCTCCTGTAGGTACAAACTTAAAGAAATTGGTCTCCTGTAGGTACCAACCTGAATAAATTTGTCTACTATAGGTGCCGACATACTGAAGAACATAATTTTTTGAGTTCGGTCTATGCAGAACGTGCACTACAAAGTTTAAAATCTCACCGTCTGCCTTTCCATTCCCTTCTGGAAAAAGGATATCGACACAGACAAAGTTGAAGCCATTAAGCATCGTGATATCCTTTCATGGCTTTTCAATATAATATTCTTCATTTTCATGGATAATTAAGTTCTGTGTTTTATTTTCACCTTAAAGCTTACAAGAATTATTCATAATGATTTCAATATTAGATGACTGCCTTTAATTCAGAAAACTTTTTGAATGAGAACCAGATATTAATCTAGAAAAAAACAATGGCTCTCAAACTTTTTCTCGTCGTAGCACACATTAGGAGGGCATTCCAAAAGTTCTTCACACGTGTCTGTTGGTTGTTGGTGTTTTACTTCAGAGCGGCACTTTTTTTTTTGCACAAAATGGCCAGGTCACAAGGAGTCCGAATGCTCAGAGAAGGTTGGGGAAGGGGACCCACTGGAACAGCTGTTGGGAGATAAATGGTAGCCTCCCGTAAAGGCGTGTTCTTTAGCCTGCACAGGATATGGCTCTCCCACACACGGACCGCGGCATAACGTCCCATCCGACGGACGGCGGTCTTTCCAAGCCCATCGGTGTCCCCTACTGACCGTGGGCAGGGCGGGGAATTTTTGCGGAGATAAATCTCAACGCTGACTCACCTGGTCGTCAGATGGGACGTTAAGCCGTGATCCGTGTGCGGGAGAGCCATACCCTGTGCACGTTAAAGAACACATTGGATGGCCTTGACGAGAGCTACCATCTGTCTCCCAACAACCGTTCCAGTGGGTCCTCTCCAACAACCTTCTCTGAGCCTTCGGGGTCCTTGTGACCTGGTCATTTAGCCCATGGTGTGCAAAAAAGTGCCGCTCAGAGGTAAAACAACCCAACCCAAATCCAAAAGATCTGTACCAAATAGGTACCCCACACTGAAAGAACAGCAAAAAAAAAAAAGGACTAGAGTCGACTCGTGTAAGGAGATGCTGTCAATGTTTGAACCTTCATACGTTACTATGAACCAACATACAATGTTTTAACCTACATATATAAAATAAAAATAAAATACCCCCTCAAGCAGCTGCTTGCCACAGTGGTCTGACAGGATCCTGTCAGCTTATATGCCATAATAGAGGATCTATGAGGATCATACATCCATGCATTCATCCATCTAGAATCAAAGGCATCAAGTTTCTTATTATCTTGTTTACAAAGAGTTCAAGTTGCACTATCATAACTCCCCCTAAAAATCAAACTATTCAACTATCAAACTATTACAACTTTTACACATTTACATATTACTAATATCTACATATTACAACTATTATACACTATTATACATAAACTATCAACTTAATCAAACTATTATAAGCCCAAATTTAGCCTTTAGGTATATACACCTATTTCTCCACATTTTCCGTAGATTCTTCTAAGTTTTAGCAGCAATCCTTATTCGTCTGTTGATCTCATGCCGCACGTTACCAGTATCTGTTGCATTGCTCCCAAGATAGGGGCGGAGGTGGCTCAGTCGATAGCGCGCCAGGCTCGTAATTTGTAGTTCCCAGTTTCGAGTCCCAGCTGGGTCAGCGTCGAGATTTATCTCCGCAAAATTCCCCGCCCTGCCCACGGTCAGTAGGGGACACCGATGGGCTTGGAAAGGCCGCCGTCCGTCGGATGGGACGTTAAGCCGTGGCCCCGTGTGCGGGAGAGCCATACCCTGTGCACGTTAAAGAACACGCTGGATGGCCTTGACGGGAGGCTACCATCTATCTCCCAACAGCTGTTCCAGTGGGTCCCCTCCCCCAACCTTCTCTGAGCCTTCGGGGTCCATGTGACCTGGCCATTTAGCTCGTGGTGTGCAAAAAAGTGCCGCTCAGAGGTAAAACAACCCAACCCAAAAACTCCCAAGATAGTTAAAGAGATACTTATTCAAGACTGCAACCGTTCAAAACTACTGAAGTGCCATCTGTTGGACCAATTTTCATCACTTTAGTTTTATCTCTGTTTATTATCAAATCTGTATGTATGTACTTCCCTAATGAAATAATTCATCGCATCAACCTCATTAGCCAACAAGGCCAATTCATCTGAATAATCTGAATCAAATTTTGAAATCTCTAGATCATATAAGACCAAAATCTTTCCCTTGCAAAGAATTCTGCGTAACATAATCCAAAACCGAACGAAGAAGAAAAGGTGACAAAATCTCAGTGTCATGCAACTTTGTCGAAATCCACTGGCAATGCTAAACCAATTCTTATGAGCTTTATCAACTCTCAAACATGAATACGTGGTATTCTAGAGAGCTTTCATTATGTTAACTAACTTGTCTGGTATGCCATAAGTTGTTGTTGTTGTTGGGTTGTTTTACCTCTGAGCAGCACTTTTTTGCACACCATGGGCTAAATGGCCAGGTCACATGGACCCCGAAGGCTCAGAGAAGGTTGGGGGAGGGGACCCACTGGAACAGCTGTTGGGAGACAGATGGTAGCCCCCGTCAAGGCCATCCAGCGTGTTCTTTAACGTGCACAGGGTATGGGCTCTCCCGCACATGGGCCACTGCTTAACGTCCCATCCGACGGACGGCGACCTTTCCAAGCCCATCGGTGTCCCCTACTGACCGTGGGCAGGGCGGGGAATTTTGCGGAGATAAATCTCAACGCTGACCCAGCTGGGACTCGAACCTGGGAACACAGATTACGAGCCTGGCGCGCTACCGACTGAGCCCCCCCCCCCCAAAAAAAAAAAAAATAAATAAATAAAAAAAATAACTTGTAACATATCTTGGGAACTATAATTTCATCCAGATATGGGGATTGGATTTGGCTGTGGGAATTCCAGTGGGATTATTAAGGGTTATAATAAACCGTATAAAACTAATAGTTGGTTTAATTTCATTGAGATCTATAATATTTCTCTTGTGGCATTTTTACCTAAAGAATTCTCTTTAAAGTTACGGAATTTCAAAAGTGGTTTTATATTCATATAACATCGAATAACCTTAAAATGATATGCGGTGATATTCAAAGTTCATTTTCGATTGGCAGGAGGAAGAGAATTCTTTGAAATGCTCTTGAACCACAGATGTTTGCGTAGACTTAGTTTTCACTACTAAGAATTGAAAAGGAGATAATTTTGTTAACATTTAAAAAAAAAATACTTAAATGGCTTATTATTGATTACCGAATTTTTCATAAATCACATATGCAAGTGACTAACGTGACTTATGGAAAAGGAATGGCTTCGTCTTTTTCCACATGCATTTTCATTAATTTCCGTCTGAATTAGATTAAAATCAGTCTCTTAACCCTTTCACGACTAAGGGAAACATTTTTCCCATTTTAAAATTGGTGATTGTCGTATTTAATTATAACCTTATCTGCATTTTTAATACAGAATGTCAAAATAGAACGTATGCCGAACGCAATTACGTAAACGGGAACGTTTAGAAAACAAAAACAGAACTGTCAGGACGCATAATATATGTACTATGTGCAATGTCCATCTTTGCCTCACTACCAAAAGAAATTGCTTCCCAGAATATCATAATTAGCACATCATTTTGTATAGTAATTTTATTTCATAATTTTGTATTATTTTAGTTAACATTTTGTTCTAATAAACCAATAAATAAAAGACATTGCATAATAAGCCTAACTATAATTTGTGTTACCTTTATAGTCCATTGGGAAAAATATTTCCCATAAAATTCCAAAAAACTACACATTGTTATGAATTTTTCTTATGATTTTTATTTATTTTACGTCTAAACAAACTAAAATAAACAGTTACATACTAATATTTACTCTTAGAAACCTTATGGTCCTGAAAGGGTTAAAAATCAACGACTTCAGTGTTAACTTCTGCAGATATTTCGAAATCACTTACCAAGTTTCCCCTCAGCTTCCCATTGCCGACGATAGCTCTCTTTTATTCCCCTAGATGGCGCTGCTCGTCTATCTTCTATCCTCTCCTTGTACATATTGGTTGCCAGTTGAGCCCAGTACATGTAAATATTCCTCCTTCCTAAATCGATCCCTTCTCTGTTTCTTGGAAGATCTCCATGGATGATAGACATCACGCGATTCCGTACCTGTCGAAAAATAATAAAGACTTTTAAACATTCGTAAGAGTACGGCCACACTGAAAGCGATTTGAACGATTCGACTTTATCAATATTTCTCATCACGCGGTCATCTTAAAACCATTGCGAACAATGCAAGTGACTTCACAATTAACTGAAGGTGTTTCCAGTAACTCCAGAAATTCGATATTTAGATGTTAGAGTGAGGTGACGAAGGGGGGGGAGGGTATATTCATAGCACCGATCGCCTCTCTGCAGACGGGTTGGGTTGTTTTACCTCTGAGCGGCACTTTTTTTGCACACCATGGGCTAAAATGGCCAGGTCACATGGACCCCGAAGGCTCAGAGAAGGTTGGGGGACAGGACCCACTGGAACAGCTGTTGCGAGACAGATGGTAGCCTCGCGTCAAGGCCATCCAGCGTATTCTTTAACGTTGGGTTGTTTTACCTCTGAGAGCACTTTTTTGCACACCATGGGCTAAATGGCCAGGTCACATGGACCCCGAAGGCTCAGAGAAGGTTAGGGGAGGGGACCCACTGGAACAACTGTTAGGAGACAGATGGTAGCCTCCCGTCAAGGCTATCCAGCGTGTTCTTTAACGTGCACAGGGTATGGCTCTCCCACACACGGGACCACAGCTTAACGTCCCATCCGACGGACGGTGGTCTTTCCAAGCCCATCGGTGTCCCCTACTGACCGTGGACAGGGCGGAGAATTTTGCGGAGATAAATCTTAACGCTGACCCAGCTGAGACTCGAACCTGGGAACTACAGATTACGAGCCTGGCGCGCTACCGACTGAGCCACCCCCGCCCCAAAACATTTTGATATTCGGGTATTATTCGTTTTCAAATTGCATACTTAAGCCCTTTTTCAGCTTCTTAGTCTTTTGGGCACGGAAATCTTGCAGAGAATTTGATGACAAATGTCATTTATACGTATCTCATTTTTTCTATTTGGTTTCAAATTGAAGTCGGGGCGGGGGTGGCTCAGTCGGTAGCGCGCCAGGCTCGTAATTGTAGTTCCCAGGTTCGAGTCCCAGCTGGGTCAGCGTTGAGATTTATCTCCGCAAAAATTCCCCGCCCTGCCCACGGTCAGTAGCGGACCCCGATGGGCTTGGAAAGGCCGCCGTCCGACGGATGGGACGTTAAGTCGTGGCCCCGTGTGCGGGAGAGCCATAACCTGTGCACGTTAAAGAACACGCTGGATGGCCTTGACGGGAGGCTACCATCTGTCTCCCAACAGCTGTTCCAGTGGGTCCCCTCCCCCAACCTTCTCTGAGCCTTCGGGGTCCTTGTGGCCTGACCATTTAGCCCATGGTGTGCAAAAAAGTGCCGCTCAGAGGTAAAACAACCCAACGTTAAAGAACACGCTGGATGGCCTTGACGGGAGGCTACCATCTGTCTCCCAACAGCTGTTCCAGTGGGTCCCCTCCCCCAACCTTCTCTGAGCCTTCCGGATCCATGTGACCTGGCCATTTAGCCCATGGTGTGCAAAAAAGTGCCGCTCAGAGGTAAAACAACCCAACGTTAAAGAACACGCTGGATGGCCTTGACGGGAGGCTACCATCTGTCTCCCAACAGCTGTTCCAGTGGGTCCCCTCCCCCAACCTTCTCTGAGCCTTCGGGATCCATGTGACCTGGCCATTTAGCCCATGGTGTGCAAAAAAGTGCCGCTCAGAGGTAAAACAACCCAACGTTAAAGAACACGCTGGATGGCCTTGACGGGAGGCTACCATCTGTCTCCCAACAGCTGTTCCAGTGGGTCCCCTCCCCCAACCTTCTCTGAGCCTTCGGGATCCATGTGACCTGGCCATTTAGCCCATGGTGTGCAAAAAAGTGCCGCTCAGAGGTAAAACAACCCAACGTTAAAGAACACGCTGGATGGCCTTGACGGGAGGCTACCATCTGTCTCCCAACAGCTGTTCCAGTGGGTCCCCTCCCCCAACCTTCTCTGAGCCATCGGGATCCATGTGACCTGGCCATTTAGCCCATGGTGTGCAAAAAAGTGCCGCTCAGAGGTAAAACAACCCAACGTTAAAGAACACCCTGGATGGACTTGACAGGAGGCTACCATCTGTCTCCCAACAGCTGTTCCAGTGGGTCCCCTCCCCCAACCTTCTCTGAGCCTTCGGGGTCCTTGTGACCTGGCCATTTAGCCCATGGTGTGCAAAAAAGTGCCGCTCAGAGGTAAAACAACCCAACGTTAAAGAACACCCTGGATGGCCTTGACGAGAGGCTACCATCTGTCTCCCAACAGCTGTTCCAGTGGGTCCCCTCCCCCAACCTTCTCTGAGCCTTCGGGATCCATGTGACCTGGCCATTTAGCACATGGTGTGCAAAAAAGTGCTGCTCAGAGGTAAAACAACCCAACGTTAAAGAACACGCTGGATGGCCTTGACGGGAGGCTACCATCTGTCTCCCAACAGCTGTTCCAGTGGGTCCCCTCCCCCAACCTTTTCTGAGCCTTCGGGATCCATGTGACCTGGCCATTTAGCCCATGGTGTGCAAAAAAGTGCCGCTCAGAGGTAAAACAACCCAACGTTAAAGAACACGCTGGATGGCCTTGACGGGAGGGTACCATCTGTCTCCCAACAGCTGTTCCAGTGGGTCCCCTCCCCCAACCTTCTCTGAGCCTTCGGGATCCATGTGACCTGGCCATTTAGCCCATGGTGTGCAAAAAAGTGCCGCTCAGAGGTAAAACAACCCAACGTTAAAGAACTCGCTGGATGGCCTTGACGGGAGGCTACCATCTGTCTCCCAACAGCTGTTCCAGTGGGTCCCCTTCCCCAACCTTCTCTGAGCCTTCGGGATCCATGTGACCTGGCCATTTAGCCCATGGTGTGCAAAAAAGTGCCGCTCAGAGGTAAAACAACCCAACGTTAAAGAACACGCTGGATGGCCTTGACGGGAGGCTACCATCTGTCTCCCAACAGCTGTTCCAGTGGGTCCCCTCCCCCAACCTTCTCTGAGCCTTCGGGATCCATGTGACCTGGCCATTTAGCCCATGGTGTGCTCAGAGGTAAAACAATCCAACGTTAAAGAACACGCTGGATGGCCTTGACGGGAGGCTACCATCTGTCTCCCAACAGCTGTTCTAGTGGGTCCCCTCCCCCAACCTTCTCTGAGCCTTCGGGATCCATGTGACCTGGCCATTTAGCCCATGGTGTGCAAAAAAGTGCCGATCAGAGGTAAAACAATCCAATCCAATCAAATTGAAGTTGTTACCATCTGAAAGGAAGAAAATGAAAAATTTTAAAGAAGAAGAAAACAACTACAATTTTGTTCAAAAGTGAATTATTGTAAGGAAATGAGTTTAAAAAAAAATGTGATGATTTCGTTGTGAAAATCAGAAATCTCTTTTCAATAGTAATCAGCTGAATCTGATGTTTGCTTGGTGTAAAAGTGAGGTGGTTCTTTCTACAAACACTAGACACAGCATTGCATGTAAATGAATCAACTGCTGCACCTAATTTCATCTTAATCCAATCAGCGAGAATTTCTTTGGTTAAATGTGCTGAAGATTCTACGAAGTGTTGCGAAATTGGCAGTCTTCAGGATTTCCAGGATGCCGAAAGACACTGTACTAATTCTCATTCTATGTCACCAGCGGAACACTACCTATGAAGGGAGGGCAGGGCCGGGGGTGGCTCAGTCGGTAGCGCGCCAGGCTCGTAATCTGTAGTTCCCAGGTTCGAGTCCCAGCTGGGTCAGCGTTGAGATTTATCTCCGCAAAATTCCCCGCCCTGCCCACGGTCAGTAGGGGACACCGATGGGCTTGGAAAGGCCGCCGTCGGTCGGATGGGACGTAAAGCCGTGGCCCCGTGTGTGGGAGAGCCATACCCTGTGCACGTTAAAGAACACGCTGGATGGCCTTGACGGGAGGCTACCATCTGTCTCCCAACAGCTGATCCAGTGGGTCCCCTCCCCCAACCTTCTCTGAGCCTTCGGGGTCCATGTCACCTGGCCATTTAGCCCACGGTGTGCAAAAAAGTGCAGCTCAGAGGTAAAACAACCCAACGTTAAAGAACACGCTGGATGGCCTTGACGGGAGGCTACCATCTGTCTCCCAACAGCTGTTCCAGTGGCTCCCCTCCCCCAACCATCTCTGAGCCTTCGGGGTCCATGTGACCTGGCCATTTAGCTCATGGTGTGCAAAAAAGTGTCGCTCAGAGGTAAAACAACCCAACGTTAAAGAACACGCTGGATGGCCTTGACGGGAGGCTACCATCTGTCTCCCAACAGCTGTTCCAGTGGGTCCCCTCCCCCAACCTTCTCTGAGCCTTCGGGATCCATGTGACCTGGCCATTTAGCCCATGGTGTGCAAAAAAGTGCCGCTCAGAGGTAAAACATCCCAACGTTAAAGACACGCTGGATGGCCTTGACGGGGGGCTACCATCTGTCTTCCCAACAGCAGTTCCAGTGGGTCCCCTCCCCCAACCTTCTCTGAGCCTTCGGGGTCCATGTGACCTGGCCATTTAGCTCATGATGTGCAAAAAAGTGTCGCTCAGAGGTAAAACAACCCAACGTTAAAGAACACGCTGGATGGCCTTGACGGGAGGCTACCATCTGTCTCCCAACAGCTGTTCCAGTGGGTCCCCTCCCCCAACCTTCTCTGAGCCTTCGGGATCCATGTGACCTGGCCATTTAGCCCATGGTGTGCAAAAAAGTGCCGCTCAGAGGTAAACAACCCAACGTTAAAGACACGCTGGATGGCCTTGACGGGGGGCTACCATCTGTCTTCCCAACAGCTCTTCCAGTGGGTCCCCTCCCCCAACCTTCTCTGAGCCTTCGGGGTCCATGTCACCTGGCCATTTAGCTCATGGTGTGCAAAAAAGTGTCGCTCAGAGGTAAAACAACCCAACGTTAAAGAACACGCTGGATGGCCTTGACGGGAGGCTACCATCTGTCTCCCAACAGCTGTTCCAGTGGGTCCCCTCCCCCAACCTTCTCTGAGCCTTCGGGGTCCATGTGACCTGGCCATTTAGCCCGTGGTGTGCAAAAAAGTGCCTCTCAGAGGTAAAACAACCCAACAACAACACACTGAAGTAATTCTCATTCAATGTAACAGCGGAACACTACGTATGAAGGTTGCATAGTATAAAGTTGAAATGAGTTGTTTTACAACTCAATGGCAGATGTTTGCATACAATGGGCTAAATGGCCAGGTCACAAGGATCCCAAGAGCTCAGAGAGCTCAGTCAAGACTATCCAGCTTGTTGTTTAGCGTGCACAGGATATGACACTCCCGCACTCGAGCCACGGGTTAACGTCACATCCGACGGAAGGTGGTCTTTCCAAGTCCATCGGTGTCCCCTACTAACCGAGAGCAGGGTGGGGAGTTTTGAAGGGACCTGGGAACTGCGGATTACGGATATGGCGCGCTACCAACTGAGCCACTCTGGCCCCAGGGAGGGTGGCTGAGTTGCAGCCTGTCAGTCTAATACGCCATTAAGAAATTCTGTGTGGAAGGTGAGACTTCAGCAGAAAGACAACAACAAACATCCATGTCTTACCCGGGGCTCGATGATCAATAGCCAAGCGCGCCGTTCATCAACAAGGGGGTCCGTTTTAGGGTTGGGTTGTTGTTGTTTTACCTCTGAGCGGCACTTTTTTGCACACCATGGGCTAAATGGCCAGGTCACATGGACCCCGAAGGCTCAGAGAAGGTTGGGGGAGGAGACCCACTGGAACAGCTGTTGGGAGACAGATGGTAGCCTCCCGTCAAGGCCATCCAGCGTGTTCTTTAACGTTGGGTTGTTTTACCTCTGAGCTGCACTTTTTTGCACACCATGGGCTAAATGGTCAGGTCACATGGGCCACGAAGGCTCAGAGAAGGTTGGGGGAGGGGACCCACTGGAACAGCTGTTGGGAGACAGATGGTAGCCTCCCGTCAAGGCCATCCAGCGTGTTCTTTAACGTTGGGTTGTTTTACCTCTGAGCTGCACTTTTTTGCACACCATGGGCTAAATGGTCAGGTCACATGGACCCCGAGGGCTCAGAGAAGGTTGGGGGAGGGGACCCACTGGAACATCTGTTGGGAGACAGATGGTAGCCTCCCGTCAAGGCCATCCAGCGTGTTCTTTAACGTTGGGTTGTTTTACCTCTGAGCTGCACTTTTTTGCACACCATGGGCTAAATGGCCAGGTCACATGGACCCCGAAGGCTCAGAGAAGGTTGGGGGAGGGGACCCACTGGAACAGCTGTTGGGAGACAGATGGTAGCCTCCAGTCAAGACCATCCAGCGTGTTCTTTAACGTTGGGTTGTTTTACCTCTGAGCGGCACTTTTTTGCACACCATGGGCTAAATGACCAGGTCACATGGACCCCGAAGGCTCAAAGAAGGTTGGGGGAGGGGACCCACTGGAACAGCTGTTGGGAGACAGATGGTAGTCTCCCGTCAAGGCCATCCAGCGTGTTCTTTAACGTGCACAGTGTATGGCTCTCCCGCACACGGGGCCACGGCTTAACGTCCCACCGACGGACGGTGGCCTTTCCAAGCCCATCGGTTTCCCCTACTGACCGTGGGTAGGGCGGGGAATTTTGCGGAGAGAAATCAACGCTGACCCAGCTGGGACTCGAACCTGCGAACTACAGATTACGAGCCTGGTGCGCTACCGACTGAGACACCCCCTCCCCGGTCCGTTTTAGAAAAATAGTTTCTTATATTTTGTATTGTAACGAGTGCTCAGCGCGCTGATCAACGCTTTTGGCTATTGATCCCTTATTGATCAAATAGTGCGCTCAGCACTCGTTTAAATATAAAATATATAAAAAGAAGGAATTTAGGAAATAAAGAAATTATTTTCCTAAATTGACTTAAATTAAAAAAACAGAAGTAACATAAATTGCCAATTATAAAATCAGTTACATAATTCATAGGAATTGAAAAAGTAGAGAGAACGTCAACTGGGCGAAAAGGGAAGTCAATAATATATTCAGGAAGTATAAATAAATATTCGCTCAATCAGCTGCTTGCCACAGAAGTCTGACAGGAACCTATCAGTTTAATGCGAAACAGTAGAAGGCATCCTGAATATCCGAAATACAGATAGAGTGACAGTTTTGCAACACTCTAACTAACTAGGCGAAAAGGGAAGTCAATAATGTATTCAAGAAATATATATAAAATAAATATTCGCTCAATCAGCTGCTTGTCACAGAAGTCTGACAGGAACCTATCAGTTTAATGCGCCACAGTAGAAGGCATCCTGAATATCCGAAATACAGATAGAGTGACACTTTTGCAACACTCTAACTAACTAGGCGAAAGGGGAAGTCAATAATTTATTCAAGAAATATATATAAAATAAATATTCGCTCAATCAGCGGCTTGTCACAGAAGTCTGACAGGAACCTATCAGTTTAATGCGCCACAGTAGAAGGCATCCTGAATATCCGAAATACAGATAGAGTGACAGTTTTGCAACACTCTAACTAACTATGCGAAAGGGGAAGTCAATAATTTATTCAAGAAATATATATAAAATAAATATTCGCTC
Organism: Ryuthela nishihirai; assembly: GCA_038380435.1. Classification (NCBI taxonomy): domain Eukaryota; kingdom Metazoa; phylum Arthropoda; class Arachnida; order Araneae; family Heptathelidae; genus Ryuthela; species Ryuthela nishihirai. Next base: position 29,690,360 of record JAWZYU010000026.1, read on the forward strand.
AATCAGCTGCTTGTCACAGAAGTCTGACAGGAACCTATCAGTTTAATGCGCCACAGTAGAAGGCATCCTGAATATCCGAAATACAGATAGAGTGACAGTTTTGCAACACTCTAACTAACTAGGCGAAAAGGGAAGTCAATAATTTATTCAAGAAATATATATAAAATAAATATTCGCTCAATCAGCTGCTTGCCACAGAAGTCTGACAGGAACCTATCAGTTTAATGCGCCACAGTAGAAGGCATCCTGAATATCCGAAATACAGATAGAGTGACAGTTTTGCAACACTCTAACTAACTAGGCGAAAGGGGAAGTCAATAATTTATTCAAGAAATATATATAAAATAAATATTCGCTCAATCAGCTGCTTGCCACAGAAGTCTGACAGGAACCTATCAGTTTAATGCGCCACAGTAGAAGGCATCCTGAATATCCGAAATTCAGACAGAGTGACAGTTTTGCAACACTCTAACTAACTAGGCGAAAAGGAAAGTCAATAATTTATTCAAGAAATGTATATAAAATAAATATTCGCTCAATCAGCTGCTTGCCACAGAAGTCTGACAGGAACCTATCAGTTTAATGCGCCACAGTAGAAGGCATCCTGAATATCCGAAATACAGATAGAGTGACAGTTTTGCAACACTCTAACTAACTAGGCGAAAAGGGAAGTCAATAATTTATTCAAGAAATATATATAAAATAAATATTCGCTCAATCAGCTGCTTGCCACAGAAGTCTGACAGGAACCTATCAGTTTAATGCGCCACAGTAGAAGGCATCCTGAATATCCGAAATTCAGACAGAGTGACAGTTTTGCAACACTCTAACTAACTAGGCGAAAAGGAAAGTCAATAATTTATTCAAGAAATATATATAAAATAAATATTCGCTCAATCAGCTGCTTGCCACAGAAGTCTGACAGGAACCTATCAGTTTAATGCGCCACAGTAGAAGGCATCCTGAATATCCGAAATTCAGACAGAGTGACAGTTTTGCAACACTCTAACTAACTAGGCGAAAAGGAAAGTCAATAATTTATTCAAGAAATATATATAAAATAAATATTCGCTCAATCAGCTGCTTGCCACAGAAGTCTGACAGGAACCTATCAGTTTAATGCGCCACAGTAGAAGGCATCCTGAATATCCGAAATTCAGACAGAGTGACAGTTTTGCAACACTCTAACTAACTAGGCGAAAGGGGAAGTCAATAATTTATTCAATAAATATATATAAAATAAATATTCGCTCTATCAGCGGCTTGCCACAGAATAAACTGATACTTTCCCGCTCAGAAGTCTGACAGGAACCTATCAGTTTAATGCGCCACAGTAGAAGGCATCCTGAATATCCGAAATACAGATAGAGTGACAGTTTTGCAACACTCTAACTAACTAGGCGAAAGGGGAAGTCAATAATTTATTCAAGAAATATATATAAAAATAAATATTCGCTCAATCAGCTGCTTGCCACAGAAGTCTGACAGGAACCTATCAGTTTAATGCGCCACAGTAGAAGGCATCCTGAATATCCGAAATTCAGACAGAGTGACAGTTTTGCAACACTCTAACTAACTAGGCGAAAAGGGAAGTCAATAATTTATTCAAGAAATATATATAAAATAAATATTCGCTCAATCAGCTGCTTGCCACAGAAGTCTGACAGGAACCTATCAGTTTAATGCGCCACAGTAGAAGGCATCCTGAATATCCGAAATTCAGACAGAGTGACAGTTTTGCAACACTCTAACTAACTAGGCGAAAAGGAAAGTCAATAATTTATTCAAGAAATATATATAAAATAAATATTCGCTCAATCAGCTGCTTGCCACAGAAGTCTGACAGGAACCTATCAGTTTAATGCGCCACAGTAGAAGGCATCCTGAATATCCGAAATTCAGACAGAGTGACAGTTTTGCAACACTCTAACTAACTAGGCGAAAGGGGAAGTCAATAATTTATTCAAGAAATATATATAAAATAAATATTCGCTCAATCAGCGGCTTGCCACAGAATAAACTGATAGGTTCGCGCTCAGAAGTCTGACAGGAACCTATCAGTTTAATGCGCCACAGTAGAAGGCATCCTGAATATCCGAAATACAGATAGAGTGACAGTTTTGCAACACTCTAACTAACTAGGCGAAAAGGGATGTCAATAATTTATTCAAGAAATATATATAAAATAAATATTCGCTCAATCAGCGGCTTGCCACAGAATAAACTGATAGGTTCCCGCTCAGAAGTCTGACAGGAACCTAGCAGTTTAATGCGCCACAGTAGAAGGCATCCTGAATATCCGAAATACAGATAGAGTGACAGTTTTGCAACACTCTAACTAACTAGGCGAAAAGGGAAGTCAATAATTTATTCAAGAAATATATATAAAATAAATATTCGCTCAATCAGCTGCTTGCCACAGAAGTCTGACAGGAACCTATCGGTTTAATGCGCCACAGTAGAAGGCATCCTGAATATCCGAAATACAGATAGAGTGACAGTTTTGCAACACTCTAACTAACTAGGCGAAAAGGGAAGTCAATAATTTATTCAAGAAATATATATAAAATAAATATTCGCTCAATCAGCTGCTTGCCACAGAAGTCTGACAGGAACCTATCAGTTTAATGCGCCACAGTAGAAAGCATCCTGAATATCCGAAATACAGATAGAGTGACAGTTTTGCAACACTCTAACTAACTAGGCGAAAAGGGAAGTCAATAATTTATTCAAGAAATATATATAAAATAAATATTCGCTCAATCAGCTGCTTGCCACAGAAGTCTGACAGGAACCTATCAGTTTAATACGCCACAGTAGAAGGCATCCTGAATATCCGAAATACAGATAGACTGACAGTTTTGCAACACTCTAACTAACTAGGCGAAAAGGGAAGTAAATAATTTATTCAAGAAATATATATAAAATAAATATTCGCTCAATCAGCTGCTTGCCACAGAAGTCTGACAGGAACCTATCAGTTTAATGCGCCACAGTAGAAGGCATCCTGAATATCCGAAATACAGAGAGAGTGACAGTTTTGCAACACTCTAACTATAGGCGAAAAGGGAAGTCAATAATTTATTCAAGAAATATATATAAAATAAATATTCGCTCAATCAGCTGCTTGCCACAGAAGTCTGACAGGAACCTATCAGTTTAATGCGCCACAGTAGAAGGCATCCTCAATATCCGAAATACAGATAGAGTGACACTTTTGCAACACTCTAACTAACTAGGCGAAAAGGGAAGTAAATAATTTATTCAAGAAATATATATAAAATAAATATTCGCTCAATCAGCTGCTTGCCACAGAAGTCTGACAGGAACCTATCAGTTTAATGCGCCACAGTAGAAGGCATCCTGAATATCCGAAATACAGATAGAGTGACAGTTTTGCAACACTCTAACTAACTAGGCGAAAAGGGAAGTAAATAATTTATTCAAGAAATATATATAAAATAAATATTCGCTCAATCAGCTGCTTGTCACAGAAGTCTGACAGGAACCTATCAGTTTAACGCGCCACAGTAGAAGGCATCCTGAATATCCGAAATACAGATAGAGTGACAGTTTTGCAACACTCTAACTAACTAGGCGAAAGGGGAAGTCAATAATTTATTCAAGAAATATATATAAAAATAAATATTCTCTCAATCAGCTGCTTGCCACAGAAGTCTGACAGGAACCTATCAGTTTAATGCGCCACAGTAGAAGGCATCCTGAATATCCGAAATTCAGACAGAGTGACAGTTTTGCAACACTCTAACTAACTAGGCGAAAAGGGAAGTCAATAATTTATTCAAGAAATATATATAAAATAAATTTTCGCTCAATCAGCTGCTTTCCACAGAAGTCTGACAGGAACCTAACAGTTTAATGCGCCACAGTAGAAGGCATCCTGAATATCCGAAATTCAGACAGAGTGACAGTTTTGCAACACTCTAACTAACTAGGCGAAAGGGGAAGTCAATAATTTATTCAAGAAATATATATAAAATAAATATTCGCTCTATCAGCGGCTTGCCACAGAATAAACTGATACTTTCCCGCTCAGAAGTCTGACAGGAACCTATCAGTTTAATGCGCCACAGTAGAAGGCATCCTGAATATCCGAAATACAGATAGAGTGACAGTTTTGCAACACTCTAACTAACTAAGCGAAAGGGGAAGTCAATAATTTATTCAAGAAATATATATAAAAATAAATATTCGCTCAATCAGCTGCTTGCCACAGAAGTCTGACAGGAACCTATCAGTTTAACGCGCCACAGTAGAAGGCATCCTGAATATCCGAAATACAGATAGAGTGACAGTTTTGCAACACTCTAACTAACTAGGCGAAAGGGGAAGTCAATAATTTATTCAAGAAATATATATAAAAATAAATATTCGCTCAATCAGCTGCTTGCCACAGAAGTCTGACAGGAACCTATCAGTTTAATGCGCCACAGTAGAAGGCATCCTGAATATCCGAAATTCAGACAGAGTGACAGTTTTGCAACACTCTAACTAACTAGGCGAAAAGGGAAGTCAATAATTTATTCAAGAAATATATATAAAATAAATATTCGCTCAATCAGCTGCTTGCCACAGAAGTCTGACAGGAACCTATCAGTTTAATGCGCCACAGTAGAAGGCATCCTGAATATCCGAAATACAGATAGAGTGACACTTTTGCAACACTCTAACTAACTAGGCGAAAAGGGAAGTAAATGATTTATTCAAGAAATATATATAAAATAAATATTCGCTCAATCAGCTGCTTGCCACAGAAGTCTGTCAGGAACCTATCAGTTTAATGCGCCACAGTAGAAGGCATCCTGAATATCCGAAATACAGAGAGAGTGACAGTTTTGCAACACTCTAACTAACTAGGCGAAAAGGGAAGTCAATAATTTATTCAAGAAATATATATAAAATAAATATTCGCTCAATCAGCTGCTTGCCACAGAAGTCTGACAGGAACCTATCAGTTTAATGCGCCACAGTAGAAGGCATCCTGAATATCCGAAATACAGATAGAGTGACACTTTTGCAACACTCTAACTAACTAGGCGAAAAGGGAAGTAAATAATTTATTCAAGAAATATATATAAAATAAATATTCGCTCAATCAGCTGCTTGCCACAGAAGTCTGACAGGAACCTATCAGTTAAATGCTCCACAGTAGAAGGCATCCTGAATATCCGAAATACAGATAGAGTGACTGTTTTGCAACACTCTAACTAACTAGGCGAAAAGGGAAGTCAATAATTTATTCAAGAAATATATATAAAATAAATATTCGCTCAATCAGCTGCTTGCCACAGAAGTCTGACAGGAACCTATCAGTTTAATGCGCCACAGTAGAAGGCATCCTGAATATCCGAAATTCCGACAGAGTGACAGTTTTGCAACACTCTAACTAACTAGGCGAAAGGGGAAGTCAATAATTTATTCAAGAAATATATGTAAAAATAAATATTCGCTCAATCAGCTGCTTGCCACAGAAGTCTGACAGGAACCTATCAGTTTAATGCGCCACAGTAGAAGGCATCCTGAATATCCGAAATACAGATAGAGTGACACTTTTGCAACACTCTAACTAACTAGGCGAAAAGGGAAGTAAATAATTTATTCAAGAAATATATATAAAATAAATATTCGCTCAATCAGCTGCTTGCCACAGAAGTCTGACAGGAACCTATCAGTTAAATGCTCCACAGTAGAAGGCATCCTGAATATCCGAAATACAGATAGAGTGACACTTTTGCAACACTCTAACTAACTAGGCGAAAAGGGAAGTAAATGATTTATTCAAGAAATATATATAAAATAAATATTCGCTCAATCAGCTGCTTGCCACAGAAGTCTGTCAGGAACCTATCAGTTTAATGCGCCACAGTAGAAGGCATCCTGAATATCCGAAATACAGAGAGAGTGACAGTTTTGCAACACTCTAACTAACTAGGCGAAAAGGGAAGTCAATAATTTATTCAAGAAATATATATAAAATAAATATTCGCTCAATCAGCTGCTTGCCACAGAAGTCTGACAGGAACCTATCAGTTTAATGCGCCACAGTAGAAGGCATCCTGAATATCCGAAATACAGATAGAGTGACACTTTTGCAACACTCTAACTAACTAGGCGAAAAGGGAAGTAAATAATTTATTCAAGAAATATATATAAAATAAATATTCGCTCAATCAGCTGCTTGCCACAGAAGTCTGACAGGAACCTATCAGTTAAATGCTCCACAGTAGAAGGCATCCTGAATATCCGAAATACAGATAGAGTGACTGTTTTGCAACACTCTAACTAACTAGGCGAAAAGGGAAGTCAATAATTTATTCAAGAAATATATATAAAATAAATATTCGCTCAATCAGCTGCTTGCCACAGAAGTCTGACAGGAACCTATCAGTTTAATGCGCCACAGTAGAAGGCATCCTGAATATCCGAAATTCCGACAGAGTGACAGTTTTGCAACACTCTAACTAACTAGGCGAAAGGGGAAGTCAATAATTTATTCAAGAAATATATGTAAAAATAAATATTCGCTCAATCAGCTGCTTGCCACAGAAGTCTGACAGGAACCTATCAGTTTAATGCGCCACAGTAGAAGGCATCCTGAATATCCGAAATACAGATAGAGTGACAGTTTTGCAACACTCTAACTAACTAGGCGAAAGGGGAAGTCAATAATTTATTCAAGAAATATATGTAAAAATAAATATTCGCTCAATCAGCTGCTTGCCACAGAAGTCTGACAGGAACCTATCAGTTTAATGCGCCACAGTAGAAGGCATCCTGAATATCCGAAATTCAGACAGAGTGACAGTTTTGCAACACTCTAACTAACTAGGCGAAAAGGGAAGTCAATAATTTATTCAAGAAATATATATAAAATAAATATTCGCTCAATCAGCTGCTTGCCACAGAAGTCTGACAGGAACCTATCAGTTTAATGCGCCACAGTAGAAGGCATCCTGAATATCCGAAATTCAGACAGAGTGACAGTTTTGCAACACTCTAACTACCTAGGCGAAAAGGAAAGTCAATAATTTATTGAAGAAATATATATAAAATAAATATTCGCTCAATCAGCTGCTTGCCACAGAAGTCTGACAGGAACCTATCAGTTTAATGCGCCACAGTAGAAGGCATCCTGAATATCCGAAATTCAGACAGAGTGACAGTTTTGCAACACTCTAACTAACTAGGCGAAAGGGGAAGTCAATAATTTATTCAAGAAATATATATAAAATAAATATTCGCTCTATCAGCGGCTTGCCACAGAATAAACTGATACTTTCCCGCTCAGAAGTCTGACAGGAACCTATCAGTTTAATGCGCCACAGTAGAAGGCATCCTGAATATCCGAAATACAGATAGAGTGACAGTTTTGCAACACTCTAACTAACTAGGCGAAAGGGGAAGTCAATAATTTATTCAAGAAATATATATAAAAATAAATATTCGCTCAATCAGCTGCTTGCCACAGAAGTCTGACAGGAACCTATCAGTTTAACGCGCCACAGTAGAAGGCATCCTGAATATCTGAAATACAGATAGAGTGACAGTTTTGCAACACTCTAACTAACTAGGCGAAAGGGGAAGTCAATAATTTATTCAAGAAATATATATAAAAATAAATATTCGCTCAATCAGCTGCTTGCCACAGAAGTCTGACAGGAACCTATCAGTTTAATGCGCCACAGTAGAAGGCATCCTGAATATCCGAAATTCAGACAGAGTGACAGTTTTGCAACACTCTAACTAACTAGGCGAAAAGGGAAGTCAATAATTTATTCAAGAAATATATATAAAATAAATATTCGCTCAATCAGCTGCTTGCCACAGAAGTCTGACAGGAACCTATCAGTTTAATGCGCCACAGTAGAAGGCATCCTGAATATCCGAAATACAGATAGAGTGACACTTTTGCAACACTCTAACTAACTAGGCGAAAAGGGAAGTAAATGATTTATTCAAGAAATATATATAAAATAAATATTCGCTCAATCAGCTGCTTGCCACAGAAGTCTGACAGGAACCTATCAGTTTAATGCGCCACAGTAGAAGGCATCCTGAATATCCGAAATACAGAGAGAGTGACAGTTTTGCAACAATCTAACTAACTAGGCGAAAAGGGAAGTCAATAATTTATTCAAGAAATATATATAAAATAAATATTCGCTCAATCAGCTGCTTGCCACAGAAGTCTGACAGGAACCTATCAGTTTAATGCGCCACAGTAGAAGGCATCCTGAATATCCGAAATACAGATAGAGTGACACTTTTGCAACACTCTAACTAACTAGGCGAAAAGGGAAGTAAATAATTTATTCAAGAAATATATATAAAATAAATATTCGCTCAATCAGCTGCTTGCCACAGAAGTCTGACAGGAACCTATCAGTTAAATGCTCCACAGTAGAAGGCATCCTGAATATCCGAAATACAGATAGAGTGACAGTTTTGCAACACTCTAACTAACTAGGCGAAAAGGGAAGTCAATAATTTATTCAAGAAATATATATAAAATAAATATTCGCTCAATCAGCTGCTTGCCACAGAAGTCTGACAGGAACCTATCAGTTTAATGCGCCACAGTAGAAGGCATCCTGAATATCCGAAATTCAGACAGAGTGACAGTTTTGCAACACTCTAACTAACTAGGCGAAAGGGGAAGTCAATAATTTATTCAAGAAATATATATAAAATAAATATTCGCTCTATCAGCGGCTTGCCACAGAATAAACTGATACTTTCCCGCTCAGAAGTCTGACAGGAACCTATCAGTTTAATGCGCCACAGTAGAAGGCATCCTGAATATCCGAAATACAGATAGAGTGACAGTTTTGCAACACTCTAACTAACTAGGCGAAAGGGGAAGTCAATAATTTATTCAAGAAATATATATAAAAATAAATATTCGCTCAATCAGCTGCTTGCCACATAAGTCTGACAGGAACCTATCAGTTTAACGCGCCACAGTAGAAGGCATCCTGAATATCCGAAATACAGATAGAGTGACAGTTTTGCAACACTCTAACTAACTAGGCGAAAGGGGAAGTCAATAATTTATTCAAGAAATATATATAAAAATAAATATTCGCTCAATCAGCTGCTTGCCACAGAAGTCTGACAGGAACCTATCAGTTTAATGCGCCACAGTAGAAGGCATCCTGAATATCCGAAATTCAGACAGAGTGACAGTTTTGCAACACTCTAACTAACTAGGCGAAAAGGGAAGTCAATAATTTATTCAAGAAATATATATAAAATAAATATTCGCTCAATCAGCTGCTTGCCACAGAAGTCTGACAGGAACCTATCAGTTTAATGCGCCACAGTAGAAGGCATCCTGAATATCCGAAATACAGATAGAGTGACACTTTTGCAACACTCTAACTAACTAGGCGAAAAGGGAAGTAAATGATTTATTCAAGAAATATATATAAAATAAATATTCGCTCAATCAGCTGCTTGCCACAGAAGTCTGACAGGAACCTATCAGTTTAATGCGCCACAGTAGAAGGCATCCTGAATATCCGAAATACAGAGAGAGTGACAGTTTTGCAACACTCTAACTAACTAGGCGAAAAGGGAAGTCAATAATTTATTCAAGAAATATATATAAAATAAATATTCGCTCAATCAGCTGCTTGCCACAGAAGTCTGACAGGAACCTATCAGTTTAATGCGCCACAGTAGAAGGCATCCTGAATATCCGAAATTCAGACAGAGTGACAGTTTTGCAACACTCTAACTAACTAGGCGAAAAGGAAAGTCAATAATTTATTCAAGAAATATATATAAAATAAATATTCGCTCAATCAGCTGCTTGCCACAGAAGTCTGACAGGAACCTATCAGTTTAATGCGCCACAGTAGAAGGCATCCTGAATATCCGAAATTCAGATAGAGTGACAGTTTTGCAACACTCTAACTAACTAGGCGAAAAGGGAAGTCAATAATTTATTCAAGAAATATATATAAAATAAATATTCGCTCAGTCAGCTGCTTGCCACAGAAGTCTGACAGGAACCTATCAGTTTAATGCGCCACAGTAGAAGGCATCCTGAATATCCGAAATACAGATAGAGTGACAGTTTTGCAACTCTCTAACTAACTAGGCGAAAAGGGAAGTGAATAATTTATTCAAGAAATATATATAAAATAAATATTCGCTCAATCAGCTGCTTGCCACAGAAGTCTGACAGGAACCTATCAGTTTAATGCGCCACAGTAGAAGGCATCCTGAATATCCGAAATACAGATAGAGTGACAGTTTTGCAACACTCAATAGAATCTTCAGCACTACATTTAACTCTCTAAATATTCAACTACGTTGTGGCTTAGAGGGTTCAGCATCTCCCTTTAATACGGAACTTCGCGAAAAGGACACTTTGTACAGGAAACCAGGGGGGGGGGGGGATTATACATTTCAGAAGAGATTTTACATATTCTAGCGGTTCCATGGCCGAGTGGTTAGCGCTCTTGGCTGCTTATCTAAGGGACCTGGGTTCGAGCCCCGGGTAAGGCATGGATGTATGTTTTGTTTTTCTCCTGAGGTCCTGCCATCCTCATAGACCTTCTGCTATGGCATATAAACTGACAGCATCCTGTCAGACCTCTATGGCAAGCAGCTGCTTGAGGGAGCATTTATTTATTTTAATTAATATTTGAGAATGACAAACATTTCTGTGAGAATAGTATATTTTATTTCACTCTCCATACTAAGAATAACTGCGGGTGTATATTTTATTTCACTCTTCATACTAAGAATAACTGCGGGTGTTTTATCAATTTTTTTGGTGGTTTTCTTAAATATTTACTCATTTATTATCTGTTTTATTTTTGGACACCCCATAAAATATGTTATTAACATACACCAGTGACTATATGTAAATGATAAGTAAGATTATATTTTTGTCTCATATAGTTTAGTATAGGTTTTAAAAATTTAAAAATTCTTGAACAGTTTTAACCTTATCATTTATTAAGTTTCTCATGAAGAAGTGTCCGCAAAATTCCCCGCCCTGCCCTCAGTAGGGGACACCGATGGGCTTGGAAAGGCCGCCGTCCGTCGGATGGGACGTTAAGCCGTGGCCCCGTGTGCGGGAGAGCCATACCCTGTGCACGTTAAAGAACGCGCTGGATGGCCTTGACGGGATGCTACCATCTGTCTCCCAACAGCTGTTCCAGTGGGTCCCCTCCCCCAACCTTCTCTGAGCCTTCGGGATCCATGTGACCTGGCCATTTAGCCCATGGTGTGCAAAAAAGTGCAGCTCAGAGATAAAACAACCCAACGTTAAAGAACACGCTGGATGGTCTTGACGGGAGGCTACCATCTGTCTCCCAACAGCTGTTCCAGTGGGTCCCCTCCCCCAACCTTCTCTGAGCCTTCGGTGTCCATGTGACCTGGCCATTTAGCCCATGGTGTGCAAAAAAGTAAAGTGCCGCTCAGAGGTAAAACAACCAACGTTAAAGAACACGCTGGATGGCCTTGATGGGAGGCTACCATCTGTCTCCCAACAGCTGTTCCAGTGGGTCCCCTCCCCCAACCTTCTCTGAGCCTTCGGGGTGCATGTGACCTGGCCATTTAGCCCATGGTGTGCAAAAAAGTGCCGCTCAGAGGTAAAACAACAACAAAATCATGAAGAAGTGTGAAAAATATTCCAACTCGGTTAGAAAGAGGGTATTTTAGATTTAAAAAAAATATGTTACTAATGCTGCACAGAGGTTGAAGGTTCCTTTCAAACATTCGAACCTAAAAGAAGAGCTTTTTTCCGAACATTTAAAGACACTAGAACAGATTCGTTTTTGTTGAGGACTCTTCGATCTCTCAAAAAACATCCAGACAATTTTGCAATCTAAAAAAATAAATCTGTACTTACCATGATTAGACTGAAGCAGAGGTCATCGAACACAGAATCTCTGTCTTCACTTTTCTTTTCGATTTTCTTTTGCAGACTGATTTTTCGCTCCAAAACAATGGAAGACACTTTGCCCAGGAAACCAGGAACCAGAGTCTTAACAGTTTCCTTCATCTTCTCATAAACCTCCTTTTTATCTAGCTCATCTTCTTTCTTTTCCTCTTCTTGTTTTTCTTCTTTTTCCTTCTCTTCTTCATCTCCTTCTTTTCCCTCTTTCTCCTTCTCTTCTTCATCTCCTTCTTTTCCCTCTTTTTCCTTCTCTTCTTCATCTCCTTCTTTTCCCTCCTTTTCCTTCTCTTCTTCATCTCCTTCTTTTCCCTCTTTCTCCTTCTCTTCTTCATCTCCTTCTTTTCCCTCTTTCTCCTTCTCTTCTTCATCTCCTTCTTTTCCCTCTTTCTCCTTCTCTTTTTCATCTCCTTCTTTTCCCTCTTTCTCATTCTCTTCTTCATCTCCTTCTTTTCCCTCTTTTTCCTTCTCTTCTTCATCTCCTTCTTTTCCCTCTTTCTCCTTCTCTTCTTCATCTCCTTCTTTTCCCTCTTTCTCCTTCTCTTCTTCATCTCCTTCTTTTCCCTCTTTCTCCTTCTTCTTCATCTCCTTTCTGACTTCAGCGGCAGCCGCAACGTTGATTCCCTTCATCCCACTGCTGACGATGGCCTTAAGAGGCGAGATGACTGCCTCCATTGCGGCGTCCAGAGATCTTCGTGAGGACATGTACATCTCTGCAGAAGAAAACAGAGCAATGAGGTGATCGATATTTTAAACTCATTTAAATCAATAGGTGAAAAGAAAAACTTTTTTTAATAAAAGGATTCAAATACTGCGGTGTCGCCTTCGACCGCATTATGAAATTCAGCTTCTTCCAGTAATATTTGAAACTTTCGAAATAGAAGCAATGGAATAATATCCGCTGCCTCTAAGGCGCAGGGGCGGGGGTGGTTCAGTCGGTAGCGCGCCAGGCTCGTAATCTGTAGTTCCCAGGTTCGAGTCCCAGCTGGGTCAGCGTCGAGATTTATCTCCGCAAAATTCCCCGCCCTGCCCTTCGAAAGGTTTTTAACGTGCACAGGGTATGGCTCTCCAACACACGGAGCCACGGCTTAACGTCCCATCCGACTTGGAAAGGCCGCCGTCCGTCGGATGGGACGTTAAGCCGTGGCCCCGTGCGCGACTTGGAAAGGCCGCCGTCCGTCTTGATGGGCTTGGAAATGGCTTGGAAAAGGTGGCTTGGAAATGGGGCTTGGAAAGGCCGCCGTCCGTCGGATGGGACGTTAAGCCGTGGCCCCGTGTGCGGGTGAGCCATACCCTGTGCAAGTTAAAGAACACGCTGGATGGCCTTGACGGGAGGCTACCATCTGTCTCCCAACAGCTGTTCCAGTGGGTCCCCTCCCCCAACTAACTAAAATGTTTGCACACAATGGACTAAATGACCAGGTGACCTCGTCATTTAGTCCATTATGTGCAAAAAAGTGCCGCTCAGAGGTAAAACAACCCAACCCAACTCTAAGGCGCATTGGTATCGAGTTGATTGGAAGTGACATTAAAACTGTTGGATATGGGGGGGCAGGATTCGATTCCAGTTTTGTATAGTCGTTTCTTTGTATATTTGTGCTAGTTCTAACTGAGGCAAATCAGCGGTGATCATCAGTCGACCTAGATCTTAGTAGGGAATGTCCATATATGAGAAAGCCTATACAAACTAGGAGTAGTTTCTAGGATTTTTCTGTCCACTGTGTTGAGAAAAAAAATGCTGTTTGCATAATGCCATTTATTTATATAAATCAGTAGTGAGACGCCTATGAACCGTTAAATGAATGTATCTATTGAGTTTAGCAATAACCAAAAATGTAACCTGCTGAATCTGAGAAACTTTTTAAAATGTGTAAATGCATACATTGAACAAATATCTCGTTAATGATTTGCGCTATTCAGTCTAATTTTCATCATTATGTTATTTGCCATATAACTGTTAGTTTGAGTAGTTAGCGCGCTTGGCTACTGATCCTAGGGTTGGGTTGTTTTACCTCTGAGCGGCACTTTTTTGCACACCATGGGCTAAATGGCCAGGTCACAAGGACCCCGAAGGTTCAGAGAAGGTTGGAGGAGGGGACCCACTGGAACAGCTGTTGGGAGACAGATGGTAGCCTTCCGTCAAGGCCATCCAGCGTGTTCTTTAACGTGCACAGGGTATGTCTCTCCCACACACGGGGCCACGGCTTAACGTCCCATCCGATGGACGGCGGTCTTTCCAAGCCCATCGGTGTCCCCTACTGACCGTGGGCAGGGCGGGGAATTTTTGCGGAGATAAATCTCAACGCTGACCCAGCTGGGACTCGAACCTGGGAACTACAGGTTACGAGCCTGGCGCACTACCGACTGAGCCACCCCCGCCCCCCTGATCCTAGGGACCTGGTTTCGAACCCTGGGTAAGGCAGTGATATTTGTCTTCGTCATTCTGCTTCAGTATCTTTTTACTCAATTTGCGTTTACAGATGCGATTTCCCTAAATCTTTATTGGGGGCAGTGGTGGCTCAATCGGTAGCGCGCCAGGCTCGTAATCTGCAGTTCCCAGGTTCGAGTCCCAGCTGCCAGCGTTGAAATCTGTCTCCGCAAAACGCCCTGCCCACGGTTCAGTAGGGACAATGATGGGCCTTAGAATAGGCCGCCGTCCGTCGGATGGGACGTTAAGCCGTGGCTCCGTGTGTTGGAGAGCCATACCCTATGCACGTTAAAAACACGCTGGATGGCCTTGACGGGAGGCTACCATCTGTCCCCCAACAGTGGCTCAGTCGGCTCGTTCCAGTGGGTCCTCAACCTTCTCTGAGCCTTCGGGGTCCTTTTGACTTGGCCATTTAACCCATGATGTGCAAAAAAGGGCCATTCAGAGGTAAAACAACCCAACCTTTTGAACAACATCAGACTCAGAGGTAAAACAACCCAACCTTTAGAAACTTATCTCTGTAAAACCCGCCGAGTTGTTAGCGTGCTTAGCTACTGATCGAAGGGACCCGGATTCGATTCCTGGATGAGGGGGGCGGGGGTGGCTCAGTCGGTAGCGCGCCATGCTCGTAATCTGTAGTTCCCAGGTTCGAGTCCCAGCTGGGTCAGCGTTGAGATTTATCTCCGCAAAATTCCCCGCCCTGCCCACGGTCAGTAGGGGACACCGATGGGCTTGGAAATGCCGCCGTCCGTCGGATGGGACGTTAAGCCGTGGTCCCGTGTGCGGGAGAGAGCCATACCCTGTACACGTTAAAGAACAAGCTGGATGGCCTTGACGGGAGGCTACCATCTGTCTCCCAACAGCTATTCCAGTGGGTCCCCTCCCCCAACCTTCTCTGAGCCTTCGGGGTCCTTGTGACCTGGCCATTTAGCCCATGGTGTGCAAAAAAGTGCCGCTCAGAAGTAAAACAACCCAACGTTAAAGAACACGCTGGATGGCCTTGACGGGAGGCTACCATCTGTCTCCCAACAACTATTCCAGTGGGTCCCCTCCCCCAACCTTCTCTGAGCCTTCGGGGTCCTTGTGACCTGGTCATTTAGCCCATGGTGTGCAAAAAAGTGCCGCTCAGAAGTAAAACAACCCAACGTTAAAGAACACGCTGGATGGCCTTGACGGGAGGCTACCATCTGTCTCCCAACAACTATTCCAGTGGGTCCCCTCCCCCAACCTTCTCTGAGCCTTCGGGGTCCTTGTGACCTGGCCATTTAGCCCATGGTGTGCAAAAAAGTGCCGCTCAGAAGTAAAACAACCCAACGTTAAAGAACACGCTGGATGGCCTTGACGGGAGGCTATCATCTGTCTCCCAACAGCTATTCCAGTGGGTCTCCTCCCCCAACCTTCTCTGAGCCTTCGGGGTCCATGTGACCTGGCCATTTAGCCCATGGTGTGCAAAAAAGTGCCGCTCAGAGGTAAAACAACCCAACCTGGATGAGGTATGGAGGTTTCCGTGTTAGCTTTCTTCTTAGCTCTCGAATTCGTCTCAGTTTTTTTCTATGGAAAGTAAAATGACAGTTTATTTCAGATCTATGTGACAAGCAGCTGCTTGAGGGGGAAATTCTTTTTTTTTACTTAATAATTTTGATCCTTAACGAGTTTCAGAATTTTTTTCTCGACTTTTGGATGAAGAAAATTTACATTAAACCATCATAACAAATGCC
Source organism: Ryuthela nishihirai (assembly GCA_038380435.1). Classification (NCBI taxonomy): domain Eukaryota; kingdom Metazoa; phylum Arthropoda; class Arachnida; order Araneae; family Heptathelidae; genus Ryuthela; species Ryuthela nishihirai. The sequence goes on from JAWZYU010000026.1 coordinate 29,706,441, forward strand.
ATTATCGGAAGAGAATGACATAGTCGTGGGGGGGGGGGGACTCCTTCCCTAAAATACTGCCCTTTCATACCCTCTAACGGTGGGAAATTTTTCGAAAAATGCAAAATTTCAAACTAAGATTTTAAGTGATTTATTTACGTAAGAAATTTTAAATTTTAAATTTTGGTTTGCGAAATTTCAATATCATGAAGATCGCATTGACAACAATGGTTTCTACTTTACCCCAAGAGGGGATTCGCCACATTTGCATTCCTAAAGCGTTGAAAGAAGTGGAAGTATGTTAATGTGCCAATGGCTAATTAACCTAAAATAATAGACCGAGAATGGAACATGTACAGTCGCTGAAAAAATATCCGAACACTATGGTTGATTACAGAATTCAGAAAAAATATCTGGCAACGATTTTTTTAGAAATTAGTGATCTGGCAAACTTCGTGTACAGTACGATCACCATAGGTCAGGTGACAAGGACCCCGAAGGCTCAGAGAGGGTTGTGGGAGGGGACCCACTGGAATGGCTGTTGGGATCTGTTCTGATCGTAGCCTCCCATCAAGGCCATCCAGCGTGTTCTTTAACGTGCTCAGTCGGTAGCGCGCCAGGCTCGTAATCTGTAGTTCCCAGGTTCGAGTCCCAGCTGGGTCAGCATTGAGATTTATCTCCGCAAAATTCCCCGCCCTGCCCACGGTCAGTAGGGGACACCGATGGGCTTGGAAAGGCCGCCGTCCGTCGGATGGGACGTTAATCCGTGGCCCCGTGTGCGGGAGAGACATACCCTGTGCACGTTAAAGAACACGCTGGATGGCCTTGACGGGAGGCTACCATCTGTCTCCCAACAGCTGTTCCAGTGGGTCCCCTCCCCCAACCTTCTCTGAGCCTTCGGGGTCCATGTGACCTGGCCATTTAGCCCATGGTGTGCAAAAAAGTGCCGCTCAGAGGTAAAACAACCCAACCCAACCTTTAACGTGCACAGGGTATGTCTCTCCCACACACGGAGCCACGGCTTAACGTCCCATCCGATGGACGGTGGTCTTTCCAAGCCCATCGGTATCCCCTACTGACCGTGGGCAGGGCGGGGAGTTTTACAGAGATAAGTCTCAACACTGACCCAGCTGGGACTCGAACCTGGGAACTGCAGATTACGAGCCTGGCGCGCTACCAATTGAGCCACCCCTGCCCCCAGGGTCTGATCTAGAGAAGGGACTATTCCACTCACTCTTTTCAGAATTCTAGAAAGGGAGGCCAAAAAATTATAATGTTGTGCATATATAACGGATTTTTTAAGAATCTTTTTTAAGACCTCTAAAACGAAGGTGAATACATTAAACTTCAAATGAAATCCAGTCTCTTCCCCTCCAGGGGCCAATTAACCTATCGAATGAATCCTCGGTGGGCCAATGGAGCAGTAGCCAGCCATATTCACTAACTGTCTGTACAACAATTTTCGTTTTCTGTTTCATAAAGAGTAAAATAATTTTAAAACTGTTATTGTAACCTAATGAATCCGTAGCCTGTTTTACTGGTATTAAAATGGTATAGGTCTGTAAATGGTAGTTAGGCATAAACTGGAAGGAGAGCTGTGTACCAATCCCCAGTGATGATGCACAGAACCGGCCAGGTCTAGCACCTAATGTCCGACCCCGCCTTCTTGTGGTGCAGGCCGTTAGTACCTTTCAAAAGAGATATTCTCTTTTGGAAGGGAACGGAAGGGGAGGGCTGCCAGTTCAGTATGGACTACTGATCTGGTCATCTATGGCCAAGTTTTTTTTTTTCCAACCCTACTGAGGAGTGGTCAACTTCACAGGGTCCTAGTGCTGACCATTATACCTACTAGACTGGACTTGTTTATGGATTTGACCTTGATTATGGATCCTGGACTTGCTGCACTGGTGGGCCTCTGTTGAGGGAGAGTCTGCTGCTGTGTTTTCTGTTTGCTTCTGGGTTGCCAGCCCTAAGTGAACAGAGGCATGGGATACCTTATATAAGCTGGTGGATAATCCTAATCAGAGGCCATGGCAGGTACCTGAACCTTACTTAGCTAGTTGGTCAAGCCTAAACTGGAGTAATGTGTCTCAGGCAGGCCATATGGCTCTTGAAAAAGTCCACTTGAAACGGTGGTGCCTGACGTTCTTATCAGATGAGTAGCTTCAGCGTTTAGCAGTGGGAGAACCTCAACCCTCACTTAGCTAGTTGGGCATCGCCAATCTCAAATTAGAGTAATTTCCCATTAAAAGTTTATTTCTTTGGAATATTAAAGGTCTAATTTCGCTTTCCGTTTAACACAGAAATTCTCAGTTTTTCCTAAGATTCTGTATTTGAAGCTTGAAGAGTAATAAAAACCGTTGGCTAAATATTTTGAGGGTTGGAATCTTTCTTATTTTTTACCTGTTACATCCAAGGTTTTGTTCCGCAGATCTTCCAGAGAGAAATTCTTGTGTCCTACCATGAGGTCGTGATTGACTAGGAGGAGAGACTGCCACGTCACAGTGATGTTATTTTTAATCTTGTCGGCGCTCCTAATAAATTTCTTCTTTAGCTCATTAAAAGCCATGAAAATGCCTTTTTCTTTGCTGTAAATAAAATGAAAATTATTTCCGTTGTTCATTAAGTTTTTAAATGATTCATCATCGTCAGAAATATTCTGCTCTATAGGAAAGTAAATCAATTTTCAATCAATCCCCGCCCTGCCGTCGTTCAGTAGGCGACACCGATGGGCTTGGAAAAGCCGCCGTCCGCTATATGGTATATTAAACCGTGGTTCTGTATGCGGGAGAACCACACCCTACGCACTTTAAAGAACACGCTGGATGGACTTGATGGGAAAGCTACCATCTGTCTCTTAACAGCTGTTCAGTGGGTCTCCTTCCAGCAACCCTCAAAAAGCCCTTGGGGTCCTTTGGACATGGCCATTTAGCACATGGTGTGCAAAAAAAAAAAATGCCAAAGAGTGGTAAAACAAAAAGGGTTGGGTTGGGCTGTTTTATTTGTGAGCGGCACTTTTTTGCCAACCATGGGCTAAATGGCCAGGTCACATGGACTACGAAGGCTCAGAGAAGGTTGGGGGAGGGGACCCACTGGAACAGCTGTTGGGAGACAGATGGTAGCCTCCCGTCAAGGCCATCCAGCGTGTTCTTTAACGTGCACAGGGTATGTCTCTCCCGCACACGGGGCCACGGCTTAACGTCCCATCCGACGGACGGCGGCCTTTCCAAGCCCATCGGTGTCCCCTACTGACCGTAGGCAGGGCGGGGAATTTTTGCGGAGATAAATCTCAACGCTGACCCAGCTGGGACTCGAACCTGGGAACTACAGATTACGAGCCTGGCGCGCTATCGACTGAGCTACCCCCGCCACAGGTAAAACAAAAAGAACAACCTCAGAGTTTAGTAGGAGATCTATTGGATAGCTTTTAGGAGACAGATGATAGCCTCCCATCAAGGTCACCCAGCGTTAATGTTCACAGGGTATTGCTCTCCTCTACAAGGGTCCCCTGTACACACTGTTAATAAGTGGCCAGAAGTTGACTTTGTAGGTAGCACTCTACAATGGAATTCCCATTGTGCCAATGTCATGAATTTTTTCCTTTCTCCCCTCCTCCCCGTCCCGTCCCGCCCTCGATGATAAACGAAGTACCAATGGGCTTTGGAGAGCCTCCGTTCGTCAGACGGGACGTACAGCCGCTCAAAAAAGTATCCGAACACTATGGTTGATTGCAGATTTCAGAAAAAATATCTGGCAACGATTTGTTTAGAAATTAGTGATCTGGCAACCTTCGTGTCACGTGATTACAGAATTCAGGAAAAATATCTGGAGCGTGTACAGCAACTGTACACGCTCCAGTTACCGTTCACAGCAAACTGGAGCGTGTGCAGTTACTGAACACGCTCCAGTTTGCTGTGAACGGTAACTGCACACGCTCAATATTTCCGTGAGTGAGCCCACACGATCTAGTATCAAAATAATATGACCACCTACAGTCGCTCAAAAAAGTATCCGAACACCATGGTTGATTGGGGCGGGGGTGGCTCAGTCGGTAGCGCGCCAGGCTCGTAATCTGTAGTTCCCAGGTTCGAGTCCCAGCTGGGTCAGCGTTGAGATTTATCTCCGCAAAATTCCCCGCCCTGCCCACGGTCAGTAGGGGACACGATGGGCTTGGAAAGGCCGCCGTCCGTCGGATGGGACATTAAGCCGTGGCCCCGTGTGCGGGAGAGCCATACCCTGTACACGTTAAAGAACACGCTGGATGGCCTTGACGGGAGGGTACCATCTGTCTCCCAACAGTTGTTCCAGTGGGTCCCCTCCCCCAACCTTCTGAGCCTTCGGGGTCCATGTGACCTGACCATTTAGCCCATGGTGTGCAAAAAAGTGCCGCTCAGAGGTAAAACAATCCAACGTTAAAGAACACGCTGGATGGCCTTGACGGGAGGCTACCATCTGTCTTCCAACAGCTGTTACAGTGGGTCCCCTCTCCCAACCTTCTCTGAGCCTTCAGGGTCCATGTGACCTGGCCATTTAGCCCATGGTGTGCAAAAAAGTGCCGCTCAGAGGTAAAACAACCCAACCCATGGTTGACTGCAGAATTCAGAAAAAATATCTGGCAACGATTTTTTTTAGAAATTAGTGATCTAACAACCTTCGTGTCACATGATCACTAATTTCTAAAAAATCGTTGCCAGATATTTTTTCTGAATTCTGTAATCAACCATAGTGTTCGGATATTTATTCGAGCGACTGTACACATTTTGTGTTTTTACTTCGGTTAATATCAAATGTAATGAGATATTTATTAAATGATCTTCCCTGTGGTCAAGTAGTTAGCACGCTTGGCTAGAGATGAAAGGGACCTGGGTTCGAGCCCTGAATAAGGCGTGGATGCGGCTAGAGATGAAAGGGACCTGGGTTCGAGCCCTGAATAAGGCGTGGATGCGGCTAGAGATGAAAGGGACCTGGGTTCGAGCCCTGAATTAGGCGTGGATGCGGCTAGAGATGAAAGGGACCTGGGTTCGAGCAGTGAATAAGGCGTGGATGCGGCTAGAGATGAAAGGGACCTGGGTTCGAGCCCTGAATAAGGCGTGGATGCGGCTGGAGATGAAAGGGACCTGGGTTCGAGTCCTGAATAAGGCATGGATGCGGCTAGAGATGAAAGGGACCTGGGTTCGAGCCCTGAATAAGGCGTGGATGCGGCTAGAGATGAAAGGGACCTGGGTTCGAGCCCTGAATAAGGCGTGGATGCGGCTAGAGATGAAAGGGACCTGGGTTCGAGCCCTGAATAAGGCGTGGATGCGGCTAGAGATGAAAGGGACCTGAGTTCGAGCCCTGAATAAGGCATGGATGCGGCTGGAGATGAAAGGGACCTGGGTTCGAGCACTGAATAAGGCGTGGATGCGGCTAGAGATGAAAGGGACCTGGGTTCGAGTCCTGAATAAGGCGTGGATGCGGCTAGAGATGTAAGGGACCTGGGTTCGAGTCCAGAATAAGGCATGGATGCGGCTAGAGATGAAAGGGACCTGGGTTCGAGCCCTGAATAAGGCGTGGATGCGGCTAGAGATGAAAGGGCCTGGGTTCGAGCCCTGAATAAGGCATGGATGCGGCTAGAGATGAAAGAGACCTGGATTCGAGCCCTGAATAAGGCGTGGATGCGGCTAGAGATGAAAGGGTCTGGGTTCGAGCCCTGAATAAGGCGTGGATGCGGCTGGAGATGAAAGGGACCTGGGTCCGAGCCCTGAATAAGGCATGGATGTTTTTGTTTCTGCTGAGGTCTCACCAGATCTTGTCAGTGGCGTGTTAAACTGACAGGCTCCTGTCAAACCTCTGTGGAAAGCAGCTGCTCGAGGGGGGTTATTTATTTATTTATTTTCATTTGTGAAATATACTGAAATGAACGGACTTATATAATAATAATAATAATAATAATCTTTATTTTATTCCGCCAGTCAATACAATATACATTTACATAGCATAATTATCTAATGACAATTAATATATACATGAGAAAAATTGAGAAGTGAAATAGCTGAGAAATATCAATTGTATCAGAAAAGGTAAATAACAATCATATTAAATATTGGTGTTTAATAGGAAAGGCGAAACAAAAAAGGAGAGCATAGTAAGCTGACGCTTATTTTTAGTTAATGCTCCCTATTTCCTTCAAAGTTCAATTATGATCACAGTAAAGTATACAATAATTCAAATAGTACAATAATTCAATAATATAAAAGGTCAAATGGTTATGAGACACATATTCGTTCGAAATTAAGTTTTTGTTTATTTTCCAGTATGTGCAAGTTTATATAATGCATGTTAAATTTTCTATTTATGCCTTTCTGTAATTTCATTTATTTAATCTGAAGAATACATTTTTTTCATTCGTAAGTTGAATAATTTTTTAGAGTGAGTAATTTAACCAACAGTTAATCTAGACTATACCAACAGTTATCTTAACTATACCAACAGTTAAATCTAGAATTTTTTTGCCTGAAGTATCTCGAAATTGGGGGGGACGTTAGTCGGTAACGCGCCAGGCTCATAATCTGCAGTGCTCAGCTTCTAGCCCCACCTGGGCCAGCGTTGAGATTTATCTCCGCAAAATTCCCCCGCCCTGCCCACGGTCAGTAGGGAACACCGATGTGCTTGGAAAGGCCGCCGTCCGTCGGATGGGATGTTAAGTCGTGGTCCCGTGTGCGGGGTTCCCAGGTTCGAGTCCCAGCTGGGTCAGCGTTGAGATTTATCTCCGCAAAAATTCCCGCCCTGCCCACGGTCAGTAGGGGACACCGATGGACTTGGAAAGGCCGCCGTCCGTCGGATGGGACGTTAAGCCGTGGCCCCGTGTGCGGGAGAGCCATACCCTGTGCACGTTAAAGAACACGCTGGATGGCCTTGACGGGAGGCTACCATCTGTCTCCCAACAGCTGTTCCAGTGGGTCCCCTCCCCCAACCTTCTCTGAGCCTTCGGGGTCCTTGTGACCTGGCCATTTAGCCCATGGTGTGCAAAAAAGTGCCGCTCAGAGGTAAAACAATCCAATCCAAACCCGTGTGCGGGAGAGCCATACCTTGTGCACGTTAAAGAACACGCTAGATGGCCTAGACGGGAGGCTACCATCTGTCTCCCAACAGCTGTTCCAGTGGGTCTCCTCTCCCAACCTTTTCTGAGCCATCGGGCTCCTTGTGACCTGGCCATTTAGCCCATGGTGTGCAAAAAAGTGCCGCGCAGAGGTAAAATAACCCAATGTTAAAGAACACGCTGGATGGCCTTGACGGGAGGCTACCATCTGTTTCCTAGCAGCTGTTCCAGTGGGTCCCCTCTCCCAACCTTCTCTGAGCCATCGGGGTCCTTGTGACCTGGCCATTTAGTCCATAGTGTGCAAAAAAGTGCCGCTCAGAGGTAAAACAACCCAACGTTAAAGAACACGCTGGATGGCCTTGACGGGAGGTTACCATCTGTCTCCCAACAGCTGTTCCAGTGGATCTCCTCCCCCAACCTTTTCTGAGCCATCGGGGTCCTTGTGACCTGGCCATTTAGCCCATGGTGTGCAAAAAAAGTGCCGCTCAGAGGTAAAATCAACTCTCTAAATTCTTACTCCTGATGACTTCAGACATCTTAATCTGCCATTGCGTCCCCCCCCCCCAAGAGTGAAAGTGACCCAACCCATTCTTGCAGATAACAGAAAGGAGATTTGTTTCCTTTTTCGTTTTGTTTGATTCCAGGTTTTGAAATTTTCTTACGACACACTCTCTCAGATTTGAATAAATTAACATTCTCCATGCATTATAAATGATAAGATCTTGTTCCGGGATTTCAACTCAAAGAGAACATCGCAGAGAATTTTTATCGTGACGGATTATCATCCTCGGAAATGTGCCTCGTTATCCCCATGTTCATGCCTGGGCTCATAAATTAAAAATGACGGACAAAACATTCCGAATTGAAAGGGCAGACATGAACCGATTCTGCCTCACATGACGTGTCATGATGCATCAAAATTCCATCAGATTACGTTCCATGCGAATATCTAATTAAGCCCTTAGGCAGAGAAAGAATCGTTCTCTTTCAGATGAAATCATAAATATTAATTTCGAGAGAATAACGGACATGTCTAGACAAAGTAATAGGAAAGGCTTGAAAAGGTAGAGAAATGCGAAAAGCCGCGATTTGCCGAGATAATCTGTTGACTTAGAGCGCAGAACAACTAAGATTCTGTTTTTTTTTTCCGAAGCTTTTCCCAAAGAAAAAAGGATATTAAATGAAAAGTCTAAATTTATAGTTCTTTTTAAAGCGGCGTTTCCCAATAAGAAAGAATTAAAGAACATATTACCTAAAGATATACCTGGAGTAGGGGTTCTCAACGTGGGGTATGCGGTAAAAAATTTTGGGGTACGCCGTGAGAAATGAAAAGTCGCTAGATATGTTATTTATATGTATATGTTTTATTTTATTCCCATTTTTATACTATAACTATAGTTTTATCTATCTATACAAGGGTTATTATTATTATTATTATTATTATTATTATTAAGGTTATTTATGCCAATTACATACACATTTCCAGGGGGTACGTGAAGCATAAAAGGTTGAGAACCACTGATATATATGTTTTATTTTATTCCCATTTTTATACTATAACTATAGTTTTATCTATCTATACAAGGGTTATTATTATTATTATTATTATTATTATTAAGGTTATTTATGCCAATTACATACACATTTCCAGGGGGTACGTGAAGCATAAAAGGTTGAGAACCACTGATATATATGTTTTATTTTATTCCCATTTTTATACTATAACTATAGTTTTATCTATCTATACAAGGGTTATTATTATTATTATTATTATTATTATTATTAAGGTTATTTATGCCAATTACATACACATTTCCAGGGGGTACGTGAAGCATAAAAGGTTGAGAACCACTGATATATATGTTTTATTTTATTCCCATTGTTATACTATAACTATAGTTTTATCTATCTATACAAGGGATACGCCAGTTACAAACACATTTCCAGGGGGTACGTTAAGCGTAATAGGTTGAGAACCACTGATATATATGTTTTATTTTATTCCCATTGTTATACTATAACTGTAGTTTTATCTATCTATACAAGGGGTACGCCAGTTACATACACATTTCAAGGGGGTACGTGAAGCATAAAAGGTTGAGAACCACTGATATATATGTTTTATTTTATTCCCATTGTTATACTATTACTATAGTTTTATCTATCTATACAAGGGGTACGCCAGTTACATACACATTTCCAGGGGGTACGTGAAGCATAAAAGGTTGAGAACCACTGATATATATGTTTTATTTTATTCCCATTGTTACACTATATCTATAGTTTTATCTATCTATACAAGGGGTACGCCAGTTACATACACATTTCCAGGGAGTACGTGAAGCATAAAAGGTTGAGAACCACTGATATATATGTGTTATTTTATTCCCATTGTTATACTATAACTATAGTTTTATCTATCTATACAAAGGGTACGCCAGTTACATACACATTTCCAGGGGGTACGTGAAGCATAAAAGGTTGAGAACCACTGATATATATGTTTTATTTTATTCCCATTGTTATACTATAACTATAGTTTTATCCATCTATACAAGGGGTACGCCAGTTACATACACATTTCCAGGGGGTACGTGAAGCATAAAAGGTAGAGAACCACTGATATATATGTTTTATTTTATTCCCATTGTTATACTATAACTATAGTTTTATCTATCTATACAAGGGGTACGCCAGTTACATTCACATTTCCAGGGGGTACGTGAAGCATAAAAGGTTGAGAACCACTGATATATATGTTTTATTTTATTCCCATTGTTATACTATAACTATAGTTTTATCTATCTATACAAGGGGTACGCCAGTTACATACACATTTCCAGGGAGTACGTGAAGCATAAAAGGTTGAGAACCACTGATATATATGTTTTATTTTATTCCCGTTGTTATACTATAATTATAGTTTTATCTATCTATACAAGGGGTACGCCAGTTACATACACATTTCCAGGGGGTACGTGAAGCATAAAAGGTTGAGAACCACTGATATATATGTTTTATTTTATTCCCATTGTTATACTATTACTATAGTTTTATCTATCTATACAAGGGGTACGCCAGTTACATACACATTTCCAGGGGGTACGTGAAGCATAAAAGGTTGAGAACCACTGATATATATGTTTTATTTTATTCCCATTGTTATAATATAACTATAGTTTTATCTATCGATACAAGGGGTACGCCAGTTACATACACATTTCCAGGGGGTGCGTGAAGCATAAAAGGTTGAGAACCACTGATATATGTGTTTTATTTTATTCCCATTGTTATACTATAACTATAGTTTATCTATCTATACAAGGGGTACGCCAGTTACATACACATTTCCAGGGGGTACGTGAAGCATAAAAGGTTGAGAACCACTGATGTATATGTTTTATTTTATTCCAATTGTTATATTATAACTATAGTTTTATCTATCTATACAAGGGGTACGCCAGTTACATACACATTTCCAGGGGGTACGTGAAGCATAAAAGGTTGAGAACCACTGATGTATATGTTTTATTTTGTTCCCATTGTTATATTATAACTATAGTTTTATCTATCTATACAAGGGGTACGCCAGTTACATACACTTTTCCAGGGGGTACGTGAAGCATAAAAGGTTGAGAACCACTGATATATATGTTTTATTTTGTTCCCATTGTTATATTATAACTATAGTTTTATCTATCTATACAAGGGGTACGCCAGTTACATACACATTTCCAGGGGGTACGTGAAGCATAAAAGGTTGAGAACCACTGATATATATGTTTTATTTTATTCCCATTGTTATACTATTACTATAGTTTTATCTATCTATACAAGGGGTACGCCAGTTACATACACATTTCCAGGGGGTACGTGAAGCATAAAAGGTTGAGAACCACTGATATATATGTTTTATTTTATTCCCATTGTTATCATATAACTATAGTTTTATCTATCTATACAAGGGGTATGTCAGTTACATACACATTTCCAGGGGGTACGTGAAACATAAAAGGTTGAGAACCACTGATATATATATGTTTCATTTTATTCCCATTGTTCTACTATAACTATAGTTTCATCTATCTATACAAGGGGTACGCCAGTTACATACACATTTCCAGGGGGTACGTGAAGCATAAAAGGTTGAGAACCACTGATATATATGTTTTATTTTATTCCCATTGTTATACTATAACTATAGTTTTATCTATCTATACAAGGGGTACGCCAGTTACATACACATTTCCAGGGGGTACGTGAAGCATAAAAGGTTGAGAACCACTGATGTATATGTTTTATTTTGTTCCCATTGTTATATTATAACTATAGTTTTATCTATCTATACAAGGGGTACGCCAGTTACATACACTTTTCCAGGGGGTACGTGAAGCATAAAAGGTTGAGAACCACTGATATATATGTTTTATTTTGTTCCCATTGTTATATTATAACTATAGTTTTATCTATCTATACAAGGGGTACGCCAGTTACATACACATTTCCAGGGGGTACGTGAAGCATAAAAGGTTGAGAACCACTGATATATATGTTTTATTTTATTCCCATTGTTATAATATAACTATAGTTTTATCTATCGATACAAGGGGTACGCCAGTTGCATACACATTTCCAGGGGGTACGTGAAGCATAAAAGGTTGAGAACCACTGATATATGTGTTTTATTTTATTCCCATTGTTATACTATAACTATAGTTTATCTATCTATACAAGGGGTACGCCAGTTACATACACATTTCCAGGGGGTACGTGAAGCATAAAAGGTTGAGAACCACTGATGTATATGTTTTATTTTATTCCAATTGTTATATTATAACTATAGTTTTATCTATCTATACAAGGGGTACGCCAGTTACATACACATTTCCAGGGGGTACGTGAAGCATAAAAGGTTGAGAACCACTGATATATATATGTTTTATTTTGTTCCCATTGTTATATTATAACTATAGTTTTATCTATCTATACAAGGGGTACGCCAGTTACATACACATTTCCAGGGGGTACGTGAAGCATAAAAGGTTGAGAACCACTGATGTATATGTTTTATTTTGTTCCCATTGTTATATTATAACTATAGTTTTATCTATCTATACAAGGGGTACGCCAGTTACATACACATTTCCAGGGGGTACGTGAAGCATAAAAGGTTGAGAACCAGTGATAAATATGTTTTATTTTGTTCCCATTGTTATATTATAACTATAGTTTTATCAATCTATACAAGGGGTACGCCAGTTACATACACATTTCCAGGGGGTACGTGAAGCATAAAAGGTTGAGAACCACTGATATATATGTTTTATTTTATTCCCATTGTTATACTATAACTATAGTTTTATCCATCTATACAAGGGGTACGCCAGTTACATACACATTTCCAGGGGGTACGTGAAGCACAAAAGGTTGAGAACCACTGATATATATGTTTTATTTTATTCCCATTGTTATACTATAACTATAGTTTTATCTATCTATACAAAGGGTACGCCAGTTACATACACATTTCCAGGGGGTACGTGAAGCATAAAAGGTTGAGAACCACTGATATATATGTGTTATTTTCTTCCCATTGTTCTACTATAACTATAGTTTTATCTATCTATACAAGGGGTACGCCAGTTACATACACATTTCCAGGGGGTACGTGAAGCATAAAAGGTTGAGAACCACTGATATATATGTTTTATTTTATTCCCATTGTTATCATATAACTATAGTTTTATCTATCTATACAAGGGGTATGTCAGTTACATACACATTTCCAGGGGGTACGTGAAACATAAAAGGTTGAGAACCACTGATATATATATGTTTCATTTTATTCCCATTGTTCTACTATAACTATAGTTTCATCTATCTATACAAGGGGTACGCCAGTTACATACACATTTCCAGGGGGTACGTGAAGCATAAAAGGTTGAGAACCACTGATATATATGTTTTATTTTATTCCCATTGTTATACTATAACTATAGTTTTATCTATCTATACAAGGGGTACGCCAGTTACATACACATTTCAGGGGGTACGTGAAGCATAAAAGGTTGAGAACCACTGATGTATATGTTTTATTTTGTATCCATTGTTATATTATAACTATAGATTTATCTATCTATACAAGGGGTACGCCAGTTACATACACTTTTCCAGGGGGTACGTGAAGCATAAAAGGTTGAGAACCACTGATATATATGTTTTATTTTGTTCCCATTGTTATATTATAACGATAGTTTTATCTATCTATACAAGGGGTACGCCAGTTACATACACATTTCCAGGGGGTACGTGAAGCATAAAAGGTTGAGAACCACTGATGTATATGTTTTATTTTGTTCCCATTGTTATATTATAACTATAGTTTTATCTATCTATACAAGGGGTACGCCAGTTACATACACTTTTCCAGGGGGTACGTGAAGCATAAAAGGTTGAGAACCACTGATGTATATGTTTTATTTTGTTCCCATTGTTATATTATAACTATAGTTTTATCTATCTATACAAGGGGTACGCCAGTTACATACACATTTCCAGGGGGTACGTGAAGCATAAAAGGTTGAGAACCACTGATATATATGTTTTATTTTGTTCCCATTGTTATACTATAACTATAGTTTTATCTATCTATACAAGGGGTACGCCAGTTACATACACATTTCCAGGGGGTACGTGAAGCATAAAATGTTGAGAACCACTGATATATATATTTTATTTTATTCCCATTGTTATACTATAACTATAGTTTTATCTATCTATACAAGGGGTACGCCAGTTACATACACATTTCCAGGGGGTACGTGAAGCATAAAATGTTGAGAACCACTGATATATATATTTTATTTTATTCCCATTGTTATACTATAACTATAGTTTTATCCATTTATACAAGGGGTACGCCAGTTACATACAGATTTCCAGGGGGTACGTGATGCATAAAAGGTTGAGAACCACTGATATATATGTTTTATTTTATTCTCATTGTTATACTATAACTATAGTTTTATCTATCTATACAAGGGGTACGCCAATTACATACACATTTCCAGGGGGTACGTGAAGCATAAAAGGTTGAGAACCATTGATATATATGTTTTATTTTGTTCCCATTGTTACATTATAACTATAGTTTTATCTATCTATACAAGGGGTACGCCAGTTACATACACATTTCCAGGGGGTACGTGAAGCATAAAAGGTTGAGAACCACTGATATATATGTTTTATTTTATTCCCATTGTTATACTATAACTATAGTTTTATCTATCTTTTATTTCCATTGTTATACTATAACTATAGTTTTATCTATCTATACAAGGGGTACGCCAGTTACATACACATTTCCAGGGGGTACGTGAAGCATAAAAGTTTGAGAACCACTGATGTATATGTTTTATTTTGTTCCCATTGTTATATTATAACTATAGTTTTATCTATCTATACAAGGGGTACGCCAGTTACATACACATTTCCAGGGAGTACGTGAAGCATGAAAGGTTGAGAACCACTGATATATATGTTTTATTTTATTCCCATTGTTATACTATAACTAGAGTTTTATCTATCTATACAAGGGGTACGCCAGTTACATACACATTTCCAGGGGGTACGTGAAGCATAAAAGGTTGAGAACCACTGATGTATATGTTTTATTTTGTTCCCATTGTTATATTATAACTATAGTTTTATCTATCTATACAAGGGGTACGCCAGTTACATACACATTTCCAGGGAGTACGTGAAGCATAAAAGGTTGAGAACCACTGATATATATGTTTTATTTTATTCCCATTGTTATACTATAACTATAGTTTTATCTATCTATACAAGGGGTACGCCAGTTACATACACATTTCCAGGGGGTACGTGAAGCATAAAAGGTTGAGAACCACTGATGTATATGTTTTATTTTGTTCCCATTGTTATATTATAACTATAGTTTTATCTATCTATACAAGGGGTACGCCAGTTACATACACATTTCCAGGGGGTACGTGAAGCATAAAATGTTGAGAACCACTGATGTATATGTTTTATTTTATTCCCATTGTTATACTATAACTATAGTTTTATCCATTTATACAAGGGGTACGCCAGTTACATACACATTTCCAGGGGGTACGTGAAGCATAAAAGGTTGAGAACCACAGATATATATGTTTTATTTTGTTCCCATTGTTATATTATAACTACAGTTTTATCTATCTATACAAGGGGTACGCCAGTTACATACAGATTTCCAGGGGGTACGTGATGCATAAAAGGTTGAGAACCACTGATATATATGTTTTATTTTATTCTCATTGTTATACTATAACTATAGTTTTATCCATCTATACAAGGGGTACGCAAGTTACATACACATTTCCAGGGGGTACGTGAAGCATAAAAGGTTGAGAACCACTGATGTATATGTTTTATTTTGTTCCCATTGTTATATTATAACTATAGTTTTATCTATCTATACAAGGGGTACGCCAGTTACATACACATTTCCAGGGAGTACGTGAAGCATGAAAGGTTGAGAACCACTGATATATATGTTTTATTTTATTCCCATTGTTATACTATAACTATAGTTTTATCTATCTATACAAGGGGTACGCCAGTTACATACACATTTCCAGGGGGTACGTGAAGCATAAAAGGTTGAGAACCACTGATGTATATGTTTTATTTTGTTCCCATTGTTATATTATAACTATAGTTTTATCTATCTATACAAGGGGTACGCCAGTTACATACACATTTCCAGGGAGTACGTGAAGCATAAAAGGTTGAGAACCACTGATATATATGTTTTATTTTATTCCCATTGTTATACTATAACTATAGTTTTATCTATCTATACAAGGGGTACGCCAGTTACATACACATTTCCAGGGGGTACGTGAAGCATAAAAGGTTGAGAACCACTGATGTATATGTTTTATTTTGTTCCCATTGTTATATTATAACTATAGTTTTATCTATCTATACAAGGGGTACGCCAGTTACATACACATTTCCAGGGGGTACGTGAAGCATAAAATGTTGAGAACCACTGATGTATATGTTTTATTTTATTCCCATTGTTATACTATAACTATAGTTTTATCCATTTATACAAGGGGTACGCCAGTTACATACACATTTCCAGGGGGTACGTGAAGCATAAAAGGTTGAGAACCACTGATATATATGTTTTATTTTGTTCCCATTGTTATATTATAACTACAGTTTTATCTATCTATACAAGGGGTACGCCAGTTACATACAGATTTCCAGGGGGTACGTGATGCATAAAAGGTTGAGAACCACTGATATATATGTTTTATTTTATTCTCATTGTTATACTATAACTATAGTTTTATCTATCTATACAAGGGGTACGCAAGTTACATACACATTTCCAGGGGGTACGTGAAGCATAAAAGGTTGAGAACCACTGATGTATATGTTTTATTTTGTTCCCATTGTTATATTATAACTATAGTTTTATCTATCTATACAAGGGGTACGCCAGTTACATACACATTTCCAGGGAGTACGTGAAGCATAAAAGGTTGAGAACCACTGATATATATGTTTTATTTTATTCCCTTTGTTATACTATAACTATAGTTTTATCTATCTATACAAGGGGTACGCCAGTTACATACACATTTCCAGGGGGTACGTGAAGCATAAAAGGTTGAGAACCACTGATGTATATGTTTTATTTTGTTCCCATTGTTATATTATAACTATAGTTTTATCTATCTATACAAGGGGTACGCCAGTTACATACACATTTCCAGGGAGTACGTGAAGCATAAAAGGTTGAGAACCACTGATATATATGTTTTATTTTGTTCCCATTGTTATATTATAACTATAGTTTTATCTATCTATACAAGGGGTACGCCAGTTACATACACATTTCCAGGGGGTACGTGAAGAATAAAAGGTTGAGAACCACTGATATATATGTTTTATTTTGTTCCCATTGTTATATTATAACTATAGTTTTATCTATCTATACAAGGGGTACGCCAGTTACATACACATTTCCAGGGAGTACGTGAAGCATAAAAGGTTGAGAACCACTGATATATATGTTTTATTTTATTCCCATTGTTATACTATAACTATAGTTTTATCCATCTATACAAGGGGTACGCCAGTTACATACAAATTTCCAGGGGGTACGTGAAGCATAAAAGGTTGAGAACCACTGATATATATGTTTTATTTTGTTCCCATTGTTATATTATAACTATAGTTTTATCTATCTATACAAGATGTACGCCAGTTACATACACATTTCCAGGGGGTACGTGAAGCATAAAAGGTTGAGAACCACTGATATATATGTTTTATTTTATTCCCATTGTTATACTATAACTATAGTTTTATCCATCTATACAAGGGGTACGCCAGTTACATACAAATTTCCAGGGGGTACGGGAAGCATAAAAGGTTGAGAACCACTGATATATATGTTTTATTTTATTCCCATTGTTATACTATAACTATAGTTTTATCTATCTATACAAGGGGTACGCCAGTTACATACACATTTCCAGGGGGTACGTGAAGCATAAAATGTTGAGAACCACTGATATATATATTTTATTTTATTCCCATTGTTATACTATAACTATAGTTTTATCCATTTATACAAGGGGTACGCCAGTTACATACACATTTCCAGGGGGTACGTGAAGCATAAAAGGTTGAGAACCACTGATATATATGTTTTATTTTATTCCCATTGTTATACTATAACTATAGTTTTATCCATCTATACAAGGGGTACGCCAGTTACATACAAATTTCCAGGGGGTACGGGAAGCATAAAAGGTTGAGAACCACTGATATATATGTTTTATTTTGTTCCCATTGTTATACTATAACTATAGTTTTATCTATCTATACAAGGGGTACGCCAGTTACATACACATTTCCAGGGGGTACGTGAAGCATAAAATGTTGAGAACCACTGATATATATGTTTTATTTTATTCTCATTGTTATACTATAACTATAGTTTTATCTATCTATACAAGGGGTACGCCAATTACATACACATTTCCAGGGGGTACGTGAAGCATAAAAGGTTGAGAACCACTGATATATATGTTTTATTTTGTTCCCATTGTTATATTATAACTATAGTTTTATCTATCTATACAAGGGGTACGCCAGTTACATACACATTTCCAGGGGGTACGTGAAGCATAAAAGGTTGAGAACCACTGATATATATGTTTTATTTTATTCCCATTGTTATACTATAACTATAGTTTTATCTATCTTTTATTCCCATTGTTATACTATAACTATAGTTTTATCTATCTATACAAGGGGTACGCCAGTTACATACACATTTCCAGGGGGTACGTGAAGCATAAAAGGTTGAGAACCACTGATGTGTATGTTTTATTTTGTTCCCATTGTTATATTATAACTATAGTTTTATCTATCTATACAAGGGGTACGCCAGTTACATACACATTTCCAGGGAGTACGTGAAGCATGAAAGGTTGAGAACCACTGATATATATGTTTTATTTCATTCCCATTGTTATACTATAACTATAGTTTTATCTATCTATACAAGGGGTACGCCAGTTACATACACATTTCCAGGGGGTACGTGAAGCATAAAAGGTTGAGAACCACTGATGTATATGTTTTATTTTGTTCCCATTGTTATATTATAACTATAGTTTTATCTATCTATACAAGGGGTACGCCAGTTACATACACATTTCCAGGGAGTACGTGAAGCATAAAAGGTTGAGAACCACTGATATATATGTTTTATTTTATTCCCATTGTTATACTATAACTATAGTTTTATCTATCTATACAAGGGGTACGCCAGTTACATACACATTTCCAGGGGGTACGTGAAGCATAAAAGGTTGAGAACCACTGATGTATATGTTTTATTTTGTTCCCATTGTTATATTATAACTATAGTTTTATCTATCTATACAAGGGGTACGCCAGTTACATACACATTTCCAGGGAGTACGTGAAGCATAAAAGGTTGAGAACCACTGATATATATGTTTTATTTTATTCCCATTGTTATACTATAACTATAGTTTTATCTATCTATACAAGGGGTACGCCAGTTACATACACATTTCCAGGGGGTACGTGAAGCATAAAAGGTTGAGAACCACTGATGTATATGTTTTATTTTGTTCCCATTGTTATATTATAACTATAGTTTTATCTATCTATACAAGGGGTACGCCAGTTACATACACATTTCCAGGGGGTACGTGAAGCATAAAAGGTTGAGAACCACTGATGTATATGTTTTATTTTGTTCCCATTGTTATATTATAACTATAGTTTTATCTATCTATACAAGGGGTACGCCAGTTACATACACATTTCCAGGGAGTACGTGAAGCATAAAAGGTTGAGAACCACTGATATATATGTTTTATTTTATTCCCATTGTTATACTATAACTATAGTTTTATCTATCTATACAAGGGGTACGCCAGTTACATACACATTTCCAGGGGGTACGTGAAGCATAAAAGGTTGAGAACCACTGATGTATATGTTTTATTTTGTTCCCATTGTTATATTATAACTATAGTTTTATCCATTTATACAAGGGGTACGCCAGTTACATACACATTTCCAGGGGGTACGTGAAGCATAAAAGGTTGAGAACCACAGATATATATGTTTTATTTTGTTCCCATTGTTATATTATAACTATAGTTTTATCTATCTATACAAGGGGTACGCCAGTTACATACAGATTTCCAGGGGGTACGTGATGCATAAAAGGTTGAGAACCACTGATATATATGTTTTATTTTATTCTCATTGTTATACTATAACTATAGTTTTATCTATCTATACAAGGGGTACGCCAATTACATACACATTTCCAGGGGGTACGTGAAGCATAAAAGGTTGAGAACCACTGATATATATGTTTTATTTTGTTCCCATTGTTATATTATAACTATAGTTTTATCTATCTATACAAGGGGTACGCCAGTTACATACACATTTCCAGGGGGTACGTGAAGCATAAAAGGTTGAGAACCACTGATGTATATGTTTTATTTTGTTCCCATTGTTATATTATAACTATAGTTTTATCTATCTATACAAGGGGTACGCCAGTTACATACACATTTCCAGGGAGTACGTGAAGCATAAAAGGTTGAGAACCACTGATATATATGTTTTATTTTATTCCCATTGTTATACTATAACTATAGTTTTATCTATCTATACAAGGGGTACGCCAGTTACATACACATTTCCAGGGGGTACGTGAAGCATAAAAGGTTGAGAACCACTGATGTATATGTTTTATTTTGTTCCCATTGTTATATTATAACTATAGTTTTATCTATCTATACAAGGGGTACGCCAGTTACATACACATTTCCAGGGGGTACGTGAAGCATAAAAGGTTGAGAACCACTGATGTATATGTTTTATTTTGTTCCCATTGTTATATTATAACTATAGTTTTATCTATCTATACAAGGGGTACGCCAGTTACATACACATTTCCAGGGAGTACGTGAAGCATAAAAGGTTGAGAACCACTGATATATATGTTTTATTTTATTCCCATTGTTATACTATAACTATAGTTTTATCTATCTATACAAGGGGTACGCCAGTTACATACACATTTCCAGGGGGTACGTGAAGCATAAAAGGTTGAGAACCACTGATGTATATGTTTTATTTTGTTCCCATTGTTATATTATAACTATAGTTTTATCTATCTATACAAGGGGTACGCCAGTTACATACACATTTCCAGGGAGTACGTGAAGCATAAAAGGTTGAGAACCACTGATATATATGTTTTATTTTATTCCCTTTGTTATACTATAACTATAGTTTTATCTATCTATACAAGGGGTACGCCAGTTACATACACATTTCCAGGGGGTACGTGAAGCATAAAAGGTTGAGAACCACTGATGTATATGTTTTATTTTGTTCCCATTGTTATATTATAACTATAGTTTTATCTATCTATACAAGGGGTACGCCAGTTACATACACATTTCCAGGGAGTACGTGAAGCATAAAAGGTTGAGAACCACTGATATATATGTTTTATTTTGTTCCCATTGTTATATTATAACTATAGTTTTATCTATCTATACAAGGGATACGCCAGTTACATACACATTTCCAGGGGGTACGTGAAGAATAAAAGGTTGAGAACCACTGATATATATGTTTTATTTTGTTCCCATTGTTATATTATAACTATAGTTTTATCTATCTATACAAGGGGTACGCCAGTTACATACACATTTCCAGGGAGTACGTGAAGCATAAAAGGTTGAGAACCACTGATATATATGTTTTATTTTATTCCCATTGTTATACTATAACTATAGTTTTATCTATCTATACAAGGGGTACGCCAGTTACATACACATTTCCAGGGGGTACGTGAAGCATAAAAGGTTGAGAACCACTGATGTATATGTTTTATTTTGTTCCCATTGTTATATTATAACTATAGTTTTATCTATCTATACAAGGGGTACGCCAGTTACATACACATTTCCAGGGGGTACGTGAAGCATAAAAGGTTGAGAACCACTGATGTATATGTTTTATTTTGTTCCCATTGTTATATTATAACTATAGTTTTATCTATCTATGCAAGGGGTACGCCAGTTACATACACATTTCCAGGGAGTACGTGAAGCATAAAAGGTTGAGAACCACTGATATATATGTTTTATTTTATTCCCATTGTTATACTATAACTATAGTTTTATCTATCTATACAAGGGGTACGCCAGTTACATACACATTTCCAGGGGGTACGTGAAGCATAAAAGGTTGAGAACCACTGATGTATATGTTTTATTTTGTTCCCATTGTTATATTATAACTATAGTTTTATCTATCTATACAAGGGGTACGCCAGTTACATACACATTTCCAGGGAGTACGTGAAGCATAAAAGGTTGAGAACCACTGATATATATGTTTTATTTTATTCCCATTGTTATACTATAACTATAGTTTTATCTATCTATACAAGGGGTACGCCAGTTACATACACATTTCCAGGGGGTACGTGAAGCATAAAAGGTTGAGAACCACTGATATATATGTTTTATTTTATTCCCATTGTTATACTATAACTATAGTTTTATCTATCTATACAAGGGGTACGCCAGTTACATACACATTTCCAGGGGGTACGTGAAGCATAAAAGGTTGAGAACCACTGATGTATATGTTTTATTTTGTTCCCATTGTTATATTATAACTATAGTTTTATCTATCTATACAAGGGGTACGCCAGTTACATACACATTTCCAGGGAGTACGTGAAGCATAAAAGGTTGAGAACCACTGATATATATGTTTTATTTTATTCCCATTGTTATACTATAACTATAGTTTTATCTATCTATACAAGGGGTACGCCAGTTACATACACATTTCCAGGGAGTACGTGAAGCATAAAAGGTTGAGAACCACTGATATATATGTTTTATTTTATTCCCATTGTTATACTATAACTATAGTTTTATCTATCTATACAAGGGGTACGCCAGTTACATACACATTTCCAGGGGGTACGTGAAGCATAAAAGGTTGAGAACCACTGATGTATATGTTTTATTTTGTTCCCATTGTTATATTATAACTATAGTTTTATCTATCTATACAAGGGGTACGCCAGTTACATACACATTTCCAGGGAGTACGTGAAGCATAAAAGGTTGAGAACCACTGATATATATGTTTTATTTTATTCCCATTGTTATACTATAACTATAGTTTTATCTATCTATACAAGGGGTACGCCAGTTGCATACACATTTCCAGGGGGTACGTGAAGCATAAAAGTTTGAGAACCACTGATGTATATGTTTTATTTTGTTCCCATTGTTATATTATAACTATAGTTTTATCTATCTATACAAGGGGTACGCCAGTTACATACACATTTCCAGGGGGTACGTGAAGCATAAAAGGTTGAGAACCACTGATGTATATGTTTTATTTTGTTCCCATTGTTATATTATAACTATAGTTTTATCTATCTATGCAAGGGGTACGCCAGTTACATACACATTTCCAGGGAGTACGTGAAGCATAAAAGGTTGAGAACCACTGATATATATGTTTTATTTTATTCCCATTGTTATACTATAACTATAGTTTTATCTATCTATACAAGGGGTACGCCAGTTACATACACATTTCCAGGGGGTACGTGAAGCATAAAAGGTTGAGAACCACTGATGTATATGTTTTATTTTGTTCCCATTGTTATATTATAACTATAGTTTTATCTATCTATACAAGGGGTACGCCAGTTACATACACATTTCCAGGGAGTACGTGAAGCATAAAAGGTTGAGAACCACTGATATATATGTTTTATTTTATTCCCATTGTTATACTATAACTATAGTTTTATCTATCTATACAAGGGGTACGCCAGTTGCATACACATTTCCAGGGGGTACGTGAAGCATAAAAGTTTGAGAACCACTGATGTATATGTTTTATTTTGTTCCCATTGTTATATTATAACTATAGTTTTATCTATCTATACAAAGGGTACGCCAGTTACATACACATTTCCAGGGAGTACGTGAAGCATGAAAGGTTGAGAACCACTGCCTTAGAGAGTTCTGAACCTAAAGATGTATTTATTATACAGTAGCAATTCCCAAAGTGAAGAACTAAAAATCAGATCTAACTTTTCATTTTTTTAATACGTCTATTTCGAAAACAAGCTGAAAATAATCAAAGGCTGAAATTTTAAAATTACTAACACTGGTTGAAAAGTGAAATTTTATTTAAAAGCATATTTTACTTATTTTTTATAATTGAAAGGAAATCATGGACCTCGTCTGAAAATTTTCCGGGGTTGGCTTGTTTTACTTCTGAACGGAATTTTTTTGCATAAAGTGCGCCAAATGGTCAGGTCACAAGGGCCAGTAGTGCTCAGAGGTTGTGGGGGGGGGACCACTGGAGTGCTGTTAGGAGACAGATGGTAGCCTCCCGTCAAGGTCATCCAGCGTGTCCTTTAATGTGCACATTGTATGGTTCTCCCGCACACGGAAAACGGTATTTTTTTGCATAAAGTGCGCCAAATGGTCAGGTCACAAGGGCCAGTAGTGCTCAGAGGTTGTGGGGGGGGGGGACCACTGGAGTGCTGTTAAGAGACAGATGGTAGCCTCCCGTCAAGGTCATCCAGCGTGTCCTTTAATGTGCACATTGTATGGTTCTCCCGCACACGGAGCCACGGCTTAACATCCCCATCCGACGGATGATCGCCTTCCCAATATCATAGGCTTCCACTATTGACCGAGGGCAGCGCGAAGAGATTTTGGGAGATAAATCTTGAGGATCGCCCGGCTGGGTTGCGTTGTTTTATCTCTGAGCGGCACGTTTTTGCACACAATGGGTTATATACGGTCAGGGTCATAAGGAACCCGAGGGCTCATAGTAGTTGGGGGACGGGGACACACTGTACATCTCTTGGGAGACAGATGGTAGCCTCGCGTCAAGGTCGTCGAAAGTGTACGTTAGCGTGCACGAGGTATAACTCTCACTCATATGGGACCACGGCTTAACATCTCATCCAACGGACGACGGCTT
Source organism: Ryuthela nishihirai (assembly GCA_038380435.1). Taxonomy (NCBI): domain Eukaryota; kingdom Metazoa; phylum Arthropoda; class Arachnida; order Araneae; family Heptathelidae; genus Ryuthela; species Ryuthela nishihirai. The sequence goes on from JAWZYU010000026.1 coordinate 29,731,144, forward strand.
TCTCAAGATCATCGGTGTTTCCTATTGACTGAGGGCAGAACGAGGAGTTTTGTGGACATAATATTTATTTTTAAAAATACATCAAGAAATACGTGATACACTTTTTCGCTAAAGAAGAAAGGACATTTATTTATGGTACACCTTATGTTATTCAATACTGGAGCCTTTGTGAGTTATTGATTTGAGTAAACAGAAAATATATTTCGGATTTGAAATCTTTCAAACAATTTTTTTAAAAACTATATGAAACATCAAATGCAAAGCACTACTCACACGTCGGAAGAATCGCTGTCAGGTAAATCAGCCATCACTGACATCATACTGTCAGACATAAGATCGGTCACTCTGCTCACAAATTCGGAGCTGTCTGAAAACAAAAAAAAAAACAACATGAATATCATTTTTTTTATTATCGAAGGAAACACTGAAAGAGACAAAATGATAATCAAAGGAAACACTAAGAGAAGCAAAAGGATAATCATAGGAAACACCGAAAGCAACAATTAAAAGAAACGCTGAAAGTGATAAAAGAATAATCAAAGGAAACACTCAAAGGAACAAAAGGATAATCAAAGGAAACACTGAAAGGAACAATTAAAAGAAACGCTGAAAGCGATAAAAGAATAATCAAAGGAAACACTGAAAGGAACAAAAGGATAATCAAAGGAAACACTGAAAGCAACAATTAAAAGAAACGCTGAAAGCGATAAAAGGATAATCAAAGGAAACACTGAAAGGAACAAAGGGATAATCAAAGGAAACACTGAAAGGAACAAAGGGATAATCAAAGGAAACACTGAAAGGAACAAAGGGATAATCAAAGGAAACACTGAAAGGAACAAAGGGATAATCAAAGGAAACACTGAAAGGAACAAAGGGATAATCAAAGGAAACACTGAAAGGTACAAAGGGATAATCAAAGGAAACACTGAAAGTAACAAAGGGATAATCAAAGGAAACACTGAAAGAAGCAAAATGATAATCAAAGGAAACCCTGAAAGGAACAATTAAAAGAAACGCTGAAAGCGATAAAAGGATAATCAAAGGAAACACTGAAAGGAACAAAGGGATAATCAAAGGAAACACTGAAAGGAACAAAGGGATAATCAAAGGAAACACTGAAAGTAACAAAGGGATAATCAAAGGAATCACTGAAAGAAGCAAAATGATAATCAAAGGAAACCCTGAAAGGAACAATTAAAAGAAACGCTGAAAGCGATAAAAGGATAATCAAAGGAAACACTGAAAGGAACAAAGGGATAATCAAAGGAAACACTGAAAGGAACAAAAGGATAATCAAAGGAAACACTGAAAGGAACAAAGGGATAATCAAAGGAAACACTGAAAGGAACAAAGGGATAATCAAAGGAAACACTGAAAGAAGCAAAATGATAATCAAAGGAAACCCTGAAAGGAACAATTAAAAGAAACGCTGAAAGCGATAAAAGGATAATCAAAGGAAACACTGAAAGGAACAAAGGGATAATCAAAGGAAACACTGAAAGGAACAAGGGGATAATCAAAGGAAACACTGAAAGGAACAAAGGGATAATCAAAGGAAACACTGAAAGGAACAAAAGGATAATCAAAGGAAACATTGAAAGGAACAAAGGGATAATCAAATGAAACACTGAAAGAAGCAAAATGATAATCAAAGGAAACCCTGAAAGGAACAATTAAAAGAAACGCTGAAAGCGATAAAAGGATAATCAAAGGAAACACTGAAAGGAACAAAGGGATAATCAAAGGAAACACTGAAAGGAACAAAGGGATAATCAAAGGAAACACTGAAAGGAACAAAGGGATAATCAAAGGAAACACTGAAAGGAAAAAAGGGATAATCAAAGGAAACACTGAAAGGAACAATGGGATAATCAAAGGAAACACTGAAAGGAACAAAGGGATAATCAAAGGAATCACTGAAAGAAGCAAAATGATAATCAAAGGAAACCCTGAAAGGAACGATTAAAAAAAACGCTGAAAGCGATAAAAGGATAATCAAAGGAAACACTGAAAGGAACAAAGGGATAATCAAAGGAAACACTGAAAGGAACAAAGGGAAAATCAAAGGAAACACTGAAAGGAACAAAGGGATAATCAAAGGAAACACTGAAAGGAACAAAGGGATAATCAAAGGAAACACTGAAAGGAACAAAGGGATAATCAAAGGAAACACTGAAAGAAGCAAAATGATAATCAAAGGAAACCCTGAAAGGAACAATTAAAAGAAACGCTGAAAGCGATAAAAGGATAATCAAAGGAAACACTGAAAGGAACAAAGGGATAATCAAAGGAAACACTGAAAGGAACAAAGGGATAATCAAAGGAAACACTGAAAGGAACAAAGGGATAATCAAAGGAAACACTGAAAGGAACAATGGGATAATCAAAGGAAACATTGAAAGTAACAAAGGGATAATCAAAGGAATCACTGAAAGAAGCAAAATGATAATCAAAGGAAACCCTGAAAGGAACAATTAAAAGAAAAGCTGAAAGCGATAAAAGAATAATCAAAGGAAACACTGAAAGGAACAAAGGGATAATCAAAGGAAACACTGAAAGGAACAAAAGGATAATCAAAGGAAACACTGAAAGAAGCAAAATGATAATCAAAGGAAACCCTGAAAGGAACAATTAAAAGAAACGCTGAAAGCGATAAAAGGATAATCAAAGGAAACACTGAAAGGAACAAAGGGATAATCAAAGGAAACACTGAAAGGAACAAAGGGATAATCAAAGGAAACACTGAAAGGAACAAAGGGATAATCAAAGGAAACACTGAAAGGAACAATGGGATAATCAAAGGAAACATTGAAAGTAACAAAGGGATAATCAAAGGAATCACTGAAAGAAGCAAAATGATAATCAAAGGAAACCCTGAAAGGAACAATTAAAAGAAAAGCTGAAAGCGATAAAAGAATAATCAAAGGAAACACTGAAAGGAACAAAGGGATAATCAAAGGAAACACTGAAAGGAACAAAAGGATAATCAAAGGAAACACTGAAAGAAGCAAAATGATAATCAAAGGAAACCCTGAAAGGAACAATTAAAAGAAACGCTGAAAGCGATAAAAGGATAATCAAAGGAAACACTGAAAGGAACAAAGGGATAATCAAAGGAAACACTGAAAGGAACAAAGGGATAATCAAAGGAAACACTGAAAGGAACAAAGGGATAATCAAAGGAAACACTGAAAGGAACAATGGGATAATCAAAGGAAACATTGAAAGTAACAAAGGGATAATCAAAGGAATCACTGAAAGAAGCAAAATGATAATCAAAGGAAACCCTGAAAGGAACAATTAAAAGAAAAGCTGAAAGCGATAAAAGAATAATCAAAGGAAACACTGAAAGGAGGAAAAGGGTAATCAAAGAAAAACTGAGGCAAGCAAAAGGATAACCATAGGAAACACCGAAAGAAACAATTAAAAGAAACGATGAAAGCGATAAAAGAATAATCAAAGGAAATATTGAAAGGAACAAAAGGATAATCAAAGGAAACACTGAGACAAGCAAAAGGATAACCACAGGAAACACTGAAAGAAGCAAAATGATAATCAAAGGAAACCCTGAAAGGAACAATTAAAAGAATCGCTGATAGCGATAAAAGAGAAATCAAAGGAAACACTGAAAGGAACAAAGGGATAATCAAAGAAACACTGAAAGAAGCAAAATGATAATCAAAGGAACTCTGAAAGGAACAATTAAAAGAAGTACGCTAAAAGTGATAAAAGAATAATCAAAAGAAACACTGAAAGGAACAAAAGGATAATCAAAGGAAACACTGAGACAAGCAAAAGGATAACCATAGGAAACACCGAAAGAAACAATTAAAAGAAACGCTGAAAGCGATAAAAGAATAATCAGAGGAAACACTGAGAAGCAAAAGGATAACCATACGAAACACCAAAAGAATCAATTAAAAGAAACGCTGAAAGCGATAAAAGGATAATCAAAGGAAACACTGAAAGAAGCAAAAGGATAATCAAGTGAAACACCGAAGAAGCAAAAGGATAATCAAAGGGAACAGTGAAAGTAGCAAAAGGTTAATAAAAGAAAACATCGAAAGAAGCAAAGGGATAATCAGAGGAATCACTGAAAGAAGCAAAAAGATAATCAGAGGAAACATTAAAAGGAGCAAAAGGATAATCGAAGGGAACAGTGAAAGAAGCAAAAGGATAATCGAAGAGAACAGTGAAAGAAGCAAAAGGATCATCAGAGGAAACATTAAAAGGAGCAAAAGGATCATCAGAGGAAACATTAAAAGGAGCAAAATGATAATCGAAGGGAACAGTGAAAGAAGCAAAAGGATCATCAGAGTAAACATTAAAAGGAGCAAAAGGATAATCGAAGGGAACAGTGAAAGAAGCAAAAGGATTTGGGTTGGGTTGTTTTGCCTCTGAGCGGCACTTTTTTGCACACCATGGGCTAAATTGCCAGGTCACATGGACCCCGAAGGCTCAGAGAAGGTTGTGGGAGGGGACCCACTGGAACAGCTGTTAGGAAACAGATGGTAGTCTCCCGTCAAGGCCATGCAGTTTGTTCTTTAACGTGCACAGGGTATGGCTCTCCCGCACACGGGGCCACGGCTTAACGTCCCATCCGACGGACGGCGGCCATACTAGATGATTCACAAGTCTATGCGCTTTATCTTCTACTTGAGAAATGATTATTACAATATAAATAATGAACCTTAGTCGGTAAAATATAAACCTTATTTTTGGATAGTTTGAAGCCATATACGTTTTTTTTCCGAAACCAACTTGCGTTTGAAGTAATTAGGCAAATGTAAAAAAATCCACCCACAGCTTCGCGGACTCGAACTCGCGATTCTTCTTCGATTGATTGGTCCTCGGAGGAGAGCTTCGCGGACTCGAACTCGCGATTCTTCTTCGATTGATTGGTCCTCGCAGGAGAGCTTCGCGGACTCGAACTCGCGATTCTTCTTCGATTGATTGGTCTCGGAGGAGAACTTCGCGGACTCGAACTCGCGATTCTTCTTCGATTGATTGGTCCTCGGAGGAGAGCTTCGCGGACTCGAACTCGCGATTCTTCTTCGATTGATTGGTCCTCGGAGGAGAGCTTCGCGGACTCGAACTCGCGATTCTTCTTCGATTGATTGGTCCTCGGAGGAGAGCTTCGCGGACTCGAACTCGCGATTCTTCTTCGATTGATTGGTCCTCGGAGGAGAGCTTCGCGGACTCGAAGTCGCGATTCTTCTTCGATTGATTGGTCCTCGGAGGAGAGCTTCGCGGACTCGAACTTGCGATTCTTCTTCGATTGATTGGTCCTCGGAGGAGAGCTTCGCGGACTCGAACTCGCGATTCTTCTTCGATTGATTGGTCCTTGGAGGAGAAAAATTCTCGACATTCGTTTTTGACTTCCTGAAACGGTTGAAACCGCCTACCTCGAAGAAAACGGGCCATGGAGCGAAAGAGGTGAGATCCGGAAACACCTCTTTTATTTAGTCGGAAACAGCTAGATCCGGAATATAGTCTGGGTGAGGAAGAAGGTCAAATGTTAGTTCTGGATTTTTTTTCTTTTTGCGAAGTGTGGTGTGCGGTTTTGCATTGTCTTGTTGGAGGAATACAGTCGCTCAAAAAAAAAAAATCCGAACACTACGGCTGATTACAGAATTCAGGAAAAATATCTGGCAACGATTTTTTTAGAAATTAGTGATCTGGCAACCTTCGTGTCACGTGATTACAGAATTCAGGAAAAATATCCAGAGCGTGTACAGCAACTGTACACGCTCCAGTTACCGTTCACAGGAAACTGGAGCGTGTGCAGTTATTGCACACGCTCCAGTTTGCTGTGAATGGTAACTGCACACGCTCAATATTTCCGTGAGTGAGCCCACACGATCCAGGTCTTTGTGAGCGTGAAGCGCACTTGTTCAGCAAGGTACCATTTAAGGCTACTTTTCGAGGTCAATTCTTCTTTCAGATGAGTTAGGAGTGACTCTAGCGAGGAATCAAGGTAAAAGGTGAGGTTAATCACGAGGAATCAAGGAAAAAGGTGAGGTTAATCACGAGGAATCAAGGAAAAAGGTGAGGTTAATCACGAGGAATCAAGGAAAAAGGTGAGGTTAATCACGAGGAATCAAGAAAAAGGTGAGGTTAATCACGAGGAATCAAGGAAAAAAGTGAGGTTAATCACGAGGAATCAAGGAAAAAGGTGAGGTTAATCACGAGGAATCAAGGGAAAAGGTGAGGTTAATCACGAGGAATCAAGGAAAAAGGTGAGGTTAATCACGAGGAATCAGGGAAAAAAGGTGAGGTTAATCACGAGGAATCAAGAAAAAGGTGAGGTTAATCACGAGGAATCAAGGAAAAAGGTGAGGTTAATCACGAGGAATCAAGGAAAAAGGTGAGGTTAATCACGAGGAATCAAGGAAAAAAGTGAGGTTAATCACGAGGAATCAAGGAAAAGGGTGAGGTTAATCACGAGGAATCAAGGGAAAAGGTGAGGTTAATCACGAGGAATCAAGGAAAAAGGTGAGGTTAATCACGAGGAATCAGGGAAAAAAGGTGAGGTTAATCACGAGGAATCAAGAAAAAGGTGAGGTTAATCACGAGGAATCAAGGAAAAAGGTGAGGTTAATCACGAGGAATCAAGGAAAAAGGTGAGGTTAATCACGAGGAATCAAGGAAAAAGGTGAGGCCGTTGCCATCAGTTTATGTGTTGACAGGGTCCTTTTCATTTTTTCTGTAAACTGGCAGGGGTCTTCAGGGTCTGGTTTTTGTTTCTTCTGGGGAATCCTTTCATCTTCAGAACGTTTTCGCTTATTATTGGGTGGCTTTCTTTGATGTCGTAAAAGATTGTCTTTTCTTCCAAACTCCATGGCACATTCTTCACATTTATAGGTTTTCCTGGAGGTGTGGGTTAACTCATGACGTCGGACGTCATCTCTCCTTGAGAAAGTCGTTTCGCATTGAGAGCACTTAAACAGGCTATTTCCATCATGATTTCTTTTATGGCGAATGAGATGGGTCTGATGAAGGAAAGCCTTCTCACATATATCACATGGATACATTACGAAGCAGTGGCTTGTAAAATAGCTGATACTATACAAGGACGTTGAGAACTAGCACTATTGCAGTTGAAAAAATCACGGAGACGCAGCTGCAGAGAACCGTCACTGTCAATGCTTGACAAGAGAATGAGGATTCTGACTGATGGATGTTGTATTTATACTGGAAGGAGGACTATGACGCAGAAACTGATTAACTGTCCCACAGTAAATGAAAAAAAAAATGCTATAGGTTGAAAAAGAAAAAGAAAAAACGGTGAAAAAATCTCTGATTTAAAAATAAATTATTTGAAATTATTGAGGGGGGGGAGGGAATATTGACCTGTACGGGTGACGAAAAAAGACCCGCCTCCACTTTGGAACACAGGGAGGCGGGTCCCATAGGATTAACATTGTCCCATCTCTGAGTTAGAACCCCCCCCCCCCTCCCCCCTTATTCCCCTACTTATTATTCATCCTCTAGGTTTTCTCCCTTCTTAATATTGCTCTTTTGTTTTATAATTCAGCATGTGTGGATCAGATATTTTCACTTAGGCAGATTCTTAAGAAATGTTTAGAGTTTCAGAAACCTTTGGTTGCTAGCTTTGTTGATTTCAAACAGGCTTTCGACTCTATTGATCGTCATAATTTGTGGTTGATTGTGAGATCATATGGTATACCTGACAAGTTAGTTAACATAATGAAAGCTCTCTATAATAACACTGAGTCGTGTGTGAGAGTTGGTAAGGCTTGTTGCAATTGGTTTAGCATTACTTCTGGTGTTCGACAAGGGTGCATTTTATCTCCTTTTCTCTTTAGTTTGATTATTGATTATGTTATGCGAAATTCACTTCAAGGGAAAGATTTTGGCCTTAAATGGTCTGGAGATACTAAAATTTCTGATTTAGATTATGCTGATGATTTAGTCCTTTTGGCAAATGATGTTGATGAGATGAACTCTTTCATTCGAGCTGTTGATGGGACTGGTAGTAGAGTAGGTTTGGTTATAAATAGAGAGAAAACTAAAGTGATGAAAATTGGTCAGGCAGGCTGTGATTCAGTTAATCTGAATGGTTGCAGTCTTGAGCAGGTGTCACAGTTTAATTACCTTGGGAGCTATGTAACAGATACTGGTGATGTGCAATCATGAGATTAACAGACGAATAGGGATTGCTGCTGGGACTTTTAAGAATCTATGGAGAGTGTGGAGAAATAGGCGTATACACCTAAAGACTAAAATTAGACTGTATAATAGTTTGGTTCTTTCTAGGGTTAGCTATGGTAGTGAAACTTGGACACTTTGTAAACAAGATAACAGGAAACTAGATGCTTTTGATTCTAGATGCTTATGTAGTATCTTGGGTATTAGGTGGTTCAACTTTGTAACTAATGATGAGATTAGGCAAAGGAGTTTGCAACCTCCTTTAAGCAGCATATTGTGCAGAGAGAGACTCCATTGGTTTGGCCATGTTGCCCGTATGAATAATTATAGATTGGCGAATAGGGTTATGAACAGTGTGCCTAAAGGCCTCAGAAAGAAGGGGAGACCTAGGATGCGGTGGGCAGACAATGTCAAACAGGACCTTGTTAGAATTGGTGTGCAGTGGCCAGATGCAGTAGATGTAGCTCAGGACAGATATGCTTGGAGAATTAAACTGCGCGGTCTGGTTGGACCTCCGTAGCCAATGGCTGCTTGAGGATGATGATGATAATGATGATGATTTCTTCGTATTGCATCCTGTCAATTCTCTCTAATTTATTTATTTTTATTTATTGTTGCATTTTTATTGTATTTTTGTTGTAAATATTTTTATGTATTAAATGTGTTTTTGGAAGTGCTGTTGTGAGGATGTGACTCATAGATGTTGTTTTCGGGACTCAGCTGGCTGCCTGCACAGGCCGGTTCCGAAAAGCCCTTTTATGGCCTTTTACAATAGCCTGGGGCGCGAGTGTGAGCACGGGAGAGGAGCCAGGCAGGAAGGAAACCAGGCTCGTAATCTGTAGTTCCCAGGTTCGAGTCCCAGCTGGGTCAGCGTTGAGATTTATCTCCGCAAAATTCCTCGCCCTGCCCACGGTCAGTAGGGGACACCGATGGGCTTGGAAAGGCCGCCGTCCGTCGGATGGTACGTTAAGCCGTGGCCTCGTGTGCGGGAGAGAGCCATACCCTGTGCACGTTAAAGAACACGCTGGATGGCTTTGACGGGAGGCTACCATCTGTCTCCCAACAGCTGTTCCAGTGGGTCTCCTCCCCCAACCTTCTCTGAGCCTTCGGGTTCCTTGTGACCTGGCCATTTAGCCCATGGTGTGCAAAAAAGTGCCGCTCAGAGGTAAAACAACAACTCAAACGGCGAGGACGTTTGAACACGCGTCAAGGAACGCCGCTCTTACTCGAACAAAAAAACCTTAAGGAGAGGGTTCGATTCTATGTGAGAATCAAGATTCTTGGTGAACCAAAAACAGTTCTGTGGAACTGAAGTGAGTTCTTAGTGAACCACGTTGTAAGCAAAGGTTGAATATCCTTTCGCCAAATTTGAGGTCGGTAAAGCGAGAATCTGCAAAGTGCGGTTCTCCACCTCATTGTGTAATTGTTTGCAGCAGCAAAGGCCTACGGAGTCGAGAGCATCCCTAGCACATGATTGTATATAAGAGTGAATAAACTGTGTCTTTCTATACATTGGGTTGTTGTGTTGTTTTACCTCTGAGCGGCACTTTTTTTGCACACCATGGGCTAAATGGCCAGGTCACATGGACCCCGAAGGCTCAGCGAAGGTTGGGGGAGGGGGACCCATTGGAATAGCTGTTGGGAGACAGATGGTAGCCTCCCGTCAAGGCTATCCAGCGTGTTCTTTAACGTGCACAGGGTATGGCTCTCCCGCACACGAGGCCACGGCTTAATGTTCCATCCGACGGACGGCGGCCTTTCCAAACCCATCGGTGTCCCCTACTGACCGTCGGCAGGGCGGGAAATTTTGCGGAGATAAATCTCAACGCTGACCCAACTGGGACTCGAACTTGGGAACTACAGATTACGAACCTGGCGCGCTACCGACTGAGCCACCCCCTCCCCAAAGGCCTACGGAGTCGAGAGCATCCCCAGCACATGATTGTACATAAGAGTGAATGAACTGTGTCTTTCTATACAACTCCTATGCGTGAATCGTTGGACATATTTCTGTACATCACTTGGCGCAGCAAGTCTGAGGCATACATCAGTAAGGGTGTAACAATCCGCGAACCTCTTATTTCACCGAAATAAGGGAGAAGGTAATCAAGGGACTAATTGATCGTTCTCTACTATAGACTGGGTAAATCGTTCGTCATCTGGCCCAACACCACATTCGGCGCAGTTCATTTTGGGTTGTTTTACCTCTGAGCGGCACTTTTTTGCACACCATGGGCTAAATGGCCAGGTCACATGGACCCCGAAGGCTCAGCGAAGGTTGGGGGAGGGGACCCATTGGAATAGCTGTTGGGAGACAGATGGTAGCCTCCCGTCAAGGCTATCCAGCGTGTTTTTTAACGTGCACAGGGTATGGCTCTCCCGCACACGGGCCACGGCTTAACGTCCCATACGACGGACGGCAGCCTTTCCAACCCCATCGGTGTCCCCTACTGACCGTCGGCAGGGCGGGGAATTTTGCGGAGGTAAATCTGAACGCTGACCCAGCTGGGACTCGAACCTGGGAACTACAGATTACGAGCCTGGCGCGCTACCGACTGAGCCATCCCCGCCCCAGGCGCAGTTCAAGCAGAGCATCTAATTTCACCTGACGAAGCAAAAACCTGCGTCGTTCGCCTTACCACCTGACCACAACACACCTCTTTTCGACTTTTGCTATTCCTTTTTCTAATCTTCCATCCCCTCTTTTTGGCATATTTTTAATTTTCCATCCTCCTCCATCGAACACTTTTCGACTTCTTGCTATTGCACTACTTTCAACCCTTGCTGATATTAAAACTTTTCTGCTCTTTGCTTCTTGGTATTGCACACTTTTGAATTTCGACTTTCTTTCTTCTTGCTGTTTTTTTCCTTTTTATCCTTCTCCCTTAGTGCACCTATTTAAATATCACCTTTCTAGTTATTGCACCTTTCGACTCCTTTCTTGATATTGCATCTTTCTCCGTATTACACCCTTTTCCACTTTCTCTCTTCTTAGTGGGGGCGGGGGTGGCTCAGTAGGTAGCGCTCCAGACTCGTAATCTGTAGTTCCCAGGTTCGAGTCCCAGCTGGGTCAGCGTTGCGATTTATCTCCGCAAAATTCCCCGCCCTGCCCACGGTCAGTAGGGGACACCGATGGGCTTGGAAAGGTCGCCGTCCGTCGGATGGGACGTTAAGCCGTGGCCTCGTGTGCGGGAGAGCCATACCCTGTGCACGTTAAAGAACACGCTGGATGGCCTTGACGGGAGGCTACCATCTGTCTCCCAACAGCTGTTCCAGTGGGTCCCCTTCCCCAACCTTCTCTGAGCCTTCGGGGTCCATATGACCTGGCCATTTAGCCCATGGTGTGCAAAGAAGTGCCGCTCAGAGGTAAAACAACCCAACTCTCTTCTTAGCATTACACTACTTTGAACCCTTTCGTGGTGTTATACCTTTTGGACTCTTATCTTCTTAGAATTTTTTTAATTATAATTATTTTTGATTTGCAACATACAGGAGAGAAAAAAGTCCTAGACTCTACTTCTAACTTGAACAAGCCATCTCATACAAGGAGATGCCCTACTAAGACTGAAGTTACTGCTTACCATTGCCTCAGTTAGAGCTAACACAACACACAAAGTTTGAGCTGCTGGAACAGTCGCTAGCACCCTAACCACTTTGCATTCTTTCGAGTTTCATCTTTCTAAGTATTGCACCTTTCGACTTCCTCCCTTCCTAGTATTAAATAAATAAATAAAATCTCCTCAAGCAGCTGCTTGCTACAGAGGTCTGACAGGAGCCTGTCAGTTTATATGCCAGAGTAGAAGGTCTGAGAGGATGGCAGGACCTCAGCAGAAAAACGACACATACATCCACGCCTTACTCGGGGCTCGAACCCAGGTCCCTTAGATCGCTAACCACTCGGCTAAGGGACGGCTTTTCCTGGTATTACTTTTGAATATTTTTAACTTCCAACCTTTTTCACATTGCACCCTTTTTATTATTTCCCCCATCTTGGTATTGCACCACTTTGAACCCTTTCGCTTTCCTGCGGCTTCGTATTGCATCCTTTGGAATTTCACCGTTCTTGATGGGGAGGGGGTGGCTCAGTAGGTAGCGCTCCAGACTCGTAATCTGTAGTTCCCAGGTTCGAGTCCCAGCTGGGTCAGCGTTGAGATTTAGCTCCGCAAAAATTCCCCGCCCTGCCCACGGTCAGCAGGGGACACCGATGGGCTTGGAAAGGCCGCCGTCCGTCGGATGGAACGTTAAGCCGTGGCCCCGTGTGTGGGATTTGGGTTGGGTTGTTTTACCTCTGATAGCACTTTTTTGCACACCATGGGCTAAATGGCCAGGTCACATGGACCCCGAAGGCTCAGAGAAGGTTGGGGGAGGGGACACACTGGAACAGCTGTTGGGAGACAGGTGGCAGCCTCCCGTCAAGGCCATCCACACACGGGCCACGGCACACGGGCTCTCTCTCACACACGGGCCACGGCTTAACGTCCCATCCGACGGACGGCGGCCTTTCCAAGCCCATCGGTGTCCCCTACTGACCGTGGACAGGGCAGGGAATTTTGCGGAGATAAATCTCAACGCTGACCCAGCTGAGACTCGAACCTGGGAACTGCAGATTACGAGCCTGGCGCACTACCGCCGTGTGTGGGAGAGCCATACCCTGTGCACGTTAAAGAACACGCTGGATGGCCTTGACGGGAGGCTACCATCTGTCTCCCAACAGCTGTTACAGTGGGTCCCCTCCCCCAACTAACTAAAATGTTTGCACACAATGGATTAAATGACCAGGTGACCTGGTCATTTAGTCCATTGTGTGCAAAAAAGTGCCGCTCAGAGGTAAAACAACCCAACTCAACTCTAAGGCGCATTGGTATCGAATTGATTGGAAGTGGGTCCCCTCCCCCAACCTTCTCTGAGCCTTCGGGGTCCATGTGACCTGGCCATTTAGCCCATGGTGTGCAAAAAAGTGCCGCTCAGAGGTAAAACAACCCAACAACCTAACCAGAACCTTCTCTGAGACCTCGGTGTCCTTGTGACCTGGCCATTTAATCCCATTTTGTCCAAAAAAAATGTTGCTCAGACATAAAAGCAACTCAGTCTACCTTTCTATTAACTTTTTGACGTCATCCCCTCCCACATTTCAGCTTCTGAATCATTATCTCTCGACTCTCCCCATCCGATTCGAAATTCGTGTTGCATTTCTCTTTGAAAATGCAATCACAAAAGTCTCTCAATGACGTCACGTCTCTTAGAACCACACGAATCACCAACGATCGCGTGATTCCTCCTTAATGTTCGAAACAGTGAATTCAAAATTTCGTCGAAATGACTTCCAGCTAACATCAGCAAAGTCAAAACGCAATCTTTTCATTACGCGATTATCGATTAATTTAGTTAAATGAACATTTTCTTTTTTTGTCTGTGGATCGATGGGCCAGCGGAAGTCTCTGAATTTCAGGAGACATGTCTGTTGGAAGAGTCGAATTAAGGGGTAAACGGGATTTATGTGCCTGAAACACGGCACGAAAAAATCATCTCACCAACTAAATTGTTTTACGGAGAAAATTTTAAAACTTGTGCATATTTTACTAACGACTGGCGAGACAAATCGATCCCTCACTCAGACAGATTTTCCAGACAGAATGTGATGACTATTTCCTTATTTTGAACAGGCGATACTACACTGCCTGGTCAAACTATTACGAACACCTTGGTAACACTTAGCCGTATGTATCGTGGTGCAGTCCCCAAATTTCATAGTTTTTAATTCTCTGCGCATTGTTCTCCTTGAAATGCTTTTTGAGTCGACATCCCTCTCAGTTGATGAACTAGGTTCGGTTGTTTTACCTCTGAGTGGCACTTTTTTGCACACCATGGGCTAAATGGCCAGGTCAGATGGATCCCGAAGGTTCAGAAAATATTGGGGGAGGGGACCCACTGGAACAGCTGTTGGGAGACAGATGGTAGCCTCCCGTCAAGGCCATCCAGAGTGTTCTTTAACGTGCACAGGGTATGTCTCTCCCGCACACCGGGCCACGGCTTAACGTCCAATCCGACGGACGGCGGCATTTCCAACCCCATCGCTGTCCCCTACTGACCATGGGCAGGGCGGGGAATTTTGCGGAGATAAATCTCAACGCTGACCCACCTGGGACTCGAACCTGGGAACTACAGATGCCTGGCGTGCTACCGACTGAGCCACCCCCGCTCCTTTTTATGACAGCTGTTTCTTAACAGCTGTCCAATGGGTCCCTAACCTTCTCTGAAAGGAGGACTCTTGACAGATAGTAGCCTCCCTTCAATGCCAATCAGCGTTTTCTTTGACGTGCACAGGTATGCCTTTGCCGCACAGAGAACCACGGCTTAAAGTCCACGCTTAACAACGGACGGCGGCCTTTCCAAGCCCATCGGTGTCCCCTACTGACCGTGGGCAGGGCGGGGAATTTTGCGGAGATAAATCTCAACGCTGACCCAGCTGGGACTCGAACCTGGGAACTGCAGATTACGAGCCTGGCGCGCTACCGACTGAGCCACCCCCGCCCGTTGATGAGCTAGGAAACTTGGATCGAGAAAACTTGGCAAAATTTTGGGGTTGGGTTGTTTTACCTCTGAGCGGCACGTTTTTTGCACACCATGGGCTAAATGGCCAGGTCACAAGGACCCCAAAGGCTCAGAGAACGTTGGAGGAGGAGACCTACTGAAACAGCTGTTAGGAGACAGGATGGTAGATCTCCCGCACACGGAGACAGGATGAGCTCTCCAGCATACGGGGCCACGGCTAAACATCCCATCCGACTGACGACGGCCTTTCTAAGCCCATCGGTGTCCCCTACTGGCCGTGGACAGGGCGGGGAGTTTTGCGGAGATAAGTCTCAATGCTGACCCAGCTGGAACTCGAAGCTGCGAACTGCAGATTACGAGCCTGGCGCGTTGCCGACTGAGCCCCCCCCCCCCCCCAGTTTACGGGGTAATAAACCAATACCTTCTATAACAGATAAACCAGAGGAACAAATTTATGACGTCAGCTTAAGTAGTCCTACCATATAGACATTTCTTATATTTTTTATTCTAATATCATTACTAGTAGATTCTGTGCTAATCTTTATATTAATGTTTTGTCTATAAAAATATTTTATTTAGGAGAAAATTTATTTGTATTAATTAGGATTATTATATTTGATAATAAATACAAATATTTTTTTTTCTAAATAAAATATATTTATGGATAAACATTAGTATAAAGATAAGCACAAGAGATAACCAGTAATAATATTAGAATCAGAAATATACGAATTGTCTGTATACAGTAGTAGGACTACCAAATCGAGTGGCGTTTGTAGCTACCGGACTAAGTTGATCACATGACGGCTGAGATCGCCTCAGTGTCGTGGCCTGTCTTTCTCGTCGGCTGAGATCGCCTCAGTGTCGTGGCCTGTCTTTCTCGTCGGCTGAGATCGCCTCAGTGTCGTGGCCTGTCTTTCTCGTCGGCTGAGATCGCCTCAGTGTCGCCGCCTGTCTTTCTCGTCGGCTGAGATCGCCTCAGTGTCGCGGCCTGTCTTTCTCGTCGGCTGAGATCGCCTCAGTGTCGTGACCTGTCTTTCTCGTCGGCTGAGATCGCCTCGGTGTCGTGGCCTGTCTTTCTCGTCGGCTGAGATCGCCTCGGTGTCGTGGCCTGTCTTTCTCGTCGGCTGAGATCGCCTCAGTGTCGCGGCCTGTCTTTCTCGACGGCTGAGATCGCCTCAGTGTCGTGGCCTGTCTTTCTCGTCGGCTGAGATCGCCTCAGTGTCGCGGCCTGTCTTTCTCGTCGGCTGAGATCGCCTCAGTGTCGCGGCCTGTCTTTCTCGTCGGCTGAGATCGCCTCAGTGTCGTGACCTGTCTTTCTCGTCGGCTGAGATCGCCTCGGTGTCGTGGCCTGTCTTTCTCGTCGGCTGAGATCGCCTCGGTGTCGTGGCCTGTCTTTCTCGTCGGCTGAGATCGCCTCAGTGTCGCGGCCTGTCTTTCTCGTCGGCTGAGATCGCCTCAGTGTCGGGGCCTGTCTTTCTCGTCGGCTGAGATCGCCTCGGTGTCGCGGCCTGTCTTTCTCGTCGGCTGAGATCGCCTCAGTGTCGTGGCCTGTCTTTCCCGTCGGCTGAGATCGCCTCAGTGTCGCGGCCTGTCTTTCCCGTCGGCTGAGATCACCTCGGTGTCGCGGCCTGTCTTTCTCGTCGGCTGAGATCACCTCAGTGTCGCGGCCTGTCTTTCTCGTCGGCTGAGATCACCTCAGTGTCGCGGCCTGTCTTTCTCGTTGGAATCGAGTAGCTCCAAACCCCAAACGATTCGTTCGCATAGAACCTTGTATCTCGTTTTTGCAATTTTATTTCGCTTTAATTTTTTCGTATCGACATTAAATCACATGAAAAATTCCTTGTGTAGAATAAATAATGGCTGTATTCTTTTTCCACTTTTTTGTTTAGCCTTTTATAATAAGCGAATTTAAATTTGATAGTTAATCTAAAACTAGCTGAAATTCACAACAAACCTTCTTTCTTCATACCCCATTTAATCTAATTTGTGATAATTCTTAAAAAAATCAGCAGTTTCCTTAAAAAAATTAAAGGCATAATATTACAGTGTTTAGAATATAGAGCAAAATCAGAAAACCAGAGCAACAAACACTGGGCAACAAAATTTCAAAAAAGTCATGCCTCTGAGATAAAAGTAGCCATTTCTAAAAGATTTCAAGATGCGAATATGACAATATAAATGCAAAACTGGCTCCGATTTCTGAGAAATCTGCAATAGTTTCTTATATAATAGAGTAATACGTACGTATGACATATATCGGTAAAACTCCGCTTCTACTTCTGACGTCGCTTTGCCTGTCGCTTGTACAGCTGTCAGGATCGTCTCTGGCGAGCGTCCAACAGTAGTCAGCCAACATTGAAGTGGACCAGTTTCCCTGGATTGGGTTGTTTTACCTCTGAGCGGCACTTTTTTGCACACCATGGGCTAAATGGCCAGGTCACATGGATCCCGAAGGCTCAGACAAGGTTGGGGGAGGGGACCCACTGGAACAGCTATTGGGAGACACATGGTAGCCTCCCGTCAAGGCCATCCAGCGTGTTCTTTAACGTTGGGTTGTTTTACCTCTGAGCGGCACTTTTTTACACACCATGGGCTAAATGGCCAGGTCACATGGACCCCGAAGGCTCAGAGAAGGTTGGGGGAGGGGACCCACTGGAACAGCTGTTGGGAGACAGATGGTAGCCTCCCGTCAAGGCCATCCAGCGTGTTCTTTAACGTGCACAGGGTATGGCTCTCTCTCACACAAGGGCCACGGCTTAACGTCCCATCCGACGGACGGCGGCCTTTCCAAGCCCATCGGTGTCCCCTACTGACCGTGGACAGGGCAGGGAATTTTGCGGAGATAAATCTCAACACTGACCCAGCTGGGACTCGAACCTGGGAACTACAGATTACGAGTCTGGTGCGCTACCGACTGAGCCACCCCCGTCCCAGTTTCCCTGGTATCGTTTCTCCATCATTGCAATGTCCTGGTGAAAACGTTCACTGTGGTCATCACTAACCATGCCACAGTTGCCGGGGAAGGCATGGAAACCAGGCCACAGAAAAACGACACCAAAATCTAAGTGGTAACGGAGAAAGTGATTCTTTAAAGACATATTGCAGCCAAGTTTATGATACAGAGACAACATGTCCTTAACCAGTATCTTGTAGTTGTCTGCCCTGACATTCCCGAAAAATTTAGTTGACACCAGACGAAACGCGTCCCAAGACTTTTTCTCGTTACCCTCAAACAGGTTGTCGAACATCTGGTCTCAGGATCCACAAAAATTCCCCCTTTAATTTTCTATTCGCTGAGTCGAGGGAATTTGTCAGCCAAGTACTTGAAAGCTGATGCAGTCCGGTCCATGGCTATTACGAAGTTTTTCATCACACCGAGTTTGATGTGTAGGAACGGAAGCAGGATTTTGTGTGTTTCTGCCAGTGCTGTGTGTTCCACATTCTTCTCTCTGACTTTCAGAGATTTCCACTGAGGTCAGTTTCTCTTCACGTCTTTCAGCCACTTCGGAAGATTTCTTGCACACATACTGCAGCAGGGCGGGGGTGGCTCAGCCGGTAGCGCGCCAGGATCGTAATCTGTAGTTCCCACGTTCGAGTCCCAGCTGGGTCAGCGTTGAGATTTATCTCCGCAAAATTCCCCGCCCTGCCCACGGTCAGTAGGGGACACCGATGGGCTTGGAAAGGCCGCCGTCCGTCGAATGGGACGTTAAGCCGTGGCCCCGTGTGCGGGAGAGCCATACCCTGTGCACGTTAAAGAACACACTGGAAGGCCTTGACGGGAGGCTACCATCTGTCTCCCAACAGCTGTTCCACTGGGTCCCCTCCCCCAACCTTCTCTGAGCCTTCGGGGTCCATGTGACCTGGCCATTTAGCCCATGGTGTGCAAAAAAAGTGCCGCTCAGAGGTAAAACAACCCAACGTTAAAGAACACGCTCGATGGCCTTGACGGGAGGCTACCATCTGTCTCCCAACAGCTGTTCCAGTGGGTCCCCTCCCCCAACCTTCTCTGAGCCTTCGGGGTCCATGTGACCTGACCATTTAGCCCATGGTGTGCAAAAAAGTGCCGCTCAGAGGTAAAACAACCCAACGTTAAAGAACACGCTGGATGGCCTTGACGGGAGGCTACCATCTGTCTCCCAACAGCTGTTCCAGTGGATCCCCTCCCCCAACCTTCTCTTAGCCTTCGGGGTCCATGTAACCTGGCCATTTAGCCCATGGTGTGCAAAAAAAGTGCCGCTCAGAGGTAAAACAACCCAACGTTAAAGAACACGCTCGATGGCCTTGACGGGAGGCTACCATCTGTCTCCCAACAGCTGTTCCAGTGGGTCCCCTCCCCCAACCTTCTCTGAGCCTTCGGGGTCCATGTGACCTGACCATTTAGCCCATGGTGTGCAAAAAAGTGCCGCTCAGAGGTAAAACAACCCAACGTTAAAGAACACGCTGGATGGCCTTGACGGGAGGCTACCATCTCTCTCCCAACAGCTGTTCCAGTGGGTCCCCTCCCCCAACCTTCTCTGAGCCTTCGGGGTCCATGTGACCTGGCCATTTAGCCCATGGTGTGCAAAAAAGTGCCGCTCAGAGGTAAAACAACCCATCGTTAAAGAACACGCTGGATGGCCTTGACGGGAGGCTACTATCTGTCTCCCAACAGCTGTTCAAGTGGGTCCCCTCCCCCAACCTTCTCTGAGCCTTCGGGGTCCATGTGACCTAGCCATTTAGCCCATGGTGTGCAAAAAAGTGCCGCTCAGAGGTAAAACAACCCAACCCAACTGAAGTAAGGCGCAAACTGTTCATGACGAATTCGAAACGAAGTCACTCCTTTTCCCCTGAGAAGATTCCATTGTTTAAGTCTTGATCCAAGTTACTCTGCTTTGGCCTTGGACAGCTCCAGATCGCGAACAAGCTCGTTCACTTCTTCAGTGAGAATATGTGGCGCAGATGATGCACCGGGCCAGACGTATGGATCATCATTAGACACTGAAGGCTAGAGAGATCCCGACGTCGTTTTGCCTCCCTTCTCATCGTCTGAATCGAAAGAAAAATTTTTTTTGAGGTCCGGGAACTTTGAAGGCCTTCGCCGTGTGGAATTGGTTGGAGAACAGGTTGCATATTCTGGTACGCTATAATCCACTTCTTTTTCCTTGTGAAACCTCCAGAAACAGGTGGAATTATACAGAAGTAGC
The DNA here is from genome assembly GCA_038380435.1 of Ryuthela nishihirai. Classification (NCBI taxonomy): domain Eukaryota; kingdom Metazoa; phylum Arthropoda; class Arachnida; order Araneae; family Heptathelidae; genus Ryuthela; species Ryuthela nishihirai. Next base: position 29,751,057 of record JAWZYU010000026.1, read on the forward strand.
AGTCATTTGTGTGATTGCTTGCCTCTCTTCAAACCATAGGAACAGCAAACGGCATCGTCACTTTTTCGCCTTTCAGCCACTTCGGAAAATTTCTTGCACACATGCTGCAGCATAAGATGCAAGATCGGGGACCAGGCCTTGTCCTGGTCCCCGATCTTGCATCCAACATAAATCTCATACGCCGCTTTCACTATTGGGAGTGATGGCCCTTTTCTGGCTTGTAAACGTCACTTCGCCGCAAATGTAACAAAATGTATCTGCACTGTTAACACAGTTACGGGGCTGGCTCAGTCGGTAGCGCGCCAGGCTCGTAATCTGTAGTTCCCAGGTTCGGGTCCCAGCTGGGTCAGCGTTGAGATTTATCTCCGCAAAATTTCCCCGCCCTACCCACGGTCAGTACCCCTACTGACCGTGGGCAGGGCGGGGAAATTTTGCAATGGGCTTGGAAAGGACGCCGTCCGTCGGATGGGACGTTAGAACACGTTGGACAAGCACCGTTGGGCTTAGAAAGGACGCCGTCCGTCGGATGGGACGTTAGCACACGATGGGACGTTAGAACACGTTGGACAAGCACCGATGGGCTTAGAAAGGACGCCGTCCGTCGGATGGGACGTTAAGCCGTGGCCCCGTTTTCGGGAGAGCCATACCCTGTGCACGTTAAAGAACACGCTGGATGGCCTTGACGGGAGGCTACCATCTGTCTCCCAACAGCTGTTCCAGTGGGTCCCCTCCCCCAACCTTCTCTCAGCCTTCGGGGTCCTTGTGACCTGGCCATTTAGCCCATGGTGTGCAAAAAAGTGCCGCTCAGAGGTAAAACAACCAAACCCTCTCCTAAATAAGAACCAATCGACAAATTTTATTGTCGTTTCGTGTTCAGCACCTCGAAATTAGTAAAGATTGGCTATTTTCATTTCAAAGCCTTTTTGTGTGTTGTTGCTCAGTGTAATGGAAGAAAGCAAATATTGAATGCTATATTTCGACCTTGTTCTAGACACAACACTTTATTCAACTAGAATAAAGTACAAAAAAATACCTAAAAGCAAATATAAAAAATACCATTATACTGACCTATCAAGATTTCATATACATTCCATAAGTATAAGACATGATTTGGCACACTCATAGCACAAGTCAATAAAGTTGCATGTCATTAATAAAAAATAAAATAAATACCCCCTCAAGCAGCTGCTTGCCACAGAGGTCTGATATGAGCCTGTCAGTTTATATGCCACAGTAGAAGATCTGAGAGGATGGCAGGACTTCAGCAGAAAGACAACACACACATCCATGCCTTACCCGGGGCTCGAACCCAGGTCCCGTAGATCAGTAGCCAAGCGCTCTAACCACTCGGTTACAGGGTACATATATTGGGGGGCGGGGCTGGGGGTGGTAGTACGCCAGACTCGTACAGTTCCCAAGTTCCATCTGGGCCAGCGTTGAGATTTTTCTCCGCAAAACAACCCCCCCACCCCCTGCCCTCGGTCAATAGGGGACACCAATGGGCTTGGAAAGGCCGCCGTCCGTTGTTAAGCGTGGACGTTAAGCCGTGGTTCTCTGTGCGGCAAAGGCATACCTGTGCACGTCAAAGAAAACGCTGATTGGCATTGAAGGGAGGCTACTATCTGTCAAGAGACAGATCCTCCTTTAGAGAAGGTTAGGGACCCATTGGACAGCTGTTAAGAAACAGCTGTCATAAAAAGGGGCGGGGGTGGCTCAGTCGGTAGCGCGCCAGGCTCGTAATCTGTAGTTCCCACGTTCGAGTCCCAGCTGGGTCAGCGTTGAGATTTATCTCCGCAAAATTCCCCGCCCTGCCCAAGGTCAGTAGGGGACACCGATGGGCTTGGAAAGGCCGCCGCCAGTCGGATGGGACGTTAAGCCGTGGCCCCGTGTGCGGGAGAGACATACCCTGTGCACGTTAAAGAACACTCTGGATGGCCTTGACGGGAGGCTACCATCTGTCTACCAACAGCTGTTCCAGTAGGTCCCCTCCCCCAACCTTCTCTGAGCCTTCGGGGTCCTTGTGACCTGGCCATTTAGCCCATTTTGTGCAAAAAAGTGCCGCTCAGAGGTAAAACAACCCAGCTGTCATAAGTCCAAATGGGTCCAAAAGAGTCATAAGTCCAAATGGGTCCCTAACCTTCTCTGAATCCTTGGGGTGCTTGTGACCTGGCCATTTAGCCCACTGTGTGCAAAAAAATGACGTTCAGAGGTTAAACCACTCAAAACCCAACGCACATACATTGCTCTTATTCTATTATTAAATATAACACAATGAAGCAATTGATTTTTTTCTTAAGTGTTACTACTGTAGCAAAGGTTTGTAATCTCGTTAACAGCAAATCGGTGTTAATGAAAGTCTTTCCTTACCTGCGAGGATGTCCTCCGTGATCCTCTGATATTTTTCGTGGTAGACAGCGTCCAAGGAGTATCGGTCACACTCGATGTCATTGGCTAGCTTTAAGGAGACGGCTCCTGTTGTGGTAATAAGGACAGCCACCAGCAATACGAAGAGAACAAGCAAGGATGCATCGTCTATGTTTGCTAACATGTAATTAAGGAAGAGAAATATGACAATTAGACAAGTTTTAAAATTAGAAGATGCAACAAAACTCTAAGAACTCAAAGGAAGTCAATATTTTTTTCTTACTCTTTATATTCTTGCTTTTTTAGGTTGTTGTGGGGTTGTTTTACCTCTGAGGGACACTTTTTTTTGCACACAATGGGCTAATTGGCCAAGTCACAAGGACCCCGAAGGCTCAGAGAAGGTTTGGGGAAGGGGACCCACTGGAACAGCTTTTGGGAGAAAGATGGTAACCTCCCATCAAGGCTATCCAGCGTGTTCTTTAAAGTTTACAGGTTATGGCTCTCCAGCACACGAAGCCACGGCTTAACGTTCCATTAGACCAATGTTTCCCAAAGTGGGCGATACCGCCACCTGGGGGGCGCTGGAACGATCCAGGGTGTCGGTAGTAGCCTCGGGTGCAATTGGGGGGGGGGGAGCATAAAGAAAGAAGGGTTGGGTTGTTTTACCTCTGAGCGGCACTTTTTTGCACACCATGGGCTAAATGGCCAGGTCACATGGACCCCGAAGGCTCAGAGAAGGTTGGGGGAGGGGACCCACTGGAACAGCTGTTGGGAGACAGATGGTAGCCTCCCGTCAAGGCCATCCAGTGTGTTCTTTAACGTTGGGTTGTTTTACCTCTGAGGGGCACTTGTTTGCACACCATGGGCTAAATTGCCAGGTCACATGGACCCCGAAGGCTCAGAGAAGTTGGGTTGTTTTACCTCTGAGCGGTACTTTTTTGCACACCATGGGCTAAATGGCCAGGTCACATGGACCCCGAAGGCTCAGAGAAGGTTGGGGGAGGGGACCCACTGGAACAGCTGTTGGGAGACAGATGGTAGCCTCCCGTCAAGGCCATCCAGTGTGTTCTTTAACGTTGGGTTGTTTTACCTCTGAGGGGCACTTGTTTGCACACCATGGGCTAAATTGCCAGGTCACATGGACCCCGAAGGCTCAGTGAAGTTGGGTTGTTTTACCTCTGAGCGGTACTTTTTTGCACACCATGGGCTAAATGGCCAGGTCACATGGACCCCGAAGGCTCAGAGAAAGTTGGGGGAGGGGACCCACTGTAACAGCTGTTGGGAGACAGATGGTAGCCTCCCCTCAAGGCCATCCAGCGTGTTCCTTAACGTGCACAGGGTATGGCTCTCCCACACACGGGGCCACGGCTTAACGTCCCATCCAACGGACGGCGGCCTTTCCAAGTCCAACAGTGTCCCCTATTGACCAAGGGCAGGGCGGGGGATTTTGCGGAGATAAATCTCAACGCTGACCCAGCTGGGACTCGAACCTGGGAACTACAGATTACGAGCCTGGCGTGCTACCGACTGAGCCACCCCCGCCCCAAGAAAGAAGGGAAGATAGGAAAATTTTGAAAAACCGTTCGTACATGTTTCATTGTGTAACATAGAGTTAAAGTCGTAGTGATTACTTTATTTTCCAAATAAACACATAAAGTTATCCTCCGTTATCTTAATTTTCTGTGTGCAATGCGAATGCTACTATGGTTGATTTTAATAAATAATTTAATAATTTCAATCTTCAAGGTGTCTTATTTACAACAACATCTTTCTTTACTATGTTGTAGGACGTAGGTAGAAATAGAGATACATAAAAGAACGCAAATTTGTCACTGCATCTTTCTGTTTGTTCGCTTAAAGAAGGTAGATTTCCAGAGGGGTGCTGAGTGATTTTTTTTTCTGAAAAGGGGGCGGTAGGAGAAATAAGTTTGGGAACCTCTGCATTAGACGAACGGCGGCCTTCGCAAGCTCATTGGTGTTCTCTATTAATCAAGGGCATCTCAACGCTGGCCTAGGTGGGACTCGAACCTGGGAACTGCAGATTACGAGCCTGGCGAAATACTAAGTGAGCCACACCCGCCCTACATCTTTGGGAGGGAAATGGCTCAGTAGGTAGCGTACCAGGCTCGTAATCTAATATTTTCCGGTTCGAAGTCTCCCTTTGACTCCATTGAGATTTTTTGTAATAACTTCTACTTTGCTCTAAAGAGGACACCAATGAGCTTGGAAACGCTTCGCTGTCCGTCGAGTGAGAGGCTTAGCCGTGGCTCAGTGCATAGGAAGGAAAGCCATACTTTGTGGGCAATACAAAGAATGGTCTTAACGGGAAGCTTCTATCTGTCTCTTAACCCTTTCACGACTAAGGGAAACATTTTTCCCATTTTAAAATTGGTGATTGTCGTATTTAATTATAACCTTATCTGCATTTTTTATACAGAATGTCAAAATAGAACGTATGCGGAACGCAATTACGTAAACGGGAACGTTTAGAAAACAAAAACAGAACTGTCAGGACGCATAATATATGTACTATGTGCAATGTCCATCTTTGCCTCACTATCAAAAGAAATTGCTTCGCAGAATATCATAATTAGCACATCATTTTGTATAGTAATTTTATTTCATAATTTTGTATTATTTTAGTTAACATTTTGTTCTAATAAACCAATAAATAAAAGACATTGCATAATAAGCCTAGCTATAATTTGTGTTACCTTTATAGTCCATTGGGAAAAATATTTCCCATAAAATTCCAAAAAAACTACACATTGTTATGTATTTTTCTTATGATTTTTATTTATTTTACGTCTAAACAAACTAAAATAAACAGTTACATACTAATATTTACTCTTAGAAACCTTATGGTCCTGAAAGGGTTAACAGCTGTACAGTCTATCACCTTTCCCAACGTAGAAAGGCCACCATCCGTTAGATGGGACTTTAAGCTGTGCGCCGTGTGTGGGACAGCCGTACTCCACGTACAATCGCTGAAAAAAGTATCCGAACACTATGGTTGATTACAGAATTCAGAAAAAATATCTGGCAACGATTTTTTTTTAGAAATTAGCGATCTGGCAACCTTCGTGTCACGTGATTACAGAATTCAGGAAAAATATCTGGAGCGTGTACAGCAACTGTACACGCTCCAGTTACCGTTCACAGCAAACTGGAGCGTGTGCAGTTACTGCACACGCTCCAGTTTGCTGTGAACGGTAACTGCACACGCTCAATATTTCCGTGAGTGAGCCCACACGATCTAGTATCAAAATAATATGACCACCTACAGTCGCTCAAAAAAGTATCCGAACACCATGGTTGATTACAGAATTCATAAAAAATATCTGGCAGCGATTTTGTTTAGAAATTAGTGATCTGGCAACCTTCGTGTCACGTAACACGAAGGTTGCCAGATCACTAATTTCTAAAAATTCGTTGCCAGATATTTTTTATGAATTCTGTAATCAACCGTAGTGTTCGGATACTTTTTTGAGCGACTGTACATTGAAGAGCCCGCTGGATGCCTTGACATGAGACTACAATCTGTCTCCTAACAGTTGTCCAGTAGGTCCCCTTCTCCCAACCTTCTCTGAGTCTTTGGGGTCCTTGTGACCCAGACGTTTAGCCGATTGTGCGCAAAAAAATGGCCTCCCAGAGGTAAAATAATCCAAACCGCCTCCTTTCCCAAATTTTCTCTGAGCCACTGGAGTCCTTGTGACCTAACCATTTAGCCCATTTTGTCCGAAAACGGCCGCTCACGGGTGAAACAACCCAACCTTCTTCTATGAGATGGTTTTAGTCGAAGAAGTGAACTCCGTATCAATTTTATGTAACCACGCAGATTGCTCGCGCATCGGTCTTTTAGCTGCCCCACACAAATTTTTTTGATGGCCACAAATCAATTCTTCGGTATCGCTACTAGTTTTGCTGAATTCGAATGTTTCTGCTACATAGACATAATATAAAATGGCGGGGTGAGGAAACTCATAGTTGGTCGTAAGATTCAGATTCAGAATTCAGAAAAAATTCGATTACAGAATTCAGAAAAAATATCTGGAGCGTGTACAGCAACTGTACACGCTCCAGTTACCGTTCACAGCAAACTGGAGCGTGTGCAGTTACTGCACACGCTCCAGTTTGCTGTGAACGGTAACTGCACACGTTCAATATTTCTGTGAGTGAGCCCACAAGATCAAGGTTTTTGTGAGCTCCCACGATCCAATGTGCTGTGAACATTAACCGCAACCGCTCCAGTTTGCTGTGAACGGTAATTGCACACGCTCCATATTCATTGCATTATATATTCATACGCATTATATATATATATTAAAAAAGTATCCAAACACTATGGTTGATTACAGAATTCAGAAAAAATATCTGGCAACGATTTTTAAAAAAATTAGTGATCTCGCAACCTTCGTGTCACGTGAAACGAAGGTTGTCAGATCACTAATTTCTAAAAAAATAATCGTTGCCAGATATTTTTTCTGAATTCTGTAATCAACCATAGCGTTCGGATATTTTTTTGAGCGACTGTATGTAGAGAGTTGCGGGTTCGATTCCCGCCGTGCCAGCGATAATTTTTCCCGATGTTTGTAATAATTATTGAAGTCAATTTTTACAGATAATATGTGCATTTATTATGGATGGATTTCAGACTAGTTTCAATATCTTCCTTCTCTGCCCTGTCGGAGGGGGCGGGGGTGGCTCAGTCGGTAGCGCGCCAGGCTCGTAATCTGTAGTTCCCAGGTTCGAGTCCCAGCTGGGTCAGCGTTGAGATTTATCTCCGCAAAATTTCCCGCCCTGCCCGCGGTCAGTAGGGGACACCGATGGGCTTGGAAAGGCCGCCGTCCGTCGGATGGGACGTTAAGCCGTGGCCCCGTGTGCTGGAGAGCCATACCCTGTGCACGTTAAAGAACACGCTGGATGGCCTTGACGGGAGGCTACCATCTGTCTTCCAACAGCTGTTCCAGTGGGTCCCCTTCCCCAACCTTCTCTGAGCCTTCGGGGTCCATGTGACTAGCCCATGGTGTGCAAAAAAGTGCCGCTCAGAGGTAAAACAACCCAACCCAAGCCCTGTCGGAGCATTCTAACTCCCTCAGGAGAACACCCACACAAGACATTTTGCCGTTCTTTCTAACATGCGCCTGAGAGTCTTAATACAAAGAGTTCTCCTGATTAGAAAAGACACTTTTAATGGTCATTTTTTTTTAAAATATGCTTTTCCAAATGCAAGAACCTACACTTTTAATTTCATTTTAACGAACTAGAAAAATGACTTTTAGCACTTTTAAAAAAAAAAGAACTGAAAAAAAAAATATATTTTTTTTATAATGGCTTTTATCCGTGAGTGTCTCTAGCTGCTTATACTTCTAAGGATATTTTCACTTGGTCTAGTGAGAATAAGAAGTAAGCTTTACGACGTAATTATCAGACGATTTTATAAAGAATGCCTCTAACGATTATCGCAAAATTTTTATTGTTTATAGCCAGTTCAGTTACAAAAAACTGTTGCAAAAGCAATATTGTCTAAAAATAGCTATCCACTTCTACTACTCAGTAAGCTTGTATTTTAGCTTACCACATTTTACATAATAATATAGCCTACTAGATAGTTTGCATGATGAATGGCAGACTATCATTAATTAGTATATTTCATTCATTAATTTAATTATATTTTCACATTTACTAGTATATAACTGGCCTGTAAATGGTAGCTAGGTAGTCACTGGAAGGAGAGCTATGCACCAAATCCCCTGTGATGATGCATAGAACCTGCCAGGCCTAGCACCTAATGTCCGACCCCGCCTTCTCATGGTGCAGACCGTTAGTACCTTTCTAAAGAGATACTCTCTTGTGGAAGTGAACGGAAGGGGAGGACTGCCAGATTAGTGTGGACTACTGATCTGGACAACTATGGCTACTTTTCTTTTTTTTTTTTGGACCCTGCTGAGGAGTGGTCAACCACACAGGGCTGAAATAAGGTTCTGAGCTTGATATGGATCGTGAATTTGCTGCACTGGTGGGCTTCTGTGGAGGGAAAATCTTCCGCTGTGTTTTCTGTTTATTTGTGGGTTGACAGCCCCAAGTGAATAGATTCACAGGATATGTTTATCAGCTGGTGGATAATCCTGAGCAGAGGTCATCGCAGGCACCTGAACTCTAGGCTTCTATTGGCATCGTCAAATTCAACATTGGAGGAAGTCTTCCAGTGTAGATGGCTTCAGCTTTTATTGGTGGGGGAACGGGAATTTATCCCATGTCTGCGATTAGGGGGCTGTTTGATATTGTCGGCATTCCCTCTCTCAATAAACATAATTTCTTTAAACATCCCACTAACCATTTTCTCTCCATAGGTAGTTGGAATGTGAGGACTCTGCACAGAGCTTTTTCTCTTGATGTCCTCACACAAGAATTCCACCATTATAATTTAGATATTCTCGGCTTGCAAGAGACCAGATGGACAGATAAAGGTCAGATTCTTAAAAATAATCTTAAATTTCTCTTTTCAGGGAGGGACGACAATAAGCATCACCAAGGCGTGGGTCTGCTTCTCAGCAGACACGCTAGTGATGCTCTTCTAGGATATGAGTGCATTAATGAAAGGTTTCTGACAGCAAAATTTCAGACAAGCGTTAAAGACTTGAATGTTATCTGCTGTTATGCCCCCACTGAGGATGCCGATGAGGATGAGAATGAGGATAGCTTTTACGGACTTTAGGATATTTTAAATTCTGTCAAGAAAGGAGATATTACCCTTGTTTTTGGTGACTTCAATACCAAAGTTGGTACTGACTCTGACCTTTGGGGAGGGGTAATAGGTCCTTTTGGTATTGGTAGCTGCAATGGCAATGGGCAATGTCTCCTACAGGTAAGTAAACTCAATGGTTTCAGAATAACTAACACTTATTACAAACACCGCGGAATACATAAGTACACATGGGTTTCACCCGATGGCCTGCATAAGAATATGATTGATTATATATTAATTAACAGCAAATGGACTAGTTCTGTTAGGAATACCAGGTCATATAGCGGAACTGAAATTGGATCTGACCATTACCTTGTTAAAAGTGTCTTGCAACTTAAACTTAAGAAGTGTTGTGCTAAGGTTAAAAAATACCTTTAATTCTGAAGCTCTGAAAGACCCAGTTATAGCTAAAGCTTACCATGATAGGTTACTTAGTCATTATGACAGTCATGGTATGCTTACTACTGAAGTTGAGGAAGAATGGAATCTTTTTAAACAGGCTTTTTTGGACACTAACAGTACTCTTTTAGGAAAAAAGGAGCAGAAGAGAGAGAATTATCTGAGTGATAAGGCACTTGAGCTTATTTCGGAAAGAAAGAACTGTAGAAATGTCCTTAATCAATAATACCCTACTACTCCTAATAGAAAGCATTACAGAGAACTTAATAAACGTGTAAAGGATCAGTTATCTGCTGATAAGAATCTTTGGCTTGATAGTTTGGCTGACAAAGACAAGGAAGCAGTTAGACAGCACAACAGCAGAGAGCTGTACCAGATAGTTAATGTGTTGTGTGGTAGAAAACGGACAGGTATACAGGGATTGAAGGATAAACAAGGTAAGGTTATAGAAGGTGAGGATTCTGTCATGGCTATGCGCTGACCATTGCAGTGTTGTTCTAAACAATGTGGTTAGTTCTACTCCCTTTGTTTGTAATGATGATAGATGCATTGGTGGCTTTAATGTTGGCCCTATATTACAGTCAAGTTATTTTAGCTGTTTCTAAACTTAAACATAAATCCCCAGGAGTAGATGAAATTACTACGGAAATGTTTACAGCTGAGAATGTTTTGGTTACCATATGGATGACTGAAATATTAAAAATCTTTTATGATAAAGACATTGCCCCTAAGGATCATTATCCTTATTATTAAAAAAGGTGATTCTTTGCAGTCAATTTCATAATGAGCAATGTGGATTCAGAAATGGTAGAAGATGTGTAGATCAAATATTTACACTTAGGCAGATTCTTGAGAAATGTGAATGAGAAATGAGTTTCAGAAACCTTTGATTGCTAGCTTTGTTGATTTCAAAAAGACTTTCGACTCTGTTGTTCATCATAATTTGTGGTTGATTGTGAGATCATATGGTATACCAGACAAGTTAGTTAACATAATGAAAGCTCTCTATAATAACACTGAGTCGTGTGTGAGAGTTGGTAAGTCTTGTAGCAATTGGTTTAGCATTATTTCTGGTGTTCGACAAGGGTGCATTTTGTCTCCTTTTCTCTTTAGCTTGGTTATTGATTATGTTATGCGAAATTCACTTCAAGGGAAAGATTTTGGCCTTAAATGGGCTGGAGATACGAAAATTTCTGATTTAGATTATGCTGATGATTTAGCCCTTTTGGCAAATGATGTTGATGAGATGAACTCTTTCATTCAAGCTGTTGATGAGACTGGTAATAGAGTGGGTTTGGTTATAAACAGAGAAAAAACTAAAGTGATGAAAATTGGTCAGGCAGGCTGTGATTCAGTTAATCTGAATGGTTGAAGTCTTGTGCAGGTGTCACAGTTTAATTATCTTGGGAGCTATGTAACAGATAATGATGATGTGCGGCATGAGACTAACAGACGATTAGGGATTACAGCCGGGACTTTAAGAATCTATGGAGAGTGTGGAGAAATAGGCGTATACACCTAAAGACTAAAATTAGACTGTAAAATAGTTTGGTTCTTTCTAGGGTTAGTTATGGTAGTGAAACTTGTACACTTTGTAAACAACATAACAGGAAACTAGATGCTTTTGATTCCAGATGCTTACGCGGTATCTTGGGCATTAGGTGGTTCAACTTTGTAACTAATGATGAGGTTAGGCAAAGGAGTTTGCAACCTCCTTTAAGCAGCATATTGTGCAGAGAGAGACTCCGTTGGTTTGGCCATGTTGCCCGTATGGATAATTATAGATTGGCGAATAGGGTTATGAACAGTGTGCCTAAAGGCCTCAGAAAGAAGGGGAGACCTAGGATGCGGTGGGCAGACAATGTCAAACAGGACCTTGTTATAATTGGTGTGCAGTGGCCAGATGCAGTAGATGTAGCTCAGGACAGACTTGCTTGGAGAACTAAATTGCACGGTCTGGTTGGACCTCCGTAGCCCATGGCTGCTTGAGGATGATGATGATGATGAGTATATAACTAAAAATATAGGGCAACTTTTGAGCGAGGAGATCCAAACCGAAGACAGCGTCCTCCTTTGGTGCCACCCTCATTACCAGAACATTTTTAAGGCGGATGATTGGTTTTTATCTGAAATTTCCTTACCTTTGTATTTCCTCATTGTATCCGAGTGTCCCGTTAGCAAGGCAGCAAGCAACTCAAGTGATTACGACTTCTTCAGCTCCTAAGAATGCTCTGAGAGACTGAACATCTGTTTCGAAGATTACGTTGCATCTGCCTTCGAATAAGAAATCGTCTTGCTGAGGCCACGTCAGCTCAACCTAGATACGACAGCGTTGGCCTATGGACATAATGATAATGCATCAATTACGAAGAAAGTTACGGAACGCTAAGACAATACTTCGATAAAGATAACCACAGCTGAGATTAGTCTACAGACAGTATCTCCCCCTCCAAAATGGGGCGGGGGTGGTTCAATCGGTAGCGCGCCAGGCTAGTACTGTGTAGTTCCCAGGTTCGAGTCCCAGCTGGGTCAGCGTTGAGATTTATCTCCGCAAAATTCCACGCCCTGCCCACGGTCAGTAGGGGACACCGATGGGCTTGGAAAGGCCGCTGTCCGTCGGATCGGACATTAAGCCGTGGAACCGTGTGCGGGAGAGCCATACCCTGTGCACGTTAAAGAACACGCTGGATGGCCTTGACGGGAGGCTACCATCTGTCTCCCAACAGCTGTTCCAGTGGGTCCCCTCCCCCAACCTTCTCTGAGCCTTCGGGGTCCATGTGACCTGGCCATTTAGCCCATGGTGTGCAAAAAAGTGCCGCTCAGAGGTAAAACAACCCAAAACAACCCCTCCAAAAAAAAAAAAAAAAAAAACTATATCTCCCACGGGAGAAGAAATTGAACCTAGTTGTGATCCCCATAATGAAATCTTTATAGCCGATTCCATATAATACATTAGTATTCGGAGACTTTGAAACTCTGTATCTATGGGACCTGGGTTCGAGCCCCTGGTAAGGCATGGATGTGTGTCTTTCTGCTGAGATCCTGCCATCCTTACAGACCTTCTATTATGGCATAAAACGGACAGGCTCCAGTCAGATTTCTGTGGCAAACAGCTGCTTGAGGGGGTATTTATTTATTTACTATAGTTCATCAGTATACACAATCAGGCCCGGATCTAGAAAATGTAAAAAGTAAGGAGAGAGAGAGAGGGGGGGGGGGGAAACACAATTAGGCAGATTTAAAAAAAGTAAAAAGGCAAGTGGTTCACCTAGGATTTCGTTTCCATGTGGGGAGACTGGGTTGGGTTGTTTTACCTCTGAGCGGCACTTTTTTTGCACACCATGTGCTAAATGGCCAGGTCACATGGACCCCGAGGGCTCAGAGAAGGTTGGGGGAGGGGACCCACTGGAACAGCTGTTGGGAGACAGATGGTAGCCTCCCGTCAAGGCCATCCAGCGTGTTCTTTAACGTGCACAGGGTATGACTCTCCCGCACACGGCGCCACGGCTTAACGTCCCATCCGACGGACGGCGGCCTTTCCAAGCCCATCGGTGTCCCCTACTGACCGTGGACAGGGCGGGGAATTTTTGCGGAGATACATCTCAACGCTGACCCAGCTGGGACTCGAACCTGGGAACTACACATTACGAGCCTGGCGCGCTACCGACTGAGCCACCCCCGCCCCAGTGGGGAGGCTGAGAATGAGATTTGAGTAGGATTTCTCAATTACTAAAAACACTACACTGTTTATAATTTTAAAATAAATGATAATCTGTAGAGATTAATATTCTATAGTTTAAGATTTTTGAGGTTTTATTTAAGACGAAAGGATTTGGAGGAGGGGGGGCTTAACCCCCCACCCTCTTCTCTGGGGACGTCCTTGGATCAAGAGCCTGGATTTCTTTTGCACTGCATTTCCCCTTTCGTTTAACAGGCCTTTAAAAAAATTTCTTAAAAAGATACATGAAATATAAAGATAAAAATAAATATCTCTCTAAAAATAAATAATAAATATAAATTACTAACCCATGAAGCAGCTGCTTGTCGTAGAGGTCTGAGAGGGTTTTACCATAGGTCTGAGAGAGTTTTACCATAGAGGTCATAGAGGTCCCCCCCTAAAAATTAATACCTCAAGCAACTGCTTGCCATAGAGATCTGACATGGGGCGGGGGTGGCTCAGTCGATAGCGCGCCAGGCTCGTAATCTGCAGTTCCCAGGTTCGAGTCCCAGCTGGTTCATCTCTGAGACTTATCTCCGCAAAACTCCCTGCCCTTGCCACTGTCAGTAGGGGACACCAATGGGCTTGGAGAGGCCACCGTCCGTCGGATGGGACGTTAAGTCGTGGTTCCGTGTTGCGGGAGAGTCATACCCTGTGCACGTTAAAGAACATGCTGGATGGCCTTGACGGGAAGCTACCATTTGTCTTCCAACAGCTGTTCCAGTAGGTCTCCTCTTCCAACCTTCTCTGAGCCTTCGGTGTCCTTGTGACCTGGTCATTTAGCCCATGGTGTGCAAAAAAAGTGCCGCTCAGAGGTAAAACAACTCAAGAGGTCTGACAGGAGCCTCTCAGTTTAATAGGCAACAGCGAAGATATGTGATAACCTAGTTAAGTTTTTTTTTGTTTCTGTTATCTTCACTAATATTCGGAGATGGGGGTGGCAATGGGACATGCCCCCTCCCCCCGAAATTATTCGGCGTTGTATACAGTCCTTGATAGAATAATCGAAACATACGGTTTGTTATGTTAATGGATTGGGTTGGGTTGTTTGACCTCTGAGCGGCACTTTTTTGCACACCATGGGCTAAATGGCCAGGTCACATGGACCCCGAAGGCTCAGAGAAGGTTGGGGGAGGGGACCCACTGGAACAGCTGTTGGGAGACAGATGGTAGCCTCCCGTCAAGGCCATCCAGTGTGTTCTTTAACGTGCACAGGGTATGGCTCTCCCGCACACTGGGCCACAGCTTAACGTCCCATCCGACGGACAGCGGCCTTTTCAAGCCCATCAGTGTCCCCTACTGACAGTGGGCAGGGCGGGGAAATTTTGCGGAGATAAATCTCAACGCTAACCCAGCTGGGACTCGAACCTGGGAACTACAGATTACGAGCCTGGCGCGCTACCGACTGAGCCACCCCCGCCCCTACGTTAATGGAGAACCAATTCGAAGATTCGTAACTTCTTGAAAAACGTTTCTATGGAAAAATGTGACCGATAAATATTTAAAGATCTTGTTCAAAAATATTTCAATCGTGATCATTTCTACGGTATTCGTTCGATAATTAAAGAGTAATGAAAGCAGTGGAAGTTCTAGGGCTATGTACAGTCGCTCAAACAAGTATCCGAACACTACGGTTGAGTTACAGAATTCAGAAAAAATATCTGGCGATTTTTTTAGAAATTAGTGATCTGGCAATCTTCGTGTCATGTGATTACAGAATTCAGGAAAAATTTCTGGAGCGTGTACAGCAACTGTACACGCTCCAGTTACCGTTCACAGCAAACTGGAGCGTGTGCAGTTACTGCACACGCTCCAGTTTGCTGTGAACGGTAACTGCATACGCTCAATATTTCCGTGAGTGAGCCCACACGATCTAGTATCAAAATAATATGAACACATAAAGTCGGTCAAAAAGTATCCGAACACTATGGTTGATTACAGAATTCAGAAAAAATATCTGACAACGATTTTTTTTTAGAAATTAGTGATCTGACAACCCTCGTGTCACATGATTACAGAATTCAGGAAAAATATCTGCAGCGTTTACAGCAACTGTACACGCTCCAGTTTGCTGTGAACGGTAACTGCACACGCTCAATATTTCCGTGAGTGAGCCCACACGATCCAGGTCTTTGTGAGCACACACGATCCAATGTGCTGTGAACATTAACCGCAACCACCCCAGTTTGCTGTGAACGGTAACTGCACACGCTCCATATTCATTGCATTATATATTCATACGCATTATAAACATTAAAGAATATCCGAACACTACGGCTGATTACAGAATTCAGAAAAATATCAGGCAACGAATTTTTTTAGAAAGTATTGATCTGGCAACTTCGTGTCACGTGACACGTGTCCGGCCACGCCCCTGGTAATTAGGGGCGTTGCCGGAAGTGGGCAGTGACGTCATAGGGTGGAAAGCACTAGTGGGGGTCCCAGAGTGCGAACACACTACTCACGTCTATTCAGCCTGGTGTCATGGAATGGGCTGCTACCAGTTTCAACAGCCGTCCACCGTTCGTTCGCATAGTGGTTACCATGACAACATGATGATATGTCGATGAGGTGATGCAGCACGTTTCATTATTGGAAGATGACTTAACTCCTCTACGCAATCAGTCATCATTGGCAGATGACTTAACTCTTTTACACAACCTCCTCGCAATGTCGATGAATTATAGACAAAAGTCAACGATGCACGGTCCACGATACTTCAGCACACCATCCGGGGACTTTTTTCCTCGATGTCATACTGTGTTGCCGAATGTATAGCCCAGCATGGCGCTCATACCACCTACTGACTCAGGCCACATTATATTGTCTCCTCGCCCATCGCATCCATTTAATCCCTCAGAAACTAAATCACTTCTTTCCCACCTACATGTGTATTAAGTTTCGTTTCATTTCGTGCATTGTTTCATGGTGTGGCATATTCTATGTCAAGAAGTGCAATGCATATTGAAATGTAAAAAAAACAGTACAATTCCATTATAATACATATATAATAAAGGTAATTACAGAGTAGTTTTAGGGGCGGGGGTGGCTCAGTCGGTAGTGCGCCAGGCTCGTAATCTGTAGTTCCCAGATTCGAGTCCCAGCTGGGTCAGCGTTGAGATTTATCTCCTCAAAATTCCCTGCCTTGCCCACGGTCAGTAGGGGACACCGATGGGCTTGGAAAGGCCGCCGTCCGTCGGATAGGACGTTAAGCCGTGGTCCCGTGTGCAGGCGAGCCATTCCCTGTGCACGTTAAAGAACACGCTGGATGGCCTTGACGGGAGGCTACCATCTGTCTCCCAACAGCTGTTCCAGTGGGTCCCCTCCCCCAACCTTCTCTGAGTCTTCGGGGTCCTTGTGTCCTGGCCATTTAGCCCATGGTGTGCAAAAAGTGCCGCTCAGAGGTAAAACAATCCAATCCAGAGTAGTTTTAAAATTTTAACTAATTGAACTTACACAACTAATTGAAAGTACAGTGTTTCAAAAGTAGCTTTGCAACTTTGAAGGGTTGTACAATTACTTTGAACAGGCTTGTTTTGTGCTGTTTTGCTTCTGATCAGCACATTTTTTGCACACACTGGGCTAAACGGGCATGTCACAAGCAACCCAAGGGCTCGGAGAAGGTTGGGGGACTGACTGAAAACAGGATGATTGGTTTTCCAGAAATAAATCTCAGTGGTGTCCCACGTAAGACTCCAACTTGGGAACGGAAGATTATGAGCCAGATGCATTATTGACTAAACCACCCTTGTCCCATTTTTGAGGGGACAGGGGTGGACAGGGATTATGCCATACCAGACATGTCACCCCTGTCCCATTTAGGAACAGGGTGGACAGTCCCATTTTGAGGGGACAGGGGTGGACAGGGATTATGCCATACCAGACATGTCCACCTCTGTCCCATGTCCACCCCTGTCCCATTTTCATTATTGACTGAACCACCCCTGTCCCATTTTGAGGAGAAATATGGGCTGGTATGTGGCAAGGGAATGAGAAGTGCAAAGCTTGAAGTTCTTACTACATCACAGTTCTAGTATCACATGCCGCCACTACTAGCGCTCCTAGAGACCAAAATGGCGAACTTCACTGGTGCAGAACTCACACACCGTGTAATTTGGTTGGTTTGAAGAAGCGAAGTCTGCTGTACGAGTACAGAGAACGTTTTCACAGAATATCATAAGAATCCTCCGAGTAGGCCGTCTATTTACCTGTGATAGAAGAATTTTCTGTGAGACTGGTTGTTCTTTACGTCATATGAACAAATCAAGTGGACAATTTATGAGGGAGGGATCGAGGGGTTCAGCAGTAGTGAGCCAGGCTGGAAATCTGCAGCTCCCAGGTTCGAGTCCTATCTGTGCCAGTGTTGACATTTATCTCCCAAAACTCCCACCCTGCCATCAATCAGTATGGGACATTGATGGACTAGGGAGGGTCACCATCCGTCAGATGGGACATTAGATTGTGACTTCGCGCTCAGGAGAGCCCACTGATGAACTTGGGAAAGCAACCGTCCATCGGATGGGACATTAGATTGTGGCTCCGTGTGCAGGAG
Organism: Ryuthela nishihirai; assembly: GCA_038380435.1. Classification (NCBI taxonomy): domain Eukaryota; kingdom Metazoa; phylum Arthropoda; class Arachnida; order Araneae; family Heptathelidae; genus Ryuthela; species Ryuthela nishihirai. Next base: position 29,768,838 of record JAWZYU010000026.1, read on the forward strand.
AGCCCACTGATGAACTTGGGAAAGCCACCGTCCATCGGATGGGACATTAGGCCGTGGCTCCGTGTGCAGGAGAGCCCACTGATTGACTTGGGAAGGTCACCATTCGTCAGATGGGACATTAGATTGTGGTTCCGCGTGCAGGAGAGCCCACTGATGAACTTGGGAAAGCCACGGACCATCGGATGGGACATTAGGCCGCGGCTCCATGTGCAGGAGAGCCCAATGATGAACTTGGAAAGGTCACCATCCGTCAGATGGGACATTAGATTGTGGCTCCGCGTGCAGGAGAGCCCACTGATGAACTTGGGAAAGCCACCGTCCATCGGATGGGACATTAGGCCGTGGCTCCGTGTGCAGGAGAGCCCACTGATGAACTTGGGAAGGTCACCATCCGTCAGATGGGACATTAGATTGTGGCTCCGCGTGCAGGAGAGCCCACTGATGAACTTGGGAAAGCCACCGTCCATCGGATGGGACATTAGGCCGTGGATCGTGTGCAGGAGAGCCCACTGATTGACTTGGGTAGGTCACCATCCGTCAGATGGGACATTAGATTGTGGCTCCGCATGCAGGAGAGCCCACTGATGAACTTGGGAAAGCCACCGTCCATCGGATGGGACATTAGGCCGTGGCTCGTGTGCAGGAGAGCCCACTGATGGACTTGGGAAGGTCACCATCCGTCAGATGGGACATTAGATTGTGGCTCCTCGTGCAGGAGAACCCACTGATGAACTTGGGAAAGCCACCGTCCATCGGATGGGACATTAGGCCGTGGCTCGTGTGCAGGAGAGCCCACTGATGGACTTGGGAAGGTCACCATCCGTCAGATGGGACATTAGATTGTGGCTCCACGTGCAGGAGAGCCCACTGATGAACTTGGGAAAACCACCGTCCATCGGATGGGACATTAGGCCGTGGCTCGTGTGCAGGAGAGCCCACTGATGGACTTGGGAAGGTCACCATCCGTCAGATGGGACAATAGATTGTGGCTCCGTGTACAGGAGAGCCCACTGATGAACTTGGGAAAGCCACCGTCCATTGGATGGGACATTAGGCCGTGGCTCCGTGTGCAGGAGAGCCCACTGATGGACTTGGGAAGGTCACCATCCGTCAGATGGGACATTAGATTGTGGCTCAGCGTGCAGGAGAGCCCACTGATGAACTTGGGAAGGTCACCATCCGTCAGATGGGACATTAGATTGTGGCTCCGCGTGCTGGAGAGCCCACTGATGAACTTGGGAAGGTCACCATCCGTCAGATGGGACATTAGATTGTGGCTCAGCGTGAAGGAGAGTCCACTGGTGAACTTGGGAAGGTCACCATCCGTCAGATGGGACATTAGATTGTGGCTCAGCATGCAGGAGAGCCCACTGATGAACTTGGGAAAGCCACCGTCCATCGGATGGGACATTAGGCCGTGGCTCGTGTGCAGGAGAGCCCACTGATGGACTTGGGAAGGTCACCATCCGTCAGATGAGACATTAGATTGTGGCTCCACGTGCAGGAGAGCCCACTGATGAACTTGCGAAAGCCACCGTCCATTGGATGGGACATTAGGCCATGGCTCCGTGTGCAGGAGAGCCCACTGATGAACTTGGAAAGGTCACCATCCGTCAGATGGGACATTAGATTGTGGCTCCGCGTGCAGGAGAGCCCACTGATGAACTTGGGAAAGCCACCATCCATCGGATGGAACATTAGGCCGTGGCTCCGTGTGCAGGAGAACCCACTGATGGACTTTGGAAGGTCACCATCCGTCAGATGGGACATTAGATTGTGGCTCCGCGTGCAGGAGAGCCCACTGATGAACTTGGGAAAGCCACCATCCATCGGATGGAACATTAGGCCGTGGCTCCGTGCAGGAGAGCCCACTGATGGACTTTGGAAGGTCACCATCCGTCAGATGGGGCATTAAGCCGTGGCTCCATGTGCAGGAGAGCTATACCCTGTGCACATTGAAGAACACACTGGATGGTCTTGACGGGAGCGTATCATTTGTCTCTTAACAGTTGTAGGTTCCCTTCCTCAGTCCCTTATCTGAATACTTGGGGTCCTTGTGACCTGATAATTTGGCCCATTGTGTGCAAAAAAGTGCCGTTCACAGATAAAATAATCCAACCCAACCATATCTTCACAGCATAAATGAAAACTTGAGATATGGAGAATGTAGTGGAAAACAAAAAATTTATTCTACGTATTTTCTCCCTCTAACCGACCTATCTGTCCCGAAGAAAAGTGTGAATTATTTTTCTATTGTTTGTATTTCCCAACGTGAGAAATATCTCTTTGAAATGGGTTCTGAAGTACTGCTAGAGATAATCTCTCTCTCAGCTGATGAACTGCAGCAGCTCTGTTCCAACAGTTCATGCCAATAAGCGACTCTTTCTATCTGTCAGAGACTTTTTCCTCCCGCATTTCCCACGATTGGCGGAACGGTTTTTGAGACCTTTGCCATTCTCCACACACTTGAAATATTATGCCTGCGACTTTCTGCTGGGTTCCGTCACTTCCGTTACGGATGCTCCTGCCATCTCCTTTCGAAATCAATCAGATCACCTGTTTAACTCTGGGGGCGGGGGTGGCTCAGTCGGTAGCGCGCCAGGCTCGTAATCTGTAGTTCCCAGGTTCGAGTACCAGCTGGGTCAGCGTTGAGATTTATCTCCGCAAAAATTCCCCGCCTTGTCCACGGTCAGTAGGGACACCGATGGACTTGGAAAGGCTGCCGTCCGTCGGATGGGGCGTTAAGCCGTGGCGCCGTGTGCGGGAGAGCCATACCCTGTGCACGTTAAAGAACACGCTGGATGGCCTTGACGGGAGGCTACCATCTGTCTCCCAACAGCTTGTTCCAGTGGGTCCCCTCCCCCAACCTTCTCTGAGCCTTCGGGGTCCATGTGACCTGGCCATTTAGCCCATGGTGTGCAAAAAAGTGCCGCTCAGAGGTAAAACAACCCAACCCTGTTTAACTCATGTTGCATTTGACTTTGCTTTCTACCATGATGGCTTTTATAGGACTTCATACTGTCACAGATATTCCTTCAATCCAAATTTTGGCATATATTGTTGTGTTCCATGCTCCTTCTCACACGATGCAGTGTTCGTAATAATTTGATAAGGCAGTGTATATATTATACATATTTTACAATAAAATTTTTCAAAAACCACTAAACCGCAAAGAAAAAAATGTAAACTTTCTACTGCAATGGTATTAATATTTGCTCCGCATCGATCCAGTCACCTGCTTCCCCACCCCTTCCCAATTGCATTATTTATTTATTTATTTAATTATTATTTCTAAAACCAGATCTAATCAAATGAAAGCTTTCGATGTCGGAAGTGTTATAATTATTTCCTCTAATTAGGTCTGTAAATGGTAGCTAGGTAGTCACTGGAAGGAGAGCTATGCACCAATCCCCTGTGATGATGCATAGAACCGGCCAGGCCTAGCACCTAATGACCGACCACGCCTTCTCGTGGTGCAGACCGTTAGTACCTTTCAAAAGAGATACTCTCTTGTGGAAGTGAACGGAAGGGGAGGACTGCCAGATTAGTGTGGACTACTGATCTGGACTACTATGACTATTTTTCTTTATTTTTTCTACCCTGCGCAGGAGTGATCAATCACACAGGACCCGGGTGTCAACCGTATAGACCAACCGGAATGGATTAAGGACCTAAGCTTCATTATGGATTCTGGACTTGCTGCACTGATGAGCCTTTGTTGAGGGAAAATCTGCCGCCGTGTTCTCTGTTTGCTTGTGGGGTTGTCAGCTCAAAGTGAATAGATGCACAGGATATGTTTTATCAGCCGGTGGATAATTCTGATCTGAGGTCAACGCAGAACTCTTGCTTCTACGGGCATCATAAGCCTACGTTGGAGGAAGTCTTCCAGTGTAGATGGCTTCAGCCTTTTGTAGTGGGGGAATGGGTCTTTGCCCTATGTCTGCGATTAGGGGGTTATTTGATGTTTTCGACATTGCCTCTCTCAATAAACATAGTTTCTTTAAATATCCCACTAACCATTTTTTTCCATAGATAGTTGGAATGTGAGGACTCTGCGCAGAGCTTATTCTCTTGATGTCCTCACACAAGAATTCCAGAGTTATAATTTAGATATTTTCGGCTTGCAAGAGACCAGATGGGCAGATTCTTAAAAATAATCTTAAATTTCCCTTTTCATGGAGGGACAATAATAAACATCACCATGGCATAGGTCTGCTTCTCAGCGGACACGCCAGTGACGCTCTTCTAGGATATGAGTGCATTAATGAAAGGCTTCTCAGAGCTAAATTTCAGACAAGCATTAAAGACTTGAATGTTATCTGTTGTTATGCCCCCACTGAGGATGCCGATGAGGATAAGAAAGATAGGTTTGACGAGCAACTTCAGGTAATTTTAAATTCTGTCAAGAAAGGAGATATTACTCTTCTTCTTGGCGACTTCAATGCCAAAGTTGATACTGGCTCTGACCTTTGGGGAGGGGTGATAGTCCCTTTGGTATTGATAGCTGCAATGGCAATGGGCAACGTCTCCTACAGGTAAGAAAACTTAATGATCTGAGAATAACTAACACTTATTGCAAACACCGTGACATACATAAGCACATGTCAGTTTCGCCAGATGGGCTCCATAACAATATGATTGATTGTATATTAATTAACAGCAAATGGGCTAGTTCTGTTAGGAATACCGGGTCATATAGGGGAGCTGAAATTAGATCTGACCATTACCTTGTTAAAAGTGTCTTGCAACTTGAACTTAAAATGTGTTGTGCTAGGGTTAAAAAATTTACTTTTAATACTGAAGCTCTGAAAGACCCAGTTACAGCTAAAGCTTGCCATGATAGATTATTTAGTTATTATGACAGTTATAGTTTGCTTACTACTGAAGTTGAGGAAGAATGGGACCGTTTAAACCGCAAAATAAGGTGTGGTTTTAAACAAGCTTTTCTGTAAATTAACAGTATTCTTTTAGGTAAAAGGGAGCAGAGGAGGCAAAATTATTTGAGTGATAAGGCACTTGAGCTTATTTCGGAGAGAAAAAACTGTACGAATGTCCTAAATCAATACCCTACTAGTCCTAATAGAAAGCCTTACAGAGAGCTTCCTAAACTTGTAAAGCATCAGTTAGCAGCTGATAAGAATCTTTGTCTTGATGGCTTGGCTGACAAAGTCGAGGAAGCAGTTAGACAGCACAACAGCAGAGAGCTGTACCAAATAGTTAATGTTTTGTGTGGTAGAAAATGGAAAGAGGTATACAGAGATTGAAAGATAAACAAGATAAGGTTATTGAAAGTGAGGATTTTGTCATGGCTAGGTGGGCTGAGCATTTCAGTGATGCTCTAAACAATATGGTTAGTTCACTCCCATTGTTTGCAATGATGATACAGTATATGCATTACTAGTTTTAATGTTGACCTTATACACAGTCTAAAATTGTTTTGGATATTTTTAAACTTAAACTACATAAATTATTAGGGGTACATGAAATACTACGGAAATGCTTAGAGCTGGGAATGTTTCAATTACCACATGGATGATTAAAATTTTGAATATATTTTATGATAAAGGCATTGTTCCTAAGGATTTTACCAGAGCTATTATTAACCCTATTTTTTAAAAAGTTGATCGTAGTTTTTGTGATAACTATAGGGGTATCAGCCTACTCTCTGTTCCAGGTAAAGTTCTTTCCATGATTGTGCTTAATAGAATTAAGAATCTGGTTGACAGGCAATTGCGTGATGAGCAATGTGGATTGAAGTGGTAGGGGATGTGTCGATCAGATATTTTCACTTAGGCAGATTCTTGAGAAATGTTTAGAGTTTCAGAAACCTTTGGTTGTTAGCTTTGTTGATTTCAAAAAGGCTTTCGATTCTGTTGATCGTCATAATTTGTGGTTGATTGTGGGATCATATGGTATACCAGACAAGTTAGTTAACATAATGAAATCTCTCTATAATAACACTGAGTCGTGTGTGAGAGTTGGTAAGGCTTGTAGCAATTGGTTTAGCATTACTTCTGGTGTTCGACAAGGGTGCATTTTGTCTCCTTTTCTCATCAGCTTGGTTATTGATTACGTTATGCGAAATTCACTTCAAGGGAAAGATTTTGGCCTTAAATGGACTGGAGATACGAAAATTTCTGATTTAGATTATACTGATGATTTAGCTCTTTTGGCAAATGATGTTGTGAGATGAACTCTTTTATTCGAGCTGTTGGTGAAACTGGTAATAGAATAGGTTTGGTTATATACAGAGAGAAAACTAAAGTGATAAAAATTGGTCAGACAGGCTGTGATTCAGTTCATCTGAAGGTTGCAGTCTTGAGCAGGTGTCACAGTTTAATTATCTTGGGAGCTATGTAACAGATAATGGTAATATGCGGCATGAGATTAACAGACGAATATGGATTGCTGCCGGGACTTTTAAGAATCTATGGAGATTGTGGAGAAATAGGCGTATACACCTAAAGACTAAAATTAGACTGTATAATAGTTTGGTTCTTTCTAGGGTTAGTTATGGTAGTGAAACTTGGACACTTTGTTAACAAGATAACAGGAAACTAGATGCTTTTGATTCCAGATGCTTACGCAGTATCTTGGGCATTAGGTGGTTCAACTTTGTAACTAACGATGAGGTTAGGCAAAGGAGTTTGCAACCTCCTTTAAGCAGCATATTGTGCAGAGAGAGACTCCGTTGGTTTGGCCACGTTGCCCGTATGAATTATTATAGATTGACGAATAGGGTTATGAACAGTGTTCCTTAAGGCCTCAGAAAGTGGGGGGGGGGGAGACCTAGGATGTTTTGGGCAGACAATGTCAAACAGGACCTTATTAGAATTGGTGTGCAATGGCCAGATGTAATAGATGTAGCTCAGGACAGACTTGCTTGGAGAACTAAATTGCATGGTCTGGTTGGACCTCCGTAGCCCATGGCTGCTTGATGATGATGATGATGATGATGATGATGATGATGATGATGATGATGATGATGATGATGATGATGATGATGATGTCTCTCCTCTCTTAACCATCAAAAAATGGGGGGAGGTGAAATTTCACGGGAGTAATGGGCTATTTCAAATTATGCATCCTTCCCCCCCCTAAAAGGTGGAGGGAAATTTACGGAGGTTGAATTATAGCGAGCCTTATGTGAAATGAAAGATTTAAGAAGTGAAGAGTAAATTAGGGAATGTAACAATTTTCTACTACGCAGCAGAAGAAGATAGATTTTTTAGTGACAAAGTTCTTTGCGAAGTATCGACTAAAAAGCAAAAAATAAAATATATAAATGGAAAAATTGCCTACGTATCTTCTTATATGTCCTGGGCCGGGCTTCCATAAGGCACTTTCCTGGGGAAGAAATATTCTTTATAGTATAGTACCCCACAGGAAACATATGTGAAGAAGACAAGACCTAAGTTTGTCATGATTACTGGTTATTGCGTAGTTTGATTTTGCAAGCAACGATGAGGTTCACTCCAGCAAATTCCAGGACACCCTATCACGTGCAGAGTTATACTGACGACTAGTTAGTTGCAAAAGATGTAATTTGTGTTGTGTGAGCTATAGTTACCTGCTTATAATGTGCAATAAGTGGGTTCTCCATATGTCTGTTAAAGCTTTCTGCCTTACGTATAAAAGTAGGTCGCAGCTGAAAATAAATTCGCTGAGGTGTCTACAGACAGTTCAATATTCAGAGAAGTTCAATATCTGTCCGACGTTCGAACCGTTAGCCCATGTTCCGTTTGGGAATTAGTGAGACACGTAAATGGAAACATTTTTGAGTGGCAACAGTAATTGCAAATATGGATGAGAGGAAAAAAATTAAGAGTTGTATGGTGCATTGAAGGTTGTAGAGTGCGAACGATTTATTCGTTTCATATTGATTCAAAATGCAGAATTTTAAAACTGTCATTGCACGACCAGGCAGTATTGAATGCTTAACTCTAGGAAACGTTTTGTGCCTGATGCATGGATATGACAGTGTGTAAATGATTGAGGCGTAAGGCGAATAGTATATTAGTATGAATGGCGCAGATTGATCTCAAGCTTTCGTTTTCGCAGCCAGCTGCTGAATGAAAACTACTGTAAATAAGGTAGTTTATAATACGAATGACTTTAGATGAGTGGTTCTCATTATCATTATATAAAATCTCATGGTAAACCTATGCAACTGTACAGAAAAGTAAGTTCTAAATAGATGAAGTACAGGATATTTTGCAAAAATGTTATTCGTTGGTGTTCATTCAAGTGTGATCAAAATTTTTGCATTTTGTTTTGCATATATATTTTAAATGTATCAATCGTTTTCAGATATGGATAGAAGGAAATAATAACCAGGTATTTGAAAAGGTTTCCTAAATGCTATTGTTTACTACTTTTTTTTTTTCAAAAATTCTGTAACAGGATTTATAATAATAATTGAGGACTTCGTGTTTTACTCATATATGTTTAATATCTAATTTTCAAACCAACTATAGTGAATGGATATTTTAAACATATTTTCTTTGTTTAAATTATTGTGTGTTGCAATTGAGGTAATTTTGACAGGTTTTTGAGCACTAGAATACCTTAATGCCATGTGGGTATTTTTCCTCATATGCATTAATAATATTTTTCTTAATATATGTTCAGATATTAGTAATAGTTGAATGGGGTTAACTAACATCTGCATTATTATTCATAACTGATGTGATTCATGTTATCAGGGCTGGACTTACTCATAAGCTAACTTAGCTACATAATTACAGCTTAGGGCCTCATGATTATAAGGAGCCTCAAAAATTTAAGTTTGAGGTTTACTGTCAAGAATTTTTTTATATTAAAATTAATCTACTTTGCAAACACTTCATTTTAGCTTTAAACAGTCATTATTGTATATCAATCATAGTATAACATTTTCACCACATCAATTCCATATTTATTTTTTAATGTTCCCTTCAACCGGAATAATAAATATATAGTTTATTTCAACTTTCGAAGTTTTGGGGCCTCTTGTCATGTCTTAGTGCCTCAGAAGGTCAAAGTCCGACCCTTCATGTTATATACTACTGTGAATATAATATAGCTACTCAAATTTAGCCCTTGTTTTATAGTTCTTTTGCTAGTTCACTCTGGTATTCTGAGGTATGTAGGTGGCCTTATAGTAATGAGGAAAGATATGTTTGGAATGCCACAAAAATGCATATAGAATAATTATGAATGGGTGCTGGAGGAAAGAAGAAAATTTTTTTGGTGCCTCAGTGTTTCAATAATTTGATGTTCAAGTAGATACTCTGTACAATGTGTCAGTTTTAGAGAGTGGTTCAGTCAATAGTGCACCAGGCTCGTAATCTGCGATTCCCAGGTTTGAGTTCCAATTGTGCTTAGCATTGAGACTTATCTTTGCTAACTCTTACCTTGCCGTCAATCAGAAAGAGGACTGATGGCTTTGGAAAGACTATTGTCTGTAAGATAGAATATAAAGCTATGGCACATCTGCAGGAAAGCCATACCTTGTGTAATGAAAGAACACACTCGATGCCCATGACAAGAGGTGTCCATCTATCTCCTAACAGCTATGTAGTGGTCCTCTTTTTCAACCTTCTCTGACCCTTATTGGCCTTCTCTGAGTCTTAATGACTGGGCCATTTATCCTATTGTATGCACAAAAGTGACATTCAAGGTAAAAAAAAATACCAACTCAGTTTTAGAGGAAAGATTGCCTTGAGATGGGTGGGATATGAACTCACATCCTCCTGATTATGTGTCAGATGCCCTTCTGCTGAGTTACCAGCCTCTAATTAAGATTTTCCATACTGTATGAAATCTTGATTGGTGGTCAATATCTCAGTCAAAGAGCAATTAGCATGTAATTACAGACTGGTATCCAAACTGTCTCAAGCTTGTCATGAGGTAACTCTAATAAATGTAACAAGTAATCTACTACCTCAAAATGTTAAAAATAAACTTGTTGCAATATTAATACATTTTGCTTTCCACACCTTAGTAAATTATTCTAGTGATATTTCCCTAGGCATAATAGTAAAATTTTTGGAGATAGGATATTCCAAACCATGTCAAAAACAACGGTTATGGATACACAATTAAAAGACATTCTTGCTCAAAAAATAATTAAAATAACTTAAATTTCTCTGTCATTGAGCAATAAATTTATTAAGTTTATCCTTCAAACTATTTGCATATTAAAAGTTTATAGGAACAAACTCAGAAGCTTTTTGGCATAAGGACAGCATTCCATCTTCAGTGAAATGACATTATGTCATCACATTAATGAATGATGATAGGGCTGTTAAGAACTGGTATTTTTAGTATAAACCTAGCTTACATGTTGTGAAGGATGTTTCAGTTGCAGGTGGGAATGGGCTAGGTCATTAATTCAATAGCCTTGCAGTCAGTGGTTCATTGGTAAGAGTTCATTGGTAACCTGGTAGAGTGTGGCATACTTCCCAGTCTTACGATAACTGCATGTTGTATTGGCAGCGATTAGCTTGTTTTGGCTGACATCTGTATAATGCTCTGTGAACTTATCCTGTAGAGAATGTATGGTTTTTCTGATAAACTGAATTTTCTGGCAAATGGAGGGGAAACCTGTATAGGCCAAGTTTTTAAAGGAAATTGAATTTTTCTCTGTCTTTTTTTTTTAATTTTCTTCAGATTTTGAGCTTGGCTGAAAGCAATATTGATTTTTTAGATTCTGAGTAATTTGCAGACTGATTCACACAGGGCAGTAATGTAGGATATAGATCCTGCAAGGTTGCCTGCTCAGAGTCTGTGATTGGGAGGAGAGCCAAATCTTTTCTGTTTTCATTTATATACTTATTGATTAGTTATTTTATTGTTCAGTGGAAGCCATGGGACTCAGCATTGAGTTGAATGTTTTGAATTTCTTTTATAAGCAAATGCTTGTTTGATGATAAGGTGAAGGCTTTATGGATGAGAGAACAGAAGGCTGCAATTTTGTGCTCACATGGTGTGCATGAGTCTGCACATATGATGGAGGGTATGTAGGTAGGCTTTTGGCATATTTATGTTAATACTGACCCCACCATTAGTAACAAAAACAAGGCTCCAACCAGTGGCTTCAAAGGACCAGAAGAAGAGTGCAGTGCCATCCAACTGTTGGCATCAAGAATGTTTGCCCAGTGCAAAGTGCACAAAGATAATCACCTCATTCATCCTTTAATGTGCAAAAGATCATCCCCAACTTTCTTTTGAGAAAAGAATCTGTCCAAATTTGAATCTAGCTTCATTTGTGTGCACCCATTTTTCTATTAAATCTATGGCAGAATTTCTCAACAAATTCAAAAATTTACCCATTCCTCCCAATAGCAGATTAGTCACACTTGATGTAGTCTACTTGTTCCCATCCACTGTGAGTTTAAAATGCCATAGGGAATACTTTTGAGAAGACAAGACAGGTTGGGTTGGGTTGTTTTACCTCTGAGCGGCACTTTTTTGCACACCATGGGCCAGGTCACATGGACCCCGAAGGCTCAGAGAAGGTTGGGGGAGGGGACCCACTGGAACAGCTGTTGGGAGACAGATGGTAGCCTCCCGTCAAGGCCATCCAGTGTGTTCTTTAACGTGCTCAGGGTATGGCTCTCCTGCACACGGGACCACGGCTTAACGTCCCATCCGACGGACGGCGGCCTTTCCAAGCCCATCGGTGTCCCCTACAAGACAGGAGAAGGACAACAAGATAGAAAGAAAATATCCATACCTTATCTGTGATTTGAACCCAGGTAACTGAACTTGACTACTGAACCCTTTGCCCAGTAGCCAAGCATGCTAACCACTTAACCATGGAATTGTAATGATAAAATAATTGTTTAATTCACATTAATTTCAAAGAATGACAGGGCAGTAACAACATTTTTTTTATGGATAAAAGAAACTTGTTTTGGTACTCTATCCTCTTTGGAAATTAAAATGAATAGAGCAAGTAGTTTCAACATTGTCAATATCTTTTCATTTTTAACCCTTCCAGGGCCCAACCCGTATGCATACCTCCAGAGAATCTGTATTGCGAGAGCTGATGACGTATGCATATGGTCAGTAAAACACACCAAACTTTATTTTTTTTAAATAGAAAAAACAAATTTTAAAAATTTTAATATATATGCCCATAAAACTTATATTTTAGAGGTGTTAAAAATACAATACCTTTTTAATTTAGGATAGAAACCTGTTTTTCAGGTTGGGCCTTGGAAGGGTTAAGATACATATAGAAAGGCAGGTATAATTTTTACTCTTTTTGTTTAATGACCCCTTTGCAAAGGATATTGCTAAAAACACATCTTTACCATGCTTTGTGTGTGTGTGAGGAGTTACTATAGGTCATAAAATTTCATTTTCAGACACCTTGTGGAGGGAGATGTTCTAATAAAGTTTCAGAAGCTTCACCTTTGCACATAAATTTATTGGGAGAAAATATTCGGATAGGAACATTTTGCAGCTTGTTACACTCCTTATATTGCACACTTTCATTTCACATAGAAGCTGTTTTGTTCATCCCCTGTAAAATCCCCTTTCCAGATACGAAAGGGACTTTTTTCTGCTATCCTCTGACATTTCCCATATATGTTCAAATTTGATATGTAGCTTTTTATAATCAGTTTGTTGGTTTTTGATATATCATGTAACTGCCATTTGTAAAATACCCCCCCCCCCCCTCCTTTTTTTGGGGGGGAGGGGGAGGGGTGAGTGATCAAAGGGAAAAAAATTAATTTCTGGTGTTATTTACACTTCCAATTACATATTTCATTTGCTATATAACTAGCTGAAATCGCCTCCATGTTTGGAAGATGCAGTGAAACAATAGTATGACAAACTACTTCTATTTTTGAGGAGGGGAGACAAAGGAAGGGGCAGGAAAACCTTTTCTGTAAAACTTACTACATCATAAATTTTTTGTGGCAGGGGTGCTCAGTCAGTAGCCTGCCAGGCTCATAATCTGCAGTTCCCAGTTCAAGTCCACCTGGGCCAGTGTTGAGATTTATCTCTACAAAACCCCCTGTCCTTGGTCAGTTGGTAACACCGATATGCTTAGAAAAGCCGCTGTATATTGGATGGCACATTAAGCCATGGCCCAACATGCATGTTAAACACTGCTTTATGGCCTTGATGGGAGGCTACCATCTGTCTCCTAACAGCTGTCCAGTGGATCTCCCATCCTTCTCTGAGCCTTCAGGGTCCTTGTGACCTGGCTTTTTTAGCCCATCATGTGCAAAAAGTGCCATTTAGAGGTAGAAACAACCCAAATCATAAATTTTTGTTTGGCATATAACTTATGATTACCCTTCTTGTTAAGAAGATACTGTGGAACAATGTTTACACACTTTCCCTTTTATATAGAGGAGGAAAGGATTGCAGTTTAATAAGCCTATGACACTTCCTACATTACAAGCTTTCATTTGATTACTAGCTCATTACAATCGGTTCCTGGATTGGAAAGTTATAACAGCTGTATTTTTTAGAAATCTATAAACTGACTGACAAATGAAGGGTGAAAAGTTGTGGGAAGATAGATAAAAACATGTCCAGCTAGGCTAGTAACCATATGTCCTACTTTAGGGTGGATTCTGTTTATATAAAAAAAATTTCAGTTATTTGACAAATAAGATAAGAAATGCCTTGTTTTTTTAGTCAACCCACACATGGAAAGTAAAAGAAGTTTTCATTTATCCATTATCATTTGACAGTCATTTTTAGTTCAAGATTTTCATTGACAGCTTGCAAAATAAAAAATTCTTGTATGTTGCATCCATGTACATACATCAAGGAAAATTTTATGAGGCCTTATTAGCCCTTATACAAATTTTATATGGTTAAGATAAATATTCTCTAGAATTTGCAGCTGTACTATAATAGGCAAGTGGCAGTTACACTTTTTATTAATAATCAGCTGATTAGAAAGAGCATATATGTTGTTTACCTAAATGATAGATAGCAGTAGACCAGTCATGTAAGATCATCATCAGATCTGCTAGGAAGTGCATTTTGATGGTAAGGTGTTTTGACATGGAGCTTACACAGACAAATACACTAATCTATTATGATTATGCTTCCATCAAAGTAAAAACTCTGAATGATCATTGTAAGCAACAGATTTTTTTTTATTTCATTACCTACCAATTAAATTCTCCTCTGTGATCAACTTTCCTTTTGTCTATTTTTGGCAAATTTTGTATTAAAATTTTTGCCCTAAATACCTCTTTAATATATTTGAGGCTGAAACTACTCAGCAGTTGATTACATGCTAACTGCTCTACAAAAAGGATGCTCTAACATTTTAGTTAATCAAGTGAAAAATGTTTAGTCACAATGGAAACTATCCTGAGTGTTGATTTTTTTTTTCTGTTATTGAGAGGTTAAAATGCAAATGGTTTCATTTAATATCTGGTTAGTAATTAAAAGGACTTCAAGGGATAAGCTTCCAAAATGGGGGGCAATATCTAGTGGTGCTATATATTAACTAAACAATGTGAATAGTTTAAAAATTCTTGATGGCTAGATCCGAAGAAAAAAAAAAATATGTTCTCAGTAATTTGGTGTCTAAACAGGTGTTACATAACCAGAATAGTTATCATTTTTTCATTAATGCAAGTGGCACAGTGATGATTACCAGGTCTGAAATAGGCATTCTAACACCTAATCGCAAAAATTAATCAACATAATGTCATTCTGTGATCATTATTTACTTTGTCATGTAGACAATCACAGCATTTACTTTGCAAATCAGGGGGTTATGTTGGCTGCTTTAGTTGATACAATACTAATTTTGACATTGTGGCCATCACCAAGAATCTTACCATTACGTATTATACATAGTAATGATACAAATGCACATGTGCTGAAATACAATAGTGTTGAACTGCAGGAGTTGGGTCTTCATTTTGTAGTGGTCTTCATTTGATTGTAGCAGGTTCAACAAGCCTAAACTTTCCTGACATGATGTGCTTGAACTGGGTTGCAAATTTTTTATTTCCAGGAAGGATACTTAGGAATGAAGAATTTAAGAGCAACATTAGATATGAATATGTAAAATGTGTTGAACATTTGATACACAAGATAATGCTAATAATATATTTTAACATAATATATCATCAGCAGTGCTTATCTCTTTGGACTAAATGCATTTTCTCTTTTGACCTGCAACTTAAAGGTCTCCAGTTTGATCCCAGCCACTGTCATTATAGTTTCTTTTTTTATATAATTCATTTCATTACTATATTCATACAAAATTCATTGTAAAATAATATATGTAATTAAAAAAATATTTTAAATATACCCAAAATGGACAACTTTTCAAGTAATAATATACAACAAGTAATTCAGTTTGAAATAATAAATTTATAATTGGATTAGAGTAAAAATAAAAAGTAAATGTATCACATAGTAAACTCCTAGTTATCCAGCATTTATGGGGAATGGCGGTTGCCAGTTAGATGAATCTTCTGGTTTCATGAGAATATTTTTGTAGAAAACAAATACAGTAGGTACAATTGTATTCAAGCTCTAGTTGAAATAAAAATAAAGTTAAATACAATGATTATAAAATTGAAGTATAATGTCCTTAATTCAAAGGTATCTAAAATATACTTTTTTTAATTTGTATTTTAACAATGAATGTCCAAATTTGTGTACTTAACAAAAAAAGAGCCATTCATGCAATGCATTATCCAAATCTTCAAGCTTAGGGGTATGAAGTGTATGATGCTGTTCTACACTTTTATCGCTCTCGGATTTCGCAAAAAACTTTTGAAGCTTTCCAGTTTATGCTTTAAAGCCATAGATTGTTAATGAACCAACATTGAATATTTTGTGTAAATGCATTGTGATTTTCACCCTTTGCAGTCTTTTGCACATTTAAAATTTTTGTTTCAAATCAAAAATGTTTTTGCTTTAATCCTTGTGAAGTATTCTCCTTTGACAGCATTTCAAATTAAGAGGTGAAATATTTCTGATAAACAGAAAAACATGATCACAAATTCAACTGCCTACTATTTTAATGGCCATAATGGAACTAGCGTGCATAGCATGAATGTAACATTGCGTGAAAGATGACACTACCACCAGTGGCAACCAAGAGAACTACCACAAGCATTAAAATTTGTCATACCAAATTCAAATGTTCAATTTGAAATTTATGCCAGTTGCATGAAAATTCTGGATGCTTGAGTGCCAAATAACTGGGAGTTTATTGTAGTAGATATAATTTTCATGATTTTTTTCAAAATACCACTGAAACAGAGAGGAAAAATGCATATATAGGCAATTATTACAGTGGAGGGGCAAAATACTGAGTTTAAAGTAGAAAGAGAACAGCTTTTCAAGTTTTTTATTTTTCGAAATTTTTTTAAATAATGTGTTTTGAGAATAGCTGGTAAAAAAAATATGCATTTTGAAATGTGTTTTCAATCCTATTCAGCTCAATTCACTATCAGACATCTCCAATTTTTTCTCCTATATCCAGGCTCTGCCTATAGTAGTCAAAGTGCCCCACCACAAATTTTAGTTACAAGCTGCCACTGGCATTGATAATGACATCTTGTTAAGATTTGCATCTCTGTATAGAAAATTGTAAATGTGTTTTAAAAAATTGTTGATGGCACTCCTTGAGACTGGTGCTTGTTGCAGTGGCTATCCACCTGCAAACAAAAATATGCAATGGTTAATTTCCTAAAAATTACTAGCTTATACAACAGAATCTGAGAAACAATCCACTGGATGTACTGACTACAAAGGAAATATTTAAAAAATAAATTTAAAACCAAAATAAAGAAATCAACACCATAATAATAATAAAAAAATAACTGCCTCTGGATTAAATCAACTTTTGTAACTACCCCCCACAACTGGACTAATATGTAAGAATAAAAAAGGCAAAACCCACACTCAGGTAATAAAACTAGAGCCTCTTCAACACTGGGAAAGGAAAATGTTATCTAACTCTACAATCTCAAAACTGGGACATTATATCAAAAAAAAAAAATCTTTCCAATTATTATTGTCTTTCATTTGAAAGTTTTGAATTTCTCCTAAAGTCTACCTAATGTTCAACAAACTAAAATTATTCAAAATTACTGCCAATTCAGAGAGAAAAAAAATGGTACTTAATAACTTAGAGAGAATATTGTAAGGGGAAAAGTAAAAAAATAAGAAGACTGAAATGCAAAACTACCCCCCTCCCCACCCCAATGACCATTTGTGAACTAATAACTTCTTCAAACAACATTGAAATTTTGGACTTTACACCTCACAGCCTCAAAATTGAAACATTCATTATAACCAAAAGAAAAAGAGAGAAAAGATTCTGTTGTACTCCTATGCTCAGTCCTCTCTGTTTCAGGAATTGGAAAATCTATAATCTACCATAATTTTCAACAGAAAATTTTCATCCAGAATAATCATATATATTTACCATAATATTCTATAATTGACCATAATATTCAACAGAAAATTCTCGTCCAGAATAATCATGGTCCTTAGTTGAAATAACTTGTAAAAGAACATTTGTGAACTAGACTTTTCTCAGTAACTCTATAAATGTGAAAGCTGAAATGCATGAAATGTGAAGAAACTTACCATACATGTAAATAAGTAGGTTGGAAAGAAGTGATTTAATTTCTGAGGGATTACATGAATGTGATGGTCAAGGAGATAGTATAATGTGGTCTGAGTCAGTAGGTCATATGATTGCCATGCTGGGTGTTGTGTTGAAACTGGGCATCAGGGATACCATGGAGATATGACAACAAAACAGGCTACACTGTCGATCTGCAGCACTCATCAATGTATCATCGTGCTATCATTGTACCCACTATGCTTACGAGCTATGAATGGCTGTTAAAACTGATAAAACCCAATACCATGACACCAGGTTGAATAGACGTATGACTAACGCTCACGGATGGCAGCAAGATCAGCCTGGTGACCATGTCATTTCCATACTCTAAATCAGTGATCATTAATGCTAAGACAGAAGCAAAACTCGTTGCTGAATAAAACATGGTTCCATTTGTTCTGCCATGCATGTCTGGTATGGTACCACTGCAACCTTGCATGACAATATGCTCCGGTGAGTGGCAGTTGTCGCAATGGCAGTGAGAGTGCAACCTGCCTCAGCCAATCTGCAATTTACAGCTCATGTCAACACGGTTGTTGCCTCTACTCTGTTGTTGCCTCTACACCATGTCAAATGTCATCTGATGTGGATTGTGGGGCTGCTATGGCTTGCTGTTGAATGCCGCAATCGAGGCGTTTGGAATATCCACCTACGTGCACCAGTTCCACTATGGTGATGCATGTTACCTTCCTCCAACCACTGTCACCAAATTTGGCTGACAGTTGTTACATCCTGATGTATTTCCACTGTTATGCACCACATGAAGAAGCCTCTGGAAAGGTATCCACGTGATGGTAGGATTCCCGATGATGTCGCCCAGGCATTCTCACTCCTTACATGTTCTTTCGCCATCAAGTTCACTCTGATGCAGTAGTCCACATTCCCAGGTGAGGACCAATCTTAGCTACCCCATGCCGTTTTGCCCTGTTATCTCCCTCACCTATTGTGATTGGTTTGAAAATGCACTCATTTACATAACTCAGCTGTCGACAGATACCCACCCATTTGTATGGCGCTCTGACAAATATTTTCTGGTGTGGCATTTTCTATGTCGAGCAGTGTATATATGTTTAGCAGCAATAAATATTTTGTGGAAAAAATTTCGCCTGCCTACGAGACTTGAATCCACATCTCTTCAGAAACATGTCGGAGTATTCTTACTGATTGAACTAATTCTGGCTCATCATTTTTCCACTAGTTTAAGACTTTAGCTTTTCACCGATGATTTTTGGCACCATATATGATCAATGGGAGGCAACTATTTATTTTTTTATTGCGCTGAGTAAGATGGAAATAATCATCGGTTAAAAGTTAGTCTTAAATTAGCGGAGAAAAGATGAGCCGGCATTAGTTCAATCGGTAAGAATACTCTGGCATGTTTCTGGAGAGATATGGGTTCAAGTCCCATATGTCAGCAAAATTTTTTCCACAAAATATTTATTGATATATTGACATTAAAATGTTACCCAGGTAATGCTGTGATTGTCACATATGTTTAACAGCAGCCTTGTTAACCCTAACATCAACAGGGGGTGAGATTCCATGCAACATAAGACCCTCCACCAGAATAATTGTTTCCTTCAGCTTCTACTAAAGATACAAAATATAACTTCCATCAAGAAATTCTCTTTAACTTCCATCATTACTAATATTCTCTCTTAGTAGTACCTGAAATACACTATATTGCAAAAACTGTCCGGACACTTTTATGTTAAGTGAACGAATAATAAGCTTTTTACAGAAAAAAGTCACTAAGCATAAATTGAAGATCTCTGTCTGAGCTTTCTATGTCTCTATTTTCTATAACATTAATTTAATATTTAAAGAGTTATGGAAGCTATAATATTTAACAACAGATTTATCACACACCACACTTCCATAACATTTTCCCCCAAATTGATGAAAACTTCAAAAATCCTTACACAAAATTCAAATATCGCATTTATATTGTGAACAACTTGTTATAACAGTTGTGATTTAACTTTTTGAAGTAAAGTTTCAAAACTAGCAAAAGTTTCACTTAAATGTTTCAGCTTCCATAACTCTTTATATATTAGATTAATATTATAGATAATAGAGATTTAGAGAGACTGACCAAGATCTTCAATATATGTCTAGTGACTTTTTTCCATAAAAAGCTTAATTTCAAAGTTATGTAGATTTGAATGTGGCTATTCATTTACTTAATGTGAAAGTGTCTGGACACTTTTTGCAATATAGTATACACCCAATTCTGTTTTTACATGATTTTGATTTAACACAGTTTTAGGAAAAAATTCCAATTCTTTTTACACGATTTACTTTGATCTAACCTTTCAAACGGTGCCTTTTTAAAAATCTCCATTTGAATTTAATTCTGAAAAAATATTCCTATTCAAGAAAAAGTTCCTAGAATTTACATTTATAACAAAGGTGCCACTTTTATGGTCACATTTTTTGAAGCAGTTTTAACTTTGAAAATGTACTATAGATACACATTTTGTGCACTGAAATCCCCAAAATTAAAACTACACTAACATAACTGCACAACAAGTTTTCTCTATTCTCTATATTATGCAGAAATTTTACAAAACCTAGTTCATTTGGAATAAAGGGCAACATTGAGTTCCGGGAATTCCCCTCAATTTTATTTTCAAACGTTAGTCTTGTTCTCTCATTTCGTGTTTAAAGTTAGAAGTGTTTAGATGTTTAATAGAAGAAATCGAAAAAAAAAATTATTTTGTTTGTTGCATTTTGTTGTGTGCATAATATAAATTTATTAAATTTTGCTGATAGGTAATTTGCAATTTTTCATCATCTGCTTTATTAACTGCAATTCGAATATTTTTCATAAGCCTTACCACGTTGTCAGATAATTTAACTATACAAAAGCAGAAAAGGAAAGCTATCTCTTTGGATACTAAGATCCAAATTTTAGATCATCTTGAAACTGAAGAAGGTTCAACATCCATAGGTAAATATTATGGATTGAACGAAGCTACCATAAGAACCATCAAGAAAAGTGAAGATGCTATTAGAAAATCTGTGCTTTCTGGAACAAAATAAAGTGCTAAGTCATCATCATACACGAGAGATATTGTAAAAGTGAAGATGGAAAAGGCACTAGTAATGTGAATAGAAGATAACTCTAAAAAAAATCTCTAGATAGAAATGCTATCAAACAGATGGCATTACAAAAATATAAGCAGATACAAGAAATGGAATCAACCACATCAGCTCAGTTAAACAAAAATTATAAATTTTCTGCAAGTACAGATTGGCTTTTAGGATTTCTTGAAAGACACACGTTTCATAATACGAAGATAAAAAGTGAAGTTGCATCTACAGATGAGCTGGTTGCTAAAGAATTTTGTCCAAAATTAACCCAAATGATTGAAGATGGTGGATACACACCTGATCAAGTTTGAAATCCAGATGAAACTGATCTTTTTTGGAAAAAAATGCCGAGTAGAACCTACATAGCAAAATCACAAAAAACTGTTGGTGGCTTTAAAGCAGATAAGTATCGTGTGACCTCTTTTGCAGCAATGCTTCAGAAGATCATACGTTAAAACCACGGTAAATAAAAGTTGTAGATTTGAATAAATTGCCAGTGTATTGGATGGCAATCAAAAAAGCCTGGGCTACAAAAGAAATTTTTAATGAATGATTCCATAAATGTTTTGTTCCAGAAGTTAAACACTATTTGAAGGAAAAAAATCTCGAATTTAAAGTTCTATTGATTATAGACAATGTGCCTGGCCATCCTGTTTTGGAACACCTAAATGTGTAATTTTGTTTTCTGCCGCCTAATACAACATCCTTAATACAACCACTAGACCAGGGTATAATTGACACATTTAAAACTTACTACGTAAGACGAACATTCCAATACATTTTGGATAAACCTAGATAAGGATAAAACACTAACAGTTATTGATTTGTGAAAGAAATTTTCTATTTTCGATTGTATCAGACATGCTGGATTGACGTTATCAGAAATAAAACCATCAACTTCAAATGCATGCTGGAAAACTATTTGGCCAGAATGTGTAAAAAGCAAAGATCCTGTACCCCCAAATATGATTGAATATCATTATATCATCACTTTAACACATGCAGCTGGTGGAGAAGGATTCGATGATTTGGTTGCAGATGTTGATGAATTGCTGGTTGACAAAGCTCGTAGCGAAGATGAAATAATAGAAGTTGTCCTTGAGACTCCTGATGAAGAAGAAAAAAGTGATGGTGATGAAGAGGTCCCACTCACTGCAGGTTTAATTAAAGAACAGCTTCAAATGGCTAGTAAATTGGAAAGTCATTTTCTTACACATAATCCCATTGTCGAATGAGCTGAGCAGTTTAAACGTAAACAAGTCAGGTATGATACATTATCAAGATTTATACAAAGATCTAGTCAAAGCAGGATCTCAACGATTGATTATAGAGTTCATTGTCAAAACTAATCAAGCTTCAGAATCACTGGAAACAAGTAATAATTTGATTCCCCATGCCACAGAGAGCATTTCACCATTGGAGTATGAACACGACAGCCAAAATGTTTCAAGTGATGAAAGTGATTTAATTCCAGTCTTACGCAAATGAATGCATTTATTGTCAGAAAATGACAACGAATAAAATCTAATTAATAAGTATATATGTCATTTTTTTACATTTTTGTATTCTTGAATTAGTGACATATTATTTTCTTTATGAAGGATAATTTACTTTATATATGTACATATAATTATCTTTATAAGTTTATAAAATAAAAAATGTGTTTAAATGAATAAAAATTAAATTAAGATTTAATTAAAGATTTTTTACATGATTTGTTTGAAAACAACTTATTATTTGTACTGGGTTTCCATGTCTGGAACCAGTCTTCAGTTTTTTCATATGCACTGTATTTTTTTGCACGGTTTTTTCGGGAACCTATCCACCGTGTAAAAACAGAATTCGGTATATATATATATCTGGAAGTGTTTGCTATGAGACGTTACACAATAGCTTCCCAAGTATCAATTGATGATGATGATGAATAAAGAGCAATCAGTCACATGTTATTTCTGTGGAAACTAATTTTTAAACTATTGGTGCACTACTCTATGAGAAATAGCTTTGTGAAAATTTATCATTAGAGGTATATGGAGTTGTCATACAAGTAAGATAATTCAGAGATTACTTATTAAGAGTGAAAAATTAACCACCATACATGAATTGAAACTGTAAAACTACTGGAGACATGGAGGTTAACTACCATTGTTCAATTAAAATGCCAAAGATTTCTCATCATAATAATACATATATTCAAGGTGGTCTTATAGAAAGAGAAATGGACTCAAATGATTAGTGTCAGTAAGAAACACATGTAGCAGAGATGTAGTTTATCATCATGTCAACTAGTGAGATAGGAAGAGAGAGCTTGAGTAGAAAGTGATCAAGTGTAGGTGGGGGGGGGGGGGGTCAAAGACAGTGTGTAATATAGAAATGCACTTGTAATGAAGAGAAAGAAATATATTGTGCAAAATATAGGTGATTAGTGGTTAGCGCACTTGGCTACTGATCTAAGGGACCCGGGTTCGAGTCCCGGGTAAGGCATGGATGTTCGTGTTGTTTTTCTGCTGAGGTCCCACAGAGGTCTGACAGGAGCCTGTCAGACCTCTGTGGCAAGCAGCTGCTTGAGGGGGTATTTATTTTTTTTATTTACTCTTTGTTAAGGAACAGTATGAAACCAGTGGCTTAGTATCAGGGGAGGCTATGAAACTGAGGCTTCACAAAGGATAATTAATTTTAATATAAAAGAAATATTCATTTGGGATAACAAATTATATTTGCATTTTTTTTCACTGAAATTCCATTTTTATATAATTTTGTTGATTGAGACATTTTAGTAAATTAGCAATGGCTACAGATCTAGCAACAGAACTTAAGCCTTCTAGTTTTGTAAAAAGTTCCATGAAGTATCTCGTGTCACCTAATATTACCATTTTTTGCTTGTGATATCTAGCAGGAACAAAATCAATTGAACCTTAGGTTCAAAGCAATTTTTACAAGAAATGAGTTAAAACTTTGTATGTAATTTGTAAACTGCTAACCAATTAAATTTTTAGAATCATGATTCATTTGCATATTTGTAATTTAGAATTTTCATAAAGTCCAATTTAAAAAACCTCCTGGTTGTGAGTTCATATCCCACCTGGCTCAGACAATTTTTCCTCTAAAATTGAAATCGACGTTAAAAGTGTCTATTACTGAAAGTTGGGTTGGGTTGGTTTACCTCTCAGTGGCACTTTTTTGCACACAATGGCCAGGTCACAAGGACCCAAAGGGCTCAGAGAAGGTTGGAGGAGGGAACCCACCAGAACAGTTGTTGGGAGACAGATGATAGCCTCCCATCAAGTCTATCCAGCGTGTTCTTTAATGTGCACAGGGTATGACTCTCCCACACACAGGGTCACAGCTTAATGTCACATGTGATGGACAGCGGCCTTTCCAAGTCCATCGGTGTCCCCTACTGGCCATGGGCAGGGCGGGGAATTTTGCGGACATAAATCTCAACTCTGACCCAGCTGGGACTTGAACCTGGGAACTGCAGATTATGAGCTTGGCTCGCTACCAACTGAGCCACACTGCCCCTTGTATCAAAAGACATGGGAGTTAAAAAATAAAAGTCTTCAATTAATAATAAATTGTACAGAATTTCCTGTTCATATAGAATTCAAGAAATATAGTTGTGGAAAGTTTCAAGTCACAATTAATGTAGAAATGGACAAACCAGTGATAGTTTAGTGATCTAGAATACCTGGCATGACACTAGGAGACATGGGTTTTACTCTCACTCACTGGCAAAACTCATTTCTGTATTTCTTGAATGGAAGACATGATCCCTTTATCAAATTTATGAATTGATAAAAAATTGAAAAAAAATTTGAATGGCAGTGTACAAAATCAAGCTTTCCAAAATTCATTTTACAATACAAATAAATAAATGCTACAGCTAAAAAAGATACAATAAATTCATGGATTACCTGTTGACATATAATTGAATAAATAATTTTGAGAAACAATGAGTTTCATCAATGAATAGGACAACTGATCCCACTTGTCAGTGAACTCATTCCCCCCTCCCCCCCAATTTTTTTTTTAAAGTTAATTTTATTTGTCCTTTTTTTTTTGGGGGGGGGGGGGGATAATGATATCTTTTCTCTATCCTGTAAGGAAATGTTTCCATATTTTCTGTTACAAGAGACATAAAAGAAATTAAAGGCAGCAGCCTAACTTATTTTGTTCCTGTTTTACACCATAATAATATTTGCATATTTATTCAAGAAACCAAGTGTAAAAAATGAAGAGAAAAAAGATAGAAAAATTCAAATCATCTTTAGCAAATATTAATCTCATTTTCAAAGAGAATGATTTTCATTTACTACTTTTGCACTCTTTGAAAGTTTTAATTCAAACTAATGGATGATTGGTAAAGTGCAGATAGTAATATTTTATTAGCACTTATAAAACATAAAAAGTATTTTATCTTTTATTCCTTAAAATTAGAAAATGGGGCAGATTAATAAATGCTTTTGTGGAAAACCTTTTGCTGACATACAGGACTCGAACCCATCTCTCCAGAAACATGTCAGGGTATTCTACCATTGAACTAATGCCAGCTCTTTTTTCCACTAAGTATGGCTTTTTCACTCTTTCCGTGATCATTTGGCACCATCAGTGTTCTCGAGTGACAACTATTTCTTTTTATTGCACTGAGTAAGATGGAAATAAATAATGAAATCATATCATGCTATTTAGTGTTGTTAAGAGCCCCGGGTAAGGCATGGATGTATGTGTCGTTTTTCTGCTGAGGTCCTGCCATCCTCTCAGACCTTCTATGGCATATAAACTGACAGGCTCCTGTCAGGCCTCTGTGGCAAGCAGCTGCTTGAGGGGGTATTTATTTTATTTAATGATTTAAACAATAAGTGACAATCTCAGAGTTACCTGTAGACTTTTTAAACATCTATAAATCAATAAATGTAATATAACTTGTTGCTGTCAGTGGAATATCTTTACATTCTACCACTGATTTTTAAAATTTCTACCATAAATAATCGCTTGCAATATTCATTAAAACTTTTGTCTTTTCCATATGTAATGCCCTCTAATGATATAAATTAAAACTACCTAAGGCTTGGAAAATGTGATTTATATATTTCATTGGCACCAATCCAACTAAAAAAGAAATGTTATTTGAAGAGATACAGTAAAAAATGTTAATTTTTATGGAATTTTTAGGACATACTTTTTTCTCCCTAGTATTAACCCTTCCAGGGCCCAGCCTGAAAAACTGGTTTAAATCCAGAGGCCAAGCATATTTTTATATGCTCAGCCAAGAAAAAAAATGTTAACTTTAGAACTTTTTTGCTAAATAACTAATGAAAGGAATTATGACATGTTATATGCCTAAATTAATTAGCATTTAATTCTGGATTTTCTGAAAATAAAATATTTAACAAAAAAATGACTAGTTTTTAATAAAGCTTTTTTAGAGTCATGTAGTAAAAAAAAATGCATCTGACAATGCCAATAAAAATTTATTTAAAAAAAACTAATAGACTGAAATAATGTATGTAAATAAAAAGGCTATTTATTCCTGAATAACAGAAAAATAAATTTTTGCTTGAAACAGAAAATTACTCTCTTTTTGTAATTTTTTTCTTTGTACCATACTTTGAGAAAAGTCTAGGCTTGTTGCTAGTCAAACAAGTAAACTTAAAATATTTTTAGTAAATAATTATTGACAGAAATAGATCATGTTATATACCAAATTAAACAGAATTTAATTCTAAATTTTATTAAAATAAAAAATTTGAACACGTGTAAACATAATAAGACTTTTTACAGTGATATAGGGAAAAAATAGTTACATACTTCATAATTGTTAATTTTCAGGAGATCTTTGAAACTTGAAGGAAAATTTTGTTGATAATAGTTCAAATCAAGCTTGTGAGTTTAAATCAGGGGATTTTTTCATCATAGAGTAATGTTAACAAACAAATCAGCAATACTATATATTGTTTCTAAGAAATGGCAATTAGATGGCTTTAACAAACTATTTATATCATAGTTTAATAAAACATGCATCAAATGGAAAAAGTATTATTTTTCAAGCATTAATAATATATTTTCATAAGATATATGTAAGAAAAATTTCAAATGACAATATTTTTTTTTTTAATGAAGTTTTATGTGTTATACTAAAAGCTGATTTAGGTGTCCTTGGTCTCTCATTTCAGATTCTGTCAATTTGTATACAAGACGAGGGCCTTGGAAGGGAAATTTACCCTACAATGCTATGAAGGCCTTTTGTACACAGTGTTTTTACAATTGTAATTGGTCCATTTCTAATTTATAAAGTTTTTTAATTAGATTAATTTAAGAGTTATTTTTCTCTCTTACCTCTGTGGCAAGCAGCTGCTTCAGGGGGTATTTTATTATTTCTAATTTTAAGTGCTTTTTTCTTACACAACAGTTTTTTAAATTTTAAGTTCACTTTGTATTTCAGAACCAATATTTTTTCATTTTTCAAAATATTCCTTTGTAATTAAATTAATCTCAGTAGTGATGTTTCATAGTGGCACAGAGTAGTTTGGAAGTTGGTAAGACAACCCAGCAGTAGGCAGATAGATTTTTTATTGCATTAATGGATGTGCATTGGTTTTTTTGGCTACTAGTACAGAACTTACCTGAAACATTTTTCCAAAACATTCATTTTTATCTCATTTAAAAAAAATAAGATAATGTTTTCACTTTGTTTTTATGTAGACAATCGGATATAATAACCAAAAATTGTCTATCAATGAGCAATAATAGTTTAAATTTATTCTTCAAACCATTTGCATATTAAAACTTTTAAGGAGGGAACTAAAAAGCTTTTTGGAGCAAGGACAGCACTCAGTCTTCAGTAAAGCACCAAATAGCGTGAATTTTGCTGAAAGTGGAGTGTTGTCCTTGCTTTGAAAAGCTTTCTAGTTTCCTCCTGAAAACTCTTTAATGTGCAAATAGTTTGAAGGATAAATGTCCTATCCAGTTGTGATCATCAAACAGAGACATGAGAAGACATCACAATAAAATGGAGAAAAAATTTCTTGTGCACAAGGCCATCATTTGAAAATGGTAAAAGGGATGTTCATTGTAAAGAATAGCAGATATGTGTAAATGCATCATAGCAACTGTCTAGTCACACAGCTTAGAGGGAATATTGTCTTAAGGTGTTTTGTTTAGCTTTAAATATTAGCTGACCATTACTAACAAAACCATATTGCCTCCCTCATGAACAATTGTTGATCACCTTTAGTTTAAGGCACTATCACATCAACCTAACTTATGCCTTCCATGGCCTCCAAATTCTCCAGACTTCCATATATACTTAAGTTATCTTTTGTTGTTTTGCTTATGCCCAAATTTTGGGAACTGTAGTTGCTATGTAATCAGATGTTATTCAAAGGAAATTAATAGATGGCCAATGTTGTTTAATGCAGAATTTTGTGCAAACAAGAGTTTTGCCAGGCAAAGTATTTGAATGTTCTCTTGAAGAATTCTGCCCTAACATCATCAGAATTGTGCTGTGACTACCAAGTTCTAAAATTGCTGGGTGTAAACAGAACTGTTCAAACCTTAAACTTACTTTTGGCACTCAGTTTTTCTTTTTCATTTTTGTCTTTGTTTCATAACTGGATAGAATTCTAAAACTGGAGAGTTATGCTCACAAAATACACCATTATTTTTCTATATGAAATTATTCTCATTTTTCCAGTAAATTTAATCATCATTCTCTGGTTAGATAGAATCAGAAGAATGTTTTGTGTCAATTTCTTTTTCAATATTCTTCCAATAACTGGCATATTTCGGCCACAAAATTTTGATCAACAATACAACTAATATTTTAATTTTTTTTTTTTGCTTTGTGATAGTCATAATTCACAAATAATAATTTGAGAAACTAATGAAAGGGAATATGTAGTCTTCACTTATGTAATTATATCACTTATGAGCTGATATTACTTTCATTTTATCAGATAAAGATTTGTGAAAGTAATATCAGCTGATAAGTGGTATTTATTATGCACATACACCGAAGAGCCAAAACATTGACCACCTGCCTAATATGATGTTGGTCCTCACATGCCACCAAAACAGCCCTTAACTAGCGAGACATGGACGTTACAAGATTTCTAAAGGTGTCTTGTGGTATCTGGTACCAACACATTACCAGCAGATCCTTTAACTCTTATAAGTTACGTGGTTGAGCTACTGCAGATTGGGTATGCTGTTCCAACACAAACCACAGATGCTCGATTGGATTGATGTCTGGGGAATTTGGAGGCCAGGACAATCCTGGAAGTCTTCGTCATGTTCCATGAACCATTCTCGAATAATCTGGGCAGTGTGACATGGCGCATTATCCCGCTGAAAGAAGGCACTACTAGAGGGTAAATATCATTGCCATGAAAAGATGTACCTGGTCTGCAATGATGTTTAGGTAGGTGGTAGACATTGTAGTTTCCTGCACATGAATGATTGGACCCAGGGTTTCCCAGCAGAACATTGCCCAAAGCATTACACTTCCTCCACCGACTTGTTTTCGTCCCACAGTGCATCCTGGTGCCAACACTTCCTCAGGTAAACGATGCACATGTACCCGGCTGTCCACATGGTGCAACAGGAAATGAGATTTATTGGACCAGATGACCTTCTTACAATCATTCAAGGTCCAGTTTTGATGCTTGTGTGCCCATTATAGGCACTTTCAACGGTGAACCGAGGTTAGCATGGGCACTCGAAGCGGCCTGCAGCTATGCAGCCCCATTTTCAGCAGGGTTTGATGTACTGTGTGTTGTGACACATTACTCCTGTCACCAGCATTCTGATTATGAGCGAGTTGTGCCACAGTATCCTTCCTGTTGGCTCGTACTATATGGGATAGCATTGATGAGCTGTGGTCGGCCTACACCTTGTCGGTGGTTCATGTTTTTTCCCCTCAGACCACTTTTTGAAGGTACTAACCACATCTGACCGTGCTCACCTCACAAGCCTTGCTGTCTCGGAAATGTGCCTAAGCCAATGACCCAGTCATCACACACTGACACAGTATCCTAAGTGTATGGAGAATTAGAATTGACTAAATTGCATATCTCTTTAACCTCCTAAGCCAATGGCTGTCTCGGAAATGCTCCTAAGCCAATGACCCAGTCATCTGGCCATTACAAGTTGGCCTTTGTCAAACTCAAGTCCACTGCCTTTCCCATCGGAAGAACAAGAATAACACTGATTAACAGAGCTCAGTATCAGGTGTTATTTGTACCATTTTCATGATCTTCACACATGCCATCGTTTACCTGGAGCTACTTCTCATTTGCATAAAGACACTCTGGTTATAATATTTTGGCTCTTCGGTGTAAGTGATTATATTACTGCCTGACCAAATTATTATGAACACTGCATTGTGCACAAATTACCATGAAATATGTCAATGTGTGCAAAATTTCTTACTGACATAAATGTTCTGTGTCACTATGCAGTTGATTTACTGAGTGTCTATCCACTATCAAGCTGTTTTATGTAACAGAATAAAGAGTGTAGAGGAAAAACTGTCTTGAGCCAGTTTTAAAGAATAACCGTGGGTTCAGATCCTACCTGTCTTGAGCCAGGTAGGATCTGAACCCACGGTTATTCTTTTGCACTGTGGTGTTATTAATAAGTACTCAGTAAATAAATGATTATTTGTGAATTCGTTTGTCCTAAAGTCACTATAAAGTTTTATAAAATCTGCAAAGGCATGGTGGGAACCCTGAGGGACTCATTGTTGAAATGTGATGGGCAAGAGCATCTGTAACAGAGATGATGGAACTCAGTGAAAAATTATGGGACACAGTATCCTAAATGTATGGAGAATTAGAATTGACTAAATTGCATATCTCTTTAACCTCCTAAGCCAATGGCTGATTTAGGATTAATGTATATGTATACATATATGTGTGTGCATTTTAAGTAGTGATTATATCTAGAATTATATATTGATCTGAGTGAGATAATCCAGGTCTGATCTGTTTACGATCATTTCAATAAATACAGTCCAAAATAACCTTAACCTTTATAGTGCCAGCATTTTTTTTTCTTCTAAAATGCAACTCAAGTTCTAAGCTATATTATGAAACAGCTAATGAATGAGATTCATTATTGAATACATCAATCAAAATTCACATTGCATACTAAGAGAAAGAGCATTTAATTCCAAACAAAAAATATATAAATTAAAAGGGGAAAAAATGTACATAAACATAAAAAACACATTTCAAGGTCATTTGCCGTGATTTTTGAAAACCATTTAATCAGTTCTTGGCACTGAAAGGTTTAATATTCATTTTAAGAATTTGCAGTTATTAATAAAATTAAATGCTCATAGATTATTGCACTTATATAATTTTTGAGTTTAAAGCTAATATAGAGATAAACCTATTTCCTTTTTTTATATTGCTCTTCTTTTATTACAGGACTTGAACGTCAGATTCTGCTGAAGATATAATTTACGGGGTAAAACACGTGACACGGATATTAAAGAGGAAGATTTATTTTATTACCCTTTGAATTATATTACTTGCTATTTCCAGCTTTTTAAATCATCATGGCTTTTAATGAGGTAAATTACATTCTTTCAGCATGATTTATGTAATTAGTGCATGTTTTAGCTCAAAGTTTTATAAATTCTTCTGCAATGTCTCTGTACAATAGAAATATTGTGCAGAAAGAAATGAAATATTGAGTATAGCTTGATATAGGAGTGAAAAAGATTATCAAAAATTAACATGTAATAGGACAGGCTTCATTTATTAATAGCAAGTTTGCATGTTTTAATTAAATGAGTATATGTGCTTAATCACTGATCTGATTATAGATATTTTTTATCATAAGTTCTTTATTGGGTTAAAATCTGATAACTGAACAACAACCCTATGATTGTTGTTGCTTCAATACCACTGCTTTTTCAATCTGAAAATTATTTGCAAGTTTTATGACACCAATTTATACTTTGTAATTTATTATGCATTGTGGAATTCACTGCAAGGGTAATATTTTGGCCTTAAGTAGTCTGGAGATTTCAAAATTTCTGATTTAGATTATGCTGATTATTTGGCACTATTGTTATAAGTTTTACCAACTCTCACACATGATTCTTCAATGTGAGATGAATAATAATTTCAGTGTGTGAATAATTATAAAGAGCCATCATTATGCTAATTAATTTGTCAGGTGTGGCATTCAGTCTCACAATAAACCTCAAATTATGATGAACAACAAGTCAAAAGCTTTTTGAAATCTATGAAGGTAATAACTGCAGGCTTCAGAAACTAAATATCTCCGAAGAATTACGATAAAATTACTCTATAAAAACTGTAGGTGCTATAGTAGTCACCTGGTATCGGGAAAAACAATCTGCTCATTGACAGCTAATGGAGTAACTGATAGTTGTATATTAATGTGATGAAGTTCAGGTTAATTAGTCCTACCTACATTGGCTTTATTACTCCATTCTTCTTGAGACAGTCTCTTTAGTTGTATATGGAGGAAAAGTGTGGGTTGTGTTCTGTTCCTCATGAGAGCTGGTGCTTTCATAGGTCTGGAGTTGCTGCTTCTCACTCATTGGGAACTGATAGTTCTTTTGCACTGTGGTGTTATTAATAAGTACTCTGTTGCCTCTGTGGTAGTTGCAGGGCATGAGTCAATGGGTGTCGGAGAATTCTGAACGTTGCACTTCTAGTAGTGTGCTGAGTTGGTTGCTTAACCCTTTCAGGACCATAAGGTTTCTAAGAGTAAATATTAGTATGTAACTGTTTATTTTAGTTTGTTTAGATGTAAAATAAATAAAAATCATAAGAAAAATACATAACAATGTGTAGTTTTTTTGGAATTTTATGGGAAATATTTTTCCCAATGGACTATAAAGGTAACACAAATTATAGTTAGGCTTATTATGCAATGTCTTTTATTTATTGGTTATTATAACAAAATGTTAACTAAAATAATAACTTACCGAATAACATAAAACATGTGAGAAAACACAGTAATATATTATTACACGACACAATAAACTGAAATAATAAGAGTACAGCCCGCGAATGTTTTATCAT
The DNA here is from genome assembly GCA_038380435.1 of Ryuthela nishihirai. Taxonomy (NCBI): domain Eukaryota; kingdom Metazoa; phylum Arthropoda; class Arachnida; order Araneae; family Heptathelidae; genus Ryuthela; species Ryuthela nishihirai. Next base: position 29,801,625 of record JAWZYU010000026.1, read on the forward strand.
TGGTGCCAATTGATTTGACAGTTCTGTTTTTTTTCTCTAAACGTTCCTGTTTACGTAATTGCGTTCAGCATACATTCTATTTTGACATTCTGTATAAAAAATGCAGATAAGGTTATAATTAAATACGACAATCACCAATTTTAAAATTGGGAAAAATGTTTCCCCTAGTCGTGAAAGGGTTAAACAAAATACTTGTGACTAGGTATTACTACATGTGTCATGCTGTCTGTTTCAGCGTGTCATCAGGCAAGCACTGTGCATGGCAGTGGGATGTATTGGAAATGCGATGCACTTGATCAGTGAGTGCACATGTGGGCTGCATGGGGTCACCAAAGTTAAGATGTGGACTGGGTGTCCCCCTGAGGTCACATGAATAGGGGGTGGGGTAATTCAGAAGTACATTAGGGATACATTGGGCAGTCCTGTTCCCTCCCTATAGAGTAATTTTATTCCAATTTAATTCTGCACAATGTGTTTATATTTTTTATTTTTTATATTTCTCAAGAGTCAGCATGAGCGAAAATATATAATATCCCCTACTACTTCTGAACTCACATTATTCTTCACATGGTTTATCTATCAACCAAATCCTAAAGTGTATTAAGCACAATAATGCTGAGAACTTGACCTGGAATAGAAAGTAGACTGAGTCCCTTATAATTACCACATGACTGTTTAACCATTCATTTGTATGTACAAAGGAATGAATGAATTAATGATTATTAACTTGAGTTACTGTTATTAGTAAGTTAAGATGCATAAAGTTTGTTTAGTTGGCATATGAAAAACATGTATTTTGCAAAATGTGGATAAATATGTATGATCTGATCATCACAGAAAGTTCCAGGCAGCAGTATGGCCTATTCCACAGAAATGGACCTCTTTAGTTTTTCCTTTATCCCAAATATATATTATATATATAATATCTACCCATTTAATTGAAAAGGTACATAATTGGTTACTTGCAGCTTGAACTCTCCCAGTGAACAATTTAAATGATCTATTTATGGCACCTGCTCTACTGGTATCTAGATTAATTTTTCGTATTTGTACTATACACCTATTTCTCAATTTACATAGTACTTGATTTACACTGTTTCAGTTTTACATGGTCGAAAAAATGCAACCAGTTTTGATTTACATGGTGATAGACTCAGTTTTACATAGTACAGATCTAGATTTTTTTTATATGCATGTAGATACAATACACAGGCTCAGATCTAGAAAAAAAATTGAGGGAAGGGAGGTAAGAAATATAATCATTCCAGAAAAATGTAAAGGGAGAGGCAAGAGATTGGATTTCCAATGCAGTGTAACATTTCCCATTCTGTTTTACAGATCTTCAAAAAATTTCTTGAAAAATGTCTTAAAATAAAAAATACAGGCTCAGATCTAGAAAAAAAATTGAGGGAAGGGAGGTAAGAAACATAATCATTCCAGAAAAATGTAAAGGGAGAGGCAAGAGATTGGATTTCCAATGCAGTGTAACATTTCCCATTCTGTTTTACAGATCTTCAAAAAATTTCTTGAAAAATGTCTTAAAATAAAAAATAAGTTTAATAACATTTTACCTCTATTATCCTTATTAGTATTCTGAAGGTGGGGGGGGGGGGGGGGGCAAGTCCCTTTTACACATTCAGCCCTGATAGTACATATTATAAAGTAGCAGTGGTATAAAGTCAATGGAAATTATTAGACTCTCATCCCAAAGTAAAAAACAACTAGATGGTTTTAATTGATATAATTTGTTTTCAAGAATAAATAGATAATAGTAAATTCCTATATTAATAAAATCATAATCTGTAACTAGCTATATTTATATTCTTTTGCTAAAATTATATTCTTGCCATTGTAATACAATCCATTTCGTGACATTTTAATAAAAGGAAACTTGTTTTGAATTGGCAGCGAAATCTGACTTTTCTAGACTGAATTTTTTAGACTTGTGAAAACCTTGTTTTATCGCATTTTTAGCAACAAATTTAATTTTGTGAACTCTTATATAGGCTAAGTAAAGTTGATTCGTAAGTACACTGTTTCGTGAAATGTTAATGAAAATTAAAATTAATTTTACAAAATATACATTAAGTGTCAGTACAAAAATGCTTGATTTCTAATTTATATTCAGTTCATAAATATCATTCTTTCAAATTTCATCTTCAAATTTGATAGTGTATATCTACATTAATGATGGGTAGTTTCCATTAACCAAAATTAAATGTAAGAGAAAGTAATCTAATCGAAGTTAGTGCAAATAAAGTGCAAAGTAATGCTACATTAATGTTTATTATTACTGCTGAACTGAAATTTGAAACAAATAAATAAAACTTTCAACATAGTTTTATTAATAACAAGGATATTTTTTTTTGGAACCTATCTCCCTTTTTTTCCATAAGTTGTTTGTTTTTGATTTACACAATAAGTTCCCGGCACCTATCGACCGTGTAAATCTAGGGATGGTTATATTTCCATATGTGAGAATTACAAAATGTTGAATGATTTAAGCATAAAATACAGTCATGCAAAAAATAGCTTAATATAATTGTATGTAGAGAGCAACAGTTGTAAAGTTAAAAATCTTTTATTGTAAAAATATTCTTAATATACACAAAGTAGTCCACAGCACATCATCAATTTATTAAGCATTTAATCACTAATAGGCTATTTAAGTATCATGACAAATGGGTACAGAAGAAAAATTGCCATGGGTTTGAAGATCATCTGGCTGAAGACAATTTTCCTCTACAGCCATTTGTCATCATGATACTTAAACAGCCTACTTAAAACAATGATTAAATGCTTAATATTCTTAATATATTTGTCTGAAAATGTTTTTTTTATTTGGAATTGTAACAGCATCCTGTGAATCAGAAATCTGGAAAATCAAGTCATCAGACATCAAGAGCAGTTAACAGTGAGACAGGAGAGACTAATAACAAAGTTAGTAACTATTCAAATTTTAATTTTCTGCTGAAAATGGATTGTTTATTACATTATGTTGTTTATTTTTGAAAGTAAGTGCTTGCCAAATTTGGAGAAAAGGGTGGGGAATGACAGATTTGAGCTGCATCTAATTATTATAAAATTTTACTATGGAGAGGTTAATGAATGATATAATATAAAGGTTCACTATCCTTCCATTCTGTTGAAAACCTGCTGTGGGACACTCTACTTACATTTTTGCTGCCACAGTTAAGTCTCTGATACAGATGACTTGCAGATGTTGCTCAGGTTAGCTGTCATCTCCTGATTCCTGGCACAGCTCCTTGGCAGTTCATTGTAATGAACAATTAACATAGTAAGATATTTTACAGATGCGTTTCGGATCAAGATTGATTTACCGCCTTTCTATGCATCTGCATTATAATCATTTCTGTCTATTAGTGTTTTTTAAATAAATTTTTATTTGTGTTGACAGATGCATTTTTTTACTACAGACTTTAAAAAAGTTCTATTAAAATAAAACTAGACATCGCTAAATATTTTATTTTAAAAAAATCCAGAATTAAATGCTGATTAATTTGGCATATAACATGCCATAATTCCTTTCATTAGAACTTTTTTTGCCAAATAACTAAAGTTAAGTTTTTTTTTTTTGCCTGATCAGAGTGAAAAAATAGCTGGGCCTGGGAAGAGTCAACACAAGTTAATGAATACACTTATGAACATGAAACTTAATAGATAAATGTGAAAGCTTGATAAACCTAATGGAGTACCAATATTTGAGTACACCTGATTGTTTAATTTTTAAACTTTAATATTTTGTTTACTTGCATAAACATATCCAGTTTGAAGTGAGGAAAATTGCCCTTTTTCCCCCATCATGTAGTAGTTTGCTCCAATTTTTACAACAACCATATCTGAAATGACAGATTTCTTCGGTCTAATTTGTTGCACAATCAGTTACTGATCTTATTGATCTATGGCTTAACCTTGAAGTAAAGAACTATTAACATAGGCAATTTTTGAGAATACCTAGAATTTACTTCTGAACTATACTTATGGATAAGTTACAGATTTGTAAGAAGAAAGAAATTAGGAAGTCTTTGTGTTAAGTAAGTAAACTATTGTCCTGTAATACAGTTTTAATTTGATGCATTTACAGTATGAGAAATATAAGTGATACATGAATTCTTCACCCCCCTCTTCCTCCATATATAAGGGGCGGGAGTGGCTCAGTCAATAGCGAGCCAGGCTCATAATCTGTAGTTCCCAGGTTCGAGTCCCAGCTGGATCAGCATTGAGATTTATCTCCGCAAAATTCCCCACCCTGCCTTGATGCTCAGTAGGGGACACCAATGGGCTTGGAAAGGCCACTGTCCGTCAGATGGGACATTAGGCCGTGGCCCCGTGTGCAGGAGAGCCATACCCTGTGCACGTTAAAGAACACGCTGGATGGCCTTGACAGGAAGCTACCATCTGTCTCCCAACAGCTGTTCCAATGGGTCCCTTCCCCCAACCTTCTCTGAGCCTTTGGGGTCCTTGTGACCTGGTCATTTACCCATGGTGTGCAAAAAGTGCCGCTCAGAGTAAAACAAACTAAATCCTCCATATATGTATACCCATAAAATAAAGGGCAGGAGTGGCACAGTTGTTATCATTCCAAGTTCATAATGTGCAGTTCTCAGGATCAAGTCTCAACTGTGCCAGTGTTTAGATTCTTCTATGCTAATACCCATTCTGTTTCCCTTGAGCAGAAAGGGGACACCGAAGAGCTTGGAAAGGCTGCTGTCTGTCAGACAGGACATAAAGCTGTGACCCTTTGTGCAGGAGAGCGATAACCTGTGCATGTTAAAGAACACGCTGGATGGTCTTGACAGGATGCTGTCATCTGTCTCTTTTGACTTGGCCATTTTGTCCATTGCTTGTGAATAAGTGTAACTCAGAGATAAAACAACCCAACACATATAATAATAGCACTCATTTTTTTTAGACTGCAAATTGAAATAAAATATGCAACAGGCAAGTAAATGCAATAATAGTGTTTTTTCTTTCAGAAGTTAACCTTCCAGGCATTATTACACTAGTATCCCTCTCTTCTATTTATATATCTGTTATTTTTCTTATTTATATATTTTATTTTATTGTTTCTTTATTATTGTTCATAATTAGGGAATCTTTAGATTGTTTGATTGGATTCACTCCTTTTTTTGGTAACCCAGTGACATTTGGTCATTACTAAATGAGAACCAATTAGAGGTGGGGAAATTTAAAAAATGGGATCAGCTAGCCTTTTTTTACACAAGCCAGAGCAAAGGCACATACCAAAATGGGAGAGAAGAGGGCAAAAAATTTCTGCTATTTGCATTAAATTGGAGCATGTAATGAAATTAATGATACTGTATTCTCAGGTGAAATTTGATACTCTTGTAGTTGTTCCTAACTTTGAGTGTAATGAGCAGTACTTTAAACTTCACTCACTGTAGATGAGTGGATTTCCTCATCCAATGCAATGTCATTACAATGAGGTGGGACTTGAACTAAAGCAAAGAACTCATTGTTCACATAGTAGCAAAAGTTTGAAATAAATAACAGCAAAAGGTAAGAAATAAGGGCTTAGTTAATTAAAGGATTATAATTAAGAAAAATGTATGAATGCTAAGACAATGGCTGCTAAGTGACAGTATGGGTTAGCAGAGTTCTTTTAAACATCACTTTGATGTGATCCAGTGACCTAATTTCACTAGGATCACAGATAAGAACAATGAATTCACTTGCAAAATATATGTGAAAAAAGTTACTTTTGTCATTCATAAGTGAACTGAGTTCATAAATACTTCTCAGTTTGTCTTTAAGTACTCTGTAGGAAATCTAATATATAAAGAAGAAAGTTTGTGTCTGCACGTGCACTCATTCTCTTGAAGAGCTAAAGGCACCAAACATTGCATGAACTTTTCCTTCACCCAGGGGAAGAGGTGTAAACCAGTTTGAATTTCTCCAAATTGCCATAGACTTAACATTAGCACTTGTTGAAAAATAAATCTTGCAATATTAATTGTTGGCTTCAAAAGGAGAAATAGGTCAATTAAGTTCTTTCTGTTTCACGTGTTAAAACCATTGTTTCAGAAATGATTAAATAGCACACAAGTGTTTAAAATAATACAAGAGGACAGGAGCTGGGAGCTTTAGAGAGTAGCATACCCAAACAATATCAGATAAATCTGCTAGTATAATATAAAAGGAGAAATGTTACAATTTCTCCACCAAGTACTTTCCAGCAGTTCCAGCAATCCCCCCTCCCCCCAAAAAAACGATATTGAAAAAAAATCTTACACTTTCATAGTACTAATAGGCAAACATATTTTTCGTATTAGGTAAGATATTTGTATGTATGGTAGAGGATGAGTAGATATGTAGTTCCTACATATCTTGTGGGAAAAGTTCTAAAAAGGTTTTTGCATTGCTACCTACAGAGATGAGTATACATCTGAAATACCACTGAATGGACAGCTGGAAAGCTTAATGAGTTGAGGCCATCATTTACAGAGCATATGTCATGCATTGAATACAGTAGGTTTGTAGTACAAACTCAATAAGTAAAAAAAAAAAGGCAAAATATGATACTGACATTATTGATGAAAAAATATCAGTGATGATCTCAAGTCCTTGGCTTCAGTGCCCATTTGGTAGCCCTTCAGATGCATTTTAAGTATCACTGAAGGAAGTAACACAAATAATGTTTTTAGAATAACAAAACGTAAAATCACATACTAGGTGCAGTGGATATGAGTTATACCTTACCCAGGTTTTCAACAAATTAGCATTTGTCTAATGCATGATGTATATATTTTATGTCAGTAGAAAGCCAAACCTGAAATGAAAGTATGCTTTTTATGAAAAAATAATCTCAAATATCTAAATTTTGGTTTTCAACAGAGTTCAGTATTTAGAATCATGTAAACTGGAACTTTTAACAGAAGTGTTGAATTAGAATCACTCTTAAGAATTTGTCTCAAGATAATAAATTCGTAACCAATAGCTTAGCAAATTACACTGTCTTATGAAATATTAAAGAATTTTCATGTTATATCAATGGGAATGGAACTTTAAAGCTCTATAACTTCTAAAATATGCATTTAATGGAAAAATGCGACTAAAAATAAAGATCATAATCAAATCTGTTTAAATCTCGATTTTCAACAATCATCATCATCATCCTCAAGCAGCCATGGGCTACGGAGGTTCAACCAGACCGCACAGTTTAATTCTCCAAGCATATCTGTCCTGAGCTACATCTGCTGCATCCGGCCACTGTACACCAATTCTAACAAGGTCCTGTTTGACATTGTCTGCCCACCGCATCCTAGGTCTCCCCCTCCTTCTGAGGCCTCTAGGCACACTGTTCATAACCCTATTCGCCAATCTATAATTATCCATACGGGCAACATGGCCAAACCAGCAGAGTCTCTCTCTGCACAATATGCTGCTTAAAGGAGGTTGCAGACTCCTTTGCCTAACCTCATCATTAGTTACAAAGTTAAACCACCTAATACCCAAGATACTGCGTAAGCATCTAGAATCAAAAACATCTAGTTTCCTGTTATCTTGCTTACACAGCGTCCAAGTTTCACTACCATAACTAACCCTAGAAAGAACCAAACTATTATACAGTCTAATTTTAGTCTTTAGGTGTATACGCCTATTTCTCCACAATCTCCATAGATTCTTAAAAGTCCCGGCAGCAATACCTATTCGTCTGTTAATCTCATGCCGCACATCACCAGTATCAGTTACGCAGCTCCCAAGGTAATTAAACTGTGACACCTGCTCAAGACTGCAACCATTCAGATTAACTGAATCACAACCTGCCTGACCAATTTTCATCACTTTAGTTTTCTCTCTGTTTATAACCAAACCTACTGTACTACCAGTCTCATCAACAGTTCGAATGAAAGAGTTCATCTCATCAACATCATTTGCCAAAAGGGCTAAATCATCAGCATAATCTAAATCAGAAATTTTCGTATCTCCAGCCCATTTAAGGCCAAAAGCTTTCCTTTGAAGTGAATTTCGCATAACATAATTAACAACCAAACTAAAGAGAAAAGGAGACAAAATGCACCCTTTTCAACAATATCCATACAGTATTTAAAGAGTTTTAAAGCTGGAATATTTAGCAATATATTATTTTATAAAAATCATTCATAATATAATCTTAATACAATATAAACACATATAAAATACAGATACAGTAGGAAACAACTGATAAAAGAAAGAAAACGGAATTTTGGTCATAACAAATTTGAGCGAAAGAGTTTTACAATTATCCATGTTCAAAAGATGTGTAATTAGGCAGCAGTAGCAATAGATAATTATCGAGCACTTTTTAAAAACAAAATATGATATGTTAAAGAAAAAAGTTTTAATTTTTTGCTTCAAACTTTGCAAACTAGTTTCATTTTTTATGTTATTTTCTAAAAAGTTATGAATTCTTGGTGCCAAAAAAACAAATATATATATTTTTTCAAAATATTTTTATAAGGTAAAGGCACTATACATTTTTTTTTTCATGTTGTGGAGACAATTTGTATTCTCTAACCAATTCTGGTTCATATGCACAAACAAAAAAATTTTGAAAACAAATTTGACATATAGAAGTGAATTGATTTCAAGGATTTAAGATCTTTGTAACTTTTCATATTGAATATAAGCTTATATATTTTTTTAAGAATATTGTTTAGATTAAGCTTGTCTCATAATCTTGCACTTATCTAGAAAAAAGAAATTGATATTGAAATAATCATTATGCAAACTTCTAAAATATATATTTCTTTTATTAAATAGTTCACACCAGATCTGGATCTAGAAAAAAAAATAAAGGGGGGGGGGGACAAGAGACTGGATTTGCATTATAATAATTCCCCTTCTATTTTAGAGATCTTGAAAAATGTATGAAAAATTCATAAGTTTAATAATATTTTGCCTCTATTACCCTTAACAGTATTCTTGGTAAATTCTTATGGTGCATTACTGTCACAAAATATTCCAGCTTCCATAACTGAATGAATATTGTTGAAAATCGAGATTTAAATATATTTGATTATGACTTATAATTTATCTTTAGTCATGCTTTTTCCATTAAATGCATATTTTGGAAATTATAGAGCTTTTAACTTAGATTCCCATTGACATTAAATGGAGATTCTCTAACATTTTGGTAGGGCATTGTATTAAGTATTTTTTAAAAGTTTGTATAATGATTCTTTTAAATTTTGTAGAAACTTTTGTAGAGTGATGTAACTTTCATAGTACTAAATACTGAATAAATATTGTGAAAAAGCAAGATTTAGAGAGCATTGACTGAGATCTTTAACACTTCATGGCAATTTTTCCATAAAAAGCTTAGTTTTAAAGTTACAGGGATTCAAATGTGTCTTTCTGTTCACTAAAAGTGAGTGTTCTATATCCTTTTTTTAATGTGCTTGTGTGTGTATGTGTGTATCAAGGGCCAAGAATTTTATAATTAGATATCAATAAATCATATTGACTTTCAAAACAGCATAATTTTATGGTACTTAGAAATATTTCAGTAATTTTCCTAATGTGGATGAAATCTGTAATTTTAGCATTCACACAGATAAGGTTCATCCAAACTTAATATATAAGCAGATAAAAATTATTCAATATAATTGCATGATAATTCCTTTGACTCTGACTACAAGCAACTAGAAAAGGCATAATTTGAGATCAACTGGAAGTAGAGAAAAGAACAAAATATGCATAACAAGTAAAGAGTTAGCTGAATAATAAACTTTCAGTAGGATAGTACCCACTCCTACTCTTCCTTTCAGCCTAATTAGATTATTTCTGTTAATTTGTTCCCATTCTATCAATTGTATTGTTCCACATTCCTAATGCTTTTGATTCCTCACATAGTCTTATGTGGTTCATTCCTCAAAATTAGATCATATTACCAGCTGACTTTTTTTGCTCAATTTTCTGTCATGTTCACTCCCTGCAAAGATTGAACTGTAAGAACACAGAAGGACCAAGTGGCCATTCTTTCATTCCACACTTTTGTCAGACTTAATAAAATTTAAATATTATGCCATAAATTGCTTGAAAGGGACTAGATCCAGTGCATTGTGACTTAAGTGAATTTCTAATATAATCTTTTACTACTAGTTGCAATAGTAAAGACTTCTCTGTCCAGAGTAAGGAATAAAAGAATAATGGAGCTATGAAATATTTAATTTTCACTGTATTAGAAGTTTGCATACTGTTATGTTTATTGAAATTTCTCAACATGTATGCTAAAGTTGGAAATATAGAAAGTTAGCAAAAAAAAAAATACATTATTATGCTTCTGAATTTTACATTGGACCTCCTAGTCCCTGGGTGGCTCAGGTTTTCAAAACTGCTGATCCCATATGAAAATGTGTTACTTAAACTCTCAGAATTTTATACTTTGAGTTCACCATTTTTGTTAGCAGTTTCACTTCCCTTAGAAGTGACATATTTCACCTCTAAATCTGATCTTTCCCCTTGTGGGAAAGATTTATATTATATATTTATAATTAAATATTTATAATTAAGCTTAATTATTATTAAGCTTTATGATTAAGCTTATTATGTTCTTATTTGCTCAAAAAGGAACTCTAATGCTAATTCTCTTGAAACCTAAGGCAAATGTGGTGGGTATGTAGTCATAGCATGCTAGTCTCAATGTACGAGATGTTACCTTAGAACAATGTACCTTAATTTATTCTTAGTTTCCTGCTGTCCATCGAATAATTGTCTCCACTTAAGCATCAGTAGTGGATTAGGAAACTTAAATAGGGTAAGTAAAATAATAGTGCATGGAACAAACTGTACCAGCTGTGATAAAGAATCTAATAACCTGAGGAAAAATAATATTTTCAGTTTCTGTAGAAAATGCAAATAACTTGGTAAATGAGTGTATGTTCTCACAAGCACTGCTATTATTATCCTATATAATATTTTTCCCAATTCCATTAATGGGAAATAGTGGAAAACTCGTTACGATTTGTTATAAGTTAAAAAAAAGGCTTTCTGCATCCTGGATTCATGTTCATGGTAAATATATCAAAATGAAAAAAAGGAAAATATAAGTGTAGGAACCTTAAGCAATCATTTCTCAAGACTTGAGTGGAATATCATTGATATAACACACTCATAATTCCAGGTTTCCCCAGTAATTCCCTGTTGAATAGTTAGTTTGTGTACATATTGACTATGTAATAATTTTAATTTTCATCCCTGACTGATGATCCACTCATTCTTGCCTTGGCATGGCCTAGTTTATGAGATTACCAGCTGTTTATTCTTTAGATCACCACCCTATAAAATAAAACACATTTGTTGTAATTTACTCTTTATCCACTTGCAGTATTTACAGCTTATCATTTTAGTAAATATGATAAATGCATACTTGATTTAACATTTTTTGTAATTCAATTTAAATATCTTTTTCAGAAGTTTAAAACAATTTATCATTTGCACTGACTTCGATTACGAATAATGTGTTGCAGGAATAGATATCTGAGACATTGATTTCATGAGTAATATGCTGAGTCCAGTAATGATATTAAACTAAATTTCATCAATTTTTTTTGTTCTGATTAAATCGAAATAGAATTACAAAATGTCTACCAACCTCCCAAATGGAGCATCCACTGTAACAATATATATGACTAGGCAATCTTTTTAGTCTCTAGTTCCCAAATACATTAATAGTAAACTACACAGATAAATGAAATTAACACAAATAATTAACACACTTAATTTCACAGATAAGTGAAATTAAGAAACATAAGCATTTTTAAATTAAGGCACTTAAACGTCAAAAAAGCCAGTTTATAAATAATAAGTGTAACTTAATTTTAAAAGCATATTCGGTTCCAACATTTTATATGAAATGTTTTGTGGCCAAATAAAATCATCAATCCTCTATTATCAGTGAATTGCAAGAGCTGTAATAGCCCCATTATATATGATAGATCAGTAACTGGAGGATCAAAAATTTATTTTGTGACCCCAAATTATTTGTATGATTCTTAAAAGAATGAAAAAAATTATAATTATTTCATTAACATTTCACTTGAACTAAGAAGAGAGTAAATTATAAAGATAGTTTAAATCTTTTGAAACACCTACTGCACAATTTAACAATATTGTCTATATGCTTTAAGGTTATTACCCAACTAATACTTAACAAATGATCTAAGGAAAATGAATATTAACATGGAAGCTTCCAGAGAAGCATTAGAAAGGATGTTCTTCTTTCCTTTGCCAGGGGTTGACTCAGTTAGTAGCATGCCAGGCTCAGAATCTGCAGTTCTCAGGTTAAAGTTACAATTTTGCTAGTGCCTTAATTTAAGCCAATTTTTTTCCAGTTAAGAGATTTATCTCCCCTAACCCTCACTCTGCCCTTGATGAGAAAGGGGCACTCTTCAGCTTGGAAAGGCTGTCATCTGTCAGATGGGACATTAAGCTGTGGCCCTGTGTGCACAAGAGCCATACCCTGTGCATATTAAATGAACACATGTATGGCCTTGGTAGCAGGCTTCTATCTATCACCTAACAGTTCTCCAGTAGATCCCCAACCTTCAGGGAGTCCTTGTAAATCTGACTATTTAGCCCATTGTGTACACAAAAGTGCCACTCAAAGGTGAAACAATACAAGAACATACAGAACAATACAAGATTTTTCTAACGAATACACTGAAATGCCATTGAATTAGGGATAGAAGATGTTATTCAAATTCAGTACCGCAAGTCCCGCATTCATTATGAGAAGCTTAATGGGGAAGGCATGGGATTTAGATGCATTTGGCAGAGGGCAGATCACAGGTGTCTGATGGGTGGGACACTCAATCTCCGAAATTGTCAATGAACTTGGATTTTCTTGTGCGACAGTTTCAAAAGTGTTCTGGGAATATGAAAGTTCTGACAAAAAAACAAGCACCTGGACAAACTTCAAAGGACAACCAACCTTGAATGATCCTGGGTTTCACTGTCTGACCTGCATTGATGGGCCAATAGGAGCCAGACATTATCTGAAATCACCTCCCATCTGATGTGGGTTCCAGCCAGGAAGTCAGTGCATGGACTGTGCGACACTCATTTCATCATCTCGGCTTTGGGAGCCGCTGACCTATGAGAGTCCCACTTCTAACAGCATGACACCAAGCTCAATGCCTTGCCTAGGCCAAAGAACATTGAAACTTGACCATTGAAAATTGGCAATGGATAGCTGGAGTGATGAATCCCGATTTAAATTTCATCACGCCGATGGGAGACTGAGGATATGGTGCCAACCCCATGAAGTCATGGATCCTGCATGTCAGGTTGGAACAGTACAAGCTGGTGGTGGCTCAGTGATGGCCTGGGGTGTCTTCAGTTCGACGTCTGTGAGACCTTTTGCTACGTGTACCGATGACTCAGTGCATCTCGGTATGTAGAACTCATGGCTGACCATTTACACCCATTTATGGCCATCATGCATCCCAATGGAGATGGCATCTACCAGCAAGACAACTGTTCATCTCACAAGTCCAGGTTGGCTATTGCATGGTTGCAGGAGCATTCTGTTGACTTTGATATAATGAATTGGCCACCTAGAAGCCCAGATTTAAATCCCATCGAAAATCTTTGGGATACTGTCGAGCAGAGTGTTCAGGCCCCTGTCCCATCAGTGACAACCTTGAGAGAATTGTGAACAGCTCTGGAGTATGCATGGGTCGCCATACCTGTGGAACATTTATGCAAGCTTGTGGAGTCCTTGCCTCATTGTGTGGTGGCCATTATCAGGGCCAGAGGGGATCGAACACTATCCCTAATTCAATGGTACTTCAGTGTATGAACAATGCATTTTTTTGCATAAAATATTTTGTTTGTAAATCGTAATTTATCGCTAAATCATCAATAAAATATCCATGGATAATATTAATTGCAAAAGAATTTTTGCAGTCAGGAATATTGTGAAAGTGTATGTAAATACAATTTAGTTTGCCATAAATTGTTTACAAAATTCACAAAAAAAATTTCCTATGGTCTAAATAATCTTAAATTCCTTCCAAATGCACGCAGAATTCTCTAGAAAAAAAAACAACCTAATACCTCCCTTATTGTATATTTCTGAGATTTTTACTTCATAAAATTTTCTTGTAACATTCATGGGTGTGTAAAATATGGTTAGGAGTTTAAGGCTGGCTATTATCCCAAGCCTGAAGGATAAATACATATAACAATACCCAAAGAAATGAGAAAAAAAATCATGTTCCTAAACAATTATGGAATTGAACAGTGCAGGTTCAGAGGTCGTATGGGATACATAGACCAAATCTTTATGCTTAGACAGATTCTTGAGAAATGTTTAGAGTTCAAAAGCATAAGGTATTTCGAAAAGGATTTTGTTGATTATGAGATTGTATGGCATTCTTAATAATTAACGTATTGATCGCTCTTTATAATAACACTTAGTCGTATGTGAGAGTGGGCGAAGCTTGTGGTTTAGCATTTTTACAGAAGTTTTTACTGGAGACAAGGCTGCATTTTATAACTTTTTTTGTTTAGTTTGGTTATTGATTGTGTTATGAGGAGTTCCATGGAAGGAAATTACTGGAGTCTTCGTTGATCTAGAAATATGGAAATATGACTTAATGCAGCTTATGCTGTGATTTGGCAAAATCATCAGCATCTAAATGATGGTCATCTCATCAACATGTAAATATTGATGAGATGACTCATTAGAGCTGTAGATCAGGCTGATAATAGAGTACAATTAGGGATTGTATAAATATACAACCATTCAGAAAGAACAATTCTTGGCCATACCTTTTTCAGTGAAACTAGTTTCTTGAAAAAAAACCTGATCATTTTCTGCTCTATGGCTCTATTTATTATCCACTACATCTGCTATATAGTTTATTAGAATGATTGGACCTCAGACTTTTCAATCCAATAAAGTATGCCAACTAAAACTATGAAGGGAACATGCTGTGTTTGGAATTTATTTTAAAGAATTACATTTCTTTTACATACATGAAATATCTCCAAGCAGCCATGGGCTGCAGAGGTCCAACAACAGGTTCTTTAACTTTTTTAAAAAGTATATTATTTCGTGTTTTTGTGAGCTTAAATCAGTTTGAGCAAAATTCTATTGGGGGGGGGGGGATCTTTACCTTTTAAAAGACTGAATAGCATATTTTCTAAGGCAGCCCCTGAAAATCAGGACTCAAGCCACCACCCATCCCAATTAGAAGTTTATGAATATGCCGCTGTTCCCCAAATGACTCATTCTTATCCCTTGATTTTTCTTTCAGTTTATCCAAAACTTATTACGTCTTATCAATAGCATTAACCAGTTCATATTAAGGTATCTTACTATGCACTTGGCAAATAATGCAACATTACTATAGTGGTGTAGTGATGATTGCACAGTAAAACACAGACTCACGACATAAGTTAGGTGTGACTGTGAAGGGGTTAATAAAAGAATTAATCTCATAAACTTCATTTGCCAAGAGAGCAAAATCTGAGTCAAATATTTTCAGACCTTTATCTACAGCCACAATCTTCCCCACGCAAATCGTTCCTCATAACCTAATAGATCAATAAAATAAAAGAAAATTATGACAGCCATGTCGTAACTCCAATTGTAACACTAAACCAGGGTTGCACAAACTTGTTTGGCATCGGTCCGAATAAAAAAATATATTTGCTCTGGGACAATATTTGTGAAGGGAGTGCAATAAAAAGAACAAAAAAATTTAACTTTGTTTTATTACATTTTATTTGCCATATGTATAAATACAAAAAATAAAAAATTTAATATTTAAATTTTATTTTAACGTCAAAACTGAGGTTGGCTTGTTGAAGCAGCGTGTGAAGGATGGGATAGTTGTATGATCAAAATTTCATTTTTCGTCTTTATAAAATACCATTTGCTAGAAACAGATTAAAAAGATTTATTTTCTAATTTTCATGTGGACCAGATAAAATTCCTGCAGGTGCTGGATTGGCCCGCGGACGCCGTTTGTGCACTCTCTAAACCTGGGCGGTAACACAGACTCGATGAAACTCATTTTTTCAGAAACTTGTATTTGACATATGACTAATAAACATCGACTACATTCTCCTCCCCTTTTTGGGGGGACGGAGACGCGGGACGTGTTGATGTATGCAGGCCGTGACATTGGAAAGACGTCACAAACTTTAATTTGTTATATAACTCGTTAAGGTCGACGGCAAAATTTTGCTTCCCCTGTGGATGAGGAAGAGAATTTGAAATAGTATACGACGGTTCTCATATGTAATTTGACATACAGGGTGTCCATAAAGTCTCTTTACAATTTAAAAAATTTATTACAAAGGCAGTTAATGAGATATCTTAATCAAATTTGTTCTATGTACTAAGTGGTTATCAAAGTTTTTAATCACATTGCATTTGTGTATTTCTGGTACCACGTTGATAAAAGAGGTATTTTTTAAAGAAACTCTAAAAAATAGCTACTCCTCAAGAGAAGGTACAATGTGTATCATGGTTTATTGAAACGAAATCGGATACGCAGACTCAGCGAAACTACAGAACTAAGTATGGAAGAGATCCACCATCATGTCCGTCAATTCGTGCATGGCACAAGAAATTTATGGAGACAGGGACAGTGTTGGATAAAGGGAGGAGTGGACGACTAAGAACATCTGAGGAAAACGTCGATCGTGTAAGACAAGCCTTTAGTCGATCTCCCACAACGTCCATCCGTCTGCCAGACAGAGCTACCATGTTCAACAGTGCACAAAGTCCTACACAAGAACTTGCGATTGTACGCTTACAAAGTGCAACTCTTACAGGCACTCGAGCCAAACGATAAACCAAGACGAAAAGAGTTTGCAGTTAACATGCTGGAACGAATTTCTGAGGATGAAACGTTCCTCACCAGAGTTTGTTTTAGTGATGAGGCAACCTTTCATGTCTCAGGGAAACAACACACAATGTGAGAATCTGGGGATCAGAACACCCTCATGTGACTAGTGAACTTCACCGAGATAGTCCAAAGGTTAATGTGTGGGGTCTGTGCAATCGAATCCTTGGTCCATTTTTCTTCAACGAGGCATCAATTGCTGCAAACGTTTACTTTAACCTTTTGACTGAATATGTGGCACCACAACTAGAGGACCTGCAACCAACCATCATTTTCCAGCAAGATGGTGCACCACCACATTGGGGACTGCAAGTCCGTGGGTTCCTAAATCAAACATTTCCAGACCGGTGGATTGGAAGGGATGGCCCAATTCCCTGGCCACCTCGTTCACTCCTCTGGACTTCTTTCTATCGGGTTATGTTAAAGATATCGTGTATCGAACAAAGATACGGGACATCACCGACCTAAAGCAAAAGATCACTGATGCCATTGCCACCATCTATGAGGCTATGCTACAGCGAACATGGCAAGAAATCGATTACCGTCTTGATGTGCTTCGTGCAACTAATGGTGCCCATATAGAGGTGTATTAAATGAAGGAAAAAAACTTCACTATCTACTTCTCATTTTGTAATAATTTCCAAATATTTATCTTTTCATTTGTTTTTTTAATAAATTTTTTAAATTGTAAAGAGACTTTATGGACACCCTGTGTAACTCGTAACTGTGGGCCCTCGCGTTCGGAGCATATTATATCGGAGGATACATGTAGAAGAACGACTTTCACATTTGCCCATTTTTAAGAAGGAAGAAAGCAAGGGGTCAATTTTGATAACCCATAACACTCCGCGTCACGTGCTTTTCGTTTCACATATACCGTATATTTCCGCAGATAAGACGATAGTTGAATCATAAAAAAAGGCCCCCAAAATCCGGGTCGTCTTATAGGACAGATACAAAAAAAATTAGATTGAAATTTATATAAATTGAAACCATTATAAAATAAAACAAATCACTCACCACTGACTGCGACTGATCTTGAAAATTACTACAACTTATCGAAAAATCTATCGTATGATAATACATTACATTGTAATAGTAAAACAATACTAAAACAAAATAAATATTAAAAGTTATGTTTATTGAGCTACTGAGGAAAAAACGGACAAACCGTAATTATTTACTAGTACAGAGTAGGGTATGTCCACAAAATAGAATAGCCCATACGACGCTTTTGTGAATTGGCTAGGTCATTACCCGAATGCCCGAATCAGTGCGAATGTTTGAGAATAGGACATAATTCCGTAAACGCTATACAGTATTATTATCCAGATAATGATCGCTGATCTAAACTAAATTCATAGACCGTTGATAGTTTGGGGTCGTCTTATAGGACAGATATATGCTAAAACCATAAAACTTTGACGAAAATTTATACCTCGTCTTATCTGAAGGTCGTCTTATCTGCGGAAATATACGGTAATTCTGTCAAATGTTTCATTTCAATACAATCTGGCCTCGTCTTCCGAAGATATAGGGAAACAATCATATTTCCCCATTGGGGAATCAATGGTTTAATTGCCTGTGACACTCATCGCATTGCGAAGTTTCATTTGACGCATAAAGCATTAAGTTTGTCGTGTTCGAAAGATATGGTGGAATAACTGTTTTGGCAAATGATGAGCGAAAAGCTTAGGTAGGTAAAAAGTTATAGTCAAGTGACTGGATTGAATTGGAGCGTACCAGAACGTACCACGACGATCTGATCAGAATCTTTCTCCTCTTTCAATTTTTTTGTACACTTATTTTAAAAGAATATTTTTAATCAGTGTCGCTTTTAAGCAACTGGAGACTGGGCAAATGTAAATTAGTGGGCCCTATTCCGCACCCTTGTTTTAAGAAAATGCCATGAAATTTTATAAACTAAATTTGTTAATGATAAAAACGTAAACCAGTTTTCTCAAAAATATATTTTTTATTATTTTATCCTACACCTCACATTTTATTAAACATGCAATTTGGGATTTCCATTTCTGGTTTTCAGTACATTTTAGCCATGCTTGATATCGCCTTAGCCGTCCCGTGACCGAGTGGTTAGCACGCTTGGCTACTGATCTAAGGGACCTGGGTTCGAGCCCCGGGTAAGGCATGGATGTATGTGTCGTTTTTCTGCTGAGGTCCTGCCATCCTCTCAGACCTACTCTGGCATATAAACTGACAGGCTCCTGTCAGACCTCTGTGGCAAGCAGCTGCTTGAGGGGGTATTTATTTATTTATTTTATTTATTTGATATCGCCTCTGTCCGGTTTTTTTTAACAAAACCGTACTAAAAAAATAACTGAAATTTCAGAATATCAAGGGGACGTGTGGGAATAAAACTGACTTTTTTTTCTTACTAGTGAACTTCCATGGTAGTTTCCAGCGTACTTATTCCCTACTCAATATTTATATAGGCACTGCAATACACGACAGCTTCATGAAGTGGTCGCATCTAGGAGGCGGGGGGGGGGGGGCATAGTTTTGTGCAGGAGAGCCATAACCCTGTACACGTTAAAGAACACGCTGGATGGCCTTTGCGGGAGACTACTGTCTTTTCAGGCTGTTCAGTGGGTCCCATCAACATCTATTACGGAAGGCCAATGGACCACGCCATGACATCACCATCGGTAATCCTATGTTTGCTCCTCACCGCTTCTTTATAGGAGGTGATGGTCCCATTCATTTCCCAACCTCAGACCTTGTGACCTGATCATTTAGCCCATTGTGTGGAAAAAAGTGCCGCTCAGAGGTAAAAACATACTAATCCAACCTCGGAGATCAATTTGAAGTTCTGGGCCGACAAGTTTTTTCTCGAACAAAGGTCATTGTTTTGTAATAGAATCTGCGAAAATTCGATGAAGTGTTATACATTCGTCGTGATTTAACGTTCTATCAGTTTTCGATTCAGCATAAGTCGTGACGCCAATTTTTCGTAATAACACAGGAACAATTCGTCCGTGTGCATGATATTAAGTTGGATTAGAAGGCACAGTAGATTTTTGTCGCCGTTTACGGATGTGGCCGTTTTTGCTTAACCGTGTGGGGTTTTCAATGACTGCCAATTCTTGAAGCAAACGGGCTCAAGGTTCTGGCTAGCAAAGCGTGACGCTCGCTGCTGTTTGAGGGCCCAGCTGACTGTCAGTGAGATAGGGTTGACATCAGTTCGCTGTCACCGGTTGTACTGTAATCAGTGGACGACACGCACTCGCCGCGATGCCAAGTTGGAACAGACACTGGCTACGGTTGCAGTACCTGGAGCTTTGGAAGGGAAAGTCATGGACTCAGCCTGTGCGTCATAAACATCCTTTGGTAAGATTGTGTGAAACCTTGGC
Organism: Ryuthela nishihirai; assembly: GCA_038380435.1. Taxonomy (NCBI): domain Eukaryota; kingdom Metazoa; phylum Arthropoda; class Arachnida; order Araneae; family Heptathelidae; genus Ryuthela; species Ryuthela nishihirai. The sequence goes on from JAWZYU010000026.1 coordinate 29,821,882, forward strand.
CATGTTTTGATTTGCCTCAGATAGTCCTTTGAATGGTGTCCAGAATTTAAGGCTCTTTTTAGATAATTTTGTTCGTAAAAGTAGCTTTGGTAACAGAATTATGAAATTTATATGCCCACCTTTGTCAGTTCTGAAGGATGGTATGCATTTTTGCATTAGCCCATTGGACAGTTTAATGCCAAAAATGTGGAAGTGCAATTTGCTTTTGTAATGTGCTTTAACGGCGTTTACAATTTCTTGGTGTGAAAGAAAAAGGAATTTAAAAAACGAAATACTGGTTGCTTAGCCTGTTTTACTGCATTGGAAAAGAGGAACTGGGTTCGAATCGTAGGTAAAGCTGTTTGTGTAGCCTTTACCTGAAGATTTTCCACACTAGGGTGATGACCAAACGTCCCAGTTTTCGGTGACAATCCCTGGATGAAAAACTATCTCCGGCCATAAATGTCCCGGAATTTGTGTTTAGATATTTTTAAAATATAAATTAATTATATAAATAATTTATATTAAACTTTTACTAATAATATTTAGTTAACCTTATATTGTGGCATATAAACTGACAGGCTCCTGTCAGACCTCTGTGGCAAGCAGCTGCTTGAGGGGGTATTTTATTATTTTAACCCTGTTATAAAATATTTCCGTCGGTGATGCAAGTGACTGAAAAATTAAAGTTAGAATCATGGGCTTTGCCAGGAATTTTGTCAGGGGGGAGGAAATAGTTTCAGAGGGGGTCAGAATTTTTTTATTGGGGGGAGCAAAGAAAAATCAGTGTTTTAAGGTTTAACTATTAAATTCATTAATAAGAGCACTTGAGCATACATCATACCATAGTACAACTAAAAACGAAAGTTTTTCGTTTCACTACTTTTTCATTCCTTAAAAGTTTTAATTCGAACTAATGGATTATTTGGAAAATGCAAATAGCGATAGTTTAATTATACTTTTACAACATAAAAAATGTATTTTATTCCTTAAAATTAAAAATTTGCTTTTCTCACACCCCTCTGAGAAACGGGGGCAGATTGTTTTTGTTAGTGGAATATATCTTGACACCCTACCACGAAAATTTCTGCTATAAACAGATCATTTGCAGCATTCTTTAAAAGTTTCACCTTTTCCATATTTAATAACCTCTAACGATGTAAATTAAAACTTTTTAAGGATTTTAAAAATGCGAATTATATTTCATTTAGTACCAATCGAACTGAAAAAAGAGTTTTCCAATTTGTCTTAAACCAAAAAGTTCCATTTTTCCACCCACCCTGGGGGTAAAAGATCAACTCATTGTTGCCAGTGCAAACCTCGTGACTTTCATATTCCATCACCAAAATTTCGAATATCGAGTATAAATGCATCATTTGTAATATTCGTTTAAAATTTTGCAATTTTCAAACTTTTCGATCGTTAGAGGGCGCAGTTTTAGCTTTTATGTAATTCAGAAAGTGCGAATCGTAATATTTCATCAATCCTATCCAACTCAAAAAGAATTTTTCTCTGAAAAAAGGAAACTTTTTTTTTGAAGAAAAGAATTTCTTTAAAAAAAAAAGTTGCGGTAGAGAATATAGTGGTAAATCGATAAACGATTTCACCGCATTATTTATAAGAATGGATAACGCTTTTTTGCTGGTTAGATTTATTTACACAAGTGTTGCAATGTGCTATTTACATGGAGCTGAGCACTTTCGACTGTATTCAGCAGTCATCAGGGCGGCGATTAGTTCCATGTTATAGGTGAATTGTTGGTGACAGGTTAAGCAAAAACAATACTTTTTTTTTCTTGCAGACATTTTCGCTGACGAGAGGAAGTTTCAGCATGTTAGTGGAGTAAAAGTCACTAGGGTTGGGTTACCTCTGAGCGGCACTTTGCACACCATGGGCTAAATGGCCAGGTCACATGGACCCCGAAGGCTCAGAAGGTTGGGGGAGGGGACCCACTGGAACAGCTGTTGGGAGACAGATGGTAGCCTCCCGTCAAGGCCATCCAGCGTGTTCTTTAACGTGCACAGGATATGGCTCTCCCGCACACGGGGCCACGGCTTAACGTCTCATCCTACGGACGGCGGCCTTTCCAAGCCCATCGGTGTCCCTACTGACCGTGGACAGGGCGGGGAATTTTTGCGGAGATAAATCTCAACGCTGACCCAGCTGGGACTCGAACCTGGGAACTACAGATTACGAGCCTAGCGCGCTACCGACAGAGCCATCCCCGCCCCAAAGTCACTAGGTAGCAGCAGGGTACTTTGCCGGTATCACTATTACTTGTTTCCCCACCTCCGGGCGTAAAAAGTCAACTGATTGTTACCAATGGAGACTTCACGACCTTCACTTTCCAACCACCTGTATTTTCGATTTATAACATAAATACATCGTTTAGAATTTTGAAAATTTCCACCTTAAGAGTGCACAATATAGCAATTGGGAGATTTGAAAAGTGCTAAGCGTAATATTTCATCAATACCTATTCAACACAAAGGGAATTTATAATTTATCTGTAAAAACAAAAAAGTTTTATATCTACTGACGGACAGACAGACGACAAAGTGAAAACATATCTTTCTTTTTAAAACGACATAAAAAAATGCTTTTGTATTCAAAATGCAGGTAAAAAATGTTTTTCCTATTAATAAATTAAAATAAGTGATATGCTCTGCTGAGGTCCTGCCATCCTCACAGACCTACTATGGCATATAAACTGACATGCTCCTGTCAGACCTCTGGCAAGCAGCTGCTTGAGGGGGTATTTTTTTTATTTTCGAAAACAAAAAAAAAACAGTTACATATCTTTAAGAAATTTTTTTGTTACATTTGGTATTGTTCAACATAAATTAATCTTTCAGTTATTCTCTCAACTACCCCACTTGCTGATGCCCATGGCTAGCGTTTTATAATGAAAGTCGTTAATTGCAAACTGTAAAAGGAGTGACCAGATGTTCCGGTTTTCTTTGAACATCTGGTCACACTACTCCACATCTCTGCATCAATCCCATAAATTCAATATACGATGCCTCTGTAAAGGTAACGATTTAATTTCTGTTCACCATGCCCCAAACCTCTGTCAAGGACAATAATTTCTGAACTCCAGTGGTTTGATGGTTATAGTTTTTTAGTAGTAATTATTCAGAGGTTACATGTAAAAAAATGTAGATTTACGTTCTAGTAGGTTTTTACGACCCTGATCACTTTGTGGTTTTCTCCGACTAGTAAAGAAATATTTATCCATCTCTGTTGGGAACGATTGGCATGGCGCCAGTGAGTTGAAATTCGCAGGTGTGATATAAAAACTTACTGGCTTTGCGTTTTTTTTCACGTGGTTCTTCTAAAACGATGATCTTGCAAAGACTTGTCCATCGGGTTGGACATTAAACTGTGTAAGACAGTCATGCCTTAGGAAATGCTGCAGTTTTTTTTACCAGTTCGCCCTTAACAACTAACTTAAACCGACTTACATTTAACCTAAAACTAAACTAACACTTAACCTAAACCGACTTACTATGACATAGTAATTTAACCCCATTATCTAGCAAAGTACGGTTCAGGAAGAAATCAGCTTGATTCCAAACCAATATATCTTTGCGAAAGCGTAGCTCCATGGGCCACGTAAAGGACCCCTATGAACTTTTAATAGCCCACTAGAGAGTGAACAAGGAATATTGTTGTTGGGGAAAAACGAAGGCAATATTAGTCTAACATAAATTGTGGAAAAGAAGATAAGAAAATAGACGAGAAAGTCACTCTAGAGATTGAAAAAGGAAAGAGTCCGTTTTCTCTTTCGCATCACATCGTTTTTTGCTTTAACAGCTTGCCAACAGGACTTACGTGTGCACTATCAGATATTGACGGAAAAATATTAAAAAAATTGCCTTATTTAATCGAGTAAGAGGACAGCCAAACCTTTCTAAAGTTTGTTACAGGAAAAAATCTCTTAGTAGCCAGGTTAATTTTTTTTATAATTTTTGTTGCATATTCGAAAATTAAGAAATGAGTGTATGGAATATAATATCGGTAAATATTATTCTGAGATATTTGAGATTCTTAATCAATATGATACCATTATTTAATTTCTGTTTGAATTTCACGTCTATTTAGTTGCAAAAGGTATTGCCTAACATAAAAGCTTGAGAGTTTCATTCATGTAATCTTCATACAATATTGGCATATTTCCAGAGTTGAGAATATGACTATCATTTCACTCTTTTCTAAGAGATGCACTCACCATGCCCCATAACGGGTTTTTATGCTGATAATCTTAGAAGGGAGTTTATCCCAACACTTTGTTCATGCTTACAGATGATCGTAGTTATTGGTCTATTTGCGAACAATGAATGTAAAATGATTCTGAAGTTTCTTCAAGGCAAAGAATTCAAGAGCAAGGAACATATCCAAGGAATCCCCTTCCCCAAAATCCCTTCGTCCTGTTCGAACTCTTGAGCTTTTCTACTTGCTTTGGGTTGTTTTACCTCTGAGCGGCACTTTTGCACACCGTGGGCTTAAATGGCCAGGTCACATGGACCCCGAAGGCTCAGAGAAGGTTGGGGACCCACTGGAACGGCTGTTGGGAGACATATGGTAGCCTCCCGTCATGGTCATCCAGCGTGTTCTTTAACGTGCACAGGGTATGGCTCTCCCGCATACGGGGCCACGGCTTAACGCCCCATCCAACTGACGGCGGCCTTTCCAAGCCCATCGGTGTCTCCTACTGACCGTGAGCAGGGCGGAGAATTTTGCGGAGATAAATCTCAACGCTGACCTAGCTGGAACTACCTGCTTTGAAATCCGAAACAGGTGTCTTTTCATAATTTTATGTTAGCCACATGTTATATGGTTGACACTAAATACAGATTAAAAAAACAACTAACATTCCATTTCATATAGGATATCATTTTAACCTTTCGTGTCCGGTGGGGTAAGGGGCGGGGGGTGCTCAGTCGGTAGCGCGCCAGGCTCGTAATCTGCAGTTCCCAGGTTCGAGTCCCAGCTGGGTCAGCGTTGAGATTTATCTCCGCAAAATTCTCCGCCCTGCCCACGGTCAGTAGGGGACACCGATGGCCTTGGAAAGGCCGCCGTCCGTCGGATGGACGTTGTGGTGAGACTCCATCTCCCCGTGTGTGGGAGAGCCATACCCTGTGCACGTTAAAGAACACACTGGATGACCATGACAGGAGGCTACCATCTGTCTCCCAACAGCCGTTTCAGTGGGTCCCTTCCCCCAATTTTTTCTGAGCCTTCGGGATCGATGTGACCTGGCCATTTAGTCCATGGTGTGCAAAAAAGTGCACTCAGAGGTAAAACATCCGACCGGTGGAGTATTTTAGTAATTGGTAAACCGTATTAAAGTCATTCTCTGACCCGCTTCCCACTCCTGAAACCAAAATCTGGGTACGGGCCAGTGAAAAAGCACTTCAAGAAGTGTCAATGTCGCATATTGTAGTAGTTCTAAACAAGCATTTTCATGATTCTGTGTTTTCAAATCAATATAGATGTTTTTGATTGTAGATCATAGTTTCATGGTATCAGTTCAGGCCATTGTGTTTTATTCGATTTCTCACGGTCGTTGTCTACAAATAACTTACTTTATTAAAGGTAGCATTCACAATTTTCGTGAAGAGTGAGTCGGGAATTTGCTGTTATCGAAAATTCCAGTGGATCTCTGACCATGGACTCTAGACCAGTCATGAGGACAGCTGCCTTATAGTTTTTATGTCTTGCCACTGTAAAATCCTCACCGAGTGTTGTGTGAGGAGTGGGGCTGAAAGATGACAGAATAGAAAGGGAGCATTAGTTCGCATAAAGTAAAATGCAATCACAGTTTGTTTTCTGGCGGTCTAGCGACTGTTTCCTTTCAGAATTCATTATTCTTATAAATCAGGGGTCGGGGATCGGCGGCTTTGAGCACTAAAAGTGGCTCTTGACGCTTTTTGGTTCAACATTCAACTCTGAAATTTTTTAATGATTTTCATTAGAAACAAATACAAAGCAGGTTGGCAGATGATAGTTTGAAAGCAGTGATGTTTTCAATTAATCCAGATTGTTTGTCTCGGTTAGCCAAATTTGATTAAGCTGGTCAAGAAGATTCAAATGTCACGTTGATAATCTTTTTTATCTAATTTTCAAAGAAAACGAGATAATAGTTTCGCTTTGTCTGTCTGTCTGTCCGTCCGTCTGTAGACATCGAACTTTGTTTACAGAGATAAATTAAAAATTCTTTTTGTGTTGGATAGGTATTGATGAAATATTACGATATGCACTTTCCCAATCTCTATAAAGATATAATTACGCCCTCTAGCGGTGGAAATTTTTGAATTGCCAACAATGAGTTGTACGTAGACTCAGAGGGGGTGGGAAACGCACCTTTTTAGTTTTAGCAGATAATTGTTTTTTGAGATAAATGAAAAATTCCTTTTGGGTTAGATAGGAATTGATAATATATTATGATTCACACTTTTTAAATCTTCCAGAAACCATAATTGCGCTCTCTAACGGTGGAAAAATTTGCAAGTTCCAAAATTTCAAACAAATATTGCAAACTTATTTAAGCTAGAAATTTTAAATTTTGGTGGTGGAATGTGAACTCTATGACGTTTCCATTGGAAACAATGAATTAATCTCTTAGACCCAGGGTGGGTGGGAAAACAGTTTTTTGTTTTAGCAGATAACTGTTCGTATTTAGAGATAAATGAAAAAAAATTTTAGGATTAGATAGGAATTGATAAAATATTATGATTCGCACTTTCGTAATCTTTCAAACACTATAAATGCGTCCTCTAACGGTGAAAAAGATCGAAAATTCTAAAATTTCAAACTAATATTGCAACGATGTAATAAAGATAGAAATATGAAATTTTGGAGATGGAATGTGAACGTCATGAAGTTTCGATTGGAAACAATGAAAATGATATTAGAAAACTGTTTTTTAATTTGATTGGTACTAATGAAATATAATTCACATTTGTCAAACACCTAGTAGTTTTAATATATATATCTGTACAGATCACTAAATAAATATGAAACGGTAGAGCTGTTATCGATTTTTACAAATAATATGATAGTGTTTAGAGATATTCCACTGACAGCAATAATTTATTCACTTTTCTGAGTGAGATGTGGGAAGTGCAACTTTTTAGATTTAAGAATTAAAAAAACGAATTTTTTAATTCTTAAAATAGGCATTTTTTTCCCTTTTAATCTACCTTTTTTTTGTTATGTAGTAGGGTGTGGGGGAGACAAGAGATCCATAGTCCCTTAAGACAAGAGATCCATAGTCTTAAGAAGGTTAATAACCAGAATAGAAATGATAAAATGTTTGAGATATATATATATCTTATCCATAACATTTTGAAAGACTAATGGAATAGAAGAGAATAAATCCGGAATTTATATACTAGATTGATGTTCCGATTCACTCACTGAAATTTTAATCATTAATATTTTCTTTTTTCTAATACAGCTTGGCATCAATGTTAACATTATACGGAACAACAAATGTAGTTTTGGAAAATATCCAGGTTTAAATTTCGAACATAATTCCTCTTCAAGGCTTTGACTACAGCTGATAAGAATAGTGAAATCCGAAAAGAAATAAACGGTGCAAGTTTGTGTGGAACAAGAAGTGATTGCATTTCATTGTGCACTAAACTATCCTTTCGCCCTTATCATTCCGCACACTCACTCCCCTGAGGAGGATTACCCAGTGGTAAACTACAATGCAATTAAAGCTGTCCCCTGCAACCCCCCGCACATATTTTAAGCCTGTCTACTCTAAAACTGGGATTCTCCAACTGCCAAGTTCCGATGGAAAAGGACTACAGTTGGTTTTGAATAAGTCAAGGCCAGTAGAAACGATATAAAAATAAATAAATAAATACCCCCTCAAGCAGCTGCTTGCCACAGAGGTCTGACAGGAGCCTGTCAGTTTATATGCCACAGTAGGAGATATGAGAGGATGGCAGGACCTCAGCAGAAAAACGACACACACACATCCATGCCTAATACCGGGGCTCGAACCCAGGTCCCTTAGATCAGTAGCCAAGCGTGCTAACCACTCGGGAACGATATAGGAAAGAAAAATGTGTGTGTGTAGGGGGGGGGAGTCGGTGACTGGATCGATCCGGAACACTATTTCAATATATTTTTTCGTTTTAATGAGGTTTGTTTTAAGCTCTTGCAAAATATGTCGGTATACAAGTTAATTTTTTTTCGCCTTCGTTCAGGTTATAAAAAAACTCACTTGGGGAGGGTACAGGATCCTTTTGGCACCCCCTCTCCCCTAAATTCGGCCCTCTGATGATAATATATTGAAACTTGTTAATGTGATTAAAAACTCAAAGTATTCTGTGTTGGTATCTATACAGTATTATATGTTGCATTCAGTTGTGATAAGAACTAGAGTATTTATTTGCAGACTTAGTAGGAAACGAATTCAAATAGTAACAAATGGCAAACTGAGTGTTCTCGTACCAGATAATCTGTTAGTCGAGTCCATTGTCCCTCTCTGACTGATGCAGGAGCTAATAGATTTGTTCGAGCTTTCTATCAGAAGGTCAGAGTAGATGACGGAGCGATTACGCAAGTTTTCTTTGCCAAAAGAATATCCCACCGTCGATGACTCATTCTTTCTTGCACGCGTCTCTCTTCTGAGAAGGTTGCGTGTTCGTGGAAATTACTTGTCTCGGTTAATCCAAGGGAAGCACCGGACTTGTGTAAGCGCGTTGATTCATCAGTTCTCCTAAAGCAAGTAGTTTCTGATTAAGCTCAGTGTTTTAGGCATGAGTGTATCGCGTGAGGTGGGGGGAATTTCTACCCAAGAAAACGATAACTAGGTTTCTTGACCGAATTCAGATTATTGCAATAGATTTTTAATTAGAACAATTATTTCTATTCTATTAAACATATGTAATTGTTTAAATGTCTTCAATGGATTTAACAAGTTGGTTTGGGTTGTTTTACCTCTGAGCTGCACTTTTTTTTCACACAACGGATTTAAGGGCGATCACAAAGGCTCATAAAAGGTTAAGAAAGGGGATTTATTGGGCTGTTATTAGGAGACACGTGGAAGCCTCCCGTATAACGTCCACAGGGTTACAAGCTCACGGATCACGACTTAAAGTCTGATAGTGTCCCCTTTCTCAGAGAGGCAGAATGAGCGTTAGCAAAGAAAATTCTGAACGCAAGCACAGTTGGGACTCGAACATGAAAATAATCAGATTACAAGACCGGCACGGTACTGACAGATTTATGAGACTAGTTCCAAGTAGAAAGAAATCGTATAATTCTGCCAATGTTTTCTGGTGTATTTCATAGAGCAGAAGCTTTTAGTTCATTGCTAACATGAATATTGAAAATTATTCGAATTCAGGACATTAATAGTGTTGCATTGTACGTACGTCACGAACGTCCGTTGCAACCGTCTGATAATCTAACTATTCTGATAATAGGCGATCAGCTATTCATCAGAGCGAGCATAGTCGTCCAAACGTTAGCTTACAGTTAAAATCTGAATCGTAAATTACCCCTCTAGCCACCCTTTTGCACTGGAAATCTAGCAGCAGCCCTTCAGTATAAATTACCATAGTCTATAAATAGTATCTGGAAGGAAGGAGAGATCTTAACAGAAAGATAGCATGCTTCAGAAAAGAGACATCCATACTTAGACATAATTTGAATCAAGTAGCTTTTTTGCACTTCAGCACTCCAACCTCGTCCACAAGGATGACTGGTATGCAATAAATCGTAACTACATTTTATCTTAATATTGTATTTGAAGATAGCAAAATTTCGTTCGCATAAGACAAAATCTATAACAGTTCCAGTTACAGGGGCTAGATCGAATAGAATGGCATCAGACTATATTGGAGAAGTTAAATAATGAATGACAGTGTCATTTATAGGCGCATATGATGTATGAATTTGGGATTTCACACAATACGCTTTGTATTCACAGTACAACGCCACCTACTTTACATATGAAAAATTAACGACTGAAATTAAGACAATACATAGAGTTCGTGTATGCCAGTAAAAGACTAAACACGTATGCCTAAGAAGCTTTATATTCCAGCCGACTGTTTTAAAAGGTGAACCCATTAAATTTTTCAGGCTTCCGTCCATATTTAAAGAAATCTATGTGCAGTTATAATGCAGATTCACACAAACCTCATTTGGGCTTTGTTGATAAATTATAAAAAGTTACATTATTTATTCAGAACATAATTTATATTCCCAGAGGAATTAAAGGAGTTGAAAACCGAAAAGATGATACTAAAATAATTACTGTGAATAGATAAGAAGCTAAGACTGAATCACATTTCTTCATACCGTGAAGTACTTTATTTCATGCCTGAGATTAATCAAGTCAGACACTTAAAAATCCAAGAGATAAAATCGTAACCTTTTATTGCAAAAATTTGCAATTATAATTACAATAGCGGCAGGTCATTCACAATACTATCAGCGCACACCAACCATTAAGTGTTAGCAGAAACATTTCTTTGGGGCAGCGGTATTTTACGATTACCAAGGGAAGTGGAGTGACAAAAAAATGCCTTTTTATGAATTTTCAGTAAAAAAATAAATACCCCCTTAAGCAGCTGCTTGCCACAGAGGTCTGACAGGAGCCTGTCAGTTTATATGCCACAGTAGAAGATCTGAGAGGATGGCAGGACCTCAGCAGAAAAACGACACACACCCATGCCTAATCCGGGGCTCGAACCCAGGTCTCTTAGATCAGTAGCCAAGCGTGCTAACCACTCGGCCACTTTGGGGAGTATAAATTATGGGTTGGGTTGTTTTACCTCTGAGCGGCACTTTTTTGCACACCATGGGCTAAATGCCAGATCTCAAGGACCCCGAAGGCTCGGAGAAGGTTGGGGGAGGGGACCCACTGGAACAACTGTTGGGAGACAGATGGTAGCCTCCCGTCAAGGCCATCCAGCGTGTTCTTTAACGTGCACAGGATATGGCTCTCCCGCACACGAGACCACGGCTTAACGTCCCATCCGACGGACAGCGGCCTTTCCAAGCCCATCGGTGTCCCCTACTGACCGTGGGCAGGACGGGGAATTTTGCGGAGATAAATCTCAACGCTGACCCAGCTGGGACTCGAACCTGGGAACTACAGATTACGAGCCTGGCGCGCTACCGACTGAGCCATCCCCGCCCCATATAAATAAATTATGGTGTATTTTTAGTATTACTATTTACTTCCATAAAGTCACTTTCTTTAACAGTTTTGTTTTTACCTTCAAAATGGAAATGGAGCTCTTTTTCCGTACAAAATAATAATATCGAAATTAAAAAAAAAACCTGTCTTCCTATATGCACTCTAAAGAGTAGAAAATATACCTAAAACATATCGATGGTGCAATCCAGTCACTGAATTCGTATTCACTTCAAAGGAAGATAGGTCGCCGTCAATCTTGTTCAATAGGTAAATCGGCACCCTATTTTCCTTTGAAGTGAATCCGAAATTAATTGACTGATACGTTTTTGGTTTATTTTCGATACGTTTTTGGTTTATTTTCTACTTTTAAGTCGCATATGGAATGGTTGTTTTTTAATTTATATTTTTTTTCTTTGTCATTAAAAACGCATTCATAAACTTGCATTCGATATATGATTCATAAACATCGACCACATTTTTCCTTCCCCCTTTTTTGGGGGTGGTAGTGGTGTTTGAGGTAGCTTTTAACATTGGAGACGTCACAAACTTTAAGTTGAGATATAACTTGTTAAGGTAGATCTCCCTAAATTTCCTGGGGCGGGGTTGGCTCAGTCGGTAGCGCGCCAGGCTCGTAATCTGTAGTTCCCAGTTTCGAGTCCCAGCTGGGTCAGTGTTGAGATTTATCTCCGCAAAATTCCCCGCCCTGCCCACGATCAGTAGGGGACACCGATGGGCTTGGAAAGGCCGCCGTCCGTCAGATGGGACGTTAAGCCGTGGCTCCGTGTGCTGGAGAGTCATACCCTGTGCACGTTAAAGAACACGCTGGATGGCCTTGACGGGAGGCTACCATCTGTCTCCCAACAGCTGTTCCAGTGGGTCCCCTCCCCCAACCTTCTCTGAGCCTTCGGGGTCCCTGTGACCTGGTCATTTAGCCCATGGTGTGCAAAAAAGTGCCGCTCAGAGGTAAAACAACCCAACGTTAAAGAACACGCTGGATGGCCTTGACGGGAGGCTACCATCTGTCTCCCAACAGCTGTTCCAGTGGGTCTCCTCCCCCAACCTTCTCTGAGCCTTCGGGGTCCATGTGACCTGGCCATTTAGCCCATGGTGTGCAAAAAAGTGCCGCTCAGAGGTAAAACAACCCAACCCTAAATTTCCGTCGAATTTTGTGCGGAGGAGGGAATGATGAAGAGCATAATTTGAAGTAGTCTACGATAGCCCTTACGTAAGCTTTCATTTAACACCTAACTCGAACTGTAGGGCTTCGCATTCGAAACATATAGTAGAAGAATGTATTTCAAATTTATCCATTGTAGGGGAGAAGAAATCCAGGAGGGGGATATTTTTATTACCTACAGCATTTCCCACATCACAAGCTTTCATTTGAATTACAATTTGTTATGTTCAGCCCTCGCGTTCCGAAGATATAGCGGAACAATCGTTTTCATATATCTCCTTTTGGGGGGGGGGAGAAAGCATGGGGGTAAATATTTTATAGCTTATGACACACCCCGCGTCACAAGCTTCATTTGACGCATAGCTTGTTACTTTCGGTACTCTCGTTCTAGAGATATGGCTCAACAATCGTTTTCATATTTCCTTTACGGGGGGAAGAAAGCATTGGGGTGTCAATTTTTTTAGTCTATAACACTCCCCGCGTCACAAGCTTTCATTTGACACATGAATCATTAAATTTGTCCGTCGCATTCCAAAGATATGGTGGAATAACTGTTTTGACAAATTCGTAAACTAAGCAATAGGAAGACAGGTAAAAACCTTTTACAGCAAAATATGAAAGTTCCCGAGATCAGCAGTTAACAGTCGCTAGAATAGTTAAGAAGGTATCACTTTTCATCATTGAAGAGTGGATAGTACTCTGCATGGGTCAGTGTCACACTTGTTACTAAGGCATTCAATAAGTTTATTTCAATTAAGCGATATATGATCGCACAGAATATCATGAGTGTGAAATGAATAGTGATAATTAGATAGAATCTGCATTTCATAAAGAAAACAGTTCCGCTTAAGACTGAATTTAATTGAAGTAAACCGAAAATCATTTTTAGAATGAAGGGTAGTTTTTAAATTAATCGAAAAATTGTCTTGAGCCATGTGAAATATTAACAGTTACCTCCTGATAAAATGTATGGAGGTCAAGATTGGTTCACTTGGTATCTACAGAGTGACATTAGATGTATTTTACTATTGACGCGGGTAATTCTGTGAATTAGATTCCTTTTTAGCCATTATAAAAAGAGAACTTGATCTGTGACAGGTAGCTCAGTGGACAGAGCACCCGACATGTTATCAGGAGGTTATAAATCGCGTGTATCCCACCCTGACTCAAAATAATTTTTCTGTCTACTTAAACGAAAAATGATGGGCTTGGAAAGGCCGCCGTCCGTCGGATGGGACGTTAAGCCGTGGCCCCGTGTGCGGGAGAGCCATACCCTGTGCACGTTAAAGAACACGCTGGATGGCCTTGACGGAAGACTACCATCTGTCTCCCAACAGCTGTTCCAGTGGGTCCCCTCCCACAACCTTCTCTGAGCCTTCGGGGTCCATGTGACCTGGCCATTTAGCCCATGGTGTGCAAAAAAGTGCTGCTCAGAGGTAAAATAACTCAACGTTAAAGAACACGCTGGATGGCCTTGACGGGAGGCTACCATCTGTCTCCCAACAGCTGTTCCAGTGGGTCCCCTCCCCCAACCTTCTCTGAGCCTTCGGGGTCCATGTGACCTGGCCATTTAGCCCATGGTGTGCAAAAAAAGTGCTCTCAGAGGTAAAACAACTCAACGTTAAAGAACACGCTGGATGGCCTTGACGGGAGGCTACCATCTGTCTCCCAACAGCTGTTCCAGTGGGTCCCCTCCCCCAACCTTCTCTGAGCCTTCGGGGTCCATGTGACCTGACCATTTAGCCCATGGTGTGCAAAAAAGTGCCGCTCAGAGGTAAAACAACCCAACCTAAACGGAAAATTTAACATTTTAATTAAAAGCACAAAAACGTATGTAGATACGGCATCGAGTGTGGTTATGTCACCTCTGCCAATGCCCATGATGTGAACAAAGAGAAATGCAAATTTTTTTGTATTACATATAATTGGCATTTCCATCGGTAATATTCGTTATTATTGAAGTTGTTCGGTTTAGACCCTTTGCGTTCTTTCATGATTTTGGTGTGTTTTGTTGTTTGAGAATATTTTGTTTCTTGATCATTGAGCAGCAAGATGAAACGTTTAATAAAAAAAAAGCACATTTTTAGATGAATAGCGTCTTGCTTGCGCACTGGCCCGTGTTTTGTCAATGGCTTGTGACGAGGCTACAATCTCTAACGAAATCTTCCACAAATTGGCTTTCAGGAATTAACTCGGACGCAAAACAACCACGCAAATGCATATCCACCAAAGAGAATGAAACAGCAGAAACGATTCTGAATAAATTACACCCCAAAAAAGAATTATTGCCTCATTTTATTCTTCCATAATTTTTTTTTATAATTATTAAAACTAGTTAAATTTTGCATATGTGTACAAGGGGCATAGCAAAATTGAAGCTGTCCTGTTGACCAACTTACCTTAGAGTAAGTAGTTGGATATTTTTATCGCTGAGAGGCATTTTTTTTTTGCATACAGTGGGCTAAATGGGCAAGTCGCAAGGACCCCAGAAAATATTTGGGGAAATGGAACCCTCTGGACAGCTGTTAGGAGTATGGCCACGGCTTAATGTCCCAGCTGATGGACGGCGGGGACGTTCTTACGAGGGCAGAACGTATTAGCGGAGATAAATCCAGAAAAAGTAGTCAAAACGCTACTATATTTTGCATCTTCTGTAAAATTAATATGAAGAAAAATTTTATTTTCCGAATAAAATTCTTTTTTTACTTTCACTTTTAATGTATATCTTATTCGTAGGAATACAAGTATTTGAAGGGCCACACAATGATAAATCAACCAAAATCCAAACATTTTAATTAATAAATCTGCTGGTTTATAGTTTCTTTTTACTTTTTCTAATTTGCAAAGATTTAGTAACAAATGATTAAAATATGAAACGTATCATAAAAGTACATATTAAAGATAAGTTTGGGCCCGGACCAAACTCGGGAGGCGTCGGGCTCAGTTATAATTAAACCTCGGTTCCAATTTTGCTTGCAATTGTGGAAAAAGAAAAATAAGCGATTTACTTTTATTATGAATTAAACATTTTAGTGATTCTTGATTCAAATTAATAAACTCTTTTCAGCTTTTGATTTAATTTTTGGGGTATTGTTTTTATCAATAAATCTCTCTTAGTTGGGACGGCCAGTTGGTAGAACTCCAAACTCTTCAACTGGTATTTCCAGGTACGTATCCCAACTGTTCCAGCGTTGAGATTTGCTTCTTCTATCCCACATCCTGCCCTCGGTGAGAAATTCCTTTCCTCTGATGGGATGTTAAGCCGTGGCTCCGTGTGTAGGACAGCTACACCTTGTGCGTTAAATAATACGCTAGATGAGCTTCACAAGAGGCTTCCATCTGTCCAATAGTGGTCCAGTGTTCCCATCCTATACCTAACTTTGGGCACTTGGAGATCTTTGTGACATGGTCATTTAGCCAGTTTGTGTGCACAAAAGTGCCGGTCATAGGCAGGGGCGTCGAGAGCTAACGCAAGCCACGATGCAGAGTGTATGACCATTTTCCTGTGTTCAGATGCAGTATGAGGGTTTAAAATGCAACAAATTATTTCTGAAAAAAGACTACACTATATATTTTCAATACATATAGTAATCTTAAATAGCTCAAACAATTAATAATATAACATATAAAATTTTGTCGTGAAAAGTACACATCATACCGATATGCCCTGTCTTGCCCCTTGAAGAATTGGGGACCCGGGTACTCTAGATCCCCCCCCCCCCCCCCTCACTCTCATCGGGCCTTCTCAGAGGTAAAACAATTCAGTTCTGTAGTAACCTAGCTGACATAACCACGAGGTCGCGGGGTTGGCTCGGTCGGTATCGGGCAGACTCGTAACCTGAAGTCCCCAGGTTCGAGTCTCAACTATGCCTGCGCTGAGATTTATCTCTTCTAAACCCCCGTTGTGCCCTCGATGAGAAAAGATAAACCGAAAAGGAACGAAAGGCTGCCGTCCATCGAATGCAACGTTAAGCGTGGTCTCATGTGCAAGAGAGCCACATCCTATACACGTTAAAAGCCCACTAGATGACCTGACATTATTTTCAGGTTTTTTTTCATGGCTGTATTTTTTGTTCTTTGTACGCAATATTTTAATTAAAATACTAGATTTTAGTTGTAGGAACAAAGTTTAGGTATTTATTAAATGTTCAATTCTTACTGCTCTGTTTGAACTCAAGAGTGTAGGTAAAACTCAAATCTGAGAGGACACAAAAGTTTGCCTGCTGGAACATTAGCTAACTTTTTAACCATCATCTCACTTAAGACTATATATCCAGTCAAAGAATGTTTGGTTGCAGTTTAAGAAATCTTGATTAAGAGCAGAGTTTAAATCATGGGAAAATAAGTACAGGAATCCAGTATTTCTGTCTTTCAGGGGAGGGGTCAGTCGGTAGCGTGCCAAGCTCGTAATCTGTAGTTCCCAGGTTCAAGTCCCAGCTGAGTCAGCGTTGAGATTTATCTCCGAAAAATTGCCCGCCCTGCCCACGGTCAGTAGGGGACACCGATGGGCTTGAAAAGACCGCCGTCCGTCGGATGGGACGTTAAGCCGTAGCCCCGTGTGCGGGAGAGCTATATCCTGTGCACGTTAAAGAACACGTTGGATGGCCTTGACGGGAGGCTACCATCTGCCTCCCAACAGCTGTTCCAGTGGGTCCCCTCCCCCAACCTTCTCTGAGCCTTTGGGGTCCATGTGACCTGGCCATTTAGCCCATGGTGTGAAAAAAGTGCCGCTCAGAGGTAAAACAACCCAACCCTGACTTTCAGGGAAAGTTTATCTGACTTTAGGAACAACTGCCACTTTGCATTGCATACAAACACGATGGGAAGTGACTGTCTGTCTCCAACAGCTGTCCAGTGGGTCTCCATCCCCCAACCTTCTCTAAGCGCTTGGGGTCCTTGTAACCGGGCCATTTAACACATTATGTGCAAAAGAAATACCGCAGATAGGTAAAACAACTTAATTAGGATTACAACAAACTTTGAAAGCAGCCATGTTGAGTAAAAAAAAAGTTTGCACCCCAACTTATCGAAATGACTTATTCCAACGTATTTGAGATTACAGCAGAGATCTAATTATTCAGAAGTTGCTTAATAATACCGCGGCTTTTCTGTTTGCTGTCGCATTAGATCATAAGTGAGAAATAGCGGCGGAACTAGAGCTTAAAGATTGATGCCTATTCATCTTTCATCTTCATGTAAGCGGAACTGACAGTTCCAAAAAGTGTGGCAAAAGCCAAATTAAGATGATGCTGTTTATAAGTAATAGTAAACTCGACTCTAATAGCTATCACGCCTCACTGCAATTCAAAGTGTTCAATTTTTTCAAACTCCATGTTCATATTGTAAAAATAAAGTAAAAAAAAACTTTGCCATGCGATTTCAAAAAATACGTTATGCAATTATGCTATTTTCTACCCATAGCAATTGTCTTAATGATTTGATAACCACAAATTCTGAGTGAATATCTATGGCGTAAGTAACTGCAATTGTCATTGAGCCCCTCAAATGATTCTGACCAACATTGTGCGTGGCACTAAAAAAAGACAGCAAGGATCAATTTTACTTCACTTTTAGTTAATGTCAGTTATGTGTGCTGTATATTGTTTGTTTCCTGTATGAATAGGTGTGAAACTTTATTTAGAGCTAATTATTCAGCATTTACATCTACATTATGTATCGCGCGCCAGCCGAAATAATTGCCTCTTCCGGTTAATGATTATAATTGCAGGGACTAGTTCATTCCTTTGGGAACTGTCTATGATACTGGGTTTGCTTTAGTGATAAATATTTAACTATACAATCCTTTGCAAAATGCGGTTTCATTGACTAACTGGCATCGGCAGAAAAAAATTCGGAGGGTTTAGAAAGTAATGTTATACCTCGCGCGAATCGGCCAGTTAAATATAGCCGCTTTTTGAAGGCATATTTAATTTCGGTGTTCAGTTGAAATATTTGTTCTAACCCCAATGTCGGGAGAGAAAGAAGAGACTGCTAGGATTGGAAAGATCGTCATCCATCGAATGGTACCATCTCCAGTGGGTATCCATCCCCCTACCTTCTCTAGCGCAGACATGCAGGACAAATTTTGGGGACAATAAATTGACCCAAACATTTAATTAAACAGGTTAAAAGATCATTAACTCTAGTAGACTATATATCTAGACTAGTATCTAGTATCTAGTATAGTAGGGACGCACTGCACCCCTACTATACTAGATAGGTTGTTTTAATGTTTTAATCAAATTTTTTTTTTTTTTTTTTTTTGGGGGGGGGGGTTGTAGACTGTTATAAATATTCCAGCTTTCATAGTTCTTTGAACAAATATTGCTTAAAATCGAGATTTAGATAGATTTGATTGAGATCTTTATTTTATCTTCAGATATTTTTTATTAAAAAACGTGTTGAAGAAATTATTGATCTCTGAATGCGATTTTTTATTGATAGCATGGAACAGTTTACATTTTTCTATTCACTATCTGTTCATTGTAATAAACTGACTCTTTGAGGGCTGCTCATCCGCAATGCCCCCGCTTGAATCGATTTTCGGTGGTTAAAACGGCTCCTCCATTTTTTCGTCGGTTCAATCGGATAATCGAGGTTTTTCTGTATAGTATACATTTTCACTTTTTAATGGTTTTGAAACGAAATTATTGTTAATCAGAATAATATATAAAAGCATTTGTTGGCAGTGTAATCCGTAACTAGGGAGCTTATATCCCTGTAAATATCGTTAACTTATTTAAATAGGAGAGTTTTCAAACTTTCATTCGAGAAAAAACATTTCAAATCCGTGCATGTGAAGTGCAATGGCGTCACTTCAAGATGATTAAAACGTCTACCAGTATACCACGGTTAGAATTTTCGCTATTATAACTGGAAAAGAAAATGGTTCCAGTGAGTCAGCTGAACCAGGACTCAGTGCTCGATGAGGCCCGTGCTTGACACTTATTATATTTATTATTTATTGCGAATGATCTTTAATCGATAAAAAAAAGTGCAATTCACTTCTTAAGACCAGTAAGACACTAAAATGTTTTCCCAAAAAACATTTTTAAGAAGGGGGACCGGTAAAGAAGTCTCGCACCAGGGCTCAGTATCAACTTGCTACTCTACTGCAAAAGGCACTGCTTATAGGAGTGAAAAACGAGGAGGGACACAACTGTGTCTATGGGCTCATGCTTAAAATAATGCTTTTGTTTTTAGGTACAACTAGGCCACATTAAGTAAGATGGAGATTGAAAACTCTTGTTAGAAAATTGTGCCTTTAGGACAAATCTCAGCATTTAAAATGTTCGTATTTTATTTTTCCATTTTGTATGCATAACAATGCTTTCTTTGTTAAATTCAGTTAACTTCTGTTGAAGATACAGTGTATGTTAGTTCCCTATTTTCACGGGGGGGGGGGGGGGGCTCAGTCGGTAGTGCATCAGGCTCGTAATCTGCAATTCCCAGGTTCGAGTCCCAGGTCGGCCATCGTTGAGATTTATCCGCAAAACTCCCCACCCTGCCCACGGTCAGTAGAGTTACACCGATGGACTTGGAAAGGTCGCCATCAGATAAGCCATGGCTCCGTGCGCGGGAGAGCCATGCCTTGTGCACGTTAAAGAACACGCTGGATGGCCTTGATGGGAGGCTACCATCTGTCTCCCACAGATGTCCAGGTCACACCTCCCCCTGTCTTCTCGGTGTCCTTGTGACCTAGCCATTTAATTCATTGTGTGCAAAAAAAATGCCACTCAAAATTAAAACAACCCAATCCTATTTTCACTACCGTATATGAATAGCTAAGCTGCAGATAATATGGACCATTAACCTCCAAACAATTTTCGTAAGTGGTAGGCATTAAAGTATCAAAAGTTTGAAAAAGTTCGGATGTTGAAAGTCGGCAGGGATTAGCTGAATCAGCAGCGCTGCGAATCTGCGTCACTGAATCAAAATTTGGTGCGACAAATTTCGATTCAGTGACAAAAAAAAACACCATAGTTAGACATTCCCAGGTTCGTCCCCACTGTGTCTGCCGGGTTGAATTTTTACTCTAACCTCCGCTCTGCTCTCGGTGAGAAAGGGGATGCAAATGAGCTTGGAAAGGCTCATTGGCATCTGTCAAATGGTACATTACGCCATTCCCGTGTACAAGAGAGAGATACCCTGTGCATGTTAAAGAACATGCAGGATGGCCTTGACGAGAGTTTTCCATCTGTCTCGTAACAATTGTCCAATGGATATCCTCCCCGACTTTCACTTCTTGGGATCTTAGTCATTGAGCCTATCCTGTGAATAAAAATACCGCTTAGAAGTAAAATAAATCCAATTCATCTTAAACGGAAAATGAATTATTAGTTATTAAACCAACAAATTAATAAAATGAAATGTGACAAGTAGTTCCCTTAATTACAGAACTGCAGATTAGCATCCTTGTATATATAATTAGCTCAAATTTTATGACACACTTCGAAAGTTTAATGTTTAAAGACTTTAAATAAACGAAATAAGAAGATATGACTTTAGTGTCATAGTATTTAAATAATGTTTAACATATTTATTTTATGGACTATTAGTAAAGAGTTCTCTGACTCCGTGCAATAAACCTGGTAACCCCACAAATTGAAAAGAGTTATATTTAAATAGGGTTTTTAATATTACTTTACGAATGAAAAAAAAATTACATGCTCTTAAACAGTACACATCTGTTAATATAAAAAGCGTACTCTTTTTAAAGCTATGGAAGAGTATAATTGTTCCAACTTTAGTCTTATAACTCAAAACTTCATTAGTGTGAGTTACGGGGTCATGTACGGAAATACAGAGTTATGCTGAAATTCTGTGCAATTAATATTATGCAATAAATTCGTCTTTTTCTGAGTTATTGAGAGCTACACAGAACCTGCCTAGAGCCTATTCGATTCGGCTCGGCTGTCTGAAACCTCTGATATAGATCATTAATAACATTAACTGTGGGCTGTATTGCCAGTTTTCACGCTTCATATTTTTATTATTTGAAGCAATCGATTCGTGAGTTCTTTGCTCATCCATGAATTGTTGACATATCTATTTTAAGCGAAGAGCTCGATATATGAATAGTGTTCTAAATCTGATTGTCCTGGTAAGAATTGGGCATATTCCCAGGGCCAAACATGTAAAGTATTTACACGTTAAGCATTGCCTAGGGGGCGCCAGCATTCTGGAGTTAAATCTTATTTCTTCACATAAAAAGAAATATTGCATCCTTTTTAACTGGGGCGGGGGTGGCTCAGTCGGTAGCGCGCCAGGCTCGTAATCTGTAGTTCCCAGGTTCGAGTCCCAGCTGGGTCAGCGTTGTGATTTATCTCCGCAAAAATTCCCCGCCCTGCCCACGGTCAGTAGGGGATACCGATGGGCTTGGAAAGGCCGCCGTCCGTCGGATGGGACGTTAAGCCGTGGCCCCGTGTGTGGGAGAGCCACACCCTGTGCACGTTAAAGAACACGCTGGATGGCCTTGACGGGAGGCTACCATCTGTCTCCCAACAGCTGTTCCAGTGGGTCCCCTCCCCCAACCTTCTCTGAGCCTTCGAAGTCCATGTGACCTGGCCAAGGTGTGCAAAAAAGTGCCGCTCAGAGGTAAAACAACCCAACCAATCCTTTTTAACTGTCAGAAGGGTAAAAAAAACTACTTGCAAGGATGCATGTTTTAAGAGCTGTTAAATGCACCGGTCTCTCGTGGGAAACTAAAGTATACTCTTAATAAATATGGATTGTGATAACATTTTTGTTCACAGAGCAAAAAACAAGGTAGAAAAATATTTAAAAATCCACATTTTTTTATATATGTTACTGTATCACTGAATGTTTTAAATTCTGTATCGAATTGATTTTTATGGAAATTGTATTATTTTCGTTTAAATCTCACATTTATTTCAATTATATTTTTTCCCACATTTATGGTTGCAGTATAAATTAAACAAATTTATAATAAGGTTTTGTAAAAGAAAAATACAGAAGAAATGACGGCGTGTAAGGAGACAGTTTCGCTGTGTGTGCCTAATAAAAATAAATAATAAATACCCCCCTCAAGCAGCTGCTTGCCACAGAGGTCTGACAGGAGCCTGTCAGTTCATATGCCACAGTAGGAGATCTGAGAGGATGGCAGGACCTCAGCAGAAAAACGACACACACACATCCATGCCTAATCCGGGGCTCGAACCCAGGTCCCTTAGATCAGTAGCCAAGCGTGCTAACCACACGGCCACGGGACGGCTAAAATAAATACCCCCTCAAGGGTCTGCCACAGAGGTCTGACAAGAGCCTGTCAGTTTATATGCCAGAGTAGAAGGTCTGTGAGGATGGCAGGACCTCAGCAGAAAAACGACACATACATCCATGCCTTACCCGGGGCTCGAACCCAGGTCCCTTAGATCAGTAGCCAAGCGCGCTAACCACTCGGCCACGGGACGGGGTGAGTTGAAATGTAAGACCGACCTTCACATTACGTTATATTTTGTCGTAAAAGAATAGGACATATCCCGTAATATTTGGTCAAGAATATATTTCAACATCTGTTATGAGAAATTTCGCCAAATATCGTAGTGTAAGCCTCTATAATGATCAGTTCCACCGCCTTATTGAGTTTGGTTCCTTTTTGGAGAATTTAAATTGAGGAATTACAAAAATAACCTCATAAAAATTTTATAACTCTAGCTCAAGAATACAAAATGAGTTTCCCTAATATTTATAATTGTGCAAACACAGCCTTTTCCGCTTCTTTCTTTTGCTCTATAACTAATAGAGGTTTAACGTATTATTCTAACTTTTTGCTGGTTTCCTTCGTTTACATTTTGATTTCTTACAAAGACGTATTGTTTTAAATCTAAAAATTGTTTAAGAATTGGTATTGTCAATTATTAACTATCAAGATCTTATTCTCAGACTTGTAGCAGTATTGCCAAATATCAGGCCTTGATCCAGGAAAAAATTAGAGAAGTTGAGTTATTTTACCTATGAACGTTGTTTCTTTATTTTTGTGCTCACAATGTACTAAATAACCAAATCAGAAACATTCCATGAGCTGAAAGCTGAGAAGGGAATCCACTAGACAGCTGTTTGGAGACAGATGAAAGCGTCTCGTCAAGCGATCCATCCGGTTCTTTAGCATGCACAGGTTATGAGTCTCGGCATGGAATTGAACAGGATGCTTTCCAGTTTTGCTTTTTAAAACCACTCTCATAAGACAGCGCAATGTATATTTCTACCCGTCCATTCATTGTTTTGGGAAATATTTTTGCAAAATATTAATATTATATACACTTTGTTGAAAAAAGTGTCCCAACACTTTCATGTTATGTGAATGGAAAGCCACTTTCAAAGCTCCCTAACATTAAAAATTCTTCAGCTTCCACTCATTCTTTAAATATTAAACGAATATTGCGGGAAATATATTTAGAGAGATTTGAGTGACATCTGCAATTTATCGCCAATAACAGTTTTTGCGTAAAAGGTTTATTTTCAATATTAGGGAGCTATGAAAGTGGCTTTCCATTCATTTAACATGGAAGTGTCCGAACACTTTTTTCAACATAGTTTATATGATTCACTTATTCCGCCTCCTTTCCGATTATCAGACTCCATCTTGGAGGTTGGGTTGTTTTACCTCTGAGCGGCACTTTTTTGCACACCATGGGCTAAATGGACAGGTCACATGGACCCCGAAGGCTCAGAGAAGGTTGGGGGAGGGGACCCACTGGAACAGCTGTTGGGAGATAGATGGTAGCCTCCCGTCAACGCCACCCAGCGTGTTCTTTAACGTGCACAGGGTATGGCTCTCCCGCACACGGGGCCACGGCTTAACGTCCCATCCGACGGACCGCGGCCTTTCCAAGACCATCGGTGTCCCCTACTGACCGTGGGCAGGGCGGGAAATTTTGCGGAGATAAATCTCAACGCTGACCCAGCTGGGACTCGAACCTGGGAACTACAGATGACGAGCCTGGCGCGCTACCGACTGAGCCACCCTCGCCCCCATCTTGGAGGAACATGACACTTATTTTCCCCACAAACACCGCCACCAGATCTAGTTCACCAAGTACCGTTTTATTGCTAACAAATACAGAAACAGTATTTGAGCAGCTCTTATAAGGTTACATTTTATAGCTTGTGAACTTCTGAATATTTGCCCGACTTCAACACTTATCACCACCTTAGCTCTCGTAGGCACATCTGATTCTGGGTTTGAATCCATGGTCGTTTGTTTCTATCATAACTTGCAGATTTGCGTGTTTTGAACACTAAAAAACTACTTAGGCATTCTGATCTTTATTATACGTGGACCTAGTTTGAATAAATAATACGTATTGCTTTTGCTGAGGAATGCCGGTATAGGCAGTCCATACTTATGACTTTTTAGGGCAGACAAACTGTCGCTTGCGAGCATCCCTGCTCTTAGGGAGCTATTAAAAGTGTTCTCCGATGTATCCTTGAGATTAGTACTCGAGAACATTATCATAACGAAACATTTCGTCATCTTATGCTGTATTTAGTGCTGAAAATACTGACGAACTATGATTACGAGTATTATTATTTTCTTTTTCAATAATGTTTCATAATTTTTTCCTATTGTTTGTGTTACGTATTCCTAAGAGAACTGGGGCGGGGGTGGCTCAGTCGGTAGCGCGCCAGGCTCGTAATCTGTAGTTCCCAGGTTCGAGTCCCAGCTGGGTCAGCGTTGAGATTTATCTCCGCAAAATTCCCCGCCCTACCCACGGTCAGTAGGGGACACTGATGGGCTTGGAAAGGCCGCCGTCCGTCGGATGGGACGTTAAGCCGTGGCCCCGTGTGCGGGAGAGCCATACCCTGTGCACGTTAAAGAACACGCTGGATGGCCTTGACGGGAGGCTACCATCTATCTCCCAACAGCTGTTCCAGTGGGTCCCTTCCCCCAACCTTCTCTGAGCCTTCGGGGTCCATGTGACCTGGCCATTTAGCCCATGGTTTGCAAAAAAGTGCCGCTCAGAGGTAAAACAACCCAAACCTAACAGAACTAGCCCATTTGCTCTTAATTAATATATGTGTGTTACGTAAAAATCGAAATTTATGATAATAAACCAATGGTTTTTAACGTTTTTTAGCCTTGAAGCAGCATTGTCATAAAAATTTTAACGTCACCCGTTAAAGTTATTTACGGGTTACCGGACTCATTGAGTAATGTGGCTCCACAATTCGGAATTCACCACAGAATGGAAAAAGCAATTTCTAAAACAACAGTGATAATGGATCGAAATGGCGTTCCGATACCTATAGTAAAAACACTTCGGATTTTATTTCAATAGGTTCCATATTTAACGAAAATATTTAAATTTTTTCTTTTATTAATTAGCATTCACAACTGGGATTTCATAGCTATACACCTATCCCTCGATTTACACGGTACTCAGTTCACACAATTTTGGCTTTGCACGGTCAAAAAATGCAACCAGTTTCGATTTACTGAGTCAGTACCGTGTAAATCGAAACTGGTTGCATTTTTTGACCGTGCAAAGCCAAAATTGTGTGAACTGAGTACCGTGTAAATCGAGGGATAGGTGTGTTTTGTTTATTCCTTTTTCGGTTTCTGCAACTAGATAGTTTTACCGTAGAAGTATCATAGGCTTAGTTTCACTTATATGTTAAGGGGAGTGAGTTAGTCTAACATAACACGATGTTGAGAACAGTAGTAAAGTCATTTACCTTTCTTTTCAGGTAAAACATTTGGGGTGGTGGTAAGCACTGAACTGCCATTCCCTATAGTAACTGTGCTTAAGAAAGCTACTACGATTGATGAAAACAAAGAATCGAAAAGCCAGTTAAAGAAGCAGCAGCAAAAAATTAATTATCTGTGATCGTGTTGATTCCACGATGTAAAAGGTCAAGATAGGAACTTTAGTTCTGTTTATATATAATTAGAATTTCTTTGAGTACCCTTGCGAACTATTCGAAGTATTTTGAAAATTGTTCAACCCTAGAAAGAAACTTAACATATATGACCTACTGAAAACCGCAGTTCTAAATTAATTCATCCCAGTGACTTAAAGAACAATATTCGCTGTCTTTGAGCTGACCGTTTTTATAGTATGAAAACGCCTTTCAGTTTACAGTTAAAGAGCAAATGAATGGAACTCATGGTATCGTTTTATAGGGCCCAAGCCAATATTCGTTTTTTTTTTAATCTTAACTCTGTTTTTTTTTTAAATTCATTTCTGTCCGGCTTATGCCCAAAGATATCACGAAAACATCTTTCTTTTTATAGTTTTTAGATGAGTGAATTTTATGGTGTATCTATGAAAAACCGCTTCCTGACCCAATAAACTTCATAAAAAAGACAACACTCTCGTTGGCAAGTTTGCATTTGGCGAGATGATCTGGAAGTAAATTGTTAGGTAGCGAAAAGGTCTTGGTGACGCTCTTTTTGTGTGGGTTGGGTTGTTTTACCTCTGAGCCGCACTTTTTTGCACACCATGGGCTAAATGGCCAGGTCACATGGACCCCGAAGGCTCAGAGAAGGTTGGGGGAGGGGACCCACTGGAACGGCTGTTGGGAGACAGATGGTAACCTCCCATCAAGGCCATCCAGCGTGTTCTTTAACGTGCACAGGGTATGGCTCTCCCACACACGGGGCCACGGCTTAACGTCCCATCCGACGGGCGGCGGCCTTTCCAAGCCCATCGGTGTCCCCTACTGACCGTGGGCAGGGCGGGGAATTTTTGCGGAGATAAATCTCAACGCTGACCCAGCTGGGACTCGAACCTGGGAACTACAGATTACGAGCTTGGCGCGCTACCAACTGAGCCACCCCGCCCCTTTTTTGTGTGGAAATCATACTAATGCAGGTCGCGAAAGTCTTGTGAGTGTGGCCATGACTTCATCAAGTATGTACATTTACTTTACAGAAACAGCCATAGTACTACAATTGTATTCGTGATATATTTTTTTGCTTGTCCTGCCCCCCTCAATTTTTTTTTTTGCATTTTCAGATGCAGTTTTGATGTGACCTGTCCTAGAGAATGCTTATATAAAGTAAGCATTAAAAAGGGGCATATTGTTCATACGTGCAACTTACGAATACAATTGGAATCCATTTGGGAAACCTGTTTTTCTTTAAACTAGTAAACAAAGCAAGAGTTTCGGCGGAACTTCTTTATTAATGTCATTTTATTTAAAGATTTTTTCGAGAAAACTTCAGAATGCATATTAAGCAAAACTCAAATTTGCTAATCGTCAGTATATGTAATTGAAACGACAAGAAAAATGGTATGTGAGAAAATGCAATTTAATCCTCGTTCTTAGGTCTACTAAATCCTGGATACATCATTGTGATTACAATGTCACATAAAACAGATCAGTGTAGAGAGAAATATAAACGTTGCAATCGAGAAAGGAAAAAACCTAAAATTAGAAAATCATGATTTTAGTATAGGGTAGAAATCTTTAGAACTGCCATAGCCTAATTACGCCACCGATGGGGCCTTTGTATGTAATTATACAAATAGTGTAGCTGACATGGGGTTGCTCATAATTTGCATAATTCTATTTTTACGTAAATCACGTAATGATTGGCTAGACCCCGTTACCATCACAACCCTTCTATTTCATGGAATGTAGTGTAAAGTGTGTAAGCTAAAGAACACGCTGGATGATTTTAACACAAAGCCCCCGTCAACCTGGGAGACAGATGGTAACCTCCCGTCAAGGCCATCCAGCGTGTTCTTTAACATGCACAGGGTATGGCTCTCCCACACACGGGGCCACGGCTTAACGTCCCATCCGACGGACGGCGGCCTTTCCAAGCCCATCGGTGTCCCGTGCTGACCATGGGCAGGGCGGGGAATTTTTGCGGAGATAAATCCAACGCTGACCCAGCTGGGATTCCGCGTAATGATTGATTTTTAACTGAGGGCTTCTTTTTTAACAGATTGATTTTTTTAACGGAAGGCCACTAACAACTCTCCAATGGATTTCTTTCCCAACCCCATTCTTTGAGATTTTACATTTTATTATCCGATTTTTCCACTTGGAGGTAAAGCAAGCAACTTTTACATTTTATAGCACATATCATTTGTACTTCAAAGTGAATGAGAAATTCTGTTCTGTATCAGACTGTTACTAAATTCTCTATCAGTTCTTTTAACTGGAAAGTTATCCAGTTTAAGTGTGCAGAAAGGGGTCAATGGAATATTTTTATGAAGTAGTAGAATAGTTGTCGACTATATACACCTGTTCCTTGACGAGCCGTGTTTTAGCTTTGTCAAGTCCCCAAAGAGTTGTGATTCCGGAAGTCTCCACCCTCCCAAGTACACTGTGAATGAGCGGCAATTTCTTTTCTTCCGCTCGTTTCGTCAGTGCGCGAGTTGGGTAAAGAATAGGAGGTGGCTGTGGAAAAACCGGTTTAATGCACGGACTTAGTCATATGTAAAAAGTGTCACGAAATAAGACTGATAATATACTTATATACCTTTGCGATGACTGTAATGCAATTATCGTTTGGGAATACTGTCAAGCTGAAGAACTGATAGCCCAATCTTTGTATGTTGTAAACTCTATCTTAAAAGAATGCAATTTAAGAAGAAATTCTCACAAAGCTTTCAGTAGTTTTTTTAGCTGCTGTATCACACGGATGTTTTTGGAAAATCTGGTGTTAAAAACGTCTTAGCTTATTTCATGTCGTTTTTGGAATGAATCGTCGGATATTTCACATTGTGCACGACCACATTCTGAGCAGTAGAACGAGGTCGAGCATTTATTCAGAGTCACGCTTCTGCCCTCACCGGCCTGATTGCTTCATCTTTTAACGCCATTGCTTGCGCCGTCTCAGCTTTGGAAGATATTTCGTCTCGCTCCGGATGGTTTATCTCTTGTTTCAGTAAATGGAGGTGACACACACACGGTGTTCGCGTCATGTTCAGAGTACCTACGAGACTGAGACATTAAGTGTTATTAAGCGTTGTATTTCAAATGTTTTTTCGTCGAAAATAACGCGAAAGAAAGCATTGCGACACAGACACTTAGCAACGTGAAATCGCGACTGAACTGAGTAAACATGGTCTTTTCTGTCAGTGAAAAAGGGGGAGTAATTTTGTTATTGTTTTTCGTATTTGTCTGTTGGCGGAATATAATGGCATAGACCAGGGGTGGGCAATTGTTTTCGTATCTACACTGCGCATGCGTATTGACGTGGCCGTCCTAATGGAAAATACGAGACGAATCTTCGGTCGCGCATGGGAAGGAAATCTCGGTTCAAGGCGGATTTTTCTGACTGCCTTGGCGGGCCACAAAAAACTCTTAGCGGGCCACTATTTGCCCACCCCTGGCATAGACACATGAGATCCCTAAAAGTTCCTTTGCTGGGTGGAGGGGATTTTTAGTTCTTCCTCTGTATAAGAGGTGATATTGAAAAAAATACAATTTTACATTTCTACTAAATGATTAAAAGGGGTTTTAAGGAATAAATATTTATAATGCAAAAAAATATGAAACGAATTAAGTTTAGACTCACAATTATGGAATTGTCAATCTTAGAACTTAGGTGATCATATTTGCTATCCGTCCACGAACTTCAAACGATTGTTTTTAGAACACTGATTTTTTTTACTGGGGTGCTGTGAGCATCTTTAAAGGGTCCGTAAAATCTTCATGTTATTTGAAGAAAACCAGATAGAAATTAATTTTTTTCTACACATTTTGAAAAACTTTTAGTATGTAGTAAATATGATTCCGACGGTGCGGACACGCGTTTCTTGTACATCCGCGATATAACGTCATTGGTGGCGAAAAATTTCTTTTCCCTATGGTCCCGCGGGTATTTCAGCTATCGCTCCCAAATTTGATGCTGTGGCTCCATTTAAAGTTACTGTCTTGTGTTAAAAGAGAACAAGTTCCTACCTGCCTTGGGTCGGGAGTAATCCCTCTGCAAGTGTCTGAAATTTCTAGGAGTTGCTGCAGTTGCCTACCTTATGAATGGAGAGTTGTACGTTGTGAATGGAGTAGTACGTTATGAATGGAGTAGTACGTTATGAATGGAGAGTTGTGAATGGAGTAGTATGCTATGAATGGAGTAGTACGTTATGAATGGAGAGTTGTGAATGGAGTAATGAGTTGTTGATGGGAAAAATTATAACTGGGCTGACGTTTCATGCCAAACTTCTGATGGGGTTTGACTACTACTATTGAAATAATTTGTATGTGCTAGCAACATACAATCAATAATATTAATTGTAAACAGGGATGCACCCAGTATTTAATTTCGGGGGAGTTGAAGTTATCAGTTGAATTTCGTTTTTTTTTTTTTTTTTTTGGGGGGGGGGGGGAGGGGGACTTAAATAGGGTTTCCCAGTTACTAAACTATTCCACTGAACAGGAAAGGTTAAAATAATATTCTATATGGAATAAAATTTTACAGTTTTTTTTTAATCTATTTTAAATATCAGACTGATTGACTATGGGGCTAAAATAAAATTATAGAAAAACAACTACTATTTTGAATTTCAAAGCAGGTAGAGAAGTTTGATATTTTGTATAAGAACACAGGTTTTTTGGAGGAGAGGGAGTCAGCCCAGGGAGGGTGGTATGCCCCTGTTGACAAATATGGTTTTTTTAACCAGATGCTAAAGCAGTTAATTTAACAGTTTTATTCAAAGGTTAGAATTCTGTTGAATTTTAGAATATTATAGTTTTTTTTTAACCAATTAATGTTTAAAAACTACTTTAAAGTTTGAGCACAATTTTACGCATGCATTTTGTTATTGTTAGTATTCTACTTCACAAATTCTTAATTCTTACTAGAGAAAAAATTGTCTTGAGCTGGGTGGGATACAAACCCACAACCTCCTGATAACATGTCAAGTGCTCTGGACCACTGAGCTACCAGCTGCCGATCACGATCTCCTCTAATTAACGCTATGAACATTCCTATTATGTCACATACTGGCGCTATTCAAGCAATTTTAGCCACAAACGGCTTTCTATTTGCCATATAGATGGAAAGCATGTCTTTACAAGTATGCTAATGATAAACAATGAAATAAACTCGACTATTCGAGTTTATTTCATTGTTTATTATTATTTCAACTTTGTTTGTATTGTTATTTGTTATTGGTATTGTTATTGTTATTTCAACTCGCGCATTCAAAAAAATTGAATCGACATCAAAGTGCTGATTTATTAGTAGGTATTGAATAGTCAAGTTTATTTCATTGTTTATCTTACTAGAATAAAAATTTGAGAATTTTCAAAAAAATATTTTGTACTTTATGATTTTTTTTCTTTTGGTTTTTTGTGATTCAAGATATTGAATTGAAATTTTAGCATACTTATATATTCAGCCTAGTGGCCCTATTAATCTTGTGGTACAATAATGAAGGGTACTTGCTAAAGTGTGATTTTACATATTAGTTATTTTTGTTAAAATGCCTAATGACTTTTAATCAAATTTTGCCTGTTAGTAGAAAGTTTAGTCTCAAATACTGTTGAATATACCAATATTTTAAAGTGTTACTTAATTATTTAATAAAATATAGCAAAAGTAATGGTGCATCCAAAATGTCAAGTAACTCGCAAAGTTTCCTTGTTATGATAGCTTATAGTTGATATCACATGTAATGTCTTAAGTGCAAAATTTCCGAATTGCTGAATTG
This sequence comes from Ryuthela nishihirai, assembly GCA_038380435.1. Classification (NCBI taxonomy): domain Eukaryota; kingdom Metazoa; phylum Arthropoda; class Arachnida; order Araneae; family Heptathelidae; genus Ryuthela; species Ryuthela nishihirai. The sequence goes on from JAWZYU010000026.1 coordinate 29,853,845, forward strand.
GTAAAGGTGAACTGATCCTGTGGCTCTGAAGAATCCAGATTTGTCACCATTGGACTTCTTTTTTTCTGCAATAGCTTTAAAAATATTAATTATTCCAAAGAAATTCATAATTTACAGCATTTAATCCTTTAATATGCTGTCCCATGGCTGAGTGGTTAGCGTGCTTGGCTACTGATCTAAGGGACCTGGGTTCGAGCCCCGGGTAAGCATGGATGTTTGTGTTGTTTTTCTACTGAGGTCCTGCCATCCTCACAGACCTTCTACTATGGCTTATAAACTGACAAGCTCCTGTCAGACCTCTGTGGCAAGCAGCTGCTTGAGGGGTATTTATTATTAATCCTTTAATCCCATAATGACCAAAATTTAAAATGCATTAATCCAAATAATGCTATTCCTTTGCTCTTACTACCCTATGGTATTTTTTAGGGCCATTTTGGGCATTAAAGGAAATAATCACTGCAACTATTATAAATGTTACACTAGACATGCTGAGCTGAAGTACGAATGGAAATTGAATATCATGCCAAATCTGTTGAATGCAAAATGAAAGAGATTTTTTTTACATTTTGTATGCAAAATTTCTCTTGTTATTTAATTATGCAATAAATATGGAACTGTAAAATAAAACTTCTTTTATAATGACCATGTATGTAAGCAGTTGTCTAGCTATATCTTACCAACCAGAAGGTATAGAAATCTTTTAAATTGTAACTTTTTGATTTGTTTGATGCAGGTAGAGAAAATGACCAGCTGTGATCATGATAAAAAAAAAAGTCTTATGCCTAGCTAGCATTGTAAGACATTTTTTGCATGCACCTTGACAATTTCCCCTCTGTGTATTAGAAAACTGTACATGTTTAAAAACTGGTTTGTTGAAATAGGTAATCTTCAGGACATTGCATTTTTCCCATAGATATTTAATATCTTAAAAACTGTAAACTTTAATTGTTTTCTACATTTAAAATGCCTATTTTTTTATTTACAGAGAGTGGATCCAGAGTTGATTTTTACAAAGCAGGAGAGAATTGGCAAAGGCTCATTTGGAGAAGTGTTTAAAGGAGTAGATAATCGTTCACAACAAGTAGTAGCTATCAAAATTATTGATCTGGAAGAAGCAGAAGATGAGATAGAAGATATACAGCAAGAAATTATGGTGTTGTCACAGTGTGACAGTCCTTATGTTACAAAATATTTTGGATCCTACCTCAAGGTATTTCATAAAAATTTATAATATATATATGCATACAAGCTAATAGATAGACCTTAACACATACTAAAGCTGTATTAAACTTTAAATTGATCAAATAACTAACACAAACCAAGGTGGGTGACTGAACTTTAATGCTCAGATGAATTTCAGTAAATAATAGAATATGGCCCAGAATAAAATATATTGAAGTTTGGCAGCACTGCTTGTCACGCATGTGGGTGGAAACATTCTTTTGATGATGTAGCAGACTATACATACAGTAGGTTATCAAGCCCTTTCTGTATGATCTAAAATGTTTCTACTGAGTACGAAATTTGCCTTTGGATACCCATTGGTTCCAATAAAATTAGTTATAATGCACTTGACTAGGAACATGTTGCAGGTCTTGCAGCAGCACTTTCCAAATTGGCTCGTCTTCAAGGTTTATCCGTTCCCTTTGAATTCAACAGACCTTACCCCACCCAATGCTTATCTGTAGGGAATGCTTAAAGAAATGGTGTATCAAGATCTAGTTCCTTTTGATATTAATCAACTGAAGACAAACATTCAATGTGTACTGCACTCTATACCCTTTGGTACCTTCAGGAAATGTTTGACAATCTCCATTCCAGATGTGAAACCTGTTGAAATGCCTTCATTCACATTTGGAGCATATTGTAATGCTCCACAGATAATGCAAAATATTTTTAAGTTTGGACCCTTTTTCTGATCCAATTAGTTTTATGCTCCGGATAGCTAAGACGGGCGCTAGGCAATAATTAACAAATTGCCAAAAAATAGAATAAGTTAAATTAGGGTTCAAAATACCAGCGAGCATTAATGAGTAAGAATCCAAAAATGATTGTCAAATTTAATATTAAATATAATCACATCTTAATTCACGTTGCTCAAGAGAAAAAATTAGTAAAGACTCAAAAGGTTTAAATAACAAACAAATTTATTTCCAAAAATCAACTCGCCAAAACTTCAATGAAGAAGATACATCAACTCAGCACTCTTCCATGCTACATGCTTATGCTTTGACAACTCACTATGCTATGTGCTGCTACGCACTATGTGCTACTTCAAGTGCTTCAACGCACCATCTACTGTGACCACATGTCATCAGACTTTTAGAAGAGCCGGACACGTGTCATGTTGCTTGCCGGACATGCCTTGTGCACGCGCTTTAGCGGGTGACAGTCGGAAGATCGGAGTTGCGCATGCGCAACTCCTAACTCTTGGAAACGAGAGCTGTGATGCCAAAAAGGAAATAAAAAAATCCCCATAATGATAAATATAACGTAAATTAAACAAAACTGGTTAAGGTAAAGCAAAAGTGAACGATGGGGCATCACAACATGTTTGTGTAATGCCATTGGTTTTGTTTATTTTCCACTGCTATAGTTTGTTTTAATGTTCTGTTTAACCTAGGACTATTAAAATAAATATAATCCTCAAAAAAATTTTTATTCTCATTTTCAGTACACTCTATTCTGGGCCATATTGCATATACAGTAAAAACTACTTTGGTTGATACCTGTATTTGATGTGCATCAGGTCAATCAATGTGGGAAATAATTTTTTATTCTACCCATAAGGATTCATATGCTATAAATGTGCATAATAACATCATAAAAACACTTTTTCTGTGTTAAAGAATTTTACTTTAACTGCAGTATTCATGCTTTATGGTGTTAAGGCATTTTATGTTGCAGTCTTTGGGGTAGGGGTTGCTCAGTTAGTAGCACACCAGGCTCATAATCTACAATTTCCAGGTTTGAGTCCCACCTGGGCCAGTGTAGAGATTTATCTCCATGAAACTCCCTACCCTTGGTCAATAGAGGACACTGAGGGACTTGCAAAGGCCACTATCTGTCAGATGGGATGTTAAGCCTTAGTCCCGTGTGAAAGAGAGAGTCATATCCTGTGCATGTTAAAAAATATGCTGAATGGCCTTGATAGGAGGCTACCATCAGTTTCCTAACAGCTGTTCAGTTCCCCTAACCTTTTCTGAGACTTTGGGGTACTTGTGACCTGGCCATTTTAGCCCACTGTGGACAGAAAAGTGTCACTCAGATGTAAACCAACCCAAGCTGCAGTCATTAGGCATGTTCTGTAGTGTAATGATTCTCAATATATATATATGTCATTGTTGATATAAAATTGTATTGAAATTAAAAAAATAAGTACAAGAAATAATAGCTCGCAAACAGGAAAATAGCATGGTGAGTGGATACATGATGTGCGAAATTATTGCGTTAAGTGTGTTTTGCCTCAAAGTAATATTACTAAGACTTTGTACATGATGGCAAGTAAAATTAAAATAATTACTCACTATCCTGTATAATTTGAAATGTGTGGATGTTAAATTACACAAATAAGCTTAATCTCAGTCTGGATCATGAAGTTTTATACACTTTCATTTTAGTGCATGATTGAGTTTTAGAAATAAACAAAATGAGGTTCAGTCAAGGCCATACTCTAGGTAATATGTATTCCTAGTTGAACCAGACTCTTTAAGTATATGTATGATCAAGTTGATTCAAACAACTTTCTCTGATTTGGCATACCTTTAACGCATTAAATATTATATGCCTCAAGCAGCTGCTTGCCACAGAGGTCTTACAAGAGCTTGTAAGTTTAATACACCATAGAAAATATCTGTGAGGAAGGCAAGACCTCAGCAGAAAGACACCACAAATACGCAACTCAGAAGCAACCAAGTGTAATGGAGATATGATTAAATTAGTTTGTTTCCTCCACACATGAATGAAACAAAAGCTGCTGTATCCTGCCATTTCAATTCAGTTTTTGACTGTCTCTGATATTTTAAACCTACTCAATTTGGAGATATTTTTTAAGGAATAGGGAAAAAAAAGATACCCATAATCTCTTCGATTTCAATAATTTAGCAGCAGTTTTGATTACAATGGAAAAATTAAGCTGAAGGAAAAAATTGTTTTATAATTTGATAATGCCTGCAACTTTGCAGTATCTTTTTAATGCATTCATAGTGGTGTTTTAGTAGCCCATTCAATGTATTGCAGTTAACTATTCTTTATCGTATGCTAATTAGTTAAGTTAGTTAACAATAAACTTATCCTTCTGATTGCTATTAAAATATTTACAAACATCAATCAAAAAAACCTATAGTATTTTGTAAGAAATAAGTAATGGACATAATAGGTCACATTATACACCAGAAAGCAAATTTAACTCTGAACAGTATAATAAAAATGAAAGAAATACACAAGCAAATTATTTATGGGTTTCTTTTATATAGTAAAGGTGTACTTTTTTTTACCTGATATTTATGTCTTTAAGAGTATTGCTTTTATTTTTGCTTTCCCCTCTTTTGTAATTTTACCTTCTTTAGAAGGAGAGAACATAATTTCTTCTTTTACCTAAAACTTAAGAAAATGTTTCTGATATATTTTTTCGTCTTTTTTTTACAAGATAATGGAAAAGAAAATATTACCTACAAATTTCTTGTGTTCATTTTAATGCAAAATTTCTCCCATGAAATAGTACTATAATACCTTTTAAAGAATAAGTGTGCAGAACTATTCAAAAAGTAACTTTTGCTACCCAACCATTTGCCATTAAACTGCATTCCATTCTCACAACTGAATTACTGTAATTCAATATTGAAGCTTCCATAACTCTTTAAATACCCAACAAATATTGTTCCAAATCGAGATTTAGAGTGACTTTAATGAGATTTTATCTAGTCTTATTTTTTGTAAAATGCTTATTGTAGAAATTATGGATTATCGAATTTTAACTCTCCATTGACTTAACATGGGAGTGTTTCCATATTTCTGTCCATTATGTATATATATAATAATTATACTTATTGGTGCCTGGGCATATGTGTTATCTGGGTAACTGCCCCATCAGTGACAATGCTTGTAACTTGATATCTTCCAAGAGACCTATTGAAAGTGCAAAAGTCTGATTTCTTTTTTAACAGATTTGGACCCCTCCCCCCTCACATAATTCTCTGAAATCTTGACCAGCTGGTTCAAAATTTCTACTCTTGGTTTTCCCTTAAACTCACACGTGAACAAATATCCTGTGCATGGGAACCATAAAACAAACTTCCCTGGCGGTTTAAATTCATAGCATAATTGTGATCACAGCTGCTAAACAAATTCCTATCTTAGAACAATTCAGCAGGTATTAAAACTAGTTTCAGTTTACACTCTGCCATATAAAAATCTTCAACGAAGCTTACCATGTTGCATTAAAAGATTGAGTCTTTGTTTCTGATAGAAACTAAATTTAGAATCACTTTTTATTTTTCACGCATTTATTTTTGCATTTCAGACTCGATGAAAATCAATGGCAAAATTACTTCTTGCTACAATAGTGTTTATATCTTAGTTTCCAATCCATGATTTTTGTAAATTACCCATTCCATGGTTTTTCTGCTTAATCGTTTGGAGCCTTATACAAATTGATCTTATAATTATACAGTTTATAAACATTATAATTGAATAAAATCAACGTATTACACTATTATGTATGCAAAAAAGCATGAATGGCAAATGCAATTTAACATTTCATGAGAAAACATTAAATTCTGTACAGTTCCTTCATAATGCTGCAATAATACTTAATTTCTTTTTACAGTTATTTAATTCAAGTCTTTGTCTATCATCTGAAAAAGGTTCAGGTGTTTTGAATAATATTTTAAATATTCAATTTAAAAAAAAATTTTAATTAGAGAAAAATTTTGGGGGACTAATATTTAATATACTAAAGCACAACTTTTTATAGGGAAAGATGACTTAGGTTGGGTTGTTTTACCTCTGAGTGGCACTTTTTTGCACACAATGGGCTAAATGGGCAGATCACAAGGACCCTGAAGACTCGGAGACAGTAGGGGACCCACTAAACAACTGTTTGAAAAGCAGCTGGAACAGCCTTGATGGGTAGCCTCCCATCAAGGTCATCCAGTGTGTTCTTTAAGGTGCACAAGGGTATGCTCTTCCGCACATGGGACCACGGCTTAATGTCCCATCCAGCAAACAGAAGCCTTCCAAGCCCATCAGAAAGATTACTTAGTTTACTACCAAAAGGCACACATTTTTCTTGTGTATTACTAGATTTTGAGCTGTAATGTGGGCAAGAATTAAGGGAAAAAAAATCTATTTTTAGCCTTTGACAATTTCTTTTCGGAAATTTTCTAATGACAGAAGAATCAAATAAAATTTGTTTTATATGTCAGATGTAATCTCTGACATATAAGAAGCAGATAAGTTTGGATGAAAAGTTTTTTAAATATTATGAATGCAACAAATACCCATTTCGACACTTTATTTTTGAGTAACTATTTTTAAGTAACTTTTTAAGAGGAAAAATATGTGGTTGAAAACAGATGTCAAGCAAGTTACATGCAAAACAAATTTTTTTCTATAAAATATTTATCGATTTATCAATGCCAAAAGAGCAGCAGGTAACGCTGTGATTATCATCTATGTTTAAATTATATATAATTGTCCTAATAAAAGTATATTGTGGTTTAATTAGCTAGTGCTTATAGTATTGTGTAATGATTTTATTAGTTTGCCATTTTTTGTTGTGAAAATGAAATTAGAAAAACTGCTTACATCAGTGTTTATCCATTTTGAGGAGTTAGTTATTTGTCTTACATGATATGAACTTGAATTTATACTACACAAAATTTAAATCTGCAGGGTCCTAAGCTATGGATAATTATGGAGTATCTTGGTGGTGGATCAGCACTAGACCTTATGAAAGCTGGTCAGTTTGAAGAAATGCATATAGCTATCATTCTACGAGAGGTCTTAAAGGGTTTGGACTACTTACATTCAGAACGCAAGTTACATAGAGATATAAAAGGTAATTCTAAAAAAAGTCAAAATTTTCTTTTTACAGAGTCGGATATTTTTAACTAAACAGGTATTTGAAATACCTCTACTGATATTTTTTTGAATAATTAGTTTTATATTATGCAGTTAATGGAAAATTTGAATTTCAACCAGGCAGGATGAAAACACATACATTTCTGGAAACATGTTAGATGTTCTAAGCTACTGGTATCCAACTAAATCACTGCTAACAGAGGCTATGAACAGCCAGAGGTATCTATTGCCATGTACCAAATTAGTGTCTTTCAGAAAAGATATATAAGCAATCAATTCAGCATTCTAGAAGGACACTCAACATTAATAGTTGTTAATGTAATATTTGTGTAATAAATAATAGCTGTTAATATGTAATTTGAGTGAGTTATTGATGTTGAAAGTTTTATAGTAAAAAATGACGTCTGCCAGAACAAAGGTTATTATTTACATAACATTGTCAGTAGTATTAATGAAAATACAACTAATTTGTTCAGGTATTATATTCTTCAATATTCTAATTGTTAATAATGTCAAGGAAAGTACCAACTAATTTGTTCAGATATTATAATTTTTAAACCTTTCATCCCAAGCCTGAGTCTACTCGAAAGTCAAGATGGCATCCACTACCCCACACCTAACTTAACTTTCTATGATGATATTTGAAATTTCCCATGTTTTGAGTTTACTCAAGCCTTGTAGTTGAACCTTTTTGGCATTCATGTAAATTGTCCTAATAAAAATATTCACAATAAAGCATTAGGATATTACATTATTGCTGGCTAAAATAATGCGCAAAGATTAATGTTGTCATAAACCTAATTTTCATTGGTACTATATTTACCATTTTATTAACTTTGTAAAGCAAAGTTAGATATTATAAACTCTTAATTTAACATTTGTTTTTATTTTTCTAGCTGCCAATATTTTGCTGTCAGAAATGGGAGATGTCAAACTTGCTGACTTTGGAGTTGCTGGCCAGCTTACAAATACTACTAGCAAAAGAAATACTTTTGTTGGCACACCGTTTTGGATGGCTCCGGAGGTCATCAGACAATCTGCTTATGATTCAAAGGTATACTGAGTTTGTGTTTCAGTACTTTTCTATTCGTTGTTTCATAAGGTACGCAATCAATTTAAAACTTTGCAAGATAATTACATTTTTATTATTAGGAAACTTCTTGTGGCAGTAATTTGTAAACATTTTTAAATTGGTTTGGCTCTTATTTTTACTGAGACAACTGTTAATTAACTTTATTCCTATGCAAGTGAAAACTTGGCATTTGAGACTAATCAGTCTGTATATTTGCCAAAACTTTTGTTCCACTATAGAATTCGAACATGGTTAATTTTAATGAGTTTTATATGCTAAATGAAAGCTTCTGATCTGGAATGTGTCATGGGTTATAAAAAGATCCTAACCACCCAAGAGAAAGGATAAATCTGTAAATGATTGTTTCACATATATCTGGGGTGGGGGTTTGCTCAGTAGGTCAGTGTCCCACAAATGGTGTATCATGACTGTAACTGATGTGCCCTGAAAAATGTCCGAAAATGACCCATACATTGTCACTGATGCACAAAAATAAAGTGATATGAATTCAAAATTGCCTGATCAGATCATTCTGCTCTGAGTCATACCTCTGGATTAAAGAAAATATCAAGGGAAAATACTTACTGTCAGAATATCATTTCATGTTATTGCCGATCTATTATATCACTTTGTATCTTTTGATGTCTACTCCTCTCCCCTTTTACTGAAAGTTAGCATCCAGTAAATTTCATGTTTTCCACAAGGATAGATAACATTTAAAGCATAATCTATAAATTCTCACTGTAAACATTACTACTTGTTTCACAAATTGGGAAACATTAAGGTGCATTAATAAGTAGCATAATTCAAGTCTACACCTATTGGAGAGCTTTTATTGCTCTTGCTCATGTGGTATAATAAAATTATTTTTCTAAGCTTCTTGTTTTTTAGAAGTTAATTTTATATGTATTATGCATGAAAACAACTTTAGGAATGGCTTTCCAGTATTGAAAAAAGAACTGTTTCTATTAATACTTTTTTCATTGTGATGTGCTAGAAAGTTGCTCAGAATTTACTTACTGTATTGTGAATGATCTTCTAGGATATGAGTGCATTAATGAAAGGTTTCTTACAGCAAAATTTCAGACAAGCGTTAAAGACCTGAATGTTTTCTGCTGTTATGCCCCCACTGAGGATGCCGATGAGGATGAGAAGGATAGGTTTTATGAACAACTTCAGGATATTTTGAATTCTGTCAAGAAAGGAGATATTACCCTTGTTCTTGGTGACTTCAATGCCAAAGTTGGTACTGACTCTGACCTTTGGGGAGGGGTAATAGGCTCTTTTGGTATTGGTAGCTGCAATGGCAATGGGCAACGTCTCCTACAGGTAAGTAAACTCAATGGCTTCAGAATAACTAACACTTATTACAAACACCGTGACATACATAGGTACACATGGGTTTCACCTGATTGGCTGCATAAGAATATGATTGATTATATATTAATTAACAGCAAATGGGCTAGTTCTGTTAGGAATACTAGGTCATATAGGGGAGCTGAAATTGGATCTGACCATTACCTTGTTAAAAGTGTCTTGCAATTTAAACTTGAAAAATGTTGTGCTAGGGTTAAAAATTTTACTTTTAATACTGATGCTCTGAAAGACCCAGTTATAGCCAAAGCTTACCATGATAGGTTACTTAGTCATTATGACAGTCATGGTATGCTTACTACTAGAGTTGAGGAAGAATGGGATCATTTTAAACAGGCTTATTTGCACACTAAAGTACTCTTTTAGGAAAAAAGGAGCAGAGGAGACAGAATTATCTGAGTGATAAGGCACTTGAGCTTATTTCAAAAAGAAAGAACTGCAGGAATGCTCTTAATCAATACCCTACTAGTCCTAATAGAAAGCACTACAGAGAACTTAATAAACGTGTAAAGGATCAGTCAGCTGCTGATAAGAATCTTTGGCTTGATGGTTTGGCTGACAAAGCCGAGGAAGCAGTTAGACAGCACAACAGCAGAGAGCTGTACCAGATAGTTAATGTTTTGTGTGGTAGAAAACGGACAGGTATACAGGGATTGAAGGATAAACAAGGTAAGGTTATAGAAGGTGAGGATTCTTCATGGCTAGGTGGGCTGAGCATTTCAGTGATATTCTAAACAATGCGGTTAGTTCTATTCCCATTGTTTGCAATGATGATAGATGCATTGATGGCTTTAATGTTGGCCCTATAACACAATCTGAAGTTATTTTGGCTGTTTCTAAACTTAAACTTCATAAATCCCCAGGGGTAGATGAAATTACTACAGAAATGCTTAGAGCTGGAAATGTTTCGGTTACCACTTGGATGACTGAAATTCTGAATATCTTTTATGATAAAGGCATGGTTCCTAAGGACTTTACCAGAGCTATTGTTATCCCTATTTTCAAAAAAAGGTGATCGCAGTTCTTGTGATAACTATAGGGGTATTAGCCTACTCTCTGTTCCAGGTAAAGTTCTTTCCATGATTGTGCTTAATAGAATTAAGAATCTGGTTGACAGTCAATTGCGTGATGAACAATGTGGATTCAGAAGTGGTAGGGGATGTGTGGATCAAATATTTTCACTTAGGCAGATTCTTGAGAAATGTTTAGAGTTTCAGAAACCTTTGGTTGCTAGCTTTGTTGATTTCAAAAAGGCTTTCGACTCTGTTGATCGTCATAATTTGTGGTTGATTGTGAAATCATATGGTATACCAGACAAGTTAGTTAACATAATGAAAGCTCTCTCTAATAACACTGAGTCGTGTGTGAGAGTTGGTAAGGCTTGTAGCAATTGGTTTAGCATTACTTCTGGTGTTCGACAAGGGTGCATTTTGTCTCCTTTTCTCTTTAGTTTGGTTATTGATTATGTTATGCGAAATTCACTTCAAGAGAAAGATTTTGGCCTTAAATGCGCTGGAGATACGAAAATTTCTCATTTAGATTATGCTGATGATTTAGACCTTTTGGCAAATGATGTTGAGGAGATGAACTCTTTCATTCGAGCTATTGATGAGACTGGTAGTAGAGTAGTTTTTTTTTTATAAACAGAGAGAAAACTAAAGTGATGAAAATTGGGCAGGCAGGCTGTGATTCAGTTAATCTGAATGGTTGCAGTCTTGAGCAGGTGTCACAGTTTATCTGTTACATAGCAGGAGCTATGTAACAGATAATGGTGATGTGCGGCATGAGATTAACAGACGAATAGGAATTGCTGCCGGGACTTTTAAGAATCTATGGAGAGTGTGGAGAAATAGGCGTATACATCTAAAGACTAAAATTAGGCTGTATAATAGTTTGGTTCTTTCTAGGGTTAGTTATGGTAGTGAAACTTGGACACTTTGTAAACAAGATAACAGGAAACTAGATGCTTTTGATTCCAGATGCTTACGCAGTATCTTCGGCATTAGGTGGTTCAACTTTGTACCTAATGATGAGGTTAGGCAAAGGAGTTTGCAACCTCCTTTAAGCAGCATATTGTGCAGAGAGAGACTCCGTTGGTTTGGCCATGTTGCCCGTATGGATAATTATAGATTGGCGAATAGGGTTATGAACAGTGTGCCTAAAGGCCTCAGAAAGAAGGGGAGACCTAGGATGCGGTGAGCAGACAATGTCAAACAGGATCTTGTTAGAATTGGTGTGCAGTGGCCAGATGCAGTAGATGCAGCTCAGGATAGACTTGCTTGGAGAACTAAATTGCACGGTCTGGTTGGACCTCCGTAGCCCATGGCTGCTTGAGGATGATGATGATGATTGTGAAAAAAAAGTCTGCAGAATACTGCAGAAAGTAGTGCAACAGGCTCATAGTCTCCCACGCAATTCCCAGGTTCAAGTACCAGTTGGTTTGGCCATGTTGCCCATATCCTGTCTTTAGTGAGAAAGATGATGAGCTTGAAAAGGCTGCTGTTAGGGATGGGACAATGAATCACGGCTCCTGTGCAGGAGAGCCATACCCTGCCCTCATTAAAGAACATGCTAGATGAGAGGCTTCCATGTGTATCCTAACAACTGTACAATGGATTCCCTTCCTCAACCTTCTCTGATCCATTGAGGTCCTTGTGATCTGATCATTTATCCCATTGTGTGGACAAAAGTGGTGCTCAGAGGTAAATCCAATCCCCTATATCTTCAAAGTATGAAGGTTGATCAAAGCAAGTTGTATTTCAAAGAAAAACTTGTGATATGGGAAGTGTCATAGCAACAGTCTTTCTGGTCTTGTACCTCATAACTGGAGCATTCTCCATTTTTTTTTAGCTACCTGAGCTCTCTAGCTACCTGAGCAGATTATAATTTTCTGAAGAGCTGAAAGCTATACCACTATTTAATTGTTGCTTATATTTCTTGATAGTTGATTTCAAGACTATGATAGCTACAAAACTCTCCACCCTGCCCTCAGTCAGTAGGGGATGATGGCAGGCTTGGAATGGTTACCATCTGTTAGATGGTATGTTAAGACATGGTTCTCTGTACTGGAAAGTCATACCCTGTGCACATTAAAGAATGCACTGGTGGCCTCGATGGGAGATACCATCTGTCTTGTAACAGATATCCAGTGGCTCCATTTCCCCCTACTTTCTCTGAACCTTGTCATTTAGCCCATTGTTCTAAATGGTCAGGTCACAAGATGCCTAAAAAGTGCCATTCAGAGGTAAAGCAACCCAAGTCAAAATGATGATCAGTAGAAAATAATTACTCATGCTACATGAGTTATACATTTTTTATGTATACATTGCTATTCTATATATTTTCTTTAACCCATTAATGCCCATAACTTCCGAAAGTTGAAATGGACTCATCCAAATAGTACTATTTCTTTGTCTTTAATACCCTCTACCATTTTCTGAAATTTCCTGGGTGTTAAAGGATTAATGCTGCAGACTGTCTAGCACAGGAATCTCAAACTCAAATCATATAAAGCCAAATCAATTACTTATTTCAAGCAGTCAATGGCAGGCTGCAATTTATTGTAATAATAAGCAAAACAAAATTGTTTATATTGCTCTTATCATTTAAGTGTTGCATAATTTTAAAACTGAAACATAAATGTTAATTTTATTTGTAATGGCTTCATCTTTGGCTAAAAGTGACCATATTCTCTATGTCATGTGAGATGATCGCATTTGCTCCAAGCGGATAAGCCACAGTTTACAATCACAATTATCATAGAACATATTGCTTGCGAACTTGTAAAATGACTTTTTGAGCCATGCGTTTAAGACCCTTAGTCTAGCATTACAATTTAATGCTTCAAAAATCATCACTTTCTTCACTCTTTTAAGTGCAGTGGCAATTGCAGGACTGACCTTGCATTTTGAACACATTGAAAAAATAGGAATAATCTAAGGGTGATATAATCCAATGGAAATATGATGCATGAAATGAACGATGTTCACTCAGTAACTGTGAGATTCCAAATATGTAAGTACTTGAAAATTTTCCTACAAATATGGATTAGTCATACAACAGAGGTTGCCACAAGTATTCAAAACTGAGAATATGGAGTATTTATTATATTTAAACATAAATTTGTATTCTTCTAGTATGTATACAAAAAGTAATATGAAATGTTGTAATTTCTCAATTAATTTTTTTAATTCTATTTTGTCTAGTGGGCTTTGATGGTGTGCAAAATTAAGAAGTATCTAAGCCAATTTTTACATACTTCCTAATTTGGTTCAAATTCTGAAGGTTTTTCATTTGATTTGAACCTTGGAAAACAGTAATTTTTTTTTTGTCTTGAGTTCTATGCATGAGATACATTGGCATAGATGTTTCATACCTTTCTCTAATGTCCAAATGTGGCACAAAAGTAACTTTTTTTTATTGTTAAAAATTAAAAGTTTTATACAATAGAATTGCTATTTTTTGTTTTAACAATTTTTTTGGTAACAGAATTGTGATCTGTTTTTGAAACTTGTTTGATTAGTTTTTCGAAAGGTGATTGATCATTGGTTGTTATTGATGATCAGTAAATTTTAATATAACTTTGCCTTAATTACCAAGCTTATGTTTAATAATTTGTATTCTACACTGTATTAGTTTGTTTTAAAAATGCACTATTGTTTTCACTTTGTCATCTGTAGACATTCAATATCTTTGTTTCTAGAGTTAACCAAAAATTCTCTTTAGGTTGAATAGGTTTCAATAAAAAGTTAGGATTAACGTTTTCTGAATCTTCCAATTTTAATTTCTACCATTAGAGAGCATTCTGAGGTTGAAATTATAGCAAACTTTTAAATGGCTATTGTAAATAATCTATTCATGCTAGAATTTGAGTGGTATATTGTTGCAACTGTTTTACACTTACAGCAGCAATTTGCCTCCTTACATTAGGGAGTTAAATTGCAACTTTTTTGTTTTAAAAGATAAATGAAAAATCATTTCTGCTGGATAGGTAATAATTAAATATTACTATTTGCATTTTTGAATAATCTATTTGTATCATTTCCACTATTAGAGAGTGAAAGTCAGAAAATGACGTTCTCCGAAAACATTATGCTATTCTTCTAATTCTGTTATGTGTTTATTTCAATAATATTATACACCTATCCCTCGATTTACACAGTACTCAGTTCACACAATTTTGGCTTTGCACGGTCAAAAAATGCAACCAGTTTCGATTTACACGGTATTGACTGAGACGTACATAGAAAGTAAATCTCAGTCAGTACCGTGTAAATCGAAACTGATTGCATTTTTTGACCATGCAAAGCCAAAATTGTGTGAACTGAGTACCGTGTAAATCGAGGGATAGGTGTATTTTCATAATTTTATCTTTACTACATGAGCTTTCCTGTCATGTTCTTGACTCATGGGATTATCTATCACATATACAGATATTAATATCTTCACAGTGTTAATTCATTTGAAATTTTTATCAAATCACAAACACTATTTTTATTGATACAGATTTCAAAGTCATGTATTGTATATTTTACTAATGTGCAGTGGTGGTAAGGAATGTTTTATTTAAAGTAGACAGATAGTTATATTTTATGGGAACTTGTGGGTGGGGGGGGGGGGGAATTATTATACCTAAGTACTTAGGTGTATGGAAGGTTTATTACTGTCGGTCAGGTTTTTAGTTTAATGCACTATTGTGCTATCTGTTTCACTTGGTATTTATCCAATAATATTTTCCAGGCTGATGTCAGTGTTGCAATACCAGTTTCTGTGTATGTAATCATTATGTTTTCCGTAATTTCTAGCAGTCTGTAAGTTGATGGAACACAAATAATTTGAAAATCAGTCAAAATGGTACATAAACTTCACCATGAGAACTTTTGAGGCTATTTGTAATATTTATTTATTTTATATTCTTCCAGTCTTCCTTCTAGTTATCTCTTAAATGTTTTTTATATATTTGTATTATTTGTTATTGGAAGTACATGCTGTTCCTTGAGGAGGTAGAACTCCCAGCTAAACAACCATCTATTCTATCTCATATATACACTTTATGTGTAATCAATTAAATCACATTATTGAATATCTGGGATAAAAGATCCCATATAGAATAAGCAACAGAGTTCTTCAAAATTTCAGAAATGATCAGGATAGATTCCAAGCATCAGAAGGGGATATATTCCATCCCACCTTAAAAAAAAACAGCAGGCACCTCTGCAGCATAGGAGAACAATATATAGGGCACAATTACAGACAGCTAGATTAAAGACTGAAAAAACACAAAGGAAATATTGAAAAGCAATGAAATATTACCACAATGGCTCAAAAGTTTTGACTGAGAAGAATATATATCCCATTTAAAATTGTTTCTGCTCTACCAACCGACACAATTTTCTCCACTAATTGGCAACTAGAAAGTGTGGAAAGCATAATGATGTACAAGGGGAGTTTGAGAAGTAATGAGATTGGTAACAGTTCATCTGCAGTTTCTGTGGTCTGGATGGTGCATGCACTTTATAGCTTTTTCAAGTTTATTTAGCTACTAGTACTAAGGTTGTTGCTATTCATAGTGGGTGGGTGTGTTTGTACAAGCTTTTATAAGAAATCTGTTTGGCAGTGGCAGAGCTGACCAATATTCCATATGTTTTAAGACAGAGATGTGAAATAGAATTTTATGTGAAGCTCAAAAAAAACAATCAAGAAATGTTATAGATATTACAGAATACACATGGAGCAGAAGCATTAAGTTGAGCTTCAGTCTTTTAATGCTGAAAACATTTTAGAGATGGAAACAAAAAGGTGGTTTACAATGATTGAAGTGGGAGACCAAGCACTGCTTTCACTGAATACTGATAAAGCTGAATGATTGCTGAAGGAGAACAGTAGATTATCATTAAGGAAATTGTTTTGCAGTTTAATTATGTCATTGAAAAGGGGTTCACCATATCGTTAGAGCAGAATTGAATGTCAATTGAGTGTGCACAAGGTGGATTCTTTGTGACTTCAGTGATGAGCAAATAAAGCATTGAATGAATGAGGAAGTTTGCCAACAAAATGGGACTCTTTTTGAACAAAACCCTGACTTTTTATCATCCATAATCACTGATAGTGAGTCTTGGAAAAGACAATGTGACCTGGAATCAAAACAGCAATCAGGTGTTTGCAAATACAAAGATTTGGCTTCACCAAAGAAATTTTGCATGGTACCATCATCAGGAAAGCAAAAGTGACGGTGATATTGTTTTTTAACTCAAAAGGCATTATTCCTCAGCATTGGGTACTTCAGAAATGAACTGTGTATGGTGATTACTATGCAAATACTGTTTAGAAAAATAGACTGGAATTTTTTGATGAAACGTGTACATTGCCTTGAAAGAGATATCATGTCTTCATATTTCGCATGTGACAATGGAGACACTAGCAGTCATCAGTGGAGCACCTGTAGAACAACTACCCAACAGTTCACACCTTGCCCCATGTATTTTTTTTTGTTGGCATTTCCAATGCTTAAACATGACTTGAGGACAGAAATTCAGCACTGACACAGAATTGAAAAAAGCAACTGCTGCTACCCTACACAAGATGTCTGAAAAATGAGTAGAGCACTGCAAGAAATGTATGTTATGTATAGGGAGTTACTAAAAACAGAACTTAAAAAAAAACTACCCAAGCATCAGGAATCCTCAAATACTGAGAAACATAAATAGTTGCATTACTTTTCAAACTCGACTCATTCAGAAGAAGAAATTGGTATTGCAACTCCAACATCAATACTGTCTCATCCACCTGGAAAATATATTGGATAAGTACAAAGTAAAACAACTCAGGACTATAGATGCATTAAACTAAAAACCCACACCTATAATTTAGCAACTAGTATTACTACTAAGAAACCTTCCATTACCCTAATACTTTAACCTCTCATAAAAATATAGCTCTTTGACCACTTTAAAAAAAGTTACCCTATAGTTGCCCTATCATTTTTCACCTTCAATGCATCCTAATCCCATATTCCACCTTTCCTTATCCCTGGTAAAAACATCAGATTAAGAACCTACTATTATTACCTGTTAAAATAAAAAGAATACTTAATATTTTCATTTAAACACAACTAAGTATCCTAGCATTATGCTCTTCTAACTCTCACCATCTCATATGGTCAGGAGTTGACTCGTGCTATATGGCATTGGCGGGAGTTTCCCATGTCTCCTAACAGTTGTCCAGCGCTTCTCCTTCCCCAGCCTTCTCTAAACTTTGGTGTCCTTGTGGCCTTGCTATTTAGTTCATTATGTGTGCAAAAGTGCTACTCAGAAGAGGCAAAAACAATCGAACCCACTCTCATATCCATACACATTCTCTACCCATCCTATAACTAACAAAAGTCCTAGTTTAACATCAGTGACAGTGTTTTGTACAAATATCATGATCTGATCATGTAATTGATCAGTGCAAATAGCAAAACCCAAACAGTGTTCTATAAAATTAGTAGTATGTTTAATGCTTTGCATTTATTTCATGATGATTAATTTGCTTAATCTTACCTTGGTGAATCTAAGTCTTGCAATCTATTTAACAAAAACCAGTAATCTATCATTTAACAGTAACCCATAGGTTTGAAGACAACTATATTTATAGCTTCCATAATCTAGCAACATTTGTTTGTTTAGTCCTATCTCATGGTTGAGTGGTTAGCATTCTTCACTACTGATTAAAGGGAACTGGGTTTGAACCCTGGTAAGACATGGATGTTGTCTTTCTGCTTAGATGTCACCTTCCTCACTGATCCTTCTTTATGGCATATAAACTGACAGGCTCCTATCATACCTCTGGGGCAAGCAGCTGCTTGATGGAATATTTATTTTATTTTTAATATTATTTATTGAATTAACACAATTTTGACTATTTAACACATTTAAAAATAGTTGTAACCACTGATTATTTCAGATATTCTGATATGTTTATCGTCTCGTTTAGGCTGATATATGGAGCCTTGGCATAACTGCTATAGAATTAGCTAAAGGAGAGCCACCTAATTCTGATCTTCATCCCATGAAAGTTCTATTTCTTATACCTAAGAATAATCCCCCTCAACTAACTGGAAACTACAGCAAACAATTCAAAGAAATTGTAGAAGCATGTTTGAACAAAGATCCAGACAATGTAAGTTTAAAGTATTACATTTTCACATGTTCATGTACATTGATAAAATTAATTTGTAGCCATTGCATAATTTCAAATGAAAAAGCTTTTGCTGAATTGTCTGCATGTTTATAGTTGCACATAAAGAGTATTTTATTTAGAGAATTTAATTAATAATTTTGTTTTTGCCTGAGTAGTTATTTGTGTTGCCTTAGGTGTAAATGTATTACTTACTTATCGTATCTGTGATGTTAATTGTTTCTATATATTAATGAGATTTTAGTTCTGTACCAAATCATACATTATTTTATGCTAGGTAACAAATATTGTTGTATAATTTGCTATTTAAATAGATAAAAATTATCACTCATCTTATATGCAAACTTTATACATTTTCTGTCTTAGGTAT
The DNA here is from genome assembly GCA_038380435.1 of Ryuthela nishihirai. NCBI lineage: Eukaryota > Metazoa > Arthropoda > Arachnida > Araneae > Heptathelidae > Ryuthela > Ryuthela nishihirai. Next base: position 29,872,921 of record JAWZYU010000026.1, read on the forward strand.
ATGATGTTCTCTTGTGCTGGATATTTCAATACTGAAATTGGCACTGACTGTGACCTTTGGACGAGAGACATTCTCTTTTAGCATCGATTATTGCAATAGTGGCAGTTTGCTGCAAACACAAGGATGGTTTAAATATATATGGATTTATCTGATTTCTTATGGGAAATATAAGAATAATAATCTGATTTCGTATGGGATATACACATGTAGATTTTGCATTAACAGCAAATGGATTAGCTCTGTAAAAAAAATGTAATATGGGGGAGCTGAGATTGGGTCTGATCATTACATGCCATAAAGTATCTTGCAATTGAAGTTTAAGAAAGGTTAAGATTAAAAGGAATTAAATTAAAGCTCTAATAGGACCAGAAAAATACCCTACACTTACCATCATAGGTTGCTTAGATATTATGATAAACATGGTTTGCTCACAATTGAGATTGAGGAAAAATTGCATAATTTTAGTCAAGCTTCAAATCAACACTGGATAAGAAGCATAGCCAGTGACCATTTGAGTAATAAGAAAACAACTCATTCCTAATAGAAAAAAACATGCTATTAATTTTAATAGTAAAAATGTTGTAAGACACCTTAATGCCTTTTGAAATTAGTTTTACAATGACTTTTTTTTTCTTTTACTTTGAATTTTTATCTGTTCATTTGTTCAAACCAGACAGTTTTACAAAGCAATTTTTAAATCCCCTTTCATTTGATTATTAAATTACCAAATTTTTGTTATGTACTTCAGTAAAAAGGTTTTAAAATTCAGTTTGTGTTCAGCCACAAATGCATTAATTGTTAAAAATTTGTGAACTCCTTTGTTGATATCTTAGTTGCAAAAACAACTAGACAGTACAGTGGAGAGTTTTACCAAATAGTAACTATTTTGTGTTGGAAAACAGTAGTATTCAAGGATAAACGGAAAAAGATGCTAAACTTATCAAAGATGAAGATACTGTTACAGCATGTTAGACTAAACATTTTGAGGATGCCCTAAATATTTGGTTCTGCTTCTATTGTTGAATATAATGCTGATTATATCATACTGTGAAGTTACTTTGCCTGTACTAAACTTAAAACTAAACAAGTCTCCAGGGCAGAGCCAGATTAGACACATTAGACAATTGCCTTTAGGCACCAATGTAATGAGAATATCAGAATTCAAGTGCTATTTTTTTTTTATTTAAATATCAACAAAATTATGCCCTTTTAAATTCATCAAAGGAATGAAAAACTAGTTGCAAATATCCATGTTTCAAGATCGATTCCAGAAACTCTCTCTTGCAGTTGAGAGTGCACTTTTAAAAAAAGTGACTTTTGATGATATATAGCATATTATCAAACATATTGGGACACTTCCATATTTTGAAAATGGAAAACCACATTTTAACACTCCATAACTTTTTAAAAAACGTTTTTCAGAGAAAATGCCACAGGAGATAAATTATAGATCTCAGTAAATTTGTACAAATCTTGATTTTAAACAATATTCTTTTAATATTTAAAGAGGTATTGAAGCTGAAATATTTAACAGCAGATGCTGCTATTACCCTGATTGTAAACATTGTTTCAAAATTGAGGAAAATTTAAAAATCATCACATAAATTTCAAAAATTGCATTTGTTGTAGAAACAATGTTATAATTTGTTTGGTAGATTCTTATGATTAGTAACACAGTTAATGCTTTATCTTCCAAAACTCTTTAAATATTGGTCAAAAAGCAAGAATTGAAGGAAAAGTTTTTGAGATTTTCTGTTTATTTCTTGTGACATTTTTGTTAAAGTTTATTTCAGAATTGGGGAGCTTTGAATACAGTTTTCCATTAGGCAACATTGAAGTGTCCCATTACTTTGATAATTAATTTGTTAATCTCCAGGGCAAAAGAAATGTGAAAGTGTTTAAATTTTAAAATGAATAATTTGATTTTTAAATATTACTGCAAACTGAAAATATTACTGAGTATTATAAATTGTGCTGTGCCTTATATAATATTAATTTATTACATTTTTACTGTTATTTGCTAAAGCTATATTATTTATTAATATTGTGACATCCATTCAATTGCATTATTTCCTTTCTTCATAGTTGTGAAAGAATAAAATTTTTATAATTTAGTGCAGAAGATGCAAAAAAAAAATAGTTGTACATAACTGCACATTACAGCTTCTTTTGCATAGGGACACATGAGGTGTAAATCTGACCTTGCTCCAGTGGTAATGAAATTAATGTTGAAATTTTGAGAGTATGGGGATGATTTTGTCACATGCCTGACTGAAATGTTCAATATTCTCTGTGGTAAAGATGTTGGGCTTAAGTATTTTACTAGAGATATTATTTTTTTAAAAAACATAAGACTTCTTTGATAATTATAGAGACATCATTCCACTTTTCATTCCTGGTAAAGTACTTTGTATAATTGTGCTTCATAAAAATGCTCTCAAAATTAAACTAGTCTCCAGGCAGAGCCAGATTTCCCATAGGACACATTAGACATTTGCCTGTAGGTGCCAATGTTATAGGGTTTTTTTTCTTAAGGTATATATGCTATACATTGTAAGATAAGCAGAAGAATAGGCATTGCTGATGGAGATGTTAAGTGTCTGTGGAAAGTAGAAAAGTAAGCAATACACCTAAAGAAAGGTAAATGTTTTATAGCTATAACACTCCCCCTGTCACAAACTTTTTTGACATATATAATTCATTATGCTCAATTCTTGTATTCAGGAGACAGAGTGGAATAATTTCTTACACATTTCCTAATTTTTGGGAAAAGGGTGAGTTCTAAATTTTTTAAGCCTGTGATACTCCTTTTGGGACATAATTCATTATAACCAATCAGCCACCAGGTTGAGAAGATATGGTGAAATCTGTCTTGACAAATCCACAAACCAACTGACAAACCACAAACAGCCAAGCAACAAGCAAAAATCAATGGAAATAAAATATTAATTTCATTACAGCTCTCGATTTTGCCTACTTTTTAATGCTTTTTTATTTCATTGGTAAATCAAATAGTGCTCAATCTAAACTGGCAACCTATGTGAAATATAATACTTGTACTTAAACCAATGAAAAAGTATCCACATAAGAAAATGTGTAGATTACTGGATTTCATTATAATTTTTTTCAGCATTAAATGTTATTATTGACTGAGAAAATAACATGTTGCATCTATAGGTTTTTAAAGTTTTGTGATGTATTCTAATTTCAAATATTGTTAGTAAAAATTAAATAAAATGTTTTTTCAGAGACCAACAGCAAAGGAGTTGCTAAAATATCAGTTTATTCGCAAAGCCAAGAAAAATTCGTATCTTATAGACTTAATAGAAAAGCATAAGAGATGGAAAGCATTGGGAGGTGGTCAGAGTGACAGTGATTCAGAAGCATCAGATTCGTAAGTTATTTTGAAATAAATAAAACCTGCATTAGAATATTTTGTCAATCAGTGCCAAAATCATGATAAATAAAGTAATACATGACTACATCAATTATTTTGTTCACTTAATAAAATTATCTAGTTTAATTGCGTTTGTAACCCACTGTGTTTTTGTAGCTGCATTTTTCTGACATATATAATAATGTGTTGGTTCCCAACTTATGAGTTGTTGGGTTGTTTTACCCCTGAGCAGCACGTTTTTGCACACCATGGACTAAATGGCCAGGTCACATGAACCCCAAAGGCTCAGAGAAGGTTGGGGGAGAGAACCCACTGGAACAGCTGTTGGGAGACAGATGGTTGCCTTCCGTCAAGGCCATCCAGGTTGTTCTTTAATGTGCACAGGGTATCACTCTCCCTCACATGGGACCACGGCTGAATGTCCCATCTGACAGTTGGTGGCCTTTCCGAGCCCATTGGTGTCCCCTACTGACCATGAGCAGGTGGGGAATTTTGCGGAAATAAATCTCAACGCTGATCCAGCTGGGACTCAAACTGGGAACTACAGGTTACGAGCCTGGTGCACTACCGACTGAGCCACCCCCGCCACCCCAACATATGATCCACAGCCATTTGTGGCCTATAATGCCATACTAATTGGTTCACAGTGTTAATTTATTTGGAGCCTGATATCAATAAACTTATAAACTTTTGACATTTGAGCTTGATATTAATAAACTTTTGAGAATCCAAGCTTGCAGGGGGGGGGGGGGTTCTCAATAAAAATCATTGCCAGTGCCACCAGTAGAGACTACATCATGGTGTAAAAAGGATTTTTAGTAAGACAATTTGTTATTGATATTTTTAGTTCTTTTTTCTGTATTTTAAGAATGTCAGATATTTTTGTATTTTATTCTGAAACTTGAGATATTGATTAAAAGTATATTTAGCAATGAATGATTGTTTTACTCTTACTCATAATTCTAAAAAATATATAGTTGTTGTTTTTTTAAAGATTGTCTGAAGCTTTTTTCTTTCAAATTTTCAAAATTTTGAAGTGGTCTGCAACTAAAAAAGGGTTGGGAACTGCTGCTCTATTTAATTCTCAGGATGCATTCCTGAATAAGAGAGCTTTCAGCAAATCAGCTTTCAGTGTGGGATCATGATACTGAAATACATTTCAATTAGTTCTATTTCTTATGTATAAGTGATACATGACATTTGAGTTGGCTACTGACATAGACGATTAACGCTTACATCGTCGGGTTTCAGAAACTGAACTTACTGTGGTGGCCGGGTTTATTTTAAATGTTTTCAGAAAAATAAACAACTTTAGAACCTCAGGCTGAAGTAACTAATGAATGAAAATATGTCATGCTATATATCAAAAGAAAGAGCATTTAATTGTGCTTAATAAAATGGCTAAAATTTGAAGAAAAAAATGGAGGTTAAAATTTTTAAGTATTTTTTTAAACATAGCAAAATTTTACAATATTTTCCCCACATTATCTTTAGTAAAATTTCAAATATATATATATTGCCATTTTTTCTACATTATTTTATTATTTTAATATGAAAAGTTCTTAATATTTCGATTATTGCATAAATCTTTCATTTTTTTCAAAATTATTTTGTTATTTATGCATATAATGCATAAGTATATTCTTAGACTTTTGACAATCAACAAACTCTAAGCCTAAGTAATGCAGTGTCATAAAAATATTTTAGCTTTAAAAACTAGATAATTTAAATAAGAAATGAAAATTTTACCAGAAAAGTTATGAAGAACTATGAAAAAAAATTTTTTAAATGTTTCAAAGCATTTAAAATTTAATCAATTTACTGAATTTGAGAATGGGTTGCTTTATTGTGAAGCTGCATAACTGCTACAAAAAAGTTTAATTCTAAAATTCTGACAGAAATTTTGGTTAAAAAACACAATTTCTTTACCTTAATTTGTTTACATGCTTTATCAATATTTTTAATTATATTTAAAGTCCTACCATTTAAAAAGTTAACTCGGAGTAATCTCGGAGTAATCCTAATGCTTGTTCTGATTGCTGCCATTATAGATTGCTAGCAGTTTCACTTTCAATCGTATGTAATTAATTATTGTTTGTAAATACAATATCCATTTGAGAAACAATAAAAATAATTTTAGAACTATTAAAGTAAATAAAAAAAGTCTTTAAAATCTTGAAAGTCTTCTAAAATATTGATTGATAGCCAATTATGCATAATTCCTGGATGATGCAATTTCTGGTAGTAAAAAAAAATCGGTATCCTTACGTTAAAAGTTTAGAAAGCATTACAACTGTAGTGCAACTATAAATAGCAGAAAAGAGTGGGAAATGCAACCAATCAATAATCTAATCACAATACAGTAGAATAAAGGCATTACTGAATCGCTGCTACTTGATGCTGTTTACAGTGACTGAACATGCACATCCGACTCAAATAGATTTATTTTTAAACTTTATCATAATTTTTCAAGCAGAATCAACAGGTAAAAAAATTATATTATAGATTTAAATGTTATTTTCAATATTTGATTAGAAACAGTTGCAAATAATTCAGATTTCTATTTGGGGAAAAAATTTTTTTTTTTTTCACATTTTGTATTATGGGAGCGAAGCTTCGGTCTCCAACCACTAGAATAGGAAAGATGAAAATGATTCTTTGGGTTGTAACACGGTAAGGGTTAAAGAATAAAGAAGGATGTGCAAACACAAAATACACCACAATATCATTTATTAAGTCTCAGAACTATTTCAGGTAAATTAACAACGTAAAATGCACAATGTAAAATGGAATCAGTAATTAAGCAAAATGAAATTTTGCCGTGATCCCTTATCGTTGCTGGGAAGGTTATTTCAGGCTTTGAAGCAGTGGAGGTCAGCTCAGTTGGTAGTGCTCTAGGCTCATAATCTGCAGTTCCCAGGTTGAGTCCCTACTGTGCCAGTGTTGAGATTAATCTCTGCTAACCCCATCCTTCCCTCAGTCAGAAAGGAGACACTGATGTACTTAGAAAGGCCACTTTCTATCTGATGAGACATAAAGCCATGACCTTGTGTGCAGGAGAGTCATAGCCTGTGTGCATATTAAAGAACATGTTGAATAGCCTTGACTTGAAGCTTCCATCTATCTCATAACAACAGCCAATGGGTCCCTTCCCCAACGTTTTCCGAGCCTTTGGGGTCCTTGTGACTTGGTTGTTCAGCCCATTTTTTGCATAAGAATGCTGCTCAGAAGTAAAATAACCCAGACTTTGAATCATCCTCTGAAGCAGCTGCTCCTTTCAAACAATGTTTGCAGAATTGACAGTTTTGAACATTTTTTTCTCAGAACAATTCTCTGTTATTGCAGATGCTGTTAATAGCATTTCCTCTTGACTTGCAGATTGAAGGAGCATTATCAGTGCCATGTCTTGGCAAAGGCCAAGACATCAATGGCATGTGCCTAGGACACATAAAGCTGAGGGTAGTACAGGCCTCTCAGATTCAGGTGCAGGTTACCCAGATATGCCATCGTGTCTATTGTTTGAAAAATGTCTAAATGTGACCCTGAGCACTATGTTCACAAAGACAGGCTTTGTTAATAATTCCTTAATTTATATTTATGTAAATTTATTTTTTCTTTCACCCCATCAAGTCCATCTTTTAACATGTAAGCAGAAAATGTGAATTAAAAATCTTAAATATTGTGTCATTAACTTTTCAATGGAAACTTAATTTTCCCACTTTATGTTCTCTCAAACTACAGCACTTTTGCCAACAAGTAGAGGAGATTCGTAGCAAAACATCTCTCAGTGGTGTATTTACTATATGAAACAATCAATGTCACATGATCAAATTCTTTTGAAAATGTTCATATGGAAGTGTCCATAGCAGTAGAGAATTTGTGTAGAAGGAGGTTTAAAACAGGTTGATATAGAAATCCATAAAAGCATTATTAAAATGTGAAGAAAACTTTTGTTTCAAAACAGCATAAAATTGGATAGTCTTTATTGAATGATCCATGTGCATACAAAACACACATTCAGTGAAAAAAATATTGCATCATAAAGAAAGTTTAGGTTGAAAGATGTACAGATATATTTTTATGTATCATATTTTGATAAAATATATCATTCTTTTTTGTTTAATAAGCTAATACTACTTCTGCATGCCAGAATTGTCTCTAAAACAATACAGAATAGTAGATGTATCATAAGATTATTAATCTACAATCATCTTATATAAATGTAGATGTATCATAAGAAGATGTAGATTGATTATAGAATTGATATTAGTGAATCTAGATATATAGGTGATATCCAGGAATAGATTTATTGCCTAAGTAAGTTTAGTCCTAACAAAGCCATTGACTTAAATTTGCTAAGGTAAGATAATTTTGACCCATAATTTATTTTCTGAAAATTTCAGGCTTTTTTTAAATTGTCAGAAAATTTTTAAAAAAGAGATGCTGCTGAAAATATTATATACCTTGCAAATATAATTTAAGCATACAGGTGCTTCCCTACTTATGAACAGGTTAAGTTCCCAAGGTTTTGTCATAAGTTGAAAACTAACTTAAAAAGTACATTTGCACACAGAATAACCACTTATTGTTAGTGTTTGATCCTTCAATGTACTTACTAGAATGCATTACACTCATTTACCCTGCTTGCTACTGCTTACTAGCAGGTATTTCAAATGTAGTAAAAACCTGCTGTGGTATATGATAACATAAAGTCGATATTATAAAAAAAACAACTTATACTGTTAATGCATATGTTTGTACATAAATAATACGTATTGTAAATAACAAAAAAGGAAAATTAGACCACGCTATTGACTTCAACACCACGAATCCGCGCAAAATTTCAATTTTAGAACTACGGACAAATTGTTCATAAGTCTGAAAGTTCGTAAGTTGAACGTTCACAAGTAGGGGAGCACCTGTATTTCATTAAGCTTAGTTTTTTCTACTCTGGTTACTATACTAAACTATGCAGCTGATAAAAAAAATATGCATTTGTTTCCAAAATAATTATACATATTGTTTTAGGCTTTAATTTTAGTTATACCTAGTTTTAGTTGGCAGTATTTGTGAAATTGTCACTTAACCTCTTCCAGAGCATGATGATGACACCATATAAAAACTTGGTGAATCTCCTAATTAAAAACATTATATTTCTTAATATACTGTTTGTCTTATGATTTATGCCATTGGCAAGTGTTAGTAAAAAATTGTTGAAATAAATAATGTACGTCAAACAACCTCCTCTGTAAAGCAAGAAATTGGCAGGGCTTAGTAATGTAAGGGTTAAATGTGACCATAGTAAGTTTTGTCATGGAAAATAATTTTTCTTTTATGTAAAGGTTCTGTAGTGTAGTTTTTTAGTTCAAATTTTATTTTTATTTATTGAAACATAAGGGTTACATTAAAGTCAACAAATAGATCATTGAATGAGAACAGGAATTATATACAATGGCAAGACTTTATGGTCACGAACTTTGTTTTAATCAATTTTAATACATTTTTAATAAAATGCCTTTTTTTTATTCCCGGGAAGATGAAACTTTGCTGTTAATCTGTTAGTGTCATTGCAAAAATACAATTGCATAATTCTTGAAGTTCTAGTTTTCTGCATTTTAGATATTCTAGCATCTCGGGGAGTGTCTGAGATGGACTTATATGTAATTATCCATACACTGACAACATTTAATGTGGGTTTTCAAGTAGCAGGTTATTTCACAGATGAAATTATTCACTGCTTCTTCTACTGTAGTTCTGGAAATAATTTAAAAAAATATATATTTTTTTCTCTGTTTTTGTACTTTAAATTATAATATATCAAATGTAAAATAATGCCCTTTTTTTCAAAATTTCTGTCACAAACTGCTACGTCCCATGATTACGCTTTGGACTGATAATATTGGCATGTAGTATATGTGTTATATAACATTTACATACACCAAAGTTTGGATGTTCACAGTAAGCTTTCTTTTGAAAGATAAATCGTCTGCATGTATATTTCATAATTTGTAAGCTGCAAGATCAAAGGGTTTTGAATCTTTTTATGGGTTCATAATTTTTTTTTACCGTACTTAACAAATATTGCTATCTCTCAATCCAAAATCATCATCATCATCATCATCCTCAAGCAGCCATGGGCTACGGAGGTCCAACCAGACCGTGCAATTTAGTTCTCCAAGCAAATCTATCCTGAGCTACATCTACTGCATCTGGCCACTGCACACCAATTCTAACAAGGTCCTGTTTGACATTGTCTGCCCACTGCATCCTAGGTCTCCCCCTCCTTCTGAGGCCTTTAGGCACACTGTTCATAACCCTATTCGCCAATCTATAATTATTCATATGGGCAACATGGCCAAACCAACGGAGTCTCTCTCTGCACAATATGCTGCTTAAAGGAGGTTGCAAACTCCTTTGCCTAATCTCATCATTAGTTACAAAGTTGAACCACCTAATGCCCAAGATACTGCGTAAGCATCTGGAATCAAAAGCATCTAGTTTCCTGTTATCTTGTTTACAAAGTGTCCAAGTTTCACTACCATAATTAACCCTAGAAAGAACCAAACTATTATACAGTCTAATTTTAGTCTTTAGGTGTATACGCCTATTTCTCCACACTCTCCATAGATTCTTAAAAGTCCCGGCAGCAATCCCTATTCGTCTGTTAATCTCATGCCGCACATCACCATTATCTGTTACATAGCTCCCAAGATAATTAAACTGTGACACCTGCTCAAGACTGCAACCATTCAGATTAACTGAATCACAGCCTGCCTGACCAATTTTCATTACTTTAGTTTTATCTCTGTTTATAACCAAACCTACTCTACTACAGTCTCATCAACAGCTTGAATGAAAGAGTTCATCTCATCAACATCATTTGCCAAAAGGGCTAAATCATCAGCATAATCTAAATCAGAAATTTTCGTATCTCCAGCCCATTTAAGGCCAAAATCTTTCCCTTGAAGTGAATTTCGCATAACATAATCAATAACCAAGCTAAAGAGAAAAGGAGACAAAATGCACCCTTGTCGAACACCAGAAGTAATGCTAAACCAATTGCTACAAGCCTTACCAACTCTCACACACGACTCAGTGTTATTATAGAGAGCTTTCATAATGTTAACTAACTTGTCTGGTATACCATACGATTTCACAATCAACCACAAATTATGACGATCAACAGAGTCGAAAGCCTTTTTGAAATCAACAAAGCTAGCAACCAAAGGTTTCTGAAACTCTAAACATTTCTCAAGAATCTGCCTAAGTGAAAATATCTGATCCACACATCCCCTACCACTTCTGAATCCACATTGCTCATCACGCAATTGACTGTCAACCAGATTCTTAATTCTATTAAGCACAATCATGGAAAGAACTTTACCAGGAACAGAGAGTAGGCTGATACCCCTATAGTTATCACAAGAACTGCGATCACCATTTTTGAAAATAGGGATAACAATAGCTCTGGTAAAATCCTTAGGAACCATGCCTTTATCATAAAAGATATTCAGAATTTCAGTCATCCAAGTGGTAACCGAAACATCCCCAACTCTAAGCATTTCCGTAGTAATTTCATCTACCCCTGGGGATTTATGAAGTTTAAGTTTAGAAACAGCCAAAATAACTTAAGATTGTGTTAGAGGGCCAACGTTAAAGCCACCAATGCATCTGTCATCATTGCAAACAATGGGAGTAGAACTAACTACATTGTTTAGAACATCACTGAAATGCTCAGCCCACCTAGCCATGACAGAATCCTCCCCTTCTATAACCTTACCTTGTTTATCGTTCAATCCTTGTATGCCTGTAAGCATTTCCGTAGTAATTGATTGAGATATTTTGTTTTCTACCACACAAAACATTAACTATCTGGTACAGCTGTTGTGCTGTCTAACTGCTTCCTTGGCTTTGTCAGCCAAACCATCAAGCCAAAGATTCTTATCAGCAGCTAACTGATCCTTTGCAAGTTTATTAAGGTCTCTGTAATGCTTTCTATTAGGACTAGTAGGGTATTGATTAAGTGCATTCCTGCAGTTCTTTCTTTCCGAAATAAGCTCAAGTGCCTTATCACTCAGATAATTCTGACTCTTCTGTTCCTTTTTTCCTAAAAGAGTACTGTTAGTGTCCAAAAAAGCCTGTTTAAAATGATCCCATTCTTCCTCAACTTCAGTAGTAAGCAAACCATGACTGTCATAATGACTAAGTAACCTATCATGGTAAGCTTTGGCTATAACTGGATCTTTCAGAGCTTCAGTATTAAAAGTAAATTTTTTAACCCTAGCACAACACTTTTTAAGTTTAAGTTGCAACACACTTTTAACAAGGTAATGGTCAGATCCAATTTCAGCTCCCCTATATGCCCTGGTATTCCTAACAGAACTAGCCCATTTGCTGTTAATTAATATGTAATCAATCATATTCTTATGCATCCCATCAGGTGAAACCCATGTGTACTTATGTATGTCGCGGTATTTGTAATAAGTGTTAGTTATTCTGAATCCATTGAGTTTACTTACCTGTAGGAGACGTTGCCCATTGCCTTTGCAGCTACCAATACCAAAAGGGCCTATTACTCCTCCCCAAAGGTCAGAGTCAGTACCAACTTTGGCATTGAAGTCACCAAGAACAAGGGTAATATCTCCTTTCTTGACAGAATTCAAAATATTCTGAAGTTGTTCATAAAACCTATCCTTCTCATCCTCATCGGCATCCTCAGTGGGGGCATAACAGCAGATAACATTCAAGTCTTTAATGCTTGTCTGAAATTTTGCTGTAAGAAACCTTTCATTAATGCACTCATATCCTAGAAGAGCATCGCTAGCATGTCTGCTGAGAAGAAGACCCACGCCTTGGTGATGCTTATTGTCGTCCCGCCCTGAAAAGAGAAATTTAAGATGATTTTTAAGAATCTGACCTTTATCTGTCCATCTGGTCTCTTGCAAGCCGAGAATATCTAAATTATAACGGTGGAATTCTTGTGTGAGGACATCAAGAGAAAAAGCTCTGTGCAGAGTCCTCACATTCCAACTACCTATGGAGAGAAAATGGTTAGTGGGATGTTTAAAGAAACTATGTTTATTGAGAGAGGGAATGCCGACAATATCAAACAGCCCCCTAATCACAGACATGGGGGCAAAGACCCGTTCCCCCACTACTAAAGGCTGAAGCCATCTACACTGGAAGACTTCCTCCAATGTAGAATTTGACGATGCCAATAGAAGCAAAGAGTTCAGGTGCCTGCGATGACTTCTGCTCAGGATTATCCACCAGCTGATAAACATATCCTGTGAATCTATTCACTTGGGGCTGTCAACCCACAAACAAACAGAAAACACAGCGGAAGATTTTCCCTCCACAGAAGCCCACCAGTGCAGCAAAATCAGGATCCATAATCAAGCTCAGAGCCATATATCTGTCCAGTCCAGTAGGTTTATATGGTCAGCACCAGGACCCTGTGTGGTTGACCACTCCTCAGCAGGGTAGAAAAAAAAAGAAAAGTAGCCATAGTTGTCCAGATCAGTAGGCCACACTAATCTGGCAGCCCTCCCCTTCCGTTCACTTCCACAAGAGAGTATATCTTTTGAAAGTTACTAACGGTCTGCACCACGAGAAGGCGGGGTCGGACATTAGGTGCTAGGCCTGGCCGGTTCTATGCATCATCACAGGGGATTGGTGCATAGCTCTCCTTCCAGTGACTACCTAGCTACCATTTACAGACCATAATAATAAGCTCATAATAAATATTGTTGACTCATTCATTAATACAATTATTTAATAAAATTCAGTCATTGACACTCCTCCATCAATACATGCTAGGCCAGCATCTCCTAACCTATAAACTGCAAAGAGACATTATCAATTAGTTGTAACCTTAACTATTGGTTTTAATATGCTTAATAGTGATTCATTTTTGATTGTGAAACTAAATATTAAGTATAATCAATATAGAAATTGCTGTTCAACTTTATCAGGGATCCCCAACACTGGGCTGTATGCAGTCAGCAAAGGTGTTTTGTGCGGCCTGAAATAAATTTCCAATTTCAAAAAAAGCAAAACGTTTTGGGCAAAAAAATTCAAAAAATTAAATTTGCAAAAAACTAAAACTTTCAAGCCTAACAACTTGATAAATGACTTCCCATTATGGGAAGCATCATTAATTGATGATTTCTGCAAATTTAAAAAAATTATTTTATAATTATTCTATTTAAAATTAAAATATGAAAGGCAAAATTCAGTTTGTCATGGTAAATAAAATAGTAAGCTGGTTAATTTTTTCTTGCTTTTTTGTAAATTTACACCATAATGAAAACTACAAATCTAAACATTACTTAATCAGTGGAATAAATAAACATAAAAAAAATCCTTTATAAGGAAAAGGAATGGTAGCTGTTCACAAAACAATTAGGCCAATAATTTCCTAAACGGTTGAGTAGGAAGAAATAGCTAAATGGAAGAATAACATCACTTTTCGTAAATGTGTAATGCTCATTTTCAAAAAGAATGAAGTTTGTCATTTTGAGCACCCTCCAACAGTGAAAATTCGAATAATGGATCATTCATATAATGTACATAGTAATATTTCATCCATTAGTACCTACACAGTTGAAAATGGTTTTTTTATCTCTTAAAGCAAAAAATATTCATTCTACCAGCTCCCTTTCCACCTTAGGAATAAGGAGACAAATTGCTTTGCTATCAGTGTAAACTCATTGACTACTGCACTCTACTACCCAGATTTCAGATTTCTACTATGAATAGATCATTTACAGGTCTATTCATGGTCCTAATGCTTTAATGGGATATACATTTGAAATTGCCATTTTCCAACTTGAACACCCTCTAACAGTGAAAATTAAAGTATTAGGAAATTTGCAAAATGCAATCTTAATATTTCATTATACCTGTCCAAATTCCTCTCTTCCCACACACATACACACAAGATTATCTCTAAAAACAAAAAAAAAAAGTTGAATCTATATGCTGTATAGATGGATAGACAACAAAGTAAAAAAAAGTTCATTTTAAAAAAAGATCTAAAAATGGTTATTGCCCCAAACAGGATCATAGTAATAGCTGCTATAGCAGCATATTATTTTCTATCACCCTTTTACAATTTTACTTGGTACCTAAATCAGTAGGTATATATTTGTTATTAACCCCAATATATAAAAATTTCTAGATTATTTAAAAGGAACTTATTTAAAAAAAAGCAAATTTTGTTTAGTAAAATGAAAGACTGCTTTGGACATTGAAGTCATCCAGCTATAATGCTGAAATTTATGAAAGGTTGCACCCATCTGTTTAGGATCAGGCACTGACACTCAACAACTGGACAAAAATAGGAACAATTTGCATTGTGTTATCTGATGTAAAGAATTCAAGCTTTTATGGCTGCCACATGGAAAAATAGGTTCTACAACTAACTTTACTCAATATATTTAACTTTAGCAAATCAGAATCTCCACTTTTCAACAAGGGAGATCAATAGAAGGCTTAATTAAAATGATAATAGTTTGAGTGTTAGTTGATTGGAAGATCAAGCAGTCTTAAACTGAATGACATGTTCAGATTATTTGACCAGTTCACTGCTGTGAATGAGGGAGTCCTAATGGAATATATCATTTTTGATGGGGCTTTTTCAAATAAATACCAAAGTTCTTCAGTTTTATATTTTCTGTTAGCTAGCTAAATGAAGGACATGAGCCTTATGGTTCTTTCATCTGCTCAGTTAACATTCAGCTCAATAATAGAAATAGAGCACATAAAGCAATTTCTATGCTAATTTACAATTAATAAAAATAACAATATTTATTCCCCTTTTACAGAAGTCTTACCAAAATGATTTTACAGAAGTTGCACTAAATGCAGTGCACAGTTGCTTCTAAGCACCAGTACTTGACAAAACAGCAAGAACAATATGCTAAACAAATAGACCATGTATGTACAACATGAAATTCTAGCTAATTAACTTCAAGTTGGATAAATAAGATACTGACTTTGCCTACCTTATCTAGGCATCATTATTAGCAAGATCACCATCGACCTCCAATCACTATTGGCGCCAAATAATCCTTGTGTTTGTGCAGCCTGAAAATAGTTCAAAATGAAATGAAATGAAGTGCAAAATGTTCAAATAATTTTCTTTAGCAATTCACTGACACTGGTGTGGGAGTAATGATTTGAAGTTCCAATTTAATACAGGCAGAAGTGAAAGCTGATATCACTATGCAAATTACCACTCTTTGCTTTCTCAACTCAATGCTTCAGGCATGCAGTGAGGTTGTTGAGGTGTGAATGTTAGGATGCCACTAAAAATATGATGACGCTGACACTGCTCTGCTCAACAGTCTTAGATGAAGTTTATCTGATAATGAAGAGAACTTTGTTGGTGTTTGTGGTCAGAAATATAAACTATATGATGGAATGAGAATTAGAGACTTATTTCCTGATGAGGTAGTACTATACCTCATGCCTTCTTGAACTAACCATTCAGGTGGAATTAGCTGATGAACTGGCTGGTAATCCACTTCTCTTGAGATTTACTTGGATTGTTTCTTACTTATTGCTGCATAACAATGAGTTGCTGATGGCTAGATGGCTCCTACCAAAAAGCCTTACCTCTATCGCTGCTATGAATGAAAGTCTTTCTGATCTGTGACCAATCCTGCGCCTATAAAGATCACTTGACATCTTTCACGAAATCTACATTGAGCTTTTCTCAAAAATAAAAATTCATCTTTCTAATGTGGCTCTGGCACCCATGTCAACTCTGAGGGCAATTCATCATACCCTTCATGACAATGGGCTGCTGTTTATATGGTGCTGCTAGGTGGAGGCAATGCTTGTTCTGTCCATAGGACTTGTAGTGTACATAATGTGAATCTCACTTAATTAGGTGCTATCATTTTACCTTTTATTTTGGGTTACTTTATGTTTACTATATCCCTATGTTTCAGGTTACTTTATATTACTTTATCCCCCGTGTTTGAGATAGCCCATGTCATTGGAGACATCACAAGCTTTAATTTGAGATATAACTCATTAAGGTCAACCCTACAAAAATCTGCCCCCATTATCAGGGGGTAGAATGGTGGGACAAAATTCAGAAAAGTTTACCATGGTTATCATATGTACTTTTGTTTGACATCTAACTCATAACTGTAGGCCCTCACATTTGGAAGATATAATAGAATGACTTTCACATTTCCTGTTTTTAGTAGGAGGGGGGGGGGGGATTTGCATTTGGGGCTGAATACAGAATTTTTGCTCAACTAAGTTATAGTGCTTTTAATTGAAGAAAGTATCCTCCTGTCATGGTATATGGTTCAACTCTAGTTGTTGTTATCATGTCTCTGAATCAATAGGCCTAAATATGTTTTGACTCTGTGATCTCAAATTTTACTCTCTGGTTTTGGTTTTTATGATTTTTGTGGCTTCTTTGCTGGGTCTGTTTTTGCCATCCAAGTTGTTTTGGTTGATAGTTAGCAATCTTGGGGAAGGTTAAAAGAAGTTCCTATATTGGGAAATGAATGGTATAGACATCCCATGGTAAAGGGAGTCTGGTGTTGCACTGTGTGAACCTAAGTGCAACAAAGCACAGTAGTGTCTTCTGGTTGTTAAGTGTTAATGAGTTGCAGTTACAAAAGTATATATGTATAAATAATATAGTGATAAAAATGCTTAAATGCATAAAATAATATTTAAACTTCTTTAATAATTTACAAATTCATTTTGAGCTATGCTTTTTTTTAATAAGTTTCATATTGACATATTTGTGTTAGAAATCTCGACATAATTATATTTTGTTCTGGATGTTTTAGGGATGAATCAAGGAGTGGTGAAACTTGGAAAAGCTGGAGATGGGATCTGGGAACACTTCAAGGTCCAAATACACTGGATATAAAAATTAAAATACCACCATTAGAAGAAAATGATGCCTTCAAATCTTCTAGAATTTTGCCACTAGTCAGACTTCAGCAAAATGGACAAGCATCTTCTCCCACATCTCCTCTAGTCCAAAGAAATTCATATTGGAATCAGAGTGGCAAAGTAGTAAGATCTTATACCCTTTATTTCAAAGAAATATTATAGACTTGCTTATGTGTTATAAAGTTATCCAGTATTGTATATTTCTGTAGCATCATATTAGAATTCGTAAATATATATCAGTATTGTATTATATATATATAATGAAAATTTATTGAATTTAGTCAAAGCAATACACCATTTGGTTATTGATAATGCACTGTCACATGCCACTGATACTAATGGTCAGAAGTTTGCTCAATGTTAATAGGTTCTGGCTCTTGTTGCAGTCAGATAGAAAATTCTATCATAAAGTATCTTTCATTACAGTGTAGAATGCAACAGGGGAGATGTGCTCGAAAAGTAGTCTTTAGGATGTACTATGCAAATTTCATAATGTAATTTTGAAATGGAACAAAAATACACTTAGAAATAATTTCTCCATTGAACTAGTTGAAAAAAAAAACAATGCCAGTGTCTGAAAAAACATCAAACACTTCTTGGCATGGAGGCAAAAGTTTTTAAACTTTCTTTCACCCAATGCTTAATAGCCTGTGGTATTAAATTCAGTGTTGAATTTCAGTGCTTAGAAGAGAAACTATATTTTACCTGTGCAAGAGATGCAAGCTGTAGCATTAAGTTTATTCATTAGATGTTATACAGGTTAGAAAAAGCACTGCCCTTTGAGTATTAGCAGGATTATCGTTCTTATCTGATCCTTGCCCATCGAAGCTTTCGGTAGAAAGTTGCCTTGCCCCAACATATTGTCGCCACAGCAATGGACATGATGGCAGTCTTTGAAAACAGCCTTGACACTGGGTAACTGAGTCTGTGATACTGACTTTTTTTTTTTTTCCAAAATTGTACTGCTGTAGGTTGGTTCTTTTAAACTGTGCTTGCCAACAAGTTGTTACTTTCCTAAATATATTGCTAGTGAGTTGATCCTTCTAAACTGTATTGATAACATATTGCCTTTTCCAGTCTGTAATAACTGCTTTTCAGACTACATTGCTGATAAATTGTCGGGCAGTTTTAACACAAGTAATGCAACCCTTTCAAACTGTGCTGCTGATGGGTTGCCTTCCAAACTATATTACTAATTGGCTTGTTCCTTCCAAAGTGTCCTTCTAATGGATAAAATTAAGCACTAAAGTTTAGTTTCAGAGGGTCCCATTGCTTTTCAAGGAATTTTGTGCCAGTTACTTCTGCTGATTAACATTGATAATTATACCTTAAATCACAGATTTGATTATATGCATCCTTGAATCCCACATCCAGTATAGACCAAAACAAAAAAAAATTGCATTCATAATGTGGTAGTAAGTAAACCACAATCAAATAGCTGCTGCAGTCTCGCATGTCTAATGTGTGCATGTTGTGTGTTTTGTTGTCTCAGTGGGAACTATGGGTTGGACATCCACCTAATATTGTATGACGCATGCCACAGCAGGTGTTAATTTAGTGCCCCAAGCAATGCTTAACTGTTGTATGCTCTTGTCAGTTATATTTCATTGAGGTTGTTTCTGTGAAATTTATTTTTTGTATTTTACATTCAATTGTCACTTAATTGAACTATGACTTCTAAATGTAAAACTTCTAAATGGTAGTGCAGTAAAGAAATCATGCAAGACTGTCTTTGGCTGAAAAGACAAAATAGAGATATTACAACATTTTAGACGAATTATATGGCAGTATAAGTGCAGCATCTCTTGCTCGAGAATATCAAGTTAATGAGACAACCGTATGTAGTATTTATGTGCATGAGGGACAAATTCAGGCTACCATACATGGTGAGTATAGTATGTAATAAAACATGGTTACATTCTTATTATATTTACTCTTTACTGCAAGATTTATTGTACAGTACTTGAATTTTCCTGTTTTTGATTTGCTTATCCCATACATATGTACAGGTATTTATTCTCAAGCTTTTATTGCAAAAAAAAAACTGCTAATATTTCTTCTGTATCCCCATTTTAATTTTTTCCATGAGGCATTGAATTTGCAAATCAGTTTTTTAACTCCTGCAATTGGCAAGAGTTTCTTATAGCTACATATGTGCAGATGATTTTTTCCTTTAGTTCATTTTATGTTTCTTAAACTAAGCTTTTCATTTCCTCTACAAATCAAATGACTAAGATATTATCAAATATAATCTAACTATACCTGGCATCTTATGTACACATGACCAGTGTACTGATATGTGTGTGTGTATATGTAAGCAAGTTTTCCTATATTTTTCTTTCACCAATACAGTGCAATTACTTGAAATGCAACAGTAATTTTAAACTGAGCCTGAATAATTGGACTATATTTCTGTGTAAAATATTGAGACTGCATTTATCTCTGAAATATTTATCAATTAATAACTCAGTTCAGTATAAAAATGTTTTCTTCATTCAGTAAGAGTGCAGAAATTTAGAAGCAGTTCCTATTTGCATCTGCTTGCTGTTATATTCTGTTTTGACAGTTGTAAAGCTAAGTGCTTTAATTCAAGAATTCTCAAACTTTTTCCACTCACAACCCCCCCCTCCCCCATTGACAGAATTGTTTTGATTTTTATGCTCCCCACCATTAATGGAATTATTTGTGACCCCCCTCCTTACCATTGATGAAAATAACTTGAGATAAGAATATTTTTAAAACAGAATGCTCCAAACATCTATATAGGGTGCAACAGCAGAAAGTTCTAGTAAACTCAGATGCTTGAAGTGGTCACATGCAGAATTAAGGGAGAGATATGTTTGTGGATTAGAATTAGCTGAGCACACTTCGGAGTGAAATGAGTAGAGGAGGGCTAGAGGAGGTGTTATTGTTGCATGCTCTTTCTCTCTCATCAGATAGTTGTAACAGAGCAGGAGAGAGAAAGAGTGGGAAAAGGTACTTGTGATTTAGTTACTGAAGCAAGTGTTTATAACATTGAATTTTAACCTTCCTTTTCACGAATGAAGTAGATTTTGTACACATTTCACATTCAACTGTATCCAGCTGTGACCCCTCTCTGAGATGCTTGTGACCCACAATTTGAGAAACACTGCTTTAACCCCTTAACCTATTTTGACAAGCCACACCTGCCTATTTGATTACACTAATGATGATAACTGAGTCATATTTGACTTGTGCTGTTATCCCTCCACAGTATTTGTAGCTGTGTGTATTAAAAATATAGAGTTTAATGAATGAAAATTGATATAGATTTTCTGTTAGTATTATAAAGAGTATCTAATCAAAATTTCATTAAAATCTAATAATCATAATAGTACTAACTAGTAAGTCCCACAATCTATACCACCATGTAGTTCATTCTATAATTCATAGATAATGTAGTGCAAATTACTGTAATGAACTAAAGTTTTAACTTGCAACTTGTTAAAAAAAATCATAGATTATAAGGCTAATTTTTTAATGGAAAATTAAACAATACAATTAAATTTTCATTGAACACATTTAGATATATCTAAGCTGTTTCAATGGGTATAAAATTTCCTCCATTGCATGTTATATATTATTTTTAAAAGCAATGAAAAATAGTAAAAGAGGTTATGGAAAAAAGTTCATTATGAAAATAATAAATTACCCCTCATGAAACTGCCTATACACAAAGGTCTGACAGAAGCCTGCATTTAATACCACACTATTATATATGCATCATTTATAGTACTAATAGTGAATACTGTGTCACTGTGTCATATCTTTTAAATAATACTACAAGTTTTTCAGTTTGTTAATATAAACTTATAATGTTTTGAGTAAATGTCAAAAATCATATGTTTTGTATAACAAATGTAGCCAACTTATTCAAGAATCAAATTTTTATTATAATGACTATGAAGGAAGGAATCTCACTTTCTGTGATAGTCATTTTGTAGTAATTAGGCAAATGTGACAAAACTATGATTATTATCACTATTTTATCATCCTCAACTTATTATTTTAAATTTCAGATGAGACCAACTAGTATGCCTTCACCATTAGCCTTTCAAAAGCCTTGGCATCTTGATAGAGCAAGCCCAGATGATTTTGATCATCAGCATTGGATTATTCTCTCAAACAGTGACTTCTTAGACAGTGACCGAAATGCTGTAACAAGTGAGCCAAGGTATGAAAAAGCTGATAATCAAGATACATACCTCAGGAACAGCAATCCCATCTCACCTGTTTCTCCCACATATCCTGGAAAGACTGTAGGTAGCAAATCTTCCTGTTTATCAGCTGTGATTTTTCCTCTTGTGACTGAGGTAGGTTATAAACATATAATGGGCATTAAATTTATTGGTATACATTAAAAATTATCGTTATCAAAGGCAAATAACCTGATTAGGAATTTCCAAATTTTTGAGCCATGTTTAGAAGTATGTGGAAGACATTTTACATGTGATTTAGTATTTCAATCAGAAAGTGGACACCAGTGGGCTTGGAAAGGCTGCTATCCAATCAGATGGGGCATAAAGCAATGGCTTCATGTGGAAGAGCTATACCCTGGGTGCATAAAAAAACATGCTTGATGGTTATAACGGGAGGCTGCACTCTGTTTCCTAACTTCTGTCCAGTGGGTCTTCTTCCCCCAACCTTCTCTGAGCCTTTGGGTCTTGTGACCTGGCCATTTAGCCCATTGCATGCAAAAAAAGTGCCACTCAGAGAATAAAATAACCTCTCTCCATAATGTATCAATGAAGAACTAAATTTGGAGCTCTTCTAAAATAAGCATTTCATGAGAAATTGTGACTAAAGATAGTTTTTGACCAAGTCTCAACAATATTCGCTTAGTATTTAAGGAGTTAGGAAAGTTTGAATATTTAACAACAGCAGTGCCATACATAAAAATTTATCAAAGAAGTTAATTATAATTTAAATAAAAGGTATTATTTCAAACTATTTAATACAAAAGGTGTATATTTAAAATTTGTTTAAATAATTCTTTCAATATTTTTAATTTTTTTTAGTTGAATTGTTCCTTCTAAATATTCTAACTTTTATAACTCTTTAATAGTAAGCAAAAATTAAATAAATACCCCCTCAATTAGCTGCTTGCCACAGTGGTCTGACAGGAGGCTGTCTTTAATATGTCATAGAGAAGACAAGACCTCAGCAGAAAAACAGCACAAACATGCCTAACCTGGGGCACGAACCTAGGTCCCTTTGATCAGTAGTCAAGCATTCTAACCACTTATTGTTGAAAATCGAGAATTAGATAGACTTGGTTTAGAACTTTTACCTTCAGTCACAATTTTTCATAAAACTTATTTTAGTGGTTATAAAACTCAGAATTTAGTTTTCTGTTGACATAACATGGAGGGAGGATCATGTTCAATGAGTGTATAAGATCATCATCGTGAGCCTGCTTGTTTATTTTTTAATTTTGAAAATTCAAATTGAGTAATTTTAATAGTAATATTAAATCTAGCCTTTATTTTTCTGCATTGTTTAGTTTGCATATTTTTTTCACTTTAAAGATTAGTTTTTGTTTTTTATATCATTATCTTGCATAGTGAAATTTAATGCTTGATAGTACATTATAAAACTTTCAATAAAAATTTCTGTAACCATTATATTTACAGAATGAAGCAAAAGTCTAAGAGATGACAAAATTATCTTGAAAATAAGAAAGAATGCAAAAAATTAGAAGTGGGGAGCAAATGGAAAATGATATGGGAAAAATTCAGTAATGGATAAACGACTGCAAAAAGGTTTTTCAAGGTCATCTATCTGCTGTCCTTTTTTAAGTACAACAGACAGAAAAAAAATCTGACAAATTTCTAGAGCATCAAAGCATTAACATAAAAAACAACCATGTAAAAAATTTTCTACTCTGTACGGGGGGGGGGGTATAAATGATATCCTCTTTGCTAAGTAAATGGAGAGTCATATTCACTGCCCATAACTGAAAATAAGTGTTGCATGAAAAAATAATGAGAGAGAAAAATCAAATATCTCAATGATGTCTCTTCAAATCCCAAATTTCATCAGTTTTCCTTTAGAATCTAAAGAGTTATGGAGAGATGAAAGTTGTTGAATTCTGCCAGAAACACCATACAGAACTTTCTCTTTAGTACTCTGATGTATTGCCCAAAACTCACCCATGCATAAAAAAAACTACTTTTGTGCCAGTGAGTTGCTGTTGTTTCACCATAATATGCTAAAAGTGAAAACAGTGGGAAATTCTGACTTTAAACTATTTTGTGATATGTGGTTAGATCACTAACTGGTATAACTCTACAGTTTTCTTTTAGTTATCTTCACTTTTGCATACTGCCATATTATGGCCATGTGATGCTGCTTTCATTATTGCAATTCTAAGGAAAAAATTAACAAAATTTAGTCTTGGAAGTGTAGAACAAATAGGAAATGGTATGAGGGAAATCGTAATAAAGCTAATATGAACTATCTCCAACATTATTTTCAAGGTCATTCATTGTGTAATGTTAATTAACTGTTGAAGCTGGAGTGAAAAAATTAATTGCTAGGTTGTAGAGGACCATTAAATTACACTAAATCAACTATTCATAGCTTTATTTGAACAAATATGTCTGCTATTGCTTCACCTTCTTCCTTCCCAATACACAAGGGAATATAACAGAATCTGCCTCAGGTAATATACCACAGCTCAGGCCATTGGATGTGCACTTCACGAGATAATGGACCTGGATTGGAATCCAGGCCAATCGAATTTTTTTTTCTCATGGATGCACAATAGCAACTGGAATTGCACAAGATGATTTCATATCTTCAGACTTCCAGATGCACCACATACACTTGTAATGGTGAATCACACATTCTACATTTTTAAGTGAAGGTAAATGCCTACCAGCTTGAGCTGTGGCACCTTGCATGAGACAGATGCTAATATGTTTCTTATTATTAGTCTGTAAAAGTGAAGACTAAAAGAAAATTGAAGAGTTAGACTAATTAATAATGTGACCTTGCACTACAAAATGCTTTAAGGCCAGAACTTACACCATTATCATATTTAACATGATATTATGGTGAAATCTAACATCTTCATGCACAAATGAATTATGAGCAATACATTAGAGTACTACAGAAAGTTTTCTATGGTGTTTCTGGCAGAATTCAACTTTTATCTCTTAACCCTTCCAGGGTGTACAGCTATAAAATCATTCAATATAAACATAAAAATTCATAATTAAAAATTATTAAATTTTGCTGACGGGGGAATAAAACATCCTAAGTGAATTTAGTGGGGGGGGGGCTAAAAAGCCTCCTCAAAATTGCCCTCCCACATGAGGTTTGATTTCGGTGCCAAGGAAGTACCTTTTGCTTCCATATCCAAGACCTCTTTCATTTTCAGAAAACAAAGAAATAATAGAGGAAAAATTAACATGTAACCTAATATGATGTTGAATAATATATCCACAGCAATAAGTTGTAAGCTGGCTATTAATTTAGCATAACTCTGCAAAAATCGAAATAATTAATTGACAAAAAGATGATAATTTACAGAAATGAAACCTAAGGTTTAATTTTAAAAAATGGAAAGAAAATACTAACTTTATATAGGGAGTTTATAATCCAATTTGTTGAGAGGAAGTATTTGACTTAGCATGTCAAGGAATAATTATTTATGGAAATAAAATGAATCTATGGAAATTAAAATGAAGACTAATAATGACTAGATGCATGGTCACATTATCCTATATCCAAGAACTCTTTCTGTAAACATCCACTATAGAGCCATTATATTGCACGTGTGAGCAATAACTAGGTCACTGCATCTGGTCTGCCATGATGTACTTTACACTGCAGGGAGCTTCACGACAACTAGCTTGCTTTCTTTTTCTAAGAAGGCTCACATTGCTTACAGTTTCAGTTTTAAGAGTCGGAGAGACAAAGAATGCTGAGATAAATGATGAAATAACAATTCTGGGAATATCGAAATACATTTATGGCAAAAATGAGTGTAAAACGGGGGGAAAATAGCAGTACATACTTCCAAAATCTGTCATTTTTAAAAATAGCAGTGTTTCGTTAATTTTTAGGGGATTTTCGAAAATTTAAAGAAAAATTTGTTGATAATAAATCAAATCTGTGAGCTTAAATCAGAAGGTTGCTTTGGCAAAGAGGAATATTAACAAGCAAATCAGCAATACCTTTAGAGTTTCTAAGAAATGGCAATCAGATGGATTTAACAAATTATTCATATTATAGTTTAATAAAATATGAATCAAATGAAAAAAAGAAATATTATTTTTCAAACTTATTGGTATTTATAAAAGATACACTGGTATAAATTGAAAAAAGAACATCATTAACAATTGAAGCGCAATCTATGAGATTTATTTAGTAGAAACAACTTGTTGAGAAAGGACAGTGATCACACTTGTGAAGTGATTTAATGTTTACTTACTTTTTAATGAGTAATTACATTTTACAGAAGGGCACATTTTAATAAGGTGTTGAACCTTCTCGAACAGCAATACAAGCTTTCAATCTGGCATGCAATCGGTTGTACAAATGCTGGATATCACGCTGGGAATACCATTCCATGCACTTTCAACCTGAATGTGTAATTCAGCGATGGTTGTTGCCTGCCACGGTTTGCGGAAGAGTCTTTGTCCGATCCAGTCCCAGACATGCTTGATTGGAGACAAGTCTGGAGAGTATGCTGGCCAAGGGAGTTGGTGCACTCCCTGAAGAGCATGTTGAGTTGCCCAGGCAGAGTGTGGGTGGGTGGGTGGGTGGGTGGGTGGGTGTTATCCTGCTGGAATAACACATTTGGGATTACACTCAAATATGGCATGATGACTGGCTGTACAATGTTGCTGACATATGTATTGCTATTCAGTGTACTCTGTACAATACCAGACACATATCAGAGTGATAGTTAATTGCACCCCTCACCATTATACCCGGCGTGGGCCCTGTGTGTTATTTAAGAATGCACGATGGAAAAAACCACTCATCTTGCCACCTTCGGACATGTAAATGACCATCAGAAAAAAAAATGTTCCCAAGCAGAATCGGCTTTCATCATTGAAGACCACAGACAGACATTCTTCCCTCCAATGAACTCATTCTTGACACCACTGCGAACATGCTCAACAGTGATAAGGTGACAGTGGTAACCGTGCCCATAGTTCCTGCTTTCAAAAGACAATTGCGTATCATTCTTGTAGACACCCTTGGTATGACAGAGGATCGAATTTGTGATGCTGTAGCTATCTGCTCTGCCACCGCTGCCCTCCTGATATGCCAATCTTCTTGTGTGTCCGTAACTCTGTGTTGCCCAGAACCACGTCTGCGAGTGTGCAAATGCTCTTCTGACCATCGTACCACTGCCAATACCTGTGTACAATTTGACGAAAAGACCAACCTGTTTCACGAAGACCCACTATACAACCTCGCTCAAACTCCACTAACTGAACAAATGTTGCACGCCTGCGTCATCCAGGCATGGTAGCTTCTTCAAAGAGCACACAACATGACACAAGATGAATAACTTCTTTCTTTATGCCATAGTCCTTAAATGTGCACTGTGTACATTTGCATTTGTTGTCCTCAGTGATGTCATTATTTCATCCAATGACTTTTAATCTTGGATCACGGTTTCTGCTGCCCTGAACTATTAACATATTATAATATGATGTTCCTAAAGGAATTCCTTCTGGGTGTTTTTTTTTTCCAATTTCTGTCAGTGTATATCTAAGAAAATTTCCATATGACAAAATTTTTAAATAAAATTGAAGTTTCTTGTGTTGTACAAAAAAATGTCTATTGACATCTTTGATCTCTCATTGCAGATTCTATCAACATCTATGTTCGACTGTGACCCAGTTTGTAATTACCCAGGAAGGGTTAATAGCTCATTAGACTCTAAAAGAAAATTGATGAAATTTGGGATTTGAAAAGATCTCTTTGAGATCTTTAATTTTTCTCTCTCAATATTTTTTCTTACAACCCTTACTCTTATGGTTACTAGACAGTGAATATGATTATCCATTGATTTAGCATTGGGGGTATCATTTATTTTATTCCCTCAGTACAAAGTGGGGAATTTTCTGTATGGTTGATTTTTATGTTAATGTTCTGATGCTCTACAAGTTTGTCATAGAGATTCTTTCTACCTGTCTTACTTAACCCTTCCCAGGTCACCATCAAATATAAACATTGACAGAATCCACAATGAGAGGACAAGGACATTAATACACGTCTTTTGTACAACACATGAAACTTCTATTTCTTTTTAAATTGCCGTTTGAAAATTTTCTTAGATATATCTTTTAAAAATATGCAATTCAAGTTTGAAAAATAATATTTTATTTTTTCATTTGAGACATATTTTATTAAACTGCAATATAAATAATTTGTTAAAGCATTTGATTGCCATTTTTTAGAAGTGCTAAATAGTATTGCTGATTTGCTTGTTAACTTTCCTCTTTACTGAAGCAACCTCCTGATTTAAGCTCACAGGTTTGAAATGAACTATTATCAACAAAATTTTCCTTAAATTTTCGAAAATCTCCTAAAAATTAACAAAAAAGTGCTATTTTTGAAAATGGCAAATTTTGGAATTATGAAGTATGTGGTGCTATTTTTTTCCCCATTTTACACTCTTTTTCTGCCATAAACCTATTTCAGTATTCCCAGAATTATTTTTATCATTTATATCATTTATTCCAGCATTCTATGCATCTTTCCAACTTTTAAAATCAAAACTGAAGTAACATGAGCCTTCTTAGAAAGAGGAAGCAAACGAGTTGCTGTTCCAAAGTTCCCTGCAGTGTAAAGTATATTGGTTGCAGGTGCAGTTGAGTGCAGTGACCTCATTATTGCTCACATGGGCAGTATAATGGCTCTATAGTGGATGTTTACAGAAAGAGTTCTTCTGGGATACAGGATAATGGCACCATGCTTCTAGTCAGTATTAACCTTTATTTTCATTTCTGTAGATTTATTTCATTTCCATAAATTGTCGATTTTTCTCATAGGCTGAATTATTGATCATTTGGAGCTTTGCCACATCAGATGGCTGGCTTTACAAGTTGTTGGGGATATTATTTAACATCGCATAGGTTATAGGTGAATATTTCTTTTATTCTTTCTTTCGTTTTTTGTGAAAAAAATCTTTGATCTTATATCGTTTCCTGAAAATTAATGAGATATTGGATATGGAAACAAAAAGGACTTCCTTGACATGGCAAAATGTTTGTGGATGATTTAAGTCAAATACTTTCTCCCAACAAATTAGATTATAAACTCCTTGCATAAAGTTAATTAAAAAAAAAAAGGAAATAAAATACTAAACCTCAGAGTAGATCTACAGAAATAAAAACTATTTCTGTAAATTATCGATATTTCCACTGATTAATAATATTTGATTTTTCAGAGTTATGCTACATCAGATGGCTGGCTTACAACTTGTTTCTGTGGATAGTTTATTTAACATCACATTAGGTTATGTTATTTTTTCTTTTGTTATTTCTTCGTTTTCCAATAAAAAAAACTTTGATCTTATTGTTTTCTGAAAATCAACAAGGTCTTGAATACAGAAGCAAAAGTACTTTCTTGGAACGGATATCAATCATGGTGGAAGGGTTTCTCTCCCCCCCCCCCACTCTCACTAAACTCACTGAGACATTTTACTCCCCTCTCTCGAGCAAAATTTCATTTTTTTTTATTACAAGTTATGTTCACATTAAATGATATTCAAAGGATTCCCTCCCCATGTAGTTTTGTCACTCAAGTGACTCTCCTATGAACAATTTTTTTCCAGAATTCTGTAGGTTCCAAGAATAGCTTCTTTTAAATAGTTCTATTCTTCCTCAACTTCATCAGTAAGCAAACGATAGCTTGATCCTATTAAAAGGCTCTCAAATAAAAGTTTTAAAACAGTTGATTTTTTTTCAAAACATTAAAATTTTAAAATTATTTCAGAGAAAAGAAAAAAAAACTGTGGTTAAACTTAAAAAGAAGTTACAAAATTTGATTGTTCATATACACAAAATTAATTGGTTTTACAAAAAGCTTTTTTTATAACTGTACTTCTCCCAATCTCCAATTATCCACCACACTCCCCGAAAAGTCTCTTCCTGATTTTCTCTCGCCACAAACGCTGAAACTCTAAGCCAAGCTAAAAAAATATAAATAAGCAGAACGAGGCTGTTCTGGCTTTTGCAGTACCTTGTTTTCTTTCTCCTTTATGCTTTTAACTTCAGTATCTGGGCTATGGCTGTCCCGTGGCCGAGTGGTTAGCACGCTTGGCTACTGATCTAAGGGACCTGGGTTCGAGCCCCGGAATTAGGCATGGATGTGTGTGTCGTTTTTCTGCTGAGGTCCTGCCATCCTCTCAGATCTCCTACTGTGGCATATAAACTGACAGGCTCCTGTCAGACCTCTGTGGCAAGCAGCTGCTTGAGGGGGTATTTATTTTTTTATTTATTTATCTGGGCTATGCCACTCTGAAGATACAGACATTTTTTTTCGGCTTTGGTGGACTGACTCTTCAACACTTAGCAACCAAAGAAAAAATTTGTAATATTTGGTAAAAAAAAAAAAGTAGACAAAAAACTGTTCCTCTATTTCATAAACATGATTGAAAATCCCATTAAGGTGTGAGCAATTGAAGTCACCTTGTGTAATGCTAACCCTTATTGAAAAAGAATCATTAAAATTCGTGTAAATATTATATTATTCAGAAAAAATACTTTCGATGAATATATAATTTAACTATTTTTATCAAATTTTTCAAAATTAAGTCTTAATTGCATAGTCCAATTTTTTTTTATCGCTGTAAAAAAGTTCTAATAAAATTACTATGCTTTAAAAATTTTCATAAGATTTAGTTCAATTTGGTATATAACATAACCTATTTCCATTTATTGGTTATTTTTTTTTTAATTCTAAAGTTGACTTGTTGATATGACTCAGCACAGTTGGTACTGGACTTTTCTCAAAGTATGGCACCAAGAAAGAAATATTTACTTGAATTTTTAGAACTATATGTCCATTCTGTTCATGTGCATTGTAACTATTTGTGTCTATTAGTTTTTGAATAAATTTTTGTTGCCAGATGCATTCTTTCGTTACATGATTTTGAAAAAGTCCTATTTATATAAAACTAGTTGTCATTTTTGTAAAATATTTTATTTTCAGAAAATCCAGAATTAAATGCTGATTAATTTGGCATATAGCCATAATTCCTTCCAAATAGTTATTTGGCAAAAAACAAAGGTCCGAAGTTAATAGTTTTTTTTTTGCCTGATCAGAGAGAAGAAAATAGCTGGACCTCTAGATGTAAATCAGATTTTCAGGCTGGAACCTAGAAGGGTTAAGAGGATAGCAGAAAGATGACCTTGGAAAATATCTTGAACATTTACGTTAGCATTATTGGATTTCTCCCATGCCATTTCCTGTTTGTTCTCCACTTCTGATTTCTTGTATTCTTTCTTGTTTTTGAGATATTTGCTGTATCTCCAGACCTTTGCCTCACTCTGTTTTTAATAAGTAAGATAACTATTTGTATCATAACAATTACAGTATGTATGAAAAAGATTCATTGCAAAAGGTAAGTAGACTAACAAAATGGTGTTTGTAGAACAGCTATTAAAAGCTCATTTAAGAGCTGTTAAAAGAATGATATAAAAAATAATGGATGAAACCTCTTGAATCAGTTACAGTGATGACATTCAATGTGCAAAGGTAGAGCTTAACTGCTCAGACCTGAGTTAAGTGATCCTCATCATGTAGCATAAACTACATGTGGAGGGTCACCTCATTGGAAGTTCTCCTTGATGAGAATAAGATGAGATAGTGTTGAGGTTGTAGTGCAGAAATAAAAATAGCAGAAAGCTCGTTCCGAAGAAAAGTTTTCCACATTAATAAAATCAATATTAGAAGATAACTATCATAACTAAAGTTTGGTAGCTAAAAATTGTGACAGTTGGATACAGTTTTTATGGCTGACTCACAGTACAGGTTAAGAGGTATCAGATAGAATTTTAGAGATATACTACTATCTCACAAAACATTAAAATAGTAAGCATAGAACTGATAGTATCAAACAGATGCCAGCATTTTGAATCTTATAAGTACAATTTGAATTTTTTAATATTTAGATACAGTTCAGCATCTTGTTAATATTTCTGTCAATTATTATATGAAATTTAATTTCACAAAAATATAACTAGATTCCGTAATGCTAAGTATTCTTTTACAGCTTCAAGGTAAACACAAGCACAATATACGAAGTCCTGAAGGTGGATCCAGAATAAGTACTATTGAGGAATTACATAATGCCTTTGCACTTGCAGAACAAAGCTGTCCTGGCATCAGTGATACATTTGTAAAGGAGATTTTCCATCGTCTGGTGCCAAGCCTCAATAGTCACAAACTTCATGATATCATGGACAGGCTGAGAAGGTTTATTTCAGTTTTTTCTCTTGAGTAACTCGTGCCTTTGATTATAAAGAGTTGATTTTTATATTATATTGTACCGTGAAACTCCAACCAACCCAATCATATTGTACTCTAATTTTATATCATAAATACCTTGAAATTTTTATCACCATAACCCTGTTTGGGACATGTTATACATATCAAAATTACTGGAACAACATTGAAATAGAAAATAAAGTAATAAAAAAATGGACATTTGTAAAACATTTTCTAGAGTCAATAATTTATATTATTATTGACATATTATTATAGGAATAGACTATTTGGTCTAGGAGAAGAATGAAATTAAATTAAAATAATGAATCAGAAAAAACTAAAATCCATGTCCTATTAACATTAGTATTCCATGGTTTTCTATGATTATATATGATATCACTTACTTAGCTTGCTGTCATTGAGTCTATCTGTTCAAGACCAGGTATTAATACCAGATCATGTGAAGGCAAATAAACACACATTTCTCTAAGTGGTAATGGTGCCTGTATCCTGAGATATAACTGAATAATATGTCTCAAACACATTCATTGGAATTTAGGTTCGATGCTTGAGAAAACTATCCAGAATGGAAATCCTCTACTGAGCACCCAAAGATAATTAATATATACTTTATTTTCCATTATTCAAATATTTGAAACAAAATATTATTTAAAAAAATGTACTAAATGAGATTGTCTATTGTAATATTTTAATCTGTTACAAGAGGTGTATTCATATCATGTGATAAATTTTGATGCATTGCATAACACATAATGCAACTTCACAGTCTTTGCAAGAAATAAAAATAGCATGCCAGGCTCATAATCTGTAATTCCCAGGTTTGAGTCCCAGCTGGGTCAGCATTGAGATTTATCTCCACAAAATTCCCCTCCCTGCCCACAGGTTGTTGTTGGGTTGTTTTACCTCTGAGCGACACTTTTCTGCACACCCAAAGGCTCAGAGAGGGTTGGGGGAGAGGACCTGCTGGAACAGCTGTTGGGAAACAGATGGTAGCCTCCCGTCAAGGCCATCCAGTGTGTTCTTTAATGTGCACAGGCTATGGCTCTCCAGCACACGGGGCCATGGCTTAACGTCCCATCCAATGGATGGCTGCCTTTTCTAGCCCATCAGTGTCCCCTACTGTCCATGGGCAGCGCGGGGAATTTTGCGGAGATAAATCTCAATGCTGACCCAGCTGGTATTCGAATCTGGGAACTACAGATTATGAGCCCTTGCCCACGGTCAGTAGGGGACACCGATGGGCTTGGAAAGGCTGCCATCCGGCAGATGGGACATTAAGCCATGGCCCCCATGTGTGGGAGAGACATAACCTGTGCACGTTAAAGAATATGCTGAATGTCCTTGATGGGGGGGCTATCATCTGTCTCCCAATAGCCGTTCCAGTAGGTCCCCTCCCCCAACTTTCTCTGAGCCTTTGGGTCCATGTGACCTGGCCATTTAGTCCATGGTGTGCAAAAAGTGCCACTCAGAGGTAAAACAATCCAAGAAATGAATCATTCTTTTGGTAGACCAATACCACTTCTTTACATATTTATGAATGATTCTTTGAAGAATCAACATGCCAAAGAAACATTTAATTCTTCAGAAGTTGTTTCCACCCATGATTTAGCTCGTGAAAGCTTACTGAAGTTGTTCACATGTGCATTGGCCAAATAATTCATTTCCAAGTCTACAAGTTACAGTAAAAAAACTGTGCAAAAGTCAAGAGGTTTGAAGAATTGCACATCTGTATCTATTCCTGTATTACCAATAAATGGAAAGAGGGAGGAACCAGAGGTGGTTTATCGTTATCTATCTCATAGTACTGCAGAGCTGATGCAAAAACCTCTCATCAGATGGCTCCTCAAGCTCTGAATCAGAAGATATGAAATCCTCAGAATCTTCCAATATCTCTAGGTCACTTTCTCCACAATGCATTATTCTCAATTTCATCTAAAGAAAGAATGATGCCACTCCTGCAACATAGTTTCCATATTGCCATCGCAAAAATCACAGGCAAATTTTCTTTGTCTCTTTCCATTGTTTCTAATACAGCCTTTTCCTACACTTCACTGTCTAGAAAAAAAACCAAAAGATCCTAGTGGTGAGCAGAACTTTATAAATAGTACATAATTCCTCCTTTACATTACATATACGATGAGGAATCTCATCATTGCCACTATTAAGCATTTGACACATGACGAGATACCTCATCATATTCACTGAAATGAAAAAACTAATTTTCTGTTAAAATTAGTTTTCATATTTCATGATAGCATTTTCAAAGTTATATTTCTGAATTACCTATTAAGTTTGCTTAAAAATTATATACTGTGCACAAATAAATTGTTATGTTCTAAATGTATCATTTACTTGTAACTATTGCCAGGTAATTTTTCTGATATTAAGTCTTTCTTTTCTTCAGAGATGGATCATAAGAACAACACAAGTGCCAAGAAGTCACCAATATGTCTCAGAGGTGACTCCACTTCACATATCAGCCTTGTCCCATTAAATATTGATCTCCAACAAGAGAAACTAGAATCTAACTTGCACTAGTTGCTTGTTTGTAAATATGTTGTTGATCAAAAAGTATTTACATTTACTGTAAAAGCAGAGTGTTTGCACTCAGCTGGAACTTATGGGTATATATAATTTGTATGTTATGTAAAGAGAATTTAAGTAGATGTATAATTGTGTAAAATAGCTTGAAAATTTTTATTATATTCTGTTTACTCAGAAGTTATGCGTGTTGATCTCTTGTCTTCCTTCTGCCAATTCTTTCCATATTTATTTTTCATTGTGTTGACTTAATCATGCTTATGATTTTTTAATGGCTCACCAATTAAAAGATGTAGTAGTAAAGGACAGTAGCACTTACTATTGTATGTCTGTCACTTCTTCCTTGGGTGCAATATGTGATTTACAGTTGACTACGATATTTTCACCAAATGTTTAATATCATAAATATTTGTTTGCAATAGATAAAAAGCACTACGAGCTGTGGCGTATGTTGTTATCTACATCTGTGAAACATGCTTATAATTTATGTATACCAGAAGCAGTCAATGTTAAGTAGAATTGTCATTATTGCAGTTTAATAATTGATTTATTTAAGCTTATAGGCATTTGTACCGCTCTGATAGATAATTCTAAAAATCAATCAGTTAGCAATGAAAGAAAATTTTGAAGGAAGTCGAAAAATACTAACTGTGCTTTCTAATAAATCTTTTTTTAAAGTGTGTTTATTACTGGTCCAGTTTATACTTTTTTAAAATTTCAGTGGTGGATATTTGTTAAAATTATTATTCAATAACTTGAATATAAGCTTAAGTAAGGTTGCACTTTTTTAAAGGGAAAATACCATTCATCTGTATCATTGTCACATAGCTATTTCACATAAAGGCGCAAGTAGAACTGCTTAACATCCAATAGAAAAGGTTCATATGAAAATTGTTATTTTCTATTAAACAAATAGTAATAGTATTAGATGGGAAATAGATTATTTCTCATGTATTTATTTCATGAAATTTAGTTTTTAAGTGATAATTGCAATAGGCCATGTTAGCCATTAGATGTCTTTGTCCCACACATAAAAACAAATTAATTTTTGCATTATTTTACTAATGTTTAATATATTTATTTTTAAACAACTGTTTCAGTTGTGCTTTATTATTTGTAGAAATAAACCAAGTATTCAAGTTTGCAATACGGCTGTGAAAGATTACAAGTGTAACCAGTGTGCTTACTTTTGAATAATGGCGAAATAATATATAATTGTTCTAAAGGTTTATCATTAAGGGTATTATCAAATCAGTATTTTCTTTTAATATTAGAGATAAGTTATGTAGCAGCAATATAATTTAAGAATTCATAAATAATAATTTGAGTTGTATGAACTGTTCTCATTTTCATTATTAATTTTTGTCTATAGTTAAATACTTTATTTTCAGTTATGAAATTTCTGCTCATAGCAATGATTAATAGTAATTTGATTTATTAGAACTTACATATTTTTGCCCTTCTTTTTTTGCCAATCTTGTTGCCAATTTGAGTTTTTCAATTGTTCTGTGCAATTTTGTTTCATACTTTAGATTTAAATTAATATATCGGTATATTGATTGTTTTCTGGGCCTTCCAAATATCTACATTATTTTGGTTCACTTATTTATTGGACAACTTTAATAATATTTTGAATTTGTTATTCTTTATTGTGTAATGTCTGCTATAGGAAAAACTTCTACCTTGAGTATGTGGTAATGAGCAAATAAGACTTTTTTTCTGCCATGAATTCTTTCTAAATGCTGTTAAATCACTGTACCACCTATTCATTCTTGTAATTGAAAAGGGAAAGGAATTTTTTTTTGCAGTTTTAATAAGTTTTTCAGAGAAATATGCATAAAATAATTAAATGAAATTATATAAATACACACTTTTTCTCAAATGATATTATTACTTTTTATGTGGACACTAAGTTATAATATTTATTTAAGTAATTAAATGTTCACCAAATGAACAGTTTTGCACCTTAGCAAACTTTTCTTTATGTAGCATTTACAGTGAGAAATATGTTTTAGGGGAAAGTTTTTCATTATATCATGAATATTATTGAAACCTACACATAAACTTTAATTCACTAAATAAAATTTAATAAATTACAAACTGCTGTTCCATTAATATCTCATTTGGATGTTGGATCAAGTATTTATTTTAGCTTACCTTAATTGCTAAAAGGCTCAGAAGTTGAAGATTGAATACATGCTAATTATGTGTTGATATTAAAGTCTCCTGTGTACATATTTTAACATTTGAAAACAAATGTAATGGATGAAAACAGTCACACTGAAAATGTACTATACTCTGTATGCAGGGTAATGCATCTAATTATATCCATTATGCTTTGCATAGGATATTAAGCATATTACACTGGCAATGCTAGATGTTGAGGTCGATAATTTTGGTTATTTAAAATTTAATTGACATTTTATATATGCACAAATTTTTGCTTTTAATACAGCTCTACTTACACAAGTTACTCTACTTTGCAGGATTAAGAAAAAGATCACAAAGTCCATGCTAGTGCTCTCAGCAAGATGTTTCTTTGATTTTGGATTTTAAATATGTTGATGATCATTCTGTAGTTGGAATTCTTCCATTCACACTATTTAGTTCATTGAAGCTCAACTTGGCCTCATTTTCATACCTGTTATTGATCATTTGTTTTTTCAGTTTTTTTGAAAATAAGTACAACTGTATTAAAGGTGCAGTTTTGTATCAAAGTTAACTCTAAGGGCTCTGAAAAAATCTTTATTTCATTTGTCTGAAATATATTTAAAAATTATTGCAATTATCTCATGTTTTGTAAGAGAGCAATTTTCCATCTTCTGCAATTTTTGGACAGCTATAGTTGATTGATATTTAGGAAAGTTTTGCACTAATACACTATTAGAGCTGTAGGGTAGTTTAAAGGTATATCCCTGCATTGGTTATATAGAAGATTATAAATACCTTTAGACATTGTTTTGTGGTATTGCCAAAATCCATTTCTTCAGAGCAGTGTTGTTTCCATGTACGAAGTTCGGGTTGTTTGTTTTAGGTTTCTTTTCCAGGTTTATCACATCACTTTTTGGTTCTTTGATTCACACGTATTATATATTCACTTTTTTCGTAGATAGTCCAGTTGCGAACCCACCTAACCTGGCACAAAATGAGGATAAAAAAGAAAGCAAATACACCAAAAGCATCCTCAACATATCATGGCTGACTAATACTATGTGAAGTATAATGAAGCCATATGGATATAAAGTACCTGTTGCCAGCAGCAATACCATCCTAAGACAAATTAAAAACGACAGAGATCCAAAATAAAATAAGTACAGCTGTATTAAGGGTGCAGTTTTATATCAAATAGGTGGTGTTTACAAAATTCTAATGAAGACCAATAATGCAGAATAAAATATACTTTATTTCGGCAAGACAAAACGGACAACAAAAGTATAGCTAAAAGAACACACGAGAGATATAAGAATGTGAAAACAAAATACTGCTTTAGCCCATTTCATATACAATAGAGAACAAACACCTCTCTATTGAATCAAAGAACCAACAATATACAACAGAGAACACCACCATAAAGTCAAAATTATAGCACCACCAACAAATTATCAGCTAAACATCGCAGAACAATTTATACCAAAATAGAGATCAATGCTGCAATGACGAAGTATATCAACCCCCCTTGCCATGGAAGATTCTACTTGACCAACAAGCAGCAAAATATAAAATAGCCCTAAAGCTAGCAACAAACAAGCAGTTAAAATTCTCCGCTTCAAAATATAAACAACAAACAGATGACAGCCCCACCACAAAGCAATAAAACCTCCCCAAAGAGCATCAACGCGGCAGCAGAAGAAATACACGTGGATGTGTGGCATGCAGCCATATGATATAATCCACTACAACTGTCAACAACCAAGTGCTCTTGACAATGACTACACAGATGGTTGAAACCGGTAAGAATGCTTGTGAATATTGTGAAAAAACCAGTTAAGAATAGCTACTGTAAACTCTAACAATAAACGTTAATTTAAAAACTTAAAACAATAGTAAATAAAGAAAAAACTAATACTTCAAAAACTGCATGGTGCCTAGCAAAACATTGTAGTCCTCAGACATTAGCAAATAATAAAAAATGGAAATGCCAATCATGTAACTGGATTGAGTATATGAGAATAGTGAATATATAATACACCTGGATAAAGAACCAAAAAGTGCTGTGATAAACCTGGAAAAGAAACCAAAAACAACCCCAACTTTGCATTTGGAAACAATTCTGCTCTGAAGAAATGGATTTTGGCAATATCCCAAAACAATGTCTAAAGATATTTATAATCTTGTATCTAACCAATGCAGGGATATACCTTTAAACTGCCCTACAGCTTTAATAGTGCATTAGCATAAAACTTGCCTAAATATTAAGTAAAAAGCTGTGAAATCGTTCTGCTTAAACACATCGTTTGTTTAAACAACAATTATGATTGATTGGTTGAAATGCAAACTTAATACTGTGCACAATCTGAATATTCCCAATTAAGAACCATATCATCCATATTTATCCAAAGGAGTAGTTTTAGTATGTCAAGAACATTTTCTTCAATTTTGCACATAATATCTGCTAGGTTCACAAAGTGTTGATCCCCTAGGTGCTCTGATCAAATGATTATAAAAATGTGCGTCAAATTCAGAGTGATTGTTGTTTAGTAAACAAAATATATCAGAAGTGTAAAAGAATTCTAGATTATATATGTTTTGGACCACAATGAGAATTAGGAAAAAGTTATACAATATCCAATGCAGTTAAATTAGCATGCTAATTACAAATTGCTGTTCCATTAATATCTCATTTGGATGTTGGATCAAGTATTTATTTTATCTTACCTTAATTGTAAAATGGCTCAGGTAAGTAGACTGAAGATTGAATACATGCTAATTATGTGCTGATATTAAAGTCTCCTGTGTATATATTTTAACATTTGAAAACAAATGTAATGGATGAAAACAGTCACACTGAAAATGTACTATACTCTGTATGCAGGGTAAGGCATCTTTTTATTTAGGCTCTTTTTTTTTTCTAATATTAATAGAATCCATTGAAAATATGTTGATATGGTCAAATATATACATAGTCTCATTCTAGATGTAATGTAGGAGCTACATTTTGACATCACCAGTTAGAAGGGATGAGTAGATATGTGCATTGCTCAGCTATCTGGCAATTTGTGCTATACAAAGTGTTCAGTTAAGTAATGCACCATCTGTTTGCATGCAGAATATTTCCATTAAAAATAACTTAAAATTCTCTGTCGTTGAGAGTGGGGCGGGGGTGGCTCAGTCGGTAGCGCGCCAGGCTCGTAATCTGTAGTTCCCAGGTTTGAGTCCCAGTTGGGTTAGCGTTGAGATTTATCTCTGCAAAAGTCCCTGCCCACGGTCAGTAGGGGACACCGATGGGCTTGGAAAGGCCGCCATCCGTCGGATGGGACGTTAAGCCGTGGCCCCGTGTGTGGGAGAGCCATACCTTGTGCACGTTAAAGAACACGCTGGATGGCCTTGACGGGAGGCTACCATCTGTCTCCCAACAGCTGTTCCAGTGGCTCCCTAACCTTCTCTGAGCCTTCGGGATCCATGTGACCTGGCCATTTAGCCCATGGAGTGCAAAAAAGTGCCGCTCAGAGGTAAAACAACCCAACTCTGTCGTTGAGCAATAAAATTTTAAAGTTAGGATAAACTTTAAAATTTTATTGCTCAATGACAGATAATTTTATGTTATTTTTAATTAATTTCTGAGCAAGAAGGTCCTTTTAATTATATATTTCCATATTGTTCATAAAGAAATATTTTTATATTTCATTTTATTCAACATTCAACAAATAAGATCTAATTTAAATTTCAAAGATACCTTTGCTAGCCAATGTGAACATTGTGCAGTATAATGAATAAGGGAAAATATCATTGTAATAAATTGAATATATCTGAAAATGGATGTATTATTGAAATGGACAAAATTTGTTTGTCAAGTTGGTTTGACATCATCATTATAGATGCCTTCAAATACCATAGTTAGGCAGTGAACTGGCTTTAATACAAGGACAAATGGCTGTGTAAAGCATGAGGAGTACACATTGAAACACATGTCCAAACTTCATTGCTGTGTAATGTGATGTCAAAATATATGTTACTGTTTTAGTGGGGGCGGGGGTGGCTCAGTCGGTAGCGCGCCAGGCACGTAATCTATAGTTCCCAGGTTCGAGTCCCAGCTGGGTCAGCATTGAGATTTATCTCCGCAAAACTCCCCGCCCTGCCCACAGTCAGTAGGGGACACCGATGGGCTTGGAAAGGCCACCGTCCGTCGGATGGGACGTTAAGCCGTGGCCCCGTGTGCGGGAGAACCATACCCTGTGCACGTTAAAGAACACGCTGGATGGCCTTGACGGGAGGCTACCATCTGTCTCCCAACAGCTGTTCCAGTGGGTCCCCTCCCCCAACTTTCTCTGAGCCTTCGGGGTCCATGTGACCTGGCC
This sequence comes from Ryuthela nishihirai, assembly GCA_038380435.1. Classification (NCBI taxonomy): domain Eukaryota; kingdom Metazoa; phylum Arthropoda; class Arachnida; order Araneae; family Heptathelidae; genus Ryuthela; species Ryuthela nishihirai. Next base: position 29,913,811 of record JAWZYU010000026.1, read on the forward strand.
ATTTAGCCCATGGTGTGCAAAAAAGTGCTGCTCAGAGGTAAAACAACCCAACTGTTTTAGTACATATGTACTATGGGCCAGTTCCATACACCATTCTATTAGTATCCTACAAATAATTGTACCATGCAACACTTGTGATGTGATATCTCAAGAATGCCTGAAATCTGTAAATATTTATGTTTAGGCAAGGTGTGATAGTTGAATATATTGCATGTTGATGCATGAATATGAGAGTGTTTGAATCACTGGATTTGAGCATAACAGAAAACATCAAAAGGAAAATGCATAGAACAGGTTAAAATATGCTAGTTTATGGTCATGCAAATTCTGTGGCAATGCAGTCTTGAATTCACTATACTAAGTTCACACTGGCTGCAGACAATATAACTTCCTGTAGCCATAATTGTGTTTCTGGAATCATCCAGATGTACAGGTGAAACAACTGTAAAATACCTCCCATATCTGCAAAGTGAGCAATTCATTAGTGCCAGATCTAATAATCTTGAAGGCCATATTTATTAGACCTTGGAACCATCTACCACACTAAAAAAATGTTGAGCCATACTTTGAACTAGATTTTCTCTGCCATCCATTGTGCTTATAATTCACTAGAAGATTGTTCTTAAACACTCTAATAATGTGAATTATATCAGTTCATAGTAGTTAACCTATTTAAATGTGATGCATAAAACGTTTAACTAGTGATGACATCTTCCTACATACCATACAATAGTTGACACATTGTATTTGATACTTTGTGGATGTTTATTATGGATCTCAGGAAAATTTCATCATCTATACTTACATTTCTCTGGAAACTAGATTGTCATGCTTTGCATCTTAAATGAAATTGCTTAAATCCTTCTCTGCAGTGCATTATCTCACAAAGACTATATTGGCAATTAACATGAAAAAGAATGTTTTTCTTTGATGTCTGTTCAATTTGGATAGTGCAACTCCACTATTGTATTAGCTAAAGCTGTGGTGTTTTCTTGTGATTGTAGCTTCCGGATACTCTGTGATTCTCTGAGAAAACGTTTGCATTTAGTCATTCCATGTGAAATCAACCAATTTAAATATGATTGTTGTACTTTATAATGGATTTTAATCCATCCACTTACCTGACCATATGATAGTTATATTATGATATAAGGATTTATCTAGACTAAAATGAGTGTTTTGGTTGTTTATTATGCATCTCAAGAAATTCTGTCAGATCTGAACGAAACAGACCATCTGCAAGTCAACCATGGTACACTGGGTCTTGACTGACCATACTGAAAAAAAAAAGTTTTTCTAGGTTATGTCACTTAAATGTATGTACAAGCACACTGGAATATTTGTATGTGTATTTATGAACAGGATATCTTCAGTAAATCTTTGATATGGTTGTTTGCATGTGGAGCATGCTTACTGATAAAAAAAAAATGGTAAGCAGATGAGTTAATGGTAGTTTTTCAGATATAGTCTTTCAGAGTGCCAGAAATATGAAATTTTGTCCCAATGAATATTTTTACTATTAACTGAAATCAAAACATTTTGAATTTGAACATTGAAATCATTTTACAAAAACTTGTTATCTGTTACAGCAGTGGATAAGATCTCTTTTGAGTGATCAAATATGGTCTCGATCATCTTGACTACTCACTGTAGTGTGCTTAATGCTGCTAATAATGATATCCCTCAAGTAAAGGTGCAAATTGCTAAATTCTTTTGAGAACCTATCTAAATATAGTAAATGTGCAAGGGCTACATTATTGTAAACAGTGCAAGAACAGCCACAGATTTCCAGAGAATATGAGTAACTTCATATTTGTTTTATGAGAACAGGGCACTGTTCTGACTTTCAAGATTCCTTCAGTGGTGTACCCAGAAACTTCCAATGGCAGGGAGAGTCTGATTTTCAGGGGATTCCTTAGAAAATATGTTATTCAAACCTTCAAATGACTCCATTTTATCTATCAAATGACCCTATTTGAAGGATTGAATAGCATATTTTTATTATAACTCCTTTCTTGGGTATGCCATTGATTACCTTTATGATACTAAGAGTGAAAGGTGATATATTTAGTGTTTAAAAAGTACTGTAACCACAGATAAAACAATATTTCCACTCATCACCTCAAGTGAAAAATCTGAAAATATTGAGCTGTTTAGTCAGTTGTATAATCAGATATATAAAATTTTTGTTTTGCTTTGTCATTTTTAATTTCAAATTCTATGCAGAAAACAAATTTTAAAGACACGCATCTTTTTTAGCCTTATATCATTGTACAGGCATACCTCGTTTAGTGTGGGAGGATGCGTTCCTGATAAAGGAAATCAAACTGAATTAGAACATAAAATATGGGGTCATTATAGCATAGTTCTTTTGGAGATGTGTTCCAGAAATCGTAATTTATTGCCTAAGAGTAATAATATATTATGGGTTTATTGTGTTACTTAAATAATAATACTGATGATGAACATGGTTTTTTAAATGAATTCTGTATTGTTTAATAAAATGTACTGTACTTAACAGTTTTGGGAGACAAGATGGGGAAGGTGCACCAGGTTGTGGCATTATTATGGGTCAAAATTCCTCACCAGAAGATGAAATAATGGCAGAGACCATGGCATAGTGAACAGATTGGTGAGTGCCACTCAAACTGACCAAAGCACAGTATGTACACTAGCTCTCATTGACTGAGAGCATATGATAGATAGCACTCATTCTACTATACTGGCAAATATATGAGATATCATTCTACTATGAGAAAAATATGTATTGTACTGTGTAATGGATGTGTATATATATATTTCTGAGATGAATAGCACTGTATGGGGCAGCATTAAACAAGGTATGCCTGTACTTATTTTAGTAGGCATGATAAAAGTGCACTAAATGGATTATTTTATTCCCTAAATTAAAATATTTCTATTTATGGTCAATTAAAAATGGTTAAGGTTCCTAATTGTAATGCCTTGGTAAAAATATTAAACTTTGAAGAATTATCTCTGAAAATTCTTTTAATATACTTAAAAATAATTATGCTTTGGTTTTCTGTACTCAAGAAAAAATATTTTAGATTGACATAACTAGAGTAATAATAATTTGAAAACTTTTAAGCAATGTCAGTGTAAGCCAAGTATAAACTTTATAAACTAATTCACTGAGTTTCAGGTTAGATGTATTTTTTTATTGAAGTAAAACTTATATGAGTGAATATGAAGTGTCAGTAGCAAATTGTATGGAAAATTACGTCTAGTCTGTGCACCTAACAGTAGTATTGTTAGCATCCCCTTTAGCATTTAAATTATTGTTAGTTAGCATGCAGTGTTATGTATTTCCACTCATTCCATATAGTTTTTCCCTCTTAGCATAGAGCTTGCAGCATCAGTAAACTACTTTAATGCTTGTGATAGCTGCTGCTTGAATGCTAATTTAGCTCATAGTAGTAACATTTCATTATTGCCTTAGTGCTTAGCATTTGAGCAGAATAGCTGTATATACTCAATATAAACTCTTGTTTAACCCAGCTAGCAGTAAATATAGTGAATGTGACATAATGTAAATAGATTGCAACATTTTTGTGTATCAGTACAAAAAAAGGTTAGTTTATGAAATTATTCATGAATAATAATAATATTTTGTCAAAGTTAGATATAGTAAATCAGTGTGTTATTTACAAATGTGACTTATTCCATTAGCTTATTGCTGCTTTCACAAAGAATATTCTGAAGGCACATTTCAGTGATGATTTTTATTTAGTGTGTCGGTGGCAAAGAGAAACACACAGTATAACTGGAGTTTATCATGAATGGAAGAAAAGTAGCATTTATCTGTGTAATATAAACAGTTTTTTACAGTGTGGTCATTGTAGTTTGGTAAACAGTGAAGTTTGGAGTCACTGTTTTAAGAGAAATTGTATATGAAATGTGTATCTCTGTAGTGGCAATTAATCCTCCAAAATTAGAATTACATTTGGTGTATAAATTTTGTGGTTAGAATCAACAAAGAATTATAGGGAATATGAGAGTACTAGTAATGAAATAAGTAAAAGTTTGTGTAATTTTAGTTATTTGATGCTGAAACTGAAATTAATTTTCTATAAACTGGAAGTAGTTAATACGAAGAGGCTAAACATGCAGCATGCAGAAAGGTCTTCAAACCATTTATATTTCTTTTCTAAATTATGTGTTTATCAGGACATTCAATTGGATATTAAGGGTTTTTTTTTCTTCTGAGTTTTGTTAAACAGTTTCATATAGGGGTTCTGATAATGAGTAATTAATAAGTGTTCCCAGTGAGGTAATATTATTAGAGACTATACTGGCAGCATTTGTCATGTATCGTGTACAGATGTTAAGTCTCATCCTTAAGAAGGTAAAAATAGGCATTTGTAACAATAGCACATGTTTGATCATGCACTAGATAAATATGCAGTAAATCGGTTTAACATTTGATAGATGAACCCTTTATCACTTTAAAGGAATAAATATTTTAGCATTTAAAATATTGAATCGAAAATACAGACCTAAAAAATAGATGCAGTTTTAGGTTTAAATAATATACGTTTAGAAATCAGTACAAGAAATAATTCATAATGATATTTATACATAGATATGTATATTAGTATGAAATTAATGATGATTATTTTATCATTAAATTAGTAGTAGTTTTCTTTGAATTATATTTACATTAGAAATGGTAAATTATTTTTACACTCTATATTTCTTTTTGTGTGTGTGTGGTGATGAAAGCAAGTGATTGCAATAGACCAAAACTCTATTCCATAATTTTTTTTCCAGAAATTATTCAGTTTATCACATTAGACTTGTACTAAAAGATTATGTAGCTTTGATACAAAACACTAAGACTGAAGAAAAGCAATTTTCAGTAGCTTGTTTTTTTATCAGAAATAAATCACTTTGAATTTATTACTTCAGTTTCAGGTTTTAATTACTTAATGAAATTGAATAAACAACTAATATTCACCATATTTTAATTAAATGATATTCATTGTTTATAAGCCTTCACTGCTGTTTCCAGCTATTTGTGAAGCATATTAAGCAGTTGACTAGTACTGTTGTCGCTATTCATAGAGTACAGTGCTACAGGAATGGTAGTGTGATCTTGAGTATTAGTACCTTGTTGGATGTTTGCAAATGATTTGACTATGATGCAGTTTGTATTAACTAGTGACTAGTTATTGCTTTCTGATGACTTTTTTTTTTCTTGTGTGTTATATTTTGTTGGATCTCCAACTTGCTCTTGGTGGAAGGCTACTCTGTCTCCTAACAGTTGTCCAATGATCACCTTCCCCCAACCTTCATTCGTTGAAAGTAATTAATAATTTATTCAACCACGAAAAAAAGTAGGAAATGTTTGATCTTAATTTTTTTCAATTTTCAGGATGAATTACAATCATAATATTTACAGTGTCTTGCATTGAAAGGAATAGGTATTTTAATTTCCAGCATAATTTCTTATCTTTTACAAGGGAATGGAATATTTGTGTTTTTCCATAAAAAACTTATTTTCAAAGTTATGTGGCTTTTCATTCACCTAAGATGGAAATGTCTGGTTACTTTTTGTATTTGAGTCCTTTTCAAGAATTCTTAATCCTCCAATTTTATGATTATTTCTAGTAATACCAGACTGCTCTTGTGCAATATTCTCTTTGCTGCTTCTATGTATGATGAGACGTGTCATTTCTTTATCTGGAATCAAGAAATGATTTGATGCAAATGCAGGAGTTTACTTATGCTTACTTGTAGCACTGTTGGACTATGCTGTAGCTCTATGTTGAATATCTTCCTCCTGCAGAATATGCAATTGAGATTTTCTTTATTAGGTCAATATAATTTATTTTTAACCTTAAAGTGTGTCTTTTTTTTTTTCCTTCTTAGCGCACAAATTCAAGCTATTAACCATTTCTGCCTGAAAGCAAAAATTGAAAAATAAGTTCCCCTCAAGCAGCTGATTACCACAGAAGTCTGACAGTTTAATATGCCATAGAGATCTCTGAGGAAGGCGAATATTTCCCCCCCCCCCCACTCTTTCTACTTTTATGAAAGAATATTCAAATGTAACACCTTTTATTTCAGCAAACGTATGCAAACATTTAAGAAACTAACACCAAATTGGTAAGGTAGAGCAGGAAAAAAAAGTCAAAATGTTGAATGGTCATGAAATCACTGTATATCAATATCAAATTTTCTCAAACTGAGTAAGATATACCACCCTGCAACCACTTTATATTCACAACTTTTTGAACATTATTATGCTGTAGGTCAATGTGGGCATAGAAGAAAACTCGAGCCAGGTGGGATCTGAACCCACAATCTTCTGATGACATGTCAGGTGCTCTGCCACTGATCTTCTGCCTGCTGATCAATTATTGTCTATCAGCATGTTAAACCTACGTCATTGTAGAATCAGCCACTGGTGGCTGTCTTATAACTGCAAGTGAAGGATCTTTTATTGCAGATCTCCTAGGCCAATGACAAGCCACACTCTAATGGACATTGATGTTTTTTTTGTTATCAAGTCGTGTACAGTTCTTAGGTATCTCTAGTACATACATTTAATATACATTAGTAATATTTTTAAGTCCCATCACTTCAAATAACTTTTTGAACACTAGGCTGTAGGTCAATGTGAGCATAGAGGATGAGCATAGAGGATAATTGTCTTGAGCTGGGTGGGATCTGAATCCATCACCTGCTGTGCCATGCCAGGTCAATGTACAATTTATATTCATACTGTAATAGACGCTACAGTTATGAGAGCTTGTGACACTTATTTTTTTGTTTTGGCTATGTGTGGGATTGATGAAATAAATCACTCTTAATGTATCCACTGTCAGACTTAAATACCTTAGAACTAGGAAGCTTACATTTTTCTACATTGAGCCTCTCCCTTTTAACCATTGCTACAGGAGGAATGTGTTTCTCATCAGCTAGAGCACATGCAGCAATATTTATAGTTTTATCCTTCTCTAATTATATATGTGTGATGGTCATTTTTTTTGATACTCAAGTCTCAAAACATTCTCCTCCTGCTCTGCAATTGATAGTCATTCAACTTTTTTGTTACAAGACTGTCAACACAAAAATGATTTCAAACAGTCATGCACAGGCATTTACCATTTCTTTGTTAAAAGCTGTACATTAAAAGCCATTCTTTTCAACAAATTCAACTAGTTGCATGTCTATTTTTGTAGGAAAATTCGCCATTCTTCATAAACATTAGAAACGTCTCTGAATCACTTTTGCATTGCCAAGTTTACTTTTTCATATCATCATTTGACTTTGTCATTGAAATGTAGCATACTAATATACTTTATTTCCTCAAAAGAGTAAAATGTAATGATGTTGTGCAAGATGAGATGCAATCTCTTGTTTTCCCCTCAATGTCATTGTTGCATTAAATAACTGTATAGATGAATCTTTTTGTAGCAAACAACATCACATGACAACTCGATTCTTTTCGGATAAATGAACCAACACTTTTATTAATTGGTTCCATCTAAATATGTACTGTTACAGATTTAGTTTATTTTGTGGGAATAAACTGTTCACAGTAGCAAATACACGTGGAATAGCAAAGAGTGTGTTCAGTGTGGCAATGTTCATTACAAATAAAAACTAAAATACTAAGTTTATTCATTAATAGGTATAAAGCATTTGTTAAAAAATGACATCTCCAGATATATTTTGTGTCCCAAATAGCTAGTATATTCAGAAAGGTTTTTAGGTATTAATATTCTAATAAATAATAATAGTATCAGGAACAAGGAAAGTGTTATTGTGATTTCTGTACGTTATTTAAATATAATGCATTAAAAAAATGTGTATTCTGATGTGAATGGCATCTTAAAATATGAGATAGAGTTCAGTAGAAAGCTTCAGATACCTTGAAGTTAAGATTATTTGTGAAGTTGGAATATAATTTTTTGGTAATACTCTTTAAAATAGTTACACTAAGTTCACATGTGAATTAACTGAATAAATAGTTTCCCATAAAATTTAATCCAAACACGGCATTATAGCTTCCCAATATATTATATTTGCTGTATAAATAAGGGTAAGAAAATATTTTTTTTATAAAAATTTTAGTTTTATACTCATTTTTAATGTTTGAATAATTTGTGTTAGTTTTAATGGCTGTATTTAAATCAAATATAATACTTTGTGCTTCACACATTGCAAATAACTTTGTGTATTCTTTTTTGGAAATAATTCAAAGACTGCAAGAACGCACAAGGAATATCTGCAACAAAGTCGTTCCGTGGACTATAACTATTTAAAGAATTTCCCTTAGCTCAGATATCAAATCTGAAGGACAGTTTTTAACCCTAGAACTACCAGCTGGGCTAATTAGACCCAGTTTTGACATTTAAAAGGTTGTAAAAAAAAATATTATTTTATGCAAAACATTGAAATTTCGTTACATTAAATAACAAAAAGAACAGGACAAAATCTTTTATATTTTGACATAGCTCATACTGCCAACCAGGTCTATTAGACCCAATATAGCTCTTTATTATTATTTAAAAGTGAATATTTTTGCTTGAATATGTGGCTGTCTGTAAAACTGAATGTAAAAACAAATATCAATTTTTATTTTAATAAAATTGAAAAATAAGCACTTATAACTTTGAAGCAAATGAATGAAACTGAAAACGTTATTCATACCTCATGGCTCAGTAACGGGAAAAAAATGTTCATTTATGAAAGAAAATAACAAAACTAGCAGGGGGATAGAGAGCAGTGTTGGTTATGGTGAAAAATGTTTAGAATTTGGGAAGGAATACTACATGACAATATTCTTACCTATGTCCAGTTGGGTTATTTTCCTCTGAGCAAACCTTTTTTTTAACACAACAGGCTAAAGGTCAGGTCACCAACATTCCAAGGGCTCAGAGAAGGTTGAGGAAGAGGATCCACTGAATAGCTGTTGGGAAGACAAATGGAAATCTTCTGTCACGGCCCATCCATGTCACCCCTTTCTCACTGAGGGCAGGGGAGAGGTTAGCTGACATAATCTCCACACTTGCACAGCTGAGACTCAAACCTGGGAACTGCAGATTATGAGCCTGGTGTGGTACCAACTGAACCAACCCCTGCCCCTCTAGCTAGACAGTTTTTCCAAAATGATCTCATTTTAGTTGGCACAGTATAATCTCAAACTTCTGATTCCATTTGTAAACACTAAAAATAGCCATTTTGATATTATATGGATTTCAAAAAGACGCGGTAATTTTTCTTAATTTCCCCAAAAAAGGCAAAGTTGTGGATTTGAGCTTGTAGCACTCCCAATTTGCGCTTGGTGAAAATAACGAAGAAAGAGAAACCAATTAATTCTTTCTCATACCTCAGAGAAAGGCACAGTTAGTAATTGAATGAAATGATCAGACCATCTGTACCAGATCCTGGTATAAAAATTTTAAATCTCAACCTTGTCTACCTGCAATGAAATCCAAAACAGTTGTATGTGTAGAATTTTATTTTTGGCCCATAATATATATGTCCAACAACTATGAAATTTTAGAATAAAATATTTTAATCATTTCAATTTTTTTCTCTCGGTCTGGTGGAATATTTTAGTAATTAGGAAACCCTACTCAAGTCTTAATCTCAGACACACACCCAAACTAAATTTGCACACTTTTCCCCACCCCAACTCGAAATTTTACATAATAGTGAGGCTAAGTTAAAATAATATCGAACATTTTTTTTTAATGAAATCATGAGCTGAATTAGGAGAACTGGGTCTCCTCACGAACACGGTGGTTCAATCTATAAAATAATTGCAGTAGTTCTAGGGGTTAAATAGTTGCTGGGATTTGTTTTTTTATATTTATTTGTTGTTTAGTTGGAATATAATTTTTTGGTAATACTCTTTAAAATAGTAGAGCTTGAATATTGTCTTTAAAAAAAGGTAGATGATCCATTGGAATGTGGCCTGTGTAGCAGTAGTTTACAAACTTTTTTTTTAAGTTTTGAATGCCTTTAACAAGTACAGGACATTCCAGAATAATGTTACCATATTGTGAAAATCTATATTGTAGGTTTATGATGGCATACCATATTATATTTAGTGCTTGTATGAAAAGATGATATATAATAAACTCTTACAAACATAAAGCATTAAGAATGCATGGGAAAAATAAGTGAATAAATATGAATGACAGATATTTGTTCCAATGGAATTTTGTTTCCTTACAAGTCTGATGTTGGCAAGACTTAATAATAAAGCCGTTGCTAAATAAATGAAAGCTTTCTTAATGCCCATATGAAATGATCAACATTAGAATTGTTATATAAATGCCCTTATGATCTAAGAAAAAAGGAAATTTTGTGATATCGTATTGGTTAAAAATTTTTTAGGAGAGTATCGACTGCCCACAAATGCATGAAGTCACTTCTCCACATAAACGCCCTGCAGACATTTTTCGGTTATTTTGCACTTTGGGTTACTTTGGAAACTATAGCTTCCAGTTTCGTGTACGGCTTAAACCCCAGAAATAAATGATTTATTTTCTTTTGGGGCTTTTTTTTTAATAATGCGGCAGTCTGATAATAGTTGAAATCAATGAGGGCCTTGAAAACATGTAAATTGACGGTCACAAAAAAAATGTAAAATGGCCGTCATCAGCAGGTAGCATCTGAAGCGTTTTTTTTTTTATATTCCTACCAATTTTTTCATTTCTAAGATACAGCCCATGACATTATGTAAAAAAATCCCAGAATTATATACTTTATTTCCTTATGGGTTTATTTTTAATACGGACAGCGAATCGGCAGAGGAGTATTGCAGCGAAACCCGTTAATTGGAATAAGACAGCCTAAACTGGAACCTATATTTCCAGAGTAACCCAAAGTGCAAAATAACCCATTTTTCGGATACTTTAAGCATACATTTTTGGTCACGTTCTGCACACAAATTCCATGCAGACATTTTTTGGGCCCTTTAAGCACACAAAAACTTTACATACGGTTTTCTGGACAATTCCTGCGGCACTTCACGCAAAAAACTTGTAGACAATTTTTGGATCATATTCTGCACAAACAAACCTCGGACAATTTTTAGGACACTTTCTGTACACATTATGAAACCATGTATATAGTTGTTTCATGTAATTAGCACTGTCTGAAGTCCTTTTCCCCCATGACGTAATGACATTGCCTACCATTTAGTAGTAAACATTCAAGAAGTTTTAAATTGTTTAACTTGTTTTAATGTAGTTAATTGCTACTATTATAGTGTAATAAATATTATTATAGTATAATGCCCTACTATTTAGCACATTGGAAAGCTTATCAAACGTTCAAATGAAATGGAGAGTTACCTCAGAAATTTGGATGCTTTGAACGAGTTTAAAATTTCTAAACCATTTAGCAACACCTGCAATTAATGTTTGTGCAACTAGTATTCCATTTATTTTTTTAAATATGTACACCAGATAATAAACTTAATTTGCAAACCGAAAAGTTTTTTTTTTTAAGCGACTGAAAGCATTTCTAGTGAACTTCAATGTATGAGTCAAGGAAAACTTCAGAATTTGCAATAAGATAGAAGATTTAACCAATGCATTGAGTTCTATCACAGGAATTCAATGTACACTGTCTTCCTTTTTGCAAGACAAACTTTTAAAATTTGTGACTGTAAACAACATCAATTTTCTTCTTAAGGAGCATTCTGGGGGCTTAAGATTTCATATTAAGTGGACTAATTCACGAACTAAGGCTTTTGATCTGTCACTTCAGATTTAACATCTACAGGGCCTGCACAATTTACGTATTTTAGCTTTCGGAACTTGTGTTCCACATGTTTACTAATTGTCTTTGAAATCAAATATCATGACACAGGCTTTTAAATCCGCTTTAATATTCTTCCCCAGTTTGCCAAAGTTTGGCGCGCTACCGACTGAGCCACCCCCGCCCCAGTTTGCCAAAGATTTTATGCTTGGGGGTGGCTCAGTCTGTAGTGCATCAGGCTCGTAATATGCAGTTCCCAGTTGGGGCAGCGTTGAGGTTTATCTCTGCAAAACTCCCCCACCCTGCCCACAGTTAGAGGATACTGATGGGCTTGGAAAGGCTGTCGCCATCAGATGGGATATTAGGCCATACCCTGTGCACTTTAAAGAATATGCTGCATGGCCTTGATGGGAGGCTATCAGCTGTCCAATGGATCTCTTTCCCCAAACTTCCCTTAGCTCTCTCGGTTCTTGCGATCTGGCCATTTACACCATTGTGCTCAAGAAAAGTGCCACTCAGTGGTAAAACAACCCAACTGGTTTTCGGATTTTACTTGTGCGATTTTCCAAGTGCGATTTTTACTTGGAGTTATTTAGTAGATTTTAAATTATTGGGTTCAGGTCTCACCAAAACGTTCCACTTCTTTTGGGTAGGAAATTATAAACGAATGGCACGGTATTTTCTTGTAATAATAGATACATGCTGCTGGTCTCTGAAAACCGAATTGAATACTACTGAAGCTATGGAGCTGCACAGTTCTCTCTGAATTGCATGAATCCAATTTCCCAAAAGGCTTATTCATTAATGCATATTTTAATTGGCTTGCAGTCCAGCATTAAATTCGTAATCTATCCCCTTGTGGTTCAGCCGTAAACAAAAAATTTGAAATCTGATGTTCAGAAAGATTTTTATGGAGTCATCTTGAGGTAATATACAGGGCCTAAAATATCTGAGAAGGAAAGAGTGAATTGAAAAACAGTCCTGCAATCCTCACAGACCTTCTACTATGGCATATAAAATGACAGGCTCCTGTCAGACCTCTGGCAAACAGCTGCTCTATATCGAGTGCTCTATATCGCTCCGTTTCCAGTGACCTTGACCCCTTTGTAAAGGACATACTAGCCCCTGATGACCAAAATCGAGTGTTCTATATCGCTCCGTTTCCAGTGACCTTGACCCCTTTGTAAAGGACATACTAGCCCCTGATCTGTGTGAGATAGGATAAAAGCCTATAAAGGCAGAGGCAATAGCGTGTCCAGAACTTCCAATGGGGTTTGACATATTTGTGTTTCATGTAACGTACTTGAGTCTGTCGTCCTTGTACACAATGGCGCCACTGTGTAGAAGTAACACTGAGAAACATAATTGCTTGCACAGTCTGCCTTGTAAGAAGAACTTACAAAAGGCTAGGGATTTGATCACAATTGGATTACAAAAGAAAAATACATAAGTGTACATTGATATAATCGCAATGATTATCGAATACTTTACATCATTGCTCATGGAGCAGAGGGTTCTGAAATAATAAGCAAGTATTACTTACCAGTACATAGTCATCCAAAAATCAGTGTCGTTCTCCCAGTCGCCCTCTTCAGTGTGCCTTTCAGCTATTCATTATGTTTCGCTATTCTTAATCATTTATCATCAACGAAACGCTTGAGATATTTTTAACTGGTATTTTCCTCCTCCCCATATTAATAGTCATAATATATAATAGAATGCTTTCAGTCAAGTGGATTCATAATGAACTAGTTCCAAGCAATGCTTTCTATTTAGTCATCTTTCGTTTTCAAAGAATGGACTTTCTGCCCCACGTCTTTAAATCCATACATAATTGGGTCCTATTTTGTAACGCCCGCAATCACCTCCTGTAAAACCAATGTAAAAACACTGTTTTTGCAACGGTTGGGTTGTTTTACCTCTGAGAGGTACTTTTTTTTTGCACGCAGTGGGTTAAATGGCCAGGTCAAAAAAAGGCTCGGAGAAGATTAAGGGGAAACATTGGACAGCTGTTAACAGACAGAACTTTAGCGTGCACAGGGTCGTACTGTCCCATCCGACGGATTCAGATTCTTTCAAGCCCATAGGCCCCTCCTTACTGAGGGCAGAGTGGGGGCTAGTAGAGATAAATCTCCTGTTGGGACTCGAACCTGGGATCTGCAGATTACAAGCCCGGCGTGCTGCCGGCTAAGCCCCTCCACACCTTTTATCAAGATAAAAAAAATTTACATACTGTGTAAAACTACTGTACAAAAAATTTACATAAATGTAATTTTAAAATGCAATTTTTCAAAAATAATTATTGTAATTTGTAAATTTCAACAACAATTTAATTTCTGAACGAAATATGTGACCAAATAAGTTCCAAATATTACAAAATAGTGCAGCGTTTGTTTTTCACTCCAATCTTGTTGATGACGGGTTGAAATTGAAACTCACCTACTAATATTTCAATTCTTGGGCCAAAAAGATTTAGCTCCACGAAAATATAAAAAAAATTGCAAAGCAGGTACGATAGATGCACGAAATCTAGTATTTTGTGCTAAGAATACACTTTCTTATATTGCCTACTTACAAATATACGTAATCAAGATTGAAATAGTCACTAAAACTAAAAAAGTGATTAAAGAGTTTAGAAATGAATTATTTAAAATGAAATAAATGACCTTTTTAATTACATTTCTACGAATGGTGAAAAAAAAATATTTGTTGATTGATAATTCTGATAGACCCCTAAGTTTAATGTCATATTGTAAAGCAATTCAGTTACTTGTATGAAAGCACTCGGTTAATTTTGTGCTGGATGAATGAGGCCATAATACTTGTGAACTATTTAGAATTAATATTGCAAATGTTTTATGTCAAGTTTTCTTAGGCATGAATAATGCGTAAGATTAAAGAACCACTTTCTGTTGTGCAGAATATGAAATTGTTGATATTTTATTAGTCATTTTAATTGAAGCTTGTCATTTGACAGGTGTAGATATAACTTAGCTATTTTTTATAACTTTGCTTTTAAACTGAGAAAGTTTTTTGATCTTTACATTTTTTGATAGCTTTTTAGTTGATAAATTTTTTTTTCTAATACTAGGCTCATGTAAAATGATTGTCCATATAGTTTTTGTCATTCCAATCCTTTATGTGTACTTAAAATCCAGTGTACGACATGTTGTGAGAGTCATATTTATCTGCCTTCAATGTCTTCACTGTAAACTATTGTATATAGGAGAAAAGAATAAATATGTTAACAAAGATATTATTCTAGTCTTTATTTTTAGTAAAATGACCGTAAACAATTATTTTGTTTCGCCGTTTTACTCTGAATTTTAGGTATTTTGTTTCAATGCAAAGAAATGATCAGTATTCTGAATTTGGTTCATTTGTTCCAATTTTTTGTTCTATAACAATGTTTTTGTCTCGTTCATAGTAGGCCCTTGATTTACACCGATTTGAGAATTTTATGGTAATTTCTTTAGTTTCCCTCAAAAATTCTATTCCGCGCTCATCACCAAAAAAAAACGCTATGGGCGTGTGGACTCGACCCGCCTCGAAGGTTTTTTAGGCTAAAACCTAAACAAAAGCTCCGCAAAATTCCCCACCCTGCCCACGGTCAGTAGGGGACACCGATGGGCTTGGAAAGGCCGCCGTCCGTCGAATGGGACGTTAAGCCGTGGCCCCGTGTGCGGGAGAGCCATACCCTATGCACGTTAAAGAACACGCTGGATGGCCTTGACGGGAGGCTACCATCTGTCTCCCAACAGCTGTTCCAGTGGGTCCCCTCCCCCAACCTTCTCTGAGCCTTCGGGGTCCATGTGACCTGGCCATTTAGCCCATGGTGTGCAAAAAAGTGCCGCTCAGAGGTAAAACAACCCAACTCACCAAAAAAAAAAAACGCTATGGGCGTGTGGACTCGACCCGCCTCGAAGGTTTTTTAGGCTAAAACCTAAACAAAAGGCCGCGGTATATATAAATACAGTGGACCCCCGATATAACGCGCATGTCGGGCGGGAAATAACACCCGCGTTATACCAAGCGGCGCGGTGGCGACACAATAAATTTCACACTGTAAGCTTTTCTTTTACTCATCATGCATACAATAATTAAACACTATTCAAAATACATGCAGGAACTCAATACATACACAATTACTCAATACGCAGTAACAATAAAATGCGATGCGATACTAACGCCGCACGGACCTTTATAAACATGTTTGAACTTATCGCGAACATCGCCCGTGCTATAACCGAGTGCGCGGTATAGCGAGCAGCGCTATAACGAAGGTCCACTGTACTGGCAAACCGAGCATTGTGTCTCAGATTAAAGACGTACTACGTTGCGTTCGGTAGAGACTCTTAGGGGTGAATTTATTTTAAAACTCTGTGAACTTTTGAATACTGTATTTATAATTATATGTGCTACATATCTTGGTTTATTCTGTACTTCAACATTGAGCCTTAGGATTTTTAATAAATTTAGTTTTTAAAATAAAACTGGAACCATCATCTGGTCGTAAACGCATAAGTGCAACTCCCGGTGAAAATGTTGCTAAAAGATCACGTAAATCTATAACGTTAAAAGATGGAAGTCACTAGAAGAATGGAGGGTGGGCAATCACGTCCTACATATCGCCCCCACGAATATATATATAATAATATATATAATACAATAATGAAAAATGCTGTTAAAATTAAAAAGACAGTGGAAACTGCTATAGCTCGTAGATATTCACGTGTTCCTGTGATTGGAAAAATGAAGCAATTGCTCTTATTGTGGGTTGACGAATTAAATGAAAGAAACATTCCTCTCACACAAAGTGTTGTTTGTTTAATGAAATAAAAGAAAGGCTTTGGGTTGTTTTACCTCTGAGCAGCACTTTTTTGCACACCATGGGCTAAATGGCCAGGTCACATGGATCCCGAAGTCTCGGAGAAGGTTGGGGGAGGGGACCCACTGGAACAGCTGTTGGGAGACAGATGGTTACCTCCCGTCAAGGCCATTCAGCGTGTTCTTTAACGTGCACAGGGTATGGCTCTCCCGCACACGGGACCGCGGCTTAACGTCCCATCCGACGGACGGCGGTCTTTCCAAGCCCAACTGCGTCCCCTACTGACTGGGAAAGGCGGAGTTTTGCGGAGATAAGTCTCAACGCTGACCCAGCTGGGACTCGAACCTGGCGCGCTACCGACTGAGCCACCCCCGCCCCTTAATCTTTTGTTTTTACGTTCTGTCTGCAGGGAGTCTATTCTCAAAACAACCTAGAAACGTTATATGTTGGTGGAAATTACGATTGAGTTGTTATCCAATACCATCTGTTTTATGCTCATTATTATCTGCAATGTAACTGAATAATATAATTTCAGATTTATACATTACTGGAGGGAGGTATTTTATTCACCATTGTCCGACTTCAGTCAAAAAACAACGAGAATTCTGACCAATGTGCTCCGCCACCAGCTTGAAACACATGGTGGCAGAGCCCATAGGATTAACATAGCTCCGCCACTGAGTTAGAACTCTCCTTTTCCCCCTACTGACAGCCCTGGCTAACCTATGCTCTAACTCATCCTAGCCTTAATTCAAATGTCATACTATTATACTTCTATAAATTAAGTAAATAGCGAGCATGGTATGAGAGAACTCCTAGCAAAACAAAAGGTGAGACCTTATCGAGTAATCCACCTCCACAAGGTTTTAACACCGTGAGGTTTCCAAAGTTCACTGGCAAAAGGCTCTATGGCTTTCGTGGTGCTTTGCGACGGCGGCTGTAATCTTCAGGTGATCGAATTTCACTAGTGGACGGAGTCTTTCACAGATGCACTAACAAGATGATGCAAAAAGAGTTCTTAGTGAAGCAACCAAGTTCCTCTTCTTTTGGTCCAGCTGGGTCAGCGTTGAGATTTATCTCCGCAAAATTCCCCTTCCTGCCCACAGTCAGTAGGGGACACCGATGGGCTTGGAAAGGCCGCCGTCCGTCGGATGGGACGTTAAGCCGTGTGCGGGAGAGACATACCCTGTGCACGTTAAAGAACACGCTGGATGGCCTTGACGGGAGGCTATCATCTGTCTCCCAACAGCTGCTCCAGTGGGTCCCCTCCTCCAATCTTCTCTGAGCCTTTGGGGTCCATGTGACCTGGCCACTTAGCCCATTGTGTGCAAAAAAAGTGCCGCTCAGAGGTAAAACAACCCAACCCACTTATGTCCGCTGCTTTTCCCATCGAAAGGACAAGAATAACGACTCTTCGTTGTAATAAGGCGGTAGTCGCAATTTTCCAAAAGTCCACAGTGCAAATACAATGGCGACATGCAGATTAAACCAGGGGGGAGCTCGTGGTTAAGCCCCTGAACATAGAGATAATTTCACTCTTCAATCGCAGTTGTCATCTTGAGCGGTGATTGATGCTCACCTAGTACAGTCGAAAAGAAACATACAATATATACTCCTATCTAGTAAGAAACAACAGTCCTGGCTAACATATGCTCTAAATTATCCTGTACTGTTACACTAACTCTACAAATTAAGTAAATAGTGAGAAAGGTATGAGAGAACTAATAAAAATATAATAAAAATATCCATCTCCACAAGGTTGAACACTGCGAGGTTTCCAAAGCTGACTGGCAAGGCTCTATGGCTTTCGGGTTGGGTTTTTTTACCTCTGAGCGGCACTTTTTTTTGCAACCATGGGCTAAATGGCCAGGTCACATGGACCCCGAAGGCTCAGAGAAGGTTGGGGCAGGGGACCCACTGGAACAGCTGTTGGGAGACAGATGGTAGCCTCCCGTCAAGGCCATCCAGCCTGTTCTTTAACGTGCACAGGGTATGGCTCTCCCACACACGGGGCCACGGCTTAACGTCCCATCAGACGGACGGCGGCCTTTCCAAGCCCATCGGTGTCCCCTACTGACCGTGGGCAGGGCGGGGAATAAAAGTTGGGGGAGGGGACCCACTGGAACAGCTGTTGGGAGACAGATGGTAGTCTCCCGTCAAGGCCATCCAGTGTGTTCTATAACGTGCACAGGGTATGGCTCTACCGCATACGGGGCCACGGCTTAACGTCCCATCCGACGGACGACGGCCTTTCCAAGCCCATCGGTGTCCCCTACTGACCGTGGGCAGGGCGGGGAATTTTGCGGAGATAAATCTCAACGCTGACCCAGCTGGGACTCGAACCTGGGAACTACAGATTACGAGCCTGGCGCGCTACCTACTGAGCCTATGACTTTCGGATGGTGGCTATAATCTTCGGGTGATCGAATTTCACTACCTGACGGAAAAACGGAGTGTTTCACAGGTGTACTAACAAGCTGATGCAAGAAGAGTTCTTAGTGAAGCAACCAAGTTCCTCTTCCTTTGGACCTACTAATGCAGTAGTCGTAATTGTCCAAAAGTCCATGTAAATATAATAGCGACAGGCAGAGTAATCCAGGGGGGAGGAGAACCTCGTGCACAGGGGAGCAATATTCGTTGACGGCAGCCTTAAATCCTGCTAACTCTCTGGACAGTTCTCTTACTGGACGAAGGGACTGGGAAGAGGTGTAAGGGAACGAATTCCTTATCACCTCGCAACCTTTGCTTCTCGAGTTTTCTCTGCTGCGAAGAAGTTCTGCTGGTTGTGTTGTTTTACCTCTAAGCGGCACTTTTTTGCACACCATGGGCTAAATGGCCAGGTCACATGGACCCCGAAGGCTCAGAGAAGGTTTGGGGAGGGGACCCACTGGAACAGCTGTTGGGAAACAGATGGTAGCGGAAATCTGAAAGGACACAAGACAGTGATTAATGGGAAAACATTTATTGGACATAATTATTACAAATGGCGCACTAGATGATACATTTCATAACGTTACAGCAGATGCTCGAAGTTTCTACCATGAGACACGATGCATGCGTGACACTGACGGAGCATTGATTGCCGGACATGAACACACCTGGAGTTTCTTTGATAGTAGTAGCAGTGCAAACGAGCCTTGCCGCGAGATTCATGTCAGACTCCATACATGGTAGCTTTGAGGGCCCTCCACAGAAAGAAATCAACGCTCGTTAAATCAGGTGAGCGTGGGGGCCAGGCAACTGGTCCAACACGCCCAATCCATCGTTGCCCAAAAGACATGTTCAAATGCGCACGAACACACTTTCTATAATGGGGAGGCGCCCCATCATGTTGAAACCACATGTTGCGTCTCACATTTGCTGGAACATGGGCAAGTAAGCATGGTAGAACCTGTTCCAGAAAGATCAGATACTTCACGGAAGTCATGCGAGATGGTAAAAGGTATGGCCCGACTAAGCAGTCGCCGACCAAACCTGCCCACACATTTACTGCGATGTTATGCCACATGGGTGCGCATACCGTGGGGGTTCTCGTGAGCCCACAAATGTGCATTGTGCTGATTGAATACGCCATCCCGAGTGAAACTGGCCTCATCAGTAAACGAAACATAAGTTGGGAAATTCACATCTTGGGCACTTTCTTGGAGATACCACTGCGCAAAACGCACACGTGCAGGATGATCTGCGGCGAGAAGTAACTGAACCCTTTGGAGATGAAAGGGGTGTAAGGACTCGCCTTGCAAAACACGCTGTACACTGCAACGAGACACTCCTAAGGCAGAGGCAACGCACGTGTGCTGGTACTAGGATTAGTCTCCACGGCATCCAACACACTTTCTTCCATGGCGGGAGTACTCGTGATCGTGGCTTGGGTTGTTTTACCTCTGAGCGGCACTTTTTTGCACACCATGGGCTAAATGGCCAGGTCACAAGGACCCCGAAGGCTCAGAGAAGGTTGGGGGAGGGGACCCACTGGAACAGCTGTTGGGAGACAGATGGTAGCCTCCCGTCAAGGCCATCCAGCGTGTTCTTTAACGTGCACAGGGTATGGCTCTCCCGCACACGGGGCCACTGCTTAACGTCCCATCCGACGGACGGCGGCCTTTCCAAGCCCATCGGTGTCCCCTACTGACTGTGGGCAGGGCGGGGAATTTTTGCGGAGATAAATCTCAACGCTGACCCAGCTGGGACTCGAACCTGGGAACTACAGATTACGAGCCTGGCGCGCTACCGACTGAGCCACCCCCGCCCCCGTGATCGTGGCCTGCCCTCACTTCTGCTACCTCTTAATGACCCATAATCGCACAATTTTTGATGCGCACTCGCAAACAAACGGTGTCCCGGTACATGTCTGTGTGGGAAGCGTTCTTGATACATTCGTTGAGCGGCTCGTCCGTTGCCCTCAGCTATTCCATACACTAAGTGCATGTCTGCCAGCTCCCTGTTCGAATACCTTTGCATGCTCTTCGTAAGCCGACTACCGCTCGAATAAGGAAACCCGAAATTTCCCCTCTAGCGCACTGATAAACAACGCCGCCTATTGACTTACGGTGATGTTTCCGGTTATGGGTTCCTATGCAATTCTCATTCCTTTAGATGTTATCTACCTCCCCTAAAAGTTTGTACCTATATTTTTGAGACACGCTGTAGATATATATTGACAGGAGCCTGTCAGTTTATACGCCATAGTAGAAGGGTTGGGTTGTTTTACCTCTGAGCGGGCACTTTTTTGCACACCATGGGCTAAATGGCCAGGTCATATGGACCCGAAGGCTCAGAGAAGGTTGGGGGAGGGGACCCACTGGAACAGCTGTTGGGAGACAGATGGTAGCCTCCCGTCAAGGTCATCCAGCGTGTTCTTTAACGTTGGGTTGTTTTACCTCTGAACGGCACTTTTTTGCACACCATGGGCTAAATGGCCAGGTCACAGGGACCCCGAAGGCTCAGAGAAATTTGGGGGAGAGGACCCACTGGAACAGCTGTTGGGAGACAGATGGTAGCCTCCCGTCAAGGCCATCCAGCATGTTCTTTAACGTGCACAGGGTGTCTCTCTCCCACACACGGGGCCACGGCTTAACGTCCCATCCGAAGGACGGCGGCCTTTCCAAGCCCATCGGTGTCCCCTACTGACTGGGCAGGACGGGCCATAGAAGGTCTGAGAGGATAGCAGGACCTCAGCAGAAAGACAACACAAACATCCATGCCTTACCCGGGGCTCGAAACCAGGTCCTGTAGATTAATAACCAAGCGTGCTAACCACTCGCAACTCGGCCACAGGATGGCTGGAATGCATATACAGACAATCACAAAAAATTGCTTTATAAATGCTCCTATGAGAGGCTTCCTCCAATTAGTTTAACTGGAATGCTGCCTTATTATTTTTGCAGGCACTTATCTCATGAGGTGAAGATCTGTACTTTCCTGTACAGAAATCGCTTTACCGTTCTCAAACTCAGCAAGAGGATATTCTTAACCCCTGTCTACACCACCTTATTCATAAAGAACAGAACCCTGCTCCTTTAGGGTTCCCGACAAGGTTGTGGGTTGTTTTACCTCTGAGCGGCACTTTTTTCCACACCATGGGCTAAATGGCCACGTCACATGGACCCCGAAGGTTGGGGGAGGGGACCCACCGGAACAGCTGTTGGGAGACAGATGATAGCCTCCCGTCAAGGCCATCCAGCGTGTTCTTTAACGTGCACAGGGTACGTCTCTCCCGCACACGGGGCCACGGCTTAACGTCCCATCCGACGGACGGCGGCCTTTCCAAGCCCATCGGTGTCCCCTACTGACCGTGGGCAGGGCGGGGAATTTTGCGGATAAATCTCAACGCTGACCTAGCTGGGACTCGAACCTGGGAACTACAGATTACGAGCCTGGCGCGCTACCGACTGAGCCCCTCCCCCCCCCCCCCTGTTGACAGTAATGAAGGGGGATGATACACCAGAGAATACTTCAAGTGAATCTTGAAGTTGCAATTCATTTAAAATAAGTCAGTGCAAAAGCCAGAGAAAGGTTGCAACAAAATAATACAGACAAACTGTCACCACCTCAAAAGCAAGTATTTTTGCATAAAATTATACAATACACTGAAATGTTTCCAAATTATTTTATATAAAATTTCCTTTTCAAATATTGATGTGTTTTTTTTTTATCAAAAAACAGGTTGTAGTTACACCAGTGTTTAAACAGATGTCATTAATAATCTCTTCCAAAGAGCCCATTTGAAGGAAAAGGCAGGTCTTCAGGTTTTAGTAATCTCTTTTTTACTAATATTCAAGAGAACAGCACAAATGGCTGGACTCGGTACACCTGGTGAGTCCTGAAGATAATGACATTCACTCTGATGTCCCACAGAGTTTATTTACTTTACAATTATTGTATCATGTCCCATTCGGTCAAGTCTGTGTTAATATAATTTTAAGATTTCAAATCAGATCAGCAACATTCATAGGCATTTCTTCTATCTGTGTGTTGTAAAAATGCTCAATATCTCTCAGAGTACGTTTGTCATCCTCTGTCACAAAATTAATAGCTACTCCTTTACGTCCAAATCGACCTCCTCTTCCGATCCTAAATAAGATAAATAACATGTTTTATTTACATTGTACACAAAACAAAAATATATTTCTAAATCAACTTTCTTTTCAAAATGTGACAAATCAGTATCTTTTAGTAGATCAGCCAGAGTCTCGCAAAACCAACTAAAACTAGCATAGAATTATTTTACATTCACATTAAGAGAAACAAATTGACAGAAAAATTGACAGATCAATTTGTGACCTTCAGACATTTTCTTTCTACAAAAACAAGCTCTGGTTGAGAAAAAAAAAGGAGGAGATCGGGGGGGGGGGGTGGAGGGGGGAGAGTTGGGTTGAGTTGTTTTACCTCTGAGCGGCACTTTTTTTGCACACCATATGCTAAATGGCCAGGTCACATGGACCCCGAAGGCTTAGAGAAGGTTGGGGGTTGGGTTGTGTTGTTTTACCTCTGAGCGGCACTTTTTTGCACACCATATGCTAAATGGCCAGGTCACATGGACCCCGAAGGCTTAGAGAAGGTTGGGGGTTGGGTTGTGTTGTTTTACCTCTGAGCGGCACTTTTTTGCACACCATATGCTAAATGGCCAGGTCACATGGACCCCGAAGGCTTAGAGAAGGTTGGGGGTTGGGTTGTGTTGTTTTACCTCTGAGCGGCACTTTTTTGCACACCATATGCTAAATGGCCAGGTCACATGGACCCCGAAGGCTTAGAGAAGGTTGGGGGTTGGGTTGTGTTGTTTTACCTCTGAGCGGCACTTTTTTGAACACCATATGCTAAATGGCCAGGTCACATGGACCCCGAAGGCTTAGAGAAGGTTGGGGGTTGGGTTGTGTTGTTTTACCTCTGAGCGGCACTTTTTTGCACACCATGGGCTAAATGGCCAGGTCACATGGACCCCGAAGACTCAGAGAAGGTTGGGGGAGGGGACCCACTGGAACAGCTGTTGGGAGACAGATGGTAGCCTCCCGTCAAGGCCATCCAGCGTGTTCTTTAACGTGCACAGGGTATGGCTCTCCCGCACACGGGGCCACGGCTTAACGTCCCATCCGACGGAAGACGGCCTTTCCAAGCCCATCTGTGTCCCCTACTGACCGTGGGCAGGGCGGGGAATTTTTGCGGGGGTGGGGGAGAATTCTGGTTTGAGACAAAGGAGAAATATGCTTTTCCGATATATTTTCGCTGAAATTATTTTGGTCAAAGAGTGAATTATGTTTCATCCAAACGATCTGGTCATCTTTTGGAGTATATGTTTAATATGTAAAATTATTTTTTCATTTGCCTTCGTTTCATTATTAAAATTCTCAGGGTGGGGGGTGGGGGGGATTGGTCAGAAAGGTACCCAGGGTTTAGTTTCGGGAAGATGGGGAGGGCTGAAAAATAAGATTGAGAAATAAAATGAATAAGTACTGAAAATAAAAACTGAGAATAAGACCCGAGTAATGGTTATTACTCGGGTCTTATTTTCAGTTTATTACTAAAATATTCCACCGAACAGGAAAGGTTAAAATTATATTTTTGTATGGAATGAGAATTTATAGTTGGTTGTTTAATCTTGCTGATTCGTTAAGTATGGGGCTAAAATAAAATTAGCCAGACAACTGTTTTGGATTTCAAAGCTGGTGAAAGTTTTAGTATAAGTTGTGTTGGGTTGTTTTACCTCTGAGCAGCACTTTTTTGCACACCATGGGCTAAAATGGCCAGGTCACATGGACCCCAAAGGCTCAGAGAAGGTTGCGGGAGGGGACCCACTGGAACAGCTGTTGGGAGACAGATGGTAGCATCCCGTCAAGGCCATCCAGCGTGTTCTTTAACGTGCACAGGGTATGGCTCTCCCGCACGCGGGGCCACGGCTTAACGTCCCATTCGACGGACGGCGGCCTTTCCTAGTCCATCGGTGTCCCCTACTGACCGTGGGCAGGGCGGGAAATTTTTGCGGAGATAAATCACAACGCTGACCCAGCTGGGACTCGAACCTGGGAAGTACAGATTACGAGCCTGGCGCGCTACCGACTGAGCCACCCCCGCCCTCCCTCCGTCCTTGAGAATGTTGATAACGGAACTGAGGAGGGTTGGATTGTTTTACCTCTGAGCGGCACTTTTTTTGCACACCATGGGCTAAATGGCCAGGTCACATGGACCCCGAAGGCTCAGAGAAGATTGGGGGAGGGGACCCACTGGAACAGCTGTTGGGAGACAGATGGTAGCCTCCCGTCATCCAGCGTGTTCTTTAACGCCACAGGGTATGGCTCTCCCGCACACGGGGCCACGGCTTAACGTCCCATCCGACGGACGGCGGCCTTTCCAAGCCCATCGGTGTCCCCTACTGACCGTGGGCAGGGCGGGGAATTTTTGCAGAGATAAATCTCAACGCTGACCCAGCTGTGACTCGAACCTGGGAATTTTGGTATAAGACGACAAGGCTTGATTGTACTGTACAAGGCTTGAATGGATGGTACAAGCACGAATGGGTCTGTGCCTGCAGAGACCCCTATCCCAGAGTTTAAGATGAACTGTGTTCGGACACACTGAGCCCTTTACCACAATTGAAATTATAGGCAATATCAGCCACAGTAGCCCTCCTGTTGCTGCAGACAAGGTAGTCTGCGCTGACCTCTGGCATCAATGAGGCGTGGCCGGCCCACACCTCACTGCATAGCGTGAGCAGCCTACCAACGTCGCTGTTTCAGAGATGCTCTTACCAAGACGTCTTGCCATAATGATCTGGCCTTTGTCGAAATCTGGTAAATCCTTTGCTTTTCCCATGTTGAGACGAAACGAAATACTGTCTGCAAGAGTTCCGACCCAGGTATTATATATATCATTCGCGACCTTGGCACGTGACACTGATTGGCTGCATGCGCGCTTCTTTGCATAACACAGAGGTGGTTTTAATGTATTGGCTGATCAGTGTGTATATATAATATATATATATACAGTATATACCATATGGAAATGTGTTCGATTCTGCTGTGGCTCTCTTCAGTCTGCTCAACACTTCATTGGATGAAACGGGGGCGGGGGGGGGGGGGGCTCAGTCGGTAGCGCGCCAGGCTCGTAATCTGTAGTTCCTAGGTTCGAGTCCCAGCTGGGTCAGCTTTGAGATTTATCTCCGCAAAATTCTCCGCCCTGCCCACGGTCAGTAGGGGACACCGATGGGCTTGGAAAGGCCGCCGTCCGTAGGATGGGACGTTAAGCCGTGGCCCCGTGTGTGGGAGAGCTATACCCTGTGCATGTTAAAGAACACGCTGGATGACCTTGACGGGAGGCTACCATCTGTCTCCCAACAGCTGTTCCAGTGGGTCCCCTCCCCCAACCTTCTCTGAGCCTTCGGGGTCCTTGTGGCCTGGCCATTTAGCCCATGGTGTGCGAAAAAAGTGCCGCTCAGAGGTAAAACAATCCAATCCAATTGGATGAAACAGCTTTATTGATGTTCTTCGGAGACACTCTCCAATCTGCTTAATACATACATTGAATGCTGCTTTGCTCTTGCAGGCATCCATTCAATGAGATGGAAATCTTTACTTTCCTCGTAGAGAAATCGCTTTACAGACTTCAAAACTCGGCGAGAGGATATCTTAATTCATGACTACATAACTTGGTTCACACAGAACCGAACCCTGTTCCTTTGGGGTTTTTGAGGAAGCGCTACATCATTTGGACGCACACATGAACGATAAATTAGAGGGACGCAAGATTAACGTCAGTCCATTCACAACATGCTTCTCCATTCCCAAATTTCAATTCTTCATCGATAACGTAATATTCCATTCACAACGAAGGCGATGGCAGCGCCCCCAGAGTCAGTCTGGGTTGGGTTGTTTTACCTCTGAGCGGCACTTTTTTGCACACCATGGGCTAAATGGCCAGGCCACAAGGACCCCGAAGGCTCAGAGAAGGTTGGGGGAGGGGACCCACTGGAACAGCTGTTGGGAGACAGATGGTAGCTTCCCGTCAAGGCCATCCATCGTGTTCTTTAACGTGCACAGGGTATGGCTCTCCCGCACACGGGGCCACGGCTTAACGTCCCATCCGACGGACGGCGGCCTTTTCAAGCCCATCGGTGTCCCCTACTGACCGTGGGCAGGGCGGGGAAATTTTGCGGAGATAAATCTCAACGCTGACTCAGCTGGGACTCGAACCTGGGAACTACAGATTACGAGCCTGGCGCGCTACCGACTGAGCCATCCCCGCCCCAAAGAGTCAGTCTGGAACACTTGCAAGAGGGCTAATCCCAATCCACCACAACCAGGAAAACGATCCCTTAACCTAACCCTCAGACGCACAAGAAATGTATGTCCGCCCATTCAGAATACGCCTTTTATATAATGTTTTTGATAGTTTTTCTCTTCCGGTTAATAGTCCCCCAAGGTCAGGCAGTGTCCTAGGTATTAATATTGTTTGATTGTGAAACAGATATAGGAGTATTTTTCATATTGCTTTGTTAGCTGTAACAAATTAGATTTCACTCACCTCTGAATGTACTTTTTCCTCTCTCTAGGTAAGTCATAGTTTATAACTAGGGAGACATGTTCGTGTATATCTCTTGATAACAAATCAGTAGTAATTAAGATACGACTACAACCATATTGAAATTCTCTCAAAATTACACCACGTTCTTTCAGGTCCATTTTGCCGTGCTAAAGAATAAAATATATAAATTTTGTATAATCATTAAAACTTCCTTTACCAAACTTCCGTAGACAAACAGGAAAACGAGAGACACAGACACATATACCAATAAGAGTTGGGTTGTTTTACCTCTGAGCGGCACTTTTTTGCGCACCATGGGCTAAATGGCCAGGTCACAAGGATCCCGAAGGCTCAGAGAAGGTTGGGGGAGGGGACCCACTGGAACAGCTGTTGGGAGACAGATGGTAGCCTCCCGTCAAGGCCATCCAGCGTGTTCTTTAACGTGCACAGGGTATGGCTCTCCCGCACACGGCGCCACGGCTTAACGTCCCATCCGACGGACGGCGGCCTTTACCAAGCCCATCGGTGTCCCCTACTGACCGTGGTCAGGGCGGGGAATTTTGCGGAGATAAATCAACGCTGACCCAGCTGGGACTCGAACCTGGGAACTACAGATTACGAGCCTGGCGCGCTACCGACTGAGCCACCCCGCCCCTCGTAACCCATGGAACTATGTATGTAACTGGCGTACCCCTTATATAGATAGATAAAACTATAGTTATTGTATAACAATGGGAATGAAATGAAACATAATATACACATTAAATTTTGTATTCATAAATTACATATATCGATAAACACAAAAAATGACATATAATTTAACAAATCTTATAAAATTATAAATATTTTACTGGGAAATCGACTTTTGAGCTTTCACGACGTACCCCAATAAAATTTTCCGCGTACCCCACGTTCAGAACCCCTAATCTAGGCTTACTTCTTTTCAACAACCTTTACAAATGGAGAATCACTTTAAAATATTTTTTGACAATCAATTTAAATTTCTCATGGGAAAAAAAACAAAGTTATAATATCCAATAATTATTTCCAACTTCCAAAAATATTAAAGAATTACGCGATATGTACAGTACCTTACGTGTTCAATCAATTACCAGAGGAAATTATTTTATTAAACAAATTTAAAAAATCAAAAATAAGACTAAAACTTTTCTTCTAGGCACTAAAATCAATATAAAAATTTGAACCACCATTAGAGCTTCCAGGGTTGGGTAGTTTTACCTCTGAGCGGCACTTTTTTTGCACACCATGGGCTAAATGGCCAGGTCACATGGACCCCGAAGGATCAGAGAAGGTTGGGGGAGGGGACCCACTGGAACAGCTGTTGGGAGACAGATGGTAGCCTCCCGTCAAGGCCATCCAGCGTGTTCTTTAACGTGCACAGGGTATGGCTCTCCCACACACGGGGCCACGGCTTAACGTCCCATACGACGGACGGCGGCCTTTCCAAGCCCATCGGTGTCCCCTACTGACCGTGGGCAGGGCGGAGAATTTTGCGGAGATAAATCTCACCGCTGACCCAGCTGGGACTCGAACCTGGGAACTACAGATTACGAGCCTGGCGCGCTACCGACTGAGCCACCCCCGCCCATGGTGAAACTGGTCTCAAATACAGTGATGAAGACAAAGTGGAGGCCTTTGCCGATGCCTTCGAACTTCAATTTACTGAAAACCATGAGTTGTCTGATCTCTCTACATGTGAAATGGTGGAGCAGACTCTTTTTAACTTCGATCAAGCTGACCGTTCAGGGTGGCCTTTATCACACCCTTGGAAATCCAACAGGCCATCAAACACCTTAAACCTAATAAGGCCCCCGGTCAGGATGGAATCACTAACAAGATGCTAAAACATCTACCGGTGAAAGCCATAACGCATCTGTATTCTATCTTCAACTATCTACTCAGACGTCACTCATTTCCAAACGTTTGGGAAAATGCCATTGTGAAAGTTTTACACAAGCCAGGAAAGGACTCTACCTTCCCTACAAGCTATCGTCCCATCAGCCTGCTGTCATCTTTGAGCAAGCTCTTTGAGAGGATCATCATCATCCATCTTGATGACTTTCTCGTCCACCACCCCATTTTGCCTGAGGCCCTGTTTGGCTTCAGGCGAAAGAGATATACAGAACATCAGATCCTCAGGGTGGTGGAGAAAGTCGCTGAATCCCTCAACAAGAAGGAATGCGTTGCGGCCGTCTTTCTGGACGTGGCCAAAGCCTTTGACTGCGTCTGGTTGGACGGTCTGATTTACAAGCTCATCGATGCAGCCATTCCATCAGGATTGATCAGCCTCATTCAGTCCTATCCTTTTAATAGGACTTTTCAAATACAGATCAAGTCTGTTATCTCTACTAGAAGAGTTGTCTCTGCTGGAGTGCCTCAGGGATCCCTTTTGGGCCCAACTCTCTTCTCTCTCTTTTTACACGATCTGCCTTCTTTTGAACGCATTCATCTTGTTCTTTATGCAGATGATCTTGTCTCCCTCCCTGGGTCCAGCCATTGCTGTTAAAAGATTGCAATGCTGCCTGACCCAGATGGGAGACTGGTATGACAAGTGGAAAGTAAAAATTAACTCGGACAAGAGTTCTGCCATCCTCTTTACTGGCAAGCGCCTTGCAAATCCTGTTTGCCTTCATCTCCACGACATTCCCATTGACTGGGAAGACTCAGTCAAGTACCTCGGTGTGCATTTACACCGTAGGTTAAAATGGGAAAATCGTGTCAACCATATCATCTCTAAAGTAAACATGCTCAGAGGTCAGCTAGGTCCTCTGCTTTGGAGAAACTCCATCCTCCTTTTGGATCATAAGCTTTTGCTCTATGATGCCATCATCAGACCGGTGATTTTATATGCATCGCCTATATGGGCGAACACCACCGCCATCAATATTCATAAGATTCAGGTCTTACAAAATAAAATCTTGAGAGCTGCGGTCGATGGCCCATGGTTTGTTACTAACAGATGACTTCATTCTGACTTGGGCATCGACCACATTTACACCCATATTAAGCGCACCTCGAAAAAGTTCTTCGAGGGTGTGACTGAAAATGCAAACGAGATTATTTCTCGTCTTTTACATTATGATCATTCTGTTTTGAATAGGTACAAGAGGCCTAAAATGATGGCCTTCTCCGAGGAGAACTTCCCATTTTAGTTCTCTTCTGCGATCTGATCTTGCTTTTTGCTCTTTTAGTTACTTGCCCTTCGGAGCCCACCCAAGGGTTGGGTTGTTTTACCTCTGAGCGGCACTTTTTTGCACACCATGGGCTAAATGGCCAGGTCACAAGGACCCCGAAGGCTCAGAGAAGGTTGGGGGAAGGGACCCACTGGAACAGCTGTTGGGAGACAGATGGTAGCCTCCCATCAAGGCTATCCAGCGTGTTCTTTAACGTGCACAGGGTCGGATGGGACGGTGCCACGGCTTAACGTCCCATCCGACGGACGGAGGTCTATTCCAAGCCCATCGGTGTCCCCTACTGACCGTGGGCAGGGCGGGGAATTTTGCGGAGATAAATCTCAACGCTGACCCAGCTGGGACTCGAACCTGGGAACTACAGATTACGAGCCTGGCACTACAGATTACGGCGCGCTACCGACTGAGCCCCCCCCCCCCCCCCCCCCCCCCACCCAAGGGTGGTTTACCTTTTGTTTTTACTTATGCCAATTGGACACAACTGTAGATGGAGATGGTCAAGGGCACTGTACTGCCCGGTACATCGAATATCCTATGACGCTCTACGATCTACTAAAGCTTCCACTGAAATTCATATAATTCGATGACATTGTTTTAAAATATATCTTATGTATTTTCATGTAACGTTATTATTCTTCTCTCCTGCAGATAGGCAGATGACTTGCAGGTCATTTGTTTAAACTTTTGTATAACTAACATGAATATCAATAAAGATTATTATTATGGCAACATTATATAACCCATTTTTTTTCTCCACAGTGTGGTTTCATGTCTCATTTCACTTAATGTATTTGTGTCTATTGTATGTATTTTGGATTTGCACGTGACATCCCACAGCCATTTCAATGGATGTGGACAAAATATCTATAATTTTATGTATAAAATTTTATAATCTTAAATTTTATAATTTTATTTATGAAATTTTAAAATTTTATAATCTCCACAAAATATCTATAAGATATCTAAGATGGCTAATTGATATCTTCTGCTGATCTTATATGTCTTACAGACATTTTCTGGATATTGTAGTTGTGTGGGATCACGTCGGGCACCCCTACGTATGGAAATTGCGTTGTGCTCCGCGTCGTAAAGTATAGCAGTGTGGGAAGATTTCCTCACAGGATGGGTAGTTCTAGCTGCCTAGAGCTACCCATCCTATGAGGACTGGTAGACCTTATGATGATGCATTTTAAACACAATGTTTGCTAGACCTTTTTTGACTCCGTTTCGTGCCCTGATATCACTCCGTGATTTATGGTATACCTTTCCCGGTCACTCTGTATAGACGATTGTGCGTGACTTGACAGCTGACAGGGTTAATTCTAACTATGTATTCAGAAAAGCTAGAGCTCCAAAAATTTGCAGTAGGGGTAATCTGGGTTGTAGATCTTGAGAAAACTCCGAAATTTGACCTCGCTGTGTCTTTCAAGATCAAAAGGTCAAACCTTGATCTACAACTGCTAGGGTTGGGTTGTTTTACCTCTGAGCAGCACTTTTTTGCACACCATGGGCTAAATGGCCAGGTCACATGGCCCCAAAGGCTCAGAGAAGGTTGGGGGAGGGGACCCACTGGAACAGCTGTTGGGAGACAGATGGTAGCCTCCCGTCAAGGCCATCCAGCGTGTTCTTTAACGTGCACAGGGTATGGCTCTCCCGCACACGGGGCCACGGCTTAACGTCCCATCCGACGGACGGCGGCCTTTCCAAGCCCATCGGTGTCCCCTACTGACCGTGGACAGGGCGGGGAATTTTGCGGAGATAAATCTCAACGCTGACCCAGCTGGAACTCGAACCTGGGAACTACAGATTACGAGCCTGGCGCGCTACCGACTGAGCCACCCCCGCTCCTACACTGCAACTGCTAGACACGTGAAAATTGGTGTCTGGGGGCTTTTCAGGCTGTAGAACCCTAATACGTTATGACATTTTGGATCCAGAGGGTCTTTCGAGGTCAAATATATACACATACCAGTGCTATACCCTGGAGGTCATAAGGGATGTCCTTTTTAAGGACATATAAAAGGATTTTTCACTCCAGAAATGACACTTTTCGCTGCAAAAATCCTTCGTATGCCCCTAAATGGCCCCCTCCAGAAATGAGATTTATGACCGCCCCCTGGTGCTAGAGGGCTAAAAATTAGTGCCTGGGGGTATTTTAACCTTTGGGTCATAAATATTTTATTAGATTTTGGAAGCAATGAGTTTAATTATGTTCTCTTGTCAAATTTTGATGTACCAGTGCTGCAGAGCAAAAATGGCGAAATGAAGGTGAATATTAGACAGCAGAACTCAAAAATAAGAGGAACGTTCAGATCGAGTGTCACATTGAAGGTCAAATAAGGGTCGGGTTGGGTTGTTTTACCTCTGAGCGGCACTTTTTTGCACAACATGGGCTAAATGGCCAGGTCACATGGACCCCGAAGGCTCAGAGAAGGTTGGGGGAGGGGACCCACTGGAACAGCTGTTGGGAGACAGATGGTAGCCTCCCGTCAAGGCCATCCAGCGTGTTCTTTAACGTGCACAGGGTATGGCTCTCCCGCACACGGGGCCACGGCTTAACGTCCCATCCGACGGACGGCGGCCTTTCCAAGCCCATCGGTGTCCCCTACTGACCGTGGGCAGGGCGGGGAATTTTGCGGAGATAAATCTCAACGCTGACCCAGCTGGAACTCGAACCTGGGAACTACAGATTACGAGCCTGGCGCGCTACCGACTGAGCCACCCCCGCCCCTACACTGCAACTGCTAGACACGTGAAAATTGGTGTCTGGGGGCTTTTCAGGCTGTAGAACCCTAATACGTTATGACATTTTGGATCCAGAGGGTCTTTCGAGGTCAAATATATACACATACCAGTGCTATACCCTGGAGGTCATAAGGGATGTCCTTTTTAAGGACATATAAAAGGATTTTTCACTCCAGAAATGACATTTTTCGCTGCAAAAATCCTTCGTATGCCCCTAAATGGCCCCCTCCAGAAATGAGATTTATGACCGCCCCCTGGTGCTAGAGGGCTAAAAATTAGTGCCTGGGGGTATTTTAACCTTTGGGTCAAATATTTTATTAGATTTTGGAAGCAATGAGTTTAATTATGTTCTCTTGTCAAATTTTGATGTACCAGTGCTGCAGAGCAAAAATGGCGAAATGAAGGTGAATATTAGACAGCAGAACTCAAAAATAAGAGGAACGTTCAGATCGAGTGTCACATTGAAGGTCAAATAAGGGTCGGGTTGGGTTGTTTTACCTCTGAGCGGCACTTTTTTGCACAACATGGGCTAAATGGCCAGGTCACATGGACCCCGAAGTCTCAGAGAAGGTTGGGGGAGGGGACCCACTGGAACAGCTGTTGGGAGACAGATGGTAGCCTCCCGTCAAGGCCATCCAGCGTGTTCTTTAACGTGCACAGGGTATGGCTCTCCTACACACAGTGCCACGGCTTAACGTCCCATCCGACGGACGGCGGCCTTTCCAAGCCCATCGGTGTCCCCTACTGACCGTGGGCAGGGCGGGGAATTTTGCGGAGATAAATCTCAACGCTGACTCAGCTGGGACTCGAACCTGGGAACTACAGATTACGAGCCTGGCGCGCTACCGACTGGGCCACCCCCGCCCCTAAGGATGACCGAGAGAGTACTCTTAGCTATCTTTAAGATAACGTCCCCCACTAAAGAATTATTAAAAACTGCAATAATATAAGAACACAAACATTTTCAAATATTATCACAAAATTTTGCTTTAAAATTTTGGTAGAGTTTTGTAGTTTATTGACATTAAAAGGAAATCAAGACTTACCAACGCTGAAACAGTAAAATCTCTA
The DNA here is from genome assembly GCA_038380435.1 of Ryuthela nishihirai. Taxonomy (NCBI): domain Eukaryota; kingdom Metazoa; phylum Arthropoda; class Arachnida; order Araneae; family Heptathelidae; genus Ryuthela; species Ryuthela nishihirai. Next base: position 29,948,428 of record JAWZYU010000026.1, read on the forward strand.
CTATGCATTTCCTGCATAAGCCAATCAACTTTCTTCCTTGTATTGCAAAATACGATTGATTTAGTGAAAGTTAAGGTATAATACATCTCACATAGTGTATTCAATTTCATATCCTACCAAAAGAAATACGAAATTTTATATCATTGTATACATACAAATAATAGCAGTCAAAGGTAATTTTAAAAGTCAAAGGTAATTTTAAAACATCGCTTTGGCATTGATGCCTTATAAAACAGTTGGAAACTTTAATTCTCACAATAACATAATTAATGATACAGCAGTTAAGTGTATTGGAGTGCGGGTGACTCAGTTGGTAGCGCGCCATGCTGATAATCTGCAGTTTCCACGTTCGAATCCCACCTGGGGGCAGTGTTAGATTTATCTCCAGGAAACTTCCCGCTACTGACCCGCCAGTTGAAGTTTGACGGTGGCGATTCATACTTGCTAATGCTTGCCTCAACTGGTAGAGCAACTGGCACCTAACTAATAATAATAATAATAAATACCCCTCAAGCAGCTGCTTGCCACGGAGGTCTGACAGGAGCCTGTCAGTTTATATGAGGATATTGAATTAATTCTGTATTATTCCTATAGATAAGCCGTTTAAATAATAAATGTAATGTATTATTTAATTTTGACAATAAAAGTCAGTTAAAAAAAAAGAATACACTGAAATGCAATATCATCGACAAACCATTCATATTTTCAGTTATTGTGGTCTATATCTTTAACAAAATCTTCATTTTTAATTCAAATAAGATTAACTACTTTTTTACATTTTAACTGAAAATAGTGGTTCCCAATCTTTTTTGAGCCCAACGCCTCTTGTACCGAGCATTATTTTCTAATGCCAATCAAGAAAAATCGAAAATAATTTTTCCTCCATAATATTAATTTAAAAATTGTCATAATTGCCCCCCCCCCCCTGTTATTTGTTTGATAAACCGAATGCTCCCACAAATTTCTAAAACATCGCCATTGGAAACCACTAACTTAAAACATCATTCTGATTACTCATAGGGGTAAGAGGTGGCTCAGTTAGTAGCGTGCCAGGTTCGTAAATTCTCAGTTCCCTTGTTCGAGTCCCACCTGGGCGAGCGTCGAGCATTATCTCCGCAAATTCTCGGTCAGTAAGGGGCACCGATGGATTGGAAAGGCCGCCGTCCATCATATGGAATGGTAACCCGTGGTCCCGTGTGCGGGAGAGTCATACCCTGTGCACATTAAAGAGTTGGGTTGTTTTACCTCTGAGCGGCACTTTTTGCACACCATGGGCTAAATGGCCAGGTCACATGGACCCCGAAGGCTCAGAGAAGGTTGGGGGAGGGGACCCACTGGAACAGCTGTTGGGAGACAGATGGTAGCCTCCCGTCAAGGCCATCCATCGTGTTCTTTAACGTGCACCGGGTATGTTAACTCTTTAGCATACGGGGCCATGGCTTAACGTCCATCCGACGGACGACGGCTTTCCAAGCCCATTGGTATCCCCTACTGACCGTGGGCAGGGCGGGGAATTTTGCTGAGATAAATCCCAACGCTGACCCAGCTGGGACTCGAACCTGGGAACTACAGATCACGAGCCTGGCGCGCTACCGACTGAACCACCACATTAAAGAACACGCTGGATGGCCTTGACAGGAGGCTGCTGTCTGTCTCCTAACAGCAGTCCAGTGGGTCCCCTCCCCGTAACCTTGTGTGAGTCCTTGATATCCTTTGACTGGCCATTTAGCCCATTGTGTACAAAAACTCTCTCAAGGGCAAAACAACCCAACTCTAATACACTGAACTTTTTACTTTCTGAAAACCTCATGAAAAAATCTTACCCATACATATTACAATTAAGCACTGTTCCCATATTTATTTGCCTCAAGCAAAATTTTTTTCAAAATGGAGTCAAATGTTTATTTTTTTATTTCATAAATTTCCAGAGCTTCTGATTTACAGTTGGGTTGTGTTGTTTTACCTCTGAGCGGCACTTTTTTGCACACCTTGGGCTAAATGGTCAGGTCATTTTTGGGTTGGGTTGTTTCACCTCTGAGCGGAACTTTTTTGCACACCATGGGCTAAATGGCCAGGTCACAAGGACCCCGAAGGCTCAGAGAAGGTTGGGGGAGGGGACCCACTGGAACAGCTGTTGGGAGACAGATGGTAGCCTCCCGTCAAGGCCATCCAGCGTGTTCTTTAACGTGCACAGGGTATGTCCCTCCCACACACGGGGTCACGGCTTAACGTCCCATCCGACGGACGACGGCCTTTCCAAGCCCATCGGTGTCCCCTACTGACCGTGGGCAGGGCGGGGAATTTTGCGGAGATAAATCTCAACGCTGACCCAGCTGGGACTCGAACCTGGGAACTACAGATTACGAGCCTGGCGCGCTACCGACTGAGCCACCCCCGCCCCCTGATTTACAGTGAATATTTTTTTAGCTTCCAACTATTTATCTCAAATTTCTCTAGATCTACTTTGGTGTTTATTGCTTTAATTTTATTCTTACTCCTTATGAGCCTTTGTTGCTCAGTGGTATCAGAAAAATCATACTTTTTGGTTCCATCATTTCAAAGATGCTAAAAACTAAAAGCTTAAATAATCAAATGAAATGTACTTTCAGTATTGCAGTCTTTTAAAGTAAATATTGTACTTACCTCTTTTTCTATTGATACATAAAAATTCTTAACACCCTCCAGTGGTACCTATTTTAAGTCAAATAAAATGAGAATCGGATCCTTCATAATATCTTTAGTTGCTTTCAGTATTGCAGTCTTTTAACGTAAATATTGTACTTACCTCTTTTTCTATTGATACATAAAAATTCTTAACACCTTCCAGTGGTACCTCTTTTAAGTCAAATAAAATGAGAATCGGGTCCTTCATAATATCTTTAGTTGCTTTCAGTATTGCAGTCTTTTAACGTAAATATTGCACTTACCTCTTTTTCTATTGATACATAAAAATTCTTAACACCTTCCAGTGGTACCTCTTTCAAATCAAATAAAATGAGAATCGGGTCCTTCATAATATCTTTAGTTGCTTTCAGTATTGCAGTCTTTTAACGTAAATATTGTACTTACCTCTTTTTCTATTGATACATAAAAATTCTTAACACCCTCCAGTGGTACCTATTTTAAGTCAAATAAAATGAGAATCGGATCCTTCATAATATCTTTAGTTGCTTTCAGTATTGCAGTCTTTTAACGTAAATATTGTACTTACCTCTTTTTCTATTGATACATAAAAATTCTTAACACCTTCCAGTGGTACCTCTTTTAAGTCAAATAAAATGAGAATCGGGTCCTTCATAATATCTTTAGTTGCTTTCAGTATTGCAGTCTTTTAACGTAAATATTGCACTTACCTCTTTTTCTATTGATACATAAAAATTCTTAACACCTTCCAGTGGTACCTCTTTTAAATCAAATAAAATGAGAATCGGGTCCTTCATAATATCTTTAGTTGCTTTCAGTATTGCAGTCTTTTAACGTAAATATTGTACTTACCTCTTTTTCTATTGATACATAAAAATTCTTAACACCTTCCAGTGGTACCTCTTTTAAATCAAATAAAATGAGAATCGGGTCCTTCATAATATCTTTAGTTGCTTTCAGTATTGCAGTCTTTTAACGTAAATATTGTACTTACCTCTTTTTCTATTGATACATAAAAATTCTTAACACCTTCCAGTGGTACCTCTTTTAAGTCAAATAAAATGAGAATCGGGTCCTTCATAATATCTTTAGTTGCTTTCAGTATTGCAGTCTTTTAACGTAAATATTGCACTTACCTCTTTTTCTATTGATACATAAAAATTCTTAACACCTTCCAGTGGTACCTCTTTCAAATCAAATAAAATGAGAATCGGGTCCTTCATAATATCTTTAGTTGCTTTCAGTATTGCAGTCTTTTAACGTAAATATTGTACTTACCTCTTTTTCTATTGATACATAAAAATTCTTAACACCTTCCAGTGGTACCTCTTTTAAATCAAATAAAATGAGAATCGGGTCCTTCATAATATCTTTAGTTGCTTTCAGTATTGCAGTCTTTTAACGTAAATATTGCACTTACCTCTTTTTCTATTGATACATAAAAATTCTTAACACCTTCCAGTGGTACCTCTTTTAAATCAAATAAAATGAGAATCGGGTCCTTCATAATATCTTTAGTTGCTTTCAGTATTGCAGTCTTTTAACGTAAATATTGTACTTACCTCTTTTTCTATTGATACATAAAAATTCTTAACACCTTCCAGTGGTACCTCTTTTAAGTCAAATAAAATGAGAATCGGGTCCTTCATAATATCTTTAGTTGCTTTCAGTATTGCAGTCTTTTAACGTAAATATTGTACTTACCTCTTTTTCTATTGATACATAAAAATTCTTAACACCTTCCAGTGGTACCTCTTTTAAATCAAATAAAATGAGAATCGGGTCCTTCATAATATCTTTAGTTGCTTTCAGTATTGCAGTCTTTTAACGTAAATATTGTACTTACCTCTTTTTCTATTGATACATAAAAATTCTTAACACCTTCCAGTGGTACCTCTTTTAAATCAAATAAAATGAGAATCGGGTCCTTCATAATATCTTTAGTTGCTTTCAGTATTGCATCTTTTAACGTAAATATTGTACTTACCTCTTTTTCTATTGATACATAAAAATTCTTAACACCTTCCAGTGGTACCTCTTTTAAGTCAAATAAAATGAGAATCGGGTCCTTCATAATATCTTTAGTTGCTTTCAGTATTGCAGTCTTTTAACGTAAATATTGTACTTACCTCTTTTTCTATTGATACATAAAAATTCTTAACACCTTCCAGTGGTACCTCTTTTAAGTCAAAAAAAATGAGAATCGGGTCCTTCATCATATTTTTAGTTGCTTTCAATACATGCGTTGCCATTGAAGTCGACAAGAAAATTTTCTAAAAGAGTAAAAGACCAAGTAAAAATTTTGTAAAAAAAAATTGAATATGCAAACTTGAACTACTTAAGCATGCATTTAAATCTGTTTCCCAATGTATAGGGGGGTGGCTCAGTCAGTAGCGCGCCAGGCTCGTAATCTGTAGTTCTCAGGTTCGAATCCGACCTGGGCCGGCGTTCAGATTTATGTCCACAAAACTCTTCCCCCTGCCTTCGGGCAGTAGAGGGCACACCTATGGGCTTGGAAAGGCCGCCGTCAGTCAAATGGAACGTTAAGCCGCGGCCTCTTGTGCGGGAGAGCCATACCCTGTGCACGTTAAAGAACATGCTGGATGGCCTTCACGGGAGGCTACCATCTGTCCCCCAACAGCTGTTCCAGTGGGTCCCCTCCCCCAACCTTCTCTGAGCCTTCGGGGTCCTTGTGACCTGGCCATTTAGCCCATGGTGTGCAAAAAAGTGCCGCTCAGAGGTAAAACAACCCAACCTAGTACTTTTAGGGAAAATACTTTTTGAAAATCTGTAGGCCCTATATTATAGGGACGAAGGAACGGGTCGCGTAAATTTATTACAATTCTAAGAGGCCAAAGCGTCAAAATGTTTGAGAACCATTCCCTTGACGGGAATCTTCCATCTGACTCTTAACATCTAGCTGCCCAATGGGTCCCCTCCCACAACCTTCTCTGAGCCCTCGGGGTTGTTGTGACCTGTCCATTTAGCCTATTGTGTGCAAAAAAGTGACCCTCAGAGGTAAAACAACGCAACATATAGGAGACATTATGTGGGAAATTATTGTAAGGAAACAAAATTGTATTACTAGCATTCGGGACCGGATATAGAGCCATGTCTCGCCCCCCCCCCCTCCCTACCTCCGTCCTTGAGTTGGGTTGTTTCACCTCTGAGCGGCACTTTTTTTGCATACAATGGGCTAAATGGCCAGGTCACATGGACCCCAAAGGCTCAGAGTAGGTTGGGGGAGGGGACCCACTGGAACAGCTGTTGGGAGACAGATGGTAGCCTCCCGTCAAGGCCATCCAGCGTGTTCTTTAACGTGCCCAGGGTATGGCTCTCCCGCACACGGGGCCACGTCTTAACGTCCCATCCGACGGACGGCGGCCTTTCCAAGCCCATCGGTGTCCCCTACTGACCATGGGCAGGGCGGGGAATTTTGCGGAGATAAATCTCAACGCTGACCCTGCAGGGACTCGAACCTGGGGACTACAGATTACGAGCCTGGCGCGCTACCGACTGAGCCACCCCCGCCCCGAAAAAGTTAGAATTTACTATAGTTTCACGCCAAACGATTCGACAAGGCCAGATTCATTATGACAGTCATGGTTTGCTTACTACTGAAGTTGAGGAAGAATGGGATCATTTTAAACAGGCTTTTTTGGACACTAACAGTACTCTTTTAGGAAAAAAGGAGCAGAAGAGACAGAATTATCTGAGTGATAAGGCACTTGAGCTTATTTCGGAAAGAAAGAACTGCAGGAATGTCCTTAATCAATACCCTACTAGTCCTAATAGAAAGCATTACAGAGAACTTAATAAACATGTAAAAGATCAGTTAGCTGCTGATAAGAATCTTTGGCTTGAGGGTTTGGCTGACAAAGCCGAGGAAGCAGTTAGACAGCACAACAGCAGAGAGCTGTACAAGATAGTTAATGTTTTGTGTGGTAGAAAACGGACAGGTATATAGAGATTGAAGGATAAACAAGGTAAGGTTTATAGAAGGTGAGGTTTCTGTCATGGCTAGTTGGGCTGAGCATTTCAGTGATATTCTAAACAATGCGGTTAGTTCTATTCCCATTGTTTGCAATGGTGCATTGGTGGCTTTAATTATGATTGGTGGCTTTAATGTTGGCCCTATAACACAATCTGAAGTTATTTTGGCTGTTTCTAAACTTAAACTTCATAAATCCACAGGGATAGATGAAATTACTACAGAAATGCTTAGAGCTGGAAATGTTTCGGTTACCACTTGGATGACTGAAATTCTGAATATCTTTTATGATAAAGGCATGGTTCCTAAGGATTTTACCAGAGCTATTGCTATCCCTATTTTCAAAAAAGGTGATCGCAGTTCTTGTGATAACTATAGGGGTATCAGCCTACTCTCTGTTCCAGGTAAAGTTCTTTCCATGATTGTGCTTAATGGAATTAAGAATCTGGTTGACACTCAATTGCGTGATGAGCAATGTGGATTCAGAAGTGGTAGGGGATGTGTGGATCAGATATTTTCACTTAGGCAGATTCTTGAGAAATGTTTAGAGTTTCAGAAACCTTTGGTTGCTAGCTTTGTTGATTTCAAAAAGGCTTTCGACTCTGTTGATCGTCATAATTTGTGGTTGATTGTGAAATCATATGGTATACCAGACAAGTTAGTTAACATTATGAAAGCTATAATAACACTGAGTCGTGTGTGAGAGTTGGTAAGGCTTGTAGCAATTGGTTTAGCATTACTTCTGGTGTTCGACAAGGGTGCATTTTGTCTCCTTTTCTCTTTAGCTTGGTTATTGATTATGTTATGCGAAATTCACTTCAAGGGAAAGATTTTGGCCTTAAATGGACTGGAGATACGAAAATTTCTGATTTAGATTATGCTGATGATTTAGCCCTTTTGGCAAATGATGTTGATGAGATGAACTCTTTCATTCAAGCTGTTGATGAGACTGGTAGTAGAGTGGGTTTGGTTATAAACAGAGAGAAAACTAAAGTGATGAAAATTGGTCAGGCAGGCTATGATTTAGTTAATCTGAATGGTTGCAGTCTTGAGCAGGTGTCACAGTTTTTATCTTGGGAGCTACGTAACAGATACTGGTGATGTGCGGCATGAGATTAACAGAAGAATAGGGATTGCTGCCGGGACTTTTAAGAATCTATGGAGAGTGTGGAGAAATAGGCGAATACACCTAAAGACTAAAATTAGACTGTATAATAGTTTGGTTCTTTCTAGGGTTAGTTATGGTAGTGAAACTTGGACACTTTGTAAACAAGATAACAGGAAACTAGATGCTTTTGATTCTAGATGCTTACGCAGTATCTTGGGTATTAGGTGGTTTAACTTTGTAACTAATGATGAGGTTAGGCAAAGGAGTTTGCAACCTCCTTTAAGAAGCATATTGTGCAGAGAGAGACTCTGTTGGTTTGGCCATGTTGCCCGTATGAATGATTATAGATTGGCGAATAGGGTTATGAACAGTGTGCCTAAAAGCCTCAGAAAGAAGGGGAGACCAAGGATGCGGTGGGCAGACAATGTCAAACAGGACCTTGTTAGAATTGGTGTGCAGTGGCCAGATGTAGCTCAGGACAAATATGCTTGGAGAATTAAACTGCACGGTCTCGTTGGAACTCCGTAGCCCATGGCTGCTTGAGGATGATGATGATGACACATTGTCATACAGAGTCTTCCACACGCGACTCTTGTTTTCACGTGACACCAAAACGGGTTTCGTTTTTATACTGCGGTGATAGGTGTGATTATAACTGTGCAGTAACTGGTCTATCACATCCACGTAACGGTTCGTATTTTTATCTGTGAAATATTTCGACATTTTTGTTTTTAACGTACGATTGAATCGTTCTATTATGCTAGCTCTGGTTTCATTATGAGTAGTGAAAAATTCAACCCCTGTGCTTTAAGATAATTTTGAAACACTCGGTTAGTGAATTCCGTCCCCTTATCTGTTTGTAATTTCTGAGGCTTTCTTGAAATATTTTCTGAAAGGCTTTTGTGATCAGTAGCCCCGATTTCTGTTTTAAAGGAATTGCCCATGCATATTTCGAAAGCACGTCTATACAAGTCAGTAAATATTTGTAGTCATTATGTTTACTAAGAGATGACAAATCTACGAGATCTGCCTGAAATTGTTCATCTTTACACCCCACTATCTCTATTCTTCAGAAATCACTGTTTCACAGGGCTTCTGAATGGTGTAAGCTTCCTCCACCCTCGCAGGTGGGCGGGGGTGGCTCACTCGGTGGCGCGCCAGGCTCGTAATTTGTAGTTTCCAGGTTCGAGTCCGAGCTGGGTCAGCGTTGAGATTTATCTCCGCAAAAATTCCCCGCCCTGCCCACGGTCAGTAGGGGACACCGATGGGCTTGGAAAGGCCGCCGTCCGTCGGATGGAACGTTAAGCCGCGGTCCCGTGTGCGGGAGAGCCATACCCTGTGCACGTTAAAGAACACGCTGGATGGCCTTGACGGGAGGCTACCATCTGTCTCCCAACAGCTGTTCCAGTGGGTCCCCTCCCCCAACCTTCTCTGAGCCTTCGGGGTCCATGTGACCTGGCCATTTAGCCCATGGTGTACAAAAAAGTGCCGTTCAGAGGTAAAACAACCCAACCCTCGCAGGCATTCCGCTATTTTTGCTTTCTTCAGTTTCCCGTTCCTTTCTTTTACAGCACGATATAAAGCATCCACCCCAGCATAGCTTGATGGCTGTGCTGGGTCTTGATACAGAGACTTGAGAAAGTTCATTACAGCAAACAATATTAACACTTTCAATGCTAACCTCAAAATTCCTGTTAACTATGCGAAGAAAGAAATCACAATGACAAAAACATCAGAGATACATTCATATTTATTAACATAACAAATTACCACTTGTTTTTACAATAGAATAACATTAAGGGCACATTAATATTTAGATAGTACGTATTTCAAATGTACATACGAGTTCATCGTGCAGCTCTTTTAGTAACATTGGAAAGTTCAATTCAGGAATAAATGAGATATTAGCCGATCGATTAAATTCAATACCTGATTCTTCCACAAAACTTTCAGCAATATCAGTTAAATGAACGTTTCTTACTGCTTCTGTGAAATAGTCAACAATTTATTCATCGTTTATGGTAAGGCACGAATGACGTAGTTGACTCGGGTTGGGTTGTTTTACCTCTGAGCGGCACTTTTTTGCGCACCATGGGCTAAATGGCCAGGTCACATGGACACCGAAGGCTCAGAGAAGGTTGGGGGAGGGGACCCACTGGAACAGCTGTTGGGAGACAGATGGTAGCCTCCCGTCAAGGCCATCCAGCGTGTTCTTTAACGTGCACAGGGTATGGCTCTCCCACACACGGGGCCACGGCTTAACGTCCCATCCGACGGACGGCGGCCTTTCCAAGCCCATCGGTGTCCCCTACTGACCGTGGGCAAGGCGGGGAATTTTGCGGAGATAAATCTCAACGCTGACCCAGCTGGGACTCGAACCTGGGAAGTACAGATAACGAGCCTGGCGCGCTACCGACTGAGCCACCCCCGCCACTAGTTGACTCGGATGATCCACTTCACACCCGATACAGTTCTTACGTAGAATCGTAAAAAGTTCTTTTCTGGCGATTGTTTTCAAAGTCTGCTTTAAACAGTCTATAAGCTTTACGGAATCACTGTTGTCTTGTTCAAGGGGTTGATCATTAGATAGGTTTCTTCGAGGAAGATTTGCAGCTAATTCTGCATTCGAAAATTTACCATTTTCAAACTTCAGAGCCATCAAACTGTAGGTGATTGAGTCACGCAAATCTGTTAATCTCTTCCACTGCTCGACGCTGAGACGAATCGATGAAGAAATTGGAGCACCACCGTCACGGGGAATAGTTGTTTTAATGAGCACCCCGTGTCTACCCTTGAGCACGACGAGGCAAACCATCGAGTCCAGTTCATACTCTCAGCATTCGAAAGCTTTGAATGTTTCAACGACTGTAGATGCATAAGAAACCAGTCCATACCACTGTTTTTCAGACAACATCACACCATCCTTTGTAGGATACAGTTTTAATGAATTATCATTAAATCTCTTGAACAGACGTATGTGCACTTTAGGATAGTTCTTGTACTCACAAACATTCGCAAACAAATCAGAACCCAGCTGAAACATACGTTGATCATCATCTCTAGGAGCAAATCAGAACCCAGCTGAAACATACGTTGATCATCATCTCTAGGAGCAAATCAGAACCCAGCTGAAACATACGTTGATCATCATCTCTAGGAGCAAATCAGAACCCAACTGAAACACGTTGATCATCATCTCTAGGAGCAAATCAGAACCCAGCTGAAACATACATTGATCATCATTTCTAGGAGCAAATCAGAACCCAGCCGAAACATACGTTGATCATCATCTCTAGGAGCAAATCAGAACCCAGCTGAAACATACGTTGATCATCATCTCTAAGAGCGAGTCACTTCGCAGGAAGATCGCCACCGGTCAGGGAACGCTTAACACAGGCCATGGTTAACAGCTCGATACTGAAAAAATGTCTTATCTGTCTAAGGGTGATACTTATACCTTAAACCTGTGACGTCGCCCTATAACAACCTTCCATTGGTCGAGATCTGACGCTAGATGGAGCTATCGGGTAAAATTCTGATATTTTTAAATTATGATTAAAATATAATACGTGTTTTAGACACCAGGGGGATATTTTCGAACAATCCAATATCTGGCAACGTAACTCGAGACGTAGGCTGCCGACGTGTTGGAAAGTGTCCCTCTGATTCATCGTTATCTCCCGTTCTCGCAAACATATAAGGACCTTTGATAAACGAGATGACTCATCAACGTTATCCTCCATGGATAAACGCGTCGACTCAACGTGTGAATCAAGTAAGGATTTTTTTTTTAATTTAGTACGTGTGTTAAATACCAGAGGGCGCTGCAGTTAACCATTCTCTTTTGGAAGGGAACGGAAGGGGAGGGCTGCCAGTTCAGTATGGCCTACTGATCTGGTCATCTATGGCCACTTTTTTCTTTTTTTTTCAACCCTGCTGAGGAGTGGTCAACTTCACAGGGTCCTGGTGCTGACCATTTTATACCCACTAGACTGGACTTGTTTATTGATTTGAGCTTGATTTTGGATCCTGGACTTGCTGCCCTGGTGGGCCTCTGTTGAGGGAGAGTCTGCCGCTGTGTTTTCTGTTTGCTTCTGGGTTGCCAGCTTTAAGTGAACAGAGGCATGGGATACCTTACATCAGCTGGTGGATAATCCTGATCAGAGGCCATCGCAGGTACCTGAACTTAGGAATTGCATCGTCAAGACTAAACTGGAGTAATGTGTCTCAGGCAGGCCATATGGCTCTTGAAAAAGTCCACTTGAAAAGATGGTGCCTGAAGTTCCTACCAGCATCGGTGACTTCAGCCTTTAGCGGAGGAGGGACAGGTCTTTGCCCCATGCCTGCGATCAGGGGGCTGTTTGATATTGTTGGCCCTACCAATCTCAATAAACCTAATTTCTTTAAAAATCCAACTAATCATTTTCTCTCTGCAGGAACGTGGAACGTGTGGACATTACATAGAGATTATTCTCTTGATGTCCTCACGCAGGAAATTCCAGCACTATAACCTAGATATTCTAGGCTTGCAAGAGACCAGATGGACAGGTAAAGGTGAGATACTTAAAAATAACTTTAAATTTCTCTTTACAGGAGGGAGGATGGAAAGCATCACCAAGGCGTGGGTCTGCTGCTCAGCAGACATGCTAGTGATGCTCTTCTAGGATATGAGTGCATTAATGAAAGGTTTCTTACAGCAAAATTTCAGACAAGCATTAAAGACTTGAATGTTATCTGCTGTTATGCCCCCACTGAGGATTCTGATGAGGATGAGAAGGATAGGTTTTACGGACAACTTCAGGATATTTTGAATTCTGTCAAGAAAGAAGATATTACCCTTGTTCTTGGTGACTTCAATGCCAAAGTTGGTACCGACTCTGACCTTTGGGGAGGAGTAATAGGCCCTTTTGGTATTGGTAGCTGCAATGGCAATGGGCAACGTCTCCTACAGGTAAGTAAACTCAATGGTTTCAGAATAACTAACACATATTACAAACACCGCGACATACATAAATACACATGGGTTTCACCTGATGGGCTGCATAGGAATATGACTGATTATATATTAATTAACAGCAAATGGGCTAGTTCTGTTAGAAATACCAGGGCATATAGGGGAGCTGAAATTGGATCTGACCTTTACCTTGTTAAAAGTGTCTTGCAACTTAAACTTAAAAAGTGTTGTGCTAGGGTTAAAAAATTTACCTTTAATACCGAAGCTCTGAAAGACCCAGTTATAGCTAAAGCTTACCATGATAGGTTACTTAGTCATTATGACAGTCATAGTTTGCTTAATACTGAAGTTGAGGAAGTATGGGGCCATTTTAAACAGGCTTTTTTGGAAACTAACAGTACTCTTTTAGGGAAAAAGGAGCAGAGGAGACAGAATTATTTAAGTGATAAGGCACTTGAGCTTATTTCAGAAAGAAGGAACTGCAGGAATGTCCTTAATCAGTACCCTACTAGTCCTAATAGAAAGCATTACAATGAATTTAATAAACGTGTAAAGGATCAGTTAGCTACTGATAAGAATCTTTGGCTTGATGGCCTGGCTGACAAAGCTGAGGAAGCAGTTAGATAGCACAACAGCAGAGAGCTGTACCAGATAGTTAATGTTTTGTGTGGTAGAAAACGAACAGGTATACAGGGATTGAAGGATAAACAAGGTAAGGTTATAGAAGGTGAGGATTCTGTCATGGCTAGGTGGGCTGAGCATTTCAGTGATGTTCTAAACAATGTGGTTAATTCTACTCCCATTGTTTGCAATGATGATAGATGCATTGTTGGCTTTAATGTTGGCCCTATAACACAATCTGAAGTTAGTTTGGCTGTTTCTAAACTTAAACTTCATAAATCCCCAGGGATAGATGAAATTACTACGGAAATGCTTAGAGCTGGGAATGTTTCAGTTACCATTTGGATGACTGAAATTTTGAATAACTTTTATGATAAAGGCATGGTTCCTAAAGATTTTACCAGAGCTATTATCCCTATTTTCAAAAAAGGTGATCGCAGTTCTTGTGATAACTATAGGGGTATCAGCCTACTCTCTGTTCCAGGTAAAGTTCTTTCCATGATTGTGCTTAATAGAATTAAGAATCTGGTTGACAGTCAATTGCGTGATGAGCAATGTGGATTCAGAAGTGGTAGGGGATGTTGGATCAGATATTTTCACTTAGGCAGATTCTTGAGAAATGTTTAGAGTTTCAGAAACCTTTGGTTGCTAGCTTTGTTGATTTCAAAAAGGCTTTCGACTCTGTTGATCGTCATAATTTGTGGTTGATTGTGGGATCATATGGTATACCAGAGAAGTTAGTTAACATAATGAAAGCTCTCTATAATAACACTGAGTCGTGTGTGAGAGTTGGTAAGGCTTGTAGCAATTGGTTTAGCATTACTTCTGGTGTTCGACAAGGGTGCATTTTGTCTCCTTTTCTCTTCAGTTTGGTTATTGATTATGTTATGCGAAATTCACTTCAAGGGCCTTAAATGGACTGAAGATACGAAAATTTCTGATTTAGATTATGCTGATGATTTAGCCCTTTTGGCAAATAATGTTGATGAGATGAACTCTTTCATTCGAGCTGTTGATGAGACTGGTAGTAGAGTAGGTTTGGTTATAAACAGAGAGAAAACTAAAGTGATGAAAATTGGTCAGGCAGGTTGTGATTCAGTTAATCTGAATGGTTGCAGTCTTGAGCAGGTGTCACAGTTTAATTACCTTGGGAGCTAAGTAACTGATACTGGTGATGTGCGGCATGAGATTAACAGACGAATAGGTATTGCTGCTGGGACTTTTAAGAATCTATGGAAATTGTGGAGAAATAGGCGTATACACCTAAAGACTAAAATTAGACTGTATAATAGTTTGGTTCTTTCTAGGGTTAGTTATGGTAGTGAAACTTGGACACTTTGTAAACAAGATAACAGGAAACTAGATGCTTTTGATTCTAAATGCTTACGCAGTATCTTGGGTATTAGGTGGTTTAACTTTGTAACTAATGATGAGGTTAGGCAAAGGAGTCTGCAACCTCCTTTAAGCAGCATAGTGTGCAGAGAGAGACTCCGCTGGTTTGACCATGTTGCCCGTATGGATAATTATAGATTGACGAATAGGGTTATGAACAGTGTGCCTAGAGGCCTCAGAAGGAGGGGGAGACCTAGGATGCGGTGGGCAGACAATGTCAAACAGGACCTTGTTAGAATTGGTGTACAGTGGCCGGATGCAGCAGATGTAGCTCAGGACAGATATGCTTGGAGAATTAAACTGCGCGGTCTGGTTGGACCTCCGTAGCCCATGGCTGCTTGAGGATGATGATGATGAGAAATATTTAGGAGTTTTAGAGTTGTTTACTTCACGATGGGTTTGGGTGGTCAACCAGGGGGTCTTTAGAGGGGTGTGTAGCACTAACAAAAAACGGGAACTTTTTGAAAAGGGGGCGAAAGCGCAATATCGGAGGAGTTTGATGACGTCAGAATTCAAAATGGCGGACGAACGGTAAAATCGAGGGACTTTTTGAAAAGGGGGCGTGGTCGAAAGCGCTACATCGGAAGGACATTCTGCAGCTCAGGGGTCAAAGGTCGTGTGATGCGCAAGTGGGGCACCTACTACTCGTGGGTTCCAAAAATTGAACCCAAACTCATCTCTAGTGCTTGTAAAACAGTCAAGCACTTAAATTAGTAATAATTATCTCATTTTATTTACCATTATTCACCATTTTTAATCACGCAAAAAAAGTTACCGCATTTTTTGATCTGATTTTACAAACATAATTGAAAAGAGATTCATAGACAAAATTTCTTTAACTTTGCTTTCAAATTCAAAATATGCTAAGCAAAAATTACTTTTTAATTTCCTAATAAATAAACCGCTTAAAGACTGATAATTTTAATGATATTGGGACTAATCGAAACATATCAAACTGGCTAAAAAATGAGTAAAGTCAGAGATTCTGTCGATTCACAAATGTTTAAAAACAATTAAACTCTAAATATTTAAAAAAAATGTAGCTTTTAAATCCGTCCAATATTTTTTACCTCAATTTAACGTTTTTGAATGCCAAGTACAGTTAAAAAAAAGTTACTATACTCGTGATTTAAGAAAAAAAGGTTTCAAATTTTTTGACTGTGTTTGCAATGTTTTTATTATCCACGTGCGCGAACTTGTTTGACACATGTAGGTTGGGTTGTTTTACCTCTGAGCGGCACTTTTTTGCACACCATGGGCTAAATGGCCAGGTCACATGAACCCCGAAGGCTCAGAGAAGGTTGGGGGAGGGGACCCACTGGAACAGCTGTTGGGAGACAGATGGTAGCCTCCTCTCAAGGACATCCAGCGTGTTCTTTAACGTTGGGTTGTTTTACCTCTGAGCGGCACTTTTTTGCACACCATGGGCTAAATGGTCAGGTCACATGGACCCCGAAGGCTCAGAGAAGGTTGGGGGAGGGGACCCACTGGAACAGCTGTTGGGAGACAGATGGTAGCCTCCAGTCAAGGCCATCCAGCGTGTTCTTTAACGTTGGGTTGTTTTACCTCTGAGCGGCACTTTTTTGCACACCATGGGCTAAATGGCCAGGTCACATGGACCCCGAAGGCTCAGAGAAGGTTGGGGGAGGGGACCCACTGGAACAGCTGTTGGGAGACAGATGGTAGCCTCCCGTCAAGGCCATCCAGCGTGTTCTTTAACGTGCACAATGTATGGCGCGCTACCGACTGAGCCACCCCCGCCCCTTGATACATGTAATCAACCTGATAATTAAAACAACTGGAGTCCAAAAGATGTCAAGTTTCTGGAAAACCAGTTAAATGGGTTCCGAAAATAGACTCATTTAGTAAATTAATTAAAAAAGATGTAAGGACAGAACTATTATTGACGTTAATAAATATAAATTTAACAATAAATAATTTCAACCCCATGTCAATGGGAAACCGATTACAAAGCTCTATTACCTATAAAATAAACTTTTTTGTGGGAAAAAAACTAAAAAACACTCCCTCAAGCAGCTGCTTACCACAGAGGTCTGACAGGAGCCTGTCAGTTTAATACATCATAGGGAAGATATGTGAGTAAGGCGGGACCTCAGCAGAAAGGCAACGCAAT
Source organism: Ryuthela nishihirai (assembly GCA_038380435.1). NCBI lineage: Eukaryota > Metazoa > Arthropoda > Arachnida > Araneae > Heptathelidae > Ryuthela > Ryuthela nishihirai. The sequence continues at coordinate 29,965,271 of JAWZYU010000026.1, forward strand.
CATCCATGCCTTACCCGGGGTTCGAACCCAGGTCCCTTTGAGCAGTAGGCCAAGCGCGCTAACCACTCTGCCACGTAACCGGAAAAATGAAAGATCAGAATAATTTACCTGAATTTTCATTTTCAACAGTATTTATTGATATTTAAAAAGATGCTGGAATATTTAATGAAGCAATACTTTCCTCCGAAAATTAGATTGTCCTATAAAAAATCTCAAACTTGTCTTCCTGCTTTGAAATCCAAATCAAAAATAGAAGGTATCTTTATATAATTTTATTTTAGCCTCATATATGCCCGAAACCAAAAATAGATATGAAAAAAACCACTGTACAATGGACCCCCCCCCCCCCAATCCTAAAAATTTCGTAAAAACATTTCGACTCACCCTGTATAAAAAGCAATACGAAAAGCTGGGTTGTTTTACCTGTGAGCGGCACTTTTTTGCACACCATGGGGAAAATGGCCAGGTCACAAGGACCCCGAAGGCTCAGAGAAGGTTGGGGGAGGGGACTCACTGGAACAGCTGTTAGGAGACAGATGGTAGCCTCCCGTCAAGGCCATCCAGCATGTTCTTTAACGTGCACAGGGTATGGCTCTCCCGCATACGGGATCACGTCTTAACGTCCCATCCGACGGACGGCGACATTTCCTCTACTGACCGTTGGCAGGGCGGGGAGTTTTGCGGAGATGAATCTAAAAAAAAAAACAACAGAAAGAGCTGGGACTCGAACCTGGGAACTGCAGATTACGAGCCTGTCGCGCTACCCACTGAGTCACCCCCAGCTCCCAATACGAAAAGTAACAAACGGTTGGAAAAAGTGCTCGGGAAATAGATTTTCTATTCGTTTGAGAAAATATGATAAAGAATGAACACCGCAAGTGCTAGAAGAAAACTCGCTTTCCAATGGGAGAAATACAACAGTAAAAATGAATTTAAAATATTCAACACCTACTTGTATATTTGGTTTCAAACTCCTGCAAATGCCATGAACTTGACTTTCAAATCCCTGGGAGAACAATTCATCTGCTTCATCGCAGACAAAAATTCTTATTCGAGCAGTTCCTTAAAGAAAAATTATTAGGTGAAAATATATCAGAAAGAGAAAAATTGCAAAATGTTTGTTCGAGTAATAAAAAAATAGTTATATACATCCGGCTGATGGCGCATCCAGCCTGTCCGCCGCGTGGGACGTTAAGCCGTGGCGGATATGCAGAGGAGATCCAGATACTATGTACTTGGGTTGCCTTGTTTTAGCTCTGAGCGGCACTTTTTTTGCACCCAATGGGCTAAATGGCCAGATCACAAGGACCCCGAAGGCTCAGAGAAGGTTGGGTGAGGGGACCCACAGGAACATCTGTTGGGTGACAGATGGTAGCCTCCCGTCAAGGCCATCCAATGTATTCTTTAATATTCAGAGGGTATGGCTCTCCCGTATATGGACCACGGATTAACGTTCCATCCGACTGACGGCGGTTTTTTCAAGTCCATCGGTGTCCTTTACTGACTGTGTGCAGGGTGGACGTCTTGACGGGAGGTTATCTAGACTAGGGTTCTCTACGTGGGATACGCGGAAGTTTTTTGGAGTACGCCGTGAGAGCTCAAAAATAGTTAGATCATCTAGTAACTAGGTATCAATCTAGTAACTGGGTTGGGTTTACTTCTGAACGGCACTTTTTCGCACACCATGGGCTAAATGGCCAGGTCACATGGACCCCGAAGGCTCAGAGAAGGTTGGGGGGGGACCCACTGGAACAGCTGTAGGGAGACAGATGGTAGCCTCCCATCAAGACCATCGAGCGTGTTCTTTAACGTGCACAGGGTATGGCTCTCCCGCACACGGGGCCACGGCTTAACGTCCCATCCGACGGACGGCGGCCTTTCGAAGCCCATCGGTGTCCCCTACTGACCGTGGGCAGGGCGGGAGAATTTTTGGGGAGATAAATCTCAACGCTGACCCAGCTGGGACTCGAACCTGGAAACTACAGATTACGAGCCTGGCGCGCTACCGACTGAGCCACCCCCGCCCCTAGATCTAGTAACAAAGTCGCCAACACTGCTACCGATTAATTTCTGAGAACTGAGTGAGGAAGCGCGGCTCTGTAGTTCATGTCTGTACACGCTTGATCAATACTCTCTTCCCTACCTGAGAGCCGAAACCTACCCGACAACTGATTGCCCACTCGAAACATCCATTCTAAGTGAGGGAATGTGCCTTCTTGCTGCTCTATGTATTTGTTGTGATTTATTTCACTTGCTGTGCTTCAAGTTATTTTTAGTCTTCAATTTACTGCGAAGTTAAATGAATGTGTTTCTAAAGTGCCTTGAAACATGGATAATTAAGAAGTCACGTGGAGCCGATTCTACGTCATCATCGCATGTGAGTAAAGAGGTGGATTCAGCAGTAACTAAGAGAATGTTAAACAATCAAGTGGTAAGAAAATAGAAAAACGTAAATATCATGAATCATATTTACAATTTGGCTTTACATGGACAGGAAATTTAGTAGAGCCAAATCCACACATTGCGCTGTTTGCTCTGAAGTCCTGTCACAAAATTCTCTGAAACCGTCTCTTTTACGTCGACACTTTGAAACAAAACATGAGCATTTAAAAAATAAGCCCTTAAGCTATTTTGAACGTCTTTTGGAAGACTTGAGTAGTAGAAAAACCGTAATTAAGCATTTTTCTGGTGTAGAAGAAAATGCACTTAAAGTGGTCTTACAAAGTAAGCCTTCAAATTGTCAAAGCCGGAAACGCTCACACAATAGGTGAGTCACTCATTCTTCCAGCAGCGGAAGAAATAGCTTCTTGAATGTTTGGTCAAAAAAGAGGCAAACCTTGTCAGAACCATTTCTTTGTCAAACGACACAGTTTCCAGGAGAATTGAAGATATGGCCTGTAATATTAAGGACTAACTCGTTGGGTTGTTTTACCTCTGAGCGGCACTTTTTTGCACACCATGGGCTAAATGGCCAGGTCACATGGACCCCGAAGGCTCAGAGAAGGTTGGGGAAGGGGACCCACTGGAACAGCTGTTGGGAGAGATAGTAGCCTCCCGTCAAGGCCATCCAGCGTGTTCTTTAACGTGCGCAGGGTATGGCTCTCCTGCACACGGGGCCACGGCTTAACGTCCCATCCGACGGACGGCGGTCTTTCCTAGCCCATCGGTGTCCCCTACTGACCGTGGGCAGGACTAACTCGTTCAAGATATTCAATGTAGCCCGTGGTTTGTCATACAAGTAGATGAGTCGACAGACTCGTTTTTGTGGGGGGAGAAATTCTAGTATTCAATATTTGAAGATATTTTATTTCGTAAGCCTCTCAAAACTTCTATTATGGGTGAGAATATTTTTAATACGATTGATTCATTTTTTGCCGAAAACAACCTTGAATGGAAAAAGTGTATTTCTCTATGTACTGACGGAGCCAAAACAATGAGTGGTTATATCACAGGACTAGCAGGTCGTATAAAACAAGTTGCACCAGAATGTAAATTCACTCATTGTTGTCTTCACCGTGAAGCGCTGATAGCTAAAGTTCTCCCTGATGATACGAAAAGAGTTCTGGATGAAAGTGTACAAATGGTTAATTTCATCAAAACCTGACCATTGAAGTCTCGATTTTTTTTCAATTATTTGTCAAGTTGGGTTGGGTTGTTTTACCTCTGAGCGGCACTTTTTTGCACACCATGGGCTAAATGGCCAGGTCACATGGACCCCGAAGGCTCAGAGAAGGTTGGGGGAGGGGACCCACTGGAACAGCTGTTGGGAGACAGATGGTAGCCTCCCGTCAAGGCCATCCAGCGTGTTCTTTAACGTGCACAGGGTATGGCTCTCCCGCACACGGGGCCACGGCTTAACGTCCCATCCGATGGACGGCGGCCTTTCCAAGCCCATCGGTGTCCCCTACTGACCGTGGGCAGGGCGGGGAATTTTGCGGAGATAAATCTCAATGCTGACCCAGCTGGGACTCGAACCTGGGAACTACAGATTACGAGCCTGGTGCGCTACCGACTGAGCCACCCCCGCCCCACTGGATGAAAGTGTACAAATGGTTAATTTCATCAAAACCTGACCATTGAAGTCTCGATTTTTTTTCAATTATTTGTCAAGAAATGGGTAGCCTGTATAAGAGATTGCTGCTTCACACAGAAGTAAGTTGGTTGTCACGAGGAAATATTCTTTGCTGTTTATTTGATTTGAACACAATGAAGTACGCCTTTTTTTCATGGACGACGAGTTTCGGCTTTCTTTGAGACTACAAGACTTAGAATGGCTTCTACGGTTAGCATATTCAGCTGATATTTTTGAAAAAATTAATATTTTGAACTTATCATTGCAAGGGGACAACGTTGATGTGTTCTATGTTGAGAAGAAAATAGAGACCATGATAAAAAAAAATTCTCTCTGGGGAAATGGAATTTAAAAGAACAGCTGTGACTAATTTCAGCGACCAGATTCATTTCTTAAATGAGCAAACGATTGCAGACTTTGAAGATATCAGACAACAAATAATCGTTCACTTTAAGCACTCTTATAAGGCAGTATTTTCCACCACCCCCCCCCCCCCTGATGAAACGCAAGAATGGATTCGAGACCCCTTCATATATGATTTGGAAAAATGTAAGCTTCCATTGTCCAATAAAGAAGAGTTGATTGAGATATCTTGTGACGATAGTGTAAAAAGCATTCATTCCAAAAAAGCCATTGATTAGTTTTTGGATTGGAGAAGGAATATCCGACTCTGTCAGAAATTGCAGTCAAATGTTTGTTACCTTTCACAACAACTTGTTTATGTGAAACTGGTTTGTCATCTTTAACTGCTTTAAAAAATAAATATAAGAACAGGCTGGGTGTTGAAGATGACTTGCGACTCTACCTTAGCAAGATAACCCCAATCACTGATGAACTGTGCAAGCGCAACCATTTCACTGATTACCCAGTAAAATGTTTATAATTTTATAAGATTTGTTAAATTGTTTATGTCTTTTTTGTATTTATCGATATATGTAATTTATGAATAAAAAATTTAATGTGTGCCAGGAAATTCACCCGATCTAAACCCCATTGAAAATTTGTGGGCCATTATTAAAGTGTGCACATCTAAGATGGATTGCACGATGAAAACCAAAATGATAGAAAGTGTGGTACCACGATCCTGAAGTAAAGGAGATGTGTGGAAAGCTAGTGGCATCAATTGTTGAGAGGGTGGAAGAAGTAATTAAAGCTAAGGGGGGGGGGGTCACATTCACTATTAACTATACTGCTCACAAAAATTAGGGGATATTTCAAAATGAATATGAAGCGATAAAAATATCCCCTAATTTTTGTGAGCAGTATATGTACACTATTAAACAAATAAATATTTTAGTTGTGTCTTTGTTACTGCATTTTCCTATTGTCCCAACTAATTTGCACAGTACTGTATTTTATTCCCATTGTTATACTACAACTATAGTTTTATCTGTAGTAAATAATCACATCTATACAAGGGGTACGCCAGTTACATACACATTTCCGTATAATAATAATTTAAATTTCAGATATTAAGTATAATCAAAAGATACAACGGTATAAAAATTACGATAATAACAACTCCGTATATACAGAAACTGCGAATTTCTTTAAAAGTAGCATTCAACTTACTTAAGGCTTTTCTTGTGATCATATCAAGAATACGTCCAGGTGTTCCAACAACAACATGAACTCCCTTTTTAAGTTTACGTATTTCTTCTCGTACATTTGTACCTCCAATGCAGGCATGGCACTGGGCATTCATATAATCCCCTAAACCAATAACTACCTTTTGCATCTAAAAACGGAAAGAAAATGATACCACTGAGCATTCATATAAACTTCTAAAGAAATAATTATCTTTTGTATTCACAATATAAAATGCATATATGACACTGAACATTATTCATATATTCCCTTTAAACAATAACTACCTTTTTGTATCTACAAAATAAAATGGATGCATGGCACTGAACATTCCTATAATCTTCTAAAGAAATAATTATCTTTTGTATTCACAATATAAAATGCATATATGACACTGAACATTATTCACATATTCCCCTTAAACAATAACTACCTTTTTTTATCTACAAAAGAAAATGGATGCATGGCACTGAACATTCATATAATCTTCTAAAGGAATAATTACCTTTTGTATTCGTAATATGAATACATATATGTCACTGAACATTATTAATATAGTTTCCTTAAACAATAACTACCTTTTGTATCTATAAAGAAAATTATGCATGTCACTGAACAATCATATAACTCACTAAAGCAATAAGTACCTTTTGCAATAATTCATGCATGACACTGAACATTCATATAATCCCCAAAATAACTGCCTTTGTATCTATAAAATGAAAGAATATGATGCCTGACAGTGAATATCTCCTATAATAATAGCTACCATTTGTATCTATACAGAAAATAAATGCATGGCGTTGAACATTATTCATATAGGCTCCTAAAAACTTTCCTTTGTATCTATGAAAGAAAATGCATTCGTGGCACTGAATATTCATGCAATCCCCAAAAGCAATATTTTCTTTACATGTGGTTCGCAGAAGCCTGGAGTTCCGCTGTAAACTCATTGGTGCTGGGCAAAACCCTTGAAAAATGTACAATGATTTGCTATAGAAATTAGAGATTGTAATAAACCAGAGGTCCTGCCATCCTCTCAGATCTCCTACTGTGGCATATAAACTGACAGGCTCCTGTGAGACCTCTGTGCAAGCAGCTGCTTGAGGGGGTATTTATTTATTATTTAATAAACCTGGAATGTATTATTTAATTATTCTCCCGTTTGCTGCCATGCTTTGTCCACCGTTTTTTCAAAAAATTTTAATTGGGGTTCCTCATAGATACATATTGGTTAGGATTACGTAGTCTAAAAAAAAAAAGGTTTAAGAAACAGTACCCTATGGCAATAAAGAACTTTTACATCCATTAACGAAAAAAGGGTTGGGTTGTTTTACCTCTGAGCGGCACTTTTTTGCACACCATGGGCTAAATGGCCAGATCACATGGACCCCGAAGGCTCAGAGAAGGTTGGGGGAGGGGACCCACTGGAACAGCTGTTGGGAGACAGATGGTAGTCTCCCGTCAAGGCCATCCAGCGTGTTCTTTAACGTGCACAGGGTATGGCTCTCCCGCACACGGGGCCACGGCTTAACGTCCCATCCGACGGACGGCGGCCTTTCCAAGCCCATCGGTGTCCCCTACTGACCGTGGGCAGGGCGGGGAATTTTTGCGGAGATAAATCTCAACGCTGACCCAGCTGGGACTCGAACCTGGGAACTGCAGATTACGAGCCTGGCGCGCTACCGACTGAGCCACCCCCGCCCTAACGAAAAAAAAAAGCATTCCTGGCACTGAACATTAATCATTCAGTCTCATAAAAATCACTTCTCGCATCTAGAGAAATAAATCATTCCAAATTATACGCTAAAATATGCTCCACAAACTGGTCCGCCGTGAATAAAAAAAGGACCATGAAAACAATTTAAACTGTATTCTACTGTAATAAATTTAAAATGTAAATAAAAACTGTCAAAATACGGAAAACAGAATTTAAATTTGAATTAAAACCGTATATATTTTTTTTGATTTTTTTGATTTGCGACATATAGGACAGAGAAGAATATTAGAAGCTACTCCTAGCTTGATACAGGCCTTCTCATACAAGGACATGCCCTACTAAGACCGAAGTCACTGCTGACCACTGCCTTAGTTAGAGCTAACACAACACACAAAGTTTGCCTTGCTGGAACAGTCGCTAGCTGCCTAACCACTATGCCAGTTAAGGCTGAGTGGTTCTTTAATCTGACATTGTACTGGTCTCCCTTTCACCCGTAGCTGTACTGGTCATACTTTTACCTAACGCTGTACTGGTCTCGCTTTTTACCTTACACTGTACTGGTCTCCCTTTTACCAGATACTGTACTGGTGTCACTTTTACCAGACACTGTACTGGTGTCACTTTTTTTTTATTTTTTTTATTTGCGACATATAGGACAGAGAAGAATCCTAGAAGCTACTCCTAGCTTAATACAGGCCTTCTCATACAAGGACATGCCCTACTAAGACCGAAGTCACTGCTGACCACTGCCTTAGTTAGAGCTAACAAACACACAAAGTTAGCCTTGCTGGAACAGTCGCTAGCTGCCTAACCAATATGCCAGTTAAGGCTTTTTCTGTGACACTTATTCATATTACCTATAAATATACGTTATCCGACACTGAAATTATCACAGCCAGCAGGAGCTGTCGCATGCAAATTAACATACGAGTGCAGGGCAGTGATATGTGCAAATGAATACCTTTTCCAGGGCAAACAGACAGACAGACGTCTACGGAAGATAACAGGAGGAATGCTGAGCAAAATTCTTCGGAAATTTCGTTACGAAAATATTGAGAGCGAAGTGTAAAAGATGATAGGACGACCATTTCGATTATCAGCAACTTGAAGCGTTTGAGCATTGTCGGATTATAATACTATGGTGAAGCTAAAGTTTTAACCGACGTAGGACACATGGGGCCTTGTTAGCACCAGTGGTACTAACAAAGTCCCATGATATGGTTAGTAAAGGTGGTCTCAGAGTCATCGCAAAAGGTCAGGCGGTATCAGACGCACAACATGGACGGATCGCCGAATTCATCGGCAGACTCAACTGTAACCACAGCAACCCTTCAACAAACTGTAATTGTTGCAATGGTAGTTAATTGCGTGACGAGGTTGGGTTGTTTTTCCCCTGAGCGGTACTTTTTTTGCACACAATGGGCTAAATGACCAGGTCATAAGGACTTTGAAGGCTCAGCGAAGGTTAGGGAATGGAACCCACAGGACAGCTATTGGGAGACAGATGGTAGCCTCCTGTCTAGGCCGTTCAGCGTGTTCTTTAACGTGCAAAGGATATGGCTCTCCTGCACACGGGGCCACGGGTTAACGTCACATCTGAACGATGGCGACCTTTCCAAGCACATCAGTGTATCCTACTGACCGATTCGCAGCAGAAGATTCTACCTGGGTGCTGACGATAGCTGCATCTATTCCTAGAGATGACATAGGTAGAGGGCAGATCCAGCCGTCGCTCACAAATGCCGCCCCCCCCCCCCCCCCCACACACACACAGGGTGTCCTAGTTTCGAGATCCATCAGTTACCATAGCAGGCTTCCTCTGGTACTTCCCACAGAACCACAATATGCAGAAGATATCTAATATCACAAATGAATATACACTTTTCATCTGAAGTATCTTCTGGATATTGCAGTTCTGCGAGTTGCAATCAGTAAAGAGCCCTATATATATATCTAATCACCATCCTCAAGCAGCCAAGGGCTACGGATGTCCAACCCAGATCGTGCAATTTATTTCTCCAAGCATATCTGTCCTGAGCTACATCTGCTGCATCTGGCCACTGCACACCAATTTTAACAAGGTCCTCTTTGACATTGTCTGCCCATCACATCCTAGGTCTCACCTTCTTCCTGAGGCCATTAGGCACACTTTTCATAACCCTATTCGCTAATTTAGAATTACCATACGAGCAATATGGCCAAACCAACGGAGTCTCTGCACAATATGCTCCTTAAAGGAGGTTGCAGACTCCTTTGCCTAACCCCATCATTACACACAAAGTGGAACCACTTAATGTCCAAGATACTGTCTAAGCATCTAGAATCAAAAGCATCAAGTTTTCTGTTTACAAAGGGTCCAAGTTTCACTACCATAACTACCCTAGAAAGACCTATTCTTCTCTTAATCTCATACCTATTCGTCTGTTAATCTCATGCCGCACATCACCATTATCTGTTACATAGCTCCCAAGATAATTAAACTGTGACACCTGCTCAAGACTGCAACCATTCAGATTAACTGAATCACAGCCTGCCTGACCAATTTTCATCACTTTAGTTTTCTCTCTGTTTATAACCAAACCTACTCTACTACCAGTCTCATCAACAGCTCGAATGAAAGAGTTCATCTCATCAACATCATTTGCCAAAAGGGCTAAATCATCAGCAAAATCTAAATCAGAAATTTTCGTATCTCCAGTCCATTTAAGGCCAAAATCTTTCCCTTGAAGTGAATTTCGCATAACATAATCAATAACCAAACTAAAGAGAAAAGGAGACAAAATGCACCCTTGTCGAACACCAGAAGTAATGCTAAACCAATTGCTACAAGCCTTACCAACTCTCACACACGACTCAGTGTTATTATAGAGAGCTTTCATTATGTTAACTAACTTGTCAGGTATACCATATGATCTCACAATCAACCACAAATTATGACGATCAACAGAGTCGAAAGCCTTTTTGAAATCAACAAAGCTAGCAACCAAAAGTTTCTGAAACTATAAACATTTCTCAAGAATCTGTCTAAGTGAAAACATTTGATCTACACATCCTCTACCATTTCTGCTCGTCATGCAATTGACTGCAAAGAACTTTACCTGGAACAGAATTAGGCTGACACTGCTATAGTTATCACAAGAACTGCGATCACCTTTTTTAAAAATAGGGATAATTATCCTTAGGGGCAATGTCTTTATCATAAAAGATATTCAATATTTCAGTCATCCAAGTGGTAACCGAAACATTCTCAGCTGTAAACATTTCGGTAGTAATTTCATCTACTCCTGGGGATTTATGAAGTTTAAGTTTAGAAACAGCTAAAATAACTTGACTGTAATATAGGGCCAACATTAAAGCCACCAATGCATCTATCATCATTAGAAACAATGGGAGTAGAACTAACCACATTGTTTAGAACATCACTGAAATGGTCAGCGCATAGCCATGACAGAAACCTCACCTTCTATAACCTTACCTTGTTTATCCTTCAATCCCTGTATACCTGACCGTTTTCTACCACACAAAACATTAACTATCTGGTACAGCTCTCTGCTGTTGTGCTGTCTAACTGCTTCTTCGGCTTTGTCAGCCAAACCATCAAGCCAAAGGTTCTTATCAGCAGCTAACTGATCTTTTACGCGTTTATTAATCTCTCTGTAATGCTTTCTATTAGGACTAGTAGGGTATTGATTAAGGACATTCCTGCAGCCAAGAAAGGAGATATTACCATTGTTTTTGGTGACTTCAATGCCAAAGTTGGTACTGACTCTGACTTTTGGGGAGGGGTGATAGGCCCTTTTGGTATTGGTAGCTGCAATGGGCAACGTCTCCAACAGGTAAGTAAACTCAATGGTTTCAGAATAACTAACACTTATTACAAACACCGTGACATACATAAGTACGCATGGGTTTCACCTGATGGGCTGCATAAGAATATGATTGATTATATATTAATTAACAGCAAATGGGCTACTTCTGTTAGGAATACCAGGGCATATAGTGGAGCTGAAATTGGATCTGACCATTACCTTGTTAAAAGTGTCTTCCAACTTAAAGTTAAAAAGTGTTGTGTTAAGGTTAAAAAATACCTTTAATTCTGAAGCTCTGAAAGACCCAGCTATAGCCAAAGCTTACCATGATAGGTTACTTAGTCATTATGACAGTCATGGTTTGCTTACTACTGAAGTTGAGGAAGAATGGGATCACTTTAAACAGGCTTTTTTGGACACTAACAGTATTCTTTTAGGAAAAAAGGAGCAGAGATGGCAGAATTATTTGAGTGATAAGGCACTTGAGCTTATTTCCAGATGTATTTCTATATATATTATTCAGTAAAGGCACAGGTTACGGATGTTTATCCACCTCGCGACCCGCTTAAATGAAATCATTTAATTCTTTTGCATCTTTATTAAGAATTGTAAAGATGATAAATAATAAGAATCGTTGTACTATGTTGCTAATAGCTGAGACATGTACTGGCCCAGTGCTATCCCGTGCAAAGCAGAATACATCTTCTAGTTATAAAAATTAGTGAAGGGTTGACTTGCGGCCATTATTAACCCGATCAGTATGTAATTGGCCCTCAGCTGTCCAAAGATTGTGCACATCTGATCTAAACGAACTGAAAAATATTTAATCACTGATAATTACTTTTATCATATTCGTATTTAATAACTATTACAAAATAACTTAATCAGATATCTTTTAAAAAAGCGAAAATAAACAGTGTTTAATAATATTATAATAATTTACATACTCTTTCACTAAGAATATCATATTCTTACAGCATTATATAGAGAGTTGGGTTGTTTCACCTCTGAGCGGCACTTTTTTGCACACCATGGGCTAAATGGCCATGTCACATGGACCCCGAAGGCTCAGAGAAGGTTGGGGGAGGGGACCCACTGGAACAGCTGTTGGGAGGCAGATGGTAGCCTCCCGTCTAGGCTATCCAGCGTGTTCTTTAACGTGCACAGGGTATGGCTCTCCTGCACACGGGGCCACGGCTTAACGTCCCATCCGACGGACGGCGGTCTTTCCAAGCCCATCGGTGTCCCCTACTGACCGTGGGCAGGGCGGGGAATTTTGCGGAGATAAATCTCAACGCTGACCCAGCTAGGACTCGAACCTGGGAACTACAGATTACGAGCCTGGCGCGCTACCGACTGAGCCACCCCCGCCCCCATTATATAAAGAAATAATACACAGGGATAATAATAAAAGCTCAAATTTTAACACAAAATCGACTGATTATATTAACCAAATTGTTCAACATCCTAAGAATTATGGTACGCAGACACTATAGACATTTAATACCAAACATATTAGATTACCAAGAATATAAAAAATGAAAATAATACACATAATTTTCCACAACGATAGAAACAGGGATGATTGAATTTATTGATATTGGAGGGATATTTTTCTTCAGAAGATTGATATTATATCTCGATTTTATAACTATTTGCATCGTTTATGAATGATTACCTATTATAAATTGTACAATTTAAATTTCTCATTTCCGAAAGATATTAGCATTTGTAATATCATTTTTTTTTAAAAAGAACAGTAAATCCTCTGACGTTCTTGTGGACGGTTAAGATTTCAAATACTAATTAAATTCAATATTAAATATTTAATAATAATTTACATTTTTCTTGCTTCCTTATAATTTTTTACTAAAACGTCTAATCAAAAGGAACGCAAAAAATTTTCATTATAAAAATTCTATAATAAGAATAAATAAAATTTATAAACTCAGATTCTATGCAATGTAAATTGTACGTAATTAAAAAAGCATATAATAATAAATTAACTGAATTTTATGAGATATCAAAATAGGCCTCAGAATTTTGTCTGATTTTTGTGATGGGAAGCATGGCTTCTCTTAAAAATATTACTTTTGAAATATTTCATGTTTTTCACCAATTCACACCAGTTGGGTTGTTTTACCTCTGAGCGGCACTTTTTTGCACACCATGGGCTAAATGGCCAGGTCACATGGACCCCGAAGGCTCAGAGAAGGTTGGGGGAGGGGACCCACTGGAACAGCTGTTGGGAGACAGATGGTAGCCTCCCGTCAAGGTCATCCAGCGTGTTCTTTAACGTGCACAGGGCATGGCTCTCCCACACACGGGGCCACGGCTTAACGTCCCATCCGACGGACGGCGGCCTTTCCAAGCCCATCGATGTCCCCTACTGACCGTGGGCAGGCGGATAATATTTTGCGGAGATAAATCTCAACGCTGACCCAGCTGGGACTCGAACCTGGGAACTTCAGATTACGAGCCTGACGCGCTACCGACTGAGCCACCCCCCCGCCCCCATTCACACCAGTGTAACTGTATAAGTTCTTACCTACTTAACCCTTTCAGGACCATAAGGTTTCTAAGATTAAATATTAGTATGTAACTGTTTATTTTAGTTTGTTTAGACGTAAAATAAATAAAAATCATAAGAAAAATACATAACAATGTGTAGTTTTTTTGGAATTTTATGGGAAATATTTTTCCCAATGGACTATAAAAGGTAACACAAATTATAGTTAGGCTTATTATGCAATGTCTTTTATTTATTGGTTTATTAGAACAAAATGTTAACTAAAATAATACAAAATTATGAAATAAAATTACTCTACAAAATGATGTGCTAATTATGATATTCTGCGAAGCAATTTCTTTTGGTAGTGAGGCAAAGATGGACATTGCACATAGTACATATATTATGCGTCCTGACAGTTCTGTTTTTGTTTTCTAAACGTTCCCGTTTACGTAATTGCGTTCGGCATACGTTCTATTTTGACATTCTGTATAAAAAATGCAGATAAGGTTATAATTAAATACGACAATCACCAATTTTAAAATGGGAAAAATGTTTCCCTTAGTCGTGAAAGGGTTAAAATACTAAGTTTATAAATTTTTAGTAGCTTACTTTCTCAGCTTCTTCTCTAGATGTACTAAGTATAAGAACTTGACATTCTCTAACACTGATTTCAATTTTTTGAAGAATTGCAATAGCAACTGCTACAAAATTTCCTGTGCCTTCCCAAACTTTAATAAAAACATCGAAACCTGAAAGTTGAAAGTAGTAAGTAGTAAATTCAGCGATTAATTTAAAAATGCATTTTAAATTAATAGAACAAACATGATCAGCAGTCACAGAATTCATTTTTTTATCAATGAGTTAATTGAACTCATTGGATAGCCTTGGAAAGGTCCGTCAAGTGGGCGTTAAGCCGTGGCCCCGTGTGCGGGAGAGCCATACCATGTGCTCGTTAAAGAACACGCTGGATGGCCTTGATGGGAGGCTACCATCTGTCTCCCAACAGCTGTTCCAGTGGGTCTCCTCCCCCAACCTTCTCTGAGCCTTCGGGGTCCATGTGACCTGGCCATTTAGCCCATGGTGTGGAAAAAAAGTGCCGCTCAGAGGTAAAACAACCCAACGTTAAAGAACACGCTGGATGGTCTTGATGGGAGGATACCATCTGTCTCCCAACAGCTGTTCCATTGGGTCCCCTCCCCCAACCTTCTCTGAGCCTTCGGGGTCCATGTGACCTGGCCATTTAGCCCATGGTGTGCAAAAAAAGTGCCGCTCAGAGGTAAAACAACCCAACGTTAAAGAACACGCTGGATGGTCTTGATGGGAGGATACCATCTGTCTCCCAACAGCTGTTCCATTGGGTCATCTCCCCCAACCTTCTCTGAGCCTTCGGGGTCCATGTGACCTGGCCATTTAGCCCATGGTGTGCAAAAAAAGTGCCGCTCAGAGGTAAAACAACCCAACGTTAAAGAACACGCTGGATGGTCTTGATGGGAGGCTACCATCTGTCTCCCAACAGCTGTTCCAGTGGGTCTCCTCCCCCAAACTCCTCTGAGCCTTCGGGGTCCATGTGACCTGGCCATTTAGCCCATGGTGTGCAAAAAAAGTGCCGCTCAGAGGTAAAACAACCCAACCCAATGTGTGCAGAAAGGAAAGTGCCATCAGAGGTAAAACAACCGAACCTCTTGGGGAAAAATGGTTCTAACCGAAGGAAAATTCCAGGTTTTCTTAATACATTTAATAAGTTGAAAAACATATACTTTCCTAATCATTAAGATATTCACAGCAGAGTAAACCTCTGTCACAGAATATTTTCCAGTTTCAAAATACATTATATACACATTACTTACATCAATATACACTGAGATGCCAATTTTTTAAGTACGCCTAGCCAGTAGCGTGTTGCGCCTCCTTTGACCTTCAGAACAGCCCGAATTTGCCAGGGCATGAACTTACAAGATGATAGATGCGTTGTGCAGGAATGTTGTACCACGTGGAAATGGTTGTCTCGTGCAGTTGCTATAAATTGGACTACGGCACAGTCTCACTGCAAAAGCCCTTACTACCTCATCCCAAAGATGCTCGATGGGGTTTAGATCTGGGGACTGTGCAGACCAATAAAGCAAGGAAACATTCGTTAGCATGTTCCTCGAACCATTCGGTGACGATACATGCCTTGGGAGCAGGTGCATTATCATGCTGACGTGTCCATCCGAGTGAAGATAAACTGTAGCCATGAAGGGATTGGATTGTTTTACCTCTGAGCGGCACTTTTTTGCACACCATGGGCTAAATGGCCAGGCCACAAGGACCCCGAAGGCTCAGAGAAGGTTGGGGGAGGGGACCCACTGGAACAGCTGTTGGGAGACAGATGGTAGCCTCCCGTCAAGGCCATCCAGCGTATTCTTTAACGTTGGGTTGTTTTACCTCTGAGCGGCAATTTTTTGCACACCATGGGCTAAATGGCCAGGTCACATGGACCCCGAAGGCTCAGAGAAGGTTGGGGGAGGGGACCCACTGGAACAGCTGTTGGGAGACAGATGGTAACCTCCCGTCAAGGCCATCCAGCGTGTTCTTTAACGTTGGGTTGTTTTACCTCTGAGCGGCACTTTTTTGCACACCATGGGCTAAATGGCCCGGTCACAAGGACCCCAAAGGCTCAGAGAAGGTTGGGGGAGGGGACCCACTGGAACAGCTGTTGGGAGACAGATGGTAGCCTCCCGTCAAGGCCATCCAGTGTGTTCTTTAACGTGCACGGGGTATGGCTCTCCCGCACACGGGGCCACGGCTTAACGTCCCATCCGACGGACGGCGGCCTTTCCAAGCCCATCGGTGTCCCCTACTGACCGTGGGCAGGGCGGGGAATTTTGCGGAGATAAATCTCAACGCTGACCTGACTGGAACCTGGGAACTACAGATTACGAGCCTGGCCAACACCACCTAGAGGAGAAGGCCCTACCACTCGGTGAAGCGATTCTGATGACGTCAATTTTAGTCGACCCTGGCTAGTAGCGTCGCCTCCATCTTGCCTTTTGTTAGTGTTTAGCTAGTTCGGCAAAACGTATGATTTAGTGTGGTTTGTTATTACGTTCATTGATTTTTTTTTAGCGAAATGCCATCGTGCTGCTGCGTTCCTCAGTGCAGGAACAATTACGATGGGGAACAAATATTCTCAGTTTTTAAATTTCCAGAAGATATCGATTTGCGACAGAAATGGATTCGTTCAATACCAAGGCAAAACTTCTGTCCAACGAAAGCATCCAAGGTAAGAAGAACTTTATTCTGTATTAATATCTGTTGTCATACTTATGAACTTCTAAAGTAAAAATTATCGTTTTAACTATTGTATGTTACGTTTATATAATATACATATATAATATCATTGATCTGTTATGGATTAATTTGACGTTATTTTTATTAAGTAAGAAACCTAATATGCTGGAATAAAAAATGTCGAATGTACATATGCTAAAATGCTTAAATAGAAAAGAATATTTCACAGTGACCAGACTTTTTGTTTAATAGATTACAGTAGTAAGTTAAGAAATTGGTACTTTTGTTGGGATAGTTTCAGGGTCAAATGTTATATCACTATATTTATATATCCATAGAGTTCAAATATATCTCGTATAAGTTAATACGATAATACTGTTAAACTTGAAATACATATGTAAGCCAAAGGCAAGATCATGGGAAAACCTACTTTTAAATATAAAATCTCTGCATAAGTATTAGAAATTATTTTGGTGTTATTACTAGTATACTTGGATACAAATTGGACCCATGTTCAAAGCCTAGAGATGGCTTTGTGAATATGTATTATTTTCCTGCTGAAGTTTTGCCTACCTCACACATCAGCTATTTAATAAAAGCAGGACAGGTAATGGTAAAAGTTCATTGTAGAAACTGTCGACTACAGTAAACTTCCTGACCAATCAATTCCTAATAACTTTCAGCATTAAATTAATCTGCATAATTATATCTCTGAAATCAGGTCAAGTTATAGTGGATATTAAAGAATGGGTGAGCTACATCTAGCGTACATATGAATTAATAAATGAAAGGATATTTTGAAAAAGGATTTAATAGTAAAGTTAAAGAATTTTTTTACTTTCAAAGGAGTAATTAAAAGTGCATATATTTCCAATCGCTCTCATTGTAAAATGAGATAAGTCAGGTATATTATAATAAAGGTATAACAGTCTACTGTCATATCTTTATTGCATGTGATTGCAGATTTTGTTTTAATTTTGTTACAAATGTATTCTATAATCATATTAGAGAATATTTGAGGGGATATCTGTCATTTCATCTATTATGTGAATATAAATATGTTAAACACCACAAATGCATACAATATTGTTTTCTAGTTAACTTCAAAGTTTATCCTCTGTACTGACCACTGGTTTGGATTTTACAACTGAAGAAATCCAAAAATTATCACAAAAATTTGAGGTTTTTTGATTTTACTGATATGTAATGGTAAAAGTTTATTGTAGAAACTGTTGACAACAGTAAACTTCCTGACCAATCAATTCCTAATACCTTTCAGCATTAATATGCCAGTTGCTGTCTATGTAAACAAATTTATACCTAATGTACTGAAAATCGCAGTAAGACGAAATTGTCTGAAATAATATACTTATTACTGGAGTTGTTTTCAGGCTCAATTCCTGGACTGGAATATTTGAAACGCTTAAGCATTCATTCATAAGAGTTTGTTTCAAATTATTTTCAGTTCAGTGTGATTTTTCGCATTCTATTTTATATTATCACCTTTTAATGGCATTACCAATAGCACTTTATGGTTAGTACTAGCAGTGGAATGCTATTAAATGGTTAGCATTATCTTTCAAGCTGAACTCTATATGATAAATGAAGGGCTAGAAATATTGAGAAAAACTAGCTTACTGGTAGAATAACTATAGCTGCACTCCTTGGGGGAATTAATATCATCAACCATGGATTTTGATTGAAATCTTAAAAATACACTGATTGTAGAATTAGTTTGAACAAAATTATATTTTTTTCTTTCAAAGGAAAAATAGTTTTCAGTTCTGAATAAATTTCTTTCGTGTATGATAACTATTCTTGGTGTTTGGACTTTTGTTTTAGTGTTTATCATTCATCACAGGTTTTTTTTTGTACATATTCTCAATATTTCTTTTGCTTACATAGGTGTGTGAACTCCACTTTGCACCATCTGATGTTAAAAGAGAAACCAGCATGTTTTTATACAATTTGATATTGTGTTAAAGTCAAAATGCTGATTGTCTAATTTCACACCTTAAAAATTACTCTTATGAGATTTAATATAATTAAAAAATTTATGTTTGGTAATCTCAATCATGTTAAAAATATCAACCACTGATATCAAATTTGTAAGTAAATATATTTTTAAGTAAATATTTTATTGAATCCAGAATCCAATGTCTTAATTTCACCCAATGCAGATAATTTATTTTAAACTGTTAAATAAAAATAATTAAATAAAGAAATTATTAATCTTCATTCATCTTTAATATCTGGAAAACAATTTCCACAGGCTTTGAGCCAGTAATTGAACATGGATCTTCTATAAAGCATGCTGTTTGATTTTTCTTATTACACGAGTCTTTGGATTGTCCATCTGCTCGTGTACTTGGTTAGTCTGCAAGTACCTGAAAGTACCTAATGTTAAAAAGTAGGTTAAGAAATATCAAATTTGGAGGGAGGTAAAAATAGCTGGTTGTCATTTTCATCAGTTAGCATGAAGCTTTTTGGAAAGTAATGATACACTGTAATGGAAAAGTCTCCACAACATCATAGACCCACCTTCAAATAATTATAGCCCAATAAATACAATGGTGGAAAACCCTTTGGAATGGTGTGCTATTGTTTCAACCATTGTTTTTTAGACACAAAAACTGGTTAACTTTATTGTCAAATGTTTTGCAATATTTTAGTGGAAATTTTATTGCATGCAAGCTGCAAAGCTATTTTCAGTTCCTTTAACTATATTTTGCTACTGTACAGGGTCTACTAGATTCATTTCATTTTTATTTTATTGATTTCATGTCTTTTGTGGCTAAATCTATGATCAAAGGCAATCTCTACCTGCACTTGTCAGTAGGTTTTTTCTTAATATTGTGTTTAGTGTTACTTTTGAGTGATCTTTTGCCAATTCCACAACATTTTCACTTCCCACTATACTCTTATGGCTGGACCCCTGAAGATAAATTATACTTTTGGTTGTCTTTAAATTTTTTTATCAATGTATCAAATACTTGGGGTGGATGCTTTTGTTTGGACAGCTATTCAGTATGGATGCAGTATGTGACAGTATATGGTTTTCTTTCGAATCCATTTCATTGCTTCTGTTATACATGCATTTAGTGGGGTATGAAATTTATAATTTTCTGTTGGAACATATACCACCAGTTTCTGGATGAAATGATCAACTGAAACTCATTAAACTGCAAATAGAATTTTCTGAATATTATTTTTCCTTCCTTACTTTAAATTGAGAATATTATAAGCAGAAACCTTAAGTGTCAATCTTTGGTTTTTGTAAAAGCCATGGGAGATTTAGGAAGTTAATTTATTCCTTGATTTTCTTTAATATATATGCATATCTTGTGGCTTCTTCTGCCTTGCAAATGTAGGATTTTTTAAATTTCTAATAGTGATTGCCAATGGGTGTTTGATATGCCTATGAACTAGCCTGGTCAACAGATCAATAAAGTTTTCTGTATCATTGGGGATGTCAGTTTCTGCTTGGAGGGAGATGATTGACTATGTTATTAGAAACCTTGTACTGGTTCTGATACATATTTTCTTCTTCCAAGTTCTTTGTTAATAATTGGTTTCACACTGTTAGTGAGTTCAAGTAATATTAAAATTTTAGTGTAAGGATATCTGTTTATAAAGGAAATATACCCTGTTGCTCTTAGCATTTGAAAGCATCTTCACCAGATATGGCAGTTAAGATATGCATAATAGTTAATGACTTAAATTTAAAAAACTCTGCAGAAGGTCAAGATTAGAATAATGTTTTTATTTAATATGTTTCCAGGCATGTTAAGTATATGCTCTTTACAAAATAGCAAAACATTTTTTTCTGTTCTGTATATTTTTGACCCCATACAAATTTAAAGTTATTTTGTCGACTTGCCTTTGGGAAGGAATCCTATTAAGAACCTACTGGTGTAGTTTATTTTTGCCACTTCATCAACCTTTATGTAAATGACATCTAGATATTTTTTTAATTCTTCAATTTGATTTGCACATTTGGAATATACTGAATCATTTGAAACAGCTTGACCTCTATAAAAATATAAGAAAATTTTAGATGCTAATTCTATCTATTCAATGTTAGTAAAATGTTCAATAGTTGATATATATTGCTTGTAGTACTTTATTTTTACTTAATTCAAGTTATGCAATGTCATTAAATCTGAGTTGCTGATGATGCTACAATTCTACTAATTATATATATAGCTGCAAATTTTACAAGTTAAATCTTTTTTTATTACATGTATGTACAAATATATTATCATAATATTTTCAATTCTGTGTTATAAAAGTCTGTGTTTGCTGCCATGAAACTACCCCATATACACTCTGTTAATTATGACCAACCAATCCCATGTTATGTCAATGGAAAGATAATTTCAAAAGCTCTGTAATTTCTAAAATAAACATTTCATGGGAAAATATGACTGAATATATATAAGTTAAAAATCTATCTTAATTTTCTATATTCCAATAATATTCATTTAGTATTTAAAGAGGCTTCGCTTGGTTACTAACCTGGGTTCGAGCCCTAGGTAAGGCATGGTTGTTCGTGTTGTTTCTCTGCCGGGTTTCCGCCATCCTCACAGACCTACTATGGCATATAAACTTACAGGCTCATGTCAGACCTCTGTTGTAAGCAGCTGTTTGAAGGGGTATTTTATTATATATCAACATCTTAAACAGTAATGAGCATTCTGCAGAGTTGGTGAAAATTTAAATAATTGTTACATTTTCTGCTTAAAACTATGCTAATAAAATTTAATATGGGATACTGTTTTGAGATTAACTTATTTCAACTACTTCCCAGATCAATATTTTAAAACAGCCATTGTTCATATTAAATATCCCAGTTTTCATAATTCTTTGATTTTTAATGAACATAGATTTAGATAAATTTGATTGAGATCTTTAATTGATCTTCATTTCATTTTTTTTTCATAAAAGCTCATTTTAAAAGTTACAAAGGTTTGAAATTAGCTTTCCATTGACATAACATGGAATTAGGTTTCATAATTACTGAGTGTATATGGATATTTCAATGTGACCTGTACATTGACCCCTCATTGTATTTTATATTTCTGTTGTATTTTGAATCTGTTCAAACCTTTTGACCACATGTATTTAGATGTTGCTTTCATGTTTCTTCAGAATTTTTTTTCCTATTATTAAAGTTTATTATGATAGCAAAAAGGATAAAAATTTCTATGTTATGTGAAGAAATTAGTTTTAATATGCATTAGGGTGAAAAAGTTTGGGAAAGCAATTTTTCTTTTTATTTAAAAGTCATAGTTGTCCTAGAAACAGTTTTTATTAATGTGATGCATTTTAAAAATAGCTTTCATTATTAAACTATTTAAAAAAAAAGAGTTCAACTGGGGTGAAGGGAATATCATAAAATTTTCCTTTTCCATTTAAATAGTATTGCACAATATTAAGTTCCTTCATATTGCTTAAAAATTCTCCCATATGATTGGTGAATTTTCCTGTTTTAATTGCACAATTTTCTTAAAAATAAAGTAAACAATGAAATATTTGTTTCATTGTAATGTGTATCCTATATATATTTGTTTTCTCATATTGTAAATAAAAGTATTTTTAATGTGGAATTTGTTGGTTGTTTTTCTTAAAATATGCAATATTGAAACATACTGTTTTCATTAAATAATGTTTTAGACCTCATATATATATATACATACATATTTGTGAAAAAAAAATAGATATCTGTGGTATTTTGTAACAAGTAGTTTTTTTCTAAATATATTTCGCTCTTCTAGAATCCTTTAAGAGTGAAAATTTAGTACTTGTTCAATACATTAATCGATCGTTTGCAAAATTCGTTAAAAGTTTTGAAATTTCCGAACATTTAAAGAGTGTTATTATCTAAATAATAATTTAAAGCTATCTGTATAATCGGAAACGGTAATTAATGGTTTATCAATACTAATCAAAGCAAAAAAAAAAGTTATCTCTAAAAAAAAAAATTAGAAAAAAGTGGGATTTTTTTTTTAATTATATGAAAACAAATTATTTTAATGATTTATTAGTGAATATTCAAAATCTAAATGGGAAGTTCTATGAACAAGGATAAGCTATCTCTCAATCTATTCTGCCGGCAGTCCGGTCTAGTAAAGCTGACGTCACAAATCAGTGGTACGGTCTTCTCCTCTAGGTGGTGTTGGCCTGGAGCGCTACCGACTGAGCTACCCCCGCCCCTTGGTCACGAGAGAGAGGTAGATGTCTATTATTCTTACCTTTGATACAGGGTACAATCGCTCTTTGCTGAACTGCTGAGGGCTTCTCAAAACCATAGGCATAAATACCACGTAGTAATTCTTCTCGAAGACCGATTTCTTCAAAATTATCAATACACTCTGCAAAAGGTCCCTCCGGAAAGATATCCCTCTAAATAGTAATAAAAATAATATTTAAACAAATGCTTGCGACAGAAGTTTGAAAGGAATCTATCGGCATAAATACATCATCAAAAAAAGAAATATCTATGACTTGTCCAGAGCTTCGAACCCAAGGCTCTCATTGCTCTTTATTTGGTCCATAGCAAAGCACACTACATTTTCATCCACCAACATCACCTAACAAGCACCAGCCTAACCTCAAATGAAGCAGCTGCTTGCTGCAGAGGTCTGCCAGGAGCCAAATAAGCATTATATTCCATAAAGTAGGCATGTCAGATAGGCTTTGGGTTGGGTTGTTTTACCTCTGAGAGGAACTTTTTTGCACACCATGAGCTAAATGGCCAGGTCACAGGAACCCCGAAGGCTCAGAGAAGTTGGGGGAGGTGACCCACTGGAACAGCTGTTGGGAGACAGATGGTAGCCTCCCGTCAAGGCCATCCAGCGTGTTCTTTAACGTGCACAGGGTATGGCTCTCCCGCACACGGGGCCAAGGCTTAACGTCCCATCCGACGGACGGCGGCCTTTCCAAGCCCATCGGTGTCCCCTACTGACCGTGGGCAAGGCGGGGAATTTTGCGGAGATAAATCTCAACGCTGACCCAGCTGGGACTCGAACCTGGGAACTACAAATTACGAGCCTGGGACGCTACCGACTAAGCCACCCCCGCCCCAGTAGGATCAGCCATGGGCTGATGTAATCATTGCAGACCAGATCCCACAGCAGTGTCCCATCTTCACTGCAGAGTTGCATGCTATCAGTCTTGCCTTGGACCACATAGCAGCTAAGTGTCATCGTCGGGGTGCCCTCCAAACCGACTCGCTTAGCTCCCTACGGGCTTTGATCTCGGTGAGGCTAAGAGGGAAACTAACTCACCCTTGTCTGTTACCCTCTTATCTCGTTTGGTGCATTAAAACCTGAATTACCGATTCGCCGTAAAATACCAACCAACCTACAAAACTGATAGGTACCTGTAGTGACCTAATGAACAGGAGAGAGATGACGATGATGATTACTACTTAATTCACTTCGGTGAATTCACAGATTCATGGGTTTTTAAGCCCATGCCACTGAATGCCTCAACTTTACTGTGTTGAATGAAGAGTAGGAACTGTCCGTCAATTAACTGCACGAGAGTTGGGTTGTTTTACCTCTGAGCGGCACATTTTTGCACACCATGGGCTAAATGGCCAGGTCACATGGACCCCGAAGGCTCAGAGAAGGTTGGAGGAGGGGACCCACTGGAACAGTTGTTGGGAGACAGATGGTAGCCTCCCGTCAAGGCCATCCAGCGTGTTCTTTAACGTGCACAAGGTATGGCTCTCCCGCACACGGAACCACGGCTTAACGTCCCATCCGACGGACGACGGCCTTTCCAAGCCCATCGGTGTCCCCCTACTGACCGTGGGCAGGGCGGGGAATTTTGCGGAGATAAATCTCAACGCTGACCCAGCTGGGACTCGAACCTGGGAACTACAGATTACGAGCCTGGCGCGCTACAGACTGAGCCATCCCCGACCCCTGCACGAGAGTAGATAGGGATGTTACACTTTATAATATGTACAGCTACGTGCTGGGAATGAGCTCCACTCCGTGGGTCTTTGCTGCTTCACTGCTGCAAACAATAATACTGAGGTGGAGAATCGCACACTCTGCGAATTCTCACTTTACAGAGCTCGAAAACTAGGCGAAAGAATTTTCCTTTGCTGTGGTTCCTTCTGAACCACAAGAATAAAAAGACAGATTCTTCAAGAATCTGGATTCCCTCTTGGAATCGCACCCTCACGAACTCCAAGGGTTTCCTTTGAGCATGGCAGCGTCCTTCTGACGCGTATCGAAACGACTCACTCTCGTTTGAAAGCTCACGCCAAAACTAAAGCTTCGACTCTTCCGCCAAGCTTACTCGCTGCACTAGCGCTGTAGGCTAATCATTTACGACCATAAACAACTGCTGGCTTTGAATCTTTCAACAAGCAGCAAGTTTCAGACCCGAAAACAACAACAGTGAGTCATCCCAGCACAAACATTTCAAAGAACACATAAAAATATATACAGTTGGGTTGTTTTACCTCTGAGCGGCACTTTTTTGCACACCATAAGCTAAATGGCCAGGTCACATGGACCACGAAGGCTCAGAGAAGGTTGGGGGAGGGGACCCTCTGGAACAGCTGTTGGGAGACAGATGGCAGCCTCCCGTCAAGGCCATCCAGCGTGTTCTTTAACGTTGGGTTGTTTTACCTCTGAGCGGCACTTTTTTTGCACACCATGGGCTAAATTGCCAGATCACATGAACCCCGAAGGCTCAGAGAAGGTTGGGGGAGGAGACCCACTGGAACAGTTGTTGGGAGACAGATGATAGCCTCCCGTCAAGGCCATCCAGCGTGTTCTTTAACGTGCACAGGGTATGGCTCTCCCGCACACGGGGCCACGGCTTAACGTCCCATCCGACGGACGGCGGCCTTTCCAAGCCAATCGGTGTCCCCTACTGACCGTGGGCAGGGCAGGGGAATTTTGTGGAGATAAATCTCAACGGTTACCCAGCTGGGACTCGAACATGGGAACTACAGATTACGAGCCTGGCGCGCTACCGACTGAGCCACCCCCGCCCAATATATACAGTAATAAAATATAACAAAAATATACAATAAATAAATAAATATAAAATTCGATGGACAAGACAGTACCTACCATTAGTAGATCATTTTTTTCAGTTACAATGCAAATCGGTACTTTCATCATTCCTTCAACTTCTTCAAATACATCCCTCTGCAATCTAGCTGACGAAACTATCATCTGAAAGAATAAACGAACTATAATCTACATAGTGGCATTAAACTCCATAAAGGCAAAACATGCACTACCACCAATATTCGGTTTTGTTAAATGTGTTAGTTATTTATTAACTGAAATAAATAATTCATTTATAAGTAACAATTAACGTTTATTTACCATTCATTAATTATTCAGCATTTCCATTTAATAAAAGATATTTCCATTCGGGGCTTCTGTTTTACAAGCAATTAAATGCTTGTAAATATATTAAAATACCATGTCAATAATTAATAATTTGGGTTGTTTTACCTCTGAGCGGCACTTTTTTTGCACACCATGGGCTAAATGGCCAGGACACACGGACCCCGAAGGCTCAGAGAAGGTGGGGGGAGGGGACCCACTGGAACAGCTGTTGGGAGACAGATGGTAGCCTCCCGTCAAGGCCATCCAACGTGTTCTTTAACGTGCACAGGGTATGGCTCTCCAGCACACGGGGCCACGGCTTAACGTCCCATCCGACGGACGGCGGCCTATTCCAAGCCCATCGGTGTCCCCTACTGACCGTGGGCAGGGCGGGGAATTTTGCGGAGATATATCTCAACGCTGACCTAGCTGGGACTCGAACCTGGGAACTACAGATTACGAGCCTGGTGCGCTACCGACTGAGCCACCCCCGCCCCTAAATAATTAATAAACTCACTACATTGGGATCAGACAAATTCAACAATCGCTGTTTAAATTTCGAAAGGGGAGATCAAAATATGCAAATTCATGCAGACAACATGGTTGATCGGTTAGAATTGATGTAATGTTTAAGTGCCCTCTGATGTTTTTTGTTTGCATAAGTGTACAGTGAAAAAATGAGAATCGGGCAGGCCTGCACGCACTCTATCATTGGCCAAGGGAGTTCTATTTTTCTGTTTTGCTTCTGATTTTCTCTGTAGCATCGTTGTCTTTTACCCACTTGGGCCGGGGCAGGGGTGGCTCAGTCGGTAGCGCGCCAGGCTCGTAATCTGTAGTTCCCAGGTTCGAGTCCCAGCTGGGTCAGCGTTGAGATTTATCTCCGCAAAATTCCCCGCCCTGCCCACGGTCAGTAGGGGACACCGATGGGCTTGGAATAGGCCGCCGTCCGTCGGATGCACGTTAAGTCATGGCTCCGTGTGCGGGAGAGCCATACCCTGTGCATGTTAAAGAACACGCTGGATGGCCTTGACGGGAGGCTACCATCTGTCTCCCAAAAGTTATTCCAGTGGGTCACCTCCCCCAACCTTCTCTGAGCCTTCGGGGTCCATGTGACCTGGCCATTTAGCCCATGGTGTGCAAAAAAGTGCCGCTCAGAGGTAAAACAACCCAACGTTAAAGAGCACGTTGGATGGCCTTGACGGGAGGCTACCATCTGTCTCCCAAAAGCTATTCCAGTGGGTCACCTCCCCCAACCTTCTCTGAGCCTTCGGGGTCCATGTGACCTGGCCATTTAGCCCATGGTGTGCAAAAAAGTGCCGCTCAGAGGTAAAACAACTCAACCCGTTTGATGATTGCATTTTAATACTACAATCACTTTACAGGAAATGATGCCACATTAAACTGCTGAGAAATTTTAAGCTGCACGTGGTTTTTTCAAAAATTAATCATTTTTATAAGGGTCAGATTACTATATGTGATTAATATCCTCAGTAGTAAATTATTTTATCTCAAGAGCATTTTCAATCTCATTTAATAGTGTGTAAATTTTTTAAGAATTATACAGGGTGTCCCTGAATTCATGGCCCAAACGTGAGGGGATGGTAGTACACACCGAACCCACCAATATTCGTCATAGAATATGCGGCGCAAACGCAGTAAGGAGTCGGAAATGAAGGACAGACGCAGAGGTTTCCAGAGTAACATTTATTGGAGATCATTACAACAAGTTGTTGGGTTATTTTACCTCTGAGCGGCACTTTTTTGCACACCATGGGCTAAATGGCCAGGTCACATGGACCCCAAAGGCTCAGAGAAGGTTGTTGACCCACTGGAACAGCTGTTGGGAGACAGATGGTAGCCTCCCGTCAAGGCCATCCAGCGTGTTCTTTAACGTGCACAGTGTATGGCTCTCTCCCGTACAAGGCGCCACAGCTTAACGTCCCATCCGACGGACGGTGGCCTTTCCAAGCCCATCGGTGTTCCCTACTGACCGTGGGCAGGGCGGAGAATTTTGCGGAGATAAATCTCAACGCTGACCCAGCTGGGACTCGAACCTGGGAACTACAGATTACGAGCCTGGCGCGCTACCGACTGAGCCACCCCCGCCCCATTTTAGTAATGGGAAACCCTACTCAAGTCGTATTCTACCCCCCCCCCCCATCCCCGGGACAAAATCCTGAGTAATAAGAAGAATGTCGCCGATTTACCTATACAAGAAGACTGACAACGACATATCTTCCTTTGAAGTGAATACAAATTCAGCAACTGATTGCACCATCGATATGTTTTTGGTATATTTTTCTACTTTTAGGGCACACATAGGAATTTAGTAATTTTTTTATTTATATTAGCAGAAAGAGGAAAAATTGGTAAGCATATGCTCCAAAAAAAAAAGAGTGCACAGTTAATGAAATAAATATAGTATTGCTTTCCTTCAATGATAAAACTCGTGCAATAATATTTACAGGTAATTTCAAGCAATAATATTTACAGGTAATTCCAAACCCTGTTTAACAGAAATAAAAATTCAGCGCCAAAATTAATTCACGACAGGAATGTTAGATGTTTGTCAAAGAAGATTAGAATGCTCACAGGGCCGGGGGTGGCTCAGTCGGTAGCGAGCCAGGCTCGTAATCTGTAGTTCCCAGGTTCGAGTCCTAGCTGGGTCAGCGTTGAGATTTATCTCCGCAAAATTCCCCGCCCTGCCCACGGTCAGTAGGGGACACCGATGGGCTTGGAAAGACCGCCGGCCGTCGGATGGGACGTTAAGCCGTGGCCCCGTGTGCGGGAGAGCCATACTCTGTGCACGTTAAAGAACACGCTGGATGGCCTTGACGGGAGGCTACCATCTGTCTCCCAACAGCTGTTCCAGTGGGTCCCCTCCCCCAACCTTCTCTGAGCCTTCGGGGTTCATGTGACCTGGCCATTTAGCCCATGGTGCGCAAAAAAGTGCCGCTCAGAGGTAAAACAACCCAACCCAAACCAGAATGCTCACAGTATAAATAATATGAGAAAATAATTCAGTAGTCAATATTTTCATGTTTGCTGAAATCTGTAGCCATGTTAAAAGTAACTTTGAATTGTTATAGCAAAATGTCTCGTAAATTTTAAGTAATTTAACAACAGTCATAAATAAATGACATTAATGATCCAAGTTAAAATTGCTTTATTCACCGATTTAATGAAATTGTTTCTATAAATTGCGGAACAAGAAAATCCACAGCACTTTAGCACCATTCCCAAAGCTTTCATTTCACCAGTTGCGATGTTCAGCGTTGCAACGTCATGAGCATGTACAGTCTAGAGGCCCTATATAGGTAGGGGTTGGCCATCTCAAATTTGGACGCCATGTTTTGTCGTCGCTCGGATTGTTTTATGGGTTGTTTTACCTCTGAGTGGCACTTTTTTGCACACCATGGGCTAAATGGCCAGGTCACATGGACCCCGAAGGCTCAGAGAAGGTTGGGGGAGGAGACCCACTGGAACAGCTGTTGGGAGACAGATGGTAGCCTTCCGTCAAGGCCATCCAGCGTGTTCTTTAACGTGCACAGGGTATGGCTCTCTCCCGTACAAGGGGCCACGGCTTAACGTCCCATCCGACGGACGGCGGCCTTTCCAAGCCCATCGGTGTCCCCTACTGACCGTGGGCAGGGCGGGGAATTTTTGCGGAGATAAATCTCAAAGCTGACCCAGCTGGGACTCGAACCTGGGAACTACAGATTACGAGCCTGGCGCGCTACCTACTGAGCCACCCCCGCCCCTGGATTGTTTTAGCGTGCATAGCTGAATGGTATTGCACGGGTTGGTTTGTTTTACCTCTGAGCGGCACTTTTTTGCACACCATGGGCTAAATGGCCAGGTCACAAGGACCCCGAAGGCTCAGAGAAGGTTGGGGGAGGAGACCCACTGGAACAGCTGTTGGGAGACAGATGGTAGCCACCCGTCAAGGCCATCCAGCGTGTTCTTTAACGTGCACAGGGTATGGCTCTCCCGCACACGGGGCCACGGCTTAACGTCCCATCCGACGGACGGAGGCCTTTCCAAGCCCATCGGTGTCCCCTACTGACCGTGGGCAGGGCGGGGAATTTTTGCGGAGATAAATCTCAAAGCTGAGCCAGCTGGGACTCGAACCTGGGAACTACAGATTACGAGCCTGGCGCGCTACCGACTGAGCCACCCCCGCCCCGGGATTGTTTTAGCGTGCATAGCTGAATGGTATTGCACGAATACTTACGGATTCCGGAAAAGGGTAGGGTAATATTTGATATAGATTTCACTGTTCATGATTGGAAACATTTTAGAAAATGGCTAAAGGAAAAACAAATTTTTGGGCTTTTTTTTTTAAAGATATAATTTCTCTTTGCTGTCTGCCCTTCTGTAGACATCGAACTTTTTTGTTTATACAGATAAATAAAAAATTCTTGTGTTAGATAGGTATTAATGATATATTACGATTTGCATTTTTCGAACCTCCCAAAAGTTATAACTGGGCCATCTAACGGTGGAAAAAGTTGAAAATTCCAAAATATCAAACGAATATTCCAAACGATTTGGTGTCGAAATTTTGGTGTTGAAATATGAAGGTTACGAAGTTACCATTGGCAACAATCGCTTGACCCCTTAAGACCCAGGGGGGAGGTGAATGCAACTTTTTTTGTTTTAACAGAAAAGTATGTTTTTAGAGATAAAAATTATTTTTGGGTTGGACAGATATTGATGAAATATTATAATTTGCATTTTGCGAATTTTCGAAAAGCTATAATTGCGCCCTCTAATGGTGGAAAAAAAATCTAAAAATCCCAAAATTTAAACTAATATTGCAAACGACGTAGTTATTGCTAAAACTTTGAAATTTTGGTCATCGAATGTGACAGCCTTGAAAATTCCATTCACAACAATGAGTTGATCCTAAACCCAAGGTAGGTAAGAAACGGAACGGTTTTGTTTTAAAAGATAATTGGAAATATTTTAGTTGGTTACTAATGAAATGTAATTCGCATTTTCAAAGGTATTTTTAATTTATATCATTAGAGATAACTAAATATCGAAACTGCAAAACTTTTAACGAATGTTTCAAGTGATCTGTTTATGGTAGAAATTCCACTGACAGCAGTGATATCTGCCCACTATTTTTATAGGAACGAGAGAAAAGCAAGTTTTTACATTTAAGAACTAAAAGACAAATACGTTTTATGTTTTATAATTACTAATAAAATACTGCTATGTGCATTTCCCCCATCATACATAAAAAAAATAAATAACCCCTCAAACAGCTGCTTGTACAGAGGTCTGACAGGAGCTTGTTAGTTTTTGCGCCATAGTAGAAAGTCCATGAGGATGGCGGGACCTCAGCAGAAAAACAACACGAACATCCATAATTAAAACTTTTAAGGAGTGAAAAAGTAGGCAAAGGAAGAACTTCATTCTCTTTGAAAATGAGATTCCCATATGCACCAGAGACGATATGCGTTCTTCTAGTTATTTTACACTTTCAGTACCCACTGACAGTGGAAATTCGAACTATTGGATTGGATTGTTTTACCTCTGAGCGGCACTTTTTTGCACACCATGGGCTAAATGGCCAGGCCACAAGGACCCCGAAGGCTCAGAGAAGGTTGGGGGAGGGGACCCACTGGAACAGCTGTTGGGAGACAGATGGTAGCCTCCCGTCAAGGCCATCCAGCGTGTTCTTTAACGTGCACAGGGTATGACTCTCCCGCACACGGGGTCACGGCTTAACGTCCCATCCGACGGACGGCGGCCTTTCCAAGCCCATCGGTGTCCCCTACTGACCGTGGGCAGGGCGGGGAATTTTGCGGAGATAAATCTCAACGCTGACCCAGCTGGGACTCGAACCTGGGAACTACAGATTACGAGCCTGGCGCGCTACCGACTGAGCCACCCCCGCCCCAGGAAATTCGAACTACTGTATAAATGAGAAAATAAACTATTAATATTTTATTAGTACCTGTAATGTGCAAAAAAAGTTTTTCATTTATCTCTTAAAGCAGAAAAGTTGCATTTTACCAACGGGACAAATCATTACTATTAGTGTAAACCACTTAACTATTACATTCTATGACCAAAAATTTCAGTTTCTATCAAAAAAAAAAAAGATCGTTTGCCATATTTATTTAAAGAATTACTATTTTCCAGCTTTTTTCCGCTGCTAGAGGTCGCCTTTCGAGTTTTCATTTATCGCCTTTAGCAATCTCTAACACTGGAAATTGCAACTGATGGGGGATTCGAAAAATGTAAATATTAATATTTTTGTTTGAAAAAAATTATCCGACACACGGGATTCGAACCCGCATCTCTCCAGAAACATGCCAGAGTATTCTAATCTGTTGAACTAATGCTGGGTTTTTTTCACAAAAAACATTTATTGATATATAGACTATTAAACGTCTACAGGTAACGTTGAGATTATCAAATATTGTTTAAATCATTAGTGCTGTAAATCAAAAATATATATATCTTTTTTAAACAATATATATTTTTGTTTATCTCTTAAAAAAAAGTTTCATTTTACCACCCCCTTTTGGCTAAGACGGTAAAGCCTTATTGCCATTGTAAACCTTCTGACCATAACACTCTACTTCCAAAATTTCAGATTTCCAGTTTAAATAGATTGTTTGCAATATTCATTCAAAATTTTAGCATTTTCCATCTTTTTCCACCGCTAGAGGGCGCTATTAAACCTATTGAAAATTTAAAAAATTGCGAATCGCGATATTTGTTCGACCCCTATCCAACCCAAAAAGAATTTTTCATTTAGCTCTAAAAGTAAAAAAATTGATTGTCTGTAGACGGACAGACAGGTGGAAAGACAGATGGACAGACATCAGTTAATAGACAGATAGACAGACAGACGAAGAAATACTGGCATAAACAGACGACAAAGTGGAAACATTAGCTCGTTTTTCAAACGCAAAATTCCCCACCCTGCCCACGGTCAGTAGGGGACACCAATGGGCTTGGAAAGGCCGCCGTCCGTCGGATGGGACGTTAAGCCGTGGCCCCGTGTGCGGGAGAGCCATACCCTGTGCACGTTAAAGAACACGCTGGATGGCCTTGACGGGAGGTTACCATCTGTCTCCCAACAGCTGTTCCAGTGGGTTCCCTCCCCCAACCTTCTCTGAGCCTTCGGGGTCCATGTGACCTGGCCATTTACACCATGGTGTGCAAAAAAGTGCCTCTCAGAGGTAAAACAACCCAACTCGTTTTTCAAACGAACTTTAAAAGAAAT
Organism: Ryuthela nishihirai; assembly: GCA_038380435.1. Classification (NCBI taxonomy): domain Eukaryota; kingdom Metazoa; phylum Arthropoda; class Arachnida; order Araneae; family Heptathelidae; genus Ryuthela; species Ryuthela nishihirai. The sequence goes on from JAWZYU010000026.1 coordinate 29,998,858, forward strand.
TATTTGTTGGTTTTCAGTTGCCTCATTTCACTGTTGCAGCCGTTTGACGTCTTCTGATGAAGTCTCTCGGACAAAATATATTCATTGATTTATTTCTTTTAGGGAAATTGTTACACCCAAATGCAACGCAGTGAGGCATTCATAAAATATGACAGCTTTCATAAACAAAAAAAAGTGGTAGAAATATATAAAACTATAACAACTGAGAAGTTTTAACTTGGTACAGTCGCTCAAAAAAGTATCCGAACACTATGGTTGATTACAGAATTCAGAAAAAATATCTGGCAATGATTTTTTAGGAATTAGCGATCTGGCAATCTTCGTGTCACGTGACACGAAGGTTGCCAGATCACTAATTTCTAAAAAAAATCGTTGCCAGATATTTTTTCTGAATTCTATAATCAACCATAGTGTTCGGATACTTTTTTGAGCGACTGTACATACATTAACTCATAGGCTTTCGTCTCCACGGTACGACAAAACATGGCGTCCATAAACCACGTGACTCAATCAACCAATGGCAGTGAATCACTGAGTTGGCCAGCCTCTAACTATACAGAACCTCTAGCACCGTCTACTCTATTCACTCTCAACGTGGGGTACGCCGTGAGAGTTCAAAAGTCGCTAGATACGTTATATGTATATGTTTTATTTTATTCACATTGTTAAATAAAACTATAATTTTATCTATCTATACAAGGGGTATGCCAGTTACATACACATTTCCAGGGGGTACGTGAAGCATAAAGGGTTGAGAACAACTGGTCTAAAAGGGTACACCAAAGCACTGTTCAGCCTTATTGTTTACTTCCCTATTTTAAAAACACATTTATCGTATGTTAACTTGCTTTTAAAATTCTAGGAAACAATAAATGGCAAATGTAGTAACATACGAAGAGAAATCAAATATTTTATATACATTTTACAAATATGGATATATTTTCACAAAATTTATAAAAAAAATACCAAGGAGAACTTAAAAAAAAATACTAACTTTTTGAAATTAAAACCAAACAATCAAATTTTCAAATCAAAGGGTGTGAATCCTTTGAACAACTGAACCAGAAGTTCTAACCACCAAACCAAAACCGTTTTGAGCCCTGCTTCATTAATCATGGATTTGGTTTGGGTTGTTTTACCTCTAAGCGGCAGTTTTTTTTTGCACACAATGGATGCATCCACACTTTCGGCGTTATATCAATAATTCAGTTGGGTTGGGTTGTTTTACCTCTGAGCGGCACTTTTTTGCACACCATGGGCTAAATGGCCAGGTCACAAGGACCCCGAAGGCTCAGAGAAGGTTGGGGGAGGAGACCCACTGGAACAGCTGTTGGGAAACAGATGGTATCCTCCCGTCAAGGCCATCCAGCGTGTTCTTTAACGTGCACAGGGTGTGGCTCTCCCACACACGGGGCCAAGGCTTAACGTCCCATCCGACGGACGGCGTCCTTTCCAAGCCCATCGGTGTCCCCTACTGACCGTGGGAAGGGCGGGGAATTTTGCGGAGATAAATCTCAACGCTGACCCAGCTGGGACTCGAACCTTGGAACTACAGATTACGAGCCTGGCGCGTTACTGACTGAGCCCCCCCCGCCCCCAATAATTCAGTAGTAGTGTTTCAGAGGAAATATCTTGGGAACATGGAACTTATGAATAAATTGAAAATTTTGAGTTTCATTCGCGATATAGATGGCGCCATAAGAGAAAAAAAAAAGGTTGAGAAACTTCATAGCCACAATTAGGTGAGAAAGAGTTAGCTGCTGAGAATTTAGTGGTTAGAACACCTGACATGTATTCAGGAGATTGTAGATTCGGGCTCCGCAAAACTCAATTTGTTTTCAGCTAACCATTCACGAGTTCCATCTTCGTAGGATATCTCCAATGCTGCTCTACATTGAAATTTTTTTTTCTTTAAATATCAGAGTGCCGCAGTTGGTTACCATTGTAATAAACAGCTAAGCAGAAAAAAATTAAATACTATTATGATATTTTTATCTAGATATAGAGATCATTCAAAATATTTCGAACTCTTCAAGTTTACTCTTGAAACTCTTGGTATTGTCCAAATCTGGTTTTGGATTTCTTGGCGCTGCTCCCTTCTAGAAAAGGTTGCAGACTACTGATCTATGTAATAAACCAGTTATTTACCATGAAATAATTTAACCTTTGGAGAACAAACCATAAAAACATAGGTTACCAATTGGCATACAAAAATCACCCCATTAACGTTTTGATACACAACTTATTCAAACATATCCATTACGAATAATAATCAGTATTTACTCTAAAAACAGAGAGGCAAAGAGTATAACTGGGATCCAAAAAGGATCCCAGTTGGTCTTCCAAAGGTTAAACAAAGAAACATAACACAGTACTTTCATAATTTAAGTAAAATGTCTTTCGCAATGAATTCTTTTATTAGTGAAAAAAAATATCATCTAATTATTACCTGTATGTTTTCCAAAGATCTCAAGATATCACAAGTTTCTTCTTTAAAGTAAGTGAATATTTTATCTGCTACATCCACGACAAAAATTCTTATGTGATAAGTTCCTAAACAGGAAGTTACAAAATAAGAATTTCATGAATCACTGGAAATAGGAGAAATAGCAAACACATACTTAAGAGTTATAAATATTGCATATATTTAGAATTTTAAATTTTATGTAAATAATATGAAGCACGTTTTTTCTGAAAATGGCACAAAACAGCTTGAGTTGGGTTGGGTTTTTACCTCTGAGCGGCACTTTTTTGCACACCATGGGCTAAATGGCCAGGTCACATGGACCCCGAAGGCTCAGAGAAGGTTGGGGGAGGGGACCCACTGGAACAGCTGTTGGGAGACAGATGGTAGTCTCCCGTCAAGTCCATCCAGCGTGTTCTTTAACGTGCACAGGGTATGGCTCTCCCGCACGTGGAAACATGGCTTAACGTCCCATCCAACGGACGGCAGCCTTTCCAAGCCCATCGGTGTCCTCTACTGACCGTGGGCAGGGCGGTTGATAAATCTCAACGCTGACCCAGCTAGGACTCGAACCTGGAAACTACAGATTACGAGCCTGGCGCGCTACCGACTGAGCTACTCCCGCCCCTACAAAACAGCTTGGAATCATGTAAATAAAAGAAAGAGCTCGTGCATTACAAGACAGCAATGCTTCTTTTTAAGAACTTTGAGCATTATTGAAATTAATAGCGCAGTTATAAACTTTTTTTCTTTCCATTTCAAATGCATAAAACTATCTAGTTCTGAAGATAATTTCTATTTGGCAGTGGCGGTTCGTGACTGAAGTGTTTGGTGGGATACTTTGATTATCGCAAGATTGAATCAAGTGTACGAAAAATTTCGGCCGAAACCAAAAGAAGGATTGCACCTGGTGCAGGTTTTTTGCTATTAATTTGGTGAGATATGCAGGGTGTAGTCCATTTTGAAAATATGAGTGATTGAAACGATCCCGGCTAAAGTCTATTGCCACGCCATCATAAGACTTGGATTACGCCTGCCAAAATTAAAGAGTTTGGTTTTGGAAAAAAAATGTGCTTCGGGAAAAATTCCATATTTGGGTTGTTTTACCTCTGAGCGGCACTTTTTTGCACACCATGGGCTAAATGGCCAGGTCACATGGACCCCGAAGGCTCAGAGAAGGTTGGGGGAGGGGACCCACTGGAACAGCTGTTGTGAGACAGATGGTAGTCTCCCGTCAAGGCCATCCAGCGTGTTCTTTAACGTGCACAGGGAATGGCTCTCCCGCACACGGGCTTAACGCCCATCCGAAGGGACGGTGGCCTTTCCAAGCCCATCGGTGTCCCCTACTGACCGTGGGCAGGGCGGGGAATTTTGCGAAGATAAATCTCAACGCTGACCCAGCTGGGACTCGAACCTGGGAACTACAGATTACGAGCCTGGCGCGCTACCGACTGAGCCACCCCCGCCCACAGCAGAAAGGATTGAACGTAAGTCTGGAAGGAAGGAGACATCTCAATTTCAATTGACAACAAGTTTTTCTGAACAGTTGAATTTCAAATACTTGATCTTCATGCGGATTTATAAGTTGGAAGTTTTGCCATGTAGAGTTAGAGGGATTTAAATAATTTATGTAGGGTTTTATATTTGTATCACTTTCTTTTTTTCTTATAAATACTTTTTACAACCTAAAATTTTTAAACATATTATTTGGCAACTTACTTAAAGCTTTTCTTGTCATCATATCAAGAATACGTCCAGGTGTTCCAACAACAACATGAACTCCCATTTCAAGTTTACGAATGTCTTCTGGTATATTTGTACCTCCAATGCAAGCATGGCACTGGGCATTCATATATTTCCCTAAAGCGATAACTGCCTTTTGTATCTACAAAGGTAAAAAAATTCATGCATGGCACTGAACATTCATATAATCTTCTAAAGAAATAATTATCTTTTGTATTGACAATATAAAATGTATATATGGCACTGAACATTATTCATATATTCCCCTTAAACAATAACTACCTTTTGTATCTACAAAAGAAAATGGATGCATGGCACTGAACATTCATATAATCTTCCAAAGAAAAAATTAGCTTTTGTATTCACAATATAAAATGTATATATGGCACTGAACATTATTCATATATTCCCCTTAAACAATAACTACCTTTTGTATCTACAAAAGAAAATGGATGCATGGCACTGAACATTCATATAATCTTCCAAAGAAAAAATTAGCTTTTGTATTCACAATATAAAATGCATATATGACACTGAACATTATTCATATATTCCCCTTAAACAATAACTACCTTTTTTTTTATCTTCAAAAGAAAATGGATGCATGGCACTGAACATTCATATAATCTTTCAAAGAAATAATTATCTTTTGTATTGACAATATAAAATGTATATATGGCACTGAACATTATTCATATATTCCCCTTAAACAATAACTACCTTTTGTATCTACAAAAGAAAATGGATGCATGGCACTGAACATTCATATAATCTTCCAAAGAAATAATTAGCTTTTGTATTCACAATATAAAATGCATATATGACACTGAACATTATTCATATATTCCCCTTAAACAATAACTACCTTTTTTTTTATCTTCAAAAGAAAATGGATGCATGGCACTGAACATTCATATAATCTTTCAAAGAAATAATTACCTTTTGTATTCACAATATAAAATGCATATATGACACTGAACATTATTCACATATTCCCCTTAAACAATAACTACCTTTTTTTTATCTTCAAAAGAAAATGGATGCATGGCACTGAACATTCACATAATCTTCTAAAGAAATAATTATATTTTGTATTGACAATATAAAATGCATATATGGCACTGAACATTATTCACACATTCCCCTTAAACAATAACTACCCTTCTTTTTTTATCTACAAAAGAAAATGGATGCGTGGCACTGAACATTCATATAATCTTCTAAAACGACTACTTTTCGTATCTATAAAACAAAAAAAAAATCTATTCATATCACTGCACATTATTCTACTTTATTCACATTATTGATATAGTGGGATTTTTTGGCGAACCGTATTGCGTCAAATTCAAGCTTTGAAAAAAAAAGCAACAGTTAGGTACTGCCAGAGTATATGATAATAGATATCCGTTAACTTGTTCGACGGAAATTTTGTACAAAACGGCAATTGTTCAATGACAAATTTTTGAAATCGGAAATTTCTTACAAACATAAATTTATTCGAAACGGAATCCCCTTAAACAATAACAATATCTACAAAAGAAAATGAATGCTTGGCACTGAACATTCACATAATCTTCTAAAGAAATAATTACCTTTTGTATTCACAATATAAAATGTATATATGGCACTGAACATTATTCACATATTCCCTACCTTTTGTATCTACAAAAGAAAATGGATGCATGGCACTGAACATTCATATAATCTTCTAAAGAAATAATTACCTTTTGTATTCACAATATAAAATGTATATATGGCACTGAACATTATTCACATATTCCCCTTAAACAATAACTACATTTTGTATCTACAAAAGAAAATGGATGCATGGCACTGAACATTCACATAATCTTCAAAAGAAATAATTATCTTTTGTATTGACAATATAAAATGCATATATGGCACTGAACATTATTCACACATTCCCCTTAAACAATAACTACCCTTCTTTTTTTATCTACAAAAGAAAATGGATGCGTGGCATTGAACATTCATATAATCTTCTAAAACAACTACCTTTCGTATCTATAAAACAAAAAAAAACCTATTCATATCACTGCACATTATTCTACTTTATTCACATTATTCATATAGTGGGATTTTTTGGCGAACCGTATTGCGTCAAATTCAAGCTTTGAAAAAAAAAGCAACAGTTAGGTACTGCCAGAGTATATGATAATAGATATCCGTTAACTTGTTCGATGGAAATTTTGTACAAAACGGCAATTGTTCAATGACAATTTTTTGAAATCGGAAATTTCTTACAAACATAAATTTATTCGAAACGGAATCAAAGTTATTTTCGGAAAAGTGTCGGGATGATTGCATCTCTCCAATGCGAAAGAGTTTAGTGTGGTTTTCAATGGTGGCGATGGGGTAGTTTTTACACACACCCACCACTGGATTAGAAACCTTTATTCGATACCGAGTTGAACCTCCTTTATCCCGAATTAAAGCACGTGTGGTTTGGCATAGATTCCACAAGGTGTTGGAGTGCGTTTACATCTCCAGCATACCAGGAGTTCACCAGACAATCCTTTAACTGGCTCAGATTTGACGGAAGAGGATTTTGCTTCCGGGTTTGTTTTTCTAACATGTCCCATACATTCTCAATGGGGTTCAGTTCCAGGCTTTGTGTTGGCCAGGAAAGATGGTGGAAGTCGCTGTCACGCTCGCTGAACACATCTTACGCGATGGACAGTAGCATTGTCGTCCATGAAACAGCCTTCACCTGCTGGATAAAAAGTCAACAATGCAGGATGGACTTGATTGGCAACAATATTTAGAAAAACCTTGGAGGACACCAGACCTCCCAGCAATATCAGGGTACCCGTTCCGTACCAACAGAACGTGTCTCACACCATGGCACCGCCTCCAGAACCTTGAGTTTTACAAGGCAACTCCTTTGAAACAAAAATCCCCCATGAAACAGGGGCTGGGGTGGCTCAGTCGGTAGCGCGCCAGGCTCGTAATCTGTAGTTCCCAGGTTCAAGTCCCAGCTGGGTCAGCGTTGATATTTATCTCCGCAAAATTCCCCGCCCTGCCCACGGTCAGTAGGGGACACCGATGGGCTTGGAAAGGCCGCCGTCCGTCGGATGGGACGTTAAGCCGTGGTCCCGTGTGCGGGAGAGCCATACCCTGTGCACGTTAAAGAACACGCTGGATGGCCTTGACGGGAGGCTACCATCTGTCTCCCAACAGCTGTTCCAGTGGGTCCCCTCCCCCCAACCTTCTCTGAGCCTTCGGGGTCCATGTGACCTGGCCATTTAGCCCATGGTGTGCAAAAAAGTGCCGCTCAGAGGTAAAACAACCCAACCCAACCCCATGAAACAATGAAATCTCCTGAGACATGACAGAGGTCTCTAGAGTTCATTGTTTCATGGGGTTCCCCGCCAAATTCTAAGCCTACCGTTCGCACAGAATAAGGTGTACAGCGACTCGTCGGATCAAGTGACTTTTTTCCGATCTTCCAGTGTCTAGTCACGGTATTCCTGACACACTATAGACGAACTTTTCGGTTCTTCGCAGAAATCAGTGATTTCCGTATAGGTTCTCTCCCAGGATGTAATTTTCTCTTTGAATTTAGGGGGCTATGGTCATATTAATAACTGGAAATGCAGGCAAAATTTTTTATATTTTATACAAAATTTTGAAAGAGATTTGGGTTGTTTCACCTCTGAGCGGCACTTTTTTGCACACAATGGGCTAAATGGTTAGGTCACAAGGACCCCGAAGGCTCAGAGAAGGTTGCGGGAGGGGATCCACTGGAACAGCTGTTGAGGTCACAAGGACCCCGAGAGCTCAGAGAAGGTTGGAGGAGGGGACCCACTGGAACAGCTGTTGGGAGACAGATGGTAGCCTCCCGTCAAGGCCATCCAGCGTGTTCTTTAACGTGCACAGGGTATGTCTCTCCCGCACACGGGGCCACGGCTTAACGTCCCATCCGACGGACGGCGGCCTTTTCAAGCCCATCGGTGTCCCCTACTGACCGTGGGCAGGGCGGGGAAATTTTGCGGAGATAGTATTATAAAGACATTACATGAATATATTTTTATTTTTCTACTTAAAACTCAAAGGATCAAGGTAATTACTGTGTATTATTCTTATACAGAAATATATATTTACAGTTGAAAACGTTCCTTTAAAAAAAAAAACAACGAATTTATGGTGCTTTTGAATGTCATCTGTCATTGCGTTTGTCAAAGCTTTACACGTTTTACTTACGCTTTAGCTAAGTTAAAAATAAATTAGAAGTGTCCTTTCTGCCCAATTTGCTCTGCACTTTTCATGAACATGCAGAACTCTGATCCATTTGAGAGTTAGTACTCAGAGTTAGTAGCAGGCAGGTCATCACTCTCATTGGGGCGGGGGTGGCTCAGTCGGTAGCGCGCCAGGCTCGTAATCTGTAGTTCCCACGTTCGAGTCCCAGCTGGGTCAGCGTTGAGATTTATCTCCGCAAAAATTCCCTGCCCTGCCCACGGTCAGTAGGGGACACCGATGGGCTTGGAAAGGCCACCGTCCGTCGGATGGGACGTTAAGCCGTGGCCCCGTGTGCGGGAGAGCCATACCCTGTGCACGTTAAAGAATACGCTGGATGGCCTTGACGGGAGGCTACCATCTGTCTCCCAACTGCTGTTCCAGTGGGTCCCCTCCCCCAACCTTCTCTGAGCCTTCGGGGTCCATGTGACCTGGCCATTTAGTCCATGGTGTGCAAAAAAAGTGCCGCTCAGAGGTAAAACAACCCCCAACCCATCACTCTCATGCAGGGCCGCCGACAGGGGGGGGGGGCAATGGGGACTTGTGCATAGGGGCCCGTCAGCAATAAGGGCCCGTCAGATTAAGTGAATCTACTTTTTCTTACAAAAATTATTCTTAGTTAGGCTATATATCGATCCTATGCTAAAAAGTTTTATGTGACACAAATGTGTAAGCCTATGTTTTTTGCATGCCTGACTGCGCAACAGGCTTTTTTCCCTCTGTATGTCATCATTGTGTCCAGAATAATTGATATTAATGATTTGTAAAGGTAAAAAGTTTTCAAGGGGGGCCCCCCGAGCATAATATTACATAGGGGCCCATAAATTCTCTCGGCGGCCCTGCTCTCATGTGTTTGGATACATACTATTGTGCCCTTGATTATTGCACAAACAAATAGTTCCAAAGAGGACCTCATCTCACAATGATTTCTATGCCCGAATTTAAGCAGTGATATGTAAAAATGTTAAAAACTTCCACTGTAATCAACAAAGATTGGAAATCTAAAAAAAAATTCTCTTAAAGCAAAAAAAAAAATGTGCGCATGCGTCTGCATTTAGTAATGGCGATATTGTAACCTGAGTAGGTTGGGTTGTTTTACCTCTAAGCGGCACTTTTTTGCACACCATGGGCTAAATGGCCAGGTCACATGGACCCCGAAGGCTCAGAGAAGGTTGGGGGAGGGGACCCACTGGAACAGCTGTTGGGAGACAGATGGTAGCCTCCCGTCAAGGCCATCCAGCGTGTTCTTTAACGTGCACTCTCCCGCACACGGGGCCACGGCTTAACGTCCCATCCGACGGACGGCGGCCTTTCCAAGCCCATCGGTGTCCCCTACTGACCGTGGGCAGGGCGGGGAATTTTGTGGAGATAAATCTCAACGCTGACCCAGCTGGGACTCGAACCTGGGAACTACAGATTACGAGCCTGGCGCGCTACCGACTGAGCCACCCCCGCCCCAACCTGAGTAGGAATCCGTAGCAAAGATGAGGTCAAGTTATCTTGATTTGCTTTTCGAAAGCTACCAGAGGCGTCCTCAGTTGTTAAAGGAGACAAACTGGATCTTTAAGAAAAATCATCTGTTAAAACAGTTAAATTCAACTGCAATATCTGAATACATCTTTTTGTGCAAGAAAGCTATATCTTTTGCACTTAAATGACACTTTGTAAGCGCTGGTGGAAGACTTTACCCTGTGCAGTGGATAAGCTCTTGTGACTTGACATTCAATCAGTTTTGAGAAGTAAAACAAACCCAACTCTCCAACCGATATCGGAAAGATTTAAATGATCAACATTAATACTTTTTAAAATATTTACCTTCTCTGATAGCACTCTGGTTGGAGTAAGAATAAGAGCTTGACACTCTCTGAAGTCGGTATTAATTTTTTGAAGAATGGCAACGATAAAAGTTATAGTTTTTCCTGATCTAGAATCAGCTTCAAAAATGACATCATTACCTGAAAATCAAACTAGCATCAATTTACAATTTAAAAAAGTGGGAGACAAAATGCAAATCAAGAAGAACTCTCACTACAACAGCTAAATCTTATAATTTTTGACTGAATAATTAAGTAGTCATTCAAACACGATTGTGATGTAAGAAATTCAATAACCATTTATAAACTAAATTTAACAAAAGGCACCTGGGTTCAAGCCCCGGAATTAGGCATGGATGTGTGTGTCGTTTTTCTGCTGAGGTCCTGCCATCCTCTCAGATCTCCTACTGTGGCATATAAACTGACAGGCTCCTGTCAGACCTCTGTGGCAAGCAGCTGCTTGAGGGGGTATTTATTTTTTATTTTATACATGCAATGTTTCTTTGCTTTAAAGTTCATTTTATTTGCAACAGCTTAATTTTGCATTTTCTAATATTAAAGTTCGCAGATATCCACCAGATAGCACCGGGTTGGGTTGTTTTACCTCTGAGCGGTACTTTTTTGCACACCATGAACTAAATGGCCAGGTCACATGGACCCCGAAGGCTCAGAGAAGGTTGGGGTAGGGGACCCACTGGAACAGCTGTTGGGAGACAGATGGTAGCCTCCCGTCAAGGCCATCCAGCGTGTTCTTTAACGTGCACAGGGTATGGCTCTCCCGCACACGGGGCCACGGCTTAACGTCCAATCCGACGGACGGCGGCCTTTCCAAGCCCATCGGTGTCCCCTACTGACCGTGGGCAGGGCGGGGAATTTTGCGGATATAAATCTCAACGCTGACCCAGCTGGGGCTCGAACCTGGGAACTACAGATTACGAGCCTGGCGCGCTACCGACTGAGCCACCCCCGCACCCCCAGATAGCACCGGATTAATGCACATGCAGCACACAAGTGGGCCCTCCAAAAGGGCCAATTATAATTCCATGGTATGTACATTAGAGGACACCTAAATAGTATTAAGGCTAGGCTGCCTCCAGGGGAGTCATAGTAATTGCTGGAAGCCAGTTGGGTGGATTCAAAGGGGAGGGGCTACAATTAGGGTTGAGTTGTTTTACCACTGAGCGGCATTTTTTTTTTTGCATTGGGTTGTTTTACCTTTGAGCGACACTTTTTTGCACACCAGGGTTAAATGGCCAGGTTACATGGACCCCAAAGGCTCAGAGAAGGTTGGGGGAGGGGACCCACTAGAACAGCTGTTGGGAGACAGATGGTAGCCTCTCGTCAAGACAATCCAGCGTGTTCTTTAACGTGCACAGGGTATGGCTATCCCATATACTGAGCCACGGCTTAACGTCCCATCCGACGGACGGCGGCCTTTCCAAGCCCACTGGTGTCCCCTACTGACCGTGGGCGGGGGGGGGGGAATTTTGTAGAGATAAATCTCAACGCTGACCCAGTTGGGACTCGAACCTGGGAACTAGAGATTACAAGCCTGGTGTGCTACCGACTGAGCCACCAGTATTCCCACTTTTTTGCACCCAATGGACTAAATGGCCAGGTCACAAGGGACCCAGAGAAGGTTAGAGGGGACCCCACTGGAACAGCTGTTGGGAGACAGGTGGTAGCCTCCCGTCATGGCCATCCAGCATGTTCTTTAATGTACACAGTGCATAGCTTTCCCACATACGGGACCACGGCTCAATGATCTGACGGATGGATCTACAATTAGGTTGGGTTGTTTTACCTCTGAGCGGCACTTTTTTGCACACAATGGGCTAAATGGCCAAGTTACAAGGACCCGAATGCTCAAAGAAGGTTGGGGGAAGGGACCCACTGAAACAGCTGTTGGAAGACAGATGGTAGCCTCCCGTCAAGGCCATCCAGCGTGTTCTTTAACGTGCACAGGGTATGGCTCTCCCGCACACGTGGTCACGGCTTTACGACCCATCTGTCGGACGGTAAGCAAGGCGAGGGGGGGGGGGGGGGGGTGGAGGTAAATCTACAATTAGGTGTATGGAAACTTTAGAGGATATGACAGATGGATGCAGAAATTTTAAAGGTTATATAACAATTGGTTGCATGATAGGTGCAAAAAGAATAATTATGATAATATACAATTTGGTGGATGCATAACAGCAGCAGTGGTAGACATAAATATAATAAATAAATAAATATCCCCTCAAGCAGCTGCTTGCCACAGAGGTCTGACAGGAGCCTGTCAGTTTATATGCCATAGTAGAAGGTCTGTGAGGATGGCAGGACCTCAGCAGAAAAACAACACACACAACCATGCCTTACCCGGGGCTCGATAAATGGTTAAATATCAAAAATATCACATTGTGGTTATTCCGAATATCAACGATGATGATGATGATACCACTGCACTATTTCTTGGTGAATACCCAATCCCAAACTAGAGTAACTATCTCAGATATGTAAGCTTTGCAATTCCCCTAAAACAGCTGGAAAATATTACAGTTCCCAGAAAATATTGCTGCTTTTAGTTTTTTCCAACAAAAACTACACTTTAAAAAATTTTTTAATTATTCACAAAAAATCAACAAATTACATTTTGTACAATAATACAATCAAGTTCATTATTACTTTCTCCAACACAAGGTCCAACAGTTCTTTTGGCTTTCGAAATGGAAATACTTCAAAATTAACGCAGAACATTTAGAGTTAAAAGAGCTCACCAGAAAAATAAAATGTCTAAAGTTCCTGTGAGATGATGGTTCTTGAAAATATTTAGAAGTTCAGAAAACAATTTTTATCTACATATTTGATTAGGGGTTTTGATACTAAGTGAGGACAGGTTTAACAAATAAACCAGCTTTACCAAATTATACTTTTCTCCACTTCTCTAAATCTTCTAGCTCAATAATGTGAAAATTTTTCAACAATAAAGTTCTCTCTCACAGCAATAATTTTGCAAGTTAAACCTTCAAATATAAATTTATATTTAGAATTTTACTTTTGAGGTACATAATAAACAAATGAGTAATAAAATATATAATAATTTTATAATGTGGAGGAAATAAATATTAATATTGCAACCATTATTTATTTTTAAATATTCCAGCAGTGCATGTAATTGTGTCTCTTAAGACAAACTATGACTGCTATAAATTTAAAAATTACAAGTAAAATCTCTTTTGTGACATTGAATGTATAATTTTGAATTTAGATAATTTTTTCTATTATACGATTTCTATCATATTCATCATCCGCATCCTCAAGCAGCCATGGGCTACGGAGGTCCAACCAGACCGTGCAATTTAGTTCTCCAAGCATAAGGTAAATAAAAAAATTGGAATGGTGCAAAATATAATGGATACCACAAATGGGTATGCAGACTGAATGGACACAATGGATTAGTATGATAATATGTGGCATAAAAAAAATACCCCTTCAAGCAGCTGCTTGCCACAGAGGTCTGACAGGAGCCTGTCAGTTTATATGCCACAGTAGAAGGTCTGAGAGGATGGCAGGACCTCAGCAGAAAAACGACACATACATCCATGCCTTACCCGGGGCTCGAACCCAGGTCCCTTAGATCAGTAGCCAAGCGCGCTAACCACTCGGCCATGGGACGGCATATGTGACATAAACAAGTGAAAAGTGATAATGGTTTAATTGTATATGACGATACAATGAAGACAATTGGATGGATCATAAATGGGACACAATTGGATTGGTACGACAATAGGTTCACAGGTGAAAGGGTAACACCACTGGAGTTTTCGATACGGGTTGGGTTGTTTTACCTCTGAGCGGCACTTTTTTGCACACCATGGGCTAAATGGCCAGGTCACATGGACCCCGAAGGCTCAGAGAAGGTTGAGGGAGGGGACCCACTGGAACAGCTGTTGGGAGACAGATGGTAGCTTCCCGTCAAGGCCATCCAGCGTGTTCTTTAACGTGCACAGGGTATAGCGCTCCCGCACACGGGGCCACGGCTTAACGTCCCATCCGACGGACGGCGGCCTTTCCAAGCCCATCGGTGTCCCCTACTGACCGTGGGCAGGGCGGGGAGTTTTGCGGAGAGAAATCTCAACGCTGACCCAGCTGGGACTCGAACCTGGGAACTACAGATTACGAGCCTGGCGCGCTACCGACTGAGCCACCTTTCGATACGAGAAATACACTTGGCAAGACAAGTGGAAAGGCGACACTTTGGATGTTAAGAAAATAGAGCAGATAAGGCAACTAGGTTAAAGGGATACTATGGGGTGGATGTGATAATTGCGCATAATTTAGGTTTCTGGAAATCATTAACGCCCCCAGCATTCTGATTTCTCATTATTATTCACCCAGAATGCATAGTTCTCATTTGTCTCCTGACGGTATCGTTATTCGTTCATAACACAAATTTTAAGGCGAGACCGTATTTTTATGGATTCCCTTCCGAAATTCCCACGACGGGGTTGTTGGGTTGTTTTACCTCTGAGCGGCACTTTCTTGCACACCATGGGCTAAATGGCCAGGTCACATGGACCCCGAAGGCTCAGAGAAGGTTGGGGGAGGGGACCCACTGGAACAGCTGTTGGGAGACAGATGGTAGCCTCCCATCAAGGCCATCCAGCGTGTTCCTTAACGTGCACAGGGTATGGCTCTCCCATATACGGGGCCACGGCTTAACGTCCCATCCGACGGACGGCGGCCTTTCCAAGCCCATCGGTGTCCCCTACTGACCGTGGGCAGGGCGGGGAATTTTGCGGAGATAAATCTCAACGCTGACCCAGCTGGGACTCGAACCTGGGAACTACAGATTACGAGCCTGGCGCGCTACCGACTGAGCCACCCCCGCCCCAAAAGACCTGGCTTTCTCTGTTGACCCCATGACGGGGACACGTCTAGTTACACATAACTGCAATGGCCCATCCAGAAAGAAGGGAACCTCCCCCCCCCCCCCACTTCCTCCTTCCAAGAAAAAAATATATATTTGAATACGATAAGAAAAGCTTTTGCTGAAGTTAAAAATTTAAAGTTATGTTTAAGTAACTGAGTCGTATAAACGGTGTGGGATGGCTTGTAACATCTAGCACCTGGAAGCTTTGAAAAATATTTTTTCTAGCAGCATTGATCCTAACCCTTTTGGGTTGGAGGTGGAAGACCTCCAACCCAAAATGTTACGTGATTCCATGGGCGTTGACAAAAATCTATTTCGATGTGGGGTCAAAAAATTTACCAATATTGTATAGAATTATTATTGATATCGTCATTATTTTCCGTACCTTTACGACTTCGGAATATTAATGCTAATCATATATATTTTCATATAAATCGATTCAGTATCATATTTTCAGTATATCATTCAGTATCATTATTTGACAAATTAATTTTTCGATCAATTTTCCCATTTAATTCAATACAATATTTTAACATTTTAAACAGTATACTACGAAAAAAAACAAACTATTACACGATTATATAGCGAAGTAAAGTTCAGTGCAAAGACTTCTAGGTGTTATTGGCCCCCTCCCCTTCCATACTGCTGACGTCTATGCTTGAGAAGTATTCCCGGAATCTTTTTTTTCAGATATTTTAAATTAATTGTACTGTCTCAGCAGATCTTTTACTAATAGAATAATAATGGCAACACCGTTATAAAAAAAAATCGGCCAATAATGAAAATGGCAGAAAAATTGAGCCTAGAATTTCAAAATAAAAATCCTCAATTAGAGATGCCCAAACTAGAGTGACCAGACGTTCTCGGGTTGGGTTGTTTTACCTCTGAGCGGCACTTTTTTGCACTCCATGGGCTAAATGGCCAGGTCACATGGTTTTTTAACGAACAGGCTCAGAAGGTTGGGAGAGGGGACCCGCTGGAACAGCTGTTGGGAGACAGATGGTAGCCTCCCTTCAGGACCATCCAGCGTGTTCTTTAACGTGCACAGGGTATGTCTCTCACGCACACGGGGCCATGGCTTAACGTCCCATACGACGGACGGCGGCCTTTCCAAGCCCATCGGTGTCCCCTACTGACCGTGGGCAGGGCGGGGAATTTTGCGGAGATAAATCTCAATGCTGACCCAGTTGGGACTCGAACCTGGGAATTACAGTTACGAGCCTGGCGCGCTACCGACTGAGCCACCCCGCGGTGATAATCAATTAAAAGACATGTTTTCCAATGTTTGTATTAATCCTTAAATTACAACCCCAGCAATAATACCAATGGATTAAAGATCGTTCTTAAAATTAATGTCAAAAGATAAGTTTATTCGTTCACAATAAGATAGGAAAAAATTATATTTTTAACGATTATTTTTATTAAAAATAAGAAAGCCAATACTCAATATATATATGTATTAACAAATTCCTAAATGAAGGGTAAGAAGTCTCCTTGCACTGAAATTTACTTCCTTAGATAATTATTGTCTATTTGTTTGCATTTTTTTTCGTAACGTATTATTTAAAACAAAAATACATTATATTGAAATAAGTGGCAAAAAAAATAAATGCAAATCAAGCTATTCAATATATTTAGATATAAAAATCCAGTCTTACATATCAAAATTAAGCTTTAATGCCTGATCAGGATTCAGGGTTGGGTTGTTTTACCTCTGATCGGCACTTTTTTGCACACCATGGGCTAAATAGCCAGGTCACATGGACCCCGAAGGCTAAGAGAAGGTTGGGGGAGGGGACCCACTGGAACAGCTGTTGGGAGACAGAAAGAACACGCTGGATGGTAGCCTCCCGTCAAAGCCATCCAGCGTGTTCTTTAGCGTGCACAGGATATGGCTCTCCCGAAAACACGGATTAACGTCCCATCCGACGGACGGCGGCCTTTCCAAGCCCATCGGTGTCCCCTACTGACCGTGGGCAGGGCGGGGACTTTTGCTGAGATAAATCTCAACGCTAACCCAGCTGGGACTCGAACCTGGGAACTACAGATTACGAGCCTGGGCCGCTACCGACTGAGCCACCCCTGCCCCAATCGGGATTCAGATTTTGCGCTTTAAATGCAATTAGCAAAGTTTCATCATTTATATTTTGTTAATTAATCAGCAGTATTGTTACTCATTATAATATTAAAGGCCTATTATTCTTACCTTTGATACAAGGTACAATCGCTCTGTGCTGAACTTCTGATGGCTTCTCCAAACCATAGGCATAAATACCACGTAGTAATTCTTCTCGAAGGCCCATTTCATCAAAATTATCAACGTTCTCCGTGTTTCTCTAAAAAAAATATATAATTTTGTAATACTTTACGTCTTTGAAAAGATATATCTTTACTCAATTGCAATATTAACATAGAAAAAATAAAAAAAAATATTACTGAAATCGGCTCCATAATTCTTATAAACTTCCAAAAAAAGCTGATATCTTCTTTTCTCTTTAATTGATTAGAAAATGTTCAGTTTCATTCTGCAGTTGAAAAAGTAATTCCATTAGCACAATAACATATATTCATAGCTGGAAAATAAGAAAAGCATTTAAAATCTGACTCTTATACTGTCCACTAATGTTATTCCTATTTAATAAAACCGTGCATGATCTTCGAGGCACGGGCAGTTCTCGAGATATTTTGCACTACTCCAATCGATTAAATTGCCACTCCTATAGATAAGGAGAACCACAGTTGAGTATTTTCTTCATAATCAGCCACCTTATCTACTTGAATGTTATCTTCAATTTTACATATACACAAAGTTCCTCTCCGATATTTTGTCTTATCTTCAGTTTTGCCTATATCAACCTTAGTTGCAAAACTATCTCTATATCCTTTATATACATAACATCCAGAGTTTTTGTTATCATTTCTACTTTACGATGATTATTACTTTCACAATAAATATCTTTATTATGTACACCTGCAGCTGCTCTTACATTAATTGTACTCTTCTGATGATAATTAATTTTATCTCGTCGTTACGTATTCAGCGATAATTTCCAACTTTATCAGGTTGGGTTGTTTTACCTCTGAGCGGCACTTTTTTGCACACCATGGGCTAAATGGCCAGGTCACGTGGACCCCGAAGGCTCAGAGAAGGTTGGGGGGAGGGGACCCACTGGAACAGCTGTTGGGAAACAGATGGTAGCCTTCCGTCAAGGCCATCCAGCGTGTTCTTTAACGTGCACAGGGTATGGCTCTCCCGCACACGGGACCACGGCTTAACGTCCCATCCGACGGACGGCGGCCTTTCCAAGCCCATCGGTGCCCCCTACTGACCGTGGGCAGGGCGGGGAATTTTGCGGAGAAAACGGGAAGGTTTTTGATGTTTATTCCTTTAAATGAGCGTGGTGTTTTCGATTTGTTAATAACCAATAATTTCATTATATGATCGCCTGAAGCGTTGCTACAGAAAAGAACTGTTATACGACTTTTCGCTGCCTTATGACCACTAGCTGATTTGTGAGCTTTAGCCAAATAGGTTCTTTCTGGCATTTTTTTCCAGAATAACCCGGACTCGTCAGCATTGAAGATCTGTTCAGGAGTGTAGGAGTTGGCGGCAATGATTTCAGCAAATTTTGCTGGATATTGTTGTGCTGAATCCGAATCAGCAGATGCTCTTTCACCTTTCATTTGGTTGTTTGGTTGTTTGGGGTTTAATGGCGCATCGGCAACAAGGCCATAATGCGCCAAACAAAAGACAAAAAACATAGAACCCCGTAACCAAAAGTTAAAATACATTTTCAACATTGTAAAGTGGTAAAATAACAAAAAACAAGTGTATGTGAACAGAGTAAAACAAGTGTAGAATTATTAAATAAAATAATCCCAGGTGTAAGAGACCTGGGGTAAATAATACATAAAGTTAAGGTAAAATCAAATTCGATTAAAATATCCACAATATTTCAAAAAGGTAAAAACTGAAGATAAAATGCAATGATCAGATAAAAGATGTCCGAGTGTAAGAGGCTCGGACATAAAATTATGGAAATTAAAAATCATACGTCGTTCAAAGTTAAAAGCAGAGCATGAGATTAAAATATGTTCGATTGTTAAAACGGTGTCACAAAACTCGCACTTAGGTACATCGTCCGCCCGTAGAAGCTTTCACCTTTCAATTTTAGATTATGTAAAGAATGTCTTTGTTTAAATCTCTCGAACCAACCATGGCTTGTGGAAAAAGATAAATTCTTTTCATCTGGCGAAGTCGACCGTAACTGATTCTTAAGTGTTTCATAAATCTTTAAAGCCTTATTTGTAATGGCACTGGTATCAATTGGAACCCGCTTTTGAGTTTGGTCTTCTAGCCATATCACTAACGCCTTTTCCATATTTTCCATTGTAACATCTCTTACATATGAAATTGTGCAAGATCCAGCTGCTACACTTTTTCTAATAGAGTCTTCATTTTTTCTTATTGTTCTTATTGTGGCTTTATTCATGGAGTAAAATTTAGCAACATCTGTTACTCTTTCTCTATTACGTAGACGATCTAATATTTTAATTTTTGTTTCTAAAGAAATAACTTTTCATTTGATTTTTTTAAAATCTTTTGGCATTATAAAACCTTAAAAAAATTCACGTAAATTATAAAAATGCCAGAAAAACTATAAATGTTGGAAACTTACCAGGAGATATTTAAATAATAAAATAAAAAAATGCACAATGGTGTAAAGCTTTGCTGCTAAAATGATACTGCGTTGGGTTGTTTTACCTCTGAGCGGCACTTTTTTGCACACCGTGGGCTAAATGGCCAGGTCACATGGACCCCGTAGGCTCAGAGAAGGTTGGGGGAGGGGACCCACTGGAACAGCTGTTGGGAGACAGATGGTAGCCTCCCGTCAAGGCCATCCAGCGTGTTCTTTAACGTGCACAGAGTATGGCTCTCCCGCACACGGGGCCACGGCTTAACGTCCCAATCCGACTGACGGCGGCCTTTCCAAGCCCATCGGTGTCCCCTACTGACCGTGGGCAGGGCGGGGAGTTATGCGGAGATAAATCTCAACGCTGACCCAGCTGGGACTCGAACCTGGGAACTACAGATTACGAGCCTGGCGCGCTACCGACTGAGCCATCCCCGCCCCGTAAAATGATACTGCACTACTTCACATGAACCAGATAGTACGGGGATTCCCCGTGTTGTAAAATACAGGGGAATCCCCTCCCCGTTGTTGTCAGTGTTACCAAAGGAATGAGATTAAAAAATGACTTGAAATATATATGCAGCCGAATATACATTTTTACCAGTTTTTTTAAATCCGTTATTTTATCAACCGTGTAAAACCGAAATCGTGTAAAACAAGTACCGTGTAAATCGGGGGATAAGTGTATTCTCCTCAACCTTAAATTTAATTTCACGAATTCACTATAGATCACTTTAATGTATTATTATTCTTACCATTTTCTGCCAACATTTCATTTTTATCTTCATACATGTGATTTGTTTAACCGCAATTATTATTTTCGCGTTGCAATTTGTTACCTCCTGCATATCACTATACTTGATCAGAGTACAGTCGCTCAAAAAAATATCCGAACACTAGTTTATTACAAAATTCAGTAAAAATATCTGGCAACGATTTTTTTTAGAAGTTAGTGATCTTGCAACCTTCGTGTTACACGATGGTTGTGCGACAACAGCTTGTTGAGTGGGATATTTTCGAGAGGAGTGAACGACATTCCGTCTACCCCCCCCCCCTCCTGCGTTGTTGGGTTGTTTTACCTCTGAGCGGCACTTTTTTGCACACCATGGGCTAAATGGCCAGGTCACATGGACCCCGAAGGCTCAGAGAAGGTTGGGGGAGGGGACTCACTGGAACAGCTGTTGGGAGACAGATGGTAGCCTCCCGTCAAGGCCATCCAGCGTGTTCTTTAACGTGCACAGGGTATGGCTCTCCCGCACACGGGACCACGGCTTAACGTCCCATCAGACGAACGGCGGCCTTTCCAAGCCCATCGGTGTCTCCTACTGACCGTGGGCAGGGCGGGGAATTTTGCGGAGATAAATCTCAACGCTGACCCAGCTGGGACTCGAACTTGGGAACTACAGATTACGAGCCTGGCGCGCTACCGACTGAGCAACCCCCGCCCCTATATTTAAGGAGATTCGAAGTTTAGCTACCTGTTGATCTGTTTTATGACGTCTACTGACTCGGACCATTTAAAAGTCTATTCTTTGTGGTCATAGAATTCGCTGCTAAGATTCTCAGTTTTATTCGAACTTCTCTCAAATGATGGATTTGCGTTTCCGACCATCCTTATTTCCTTTCTTATAATGCTATGTATGTCTTTAAAATACACTGAATGGGCAAACAATATGCAAAGCAGAAGTAACAGGTCACCTGGAAAGCTGTAACTGGCAATGCCTATAAATTGAGCAGGTCTCTAAGGCATTGGAAATATAGTCATTTTATATAATAATTTGCCCATTCAGTTTATAATTATCGCTGAAAAGATTATTTTCTAACTCACGGAAATAAATCTTGACCAGAGCATTTATCATGTTCAGGAGGTAGCGGGGCCAGGCCTTTAATATGCAGTTCCCAGGTTCGATTCCAAACTGTACCTACGCTGAAATTCATCTTCGCTAACCCCTCCCCCCCTCCTCTCCTCTCCTGCCCTCGGTGAGAAAGAACACCAAGCGGATTTCGAAAGGGCGCCATCCGTCAGATGGAACGTTAAGCCTTGGGTCCGTGTGCATGAGATCTATATCCTGTGCAAGTTAAAGAACATGCTGGATAGCGCTGACGCGAGGATTCCAGCTGTCCAGTGGTTGGGTTGTTTTACCTCTGAGCGGCACTTTTTTGCAAAACATGGGCTAAATGGCCAGGTCACAAGGACCCCGAAGGCTCAGAGAAGGTTGGGGGAGGGGACTCACTGGAACAGCTGTTGGGAGACAGATGGTAACCTCCCGTCAAGTCCATCCAGTGTGTTCTTTAACGTGCACAGGGTATGACTCTCCCGCACTTGGGGTCATGGCTTAATGTCCTATCCGACGGACGGCGGAGTTTTCAAGCCCAGCGGTTTCCCCTACTGACCGTGTGCAGGGTGGAGAATTTTGCGGAGATAAATCTCAACGCTGATCCAGCTGGTACTCGAACCTGGGAACTGCAGTTCGCAAGACAGCATTAACCTTCGGATGGAGTGCGATTTTTCGTGCACCAGAACTTTGTCGTTTTCCCGTAAAAACATCTGATTGCCCATTGGGTTGGATGATTCCCAGAGTTGCAAGAATGATACAGCCACGTTTCCACCAGGGGAATGAGTTTGTGTGGGGTTTGGTCGAAAAATCTTTCTTCGCTTAAGTCCAATTTCTGGGGGGGCGGGGGTGGCTTAGTCGGTAGCGCGCCAGGCTCGTAATCTGTAGTTCCCAGGTTCGAGTCCCAGCTGGGTCAGCGTTGAGATTTATCTCCGTAAAATTCCCCGCCCTGCCCACGGTCAGTAGGGGACACCGATGGGCTTGGAAAGGCCGCCGTCCGTCGGATGGGACGTTAAGCCGTGGCCCCGTGTGTGGGAGAGCCATACCCTGCGCACGTTAAAGAACACGCTGGATGGCCTTGACGGGAGGCTACCATCTGTCTCCCAACAGCTGTTCCAGTGGGTCCCCTCCCCCAACCTTCTCTGAGCCTTCGGGGTCCATGTGACCTGGCCATTTAGCCCATGGTGTGCAAAAAAGTGTCGCTCAGAGGTAAAACAACCTAAAACCAACAACCAATTTCTGGGAAACCATCTGGGCTCATTTCAGACCGATTTCAGGGGGAAAATTTACGATAGATATCTCTGAAGTACAGAGATATTAAACTTATGCTTAAACTGTAGCTAGGCTAAATTTAAGAAAATTTTGCATTGCTTTGGGAAAAGCCACGAAGAGATCAGTCTGAAGAAGGAACTTCAAATGTTTGTTTAATTGTGCACGTAGCAGAATCTACTCCTCGTTACTGGGAAGAGTCTTCTCTTACGGTATTGGTTACTTGGATTTGAATTTTAACTAATTGTTGTCACTTTAATTTAGATTAAATGGAGTTGATGTACTAAAATGTGATTCTACCGTAAAATCATCCCCCTCTCTAAGCCTACGGTAAAATTTTGTTGACTTTGAAATTTCAATAAATTTAATTTTTTGTTGTTGTTGCTATTGTTTTTAAACCAAAACCAGCATTTGTTCAATTATTTAAAATCTCTACTTATCGCAACTACAGTTAAGAAATATGGAACCACGTATTACTAGCTAGTGGGTTGTTCCTGGTTCGAGTCTAAATCTTTTTTTGGAGTTGTTGTTTGGGTTGGGTTGTTTTACCTCTGAGCGGCACTTTTTTGCACACCATGGACTAAATGGCCAGGTCACATGGACCCAGAAGGCTCAGAGAAGGTTGGGGGAGGAGACCCACTGGAACAGCTGTTGGGAGACAGATGGTAGTCTCCCGTCAAGTCCATCCAGCGTGTTCTTTAACGTGCACAGGGCATGACTCTCCCACACACGGACCCACGTCTTAACGTCCCATCCGACGGACGGCGGCCTTTCCAAGCCCATCGGTGTCCCCTACTGACAGTGGGCAGGGCGGAGAATTTTGCGGAGATAAATCTCAACTCTGACCCAGATGGGACTCGAACCTGGGAACTACAGATTACGAGCCTGGCGCGCTACCGACTGAGCCACCCCCCCCCCCTTTTTTTGGAGACAATCATTTGTTAGAAATCAATTTTCGAAGTCAGAATAACAATAAGTATTAATATGTAGTCCTGAGAGTTAGAAATTCTGAATGATTAATTATTTTAATTAACGCGGATCACAGTTCATACTGCATGTCTCAAAGTGATAAAGTTGACGATGACATGATTGTGCTCAACATTCTTTCTTGTACACCTATCCCTCGATTTACACGGTACTCAGTTCACACAATTTTGGCTTTGCACGGTAAAAAAATGCAACCAGTTTCGATTTACACGGTACTGACTGAGACGTACACAGAAAGGAAATCTCAGTCAGTACCGTGTAAATCGAAACTGGTTGCATTTTTTGACCGTGCAAAGCCAAAATTGTGTGAACTGAGTACCGTGTAAATCGAGGGATAGGTGTACGCTTCTTTCAATAATTGCTGTTTCCGAAAAACTTTTTCTAAGTCGCACACAACAAATTATCGAGCAACACTGTTCAGTTTTTGACATCCATAACGTAAAAAAAACTAGAAACAGTGACAAAAATGCCTCTCACAGGAGGCTACCTCACTTCAAATGATTTCTATGCGTTATAGGACAACGCTGAAACTAACGACGGTTGTCATGGCTACGAGACAGTATAGTTAGCTAATGGGTACATTCGCGCTGCTTCTAAACGGTTCCTAATTTAGGTATAATTCTCGGTTGTTTTGGGAGGTCCTTTTAATTTTTCCACTCAATGGTCCCTTTAGTTGATTTCTTTTTCTGGGAATTTAAGTTACATGCATAGCACTATGCTTTTGGGTTGTTTTACCTCTGAGCGGCACTTTTTTGCACACCATGGGCTAAATGGCCAGGTCACATGGACCCCGAAGGCTCAGAGAAGGTTGGGGGAGGGGACCAACTGGAACAGCTGTTGGGAGACAGATGGTAGCCTCCCGTCAAGGCCATCCAGCGTGTTCTTTAACGTGCACAGGGTATGGCTCTCCCACACACGGGGTCACGGCTTAACGTCCCATCCGACGGACGGCGGCCTTTCCAAGCCCATCGGTGTCCCCTACTGACCGTGGGCAGGGCGGGGAATTTTTGCGGAGATAAATCTCAACGCTGACCCAGCTGGGACTTGAACCTGGGAACTACAGAGTACGAGCCTGGCGCGCTACCGACTGAGCCGCCACCCCCCCGCCCCACCGAGTATTGGGCCAACTAGTGCTGTTCCAAGAGTTTTCGTTACACCCTTAATGGCACCGCCGTCCCAGCTCTTCGATTTCGTGTACTCACTACCGTTAAGGTTGGGTTGTTTTACCTCTGAGCGGCACTTTTTTGCACACCATGGGCTAAATGGCCAGGTCACATGGACCCCGGGTTGGGTTGTTTTACCTCTGAGCGGCACTTTTTTTCACACCATGGGCTAAATGGTCAGGTCACATGGACCCCGAAGGCTCAGAGAAGGTTGAGGGAGGGGACCCACTGGAACAGCTGTTGGGAGACAGATGGTAGCCTCCCGTCAAGGCCATCCAGCGTGTTCTTTAACGTGCACAGGGTATGTCTCTCCCGCACACGGCGCCACGGCTTAACGTCCCATCCGACGGACGGCGGCCTTTCCAAGCCCATCGGTGTCCCCTACTGACCGTGGGCAGGGCGGGGAATTTTTGCGGCCCGTTAAGGTAATCCCCCCCCCCCCCACAAAACACACACACACACACACAGAATTGTTTCCCAGATTCGAAATAAAAATTTTTATCAATGCAATAATTAAATGCAAAAGAATTCATTGTACGGTAAGTTTTTTTTTGTTGCCGAATAATTTTGAACAATTATTCACCTTTTATCAATATGTATTCGAAGGAGTTTTTCCTTCACTTAATACACAACGCATTTAACATTCCAATTTAAAAGTTTCTAATACAAAATTACGTCTGAATGATAAAGCTAATTTCCAGATGGACGAGGGGCGGGGGTGGCTCAGTCAGTAGCGCGCCAGACCTAACATTCCACTGATTTCGAGGAAATTTGTTATATTTTCTATTACTCTGCATGTCTTTAAGCTTTCATTTGACTAGTTACTTTCGATGGGGCGGGGGTAGCTCAGTCGGCAGCGCGCCAGGCTCGTAATCTGTAGTTCCCAGGTTCGAGTCCCAGCTGGGTCAGCGTCGAGATTTATCTCCGCAAAATTCCCCGCCCTGCCCACGGTCAGTAGGGGACACCGATGGGCTTGGAAAGGCCGCCGTCCGTTGGATGGGACGTTAAGCCGTGGCCCCGTGTGCGGGAGAGCCATACCCTGTGCACGTTAAAGAACACGCTGGATGGCCTTGACGGGAGGCTACCATCTGTCTCCCAACAGCCGTTCCAGTGGGTCCCCCTCCCCCAACCTTCTCTGAGCCTTCTGGGTCCATGTGACCTGGCCATTTAGCCCATGGTGTGCAAAAAAGTGCCGCTCAGAGGTAAAACAACCCAACCCAGATGGACGATATGAACAGAAGTCAATTGTTCTGCAAACATTCGTGCAAAACAATTGAAAAACGGGATTACCTTTCATGACAACTTTAACGTTATCGGACAGTATTATGCAAAATTCGGCTTTACAATGAAGAATGCCGTCGCAAGCTTAAAATAGAATGCTTCTACACAATTATGTCTAAACGATTTTCAGTTCAAAGACATGAATAGTCAACGAACATTCATGAGTAAGATTTGAAAAAACTATTAATAAGTGAGAGCAACAGGTTACCTTTCATGATAGAGTGCACATCCACACACTTCGCAGGTTGTCAGGAAAACGATAATTATAACTTGGCGATATAGGCGGCGCTGTAAGCAGTAATGCTGAATCGTCTGTCTGTGCCTCCAATTATGTCCTTCTTTCTCCTAATTAAGAAGAGAAACTTATGACATCGAAAGTAACTTTTGGGTTGGGTTGTTTTATCTCTGAGCGGCACTTTTTTGCACACCATGGGCTAAATGGCCAGGTCACATGGACCCCGAAGGCTCAGAGAAGGTTGGGGGAGGGGACCCACTGGAACAGCTGTTGGGAGACAGATGGTAGCCTCCCGTCAAGGCCATCCAGCGTGTTCTTTAACGTGCACAGGGTATGGCTCTCCCGCACACGGCTTAACGTCCCATCAGACGGACGGCGGCCTTTCGAAGCCCATCGGTGTCCCCTACTGACCGTGGGCAGGACGGGGAATTTTTGCGGAGATAAATCTCAACGCTGACCCAGCTGGGACTCGAACCTGGGAACTACAGATTACAAGCCTGGCGCGCTACCGACTGAGCCACCCCCGCCCCATCGAAAGTAACTAGTCAAATGAAAGCTTAACCCTTTCACGACTAAGGGAAACATTTTTCCCATATTAAAATTGGTGATTGTCGTATTTAATTATAACCTTATCTGCATTTTTAATACAGAATGTCAAAATAGAACGTATGCCGAACGCAATTACATAAACGGGAACGTTTAGAAAACAAAAACAGAACTGTCAGGACGCATAATATATGTACTATGTGCAATGTCCATCTTTGCCTCACTACCAAAAGAAATTGCTTCGCAGAATATCATAATTAGCACATCATTTTGTATAGTAATTTTATTTCATAATTTTGTATTATTTTAGTTAACATTTTGTTCTAATAAACCAATAAATAAAAGACATTGCATAATAAGCCTAACTATAATTTGTGTTACCTTTATAGTCCATTGGGAAAAATATTTCCCATAAAATTCCAAAAAAACTACACATTGTTATGTATTTTTCTTATGATTTTTATTTATTTTACGTCTAAACAAACTAAATAAACAGTTACATACTAATATTTACTCTTAGAAACCTTATGGTCCTGAAAGGGTTAAAGACATGCAGAGTAATAGAAAATATAACAAATTTCCTCGAAATCAGGGGACCCGTTTTCATATATCCTTAAAAACTAAATCATGCAAATGAAATTGCTATCAACTTCATGGAGCCAAAACTGGTGCCTTACCAATTGGACAGAAACTGTCGTTTCAATACCACTTTGTGCCTAAGGCGTATTTGGAAAAGTTGCCCTGTTACCTTCTTTTACGTTATAATAATATTAGAATTGTGATGGATACGATTTGAAATGCAAGTGCAGAGCAGTGCTTTTCAGTCTGATGTTGCGGACAGAAAATTATTGCATGTAATGGAACGACCAGGAACTCTGCTTCCGATTTGGTTGGTTGTTTTACCTCTGAGCGGCACTTTTTTGCACACCATGACCCCCGAAGGCTCAGAGAAGGTTGGGGGAAGGGACCCACTGGAACAGCTGTTGGGAGACAGATGGTAGCCTCCCGTCAAGGCCATCCAGCGTGTTCTTTAACGTTGGGTTGTTTTACCTCTGAGCGGCACTTTTTTCCACACCATGGGCTAAATGGCCAGGTCACAAGGACCCCGAAGACTCGGAGAAGGTTGGGGGAGGGGACCCATTGGAACAGCTGTTGGGAGACAGATGGTAGCCTCCCGTCAAGGCCATCCAGCGTGTTCTTTAACGTTGGGTTGTTTTACCTCTGAGCGGCACTTTTTTCCACACCATGGGCTAAATGGCCAGGTCACAAGGACCCCGAAGACTCGGAGAAAGTTGGGGGAGGGGACCCACTGGAACAGCTGTTGGGAGACAGATGGTAGCCTCCCATTAATGCCATCCAGCGTGTTCTTTAACGTGCGCAGCAGGGTGTGGCTCTCCCACACACGGCTTAACGTCCCACATCCGACGGACGGTGGTCTTTCCAAGCCCATCGGTGTCTCCTACTGACCGTGGACAGGGCGGGAAGTCTCAACGCTGACCCAGCTGGGACTCGAACCTGGGAACTGCAGATTACGAGTCTGGCGCGCTACCGAGACTGAGCCACCCCGCCCTCTCTGCTTCCGAGATCCCCTTGCAGCTTTTGGGCATGTGTTGTCTCACAAGAATCAAATTATATCTATACGAGTACGATACTTTCCTTACCCTGTACGATTTGACATCATCTGGAGTGTATGAACTGTGGCGCTAGCTTCGCCGTAGACCGCCGACCGACGGTGTAACTTATTTATTAACAAATTTATGTGAATATTAAATAGGTGTTTTTCTATATTTTAACTCAATATTTCAAAAATGTTAATTTTTAATACATATCAAGCTTAAATTATTTAAATGTGATTGTCATGAGATTTCTTTGCACCTAGTTCTCCTTTCCTTGATTTTCCACACGGACACCGTACCATTACATGTACAGTCGCTCAAAAAAGTATCCGAACACTATGGTTGATTACTGAATTCAGAAAAAATATATGGCAACGATTTTTTTTAGAAATTAGTGATCTGGCAACCTTCGTGTCACGTGACACGAAAGTTGCCAGATCACTAACTTCTAAAAAAATCGTTGCCAGATATTTTTGTGCACGTTAAAGAACACACTGGTTGACGGGAGGCTACCATCTGTCTCCCAACAGCTGTTCCAGTGGGTCCCTCCCCCAACCTTCTCTGAGCCTTGGAGGTCGATGTGGCCTGGCCATTTAGCCCATGGTGTGCAAAAAAGTGCCGCTCAGAGGTAAAACAACCCAACGTATTCATCGCGTTTTAACTAGGAGAAAGTAATAATCACGCTTGGCTACTGACCACCAAAAGGACCTGGGTTCGAGCTCCGGGTGAATGAAGGATGGTGCCACCCCACGGGGAAGCGTTTCTTGACTGTCATTGGCTGGGCATTTTGACGTCACAACGGAGAGACGAATATTTTGAATTCTGTAAAGAAAGGAGATATTACCCTTGTTCTTGGTGACTTCAATGCCAAAGTTGGTACTGACTCTGACCTTTGGGGAGGAGTGATAGGCCCTTTTGGTATCGGTAGCTGCAATGGGCAACGTCTCCTACAGGTAAATAAACTCAATGAAAGAATAACTAACACTTATTACAAACACCGCGACATACATAAATACACATGGGTTTCACCCGATTGGCATCATAAGAATATGATTGATTATATATTAACAGCAAATTGGTTAGTTCTTAGGAATATCAGGGCATATAGTAGAGCTGAAATTGGATCTGACCATTACCTTGATAAAAGAGTCTTGGAACTTAAAAAGTGTTGTGCTAAAGTTAAAAAATTTACTTTTAATACTGAAGCTCTGAAAGACCTAGTTATAGGTAAAGCTTACCACGATACGTTACTTAGTCATTATGGCAGTCATGATATGCTTACTACTAGAGTTGAGAAAGAATGGGATCATTTTAACAGGCTTTTTTGGACACCAACAATACTCTTTTAGGAAAAAAGGAGCAGAAGAGGCAAAATTATCTGAGTGATAAGGCACTTGAGCTTGTTTCAGAAAGAATCAACTGCAGGAATGTCAATACCCTACTAGTCCTAATAGAAAGCATTACAAAGAGCTTAATAAACGTGTAAAGGATAAGTTAGCTGCTAAGAATCTTTGTCTTGATGGCTTGGCTGTCAAAGCCGAAGTAGCTGTTAGACAGCACAACAGCAGAGAGCTGTACCAGATAGTTAATGTTTTGTGTGGTGGAAAACGGACAGGCATACAAAGATTGTAGGATAAACAAGGTTATAGAAGGGAAGGATTCTGTCATGGCTAGGTGGGCTGAGCATTTCAGGGATATTCTAAACAATGCGGTTAGTTCTATTCCCATTGTTTGCAATGATAAGATGCATTGGTGGCTTTAATGTTGGCCCTATAACACATTCTAGTTATTTTGGCTGTTTCTAAACTTAAACTTCATAATCTCCAGGGGTAGAAAAAATTACCACAGAAATGCTTAGAGTTGGGAATGTTTCGGTTACCACTTGGATGACTGAAATTTTGAATATCTTTTATGATAAAGGCATGGTTCCTAAAGATTTTACCAGAACTATTATTATCCCTACTTTCAAAAAAGGTGATCGCAGTTCTTGTGATAACTATAGGGGTATCAGCCTACTCTCTATTCCAGGTAAAGTTCTTTCCATGATTGTGCTTAATAGAATTAAGAATCTGGTTGAGTCAATTTCGTGATGAGCAATGTGGATTCAGAAGTGGTAGGAGATGTGTGGATCAGATATATCACTTAGGCAGATTCTTGAGAAATGTTCAGAAACCTTTGGTTGCTAGCTTTGATTTCAAAAAGGCTTTCGACTCTGTTGATCGTCATAATTTGTGGTTGATTGCGAGATCATATGGTATACCAGACAAGTTAGTTAACATAATGAAAGCTCTCTATAATAACACTGAGTCGTGTGTGAGAGTTGGTAAGTCTTATAGCAATTGGTTTAGCATTACTTCTGGTGTTCGACAATGGTGCATTTTGACTCCTTTTCTCTTTAGCTTGGTAATTGATTATGTTATGCAAAATTCACTGCAAGGGAAAGATTTTGGCCTTAGATGGTCAGGAGATATGAAAATTTCTGATTTATATTTGCCAAAAGGGCTAAATCACCAGCATAATGATGTTGATGAGATGAACTCTTTCATTCGAGCTGTTGATGAAACTGGTAGTAGAGTAGGTTTGGTTATAAACAGAGAGAAAACTACTGATGAAAATTGGTCAGGTAGGCTGTGATTCAGTTAATCTGAATGATTGCAGTCTTGAGCAGGTGTAACAGTTTAATTACCTTCGGAGCTATGTAACAGATACTGGTGATGTGCGGCATGAGATTAACAGACGAATTGGGATTGCTGCCGGGACTTTTAAGAATCCATGGAGAGTGTAGAGAAATAGGCGTATACACCTAAAGACTAAAATTAGACTATAATAATAGTTTGGTTCTTTCTAGGGTTAGTTATGGTAGTGAAACTAGGACGTTGTGGAAACAAGATGCTTGCGCAGTATCTTGGGTATTAGGTGGTTTAACTTTGTAAAGTTGTTAGGTGGTAACTAATGATGTGGTTAGGCAAAGGAGTCTGCAACCTCCTTTAAGCAGCATATCATGCAGAGACTCCGTTGGTTTGGCCATGTTGCCCGTATGAATAATTATAGGCTGGCGAATGAGGTTATGAATAGTGTACCTAAAGGCCTCTGAAAGAGGGTGAGACCTAGGATGCGGTGGGCAATGTCAAACAGAACGTTGTTAAAATTGGTGTGCAGTGGCCGGATGCAGATGTAGCTCAGGACAGATAACTGCACGGTCTGGTTGGACCTCCGTAGCCCATGGCTGCTTAAGGAGGAGGATGATACAATGTTGAGGAAACTCGAATAAACGGAATTGCATTAACTAATCGAGTCTCTAAAAGTTTCATATTTACAATTTAATTCAAGTCGGAGATTCCGTTCTCCAGGTAAACAACGTGAAGTAATTAAAACTTTACAAAAATGTGATCAATATACCTTGACAGGTATCACGAAACTGGGTACAAGAATTCATGAAATATAATAAACTGCTGAATTTGAAACAAAGCATTAATTATCCCTACCTTTCAGTGTAATGTTATAAATTTAGATTTCCCACTCGCAAACGCGAAGCTGCTTTAACTGTACAACATAATGTGGAGACGAAATTATTTACGGCAAATTAAAATATATCGTGGATGAGAAATATTTACTATTAAGATGAAACTTTGGCACATTCGGGGCTAAGTGTGACAGGCAATGCAATAAGTGGACATTTTTCAAATATAACTGTTAACTTGGCAGAAGTAGTGCCGATACCGTAGTCAATTTATTAGACTAGGGTTTCTCAACGTGGGGTACGCGGTAAAATGTTTTGGGGTACGCCGTGAGAGCTCAAAGATCGCTAGATCTAGTAACGCCAGTTACATACACATTTCCGGAGGGTACATGAAGCATAAAAGGTTGAGAACCACTGTATTAGACGATAACGATTTCCAACAATTCACGGACTGAAAATAGTATTTTCGTTTTAAAGTTTAATTTGCTCAATTATTTCCATCGACAGCATTTTTACTATTTCATATTCAGTCATAAACACTTATATAATTGAACACTGAATTTATTTAGCACTGGAGATACGAAGTCTCTGGTACTGTTTTATATCCACATGTTTAACGTACTTAAAAAAAAATGCCTCAAAATGCAACCAACAGCTGTAACTTCTGTGCTTATTTTGTGAATAGCAATTAACGCAAAAGCAGAAAGGCTTGCTTGTATGCTACAGCGTGTTAATAATTAGGTCTCACTTAAGTGGAACGGAATATATATATGGCTAAAACCTATTTAATTCTTCTAACCACTAAAACAGAAAGTGACTATGAAGTGGCCCATACAAATTCAGTTGTTGGACTGTGATCCTTGATCAGCTGTTTTAACAGTGATTTTTTTTCAACAAA
Organism: Ryuthela nishihirai; assembly: GCA_038380435.1. Classification (NCBI taxonomy): domain Eukaryota; kingdom Metazoa; phylum Arthropoda; class Arachnida; order Araneae; family Heptathelidae; genus Ryuthela; species Ryuthela nishihirai. The sequence continues at coordinate 30,032,032 of JAWZYU010000026.1, forward strand.
AAACTTTCTGGACTTACATATACACTGCCCTATCAAAATATGAGAATTTCCAAGTTAGGTGAATGGGAATATAACTTCGAAGAACTATAACTTCTAAAATACACATTTAATAGAAAAATAGATTTTTTATTATGATCTTTTATCTTCATTCCTACCTCGAATTTCATTATTTGCTCAGTATTCCAAGAATTTTGGAAGTTGGAATATTTAACAATAAATTATCTTGCTTTATAAAAATTGTCCAATACTGAAATAAAATAATTATACAAAACTTATAAACTGTATATCTTATTAAATTACTTAAGTTTAAGTTTGTGAGGTAAAGTTACTTTTGAGAAACATTCTAGCTGCCATTAACTCTTTAAATACTGAACAAATAATGTTGAAAATAGCAAATTAAATAGATTTGATTTTGATCATTATCTTCAGTCATATTTCTATTAAATGCATATTTTACAAGTTAGATTCCCATTGATATAACATGGAAATTCTATATTTCGGTATGGCTGTGCTTGTACTCTGCCTACTTTACTGTACCAGTCATAACACAAGTGTTAATTATGCACTAAGAAAACAGTTGTGCTGGTTGTTTTATCTCTGAACACTTTTTTTTGCACACCATGGGCTAAATAGCCAGGTCACAAGGACCCCGAAGGCTCAGAGAAGGTTGGGGGAGGTGACCCACCGGAACGGCTGTTGGGAGATAGATGGTAGCCTCCCGTCTAGGCGGCCATCCAACGTGTTCTTTAACATGCACAGGGCATGGCTCTCCACACACGGGGCCACAGCTTAACGTCCCATCCGACAGACGGTGGCCTTTCCACCTGTACCGACTGTGGGCAGGGCGGGAAAGAGATGTTTTATTTCTCGATTTCTCAACAGCAAAACATTTAGTGAAAAAAAAATACATGGTGGCGAATGTATCCTATCTGAATGTAGAGAGTGAAATTTTACTCAGCATTTCCCATAAAGTGGCATTTAGCAAAGCTGCAAAAATTTCCTCCTTTAGCAATGGATAAAACCAGTCTTCCAATTATATTGAAGGTAAAAAAAATAAGTTCCCCCTCAAGCAGCTGCTTACCACAGAGGTCTACTTACAATTGCATTATTTTGCACTTTCATGGCAATTTAAACAGATACGACTTACCAGATTTTTTTACCATTACAATAAGTTTCCATAAAAATTGGAACATTTAGGTAAAATTCAGCTTACAAGTAGAGTTTATTATTTTTAGCTGTTTCTGTCATGAAAAAAAATTAACCCTTTCATCATCATCATCCTCAAGCAGCCATGGGCTACGGAGGTCCAACCAAACCGTGCAATTTAGTTCTCCAAGCAAGTCTATCCTGAGCTGCATCTACTGCATCTGGCCACTGCACACCAGTTCTAACAAGGTCCTGTTTGACATTGTCTGCCCACCGCATCCTAGGTCTCCCCTTCTTTCTGAGGCCTTTAGGCACACTGTTCATAACCCTATTCGCCAATCTATAATTATTCATACGGGCAACATGGCCAAACCAACGGAGTCTCTCTCTGCACAATATGCTGCTTAAAGGAGGTTGCAAACTCCTTTGCCTAATCTCATCATTAGTTACAAAGTTGAACCACCTAATGCCCAAGATACTGCGTAAGCATCTAGAATCAAAAGCATCTAGTTTCCTGTTATCTCGTTTACACAGCGTCCAAGTTTCACTACCATAACTAACCCTAGAAAGAACCAAACTATTATACAGTCTAATTTTAGTCTTTAGGTGTATACGCCTATTTCTCCACACTCTCCATAGGTTCTTAAAAGTCCCAGCAGCAATCCCTATTGTCTGTTAATCTCATGCCGCACATCACCATTATCTGTTACATAGCTCCCAAGATAATTAAACTGTGACACCTGCTCAAGACTGCAACCATTCAGATTAACTGAATCACAGCCAGCCTGACCAATTTTCATCACTTTAGTTTTCTCTCTGTTTATAACCAAACCTACTCTACTACCAGTCTCGTCAACAGCTCGAATGAAAGAGTTCATCTCATCAACATCATTTGCCAAAAGGGCTAAATCATCAGCATAATCTAAATCAGAAATTTTCGTATCTCCAGCCCATTTCAGGCCAAAATCTTTCCCTTGAAGTGAATTTCGCATAACATAATCAATAACCATGCTAAAAAGAAAAGGAGACAAAATGCACCCTTGTCGAACACCAGAAGTAATGCTAAACCAATTGCTACAAGCCTTACCAACTCTCACACACGACTCAGTGTTATTATAGAGAGCTTTCATAATGTTAACTAACTTGTCTGGTATACCATATGATCTCACAATCAACCACAGATTATGACGATCAACAGAGTCGAAAGCCTTTTTGAAATCAACAAAGCTAGCAACCAAAGGTTTCTGAAACTCTAAACATTTCTCAAGAATCTGCCTAAGTGAAAATATCTGATCCACACATCCCCTACCACTTCTGAATTCACATTGCTCATCATGCAACTGACTGTCAACCAGATACTTAATTCTATTAAGCACAATCATGGAAAGAACTTTACCTGGAACAGAGAGTAGGCTGATACCCCTATAGTTATCACAAGAACTGCGATCACATTTTTTGAAAATAGGGATAACAATAGCTCTGGTAAAATCCTTAGGAACCATGCCTTTATCATAAAAGAGATTCAGAATTTCAGTCATCCAAGTGGTAACCGAAACATTCCCAGCTCCAAGCATTTCCGTAGTAATTTCATCTACCCCTGGGGATTTATGAAGTTTAAGTTTAGAAACAGCCAAAATAACTTCTGATTGTGTTATAGGGCCAACATTAAAGCCACCAATGCATCTATCATCATTGCAAACAATGGGAGTAGAACTAACTACATTGTTTAGAACATCACTGAAATGCTCAGCCCACCTAGCCATGACAGAATCCTCCCCTTCTATAACCTTACCTTGTTTATCCTTCAATCCTTGTATGCCTGTCCGTTTTCTACCACACAAAACATTAACTATCTGGTACAGCTCTCTGCTGTTGTGCTGTCTAACTACTTCCTCGGCTTTGTCAGCCAAACCATTAAGCCAAAGATTCTTATCAGCAGCTAACTGATCCTTTACAAGTTTATTAAGGTCTCTGTAATGCTTTCTATTAGGACTAGTAGGGTATTGATTAAGTGCATTCCTGCAGTTCTTTCTTTCCGAAATAAGCTCAAGTGCCTTATCACTCAGATAATTTTGCCTCTTCTGCTACTTTTTTCCTAAAAGAGTACTATTAGTGTCCAAAAAAGCCTGTTTAAAATGATCCCATTCTTCCTCAACTTCAGTAGTAAGCAAACCATGACTGTCATAATGACTAAGTAACCTATCATGGTAAGCTTTGGCTATAACTGGATCTTTCAGAGCTTCAGTATTAAAAGTGAATTTTTTAACCCTAGCACAATACTTTTTAAGTTTAAGTTGCAACACACTTTTAACAAGGTAATGGTCAGATCCAATTTCAGCTCCCCTATATGCCCTGGTATTCCTAACAGAACTAGCCCATTTGCTGTCAATTAATATGTAATCAATCATATTCTTATGCAGCCCATCAGGTGAAACCCATGTGTATTTATGTATGTTGCGGTATTTGTAATAAGTGTTAGTTATTCTGAATCCATTGAGTTTACTTACCTGTAGGAGACGTTGCCCATTGCCATTGCAGCTACCAATACCAAAAGGGCCTATTACTCCTCCCCAAAGGTCAGAGTCAGTACCAACTTTGGCATTGAAGTCACCAAGAACAAAACCCTTTCATATCATGCAGTAAACCCGTGTTTAAGCAGTTAAGAATTCTAAATAAATATTTAATTAGTGGAGCTAAATTATTATTAACCAAACTAATTTTAATATCTTCATTCAGATCATGCCAAGGAATTCCTACTACAACATTCATGTTTCTATACCACAGAATGTCTGAAAAAATTGGAACCATATGTTTCCTCAATAATATAGTTATGCTTCACAGTATTCAAAGAGGAAAACACTCTCCAAGCTAATTTCAAAGTACTAGGCCTGCATGTGGAACTGCTTTTCTGAAATTACTTCTTAATATGCTGTCAGTCTTAAACCAATTCATTTACATTAAAGTGAACTGTGATTAAATCTACTACACAAGGTTAAAACAAACAAGCATGTCTGGTAAAAATTCCCAAAAGCAGCTATTTGTAATTATTATAACATAACTTTCAAAAATTTTGTAGCTTTCTCAGTGATAACTCAAAACTTTTATAAAGAAACTATGTAACCCTCCAATCTCAATTTTACCTTTTAAGACAAAATGAACAAGGAATAAGATCACTTATGTTAAAGACAAGCAACCTTTTAAAAGATGGATCACAAATTCATGTAATTCATAATTCAGTCAACATCACTAAACAATTTTAAATTATTTGTTAGGATATTAAAACATAATTAATAAACTCAGACAGAATATCAGTCTAATATAATAGTTTTAATAAGTTTTGGCAAGCCACTAACTTCTGCTGGTCATAAGTAGAAATGGGATAATTAGACAAACAGCACTTGGCAAACCACGGGTTACTTATCCTTTGTATAATGGTCATGCAAGATTCATGGAAAATTTGTTCAATAGCAGAAAGTGATACAAAATTTTTAACACTTATGCAAGTGGAAAGATATTCAAATACCAATTTCTATTACTTTTGGCTTCAGCTGCAATCATCTCCTGACATACTGACCACCCTCTTTATACTCGTGTCATGCTGTTTCAAAGATGTTTTAGAATGCTCTTAGCCTCACCTTCAAGTTTCACATCCAGCCACTTCATTTACAATCCGAATCTGCCATAACTGTTTCATTTTGCAAAGTGATAGAACATAACAAATTATTTTAGAAAGTACGTTTCCACTTCAACAGAAATTTTTAAAGGCTAACCACTAGTGCATTATGCTTTTAGCAACAAAAAACACTAACATTGGTGAAACTTTTATTTAACAATTCCTATTACATGAAACATTGTACAAAGAACCTCTGTGATAATTACTAACATTTTCCCAATAATTCCACACCAATACAAGCATCATTGAAGAGATGAGGGTGGCCAGCCAAGAAAACAGGGGGAAGGGAGGAAATACCAAAAAAAAAAAAATTGTAAATTAAGCTGCAATTTAATACATTAAGATACTTACATATTTGTTTGAATGCAAAAGCCAGAGAAAGGTTGCAACAAAATAATACAGACAAACTGTCACCACCTCAAAAGCAAGTATTTTTGCATAAAATTATACAATACACTGAAATGTTTCCAAATTATTTTATATAAAATTTCCTTTTCAAATATTGATGTGTTTTTTTTTTTATCAAAAAACAGGTTGTAGTTACACCAGTGTTTAAACAGATGTCATTAATAATCTCTTCCAAAGAGCCCATTTGAAGGAAAAGGCAGGTCTTCAGGTTTTAGTAATCTCTTTTTTACTAATATTCAAGAGAACAGCACAAATGGCTGGACTCGGTACACCTGGTGAGTCCTGAAGATAATGACATTCACTCTGATGTCCCACAGAGTTATTTACTTTACAATTATTGTATCATGTCCCATTCGGTCAAGTCTGTGTTAATATAATTTTAAGATTTCAAATCAGATCAGCAACATTCATAGGCATTTCTTCTATCTGTGTGTTGTAAAAATGCTCAATATCTCTCAGAGTACGTTTGTCATCCTCTGTCACAAAATTAATAGCTACTCCTTTACGTCCAAATCGACCTCCTCTTCCGATCCTAAATAAGATAAATAACATGTTTTATTTACATTGTACACAAAACAAAAATATATATATCTAAAATCAACTTTCTTTTTAAAATGTGACAAATCAGTACCTTTCAGTAGATCAGCCAGAGCCTTGCAAAACCCAACTAAAACTAGCATAGAATTATTTTACATTCAGCCCATCAATAAATCTAGGTATTTGCCAAATTGGACTGGCAATAGTTACAGATTCTGGGAACATAAAGGGGAGATATTAAGAATTCAATAACATAACCAGTAGTGATTATATGTCATATATCACATTTATCGACATATACTGGATTATGTATATTAATTTATTAATCTTTCTATTGCAGTTTACGAAGCAATCGAAAACAAAGCAGTGAAATTCAAAATCACACTTTTGTAACCTTCCCCTCAAACTACACAAATTTTATTTCACTTCCTCTCTTCTCCATGCACAATATCTTGCTCATCATTGTAGTCATTTTAGTCTGTCATCCAATTTATATTATCTACAAATATTTCATTTGAAAGTTCTACACACATAATAAAAATGCATAAGTTTTCATTTTTTTATTAAAAAAAGGGTTTAACTTATAAAGGATTCCTTTATGGAAAACTACCGAAGAACAAATTTTAAAACAATTTTTAGAGTTGGGCTAATTTTCAACTAACATGATTTCTACATTGCTTCTCTCAAATTATTTACATTATATTTACAACATAAGACAACTTGGATGCTTTCCTTGTCTTACCTATCTCTCACCTGTCTTGTTCACAATTTCAGAACTTCCAAAAAGGTTTTTTGCATTTACCTATACAAACTATTATTTAAATAGCTATAACACAAAACATCTGTGCAAACAAAGAACATTTAAATTTTTTCTGGCTATGACAATGTACACATACACAAATTCACTCTGATTAGTTATAACCTAACCTATTTGAGTAAAAGCACTTATATACATAGTTTAGTCATCTTATTATCATTACCCAACAACAGTCTTCATAACAATCAATTTTCAACCTTTAATAGTCAGCAATCACCTATATGGCAATGTATGAAAACTGTATTTAGTTTTTTTGCTTCTACTTTCTTTTTTCTAAAAATGAGTTACATTTATGAAATATACATAAGAGAAAAAAAAGTATTAATCAAAGTATAGTTAAAATAAAGGAACAAAACAAAAAATGTTAAATTAGGAGTGTTAGTCAAGTATTGGGTGTAATTTTACTAAAAATCCCCCCCCCCCCCTCAGAATTAACATCTAAAAAAAATATGGACATTTTGAATTTGCATATAAGAAATACACACAGATCAGGTCATTATATCTAGTTTGTATATTACTTGAGTTTGCTATTAGGAAAAGTAGATGCTAATGAGGAGCAATAGGGAAGCTACAGTTCACAAGTGTCAAAATGAAACTGGAGCAGTTATATGATGGGTTTGGCTGTTTTCCCTCTTAGCAGCACTTTTATTTGCACACAAGGGCTAAATTGTCAGGTCACAAGGACAACCATTAGAAGATAGTCTCCCATCAAGGCCATACAAACTTATTCTTTAACAAGCACAGGGCCACAGCCTTATGTCCCACCCTATAGATTAGCAGACTTTCCAAGCCCATTGGTCTCCCTTATTAACTAAGGGGGACCTTACCTACTGACATGGTGGGGAGTTTTCTGTAAATCTCAATGGTAGTGCAGCTGAGGCTCGAAACTAGGAACTGCAGATGAGACTGGTACACTACATTAGACAGTTGAATTAAGCCACTCATCAGATGCATTAAATTTGAATAAGCACAGAAAGTAAGAAGATATGCTAATCACACAATTATTATTATAGAGATATTGACTTTTTGCTTAAAGGTTAAAATTTATGAAATGTAGTACAACTTTAGACAGTGCAATGAATTTAAAAATAGCATCTCTTTTAATCTTTACCATGACAAGTAACCATTTTCAAAAATCCCTACAAATAAAGTACAACATGTTTTCTACATTAATATATCATTTTTATCTACACTGCTCGACACTTGTCTAGTTTGTGGATTTGTCAAAACAGTTGTTCCACCATATCTTTTGGGTTGGGTTGTTTTACCTCTGAGCGGCACTTTTTTGCACACCATGGGCTAAATGGCCAGGTCACATGGACCCCGAAGGCTCAGAGAAGGTTGGGGGAGGGGACCCACTGGAACAGCTGTTGGGAGACAGATGGTAGCCTCCCGTCAAGGCCATCCAGCATATTCTTTAACATGCACATGGTATGGCTCTCCCGCACATGGGGCCACGGCTTAACGTCCCATGCGACGGACCGCGCCTTTCCAAGCCCATCAGTGTCCCCTACTGACTGTGGGCAGGGTGGGGAATTTTGCGGAGACAAATCTCAACACTGACCCAGCTGGGACTTGAACCTGGGAACTACAGATTACAAGCCTGGCACGCTACCGATAAGGTTTTGAAGAAATTATGCAGTATTTCGTAATAGGTATTGATACTTTTGACTGACAGACTTAACAATGAATACCTTTCACTTACCTGTGAATATAGTTTTCTCTATTAGTAGGTAAATCATAGTTTATAACTAGGGAGACCTGTTGTACATCTATACCTCTTGCTAACAAGTCAGTAGTAATTAAGACACGGCTAGAGCCAGAACGGAATTCTCGCATAATCACATCACGCTCTTTCTGGTCCATATCACCATGCTAAAAAAAAACAAATTAAAGTTTTAAAAATACATCTGAAAAGATCAGGACTTTATGTCAAACCTTTTTTAAATGCCACTATACTACATTACTACAAACATCAGTTTAACATTTATGTCTTGTGCAGAGAGTGCCACTGCATACAGTAATGCTCTTCAAAATATGGAAAGAAAACCCGATTTCAAAATTTATGGGATTTTTCTTTCTTGCATTAAACCTAACATTCCATTAAAAATAATTACCTGTATCATTCCTATGCCATCCCATGGCTGAGTGATTAACACGTTTGGCTACTGATCAAAGGGACTTGGGTTTGCGCTCTGGGTAAGGCATGGACGTTTGTGTTGTTCTTCCGCTGAGGTCTTGCCTTCCTCACAAACCTTCTATTATGGCATATTAAACCGACAGTCTCCTGTCAGACCTCTGTGGCAAGCAGCTGCTTGAGGGGGTAATTTTTCTTTTTCTTTATCATTCCTATGCACAAAATGACACTCAAACATTCCAGGTCACTCAATATCAAATTTCATTGCTATTAGACTTGAATGCAAAGCATTTTAGAATATTAAACCTATGCCTTTACATAAAGGCTGTTTTACCTCTGAGGGGCACTTTTTTTGCACACAATGGACTAAATTGGCAGGTCACAAAGACCCTGAAAATGTTGGGGGAGGGGACCCAATGCAACAGCTGTTGTGAGACAGATGGTAGCCTCCCAGCAAGGCGATCCTGCGTGTTCTTTAATGTGCATAGGGTATGGCTCTTCTGTACAAAGGGCCATGGCTCAATACCCCATCCAACGGATGTCAGCCTTTCCAAGCCCATCTATGTTCCCTACTCACAGTAAGCAGGGTGGGAGTTTTGCGAAGATAAATCTCAATGCTGGCCCAGCTGGGACTTGAACCTGGGAACTGCAGATTACGAGCCTGGCATACACTGACTGAGCTACCCCTGCCCCTTTTGCATAAAGCACTTAATAATTACCACTATAAAATATTTGAAATTTTATTTTTCAGGTAAGCAAAAGTTTTTAAGGGTAAAATGAAACCATACTTAAAAAGTGAATAAAGATATTTTATTCAGGAAAGTAAGCGCCAATACAATCTATAACCTTTTCCCAATTAAGTGCAAGTTTGCAGTAGAACTGACAATCTTTAGAAGTGAAGGAAGTAGCCAACTCCATTTCCAGTGCTTCTTGGTTTCAAAATTGTTGGTTGTGCATATGATTGTCCAGCACCCAGAAAAGATGGTAGTCTGATCGTGATGTCTGGAGAATGTGGAGGGTAGGGTAGCATAAAGCACTTAATAATTACCACTATAAAATATTTGAAATTTCATTTTTCAGGTAAGCAAAAGTTTTTAAGGGTTAAATGAAACCATACTTAAAAAGTGAATAAAGATATTTTATTCAGGAAAGTAAGCGCCAATACAATCTATAACCTTTTCCCAATTAAGTGCAAGTTTGCAGTAGAACTGACAATCTTTAGAAGTGAAGGAAGTAGCCAACTCCATTTCCAGTGCTTCTTGGTTTCAAAATTGTTGGTTGTGCATATGATTGTCCAGCACCCAGAAAAGATGGTAGTCTGATCGTGATGTCTGGAGAATGTGGAGGGTAGGGTAGAATTTCCCAACCAAGGCCGTGGAGTCTTGTCTCAGGTTACTCGCGGTGTATGAGAGCAAGTATTGTCCTGAAGGACCACAATGCCTTTGCGACAAACAAGTGCAGGCTGTTTTTGGAGCAGTGCATCTGCAACCTATTATAACTGTACAGAGTAGATGTCTGCAGTAATTGTTTGACCAGTAGCCAGAAGCTCATAATGGATGATACCAGCACTAATGCACCAGATACAAAATTTTCTGTTGGTGGATCCTGGATCGTGTGTGCAGTACAGGTTCACTAGATGACAACCAATGATAATAGACAATTCATTTTTCATCGCAATCAACCTGTCCAAAAGTGGCTCATACTTATCGTGTGAAAGCTGTGATGAGCAGTTGTAAGCTATGGAGTTTGTTGTTGGCAATCGGTTCATGTAAAACCCATTTGCTTGGCTTCCAGACTTTTCCTAGGTGGTGCAAATGCAAACAAATGATTTCATCGCTTACACGGACCCTTTCTGCAAGCTCTTGGGATGTTTTGACATGTCAGTGACAGCTGGTCTTCCCTCATTGGGTGCATCTTCAAGTGTTGTATCACCTGACAAATTTTCTGAACCAATTTTGGGCTGTCCACTTGGCTCACTGTGTTCTCTCCAAATGCCATATATATCTTGCAGGCTGCTTGCACCACTTTCGTTTAAGTTCCCAGTTTAAACTCATAGTAAGCACTCTTGAATAACTGTATTCAACGCAGACATTGTCACCCTTCTCAATTTCACTGAACTGCTTTTCATGCATACTAAACATCAACTGACTCAGAATGGCCACGTCTTTTGACTGTGTATTGACACATGCATACCTCTTACATACTTTTCATTGAAAAACTTATTGGTTAACCTGATATTTAGAAAGGATCTTAAACCTCAAAAATCAGAAATATCTGCTGGTTTGTACTTTTTTTATGCATATGTGAATGCTTAACACAAAGATATACTGCATAATTAGATTAATTACTCTTCTAGTTTGGGTGCAATTGTGCAATTAGAACAGTCTATAAAGTAGACCCAGTGACTTTTTACATTGGGACATTTGGATGTAAGAATACTTTGGATACATACAACTATATATTGGATATCTACATTATAGACTATTAGATTTCACTTTTATGAACTGATAAATTATTTCAGACATTCCATGACATCACCAAGGCACTTTTGAAGTGCTATCAAAGACTAGACTTGTTGATTAAGGCATTTTGAACTTATCGCATAATATATATATATAAAGGAGATAAATACACAGTCATATCAGAATAATATGACCAGCCACGGAATCACAGTGTACCCACCTGGGGCATCACAGAGTGCACATGACAAGGTCGACCACATGGAGATATAAGCAGCCGGCCAGGACAGATGAGCCATAGAGCATAACATGAGCACAATGGGAAGAGGTATTTCTTTGACAGACATTAAAAAGGAAATGATCATTGGCTACCACGCCAAGGGTGGAAGCATCTCGGAAACAGCTGACTTCGTGGGCTGTTCGCAAGGTGTTGTAGTAAGGGTGTACCAATAATGGACCGCTGGCACACTGAGTACCTCCAGAAGTCATAACTGTGGAGCCCCAAAGGTGAAGTTGGTATGGACACAAGTCACAGAGGTCAGCTGGCAGTTTTTGGCACTTATCCAGAATTTCTCACTGCAATAACTATCTGCACTTCTTTGTGATGTCACATTGTAAACAAATTAAGGTCAGGAAATTGCTATTTTTAACCAAAATTTCTGCCGAAATTTTAGAATTAAACTTTTTTGTAGCAGTTATGCAGCTTCACAATAAAGTGACTTTCTCAAATTCAGTGCTTCAATTAATCTTAATGCTTTCAAACTTTTTTTTTTTTAAATTTCATAGTTCTTTATCATTTTTCCGATATATGTTTAATTTTTTATTAAAATTATCTAGTTTTTAGGGCAAAATTATTTTTTATGACACTGCTTTACGTAGATTTAGAGTTTGCCAATCGTCAAAAGTCTAAGAATATGTATTATATGCATGACTAAATAATTTTGAAAAAATGAAAGATTTGTGCAATAATCAAAATATAGAAAAACGGGAAAAAAATATTTTTTTGAAATTTTACTAAAGATAACATGGGAAAATACAGTAAAATTTTGCAATGTTTTAAAAACAATACTTAAAAAATATAACCTCCATTTTTTTTTCTTCTTCAAATTTTTTACATTTTATTAAGCACAATTAAATGCTCTTTTGGCACATAATATGACATTTCCGTTCATTAATTGCTTGCTTCAGGATGAGGTTCTAAAGTTGTTTATTTTATTTTCTGAAAACAGTTTAAAATAAATCTGGCCACTTCAGTTTCAGAAACCCAAACTGTAGGGGTTAAATGAGTGCAGCTGTCTTGTGTGTGGCACGGATTAAGAACAGATGTAGTTGAATTTGGCAGATGTCAGTAAGCAAAGTGAAATGGCGTAAGTTTAACAGCAGAGTTGCAAGGTCAATTTCATTTTTCGCACTGATTACTTGGTGACTATCACGAGACAGATGACTTCAATGTGATAATTCCACAACTTTTAAATATAGCTCTGAAATAGTTAATCTCATTGGTGAAAGTAGATTTCATTTCTTACTGGTATGCTTCGAAGCATAGCTGTGTGTGGAAAATCACACAAGTCATCTTACAGGGGTAATAATGTGAAGTGCATGGTAATTAAAAAATTACAGTGCCCAGTATTTCTCTCTATATTTTACAAAAAAGAGTGATTTAGGAAGTTTTTTAATGTGAAATAGATATACCTGAATACTTGCTAATTCCATTGTTTCTTGGTTTTTGGCTTTAGTGAAAAAAATAAAAACTAATACTTAGAACTAGGATTGCTATGTAATATAATGTTTTAAAACTGATTTTAGTTCTTAAAATTTAAAGCAAATTTTTCAGAAAGAAAAATCTTTAAAATGCAATGGACAAGTGTATATAACTGTTTCTCTTTTTTTAATTATTTATTTAGCAAGTTTTAAAAACAGATTTTCATTTGTCTTACCGAGACATTTTTTTTGGTGCCAATTAATCGCGGTAAGCAGACACCCACTGCGTTAGATTTTGTATTATGCTACCACAGTACATAATGTAAGATTACTGATCGGTAAAATTGATTTTTTTTTAATTACATAAATTAACTTTAACAAAAAAAAAATACCAAATTTTACTTATCAACTCTTTCCTCAACTTTCAATTCATTACTTAAATTTGTCAAGGCCAGTGCCCAATCACCCCCATTAAACTGCCTTCCATTATTCTCAACTGAGCAAAACAAAAATTATTTACAAAAATATATTTAGAAAACGAAAGCAGAAAAAATTAATATATATGATCTTACAACAGATCGTATAAAAGATCAAGTAAGAATTTGAAAACCTCAAATCCGTTTTACCAGTTCTGCTCTGCCTCTGGTGGTAATTAAGACCGAACCCAGACAGCTACGGTGGATGTCACCTTTCATTGTCTGTGAACACTTAGCAACTCCCTGAGAGACAGCTTTGGTTGGAGTTTCAACAAAGTTTGTTTTTTGTAAACCCCTTAGTTTCAACTAAAATATTAAATTGCAATAGTGTAATTAAAATTTGGAGAATTTTCTGCAAAAGAACTGATTTGCCCTTTTCATTAAATGCTCAGGTAAAGGAACATTAAAGTGTAATAGAAATCATTAATTGGACCATTACAGTAAAATGGTCTTATGCCATACCGGCCTACTTTCATCACTGGTTATGATCTGAAAGTGTATCTCTTCCTAGTTCCTATGATTACAAGACTGAACTCTTGGTTCCAATCAGTGATTTACTGAAATACTTACCTCAAACCTATTTTACATTCTAAAAAATTGGGAACTCAAGAACTCCAGTACAGCACTTTTCATAAAAACATTCAAGACTTTGACTTGTCACTCTGAAGAGCTGAGCTATTCAGGCTTGAGAATAGGAGTAACTGCTGTGATCAGAAATAAGCATCATTAAAAATTATGCTTACAGAAGCTTAAAAGAAAAGCTGATCATTCAGGAAAACAGGAAGTAGTCAACTAATGACTGTTATAAAGAAATCTGAAATTCATTTAACCTCTTCATTGCTGGTGGTGATATTTCCCCTTTACTGAGAGGTACAAATAACGTTCTATTGCTCCTCACTTGCAATAAAACTGACAAAGTAGATAGCTATCAATATTTTCAGAGCAAATTAATTAAGCAAATCAAAGTAGGTGAAAAGTAGTTGTACTTCAACTACTTTTGGCCATGTAATGCAGGTACCCTGAATCTGTTCAAGCAGCCCTTCAATCAATATGGATCGACCAGGTCAGCTGGGACAGTATGCCTCCCCCTTCTTTATGTACCTAAAAGAGCAGGGAAGGTCACACCTTACCTACATTCCACAAGAATTAGCTCTGCCATGCTAATTGCACAAGCAGAGATGGACAGGCCTGATAGCTAGGGCAGAAGGGATAAAAGGAAAACCCATCTGGGTAGAGGGATGGCAGTCCTATGTACGGGTGCCAGGTGTAATTTTATAAAAGGTGGAAGTAACGAGAAACCTGTGCAGAGAATAGTAATCTCTGGCAGGGTAACTGCTTATATACATAAACCGAAGGAATAAATCATTTTGTTATTGTATTTAAGTAAAGTGGTTTGAGTCTGATTTAACCAAGGTACTAAAAGCAGTAATATATCGTCAATTTAGTCTAAAATGTGTATATGCTGCCCCATGTCTGATACTGCAACCATTCAGCAATTGAGTTTACAACAAATACGTCTATATAACGTTGTCATAACCTAATCATCAAAGGAATGACTGACAGTACAATTGAAACATGCACAATGTTTGCTTACCATCTGTAACATGAATATTTCTGATGAAATTTTGCACATTATCTGTACTTACAAAAATAAAGCTAACATTTCTTGAAGTAATTTTGCTTATTTATATTTCCACTGATGTGAAATTTTGAGATAAAAATGCTACATAAATGAAAAATTTCAGAACCTGCAAATTGTCATTTTTATTTGCAAAAAAATAAATAAATAAATAAACAAACCTACAATCAGACATGGATCACATGGTCTCGACAAATACATTCAGTTTTCGTTTTACCATATTCACTACTTATTTATAAATGGCTTTTTGTAATTGGCCTTTGAATAAATAAAATATTTAGTGGAATCTTAATCTACATCCTTTTAAAACAGCTTGAACATTAGAGGATTAAATCCAATAAAATCATAGTTTTACACCCTATCTGTATGGCTACATCCAAATATAGTAAAAGGTTTATTATAACAGTGATCAGAACCAAGTGACATCCAGAAAGAATTAACAGATTACCTATCAATTCTATACATTCCTCTTTCAGCCATACTGCAAAAAAAAAGATCTGCTGACAACAGGAGAACCCTATTAAATCAGCAAAACCAACTCTTCACAGCAACACTGCAAAAGAACAGTGAAAGGCTGAATATGATTTAAGGAATGATGTTCAGAGAATGGATTAAATTTGCATCATTTCACTGCTGTCTATGAGACAAAAAACGCATGAATGAAACCAGTTGCAATCTATGGGAAAATGAAATACCTGAAGTTTAAATACAACCTTCCCAATTTTTTTTTTCACTTACGAAGGTCTAAATCTGTTAATGCAGTTGATTATATATATATGACCTGCAGTCTACTTTAACAATTTTCACACTGATGTAGGCATTTATTATAGCAGTTGGCCAACTGGAAGGCACTGCAATAAAGTTATGTGCATCCCCCCCCCCATTACATCTGTAGCAGCCTCTTGCAGAATGATACTCATACTTCATATCTTATTTTATTTCAATCTCATTACTTTCTTGCTACACTACATAGGTTCAAACCTATTAACACTAAAATAATCACAATTACAGTTAAACCTTCCATCCTTATAACTATTTCTTTTCCATTTAATTCAAAAGCTATTTTTAAAACCAATCAATAATAAATACAGTAAAAAGTTCATTATAAGCAGTGATCAGAACCAAGTGACATCCAGAAAGAATTAACAGATTACCTATCAATTCTATACATTCCTCTTTCAGCCATACTGCAAAAAAAAAGATCTGCTGACAACAGGAGAACCCTATTAAACAGCAAAACCAACTCTTCACAGCAACACTGCAAAAGAACAGTGAAAGGCTGAATATGATTTAAGGAATGATGCTCAGAGAATGGATTAAATTTGCATCATTTCACTGCTGTCTATGAGACTAAAAAAAGACATGAATAAAAACAGTCACAATCTGTGGGAAAATGAAATACCTAAAGTTTAAATACAACCTTCCCAATTTTTTTTTTCACTTACAAAGATATAAATCTGTTAATGCAGTTGGTTATTATATATATGACTTGCAGTCTACTTTATAACAATTTTTATGCTGATGTAGCATTTATTTTAGCAGTTGCCAACTGGAAGGCACTACTGCAATAAAGTTATGTGCATGAACCCCCCCCCCCTCCCCTCAATGCATTTGTAGTGGCCTCTCGCAGAATGATTATCATACTTCATACTTTATTTTATTTCAATCTCAATACTTTCTTGCTACGCTACATAGGTTCAAACCTATTAACACTAAAACCCACTAAAATAATCACAATTACAGTTAAACTCTTCCATCCTTATAACTATTTCTTTTCCATTTAATTCAAAAGCTATTTTTAAAACCAATCAATAATAAATACAGTAAAAGGTTCATTATAAGCAGTGATCAGAACCAAGTGACATCCAGAAAGAATTAACAGATTACCTATCAATTCTATACATTCCTCTTTCAGCCATACTGCAAAAAAAAAAGACCTGCTGACAACAGGAGAACCCTATTAAACAGCAAAACCAACTCTTCACAGCAACACTGCAACAGAACAGTGAAAGGCTGAATATGATTTAAGGAATGATGTTCAGAGAATGGATTAAATTTGCATCATTTCACTGCTATCTATGGAACTAAAAAAATTAAGACATGAATAAAACAAGTCACAATCTATGGGAAAATGACACACCTGAAGTTTAAAAGCAAGCCTCCCAATATATTTTTTTTTCACTTACAAATGGTCTAAAACTGTTAATGCAGTTGGTTATTACATATATGACCTGCAGTTGTCATAGTACTGGAAGACACAATAATAATCCAGTTGGCCAACTGCTATGACAAATGCTTACGTCAGCATGAAAATTGTTAAAAAGTAGACTGCAGGTCACATATAAAATAACTAACTGCATTAACAGATTTAGACTATTTGTAAGTGTAAGACATGACAATAATATAAACTGAAAGCATGGCGATAAAGTTATGTGCATAAGTCCCCCACCCCCATTGCATCTGTAGTGACCTCCATCAGAATGCTCATACTGTATATCTTATTTTATTTGAATCTCATTATTTTTTTGCTACATTATGTATGATCAAACCTAACTACAACTACCTGACAAACTACTGAAATAATCACAATTATAGTTAAGCCTTCCATCTTTGTAACTAATTCTTTCCCCTTTAAATTTAAACCCAATCAATAATATAGTAAAAGGTTTATTATAAGCAGTGATCAAAACCAAGTGACATCCAGAAAGAATTAACAGATTACCTATCAATTCTTCTTTCCTCTTTCAACCATACTGAAAAAAAAAAACTTGACATAATTCAAGAATAGTTATTTCTTGAATTATAGGTCAACAGGTAAGGTAATCTCTGAATTTACTATTGATTGATTCTTGCATTAATAACATTTTAGTGTTAGTGACTTCCTTACTTGACATTATATATTGAGCAATATTGGATAGCTGCCTTCCCTTATCATAGATAGTGCCATGAGCAACAAGGTCAGTGAAATCTAAGTCACAACTAAGTGCATAAATAACATAACTGGTGATAGTTTAGTGGTTAGACCTGACATGTAACTGGGAAGTATTGGTTCAAATCCCACTCATTGGTGAAACTCAATTTTCCCACAAAATTATTTCTAGATATTTTTAAAAATTTCCCTTTACTTCAGCAAAGAAAATATTAAGACACAGAACAGAAAAGCATTCATAATTCAATATATCCTCGTACTTCTAACTAAATACATTTCGTCAGCATTTTCAATTGAAATTTGAGTAACAGTTTTTAAGAGCAAATGAGGAACTACTACATATACTAACACTGTTCAAATCTTTTTACTGCCTAAAAACATCCAAGTTCAATAACACTGAAAGGTCTCACTAGAGCATAAAAATAGGGGGTAAAATTAGATTACTCCTCAAGTATTAGAAAGCACATTTATTCATTTTCAAAATTAGGTTCCTTTCTCTTCCATTATTGTTCAAAATTAAATGATCTTTATACTTTAATTGAAAACTTTTTAACATTAAAGAAAAACTATGCTCACCAATGCTGAAACAGTGAAGTCTCTACTGTGCATTTTTTCCATAAGCCAATCAACTTTCCGCCTCGTGTTGCAAAATATGACTGCTTGAGTGATAGTTAAAGTTTCATACAGATCACATAGTGTATCCAATTTCCAATCCTAACAAAAGAAAACATGCTATATTATTGTAAACAAAAACAATTAAAGCAAATTTTAAATAACAAAAACACTACTTTGGTTTAGGTCAGTGGTTCTCAAACTGCAAGTTACAAGAAGTTTGGAAGGGGTTATAAAGCTTAGATAGGTTTCTATTTGATAGTATTTTTGATGAATTTTTTCTATATTATATGAATGTTTATATAAAAAGTATTGACAAATGTATTATGTCAAATGCAAAAAATTTCATTTTGTTGCATTTTATCTATCTCTAAGTATGATAGCCAATCCAAAAGTTTATAATGCACATAAATAGTATTACAACTGTTCCTTGACTAGAGGTACTGTATAGTTAGAGGCTGGCCATCTCAGTGATTCAGTGCCATTGGTTGATTAAGTCACGTGGTTTATGGGCGCCATGTTTTGTTGTACCTATGAATTAGTGTGTGTACCAAGTTAAAACTTCTCATTTGTTATAGATATATACATTTCTACACTTTTTTTGTCTGTAAAGGCTGTCATATTTTATTAATGCCTCACTATGCTGCATTTGGGTGTAAAAATTTCATTTAAAGAAATAAATTGATATTTTTTCCCCAGAAACTCCATCAGAAGACAGCAATCGGCTGCAAAAGTGAAATGAGCTAACTGAAAACCAACAAATAATTTCTTTTAAAGTTCGTTTGAAAAACAAGCTAATGTTTTCACTTTGTCGTCTGCCTATGCCAATATTTGTTTGTCTGTCTGTCTGTCTCTGTTAACTGTTGTCTGTCCATCTATAGACATCCATTTTTTTTACTTTTTGGAGCTAAATGAAAAATTCTTTTTGGGTTGGATAGGTGTCGAACAAATATTGCGATTCGCAATTTTGAAAATTTTCAATGGCTTTAATAGCAGCACCCTTTAGCGATGGGAAAAGATGGAAAATGCTAAAATTTCAAACGAATATTACAAACTATTTACACTGGAAATCTGAAATTTTCGTAGTAGAGTATTATTGTCAGAAGGTTTACAATGGCAACAAGGCTTTGCTGTCTTAGCCAATAGGGGGTGGGAAAATGAAACTTTTTTTCAAAAAGATAAACAAAATATTAATGATTTAAACAATATTTGATAATCTCAGTGTTACCTGTAGCTGTTCAAATGTCTATAAATCAATAAATGGTTTTCGTGAAAAAGCCGGCGTTAGTTCAACAGGTTAGAATACTCGGACATGTTTCTGGAGAGTGCGGGTTCGAATCTCCTATGTCAGAGAATTTTTTTTCCACAAAAATATTAATATTTACATCTTTCGAATCCTCATCAGTGGAATTTCCAGTGTTAGAGAGTGTTAAAGGCAGTATATAAAAACTCGAAAGGCAACCTCAAGCGGCAGAAAAAAATCTGGAAAACACCAAATCTTTAATAAATATTGCAAACAATCTATTTTTTGCTACAAACTTAAATTTTTGGTCATAGAATGTAATAGTTAAGTGGTTTACCCTAATAGTAATGATTTGTCCCATTGGTAAAATGCAACTTTTCTGCTTTAAGAGATAAATGAAAAACTTTTTTGCACATTACAGGTACTAATAAAATATTAATAGTTTATTTTCTCAATTATACAGTTCAAATTTCCACTGTCAGAGGGTACTGAAAGTGTAAAATAACTAGAAGAACACATATCACCTCTGGCACATATGGGAGTATCATTTTCAAAGAGAATGAAGTTCTTCCTTTGCTTGCTTTTTTACTCCTTAAAAGTTTTAATTATGGATGTTCGTGTTGTTTTTCTCCTGAGGTCCCACCATCCTCATGGACCTTCTACTATGGCATATGAATTGACAGGCTCCTGTCAAACCTCTGTACAAGCAGCTGCTTGAGGGAGTATTTATTTTATAATGTATGTTGAGGGAAATGCACATAGCAGTATTTTATTACTAATTATAAAACATAAAAAGCATTTGTCATTTAGTTCTTAAATTTAATAATTGCTTTTCTCTCACTCCTCTGAAAATAATGATCAGATCATTGCTATCAGTGGAATTTCTGCCATAACAGAACTCTACAAGCCGAAATTTCTATCATAAACAGATCACTTGAAACAGTCGTTAAAAGTTTTGCAGTTTTGATATTTAGTGATCTCTAATAATATAAATTAAAACTACCTTTGAAAATGCAAATTGCATTTTCATTAGTAACCAACTAAAAAAAAAAGTTTTCCAATTATCTCTTAAAACAAAACCATTCCGTTTCTTACCTATCTTGGGCTTAGGGTCAACTCATTGTAGTCAAAGGAATTTTCAAGACTGTCAAATTCCACCACTAAAATTTCAAATTTCTAGCCTAACTACATTGTTTACAATGTTCGTTTTAAATTTTGGGATTTTTCGATTTTTTTTCCCCACTGTTAAGAGGGTGCAATTATAGCTTTTGGGAAATTCGCAAAATGAAAATTGTAACATTTCATCACTACCTGTCCAACCCATAAAGAATTTTTAATTTATCTTTAAAAACATACACTTTTCTGTTAAAAGAAAAAAAAGTTGCATTCACCTCCCCCTGGGTTTAAAGGATCAAGTGATTGTTGCCAATGGTAACTTCGTAACCTTTACATTTCAACACCAAAATTTCAAACTTCTAATATAACTACATCGTTTGGAATATTCATTTGATACTTTGGAATCTTCAACTTTTTCCACCATTAGAGGCACAGTTATAATTTTTGGGAGATTCAAAAAATGCAAATCGTAATATATCATTAATATCTAACACAAAACGAATTTTTTATTTTTCTGTATAACAAAAAAGTTCAATGTCTGCAGAAAGGTAGACAACAAAGTGAAATTATATCTTCAAAAAAAAAAAGTCCTAAAATTTACTTTTTCTTTTTTAGCCATTTTCTAAAGTACTTCCAATCATGAACACTGAAATCCATATCAAATATTACCCTACCTTTCCCAGAATCCATAAGTACCGTGCAATACCATTCAGCTACGCACGCTAAACAATTCGAGTGACGACAAAACATGGTGTCCAATTTTGAAATGGCCAACCTCTACCTACATTGGGCATCTAATCCTTGACTGATCAGATATGTTTGTAAGGTGATTGGTTATTCTCAGTTGGCAACACTGCTTTGAAAGTTATCACTTTGCACTGCAAATGTAGTGCAAAGCATGGCAGTCAGTTAAACATGGCAAATTAATTAGAAATTGATTAGGTGCAAAGCATGGGTGTAATTCAATTTTTGAAAGCAAGGAATGTGTCTGCAGCAGAAATTCATTATCAGCTGGTTGAGTTTATGGGAATGTTGTGATAAGTTGGCAGAGTGTGGAAAACCCATTCTCCTTCAATTTCAGTTTTAAAACTATGTTGTATGTACTTTTAATCACAAATATTTTTTCATTCTTTGCTGACATACTTATTTTCAATAAGGATATGGAGTAGTGAAAAAATTAACAAATTTGCCAACCCTCTCCCCCCCCCCCTACACACACCAAATAAAAAATATTCCTTTTACAGTAACAAATTTTTCAACACAGTCTGAAAGGGTGCATATCATCTTCCCTATGCTAGGAGACATGCTTGGTGACCTAGGAGGGGTTGTTAGGAACATGGATAAAGATAACTATGTAATGATATGGCACTAATGAACATAGAGAGTGTTGCAGCTATCAGTAACAGGGAGAAGTTCTCATCTCATCTTCAGACTCTTTTAATAACGTTAGTAGTTTATGCACTAGTTCACTTGCAACTTTTTGATGTTTTCAGAGACAAGGACAATCTTAGGTCAATTTTTAAAATGTTTCTTGCAATAAATTAAAAAATGGCCAAGCTTATAGTATTACTAATTATGTGATACCTACATAATTACACTGAACAGATTCATGTAGTGTAGTTCCTCACAGTGGCAATAAATCTATTACGTTGTCATGAAGTGTTGAAATAGCAAGAAACAAAATATTGCTCTAGTTGTTTTATAGAGCTTTCATTTACAAGCATAATCCACCGCATTACATCAACAATGTAAATTTTGCATTGAGCATTTGTTCTATAATAAAATATTAGTATAGTTTTAAAACTTATCAGCAAGCAGTCAGTAGCAATAGTGGCATGTCTCTCAGTCTCTAAGGTGGAGGTCACCAGTTTGATACCCAGTGTAGCTAAACATTTTTTTTTTATCAACTTCGTTTTTGCTTGTTTTCTTTCCCTTGCAAAGCATAAATATTTATGAATAGTCAATGTGGCACAACTTGTTTTTTTTTGGAACTTGAAGACAGAAAACATTTATATCCTTTAAAAAGAAATTGCGAAACTGCTGCCTACACTGCTTTACGTCTATGGAGTCTGAAGTGGAACAGCCCATTGTGCCATGTGTATTAGCAACTATGTTAATTTCTACTAGAAGTTCATAGTGGGACTGAAAACTGACTGCCACTATGCAGCCTATGAGAATGTTGTATCTTTACGTAGTTATATTTATCTATAGTTAAGAATTGAATTTGTGAAAAGCTATTAACACTCCAGGTGCTGAATCAACACAAATATTCGAAATAAACTAAGGTCAACCAGGGACAATTAAACAATGAAATTTGTCAGTCTATGTGATTGTCACACAGCCAGGGTGCATTCCTGTATGATTGGTGAACAGCTAATAGGAAAGGAAACAATCTCACTCAAAATTTCACTGTGGTGACAGCAGGGTTGGGTTTAATGATGCAATGGCAACTAAGGCCATATTGTGCCTTTACAGGCAATTATTGCCTCATCAATACTTAGTTCCCTCTTTGAATATAGGTTGTTCTGAATTTATCTATAATATTAGGGAACACCTGACCTAATTTAGCTGGAGGATCATAGTCAGGTTCACCCTTTTTCAGCCTCACAATGCTGTTGTCACTCAAGTGCAAACATTGCAGCATTAATTTGAACCTAAGGCATGAGTTAAAAAAAAAAAGGGGGGGGGGTCTCTACAACATTCTGCTTGAACCAGTATTCAACCAAAGATTATTTTTGAACAAGACCTGTTGCTAAGACTAGAGCAAAAACAAGTTTCATTTTATCAGCTGATGTGGGTTTTTCACGAAATTCATTTATTCTTGTAGTAGGTTATTTAGCGCTAGTTTGATATTTTTCAAGCAAGGCTGTACCATGCTTGTTAGTTTGCTCAAAAATTTCATCACTGATGAAAAGTTAAAAAAATTCTAATTGTTTTACCAGTTTTGCCCCCCCCCCCCTCCCCAAGGCTACCAGTGAATGTCTTTTTGATAAAAATTAGCTTTCTTCAAGCTTCGCTTTGGAAGTGGCAGGCTCTTCCTCTGAATCACTGCAACTTTCACTGGAGGTGCAATTCATGCAATTCAAATTGATCTTCACCTCCATCTGAATTGAAAAAAGTCATCATTTATCTTGCTTTCAGCATTGGGAAAGCCTTCAAAAGTCATCAGTCTGATTCCCCAAAATATTGCAAAAAAAAAAATCCCAATTATCGCAATGAACTTTTTTCAGTTCATCATTGACGACTTTCAATGATATAGCCATTTCCATATGTATAATATAAAATTCAACAATATTTACATATCAAATAATATCAAAGATAAACTGCTGTGGGTCTGTATTAACCCCTCTGCAAGTGCCTGCAATTGCCTACTTTATGGAGTAATAAATCACTAATGAGAAAGTTATCAATAGACATACATTTGGCAAGGTATAGCTTAGGAAGCAAATATTATTTGAAAAAAGACATTAGCCATGGTAATTCTACAGTATATTAAAATGTCATAGTGTCTCATAAGGTATAATTTAATAGTTTTGCTAAAACCATATTACACTTTTTGGTTCCAGAGTTTTGATAGTGCTAAAAAATGCTTAAATATTTAACAAAATGACTTTCACCATTAGAATGATCTGACATGTAATACACTTACCTCTCTTTCTACTGATATATAGAATTGTTTTATACCTTCCAGTGTTAGCTCTTCTTTTTTAACTAAAATGCGAATTGGTTCCCTCATAAATTTTTTTGTCACTTCCAGTACATCAACAGGCATGGTAGCTGACAATAAAATTACCTAAAAAACAAAATATAGTCAACAAAAATTTAAACATGAAAAATTGGGTTGTTTAAAGAATAATTTTAAAATTGTTTCCCAACCTTTGGGTGGACTCCAGGAAATTACAACAAAAAAAAGATACTATTATTATGCAAAACAACTCAGGTGTAGGTTTCAAGCAGCAGAGGTTGTGAATTAATAAATCCAAAACATAACTTGATACTTTATCATTACATATCCAATAATAAAAATAAATAAAATTTGTCCACGCACCTGTGAGCCATACAAGTCCCAAGCATGCAGATTAACTCTTTCACTCTCCAGAAAATGGGTGCTAGCAAGAGCTTAATTACTACATACTGTTGAATGAGATTTATCTCTTTTCTTTAGTGGATTTAGGGATCTTGAAATTTCCCAATACTTGACTGGCCAGTCCCACATTTCACACACAAGTTTCCTGTGTCTTCTGCATTGTATTAAAAATTCAAACAAATTCAAGTCCCTATCTGTAATAGAATGCAACTTGGAACCATGAACAGGTTTTTTTTCACCATTTTTTAAATGCAGAAAGATTAAAATTTTACATTCATCACTTTTGACCCAACTTGTATGACTACCCAAATACTTTACTGTCCAGTCCAAACTTTCTCTTACAGGTTTCCCCCCTTGCCACTCCATGTTTCTTTAAAAATAAGTCTACCTATAATAGACCTAGAGTTCAAAACAATATTTACTTTTCCACTTCATTTGGGGGAGCAAGTATTAAGGGTACCATTGATTTTCATACATGAAAGCCATAAGCACCTACCTATAATAGAACCAGATTTCGAATCTGGAACAATCTTTTTCATTCTCTTTAGTTTGTCATTTTGATTTCCATCCCCTCATTCTCTTTAGTACCCATTTTGAATTTTCAGTTTTCATCCATCAAATTTCGATTCACTTTCTGCTAGCACTATCATGCAATAGCTGCCTTAGTGGTGTAGTGGCATCACGTTGGTTTGCAGTAACAACTGCTGGGGTGCGTATTTGAGTTCCAGGATAGTATGATCATTTGTTCTGTCATAACTTGCAGATAAGCTAGTAGCTTTGCAGGTCTGATCACAAATTGAAAAAAAAAAAAAAAAATCCAAAATGCAATACTCTAAAGCTTTCTTTTTATAAATGATGTGAAATTTAATTAAATATATGTACTAAACCTTGGTATCATGTAAACTGTTGTGGACCCACTAATAATTTCCACTCTGTAAATTGATTCAAATATTTAGAGGAAAAATTGTCTTGAGTCAGGTGGGATATGAACCCATGACCTCCTGATAACATGTCAGGTGCTCTGGACCACTGAGCTACTGGCTGCCGATCAAGATCTCCTCTAACTGATGTTATGAACATTCTCAACCTACTTTCCTAATATGTAGGAAATATTCAGGCAATCCTGCCTCAAGCGGCTTTTTAATGCCTTTTCTTAGATGGAATGCATGTCTTACAAGTATGCAATCTACAAATAATTATTATTAAACTCAACTCATTAAGTATCCACTAATAATTTCCACTCTGTAAACTGATTCAAATATTTAGAGGAAAAATTGTCTTGAGCCAGGTGGGATACGAACCCAATCTAAGGCATTAAAAAGCCACTTGAGGCAGGATTGCCTGAACACTCCCTACATATTAGGAAAGTAGGTTGAGAATGTTCATAACATCAGTTAGAGGAGATCTTGATCGGTGGCAGGTAGCTCAGTGGTCCAGAGCACCCGACATGTTATCAGGAGGTCGTGGGTTCATATCCCACCCGGCTCAAGACAATTTTTCCTCTAAATATGTGATTCAATTTACAGAGTGGAAATTATTAGTGGATACTTAATGAGTTGAGTTTAATAATAATTATTTGTAAACTGTCTTGGTACTTGTACGACACATTTAGGCACAGTTATTTTAAAGAGTTGAACTTTTTTGCACACAATAAGCTAAATGGGCAGATCACAAGGACTCCAAGAAGGCTGTGGAAGGGGATCCACTGGACAGCTGTTAGGAAATAGATGTAATCTCCAATCAAGACTATTCATCATGTTCTGTTATGCACACATTGTATGGCTCTCTTGAACATGGAACCATGACTTAATATTCCTTCCAATGATGTCCCATTTCTCCTTGAACACAGGATTGGGTTAGTGGAGAGTATTCTCAGCACAGATGCAGTTGAGATTCAAACTTGGAGAACATCATATTATGAGCCTGATGCCATACTTACTGTGTCAATCCCTTTTTCCCCCTCATACATTTAAATTAAAAATAATAATTCCATGTAAACTGTCACTATTATTTCCAAACATACATGCAGAAATGAAGGTTATGCATTTTTAAATCTTGTTACAAAAATAAAATTTAAAAGACACAAGATAAAATTACTAATAAAAATGCAACCTATTTTTAAATTTAAAACATACTATACAATTTTTTTCTCTTTTAAATAAGAGCATATTACATAAATTACCAGTTTTTTTCTTCAGGTGAATAAATTTTCTATACATTGAGGAAAGGAAGAACATGCCCTGTTGTGTCACTGTAATTTGCTTTATTTTCTTACTTATTGTTCTTGCATACATGTGTATTTTCAGAAGTGTCTTCTTAAATGGAATGCTGTCCATTAGTCGTCATTCGTGGCCTGGCGGTGAAATTTCCAGATGCTCATAGCTGTAATGCAGCAAATGTTTTATTGCACCTTTGTCGCTCTACTCCTTTTATATAGCCAGGGAGATTAGGGTGTCGAGGGAAGGAAGTACAAGATGTGGCAATAACCAAGGCAGAGAGTGGCTTAGGAATGGAGGGGTCAGTTTCATTATTATGTCAAAGTAATGTAGTTCGTTCTAAAAAAAAAACCCTAAAGAAGCAGAGTTCAGTTCAGTGTGAACCAGGTTAGGTAGGCAGGGATTAGGATATCCCCTCACTGAGTTTTGAGATCTGTAAAGCTATTTCTGCATGGAAAAATACAGATTTCCACCACATTAATAGAATGCCTGCAGAAGCAAAGTAGCATTCGAGCTACTATAAGCTGACTGGGGAGTCTCCAAAGCATATCAAATTAAACAATTTTATTCAACCAAGTGTTGAGCACAGCTAAGACCCATACAATCAAGGGCATTCCCATATTGTATATGTGTTAATGTAAAATGTGTAAATAAATAGTGTGTTGTTCTCTACCTAGCACATTGAACATTTACTTCTTTCTCCCAAAGTACAGCCATTACAGATAGAGAAGAACATCACATTTGGCACATATAATGGCTGCACACATCAAAGCACAGGTGTACAAACCCGCTGATCTGTGGATTCATCTAGAATCGTAGATGAAGATTAATTAAATTGGAATTAAAAGATAAAATGAAAGGAAGTCATCACAATGCCTAGTGTCAACTGGCTCAGAAAGAAGGGACTACACCAAAAATTGATGACAACCATTATGTGACACCTAGAGACCATTCAGCATGACCCATATGTACATTAAGCAGTAGTGAATGCATTAATTCTTTCTCTATCGTACTGGCTAAAACAGTTCAAACTGAGGGTAGGAGGTAGTGAAGAGGAAGGAAAAGCATTGATTTGATGCTTTCCTTTTAAAATTAGGGCAATTTTGGATTGAAAGAGTTAAAGAATGACTAATTTAAATATGTGTAAAAGAACATTTCATCTGGTCTACAAAAATTTCATAAATCATAATGTTTTCATCAAAACACTACTGATTTTACACATTCTAAATTTTAAAGTTCGTCAATAAAATTCACCACATACTTTCAAAATGCCTTTAAATAAAAAATGGTGAAATTCACACCTGAGCTCATTTTTAGTACCATTTTTGCAAAAATTCAAATTGCTGTCATTATATTTCTTTTGTTTCTTCTAATTTGCTGTCATTATCTTTCTTTTAAAATACTTATCAATTCCATTTACAATGGAGATGGCAAATATTGCTATAATCTAAGAAAATAACTAAACAAATCAATCTCTTCTGAGACAGAGTTGAACCAAAGAAATATACTGCAATATTAGATCTTTTACAGTTTAATATAATCAAGATGGAACTATATATTATTATATATTATAATACAGACATTAACTGCATTCATTTAAATCAAGAATTAGTGTGCATTAGTCTTTACTTATCCACCACATTTTCAGATGGCAACAAATTATATATCTCGTATCTGCTTCCTCATCTAGCTGACTCCAAATGTTCCCAACATATACAAAAAGATTTTGCCCATTTGGATGGCAATGAGGAAAAATAATGCTCAAATATATCCAGAGCAAAATTTGTTATAAAGGCAAAATCAGTCTTTTGGCTTATACTCCATGCATTGATGTTTTTTATAGCCTATTTTGGTTGCATTATTTCTTACATTCTACATATATCTTTCTGAATGAACATCCAAAATATGCTTCTGATATATTAAGGATGCAGAAGTAATATTAAGTAATGGGTCAGGATATTTTTACTTCTGAGCAGCACTATTTTACACACATTGAGCTAAAAGGTCAAATCCTAAGGACTCAGAGCTGGATAGAAGGCAACTGGATGGCTGTTAAAAGACCGATGGGAGTCTCCAACCAAGGTCATCCAATGTGTTCCTTAATGCACACAAGATATGAGCTCTACAGCACACAGTGCCATAGTTTAACATTTGGCAAGAGGGCAGTCCTTTCAAATTAATCTGTGTTTTCTTTTTTACTGAGGGTAAACCAGGTGTTACCAGAGAAAATCATAACAAGCACAGTGTAAACTCACATCTGGAAACACACCTCATATTAAATGTATGGTGCACTGCTGATTTAACCAACTCATGCCAAATATTAGAAAGGTATACATTAAAAATTATTTTAAATGCTAATGTTTAATACCTACACTAAAATAAGTCATATTTGCATATTCTTTCAAAAAAAAAAGAGAACATTAATTAAATAATAAGAAAGAATATTCAATAAACACCTGAATATTTGAGTTCAAAGTCCTGAAAACATCATAAATTTGATCTTTGAATCCTCTAGATAACATCTCATCTGCTTCATCCAAGACAAAAATTCTTATGTGATCAGTTCCTAAGAGAAATTACAAGGTTTTACATGCCATTTCCATAAATACTTTATAGTTACAATTAAAGTTTTCATGACTAATTTTATACAAATGCAAGATATTTTTGTCCCAAAGTTAAATGTAATAAATAAAATTAGAAAGTGGCATGCAAGTATAAATAATTTGATTGATAGCTGCATTCCAGGACACAGCTTAAGTTTGCAAAACAGAGACATATTAGAATATTCAATACATCACCGTGCTTTAGCTTTAATTGAAAGTTGTGTGCAGGTGTAGTGAGAATAACTAAAAATTACATTGTGAAAAAATGATTTTAACCAAAACCCAAGTTTTGATCAATCACTGGTATTTAGTATCAAAAGCAAATAACTGGAAAACTGCTATATTTTTAATGTAGTATTGAGTTGTTTTTTTCTTCTGAAATTGATTCTATTAACAAAATAGAAAAAACTAAATTAATGAAATTTTAAAATTCTCCTGATTTATCCAATTATTGGATTAAATATTTTAAAAAATCTATAAAAAAAGCTCAGGAAGCCATTTCAGTGAGATGATACTGGCCATTTTCTACATAATGCAAATGTTTCAGAAAGAAGCAATTGATTAGAAATACTTTAAATTAATGCCACTAATCATTTAAACTTCATTAACAAATTGTTCATTATCTGATTAAAAATTACTGATTCAAAAAAAAGAACATCCATTAGCACATAATCAACTTTTCAGCTCCAAACACATTATTCTACTGAGGTTGAACACATGGCGCTGATTTCACATGCAAATAAATATACCTTACTGATGTACAGCCTACAGTGAATAAATTGTGACTATGATGTATGTGACATTACAAGGAATAACAAAGGTACTTATTACGTAGTAGTTATATGTACTGTTTCATGAGCATGAACTGTGTGATAGATATACCACTGAGGATAAATGGATTTTGGAAATGGTACATTGTTACCTTTTCCAAAGCTCAGTAATTGGACTCACAAATTATAAAGATATGCAAACAAGAGATTTAGCATTTCTTGAAAGGACATCTATGTGGTGAAGAGGCACATAGATTAATAATTGACAGATGTCAGAAATGGTTGCAGGTACATAAAAAAAGAGTGTAGCAAGTCCAGCCTTACACTAGATGTTATCAAGTTCTGCACAATGTCAGTGGAACAAAATCCTGCAACCCAGAAAAATCACCAAAGCCACACAGGTGACTAAAATCCACAAGTTGCTGCATCACCATGTAACAGCATGGCATATCAATTATCAAAAACTGTATTAGCATTACTTGGTGGGCAGCAAGTAGAAAAACATGACCACATGGTACAAGTGATATGTCTATCTAGACAATTACAACAAGCCCCAATCATATATTACCAACCA
Source organism: Ryuthela nishihirai (assembly GCA_038380435.1). Lineage (NCBI taxonomy): Eukaryota > Metazoa > Arthropoda > Arachnida > Araneae > Heptathelidae > Ryuthela > Ryuthela nishihirai. The sequence continues at coordinate 30,063,175 of JAWZYU010000026.1, forward strand.
AACAGACTATCACAAATGGTACAGAGAATTCACCAAAACTTTTCCCAAAGGTTTAATGGTTATTACTATAACGGAAATTGTAAATCTGTAGGGAGAAAAAGAACAATCAGACAAATGCCCTGGAGACAATATACTGTAACAAATCACATGCTTTATATGGTATGAATGTCAACATTATATCTTTGAGTCATACCTAGCATCTACATGCACATATCTTCAAGGAGGGCAGAGGAAACTGAAATCCATGCTATATCATTCAAAGACATTCCTGTGAAGTCACTGGATGCTTTGCCCATGGGCTTTTGTGCATCTGGAAGGTACACTGTAGGGAAATTGTTGCACAACAGGAACACCAGATTGAGCATGATTGCTGGTGGTGTAAAGGTAACGATATTCCATGGGCCTATGAAAACAGTGCCATGTAACATAATCAACCACATTACAATTATTTTTAACTGCAATTACCATAAAACTGTTTATGTCCAGGAACAACACTTTGCTCAGTGGAGTAGCATGAATCAAAAATGGGAAGCTTAACTGAAAACAGATTCATATGGCAGGATTAAAACTAGCAGCTTGCTAAAATTTGTGCTCCTAAGAGTATGTATACACATACATCTTCTCAGTTAGTACTTTGTATTTTCATTAAATTGTTTTTTATTGACCAATCTTTAAGAGTTATGACTTTATATTCACTACCTTAGATAAAGTCTTAAAACTTGTTGCAGTGAAAATTAATTTTTTTATAACCTCTGATGCAAGCAGATGCTTAAAGCATAATTTAATTTTAAATTTAGGTAATCTATTAGGAATTTTTTTAGTTTTCCCAATAAAAAAATTGCTGATCTTTTATCATCTTTTGAGGTTGAACGAAGTATTGGAAATACTTTCCACAATAGGAAAACAGTAGCTAATAGCAGCACAATTTAAACGAGGTTCACTCTCTCTCTTTGCAGATACATTAAAGAAATTTTTATTGCAATATTTGCATTCAAAATTAAATGCATATAAATATATGACATAGACCTGTGCACTAAATAGTTTCAAATTTCAAATAACATTTTCTACTACATTATAAAAAGACTTAAAATGTATACACTTCAAATTGTGATTAAATATTTTATTCTATTAAATATTTTGTTTTATTATTCAGAATTAAATATATTCTTTTGGTGTATAAAATATATGGTTCAACAGCTACTTCAGAATAAGATTCCAATTTTTTTTTTCTATTGAAAACACTTGAAAAATGAATCAACACCATGCAGAGTTCATTTTTGAAAACTAGGTACTTTAAATGTTAATTCATTACGTATAATTTTACCAACATGTTTTATTTTTTTCATTCTCGGACCTAATGGTGTCCTTCACTGAAGATGGGAGTGTTGTCACTGCTCCGAAAAACTTCCGAGTTTTCTCCTAAAAACTTTCAACATACAGATAGTTTGAAGGATAAACTTTAAAATTTTATTGCTCAAAGACAGAGAATTTTAAGTTATTTTTAAAGGTACACAATGCATATACATGCATAAGAAGGGTATAAACAAACTCCACACAACCATTAAACATGGGCTGGTTATTTGGAATTTTGTGGCACAACTGGAATAAACGCTAGTGTAACAAATTTTCTTTTCAGTAAGCAGATTCGCACATTCACTCGTAAAACATTTATATTAACAAGGACAGTTCTCAAATATCACAAACTATATGAGCATTACTTGGTGGGCAGCAAGTAGAAAAACGTGACCACATTGTACAAGTGATGTCTATCTAGACAACAACATTTACATTAACAAGGATGGTTATGTCTCAATAATAGTCACTTATAACTTAAATTTTCATGACATCTGATTTTATTTTGATATGATTTGATGGAAAAAATAAAAAAATTAAACCTATATGCTTATTGAAATAAAAATGAATATTAAGTTTACAAAAATACTAAAAAAAAGAGGATAATGCTGGCAACTTACTTAGAGCTTTTCTACTGATCATGTCAAAAACACGTCCAGGTGTTCCAACAACAACATGAACTCCCATTTCAAGTTTACGAATGTCTTCTCTTACATTTGTGCCACCAATGCAGGCATGGCACTGTGCATTCATATAATCCCCTAAAGCAATGACAACCTTTTGAATCTACAAAAGAAAAGTATTCCAGATTATAAACACTATATTTTTCAATACTATTAACCTCTATGAACTTACTTTTTTTTTTTGTCAATGTACCTCACTTAACTTTAGTTATATATAAAAATAAATACCCCCTCAAGCAGCTGCTTGCCACAGAGGTCTGACAGGAGCCCGTCAGTTTATATGCCATAGCAGAAGGTCTGTGAGGCTGGCAGGACCTCAGCAGAAAAACAACATGAACATCCATGCCTTACCCGGGGCTCAAACCCAGTTGCAGAAGTTTTCAAATACATATATTATATATCCCAAAACAACTTAAAACAATAGACCGAGCATGATGATTGGAATTTCTAGTGATCATGAGGGAACACTGTATCATATATAATGGTAGACAAAATACTGTTTGCAGGAGTAAGTTTGTGAAAACCTTTAATAGTGCTTCTCAAACTTTCTGATGTGGTGGACCAGCAATATTTTCCCCAGAGTGCCAGGGATAAGTGTAGGTGAAGCCACGCATGCACCTGGAGCTTCTGGTTATGTGTTGCCTCAAGAAACAAGTATGTCTATATGCACAATATTTTTCTCACATCTTGACATTACTTGGAGTGTTGAAAAGTAGAAGCTTTGATACTATGTTATATAAATATTATGCTTCCGAAAATTTTTCCTTTCTTTCCTTTGCAGACTGACAACAGATGGCTTGCAGACCACCACTTTAAGAAGTACTGCTTTATATGGTTTTTGTAAAGATGCAACATCAATTCTGAATTAAATTCAACATTTAGAAGGTTCCTGAAAGGACAAGTAATTAGTCAGTTAAAAATTTTGACTTAACACGGGATGTGAAAAATAATAAGATGTATTTACCAGGAAAAGGTCAGTCCACGCTATGGATAAGATTATATATGCAATTCCGTAATGTACACAGAGCCAGGGATTCATTTTTTTAAAAGTATTCGTAAGTAGCCTTCGTTTTAATTTATTCCCAAGAACAAATTGACCTTTGATATAAAACAACATATGTGAATCACTTGCAGGACAAGTTCTAAAGCTATTTTTCTACTGATATGTCAAAAATTTTCTTGACCACAACTGCATGCATTATGATAAACATGACACTTTAAGAGTTATGAAGTCCTGCTGAGAACTCTGTAGTACAACTCTTATAAGAACCCGAGTTAAAACAAACCTCATCAAAAGATAAATATCAGTGTTGGCAAACGAAATGAAAAACGTTTCACTACGTTTTTCGTTACAGTCAAAAAATTCAATTTTTTTTGTTACGTTTATTGTTATAGCAAAATTTTAATTTCATTATAATCTTATATTAATGTTGTTTCAAAATATTTTTAGCACAAATGCAAAATAATGAAATATATGTTATCATTTTTATTATATATATCCAGTAGTGTCATCTAACGGTTTGCACCAGTTCAATCAATCCACTTGTTAAATAACAGATTAAAAAAATTGAATAAAGAAAATTATCAATATTAATAACAGAGATCTAAGATCATTTTTGATATGCCATAGTACCAGGCTGGTGCCCTTACCTATTTCATCTGACATATTACCTATGGCTACACATTTTCTACCACACAAAACATTATCTGATACAGCTCTCTGCTATTGTGCTGCCTAACTGCTTCCTCAGCTTTGTCAGCCAAGTCATCAAGCCAAAGATTCTTATCAGCAGCTAATTGATCCTTTACACATTTATTAAGTTCTCTGTAAGCTTTCTATTAGGACTAGTAGGGTATTGATTAAAGACATTCCTGCAGTTCCTTCTTTCTGAAATGAGCTCAAGTGCCTTATCACTGAAATAATTCTGCCTCCTTTTTTCCTAAAAGAATACCGTTAGTTTCCAAGACAGCCTGTTTAAAATGGCCCCTTCTACCTCAACTTCAGTAGTAAGCACACTATGACTTGTCATAATGACTAAGTAACCTTTCATGGTAAGCTTTAGCTATAATTAGGTCTTTCAGAGCTTCAGTATTAAAGGTAAATTTTTTAACCCTAGCACAACACTTAAGTTTAAGTTGCAAGACACTTTTAACAAGGTAACGGTCAGATCCAATCTAAATTCCCCTATATGCCCTGATATTCCTAACAGAGCTAGCCCATTTGCTGTTAATTAATATATAATCAATCATATTCTTATGCAACCCATCAGGTGAAACCCATGTGTACTTATGTTATGTCGCGGTGTTTGTAATAGGTGTTAGTTATTCTGAAACCATTGATTTTACTTACCTGTAGGAGACATTTGCCCATTGCCATTGCAGTTACCAATACCATAGGGGCCTATCAAAGGTCAGAGTCAGTACCAACTTTGGCATTGAAGTCACCTAGAACAAGGGTAATATCTCCTTTCTTGACAGAATTCAAAATATCCTGAAGTTGTCCGTAAAATCTATCCTTCTCATCCTCATCGGCAACCTCAGTGGGGGCATAACAGCAGATAACATTCAAGTCTTTAATGCTTGTCTGAAATTTTGCTGTAAAAAACCTTTCATTAATGGACTCATATCCTAGAAGGGTTGGGTTGTTTTACCTCTGAGCGGCACTTTTTTGCACACCATGGGCTAAATGGCCAGGTCACATGGACCCCGAAGGCTCAGAGAAGGTTGGGGGAGGGGACCCACTGGAACAGCTGTTGGGAGACAGATGGTAGCCTCCCGTCAAGGCCATCCAGCGTGTTCTTTAGCGTGCACAAGGTATGGCTCTCCCGCACACGGGGCCACGGCTTAACGTCCCATCCGACGGACGGCGGCCTTTCCAAGCCCATCGGTGTCCCCTACTGACCGTGGGCAGGGCGGGGAAATTTTGCGGAGATAAATCTCAACACTGACCCAGCTGGGACTCGAACCTGGGAACTACAGATTACGAGCCTGGCGCGCTACCGACTGAGCCACCCCCGCCCATATCCTAGAAGAGCATCACTATTGTGTCTATTGAGAAGCAGACTAATGTGTTGGAGATGCTTATTATCTTCCCTCCCTGAAAAGAAAAATTTAAGATTATCTTTAAGAATCTGACCTTTATCTGGTCTCATGCAAGCCAAGAATATCTAAATTATAACAGTGGAATTCTTGTGTGAGGACATCAAGAGAATAAGCTGTGTACAGAATCCTCACATTCCAACTACCTATGGAGAGAAAATGGTTAGTAGAATGTTTAAGGAAATGTTCATTGAGAGAGGAAATACTGACAATATCAAACAGCTCCCTAATCGCAGGCATGGGGCAAAGACCTGTTCCCTCACCACTAATCCCTGGATATGTCCCTGACTAATGAGGTTTGCACCAAATTTATAGGAATTGTTCAGAATAAAAGAGCATTATTAATGAAAATTTCTGATCATAAGTATGCATTCATAGTTCTTAGTACTCTAATGTTTTTTGTGCACAGATTAATGTTTTAAATATGATTTGCTAAAATGACTTGAGGAAATTTTACAAAAAAGTGAAATTCCCTTCAGAAATATTATAATGCACAGTCGACGAAAATTAAAAAGAAAACGAAATTCATTCAAAATATGGATATCATAATGCAATCAATACATTCTGTTTTATTCATCATTATAAGCAAAATGTCATCTAATAATTTTGAAATTATTTCTTTTATTAAAAGGAATCCATTTAAGCATAGAAAAAACTCTATAGATACTTGAGTTGCAGGTACTGCTAGAACAATTTCTTTCTAGTCATTAGGCTTTTTTCTGATTTTTCCGCAGCAAAATTATTTTCATTTGTAGAAATTCTCTTTGCTCTCTCAAATTCATTCTATAAAATTGAAATTTTATTTTTTTTGGTCTCCAATTTTTTGGTTTCATGAAGATAGATTTTCAGCAAATCATTTGTTGAGTGTTTGATGACACTGAAGTATTGTTATCGATCCTTTCCTGTAGAAGACATTTGCTGTGCATTTGAATGCACTCTTGCAAAATAATTAAATGAGTTTCCTCTGAAACAGACTTCGAATAACTTAAAAATAATCTAATGAGTAAGTAGAGAAATTGAAAACATTTCCTATTTAATTTTATGCAATCTCTTCTAAAAGGAGTCGCAAAGAAGTACAATATACAGTCACTGCTTGATTGAAGCATTAGAATTACCACCTATATTTTTCTCAATATATATACAAGATGAGATTGATTATTAATGGATTTGCAAACATACACAATGGAAATAATTGGGGGGAGGGGTAAAAGGTTTAATGGAAAGATCAAAATCAAAAGTTTCAATTATTGTCAAGATGTGAATGAACGTTCTTTCCTCCAATCCTCTATCGTAGACCCAAATTACCCCATAGTTCTTTTTCTAAATGTCTAACTGGATCAAAGAGAATTGTAATATATCTGGGATTTTCGCCCTATTGCAGTTACCCTATTTTCCTTCTGCATGAATGGAGACTCATCCTTTCTTTTGCACTGCAGCTGTTATCTGGCTATCACAAATCCCTTTCTCCGAGTGCCAGTTGGGAAGATGGCTGAGATATCTGCTTTGCAAATTCCTTTGGAATGTGTCATTGAGCTGAGTCACTGAAAATCTTTGTACATTGATCATAAAAGCAAATTGCACATTTGTCTGTTTCACACAGTTTGTAAGTATATCTTATAAAAGAAAAACCTGAAAAAAATAAAAAAATGAATTCTAAACGAAATTATTTTTTGTTATTTGTTGTTTTATCATTATATATATATTTTGAAATTCCATTAATCTTATTCATGTTATTCAAAAACCATTTCGTTATACTGTAACGTTACAATAACATTTTCCAACACTAATATATATATCATCATAAGGGTGAAATGTGGTCTAACCCCTCCCCAAATTTTTTCATGTTGAATGGCATAACAGCAGCAAAGAATGAAAATTTAGGTTCTGTAACAACTTTCCACCATTTCTGTGGCAAAACCCTGACAAAACTAATCAAATATGATTCCCAGATAAGATTCATATCTATCTTATTGGATGGCTGTTAATGAACAAAATTCCAATTATTTATATCAGATGTGAACAATACAGTGTCAGATTATAATCAGACTAACCGTCACCAATAGCACTGTTAACAATGTCCAAAAGCTACAGTTTTTCACAATGGCACATATTCTTCATGCATCAGAAAATATACACAAATTTCTCTAGCAAATGGTACACGTTTACATCATTTTTGTATTTGTTCAGGTACGCTTTTCACACACCTTAATCTACGATAATTTTCTGTGTGGATTAATCAAGGACTATCTACTGCAACATTTCACACGTGGAAATTGAAACTTACCACCACCACTAGTGTTTAATGTTTTGTACAGTATTTCTACAACTCTGGGATCCATTTACAAAGAGAAAGGACTTTGAATAACCCCATATTAAAAATGTTTTTATATAATTAAAATTTCTATGAAATTACACTATTGTGTGTTACACACCCCTGCATGCTTTAAAACAATTATGTGAAGGCCTTGTGCAAATCATCCAGATTTGATTGTTTTTTTTAAAGTTCTCTCTCCAATACTGAATGCAAGCAAGCATGCTGGAAATCTGCCAAATCACATACATTCTCATGGAAGGGAAATGGGCAGTGGGCGAGACTGCAACTGACTGAATACAGGTGCCTGGAACACCAGTAGTAGTAGTGTAGGGTTTATTTACATAATCTGGAACGACAGTATTAGGATATATTAAATTACGTTTGCTTAAAGATGAACTATGTCTAAAGAATTTTGATATATAAGCACTATTACTACTCTAATTGTTTCAGAAGCAACCTGACATGATTAACTCCAATTTAAAAAAAAAACATTTTACCTGTTGCGCCAACTCTCTAGTTGGAGCAAGTATAAGGGCTTGACACTCTCGGAGGCTGGTGTCAATTTTTTGCAGAATGGCAATGGAAAATGTTGCAGTTTTCCCTGTCCCTGACTGAGCCTGAGCAATAACATCATAACCTGGAAATAAAATGTTGTTAATTCTGTGTGCAATTCAAATTATATAAAAGACATACTACATATTAATGAAAAATTCTAATTTACTAAATTAAAGCTGGTATTACACAAAAAAATTGAGTTATCATCCAAAATATGTTGTTTTGAGAATGAGATTAATAATAAAGCACCAATTAGAACCTAACCATTACAAGAAAAACCCTAAACAACATAGTGGGTGCCATAAAATTTCAGTTGCTTGCTGGAGATTTCATATTAAGCAACCAAATACTTGAAAAATCCATCACTACTAATTATCTAACCCAGTTATCAGATATTCGGCTCCTCAATGTGAAGTTCCTCAACAAGTCTGTTTCAGTGGCATCCATCATATTGCTGCTTTTCTCATAACAGTCTACACTGAAATGTCATTGAATTAGGGATAGAAGACGTTATCCAAATTCAGTTCCTGCATTTGCATGCATGGCTGAAACTCTGGTCATATATAACTGTCAGCTTTGGCTTCCCCAAGTATGCATCGTGAGAAGCATAATAGGAAAGGTGCAGGATTTAGATGCATTTGACAGAGGACAGATCACAGGTGCCCGACAGATGGGACACTCGATCTCCAAAATTGTCAACTAACATGGATTTTCTCGTACAACAGTTTCAAGAGTGTTCCAGGAATATGAAAATTCCTGGCAAAAAAATTAGCACCCGGACAGCCTTGAATGATTGTGGGCTTTGCCATCTGATCCGCATCATACAGACCGATAGGGGCCAGGCATTATCTAAAATCATCTCCCATCTGAATGCGTATTCCAGCCAGGAAGTCAGTGCATAGACCATGTAACACTGACTTCATTGTCTCAGCTTCAGGAGCCGCTGACCTATGAGAATTCCACTTCTAACGTCATGACACTGGGTTCAACACCTTGACTGGGCTACAGAACATTGAAACTGGACTTTCGAATAGCCTGGAGTAATGAATCCCGATTTAAATTTAATCACACCGATGGAAGACTGAGGGTATTACTCCAACCCCATGAATCCATGGATCCTGCATGTCAGGTCGGAACAGTACAAGCTGGTAGTGGCTCAGTGATGGCCTGGGAAGAATTCACTCTTCAGTTGGACGTCTGTAGGACCTTTGGACGTGTACCGACTATCAATGCATCCCGGTACACAGAACTCATGGCTGACCATTTACACCCATTTATGGCCATCATGCATCCCAATGGAGATGGTGTCTACCAGCAAGACAACTATTCATCTCATAGGTCCAGGTTGGCTACTGCATGGTTGAAGGAGCATTCTGTTGACTTTGAAATAATGAATTGGTTACCTAGACCCCCAGATTTAAATCCCATCTAAAATCTTTCAGATACCATTGAGAAGAGTGTTTGGGCCCGTGTCCCATCAGTAACGACCTTGAGAGAATTGTGGACAGTTCTGGAGGATGCATGGTTCGCCATACCCGTGGAACATTTACACAAGCTTGTGGAGTCCTTGCCTCGTGTGGTGCCCGTTATCAGGGCCAGAGGGAGTCCAACACGTTACAATTACATTTGAACATTGACTTAGGTTGCTATCCTTAATTCAATGGCACTTCAGTGTATAAACTTGATACTACAGCAATATGGAAACATGAAATTTATTTTATGATACTTTTCTAACAGTTTAGTTTATATTAAGATATTAAAAAAACTGCAATCTTTAAGTATACAATTAAAAAGACCTTCTTGCTCAAAATCAAACATCCAAATAGTTTGAAGGATAAACTCTAAAATTTTATTGCTCAATGACAGAGAATTTTAAATTATTTTAAACTGCAATCTCTGGTGCAAAGTTTAATTCTTTGCATTCGAGTTTTGAATGTTTAATCTTTCTATTTGGCTTAATTTTTTTAAATGTCAATTTGTTTTTCACTCTCCACTAATTCTTGCATTTCAACTTTTGTGGCATTCACTGAATTTAAACATAGAGATTGCCATAAGGTTATTTTAAAATAATTCTAATAACCATTGATAACCTTTTTGGTATATAACAGACATATTCAATAAATGTTTTTTGTGGAAAAAATTATTGATTTTATAGACGTTTAAAAGTTAACAGGTAACACTGAGATTACCAATTATTGTTTACAAGTTCAATTACATTTTCTTGTTTTTGTTGATCAGAAGTGGCTGAAAAAAGAAAATCACAAGAGTCAGAGGCAAGGAGACAAACCATGATTGTTGGTTCATAAAATAACTGCTGTAAGTGGAGCAGAAAATTATCAAATATTTGCTTAAACTTCCAATATTTAAATGCAAGAGAGAAAGCTTATATATACCAAAACCTTATCAAGCCAAATCATATAAAATTGTTTAAATACAATTCTTAAATACAATAATATATGAATTTCGTATATTAATAATCTTTTCCTCATTTTCAATCAGAAAAGCATTAAGTCACTTTTATTTTGCCAAGTACAGCAAATTTTTTGTCTCCAGTTATGTTATGTGCTCATTGATGTGTATTCTGTCAGATGCTGAGAAAATATCACACATCACTGACCTTGATACTTTTTCTTTCTCCATCTGTATATCCTTTTATATGTTTCTCCATCTGTATATTGGACTTGGGTCAAAAATTAATTATAACCGAGTTTGATTTCTAAGGCTTTCTCATCTTAACCTCATCCATATTAACAATATGTCTATCAGCATAATCCTTTACACCAATTTTTTCTTCAGTATATCCAGAATAAATTGAATATTACCAGCAACAACAGGAATACCTAATATTTCAATGTTCTTATTTAAAATAGTTTCATGCATATTCATCATCCTAATTATTAATTTCTAATACCTTTACTTCATATTCCTTGCATTTCTTACTAAATTCCACAACAGTCCTATTCCACTCAGTGTAACCCTTTACAATTTTCCATACTCTTTTAAAATATTATCGAGTTAATTGCAACAGCAATTTACAAATTTTTCTATATAATAGTTCACTTGCATGGTTTTCATAATTTTCCATTTTTGCAACACTAAAGAAAATTCATTTTCATTTCTTACAAAGCTGTAATAGAAGTCCTGTAATTAGATTTTCTTAAAATATTTTTCAGAATTATTAAATGTCCTTGTCAGATGGCAACATTGATTTAATACCTAAATTAATGCTCAGTTTATTTCTATCTTTTAATACAGATGAGTGAGATGGATGAGTGACTGGATTTATCAAGTGTCATTTTAAAAAAAAAACATGTGATCAACACACAATAAACATGATAAAAGTTTTTACATTTAACAAAACAGTGTAGAATTTCACTATTTTTGCTTACATCCCATATATATATATCTTTAAAAAGATCTAAGTAAAAAAAAAAAATTGCACAATTACAAGAAATATATTTTGTGTTAAACTGGATTCAGATACAATGAAATTAACATTTTTGTAAAAATCATTAATCTAATAAATGTTAAGAGTAATTCTAGAAGTAGCAAAAGAGTAGTTTAAAACCTAAAGAGTAAAATTAAAAATAACAGAAGTAACTGCTTGATGCAATTTACATCTATTAAAAAAATTTTCATTTTATTTATGAGTATTTTCAAAACTTAAAAAAAGTGACTAGCAGCAGTTCATATCAAACTCATAACCACAAAGAATAAAGTACCAAGAGAAAAGTTCGTTAAGAAGGAAAAAAGACAGTATTGCCAAGTATTGGGAATTGAAAATGGCAGCCTGAAATAGTGGGCCCCAAGTTCTCTGTGCCACTGTCAATGGAAATTCATAAATTAAAAAGGTCAACAATATCCAGTATACATGCAAAAATATTTAAAACAAATGCTTCAATTTTTAAAGAATTAAATTTCACTGTACTAAGAAATGCCTGTGTACATTTCTGGGTTGTGATTTCACAATGTTAAAACATCTCCACAAAATGGAGATTCTCTGAAAGGGTTAAAAGGTTAAAATAAAATTTCATTTTGTCTTAAAACTTTAATAATTTGACATAATGTAAATTATTTAATTCTTTTCAAGTGCCATTTAAAATTTCCCCTTTTTTATTGGGGGATCGAGTTTTTTTTTCTCATAAAAAGCAAATGTTTGCTCTTTATCAGAATATTTTATCTATTTTATCCATGAACTGGAATATGAAGAAATTATTATTCTTTGTTAGGGTAGCAAGAGAAGCTGGATACTATTTCACCAAGCATACCATTGTGTGTGGTAAAAAAATCCATGTTATGAAAAATTTATATAGTCTAGGAATAGTTTCTAGGTTTTTCAATTTCATATGCAACATAATTTGCTAAAAATTATAAATTACACTCATAAGCCAAGCTTTTTGTACAAACAACTTCAGTTCTTTTATGTGAATATATTTCACATATTCAGATTAACCCTTTCAGTCCCCATATACCCCCTAGCTTAAAAACCACTTTTATAGGCAATATAAAATTGTTGAATATAGTATATTTTTGACTAATGCTTTTCACATGAGAACTTGTAAGATATTTAGATATAATAAAGTTTTTCACTTTGTATGTTTTATTATTTTAATTTTTCTTGTGAAAGACATTTATTTGGGTCCAATAGCATCATATTTCAAACACTGCTAATGAATCAGGACTGAAAGGGTTAAATATTTTTGTTAAAAAACCTCAAAATCTATCTTCTATCTAGGAACAACAGAGTGAACAATAATTTTTCAAATACTCTAAATCTAATTCAGTAGTGGGGAAACCTTTCTGAGTACAGACCACTTGAAGTAAACTCTGAAGCTGGGCAGGTCAGAAGTGCTGCCATCTTTCGATACTGGCAAGAAATACCAATAAATACCAGATTTGAACTTGCAGCAGTTGGCAACTCACAACCAATGGTAATCACAGCATAGTTCGTTGTTTGTAAAAACTCTCCAAAATAAAAACTTCAGTTCAGAAGCTATTTATGAAAATGTGGGTAGGCCAGATAAAATGTCTCTGAAGGCCATGGTTTCCTCATCATTGGTCAAATTCCATAATTTTTTAACTGCAGTCTGTTACTCACTATAATAAGAAAGGTAGAAATACATTATTCTTACCTTTAATACATGGCAAAATAGCTCTCTGCTGAATTGCTGATGGCTTCTCAAAACCATAGGCATAAATACCACGTAGTAATTCTTCACGAAGACTCATATCATCAAAATTGTCAACGATATATTCCCAGTTGCTCTGAAAAAGGCACTTTAATTTTTTAAAATGTCTTTAAAAGTTATAACTTTACATTTCAAATGAACTGTCACTTGAGTAACATAAAATAGCTGGGAAAATAATACTAAAAAGTTAAAAATGATATTCTTTTTTTTTAAGATTAGTCAATAGGCAGCATTTAAACTACTTTACTGAGATTCTTTTCAATTTTTTTTTTTAATTTTTTATATGCATGAATGCATGTGTTTGGTCATTGCCAAGAGAACAATGTCAGAGTTGCCTCCTTTAAAAATATCAATGAAAGTAGATAATTTTAACACACTGATGCAGAGAAGCCTTCTCTACAGCTTAAGGAGAGGTTTTTCAGTTGATCCTATGCCTAGGAGAAAACTGAAATCAGTGAGCTCGCTCTTCACTCTGACTATAAGAGTGGCAGAGACATCCAGTTACTAGCAGATGTAAGGTTTCTTGCTCAAAGAGTGTCAACTGATTTAATGGCACTGCTTCAAGTTGGAAACTGCTGAACTGAGAATAATTATTTCCAAAACCCTATTGTTGTGCTACCATATAGTTTTATCCACTAAAGCCTGGAATCTTAACAAGTTTGTAAATAACTGTTCAGCTCAGGGTAATTAATTTCAATGGGTCTTTTACTCCATATTAACATTGTGAAATAAACCGTAGATTATTTTTACCAAATCTATAATTTAAGTTGTGTACTAGATAGAAAAAACTGTTTTCATAAATTAGAAAATTGGCAGTCAATTTGGAGCTGATGATGACCCATTTGAATGACTTTTGTTATTTTAAATACTTAAAATCTTACCACTTTTTTCTTTTGCAAATTATTTCAAATGCAAATCTTAGTATAATGTATCAGATTTGTTTTATGCTTGATTTTCAGAATGTGGAGATATTGACTTAAAGTAAAAAGTTCAATGAGAGGAATAGATATGGATTTAGATTAATGGGGAAAACCATACATAGTAAGCAAGGTGAATATAGCAATATATGAATACAATGGAAAATGATAATGGCACTACTAATATCCTCCATCAAAATATATTATGGCATTACAGTGTAGATTTCTTTTGGTTTTTGCAACTACAGTATTTATAGAAAGAGTTCTCAATTTACATCTGTAATAATTCTTAAAGTAATGTTAAAAACAATGCAGAAGTCCAGCTTGTACAACTGTATTTAACTGAAATTAGAGAATTAAAATGTAAATTAAAATTGTCAATATATGAATAAAATGACAGCAAATATTTACAGAATTGCCTACAAACTCAGTCTATCAATGTTTAACAATACATATCAGCAACTGGATGTAATATTATGACATTGTAAGCAATGGTATGGATAATAATTTTCCTATGTATATATATACATACACACCGATCAGCCAAAACATTAAAACCACCTAACATGATGTAGGTTCTCCTCTCGTCCCCAAAAGAGCTCTCACCCAATGAGGCATAGATTCAACGAGATGTTGGTAGGTGTCACTTAATATTTGGTACCATGACTGCAACAGAAGATCCTGCAGTTCCCGTAAATTAAGTGGTTGGGGTGATGCTCATACCCATACTCCAACTCAAACCACAAATGCTTGATAGGATTCATCTCCAGTGAATTTTGGGGCCATGGCAATAAATGGAATTTTTCATCAAGTTCTAGGAACCATTCCTGAACCCTCTTCACAGTGTGACACGGGGCATTGTCTTGTTGAAAGATGCCATCTCCACCAGGGAATACAGTCGACATAAAGGGGTGTACTTGGTCAGCCACGATGTTCAGTTAGGAGTTTCTGCAGAGTTTGCTCTACAGAGATAATTGGTCCAAGTGTTCCTCAAGAAAATATTGCCCAGACCATCCCACTCCCTCCAGCCACCTGGATCCATCCCACAGTGCATCCAGGTGAGAAGGCTTCCGTGGGTAAATGTCACACACGAGCTCGTTTGTCCACATGGTGTAACAGAAAACAGGATTCGTCTGACCATGTGACCCTCTTCCAGTCTTCTATGGTCCAATGTCGATGATTACATGCTTATGATGCAAATGTTGACGATGGGGAACAGCTGTGAGCATAGACACACAAATGGGACTGCAGTTATGGAGACCCATATCCAAGAGCTTACGATGAGCTGTGTGTTTGGACACACTGGGTCCTTTATCACAACTGAAATTATGGATAATGTCAACCAGAGTAGCCCTCCTGTTGCTGCAGACCAGACGAGATAGCCTGCACTGACCTCAGGTATCAATAAGGCAGGCCAGCTTACGCCTTGTCGACAGCTCGAAGTGTCACCTGTTTCAGACCATCTTTGATAAGTACTAACTACTGCATAGCGTGAGCAGCCTACCAGCATCACTGTTTTGGAGATGCTCTTACCAAGGCGTCTTGCCATAACGATCTGGCCTTTGTCGAATGTCGAAACGAAATACTGCCTGTGAGAGCTCTGACCCAGATATTATATATATCATTTGTGACCTTGGACCGATTGGCTGCATTCATGCTTCTTTGCATAACGCAGAGGTGGTTTTAATGTATTGGATGATCAGTGTATATAAGGAAGGCATCTAAATTGCAGGACAATGAGTTGATAATTTGAAGTGTGCTAAATGTCATATTTTATATTGATGTTAATAGGAGACATTTCTGTGTTATTAAGTACACTGGTTTCCATAAATTAAGGAAAACTCAGAAAAATTACGATAAACAAAAAACTATATGAACGATTTTAATGAAATTTGATGAAAACATGAATTACATTGCTAATTTCAGAATAGCACAAAATATTTTACACTAGAAACATTTTTTATCAAAAATGTTTCTAGTCACCCTTTACAGTAATGAAGGCATGACAGCAATGTTCCATGCTGTTTATGATGTTGTGAATCAGCTCACTAGGGAGTAATGACCATTGTTCATTTAAATAAGTAATAAGCTCCCCTTTGTTTCAGGTGGCAGGTTGAGGGCAGCAACATGTCTCCCTAGAGCATCAAACATATGTTCAATCGGATTTTGGTCGAGAGATCAAGTTGGCCACTTCATGCTGGTCTCCTCTTGAAGGTATTGTTCCACTAGTCGAGCTCTGTGTGGACAAGCGTTATTGTCTTGTAAGATGAATGTTTCAGCTATTGCACCAGCGTAAGGAAGCATATAAGGGTCCAGGATGTCATCTCTATACCTTTGAGCATTGAGGTTCCCACTCATCAACAGGTAAGGTCTGTGCATCCACCTAAGGAAATGCCACCCAAAACACACACACTATCTCTGCCATAACTGTCTCTTTGATGGATGTTACTGGGATGATAAGCGGGTACCTTGTTCTCTCCATATCAAACATCGTCTGAAATCACTCTGCAAGCAATATCTGTCTCATCTGTGAAGAGTACAGACCTCCATTGCTCTTCTGTTCAGTTAACATGCACATGTGTACAATTCAACCACTCTCTACTGTGACGTGAGGGGTATATAAATTACTGGACTTCTAGCATACAGACCTCCCTCATAAAGCCTTCTATGCACAGTAGAAGCTGATACAACCCTCCCAGTGGCTGCTGCAAGAGAGGATCGTAGCAACCGCAGATATCAGTCATGTACAGTGATCGTATCTCTAGCCCTTCCTCAGCTATAAGGGTCCAGGATGTCATCTCTATACCTTTGAGCATTGAGGTTCCCACTCATCAACAGGTAAGGTCTGTGCATCCACCTAAGGAAATGCCACCCAAAACACACTATCTCTGCCATAACTGTCTCTTTGACGGAGATATTTTCAGAATAGCACAAAAGATTTATTTGAAAATTGACACTTTCAAATAAACCTCTGAGACATAGAATCCGTGCTAAGAAATTGATTCCACGGTCTATGGACCACAGAAGGACTCGCATTAAGCCATTGTGCCATGTCTGACTTTGGCCTGCTTCGAGCCGGCCAATAGCTCTCCACCGCAGTTCATTTGGCAAATGATATCTCAAGGTCAATCTTACAAAATGGCTATTTCAAATTTCTTTACACACATTTACAACACAAAATAAAAATCCACTCCAAAATACCTGTTTTTATGCCGTTATCTGATTACGCAAATTCATGCAAACTAGACTAATCTGCATATGATATGCTCACTCGGCATTACTTTACTGGTTAGGGGAAAAAGTTTGGTGAGGATTGCACATTTTTTTGGCGAATTATCGCAATTTTTCGCATTTTTCCTTAATTTATGGAAATTAGTGTATATATGATGCAAAATTTTTAGTTGACGAAAGAGATCATTACTTTATCAATTGCAATATCTTTCACTACTGAATATTTGAGAAAGATCAATTTTGTAGTGATCTATTTAAAATAACAATCTTTTCAGTATACACTTATTTCAGATAACTTTCTAAAGTGCCTCAAACTTCATAACTGATAGTGTAAGTTATCTGATATAAGAGAAGGTATGCTTGCAACATAACACAGAGCTTGAACAATGAAAATTGCAATTTGGAGGTATTGTAGCACTTATGAAAACTAATTCCAGAATTTATGTAATGTATCTACTAATAAATGCATAACAAAAATGAATTGATTCTTGATAATTATTAGTGTTAATAAAAAGTAAGCAAGATGCAGATTCCAGTAATGGCTACAGCTTCCTGCACTGTATACTGAGAGTAGTAATTGCTGATAGTAATTGCCAGTCAAGGCACTTTCACAAACATTTCGGGAGTTTGGTTATTTCTTAATATTCCTTCTGTTCTTTAGTGTTACACAATATTTAGTTTAATCAATAATTAACCATTTGCATATCGGGTGCACGATTAATCTTTTACCAATTCCAGTGACCTGAAAATGAAATGTTTCAGCAGCGCAATGTAGAAATTCTTTTCAAAACAAAATCAGCAACTTTTTTTTACTATTTTTAATTAAATGTCAAAAAGGAAATGTAAATCCCTTTTTTTAATCTGTTGAACAGCTTGAAAAAATTCTAAAAGTTCAAAGACAACCATTTTCACTTGTATAGCATCACACTTAATGCTTGACTACCATAAAATAGATGAAGTAGACACAGTAGTTTAAGCTTTTCCTCTGTTGTACCATAGGTAGATTATTGGTCAGTTTGATTTCCAAGAATTAGATCTACTTTTCCCATCTAACAAAGCTATGATGCTTTCTAAACTTTTGACGTGAAATATTTTTATCACTCCAAGAAGTTGTGCTGTCGAGCAAATACACACATCTCTTCCAGTAAATATTTTAGTAGGCTTTCAATTTTCAAAACTTATGTTTTTTACTATGCTATTTCTCTTTCATTATTTTTTATTGCTCCTCAAATACATACTGAGATTACCGTAACTGAAAATAGATTATCTTCCACGTCAAAAATTATCTTTAAAAACGTCTATTTTAAATGATATGAATAATGTTGAAAAACCTTTCAAAAAGTACGACTTTAGTGATTTTTAAAAAAAACTAAAACTGAGTAATTTCATGACTAGCAATAAGAAATTACAAGTTTTAAATGAAATATTTGACACTGTTTGAAATTTAACTTTTCCGTAACTTGAGCTAAAAATGATTTTCAATGCTTTAAGATATTTTTAATTTTTTTCCAGCTCTGTAATATCTGATGTTATTTCAAGCATTTTGAAAACTAAGTTTGTCCTAAGTACTGATGTTGAGGGAAAGGTGGATTTTCTAATGCAATGAAAATATTCCTCCTGATTGTCTATAATTGTATTCTGATCATTTATAATAAGTTTATTAATAGTATGAGTCATGACCACTGGGACAGTTTAATTCACAAAGAATGTTAAAGACCATATATAACAGGGAAAAAATGGAAACAGTTATATAAAATCACTAATACAGTGTTGGACTGCAATGTGAGTCCAGTACAGCCAGTAATGTTATCACAGTCTCAATGTCTAAAAGTCAGCAAGAGGGATACACAATTCATCCATAAGAAACATGATCTTTTCATGCTTGTTCAATGGAGCTGGAAAACCTTGCCTGAGACATACCAGAAGTTCTCATAGATTCTCCAGTGGGGTTGATATCTGGTGGGTGTTGACTCCAAAATGTTTCTGCAGGCCAGGTGAATAATGTCATGTGCAGGCCATGGTGAAAAAGTTCAGTCTTATGCTACTCTCAAACCACTGGGTGACCACATCTGCTCTGTGGAGAGGAGCACTGTCATCTTAACAGCTCTCTCTCTTCATGAAAGAAATGCTGTACCATTGGGTGAAAGACTCTCATAACAATTGACATTAATCTTGCCTTCTAACAGAATGATTGCACCCAAACCATGACATGAGAAAGCACCCCAACACCATTACAGAACTACCAGAACCTTTATCAGAAGGAAACAAGCAATCAGAGTTGTAAGCTTCCTTCAGTTGGCACCACATGTGCACTTGTCCATTTGTTGGAAACAAAGTATAGGATGATTTGTCAGACCATATCACATTCTTCCACTCTGGATAGCATCCCATCAAGGTCATCCAGTGTGTTCTTTAACATGCACAGAATATGGCTCTCCCATATATGGGGCCACAACTTAATGTCCCATCCGATCGACAGCAGCCTTTGCAAGCCAACTGGTGTCCCATACTGTCCAAGGGCAGGGAAAGGAGTTTTGCAGAGATAAATCTCAATGCTGGCCCAGGAGGGACTCAAAATCTGGGAACTGCAGATTAGGAGCCTGATGCACTACCAGCTGAGCCACCCCCACTCTCTGGGATAACAGACAGATCACGATCCCTCATTAACGGCAGACTACTACCAGGCACAGAGAAACATTTTGGAGCACACAATCCAGTAGATGTTCTTGCAGATAGACAGAATTATGCAGTCAGCAACCTGCCTATGTTGACTGACAGTCATCAACAGCTCCACCTGCAGTGAACATAGGGGCACTGTGATAGAACACTAGACAATTGTAAAAGAGACTTGGTCACATGAGTCTAGGTTCCAGTTCCACCATGTTCTTGACTGTTTTGTCAAAATAAGTCAGTGCTGAAGAGGGCGCAACAAGGCAACAGTAAGATTGCCTGAATGAGCCTCGGGAAGAACTCGCAAGAATGGTACTATATTCCTTTAACATCCATTATTTACTCTAACTTTTAAAGAGTTAAAAAGTCTAAGAACAACGATCAGTTAATAATGTAGTATAAGGCCTCCTCAAGAATATTTTAACACCTACATAGCATAATCATGTAGAATAATAAATATATGTTGGAAATCAGCAGAGAGAGAGAGAGCTGAGTGAGATCTTAAATTTATTTTCAGTCACTTTTGTAAAATGCTCTTCAGAGTTAGGTAGCTTTGAATGAGGCTTTCTATTCAAATAAATGGAAGTGACAGAACACTTAGTAGAATTGCAAGATATCCCTACTGAAAGTTTATGACAAAGTGTAACAAAGATTATATAATTCCCACCACCACCACCAAAAGGGGGGAATAAGCATTTTCGGTGACAACAGTCCTTGCATAGTTCTTTATATTCTTTATTTTACAGTGGAAAATAAGAAGTAGTCATTAAAATTATGACAGCTGCCACTGAAAATCATTTTTCAGGCCATAATTTTAGAATGTATTCCAAAATGTTTTTGGTCTGCATTAGTTTTGCATGTTGCATAAAAACTTGTTATATAAAATTCTTTCACATTTTTTATTTATATATTTACTTTTCCATTCTTTATTGTCCTCCAAGTATTCTTTCAATGATCTTGCAATGTTCTTAAATTCCAAATGACCACCCTCAAAATATAAAGTGGTTTTATAGGTGATAATTTATAAGTGAGAAATGTATGAAGTTATACTTCAAACAATAATGCTTTAAACATTCAAGCTGTCAATTGTTTTAATGAATTTGTTTGGAATAGCTCATTTACATTTAATAAAACTTTAGTTCCTGCATTCAAATTTATTAGTATTTATTTTTTATTTATATTATTATTTAGAAGAATTTATTAAATCATTCTGATTATACATAACTTACTATTCCAGTTACATATTTAAATGAACTTCTACTCTTTTTTAAGTCAGAATGACCTTTTTTTTTTTCATTTTTGCTAGCAAGAAGCCAACTCCAGTATATATTACACTGAATGGACAAATTATTATATACACCCTGATAACAATATTCAAAGCAGAAGAATCATGTCCAGTCACATGGGATGCTGAAACTGCAATGCCAATAAATAGAACAGGTCTCTACACACTGGAAACCTGTCATGGAAAAGTAATCATGGGTAAAGGCAGCATTGTGAGTTGGACTATGGCCAGATAGTTGGTGTGAGGAAGGCCAATTGTTCAATCACTGCAACTGCTGAACCAACTACTACATGAAATTCAGGAAAACCTACAACCAGCAGGAGAAATGTGGACGTAAATGTGAGTGGAGCGGATGTCTGAATTGAATGAGAGTGCATCCACAAAGACTACGTCGTACTATGGAAAAAAATAAGCTATGGCAGTCGACGTCCACATCATGTCTCCTTGTTGACTGCAAGGCACTGAAAGATTAGGCTATGGTTTGCAAAGGCCTATTGCAACTGGAATGAAGAGGACCAGAAACATGACATCCGATCTGGTGAATCTTGGTTTCAACTCTACCATGACAATGGGAGGGTCCATGTGTGGCGTAAACTACACGAAACAATGGACCCAGCTTGCCGAGTTGGGGTCATACAAGGCAGGTGGAGCAGTGTAACAGTTTGGGGTGCATTTACATGGGCTTCCTTAGGGCCTCTCGTACCCTCGACACCTCCATCACCAGCACAAGGTATGTGAACCTTGTGCTGGTGATTGTTATGCAACATGCAAAACTAATGCAGACCAAAAGCATTTTGGAATCCATTCTAAAATTATGACCTGAAAAATGAATAGTAATAAAGAATATATTATTTAGAAGAATTTATTACATCATTCTGATTATACATAACTTACTATTCCAGTTACATATTTACTTTAAATGAACTTCTACTCTTTTTTAAGTCACCATCTTTCAACAAGTCAGTGCCACACCGCATACTTCCTGAATGCCGACTAATTGGCTCCAGGAGCATTCAAGTGAGTTAACCACAATTGAATGACCCCATCAATTGCCAGACATCAACCCTATTAAATATTTGTGGGACAAATTAGAAAGATCTGTTCGAGCCTGCAAACCCCCACCAGCAACTGTGGATGCTCTAAGAGAAGGAGATTCTCACTTCATGGGCAGCAATACCACTTTTTTAACACCTCATGGAGTCCTTACCAAGACATCTGGCTGCTGTTGTGAGGGCAAAAGGTGAAGCAACAGGTTAATAGGTAGGTGTATGTAATAATTTGTCCATTCAGTGTAGATCTTTAATCATGTTCATAAAATCAGCTTTTGTAACCTGCAACAATGAACCTTTAAGTATGGAATTATGGTATTTGCAACAATTGTTACAGAACAAAATATTTTTACCTCAATAATTCCTTCTGGTTCCATTCCAGGTGGACCATCATATTGCTGTTCAGGGCCTCGTCTATCAGGTTCCTTTTCTCTATCTTCTGGCCCATTCCTACAAAAAAAAAGGAGAAAAATTCAAAACATTTAATTTTTCATATTTAGCAAATTTAATGGCATTATACTTGATAAGGTTTTTTCTAGATCTTGTCATGGCACAAAGATATTTCTCATATATTAATGTTTCATATAAAAACTATTGTTATGTTTCACCTTTTAAAGTTCTATAAAATATACTCAATCTTATTAATATTGAATGATATTGCCTTAAGTCATTTATTCACATAAATAAATGTCCTGTCTGCTTACTTATATGAAGTGGAGAGTGTCTAGCTCTCTGTTGGTCTGCCTAACACTGGGATTGGTGTGTCTAGGCATTCTTACAACAGTATACAACATGAGGCAGAGGGGTGATGTCACTGCTCTACTTGGCAATGATCAAATAATACTGAAATTGTGATCATAAACAAAAATGAGGGCATTTTGGCACATCAAGAATGTTACAAATCTGAGTGATCAAACCATTACATTGCACCTATACTTACTGCATGATCTATTAAGGATGCGTGTACAACATGCACCTTGAATCACTTTGCCCTTTTTTCAGCATCAGTGCAGATTATTGCCTGCTGCCAATAGATAGTAAACAACTTTTACTCTATTCTCCACAATGGGTTAATAGCACCCCTAAAAACATTCAACAATTAGGCTGCTAGAAATGCAAATGATCCTTACTTACTGACAGTGTTGCCAACTTTGTTTTTTTTTAGAAGCTGTCTAATATAGAAAATTTTCAACTGGCTTATGGCTTGAAATTTGGCTTTTTAAACAGAAAACTGGAACCACTTTCACTGGAAGGAGAACTGTGCACCAATCTCCTTGATGCATAGAACTGGCCAGACATAGCATATACCAAAGTCTGACTCCACCTTCTCATGGTGCAGACTGTTAGTACCTTTCAAAAGAGAGAGACTGTGGAATGGGAGGGCTGCCAGAGCAGTATGGCCTACTATGGCTACTTTTTTTTCCCATCCTGCTAAGTGGTCAACCACACAGGGTCCTGGTGCTGACCATGTAGACCAACCTGAATGGAAAAAATCGCTCTGAGCTTGATTACAGATCCTGAATTTGCTGCACCTGTGGGCTTCTGTTGAGGGTGAATCTTCCACTGTTTTCTGTTTATTTGTGGGTTGACAGCCCCAAATGAATAGATTCACAGGATAATTTTATCAGCTGATGGTTAATCCTGATCTGAAGACTCAGAGGTACCAGAACTCTTGTTTCTACAGGCCTTGTAAAACCTACATTGGAGCAAGTCTTCCACTGTAGATGGCTTTAATCTTTAGCAGTGAGTCTTTGACTCATGACTGTGATTAGGGGCTGTTTGATATCGTCAGCATTTCCTGTCTCATTAAACAGTTTCTTTAAACATCCCACTAATCAGTCTCTCTCCACAGGTAGGTGGAATGCGAGGACTCTGCCCAGAGATTATTCTCTTGATGCCCTCGCACAAGAATTCCACCATTACAACTATATTCTTGGCTTGCAAGACCAGACTGACAGATAAAGGTTAGATTCTTAAAAATAATCTTAAAATTCTCTTTTTCAGGGAGGGAAAATAAGAAGCATCTCCAAGGAATAGGTTTGCTTCTCAGCACACGCTAGTGATGCTCCTCTACAATATGAGTGCATTAATGAAGATTTCTTACAGCAAAAGTTCAGGCAAGCTTTTTGCTTCTCAGCACACGCTAGTGATGCTCCTCTACAATATGAGTGCATTAATGAAGATTTATTACAGCAAAAGTTCAGACAAGCTTTAGACTTGAATGTTATCTATTGTTATGCCCCCACTGAGGATGCCGATGAGGATGATAATGATATTACAGACAACTTCAGGATATTTTGAATTCTGTCAAAGAGATATTACCCTTGTTCTAAGTGACTTCAATGCCAAGTTGGTACTGACCCTGACCTTAGGGAATGGGTTATAAATCCCTTTGGTATTGGTAGCTGCAATGTCTCCTACAGGTAAGTAAACTTAATGCTTTGAGAATAACTAACACTTCCACAACATGCATAAGTACACGTGGATTTCACCAGATGGGCTGCATAAGAATATATCTGATTATATTAATTAACAGCAAATGGGCTAGTTCTATTAGAAATATGTAACACTCCAAAGAAATGCAAAACATTTTTAAGCCTGGACCCCTTTTCTGATCCAAATAGGTTTATGCTCCGGATAGCTGAGACGGGTGCAAGGCAATAATTAACAAATTGCCAAAAAATAGAATAAGTTAAATTAGGGTTCAAAATACCAGCGAGCGTTAATGAGTAAGAATCCAAAAATGATTGTCAAGTTTAATATCTAAATATAATCAAAACTTAATTCACGTAGTTCAAGAGAAAAAAATTAGTAAAGACTCAAAAAGTTTAAATAACAAACAAATTTATTTCCAAAAATCACTCACCAAAACTTCAATGAAGAAGATACATCAACTGAGCACTCTTCCGTGCTACATGCTTATGCTCTACTCACTGTCTATCTGACTCTATGTGCTCTGACAACTCACTATGCTACACTGTGCTGTGCTAACTGTGACTAGCATGTCACCGGTTTTAACAAGAGTCGAACATGTCATGTTGCACGCCGGGAAAGACATTTACATAAGTTGACATGTGATGCAAGCTATGATGCAAGAGTGGGCGTGTCCTTGTGCACGCGCTTTAGCGGGTGACAATCGGAAGATCAGCTTTGTGCATGCGCAACTCCTAACTCTTGGAAACGAGTGCTGTGATGCCAAAAAGGAAATAAAAATCCCCAAAATGATAAATATAACATAAATTAAGCAAAACTGGTTAAGGTAAAGCAAAAGTGAATGATGGGGCATCACAAATACAGGTCATATAGAATTTGGATCTGACTATTACCTTGTTAAAAATGTCTCGCAACTTAAACTTAAAAATTGTGCTAAGGTTAAAAAAATTATCTTTAACAAAAACTGAAGCTCTGAAAGACCCAGTTACCATGATAACTTATCATGTTAGGGTACTTAGTCAATATGACAGTCATGGTTGGCTTATTACTTAAGTTGAGGAAGAATGGAACCATTTTAAACAGGCTTTTCTTGAAACTAACAGTACTCTTTTGGGTAAAGAGGAGCACAGGAGGCAAAATTATTTGAGTGATAAGGAACAGGAGCTTATTTTGGAAAGAAAGAACTGCAAAAATATTCTTACTCAATACCCTACTAATCCTAACAGAAAGTGTTATAAAGAGCTTAATAAGCGTGTAAAGTATCAGTTAGCAGCTGATAGGAACCTTTGGCTTGAATGCTTGGCTGAAAAAGTCGAGGAAGTATCTAGACAGCATAACAGCAGAGAGTTGTACCAGATAGTTAATGTTCTATGCTGGAAAAAACAGACAGGTATACAGGGATTGAAGGATAACAAGGTAAAGTTATAGAAGGTGAGGATTCTGTCATGGCTAGGAGGGCTGAGCATTTCAGTGATGTTCTAAACAATGTGGTTAGTTCTACTCCCATTGTTTCCAATGATGATAGATGCATTGGTGGCTTTAATGTTGGCCCTATAACACAATTTGAAGTTATTTTGACTATTTCTAAACTTAATCCCCAGGGGTAGATGAAATTATTAAGGAAATGCTTAGAGCTGGGAATGTTTTGGTTACCACTTGGGATGACTGAAATTTTGAATATTATTTACAATAAAGGCATTGTTCCTAAGTATTTTAAAAAAATAAAAAAAATACCCCCTCAAGCAGCTGCTTGCCACAGAGGTCTGACAGGAGCCTGCCAGTTTAATGCCACAGTAGTAGGTCTGAGAGGATGGCAGGACCTCAGCAGAAAAACGACACGTACATCCATGCCTTATCCGGGGCTCGAACCCAGGTCCCGTACCAGAGCTATTATTATTCCTATGTTTAAAAAAGGTGATTGCAGTTCTTGTGATAACTACAGGGGTATCAGCCTACTCTCTATTCCCGGGAGAGTTCTTTACATGATTGTGTTTAATAGAATTAAGAATCTGGTTGACAGGAAATTGCATGATGAGCAATGTGGATTCAGTAGTGGTAGAGGATGTGTAGATCAGATATTTTCACTTAGGCAGATTCTTGAGCTATGTTTAAAGTTTCAGAAAACCTTTGGTTGCTAGCTTTGATGATTTCAAAAAGGCTTTTGACTCTGTTCACCATCATAATTTGTGGTTGATCATGAGAACTTATGGCATACCAGATGAGTTAGTTAACATAATGAAAGTTCTTTATAATAGCACTGAGTCACAGGTGTGAGAGTTGGTACAGGTTATAGCAATTGGTTCAACAATGCTACATTTTGTCTCCTTTACTCTGATTATTGATTATGTTATGCAAAATTCTCTGCAAGGAAAAGATTTTGGACTTAAATTGTCTAGAAATCTGAAAATTTCTGATTTAGATTATGCTGATGATTTGACCCTTTTGGCAAACGATGTTGAGATGATAAATTCTTTCATTAGAGTTGTTGATGAGACTGGTAGTAAAATAGGTTTGGTGATAAACAGAGGAAAACTAAAGTGATGAAAATTGGTTGGGCAGGTGTCTCAATTTAATTATCTTGGGAGTTATGTACAGATACTGGTGATGTGTAGCATGAGATACACAGATGAATAGGGATTGCTGCCAGGACTTTTAAGAATCTGTGGAGAGTGGAGAGAAATAAGCTTATACACCTAAAGAATAAAATTAGACTGTATAATAATTTCGTTCTTTCTAGAGATAGGTACGGTAGTGAAACGTGGACCCTTTGTAAACAAGATAACAGGAAACTTGATGCTTTTGATTCTAGATGCTTATGCAGTATTTTGAGATTACGTGGTTTGACTTTGTAAGTAATGATGAGGTTAGGGAAAAAGAGTCTGCAACCTCCTTTGAGCAGCATACTGTACAAAGAGAGAGACTGCTGGTTTGGCCATGTTACCCATATGCGTTAATGTAAATTAGCGAATAGTGTTATGAAGTGTGTCAAAAGGCCATAGAATGATCTGATCCCATAAGATGTTAACCTTGCCTAAAAAGAACAGGTTGGGTTGTTTTATCTCTCAGTGGCATTTTTTTGCACACAATGGGCTTAATGGCCAGGTCAAAAGGACCCCAAAGGCTCAGAGAAGGCTGGGGGAGGCAACCCACTTATATTTTAAATAACTTTTCAGTTAATTAAAATGAACTTCATTAGCTAAAAATACTCCACTAGCTGCTGTAACATTTTAAATACTGACCGAATATTGTTTAATACAAAGTTTTGATTGAGACTTTTTAACATATCCAGCAACCTTTTTCTTACAAAAAGTTTATTGAATAATAAATACAGATTCACTATTACTCTTTTATATGGCTGATAGATTATTTATCTCAACTAGATGTTTTTTACTATCTACCTTCACTCAATTTCAAAAGGAAAATTTAGCCTTGTGAAGCTCTATATAATGCAGTAATGTTTTTATCCATATTCTTGCAATCTTATATCAACATTAGTCAAAATTTTTTACCTCTGATTTCATCTGCTTTCACATTATTATTAATCTTTTATCCGTAAAGCACCTTAAAATAGGAATATCCACTTGCGCGAAAGGCTTTAATAAGGATAGAGTCAGAAATTGACCTTTTCCATTTTAAAGGATAAATGAGAAATTCTTTTTTGTGTCATATAGGCTAATAATATATAAATACTATTTACATTTTCTAAATCATTCATTAGTACAAATTATTATTAAGGATACAGTATTCTGAAAATGAAAAACTTAATTTTCTTCAAAACAAGCACCCCATATTCAAAAGGTGATACATAATTCTTCTAGTTCATGGCTGGGGCCATATTGGCCATGGCCTAGATATGGCTCTGTCTCAAAGTATTACCACAAATGATCTCCTACCAACTGTGTAGATTATTAATAATACATTAGGTGGTTTTATTTTGTAAGCAACAATGAGATTAGGTTAAGGAACAAACCTCTTTGAGCAGCTTATTGTGCAAAGAGAGATCGTTGGTTTGACCACATTTCCTGTATGTAACTGTTGGGTTGTTTTACCTCTGAGTGGCACTTTTGCACACAATGGGCTAAATGGCCAAGTCACAAGGACCCCAAAGGCTCAGAGAAGGTTGGAGGAGGGGACCCACTGGAACAGCTGTTAGGAGACAGATGGTAGCCTTCGTCAAGGCCATCCAGTGTGTTCTTAAACGTGCACAGGGTATGGGCTCTCCCACACATGGGACCACAGCTTAACATCCCATCCAATGGACGGCGGCTTTTCCAAGCCCATCGGTGTCCCCTACTGACAGTGGGCAGGAAGGGAAATTTTGTGGAGATAAATCTCAGCACTGACCCAGCTGGGACTATGCATAACTGTAGGTTGGCAAATAGGGTTAATGAGGAATTCTTTTCTGTGTTGTATAGGCTAATATTTTTGTGTTGTATAGGAAGGGTAACTGCAGATTGGCAAACAGCATGCCTAAAGGTCTCATGAAAAGGGCAACACCTATGAATTGGCCCACAGTGGTAGCTCAGGACAGATGTGTTTGGAGAACAAGATTGCAGTCTGGTTGGACCTCTGTAGCCCATGGGATACACGAGGATTTTATGTCAGACTGCTAGTTTTTATTTCCTAATCCTTCAAAATGTAGCTTTCCACCCAAATAACATGTGCATTTCTCCTAAAGATTTTGAATAGCCTAGCAGTTGGATAAAAATATAATTCCAACTGTTTTCATTCCTTGTAAGGTATAACTATATTACAGTAAAATGGTAATAACCAAAAATTTCAGTGGTTGGCAAGCCAACTATCTGGCTCAATTTTCACAAACAGCTAAAAACTTACCAAGAGGGAAGAGTAAACCTAAATGGATTAGGTTGGTTGAGGTTTTATGGCTCAGAGCCAAATGGGTCAAGACTAAACAAAAAATTGGCACAACTGCAATTCTGTCTTGTAACACAACTATCAATTAGGTGTCTACTAATGTACTACTATTTTTAATGCAATCAGTTTAGTTATGTTGAAATATATCATAAACACTATATTTATTTTTCATAAATCACTTTTAATTCCTATTTTAGTTTGAAAAGAATGAATTAAGCAATTATGCATTTTTTTGTGTTTTAGAAGGGGAATCAGGTGAAATATTTTGCTCTTCTTGTATGATAACATGTTAAAAATCCATAAAAAATAATATTTACAAAACAGTAATTTAAATTTAAATCTGATACCTGATCATACACTAAAATACTGTTGAATATAAAGATATTGATTAATATCTTAAATATAGCAATTTTTAAATAAAAAGTTGATTTTCAAATTATACAGCATTAATAAATAATATATAAACTCAACATATTTGGTATTAACCTATAAATTACCACTTTGAAGTCAATTTAAATTTTAGAGGAATAATTGTCTTGAGCCGGGTGGGATACGAACCCACAACCTCCTGATAACATGTCAAGTGCTCTGAACCACTGAGCTACCTGACATCTAATTCAGTGGTTCTCAACCTTTTATGCTTCACGTACCCCCTGGAAATGTGTATGCAACTGGCATGCCACTTGGATAGATAGGTAAAACTATATAGTATAACAATGGGAATAAAATCAAACATATATATAATATATCTAGCAACTTTCGAGCTCTCGCAGCAAACCCCAAAAATTTTTATCACGTACCCCACGTTGAGAGCCCCTATAATTGATGATACAAAAAGGTTCATATCATAAATTAGAGGAGAGCTTGATTGGCAGCCAGTAGCTCAGTGGTTCAGAGCACCTGACATGTTATCAGGAGGTCATGGGTTCATATCCCACCAGGCTCAAGACAATTTTTCTTCTAAAATTTAAATTGACTTCAAAGTGGTAATTTATAGGTTATACATTTTCATTAATGTTGAATTTTCTCTGAAAATTTGAAATATTTGAACTGTAATTATATGAAACCACAAATGAATGTTGATATATCACTATCATGTTGACCTTTCAGTTGCCTTGAAAATCAATTACTAATTTAACACTTTCCACATTAGACATTTGCATCAATTTCTCATTATTTTCATTGCATTTTTAAATAATCTAATCGCTCTTAACTGGTTATGTTCCAAAGGCTTAAACATAGTTTCCTCTTGCCCAGTCAGCTCTAGTGTCGGGAGTAGGGTACTCCCCACACTCCACTGTCATTTCACACTATGAAATTAACCAAGAAGGGTACATTATTTAATGACCAAGTGGTTAGTGTCCTTGGAAGTAAAGGAATCTGGGTTCAAGCCACATTTCTTGTTTTGATGAAGTCATGCCTTCCTCACAGGTCTTCTCTATGGTGAGCAGCTACCTGAGAGGTAATTTTTTTTATATTACAAATGGGAGAAAGGCTAACCTTTCTATCTTAAAACTGATTGAGACTATCATACAAGTAAATATACCAAAATAATATAAAATATCACTTAAGCCCTTCAGGATTTTAGAAAAAAAAAATAATTCTTTAGTCTTCACTACTAGCAAGACAAAAGTTCTAGAAATAAAGCATATTTTGCAACAAAAATGTGGCTAGCTTATAATGAATCAAACTAAATAAACATAATTTTTTTTTATTTTTCACAGGACTTGAATTTTTTTAAATGTTGGGGGTGATTATCTCAATAGAGGCATGCCAAAGTTAAATATATTTTAACTTGCTATAACAAATCTTTGTAATAGAAAATATTTTATGCTAAATATCTCTCATAACACTTGCATTCACATCACATTAATGTATATATTTTGTTCATAAATGTTAAAGTCTCAGGTAGAGGAGACTGTTGCTAGCTGTGTGTTTGTTGCCTAGTCCCTTGTTGAAGATACTGATTTTTCAATCTTTCTAATTCATTTAGTCAAGACATTGCTTCAATCAGTGTCTCTACTACCATGGGTCCACACCATTAAAAATTGAAGAAGCCAGTTAAAGGAACTATCCATACTTGAGCAAATCAGTGATAAAAATTTACAGGTTTCTTCATCATATGAGTTCATGTCATATGGCAATAACATATGTAGCATACATATACTTGAAATATGCAAATCAAGTTGATGTATCACAATAAAAATGGTAATGCTTTTAAAAAGTGACACTATTGAGCCTGGATGCGATATAAAATAATAATCGATCCCATTAGTGCAGAGTGTGTCCCATTTGTTGTTCTGGTGATGAAGCAAGTAGATCTACTCTCAGAAGCCAAACTGATCAACTCCTTTTTGTAAATTTCACAATTTTAGTACCCAAGCACATTATTTTTATGTATTTTTACATCTTGTAAAATAGAACCTATATCTAATTAAAATCAATCCAAAGTGAATGCACAGTATTCCCTGTTAAGAATATTAATTAATAGATTCTGAAAAAATTCATTGCTGCCACGACGGGAATCGAACCCGCATCTCTCCAGATTCATGCCAGAGTGTTATTCGTTGTCCGACACGTGGTGCAATGGTTAGCGCGTTCTGACATGAATCTGGAGAAATGCGGGTTCGATTCCCATTGTGGCAGCAATGAATATTTTTCAGAATCTATTAAAGAACCTATATCTATAATATTACTCTACATAATATTTCTTTGTTCATATATTTCAAGCAAAGTTTTAAAATTAAATCTTAGAGGATCGTCAATTTTCTCCATTTTTTATTTTATGGAGTTGACCAGTTTGCTTTCTGAGAGGCTCATATAACTAATTTTTTGTACAAAAATAAATGTTTATCATAGAAGCATAAAATTGTTTTAGGATTAACTAAAATTAATGATGTGCATGCTAACAGTTTTGGCATAGTAAGGTTGAAGTTGGAACAGATGCTGAGACTGGTTATGCACAAGAGTGATAGAGCATTAAAATTTGAGAAGTT
Source organism: Ryuthela nishihirai (assembly GCA_038380435.1). NCBI lineage: Eukaryota > Metazoa > Arthropoda > Arachnida > Araneae > Heptathelidae > Ryuthela > Ryuthela nishihirai. The sequence goes on from JAWZYU010000026.1 coordinate 30,095,824, forward strand.
TCTGATAAAGGTGATCAATTTTGCACAGACTAGAACGTGTCCTGTGTGCAAGAAATTGATGGATGTACCAATTACATTTCCCGATAGAGCATCATAGAACTGGAGATACTGATTTATTTTATGCCTAATCATACAAACTAATAAAAGTAAAAAAAGTAGTTGCTTGCCACACTTACAACTGATGTAAGGTGAAAATTCTTACATTGCTTCAAGTTATAAGAGGTGAGTGTTTTAATCTGAGTGGCACTTTTTGAACATTATAGGTTAAATGGCCAGGTGACAAGGACACCCAAAGCTCAGGGAAGATTGGGGGCGGGTTGGGTTGTTTTACCACTGAGCGGCACTTTTTTTGCACACCATGGGCTAAATGGCCAGGTCACAAGGACCCCAAAGGCTCAGAGAAGGTTGGGGGAGGGGCCCCATTAGAACAGCTGTTGGGAGACAGATGGTAGCCTCCCATCAAGGCCATCCAATGTGTTCTTTAACATGCACAGGGTACGACTCTCCTGCACAAGGGGCCATGGCTTAACGTCCCATCCGACAAACAGTGGCTGTTACAAGCCCATTGGTGTCCTCTACTGAACCAGGGTGGGGAGTTTTTTGGATATAAATCTATGCTGAACAGCTGGGACTTGAACTTGAGAACTGCAGATTAAGAGCCTGATGCACTACTGAATGAGCCACCCCCACCCCCTGCAAGTTATCAGAGGAAGATGCATACTGAATTGGTAAGCCTAGTTCGTACCATTTAGTTTTTTCTTTTAGGAATAAAGAAGTTGTGAGCATACTATATAATACAAACCTTTACATACTAAGTATATGATAAGAGGATGCCATATACTGAATCTGGTAGTCCTAGCTCTCTAACCATTTACAAAAAGAACTTTTTTTGGAGGGGGGAGGAAGAGAAAATAGAGCAGGAAAACCCCATTAGGCTGCTAAAATTATAAGAGGAACCACTATACTAAATTTGGTAGACCTAGTTCTTATCATTTAGAAATCCCCCTTTTTTAAAGGGCAGACAGACAAAACCGTTACATGCTTTAAATTATATGTATATAAATAAAAATAACTATTATGATTGTTCATTGTTCCATTGATTTAAGCTGGCAATTTCTCTACATAACTTTTGCATCGTATGTTAAAAAGGCTAAAATTAGAACAACTGAAAGGAATCAGTTTTTCATTTATATTATGAATTATATTTGAACACTGTCTATGGCAGAGTGGTTAGCATGCTTGACTACTGATCAAAGAGACCTGGATCAAGTCCTAGTTAAGGCACAGATGTTTGTTTTTCTGCTGATGTCCTGCCATCCTCACAGACCTACTATGGCATATAAACTGATAGCTCCTCAGTCCTGTCAGACATCTGTGGAAAGCAGCTGCTTGAGGGAATATTTATTTTTTCAATATATATGTACTACAAGCTCAGCCCATATAACCTAAGTCACCAACCACACACCCCTGAATCCCTCATTGTTGGCTCACCTTCCTTTTAAGTTGAAACAGTTTAAACTCCAATACAAATTCTAAATGGAAATCAAAAAAGGATCAAATGGAATTGTAGTGCAGGAATGATCGAAAAAAAAAGTGATATTACATTACAATTCAAAACTCATAAAAATGATTCTGCCCCATTACAAAAATATTTATTTAGAATGTAATTACATATTTTAAGTACAATGTTATTGAATTTTTCAAAGGTTTGTAGTATGGAAGAAAAATTAAGGCAGGATGAGGGCTCTCAACCGCTGAAATAAGAATAAAATGGAAAAAAAAAAACCTCAAGCAGCTGCTTGCCACAAAGGTCTGACAGGAGCCTGTCAGTTTATACGCCATAGTAGGTCTGTGAGAATAGTGGGACCCCAGCAGAAAAATGACACATACATCCTTGCTTTACCCGGGGTTCGAACTCAGGTCCCTTAGATCAGTAACCAAGCATGCTAACCACTCAGCCATGGTATATTAACTTGGGTGCAGTGTTTCTGCAAAATGTTACGACCATTTTACTATCCATTCTCATCTGTAGAGCATAAAAAGCAAAGTGCATATCAGTGGAATGCTTAGAGTGGGGGAGAAAGAGTTAGTTGAAGTTATAAGCAACCTTTCCCCTTGAAGGTTTGAATAATGCATATTTTCTAAAAATTGAAAATAGACACTCAAGACTTCCCAATAGACTCAAGTAACCCTGCCACCATTAAAATTGCAGGGTACAACACTGATGCATATTATCTAAATTTTAAAACAGTTTATATTAGAGCTATTGAAATAACTCCCTGAAGGCCACAAAATATATTCATGACCTTTGCAGGAGTTTTTAGAGAATTATGAAATATACACAAAAAACATTTATTTTCAAAAACAAACTACAGATAAAAGTGAGAACCATGAAACATATGCACATGCAATTTTTTTACTTCTGATTTTGGCATTCAAACCATTTTTTTTACTATTTATTTGTAATACAAATTTCATTTAACTTTATGGACACAAGGTGCTTCCAATCAGGGGGGGGGGGGGGGGGTATATTTGTCTCATTTGATATAGTTTCTTTTTGAGGAGTGTCTTAGATAATTATAATAATAAAACCATTAAAGGAAAAGTACCGTTAACCTAATGGTTGATTGTGAAAATACAAATAGTACTACAGGTAACCCCCGGTCATCGCGAAGGATACGTTCTGGACATGGTCATGATAAGCGAAATTTCGCGATCAACGGGGAATTTAAAAAAAAATCATTTTAAAATTCGAAAAAACACTATTAATGAAATAAATATTATTAATAACAAAAAAAAGTCACATTTTCATAATTCATAATTTATTCATTTTGTTCCGCGTTGCAAAAAGGAATCTAGATTCCCTTGTTTGGCCTCTCTACGTTTATTATGCAAAATTTGCCGATAACTGTCATATAATCCGTTACAACCACGCTTTACAGCACTCACTCGCTTGTAATCTTCGTCGTTTTCTTCTAACAACTCCATGCATTGATAGTGAAGAGAAAGGGCCTTTTCAATGATTTTGACACTTAACTTTCGCACGGGAACAGGTTCTGAGACGTCATTTTCTTGGGACATAGTATGGCAGTCCATTTCCTGCAGCTCTTCATTAGTTGAGGGTTCGCCGTGTGATTTTAACAAAGTCTGAATATCATCTACATCAACACCTTCGATGCCTCCGGAAGTGGTTTTAAGACTAATCTCTTCGATGACATTTTGAATATCATTTTCATAATTGATGAGATCTTCAACAATTTCTCCGAGCTACCTTTTCCAAACACCCTTCATACACGACTGGGTGACTTCATTCCACGCTTCATCGATGTTTCTGATAAAATAAAATAATAATAAATACCCCCTCAAGCAGCTGCTTACCAGAGAGGTCTGACAGGAGCCTGTCAGTTTATATGCCACAGTAGGTCTGTAAGGATGGCAGGACCTCAGCAGAAAAACGACACATACATCCATGCCTTATCCGGGGCTCGAACCCAGCTTTCATAATATTAAATTGTTTCCACAAAACCTGCATGGCATCTCTACCACCTCCATCAATTTCTTCAATGAGTTGGTGCATCTTTATTCTTAAATAATAGGCTCTGAATGCTGCTATTGCACCTTGATCCATGGAAGTGGTATTCAGAGGTAAGAATACCACTTCAATGGGAAAATCAGTGCACGGAGTCTCAAGTTCCACAGGATGTCCTGGAGCATTGTCCAACACCAAAAGAGCTCGAGGTTCAACTCCAATATCCTTGCAATATCTTTTTATTGCTGGGCAGAAACAAGTTTTAAACCAGTCCACAAATAAATTTCGTGTCATTCAAGCCTTAGGGTTACTTTGCCAAAAAACTGGTAAATTATTTTTAGAATAACCTTTCATGGCACGAGGAGTTTCTGATTGATAAATCAACAATGGTTTCAATTTTAAATCTCCGGATGCATTTCTGCCGAGAAGAAGAGTTAGACGATCCTTGGCTGCTTTAAATCCAGAAGCAGTCTTTTCCTCTATGGAAATAAATGTACGTGTTGGCATTCGTTTCCAATAGAGTCCTGTCTCATCTACATTAAAAATTAAATTTGGTGGATAATTTCCCCTTTCCACAATTTCACGGAACTCCATTGGATATTTTTCAGCTGATTCTACGTCTGCACTAGGCGATTCGCCAATCATTTTAAGGCTATGCAAGTTTCGTCATTTTTTAAACCGATCAAACCAAACTTTGCTTGCTTTAAAAACTTCTCCTCCATGTTGAGATTTTAAAATCATCCCAAAGACTAAGTGATTTATTCATTATGATTTGGGTACTCACAGGCATGTGGTGTTGATTTAGGTCCTCTATCCATTTGCTTAATAAATTTTCCATTTATGTCATCAAAGAACTTCTGGTTCGTGAAACTTTCGTCGCTGTAATTGGAGTAAAACTTTCACCAGCCATTTTAATTTTGTCTTTTTGTTGCACAACTGATCGCACTGTAGACTCAGGCAATTTGAAATCCCTTCCTACAATTGGAAATTTACCACCATTTCTATCCTTTCTATAAATTTTAGCTTCTTTTCTATAGTCACTACATTGTGAAAAATCGGTTAAGAAAATTCGCATTGTCTTTTTGACATTTTAAAAATTACGAAGGGATAAAAAAATATGTAGTCAATTTAATTAGCGTGCATTTGACACTGCAGCTAAGATTCCACTGAAGTATACACCCAAATGATGCACTGGCTCAATCGTACCAGGCACCGGCGTTCTTTTGTCTCGCCTATGCTCGTAACTTTACGTTATGTATATGTGTATGATGCGACTGAACGAGAAAGAAAGTTAGCATGCACGTGCAACCATTCATTTTGACTTTTCCTCGCATGTTTCAGAGCCACACAAGTGCTGAGACAGAAAAAAAGATCGCGATATAACGAATCCGCACTCGCCGGGGTCGCGATGAACGGGGGTTACCTGTATATCATTACAGTATCTCTTGAACAAAAAAAAATTGTTTTTTGGGTTAATCTCCTAACCTTAAAGTATCCAAAAGCCATTTAACCATCTTTTTCTAAAAAAAGGAGTTAGGAAGTCTTCATTTAATTTGAATATTTGTTATTGCATTATTCAAAATGAAAGGCTCTTTCTTTTGATGTGTAATATGACATATATATATATCTGTAATCTATGCAAGATAAAGTTCAGTTGGATATTTTAAGGTTTTGCCATTTTCTAATTTATAAATAAAATAAACCAGCAGATTTACCCAGCGTAGCTCGAGTCTGAAACCTTCTAAAATGTAGAGTGGCAATCCCCACATCACAATCTTTCATTTGGCATAAATTATCATTACAATTGATCTCCACCACCTCAGGGGGAGGGGGTGGCTCAGTCAGTAGCACACCAGACTCGTAATCTATAGTTCTCAGGTTCAAGTCCCAGCTGGGTCAGTGTTGATTTATCTCTGCAAAAAAATCCCACCCTGTCCACAGCCTTGGATAGGCCGCCATTTGTCAGATGGGATGTTAAGCCATAGCCCCATGTCAAGATTAAACAACACAATGGATGGCCTTGACAGGAGGCTACCATCTATCTCCCAACAGCTGTGCCCATGGGTCCCCTCCCCCAATCTTCTCTGAGCCTTTGGATCCTTGTGACCTGGCCATTTAGCCCATTGTGTGCAAAAAAGTACCACTCAAAGGTAAAACAATCCAACCTTTCCCTCTGGTTAAAATTTTCTCCCTCTCTTTTAGGGGAGGAAAGAATTGAACATATTCGAGGTACCCATAATCCTCCCCATGTCAGAAATTTCTTCACTCAGATAATCAAACTTTTCAAATCACTTTGTACCCACCAGAGTTCCTCAGATACTATTTGCCAAGTATATATAACTTTATAGCAAAAGAAAATTAACTATGGTCTGATGTACATAAAAAAAAATAAAGTTACTTAAAAATTATTATTAAACAAAAAATTATTTATTTGTATATACTTTTATTAGCCTTTCCATACTTTTCAAATTAAGTTAATGATTTTAACTTCGAATACAAATTTACTTTTTAAAGCTTTCACTTCTACAAAGAATCTTGTGTTCTGTTCGTGCTTAATTAGAATGACTTCAATATCCATTGATGCTCGCGACCCAACAAACTGTACAATGAGTTTATCATGCAAAATCAGAAAGAAATTACTGCGAGGGTGGACAGACACAAACTTTCTTTATACAGATATTAGATAATACCTCCTCAAGCAGCTACTTGACACAGATCTGACAGGACCTCAGCAGAAAGACAACACAAACATCATGCCTTACTACTGGGGCTTGAACTCAGGTCCCTTGAATCAGTAGCCAAGTGTGCTAATCACTGGGCTACGATTTGCACACCCTGTAATGGTGGAAATTGAAATTTTGGGATAGGGTTTATCAAAATAATGGAAACACCAATGGCGACTGGAGCACATGCAACACGCCATGTGCATATCACAGGGATTATGTCACCTGTGATGCAGGTATATAAAGGGGAGAAGTACAATGTCAGCTATCACATATAAACCCCTGAATCTACCCAGAATATTCCCTGTATTACTGAAAATGCTGAATGGTAGACAGATGGACAAAGTGAAAAACATAATAAATAATAAATAAATAAATACCCCCTCAAGCAGCTGCTTGTCAAAGGTCTGACAGGAGCCTGTCAGTTTATATGCCATAGTAGAAGGTCTGAGAGGATGGCAGGACCTCAGCAGAAAAATGACACATACATCCATGCCTTACCCGGGGCTCGAACCCAGGTCCCTTAGATCACTAGCCAAGCGTGCTAACCACTCGGCCATGGGACATTAACATAAGCTATGTTTGAAAACAAGCTATAAAAGTAAAAGGTGTGATAAACTACATTTTTGCAACACCTTTCACCAAAAAGTGAAGGTAAGCAACAATTTGTATTGTTTACATGAAAGCCACTTTTGGATATCAAGTATTGTGTATTAACTATACCAAGCCACTGGCTTATAACAGTTTTATCTGATGAAGTAGTGCCTTTTTTTTATGGGTCAATCTGTCTTCAGTGAAGATGGAGTGCTGCCCATGCTCCGAAAAACTATTTTTCCTAAAAACTTTTAAATTTTATTGCTCAATGACAGAGAATTTTAAGTTATTTTAATTTCTGAGCAAGATGGTCTTTTTAATTGTGGAGGAGTTTTTTCACCTAGACTCTTAAGGGCCATCCTTTGAGGTATGATTGTAAGATGCTACTAATTCCTGTGGGAAACGTAGCAGCAATCTTTTGTAAACGAGACCATCAATCCAGACCTTATCAAAGGCTTTGGCCTTGTCCAGAAAGGTGGAAGCAACTGTCTCTTGTAAAGAGATCCAGCAAGTCTCTCGACCACTCTGAGCACTTGATGGGTTGTCATGTACTTCTGTCTGAAGCCGAATTGAGTTTCAGGGAGCAGATTTTCATGCTCAATAATTTCATTAATCCTATTCAGAATTACACGCTTGAACAACTTGTCCAAACAAAAGAACAAGCTGATCATCCTGTAATTCTGAGGTGGTATCCTTGTCAGACTTGGGGATAAGAATGTTTGCCCTTTCCCATATGTCAGAAAAATGAGGTGAAGAAGGGCACTGAAAAGAAAGCAAATTCCAACCACAGCCTTTGGGGGAACTGTTTGATCATAATATTGGTGATGCCAACTGGTCCCAGTACTTTTGGGAGTTTTTCTTCATAACTACTCTCACTGCAAGAGTAGTGGCAAATTTAATGTCATGGGCTCCTAAGAGAAGCGATCAAGTTCTTTCATCTGCATCAATTCTTATGTTGCTGAGCAAGTTATGGAACTCCAACAGGTTTTATTTTAAGCTGTTGGTGTTTCAAGACAAGATTCAGAGGCTATCAATGGAAGAGGTGGAATTATCCATCGCAGGATAGCAAAGAGACTATATAATTGAATGCTTTAGCCCAATGTTGAGTTTTTCTGCCAATTACTGGCTTGTCTGAAATGATGAATAGAGAAGTTTGAAGTTGCAAATGATATTTTCAAAGTTAAGTTTTGAAAGAAACTAAAAATACTCAAAGTCATTAGAAAAATTTGCATTTGGCTGACCATTAGCAGATCTTTTAAATGGCACATTTGCAGTTGCTTTCCCTTTACTGGAGGATTATAGGATAATTCACCTTTATCTGGTTTAGGTAGAAGTGGGGGGTACTGCATCAGAGATGTTTGGCAGCTCTCTTATTACAGCTAGTTGTGCATAAGAAGTTTCAGAAGTCATCATTTTAGTTTTATTAACCAATACCTCTTTGATTTAGCAGATATAGGATACTGGCCTTAGTAAATGTTTTGGGAAAGAACTAACAGCCCCTGTAGCTGGCTGTATTATCTTTCCCACAATTGATGCACTTGGTAAGCCATCTCTGTGTGTATGCTCACAAGTGGAAGTCTGATGTGCACTTAACACATCTTGGTATATTGTAGCAGCTGCTCGGCATGTGGCCACACCTTTGACATTTATGGCACTGGGATGGGCCACCATATCTTTGATATGATTCAATGACTTTCGATAAAAATGACCATATTAAATTTTTTTTGTTGCAGTCATTCTTAGGCATTTGAATAAAAAAATATGAAGTGGGATCCTACAGTACCTTTATTCTTCCTCAACTGTGAGACGAGGACAAGCTCCTCAATCATGGACAATGAGCTTGTTCATGACATCCTCACAAGTAACATCGTTCCGGAATGTTTTTGATTACAACCTTAAGGTTCTTATCAGATTTTAAATGATAGGTGTGAAGCTGTCATCTTTCACCTTCAAATTTGTTTACAATGGATCTAAAATCTTGTATACAGTGGAATAAGAACCCATGACCTTGATAACAGGTTAGATGTTCTGATTACTGAGCTACTGCCAATTAAACTTACTGCCAATTAAGTTCTCTATTTGATGGTATGAGTTTTCCTACCTGCAGTACAAGAACAAATGCATCTCTTGAAAGTAGGTATATGTGCTGTTTATAAACAGCAACCTGAAGCAGATGTTAATGTAAATAAACTTCCCACACTGAATACATATTGAGGTACAGTAAATCCTCATACAGTACAGGAGATGTTACAAAGTGGCACATTCAGTGAATCTGTGTTGGAAAAACTTAATATTATGGGATTAATAGTGATACAGGAACATGAATATACACTGGCGTAAATTGAATAAAGAACACCATTAACAATTGAAGTGTAATCTACGAGATTTATTTAGTAGAAACTTGTTGAGAAAGAACAGTGATCACACTTGTGAAGTGATTCAATGTTTATTTTACCTTTTAATGAGTGTTACTTTTACAGAAGGCACATTTTAATAAGGTGTTAAACCTCCTTGAGCAGCAATACAAGCTTCCAATATGGTATGCAATCGGTCGTACAAATGCTGGATATCATGCTGGGGGATACCATTTCAAGTGCTTTCAACCTGATGCGTAATTCAGCAATGGTCATTGCCTGCCAAGGTCCGCAGAAGAATCTTTCTCTGATCCAGTCCCAGACATGCTCAATTGGAGACAAGTCTGGAGAGCATGCTGGCCAAGGAAATTGGTGCACTGCATGAAGAGCATGTTGAGTTGCCCAGGCAGAGTGTGGGTGGGCATTATCCTGCTGGAATATCGTATTTGGGATTACACTCAAGTATGGTAGGACAACCGGCTGTACAATGTCGCTGACATAAGTATTGCTATTCAGTGTACACTGTACGAACACCAGTTGCTCCCCACACCATGATGCCCAGTGTGGGTCCTATGTATTGCTGGAGGATGCACAAAAGAAGAAGCTGCTCACCTTGTCACCTTCGGACAAGTAAAAGACCATCAGACACTCCTAAGAAGAATCAGCTTTCATCACTGAAGACCAGACTGTCATTCTTCCCTCGAATGAACTTGTTCTTGACACCACTGCAAACATGCTCGACAGTGATGAGGTGACAGTGATAACCATGCCAGTGGCACATGTCTATAGTCCTGCTTCCAAAAGACAATTGTGTATCATTCTTGTAGACACCCTTGGTACAACAAAGGATCAAATTTGTGATGCCATAGCCATTCGCTCTGCCACCACCGCCCTCCTGATATGCCAATCCTCTCGTGCATCTGTAACTGTGTTGCCAGGAACCACGTCTGCAAGTGTGTGAATGTCTTGTCCAATGCAATGTACAATTTGATAAGACCAACCTGCTTCCCGAAGACCCACTATACGACCTCGCTCAAACTCCGCTAACTGAACAAATATTGCGCACCTGTGTCATCCAGACATGGTAGCTTCTTCAAAGAGCACGAACAATACGACACAAGATGAATAATTTCTTTCTTCATGTCTAGTCCTTCAATACGCATTGCGTACTTTGTATGTTGTCCTCAGTGATGCCATTATTTCATCCAACACAGCAAATATTTGCAGGTTCTGTTGTCATCATAATAGTAAGGCAGTGTACCAAGGTGCTAAACGGAAATTAACACTCTCGTTAAATATTTAGTTTGTATTAAAGTGAAAGGCTTTTGCAAAACCTCTGCAGCAAGCACCTTGCGGGCAATTTACTACTTCACTAATGTAATAAATTACAATTCATGCATGTAAACCAGTGGTTCCCAACCCATGGGTCACGAAGGGTTTTCTGTGGGGTCGCCAGGCAGTGGTGAGCTATGAAAACTTTAAAAAGGGAAAACAAAAAGTCACGTCATTGCGTCCTGCACAGAGATTTGTTTGCGTAAACGTGTAATGATCTTTCGTTCGTCAGGTTAGCCTGTTGTGAGGTCCAGGTTATATTATATATAAGTGGGAAAAATCATGAACAGTTATGATTGGCTCTACGGAATGCGGGAATAAAGAATAAACAGAATAAATGTAGAGAATGACATGAGGTTGGCATCAGGGAAAATTCAACCATGAATTTTTAAGCTTGTTAATGAGTTACAATTTCAATCATCGCATTAAATATGTTGTAAGTTAACATTATTTTGAATTATGTTATACTGAAAAATCTATTTTCGATGTGTTCTCATTTACCCTATTAAAAGGCCTATTTTTAATGTATCGGGGTCGCGGGTCACTTTGCCTCTCTAAAATGGGGTCGTGACTCGCAAAAAGGTTGGGAACTGCTGATGTAAACGGTATTAGCACCAGTGACAGAAAAAAAATCCTCAATATTACAGACTCACCTATTCCAGACAACAGTAGAAGGTATTAATGACAAAGGAATAGCACTATTTGGATGAGTCCATTTCAAATTTTGGCTATAACACACATCATCAAAGTAATGATGCATTGCATATAAACAGGCCCAGACAAAGGGGGGAAATGGGGGGTTTAAAACACCCTCAGTGTGTGGGGGGGCTCATCAAAATTGCCCTCCAACAGGAGGGCTGATTTCCTTGCCAAGGAAGTCCTTTTTGCTTCCGTATCCAAGACCTCATTCATTTTCAGGAAGCGATAAAATATCAAATTTTTCTACTTGAAAATGAAGTAATAAAAACAAAAATTAATTCAAACGAAAAAATAATATCCTTAACAAAATGTTGTAATTTAAGAAAAATTACATTTTAAATCAAACTTGTGAGCTTAAGGGGGTTGTTTCAGCATAGACTAACATTAACAAACAAATCGGTAATGACATATATATTGTTTCTAAGAAATGGTGATCAGATGGATTTAACAAATTTATATCCTTGCTTAATAAAATATACTTCAAATAAAGAATTTTCAAGCTTAAATTATGCATTTTATTATACATAAGAAAATTTTCAAATGGCAATCTTTTGTAATAAAAGCAAAAAAGAGACTTCGTGGACCTCTCATTTCGGATTCTGTCAAAGTATATTTGACGGGGACCCTGAAGGGTAATAGTTTCGGCAGTAATTGATGAGACCACATCTCATCAGTTAGGGTTTAAGCAGTAGCTTTTTTTATATACAGCGTGAATATATAGCCAGTCTGATAATACTTCAGAAAAACTATTGGTCATTTTCCTTTTCAGAGCCCTTATATCCATTCCATGACACTATTTTCTCTGATATCCATTCATATATTCATATGTATGTAGTACGGCTATAATAATGTTCAAAATCCTTTATAATTATGAAAATTCATTTTGCTAGAGGCACATTGTAAAAGAATCCCCATTGTAGAAAAGAATCATTAACCTTTTGGTGATGGCTCTCTTGGCAAATTTCTAACCTAAAGGATGGTGAATTTCTGTTGAATTCCACTCCCACCAGCACTATTTTTTGCAGATAAGCAGTTTATAGCCCTCTCCACTCACCACAGGTGACAAGCTGGAAGAACAGACATATCCATGACACTTTCTCTTTCCTCCTTCAACTAACTTCCTAACACAAATGTACAGAGCTGGTCAAAATAATTTAAGATTTTGAAAGTTTCTGAATGGAAAGTTCGAAGTCTTGTGAGTGTTAAAAAAACAATTAAACATTAATAATAAGTTTGGGTAAAATATTTTGATAAGTATAGTTTTTTCAAACCTTTTTTAAGTTAATGAAATTTAGAGTGTTTAAAATATTAAAAAATAATGCAGAAGAAAATACTGGAGAAAAACTGAGTTAGAAAGTTCAAGTAACTTTAACTTTCATAATATCTCATAAAGAGCTTGTTAAATTAAAGGTTAAACTTCTAAACATACATTACCGTTGATATAACACTGAAATTTTCAATTATTTTATCCATCTAAATATAATGTTTATTGTATTACGACTTTCAAATGAATCGCATCACTTAAATAAGTGCACACCTTAACTAGGTAAAAACATATTTGTGTGTGTGATCAAGCCCAGTGCCACTGAAATAAGAAGCACACCTTTAACTAGGTAAAAATATATTCGTTGGGTGGGGGGGGGGGAAGAGATCGAGCCAAGTCCAGGAAGACCAGAATACATTCTGGATATCACTTTCCGTTTTCCATAATTTATCTGTCTTTAAAACATTTTCTCACAAATATGTGTACATAATATATATTATTATTTTTAGAATCCATCCTTCTAGATTCATCTCTGTTAAAATGAATACCTGGGAATTATAAGGGAAAATGTTTTCTTTTGAGAATTGTGATAGCAGGGTGGCTCAAATATTATATTTATAACACATGCAGGCCCAGATATATATTAAAAAAAAGGGGGGGGGGGGCAAGAAACTCAAGCCAGAAAAATGGAAAGGGGGAAATTCATGAAAGCCTTGCCCCCCCCCCCCCCCCCCCCCCCCCCAGCCCTGAACATATACTTGTAAATAATGTAAATCAGTGATCCGCATTAGACAAACCCATGAAATATCGAGCATAAAAATATAGTTTAGAATAAATGTTTTTAATTTTTTTAAATATGATTATCATGATTTTTATTATCAGAAGCAAATTTTAAAACTTATTAGTTTGACTGATTGCAACATTTATGCAATAATAAACATTGGCATTTGTAACTAAAATTAGTTTTTAGAAATATTTACACATTCAACTCTAAATTTTCATCACTTTGAAACAACTGCTTTGGGATTTCTTCATCAATCAGAGCTTTCTTGTTTCACCATTTCAAAAACTATAAATTAAAATGGATAGAAGGGGAAATTTTTTTGTTTTAACCTGCTGACATGGAGAAAAGCAATTAGTGTGATGCTTTTCCCTGTTCTCAGCTCTGATCCACTCTCACAATGCTCCCTGCCATTATTGGCTTAGCTGCCTTCCAAACCTTGTACTTGGGGGAAAGAAGTAGCTGGTAAAACTGCTGTACTAGCAGTCTTTAAAAAGTTTAAAAAGTCTGATTTGAGTATAAGAGCAAATCAGTGTGATCAAACAAGAATAGGTGTTGACAGAATAATCTACCTGTTGCATAAAATACTCAAACTAAATGAGTGAAGTTGGAATAAAGAATTTAATATTTATACATTCATTAAAGTAACAGTATATTTAGCTCTGAAGGTTTTTTATAATCTAACAGGTTGTTTTCTACTAGATTTCTCTCTTACTAAATGCATATGTGGGGAAGAAGTATAAACAGCAGTCAAATAAAAAAATCAATTTCCAAAATTACCAATGTTGCAAATAGTCATATAAACATAATAAACATTAAGAGTAACACATAATAAATGCTGGTTGGATAAGTTATACTTTCCTTATTTGTTATTAATGTCATTATTTCATTGTTACTACTATAAGCTAATGTAACACTGTTATAGGACTGCTCAAACTGAATTTTTTTGCCACATACTTATATGTTGCCTTTTATATTAGATACCCACGGCAAAGTGGTTAGCATGCTTTGCTATTGATCAAAGGGGCTTGGATTTGAGGCCCAGGTAAGACATGGATGTTTGTGTTGTCTTTCTGCTGTCATACCATCCTTGTAAACCTTCTGTAGCATATTAAACTAAACTCCTGTCAGATCTCTGTGGCAAAGCAATTGCTTGAGGGGATATTTATTACTTTTAAATATTATGCAGATAATCTAAAGGGCAGAGATAGAAACCTTATCTACCAGAGTACAAAATCTTTTCCAGTGAGACAAACTTTAGGGGAAAAGATTTCTTAGTTAAGGTTAATCTGCACATTTTTTAATCATTTTTGCTACTTTGGGTAAAGTTATTTTAAGGTAAAAAGATACGAATATGGTTTTAGCCTTGATTATGGCTTGTATGGGAGGTCCCCTCATCATACTTTGCTCGACATTTTGCAAAATTATTGTCATGTTGACAAACATTCCTTGCATCATTCCATGAATCTCTTTCAACTTCAATCTCCTTGATCTTAAGAAACCAATCCCACAGTCTCTTGTATCTTCGATGGCTTGTGGGTCTGCCAGCAGAAACCCGAGTTTGTCCTCGGCTACGCTTGGTTCCCCAGAACAACAAATGGTTCTGAATATTTTAGGGCACTCTAAAACTATAGTTTACCCAGAGAACATGGAGGACAGACTGTAACCAGGGACAGAAATGTTTGAGGCCGATTTCTGGTTTCCAATGGCCTGGTCCTGGCCTTGAAAAGCAAACTGTTCCTCAGACTACTGTCGTAAAACTCTTCCCACTTATATATATATATGTATCTGTACTGTTCATGTTTTTTTGTTTAAATATTTGTGTTTGATTTCATTAATTCGGGCGATTTAGGTTAATTTTTGTATGTGTGACCTGATTTATTTGTTTAGTTAGTGAAAATATATTTATGGAGTATTTTTAAGTATTGGGAAAAGATGGGGAGGAGGGAGATCACAGGAATTTGTATTATGAGGTAATGCAAGTGCATTGTCTTGGTTTCATTTTTTTTTAATAGTTTGTGGTTGTAAGGGATTTTTTTCGTGGAATTGTGTTGTTTCTGTTACATTGCATTTATTTAAATGCAAATGGTAATGGTACTTTGCATTTGACATAAACTCTGGTTATTACCATGATAATGAAAAATAAATATTTTTTCTAGAAACCCGTTTGGGTTAGGGTCTGAAGGTTCGTGGGAATCATCAAAAAGGACCGTTTTGCTATGTTGCATCAAAAAAAAATGGTGGCTGAGGATCATGATCTGTACTGCTGCCTAAATGCATAACTATATACAGAGTCATTATGAAAAAATCTAACATATTTTAAAATGCAATATTTTATTAAATAATTAAACAAATGTAATTGTGTGTACCAAATATCAAGAAACTCGAAAGTTTAGTTTTGTGTTCAACATATTTCAATGTTTGATGATATGATAGTCAACTTCTGTCCATACTTGGCTTTGCATGTTTGGTGTAACATTTGTAACAGCTACAAATGATTCTTTCCTTTAAATGCTGTAACTTTTTTTTTTGCAATGTTTTTATGTATCACTCAAAACAAAGAAGTCAAAACAAGTTGCCAAATCAGGGCTCCTGAGAGGCCACAAGTTGATTGACCTCTACCAATCTAATTGGAAATTTGGCATTTGACATTATTTGTAATACTAGCACTATCATGTGATACTAACTCTACACTGTCTTAACAAAAGAAATATAGTTTTTTGACATTTTCGTTACCTATTTAATAAAATATAACACTTTAAAATATGGGTCATTAAACTACTAGTCAATAAATGTTACTGAAATACATACAAGTATATATAATATTACTGTAATACATACAAAGTACTGTATAATATTACTCTAATATATATGTCAGGAGTTCTTATAATACAGATTACGTGATTAACTTTTCACCAGTATAATTATGTACACAACATGGGTAACTGCGTTATTTATTTTAAACGACTGCTGATATTTAAGTGAAAAATTTTGATAAAGCTTTCATCTTACAGTTGGTAATAAGGCTTTCACAAACTTAGGTTAAAATATTACTGGGATATAAGCTATACATACATATTTTCCTTCAGAGTGCTTTTCACACTGATACTTGATTTTCTCAGCTATATTAACATAAAAGCAGAAGAACAGTTTCAAATAGCTTTTGGGCACCATCTAGTGAGTTTATATTGTAGGATACTACCAATAAGAAGTTTTTTCACCTTTTAGGTAGGCATATCAATGTTGGCCTATCTATAAGACGACCAAAATCAAGTATTGCAATAAAGAAACCATCTTTACACACTTTAAAAAATTACTAACAGTTAGCTTGTGCAATTTGATCATAATCACTACACAGCTTACTTTTGCTGCCACAATTTGCCTTAAGTTTCATGTTTATCCTCAGCTTATTATTATGGTGCAATGCCAAATGCTTTATTAAAATTTTATTCTATGGTTCAGGGCAGCGAAAATTTACAATACAGATTTGTGTAATACATTAAATGTATATCTGAAGGAAACTGCAATAGACTAGTTTCATTCCCAGTAGCCCATTTCAACTGATCAAAAGTTATGCGACATTAAAATATGAAGTTATTATGTAGAAAAAATGTTATTATGTAGAAAAAATTAACTATTAAACTTTTAAGAAAATTATATTAGGCTTAACATTATCAATCAACTAAATATCTTAAACAGCTGTAGCATACCAATGAATAAATGTTAGTTCTCAACACTCAGCCTCTAATATTATTACATAAAGCGAACTATAGTAAATATTTAAAAATTTCTTAAATGTGATCTTGAGAAATTATTATTTACAAATATTGGAGATGCAGTCAACGATCGTATGGTGAACTTTTCATCATAAAGGCTTACTGAGATCGCCATGTTGATAGCATCACGAACTTTTTCGCAACACATACGGATGTACAATAAACTAAACTATATTTTATTACAAGTCAAAACGTTCATACATTGAACTCGTAATAACAAAACCAAAATTTATTTACAGTGCCCAAATCATATAATTCATATAAAATGAAAATATTCCTACCTTGATTCATCATACGTTAACGACATGTTCACCGCAAACTTCTGCGAAATGAAAGGACAGAGCTGTTATCACGGAGCTAACTTTTCTTGTATTCTTACACCAAATATACGTTGACAATTTTAAAAAAACTTCCTTCACGTAAAAATATTTTAAAAACTTTGAAAGTAACAAATTTATTACTAATACTTATATAAAAATATGTGTAAAACAAAACATCTCTTTGCTATAAATATTAAGAAACAAGTGGGTTTGCTTTTCTCTCGGATGTTTAGTTAGCGTACTCAGGTCATCCTTTTACGTCATTGATAATAAATATACGATAACGATACACGCCGTCGATCAGAGACAAAACGTTGTATGTGCACATTCAATTATTAATGCCAATAACACATTTAGGCAAATATAGCCGTAATAGAAAAATAAACGTACAATAAAAATATTTCAATAAATACAATATTTATCCTTTTAAGATTTACCTTCGGTTTATATTGACGTTATTTGATGGCCAAGCGGTTAAATAGATGGTTATTAAAGTTGAAATCTGAAATGGAATTGGAGACTTAAAATGATAACTTATAGTGGCCTAGTTACTTGCTAGATCGAGTTGGCAGTAAGAGAGCAGCTATTGCATTATAAGAGCTTCTTCATATTATAGAAAGTCATCGGATATTCAAAATAAAAAGGAGATAGTAGGCACTAATCAAATATTTTTAATCTATATATCCCTATTTTGAGATGTAGCAAATAAGAGTTTTGAATCTTTTAAATTCATTCTGATCAGCTGCGAATATTTTTATGATATCTATTACTCGTTTCGGCCGTCCCGTAACACGCTTGGTTATTGATCTAAGGGACCGGGATTCGAGCCCCAGGTAAGGCATGGACATTTGAGTTGTTTTTATGCTGAGGTCCCGCCATCCTCTCTGACCTTCTATTGTATTGATACGTCATTGATAATAAATATACGATGGCGATACACGCCGCCATGCAGAGACAAAACGTTGTTGTGAAACATTCAATTATTAATGCCAATAACACATTCAGGCAAATTAAGATATTAGATTTGATTACGATTGCATTAGAAGAACTTCTTCATATTATATAAAGTCATCGGATATTCAAAATAAGAAGGAGATAGTAGGCACTAATCATTTTTTTTTAATCTATATATCTCTATTTTGAGATGGGGCAAATAAGAGTTTTGAATCTTTTAAATTCATGCGGATCAGATGTGAAAAATTTTATATTGTTACAAATTAAAATGGATAAGCACTGAGCGTGAGTTCAAGTAAAAATAGGTGGATGAAAATTACAATACAATGCAATTTATTACAAAAGCATGGATGAAATTATTTATAAATAAACTAAGTCAACCGGCACGAAACGCTATAATAATATAAACTTTCAGAAGAATCCATTATATCAATTCTATTCACATCCAAATCACAAAACAAGGCTAATATCATTATTCAATGAACACTAAAATCATGTTGGTAAATAAATATTCAATCTAACGATGATATATTTACCAATTCCTAAACAAACTAAATAACTATACACTAAATGTTTTCCTTCTTAGTTTTTAGTCCTCAAGTACTCCAAAACTGCGATTAAGTGTACTGGTTTCTCAGATCCAATTCTTTTCAAACGTTGATCACTCACCACGCACGAACTGGTTTTGACAAATTCTTCTTTTCCTTTACCATCTTACCAACACGAATCACACCAATAAACTAATCAACCTCCAGCGCACTCACCATGTAAAATACTTCTTCATTTTATACACCCATCGTATACATACTGAAACTAATTATGCCTCCTTTCGGATATAAACAACTCCAAAATAACAATTCTATCCTTCCTATTTTTGAGAGAGTTCTGTGTTCCAGTTCGTTGGTTACATAATTCTTACGCAGAAGCATATGCGAGCGTTCATGACACGTTTATCATAAATTCACTGTAGCAGGTTCATCTGTCGTAACCATGGTCGTAACAATATAGTGTCTATTACTCATTTCGGCCGTCCCGTGACCGAGTTAACCACTCTGTCACGCTTCGCTACTGATTGAAGAGACCTGGATTCGAGCCCCGGGTAAGGCATGGGCGTTTTTGTTGTTTTTCTGTTGAGGTCCCGCTATCCTCTCAGATCTATTCTGACGTATAAACTGATAGGCTCCTGTCAGACCTCTGTGGCAAGCAGCTACTTGAGGGGGGATTTATTTATTTTTTACTCATTTCAGACATTTGTGCATGACAAGGTCTACATCTATGTATGTGCCTTATGGCCCAGCGAAGTCGCCACACATGGGCTAAAGTAATTTAGAAAACAATAGGGTATATATATATCGCTAACAACCCTCTAGATTTCTCCCGTATAATAGGGACGAATCTAGAGGCTTATTTCTATCATTTTGAGAATGTTGAATAAGCAGTTAACATACATACATACATATTACAAATGTTTTGCAAAATAATTAGTTCATGCACTTGACCCTAAATGTTTTGCAAAACAATTAGTTCATGCACTTGGTTCTAAATGTTTTTTGTATATCTGTTCTGCTAAGAACTAAGCATTTTGAATTATGCACTCCATTTTAAAATATCCTATTGGTCGAGTTTCATGTCTTTCTATTCTGAAAAGGATATAAATATTGGAAATGAAGAACATCAGTTTTCAATATAGTTAATTGGGATAACACCCTGTCTACAACATTATCTTTGCTTGTGCTGTGTCCATTCAGGTACCAAACATGTTACCGTCTGAACAGGTTGGGGACTTGATTTGAGACATGAAAGATTGTTATTGAAAACGCCTACGATTAACAGGCCAAATTTAACCACATTTCAGGACCAACTGCACAAGATGTAGTGGCACATCCTGAAGGATAATACTGTTAGACAGAATTGAATTGAAAGAAACTCAACAAATGAATATTCCTACATAGATAATTACTATGCAGACTCATTCAGTCACAAGTTAAATATATATATATTTTTTTCCCTTTTTTTTATAAGAAATCAAACATATCTTATAAATATGTCTTTTATGTCTTTTATTTTTATGTCTTTTATGTCTAAAATGTCTTTTAGATATGAAATTAAAAGCTTGTAGAACTTTCTTTTTAGATTTTTGTTTTCAGGTTCCAAAATGGTTTTAAATGAGAACAACAGATGAACGTGCTACAATGAACTCGTGATATGAAGCATCGTTTTGAATCTCGTGTGTGCTTCAGCGTGCGAATTGCAGCAACAACGACTTGGAATCCTGATTTGACTAAAAGGATATTCAGTTGTGAGTTCGGTGAATTAAGAAGAAAAGCGTTGCTTTCGTATTGTGCGCGATTAGTCGGATTGAGTGTTGTTTTATAATTACTATTGTGTGTTTATCTTGAAGGAGATGTTTCTAGTCAGTGTCAAAGAGTGAATTGAGTTTATTCAAGAATAGAAGACAGAAGTTATGTTCTTGTAAAGTTGTACTTCTATATAATAGAAGGCAGAGGTGATATGAATGACATAAGGTCGTAATATAATTTAAAGAAAATACTTGGTATTCTTGTAAACAAAGTTAAGTAGGTTTTACTAATAATTGATTTATGTAACCTGTTGCTAAGTCGAGATTTGTTTGATAATGTGCTTGCTACTCAATTCAGATAGTTCGACTCTTAAGACTTGTTAATTTGGGTTGGGTTGTTTTACCTCTGAGCGGCACTTTTTTGCACACCATGGGCTAAATGGCCAGGTCACATGGACCCCGAAGGCTCAGAGAAGGTTGGGGGAGGGGACCCACTGGAACAGCTGTTGGGAGACAGATGGTAGCCTCCCGTCAAGGCCATCCAGCGTGTTCTTTAACGTGCACAGGGTATGGCTCTCCCGCACACGGGACCACGGCTTAACGTCCCATCCGACGGACGGCGGCCTTTCCAAGCCCATTGGTGTCCCCTACTGACCGTGGGCAAGGCGGGGAATTTTGCGGAGATAAATCTCAACGATGACCCAGCTGGGACTCGAACCTGGGAACTACAGATTACGAGCCTGGCGCGCTACCGACTGAGCCATCCCCGCCCCACTTGTTAATTTGAATGTCGTGTTAAGGATATTGGAATGTTCTGTTCTATTAACATTTGTCAATAGAAGATAGTGAATAATTAGTCATAAGCATATTTAGTTCAATATTTAAATTTCCATACTTCTTGTATAAATAATTATTAAATACAACTATATATTGTTTTGAACTCACGCTCAGTGCTCATCTGTTTGAATTCGTATTAATACCATAATTTGTATCATTTTTTCTATAATGTATCGCTGTGTATATCACTAATCATGAGTTACACTTTTAGAGTTGCTGAAAAAAATTAAATTTAGCAGGGTTCTGAACCATGGCCTCGTTATAACATGTCAAGTACTCTACCACTGAGAAATCCCAAGACTAGTTCAACTGCACCTAAATAAAAAAAAATAAATACCCCCTCAAGCAGCTGCTTGCCACCCACTATATCATTTAGTTCTGTGCAGGCTCGGATATAGAAAAAAATAAAAAGGGGCCAAGCAACACCTTCAAGCCAGGAAAAGGTAAAAGAGGAGCACAAAAGATTTGATTTCCATTGCAGGGTAACATTTTCCCCTTCATTTTAAAGTTTAAAAAAAATTATGAAAATACCCGAAATATGCACAAGTTTAATCATTTTTGGCTTCATTAACCTTACTAGCATTTGCAGGGTGAGGAGGGGAGTGGTGGCATGGCTTGGCCTCCCCTTAGATGTCTTGTCCTAATTCCTGATCATAGTAGCTCATGGCACCATCTACTGTTCGGAAATGGGACAGGCTATTATTCAAGGGCGTAGCCATGGGGGGATAGGGTGGAGGCCCCCCCCCCAAAAAAAAAAAAAAAAAATAACTCGGAGTTGGCAAAATTCGAAGCGACTTCGTAAAATCTAGGTGAGTTGTGAAAATTTGCAATTTTTTTTTTTTGGAAAATTAAGGGGAGTTGTCAAAATCGAGGCAACTTGGCAAATTTAAGGCAGTTTGGAAAATGGAGAGACGGCAAAATTTAGAGCAGTTGGCAAAATTCGAAGACACTTAGTAAAATACAGGTGAGTTGGTAAAATCGGGACAACTTGGCAAAATCTTTCGCAATCTTCGGAGTGACTTGGTAAAATCTTGGGGAGTTGGCAAAATTTGGAGTGACTTGACAAAATCTTGGGGAGTTGACAAAATTCGGGGCGGCAAAATCGTGGGAAGTTGACAAAATTCAGGTGAGATGTAAAAATTAGGATTTTTTTCTGTAAAATTATGGCGAGTTGGCAAAATCGAGACAGCTTCGCAATATCTAGGAGAGTTGGAAAATCTTGGAGGAGTTGGCAAAATTCAGAGTGACTTTGCAAAAATCAGGTGTGATGTAAAATTGGGATTTTTTTCTGCAAATTTGTGGCGATGTGGCAAAATGTAGGGCAGTTGGCAAAATTCGAATCCACTTGGTAAAATACGGGCGATTTGTGATAATTGGGATTGTTTTTGTGAAATTAAGGAGAGTTGACAAAATCGAAAAAACTTTGCAATCTCTAGGGAAGTTGGCAAAACTGGAAACCACTTGGTAAAGTAGAGGTGAGTTGTAAAAATTGGGATTGGTTTTGTGAAAGTAAGGAGAGTTGGAAAAACTAAGAATTCTTGGCAAAATCTAGAGGAGTTGGCAAAATTGGAAGTCACTTGGTAAAATACAGGGGAGTTGTGAAAATTGTACCTTTCTTGTGCGATTGAGGAGAGTTGATAAAATTCGAAGCGACTTGGCAAATTCAGGGAAGATGTAAAAATTTCGATTTTTTCTGTAAAATTACGGCGAGTTGGCAAAATTTGAATCCACTTGGTAGAATATAAGCGAGTTGTGAAAATTTAGATTTGTTTTCTGAAATTAAGGAGTGTTGGACAAATTGAGGAAACTAACAAAATGTAAGGCAGTTGGCAAAATTCGAATCCACTTGGAAAATGTACTTGGAAAATACGGCCGAGTTGTGATAATTAGGATTGGGTTTGTGAAATTCAGGACAGTTGACAAAAAACGAGAAAACCTGGCAAAATCTTGGGGAATTTCAAAAGTGTGAAGTGATTTGGAAAATTTAGGAGAGATGTAAAGATTGGGATTAGTTTCGTGAAATTAAGGAGAGTTGGCCAAATGGCCAAATCAAGGGAAAATTCACACTGACTTGCAACAATTCAGACGAGATGTAAATATTTGAATTATTTCTGTGAAAAATTATGGCTGGCAAAATGTTGGAGAGTTGTGAAAATTGTCTCCAACCCCCCCCCCCAACCTTAGTTCTTCGCGACGCCCCTGCTATTATTCACAGCAGGTTAACCATTATCAGGTTATCAACCACCACAATTATCGTTACTGGGCTGCAACACAACCATACAAGATGCACACGTACAGAACGATCCCAGGGTATCTGTTTGGTGTACAATTCATGGTGACAAAATCCTAGGATCTCACTTTTATACTGACTCAGTCATTGGCAACTCTTATTTGCAAATGTTAAATGACATTTTGGAACCATTTTTAAAGGAGTACAGTCGCTCAAAAAATATCTGAACACTATGGTTGATTACAGAATTCAGAAAAAATATCTGGCAACGATTTTTTTTAGAAATTAGTGATCTGACAACCCTCGTGTCACATGATTACAGAATTCAGGAAAAATATCTGCAGCGTGTACAGCAACTGTACACGCTCCAGTTACCGTTCACAGCAAACTGGAGCGTGTGCAGTTACTGCACACGCTCAATATTTCCGTTTGGCAACCTTCCGTCTGGCAACCTTCTGGTTTCCGTCTGGCAACCTTCGTGTCACGTGACACGAAGGTTGCCAGATCACCGATTTTTAAAAAAAAATCGTTGCCAGATATTCTTTCCGAATTCTGTAATCAATCATAATGTACTCAACCATAGCATTCGGATACTTTTTTGAGCGACTGTACAGGGTTGTATACACAAAACATGTATACTGTGCTTTTTTGGACAATTTAAGGGATTTTCGAGGGTAATTTTGACTATACGCGATTTTCGCCTTATACTCTGACTTCAGAACCAATCCCAGCGTAAGATGCGACTCCACTGTATATGTCAGAAAATTTATAAGGCTTATTGATTGGATTACTCGTACCGTGTTTTTTAAGAACCGAATGAAAGTGCTTTGTTCAAAAATTTGCATTGTTTGGACCATTTGTCTCTTGATTCGATTGTTTAGTTCAATTTCTTTAAGTGTGAAACATTGCATTGCGCCCAGCTGGGTCAGCGTTGAGATTTATCTCCGCAAAATTCCCCGCCCTGCCCACGGTCAGTAGGGGACACCGATGGGCTTGGAAAGGCCGCCGTCCGTCGGATGGGACGTTAAGCCGTGGCACCGTGTATGGGAGAGCCATACCCTGTGCACGTTAAAGAACACGCTGGATGACCTTGACGGGAGGCTACCATCTGTCTCCCAACAGCTGTTCCAATGGGTCCCCTCCCCCAACCTTCTCTGAGCCTTCGGGGTCCATGTGACCTGGCCATTTAGCCCATGGTGTGCAAAAAAGTGCCGCTCAGAGGTAAAACAACCCAACCCATTGCATTGCGATATCAGAATAATCCAATGAGAGTCAACACAAATTCCTGAACATTTTACATAATATATAAACCATGACAAGTCCAATGATATTCACTTTCTTACTAAGATCAACATGGGGATTAGTGGAGAAAATCTCAACCCAGGCACATTTGGGACTCAAAGCAGAGAATATGAGTCTAGGGCAGGGGTGGGCAATTGTTTTCGTATCTACACTGCGGATGCGTATTGACGTGGCCGTCCTTGTGGAAAATACGAGACGAATCTTCGGTCGCGCACGGGAAGGAAATCTCGGTTCAAGGCGGATTTTTTTGACTGTCTTAGCGGGCCACAAAAAACTCTTGGCGGGTCGAATGTGGCCCGCGGGCCGCTATCTGCCCACCCCTGGTCTAGGGCATTATCAACAATTATCCACAGAGTTGATATTCTCTAGGTTAGAGAACGTCCAGGTTCTAACGTGGACGTTACGTTCTTCTTTAACGTGTTCAGGTATTCTGGTTCCACCTGTTAACTGTATAACATACTACAATGTCTATGGTATCATGGTCCCACTGTTTAAAAGAGGGTCGGGGTGGCTCAGTCAGTAGCATACCAAGCTCATTTGTAGGTTAGAGTCCCACCTGTTTAAAAGAGGGTCGGGGTGGCTCAGTCAGTAACATACCAAGCTCATTTGTAGGTTAGAGTCCCACCTGTTTAAAAGAGGGTCGGGGTGGCTCAGTCAGTAACATACCAAGCTCATTTGTAGGTTAGAGTCCCACCTGTTTAAAAGAGGGTCGGGGTGGCTCAGTCAGTAACATACCAAGCTCATTTGTAGGTTAGAGTCCCACCTGTTTAAAAGAGGGTCGGGGTGGCTCAGTCAGTAGCATACCAAGCTCATTTGTAGGTTAGAGTCCCACCTGTTTAAAAGAGGGTCGGGGTGGCTCAGTCAGTAGCATACCAAGCTCATTTGTAGGTTAGAGTCCCACCTGTGCTGGCATTGAGATTTATCTCCAGAAAACTCCCCCTGCCTTGCCCTCAGTAAATAGCTGACTGATGGACTTGGAAAAACCGCCATCTGACAGATGAAATGTTAAGCCTTGGTCCCGTGTATGGGAGGGCCATACTCTGTACACATTAAAGAGCACTCTGGATGACCTTGATGGGAGGCTACCATTTTTCACCCAACAGTTGTCCAGTGAGTCCCCTCCCCACAACATCCTCTGACCACTTTTATAGCCTTGACTCTGTCCCAAGTGTTTATTACATGTTTGGACCTCAAAAAAAACATCTTGGAGCCAATAGATTTGAAATGGATTATGATGCTCAGCAAGCTGTTCGAAAGTGGCTTCTGGTATCAATTCATAGTTTTTGCATTGTGGGAAATGTATCAAAACGCCTAGGTGATTATATGGAAAAATAATCAACCTATGTATCTATGATTATGTAAGATTTGCGTTTTAATATAAAGTTCTATTGGTACTGTGAATATTTATTTTTCCCATCAACCCTTCGGCATTCTGCGGGTACTGAAACAAGCCATTAGGCCTATCAGTGATTTGATCTACAATTTGACTTTTGACCCTAAACAAAGTTCCCGATTTCGCACTTTCGACCATGTCCCTTCTCAAAAATGTTCCATTAATTGTGCCATCACATTCACCCGTCCTCTCCCCTCCATCTCGGATTCGACCAAACCCATCTTCTCAAAGTTCTGAAATTTACCAAGTCCAAGATTGCATCGTCTACCAAACCCATTGGGAAGTAAAAAACAGAGTCGTCTTGGATTCGATCAAACCCATCTGAAGCAAATAACCCCACATTCCTTCGCCATCTGAGATTCGTTATCATCTAAGCACTGCAATGAAGCCCACTGTACAGTCGCTCAAAAAAAGTATCCGAACACTATGGTTGATTACAGAATTCAGAAAAAATATCTGGCAACGATATTTTTTTTAGATATTAGTGATCTGGCAACCTTCGTGTCACGTGATTACAGAATTCAGGAAAAATATCTGGAGCGTGTACAGCAACTGTACACGCTCCAGTTACCGTTCACAGCAAACTGGAGCGTGTGCATTTACTGCACACGCTCCAGTTTGCTGTGAACGGTAACTGCACACGCTCAATATTTCCGTGAGTGAGCCCACACGATCTAGTATCAAAATAATATGACCACCTACAGTCGCTCAAAAAATATCCGAACACTATGGTTGATTACAGAATTCAGAAAAAATATCTGACAACGATTTTTTTTTAGAAATTAGTGATCTGATAACCCTCGTGTCACATGATTACAGAATTCAGAAAAAATATCTGCAGCGTGTACAGCAACTGTACACGCTCCAGTTACCGTTCATAGCAAACTGGAGCGTGTGGAGTAACTGCACACGCTCCAGTTTGCTGTGAACGGTAACTGCACACGCTCAATATTTCCGTGAGTGAGCCCACACGATCTAGTATCAAAATAATATGACAACCTACAGTCGCTCAAAAAAGTATCCGAACACTATGGTTGATTACAGAATTCATTAAAAAATATCTGACAACGATTTTTTTTAGAAATTAGTGATCTGGCAACCTTCGTGTCACGTGACACGAAGGTTGCCAGATCTACCTAAACCTCTATACCACGGATCAGTGACGTACCAGAAAATATCGGGGCTCCCCGCAAGAAATGTCTCTGTAGTCCCTTTTGTTTCATTTAATGGGCACCATCATACACTTGAATTAACTTTTTGGAAATGCACAAAATAAATATCTGACATTTTCAGTTTGCGTAATACATAATTTGACATTTTTGAATGAATTATTTTCACAACTTTCTTCATAAAATATTGTTTTAGTTGTTTTTCAGACAGTCATAAACAAAATTTGCATTAAACACTTACAAGATTTCATCTAACCCTCTTTCAATATGATTCATATTCCCTCTCTTTTGCAAAAAAATGAATGATCAGCAAAGGAAAAGTGTAAAATTAAAAAAAGAATAATGATTATATTGGAAACATTTCTAGGCTTAAGAGTTAAAGAATGGAAAAAATGACGTCATCCACGGCTGCGGTTTTATGACGCATTAGTCCACGACTGTCATGGCCTTACGTTAACGAAGTTCATGGCCAAATTCAGGCTTTGGTGCAATGAGTTCAGGCCCACAAGAAGCAAGGAAAGGAATTGCTAATAGGAAAAACGAAGCTGATTGTTCACGGTCAACTGTTATTCGTTCAAAGCTACAGGAGAAAATTCTGGACTGTTTCTTTAAATAGTTGTAGATCAAGTTTCACCATAAATTTTGCAAACGTTTTTTGCAGAGGTCCCTCTAACCTACTCCCCCCCCCCTCCCGCATCGCTAGGTTCGCTGGGAATATTAGTACACTCTGCAACTAATACTATGCTTATTTAGTAATAAATTACTAAAAAATAACTTAATATTAAACTAATTTTATTACTAAATTTTAAGTTTAGTTAAAAAAAATAAACTAAACTTAAAATTTAGTAATAAAACTCCTTAGCCCTATGCTTATTTAATAATTTAGTATTTTGTTAGAAAATATTCTCAACAAAAGTTTCGTCGGGAGGGTTGTTTTACCTCTGAGCTGCACTTTTTTGCACAGCATGGGCTTAATGGCCAGGTCACATGGACCCCAAAGGCTCAGAGAAGGTTGGGGGAGGGGACCCACTGGAACAGCCGTTGGGAGACAGATGGTAACCTCCCGTCAAGGCCATCCAGCGTGTTCTTTAACGTTGGGTTGTTTTACCTCTGAGCGGCACTTTTTTGCACACCATGGGCTTAATGGCCAGGTCACATGAACCCCAAAGGTTCAGAGAAGGTTGGGGGAGGGGACCCACTGGAACAGCCGTTGGGAGACAGATGGTAACCTCCCGTCAAGGCCATCCAGCGTGTTCTTTAACGTGCATAGGGTATGGCAATCCACCTCACGGGGCCACGGCTTAACGTCCCATCCGACGGATGGCGGTCTTTCCAAGCCATCGGTGTCCCCCTTACTGACCGTGGGCAGGACGGGAAACTCGAACCTGGAAACTGCAGATTACGAGCCTGGCGCGTTACCGACTGAGCCACCCCCGCCCCATTTCGTCGGGAGAAATAAATTTGAACTAAAATATTATAAACTATTATTAATCCTTTATTCTACCTAATCAGTCCCCCCCGATAGGGGACCACCTTGTCGTGGTGGGGGGGCCTAGGGCCCAGCAACCCGGCTGAAGGCTGTGCCGACCGGGTTGGGCGCCGGTTGGACATGGCCAAGGCCAACCGAGGTTGAAGACGCTGCTGGCCGGCTTGATTGCCGGTCGGGTGGTGACGGCGTCGGAGACCTCACCTTTCAGGGACCTTGGGTGGTCAGTTCGACGGCTCGGTCGAAAGGTTCCTCCTGCCTAGTAGGCACGAGCCGTCCAAAAAGTCTGGGTCTTACTAAGAGTCTCCACCCCGGGTGCCGATCGAGCTTGGATCTTTATATCCTTGCACATTTGCAAACCGGGCAATAGATTAAAGTTAGGTTTCTTCCGGTGGTTAGCTTTCCTTCTATAGGACTGCTGCCATGTGAGGCCGGGGTTGAGGTGCGCCTATAGGGCGTATTCCTTGCCCCCGGCTCTAGATAGTCATGGCTTTTCTTTAACCAGGTAGTGCTGTCAGGCGGAACCGGGAATTGCCGTGGTTGCACAAGATCGCAACATAGAGATCAATTCTACCTAATCAGTGTTTGTGAATCATTTTTACATCATCATAAATGTACCACGTTTTAATGAGGACGAAACAGGCCTCAATAAATAAATCATTTTTATAGCCTTTTCGTAAAAGACAACATTTTATTGATGGACGTTGAATTTTTTTTACTCTCCGTCCCGTGGCCGAGTGGCTAGCGCTCTTGGCTACTGATCTAAGGGACCAGGGTTCGAGCCCGGGTAAGGCACGGATGTTCGTGTTGTTTTTCTGCTGAGGTCCTGCCATCCTCTCAGACCTTCTCCAACTATCCATATAAAGTGACAAGCTCCTGTCAGACCTCATATTGGCGAACTTCGATTTTTCTTGCTTCATGTCTCACCCTCCCCTGTTTACTAAGGACCATGTTTTATTGACGGACGTCGCTTCAAAACAGCGCACAAGAAAAAAATATTTTTTTTTGTGATTTTCTTTTCAATTAAAAGCTTTCTTTAGTCATTGCATCTCTTGCACGATTTGAAGGTCAAACATCACAAAGAGTAGCTGTTGGCAACGCTGTCACGTGCTGTTTGAGTTGCTTTGTCTGCTCGCCACGTTCAAACAATCGTCATTTTTTGCCACTTCACATACAGTTGGGGGGAGGGGTGATGGTATCAAAGGAGGGTGCGATGAACTCTTTGCTAAGCAGAGGGGGCGCCATCATATGAAGTTCAGAAACAACTGACTTAGACGTTGGATTGTTTTACCTCTGAGCGGCACTTTTTTGCACACCATGGCTAAATGGCCAGGTCACATGGACCCCGAAGGCTCAGAAAAGGTTGGGGGAGGGGACCCACTGGAACAGTTGTTGGGAGACAGATGGTAGCCTCCCGTCAAGGCCATCCAGCGTGTTCTTTAACGTTGAGTTGTTTTACCTCTGAGCGGCACTTTTTTGCACACCATGGCTAAATGGCCAGGTCACATGGACCCCGAAGGCTCAGAGAAGGTTGGGGGAGGGGACCCACTGGAACAGCTGTTGGGAGACAGATGGTAGCCTCCCGTCAAGGCCATCCAGAGTGTTCTTTAACGTGCACAGAGTATGGCTCTCCCGCACACGGGGCCACGGCTTAACGTCCCATCCGACGGACGGCGTCCTTTCCAAGCTCATCGGTGTCCTCTACTGACCGTGGGCAGGGCGGGGAATTTTGCGGAGATAAATCTCAACGCTGACCCAGCTGGGACTCGAACCTGGGAACTACAGATTACGAGCCACCCCCGCCCCCTTAGACCTTGGGAGAAGTGGTCGTCGACAATATTCGGAGCCCTGTAAAGTCCGTCTGACCGCCTTAATACTCTTTTCTCAAAATGTTTAATGACACCTATATCAATCACGCATAGGCTAAAATTGGAAAATAATTTAGTATGGTGCCATACTCCGTCCCGAGGCAAAATGAGTTGCGCGCCTTAACTAATACTCAGAGACCTGGGTTCGAACCCGGGTAACACATGGATGATTGTGTTGTCTTTCTGCTGAGGTCTCGCTTTCCTTATAGATCTTCCCTGTGGCGTATTACACTGACAGGATGCTGTCAGACCTCTGTGGCTATTTGAGTGTGATTTATTATTGTTTATTTTTTATGTTGCCATTTGCGTGTAATGAATTTCGGCGTTTTTACTTCATAACTTCTTCAAGTCGCAGATTTGAATTCAAATGGAACGTAAAAAAAATACCCCCTCAAGCAGCTGCTTGCCACAGAGGTCTGACAGGAGCCTGTCAGTTTATATGCCAAAGTAGAAGGTCTGTGAGGATGGCAGGACCTCAGCAGAAAAACAACACACACAACCATGCCTAATCCGGGGCTCGAACCCAGGTCCCGTAGATAGTAGCCAAGCGTGCTAACCACTCACTTTGACAAAATATATTTTCTCAGTAATGTAAAAAATAAAATAAATACCCCGTCAAGCAGCTGCTTGCCACAGAGGTCTGACAGGAGCCTGTCAGTTTATATGCCATAGAAGGTAGGGCCGGATTTCCCATAAGGCAGTTTAAGCACTTGCCTCGAGGGGCCAACGTAATGGGGTGCCGGCATTTAGGTGTTAGAACAAAAGAAAGCTGCAGTTCCCAGGTTCGAGTTCCACGTGGGGCAGAGTTGAGATTTATCTCCACAAAACTCCCCGCCCTGTCCACGGTAAGTGGGGCGGGGGTGGCTCAGTCGGTAGCGCGCCAGGCTCGTAATCTGTAGTTCAAAGGTTCGAGTCCCAGCTGGGTCAGCGTTGAGATTTATCTCCGCAAAATTCCCCGCCCTGCCCACGGTCAGTAGGGGAAACCGATGGGCTTGGGAAGGCCGACGTCCGTCGGATGGGACGTTAAGCCGTGGCCCCGTGTGCGGGAGAGACATACCCTGTGCACGTTAAAGAACACGCTGAATGGCCTTGACGGGAGGCTACCATCTGTCTCCCAACAGCTCTTCCAGTGGGTCCCCTCCCCCAACCTTCTCTGAGCCTTCGGGATCCATGTGACCTGGCCATTTAGCCCATGGTGTGCAAAAAAGTGCCGCTCAGAGGTAAAACAACACAACGTTAAAGAACACGCTGAATGGCCTTGACGGGAGGCTACCATCTGTCTCCCAACAGCTGTTGCAGTGGGTCCCTTCCCCCAACCTTCTCTGAGCCTTCGGGGTCCATGTGACCTGGCCATTTAGCCCATGGTGTGCAAAAAAATGCCGCTCAGAGGTAAAACAACCCAACGTTAAAGAACACGCTGGATGGCCTTGACGGAAGGCTACCATCTGTCTCTCAACAGCTGTTGCAGTGGATCCCCTCCCCCAACCTTCTCTGAGCCTTCGGGGTCCATGTGACCTGGCCATTTAGCCCATGGTGTGCAAAAAAGTGCCGCTCAGAGGTAAAACAACAACAACAACCCATGGTCAGTAGGAGACACTGATTAGCTTGGAAAGGCCGCCGTCCATCGGATGAGACGTTAAGCCCTGGTCTCGTAGTGAGAGTCATACCCTATGCACGTTAAAGAACACGCTTTATGGCCTTGACGAGACTCTACCATCGGTTTCCTTATAGCTGTATAGAATCGTTTCTTCGAAAAAATCAGTTCAACTTGTGATAGATTATTTTTCAATTTTCAGAATAAAACACAAAGTTAAGTGAAAAACTACAGAAGCTAAAATTATTGCAATTAAAATTCACCTTTTTCCCATGCAAAGTTCCGAAGAAGCCGAAAGAATTCGAATGCACGAATCGGTCGTACTCACTCAGGCTGAATGAAGGAAGGGTGGTGTCACTCCGCGAGGAAGCGTTTCTTGACAGTCATTGGCTAGGGATTTTGACGTCACAGTGGGGAGATGGTGGTAAACAAAGCTTATAAGAGGAATATGGTAATACATATTTTTGTTTGGCAGAAAAAATGTAAAATTACAATTTTAGTTTTTTAACTGTGTGAGGTCTATCTAGCCATCAGGGTTGGGTTGTTTTACCTCTGAGCGGCATTTTTTTGCACACCACGGGCTAAATGGCCAGGTCACAAGGACCGCAAAGGCGCAGAGAAGGTTGGGGGAGGGAACCCACTGGAACACCTGTTGGGAGACAGATGGTAGCTTCTCGTTAAGGCCATCCAGCGTGTTCTTTAACGTGCACACAGTGTGGCTCATCCCGCACCATCCACCGTGTTCTTTAACGTGCACACGGTGTGGCTCATCCCATACACGGGGGCCACGGCTTAACGTCCCATCCGACGGACGTCGGTCTTTTCAAGCCCATCGGTGTCCCCTACTGACCTTTGGCAGGGCGGGGAATTTTGCGGAGATAAATCTCAACGCTCACCCAGCTGGGACTCGAACCTGGGAACTTCAGATTATGAGCCTGATGCGCTCCAATGAGCCACCCTAGCCATCCGAGAAATATTTATTGTTATAGATACACACTCAGCAGCCACTTTATTAGGTAAAGTTCCATGTTATGACAATAGTAACTGAGATACGGAACTCGGGAACATCTTAAATAATCACTTTTTTAAAAAGTGTAATCGAAGACAATTTATATATCTGAAATCTATTTCAACATATCTTTAACAATATTCGTTCTCTATTTAGAGTTAAAGAGATTGGAATACTTAACAGCAATGATTCCAATTTAAGTTGGGTTGGGTTGTTTTACCTCTGAGCAGCACTTTTTTTGCACACTATGGGCTAAATGGCCAGGTCACATGGACCCCAAAGGCTCAGAGAAGGTTGAGGGAGGGGACCCACTGGGACAGTTGTTGGGAGACAGATGGTAGCCTCCCGTCAAGGCCATCCAGCGTGTCTTTAACATGTACAGGATGTGTCTCTCCCGCACACGGGACCACGGCTTAACGACGATTTTTTTTAGAAATTAGTGATCTGGCAACCTTCGTTTCACGTGACACGAAGGTTGAGGTTGAAAGATTATTAATTTCCAACAAAAATAAGAGGTTGGGGGGGGGGGGTTAACAGGCTGGACTTCCATTTGTTGGGTAATATTTTCTCTTTCCTTTTACAGGATTTTAGAAAATTTCATGAAAAATGCGTAACATGCCCAAATTTAATAATTTTTGGCCTCCATTACTCGCATTCTCGAGGGCGATCTTGCCCCCCCCCTTACTAGATTCAGCTCTGCGTCCATGTTATTTCAATAAAAAAATCACATTCCAAACTCTTTAGCTTTTAAAAACAAACTTTTTTAACCGGAGAAAAAAAGAATACTTTAAGATTATGGATGTCGCCCATTTATAAGTCTCACTCAAAATGATCCGAATCGCTGGTTTAAAAAGTACAGCGGACCTTCGTTATAGCGCTGCTCGCTATACCGCGCACTCGGTTATTGCGCGGGCGATGTTCGCGATAAGTTCAAACATGTTTATACAGGTCCGTGCGGCGTTAGTGAGTATCGCATTTTATTGTTACTGCGTATTGAGTAATTGTGTATGTATTGAGTTCCTGCATGTATTTTGAATAGTGTTTAATTATTGTATGCATGATGAGTAAAAGAAAAGCTTACAGTGCGAAATTTATTGTGTCGCCACCGCGCCGCTCGGTATAACGCGGTTCACCTTATAACGCGGGTGTTGTGTCCCGCCCGACATGCGGCGTTATATCGGGGGTCCACTGTATTTGAGAGCAGATGTTACTGTTACACTTGTCCTAAACACTCTTTAGAAATTAATACAAACTGAAAAACCATTTTTCAAATTCTAAAAAATTGCATTCATTTTAATAAAGGAATTCTGCCAATATCCCGCCAGCCTCACAGATCTTCTACTGTGGTGTATAAACTGAAAGGCTCTTCTTAGCCTCGGTATCAAGTAGTTGCTTGATGGGATTATTTTAGTTATATGTTATAAATTTCGAGGTAAAAATCTTACGACAAACAACACTGCTGTTCAATGTTTCGGCTACCTCAAATGTGCAAAATAATGTTGTTTTTAAAGCGACTCCACAGAAGGAGCAATACGGCTTCGTGTGCCTAGGGTAAGATTACCATAATAAAATAAATAAATAAATAAATGCCCCCTCAAGCAGCTGCTTGCCACAGAGGTCTGACAGGAGCCTGTCAGTTTATATGCCATAGTAGAAGGTCTGAGAGGATACCATACGTCCTCAAAAAGAAGGGCAAGTCCTCCTTTTTACCTGAAAATTTATGTCCTCCCGGAATTTTGGAAAAACATGAAAATATCCACCATTTTGTATTAACTCATAAAAGCATGTTTTAAAGCAAAATTTAACTGCGGTGGCCGAGTGGTTAGCGCGCTTGGCTACTGATCTAGATTTGGGTTCGAGCCCCGGGTAAGGCATGGATGCTTGTGTTGTTTTTCTGCTGAGGTCCTGCCATCCTCATAGACCTTCTACTCTGGCATATAAGCTGACAGGCTCCTGTTAGACCTCTGTGGCAAGCAGCTGCTGGAGGGGGTATTTATTTTAGCCGTCCCATGGCCGAGTGGTTAGCGCGCTTGGCTACTGATCTAATGGACCAGGGTTCGAGCCCCGGATAAGGCATGGCTGTATGTGTTGTTTTTCTGCTGAGGTCCCGCCATCCTCACAAATCTTCTACTTTGGCATATAAACTGACAGGCTCCTGTCAGACCTTTGTGGCAAGCAGCTGCTTGAGGGGGTATTTATTTTAGCAGTCCCATGGCCGAGTGGTTAGCGCGCTTGGCTACTGATCTAATGGACCTGGGTTCGAGCCCCGGATAAGGCATGGCTGTATGTGTTGTTTTTCTGCTGAGGTCCTGCCATCCTCTCAGACCTTCTACTATGGCATATAAACTGACAGTCTCCTGTCAGACCTTTGTGGCAAGCAGCTGCTTGAGGGGGTATTTATTTTTATTTTTTATGTATCCACGAGTCAAATAATTTATTTAACTATAAATACATTTTCTGATAGCCACGAAAAAATTAACTGTAAATATAAATCGTGAATGCTAAAGTGATTTAGCCGTCGAGTGGCCGAGTGGTTAGCATGTTTGGCTATTGATCTAATGGGACCGGGTTCGAGCCCCGGGTTAAGGCATGGCTGTTTGTGTCGTTTTTCTGCTGAGGTCCTGCCATCCTCTCAGATCTTCCACTATGGCATATAAACTGACAGGCTCCTGTCAGACCTCTGTGGCAAGCAGCTGCTTGAGGGGGTATATTTATTATTTGTATGTATCTTTTTTCTGCCGAGGTCCTGCCATCCTCTCAGACCTTCCACTATGGCATATAAACTGACAGGCTCCTGTCAGACCTCTGTGGTCAAGCAGCTGCTTGAGGGGGTATTTATTATTTTTATTTGTATGTGTCGTTTTTCTGCTGAGGTCCTGTCATCCCCTCAGACCTTCCACTATGGCATATAAACTGACAGGCTCCTGTCAGACCTCTGTGGTCAAGCAGCTGCTTGAGGGGGTATTTATTATTTTTATTATTAAAGTGATTCTGTAAAGGTTTTAAAAATTACTATTTTTTTGTAATACTCAATACCAGCAAATTTACGCTAGATGGAGAACAGAATTGCATGGAATTTTGCCACCGCAAATAGATTGATAACGCTCTGGAAGTTTAATTTGCAACATAAAATACAGAGAAGGATCCTAGAACCTATTCCTTGTTTGCACAGGCTTTGGGTTAGGTTGTTTTACCTCTGAGCGGCACTTTTTGCACACCATGGGCTAAATGGCCAGGTCACATGGACCCCGAAGGCTCAGAGAAGGTTGGGGGAGGGGACCCACTGGAACAGCTGGTAGCCTCCCGTCAAGGCCATCCAGCGTGTTCTTTAACGTGCACAGGGTATGGCTCTCCCGCACACGGGGCCACGGCTTAACGTCCCATCCGACGGACGGCGGCCTTTCCAAGCTCATCGGTGTCCCCTACTGACCGTGGGCAGGGCGGGGAATTTTGCGGAGATAAATCTCAACGCTGACCCAGCTGGGACTCGAACCTGGGAACTACAGATTACGAGCCTGGCGCGCTACCGACTGAGCCACCCCCGCCCCAAACCACCTGGGAATACCGCGTGCAGTTGGCAAAAAATCTGCCGAGGACCTGTCATTCTCACAGATCCCTCTACTATAGCGTATTAAACTGACAGACTTCTGTCAGACCTTTGTGGCAAGCAGCTGCTTGAGGATGTATT
The DNA here is from genome assembly GCA_038380435.1 of Ryuthela nishihirai. Lineage (NCBI taxonomy): Eukaryota > Metazoa > Arthropoda > Arachnida > Araneae > Heptathelidae > Ryuthela > Ryuthela nishihirai. The sequence goes on from JAWZYU010000026.1 coordinate 30,133,025, forward strand.
TATTTATTATTTTTATTTAATTTAAACCGCAGTGCCTCTTGCTCATAAAGAGAACACCTTTTTGACTGGGGCGGGGGTGGCTCAGTTGGTAGCGCGCTAGGCTCGTAATCTGCAGTTCCCAGGTTCGAGTCCCAACTGGGTTAGCTCTATTTATCTCCGGAAAACTTCTTGCCCTGCCCACGGTCAGTAGGGGACACCGATGGCCTTGGAAAGGCCACCGTCCGTCGGATGGGACGTTAAGCCTTGGCCCCGTGTGCGGGAGAGCCATACCCTGTGCACGTTAAAGAACACACTGGATGGCCTTGACGGGAGGCTACCATCTGTCTCCCAACAGCTGTTCCAGTGGGTCCCCTTCCCCAACCTTCTCTGAGCCTTCGGGGTCCTTGTGACCTGGCCATTTAGCCCATGGTGTGCAAAAAAGTGCCGCTCAGAGGTAAAACAACCCAACCTGCCTCCGTACGAAGCCAATCGAGGATACGGATCTATAAAGCTGTAATGCGAGCTATTTCTCTCGTTGAATGTAAATAGAAGATAACTATATGTTCACAAAGATTTGCTGCAAGTAATAATAAACGTAAAGTGTTTTCTATTGGCCTTAGATGGCAGCACATATCAAGGAGACGCTGTTTGCTATCAGGGAAATTCAACCATCAAAAAGCGTGAGGGTTGGCAAACATCATCAGTGATAGCGAACATTGCTATGATTGGACTGTAATGTTTATCATTCCATCTTCAACTGAGTAAAGGAAGATTGTTCTTTTTCACTCCAGTGATTTTTATATTCAGCTGCGCACAACGCATAAGTGGCAAGGTCATAAGTCTGCAGTCGGATAGGAGCAGGAATCCACAGTACGCTGTTAGCAGAATGATGGAAGCAACTGTCAAGGCCATCCAGTGTGTTCTTTACGGTGCGCGAGGTTCGATTCCTGCACACGGAACCACGGCTTAACCTCCTATCCATTAGACAGTAGCCTTCCCAATTCCGCAGTTCTTTTCCTCTCTCCAAGGTCCCCTTTCTCACCTAGAGCAGGTTGGGTTGTTTTACCTCTGAGCGGCACTTTTTTTTTTGCACACCATGGGCTAAATGGTCAGGTCACAAGAACCCCGAAAGCTCAGAGAAGATTGGTGGAGGGGACCCACTGGGACAGCTGTTGAAAGACAGATGGTAGCCTCTCGTCAAGGCCATCCAGTGTGTTCTTTAACGTTGGGTTGTTTTACCTATGAGCGGCACTTCTCTGCACACCATGGGCTAAATGGCCAGGTCACATGGACCCCGAAGGCTCAGAGAATGTTGGGGGAGGGGACCAACTGGAACAGCTGTTGGGAGACAGATGGTAGTCTCCCGTCAAGGCCATCCAGCGTGTTCTTTAACGTGCACAGGGTATGGCTCTCCCGCACACGGAGCCACGGCTTAACATACCATCCGATGGACAGCAGCTTTTCCATGCCCATCGGTGTCCCCTACTCACCGTGGGCAGGGCGGGGAATTTTTCGGAGATAAGTCTCAACGCTGACCCAGCTGGGACTCGAATCTAGGAACTGCAGATTACGAGCCTGGCGCGCTACCGACTGAGCCACCCCCACCCACCTAGAGCAGAAGTTATCCTGTTGGGACTGTGGCGAGAGAGGCTTAGTCGGTAGCGTGCCAGGCTCGCAATCTTCAGTTCCTAGGTTCGCGCCCCACCTGCGCCAGCATTGAGGTTTATCTATGCCAAACCCCCACTTTGCCCTCGGTCACACCGATGGATCTGGATGGGCATGTCACGTTTTCGCCCTCTGTATGGAAAACCATAATTCGTGCATGTTAAAGAGCTGGGAATGTTTCAGTCACCATTTGGATGACTGAAATTTTGAATAACTTTTATGATAAAGGCATGGTTCCTAAAGATTTTACCAGAGCTATTATTATCCCTATTTTCAAAAAAGGTGATCGCAGTTCTTGTGATAACTATAGGGGTATCAGCCTACTCTCTGTTCCAGGTAAAGTTCTTTCCATGATTGTGCTTAATATAGAATTAAGAATCTGGTTGACAGGCAATTGCGTGATGAGCAATGTGGATTCAGAAGTGGTAGGGGATGTGTGGATCAGATATTTTCGCTTAGGCAGATTCTTGAGAAATGTTTAGAATTTCAGAAACCTTTGGTTGCTAGCTTTGTTGATTTCAAAAAGGCTTTCGACTCTGTTGATCGTCATAATTTGTGGTTGATTGTGAGATCATATGGTATACCAGACAAGTTAGTTAACATAATGAAAGCTCTCTATAATAACACTGAGTCATGTGTGAGAGTTGGTAAGTCTTGTAGCAATTGGTTTAGCATTACTTCTGGTGTTCGACAAGGGTGCATTTTGTCTCCTTTTCTCTTTAGTTTGGTTGTTGATTATGTTATGCGAAATTCACTTCAAGGGAAAGCTTTTGGCCTTAAATGGGCTGGAGATACGAAAATTTCTGATTTAGATTATGCTGATGATTTAGCCCTTTTGGCAAATGATGTTGATGAACTCTTTCATTCAAGCTGTTGATGAGACTGGTAGTAGAGTGGGTTTGGTTATAAACAGAGAGAAAACTAGTGATGAAAATTGGTCAGGCAGGCTGTGATTTAGTTAATCTGAATGGTTGCACCCTTGAGCAGGTGTCACAGTTTTTATCTTGGTAGCTACGTAACAGATACTGGTGATGTGCGGCATGAGATTAACAGACCAATAGGTATTGCTGCTGGGACTTTTAAGAATCAATGGAGATTGTGGAGAAATAGATGTATACACCTAAAGACTAAAATTAGACTGTATAATAGTTTGGTTCTTTCTAGGGTTAGTTATGGTAGTGAAACCTGGACGCTGTGTAAACAAGATAACAGGAAACTAGATGCTTTTGATTCTAGATGCTTACGCAGTATCTTGGGTATTAGGTGGTTTAACTTTGTAACTAATGATGAGATTAGGCAAAGGAGTCTGCAACCTCCTTTAAGCAGCATATTGTGCAGAGAGAGACTCCGCTGGTTTGGTCATGTTGCCTGTATGGATAATTATAGATTGGCGAATAGGGTTATGAACAGTGTGCCTAGAGGCCTCAGAAGGAGGGGGAGACCTAGGATGCGGTGGGCAGACAATGTCAAACAGGACCTTGTTAGAATTGGTGTACAGTGGCCAGATGCAGCAGATGTAGCTCAGGACAGATATGCTTGGAGAATTAAACTGCACGGTCTGGTTGGACCTCCGTAGCCCATGGCTGCTTGAGGATGATGATGATGATGATGAAAGAACATACTGGATGGCCTTGACGGGAGGCTACCATCTGTCTCCTAACAGCTGTTCCAGTGGGTCCCCTCCCGTAACTTTCTCTGAGCCTTCGGGTCCTTGTGATCTGGTCATTTAGTCCACTGTGTACAGTCGCTCAAAAAAATATCCGAACACTATGGTCGATTACAGAATTCAGAAAAAATATCTGGCAACGATATTTTTTTTTTTAGAAATTAGTGATCTGGCAACCTTCGTGTCACGTGACACGAAGGTTGCCAGATCCTATGACCTATGACCCTCTCCAGCCTTATGCCCGAGGAGAAGTTTCAATCCCAATACCGTTGCACGGGTCCTACATATTAACCTCAGATCATGGTTGTTGGGTTATTTTACCTCTGAGCGGCAATTTGTTTGCACACTATGGGCTAAACGGCCATGTTACATGGACCACAAAGACTCAGAGGTTAGGGGAGGGGACCCACTGGAACAGCTGAGCACCCCCTCCCCTCAGGTCATGAGATAAATTTCTACGTAGCAGATAGTATCTCTGAAATCAAAGCTGGTGTTGTGAGATGTTATTAACAATACAAAAAATAATAACATTTATATTAACACAGGTATTTGAAAAGAGTCATATCCGTCCCGTGGCCTAGTGGTTAGCGCGCTTGACTACTGATCTACGGGACCTGGGTTCGAGCCCCGGGTAAGGCATGGATGTATGTGTCGTTTTTCTGCTGAGGTCCTGTCATCCTCTCAGACCTTCTACTTTGGCATATAAATTGTCAGACATCTGTGGCAAGCAGCTGCTTGAGGGGGTATTTTTTTTTAGTCCTGATGGTAAGGATGGCCACAATTGGAAAAGTTTGAAAACCACTGGTCTAAGAGATAGACATTGGAATGGAACCCGGAAAAAAACTTGGAAACCCCTAACTTGAAATTAAAATTCATGTAACTGATAATATGCAAGAATAACAATGAAAAATCCTAATTGATTATATTATATCTTTATTGATAATTATTATCGAATTAGTATATGAATTGGCTTTTCTTGTGTGAGATAGTTAAAAACGTTTGGAGGGCTACAGTAATGAAAGTAAGTGGTTGGACATTACGGATATAAATTATCTATAGTGATGTTATGTAATGTTACACAAAATGTAATAAAAGAGCGTAAACATACAGAACTGTACACATATGGGATGAAGAAGATGGATGATATTCACAGGAAACATCGGAGACATTTGGTGAGTGGCAACTGAGATTTTTGAGGTGGCGCAGTTGATGCCTCGAGAGGTGTGTAATCTGATGTTCCCAGAAAATATGATTTCCAAAAGGGTTGGGTTGTTTTACCTCTGAGCGGCACTTTTTTGCACACCATGGGCTAAATGGCCAGGTCACATGGACCCCGAAGGCTCAGAGAAGGTTGGGGGAGGGGACCCACTGGAACAGCTATTGGGAGACAGATGGTAGCCTCCCGTCAAGGCCATCCAGCGTGTTCTTTAACGTGCACAGGGTATGGCTCTCCCACACACGGGGTCACGGCTTAACGTCCCATCCGACGGACGGTGGCCTTTCCAAGCCCATCGGTGTCCCCTACTGACCGTGGGCAGGGCGGGGAATTTTTACGGAGATAAATCTCAACGCTGACCCAGCTGGGACTCGAACCTAGGAACTACAGATTACGAGCCTGGCGCGCTACCGACTGAGCCACCCTCGCCCCGATTTCTACCAGTGCCAGTGAGAATTTTCTCTGCTCTTAAATGGGAAAGAGGATAACAATAGATTCGTCATACTATGAAGATTATTGAAGCATCAACAATGAAGTATTCGCAATTGTGTCTTAGTTAGGTTGTTTTACCTATGAGTGGCACTCTTTTGTAGATAATGGGTGTAATAGCCAGGTCACATATGACCACGAAAACTCAGAGTTGGATAGCAGAAGCGAACCCAATAGACTGCTATTAGGATGGAAATGGAAACCTGCCATCAAAGTCACCCAGGTTGGATTGTTGTTTCACCTCTGAGCGGCACTTTTTTTTGCACACAATGGGCTAAATGGCCAAGTCACAAGGACCTCGAAGGCCCAGAGAAGGTTGGGGGAGGGGACCCACTGGAACAGCTATTGAGAGACAGATGGTAGCCTCCCGTCAAGACCATCCAGCGTGTTCTTCAACGTGCACAGGGTATGGTTCTCATGCACACGGGACCACGATTTAACGTCCCATCCGACGGACGCCTGTCTTTCCAAGCCCATCGGTGTCTCCTACTGACCGTGGGCATAGCGGGGAATTTTGCGAAGATAAATCTCAATGCTGGCCCAGCTGGGACTCGAACCTGGGAACTATAGATTATGAGCCTGGCAGCTACCCAGGTGTTCTTCAACGTGCAATGCACTCTCGTGAACATGGCACCACGAGTTACTGTCGCATTTTATGGACGGTGGTACTTCCAAATCTACTGGTTCCCCTTTGTCACTGACGGCAAACTGAAGATCAGCAGAGAAAATCTCAACAGATCAAATGAAACTCAAATCTTGGAATATCAGATTACAATCTTTGACATTCTATGGACTCCTGTTCCACTACACCAATGGCAAATATATAAGTTCATTTGATCTCTAATTGATGTAGGTACAGTCGCTCAAAAAAGCATCCGAACACTATTGTTGATTACAGAATTCAGAAAAAATATCTGGCAACGATTTTTTTTTAGAAATTAGTGATCTGGCAACCTTCGTGTCACGTGACACGAAGGTTGCCAGATCACTAATTTCTGAAAAAGTCGTTGCCAGATGTTTTACTACGGAGCGTGTGACTACGGAGCGTGTGCAGTTACCGTTCATAGCAAACTGGAGCGGTTGCGGTTAATGTTCACAGCACATTGGATCGTGTGAGCTCACAAAGACCTGGATCGTGTGGGCTCACTCACGGAAATATTGAGCGTGTGCAGTTACCGTACACAGCAAACTGGAGCTTGTGCAGTAACTGCACACGCTCCAATTTGCTGTGAACGGTAACTGGAGCGTGTACAGTTGCTGTACACGCTCCAGATATTTTTCCTGAATTCTGTAATCACGTGATACGAAGGTTGCCAGATCGCTGATTTCTAAAAAAAAATCGTTGCCAGATATTTTTTCTGAATTCTGTAATCAACCATAGTGTTCGGATGCTTTTTTGAGCGACTGTAGCTCTATCAATTCTTTACAAACCAAAATGTATTCATCCGTCAATTCTTGCCCATGGACTAGAGGAGTCTGGAAATGATCCAGAGAGAATTCTTAAGTAGGTGACGTCACTGTTTCACTGCACAGCAGGATGACCTCGGGACCTGCTGAAAGACAAAGGACGTCAAAGTGTTCATCATCCTAAATGAAAGGCTCTGATGACTCCAGTGAATCTTCCTCACATTCGGACTCTTCTTCTTCTGGATCATCATAAAGTAATGATTCTGGGGATGATGCATCCGATGGCTCTGGCGGAAGTGCTGGAATAATTTGTATAACGCCATTCCCCACCTCATTCAATAAATCGATGTGCTGTTCTATTAACTGTTGCAAATATGTTACATCGACTGAATCAGTGTTATCAATTTGTTGAACCATTTGTAGAATCACTTGAGTGTCTTCCTCATAAGTTACGAAATCGCGATCTTCTTCAAGAGGAGTATCTCTTAAGAGCATGTTGGGAAGATGAATAACCAATCGGTGTTTACTTTCCCTTCTCTGTTCGATGTAGCTTGGATTGGCTGAGGCAAACACTGCTATGACGTCATCTATGCCATCTCACCGCTGAGTAATATTCGCCAATTAAATGAGATTCTTTTCCGTGTATTTTTCTTTTTTTTAATCACTTCCTTTATATCCTGAAAGATAATAATCTCAGTTTCACACCTTTATAAAAAATACAAGTATTTATCAGTAACTATAATAATATTCACAAATTTAACAATAGCGTAATATTTTCTTAAAATAAATTAACAATTCTTACAAATTATTGTACATAAAGCGTCAAGTCAACGAATATTAATATTCCAAATGTTATGTAAGCCTCAAGTCGAGACTATATCATTTGATTCCTAAATTCGGCTCAGCAAATTAGTACCCGAATTTCAAAAGTGAAGACAACTGGGGTTATAAAGAAAAACAACTATTATTTTTTTTATTTATAACTTCAAGTAATAATTTAAACCCTATACTGAGTGGTTAGCGCTCTTAGCTACTGATCAGAAGGACCTGGGTTCGAGCCCACGTAAGGAATGAATGTTTGCGTTGTCTTTGAGCTGGGTTCTCCTGCTGTCGAAAGAGTATGTTAAACAACTATTACTTTTAGACTAATAATTTCCTAAGGAAATATTTTTTAGTACTTTGCATCTATTACAAAGTACGTACAAAAAAGAATGCCGATTATCAATAGACGAAAGTTGAAAAAAAATTCCGAACTGCGAATACGCGAATACAAAAAGACACTGTAATAACATTATTATTATTAGAGCATCCCGTGAAGAATATCTGCTCGCGCTAATCATTGTTGCAATGTTTAAACCATGCCAACGCATTCATGTAATTTCTATTAGTAATTTGCATTTTAGGGTTTGGGTTGTTTTACCTCTGAGCGGCACTTTTTTGCACACCATGGGCTAAATGGCCAGGTCACATGGACCCCGAAGGCTCAGAGAATGTTGGGGGAGGGGACCCACTGGAACAGCTGTTGGGAGACAGCTTGGGAGACAGATTCCTTTTTTCTTTTGAAAGGGATTAGAGGACAACCTAGTCCAAATTTCCTGTCATCACTTCTAGAGGGAATTGTTCAGTCACACTATTAATTCTCCGTGACAAGTAGAATGTCTGTTTTTTAACTTTTAATTAATCAACACTATCTCATTAGTTGCAAAAAAAGGCAAAAAAAAAAGCAGTAGAAATCCTTAAAGCTGTCGGATCTATCCGCAATTCATTTCTCATTATTTCTGTATATAAGTTTGCGAATACACGATGATCAGAGTTTGCTGATGATGTCACCAAGGTATTATTAACAAACACATCTATGACACGAACCTTTGAAATGACTGCTGGGAATGTTTTTGCACCTGCAGACTGCTGATTGTTAAAACAGATGCAGTTACGAAACAGAGCAGAAAACAACGGTGATGCTGCATCAGGCGAAGTGAAATTATGTGTACAGCCCTGAAAAATGTAACAACATTTTCTAACTAAGCGTAATAAATATAGCGTAGAGTGGTTCAAAAAAATATCCGAACACTATGGTTGATTACAGAATTCAGAAAAAAATATCTGGCAAACGATTTTTTTTGAAATTAGTGATCTGGCAACCTTGGTGTACGTACACGATATACTCGGGTTGGGTTGTTTTACCTATGAGCGGCACTTTTTTTGCACACCATGGGCTAAATGGCCAGGTCACAAGGACCCCGAAGGCTCAGAGAAGGTTGGGGGAGGGAACCCACTGGAACGGCTGTTGGGAGACAGATGGTAGCCTCCCGTCAAGGCCATCCAGCGTGTTCTTTAACGTTGGGTTGTTTTACCTCTGAACGGCACTTTTTTGCACATCATGGGCTAAATGGCCAGGTCACAAGGACCCAAAAGGCTCAGAGAAGGTTTGGGGAGGGGACCCACTGTAACAGCTGTTGGGAGACAGATGGTAGCCTCCCGTCAAGGCCATCCAGCGTGTTCTTTAACTTTGGGTTGTTTTACATCTGAGCGGCACTTTTTTGCACACCATGGGCTAAATGGTCAGGTCACAAGGACCCCGAAGACTCAGAGAAGGTTGGGGGAGGGAACCCACTGGAACGGCTGTTGGGAGACAGATGGTAGCCTCCCGTCAAAGCCATCCAGCGTGTTCTTTAACGTTGGGTTGTTTTACCTCTGAACGGCACTTTTTTGCACACCATGGGCTAAATGGCCAGGTCACATGGACCCTGAAGGCTCAGAAAAGGTTGGGGGAGGGGACCCACTGGAACAGCTGTTGGGAGACAGATGGTAGCCACCCGTCAAGGCAATCCAGCGTGTTTTTTTACGTGCTCAGGGTATGGCTCTCCAGCACACGGGGCCACGGCTTAACGTCTCATCCGACGGACGGCGGCCTTTCGAAGCCCATCGGTGTCCCCTACTGACCGTGGGCAGGGCGGGGGAGTTTTGCGTAGATAAGTCTCAATGCTGACCCAGCTGGGACTCGAACCTGGGAACTGCAGAGTACTAGTCTGACACACTACCGACTGAGCCACCCCCGCCCCAGTAAATTATTGATTAGTTCGATAACCACAATACCAATATGTACTTTTTATTTTAAATCACATTATTAACCCACGATGCATAACTAACAGCTCCTATAACAGAAGACCAATGTATCAAATTTTTGACGTCACTTAAGTAGACCTCCTTTAGAGACAATTCTTATATTTTTTTATTCTAATATTATTACTGGTGACTCCGTGCTAATCTTTATACTAATATTCATCTATAAATATATATTATTTAGAAAAAATATTATTTGTAGTTATCATCAATTATAATAATACTAATTAATGCAAATAAATTTTCTCCTAAATAAAATATTTTTATAGGTAAAACATTAGTATAAATATTAACACAGAATCCACCAGCAATAATATTGGAATCTAAAATATAAGAAATGTCTATATGGTAGGACTATTTAAGCTGACGTCATAAATTTGGCCCTCTGGCTTTTCTGTTATGGGAGGTGTTGGCATCACTCTAAACTGCTGCAGCCGAGACTTTTCGCTTCTTGCGTCTTCTAAGGCGTCTGCTGACTAGAAGCAGTTGTTCACATTTCGTCTGCTACGAAATCAGTAATGCGTTTGGTAATCGTAACCGTTTGCCAATTGCATTTTTTACTTTTCTTTTTGTCCTTTTGCTATTTTGCATATGCTATATATATAGAATTATTTTCCTTCAATGGTGGATATAAACTATTTTTTTAAGGGCATAAGGAAGCAATTGTAAACGATAGGCATATTTTTTCCTAAAGGTAAATTTTAGTAATTTTTAATTGCCATGACATTGGGATCTGCAATGGACTCATGTGGGGAACTTTTGTTTCACCATCTGTCACCAAAAGACTCTTTGTCTTTTGGTAATATTAGGATAAATTGTAATTAAGGGACGTTTTCAACTTCTTACCAGGGGTGGAAATGAATTTTCAGAACTAGATGGACGCTCCAAAATCAGTTAAAAAGAGACCCATAGTTAACATATGTTAAGCAATACAAAAATAATCTGTATAAAAGCCCAGGAATTATGACAAAAATATTATAAAGGAGTGGACATAGTTAGTGATTCTGTTTCCTGCCGTTAAATGTACGGGATAAAAAAACTCTGGAAGTAGGGAAACAGCTTCCACCTGCGTTGCTCCGCCCCCATTACAGCCCTGCTTCTTGGGGCGGGGTTGGCTCAGTCAGTAGAGCTCCCGGCTCGTAATCTTTAGTTCCCAGGTTCGAGTCCCAGCTGGGTCATCGTTGAGACTTATCTCCGCAAAATTCCCAGCCCTGCCCATGGTCAGTAGGGGACACCGATGGGCTTGGAAAGGCCGCCGTCCGTCGGATGAGACGTTAAGCCGTGGCCCCGTGTGCGGGAGAGCCATACCCTGTGCACGTTAAAGAACACGCTGGATGGCCTTCACGGGAGGCTACCATCTGTCTCCCAACAGCTGTTCCAGTGAGTCCCCTCCCCCAACCTTCTCTGAGCCTTCGGGGTCCTTGTGACCTGGCCATTTAGCCCACGGTGTGCAAAAAAGTGCCGCTCAGAGGTAAAACAACCCAACGTTAAAGAACACGCTGGATGGCCTTGACGGGAGGCTACCATCTGTCTCCCAACAGCTGTTACAGTGGGTCCCCTCCCCAAACCTTCTCTGAGCCTTCGGGGTTCTTGTGACCTGGTCATTTAGCCCATGGTGTGCAAAAAGTGCCGCTCAGAGGTAAAACAACCCAACGTTAAAGAATACGCTGGATGGCCTTGACGGGAGGCTGCCATCTGTCTCCCAACAGCTGTTCCAGTGGGTTCCCTCCCCAAACTTTCTCTGAGCCTTCGGGGTCCTTGTGACCTGGCCATTTAGCCCACGGTGTGCAAAAAAGTGCCGCTCAGAGGTAAAACAACTCAACGTTAAAGAACACGCTGGATGGCCTTGACGGGAGGCTACCATCTGTCTCCCAACAGCTGTTACAGTGGGTCCCCTCCCCAAACCTTCTCTGAGCCTTCGGGGTCCTTGTGACCTGGTCATTTAGCCCATGGTGTGCAAAAAAGTGCCGCTCAGATGTAAAACAACTCAACGTTAAAGAACACGCTGGATGGCCTTGACGGGAGGCAGCCATCTGTCTCCCAACAGCTGTTCCAGTCGGTCCCATCCCCAAACCTTCTGTGAGCCTTCGGGGTCCTTGTGACCTGGTCATTTAGCCCACGGTGTGCAAAAATGTGCCGCTCAGAGGTAAAACAACCCATGAAGAATGAATGCGAAACTAAGGTAGCTTTATGATCGGCATGAAAAACCATCCAATTTCTTCAACAAAGGTCTGAACAGCAAGGAAGGAACTTTCGAATGCTTCCGTTTATAGTCACATGTCAAGATGGATAAGAAATCATCGTTGGATTCGAAAAATGTTGGTGGAGATGCAGAGGGAGAAGAATAATGCATCAACATTCACAAATTATGCGCTAATATGAACAAAAAAAATTCTTACTTTAAAACGTCGAAATTTGTATAGCGCGCTTACAAATGCGAGTGGTGAACGCTCGTTCTCAACACTTGAACTCATAAAAAAATGAACTAAGAAATCTCAAGGCTCCAGTTGTTGTCGTGATCGGACGTACATTCTTGGAGCTCCCGCTAGCCTGTCGTGTTTGGATATCCTTCACCACCACGACCACTATCGGTTGACCATCTGGGACTCTTCGGACCTGTAAGTGCTGTTAACTTTTATTGCCCCTCCCCGACGTCAGTCTCCGTGTACAGTGCCTTCTGTGCTGTGTGCTGTAAAAGATCAAATGACCGAACCTTGGGACTAATTGCTGAACTCTCCCTGTTGTCACGGGTGGCTCTGGTTGTTTTTGCCAGAGGCATATCGCTTCTGCTCACAACAATGACCTCAATTTGCAACAGATGTGACGAAGCAGTACCATCCAACTCGGAATGCATAGTTTGCAATGGATGCAAAGGCAAACTGCATTTTGTCTGTTCGGGTACAACAGAAAAAAATTACAAAAAGCTGTCCCTAGAAAAGAAGAATGCGTGGTTATGTTTCGAATGCAAGTCGAACAAAATAAACCCAAAAGCGATCTTAGACATGGGAAGCAGAGACAGTTCGACACGTGACATCAATCTACTGATAGTAGAAATCCGTGATTTAAAGACAGAAGTGAGAGAATTAAAGCGAAGTGTAGAATTTTTTTCTAGCAAGTATGACGAACTAATGGAACAAGTAATAAATTACGAAAAAAAATCAAAAGGATTTAACTACAAAAATCTATGAAGCCGAAAATTTAAACACAGAAATGAGAGAAGAAGGAGCTGAAACAAAATCTTAATGACGTGGAACAATATGGACGCAATCAAAATATAGAAATTCATGGTGTTCCCATAATTGAAGGGGAGGATGAAACAGAGCTTAAAATAAAGTTGTATAAAATTTCCCAGTCATTAAACGTAGTCAACTACACAGACAATATGATTGAAAAAGTTCACAGACTTCCAGAAAGAAATAAAAGCAAAATCCCAAAGATAATTGTCCAATTCGTTACACGGAAAGATAGAGACATTTGGATACAAAACAGGAAAAAAAAAAATTACCACCACTATTGCAGACCTTGATGATAAAGGAACACCAATATATATTAATGAAAACATGACTATGATTAACAGAGAACTTTTCTGGAGAGCTAGGATGTGTGCAAAAGAAAAAAATTATAAGTATGTTTGGTTCAAAAATGGAAAAGTTCTAATGAGGAAATCAACTGGTGAAAGAATTATCAATGTGGATATGTTCACCAATTTTGATGATTTTTGAATTTTTAGATATGTCCGATAAACCTTGTTTTTTTCTCTCTCTTTTTTTTTGCTCTTTTCTTTTGCTTTTTTTTTTTATGAATATTCTTGTTAGCTATGTCTGATTTGAATTTTGAAGGTTTTGATAGCAACTATGATGTTGCTTATGTAACTACAGGTTTAGAAATGGAGGCTTGGTTCGAAAATAATTATAATAAATTTATTCACAAAAATAAATTAGGAATTGCTCATGTTAATATAAGAAGTCAAAGAAAACATTGGGATTCATTAAAATTAAGTATTAACAATTACATGAAACACATTGATTTGCTTGTTTTAACTGAAACAAATGTAAATAAATATGAAAATTACTTATATAACATCGATAAATTTAATAAAATCACAAATGATTTTGAAAATGATTTTTAAAAATATTAGTGGGATTTCAGTATACTATAAAGAAAATCTAGATATTGAAATTATTTCACAACAAACACTTCCAGCGGAAACTATATATATAAAAGTAAAAAAAAATAATATAATATATCATGTTTTAGCACTATACAGATCGCCTAGTACAGATGTGAACTCTTTTCTGTTGAATTTCCGAAACTGGATGGAAAATACAGAAAAAGATCAAAATCAGATTTTAATAGGTGATTTTAATATCGATACAATGAATACTAAAAAACATGGCACAGAAAAATATATCACACTATTGGCTGAAATGAATTTTGAAAGATTAATAAGGGAAGCTACAAGAGAAGAAATAATAAAAAATAAAATTACCAAAATCTGTATAGACCATATTAATATTAAACTGATTAAAAATATGTCAGCAAATTCAATAATTCAAACAAGCAAAATAGCAGATCACTATATGATTTTAACACTGATTAGCAACACCAATAACAATTTAAATAATACTAATTATAATGAAACAGACCAGGAAAATAAGAATTGGTCATTTGACCATAACTATATAAACAAAGCTATTTCTGAAACGAATCGGAATTTAGAAAATTATGGAGACAACTCAAAGGATGAATTAAACCTATATAAAGTATTTAAAGACATTTATGATGGAATTTTTAGGAAAAAATAGAATATATATGAGGAGAGTTGGAAAAGTAAAAAGAAATCATAGCAAAAATTGGATAACACCGAACTTGATAGAATTAATTGAAGAAAGAGATAAAGCTTGGATTAAGTTTAAAAACAATGATAAAAGTGATGCTTATAAAAATAACTATAAAAAATTAAGGAATAGGGTTAATATTCAGATTAGAAATCAGAAACAACTTTATATAGAAATAAACTTATAATGAAAAAAAATGATATGAAGGCTACCTGTCAATTAATATATGAAATATTAGAAGGAAAACAGAAAAAATCATCGGACGATGCAATAATTGACAAAAAAGAAATTATCTGTGGAAGAAATAGCAAATAATTACAGTGACATTTATAATACACTAATTTTACAGATAAGAAATGCAAATCACCAAGACGATATAAATTATGTTCCAACCATGATACAAAGAGTTTTGAAATCTATCTATATACATGAAATCACTGAAAAACAAACTGATGAAATAATTACTTCATTAAAATATATTAAATACCCCCTAGACACCAATAAATCACCTGGTTACGATAATGTTTGCATTAAACATATAAAATTTAATAAAGAGACACTACTAAATATTATATCAAAAATTATAAATCAGATTATATTTACTGGGAACATACCTACTGAACTCAAAACAGGTATTTTAAGACCTATTTTTAAAGGTGGTATTAAGGAGGATTTTTCTAACTATCGACCAATAACAATTCTGCCTATTTTTTCGAAAATAATGGAAAAATATATTTATAATACTGTTTTTAACTTTTTACTTAAACACAGCGTAATTAATGAAAATCAGTTTGGCTTTCAAAAAGGAAAAAACACAATTTAACTAATTTCCAAAATTGCAAATAATATTAATAAATCATTGAATAATAGGGAAAAAATTGTAACTATGTTCTTAGATTTAAAGAATGCCTTCGATACAATAGATCGTAGCATTTTACTAAATAAATTGGAAAATTACGGTATTCGCGGTATATTGTTAGATTGGTTTAGAAATTATTTATCAGACAGATACACAATTACTAAAATAAAAAACTGCTACAGCAGAAAAGTAATTACACGATGTGGAATTCCCCAAGGCTCAATTTTAGGTCCTTTATTGTTCCTAGTGTACATAAATGATTTGTTCAATACAAAATTAAATAGTGCTATTTATCTATATGCTGACGACATTGTTTTAATAAACAGTCAGAAATATTTAAATGATAGCATTTCAGAGGTTCAAACAGATTACAATAATATTATTAGA
The DNA here is from genome assembly GCA_038380435.1 of Ryuthela nishihirai. NCBI lineage: Eukaryota > Metazoa > Arthropoda > Arachnida > Araneae > Heptathelidae > Ryuthela > Ryuthela nishihirai. The sequence continues at coordinate 30,148,654 of JAWZYU010000026.1, forward strand.
TGGTTAAATTATAATAAAATCTATTTAAATGAGAAAAAAACAAAACTGATGATTATTCATTCACCAGGATTTCATACTCATCAAAACCTCTTTATCAAAACTCATAAAATAAATTGCAGAAAAAAGGATGCTTCGAATTGTGAATCATTATGCAGCTGCCCACTTGTTGAGCAAGTAAATAAAATAAATTACTTAGGAATCATTTTTGATGAATATTTTAGGTGGAATGCCCATATATCCCACATATGTGAAAGCTTGAGAATATCGGCGATAAAAATTCAAAAATTGAAATACGTATTAAATATGGAAACATGTGTCCTATTTTATAAAGCAATATGCGAATCTATTTTAAATTATGGAATAATTGTGCATGGAACAACTAACTTAACTAACATAAATAAAATAGAAAAACTGCAGTCTATAATAGCTAAAAATATTATTCCGTTTCATTTGCAAAAAATTTATAAAACTTCTACCGATAGATTAAAATTTTTAAATCTTTTGTCCTACAGCAATTTATATAAATATAATGTAATAATTAAAAAATTTTTTGACGAAACTTACAAACTAAAAATTCAACATAATAAAAATACAAGACTTCAAAACCAGGGTTATTACAAATTGCCAAATTTTCGAAATAATTACGGGAAACATACCTCCGAATATCAAGTACCACTTATATTTAATGTTATTCCAAAAGAATTACTAAATATAGATTCTTTTAGAAGACTTAAAATGGAATTAAAAAATTATTTCGTATTTTCTAGTTAGCTGATTTTTATGTGTTGTGTTTTGTGGATTTATTTGATGTACACCATTTTTGTGGCTGAATGACTTGTGTTAATATAATTTATTCATTTTCCTGCAGATAAGCTATTTAGCTTTGCGGGTCAAAGTGTAAATGTATTTGTATTCTTTACTCTTATGAATAAAAATTATATTCTAAAAAGAAAAAAAAAAAACCACATTTAATATTTTAAGCTTGGATTGGGTTGGGTTGTTTTACCTCTGAGCGGCACTTTTTTGGACGACATGGGCTAAATGGCCAGGTCACATGGACCCCGAAGGCTCAGAGAAGGTTGGGGGAGGGGACCCACTGGAACAGCTGTTGGGAGACAGATGGTAGCCTCCCGTCAAGGCCATCCGGCGTGTTCTTTAACGTGCACAGGGTATGACTCTCCCGCACACGGGGCCACGGCTTAACGTCCCATCCGACGGACGGCGGCCTTTCCAAGCCCATCGGTGTCCCCTACTGACCGTGGGCAGGGCGGGGAATTTTGCGGAGATAAATCTCAACGCTGACCCAGCTGGGACTCGAACCTGGGAACTACAGATTACGAGCCTGGCGCGCTACCGACTGAGCCACCCCCGCCCCTTAAGCTTGGATACAAACCCCAGTGCTTCACAAATTGGTGGTCTGCAAACCAGTGACGGTCAGCGAGCTGCTAGGAAAGATATTCTCAGAAGCATAACATTGATGTACAATAGCACCACAGTCGTACAGTCGCTCAAAAAAGAATCCGAACACTATGGTTGATTACAGAATTCAGAAAAAATATCTGGCAACAATTTTTTTTTAGAAATTAGTGATCTGGCAACCTTCGTGTCACGTGATTACAGAATTCAGGAAAAATATCTGGAGCATGTGCAGCAACTGTACACGCTCCAGTTACCGTTCACAGCAAACTAGAGCGTGTGCAGTAACTGCACACGCTCCAGTTTGCTGTGAACGTTAACTGCACACGCTTAATATTTTCATGAGTGAGCCCACACGATCTACTATCAAAATAATATGACCACCTACAGTCGCTCAAAAAAGAATCCGAACACTATTGTTGATTACAGAATTCAGAAAAAATATCTGGCAACAATTTTTTTTTAGAAATTAGTGATCTGGCAACCTTCGTGTCACGTACACGAAGGTTGCCAGATCACTAATTTCTAAAAAAAAATCGTTGCCAGATATTTTTTCTGAATTCTGTAATCAACAATAGCGTTCGGATACTTTTTTGGGCGACTGTACGTTCCAAGACCTCCAGATGACGTCATGCAGTGCAGAGTGAGAACAGTGTCATGTGAACAGACATCTTGTTTTTTGAGGCAACACGTGGCCAGAAGTTCAATGCGGATCTCAAACAGTTTCTTGCAGCTCTGTCGGTTCATCACGTGCAAAAATTGCAAGTCCACGACCTCAGTTTGAAAAGCACTGCTCTACACTTGCATTTCAAATCATATACATCATAATACATTGCAAGGGGCGAGGGTGGCTCAGTCGGTAGTGCGCCAGGCTCATAATCTGCAGTTCCCAGGTTCGAGTACCAGCTAGGTCAGCGTTGGGACATCTCCGCAAAACTCCCCGCCCTGCCCACGGTCAGTAGGGGGCACCGATGGGCTTGGAAAGGCCGCCGTCCGTCGGATGGGAATTTAAGCCGTGATACCGTGTGCGGGAGAGCCATACCCTGTGCACGTTAAAGAACACGCTAGAGAGCCTTGATGGTTGGCTACCATCTGTCTCCCAACAGCTGTTCCAGTGGGTCTCCTCCGCCAACCTTCTCTGAGCCTTCGGGGTCCTTGTGATCTGGCCATTTAGTCCACGGTGCGCAAAAAAGTGTCGTTCAGAGGTAAAACAATCCAATCCTCAGCTCAGAGGTTACAACAACATTGTAATATTATTTGTAATTAAATTTTATTTCTGATAAGGCATGGATGTTCGTGTTGTTTTTCTGCTGAGGTCCTGCCATCCTCTCAGACCTTCTTCTATGGCATATAAACTGACAGGTTCCTGTCAGACCTCTGTGGCAAGCAGCTGCTTGAGGTGGTATTTTTTAAATAAATTTGTATATTATAACGTAAATAAAAAAGAGGATACGCCGGTGACCCAAAGTTTTCTTGAAACGTCCCTGGTGCTGAAGGAGGGCAGAGTGGTGGTGATAGCGGGGGTGTTCTTTTGTATAAGGGGCGGGGGTGGCTCAGTCGGTAGCGCGCCAGGCTCGTAATCTGTAGTTCCCAGATTCGAGTCCCAGCTGGGTCAGCGTTGAGATTTATCTCCGCAAAATTCCCCGCCCTGCCTACGGTCAGTAGGGGACACCGATGTGCTTGGAAAGGCCGCCGTCCTTCGGATGGGACGTTAAGCAGTGGCCCCGTGTGAGGGAGAGACATACCCTGTGCACGTTAAAGAACACACTGGATGGCTTTGAAGGGAGGCTACCATCTGTCTCCCAACAGCTATTCCAGTGGGTCCCCTTCCCCAACCTTCTCTGAGCCTTCGGGGTCCATATGACCTGGCCATTTAGCCCATGGTGTGCAAAAAAGTGCCGCTCAGAGGTAAAACAACAACAACAACTTTTGTATAAATGCATTCGAAACAGTTTATGTAAAAGAGACTTTTTCTTTTTTAACCATAGAAATTGTTTGCCTTGTTGAAAACACCGCTATCTGTTTTGATGGCTCAGAAAATTTTAAGTTCACAAATTCATTATTAATTTCATTGCTCGCTGAATGTCGTCTTCTTTGAATTTTATTCTTTAGAAATTTTTACCAATTAAAATTAAAAGGCAGGCATATGGCCCATTTTCTATTACAGATTTACATTTATAGATTCAATTCCCCCATCCTTAAATAAGTGCCTGCGAAAAGTTTTATCATTTTTTAATTTCCAGCTTTCAAAAAAAGTTAAAGGAAGTGTTGTCCACCTAAATATTCACCTGACTACAATTCAATTAAGATTCAATTACTTAATCAATTAGGAATGGGGGCAAAAATATGGCCCGTGAGAGCATTTTCTGATGCCCGCGAAGCTTTTCTAAGACCGAAAAACTATAAAAGTAAAAGTAACCGATCTGAAAATAATCCCCTTTTAAGTGCTAAAAATGATATCTCAACTGAGGTTATTTTACAACTTTTTTATAATTTTAAACAAGAAAATTTTAATAATTACTTAGAAATATATACAGATGGATCTTACATCCAAGACTCTGGATCAGCTACAGCTGCAGTTTATATTTTTATTATTTTATTTATACCCCCTCAAGCAGCTGCTTGCCACAGAGGTCTGACAGGAGCCTGTCAGTTTATATGCCACAGTAGGAGATCTGAGAGGATGGCAGGACCTCAGCAGAAAAACGACACACACATCCATGCCTAAATCCGGGGCTCGAACCCAGGTCCCTTAGATCAGTAGCCAAGCGTGCTAACCACTCGGCCACGGGACGGCGCAGTTTATATACCTTTATTAAATACATCTTTGAGCTTTAAATTACCAAATCACACCCCTATTTTACATGCAGAAATTTTTGCTATTCTTGCTGCATTTCACTGGCTATTACTAAATATTAAAAACCAATCTATTGTTATATATATTGACTCAAAGGGAGCAATACAAACTTTAAAACAACATCCTTCTAATTCAGACTATCCTTATTACATTAATTCACTTTTAGAATTAAATACTGAAAACTTGAATAGAAATAACAACAAAATTTCTCTAAGCTGGATTCCAGGATATTCTGGAATCAAAGAAAATGAAGAAGTGAACAATATTGCAAAATCTGCCCATAATTTAAATATTTATACTCCAATTCATAATTTTTATGCTCGAACTAAAAAAGAGATAAAAAACTTAGAATTTATCATTTTGAATAATTGATTAATTATTCAATTAAAAAAAATATTTTTTCAAATAAACTCATTCCTCAAACCTAATTTTAGATACTTCCTTTCTAATAAAATTAATCATTCTTTAAATCTTCCATTCAAAAGACAAGAAATTAGAGCTCTTATGCGTCTAAGAACAGATTCTATAATGTTAAACAAATCTAAATTTTTATTAAAAATAAGTAATAGTCCAAACTGTTCTTTATGTAATCTAAAAGAAAATTCTACTCATTTGATATTAAATTGTGATAAATTTAACATACAAAGAAACAAATTTTTTAAGGAGCTTGAAAATATAGGAATAAATGATTTTAATTTAAATTCAATTCTAAACTATCCAAAATTTTCTACACAAATAAAAATTTATCGCCTCTTACTTGATTTCCTTCAAGATACAGACATATGGTTCAAGATATAAAAAATATATATATATATTAAAATATATATATATATTAAATATATATATATAATATATATATTAATAATAATTATATATATTATTAAATATATATATAATATATATATATTAAAATATATATATATAAAAAGATATAAAAAATATGAAAAAAATAAAATAAAAAAAATATGAGAAAAAAATACATAAATATATATAATAAAAAAATATATAAAAATATATATATATATAAAATAATATAAATAAATAAATCTTATCAAAAAAAAGTGAGAAAAAAAGAGAGGAAAATAGAAAACTAAAATAAATAAGTGAAACATACTTTTCCTGGGAAAGCCTGTATAAGGACCTCCCAATTCTTGTGACGTTACTACTACTACTTCTGAAAATAATGTTCGGTTTCCAGAAGGAATTCTTTTTCTTTCTAATATAACTGGCATAAGAAAGGATTTTTTGTGCGTTCTTGTACCGAGGTGAAAATCAAATTTCCACATGGTTACAAGGACTGTTGCTAATGTGCTGATGGGTGCTGATGATTTAGCCCTTTTGGCAAATGATGTTGATGAGATGAACTCTTTCATTCAAGCTGTTGATGAGACTGGTAGTAGAGTAGGTTTGGTTATAAACAGAGAGAAAACTAAAGTGATGAAAATTGGTCAGGCAGACGGTGATTCAGTTAATCTGAATGGTTGCAGTCTTGAGCAGGTGTCACAGTTTAATTACCTTGGGAGCTATGTAACTGATACTGGTGATGTGCGGCATGAGATTAACAGACGAATAGGGATTGCTTTTAAGAATCTATTGAACAGAACCGATACTAGATTCATGGTGCATATGGCAAAAAAACCAGAAATGCGCCTTTTTCCAGTTAAAATACTGACTTTTAAAATTTAAAATGCGCGTTTTTTTATAGAAGAAAAAGGTACAATATAAAAAAAAGATTTCATATAGATTTATATGAAATCTTATATAAAACCTCCATAAAACAAATCTCCGCACTGAAGAAAGACTATGTGTTTATTTTTTTATCAAGTTCATATTTCTTACTTTCATGTTGGCAAAATCGTTAATGAAAATCATCAACATATATTTCATGAAATAAAACACTTTCAACAAGGGGGCGAGGGCGGGGGTGGCTCGGTCGGTAGCGCGCCAGGCTCGTAATCTGTAGTTCCCAAGTTTGAGTCCCAGCTGGGTCAGCGTTGAGATTTATCTCCGCAAAATTCCCCCGCCCTGCCCACGGTCAGTAGGAGACACCGATGGGCTTGAAAAGGCCGCTGTCCGTCGAATGGGACGTTAAGTCGTGGCCCCGTGTGCGGGAGAGCCATACCCTGTGTACGTTAAAGAACACGCTGGATGGCCTTGACGGGAGGCTACCATCTGTCTCCCAACAGCTATTCCAGTGGGTCCCCTCCCCCAACCTTCTCTGAGCCTCCGGGGTTCATGTGACCTGGCCATTTAGCCCATGGTGTGCAAAAAAGTGCCGCTCAGAGGTAAAACAACAACCCAACTTTCAACAAATAAAAAATTATAGTTTTTTTTTCTCTAAGCTCGTTTTCAAAAACAGAAAAACGAGCTAATATTCTCGCTTTGTCGTCTGTCTGTAGACATCGAACGTTTTGCTTTAATTAATAAATTCTTTTTGTGTTAGAATAGGTATTTGTTGAAATATTTCGACTCGCATTTCCCGAATCTTTCAAAAGCTATAATTTTAATTTTCACTCTAACAGTGGGAAAAATTGAAACTGGCAAAATGTTAAACGAATATTGAAAGATTTTTTTTGAGGGGGGAGGGGAACAAGAAACTCAATTAAGCAGAGGAAATATTTGGGTTGGGTTGTTTTACCTCTGAGCGGCCCTTTTTTGCACACCATGGGCTAAATGGCCAGGTCACAAGGACCCCGAAGGCTCAGAGAAGGTTGGGAGAGGGGACCCACTGGAACAGCTGTTGGGAGACAGATGGTAGCCTCCCGTCAAGGCCATCCAGCGTGTTCTTTAACGTGCACAGGGTATGGCTCTCCCGCACACGGGGCCACGTCTTAACGTCCCATCCGACGGACGACGGCCTTTCCAAGCCCATCGGTGTCCCCTACTGACCGTGGGCAGGGAGGGGAATTTTGCGGAGATAAATCTCAACGCTGACCCAGCTGGGACTCGAACCTGGGAACTACAGATTACGAGCCTGGAGCGCTACCGACTGAGCCACCCCCGCCCCCCAGAGGAAATATAAAAGGGTAACCGGGTAAGGCATGGATGTTCGTGTTGTTTTCTGCTGAGGTCCTGCCATCCTCTTAGATCTTCTACTGTGGCATATAAACTGACAGGCTCCTGTCAGAACTCTGTGGCAAGCAGCTGCTTGAGGGGGTATATATATATATAATAAAAAAGTAGTCTATTTCAGTATAATATTTTCTCCCATGTTTCAGAGGTCTTTAAAACATTTCTTGAAAAATGGGAGAAATTATTAATTTTTACCTTTATTGTTCTCCTTTACCTTTCCCGCCCCCCCGAGGGTGGGAATTTTTTTTTGTTTTAAGAGATAAGTATCTTTTTAAAGATAAATTAATATTTTTTTTGGAGGGTGGGATTGGATAAGACTGATGAAATGTTGTGGTTCACACTTTCCAAATCACCTAAAAGTTTAAATTGGCCTTTTGAATTTTAAATTTTTTTTCCACTACTAATATATTATTGTGCCGTCCCATGGCCGAGTGGTTAGCGCGCTTGGCTACTGATCTAAGGGACCTGGGTTCGAGCCCTGGATAAGGCATGGTTGTTTGTGTTGTCCTTCTGCTGAGGTCCTGCCATCCTCTCAGACCTTCTACTATGACATATAAACTGACAGGCTCCTGTCAGACCTCTGTGGCAAGCAGCTGCTTGAGGGGGTATTTATTTATATTTTTTAATATATTAGCCGTCCCATGGTCGAGTGTTAGCGCGCTTGGCTACTGATCTAAGGGACCTGGGTTCGAGCCCCTGATTAGGCATGGATGTGTGTGTCGTTTTTCTGCTGAGGTCCTGCCATCCTCTCAGATCTTCTACTGTGGCATATAAACTGACAGGCTCCTGTCAGACCTCTGTGGCAAGCAGCTGCTTGAGTGGGTATTTATTTTAATATATTATTAGCAATCTGGCCCTCTAGCAGTGGAAAAATTTGAAAATTGCTAAATTTGAAACGAATATTGCAAACGATAAATTCTGGATATAAATTTGGTATTTTGGTGGTGATGAAAAAATTTTGATTCTCCAGGGGGAGGAGGAAAGACATCAAAAGATCATTTTATTTTAAGATATAAATGAAAAAATTATTTTTGAGTTGAATAGGTACCAATGAAATATGATGATTCAACTTTTTCATATTCTCCAAAAAAGACTTTAATTTACATCGCTGGAGGGTAAATAAAATGTAGAAAATGTAAAACTTAACTAATATTGCTAACGATATGTTTATACTAAAAATTTGAAATTCTGATAGTAGAATATGAGGATCAAGAATAAATAAAAAATAAATAAATACCCCCTCAAGCAGCTGCTTGCCACAGAGGTCTGATAGGAGCCTATCAGTGCAAAGGAAAAATAGTGCAATCTGTATATGCCATAGTAGGTCTGAGAGGATGGCAGGACCTCAGCAGAAAAACACACACATCCATGCCTTACCCGGGGCTCGAACCCAGGTCCCTTAGATCAGTAGACAAGCGTGCTAGACATCAAAATAATAAATTTCATTTTTAATATGCTATGTTTTAATTAAATTACTAACGGATAAAATTCGACCGTTTGCATCTTTATTTTTAAAAAATTAATCATTTATTTGAAAATTTAAATACAATTTAATATTGTAGTAAAACAATTATATTTTACATCATTTTAAATTAAATAGCTTTAAAAATATCATTTTAGGCTAAATACCTTTCTATTTAAATTTTAAAAAATGAAATCATTCAAAATATATATATTTAATATCTCTACGTTAATTTTTCCCCCCTTTTTGTCATGCCACCTAAATAAGACCGAATCAGACAACTGTAAGTGACAATAATAGAGCCTTTCCTTTACAGAAAAATATGCATATCATTTTTCACGAGCAAACAGTAAATTCTCTACATAATTTTTTATTTGTGCGTGTATACAGAAATGTGGCCTAATTTTCCAAATTCTTTCCCCCGTTATAGCTTATCAGGCAATAAACCACGTTATTTTGATTTTAAAGGTTAAGCACTCAAAAATCATGCAAACTTCGTTTCAAGTATTCATGTTTTTCACAATTTTTATATTTTTCCCGTGGCCGAGTGGTTAGCGCGCTTGGCTACTGATCTACGGGACCTGGGTTCGAGCCCCGGATAAGGCATGGATATATGTGTCGTTTTTCTGCTGAGGTCCTGCCATCCTCTCAGACCTTCTACTATGGCATATAAACTGACAGGCTCCTGTCAGACCTCTGTGGCAAGCAGCTGCTTGAGGGGGTATTTATTTATTTTATTTATATGTTTAATTTCTTTAAAAAGCGGAAAGTAATCCCTAACTTATAAAAAAAAAAAGACTCCAGTTCAGAAGTGGATCTGTATTTATATTTTCCTTTGCATATAGCATTTTCAATAATATAAAATAAAAAATAAATACCCCCTCAAGCAGCTGCTTGCCACAGAGGTCTGACAGGAGCCTGTCAGTTTATATGCCACAGTAGAAGGTCTGAGAGGATGGCAGGACCTCAGCAGAAAAACGACACACACATCCATGCCTAATCCAGGGCTCGAACCCAGGTCCCTTAGATCAGTAGCCAAGCGTGCTAACCACTCGGCCACGGGCAAAAAAAATGCTCCAGCGCGCTTCGCTAACCGATCAAAGGGACCTTTGGTTTCACGGGTCATGGATATTTGTTTATTTGTTTTTTTTATGCTGAGGTCCCGCCATCTTCACGGACCTTTTAATGTATCATATTAAATTGGCAGGCTCCTGTCAGACTTCTGTGACAAGCAGCTGCTTGACGGAGTATTTTTTTATACACGTGATTTTTTTTTTCATGCTTTGGCCGAGTGGTTAGCGCGCCTGGCTACTGATCTAAGGGACCTGGGTTCGAACCCCGGGTAAGGCATGACTGTTTGTGTTGTCCTTCTGCTGAGGTCCTGCTATCCTCTCAGACCTTCTACTCGTAATCTGTAGTTCCCAGGTTCGAGTCCCAGCTGGGTCAGCGTTGAGATTTATCTCCGCAAAATTCCCCGCCCTGCCCACGGTCAGTAGGGGACACCGATGGGATTGGAAAGGCCGCCGTCCGTCGGATGGGACGTTAAGCCGTGGCCCCGTGTGTGGGAGAACCATACCCTATGCACGTTAAAGAACACGCTGGATGGCCTTGACGGGAGGCTACCATCTGTCTCCCAACAGCTGTTCCAGTGGGTCCCCTCTCCCAACCTTCTCTGAGCCTTCGGGGTCCATGTGACCTGGCCACTTAGCCCATGGTGTGCAAAAAAGTGCCGCTCAGAGGTAAAACAACCCAACTCTCAATTTAGTCACCATTCATTAATGCGATTACAAAAATGAGAAATATTAGTCCATTTATGGCACTGTACAGATTTAAAAACACCTGGTATTCACTGCATTCAAATTCCTTTATCAACACATAAGACAGAAAAAGATAAAGTAAAAAGAACGAGAATAAGTCATGTCTGTACGAAATAGAATTCCGGACTAATCAGGTCCCTGAAAGTAAACATTCATTTGAACGATAACAGAGTATTCTAGTTAAAAACAGAGAATTTGAATACGTTTATAAATACTGACAGAATATTTCAAAGACCACCACCACATTAAGCCTAATTCATCGCTCATTTGCAACGTTTGCCGGCAGATTATCATTCACCGATTGCAGCTTTTAACACAAAATGATTTTATGTACATACCTGACTCAATAAGTATGTATTCCAATGTCAAAAGGTGATTGTAACATCAGAGAAAACAATCATCGCTTCGTTCTTCTGCTAATCGCCAGATCTTTAAGCATCTGAAGTCTTGATCTCATGACTCCAGAAATGACAGCAACGCCAGAGCCTCCAAGCGGCCGATTTTGTCGTTGCTCCCCAAGGTCAACAACTTTCGCAGCGCGATATCGGCTAGAGTGCATTGTTGGCAATCAATGTAGACGACCTTTTGGTGTATATTTCAAAATACGGGATGGAAGATTTAAATCAAAGCTAACCAAAAGTCTCTATTGATGCTCATTTCATAACCAAACACCTTATTTTTTCTGCTCAATCGTCTCCTTAGGATAGTTCACACAGAATAGTTTCCACTGCCCTTATAAGATTAATAAAATAATTATAATATTTTCCCTTCTTTCTCTCCTTGTATCCTTGTGGCCCTGAACTCATTGTCTGAAAGCCTGAGCTGTGCACTGAACTTTTTTAACATGAGACTATGAGAGTAGTGGGGAACGAGATTTTTTCCGTCCGACCAGCGACTTCTCGCGATAAGTCCAACCTCCTGTTTAAGACTCAATCTAGAAATGCTTCCATTATTATTGCTATTCTTTTTGGGTATTTTTTTTCCTTTGCTACTCTTAGATACTTTTTAGCTCGTTTTCAGAGAACACCAGATAATAGTTTCGCTTTGTCATCTGTCTCTTCGTTTGTAGACCTCGAACTTTTCTGATTTCCAGATATAAATTAAAAATTCCCTTTGCGTCGGGTCGGGGCGGGGGTGGCTCAGTCGGTAGCGCGCCAGGCTCGTAATCAGTACTTCCCAGGTTCGAGTCCCAGCTGGGTCAGCGTTGAGATTTATCTCCGTAAAATTCCCTGCCCACGGTCAGTAGGGGACACCGATGGGCTTGGAAAGGATGCCGTCCGTCGGATGGGACGTTAAGCAGTGGCCCCGTGTGCGGGAGAGCCATACCCTGTGCACGTTAAAGAACACGCTGGATGGCCTTGACGGGAGGCTACCATCTGTCTCCCAACAGCTGTTCCAGTGGATCTCCTCCCCCAACCTTCTCTGAGCCTTCGGGGTTTATGTGACCTGGCCATTTAGCCCATGGTGTGCAAAAAAGTGCCGCTCAGAGGTAAAACAACCCAACCCTTTGGGTCGATAGGTATTGACGAAACATTATGATTCACACTTTCGGAATCTCCTAAAAGCTGAAACTGCGCCCTCTAACGGCGAAAATTTTTGAAAATTGCAAAATTCTATGCTAATATTTGCAAGCGATGAAATTACGTTTAGATATTTGAAATTATAAATTCTGCAATGTGAATATCATGAAGTTTGCGTTGACAAAAATTATTTTCATCTTTACCCACAGAGAGAGGTGGGAAAAACCCAATTTTTGTGTTTATTGCGATAATTGTTTGCTTTCAGAGAAAAACTGAAAATTCTTTTTGGTTTGGATGAGTATTGATAAACTATTATAATTCACACTTTTAGAATTCCCCAAAAGTTCTAATTGCGTTTCTGACGGTGAGAAGTATTGAAAATTTCAAAATTTTATACGAATATTGCAAACGATCAGTTTGGGCTAGAAATCTGCTATTTTGGTGGTGGCGTAGGGTGAGGGGGAGAGGTACAGTCGCCCAAAAAAAAACATCCGAACACTATGGTTGATTACAGAATTCAGAAAAAAATATCTGGCAACTTTTTTTTTTAGAAATTAGTGATCTGGCAACCTTGTTTTGACAATTAAAAACCTTCGTGTCACGTGACACGAAGGTTGCCAGATCAGTAGTACCATTTAGCCCATGAGTGCAAAAGAAAAGCTGCTCGTAGGTAAAAATAACTCAACCAACTAGAGATATTGCAGGGACCCACACTTATAAATAGAAGAATACGAGTCTGGAAAAATAATTTTTGATTTAGGGGTGGGGGGGATGAAGAAGATAATCTTTTGCAGCCTAAGTCACTTCCGACGTCATAAAATTCCAGTTTGTTTGCTAAATGTTCCTGTTATGGATAAGGCGGGGATGGCTGAATCGGTTGCGTGCAAGGCTCGTAATCTGCGGTTCCCAGGGTCGAGTCTCGCCTGAGACAGGGTTGAGATTTATCTCCGCAAAGCTCACCGCCCTGCCCACTGTCAGTAGGGAACATGGAAACGGACGGGGGCTTGGAAAGGCCGCCGTCCGTCGGATGGGACGTTAAGCCGTGGCGCCGTGTGTGTGGGAGAGATACCCTCTGCATGTTAAAGAACACGCTGGATGGCCTTGACGGGAGGCTACTATCTGTCTCCTAACAGCTGTTCCAGTGGGTCCCCTCCCCCAACCTTCTCTGAGCCTTCGGGGTCCTTGCGACATTGCCATTTAGCCCATGGTGTGCAAAAAAGTGCCGCTCAGAGGTAAAACAAACCAACCGATATAAATAAATAAATAATAAATACCCCCTCAAGCAGCTGCTTGCCACAGAGGTCTGACAGGAGCCTGTCAGTTTATATGCCGTAGTAGGAGATCTGAGAGGATGGCAGGCCCTCAGCAGAAAAACGACACACACATCCATGCCTAATCCGGGGCTCGAACCCAGGTCCCTTAGATCAGTAGCCAAGCGTGCTAACCACTCGGCCACGGGACGGCAAAAAAACAACACATACATCCATGCCTTACCCGGGGTTTGAACCTAGCTCCCTTAGATCAGTGGCCAAGCGTGCTAACCACTCGGCGAAGGGACGGCTAGAATTAAATAAAATTAAAAGAATGCAAATTAATCTACTAAAAGGATTGGGTAATCCAGAAGTTAAAAATTCCCTTTACAACAAAAGATATTTTTAGTTTGTTCAAAATTTTACCTATTGAAAGTTTATATGTGCTTGTTTTTGTTATATCAATAACTTCTTTAATAATAGCAATAAGCAAAATATTTGCAACGATAAGTTTAGTAGTAAAAAGGCAAAGGATTTTTCAAAACAACCAAAATTTTATAATAATTACGGAGAAATTCCATTTTATGTCATGATACAAAAGTAATCTATATCACATATGTTAAAACCACATACATTCCCGCTGATAAGCTTCAGATTAGTGGGATTTTCATATAAAATAATAGTATAGATTAGGGGTTCTTAACGTGTGGTAAGCGGAAAAATATTGGATACGCCGTGAGAACTCAAATGTCGCTAGATATCTTTTATATATATGTGTGTTTTATTTTATTTCCATTGTTATACTATAACTATAGTTTTATCTGTCTATACAAGGGGTAGGCCAGTTACATACACATTCCCAGGGGTAAGTGAAGCATAAAAAGTTGAGAACCACTGATATATATGTTTTATTTTATTCCCATTGTTATACTATAACTATAGTTTTATCTGTCTATACAATGGGTACGCCAGTTACATACACATTCCCAGGGGGTACGTGAAGCATAAAAAGTTGAGAACCACTGATATATATGTTTTATTTTATTCCCATTGTTATACTATAACTATAGTTTTATCTGTCTATACAATGGGTACGCCAGTTACATACACATTCCCAGGGGGTACGTGAAGCATAAAAGGTTGAGAACCACTGATGTATATGTTTTATTTTATTTCCATTGTTATACTATAACTATAGTTTTATCTGTCTATACAAGGGGTACGCCAGTTACATACACATTTCCAGGGGATACGTGAAGCATAAAAAGTTGAGAACCACTGATATAATTGTTTTATTTTATTTCCATTGTTATACTATAACTATAGTTTTATCTGTCTATACAAGGGGTAGGCCAGTTACATACACATTCCCAGGGGGTAAGTGAAGCATAAAAAGTTGAGAACCACTGATATATATGTTTTATTTTATTCCCATTGTTATACTATAACTATAGTTTTATCTGTCTATACAATGGGTACGCCAGTTACATACACATTCCCAGGGGGTACGTGAAGCATAAAAAGTTGAGAACCACTGATATATATGTTTTATTTTATTCCATTGTTATACTATAACTATAGTTTTATCTGTCTATACAATGGGTACGCCAGTTACATACACATTCCCAGGGGGTACGTGAAGCATAAAGGTTGAGAACCACTGATGTATATGTTTTATTTTATTCCCATTGTTATACTATAACTATAGTTTTATCTGTCTATACAAGGGGTACGCCAGTTACATACAGCATTTCCAGGGGATACGTGAAGCATAAAAGGTTGAGAACCACTAATATATGTTTTATTTTATTCACATTGTTATACTATAAATATAGTTTTATCTAACTATACAAGAGGTACGGCAGTTACATACACATTTCCAGAGGGTACGTGAAGCATAAAAGGTTGAGAACCACTGATATATATGTTTTATTTTATTCCCAATGTTATACTATAACTATAGTTTTATCTTTCTATACAAGGGGTACGCCAGTTACATACACATTTCCAGGGGGTACGTGAAACATAAAAGGTTGATAACCACTGATATATATATGTTTTATTTTATTCCCATTGTTATACTATAACTATAGTTTTATCTTTCTATACAAGGGGTCGCCAGTTACATAGACATTTCCAGGGGGAACGCCAGTTACATACACAATTCCAGGGGGTACGTGAAGCATAAAAGGTTGAGAACCACTGATATATATGTTTTATTTTATTCCCATTGTTATACTATAACTATAGTTTTATCTTTCTATACAAGGGGTACGCCAGTTACATACACATTTCCAGGGGGTACGTGAAGCATAAAAGGTTGAGAACCACTGATATATATGTTTTATTTTATTCCCATTGTTATACTATAAATATAGTTTTATCAGTCTATACAAGAGGTACGCCACTTACATACCACATTTCAGGGGGTACGTGAAGCATAAAAGGTTGAGAACCACTGATATATATGTTTTATTTTATTCCATTGTTATACTATAACTATAGTTATTTCTTTCTATACAAGGGGTACGCCAGTTACATACACATTTCCAGGGGATAGGCGAAGCATAAAAGGTTGATAACCACTGATATATATATGTTTTATTTATTCCCATTGTTATACTATAACTATATTTTATCTATCTATACAAGGGGTACGCCAGTTGCATACACATTTCCAGGGGGTACGTGAAGCATAAAAGGTTGAGAACCACTGATATTTATGTTTTATTTTATTCCCATTGTTATTCTATAACTATAGTTTTATCTATGTATACAAGGGGTACGCCAGTTACACACACATTTCCAGGGGTTACGTGAAGCATAAAAGGTTGAGAAACACTGATATTTATGTTTCATTTTATTCCCATTGTTATACTATAACTATAGTTTCATCTATCTATACAAGGGGTACGCCAGTTACATGCACATTTCAAGAAGGTACGTGAAGCATAAAAGGTTGAGAACCACTGATATATATGTTTTATTTTATCCATTTTATACTATAACTATAGTTTTATCTAAATATACAAGGGTACGCTAGATACATACACATTTCCAGGAAGTACGTGAAGCATAAAAGGTTGAGAACCACTGATTTATATGTTTTATCTTATCCCATTGTTATACTATAAGTATAGCTTTATCTATCTATACAAGGGGTACGCCAGTTACATACACATTCCCAGGGGGTACGTGAAGCATAAAAGTTTGAGAACCACTGATATATATGTTTTATTTTATTCCCATTTTTATACTATAACTATAGTTTTATCTATCTATACAAGGGGTACGCCAGTTACATACACATTTCCAGGGGGTACGTGAAGCATAAAAGGTTGAGAACCACTGATATATATGTTTTATTTTATTCCCATTGTTATACTATAACTATAGTTTTATCTTTCTATACAAGGGGTACGCCAGTTACATACACATTTCCAGGGGGTACGTGAAGCATAAAGGTTGAGAACCACTGATATATATGTTTTATTTTATTCCCATTGTTATATTATAACTATAGTTTTATCATTCTATACAAGGGGTACGCCAGATACATACACATTTCCAGGGGTTACGTGAAGCATAAAGTTTGAGAACCACTGATATATACGTTTTATTTTATTCCCATTGTTACACTATAACTATAGTTTTATCTATCTATACAAGAGGTACGCAGTTACATACACGTTCCAGGGGGTACGTGAAGCATAAAAGGTTGAGAACCACTGATATGTATGTTTTATTTTATTCCCATTGTTATACTATAACTATAGTTTTATCTATCTATACAAGGGGTACGCCAGTTACATACACATTTCCAGGGGGTACGTGAAACATAAAAGGTTGAGAACCACTGATATATATGTTTCATTTTATTCCCATTGTTATATTATAACTATAGTTTTATCTTTCTATACATGGGGTACGCCAGTTACATACACATTTCCAGGGGGTACGTGAAGCATAAAAGGTTGAGAACCACTGATATATATGTTTTATTTTATTCCCATTGTTATACTATAACTATAGTTTTATCTATCTATAAAAGGGGTACGCCAGTTACATACACATTTCCAGGGGGTACGTGAAGCATAAAAGGTTGAGAACCACTGATATATATGTTTTATTTTATCCCATATTTATACTATAGCTATAGTTTTATCTATCTATACAAGGGGTACGCTAGGTACATACACATTTCCAGGGGGTACGTGAAGCATAAAAGGTTGAGAATCACTGATATATATATGTTTTATTTTATTCCCATTGTTATACTATAACTATAGTTTTATCTATCTATACAAGGGGTACGCCAGTTACATACACATTTCCAGTGGGTATGTGAAGCATAAAAGGTTGAGAACCACTGATATAAATGTTTTATTTTTATTCCCATTCTTATACTATAACTATAGATTTATCTGTCTATACAATGGGTACGCCAGTTACATACACATTTCCAGGGGGTACGTGAAGCATAAAAGGTTGAGAACCACTGATATAAATGTTTTATTTTATTCCCATTCTTATATTATAACTATAGTTTTATCTGTCTATACAATGGGTACGCCAGTTACATACACATTTCCAGGGGGTACGTGAAGCATAAAAGGTTGAGAACCACTGATATAAATGTTTTATTTTATTCCCATTCTTATACTATAACTATAGTTTTATCTATCTATACAAGGGGTACGCTAGGTACATACACATTTCCAGGAAGTACGTGAAGCATAAAAGGTTGAGAACCACTGATATATATGTTTTAGCTTATCCCATTGTTATACTATAAGTATAGTTTTATCTATCTATACAAGGGGTACGCCAGTTACATACACATTTCCAGAGGGTACGTGAAGCATAAAAGGTTGAGAACCACTGATATAAATGTTTTATTTTATTCCCATTGTTATACTATAAATATAGTTTTATCTATCTGTACAATGGGTACGCCAGTTACATACACATTTCCAGGGGGTACGTGAAGCATAAAAGATTGAGAATCACTGATATATATATGTTTTATTTTATTCCCATAGTTATACTATAACTATAGTTTTATCTGTCTATACAAGGGGTACGCCAGTTACATACACATTTCCAGGGGGTACGTGACGCATAAAAGGTTAAGAACCACTGATATATATGTTATATTTTATTCCCATTATTATACTATAACTATAGTTTTATCTATCTATACAAGGGGTACGCTAATTACATACACATTTCCAGGGGGTACGTGAAGCATAAAAGGTTGAGAACCACTGATATATGTATATGTTTTATTTTATTTCTATTGTTATACTATAACTATAGTTTTATCTATCTATACAAGGGGTACGCCAGTTACATACACATTTCCAGGGGGTACGTGAAGCATAAAAGGTTGAGAACCACTGATATATAGGTTTTATTTTATTCCCATTGTTATACTATAGGTATAGTTTTATGTATCTATACAAGGGGTACGCCAGTTACACACACATTCCCAGGGGGTACGTGAAGCATAAAGGGTTGAGAACCACTGATATATATATCTTTTATTTTATTCCCATTGTTATACTATAACTATAGCTTTATCTTTCTATACAAGGGGTCGCCAGTTACATAGACATTTCCAGGGTGAACGCCAGTTACATACACAATTCCAGGGGGTACGTGAAGCATAAAAGGTTGAGAACCACTGATATATATGTTTTATTTTATTCCCATTGTTATATTATAACTATAGTTTTATCTTTCTATACAAGGGGTACGCCAGTAACATACACATTTCCAGGGGGTACGTGAAGCATAAAAGGTTGAGAACCACTGATATATATGTTTTATTTTATTCCCATTGTTATACTATAACTATAGTTTTATCTTTCTATACAAGGGGTACGCCAGTTACATACACATTTCCAGGGGGTACGTGAACCATAAAAGGTTGAGAACCACTGATATATATGTTTTATTTTATTCCCATTGTTATACTATAACTATAGTTTTATCTTTCTATACAAGGGGTACGCCAGTTACATACACATTTCCAGGGGGTACGTGAAGCATAAAAGGTTGAGAACCACTAATATATGTTTTATTTTATTCACATTGTTATACTATAAATATAGTTTTATCTAACTATACAAGGGGTACGCCAGTTACATACACATTTCCAGGGGGTACGTGAACCATAAAAGGTTGAGAACCACAGATATATATATTTTATTTTATTCCCATTGTTTTATTATAACTATAGTTTTATCTTTGCTATACAAGGGGTACGCCAGATACATACACATTTCCAGGGGATACGTCAAGCATAAAGTTTGAGAACCACTGATATATACGTTTTATTTTATTCCCATTGTCATACCATAACTATAGTTTTATCTATCTATACAAGGGGTACACCAGTTACATATACATTTCCAGGGGGTACGTGAAGCATAAAAGTTTGAGAACCACTGATATAATATATATTTTATTTTATTCCCATTGTTATAATATAACTATAGTTTTATCTATCTATACAAGGGGTACGCCAGTTACATACACATTTCCAGAGGGTACGTGAAGCATAAAACGTTGAGAACCACTGATATATACGTTTTATTTTATTCCCATTGTCATACTATAACTATAGTTTTATCTATCTATACAAGGGGTACGCCAGTTACATACACATTTCCAGGGGGTACGTGAAGCATAAAAGGTTGAGAACCACTGATATATATGTTTTATTTTATTCCCATTGTTATACTATAACTATAGTTTTATCTATCTATACAAGGGGTGCGGCAGTTACATACACATTTCCAGGGGGTACGTGAAGCATAAAAGGTTGAGAACCACTGATATATATGTTTTATTTTATTCCCATTTTTGTACTATAACTATAGTTTTATCTATCTATACAAGGGGTACGCCACTTACATACACATTTCCAGGGGGTACGTGAAGCATAAAAGGTTGAGAATCACTGATATATATATGTTTTATTTTATTCCCATTGTTATACTATAACTACAGTTTTATCTATCTATACAAGGGGTACGCCAGTTACATACACATTTCCAGGGGGTACGTGAAGCATAAAAGGTTGAGAACCACTGATATATACGTTTTATTTTATTCCCATTGTTATACTATAACTATAGTTTTATCTATCTATACAAGGGGTACGCCAGTTACATACACATTTCCAGGGGGTACGTGAAGTATAAAAGGTTGAGAACCACTGATATATACGTTTTATTTTATTCCCATTGTTATACTATAACTATAGTTTTATCTATCTATACAAGGGGTACGCCAGTTACATACACATTTCCAGGGGGTACGTGAAGCATAAAAGGTTGAGAACCACTGATATATACGTTTTATTTTATTCCCATTGTTATACTATAACTATAGTTTTATCTATCTATACAAGGGGTACGCCAGATACATACACATTTCCAGGGGTTACGTGAAGCATAAAGTTTGAGAACCACTGATATATACGTTTTATTTTATTCCCAATGTTATACTATAACTATAGTTTTATCTATCTATACAAGAGGTACGCCAGTTACATACACATTTCCAGGGGGTACGTGAAGCATAAAAGGTTGAGAACCACTGATATATATGTTTTATTTTATCCCATTTTTATACTATAGCTATAGTTTTATCTATCTATACAAGGGGTACGCCAGGTACATACACATTTCCAGGGGGTACGTGAAGTATCAAAGGTTAAGAACCACTGATATAAATGTTTTATTTTATTCCCATTGTTATACTATAACTATAGTTTTATCTATCTATACAAGGGGTACGCCAGTTACATACACATTTCCAGGGGGTACGTGAATCATAAAAGGTTGAGAACCACTGATATATATGTTTTATTTTATTCCCATTGTTATACTATAACTATAGTTTTATCTGTCTATACAAGGGGTACGCCAGTTACATACACATTTCCAGGGGATACGTGAAGCATAAAAGGTTGAGAACCACATATATATATGTTTTATTTTATTCCCATTGTTATACTATAACTATAGTTTTATCTTTCTATACAAGGGGTACGCCAGTTACATACACATTTCCAGGGGGTACGTGAAGCATAAAAGGATGAGAACCACTGATATATGTTTTATTTTATTCACATTGTTATACTATAAATATAGTTTTATCTAACTATACAAGAGGTACGCCAGTTACATACACATTTCCAGAGGGTACGTGAAGCATAAAAGGTTGAGAACCACTGATATATATGTTTTATTTTATTCCCAATGTTATACTATATCTATACTTTTATCTATCTATACAAGGGGTACGCCAGTTACATACACATTTCCAGGGGGTACGTGAAGCATAAAATGTTGAGAACCACTGATATATATATATATATTATTTTATTCTCATTGTTATACTATAACTATAGTTTTATCTTTCTATACAAGGGGTACGCCAGTTACATACACATTTCCAGGGGGTACGTGAAACATAAAAGGTTGAGAACCACTGATATATATATGTTTTATTTTATTCCCATTGTTATACTATAACTATAGTTTTATCTTTCTATACAAGGGGTCGCCAGTTACATAGACATTTCCAGGGGGAACGCCAGTTACATACACAATTCCAGGGGGTACGTGAAGCATAAAAGGTTGAGAACCACTGATATATATGTTTTATTTTATTCCAATTGTTATACTATAACTATAGTTTTATCTTTCTATACAAGGGGTACGCCAGTTACATACACATTTTCAGGGGGTACGTGAAGCATAAAAGGTTGAGAACCACTGATATATATGTTTTATTTTATTCCCATTGTTATACTATAAATATAGTTTTATCAGTCTATACAAGAGGTACGCCACTTACATACCACATTTCCAGGGGGTACGTGAAGCATAAAAGGTTGAGAACCACTGATATATATGTTTTATTTTATTCCCATTGTTATACTATAACTATAGTTATATCTTTCTATACAAGGGGTACGCCAGTTACATACACATTTCCAGGGGGTACGTGAAGCATAAAAGGTTGAGAACCACTAATATATGTTTTATTTTATTCACATTGTTATACTATAAATATAGTTTTATCTAACTATACAAGGGGTACGCCAGTTACATACACATTTCCAGGGGGTACGTGAACCATAAAAGGTTGAGAACCACAGATATATATATTTTATTTTATTCCCATTGTTTTATTATAACTATAGTTTTATCTTTGCTATACAAGGGGTACGCCAGATACATACACATTTCCAGGGGATACGTCAAGCATAAAGTTTGAGAACCACTGATATATACGTTTTATTTTATTCCCATTGTCATACCATAACTATAGTTTTATCTATCTATACAAGGGGTACACCAGTTACATATACATTTCCAGGGGGTACGTGAAGCATAAAAGTTTGAGAACCACTGATATAATATATATTTTATTTTATTCCCATTGTTATAATATAACTATAGTTTTATCTATCTATACAAGGGGTACGCCAGTTACATACACATTTCCAGAGGGTACGTGAAGCATAAAAGGTTGAGAACCACTGATATATACGTTTTATTTTATTCCCATTGTCATACTATAACTATAGTTTTATCTATCTATACAAGGGGTACGCCAGTTACATACACATTTCCAGGGGGTACGTGAAGCATAAAAGGTTGAGAACCACTGATATATATGTTTTATTTTATTCCCATTGTTATACTATAACTATAGTTTTATCTATCTATACAAGGGGTGCGGCAGTTACATACACATTTCCAGGGGGTACGTGAAGCATAAAAGGTTGAGAACCACTGATATATATGTTTTATTTTATTCCCATTTTTGTACTATAACTATAGTTTTATCTATCTATACAAGGGGTACGCCACTTACATACACATTTCCAGGGGGTACGTGAAGCATAAAAGGTTGAGAATCACTGATATATATATGTTTTATTTTATTCCCATTGTTATACTATAACTACAGTTTTATCTATCTATACAAGGGGTACGCCAGTTACATACACATTTCCAGGGGGTACGTGAAGCATAAAAGGTTGAGAACCACTGATATATACGTTTTATTTTATTCCCATTGTTATACTATAACTATAGTTTTATCTATCTATACAAGGGGTACGCCAGTTACATACACATTTCCAGGGGGTACGTGAAGCATAAAAGGTTGAGAACCACTGATATATACGTTTTATTTTATTCCCATTGTTATACTATAACTATAGTTTTATCTATCTATACAAGGGGTACGCCAGTTACATACACATTTCCAGGGGGTACGTGAAGCATAAAAGGTTGAGAACCACTGATATATACGTTTTATTTTATTTCCATTGTTATACTATAACTATAGTTTTATCTATCTATACAAGGGGTACGCCAGATACATACACATTTCCAGGGGTTACGTGAAGCATAAAGTTTGAGAACCACTGATATATACGTTTTATTTTATTCCCAATGTTATACTATAACTATAGTTTTATCTATCTATACAAAAGGTACGCCAGTTACATACACGTTTCCAGGGGGTACGTGAAGCATAAAAGGTTGAGAACCACTGATATATATGTTTTATTTTATCCCATTTTTATACAATAGCTATAGTTTTATCTATCTATACAAGGGGTACGCCAGGTACATACACATTTCCAGGGGGTACGTGAAGTATCAAAGGTTAAGAACCACTGATATAAATGTTTTATTTTATTCCCATTGTTATACTATAACTATAGTTTTATCTATCTATACAAGGGGTACGCCAGTTACATACACATTTCCAGGGGGTACGTGAATCATAAAAGGTTGAGAACCACTGATATATATGTTTTATTTTATTCCCATTGTTATACTATAACTATAGTTTTATCTGTCTATACAAGGGGTACGCCAGTTACATACACATTTCCAGGGGATACGTGAAGCATAAAAGGTTGAGAACCACATATATATATGTTTTATTTTATTCCCATTGTTATACTATAACTATAGTTTTATCTTTCTATACAAGGGGTACGCCAGTTACATACACATTTCCAGGGGGTACGTGAAGCATAAAAGGATGAGAACCACTGATATATGTTTTATTTTATTCACATTGTTATACTATAAATATAGTTTTATCTAACTATACAAGAGGTACGCCAGTTACATACACATTTCCAGAGGGTACGTGAAGCATAAAAGGTTGAGAACCACTGATATATATGTTTTATTTTATTCCCAATGTTATACTATAACTATACTTTTATCTATCTATACAAGGGGTACGCCAGTTACATACACATTTCCAGGGGGTACGTGAAGCATAAAATGTTGAGAACCACTGATATATATATATATTATTTTATTCTCATTGTTATACTATAACTATAGTTTTATCTTTCTATACAAGGGGTACGCCAGTTACATACACATTTCCAGGGGGTACGTGAAACATAAAAGGTTGAGAACCACTGATATATATATGTTTTATTTTATTCCCATTGTTATACTATAACTATAGTTTTATCTTTCTATACAAGGGGTCGCCAGTTACATAGACATTTCCAGGGGGAACGCCAGTTACATACACAATTCCAGGGGGTACGTGAAGCATAAAAGGTTGAGAACCACTGATATATATGTTTTATTTTATTCCAATTGTTATACTATAACTATAGTTTTATCTTTCTATACAAGGGGTACGCCAGTTACATACACATTTTCAGGGGGTACGTGAAGCATAAAAGGTTGAGAACCACTGATATATATGTTTTATTTTATTCCCATTGTTATACTATAAATATAGTTTTATCAGTCTATACAAGAGGTACGCCACTTACATACCACATTTCCAGGGGGTACGTGAAGCATAAAAGGTTGAGAACCACTGATATATATGTTTTATTTTATTCCCATTGTTATACTATAACTATAGTTATATCTTTCTATACAAGGGGTACGCCAGTTACATACACATTTCCAGGGGGTACGTGAAGCATAAAAGGTTGAGAATCACTGATATATATATGTTTTATTTTATTCCCATTGTTATACTATAACTATAGTTTTATCTATCTATACAAGGGGTACGCCAGTTGCATACACATTTCCAGGGGGTACGTGAAGCATAAAAGGTTGAGAACCACTGATATTTATGTTTTATTTTATTCCCATTGTTATTCTATAACTATAGTTTTATCTATGTATACAAGGGGTACGCCAGTTACACACACATTTCCAGGGGTTACGTGAAGCATAAAAGGTTGAGAACCACTGATATTTATGTTTCATTTTATTCATATTGTTATACTATAACTATAGTTTCATCTATCTACACAAGGGGTACGCCAGTTACATGCACATTTCAAGAAGGTACGTGAAGCATAAAAGGTTGAGAACCACTGATATATATATTTTATTTTATCCCATTTTTATACTATAACTATAGTTTTATCTATCTATACAAGGGGTACGCTAGATACATACACATTTCCAGGAAGTACGTGAAGCATAAAAGGTTGAGAACCACTGATTTATATGTTTTATCTTATCCCATTGTTATACTATAAGTATAGCTTTATCTATCTGTACAAGGGGTACGCCAGTTACATACACATTCCCAGGGGGTACGTGAAGCATAAAAGTTTGAGAACCACTGATATATATGTTTTATTTTATTCCCATTTTTATACTATTACTATAGTTTTATCTTTCTATACAAGGGGTACGCCAGTTACATACACATTTCCAGGGGGTACGTGAAGCATAAAAGGTTGAGAACCACTGATATATATGTTTTATTTTATTCCCATTGTTATACTATAACTATAGTTTTATCTTTCTATACAAGGGGTACGCCAGTTACATACACATTTCCAGGGGGTACGTGAAGCATAAAAGGTTGAGAACCACTGATATATATGTTTTATTTTATTCCCATTGTTATATTATAACTATAGTTTTATCATTCTATACAAGGGGTACGCCAGATACATACACATTTCCAGGGGTTACGTGAAGCATAAAGTTTGAGAACCACTGATATATACGTTTTATTTTATTCCCATTGTTACACTATAACTATAGTTTTATCTATCTATACAAGAGGTACGCCAGTTACATACACGTTTCCAGGGGGTACGTCAAGCATAAAAGGTTGAGAACCACTGATATGTATGTTTTATTTTATTCCCATTGTTATATTATAACTATAGTTTTATCTATCTATAGAAGGGGTACGCCACTTACATACACATTTCCAGGGGGTACGTGAAGCATAAAAGGTTGAGAACCACTGATATATATGTTTTATTTTATTCCCATTGTTATACTATAACTATAGTTTTATCTTTCTATACATGGGGTACGCCAGTTACATACACATTTCCAGGGGGTACGTGGAGCATAAAAGGTTGAGAACCACTGATATATATGTTTTATTTATTCCAATTGTTATACTATAACTATAGTTTTATCTATCTATACAAGGGGTACGCCAGTTACATACACATTTGCAGAGGGTACGTGAAGCGTAAAAGGTTGAGAACCACTGATATATATGTTTTATTTTATTCCCATTGTTATACTATAACTATAGTTTTATCTATCTATAAAAGGGGTACGCCAGTTACATGCACATTTCAAGAAGGTACGTGAAGCATAAAAGGTTGAGAACCACTGATATATATGTTTTATTTTATTCCCATTGTTATACTATAACTATAGTTTTATCTATCTATACAAGGGGTACGCCAGTTACATACACATTTCCAGAGGGTACGTGAAGCATAAAAGGTTGAGAACCACTGATATAAATGTTTTATTTTATTCCGATTCTTATACTAAAACTATAATTTTATCTGTCTATACAATGGGTACGCCAGTTACATACACATTTCCAGGGGGTACGTGAAGCATAAAAGGTTGAGAACCACTGATATAAATGTTTTATTTTATTCCCATTCTTATACTATAACTATAGTTTTATCTGTCTATACAATGGGTACGCCAGTTACATACACATTTCCAGGGGGTACGTGAAGCATAAAAGGTTGAGAACCACTGATATAAATGTTTTATTTTATTCCCATTCTTATACTATAACTATAGTTTTATCTGTCTATACAATGGGTACGCCAGTTACATACACATTTCCAGGGGGTACGTGAAGCATAAAAGGTTGAGAATCACTGATATATATATGTTTTATTTTATTCCCATTGTTATACTATAACTATAGTTTTATCTTTCTATACATGGGGTACGCCAGTTACATACACATTTCCAGGGGGTACGTGAAGCATAAAAGGTTGAGAACCACTGATATAAATGTTTTATTTTATTCCCATTGTTATACTATAAATATAGTTCTTTCTATCTGTACAATGGGTACGCCAGTTACATACACATTTCCAGGGGGTACGTGAAGCATAAAAGGTTGAGAACCACTGATATATATGTTTTATTTTATTCCCATTATTATACTATAACTATAGTTTTATCTATCTATACAAGGGGTACGCTAATTACATACACATTTCCAGGGGGTACCTGAAGCATAAAAGGTTGAGAACCACTGATATATATGTTTTATTTTATTCCCATTATTATACTATAACTATAGTTTTATCTATCTATACAAGGGGTACGCTAATTACATACACATTTCCAGGGGGTACGTGAAGCATAAAAGGTTGAGAACCACTGATATATAGGTTTTATTTTATTCCCATTGTTATACTATAACTACAGTTTTATCTATCTATACAAGGGGTACGCCAGTTACATACACATTTCCAGGGGGTACGTGAAGCATAAAAGGTTGAGAACCACTGATATAAATGTTTTATTTTATTCCCATTCTTATACTATAACTATAGTTTTATCTGTCTATACAATGGGTACGCCAGTTACATACACATTTCCAGGGGGTACCTGAAGCATAAAAGGTTGAGAACCACTGATATATATGTTTTATTTTATTCCCATTATTATACTATAACTATAGTTTTATCTGTCTATACAATGGGTACGCCAGTTACATACACATTTCCAGGGGGTACGTGAAGCATAAAAGGTTGAGAATCACTGATATATATATGTTTTATTTTATTCCCATTGTTATACTATAACTATAGTTTTATCTTTCTATACATGGGGTACGCCAGTTACATACACATTTCCAGGGGGTACGTGAAGCATAAAAGGTTGAGAACCACTGATATAAATGTTTTATTTTATTCCCATTGTTATACTATAAATATAGTTTTATCTATCTGTACAATGGGTACGCCAGTTACATACACATTTCCAGGGGGTACGTGAAGCATAAAAGGTTGAGAACCACTGATATATATGTTTTATTTTATTCCCATTATTATACTATAACTATAGTTTTATCTATCTATACAAGGGGTACGCTAATTACATACACATTTCCAGGGGGTACCTGAAGCATAAAAGGTTGAGAACCACTGATATATACGTTTTATTTTATTCCCAATGTTATACTATAACTATAGTTTTATCTATCTATACAAGAGGTACGCCAGTTACATACACGTTTCCAGGGGGTACGTGAAGCATAAAAGTTTGAGAACCACTGATATATATGTTTTATTTTATCCCATTTTTATACTATAGCTATAGTTTTATCTATCTATACAAGGGGTACGCCAGTTACATACACATTTCCAGGGGGTACGTGAAGTATAAAAGGTTAAGAACCACTGATATAAATGTTTTATTTTATTCCCATTGTTATACTATAACTATAGTTTTATCTATCTATACAAGGGGTACGCCAGTTACATACACATTTCCAGGGGGTACGTGAAGCATAAAAGGTTGAGAACCACTGATATATAGGTTTTATTTTATTCCCATTGTTATACTATAGGTATAGTTTTATGTATCTATACAAGGGGTACGCCAGTTACACACACATTCCCAAGGGGTACGTGAAGCATAAAGGGTTGAGAACCACTGATATATATATGTTTTATTTTATTCCCATTGTTATACTATAACTATAGTTTTATCATTCTATACAAGGGGTACGCCAGTTACATAGACATTTCCAGGGGGTACGTGAAGCATAAAAGGTTGAGAACCACTGATATATAGGTTTTATTTTATTCCCATTGTTATACTATAGGTATAGTTTTATGTATCTATACAAGGGGTACGCCAGTTACACACACATTCCCAGGGGGTACGTGAAGCATAAAGGGTTGAGACCCACTGATATATATATGTTTTATTTTATTCCCATTGTTATACTATAACTATAGTTTTATCTGTCTATACAACGGGTACGCCAGTTAGATACACATTTCCAGGGGGTACGTGAAGCATAAAAGGTTGAGAACCACTGATATAAATGTTTTATTTTATTCCCATTGTTATACTATAAATATAGTTTTATCTATCTGTACAATGGGTACGCCAGTTACATACACATTTCCAGGGGGTACGTGAAGCATAAAGGGTTGAGAACCACTGATATATATATCTTTTATTTTATTCCCATTGTTATACTATAACTATAGTTTTATCTTTCTATACAAGGGGTCGCCAGTTACATAGACATTTCCAGGGGGAACGCCAGTTACATACACAATTCCAGGGGGTACGTGAAGCATAAAAGGTTGAGAACCACTAATATATATGTTTTATTTTATTCCCATTGTTATACTATAACTATAGTTTTATCTATCTATACAAGGGGTACGCCAGTTACATACACATTTCCAGGGGGTACGTGAAGCATAAAAGGTTGAGAACCACTGATATATATGTTTTATTTTATTCCCATTATTATACTATAACTATAGTTTTATCTATCTATACAAGGGGTACGCTAATTACATACACATTTCCAGAGGGTACGTGAAGCATAAAAGGTTGAGAACCACTGATATATGTATATGTTTTATTTTATTCCCATTGTTATACTATAACTATAGTTTTATCTATCTATAAAAGGGGTACGCTAGTTACATACACATTTCCAGGGGGTACGTGAAGCATAAAAGGTTCAGAACCACTGATATATATGTTTTATTTTATTCCCATTTTTATACTATAACTATAGTTTTATCTATCTATACAAGGGGTACGCCACTTACATACACATTTCCAGGGGGTACGTGAAGCATAAAAGGTTGAGAATCACTGATATATATATATGTTTTATTATATTCCCATTGTTATACTATAACTATAGTTTTATCTATCTGTACAAGGGGTACGCCAGTTACATACACATTTCCAGGGGGTTCGTGAAGCATAAAAGGTTCAGAACCACTGATATATACGTTTTATTTTATTCCCATTGTTATACTATAACTATAGTTTTATCTATCTATACAAGGGGTACGCCAGTTACATACACATTTCCAGGGGGTACGTGAAGCATAAAAGGTTGAGAACCACTGATATATACGTTTTATTTTATTCCCATTGTTATACTATAACTATAGTTTTATCTATCTATACAAGGGGTACGCCAGTTACATACACATTTCCAGGGGGTACGTGAAGCATAAAAGGTTGAGAACCACTGATATATAGGTTTTATTTTATTCCCATTGTTATACTATAGGTATAGTTTTATATATCTATACAAGGGGTACGCCAGTTACACACAAATTCCCAGGGGGTACGTGAAGCATAAAGGGTTGAGAACCACTGATATATATATGTTTTATTTTATTCCCATTGTTATACTATAACTATAGTTTTATCTATCTATACAAGGGGTACGCCAGTTAGATACACATTTCCAGGGGGTACGTGAAACGTAAAATGTTGAGAACCACTGATATATATGTTTTATTTTATTCCCATTGTTATACTATAACTATAGTTTTATCTATCTATACAAGGGGTACGCCAGTTACACACACATTTCCAGGGGTTACGTGAAGCATAAAAGGTTGAGAACCACTGATATTTATGTTTCATTTTATTCCCATTGTTATACTATAACTATAGTTTTATCTATCTCTACAAGGAGTACACCAGTTACATATACATTTCCAGGGGGTACGTGAAGCATAAAAGGTTGAGAACCACTGATATATATGTTTTATTTTATTCCCA
Organism: Ryuthela nishihirai; assembly: GCA_038380435.1. NCBI lineage: Eukaryota > Metazoa > Arthropoda > Arachnida > Araneae > Heptathelidae > Ryuthela > Ryuthela nishihirai. The sequence goes on from JAWZYU010000026.1 coordinate 30,180,164, forward strand.
TTTTTATACTATAACTATAGTTTTATCTTTCTATACAAGGGGTACGCCAGTAACATACAAATTTCCAGGGGGTACGTGAAGCATAAAAGGTTGAGAACCACTGATATATATGTTTTATTTTATTCCCATTGTTATACTCTAACTATAGTTTTATCTTTCTATACAAGGGGTACGGCAGTTACATACACATTTCCAGGGGTTACGTGAAGCATAAAGTTTGAGAACCACTGATATATACGTTTTATTTTATTCCCATTGTCATACTATAACTATAGTTTTATCTATCTATACAAGGGGTACGCCAGTTACATATACATTTCCAGGGGGTACGTGAAGCATAAAAGGTTGAGAACCACTGATATATATATTTTATTTTATTCCCATTGTTATAATATAATTATAGTTTTATCTATCTATACAAGGGGTGCGGCAGTTACATACACATTTCCAGGGGGTACGTGAAGCATAAAAGGTTGAGAACCACTGATATATATGTTTTATTTTATTCCCATTTTTGTACTATAACTATAGTTTTATCTATCTATACAAGGGGTACGCCACTTACATAGACATTTCCAGGGGGTACGTGAAGCATAAAGTTTGAGAACCACTGATATATACGTTTTATTTTATTCCCAATGTTATACTATAACTATAGTTTTATCTATCTATACAAGAGGTACGCCAGTTACATACACGTTTCCAGGGGGTACGTGAAGCATAAAAGGTTGAGAACCACTGATATATATGTTTTATTTTATCCCATTTTTATACTATAGCTATAGTTTTATCTATCTATACAAGGGGTACGCCAGTTACATACACATTTCCAGGGGGTACGTGAAGTATAAAAGGTTAAGAACCACTGATATAAATGTTTTATTTTATTCCCATTGTTATACTATAACTATAGTTTTATCTATCTATACAAGGGGTACGCCAGTTACATACACATTTCCAGGGGGTACGTGAAGCATAAAAGGTTGAGAACCACTGATATATATGTTTTATTTTATTCCCATTTTTGTACTATAACTATAGTTTTATCTATCTATACAAGGGGTACGCCACTTACATAGACATTTCCAGGGGGTACGTGAAGCATAAAGTTTGAGAACCACTGATATATACGTTTTATTTTATTCCCAATGTTATACTATAGCTATAGTTTTATCTATCTATACAAGGGGTACGCCAGTTACATACACATTTCCAGGGGGTACGTGAAGCATAAAAGGTTGAGAACCACTGATATTTATGTTTTATTTTATTCCCATTGTTATACTATAACTATAGTTTTATCTATCTATACAAGGGGTACGCCAGTTACATACACATTTCCAGGGGGTACGTGAAGCATAAAAGGTTGAGAACCACTGATATATATGTTTTATTTTATTCACATTGTTATACTATAACTATAGTTTTATCTATCTATACAAGGGGTATGCCAGTTACACATTTCCAGGGGGTGCGTGAAGCATAAAAGGTTGAGAACCACTGATATATATGTTTTATTTTATTCCCATTGTTATACTATAACTATAGTTTTATCTATCTATACAAGGGGTACGCCAGTTACATACACATTTCCAGGGGGTACGTGAAGCATAAAAGGTTGAGAACCACTGTTATATACGTTTTATTTTATTCCCATTGTTATACTATAACTGTAGTTTTATCTATCTATACAAGGGGTACGCCAGATACATACACATTTCCAGGGGTTACGTGAAGCATAAAGTTTGAGAACCACTGATATATACGTTTTATTTTATTCCCAATGTTATACTATAATTATAGTTTAATCTATCTATACAAGAGGTACGCCAGTTACATACACGTTTCCAGGGGGTACGTGAATCATAAAAGGTTGAGAACCACTGATATATATGTTTTATTTTATTCCCATTGTTATACTATAACTATAGTTTTATCTATCTATACAAGGGGTGCGCCAGTTACATACACATTTCCAGGGGGTACGTGAAGCATAAAAGGTTGAGAACCACTGATATATATGTTTTATTTTATTCCCATTGTTATACTATAACTATAGTTTTATCTATCTATACAAGGGGTACGCCAGTTACATAGACATTTCCAGGGGGTACGTGAAGCATAAAAGGTTGAGAACCACTGATATATATGTTTTATTTTATTCCCATTGTTATACTATAACTATAGACTTATCTATATATACAAGGGCTACGCCAGTTACATACACATTTCCAGGGCGTACGTGAAGCATAAAAGGTTGAGAACCACTCATATATATGTTTTATTTTATTCCCATTGTTATACTATAACTATAGTTTTATCTTTCTATACAAGGGGTACGCCAGTCAGATACACATTTCCAGGGGGTACGTGAAACATAAAAGGTGGAGAACCACTGATATATATGTTTTATTTTATTCCCATTATTATACTGTAACTATAGTTTTATCTATCTATACAAGGGGTACGCCAGTTACACACACATTTCCAGGGGTTAGGTGAAGCATAAAAGGTTGAGAACCACTGATATTTATGTTTTATTTTATTCCCATTGTTATACTATAACTATAGTTTTATCTATCTATACAAGGGGTACGCCAGTTACATACACATTTCCAGGGGGTACGTGAAGCATAAATGGTTGAGAACCACTGATATATGTTTTATTTTGTTCCCATTGTTATACTATAACTATAGTTTTATCTATCTATACAAGGGGTATGCCAGTTACATTCACATTTCCAGGGGGTACGTGAAACATAAAAGGTTGAGAACCACTGATACATATGTTTTATTTTATTCCCATTGTTATACTATAACTATAGTTTTATCTATCTATACAAGGGGTATGCCAGTTACATACACATTTCCAGGGGGTACGTGAAGCATAAAAGATTGAGAACCACTGATATATATGTTTTATTTTATTCCCATTGTTATAATATAAATATAGTTTTATCTATCTATACAAGGGGTACGCCAGTTACATACACATTTCAAGGGGGTACGTGAAGCATAAAAGGTTGAGAACCACTGATATATATGTTTTATTTTATTCCCATTGTTATACTATAACTATAGTCTTATCTATCTATACAAGGGGTACGCCAGTTACATACACATTTCTAGGGGGTACGTGAAGCATAAAAGGTTGAGAACCACTGATATATATGTTTTATTTTATTCCCATTTTTGTACTATAACTATAGTTTTATCTATCTATACAAGGGGTACGCCACTTACATAGACATTTCCAGGGGGTACGTGAAGCATAAAGTTTGAGAACCACTGATATATACGTTTTATTTTATTCCCAATGTTATACTATAACTATAGTTTTATCTATCTATACAAGAGGTACGCCAGTTACATACACGTTTCCAGGGGGTACGTGAAGCATAAAAGGTTGAGAACCACTGATATATATGTTTTATTTTATCCCATTTTTATACTATAGCTATAGTTTTATCTATCTATACAAGGGGTACGCCAGTTACATACACATTTCCAGGGGGTACGTGAAGTATAAAAGGTTAAGAACCACTGATATAAATGTTTTATTTTATTCCCATTGTTATACTATAACTATAGTTTTATCTATCTATACAAGGGGTACGCCAGTTACATACACATTTCCAGGGGGTACGTGAAGCATAAAAGGTTGAGAACCACTGATATATATGTTTTATTTTATTCCCATTTTTGTACTATAACTATAGTTTTATCTATCTATACAAGGGGTACGCCACTTACATAGACATTTCCAGGGGGTACGTGAAGCATAAAGTTTGAGAACCACTGATATATACGTTTTATTTTATTCCCAATGTTATACTATAGCTATAGTTTTATCTATCTATACAAGGGGTACGCCAGTTACATACACATTTCCAGGGGGTACGTGAAGCATAAAAGGTTGAGAACCACTGATATTTATGTTTTATTTTATTCCCATTGTTATACTATAACTATAGTTTTATCTATCTATACAAGGGGTACGCCAGTTACATACACATTTCCAGGGGGTACGTGAAGCATAAAAGGTTGAGAACCACTGATATATATGTTTTATTTTATTCCCATTGTTATACTATAACTATAGTTTTATCTATCTATACAAGGGGTATGCCAGTTACACATTTCCAGGGGGTGCGTGAAGCATAAAAGGTTGAGAACCACTGATATATATGTTTTATTTTATTCCCATTGTTATACTATAACTATAGTTTTATCTATCTATACAAGGGGTACGCCAGTTACATACACATTTCCAGGGGGTACGTGAAGCATAAAAGGTTGAGAACCACTGATATATACGTTTTATTTTATTCCCATTGTTATACTATAACTGTAGTTTTATCTATCTATACAAGGGGTACGCCAGATACATACACATTTCCAGGGGTTACGTGAAGCATAAAGTTTGAGAACCACTGATATATACGTTTTATTTTATTCCCAATGTTATACTATAATTATAGTTTAATCTATCTATACAAGAGGTACGCCAGTTACATACACGTTTCCAGGGGGTACGTGAATCATAAAAGGTTGAGAACCACTGATATATATGTTTTATTTTATTCCCATTGTTATACTATAACTATAGTTTTATCTATCTATACAAGGGGTGCGCCAGTTACATACACATTTCCAGGGGGTACGTGAAGCATAAAAGGTTGAGAACCACTGATATATATGTTTTATTTTATTCCCATTGTTATACTATAACTATAGTTTTATCTATCTATACAAGGGGTACGCCAGTTACATAGACATTTCCAGGGGGTACGTGAAGCATAAAAGGTTGAGAACCACTGATATATATGTTTTATTTTATTCCCATTGTTATACTATAACTATAGACTTATCTATATATACAAGGGCTACGCCAGTTACATACACATTTCCAGGGCGTACGTGAAGCATAAAAGGTTGAGAACCACTCATATATATGTTTTATTTTATTCCCATTGTTATACTATAACTATAGTTTTATCTTTCTATACAAGGGGTACGCCAGTCAGATACACATTTCCAGGGGGTACGTGAAACATAAAAGGTGGAGAACCACTGATATATATGTTTTATTTTATTCCCATTATTATACTGTAACTATAGTTTTATCTATCTATACAAGGGGTAAGCCAGTTACACACACATTTCCAGGGGTTAGGTGAAGCATAAAAGGTTGAGAACCACTGATATTTATGTTTTATTTTATTCCCATTGTTATACTATAACTATAGTTTTATCTATCTATACAAGGGGTACGCCAGTTACATACACATTTCCAGGGGGTACGTGAAGCATAAATGGTTGAGAACCACTGATATATGTTTTATTTTGTTCCCATTGTTATACTATAACTATAGTTTTATCTATCTATACAAGGGGTATGCCAGTTACATTCACATTTCCAGGGGGTACGTGAAACATAAAAGGTTGAGAACCACTGATACATATGTTTTACTTTATTCCCATTGTTATACTATAACTATAGTTTTATCTATCTATACAAGGGGTATGCCAGTTACATACACATTTCCAGGGGGTACGTGAAGCATAAAAGATTGAGAACCACTGATATATATGTTTTATTTTATTCCCATTATTATACTGTAACTATAGTTTTATCTATCTATACAAGGGGTACGCCAGTTACACACACATTTCCAGGGGTTAGGTGAAGCATAAAAGGTTGAGAACCACTGATATTTATGTTTTATTTTATCCCATTTTTATACTATAGCTATAGTTTTATCTATCTATACAAGGGGTACGCCAGTTACATACACATTTCCAGGGGGTACGTGAAGTATAAAAGGTTAAGAACCACTGATATAAATGTTTTATTTTATTCCCATTGTTATACTATAACTATAGTTTTATCTATCTATACAAGGGGTACGCCAGTTACATACACATTTCCAGGGGGTACGTGAAGCATAAAAGGTTGAGAACCACTGATATATATGTTTTATTTTATTCCCATTTTTGTACTATAACTATAGTTTTATCTATCTATACAAGGGGTACGCCACTTACATAGACATTTCCAGGGGGTACGTGAAGCATAAAGTTTGAGAACCACTGATATATACGTTTTATTTTATTCCCAATGTTATACTATAGCTATAGTTTTATCTATCTATACAAGGGGTACGCCAGTTACATACACATTTCCAGGGGGTACGTGAAGCATAAAAGGTTGAGAACCACTGATATTTATGTTTTATTTTATTCCCATTGTTATACTATAACTATAGTTTTATCTATCTATACAAGGGGTACGCCAGTTACATACACATTTCCAGGGGGTACGTGAAGCATAAAAGGTTGAGAACCACTGATATATATGTTTTATTTTATTCCCATTGTTATACTATAACTATAGTTTTATCTATCTATACAAGGGGTATGCCAGTTACACATTTCCAGGGGGTGCGTGAAGCATAAAAGGTTGAGAACCACTGATATATATGTTTTATTTTATTCCCATTGTTATACTATAACTATAGTTTTATCTATCTATACAAGGGGTACGCCAGTTACATACACATTTCCAGGGGGTACGTGAAGCATAAAAGGTTGAGAACCACTGATATATACGTTTTATTTTATTCCCATTGTTATACTATAACTGTAGTTTTATCTATCTATACAAGGGGTACGCCAGATACATACACATTTCCAGGGGTTACGTGAAGCATAAAGTTTGAGAACCACTGATATATACGTTTTATTTTATTCCCAATGTTATACTATAATTATAGTTTAATCTATCTATACAAGAGGTACGCCAGTTACATACACGTTTCCAGGGGGTACGTGAATCATAAAAGGTTGAGAACCACTGATATATATGTTTTATTTTATTCCCATTGTTATACTATAACTATAGTTTTATCTATCTATACAAGGGGTGCGCCAGTTACATACACATTTCCAGGGGGTACGTGAAGCATAAAAGGTTGAGAACCACTGATATATATGTTTTATTTTATTCCCATTGTTATACTATAACTATAGTTTTATCTATCTATACAAGGGGTACGCCAGTTACATAGACATTTCCAGGGGGTACGTGAAGCATAAAAGGTTGAGAACCACTGATATATATGTTTTATTTTATTCCCATTGTTATACTATAACTATAGACTTATCTATATATACAAGGGCTACGCCAGTTACATACACATTTCCAGGGCGTACGTGAAGCATAAAAGGTTGAGAACCACTCATATATATGTTTTATTTTATTCCCATTGTTATACTATAACTATAGTTTTATCTTTCTATACAAGGGGTACGCCAGTCAGATACACATTTCCAGGGGGTACGTGAAACATAAAAGGTGGAGAACCACTGATATATATGTTTTATTTTATTCCCATTATTATACTGTAACTATAGTTTTATCTATCTATACAAGGGGTACGCCAGTTACACACACATTTCCAGGGGTTAGGTGAAGCATAAAAGGTTGAGAACCACTGATATTTATGTTTTATTTTATTCCCATTGTTATACTATAACTATAGTTTTATCTATCTATACAAGGGGTACGCCAGTTACATACACATTTCCAGGGGGTACGTGAAGCATAAATGGTTGAGAACCACTGATATATGTTTTATTTTGTTCCCATTGTTATACTATAACTATAGTTTTATCTATCTATACAAGGGGTATGCCAGTTACATTCACATTTCCAGGGGGTACGTGAAACATAAAAGGTTGAGAACCACTGATACATATGTTTTACTTTATTCCCATTGTTATACTATAACTATAGTTTTATCTATCTATACAAGGGGTATGCCAGTTACATACACATTTCCAGGGGGTACGTGAAGCATAAAAGATTGAGAACCACTGATATATATGTTTTATTTTATTCCCATTGTTATAATATAAATATAGTTTTATCTATCTATACAAGGGGTACGCCAGTTACATACACATTTCAAGGGGGTACGTGAAGCATAAAAGTTTGAGAACCACTGATATATATGTTTTATTTTATTCCCATTGTTATACTATAACTATAGTCTTATCTATCTATACAAGGGGTACGCCAGTTACATACACATTTCTAGGGGGTACGTGAAGCATAAAAGGTTGAGAACCACTGATATATATGTTTTATTTTATTCCCATTGTTTTACTATAACTATAGTTTTATCTATCTATACAAGGGGTACGCCAGTTACATACACATTTCCAGGGGGTACGTGAAGCATAAAAGGTTGAGAACCACTGATATATACGTTTTATTTTATTCCCATTGTTATACTATAACTATAGTTTTATCTATCTATACAAGGGGTACGCCAGATACATACACATTTCCAGGGGTTACGTGAAGCATAAAGTTTGAGAACCACTGATATATACGTTTTATTTTATTCCCAATGTTATACTATAACTATAGTTTTATCTATCTATACAAGAGGTACGCCAGTTACATACACGTTTCCAGGGGGTACGTGAAGCATAAAAGGTTGAGAACCAGTGATATATATGTTTTATTTTATCCCATTTTTATACTATAGCTATAGTTTTATCTATCTATACAAGGGGTACGCCAGTTACATACACATTTCCAGGGGGTACGTGAAGTATAAAAGGTTAAGAACCACTGATATAAATGTTTTATTTTATTCCCATTGTTATACAATAACTATAGTTTTATCTATCTATACAAGGGGTACGCCAGTTACATACACATTTCCAGGGGGTACGTGAATCATAAAAGGTTGAGAACCACTGATATATATGTTTTATTTTATTCCCATTGTTATACTATAACTATAGTTTTATCTATCTATACAAGGGGTACGCCAGTTAGATACACATTTCCAGGGCGTACGTGAAGCATAAAAGGTTGAGAACCACTCATATATATGTTTTATTTTATTCCCATTGTTATACTATAACTATAGTTTTATCTATCTATACAAGGGGTACGCCAGTTAGATACACATTTCCAGGGGGTACGTGAAACATAAAAGGTGGAGAACCACTGATATATATGTTTTATTTTATTCCCATTATTATACTGTAACTATAGTTTTATCTATCTATACAAGGGGTACGCCAGTTACACACACATTTCCAGGGGTTACGTGAGCATAAAAGGTTGAGAACCACTGATATTTATGTTTTGTTTTATTCCCATTGTTATACTATAACTATAGTTTTATCTATCTATACAAGGGGTACGCCAGTTACATACACATTTCCAGGGGGTACGTGAAGCATAAATGGTTGAGAACCACTGATATATGTTTTATTTTGTTCCCATTGTTATACTATAACTATAGTTTTATCTATCTATACAAGGGGTATGCCAGTTACATACACATTTCCAGGGGGTACGTGAAGCATAAAAGTTTGAGAACCACTGATATATATGTTTTATTTTATTCCCATTGTTATAGTATAACTATAGTTTTATCTATATATACAAGGGGTACGCCAGTTACATACACATTTCCAGGGGGTACGTGAAGCATAAAAGGTTGAGAACCACTCATATATATGTTTTATTTTATTCCCATTGTTATACTATAACTATAGTTTTATCTATCTATACAAGGGGTACGTGAAGCATAAAAGGTTGAGAACCACTGATATGTATGTTTTATTTCCATTGTTATACTATAACTATAGTTTTATCTATCTATACAAGGGGTACGGCAGTTACATACACATTTCCAGGGGGTACGTGAAGCATAAAAGGTTAAGAACCCCTGATATATATGTTTTATTTTATTCCCATTGTTATACTATAACTATAGTTTTATCTATCTATACAAGGGGTACGTGAAGCATAAAAGGTTGAGAACCACTGATATATATGTTTTATTTTATTCCCATTGTTATACTATAACTATAGTTTTATCTATCTATACAAGGGGTACGCCAGTTACATACACATTTCCAGGGGGTACGTGAAGCATAAAAGGTTGAGAACCACTGATATATATGTTTTATTTTATTCCCATTGTTATACTATAACTATAGTCTTATCTATATATACAAGGGGTACGCCAGTTACATACACATTTCCAGGGGGTACGTGAATCATAAAAGTTTGAGAACCACTGATATATATGTTTTATTTTATTCCCATTGTTATACTATAACTATAGTTTTATCTATCTGTACAAGGGGTGCGCCAGTTACATACACATTTCCAGGGGGTACGTGAAGCATAAAAGTTTGAGAACCACTGATATATATGTTTTATTTTATTCCCATTGTTATACTATAACAATAGTTTTATCTATCTATACAAGGGGTGCGCCAGTTACATACACATTTCCAGGGGGTACGTGAAGCATAAAAGGTTGAGAACCTATGATATATATGTTTTATTCTTTTCCCATTGTTATACTATAACTATAGTTTTATCGATCTATACAAGGGGTACGCCAGTTACATACACATTTCCAGGGGGTACGTGAAGCATAAAAGGTGTAGAACAACTGATATTTATGTTTTTTTTTATTCCCATTGTTATACTATAACTATAGTTTTATCTATCTATACAAGGGGTACGCCAGTTACATACACATTTCCAGGGGGTACGTGAAGCATAAATGGTTGAGAACCACTGATATATATGTTTTATTTTATTCCCATTGTTATACTATAAGTATAGTTTTATCTATCTATACAACGGGTACGTGAAGCATAAAAGGTTGAGAACCACTGATATATATGTTTTATTTCCATTGTTATACTATAACTATAGTTTTATCTATCTATACAAGGGGTACGCCAGTTACATACACATTTCCAGGGGGTACGTGAAGCATAAAAGGTTAAGAACCACTGATATATATGTTTTATTTTATTCCCATTGTTATACCAGAACTTTAGTTTTATCTATATATACAAGGGGTACGCCAGTTACATACACATTTCCAGGGGGTACGTGAAGCATAAAAGGTTGAGAACCACTCATACATATGTTTTATTTTATTCCCATTGTTATACTATAACTATAGTTTTATCTATCTATACAAGGGGTACGTGAAGCATAAAAGGTTGAGAACCACTGATATATATGTTTTATTTCCATTGTTATACTATAACTATAGTTTTATCTATCTATACAAGGGGTACGCCAGTTACATACACATTTCCAGGGGGTACGTGAAGCATAAAAGGTTAAGAACCACTGATATATATGTTTTATTTTATTCCCATTGTTATACTATAACTATAGTTTTATCTATCTATACAAGGGGTACGTGAAGCATAAAAGGTTGAGAACCACTGATATATATGTTTTATTTTATTCCCATTGTTATACTATAACTATAGTTTTATCTATCTATACAAGGGGTACGGCAGTTAGATACACATTTCCAGGGGGTACGTGAAGCATAAAAGGTTGAGAACCACTGATATATGTTTTATTTTATTCCCATTGTTATACTATAACTATAGTTTTATCTATCTATACAAGGGGTACGCCAGTTACATAGACATTTCCAGGGGGTACGTGAAGCATAAAAGGTTGAGAACCACTGATATATATGTTTTATTTTATTCCCATTGTTATACTATAACTATAGTTTTATCTATCTATACAAGGGGTACGCCAGTTACATACACATTTCCAGGGGGTACGTGAAGCATAAAAGGTTGAGAACCACTGATATATATGTTTTATTTTATTCCCATTGTTATACTATAAGTATAGTTTTATCTATCTGTACAAGGGGTGCGCCAGTTACATACACATTTCCAGGGGGTACGTGAAGCATAAAAGGTTGAGAACCACTGATATATATGTTTTATTTATTCCCATTGTAATACTATAACTGTAGTTTTATCTATCTATACAAGGGGTGCGCCAGTTTCATACACATTTCCAGGGTGTACGTGAAGCATAAAATGTTGAGAACCACTAATATATATGTTTTATTTTATTCCCATTTTTATACTCTAACTATAGTTTTATCTATCTATACAATGGGTGCGCCAGTTACATACACATTTCCAGGGGGTACGTGAAGCATAAAAGGTTGAGAACCACTGATATATATGTTTTATTTTATTTCCATTGTTATACTATAACTATAGTTTTATCTATCCTTACCAGGGGTACGTGAAGCATAAAAGGTTGAGAACCACTGATATATATGTTTTATTTTATTCCCATTGTTATACTATAACTATAGGTTTATCTATCTATACAAGGGGTGCGCCAGTTACATACACATTTCCAGGGGGTACGTGAAGCACAAAATGGTTGAGAACCACTGATATATATGTTTTATTTTATTTCCATTGTTATACTATAATTATAGTTTTATCTATCTATACAAGGGGTGCGCCAGTTACATACACATTTCCAGGGGGTACGTGAAGCATAAAATGTTGAGAATCACTCATATATATGTTTTACTTTATTCCCATTGTTATACTATAACTATAGTTTTATCTATCTGTACAAGGGGTGCGCCAGTTACATACACATTTCCAGGGGGTACGTGAAGTATAAAAGGTTGAGAACCACTGATATATATGTTTTATTTTATTCCCATTATTATACTATAACTATAGTTTTATCTATCTATACAAGGGGTACGCTAATTACATACACATTTCCAGGGGGTACGTGAAGCATAAAATGTTGAGAATCACTCATATATATGTTTTACTTTATTCCCATTGTTATACTATAACTATAGTTTTATCTTTCTATACAAGGGGTACGCCAGTTACATATACATTTCCAGGGGGTACGTGAAGTATAAAAGTTTGAGAACCACAGATATATATATTTTATTTCCATTGTTATACTATAACTATAGTTTTATCTATCTATACAAGGGGTGCGCCAGTTACATACACATTTCCAGGGGGTACGTGAAGCATAAAAGGTTGAGAACCACTGATATATATACTTTTTTTATTCCCATTGTTATACTATAACTATAGTTTTATCTATCTATACAAGGGGTGCGCCAGTTACATACACATTTCCAGGGGGTACGTAAAGCATAAAATGTTGAGAACCACTGATATATCTGTTTTATTTTATTCCCATTGTTATACTATAACTATAATTTTATCTATCTATACAAGGGGTGCGCCAGTTACATACACATTTCCAGGGGGTACGTGAAGCATAAAAGTTTGAGAACCACTGATATATATGTTTAATTTTATTTCCATTGTTATACTATAACTATAGTTTTATCTATCTATACAAGGGGTGCACCAGTTAACATTTCCAGGGGGTACGTGAAGCATAAAAGGTTGAGAACCACTGATATTTATATATTTTATTTTATTCCCATTGTTATACTATAACTATAGTTTTATCTATCTATACAAGGGGTGCGCCAGTTACATACACATTTCCAGGTGGTACGTGAAGCATAAAAGGTTGAGAACCACTGATATATATATGTTTTATTTTATTCCCATTGTTATACTATAACTATAGTTTTATCTATCTATACAAGGGGTGCGCCAGTTACATACACATTTCCAGGGGGTACGTGAAGCATAAAAGGTTGAGAACCACTGATATATATGTTTTATTTTATTCCCATTGTTATACTATAACTATAGTTTTATCTATCTATACAAGGGGTGCGCCAGTTACATACACGTTTCCAGGGGGTACGTGAAGCATAAAAGGTTGAGAACCACTGATATATATGTTTTATTTTATTCCCATTGTTATACTATAACTATAGTTTTATGTATCTATACAAGGGGTGCGCCAGTTACATACACATTTCCAGGGGGTACGTGAAGCATAAAATGTTGAGAACCACTGATATATATGTTTTATTTTATTCCCATTGTTATACTATAACTATAGTTTTATCTATCTATACAAGGGGTGCGCCAGTTACATACACATTTCCAGGGGGTACGTGAAGCATAAAAGGTTGAGAACCACTGATATATATGTTTTATTTTATTCCCATTGTTATACTATAACTATAGTTTTATCTATCTATACAAGGGGTGCGCCAGTGACATACACATTTCCAGGGGGTACGTGAAGCATAAAAGTTTGAGAACCAGTGGTAAAGTTCAGTGCTGTCCAACTTCTCTAAGACCGCGGGTCATTTTTTCTTTTGCCGATATTTCGCGCGCCAAAAAAAAAAATATGACAGGATAGGTAATTGAAAAGTCAGTTCATGTCACCTCAAAAAACTATTTTATTTATACGAAAAATAATAAGTAATAATGAACCAATATAAATTTTCTAAACCTTATCAAATATTTAATAAATTTAATGGGAGCACTGTGTCCGTAGTTGTTGGGCAATAAAAATAGAATGAGTAGGTTGAAATAATGCAAAAATAATTTCAAATAGAATGAAAAATTTTAAGATTGCATATCAAGTAAAATAACATAAAGTTGACAAAAAATTACAAGGTAGTTTACAGATATTAATTTAAAATTTCAAGTAAAAACTTGATTTTGTTCGCGGGCCACGAAAATCCTTGTGCTGGCCTTTTGTGGCCCTCGGGCCGCTAGTTGGACAGCGCTGGTGTAGATCAAGGCTTTTTAAACTTTTTCCACTCGCCACCCCTTTTCGCCCAAGAAATTTTTACGCGACCCGGGTATATAGGTATATAAAATAGGTAGGTTAGCCCGCTTGGCTACTGATCTAAGGGACCTGGGTTCGTGTCCCGGGTAAGGCATGGCTTTCTGTGTCGTTTTTCTGCTGAGGTCCTGCCATCCTCTCAGACCTTCTACTGTGGCATATAAACTGACAGGCTCCTGTCAGACCTCTGTGGCAAGCAGCTGCTCGAGGGGGTATTTATTTTTTTTATACAAATCAAAGATCTACTGATAATAAATCATAAAGAAATTTATTTTAAAACAATTCTTTGGTATACATATAATTTTTCCATTTATTAAAGACGAAAGCAAATTATTATATTTTTACATAAAGAATAAAATCTTGGCTGAATATTTGACAATACAGGACGTAGAGCATCTTCAAAATTTTTCAGAGTTGATCGATATTTTAATTTTATAATCGTCAATGCTGAGAACGCCGCTTCGCATAAATACGTAGTACAAAATGGGAGAAGTATGTTTAGAAACTATTTCAGAAATTGTTGGAAATTCTATCCTAATCCCAATCCAAAATTCATTTAACGATTTTTTAGAAAACTCAAGTTTTTAACCTGTGTCACATGATAACTCGGTAAATTTTTCTTAAACTTTTAATGGCAGATGACTGACGTTTTTGATTTCAATTGAGTATGGTTTATGAAACCAACTTAGTTTTTTAAAATCAAAATTTGAAGGGAAGTATTTGTGAAACTGTGTCTCCAGGCACTTCAGATGATCAATCGTAACTCTTACAATTAAATCTTTGTGAAGGTTATTTCCAATTATAAAATCATCTGTAGCTGTAAACATTTCTAAAGAACCATTATCCACCCTGTTCTTCCATATGTTAACTTTTTTAGTAAAACGTTCAATTTTATCTTTTAACATAAATATATTACAATTTTTTTCTTAAAGCGACGTGTTTAAATCATTGAGTTTTTCGAAAATATCCGACAAATAACACAGATTTGAAAGCCATAAGTCATTATGAAAAGAATTAACAAAATCGGATTTCTGCTCAGTCAAAAATATAACAACTTCATCTCTCAATTTCAATAATCTGTTTAAAACTTCGCTTTTTTGAGAGCCACCTTACCTCTGCATGTAGCAATAAGCTTTTGTAATCGGAGTCCATCTCTTTGCAAAGGTTTGAAAACAAACGACTGTTAAGGGCACGGCTTTTAATGAAGCTAATGATTTTGATAGTATCGCGAAGCACAACATCTAACTCTGGTGATATTTTTTTGGCTACGAGTGCCTCTCGATGGATCATGCAGTGAATAAAAGTGACATGTTCATTCCCACCAGCTTTAACTTTTGCTACAAATCCAACATTCTTGCCCATCATTGCTCTAGAACCGTCTGTACAGACTCCAACACAATTTATCCACTGTAAACCTTCTTTTGTGAAAAATTCATCGACTTTAAGATATATATCTTCCCCCTCTTGTGTGCCCTTCCAAAGGGCGACAAAACAATAATTCCTCACGTAATGCTTTCTTCATAAACATATCTTACATAAAGTAACAACTGTGCCATGTTAGAAATATCAGTTGTTTCATCTAACTGAATTGTAAACTTTGGACTGCCCTTAAGCCTGGCAATAAGCTGCTCGAATTGGTCTTTACTAATTTCAGAAATTCTTTTGGAAACAGTATCATTCGATAAAGGAATTTTACGAATTTCATCCCAATACTTTTTTCACATGAAGTATTTCTGACATTTTAATAGCAGAAGGTAACACGAAATCTCCTATTGCGTAGGGCTTTTTAGTTTTTGCAATTAGATAAGAAGTTTCGTAAGATGCAAGTAAATACTTTTCGTTCAGAGTAACAAAATTTCTCAAATCATTGTTTTTTATTATTTCAAGATTTCACAAGTCGTTCAAAATATTCCTTTGGTTTATTGCAGTACGCTGCATGCTTGGTATTAAGATGTCGTTTTAGTTTGGCTGGTTTCATGTTCTCCGCACTCAAAACTTCATTAGAAATTAAGCGAAGAGGTTTTTCCACACAATCATCATTATTAAAAGTAAATCCATATTGCAAAAATAATTCGACATAATTTCTTTTTCTTGCCGATTTAGGTGTACTACAACCTGGTAGTGAAGACTCTGCCGTATTGTCATCAGTATTTTTATCTCTTCTATCTAAATTTAGCCACTTATCCATAATCCAATACAATCCAAAGATATACTATTTTGATACTTACATGCTGAGGAATGACGGTAGGAAAATATTAAAAGTCTTTATTTTCCGCAATTAAACTATAATGCTTTTATAAGAGCAGAAAACGTTTTATGTACAGATAAAACAATCCTAATAATAAGACGAAATTATCTCGAATCCGAGCTGAGGTGTTTCTGGCAGCGTCGTTGATGTTGCGTGGTGTGACGGCATGCGCAGTTCAATGTGCGCATGTTGTGTGTTAAGAACAAGGCTGCAGCGAAGTCGCGCTGCCAGAAACACTTCGGATTCATTACGTATTTCATTTTGAATTAATTTTTGGGTTGGGTTGTTTTACCTCTGAGCGGCACTTTTTTGCACACCATGGGCTAAATGGCCAGGTCACATTGACCCCGAAGGCTCAGAGAAGGTTGGGGACCCACTGGAACAGCTGTTGGGAGACAGATGGTAGCCTCCCGTCAAGGCCATCCAGCGTGTTCTTTAACGGGCACAGGGTACGGCTCTCCCCCACACGAGGCCACGGCTCAACGTCCCATCCGACGGACGGGGCCTTTCCAAGCCCATCGGTGTCCTCTACTGACCGTGGGCAGGGCGGGGAATTTTGAGGAGATAAATCTCAACGCTGACCCAGCTGGGACTCGAACCTGGGAACTACAGATTACGAGCCTGGCGCGCTACCGACTAAGCCACCCCCGCCCCATTAATTTTTGGTCGTTGCGCGTTCATCAACCTTTTACTGTTGCCAAATTTTTCGCGACCCCCACATTCAGTTGCAATGGGGTCGCAACCCATAGTTTAAGAAGCTATGCTATAGATTCGGAAAATAAATTTGAATTTGTAAGAAAAAATGTTTCCAAATTTGCCGGCCCTACTTGTGACGTAGCCAATTCAACAGTTGTGTGGGGGCGGGGGGTGGCTCAGTCGGTAGCGCGCCAGGCTCGTAATCTGTAGTTCCCAGGTTCGAGTCCCAGCTGGGTCAGCGTTGAGATTTATCTCCGCAAAATTCCCCGCCCTGCCCACGGTCAGTAGGGGACACCGATGGACTTGGAAAGGCCGCCGTCCGTCGGATGGGACGTTAAGCCGTGGCCCCGTGTGCGGGAGAGCCATACCCTGTGCACGTTAAAGAACACGCTGGATGGCCTTGACGGGAGACTACCATCTGTCTCCCAACAGCTGTTCCAGTGGGTCCCCTCCCCCAACCTTCTCTGAGCCTTCGGGGTCCATGTGACCTGGCCATTTAGCCCTTGGTGTGCAAAAAAGTGCCGCTCAGAGGTAAAACAACCCAACCCAACAGTTGTGTGTAAAAAAAATACCGCTGAGGTAAAACAATCCAACTCTGTTTTGGGTTGGGTTGTTTTACCTCTGAGCGGCACTTTTTTGCACACCATGGGCTAAATGGCCAGGTCACATGGACCCCGAAGGCTCAGAGAAGGTTAGGGGGAGGGGACCCACTGGAACAGCTGTTGGGAGACAGATGGTAGCCTCCCGTCAAGGCCATCCAGCGTGTTCTTTAACGTGCACAGGGTATGGCTCTCCCGCACACGGGGCCACGGCTTAACGTCCCATCCGACGGACGGCGGCTTTTCCAAGCCCATCGGTGTCCCCTACTGACCATGGGCAGGGCGGGGAATTTTGCGGAGATAAATCTCAACGCTGACCCAGACTGGGACTCGAACCTGGGAACTACAGATTACGAGCCTGGCGCGCTACCGACTGAGCCACCCCCTCCCCTCTGTTTTGGGTATATGTAATTGTCTAGTACACAACGTTAATAAACAACTTCCCCAGGAACAACTCAGACGCCGGTCAAAGTCAAGGTTATCTGAAAATAGTCTTCTGATAGCCATGACAAAGGGAGGCAGTTGCCACGGCATTGCGTTGCCACGTTGCCAGGATTCTAAATGGTATTAATGCTATAAAATAGCCTGAATATTGTAAAGCCTCGTTATCCAGAATTTAGGTAACCGGCAGTCTCACGCAACTGAAATAAATCTAAAAAATAAATACCTAAAATTATCACAAAATAAAGTTTATACGAAAATTGTAAGTTTGAACTTGATGCAAATGTTTTCGCTAGTAATGTCTTTGTACAGTCGCTCAAAAAAATATCCGAACACTATGGTTAAAAAGTAACCTTCGCGTCACGTGACACGAAGGTTGCCAGATCACTAATTTCTAAAAAAAATCGTTGCCAGATATTTTTTCTGAATTCTGTAAATCAACCGTATTGTTCGGATACTTTTTTGAGCGACTGTAGGTGGTCATATTATTTTGATACTAGATCGTGTGGGCTCACTCACGGAAATATTGAGCGTGTGCAGTTACCATTCACAGCAAACTGGAGCGTGTGCAGTAACTGCACACGCTCCAGTTTGCTGTGAACGGTAACTGGAGCGTGTACAGTTGCTGTACACGCTCCAGATATTTTTCCTGAATTCTGTAATCACGTGACACGAAGGTTGCCAGATCACGAATTTCTAAAAGAAATCGTTGCCAGATATTTTTCCTGAATTCTGTAATCAACCATAGTGTTCGGATACTTTTTTGAGCGACTGTACTTGATGTGAAACCTAGTTTTGTGTAAGAGAAATAAGTCCTGCATACAGACAAATATAGGACAATCCTTCAAGAGAGAGGTCATCAGGAAATGCACATCTACTCCTGATGATCTTTATACATCAACATCAGATGATCTTAAAAATTGTTCATTATCTATTCAAGGCTCTGACGAGATGTCAGGGTCTCCAGAATCCACCCCCCCCCCCCCCCAAAAAAAAAAAAAACTCTCTTGTCTAAACTTTAATTTTAAATAATATATAATAATAATATAAATTTAATAAATTAATAAATAATATTTGGTTTTAAGCAGGCCCGAATCTAAAAAAGCAATCAAGGTGGGGGGGGCAAGAATTGTTTGTTTTAGTTATTCCAGCTGTGATCGGCACTTTTTTGCGCACACTGGGCGAAATGGCCAGGTCACAAGGACCCCAAGGGCTCAGAGAAGGGGACCAACTGGCCAGCTGTTAGGAGACAGATAGTAGATAGATGGTTTAGTGTGCATAGGGTATGTCTCTCCCGCACACGGTCCACGGCTTTGCGTCTCATACGACGGAGGACAAGCCTTTCCAAGCCCATCGGTGTCCCCTACTGGATTCCTACTGACAGTGGGCAGGGCGAAGAGGTTTGGAAGATAAATCACAACGCTTGCCCAGCTGGGACTCGAACCTGGGAACTGCAGATTACGAGCCTGGCGCGTTACCGACTGAGTTACCCTCCCCACCCCACCCCTCTGTCTCGTTAGAGGCAAGAAACTCAATCAAGCCGGAAAAAAATTAGGAGGGGGGGGGCAGAGCCTGCATTTCTATTGGACTATACTAACATTTCTCTCTCCGTTTGGGGCGGGGGGTGGCTCAGTCGGTAGTGCGCCAGGCTCGTAATCTGTAGTTCCCAGGTTCGAGTCCCAGCTGGGTCAGCCTTGAGATTTATCTCCGCAAAATTCCTCGCCCTGCCCACGGTCAGTAAGGGACACCGATGGGCTTGGAAAGGCCGCCGTCCGTCGGATGGGACGTTAAGCCGTGGCCCCGTGTGTGGGAGAGCCATACCCTGTGCACGTTAAAGAACACGCTGGATGGCCTTGACGGGAGGCTACCATCTGTCTCCCAACAGCTGTTCCAGTGGGTCCCCTCCCCCAACCTTCTCTGAGACTTCGGGGTCCTTGTGACCTGGCCATTTAGCCCATGGTGTGCAAAAAAGTGCCGCTCAGAGGTAAAACAACCCAACCCAAACCCTCTCCGTTTAAGAGGTATTTTGAAATTTTCTTGAGAAATGCATGAAATATATATATAAGTGTCACAATTTTTTGTATCCATTACCCTTGTTGTCATTCTCGAAAGAGGGAAGAGGCATTTTTTAAATTTATTAATTTTTAATGCGGAATTTTAAAATTTTAAATACCGTTTAAAATACGGACAACTAATTTTCTATTACTTAGATTTGTTAACGTCTTTGTTAAACTAGGAAATTTAATCAACATTGTTTTCAGAAAGCAGAAAAGAAATCTTGCCATTATCCAACTTTAGCGCCCTCTAACGCTCCAGATATTTTTCCTGAATTCTGTAATCACGTGAGGAAATTCAAACTGATCGAAAATTAGGAAATATACAAATATCACACTAACCTTTTATCAGTACCTATCCAATAGAGCAGTGTCTCGCAAACTTTTTTTTACTCTGCGGCACACTGAATCTAATTTTTTTTCCGCGGCACACTAAATCTAATTTTTTTTCCCGCGGCACACCTAAAAAAGAATAAAAGCAAACTCTACATAATCGTCATTATATTTGCGCTCTGTTAAAGTCATCAGCCTGGTTTTACTTGAAGATTTGCTCTCGTTCTTTAATTCATAACTCGGTGTTTGTTTCAAACATTTGTCCATTCTATGGCTTGAAATAATCAAAAATTAATACCAAAATTTGGAAAAAGCTTGATAAATACTTACAAGATCCCAGTTGATAAAATCTGAAAGATTTTTATTAAAGCACGTCGATAACACAAGTCAAGTCAAAATGAAATCTTTGGAATATCTAGTGTCAATTTGAAAATCTCTCGCGGCACACTTGGAATCACTCGCGGCACACAGTTTACGAGACACTGCAAGAGAGGAATTTGTTTTACCTCTGAGCGGTACTTTTTTGCACACCAGCCAGTCACAAGGACCCCGAAGGCTCAGAGAAGGTTGGGGGAGGGGACCCACTGGAACAGCTGTTGGGAGACAGATGGTAACCTCCCGTCAAGGCCATCCAGTGTGTTCTTTAACGGAGGAATCTTTGATTTATCACTTTTAGAGGAAGAATCTTTGATTTATCACTTTTAGAGGAAGAATCTTTGATTTATCACTTTTAGAGGAAGAATCTTTGATTTATCACTTTTAGAGGAAGAATCTTTGATTTATCACTTTTAGAGGAAGAATCTTTGATTTATCACTTAAAGAATGCTGCATTTTCCCAATTCTCCCACTGATGTAAGGGAACACGTTGTCGTTGCCGTCGATGCAAACCAGTTAACCATCACACACTCTATCAGGGCGGAGCCACATAGATACACCGGGCCTGGACAGACATTCACGAAAGAAGGGTAATTAAATATGCATGAAAAGTTCAATGGAGTATTTTGTGTATTTAATTTAATCTATTTATTTTTAAACAGCATAAAACCGAATGATTTATTCATTATAACTTTATTAAAATATTTATGAATATTTCAAAGTCAGTTATAATTTTTTTTTGCGAAATAAATAGCTACTAGTTCAATTTTTAAGCAGTAGAACTTTAAAATAGTTATATGTTTGAAAATTAATATCTCTGTTATTGCACTCTCCGTGCTCAGTATGATTGGTTGGTTGTTTTACCTCTGAGCGGCACTTTTTTGCATACCATGGGCTAAATGGCCAGGTCACATGGACCCCGAAGGCTCAGAGAAGGTTGGGGGAGGGGACCCACTGGAACAGCTTTTGGGAGACAGATGGTAGCCTCCCGTCAAGGCCATCCAGCGTGTTCTTTAACGTGCACAGGGTATGGCTCTCCCGCACACGGGGCCACGGCTTAACGTACCATCCGACGGACGGCGGTCTTTCCAAGCCCATCGGTGTCCCCTACTGACCGTGGGCAGGGCGGGGAATTTTGCGGAGATAAATCTCAACGCTGACCCAGCTGGAACTCGAACCTGGGAACTACAGATTACGAGCCTGGCCCGCCCAGTATGATACAAGAGACTCTGACCTTATGCTCCCTTTGTCGTTGGGTGATGAAAATTATCTTGAATAATTTTTCTCAGCGGGCAAAACGTTCTGTAAAAGTCTTACAGATGATTTAATCTCTATTTTTTTTCAAGAAGAAATATTTGTTACAGTTTTTATCATACACAGGAATAGAAAAGGAGTAAGAAAATACAAAGGCTAAGGAATAGAAGAAGAGAAAGTATAATTCAGGATTATCAAGTATTGGGCATCTTGCAAGTGAGAAAGCTATATATTTTTAATGTAATCAAATATGTAAAGAAAACGTAGAATGAACAAAACATCAGAGCCTTTGCAGTTAATACTAGATTATCAAAAAACTTATTATTGGAAGAGCTTTGGTTTGCTTTACCTCTGAGCGGCACTTTTTTGCACACCATGGGCTAAATGGCCAGGTCACATGGACCCCGAAGGCTCAGAGAAGGTTGGGAGAGGGGACCCACTGGAACAGCTGTTGGGAGACAGATGGTAGCCTCCCGTCAAGGCCATCCAGCGTGTTCTTTAACGTGCACAGGGTATGGCTCTCCCGCACACGGGGCCACGGCTTAACGTCCCATCCGACGGACGGCGGCCTTTCCAAGCCCATCGGTGTCCCCTACTGACCGTGGGCAAGACGGGGAATTTTGTGGAGATAAATCTCAACGCTGACCCAACTGGGACTCGAACCTGGGAACTACAGATTACGAGCCTGGCGCGCTACCAACTGAGCCACCCCCGCCCCGGTAGTGGAATGTGAAAGTTACGAAGATTGTATTGACAACCTTTAGTTGGGGGAGGACGCATTTTTTTTTTAGTTTTAAGAGAAAACTGTTTTTAGAAATAAATTAAAAATTGTTATTGGGTTGGGTAGGTATTGATAGAGAGCATTAATTGCAACAGATTATTGGATTCTAGAGAAAATAATATTGGATAAAATACTCGAAGCAAGGTTGTTTTATAAAGAGACGCTAAAAGTTAAAAATGTATCTTTAAAAATACCATTCAATATTGCAATTGAGTATATAATACATTGCTTTAACCAATAGTTTTAGTTTTCTGCAACTTTGTAACTAAATATTTAATCGCCAAAAACTGTGCAAATTTTAAATAAAGTAAAATTGTAAAAAATGTAAACAAATGTACTAAAAATATGCTTATTAAATATTCGTCTAGGTATGTACAGGAAATGTAACAATAAAATATACAGGTATAAACATTAAAATATTCAGAAACACTTGAGTTGCTATTAATTCGAGCAGTGCTGCATATAAAAAATAAACCTCATATTAAATAATTAATTCATCACGTCATACATTTGTTGCCATTTGCATATCTCTTCTTATCGTTTTAAATAATCATGTTTTCAATCGAACGCCGAAGCAGACATGTTGCCACCATTTACAGAAGAATTTCAAGTCGCAGCGCAAAAGTCGGCCATGACCGGCAAGACAACTAAATGAGTGACTGAGTTCTACATCCTTATATGTGCTAGTTTTTTTTTTTCTTTCGTATATTATCTCTACCTCACCTAAATTTGCTACGGAAAACTTAAATTCCCCACTATTATATCGTTTCCATTCAGTTAAGTGGCCGCCACTCGGCAACCTTTTGAGTTCGTTCTTGCGTGGCCAAGTCACAAGATATCCGGATCAATGTACACATACGGAAATGCCCGATATACCTCAATGACATGTTTTCATGTTCGCAAAAAACAACAAATATTCTGTTCCGATGTTTCTGTCTTTTGGTTTTCTGCGTCGGCTTCTAAACTTGGCATCAAACTATTCAGTAATAAAAATGACATTTCCTTACAGAAATATATAAATATCTTTTTTTATTTTTCTTTAGACCAGGACCGTTTAAAGAGCGAATCATGTCAAGCAAGTTAATTTACAATACGATAAATAATCAATGCATTGAATCTGGCTCATTTCTTCCAATTTTTTGACCAGACATTTTAGCAGCATAAATAAAGAATTTCGCTAATTTACAGTCGCTCAAAAAAAAATATGCAAAATTCAGAAAAAAATATCTGGCAACGATTTTTTTAGAAATTAGTGATCTGGCAACCTTCGTGTAACGTGATTACAGAATTCAGGAAAAATATCTGGAGCGTGCACGCTCCAGTTTGCTGTGAACGGTAACTGCACACGCTCAATATTTCCGTGAGTGAGCCCACATGATCTAGTATCAAAATAATATGACCACCTACAGTCGCTCAAAAAATTATCCGAACACTATGGTTGATTACAGAATTCAGGGAAAATATCTGGCAACGATTTTTTTTAGAAATTAGTGATCTGGCAACCTTCGTGTCACGTGATTACAGAATTCAGGAAAAATATCTGCAGCGTGCACGCTCCAGTTTGCTGTGAACGGTAACTGCACACGCTCAATATTTCCGTGAGTGAGTCCACACGATCCAGGTTTTTGTGAGCTCACACGATCCAATGTGCTGTGAACGTTAACCGCAACCGCTCCAGTTTGCTGTGAACGGTAACTGCACACGCTCCATATTCATTGCATTATATATTCATACGCATTATATATATTAAAAAATATCCGAACAATATGGTTGATTGCAGAATTCAGAAAAAAATATCTGGCAACGATTTTTTTTTAGAAATTAGTGATCTAGTAATTTAGTAATTCTAGTAGTTTAGTAATTAGTGATCTGGCAACCTTCGTGTCACGTGACACGAAGGTTGCCAGATCACTAATTTCTAAAAAAAAATCGTTGCCAGATATTTTTTCTGAATTCTGCAATCAACCATAGTGTTCGGATATTTTTTTTGAGCGACTGTACCTTAGTATATTAGTTCGCAAATTTTCGAACTAAAATTAGTCTTATTTTCCTTCGCTGCAGCAACTGCTCAAAACGCTCCATAAATTAATTGTCTCATTAGAAACCAGATTTATGGGTTAAGTACTGAACAATTTGTAACAGAATCTTTTTTTACTCTTTTGAAATATTTCGAGTTGAGGATTCGTATGCAAACATCTACAATTGCATACATAAGAAACATTTGCATATATTTGCTGCAACATGATTCTTGAGGAAGGGCGGAATCCCGTACCCAGAATATCCGCTGCCTCGAATATATCATATTTTTCTTGGGAGTGGCATTGCCCCCCCCTCCTCTATCTCCCCCCCCCTCACAAGCACCTAAGTGAACAATTGTGCTACACAAGGCCGTGAAACGGTATTGGGTTCCAGATACAAAAACAAAATAAGGGATCCCGTCTCGTTTATCGTTGAAATCAGTTAAAATTTTTCTATTAAAAATAAATTTGATTTGAATCTACTCCTAAAACTGAAATAAATTAAGCACAAACTTCATATCACAGTATTATGGAAGGCACAAACTTTATAACAATGTATTAGGGGAGGTAATTACCAGCGGGGGGGGGGGGGGAGGGGTTCTCATGTCCCACTCCCTAAATACGGGAAGGTGTTTAGTCTTTGAGGATGGCAGTGGACTGGAATCTGAAATGACCGAAAATGGGGCCGTTGTTTCAATTCACGTTTCTCAACTACTTCTCTATGATCGTTTATATTATTGTATTTATGAGATAAAAGGGCACCTTGGATGCTTTCCTTTTCTGTTCAGAACTCCCAAAAAGAATTTTCTCACTCGCTTATACAGATTAGGGTTTAAACAGCTGTAGCACGTAACAGATTAGCAAACAATAAAGATAATTTTAATTGCCGCTGATTCATGACAATGTAATCTTATACAAATTCACTCATCAAGATTATATAACTTGTTGCGTGTAGAGTAGAACCGCTCATAAATGAAAAATATTCATCGACATTACTCGACAATAATTAAGTTTTAATTTTCAATCTTCATTATTCGTCACCAATTTTTAAAACAATCGAGTTCTCATTTTCAAGCTTCCTTACTACACAACAATCAACTTCTCATTTTGAAGATTCATTATTCGACACCAATTATTACAATAATTAACCTTCCATTTTTAATTTTCAGTACTCGACAGCAGTTTTTACAACAATCGAGTTCTCATTTTCAAGCTTCCTTACTACACAACAATCAACTTCTCATTTTCAAGCTTCATTATTCGACACCAATTATTACAATAATTAACTTTTCATTTTCAATCTTCATTTCTCGACAACAATTTTTACAACAATCGAGTTCTCATTTTCAAGCTTCATTATTGACATTAATTATTACAATAATTAACTTTTCATTTTCAATCTTCATTTCTCGACAACAATTTTTACAACAATCGAGTTCTCATTTTCAAGCTTCCTTACTACACAACAATCAACTTCTCATTTTCAAGCTTCATTATTCGACACCAATTATTACAATAATTAACTTTTCATTTTCAATCTTCATTTCTCGACAACAATTTTTACAACAATCGAGTTCTCATTTTCAAGCTTCCTTTCTACACAACAATCAACTTCTCATTTTCAAGCTTCATTATTCGACACCAATTATTACAATAATTAACTTTTCATTTTCAATCTTCATTTCTCGACAACAATTTTTACAACAATCGAGTTCTCATTTTCAAGCTTCCTTTCTACACAACAATCAACTTCTCATTTTCAAGCTTCATTATTCGACATTAATTATTACAATAATTAACTTTTCATTTTCAATCTTCATTTCTCGACAACAATTTTTACAACAATCGAGTTCTCATTTTCAAGCTTCCTTTCTACACAACAATCAACTTCTCACTTTCAAGCTTCATTATTCTACACTATTTATTACAATAATTAACTTTCCATTTATAATTTTCGTTATTCGTCAACAATTTTTACAACAATCGAGTTCTCATTTTCAAGCTTCCTTACTGCACAACAATCAACTTCTCATTTTCAAGCTTCATTATTCGACACCAATTATTACAATAATTAACTTTTCATTTTCAATCTTCATTTCTCGACAACAATTTTTACAACAATCGAGTTCTCATTTTCAAGCTTCCTTTCTACACAACAATCAACTTCTCATTTTCAAGCTTCATTATTCGACACCAATTATTACAATAATTAACTTTTCATTTTCAATCTTCATTTCTCGACAACAATTTTTACAACAATCGAGTTCTCATTTTCAAGCTTCCTTACTAGACAACAATCAACTTCTCATTTTCAAGCTTCATTATTCTACACTATTTATTACAATAATTAACTTTCCATTTATAATTTTCGTTACTCGTCAACAATTTTTACAACAATCGAGTTCTCATTTTCAAGCTTCCTTACTACACAACAATCAACTTCTCATTTTCAAGCTTCATTATTCGACACCAATTATTACAATAATTAACTTTCCATTTTCAATCTTCATTTCTCGACAACAATTTTTACAACAATCGAGTTCTCATTTTCAAGCTTCCTTACTAGACAACAATCAACTTCTCATTTTCAAGCTTCATTATTCGACACCAATTATTACAATAATTAACTTTTCATTTTTAATCTTCATTACTCGAAAACAGTTTTTACAACAATCGAGTTCTAATTTTCAAGCTTCCTTACTACACAACAATCATTTTCAAGCTTCATTATTCGACACCAATTAATACAATAATTAACTTTCCATTTTTAATTTTCAGTATTCGACAAGTTTAACAACAATCGAGTTCTCATTTTCAAGTTTCCTTACTACACAACAATCAACTTCTCATTTTCAAGCTTCATTATTCGACACCAATCATTACAACAATTAACTTTCCATTTTTAATTTTCATTACTCGAAAACAATTTTTACAACAATCCAGTTCTCATTTTCAAGCTTCCTTACTACACAACAATCAACTTCTCATTTTGAAGCTTCATTATTCGACACCAATCATTATAACAATTAACTTTCCATTTTCAATCTTCATTACTCGTCAACAATTTTTACAATTGAGTTCTCATTTTCAAGTTTCCTTACTACATAACAATCAACTTCTCATTTTCAAGCTTCATTATTCGACACCAATTATTACAATAATTAACTTCCCATTTTCAATCTTCATTACTCGTCAACAATTTTTACAACAATCGAGTTGTCATTTTCAAGCTTCCTTACTACATAACAATCAACTTCTCATTTTGAAGCTTCATTATTCGACAACTATTATTACAATAATTAACTTTTCATTTTTAATCTTCATTACTCGACAACAATTTTTACAACAATCGAGTTCTAATTTTCAAGCTTCATTACTCGGCAGTAGATAATAAAAAATACAATTGCATTTTATTTTGATTAAAAAACTCAAAACATTAACTAAAATATAGTCATAATGAAAGAATGCAATTAACGAGAAATTGCTCAGATATGGATTACGGAATGCAATCCCCCCCCTAGGTTACATTTTTTCTTCTGAGATATTCGTATCCGACTAACACCAATTGAACTAACCCCTTTGAACAGCACAGTTGCTCACCCAGGAGGGGTGGAGGTCTTCGACACTCTCAAGAAAAAATATAATATATTCGTAGTGAGGGGTGTATCCAGGTTTATTATTGTGTTATTCAGTGGCTGGGCATAATGTGTTTCTACTTGAATATTTTTTATTGGAAACACTGTTGTTAATATATAATTTTTGTTGATATTTTAATAAGACCAAAATAAAAAAAAATGAAAAGTAAAATAATGAATCGATACCCTTGCATGTTATATTGTATATGATGAGCAGAGGCATGTTCAGGTACGGGCTCGCCAAAGAAAACACGGTCCGTGCATTAATAAGGTTTCAGTTTTTATCTCACTTGACTGTCATCGTACGAAATGCAGTGCTAGAGCATTGCCTATATGTGCTGCCATCTAGCAGAAGAATCTGCTGACTTTATTTTAAAGCAGAGCCTGTTACGTAGTAGTTGTTGTGTACAAGCACACATTCTCATCTAATACATAATGGAGAAAAAAGTTTTAAAAAAATTGTTTTTTTTTTTTCATTAAAAAGTTAAAAAAAAAAAACTTTTTTTTTTTCATTATGAATGCCATTTGCATTTTAATCAAATTCCTTAATACAATGGCAGGAGTTCCCTTACAATGGTGGTTCCTACAACAAACTTTAAGGAAGGAAAACTTTATCCAGGTGACCTTGAACGTTACAGGAGTAAAAAAGAAGGCTTTGTGTTATGTTTTATATTATAATTCACATTTTAATAACAGATACGATGTTCTGTCTAAAAGGGGCCCCCATTCCCTTCCGTTTATGGCCGAAATCACTTTAAATTTTGTTATAAAAAATCCACCCAATTTCCGATTCAGAAAAATTCGTGCAAGTTGAATTGGTGTTTGCTTGTTTTTGTGTATTTTTTCCATCGTTTGTGTGTTTGCTTGTTTTTGTGTATTTTTTCCATCGTTTGTGTGTTTGCTTGTTTATTTGTGTGTCTGTCTACTTACGCACTCGACCCCCAGAATTGCTAGAGGCTCCAAACACTGAATAAACGTTCCCTTCACCCAGGGGAAGAATATCTAATATATTGTTACGACAGATGAACGTGCTACAGTGAGTTTATGATAAATGTGTCATAAACGCTCGCGTATGCTTCTGCGTAAAAATTACGTTATCAACTGTTTAGAACGGAGATGCTTTGAATGATAAGAGTTGCGGAGGAAAAACAAAAAGGTGTAGTGGAGTAGTGAAGAAATAAGGGTTGGGTTGTTTTACCTCTGAGCGGCACTTTTTTGCACACCATGGGCTAAATAGCCAAGTCACATGGACCCCGAAGGCTCAGAGAAGGTTGGGGGAGGGGACCCACTGGAACAGCTGTTGGGCGACAGATGGTAGCCACCCGTCAAGGTCATCCAGCGTATTCTTTAACGTGCACAGGGTATGGCTCTCCCGCACACGGGGCCACGGCTTAACGTCCCATCCGACGGACGGCGGCCTTTCCAAGCCCATCGGTGTCCCCTACTGACCGTGGGCAGGGCGGAGAATTTTGCGGAGATAAATCTCAACGCTGACCCAGCTGGGACTCGAACCTGGGAACTACAGATTACGAGTAAGCAGCTTTGCATAGATGCGTTGGGTTGTTTTACCTCTGAGCGGCACTTTTTTGCACACCATGGGCTAAATGGCCAGGTCGCATGGACCCCGAATCCTCAGAGAAGGCTGGGGGAGGGGACCCACTGGAACAGCTGTTGGGAAATAGATGGTAGCCACCCGTCAAGGCCATCCAGCGTGTTCTTTAACGTGCACAGGGTATGGCTCTCCCACACAAGGGGCCACGGCTTAACGTCCCATCCGACGGACGGCGGCATTTCCAAGCCCATCGGTGTCCCCTACTGACCGTGGGCAGGGCGGGGAATTTTACGGAGAAGAAATAAGGATATATTGTATTAAATTAGTGTTGTGTGATACTACGTAAGAACTCTTATTATTTGATTCAAGATGAGCCTGGTTCCGGTGGTGGAAGGAAATCAACGGTAAAATTACTTTTCGGTCCTCTTATCAGGAGAGATCAACATTAGATGTTTCGCAACCATAAGGTGTAAAGCATTGTTAAGGCAGTCCTCTAACACAAAAGAAATTCAGTATAAATTGATTTGTTTGTTGGATGTTACAAAGTAATAGGTTCTATTTTGTCGTAGGAATTGAATATTGACAGCATTGTAGTTTAAACATTGAAAATTAGTTAAACATCGTAAATCGTTCTTTTTATGATTTGACTTTATACTAAGAGGAATAGAAATACTTGCGTTTAGATAAGATTGTTTTATTTGTATAATTTTTGTGCCTTTCTAATAAATTACTTCATTCATACTTTAGTTTGGTATACATATAAACTATTTTTGAACTCACGCTAAGTTTTCATCTCTTTGAATTCGTAACAATATATAAAGAAGAAAGTTTGTTTGTTTGTGTGTATACGAGTTTGTGTTTGTTCGTTTGTTATTTGCGTTCCTTGTGTGTCTGTCCGCTCATGCACTCGACCTCCAGAAAAGCCAGACGCACCAAACTTTGCTTAAACGTTTTCTCCTCTTAGGGAAAGAATACAGACTATGTGCGACCCCCCCCCCCCCCGCTGGAGTCAACCAAAATTGGAGTGGGGGCAGGGTGGGGCCATTGAATACCCCAAAATACCCATAAAACTTTGGCGGTTAAACACCAGTGTCATTATAGACTTAGCACTAGCAGGTATTGAAACTCACATGGGAGGTAGTGCAATCTACAACAGGTTCAGACAGTTTCTGACTTCTCTAAATAATGAAATAAATGCCCCTCAAGCATCTGCCTGCCACAGAGGTCTGATAGGAGCCTGTCAGCTTAATACGCCATAGTAGAAGGACTGTCAGGATGGCTTGACGTCAGCAGAAAAACAACACAAACATCCATGCCTTATCCGGGGCTCGAAATCAGTGGCCAATCGAGCTATCACTCAGCCATGGGACGGCGACTTCCCTAAAAATAAATAAATAAATACCACCTCAAGCAGCTGCTTGCCACAGAGGTCTGACAGGAGCCTGTCA
Source organism: Ryuthela nishihirai (assembly GCA_038380435.1). Classification (NCBI taxonomy): domain Eukaryota; kingdom Metazoa; phylum Arthropoda; class Arachnida; order Araneae; family Heptathelidae; genus Ryuthela; species Ryuthela nishihirai. Next base: position 30,212,197 of record JAWZYU010000026.1, read on the forward strand.
GTTTATATGCCATAGTAGGAGATCTGAGAGGATGGCAGGCCTCAGCAGAAAAACGACACACACATCCATGACTAATATCGGGGCTCGAATCCAGGTCCCTTAGATCAGTAGCCAAGCGTGCTAACCATTCGGCCACGGGACGGCACTTCCTTAAGAGGAGGAGAAATTTTATACCAAAAGGGGGAGGGGTGATGAAGGAAGGGACGAATCGATTTAATTGAGTTTTATGCCAAATGAAAACTTGCGAAGTGCGGAGTGCCATCTATTATACACCGAAGAGCCAAAACATTATGACCAGCGCATCTTTATGTCAATCAAAGTAACTGCAAGTAAACGATGGCGCGTGTGAAGATCACGAAACGGTATAAATAACACCTAATACTGAGCTCTGTTAATCAGTGTTATTCTTGTTCTTCATATGGGAAAGGCAGCGGACTTAAATGACTTGGACAAAGGCCAAATTGTAATGGCCAGACGACTGGACAGAGCATTTCCGAAATGGAAAGGATTGTAGGGTGCTCATGGTAAGCAGTGATTAGCACATTCAAAAAGTAGTCCGAGGAGGGAAAAACCACGAACCGCCGGCAAGGTGTGGGCCGACAATGGTTCATCGATGCTAGAGGTGAGCGAAGGCTATCCCGTATGGTATGAGCCAATAGAACGGATACTGTGGCGCAACTCGCCCATAATTTGAATGCTGGTGATGGGACTAATGTGTCACAACACACAATACATCGAACCCTGCTGAAAATAGGACTGTGTAGTCGCAGGCCACTCTGAGTGCCCATGCTAACCTCGGTTCACCATCGAAAGCGTCTACAATGGGCATGCAAGCATGAAAACTGGATCTTGAATGATTGGAAGAAGGTCATCTAGTCCGAAGAATCTCGTTTCCTGTTGCACCATGTGGATGGCCGGGGGTGCTTCGTTTACCTGGGGAAGTGTTGGCACCAGGATGCACCGTGGGACGAAAACGAGCTGGTGGAGGAAATGTAATGCTTTGGGCAATGTTCTGCTAGGAAACCCTGGGTCCAGTCATTCATGTACAGGAAACTATGATGCCTACCACCTACCTAAACATCATTTCAGACTAGGTACATCCTTTCATGGCAACGGGATTCCCCTCTAGTAGTGCCTTCTTTTAGCAGGATAATGCGCCATGACACCCTGCCCGGATTGTTCGAGAATGGTTCATGGATCATGAGGAAGACTTCCAGGTATTGCTCTGGCCTCCAAATTCACCACATATCGATTTAATCGAGCATCCGTGTTTGGGTTGGGAAGCATTTCCGATCTGCGACGGCTCAACCACGTAACTCCAGAGTTAAAGGATCTGCTGGTAACGTGTTGGTATCAGATACGAAAAGACACTTTTAGAAATCTTGTAGCGTCCAAAGTTTCGCCAGGTAAGATATGTTTTGGTGGCATGTGGAGGACCAACATTATGCAGGTGGCATAATGTTTTGGCTCTTCGGTGTATCCTCAAACAGCCATGGGCTACAGAGGTCCAACCAGATTGTGCAATTTAGCCGTCCAAACGTATCTCTCCTGAATTACCTGCTGCATCTGACCACTGTAGACAAATTCCAATAAGGTCCTGTTTGACATTGTCTGCCCACCATATCCTAGGTCTCCCCCTCTTTCTGAGGCCTTTAGGCACACTGTTCATAACCCTATTCGCTAATCTATAATTATGCATGGGCAACATGGCCAAACCAACGGAGTCTCTCTCTGCACAATATGCTCAAAAGGAGGTTTCCGACTCCTTTGCCTAACCTCATCATTACTTAAAAAGTTAAACCATCTAATATCCAAGATATTGCGTAAGCATCTAGAATCAAAGGCATCAACTTTCCTGGTATCTTGCTTACAAAGGGTCCAAGCTATACTACCATAAACAACCCTAGAAAGAACCAAACTATCATAGCGTCTAATTTATAGTTTTTAGGTGTATACGCATATTTCTCCACACTCTCCATAGATTCTTAAAAGTCCCGGCAGCAATCCGTATTCATCTGTTAATCTCATGCCTCACATCACCATTATCTGTTACATAGCTCCCAAGATAATTAAACTGTGACACCTGCTCAAGACTGCAACCATTCAGCTTAACTGAATCACAGCCTGCCTGACCAATTTTCATCACTTTAGTTTTCTTTCTGTTTATAACCAAACCTACTCTACTACCAGTCTCATCAACAGCTCGAATGAAAGAGTTCATCTCATCAACATCATTTGCCTAAAGGACTAAACCATCAGCATAATCTAAATCAGAAATTTTCAGATCTCCAGACCATTTAAGGCCAAATTTTTTCCCTTGAAATGAATTTCGCATAACATAATCAATAACCAAACTAAAAAGAATAGGAGACAAAATGCAGCCTTGTCGAACATCAGAAGCAATTCTAAACCAACTGCTGCAAGCCTTACCAACTCTCACACATGACTCGGTATTATTATAGACAGCTTCCTTTATGCTAACTGGTCAGATAATTATATATGATCTCACGATCAACAACAAAATATGACGATCCACAGGCCTTTTTGTCAAACCTTTTTGAAATCTACAAAGCTAGTAACCAAAGGTTTCTCAAATTCTAAATATTTCTCAAGTCTGCTTAAGTCAAGAAATCTGATCCACACATCCCCTACCACTTCTGAATCCGCACAGTTCATCACGCAACTGTCCATCAACCAGACTCTTAATTCTATTAAGCACAATAAATGCATAGAAATTTACAGAAAGAAAACTGATACCCCCTATACTGATCACTTTGAAAAAAACAGAGATACTAATAGCTCTGGCTACTGATCTAAGGGACCTGGGTTCGAGCCCCGGGTAAGGGATGTGTGTGTCGTTTTTCTGCTGAGGTCCTGCCATCCTATCAGACCTTCTAACTGACAGTCTCCTGTCAGACCTTTGTGGCAAGCAGCTGTTTAAGGGGGTATTTTTTTTTTAAATCCTTAGAAACCATTCCTTTATCATAAAAGATATTCAAAATTTCAGTCATCCAAGTGGTAACCGAAACATTCCCAGCTCTAAGCATTTCCCTAATAATTTCATCTATCCTTGGGGATTTATGAAGTTTAAGTTTAGAAAAGCCAAAATAACTTCAGACTTGATATAGGGCCAACATTAAAGCCACCAATGCATCTATCATCATTACAAACAATGGAAGTAGAACTAACAGACTGCTTAAAACATCATTGAAATGCTCAGCCCACCTAGCCATGGCAGAATCCACCTTCAATGCTCATCTTGTTTATCCTTCAATCCCCGTATACCTCCTTCAATCCCTGTATACCTATCCATTTCTTCCCACACAAAACATTAACCATCTGGTTCAGCTCTCTACTGTTACGCAGTCTAACTGCTTCGTCAGCCAAGCTATCAAGCCAAAGATTCTTATCACCTAGTAACTAATCTTTTACACATTTATTAAGGTATCTGTAACGCTTTCTGTTAGGGTTGTTGTTGTTGGGTTGTTTTACCTCTGAGCGGCACTTTTTTGCACACCATGGGCTAAATGGCCAGGTCACATGGACCCCAAAGGCTCAGAGAAGGTTGGGGGAGGGGACCCACTGGAACAGCTGTTGGGAGACAGATGGTAGCCTCCCGTCAAGGCCATCCAGCGTGTTCTTTAACGTGCACAGGGTATGGCTCTCCCGGCTTAACGTCCCATCCGACGGACGGCGGCCTATTCCAAGCCCATCGGTGTCCCCTACTGACCGTGGGCAGGGCGGGGAATTTTGCGGAGATAAATCTCAACGCTGACCCAGCTGGGACTCGAACCTGGGAACTACAGATTACGAGCCTGGCGCGCTACCGACTGAGCCACCCCTGCCCCTTTCTGTTAGGACTAGTGGAGTGTTGATTAAGGATATTCCTACAGATTTTTCTTTGAAAAATGAGCCTCAGTGTCTTATCATTCAAATATTTTCTTCCTCTGCTCCTTTTTACCTAAAAGAGTACGATTCAATAAAAGCCTGTTTAAAATGGCCCCATTGTTCCTCAACTTCAGTAGTAAGCAAACTATGACTGTCATAATGACTAAGTAACCTGTCATGGTAAGCTTTGGCTATAACTGGGTCTTTCAGAGCTTCAAGAGTTAAAGGTAACTTTTTTAACCTTAGCACAAAATTTTTAAGTTTAAGTTGTAAGGCAGGTTTAAAAAGGTAATGGTCGAATTTCAGCTCCCCTATTTGCTGTTAATTAATATATAATCAATCATATTCTTATGCAACCCATCTGGTGAAACCCACGTGTACTTATGTATGTCTCGATGTTCGCAAATAAGAGTTTGTAATAAGAGTAATACGTATTAGTTATTCTGAAACCACTGAGTTTACTTACCTGTAGGAGACGTTGCCCATTGCAGCTACCAATACCAAAAGGACCTATTACCCCTCCCCAAAGGTCAGAGTCAGTACCAACTTTGGCATTGAAGTCACCTAGAACAAGGGTAATATCTCCTTTCTTGACAGAATTCAAAATATCCTGAAGTTGTCCGTAAAACCTATCTAATAACAGATAACATTCATGTCTTTAATTCTTGTCTGAAATTTTGCTATCAGGAACCTTTCATTAATGCACTCATATCGTAGAAGAGCATCACTAGCGTGTCTGCTGAGAAGCAAACCTATCTATGCCTTGAAGATACTTTCCATCTTCCCTCCCTGAAAAGAGAAATTTCAGATTATTTTTAAGCATCTGACTTTTATTTGCCCATCTGGTCTCTTGCAAGCTGAGAATATCTAAATTTTATAATTTAATCTGTGGAATTATTGTGTGAGGACATCAAGAGAATAATTTCTGTCAGAGTCCTCACATTTCAACTACCTGTGGAGAGGAAATGGTTAGTGGGATGTTTAAAAAAACTATGTTCATTGACAGAGGAAGTGCCGACAATATCAAACAGCTTCCTAATCACAGGTATGGGGTAAAGACCTGTTCCCCCACCACTAAAGGCTGAAGCCATCTACACTGGAAGACTTCTCCCAATGTAGAATTTGACGATGCCAATAGAAGCAAGGAGTTCAGATGCCTGCGATGACCTCTGCTCAGGATTATCCACCAGCTGATAAACATATCCTGTGAATCTATTCACTTGGGGCTGTCAACCCAAAAACAAACAGAAAACACAGCGGAAGATTTTCCCTCAACAGAAGCCCACCAGTGCAGCAAATTCAGGATCCATAATCGAGCTCAGAGCCATTATTTCATTCAGATTGGCATATATGGTCAGCACCAGAACTCTGTTTGGTTCTTAATCAGGGTAGAAAAAAAAAAAGAAAAAGCAGTCGCAGTAGTCCATATCAGTCTAGTACTGCAAGGGAAAGATTTTGGCCTTATATGGTCTGGAGATCTGAAAATTTCTGATTTAGACTACTCTGATTGATTGACTTCATTCACGGCCATACCGATCTGGCAGTCCTTCAAATCAGTAGGCCACGCTGATCTGGCAGCCCTTCAGATGAGTAGGCCACTCTGAGCTAGCAGCCCTTCAGATGAGTAGGCCACACTGATCTGGCAGCCCTTCAGATGAGTAGGCCACGCTGATCTGGCAGCCCTTCAGATGAATAGGCCACACTGATCTGGCAGCCCTTCAGATGAGTAGGCCACTCTGAGCTAGCAGCCCTTCAGATGAGTAGGCCACACTGATCTGGCAGCCCTTCAGATGAGTAGGCCACGCTGATCTGGCAGCCCTTCAGATGAGTAGGCCACTCTGAGCTAGCAGCCCTTCAGATGAGTAGGCCACACTGATCTGGCAGCCCTTCAGATGAGTAGGCCACGCTGATCTGGCAGCCCTTCAGATGAGTAGGCCACGCTGATCTGGCAGCCCTTCAGATGAGTAGGCCACGCTGATCTGGCAGCCCTTCAGATGAGTAGGCCACGCTGATCTGGCAGCCCTTCAGATGAGTAGGCCACGCTGATCTGGCAGCCCTTCAGATGAGTAGGCCACACTGATCTGGCAGCCCTTCAGATGAGTAGGCCACGCTGATCTGGCAGCCCTTCAGATGAGTAGGCCACTCTGAGCTAGCAGCCCTTCAGATGAGTAGGCCACACTGATCTGGCAGCCCTTCAGATGAGTAGGCCACGCTGATCTGGCAGCCCTTCAGATGAGTAGGCCACTCTGAGCTAGCAGCCCTTCAGATGAGTAGGCCACACTGATCTGGCAGCCCTTCAGATGAGTAGGCCACGCTGATCTGGCAGCCCTTCAGATGAGTAGGCCACTCTGAGCTAGCAGCCCTTCAGATGAGTAGGCCACACTGATCTGGCAGCCCTTCAGATGAGTAGGCCAAGCTGATCTGGCAGCCCTTCAGATGAGTAGGCCACGCTGATCTGGCAGCCCTTCAGATGAGTAGGCCACGCTGATCTGGCAGCCCTTCAGATGAGTAGGCCACACTGAGCTAGCAGCTCTCCCGTTCCGTTTCCTTCCACGAGAGAACCACGAAAAGGCATCATATACTAGGCCTCGCTGGTTCTGCTCATCATCCCAGAGATTGTTGCATAGCTCTCCTTACAATCAATACCTAGCTACCATCTAATGACTTTAATTAACTAAAAGAAACGATTGCAGTTCTACCCGTAGAAACACATACACTTGGTGTAGAAAAACATTGAATCCAAATGATTTATAGAACATTCCAGATGATATTATCCTTCAGGTAGAGTATAAAATGGAACAAAAATAGGATTCTAAACGAAATTCTGAATATTTTGGATGAAATAAATTCTTCTTGAAATTATTCTGCTCAAAACCATATATTTTTTTAAAATTTTGTGCAGTATATTCACAGGTTCGAGTCCCAGCTGGGTCAGCGTTGAGATTTATCTCCGCAAAATTCCCCACCCTGCCCACGGTCAGTAGGGGACACCGATGGGCTTGGAAAGGCCGCAGTCCGTCGGATGGGACGTTAAGCCGTGGCCCCGTGTGCGGGAGAGCCATACCCTGTGCTCGTTAAAGAACACGCTGGATGGCCTTGACGGGAGGCTATCATCTGTCTCCCAACAGCTGTTCCAGTGGGTACCCTCCCCCAACCTTCTCTGAGCCTTCGGGATCCATGTAACCTGGCCATTTAGCCCATGGTGTGCAAAAAAGTGCCGCTCAGAGGTAAAACAAACCAACCCAACCCTTGTGCAGCATATTTAAAAACTTTTAACGAAATCTAGGTTCGTAGCCATGAGGAAAATGTAACGAAAGTGATAAAAGTCACTCTAAATAAAGAGTGTCACTTTTAAGGAAGTGGATCTGTCACCATTTCTGTGATATGGAGTCTAATAATATCTGTTGTTCAGATCCTCCTGGCCATCAGATCCTCCTGTTTAATAATTTGTACCTTAAATAAAATATTATAAATGTCCTTGGTAAATTGATTATCATATATATACAGTCGTATCAGAATAATATCACTACCTGCGATAGTATATGCTTGGTAGGTGCTCATATTATTCTGATAAGACTGTGTATATACATTAAAGAGAAGAAGATATTCGTCTACACAAAGATGGACACAATATAGAAGTCCTATCAGGATTTTTTTGTTTTTCATGTAACATGAAAACGCATACAGTCGCTCAAAAAAATATTCGAACGCTATAGTTGATTGCAGAATTCAGAAAAAATATCTGGCAAAGATTTTTTTTTAGAAATTAGTGATCTGGCAACCTTCGTGTCACGTGATTACAGAATTCAGGAAAAATATCTGGAGCGTGTACAGCAACTGTACACGCTCCAGTTACCGTTCACAGGAAACTGGAGCGTGTGCAGTTACTGCACACGCTCCATATTTGCTGTGAGCGGTAACTGCACACGCTCAATATTTCCGTGAGTGAGCCCACACGATCTAGTATCAAAATAATATGACCACCTACAGTCGCTCAAAAAAGTATCCGAACACTATGGTTGATTACAAAATTCAGAAAAAAATATCTGACAACGATTTTTTTTAGAAATTAGTGATCTGGCAACCTTCGTGTCACGTGACACGAAGGTTGCCAGATCACTAATTTCTAAAAAAAAAATCGTTGCCAGATATTTTTCCTGAATTCTGCATTCAACCATGGTGTTCGGATATTTTTTTGAGCGACTGTACACGAAGAATCAACCATGCCATCCCAGGACTCAAACGCAGACCCCGACAGCTGCAGTATCATATAAATTCCTCCTTCAGTGGGGTATGCAGAACTCGTGAGAGACGTTTTCATAGCCCCAAATGGGGTGTTCATCTCGTTGTTTTTTTTTTGTAGCTGCAGTTCCTAGAAGATGCATCCAGAAACATCCGTTTAGATCGGTCAATACTCTCGTTAGTTAGCGCACAAAACGAAACTGCTCATACGGAATGACCAGAAATGGTCATCAACTCTTAAGAGGTCAACTGGACAATTAATTGGACTGAGAGGTAAACAAGTCGATGGCAGGTAACAAATAGACAGAAACAGATTTACATTTGTTGTTGGGCATAACTTATCACTCACATCCCGGGTTCTCTTCAGTTGATATTTTTGCTGTTAACTCCTTTTCTGCCCACGTTGAGAAATAGGGCGCCGACTGGCTTGAAAAAAGCTGATATTCACGAGTTGTTAGCTCGTGGCATGAGTGCAGCGCAGTCATACCCTGTGCACGTTAATGAACACGTGGATGGCCTTGATCAGTGGGGGGGGGGGGGGCTCATTTGGTAGCGCGCCGGGCTCGTAATCTGCAGTTCCCAGGCTCGAGTCCCAGCTGGGTCAGCGTTGAGACTTATCTCCGCAAAACTCCCCGCCCTGCCCACGGTTAGTAGGGGACACCGATGGGCTTGGAAAGACCGCCGTCCGTCGGATGGAACGTTAAGCCGTGGCCCCGTGTGCAGGAGAGCCATACCCTGTGCACGTTAAAGAACACACTGGATGGCCTTGACGGGAGGCTACCATCTGTCTCCCAACAGCTGTTCCAGTGGATCCCCTCCCACAACTTTCTCTTGAGCCTTCGGGGTTCCATGTGACCTGGCCATTTAGCCCATGGTGTGCAAAAAAGTGCCGCTCAGAGGTAAAACATCCCAACAACCCAACCCTTTATCAGTCTCCTAACAGTTGTTCACAGAATTCCCCTTTCCCTACTCTTCTCTGAGCTTCTGGGATCTTTGTGACTTGGCCACAATGCGTTCACAAAAGTGCCGCTCATACGTAAAAATGATGTTCACATAGTCCACTTGTTGTAGAGAATTGAATTGAAATGAACTCTACAAATGAATATTCCTACATAGAAAATTACTATGTAGACTCATTGAGTCACAAATTAAATAAGTATATATATATATTTTTTTTCACAAGAAATCAAACATATCAATGTCTTTTAGATATGAAATTAAAAGTTTGAAGAATTTTCTTTTCAGATTTTTATTTTCAGGTTCTAAAATAGTTTTAAAGGAAAAAATGTTAACATTATATTTTTTTAAACTGGAAAAGTATTTTTCTCTTTCTGTTTTATATTTTTTACAATGAAAGATTAAATGTTCAATAGTTTCATGTGGATTACATGTTGTACAATTAGGGGAATTTACTTTTTTTAGGTGAAATAAAAATGGTTTCGTTATTGCTGCGTTTACTTTTATTCTTAGTATAACAGTGTTCTCTTTTTTACTCAGTCCATAGTTTGTAAATGTTGTAATTTTATGTGAAATGTTATGTCTATGAGTATCCATAGCATTTAGATCATACCAGTTTTGTGTTTCTTCTAATAATTTTATTTTATTATTATTTTTAATTTTGTTTATAAATGTTAATGATTCAATAGTGTTATTAAGAGTCATTGCATCTTTTGCCAGTGTGTCAACTCTTTCGTTGTGTTCTATACACCCACTGAATATATAATTTATTATTATTTTCTATATGTTGTTTTGTTAAAATAAGAATATCATTTATTAAAACTTTAAAATTATTATCATTTGGATTTTGAAATATTGTGTCGATAGAAGATTTTGAGTCAGTAAAAATTACAATCTTTTCCCCCTTTAAAGTAAAGTGCCCAATGAATGGCTACTTTTATAGCAGTTAGTTCTGTTATAATTATTGGATTTAATTTATTTAGTTTAAATTGAAATTCATAATTTGTTATTGGACAATAATATGCTCCAGACGAATCGTTGTTTTCAGCATTCATTAAACAGTCCGTGTATATGTGTATAAAATCTTTGCATTTTTCTTCAATGTAAAATTCCGCCTTTTTTTAAATTTTCTTTGTCTATATATATATATATTTTTTTTTTTTTTAGATGTTATTCCTTTAACTTCAGTTTCCAAAATAGGAAAGCAAAATTTTAAAAAATGAGCTAAAATTTTTTTGTCACCATTAAGATTATTATGTATAAAAATAATAAAAAAATACCCTCTCAAGCAGCTGCTTGCCACAGAGGTCTGACAGGAGCCTGTCAGTTTATATGCCACAGTAGGAGATCTGAGAGGATGGCAGGACCTCAGCAGAAAAACGACACACACATCCATGCCTAATCCGGGGCTCGAAACCAGGTCTCTTAGATCAGTAGCCAAGCGTGCTAACCACTCGGCCATGGGACAGCTAGATATCTTCTAAATAAATAAATAAATAAATACCCCCTCAAGCAGCTGCTTGCCACAGAGGTCTGACAGGAGCCTGTCAGTTTATATGCCACAGAAGGAGATCTGAGAGGATGGCAAGACCTCAGCAGGAAAACGGCACACACATCCATGCCTAATCCGGGGCTCGAACCCAGGTCCCTTAGATCAGTAGCCAAGCGTGCTAACCACTCGGCCACGGGACGGCATTTATTATGTATAATATGTTTTAATTGTTCTTTATCATTAAAGAGATTTATTATATTATCATTAAAATTTTCCTTTATTTTATCAATGATTGGATGATCATTATTTTTCAATACTATTCCGAATAAAAGATTATGTAAAAGAAATTTTTTTTTTATTTCTAGTGGAGGTATGGATGTGTCTGCATAAATATTTAATTTATTTGTATTTTGTAATAAACCTAAACAGAATTAAAAAAATTTTTTTTTGTATATTTTCTAAAATTTTATAATTTCTTCTTGTTAAATGATATATCAGCTCAATTCCATAAGTAAATTTGAGTAGAATAATAGAATTGTATAATAGGAGTAAGTTTTTTTTATTACATCCCCATTTTGAGTTGCCAAGAAATCTTAGAAAATAATAAAGCTTGTTTGCTTTGTTTTTAGCTTCTATAACGAATTTATTCCAGTTCAATTTTGAGTCAAAATGAACTCCTAAGTATTTAAATTGATTGTTGTAGAGATGTGAGAGGATCGTTTCAATGCAATAAGTCATGAAGACTTCCAAAGGAGGATTGTTGCTTGGTTATTTCGAAGTGGCACTTTTTCACATTCACGACTTTGCATCAAAGTAATGTCGAATTAATGACGATAAATAACAGACAAGACATTTTCATTTCCCGTGTGGAATAGGCCCGCTTCAGTGGACAATAAACACACTTTTAAGAGGCTTCTCTCATAGATACAAGATTGGGTTTTACATCTGAGTGGCACTTTTATTTCACACCAAGGCCCGCTTCTGTGGACAATAAACACACTTTTAAGAGGCTTCTCTCATAGATACAAGATTGGGTTGTTTTACCTCTGAGTGGCACTTTTATTTCACACCAAGGCCCGCTTCAGTGGAAAATAAACACACTTTTAAGAGGCTTCTCTCATAGATACAAGATTGGGTTTTACCTCTGAGTGGCACTTTTATTTCACACCAAGGCCCGCTTCTGTGGACAATAAACACACTTTTAAGAGGCTTCTCTCATAGATACAAGATTGGGTTGTTTTACCTCTGAGTGGCACTTTTATTTCACACCAAGGCCCGCTTCAGTGGACAATAAACACACTTTTAGGAGGCTTCTCTCATAGATACAAGATTGGGTTGTTTTACCTCTGAGTGGCACTTTTATTTCACACCAAGGCCCGCTTCAGTGGACAATAAACACACTTTTAAGAGGCTTCTCTCATAGATACAAGATTGGGTTTTACCTCTGAGTGGCACTTTTATTTCACACCAAGGCCCGCTTCAGTGGACAATAAACACACTTTTAAGAGGCTTCTCTCATAGATACAAGATTGGGTTGTTTTACCTCTGAGTGGCACTTTTATTTCACACCAAGGCCCGCTTCAGTGGACAATAAACACACTTTTAAGAGGCTTCTCTCATAGATACAAGATTGGGTTGTTTTACCTCTGAGTGGCACTTTTATTTCACACCAAGGCCCGCTTCAGTGGACAATAAACACACTTTTAAGAGGCTTCTCTCATAGATACAAGATTGGGTTGTTTTACCTCTGAGTGGCACTTTTATTTCACACCAAGGCCCGCTTCAGTGGACAATAAACACACTTTTAAGAGGCTTCTCTCATAGATACAAGATTGGGTTTTACCTCTGAGTGGCACTTTTATTTCACACCAAGGCCCGCTTCAGTGGACAATAAACACACTTTTAAGAGGCTTCTCTCATAGATACAAGATTGGGTTTTACATCTGAGTGGCACTTTTATTTCACACCAAGGCCCGCTTCTGTGGACAATAAACACACTTTTAAGAGGCTTCTCTCATAGATACAAGATTGGGTTGTTTTACCTCTGAGTGGCACTTTTATTTCACACCAAGGCCCGCTTCTGTGGACAATAAACACACTTTTAAGAGGCTTCTCTCATAGATACAAGATTGGGTTGTTTTACCTCTGAGTGGCACTTTTATTTCACACCAAGGCCCGCTTCAGTGGACAATAAACACACTTTTAAGAGGCTTCTCTCATAGATACAAGATTGGGTTTTACCTCTGAGTGGCACTTTTATTTCACACCAAGGCCCGCTTCAGTGGACAATAAACACACTTTTAAGAGGCTTCTCTCATAGATACAAGATTGGGTTTTACCTCTGAGTGGCACTTTTATTTCACACCAAGGCCCGCTTCAGTGGACAATAAACACACTTTTAAGAGGCTTCTCTCATAGATACAAGATTGGGTTTTACATCTGAGTGGCACTTTTATTTCACACCAAGGCCCGCTTCTGTGGACAATAAACACACTTTTAAGAGGCTTCTCTCATAGATACAAGATTGGGTTGTTTTACCTCTGAGTGGCACTTTTATTTCACACCAAGGCCCGCTTCTGTGGACAATAAACACACTTTTAAGAGACTTCTCTCATAGATACAAGATTGGGTTGTTTTACCTCTGAGTGGCACTTTTATTTCACACCAAGGCCCGCTTCAGTGGACAATAAACACACTTTTAAGAGGCTTCTCTCATAGATACAAGATTGGGTTTTACCTCTGAGTGGCACTTTTATTTCACACCAAGGCCCGCTTCAGTGGACAATAAACACACTTTTAAGAGGCTTCTCTCATAGATACAAGATTGGGTTTTACATCTGAGTGGCACTTTTATTTCACACCAAGGCCGCTTCTGTGGACAATAAACACACTTTTAAGAGGCTTCTCTCATAGATACAAGATTGGGTTGTTTTACCTCTGAGTGGCACTTTTATTTCACACCAAGGCCCGCTTCTGTGGACAATAAACACACTTTTAAGAGGCTTCTCTCATAGATACAAGATTGGGTTGTTTTACCTCTGAGTGGCACTTTTATTTCACACCAAGGCCCGCTTCTGTGGACAATAAACACACTTTTAAGAGGCTTCTCTCATAGATACAAGATTGGGTTGTTTTACCTCTGAGTGGCACTTTTATTTCACACCATGGGCTAAATGGTCAGGTCACAAGGACCCCTAAGGGTTTAGAGAAGATCGAAGAAGAGGACCCAGTGGACAGCTGTTAGCAGACAGATGGTAACCTCCCGTCAAGGACATCCAGTGTGTTCTTTAACGTGCAGAAGGTATGGCTCTCCCGCACACGGGGCCACGGTTCAACATCCCATTAAAAGGACGGCGGTCCCATTTCTGCCCATCTGTGTTCCTTTTTTTTTACAGGATGGGAGCTAGAGGAGATAAATCTTAACTCTGACCTAGTTGGGACTCGAACCTGGAAACTGTATATTACGAGCCTGGCGCGCTACCGACTGAGCCACCCTGGTTCCTTCTATTCCTGGCATCCCGAAAGTCAATTCTAATTCATTCTAAAAACTCACATTGCACTACAAAAGACCTCATCAACATCTAAAGTGTCTTCTCGCCAAAATCTCGAGTCCCGATCTTTTTCCCGCAAAAAAAAAAACACGACTCATCGATGACGTTTAGACCCACAACTCTATTGATGCAAAGAGAGCTTCTTAGAGGAAACAAAAGAGCAGAAAAGAATATCAAAGAGCACGTCATGTGTGCTCATCAGATGAGCCGGTCATGACAGAAGAAGCAAAGAAGTCATCCATGTGGAACCTAGGAGCCATCTCATACGAAGGCAAAGATTTACAAAGGGGAGGGAAAGCCCAGATGAGAGAATTTTAATTCGTGATCACTGAGCGTGAACAATGCGCCGAGGAACACTGGGACACTCACCCATGATGCCACGTGACTGCATCGCCTCACCTTCCTCTCCGTACGTTTCATCCGTCGCCTGGCAACCGGCTCTGACTTCCGTCACCAGGGATGAGCTGCTCAAAGGCCTGGATCTGGCAATGCCCATCAGGCAGCCGTGAGCATTGGACCTCGTGGCCCAGATTTCGTCGCACGGGGCCAGGAAACGAAACTTCTTCGTCAGTCGGTTGCCGGACGGGCACGTGTGGAGGAGTAATCGTTGCTATGACGCCCGGCGATGGTGGAGAACACCGAGATCAGCGACTATGATGAAGTGGAAGGTTACCAAGAACGCCCGCTGCAATTCTGCAGAGTGAGTGATTTCTTCTCTGGTGGTGAATCGCGATTTCTTACAAGTTTCATTTTCCCCGTTGGATTATTGCTGCGCATTTCATGTATGTATACAATGCTCCTATTCATTCGAAGCATCGGTCGCTGGTTTCTGTGATGACGCCGTCTGTCGGATGGGATGTTAAGCCGTGGTCCCGTTACGAGGGAAAGCTATACCCTGTGCATGTTAAAGAACACGTTGGGTGGCCTTGACGGGATACTATCAGTCTCCCAAGAGCTGTCCAGTGGGCCCTCTTGCTCCAACCTTCTCTAAGCCCTCGGGATCCTTGTGACCTGGTCATTTAGTCTATTGTGCGCAAAAAAAGTGCCGTTAAGCAGTAACCCAACAATTCGCAAGAGTGTTGCACACAACAAGTCATTTGCAGGAGCAGAATAAATTCCCAAATTCTAACTTTCGTTCTAACACTGGGTGGGGGTGGCTCAGTTGGTAGCGCTCCTGGATCGTAATCTGTAGTTCCCAGGTTCGAGTCCCAGCTGCGTCAGCGTTGAGATTTATCTCCGCAAAATTCCCCGCCCTGCCCACGGTCAGTAGGGACACCGATGGGCTTGGAAAGGCCGCCGTCCGTCGGATGGGACGTTAAGCTGTGGCCCCGTGTGCGGGAGAGCCATACCCTGTGCACGTTAAAGAACACGCTGGATGGCCTTGACGGGAGGCTACCATCTGTCTCGCAACAGCTATTCCAGTGGGTCCCCTTCCCAAACCTTCTCTGAGCCTTCGGGGTCCATGTGACCTGGCCATTTAGCCCATGGTGTGCAAAAAAGTGTCGCTCAGAGGTAAAACAACCCAACACAATCTTCTAGACAATATGGAAGAGGAGGGGAGATGATGACGGACAGTGCCAACTTTCTGACACTGTCCGTACTTGTCACCCCTTCGGCGGGGGTGGCTCAGTCGGTAGCGCGCCAGGCTCGTAATCTGTAGTTCCCAGGTTCGAGTCCCAGTTGGGTCAGCGTTGAGATTTATCTCCGCAAAATCCCCGCCCTGCCCACGGTCAGTAGGGGACACCAATGGGCTTGGAAAGGCCGCCATCCGTCGGATGGGACGTTAAGCCGTGGCGCCGTGTGCGGGAGAGCAATACCCTGTGCACGTTAAAGAACACGTTGAATGGCCTTGACGGGAGGCTACCATCTGTCTAGCAACAGCTATTCCAGTGGGTCCCCTTCCCAAACCTTCTCTGAGCCTTCGGGGTCCATGTGACCTGGCCATTTAGCCCATGGTGTGCAAAAAAGTGCCGCTCAGAGGTAAAACAACCCAACGTTAAAGAACACGCTGGATGGCCTTGACGGGAGGCTACCATCTGTCTAGCAACAGCTATTCCAGTGGGTCCCCTTCCCAAACCTTCTCTGAGCCTTCGGGGTCCATGTGACCTGGCCATTTAGCCCATGGTGTGCAAAAAAGTGCCGCTCAGAGGTAAAACAACCCAACCCAACGTTCTAACACTCGAGACTCCCCCTTTATATTTCTGAATCAAATATTTTCCAGTTTTGGTATGACAAATAACATAAAATTCAGGCACTGACCTCTAAATTTGAGCCTAGCTTTAGTTTCATTCGCATTTACAGTCAGCTCGGTAGCTTATAGCTATTTATTCCCGCATCTCCCATCATCCATTTCGTTCATTCCTCCATCAATCTGTCATCCGATTAAAACAAGAAGTCAAAAACAGTCAAAACAAGTGATGCTAAAATTCGAAACCTCTTCGCAGTCGCTCCCTTCCCATTCCCCTGTTTTTCCTCCTCGAAACGAAAAACCTTATCATAAAACTGCTAAGGATTTTTGAGATGAAAAGAAATGCAACAGCTGATGAGTGTTTTTCGCGCTGATCGACATTATGATTTTGGAGATGAAACATTTTCTTTTAAACGAGTATTTCTAAAACTTTGCTTCAACTCGTCTGCTCGTTTCGACTTCATTCGGGTTGTTTCTATTTCCGAACAGTCCACGTATTTCAGAGGCGGGGGTGGCTCAGTCGGTAGCGCGCCAGGCTCGTAATCTGTAGTTCCCAGGTTCGAGTCCCAGCTGGGTCAGCGTTGAGATTTATATCCGAAAAATTCCCCGCCTGTCCACTGTCAGTAGGGGACACCGATGAGCTTGGAAAGACCGCCGTCCGTCGGATGGGACGTTAAGCCGTGACCCCGTGTGCGGGAGAGCCATACCCTGTGCACGTTAAAGAACACTGTGGATGGCCTTAACGGGAGGCTACCATCTGTCTCCCAACAGCTGTTCCAGTGGGTTCCCTCCCCCAACCTTCTCTGAGCCTTCGGGGTCCATGTGACCTGGCCATTTAGCCCATGGTGTGCAAAAAAGGGCCGCTCAGAGGTAAAACAACCCAACCCTGTTTCCCCAACTAATCCCCGTTCTGCCCTCGGTGATAAACGGACATTGTCAGGCTTCGAAAGGCCGCCGTCCGTCAATTAGGACGTTAAGCCTTAGCCCATGCGAATGTTAAGAAACGTACTGGATGACAATGACACGAGGTTTTCAGTTGTCCAATGGATACCCTTTCTCAACCTTTTCCGAGTCCTTGTGACCTGGCAATTTAGTGAATTATATGCAGAAAAAGTCCCACTTCGAAATAACCAAGCAACAATCCTCCTTTGGAAGTCTTCATGTCTTATTGCATCGAAAGGCTCCTCTCACATCTCTACAACAAGTGGACTATGTGAACATCATATTTTTTAACTGAAGAAGGTACTTCCCTACAAAAAGGACAGAGATAACTAGAAGCTGATCTGGCAACCTCGTGACACGAGGGTTGCCAGATCACTAATTTCTAAAAAAATCGTTGCGAGATATTTTTTCTGAATTCTGTAATCAACCGTAGTGTTCGGATACTTTTTTGAGCGACTGTAGGTGGTCATATTATTTTGATACTAGATCGTGTGGACTCACTCACGGAAATATTGAGCGTGTGCAGTTACCGTACACAGCAAACTGGAGCGTGTGCAGTAACTGCACACGCTCCAGTTTGCTGTGAACGGTAACTGGAGCGTGTACAGTTGCTGCACACGCTCCAGATATTTTTCCTGAATTCTGTAATCACGTGACACGAAGGTTGCCAGATCACTAATTTCTAAAAAAAAATCGTTGCCAGATATTTTTTCTGAATTCTGTAATCAACTATGGTATTCGGATACTTTTTTGAGTGATTGTACATCCCGGGTGCCACAGTAGGAAGATCCCTTGTGCAGAAGAGCCAATCACGAGAGACTTTTCATCTGCACCTGAGAGAGTCTCGTGAATCTCCTTCTTCAACTGCATCTCGATCCTTGAGATCATTTCGTCTGCTCATAAAGCTTATCGTGCAGAAAAAACACTTCGCATCCCGTGGGCGGGAAAAAGCATGAAAACGAAAGAATCGGTTTCTTAAGAGATGAAGGCATAAAAAAAATAACATTTTAAAATTTGCAGCTTTTTTTTTTATATAATCTAGTATACGTTTTAGAAAGTTTACTTCTCCGATCAAGAATTTCTCCTAAATCAGAACAACAGCAAGGCCCGTCTCCAGGATTTAGTTCCACTGGGGGGGAGGGGGAGGGGTCTAAGAATAAAATTTTATAGTTGTTTCTTTAAATAACATTTTTAATTCACTTAAATTTTAGTGTCGGACATATATACTATGGGCTAAAATAAAATTATAAAATGAAACTGTTTTGGAATGCATCTGCTTTGAAAATGCAATTATTTTTCGGGAAAGGACCCCTCTACGAAAATTTTTACTCTATATTTTAAAAAATCCCTCACCCCCAAATAAAGAAGAGTAAAAAATATTAAAAACTATTGCGGAATATATCGAGTTTCTATCCATATGTAAACATAGCAGCTTTTTTTTTTTGCATTCAGTAATCATTCAGTAATTTTCACTTGCATTCAGTAATCTACAATTCCCAGTTCTGAGTCGCACCTGAAACAGATTTCAGATTTATCTCCGATAAACCTCCCACCGTGCCCTCGGTCAGTGAGGGATACCGATGACCTTGAAAAGGCCACCGTCCGTCGAATGGGATGTTAAGCCATGGTTCCACGTGAGGGAGTTGGGTTGTTTTACCTCTGAGCGGCACTTTTTTGCACACCATGGGCTAAATGGCCAGGTAACATGGACCCCGAAGGCTCAGAGAAGGTTGGGGGAGGGGACCCACTGGAACAGCTGTTGGGAGACAGATGGTAGCCTCCCGTCAAGGCCATCCAGCGTGTTCTTTAACGTTGGGTTGTTTTACCTCTGAGCGGCACTTTTTTGCACACCATGGGCTAAATGGCCAGGTCACATGGACCCCGAAGGCTCATAGAAGGTTGGAGGAGGGGACCCACTGGAATAGCTGTTTGGAGACAGATGGTAGCCTCCCGTCAAGGCCATCCAGCGTGTTCTTTAACGTGCACAGGGTACGACTCTCCCGCACACGGGGCCACGGCTTAACGTCCCATCCGACGGACGGCGGCCTTTCCAAGCCCATCGGTGTCCCCTACTGACCGTGAGCAGGGCGGGGAATTTTGAGGAGATAAATCTCAACGCTGACCCAGCTGGGACTCGAACGTGGGAACTACAGATTACGAGCCTGGAGCGCTACCGACTGAGCCACCCCATTTGTTTAAGAGATAAACGTGCTACAATGAACCGTGATGTGATGTAACAACTTGATGCTCGCATGAACTACAGCTCAGGGGTAGAACAACACAATCCAAAATTATTATACTATATATATATCTAGAGAAAAAAGCACAATACCAACTGTTTTTTTTATTGTAAAAATGGCGCGCTACCGACTGAGATACCCCCGCCCCTCACGTGAGGGAGAACATACCATGTGCATGTTGAAGAACACGCTTGGATGTTCTTGAAAGGAGGCTACCGTCTTTTTCCAAACAGCTGTTACAGTGCACTCCATTGAGGAATCCCATCCCATCGAAAGAAATCCATTTCCCATCGAAAGCTTCTGATGAAGGGAGAATCATACGCTGCAAAAAACTGACCCCCATGCTTTCTTCCCCCCCCCTCTTAAAAAAAGGAGAAATGTGAAAACGATTGTTCCGCTATATTTCCTGAATGCTAATGCAGAAAGTAACAAGTAATGCCTTAAATGAAAGCTTGTGATGCTTGGAATGTCATAGGCTAATAATGACCCCCTTCCATGCTTTCTTCCCCTCTAAAAACGAGAAATGTGAAAGTCGTTTTACTATATCTTCCGAAAGCGAGGACCTACAGTCGCTCAAAAAAGTATCCGAACACTATGGTTGATTACAGAATTGAGAAAATTACCTGGAAACGATTTTTTTAGAAATCAGTGATCTGGCAACCTTCGTGTCACGTGATTGCAGAATTCAGGAAAAATATCTGGAGCGTGTACAGCAACTATACACGCTCCAGTTACCGTTCACGGCAAACTGGAGCGTGTGCAGTTACTGCACACGCTCCAGTTTGCTGTGTACGGTAACTGCACACGCTCAATATTTCCGTGAGTGAGCCTACACGATCTAGTATCAAAATAATATGACCACCTACAGTCGCTCAAAAAACGTATCCGAACACCATGGTTGATTACAGAATTCAGAAAATTACCTGGCAACGATTTTTTTAGAAATTAGTGATCTGGCAACCTTCTTTTTTGAGCGACTGTACAGTTAGGAGTTAGGTGTCAAATAAAAGCTCATATAATGACTGTCGTAACCTATTTCTAAATTTATCTCCATTATTCTCCTCCCCCCCCCGATAAAAGAAAGGGGGGATTTTCGCGGGGATCGGTCGACCTTAAGGAGTTATGTCTCAAATTAAAACTTGTGATCTCTCAAAGCAACTCAATCACGACTCCCAAAGAGAGGGCCAGGCTCGTAATCTGTAGTTTCCAGGTTCGAGTCCCAGCTGGGTCAGCGTTGAGATTTATCTCCGCAAAATTCCCCGCCCTGCCCACGGTTAGTAGGGGACACCGATGGGCTTGGAAAGGCCGCCGTCCGTCGGATGGGACGTTAAGCCGTGGCCCCGTGTGCGGGAGAGCCATATCCTGTGCACGTTAAAGAACACGCTGGATGGCCTTGACGCGAGGCTACCATCTGTCTCCCAACAGCTGTTCCAGTGGGTCCCCTCCCCGAACCTTCTCTGAGCCTTCGGGGTCCTTGTGACCCGGCCATTTAACCCATGGTGTGCACAAAAGTGCCGCTCAGAGGTAAAACAACCCAACCCAAAAGAGAGGGAAGAATGTGGTTGATGTTTATGAGTCATAAAACAAATGAAAGTTTTTGGAGGTGGGTGGTTTTAATGACAAAGGCAAAACTAAAATATTTAAAAAATGCCTCTAAAAAGTAGAAAACAAAGCTGAAGCATGCGCCCTCAATCTAGCTGAGTACGTAAATCGGCTGCCAATCTTCCTTGGAAGTGAATACGAATTCAGTGATTGATTGCACCTTCGATATGCTTTATTTTCTACTTTTTAGGGCACATCTAGAATGACAGGTATTTTTGAAAATTTTATACTTATTTATATTTTTTTCTATATATAAAGTTTCCTATTTTACCTATATATTGTCCATCTATTTACCCATATATGAATCCACCTGTTTTTTTTCCCATATATCGTCTCCGTTTTTAATCCCCCTTCCCCCCACCTGAACATCAAGTCCCCTTTTCTCCCTCCCTTCCCAAATATTAAGAATTGCTACTCCCGATTTCGCTTTATTACAGAGCAGAATAAGGTCGAACCTGAGGCACAAACTTTCAATCTGGCTCTTTGCTTTAATAAACGACACAGTTTGTAAACGCTAAGATTAATAACATTGGTTAAAAAATTAAGAATTACCGATGAAAATCATTTTCATCTCAGCAAAAAGACTAGTACAAGAAACACCCCGTGCTTTAATCCAAGGCGTGAACCCAGGTCCTTTTGTTCCGTAGTAGTTGGGGCGGGGGTGGCTCAGTCGGCAGCGCGCCAGACTGAGCCACCACCGCCCCAACTACTACGGGAAAACATACCATGTGCATACATGGTATGTTCATGGTATGAATATACCATGTATAGCCCAGCTGGGACTCAGTCAGCTCAGGTCGAGTCCCAGCTGGGTTAGCGTTAAGATTTATCTCCGCAAAACTCACCGCCCTGCCCACGGTCAGTAGGGGACACCGATATGTTTGGAAAGGCCGCCGTTCGTCGGATGGAACGTTAAGCCGTGGCGCCGGGTACGGGAGAGTCGTACTCTGCGTACGTTAAAGAACACGTTGGATGGCCTTGACGGGAGGCTTTTGGGTTGTTTGGGTTGTTTTACCTCTGAGCGGCACTTTTTTTTGCACACCATAGGCTAAATGGCCAGGTCACATGGACCCCGAAGGCTCAGAGAAGGTTGGGGGAGGGGACCCACTGGAACAGCTTTTGGAAGACAGATGGTAGCTTCCCGTCAAGGCCATCCAGCGTGTTCTTTAACGTGCAAAACAGGGTATGGCTCTCCCGCATACGGAGCCACGGCTTAACGTACCATCCGACGGACGGTGGCCTTTCCAAGCCCATCGGTGTCCCCTACTGACCGTGGGCAGGGCGAGGAATTTTGCGGAACCCAGCTGGGACTCGAACCTGGGAACTACAGATTACGAGCCTGACGTGGTACCGACTGAGCCACCCCCGCCTCGTGACGGGAGGTTACCATCTGTCTCCCAACGGCTATTCCAGTGGGTCCCCTCCCCCAACCTTCTCTGAGCCTTCGGGATCTTTGTGACCTGGCCATTTAGCCCATGGTGTGCATAATTGTTCCGCAGTCAAGCGCATTAACCACTTGGCCGTCGGTACGGCGTCAGTCAGTGTGCTTGCAAAAAATCATTTTAATATTTTGTGAACAATAACCATATTCAGGGATCATGTTAATACTTTCCTGTGCAATTCATTTCATTGGGATTACGTTCATCAAATCTAAACCGGAACCATTTTCCAGGCCAGTGAGCAAACGATAGCATCTTTTCCCTCCAGAAGACGATGCATTAGGCAAGAAGAGCAAAGCCCGTCTGTCCTTACCTTAACCCGTCCTTGATAACTGCCAACTCCAATAAAAGGATTTTCTTTCTTCTCTTATGAGGGGCGGGGGTGGCTCAGTCGGTAGCGCGCCAGGCTCGTAATCTGTAGTTCCCAGGTTCGAGTCCCAGCTGGGTCAGCGTTGAGATTTATCTCCGCAAAATTCCCCACCCTGCCCACGGTCAGTAGGGGACACCGATGGGCTTCGAAAGGCCGCCGTCCGTCGGATGGGACGTTAAGCCGTGGCCCCGTGTGCGGGAGAGCCATACCCTGTGCACGTTAAAGAACACGCTGGATGGCCTTGACGGGAGGCTACCATCTGTCTCCCAACAGCTGTTCCAGTGGGTCCCCTCCCCAAACCTTCTCTGAGCCTTCGGGGTCCTTGTGACCTGGCCATTTAGCCCATGGTGTGCAAAAAAGTATCGCTCAGAGGTAAAACAACCCAACGTTAAAGAACACGCTGGATGGCCTTGACGGGAGGCTACCATCTGTCTCCCAACAGCTGTTCCAGTGGGTCCCCTCCCCAAACCTTCTCTGAGCCTTCGGGGTCCATGTGACCTGGCCATTTAGCCCATGGTGTGCAAAAAAGTGCCGCTCAGAGGTAAAACAACTGAACCCTCTCTTATGAGGTTGAAGCATTTGGCTCCAGTGAGAACAAGAATGCATCTTAAATGGTGGATTTCGGAGTGGGACATTGGGAACCTTGTCAACAAAATGTGTAAACCATAAGATTTTCTAATGATGCAGTTTAGAAAAAGGGCCGAGTCTTCTGGTGGTTTCTCATAAAAAAAACATTCATGAAGTTGTGTGTGAACCTTCTGAGGTGTGGGGAAGAGTGGCTCGGTCGGTGCCAAAAACGCAATCTGTAGTTCCCAGGTTCGATTCCCAGCTGGGCCAGCGGGTTGAGATTTATCTCCGCAAAAAATCCCCGCTCTTCCCTCGGTCAGTAGGGGACGCCGATGGCCTTGGAAAAGCCGCCGTCCATCAAATTAAGCCGTGGTCCGTGTGCGGGAAAATCCATGCTTTATGCACGTTAAAGAACATTCTGGATGGTCTTGACCGGAGGCTATCATATGTCTCTCAACAGCTGTCAAGTAAGTTTCCAAAATTTTCTCTGTTCTCTCGGGGTCCTTGTGACGTGACCATTGAGTCCATTGTGTACAAAAGAAGGGCCGCTCAGAGGTAAAACTATCCAATCCTTATCCCTGAGCGGCACGTGTTTTGCACACAATGAGCTAAATGGCCAGGGCACAAGGACCCCGAGGGCTCAGAGAAGAGGAGAGGGAACAACTATTGGGAGACAGATGGGAGCGTCCCGTGAAGGTGTTCTTTAACGTGTACAGTCGCTGAAAAAAGTATCCGAACACCATGGTTGATTACAGAATTCAGAAAAAATATCTGGCAACGATTTTTTTAGAAATTAGTGATTTGGCAACCTTCGTGTCACGTGACACGAAGGTTGCCAGATCACTAATTTCAAAGGATAATTTCAAGGATACTTTTTTTGAGCGACTATAAGTGGTCATATTATTTTGATACTAGATCGTGTGGGCTCACTCACGGAAATATTGAACGTGTGCAGTTACCGTTCACAGCAAACTGCAGCGTGTGCAGTAACTGCACACGCTCCAGTTTGCTGTGAACGGTAACTGGAGCGTGTACAGTTGCTGTACACGCTGCAGATATTTTTCCTGAATTCTGTAATCACGTGACATGAAGGTTGCCAGATCACTAATTTCTAAAAAAAAAAAATCGCTGCCAGATATTTTTTCTGAATTCTGTAATCAACCGTAGTGTTCGGATACTGCACATTCCTGCACATGGGGCCATACATATATTCACGAGAAACTGGCCTTTTAGAAGTCAGAGTCGCTAACTATTATACCAGTTAGGAAAGAAACTCTTTTGGAATAATTTTATTTTTTAGACAATACATTCGGACTTAGACATAATTAAGAATAGAATACAAAAGACAATAAACAAATTAGAAAAATATTGCAATAACTGGAACTTGAAAATATCAACTGAAAAAACAGCTATGATCTATTTTCATAGAAAAATAAAATTATCAAATGAATTTGAAATAAAATTAAACAATAAAAACATAAAAATTGTAGACAATCTAAAATTCCTAGGACTGTACAAGTATTCAAAATTATCATGGAATAACTCCATAAGAAATGCAAAAGAAAAAGCTAATAAACTATATAATTATTTGAGATACCTAGGTAACTCTAAATGGGGATGCTCCCAAAAAAACTTAATTCTGATATACAATTCAGTCATATTACCAAAATGCACATGTGGCATAGAACTACTCAATAACCTACCAAAAACAAAATTAAAAAGCTTAGAAACTATACAAACAAAAATACTAGAGTACTGCCTAGGACTTCTACAAAACACAAATAACATGAATATTTATGCAGAAACAGCAATCCCTCCTATACAAATTAAAGAAAAAACAATATTTACTATCAAACCTAATATTTCAAATAATAATACTGAAAAATAAAAATCATCCAATTAAAGACAAAATAATAAACAACTTCCCAGACATCACATTAAATAACTTCCAGGATAAACAAAAAGTAACAGAAATAATGAACAAAAATAAAAATGCCAGTGGAGACTTTTTAACCAACTTTCCAATTTGGATATCCACCCATCCAATATTATCTAAGAATATTCCAGGAATTCCTTCAAAAAAATTCCTCAGATAAATCAACCCTTAAAATTCTATCAGAAACCCGCAGAGAACATAACTACAAAAACTACATAAAAATTTATACTGATGGATCTCAGAATTTTGAAAAAACAATAACATCTGGGGCATTTTACTCTCCAAAAAACAACTTTGAATATCAATTTAAATTTGATCATCGTACTCCTGTACACATTGCTGAATTGACAACTATCATACTAGAAATATATACTGGGCTCTCCAATTCTCCAACAAAAATATTGTAATCTTGACTGATAGCAAGGGGGCGGGGGTGGCTCAGTCGGTAGCGCGCTAGGCTCGTAATCTATAGTTCCCAGGTTCGAGTCCCAACTGGGTCAGCGTTGAGATTTATCTCCGCAAAACTCCCCGCCCTGCCCACGGTCAGTAGGGGACACCGATGGGCTTGGAAAGGCCGCCGTCCGTCGTATGGGACGTTAAGCCGTGGTCCCGTGTGCGGGAGAGCCATACCCTGTGCACGTTAAAGAACACGCTGGATGGCCTTGACGGGAGGCTACCATCTGTCTCCCAACAGCTGTTCCAGTGGGTCCCCTCCCCCAACCATCTCTGAGCCTTCGGGGTCCATGTGACCTGGTAATTTAGCCCATGGTGTGAAAAAAAGTGCCGCTCAGAGGTAAAACAACAACAAAACCTAATATTTTCATAAATGACACTAACGCATTAATATATACAACAACACAACATATTACATATACAATGGATACCCTCACACATTAATCTAAAATACAATGACATTGCAGACACTTTAGCAAAAAATGCAAAAAACCTGAACCATTCTATGAACTCTCCATATCATTTTCTACTACATAAAAACTTGAAAAAAACACATGAACAGTACGCTTCAAAATTGGTGTTCCACATATGCAAGTCACACACACAGAGATACTTAATTTCACATAAAATTAATAAATTCGACAATTATGGATTACATAAACAGGAAATTAGCATAATATTAAGAATCAAAGCCAACTTAACACTAACAAAAGCCATGCTCTTTGAAATGAATAAAACAAATTCACCAAATTGTCTAAAATGTAATGAGCCACAAACAATAGAACACATCATTTTTCAATGCAAAAATTTACAGACGAAAGAAATAAATACTTCCAAAAACTCAGAAAACATAAAACTAATCAATTTAACTTTCAATCAATCCTTGAACCAAAAAAAAGCACTTAAACTCACATACTAGAACCTACTAATTAATAGACTGTTAGACTGTTTAAATTCCTTATAAAAATGAAAAAAATTAATATAAATATTAATATAAAAAAATGAAATGAAAACTATCAGAAGTGCCTGAATGAGTCTTCGGGGAAACGAGAATTGTTCTTGAAGGAATATTCAATTATTCACGTGTGGGTTGGGTTGTTTTACCTCTGAGCGGCACTTTTTTGCACACCATGGGCTAAATGGCCAGGTCACATGGACCCCGAAGGCTCAGAGAAGGTTGGGGGAGGGGACCCACTGGAACAGCTGTTGGGAGACAGATGGTAGCTTCCCGTCAAGGCCATCCAGCGTGTTCTTTAACGTTGGGTTGTTTTACCTCTGAGCGACACTTTTTTGCAAACCATGAGCTAAATGGCCAGGTCACATGGACTCCGAAGGCTCAGAGAAGGTTGAGGGAGGGGACCCACTGGAACAGCTGTTGGGAGACAGATGGTAGCCTCCCGTCAAGGCCATCCAGCGTGTTCTTTAACGTTGGGTTGTTTTACCTCTGAGCGGCACTTTTTTGCATACCATGGGCTAAATGGCCAGGTCACATGGACCCCGAAGGCTCAGAGAAGGTTGGGGGAGGGGACCCACTGGAACAGCTATTGGGAGACAGATGGTAGACTCCCGTCAAGGCCATCCAGCGTGTTCTTTAACGTTGGGTTGTTTTACCTCTGAGCGACACTTTTTTGCACACCATGAGCTAAATGGCCAGGTCACATGGACTCCGAAGGCTCAGAGAAGGTTGGGGGAGGGGACCCACTGGAACAGCTGTTGGGAGACAGATGGTAGTCTCCCATCAAGGCCATCCAGCGTATTCTTTAACGTGCACAGGGTATGTCTCTCCCGCACACGGGGCCACGGCTTAACGTCCCATCCGACGGACGGCGGCCTTTCCAAGCCCATCGATGTCCCCTACTGACCGTGGGCAGGGCGGGGAAAAATCTCAACGCTGACCCAGCTGGGACTCGAACCTGGGAACTACAGATTACGAGCCTGGCGCGCTACCGACTGAGCCACCCCCGCCCCCGGTGCCTGGAGGAATTCTAAATTAAAGATCTCAGAAATTTTGTCAAATTTTGGATGCGATGTGTCCTTTGAGACTGAAGGTCAAATTTTAATATACCTGTGTTGGAGAGCTAAAAAGTTGGTGAATTTCAGGCGGTAGAACTCAGGAACGCGAGGAATTTTCAGATCCAATCAAGATGAAATAGGGATCGGAGAGACGGTGTAAAAATCAAGAGGTGCCGAGGGCTTTGAAGTCAAAAACTGTAAAATGAAGATTGAATTTCAAGACTTTTAAATCCTTCTGCAAAAAGATTTCTCTTTACGATTCTATAATTGAGATAATCATATTTCATTCGAATTGTTTTTCCTGACTAATTCGGACTTGAACAGCAAATAACCACAAACGTTTTATATTAAGACTGTGTTATATAGTTTGTTAATTTTCATTGATCTTAAGAGAGCGTTTAATTATTTTTTTTAGTTAATATTAATTAGATAAATGGAATAACTTTAATTAGATTCAGGCCCAGATATAAACAAAAATATGGGGGGGGGGGAAATGCAAGATTGACGGCGTCGCGGTATTAAACTTTTCCTGCTTAGCTACTTGATTAAAGGGAGCTGGGTTCGAGTCCTCTGTAAAGCATGAATGTGTCTGTATTGTCTTTCTGTTGTGATTCTTGCCTTCCCAACAAGTCTTTTCTATGGCGTTTGAACTGACAGGCTCCTCTCATACCTCAGCTGAGCAGAGGATATTTATTTTTAATGGTCCTTAGAGAATTTTTTGAAAAATACAAATAATAAATAAATACCCCCTCAAGCAGCTGCTTGCCACAGAGGTCTGACAGGAGCCTGTCAGTTTATATGCCACAGTAGGAGATCTGAGAGGATGGCAGGACCTCAGCAGAAAAACGCGTATGATATATATGTATAGGTTTAATATTTTTTGGCCTTCTTTCCAATTGCTAGCATCCTTAAAATCCGATAACATGATCCCCCTCCCCCCCCCCCCCCACTAGATCCGGTGTTGGTAATATCTTAACTTTATTAGCTTAGCTTTATTACGAATTATTCTTATTACTGATTTATCGAAAAGTTAGAGCAAGTAAACAGCAAGGTTCAAATTAATAAATATATATTATAAAATTAATAAATATATATATTAAATTAATAAATAGAGGGGGAAGTGATTTGATTCTTCAGAGAAAAATCGTCTTTTTAACCATTCATCCATTCCTGATAAACTTAGACGACGGAAAGTGTTTTGGCCAAATAATATCTTTTCTTCTTCAGAAGAGAATTAAAAGTCTTGGAACATATTTACCAAAGACGTTAACAGAGAGAGAAGTTTTATGAACTTATTTTAATGGTTAAGCAAACGAAAAGTTTTCAGATAATAATGATAGACAATGACAATATATTCGATGTGTAAGAACCATGTTTCACAAAGAGATCAAAAGTTGGGTTGTTTTACCTCTGAGCGGCACTTTTTTGCACACCATGGGCTAAATGGCCAGGTCACATGGACCCCGAAGGCTCAGAGAAGGTTGGGGGAGGGGACCCACTGGAACAGCTGTTGGGAGACAGATGGTAGCCTCCCGTCAAGGCCATTCAGCGTGTTCTTTAACGTGCACAGGGTATGGCTCTCCCGCACACGGGGCCACGGCTTAACGTCCCATCCGAAGGACGGCGGCCTTTCCAAGCCCATCGGTGTCCCCTACTGACCGTGGGCAGGGCGGGGAATTTTGCGGAGATAAATCTCAACGCTGACCCAGCTGGGACTCGAACCTGGGAACTACAGATTACGAGCCTGGCGCGCTACCGACTGAGCCACCCCCGCCCCCAAGATCATAAGGACACTCAAACCTTCAAAAAAGAAAGAGAGAAAGAGAAAAAAATAAGAAGAAAAAAAAAGAAAGAAAAAAAAAGAGATAAAAAAAACAACTCAAAGAGAATGCATTTTTATTATAAAAATTGGAGAGATTAAGATCTCAGGTGGTATAGAGCAAGCCTAGGCAAAACTTTTAACCTGAAGTGCAACATAGGTAACTGAAATGAAATAATAGAATATCCATAGAAATATATATAACCAATAACATACGTATAAAAAAAACGAACAAAACAACCTAAAGTGAAACATAAACATTTTTTATTAAAATTAAATATTTTAATGATAATTCACCGAAGTTGGATTTCTTGTCCTCTACACATCCTTTTTCTATTTTACAAATTTCATTTCATTTAATTGTCATCACCAGCGCGCGCCTCTTCGCTTGGCCTGGCCTGATTTAGAATAATACAAAGAGGGGCAGATTGACCACTTAGGGCCCCGGCTACTGAGAGGCCCCCGGATAATTCTACGAAATTGTTTTCATAATTGTAGCGGTCATTTCAACTACACACCTTAGGGCCCCTTAACGTTATTTCGTTTAGGGCCCCTCTGGACCACTAAATAAGCTACTGAATCCAAACTTAGTGAACAGCCACTAGGAAAAATATTATTCTTAAAGAGCCGCAGTAAATATCTCTACTTGTAAAAATACCTTGATGAGTCCAGTAAGGGTTGGGTTGTTTTACCTCTGAGCGGCACTTTTATTGCACACAATGGGCTAAATGGCCAGGTCACATGGACCCCGAAGGCTCAGAGAAGGTTGGGGGAGGGGACCCACTGGAACAACTGTTGGGAGACAGATGGTAGCCCCCCGTCAAGGCCATCCAGCGTGTTCTTTAACGTGCACAGGGTATGGCTCTCCCACACACGGGGCCACGGCTTAACGTCCCATCCGACGGACGGCGGCCTTTCCAAGCCCATCGGTGTCAACTACTAGTCCAGTATATTCCCAGTTATCCAGCACCTATGGAAATTAAGGGATGCCGCAGAAATGTAGGTTCTGGTTGCTTGTCACTTAGAAATACTCTATAAATTACAGTGGACCCCCGATATAACGCGCATGTCGGGCGGGAAACAACACCCGCGTTATAAAGTGAACCGCGTTATACCGAGCGGCGCGGTGGCGACACAATAAATTTCACACTGTAAGCTTTTCTTTTACTCATCATGCATACAATAATTAAACACTATTCAAAATACATGCAGGAACTCAATACATACACAATTACTCAATACGCAGTAACAATAAAATGCGATACTCACTAACGCCGCACGGACCTGTATAAACATGTTTGAACTTATCGCGAACATCGCCCGCGCTATAACCGAGTGCGCGGTATAGCGAGCAGCGCAATAACGAAGGTCCACTGTACTTAAACTATTGTATCCTTTGAATAATTTTTTAATAGACTGCTAATCGTTTCCATGCCAGTGAAAGTATAACCCATAAGATCTACAGAATTATAAACATATGTAAATATTAAAAATAAAGAAAAAAATTACATCACATAAAGAACTTCTGAGCCTATGTTTCTTTATTATTGTTATCTGTTCTTAAAATTAAACTCCACTGCAAAATTGGTTGTTAAAAACAGTTAGTTCTAAACTAAAAGTGACTCTTAAAGTTTGGACAACTGGAGCGTGTGCAGTTACTACACACGCTCCAGTTTGCTGTGAACGGTAACTGCACACGCTCAATATTTCCGTGAGTCAGCCCACACGATCTAGTATCAAAATAATATGACCACCTACAGTCGCTCAAAAGAGTATCCGAACACTACGGTTGATTACAGAATTCATAAAAAATATCTGGCAACGATTTTTTTTAGAAATTAGTGATCTGGCAACCTTCGTGTCACGTGACACGAAGGTTGCCAGATCACTAATTTCTAAAAAAAAATCGTTGCCAGATATTTTTCCTGAATTCTGCATTCAACCATGGTGTTCGGATATTTTTTTGAGCGACTCTACACGAAGAATCAACCATGCCATCCCAGGACTCAAACGCAGATCCCGACAGCTGCAGTATCACATAAGTTCCTCCTTCAGTGGGGTATGCAGAATTCGATGAGAGACGTTTTCATAGCCCCAAATAGGGTGTTCATCTCGTTTTTTCGTTTTTTTTTTTTGTAGCTGCAGTTCCTAGAAGATGCATCCAGAAACATCCGTTTAGATCGGTCAATACTCTCGTTAGTTATCGCAAAAAACGAAACTGCTTTTCTTTCTGCTGAAGTCTCGCCTTTCCTCACAGATTCTTCTCTACGGCAAATTGAATTAAAAGGCTCCGGTCAGACTTCCTGGCAAGAGGTTCCTTGACGGGATTACATATTTCTTTTAATTTTAAAGATTATATGATTTCTAATTCACATAACAGAGATGTGTAAGAATATTTGAAATAATGAGTTGAAAAAAGAACTTAATATATTCGAAAATGAAACGTGTATAGACCCACCTTTATATACAAACGCACCCCTTGTATAGATAGATAAAACTATAGTTATAGTATAATAATGGGAATAAAATAAAACATATATATCAGTGGTTCTCAACCTTTTATGCTTCACGTAGCCCCTGGAAATGTGTATGCAACTGGCGTACCCCTTGTATAGATAGATAAAACTATAGTTATAGTATAACAATGGGAATAAAATAAAACATATATATCAGTGGTTCTCAACCTTTTATGCTTCACGTACCCCCTGGAAATGTGTATCTAACTGGCGCACCCCTTGTATAGATAGATAAAACTATAGTTATAGTATAACAATGGGAACAAAATAAAACATATATATCAGTGGTTCTCAACCTTTTATGCTTCACGAACCCCCTGGAAATGTGTATCTAACTGTTGTACCCCTTGTATAGCTAGATAAAACTATAGTTATAGTATAACAATGGGAATAAAATAAAACATATATATCAGTGGTTCTCAACCTTTTATGCTTCACGTACCCCCTGGAAATGTGTATGTAACTGGCGTACCCCTTGTATAGATAGATAAAACTATAATTATAGTATAACAATGGGAATAAAATAAAACATATATATCAGTGGTTCTCAACCTTTTATGCTTCACGTACCCCCTGGAAATGTGTATGTAACTGGCGTACCCCTTGTACAGATAGATAAAACTATAGTTATAGTATAACAATGGGAATAAAATAAAACATATATATCTGTGGTTCTCAACCTTTTATGCTTCACGTACCCCCTGGAAATGTGTATGTAACTGGCGTACCCCTTGTACAGATAGATAAAACTATAGTTATAGTATAACAATGGGAATAAAATAAAACATATATATCAGTGGTTCTCAACCTTTTATGCTTCACGTACCCCCTGGAAATGTGTATGTAACTGGCGTACCCCTTGGATAGATAGATAAAACTATAGTTATAGTATAACAATGGGAATAAAATAAAACATATATATCTGTGGTTCTAAATCTTTTATGCTTCACGTACCCCCTGGAAATGTGTATCTAACTGACGTACCCCTTGTACAGATAGATAAAACTATAGTTATAGTATAACAATGGGAATAAAATAAAACATATATATCAGTGGTTCTCAACCTTTTATGCTTCACGTACCCCCTGGAAATGTGTATGTAACTGGCGTACCCCTTGTATAGATAGATAAAACTATAGTTATAGTATAACAATGGGAATAAAATAAAACATATATATCTGTGGTTCTCAACCTTTTATGCTTCACGTACCCCCTGGAAATGTGTATGTAACTGGCGTACCCCTTGTATAGATAGATAAAACTATAGTTATAGTATAACAATGGGAATAAAATAAAACATATATATCTGTGGTTCTCAACCTTTTATGCTTCACGTACCCCCTGGAAATGTGTATGTAACTGGCGCACCCCTTGTATAGATAGATAAAACTATAGTTATAGTATAACAATGGGAATAAAATAAAACATATATATCAGTGGTTCTCAACCTTTTATGCTTCACTTACCCCCTGGAAATGTGTATGTAACTGGCGTACCCCTTGGATAGATAGATAAAACTATAGTTATAGTATAACAATGGGAATAAAATAAAACATATATATCTGTGGTTCTCAACCTTTTATGCTTCACGTACCCCCTGGAAATGTGTATCTAACTGGCGTACCCCTTGGATAGATAGATAAAACTATAGTTATAGTATAACAATGGGAATAAAATAAAACATATATATCAGTGGTTCTCAACCTTTTATGCTTCACGTACCCCCTGGAAATGTGTATCTAACTGGCGCACCCCTTGTATAGATAGATAAAACTATAGTTATAGTATAACAATGGGAATAAAATAAAACATATATATCATTGGTTCTCAACCTTTTATGCCTCACGCACCCCCTGGAAATGTGTATGTAACTGGCGTACCCCTTGTATAGATAGATAAAACTATAGTTATAGTATAACAATGGGAATAAAATAAAACATGTATATCAGTGGTTCTCAACCTTTTATGCTTCAGGTACCCCCTGGAAATGTGTATGTAACTGGCGTACCCCTTGTACAGATAGATAAAACTATAGTTATAGTATAACAATGGGAATAAAATAAAACATATATATCAGTGGTTCTCAACCTTTTATGCTTCACGTACCCCCTGGAAATGTGTATCTAACTGGCGTAACCCTTGTATAGATAGATAAAACTATAGTTATAGTATAACAATGGGAATAAAATAAAACATATATATCTGTGGTTCTCAACCTTTTATGCTTCACGTACCCCCTGGAAATGTGTATCTAACTGGCGTACCCCTTGTATAGATAGATAAAACTATAGTTATAGTATAACAATGGGAATAAAATAAAACATATATATCAGTGGTTCTCAACCTTTTATGCTTCACGTACCCCCTGGAAATGTGTATGTAACTGGCGTACCCCTTGTATAGATAGATAAAACTATAGTTATAGTATAACAATGGGAATAAAATAAAACATGTATATCAGTGGTTCTCAACCTTTTATGCTTCAGGTACCCCCTGGAAATGTGTATGTAACTGGCGTACCCCTTGTACAGATAGATAAAACTATAGTTATAGTATAACAATGGGAATAAAATAAAACATATATATCAGTGGTTCTCAACCTTTTATGCTTCACGTACCCCCTGGAAATGTGTATCTAACTGGCATAACCCTTGTATAGATAGATAAAACTATAGTTATAGTATAACAATGGGAATAAAATAAAACATATATATCTGTGGTTCTCAACCTTTTATGCTTCACGTACCCCCTGGAAATGTGTATCTAACTGGCGTACCCCTTGTATAGATAGATAAAACTATAGTTATAGTATAACAATGGGAATAAAATAAAACATATATATCAGTGGTTGTCAACCTTTTATGCTTCACGTACCCCCTGGAAATGTGTATCTAACTGGCGTACCCCTTGTATAGATAGATAAAAGTATAGTTATAATATAACAATGGGAATAAAATAAAACATAAATATGTAACATATATCTAGCGACTTTTGAGCTCTCACGGCGTACCCCAAACATTTTTCCCCCTTACCCCACGTTGAGAACC
Organism: Ryuthela nishihirai; assembly: GCA_038380435.1. Taxonomy (NCBI): domain Eukaryota; kingdom Metazoa; phylum Arthropoda; class Arachnida; order Araneae; family Heptathelidae; genus Ryuthela; species Ryuthela nishihirai. The sequence continues at coordinate 30,247,459 of JAWZYU010000026.1, forward strand.
CCTACTCTAGATAAGGAGCATCTAAAGAAGCTATCTTAATGGCTTTTGTAGCATCGTAGTAGCATTTTACATCTAAGGGGTGCCTTCCCCCACTAGGTCCCGCCCTTGAGAATACTAGTAAGAATAATGGAAGGGGGGGGAAACTAAAAATGCACACTTTACAACGCATTTTTCAAGAAATGTTTTATGAGACTTCTAAAATGGAGGGAATAATATTATAAAAAAAAATACCCCCTTCAAGCAGCTGACCTCAATGAAAAATCTAGTATCTTGCTCCTGTTGTTAGCATTGGCAAATACGGTATACGATAATAGATGATTTATGGGTTGATCATAGTGTCCACCTTAAGTTCGATGCTATGACATCACGGGCTATGACATAACGGGACGGTGGTGGCTCAGCGATAGTGCACCAGGCTCGTAATCTGCATTCCCAGATTCGAGTTTCGCCTGGTTAACGTTGAGATTTATCTCCGCAAAACTCCTCGCCCTGGCTTCGATTAATAGGGGATAACGATTGGCTTGAAAAGGCAGCCTTTCGTCCGATGGGGGTTAAGACGTGGCCCCGTGTGTGGGAGAGCCGTACCCTGTGTATGTTAAAGAACACGCTGGATGGCCTTGACGGGAACAATATCATCTGTCTCTTAACAGCTGATTGGGTCCGTTCCCCTAACCTCTTCTGAGCCCCCCGGTTTCTTATTACCATTCCCATTGTGTGCAGAAGTAAGACAACCCAACCACGGTTGTAGCGTCTCTACACACTCTGCCCACCCTAGATTTTGGAACTTCGCCCGTCACTGCTTCGAATAGAAAGAACCCCACCTTGCGTTTGCCGCATTAAAATTAGCGCTATCCCGATTGCAAGAGCTCATCACAAACGAAACCGCTTCACTCAAGATCAGAAGAGATAACGGGTCATTAGCGCAGCCTAGTCATCTCTGTTGTTGAGCAAAGAACAAATGGAAGTCATTGGAGGAGCAATGAGTTAGCTGACCCATTAAGTTCGGCTGAACGTGAAGGAATCTTAGAATCGCGGGATCGTAATAACGAGGTAATCTGATCATCTCAAGTACAGATTTTAATCTTGTAATGTTCACTACAACAGATCGCTGAATGAAAAGATTAAGTCGATTTTTATACCTAGTTAGGTTTATAAAGCTGCCGAGTGTCGGTTAGTGGTCTAAAACTGCAGATCAGATAACCTGGATTCAGATAACAAATATAAGTACCGGATACATTGCGGTCTTACATTGGCTTGTAAGTAATTGTAAGGCTTAATTAATCTACGATTATTTACTGCCTGGATACTTTATAATTCTGTCTGACTTAACCCTTTCAGGACCATAAGGTTTCTAAGAGTAAATATTAGTATGTAACTGTTTATTTTAGTTTGTTTAGACGTAAAATAAATAAAAATCATAAGAAAAATACATAACAATGTGTAGTTTTTTTGGAATTTTATGGGAAATATTTTTCCCAATGGACTATAAAGGTAACACAAATTATAGTTAGGCTTATTATGCAATGTCTTTTATTTATTGGTTTATTAGAACAAAATGTTAACTAAAATAATACAAAATTATGAAATAAAATTACTATACAAAATGATGTGCTAATTATGATATTCTGCGAAGCAATTTCTTTTGGTAGTGAGGCAAAGATGGACATTGCACATAGTACATATATTATGCGTCCTGATTGGTCCGGTTTTTGTTTTCTAAACGTTCCCGTTTACGTAATTGCGTTCGGCATACGTTCTATTTTGACATTCTGTATAAAAAATGCAGATAAGGTTATAATTAAATACGACAATGGGAAAAAATGTTTCCCTTAGTCGTGAAAGGGTTAAACTAGATGCCTTGGTAAGCTTTCCACCTGTTCTCGTTTGTGAAGAAGAGTTACCTAGTTGGCAACAGACATCTTCATGTTCCCTTTTAAGTAACAATCCGCCATTTCCTCCTATTTACAGATGTACCTTTTCAGAGCCGAGCTGTCGGTAGCGCGCCAGGCTCTTAATCTGTAGATCCTAGGTTCGAGTTCCCGCTGGGTCAGCGTTGAGATTTATTTCCGCAAAATTCTCCGTCCTACCCACGGTCAGTAGAGGACACCGATGGGCTTGGAAAGGCCGCCGTCCGTAGAATGAGACGTTAAGTCGTGGCTCCATGTGCGGGAGAGCAATACCCTGGTGCACGCTAAAGAACACGCTGGATGGCCTTGACGGGACAGCTGTTCCAGTGGGTCCCCTTCCTCAACTTTCTGAGCCTTCAGGGTCCCATGTGATCTGGCCGTTTAGCCCATGGTGTGCAAAAAGTGCCGCTCGGAGGTAAAAGAACCCAACCTGTTCAGAGGTGAAAAATGTTGGTAAATAGAGGGTGCTACGAAATTTCGGATAATAACGGCCGTTAAAAGATAAATTTTGATATATCAGTGATATATCGTAGATCTCGGAAATGATGAATTTTGGTTGCGATGTATCCTTTGAGGTCAAAGATCAAATATAGATTTACAAGTGCTAGAGGGTTAAAAATTGGTGCCTGGAGGAATTCTAAATTAAAGATCTCAGTAATTTTGTCAAATTTTGGATGCGATGTGTCCTTTGAGATTGAAGGTCAAATTTTAATATACCTGTGTTGGAGAGCTAAAAAGTTGGTGAATTTCAGACGGTAGAACTCAGGAACGCGAGGAATTTTCAGATCCAATCAAGATGAAATAGGGATCGGAGAGACGGTGTAAAAATCAAGAGGTGCCGAGGGCATCTCTTTGATTTCTAGTGCAGTATAAAACTCAGATTATATCTACGATCTGAAATTTCCACACACTCCACCAAAGTTTATATTTTTTTACAGATAAAAATCATCAGCTTTTCACTCAATTGGAACATTTTTTCCACCACATGTTATCTTTCTCTCTCTCTGATTTAAAGCAACCAAGCTTCCTCTTCTTCGGCTTTAGGGGAAGGAAGATAAAAATTCTCTTCCTTAACCGATACTTGAAAGAGCATTAAGGGCCGTTTCGTCCTTCTTCTGTATTCATAATAAGATGTTAAACGCCTTGTCCTATTCTCTTCGAAATGGCTCAAATGATAAAAGTCACCCTCGGGTTTATAACAAAACTGTTCAAAATGTATTCAGGTGGCATAGAAAGGGATTACACAGTTGTAAGGGAAAACTCAATGTGCTCTAATTGCTTCAAAATAATAGTCGACAGTGCCGGCTCGTGATTCCTAAACTGATGGGACCAGTTATACCATAGAACAGGGGTTCTCAAAGTGGGGTACGCGGTGAAATTTTTTGGGGGTATGCCGTGAGAGCTCAAAAGTAATTAGATCTAGTAACAAAGTCGCTAAGTTGGCATTATTATACTATAACTATTTCCAGGGGGGGTACGTGAACCATGAAAGGTATTTATAACAACACATTTCCAGGGGGTACGTGAACCATGAAAGGTATTTATAACAACACATTTCCAGGGGGGTACGTGAACCATGAAAGGTATTTATAACAACACATTTCCAGGGGGTACGTGAACCATGAAAGGTATTTATAACAACACATTTCCAGAGGGGTACGTGAACCATGAAAGGTATTTATAACAACACATTTCCAGGGGGTATGTGAACCATGAAAGGTATTTATAACAACACATTTCCAGGGGGGTACGTGAACCATGAAAGGTATTTATAACAACATATTTCCAGGGGGGTACGTGAACCATGAAAGGTATTTATAACCACACATTTCCAGGGGGGTACGTGAACCATGAAAGGTATTTATAACAACACATTTCCAGGGGGGTACGTGAACCATGAAAGGTATTTATAACAACACATTTCCAGGGGGTACGTGAACCATGAAAGGTATTTATAACAACACATTTCCAGAGGGGTACGTGAACCATGAAAGGTATTTATAACAACACATTTCCAGGGGGGTATGTGAACCATGAAAGGTATTTATAACAACACATTTCCAGGGGGGTACGTGAACCATGAAAGGTGTTTATAACAACATATTTCCAGGGGAGACGTGAACAATGAAAGGTATTTATAACAACACATTTCCAGGGGGGTACGTGAACCATGAAAGGTATTTATAACAACACATTTCCAGGGGGTACGTGAACCATGAAAGGTATTTATAACAACACATTTCCAGGGGGTACGTGAACCATGAAAGGTATTTATAACAACACATTTCCAGGGGGTACGAGAACCATGAAAGATATTTATAACAACACATTTCCAGGGGGGTACGTGAACCATGAAAGGTATTTATAACAACACATTTCCAGGGGGTACGTGAACCATGAAAGGTATTTATAACAACACATTTCCAGGGGGTACGTGAACCATGAAAGGTATTTATAACAACACATTTCCAGGGGGGTACGTGAACCATGAAAGGTATTTATAACAACACATTTCCAGGGGGTACGTGAACCATGAAAGGTATTTATAACAACACATTTCCAGGGGGTACGTGAACCATGAAAGGTATTTATAACAACACATTTCCAGGGGGTACGTGAACCATGAAAGGTATTTATAACAACACATTTCCAGGGGGGTACGTGAACCATGAATGGTTGAGAACCACTACCATAGGGTGAAACCAACCCGGAGGGATAGTTGTTGATAATGCCAGGAACGTACCCAGGACGAGGGGGGTAGGGGTGGAGCGAAGGACTATGGTTCGGGGGAGGGGGGGGATTCAAAAATTTCCCAACTCGAAAATCGAATTTTGCCAACTGAGCAAATAATGTCTCTGTCACGTTTCTATCCTAGATTTTCGCTCCGTGGGGTTAAGGCAATTTTCACAACTCTCCTGCATTTTGCCATTTGACTTCCAATTTTGCCAACTAGCCATAATTTCACAGAAATAATCCCAATATTTACATCTCGTCTGAATTGTAGCAAGTCAGTGTGAATTTTCCCTTGATTTGGTCAACTCTCCTTAATTTCACAAAACCAATCCCAATCTTTGCATCTCTCCTAAATTTGCCAAGTCACTTCAGAATTTTGAAAATCTCCAAGATTTTACCATGTTTTCTCGATTTTAGTCAACTATCCTGAATTTCACAAACCCAATCCCAATTATCACAACTCGCCCGTATTTTCCAAGTGGATTCGAATTTTGCTAACTGCCCTACATTCTGTTAAGTTTCCTCAATTTATCCAACACTCCTTCATTTCACAAAACAAATTCCAATTTTCACAAATCGCCCGTATTTTGCCAAGTGGATTTTGCCATCTCGCCACAATTTTACAGAAAAAAAGATTGCAATTTTTACATCTCACCTGAATTTTGTCAACTCTCCACGATTTTGCCAAGTCACTCCGAATTTTGCCAACTGCCCCTAGATTTAGTCAAGTCACTCCAAATTTTGCAACTCCCCAAGATTTTACTAAGTCACTCCGAATTTTGCCAACTCCCTAAGATTTTGCCAACTGCTCTAAATTTTGACGTCTCTCCATTTTCCAAACTGCCCGAGATTTGCCAAGTTGCCTCGATTTTGACAACTCCCCTTAATTTTACAGAAAAAAAAATTTCAAATTTTCCCAACTCACCTAGATTTTACGAAGTCGCTTCGAATTTTGCCAACTCCGAGTTACCCCCATAGCTACGTCCCTGGAGGGGGGACAGGGAGGTTCGGACCCCCACCCAGAAAATCCGGTCGTTTTATACAAAATCTGAAACTTGTCTACATTCTTTGAAATCCAAAACAACTGTCTTTGTTTTATTTTAGCTCCATATTTTGTGTCTGAAACTAAAAGTAGATTAAAAAAAACTATAAAATCTTATTCCGTATAGAATATTGTTTAACCTTTCCTGTTCGGTGTAATATTTTAGTAATTTGGAAACTACTCATCTTATTGTCAGACCCCCACGAAACTAAATTCTCTGAGCCCTCCCCTACCGAAACTAAATTAAATTTTCGAACCCTCCCACCAAAAATATTTAAAAAAAATTCAAACCCTCCTCGTAATTGAATACTCGAAATTAAATCCTGGGTACGTCCCTCGGTAATGCTCCAGATTGATTTTCATTTTCTCTGGTTCTATTCTCCCGAACTGTTCGAAATCCCCCTACAATAGAAGAAAAACTACAGGGAGGAATTCTAGAATTCTTCAAATAGTGTCTAAAGGGGCGGTAAAATATCTGGAACCGTCGCTGCTCGGGTGGCAAAAAGTAAATTCTCTTGCAGTGGGAAAGGGGTAAGTTCTCTTCGGGAGGCAGAGAGTAAGTTCTCTTGGGGGTGGCAAAAAGAAAGTTCTCTTGGGGGTGGAAAAAAAATAAGTTCATCTCGGGGTGACAAAAAGGAAGTTCTCTTAGTCTTGTTGTGGAAAAAAGGATGTTCTATTGGAGTGGGAAAAAGAACGTTCTCTTCGAAGTGAGGGGCGGGGGGTGGCTCAGTCGGTAGCGCGCCAGGCTCGTAATCTGCAGTTCCCAGGTTCGAGTCCCAGCTGGGTCAGCGTTGAGATTTATCTCCGCAAAATTCCCCGCGCTACCCACGGTCAGTAGGGGATACCGATGGGCTTGGAAAGGCCGCCGTCCGTCGGATGGGACGTTAAGCGTGGCGCCGTGTGCGGGAGAGACATACCCTGTGCACGTTAAAGAACACGCTGGATGGCCTTGACGGGGGGCTACCATCAGCTGTCCCCAACAGCTGTTCCAATGGGTCCCCTCCCCCAACCTTCTCTGAGCCTTCAGGGTCCATGTGACCTGGCCATTTAGCCCATGGTGTGCAAAAAAGTGCCGCTCAGAGGTAAAACAACCCAACCCAAATCTCCGAAGTGACAAAAGTAAGTTCTTTTGCAGTGGAAAAATAGTAAGTTCTCTTCGAATGGCAAAAAGGAATAGGGTTGGGTTGGGTTGTTTTACCTCTGAGCGGCACTTTTTTGCACTATGGCACTTTTTTGCACATGGGCTAAATGGCCAGGTCACATGGGCCCCGAAGGCTCAGAGAAGGTTGGGGGAGGGTCCCACTGGAACAGCTGTTGGGAGACAGATGGTAGCCTCCCGTCAAGGCCATCCAGCGTGTTCTTTAACGTGCACAGGGTATGGCTCTCCCGCACACGGGGCCACGGCTTAACGTCCCATCCGACGGACGGCGGCCTTTCCAAGCCCATCGGTGTCCCCTACTGACCATGGGCAGGGCGGGGAATTTTTGCGGAGAGGAAAAAGTAAGTTTCTTGGAGTGGAAATAGGAAATTCTCTTGGGGTGGCAAAATGTGTTGGGACGGCGCTGTCCGCAGCTTACTAGTAAAGGAACCGTATCAATTGATGGCATCGATATCAAAGATATTATTGACTCTCATGCAACACGCTATCCATGGCATCTAAGTATCGTATACATGAGATGATCTTTTTTGATAATCCGAGTTTTCTTCAAGCAAAAAAAAATTAACGACGTACGTGCCTTGCTGTTCAATTCATCTCTCCCACGTGTTTGCTCTTCTTCATCATCTCATCCCGTGTCATGGAGTACATCCCAATTCGTGATCTTTTTCTTAGGGAGAGGATTAAGCTTCCCTCCCCCCTACCTTTCCTTTGTCGGAGCAAGGCGGTCTCTTTGAGAAACAGAATGACCCCCAAGGGTCATATTGGTCTTTCGTTTCGCAGTTCTCACGGAATCATTCTTTGGATTGGAGACGGATGGATGCTCTTTTGGGATTATTTGCATTCCATAAACAATTCGCGAATGTCGATTATTGTCAACATTCACGCCAATACCTTTGGGGATATGCAATGATATACAGTGGACCCCCGATATAACGCGCATGTCGGGCGGGAAACAACACCCACGTTATAAGGTGAACCGCGTTATACCGAGCGGCGCGGTGGCGACACAATAAATTTCACACTGTAAGCTTTTCTTTTACTCATCATGCATACAATAATTAAACACTATTCAAAATACATGCAGGAACTCAATACATACACAATTACTCAATACGCAGTAACAATAAAATGCGATACTCACTAACGCCGCACCGACCTGTATAAACATGTTTGAACTTATCGCGAACATCGCCCGCGCTATAACCGAGTACGCGGTATAGCGAGCAGCGCTATAACGAAGGTCCACTGTATATGTAAATATGCAGTATTAAGTGCAATATAATTGACAATTTACTGTATACAATAATTCATTGAAATCGGGTTTAGTATTTTCTGTTAAGGAACAATTTCTACAAGTTCTTCTATTTAGCCGGCTGCATTTACGTCGTGGATTTGATAACAAATTTATAATGTGTACAGTCGCTCAAAAAAATATCCGAACACTATGATTGATTACAGAATTCAGAAAAAATATCTGGCAACGATTTTTTAAGAAATTAGTGAACCTTCGTGTACTGTACACTGCCACTGGGACTGGGGACTATGCAGGCCAGTGAAGCAAGGAACATTCGTTGGCATGTTCCTGGAACCATTCGGTGACGACACGTGCTTTGTGAACGGGTGCATTATCACGCTGAACGTGTCCATCCGAGTGAAGATAAACTATAAATGAAGGGATGAACGTTGGTCAGCAACAATGTTAAAAGATGCCATGACATTCAGATGTCCTTCAATGGGTATCAGGAGGCATGATGTGTGCCAAGAAAGACTAGAAAAGATGGCTCCATGGCCTCATATTGTTTGCGCCAATTTCGATCCTCCCATCAGCATGGGGCGGGGGTGGCTCAGTCAGTAGCGCGCCAGGCTCGTAATCTGCAGTTACCAGGTTCGAGTCACAGCTGGGTCAGCGTTGAGATTTATCTCCGCAAAGTTCCCCGCCCTGGCCACGGTCAGTAGGGGACACCGATGGGCTTGGAAAGGCCGCCATCCATCGGATGGGGCGTTAAGCCGTGGTCCGTGTGCGGGAGAGCCATACCCTGTACACGTTGAAGAACACGCTGGATGGCCTTGACGGGAGGCTACCATCTGTCTCCCAACAGCTGTTTCAGTGGGTCCCCTCCCAAAACCTTCTCTGAGCCTTCGGGGTCCCTGTGACCTGGCCATTTAGCCCATGGTGTGCAAAAAAAGTGCCGTTCAGAGGTAAAACAACCCAACGTTAAAGAACACGCTGGATGGCCTTGACGGGAAGCTACCATCTGTCTCCCAACAGCTCTTCCAGCGGGTCCCCTCCTCCAATCTTCTCTGAGCCTTTGGGGTCCATGTGACCTGGCCATTTAGCCCATGGTGTGCAAAAAAGTGCCGTTCAGAGGTAAAACAACCCAACGTTAAAGAACACGCTGGATGGCCTTGACGGGAAGCTACCATCTGTCTCCCAACAGCTATTCCAGTGGGTCCCCTCCCCCAACCTTCTCTGAGCCTTCGGGTTCCTTGTGATCTGGCCATTTAGCCCATGGTGTGCAAAAAAGTGCCGCTCAGAGGTAAAACAACCCAACCCATCAGCATAATGCAAAAGGAATCTTGATTCGTGTTGAGTAATGGAAACAGGCTACCTTTTTTTTCATTACTCAACAGTCCAGTCAGTGTCAATACTCCTGCACCCACTGAAGTTGGGACGTGCTTTTGTGTTCTTCATTAACAACATTGACACTCGAAATAGTCGGCGGCTGTTGTATTCTGTATCCATTCGCGACAGGGTACGTGGCGCATTCAGAGATGACTTTCTGCACATCAAGATTTAATTCTGCTGTGATTTGACGGATTGCGGCCCATCTGTCGCTTGCACGATTCTCGCCAGTCTCCTTTTGGCTCCTCTGACCCACAAGCTGTTTTCGTTCAGAGGATCGCCCATCACTGGTAGTTTTTTGCTTTGCGTACTTCTCGGTAAACCCTAGAAACGGGGGGCGGGGGTGGCTCAGTCGGTAGCGCGCCAGGCTCGTAATCTGTAGTTCCCAGGTTCGAGTCCCAGCTGGGTCAGCGTTGAGATTTATCTCCGCAAAATTCCCCGCCCTGCCCACGGTCAGTAGGGGACACCGATGGGCTTGGAAATGCCGCCGTTCGTCGGATGGGACGTTAAGCCGTGGCCCCGTGTGCGGGAGAGCCATACCCTGTGCACGTTAAAGAACACGCTGGATGGCCTTGACGGGAGGCTACCATCTGTCTCCCAACAGCTATTCCAGTGGGTCCCCTCCCCCAACCTTCTCTGAGCCTTCGGGGTCCATGTGACCTGGCCATTTAGCCCATGGTGTGCAAAAAAGTGCCGCTCAGAGGTAAAACAACCCAACCCAACCCTAGAAACGGTTGTGCGTGAAAATCCCAGGAGGACGGTCGTTTGGGTGATGCTAGAACTGGCACGCCTAGTACAGTCGCTCAAAAAAGTATCCGAATACTATGGTTGATTATAGAATTCAGAAAAAATATCTGGCAATGATTTTTTTTTTTAGAAATTAATGATCTGGCAACCTTCGTGTCACGTGACAAGAAGGTTGGCAGATCACTGATTTCTAAAAAAAAATCGTTGCCAGATATTTTTTCTGAATTCTGTAATCAACCATAGTGTTCGGATACTTTTTTGAGCGACTGTAGGTGGTCATATTATTTTGATACTAGATCGTGTGGGCTCACTCACGGAAATATTGACGTGTGCAGTTACCGTTCACAGCAAACTGGAGCGTGTGCAGTAACTGCACACGCTCCAGTTTGCTGTGAACGGTAACTGGAGCGTGTACAGTTGCTGTACACGCTGCAGATATTTTTTCTGAATTCTGTAATCACGTGACACGAAGGTTGCCAGATCACTGATTTCTAAAAAAAATCGTTGCCAGATATTTTTTCTGAATTCTGTAATCAACCATAGTGTTCGGATACTTTTTTGAGCGACTGTAGGTGGTCATATTATTTTGATACTAGATCGTGTGGGCTCACTCACGGAAATATTGAGCGTGTGCAGTTACCGTTCACAGCAAACTGGAGCGTGTGCAGTAACTGTACACGCTCCAGATATTTTTCCTGAATTCTGTAATCACGTGACACGAAGGTTGCCAGATCACTAATTTCTAAAAAAATCGTTGCCAGATATTTTTTTCTGAATTCTGTACCCAACCATAGTGTTCGGATACTTTTTTGAGCGACTGTAGGTGGTCATATTATTTTGATACTAGATCGTGTGGACTCACGGAAATATTGAGCGTGTGCAGTTACCGTTCGCAGCAAACGAGCGTGTGCAGTAACTGCACACGCTCCAGTTTGCTGTGAACGGTAACTAGAGCGTGTACAGTTGCTGTACACGCTCCAGATATTTTTCCTGAATTCTGTAATCATGTGACACGAAGGTTGCCAGAACACTAATTTCTAAAAAAAATCGTTGCCAGATATTTTTTCTGAATTCTGTAATCAACCATAGTGTTCGGATACTTTTTTGAGCGACTGTACCAACTATCGTGCCACGTTCGAAGTCGCTCAGGTCGATCGTGTTGGCCATTCTGAAGCGCAATCAAACTGAAACTGATTCGCGAAGAGCTGGACTTTATCGCGGTCAGGTGACATATGACGTGTTGGAATGAACCATTTATGTGATGAGGGGTGGTGTACGTAATAAACTGGCATCTCAGTTTATCACCGCAAACTCCCTTCTGTGCCCTCGGTCAGTAGGGGACACCGATGAGCTTGAAAGACCTGCCGTCCGTCGGATGGGACGTTAAACTGTATTCCAGTGTACGAGAGAGCCATACTATGTTCACGTTAAAGAAATCGCTGGATGGCCTTGACGGGAGGCTACTATCTATCTCTTAACAGCTGTCAATTGAGTCTGCTCCTCCCCAGGCTTCTCTGAGCCCTGGGGGTCCTTGTGACCTGGCCATTTAGCCATTGTGTGCAAAAAAAAACTGCCGCTTAGAAGTATAAAAAACTATTTATGAAACTATTTATAAACTATTTATCTATTTATAAAAATTCAATTTTTTTTCTCTTTTTGAAATATGTTGACAGTTTGGTCAAATTATTACAGATTAAACTTTCATTTTTGTGTTGCCTTTTGAGTTCATAACAAATTTTTATAATTGGTTGAGGAACTCCTTTAAAACCAGGAAACATGCGATGTACTGCAGCACCGAGACCTGTGCGATTAAATAGCGACAGCATTTGCACCATCTTCCCGCGGCAATTTAATGCTGAATTGCTCAACCGTGACCGCGACGTGGACGCCACTCGCGCTCGTGTGAAACATTTGTATGCGAATGGCAGCAGGAAGTATGCTTTGCTCACCATGTTAGGATGTCAACCACTTTTCTCCACTTCAGCATATAATTCGGAGAAAATTGGGCTTATCATCCGATTAAGTCCATTTATCCAAGATTCTTTTCCACTACTAACCCATCTTGCTTCTTTAGCAGATGTTCGTCTTTATTGTGAACGACATTCAAAGGATTGTGAACTTTTCCTGATAGTTTCAGTGAGAGTGAATGCACATTTCTGGCATCTTCACACAGAAATGTGAACACGTGACATGCAGTTTGATGTTTTTTAGCCCGCATCTAATCTCTGAAAGAATAAATTAAATTCCAACTGTACTATTAGAAATGGTTGAACATATTACAGGAAACGCATATAGGATGATTTTTTTTTTAAGCTGAACTATAAAGAAAACACAGATATGTTTTTTGACCTGTCAATATTTATTTATTTTGATATAAATTACAATTAAAACAACTTAAGAGCATAAGTTTATCCAGATTTTTGTAATGCTTAAAATATCAAAACAGCAGCTAAATTTGGTATCAAACTGGCAAATTTGTCCGGTGTTGTTCAGGCCAGTGGCGCACCCGGGGGGGGGGGGGGGGGGGGGGGGGGGGGCAAGAAGCCCTGGCACACCCCAAAGAAAAAAAAAGGAAAAAAAAACACTAGAAAATTTTCCAAAAATCTTTTCAAAATTAAAATTCCTTTTTTTATATTTATGTTGTGTCGTGTCTTTTGTTTCCATAAAATAAAAATAAATACCCCGTCAAGCAGCTGCTTGCCACAGAGGTCTGACAGGAGCCTGTCAGTTTATATGCCATAGTAGAAGGTCAGAGGATTGCAGGCCCTCTGCAGAAAAATGACACAAACAGCCATGCCTTACCCGGGGCTCGAACTCAGGTCCCTTAGATCAATAGCCAAACGGACTAACCACTCAGCCATGGGACGATACTACTTATGAATTAGCGGTCACATAAGGTGGGAATACCCTATAGCTCTCGGGATCACGGCCGCTGTGAACACAAGGCGAACGAATCGGGCGGACCGAGCGCTACTTCGTTTGCCCGAGCCGGGCCAGAGGGCCTCTCGGCTCCCCTCAAGATTAAATCCTGAGTGCGCCACTGGTCAGGCCTTAATAAAATGAGTAGCAAGCTTCCAGGCGTATTCCGAACGAGAGCACTGACACTCGTTTACGTCAGAGGTGACGTCACGATGGCGAAAGTTCCTCGTAATTCTGCATGCACTAGACCGATCGGGCCCGAATTAGATGTGGTAGTCCCATTTGCCTCTGGCTGCGTATAGTTTAAGGATCGGGTCGGATCTGCGGAGGGTCGGATTCATTTCGACTCAAGTGTCAGAATTGTGTGGGAGCGCTGCAGGTGCCTATCTGCACAACCAGAATATATTCATGATTTTAAGATGACAGGATATCCTATATCTGTATCTTAGATATCTGATGGATATATTCTGGATATTATGGTTGTATGAGTACCTTATGAATGGAGTAATACATTATTTGTTGTCAGGCCGAGTGGTTAGCGCGTTTGGCTACTGATCTAAGGAACCTGGGTTCGAGCCCCGGGTAAGGCATGGCTGTTTGTGTCGTTTTTCTGCTGAAGACCTGCAAAGGCCGGGGTTGAGGTGCGCCTATAGGGCGTATTCCTTGCCCCCGGCTCTAGATAGTCATGGCTTTTCTTAAACCAGGTAGTGCTGTCAGGCGGAACCGGGAATTGCCGTGGTTGCACAAGATCGCAACATAGAGATCAAACCTCTCAGACCTTCTACTATGGCATATAAACTGACAGGCTTCTGTCAGACCTCTGTCGCAAGCAACTGCTTGAAGGGGTATTTATTTATTTATTATAGTTGTTTTACTTTTGAGCGGCACTTTTTTTGTACACAATGGGCTAAATGGCCAGGTCACAAAGACCTCAAAGGCTCAGAAGGTTGGGGGAGGGGATCCACTGGAACAGTGTTGGGAGACAGATGGTAGCCTCCCATCAAGGCTATCCAGTGTGTTCTTTAACATGCACAAGATATGGCTCTCCCGCATACGGGGCCACGGCTTAACGTCCCATCCAAGGGATGGTCCTCTACTGACCGTGGACAGGCAGGGAGTCTTGTGGAGATAAATCTCAATGCTGACCTAGCTGAGACTCGAACCTGGAAGCTGCAGATTACAAGCCTGGCGAGCTATTGATTGAGTCAGAGGTTTCGCTGCCGACTTCTGGGGAGGGCCTAGTTGTCTGCGGTTGAAACACTAAAGTGCACTAAGTTACGATGAGATGAAGCTGTAGACGTAATTTAGTGGTCCTAGATCAGACCATCCTGGAGGAGTTGTCGAATAAACAGACACACAAAATCTCTAAAATATATAATAGACAATTTTTGATCAAAGCTTAATAATGCTTCATAGACTCTCCGATAATAGTTCCCAAACCAACTACAAGACTTTAACAAACTAAAATCAGCTTTAAGACTTTATGTTAGGTTTTTTAAAGTTTACCAGAAAAAGCTAAAGTCTCCACAGTAAGAAATCATCAAGTAATTCATCCAGTACCAGGTGTAAAACTAAGCTGCAAACTTCATCGTTTCTGCGAATCGTTGGGACTTGTGTAATATAAATCCTGAATATCCTTGAATGTATTACGTGCAATATTTCTCTACAAATAAAGAAATGGCGTTTGACGTCTTCATATACCATGCAAAATACTTGAATAAAATCATTGTAAAAGCTAAGGACAATTCATTAATGAAAGAGAGAATACCCGGAAAAAAAAATAATGAAAAGCTGAATGAATGACTGAATGAATGCTGAATGAATGAATGATGATTAATGAATTAACAGACTTCTAGTCTGTTAAGATTACTATTAAATTCCTTCTAATTAAAATCGTCCAAGTGTACAAAATGACAGAGTTTGTTTTAAGGAAATTTCAGAGCTGCACAAACAGAAGAAGAAATCAGAGAAAGTAAACATGAATCGAAAAGTAAACTTTACATATAAAAGAGCATAATGAAAATCACATTGGGTTTTGATCACAGTATAAAAAAATAAATACCCCCTCAAGCAGCTGCTTGACCACAGAGGTCTGACAGGAGCCTGTCAGTTTATATGCCAAAGTAGAAGGTCTGTGAGGATGGCGGGACCTCAGCAGAAAAACAGCACACACATCCATGCCTTACCCAGGGCTCGAACCCAGGTCCCGTAGATCAGTAGCCAAGCGTGCTAACCACTCGGCCACGGGACGGAAAATATTAAAATATAAATTGTGTAACTGTGGAGCTATGCACACAAAATTAAATAATAAGACGATTATATAGAACAAAGTCTATCGTTAAAACATATTTTTTTCTTTGTCAAAATAGCATTGTTTTCTGTTTCCTTTTGCAATTCATTAGATTTTGAAAAGATGTCTTTATGATATTGCTGAGATATTGCTCTGTTATTACGATTAATAAATGGCAACAGTGCATAAATTAACAACTGCAGATTGGTTGGGTTGTTTTACCTCTGAGCGGCACTTTTTTGCACACCATGGGCTAAATGGTCAGGTCACATGGACCCCGAAGGCTCAGAGAAGGTTGGGGGAGGGGACCCACTGGAACAGCTGTTGGGAGACAGATGGTAGCCTCCCGTCAAGGCCATCCAGCGTGTTCTTTAACGTGCACAGGGTGTGGCTCTCCCGCACACGGGCCACGGCTTAACGTCCCATCCGACGGACGGCGGCCTTTCCAAGCCCATCGGTGTCCCCTACTGACCGTGGGCAGGGCGGGGAATTTTGCGGAGATAAATCTCAACGCTGACCCAGCTGGGACTCGAACCTGGGAACTACAGATTACGAGCCTGGCGCGCTACCAACTGAGCCACCCCCGCCCCACTGCAGATTGGGCTTCTAGAGTTGCGCAAAGACCTTAAAGTTGCTCCTTGAAATAGGCACTGCGCAATGGCACTATCTTCGCAAATTTCGCAATTTCATATTTGTTGTTTTTCTTGTTAGTAATCTGGTTATTAAAAAATAAGTTTTTTAAAAATCAAACTGAATTGACATATTTCTCTTAAAAAATAAGGGATAATTTTGGAGCCGAGTCCAGTAAGACTCTGATTTGAAGTAGAACTGACGCTCTTGAGTTAAATTATATATATGTTTTTTAATTTTCAATTTTGTTTTAAAATTGAGAAAAATAATTTAAAAAATATTTTTTAATATACAATATTTAATTTTTAATATTTCAATCATTCATTCAGCTTTTCATTATTTTTTTTCCGGGTATTCTCTCTTTCATTAATGAATTGTCCTTAGCTTTTACAATGATTTTATTCAAGTATTTTGCATGGTATATGAAAACGTCAAATGCCATTTCTTTATTTGTAGAGAAATATTGAATGATCAAGAACAGTGGTTCCCAACCAGGAACGCATCCCCTCCCCCAACTCCCAAAACTAAATACTTGGAAGTCTGAGAATAAAGCTTGAGTTCCTACTCAAGATTCTTCCCAGCTCAACTCTTTCTGCAACTCTTTCTGTTTCCCAGTTAACTGGGGAGGGGGTGGCTTAGTCGGTAGCGCGCCAGGCTCGTAATCTGTAGTTCCCAGGTTCGAGTCCCAGCTGGGTCAGCGTTGAGATTTATCTCCACAAAATTCCCCGCCCTGCCCACTGTCAGTAGGGGACACCGACGGGCTTGGAAAGGCCGCCGTCCGTCGGATGGGACGTTAAGCCGTGGCCCCGTGTGTGGGAGAGCCATACCCTGTGCACGTTAAAGAACACGCTAGATGGCCTTGACGGGAGGCTACCATCTGTCTCCCAACAGCCATTCCAGTGGGTTCCCTCCCCCAACCTTCTCTGAGCCTTCGGGGTCCATGTGACCTGGCCATTTAGCCCATGGTGTACAAAAAAGTGCCGCTCAGAAGTAAAACAACCCAACCCAATCCCAGTTAACTAAAACATTTCACCGGACAGGAAAGATTAAATACCTGTTTTGGATTTCAAAACAGGCAGACAAATTTCATGTTTGGTTATCGGATTTTGCTTGGTGCATCTACCGCGTTAAGTTCTGTTGCTTTTGACTGGAATTAGGCAATTCAGAATGGCAACAATGGCTGATCACCAGTTGAATTTCGCTGTTGCTGGCAAAAGAATATCTGGAGCACCGAATTTCTCCATCCAATACGTAGATTCAATTTACAAAATTGCCAAATAGGTGAACAGCAGATAAAAGAATTAGAAAGATAACTCATTATTGGAACTATTAGGGCGTCCTCGTTTGAGGGATCTATATTTTAATAAAAATACATCAGTTAATAATGGGAAGCGTGTCTGCAGAAAGAGATCTGAAGGAGATCTACAGGAACAGATCTAGACGAAGTTGTTGCGTCTCCTGTCATAGCTGTTTTTAAAAAACACTTAAATTTTTTTGACCTATCAAAATACATTCTACGTTTTAAATTCTAGATTTTTCTACTATCTTCACTCGAGATTTCTGATGGATTCAACTAATATTAATTTAATTAGTTCAGATGATTCAGTATAACTAATTTAATACTTTTCTTATGAAATTTATTCCGTATTTTTATTTAATTTTCCCTATGGAGTTATTTTTTTTACTTCCGTTTACTACCATTTAAAAAAAATTGTAGAATGAATGTCGCTGAAAATAAGGTAAATGAAAAGACCTACTTTGAAAGTATACATTATACTTTTCTGTGAGGCTCATGGGTGCATCCAGTGGTGGGAAGGACTATCGGGCTTCTCACCTCCCCCTCTAAAAACTAAAATTAAAACTAAAAAATAAACAACTAATTATTATATTTTATGGCATATAAGAACAGTCGCTCAAAAAATTATCCGAACACTATGGTTGATTACAGAATTCAGGAAAAATATCTGAAGCGTGTACAGCAACTGTATACGCTCCAGTTACCGTTCACAGCAAACTGGAGCGTGTACAGTTACTGCACACGCTCCAGTTTGCTGTGAACGGTAACTGCACACGTTCAATATTTCCGTGAGTGAGCCCACACGATCTAGTATCAAAATAATATGACCACCTACAGTCGCTCAAATAAATATCCGAACGCTATGGCTGATTACAGAATTCAGAAAAAAATATCTGGCAACGATTTTTTTTTAGAAATTAGTGATCTGGCAACCTTCATGTCACGTGACACGAAGGTTTGCCAGATCACTATTTTTTCTTAATTCTGTAATCAACCATAGTGTTCGGATATTTTTTTGAGCGACTGTACACCTCCATTTCAGTAGGGAATATTTAGGATTATTTTTTAAGTGTATTTAAGCATTTAGTGTTTAGTTTCGGGTGACAAAAGTTTGTAAAACAACCTGAAAGCCCCCCCCCCCCTCCCGAGAATAAATCTTGAATGAGCGTCTGGTGAAGCCACCTCTTGTTGTTGGTAATAATTTTGTTTCAAGACGACAGAAACTTTGGAAGCGTTACTAACGCTAACCCGCTGAAGTCGCTTACTGTGTAGCCGTATCCTTTCTCTTCCTCAGTCTGGCAATGAGGTTGGTTCTGCATTCGGCGTGTCTGACCTACAGAGAAGATTTCTGCATGCGGCAACAGGTAGCACACGCTAAAAGGAGCGGACGTGGACCGTAAAGTAAAGGGTGTGCTGAGGCCTAGCGGGCGGAAGGCTTCGCTTAGACGACCAGATCGATGGCTGACCGATGAGTGGCAGTGAGCACAGCTAATTAACGTGTTGCTCTTGCTCACGCTCGCATCTCGAGCGGCTTCTAAATGTCCGGACAGCAATTCGTCGTTCCGTTAACAGTCCGTGAAGATTTCGTTTCTGTAAGACTAGCGCTATCTGTCTTCCCTGTCGTCGGAGCAGAGTTGATGGAGTTGTTGTTTTGCTTTATCGTTGTTAGCGGAAGCCCGTGATCTTTACCATAACAACAGGATGCGGCCGAAGTAGAGCACAGATGCAAAAGTTGTTCGAGTAGAAGAGGAAAAGAATTGTTATCTTCTGCCAGTAGCAAAAATAAATATGATGAATCAATTTGTTATGTACCTTTCAGTTTGTGTATGACTCTTCAAAGCAGAATTATGAAAATAATTTTTTGTCTTATGAAGAAGGTGTAAATACCTATAAAAACAAAAAACGTAATTGTTTTCGCAAACTCAACCACGAATGTTTAAACGGTATATTTGTGAAAAAGAATAATATTCAAACTGCGGAATATGTTAGAACGAAACTGTACAATGCATCAACACAGCGAGTTGGGTTGTTTTACCTCTGAGCGGCACTTTTTTGCACACTATGGGCTAAATGGCCAGGTCACATGGACCCCGAAGGCTCAGAGAAGGTTGGGGGAGGGGACCCACTGGAACAGCTGTTGGGAGACAGATGGTAGCCTCCCGTCAAGGCCATCCAGCGTGTTCTTTAACGTGCACAGGGTATGGTTCTCCCACACACGGGGCCACGGCTTAACGTCCCATCCGAGGGGCGGCGGCCTTTCCAAGCCCATCGGTGTCCCCTACTGACCGTGGGCAGGGCGGGGAATTTTGCGGAGATAAATCTCAACGCTGACCCAGCTGGGACTCGAACCTGGGAACTACAGATTACGAGCCTGGCACACTATCGACTGAGCCACCCCCGCCCCACTGTGTCGAGAGAACAGTTTAAATTCGAACATGTTCCCGTGAAAAAGATTGTTAAATACTCTCCGAAAACATTGTTTTGTGTGTGTATCTTTCACACTATTGTGCAAGCAATCGATCGTTATTGCGATCAGTGTAGAAGACGTCTTCGCTGAAGGGCTTGTTTATTTTAGATCTTTGCTAAGAGTTGGGTTGGGTTGTTTTACCTCTGAGCGGCACTTTTTTGCACACCATGGGCTAAATGGCCAGGTCACATGGACCCCGAAGGCTCAGAGAAGGTTGGGGGAGGTGACCCACTGGAACAGCTGTTGGGAGACAGATGGTAGCCTCCCGTCAAGGCCATCCAGCGTGTTCTTTAACGTGCACAGGGTATGTCTCTCCCGCACACGGGGCCACGGCTTAACGTCCCATCCGACGGACGGCGGCCTTTCCAAGCCCATCGGTGTCCCCTACTGACCGTGGGCAGGGCGGGAAATTTTGCGGAGATAAATCTCAACGCTGACCCAGCTGGGACTCGAACCTGGGAACTACAGATTACGAGCCTGGCGCGCTACCGACTGAGCCACCCCCGCCCCTCTTTGCTAAGAAATGACTTAACTGAAATATGCTGTTACCCCAAAGTCAACACTGTTTTCGTACTGCTCTGTGTAAAGGATTTGGGCGTGGCTGCTTTAATGCGGATCTGAAGACGAGAGCAAATAGACTGCAAACGTTAAAAAAAGTAAAAAAAAAAAATTCATTGATTCTATATGCTGATATTATAGTTTAGCAGAAATAAAAGAATTTCACGAAACGCAGTTCTCACCACCTAAAGGTATTTCTTCGGCTAAAAATGAGATTATAAAAGCGTGACCTTTGCCTGAGGAGTAGTTTCAGACGATATCAATGGTTGCTAAGCAAACAAGCCATTGAACCGGAAGCAGTATCCTTGTCTCTCATCTTTGGCCCTTTCTGGAAACGTGTAATAACCAGAGCGAGCCGCTCTCACATCTAACTTTATCCTCGGGGTTTGGGTTAACCTTGCATCAGTTGGCGGCATCCAAAAAAAAACTGTAAATATTGCAAAATCGTTTGGTCTGTACTGATCCGTTAGGCGGCGTTATTGCGCTAACGTGACACGCAGACGAGAAGCTGTGTGCTGTTCGTCCCGATTTCAACGAAGAATCGCGTGTTATTTTAGCTTTTGCTAGAAACGGGGAAAGATCTTGGACCGGTTTCAGAAAAAGGAAAATGTTAAGGTGGGTGGGTGGGGGGGTGAAGGAGTTGGGTTGTTGTTGTTTTACCTCTGAGCGGCACTTTTTTGCACACCATGGGCTAAATGGCCAGGTCACATGGACCCCGAAGGCTTAGAGAAGGTTGGGGGAGGGGACCCACTGGAACGGCTATTGGGAGACAGATGGTAGCCTCCCGTCAAGGCCATCCAACGTGTTCTTCAACGTGCACAGGGTATGGCTCTCCCACACACGGGGCCACGGCTTAACGTCCCATTCGACGGACGGCGGCCTTTCCAAGCCCATCGGTGTCCCCTACTGACCGTGGGCAGGGCGGGGAATTTTGCGGAGATAAATCTCAACGCTGACCCAGCTGGGACTCGAACCTGGGAACTACAGATTACGAGCCTGGCACGCTACCGACTGCGCCACCCCGCCCCTGGGGGGGGGGGGGGGTGAAGGAGCTAAGTCAATTAGGAATGGACCTGACAACAGTTCCCGTATATAATTCTTCCTTTGCTGAAAATAAATAAAAAATAAATACCCCCTCAAGCAGTTGCTTGCCACAGAGGTCTATCAGGAGCCTGTCAGTTTATATGCCATAGTAGAAGGTCTGAGAAGATGGCAGGCCCTCAGCAGAAACACATCCATCCATGTATGATGTAAGGGCTCGAGTGCCCTTACATCAGTAGCCAAGCTTGCTAACCACTCAGCCACAGGATGGCTTAGTGGTCTTTAAAAAACGTGCTTGCAAAATATGTGAAATATATATATGTTTAATAGATTTTTCGCCTTCGTTTAAAACAGAACTTGTCGAGGATCTGAGATTGTCGGAAGTAGGATGGGGAAAGGAGATCGTACCCACTTCCCCCTGGTCTCGACGAATTTGGACCGCAAATCTTAGGGGCGGGGGTGGCTCAGTCGGTAGCGCGCCAGGCTCGTAATCTGTAGTTCCCAGGTTCGAGTCCCAGCTGTGTCAGCGTTGAGATTTATCTCCACAAAATTCCCCGCCCTGCCCACGGTCAGTAGGGGACACCGATGGGCTTGGAAAGGCCGCCGTCCGTCGCATGGGACGTTAAGCCGTGGTACCGTGTGCGGGAGAGCCATACCCTGTGCACGTTAAAGAACACGCTGGATGGCCTTGACGGGAGGCTACCATCTGTCTCTCAACAGCTGTTCCAGTGGGTCCCCTCCCCCAACCTTCTCTGAGCCTTCGGGGTCCATGTGACCTGGCCATTTAGCCCATGGTGTGCAAAAAAGTGCCGCTCAAAGGTAAATCAACCCAACCCTTTGACCTAGAGCCTGAAAAGGTATCTGGATAGGGTTACCAGATGCCAGTATTCTAAAAGGATGACAAAAATGCTAGAAATGGAGAACAAAGAGGAAAATAAAGCAAAAATAGAGGATAAAGGAGGACATGCTTCCCAATTTGTGAAATAGTTTTTTTTCCTACTAAGTTTTATGTCAAGTACCAACTGACAGTTGAGTCAGAAAAAGGCATCATACTTATTAAATATATTTCGAAATGTATGAGGTGCGGATTTTTATTCATACTTGATCTCAAGAGTTACTTTGCCTCAAGTGTGAGAATGGTTAGTAACTATCTGCTGTTGCAGAAGGCAAACTTTTTGCTTATATAATCTCTAACTGAGGTAGTGGTCGCAGTGATTTCTCTTTTGGTAGGGGCATGCACTTGTATGAGACGGGTACCACAAATTAGGAGTAGTCCTTAATTCCTTCGCTGTCTTTTATATTGCAAAAAACTTCTCGCAACTTTCGCTGATCTAGCTATCGGTAAGGGGAAGGAAATTTTTTTTCAATTCTCTAAGGCAGTGGTTCTCAACCTTTTATGCTTCAGGTACCCCCTGGAAATGTGTATGTAACTGGCGTACCCCTTGTATAGATAGATAAAACTATAGTTATAGTATAACAATGGGAATAAAATAAAACATATATATCTGTGGTTCTCAACCTTTTATGCTTCACGTATCCCCTGGAAATGTGTATGTAACTGGCGTACCCCTTGTATAGATAGATAAAACTATAGTTATAGTATAACAATGGGAATAAAATAAAACATATATATCTGTGGTTCTCAACCTTTTATGCTTCACGTACCCCCTGGAAATGTGTATGTAACTGGCGTACCCCTTGTACAGATAGATAAAACTATAGTTATAGTATAACAATGGGAATAAAATAAAACATGTATATCAGTGGTTCTCAACCTTTTATGCTTCACGTACCCCCTGGAAGTGTGTATGTAACTGGCGTACCCCTTGTATAGATAGATAAAACTATAGTTATAGTATAACAATGGGAATAAAATAAAACATATATATCTGTGGTTCTCAACCTTTTATGCTTCACGTATCCCCTGGAAATGTGTATGTAACTGGCGTACCCCTTGTATAGATAGATAAAACTATAGTTATAGTATAACAATGGGAATAAAATAAAACATATATATCTGTGGTTCTCAACCTTTTATGCTTCACGTACCCCCTGGAAATGTGTATGTAACTGGCGTACCCCTTGTACAGATAGATAAAACTATAGTTATAGTATAACAATGGGAATAAAATAAAACATGTATATCAGTGGTTCTCAACCTTTTATGCTTCACGTACCCCCTGGAAGTGTGTATGTAACTGGCGTACCCCTTGTACAGATAGATAAAACTATAGTATAGTATAACACTGGGAATAAAATAAAACATATATATCAGTGGTTCTCAATCTTTTATGCTTCACGTACCCCCTGGAAATGTGTATGTAACTGGCGTACCCCTTGTATAGATAGATAAAACTATAGTTATAGTATAACAATGGGAATAAAATAAAACATATATATCAGTGGTTCTCAACCTTTTATGCTTCACGTACCCTCTGGAAATGTGTATGTAACTGGCGTACCCCTTGTATAGATAGATAAAACTATAGTTATAGTATAACAATGGGAATAAAATAAAACATATATATCTGTGGTTCTCAACCTTTTATGCTTCACGTACCCCCTGGAAATGTGTATGTAACTGGCGTACCCCTTGTACAGATAGATAAAACTATAGTTATAGTATAACAATGGGAATAAAATAAAACATGTATATCAGTGGTTCTCAACCTTTTATGCTTCAGGTACCCCCTGGAAATGTGTATGTAACTGGCGTACCCCTTGTACAGATAGATAAAACTATAGTTATAGTATAACAATGGGAATAAAATAAAACATATATATCAGTGGTTCTCAACCTTTTATGCTTCACGTACCCCCTGGAAATGTGTATGTAACTGGCGTACCCCTTGTATAGATGGATAAAACTATAGTTATAGTATAACAATGGGAATAAAATAAAACATATATATCAGTGGTTCTCAACCTTTTATGCTTCACGTACCCCCTGGAAATGTGTATGTAACTGGCGTACCCCTTGTATAGACAGATAAAACTATAGTTATAGTATAACAATGGGAATGAAATAAAACATATATATCAGTGGTTCTCAACCTTTTATGCTTCACGTACCCCCTGGAAATGTGTATGTAACTGGCGTACCCCTTGTATAGATAGATAAAACTATAGTTATAGTATAACAATGGGAATAAAATAAAACATATATATCTGTGGTTCTCAACCTTTTATGCTTCACGTACCCCCTGGAAATGTGTATGTAACTGGCGTACCCCTTGTACAGATAGATAAAACTATAGTTATAGTATAACAATGGGAATAAAATAAAACATGTATATCAGTGGTTCTCAACCTTTTATGCTTCAGGTACCCCCTGGAAATGTGTATGTAACTGGCGTACCCCTTGTACAGATAGATAAAACTATAGTTATAGTATAACAATGGGAATAAAATAAAACATATATATCTGTGGTTCTCAACCTTTTATGCTTCACGTACCCCCTGGAAATGTGTATGTAACTGGCGTACCCCTTGTACAGATAGATAAAACTATAGTTATAGTATAACAATGGGAATAAAATAAAACATGTATATCAGTGGTTCTCAACCTTTTATGCTTCAGGTACCCCCTGGAAATGTGTATCTAACTGGCGTACCCCTTGTACAGATAGATAAAACTATAGTTATAGTATAACAATGGGAATAAAATAAAACATATATCAGTGGTTCTCTCAACCTATTATGCTTCAGGTACCCCCTGGAAATGTGTATGTAACTGGCGTACCCCTTGTATAGATAGATAAAACTATAGTTATAGTATAACAATGGGAATAAAATAAAACATATATATCAGTGGTTCTCAACCTTTTATGCTTCAGGTACCCCCTGGAAATGTGTATGTAACTGGCGTACCCCTTGTATAGATAGATAAAACTATAGTTATAGTATAACAATGGGAATAAAATAAAACATATATATCAGTGGTTCTCAACCTTTTATGCTTCACGTACCCCCTGGAAATGTGTATGTAACTGGCGTACCCCTTGTATAGATAGATAAAACTATAGTTATAGTATAACAATGGGAATAAAATAAAACATATATATCAGTGGTTCTCAACCTTTTATGCTTCACGTACCCCCTTGAAAGGTGTATGTAACTGGCGTACCCCTTGTATAGATAGATAAAACTATAGTTATAGTATAACAATGGGAATAAAATAAAACATATATATCAGTGGTTCTCAACCTTTTATGCTTCACGTACCCCCTGGAAATGGGTATGTAACTGGCGTACCCCTTGTGTAGATAGATAAAACTATAGTTATAGTATAACAATGGGAATAAAATAAAACATATATATCAGTGGTTCTCAACCTTTTATGCTTCACGTACCCCCTGGAAATGTGTATGTAACTGGCGTACCCCTTGTACAGATAGATAAAACTATAGTTATAGTATAACAATGGGAATAAAATAAAACATACATATCAGTGGTTCTCAACCTTTTATGCTTCACGTACCCCCTGGAAATGTGTATGTAACTGGCGTACCCCTTGTACAGATAGATAAAACTATAGTTATAGTATAACAATGGGAATAAAATAAAACATACATATCAGTGGTTCTCAACCTTTTATGCTTCACGTACCCCCTGGAAATGTGTATGTAACTGGCGTACCCCTTGTACAGATAGATAAAACTATAGTTATAGTATAACAATGGGAATAAAATAAAACATACATATCAGTGGTTCTCCAACTTTTATGATTCACGTACCCCCTGGAAATGGGTATGTAACTGGCGTACCCCTTGTACAGATAGATAAAACTATAGTTATAGTATAACAATGGGAATAAAATAAAACATATATATCAGTGGTTCTCAACCTTTTATGCTTCAGGTACCCCCTGGAAATGTGTATGTAACTGGCGTACCCCTTGTACAGATAGATAAAACTATAGTTATAGTATAACAATGGGAATAAAATAAAACATATATATCAGTGGTTCTCAACCTTTTATGCTTCACGTACCCCCTGGAAATGGGTATGTAACTGGCGTACCCCTTGTGTAGATAGATAAAACTATAGTTATAGTATAACAATGGGAATAAAATAAAACATATATATCAGTGGTTCTCAACCTTTTATGCTTCACGTACCCCCTGGAAATGTGTATGTAACTGGCGTACCCCTTGTACAGATAGATAAAACTATAGTTATAGTATAACAATGGGAATAAAATAAAACATACATATCAGTGGTTCTCCAACTTTTATGATTCACGTACCCCCTGGAAATGTGTATGTAACTGGCGTACCCCTTGTATAGATAGATAAAACTATAGTTATAGTATAACAATGGGAATAAAATAAAACATACATATCAGTGGTTCTCAACCTTTTATGCTTCACGTACCCTCTGGAAATGGGTATGTAACTGGCGTACCCCTTGTGTAGATAGATAAAACTATAGTTATAGTATAACAATGGGAATAAAATAAAACATATATATCTGTGGTTCTCAACCTTTTATGCTTCACGTACCCCCTGGAAATGTGTATGTAACTGGCGTACCCCTTGTACAGATAGATAAAACTATAGTTATAGTATAACAATGGGAATAAAATAAAACATATATATCAGTGGTTCTCAACCTTTTATGCTTCACGTACCCCCTGGAAATGGGTATGTAACTGGCGTACCCCTTGTGTAGATAGATAAAACTATAGTTATAGTATAACAATGGGAATAAAATAAAACATATATATCAGTGGTTCTCAACCTTTTATGCTTCACGTACCCCCTGGAAATGTGTATGTAACTGGCGTACCCCTTGTACAGATAGATAAAACTATAGTTATAGTATAACAATGGGAATAAAATAAAACATACATATGAGTGGTTCTCCAACTTTTATGATTCACGTACCCCCTGGAAATGTGTATGTAACTGGCGTACCCCTTGTATAGATAGATAAAACTATAGTTATAGTATAATAATGGGAATAAAATAAAACATATATATAAGTGGTTCTCCAACTTTTATGATTCACGTACCCCCTGGAAATGTGTATGTAACTGGCGTACCCCTTGTATAGATAGAGAAAACTATAGTTATAGTATAACAATGGGAATAAAATAAAACATATATATCAGTGGTTCTCCAACTTTTATGATTCACGTACCCCCTGGAAATGTGTATGTAACTGGTGTACCCCTTGTATAGAAAGATAAAACTATAGTTATAGTATAACAATGGGAATAAAATAAAACATATATATCAGTGGTTCTCAACCTTTTATGCTTCAGGTACCTCCTGGAAATGTTTATGTAACTGGCGTACCCCTTGTACAGATAGATAAAACTATAGTTATAGTATAACACTGGGAATAAAATAAAACATATATATCAGTGGTTCTCAACCTTTTATGCTTCAGGTACCCCCTGGAAATGTGTATGTAACTGGGGCACCCCTTGTATAGATACATAAAACTATAGTTATAGTATAACAATGGGAATAAAATAAAACATATATATCAGTGGTTCTCAACCTTTTATGCTTCAGGTACCCCCTGGAAATGTGTATGTAACTGGCGTATCCCTTGTATAGATAGATAAACTATAGTTATAGTATAACAATGGTTATTTTTACTTTGGTACTAGATCTAGCGACTTTTGAGCTCTCAAGGCGTACCCCAAAAAATTTCACCGCGTACCCCACGTTGAGAACCGCTACTTTAAAGCGCATACTTCTTTCAATTTTCAAATTCAAATTTCAAAAAAAAACTTCAACACGAGGCACTATAATCCATGTAAATTGCACATATTGAGATTACAGAAAATAGTAACTTTTACATCATTAACAGAGTTCCTTTAGCGTTCATGATTTGCATTTTTAGTAAATTATTTCGTGGCTAACAGTAAATTATATTATAGTCATGGGTCAAGAAATTTTAAAAAGGAAATATACAAAAAAAAGTGCTTTAATTTTAGTTTGAAACATGTTATAAGTTTATACAAAAACGAGGACATTTCATGTTTTTCCAAAATTCTGGGAGGACATAACCTCCTTTTGGGGGACGTATGGCACCCCTATATCTAGAGGGGGCCAAGAGGCAAAGCTTCATTTGATGCCACCATTCAATTTTTTACAAGATTTTTTGTTTTAAAATTGTTACGAAAAGCAAAATGATGTGTACTTCTAAATTCTTATTTTGATCACATTTCATAAAAATTAAAATATTTTTCGATTTTATATTAATATACCTACTACCTTAACTTCCTGCCCCGTATTTCGGATACTAGTTCGAAGAGTTCAAAGGAGCTCATTCCCTTGTGGGGATCCAGGGCCAACTGAAGCACGCTCCCTTACCTCTAGTTTCCACGGCCATGCTTTCACCTCTTAGATCAAATTACATCGATCAAGAAATGGAATGAAACGAAGAATTTATAATGTTTCACAAATTATTTATCTATATTCTTTGGCGAAATTAAATAAAACTGACAGCGTTTTACGAAAAATGATGTTTGGAGTAAATTATACTTTTTAACCTCTAAGCACATTACTACCCCTAAGATTTAATATTTCAAAATTTTTATTTATTATAAAAATATATGTTTAAGAATTTTTTTCTACACTCTTTTAGCAGAAAATGTTTCTTTATATTTCTCATTATTAATTCTTTTCGAAAAATTGCAGCACCTAAAATTTTGCAGCTCTAGGTTTGAGTTTACATAGCATATAGATTGTTTGGGTTGTTTTACCTCTGAGCGGCACTTTTTTGCACACCATGGGCTAAATGGCCAGGTCACATGGACCCCGAAGGCTCAGAGAAGGCTGGGGGAGAGGACCCACTGGAACAGCTGTTGGGAGACAGATGGTAGCCTCCCGTCAAGGCCATCCAGCGTGTTCTTTAACGTGCACAGGGTATGGTTCTCCCGCACACGGGGCCACGGCTTAACGTCCCATCCGACGGACGGCGGCCTTTCCAAGCCCATCGGTGTCCCCTACTGACCGTGGGCAGGGCGGGGAGTTTTGCGGAGATAAATCTCAACGCTGACCCAGCTGGGACTCGAACCTGGGAACTACAGATTACGAGCCTGGCGCGCTACCGACTGAGCCGCCCCCGCCCCCAAGCATATAGATAAATCGCCACTATGTATGTATAAATATTATTTTTTTTTAAATGGCAAAAGCACTCTTCTGCGAAACATCAGAAAAGTTATATAGAGGGGATCTCACCCTACAGAAAACACCAACTCGATTTAATGGGAGGATAATAATGAATATAATTTTTCTTCATTCTGATGTCAAATACAACGTGTGTGCAAAAAACAAGAATGTGGGAGCAGACAGACTTTTCACTAACCCGAAGTTTAGGTCGAACTAACCCGAAGTTTAGGTTCAACCTGAGGTCGAATTTCATTAACTCTAAAATTTATTTTTAAATGTTGAGACTTCGGTTTGTCAATTTAATATCAACTTTTGCACACATGAAAAAAATATTATGAAAACCAAGAGCTGAAGACTTTTTTTTTCCTTAAGAATAGTTGAGTTACCATAGACGATCTGCTTAGGGCTGTGTGAGGGGAAATAAAGTCCTATCTGAGGATTATTCATAGCCACCTATAAGAACTGGATCTGTACGACTCTGGGGCGGGGGTGGCTCAGTCGGTAGCGCGCCAGGCTTGTAATCTGTAGTTCCCAGGTTCGAATCCCAGCTGGGTCAGCGTTGAGATTTATCTCCGGAAAGTTCCCCGCTCTGCCCACGGTCAGTAGGGAGACACCGATGGGCTTGGAAAGGCCGCCGTCCGTCGGATGGGACGTTAAGCCGTGGCCCCGTGTGCGGGAGAGCCATACCCTGTGCACGTTAAAGAACACGTTGGATGGCCTTGACGGGAGGTAATGATAATGAGATAATAATAATAATAAGACAGATGGTAATCTGTCTCCCAACAGCTGTTCCAGTGAGTCCCTTCCCCCAACCTTCTCTGAGCCTTCGGGGTCCATGTGACCTGGCCATTTAGCCCATGGTTGCAAAAAAGTGCCGCTCAGAGGTAAAACAACCCAACTCTGTACGACTCTGACAAAAACAGAAAATCTAAATTTTAAAATTCGACTGTAGATTAACTTTTAAATACAATTATATAAATTATTTAATAAAATGAAACAAAATGTCTTAATTTAGAATTACTAGCTTATATTTCAAATAAAGTGTTAATTAAATTTTAATATCTGAAACTCAATTCACCACCAAATTTAATATCTGAAACTCAATTCACCACCAAATTTAATATCTGAAACTCAATTCACCACCAAACTGCACACATTAATAATTGTGCAAGGTTAATCCTATTTAGAAGATTGTAAATTGCCCTATTTAAACTTATACTTGCGAACCGATTGGCAGTACAGAACAAAACAATAACATTTATTTAAACATAGGTAACATTAATTACAGTTTTGTTTTGAGCTCTTCGTTAATATTCTGCGAAAGCGCTTGAATTTTAAGCTTGTATGAAATGATTTCCCTTTCCTTGTTGCCAGTCGCATTAACTAAACTTTAAAATATTCCATTCACATTTGCTTATTGTAACGAGGAAGGAGGAAATAAGAAAGTTATAAAAGTTGAAGACCTAAATTTTATTTCCTAGTATAAACCTTAAGAAACGAATAAAAATCTTCCTAGAGATAAAAAAGAGACATGTTTTGAATAATTCAGTCAAGGTAAACAAAAACAGTAACTAAATTTCTCGAGGTAATGAAAATGTTCCCTCGAAAATCTGATTAGTATAATTTAAGACCCTTTAGGAATTCAATCTGGCAATAACTGTAAAACAAACGTTTCAGTAGTAAAGACAGGTTTGTCTATATTTCATTTTGATATGAAAAAAACTTCAACACGAGGCACTACAGTCTAGCGTAAACACACTTTATGGCACAAACATGACTCTTATCATTCTAAGGTATCATTGCCCAGAGAAAGAGTAGATATTGTTTATGTTTCAGGAACTCTTTACCTTAGGTATATGTTAAAGCACGTGGAAAATGAAACATAATAGGAGTAACAGAGTCATAATTTTTAGCGTAATAATTTAATATTAATGTGATAAAATCGGCTGAAAGTTAGCATTTGGTTTCCTTTTGTTGCAAAAAAATAATTTTTGAATATATTTTTAGGGAAATAGTACGTAAAAGATTTAAATTCACCGTCTTTAAACCCTGCATGAAGAATTAATTTTTATATTACCATATTCGAGTACAAATGTACTTTTTATTAAATAGAATTATTTTAAAAAGAGCATTGAACCTATGTGCAGGGTTAACCAATACATCAAGATTAAAATGTCAAAAAGATGTTTTACAAAAACATTTCTTTAATATCTAGACAAGCTCTGAAACTGCTTTTAAATTTGAACTTTGGCAACAAACTGCTTTAGCTTCGTTTCAAGCAGAACAGTTTCATTGAACAAAATTCTATTTTGTTCAATATATTAGGTAATATTAAGTCATTTTTCGAATGGTCCTTGGGTTCGATTTGCCTGTGTACGAAACCGGTAGATGTGCGAGATCGTATTAACGGTCGACTTTTGCATGCATTGTAAACAACAGCACAGGGGTCCGGTCCTTTCAATATTTTTAAAATATACATTAATCTCAATTTAAATTTAAATTTTAATTTTAGACCAATTTAAACTTTAAATTTAAAGGAAAAACAAAAATTGTAATTCACAAAATGCAAAACATTGCATTTTGTGGGCCGCCAGTTCTTTCGCAATGAATCGCTTGGATGGGCTTGCTCTAAGAATATCAATAAACAGAAAAATAACTGTTTTTATTTTCTTAAGTCCCTTGTAGACTTTATTACAAAGGATTATAATAATATCTTCAGTGCCCTTTCCTTTACGATAACGAACTGACTATTAGATAAAATTTAATTTTCCACGAAAAAGCTTTGTACTCTTGTATTAACAATTTTCTGCCTCAATTTTGAAAAAAAAAATTACCTGTATTGACATCGGTCTATCGTTGAGCATTTCAATCTCACCTTCCGATTTAAAAATAGGAGTAATCACAGTTTTAAAAAATACTAGGGAATATTCCAGAGACAGAGTTATTATTTTTTTTTTCAAATCATCATAAATGTACGGAAAAATTTCTTTTAAAATAAAAGCAGTTATTTTATTTTCACCTGGAAATATTTTTTAGTTAAAAATTATTGATAATACTATTGGTTTCACTAACAGTTATTAGTAATAAACCATTAAATTTAATACTTTTTTTATCAAATAATGAATGATCTGGTATTCTTCAAGTTATATTAACTGCAACGTTTCTAAAGAAATCATTAAAGTAATTAACACTTTTAAACTTACGGATATCCTATGCTTATGCTACAGGTCATTGATTGAGTCCAGAGTGATTGATAGATAGCTCATCAGTCTCTATGATAAGATTTTAAAGAAATCATAAACGTTCTCTAATGTTGTACATATTACCACTTTATGTATTTAACTCCTTCTTAAACGTAATTCTCTGAACAGGTCACTGAATTATCTACATGCAGAATTACAAGATACTGCCAGATTCAGATCCTCTTTCTTCGGTTTCTGCAAAGCCAGCCAAAAGAAGGACGTCGCCTTACCATCTCCTGGCCGGAAACAAACACAGGTCAGCAAATCCAATTTAAGTTTAGTGATCAAGTGTTGAATCTTACAATGTTCATGGAACAAAGTTAAAAGAAATAATGAATGGTAAAAAAAAAGCATTGTTTTCTGGGGGATGATATACTTACCACTTTCATTTCCAAAACTATAATCGTATATATACACCGAAGAGCCAACACATTATGACCACCTGCCTAATATGATGTTGGTCTTTCACATGCTGCTAAAAGAGCTCTTACCCGGCGAATCATGGACACTACAAGACTTCTAAAAGTGTCTTTTGGTATCTGATACCAACACGTTACCAGCAGATCCTTTAACTCTAGAATTACGTGGTTGAGCAGCCGCAGATCGGATATGCTGTTCCAACACAAATCACAGATGCTCAATTGGATTGATGTCTGGAGAATTTGGAGGCCAGGGCAATACCTGGAAGTCTTCCTCACGTTCCGCGAACCATTCTCGAAAAATCCGGGCAGTGTGGCATGGCGCATTATCCTGCTGAAAGAAGGCACTACTAGAGGGATATACCATTGCCATGAAAGGATGTACCTGGTATGCAATGATGTTTAGGTAGTTGGTAGGCATCATAGTTTCCTGTACATGAATGACTGGACCCAGGGTTTCCTAGCAGAACATTGCCCAAAGCATTACACTTCCTTCACCAGTTTATTGAACAAATCCTTGTTTTCATCCCATGGTGCATCCTGGTGCCAACACTTCCCCAGGTAAACGACGCATACGTGCCTGGACATCCACATGGTGCAACAGGAAACGAGATTCATTGGACCAGACGATCTTCTTCCAATCATTGAAGGTACAGTTGTGATGCTCGCGTGCCCATTGTAGGCGCTCTCAACGGTGAACCGAGGTTAGCATGGGCACTCGGAACGGCCTGCGGCTATGCAGTCCCATTTTTAGCAGGATTCAATGTACTGTGTGTTGTGACATATTACTCCCCTCACCAGCATTCAAATTACGGGCGAGTTGTGCCACAGTATCCCTTTTATTGGCTCATACCATACGGGATAGCCTTCGCTCACCTCTAGCATCGATGAGCCGTTGTCGGCCCACACCTTGCCGGCGGTTCATGGTTTTTCCCTCCTCTGACCACTTTTTAAAGGTACTAACCACTGTTGACCGTGAGCATCCCACAAATCTGGTTTGTATGAAACCAGTTATTAAAATCACTTAGTTGTACAGTCGCTCAAAAAAGTATCCGAACGCTATGGTTGATTACAGAATTCAGAAAAAATATCTGGCAACGATTTTTTTTGAAATTAGTGATCTGGCAACCTTCTTACAGAATTCAGAAAAAATATCTGGCAACGATATTT
This sequence comes from Ryuthela nishihirai, assembly GCA_038380435.1. Classification (NCBI taxonomy): domain Eukaryota; kingdom Metazoa; phylum Arthropoda; class Arachnida; order Araneae; family Heptathelidae; genus Ryuthela; species Ryuthela nishihirai. Next base: position 30,281,835 of record JAWZYU010000026.1, read on the forward strand.
TTTCTGAATTCTGTAATCAATCATAGCGTTCGGATACTTTTTTGAGCGACTGTACTAATTTACTTAGCTTTAAAAAGGTTATTAGTTTTATTAATTACCTTTGTTCTTCATTTTTAGCAAAACACGAGGTTTTTGCTTTCACATCGTCATCAGTACGACTCTAATATTTCTTTTGTTATTGTTTAATTTTCAGAGAACAATGAAGACTTTTTGTGTTGAATAGATATTAATAATATTTTGCTATTCGCATTTTTACAATCACTTAATAATTCCAATTTCTACAGTCAGAAGTCGATGAAGTTGGAATGGCAAAATTTTAAAAGCCTACTGTAAACAATTTTTCCATTATAGAAATTTAAATTTAAAGTTGTAGAGTGAGGCGTTCAATGGATTTGCATAGAGAGAAGTAACCTGCTCCCTTGTCCCAATGTCAGAAATTGGGGAACGTACACTTTTTCGTTTTAAGAGAAAAAAGAAAAATTATTTCTCGGTTGGATAGGTATTAATAAAATATTATTATTCCCATTTTCAGAGTTTTCTCATTCACTAGTTCGAATTTCCACCGTTAGAAAGGCAAAATTTCGAAACAGCAATTTTTCTGTTCGAAAACGAATTCAGTATTCTATATTCACCAGACGTGATTTGTTTTTTTTCCCTGAGGTTCTCATGGAAAATGTTTAATCTCTCCTGTTAATAACATATTTGTGTTTTCTGGCGTACAAAATAAACTTTAAACTTATTTTCTTGGACTATACCCCATTTGCCGTCCCATGGCCGAGTGGTTAGCGCGCTTGGCTACTGATTTGAGGGACCTGGGTTCGAGCCCTGGTATGTGTCGTTTTTCTGCTGAGGTCCTGCCATCCTCTCGGACCTTCTACTTTGGCATACAAACTGACAGGCTCCTGTCAGACCTCTGTGGCAAGCAGCTGCTTGAGGGGGTATTTATTATTTTTTATTTATTTTATACCCCGTTTACTGCGTAGGAAAGATTTTAGATCCTTTTCTCAACCATTAGCAAAAGTTTTAAACCTCTACGAATTAGTTTGCTATAAATAAGAAATGCCTTTTTAACTAGCATGGGGTCGGTGTGGCTCAGTTGGTAGTGCGCCAGGCTCGTAATCTGTAGTTACCAGGTTCGATTCAATTCGTACGGCCGTATAAAGCTAAACGCTTGGCAGGATTCTTGCCCCATTTCAGTGTTAGGTAACACTTTTCTTGAGGGCAGGCGGGGTAGCTCAGTCGGTAGCACCCCAGTCCCGTAATCTGCAGTTTCCACACTCCGCAAAACTCCCTTCCCTGGCTTTGGGTTGGGTTGTTTTACCTCTGAGCGGCACTTTTTTGCACACCATGGGCTAAATGGCCAGGTCACATGGACCACGAAGGCTCAGAGAAGGTTGGGGGAGGGGACCCACTGGAACAGCTGTTGGGAGACAGATGGTAGCCTCCCGTCAAGGCCATCCAGCGTGTTCTTTAACGTGCACAGGGTATGGCTCTCCCGCACACGGGGCCACGGCTTAAGGTCCCATCCGACGGCCTTTCCAAACCCATCGGTGTCCCCTACTGACCGTGGGCAGGGCGAGGAATTTTGCGGAGATAAATCTCAACGCTGACCCACCTGGGACTCGAACCTGGGAACTGCAGATTACGAGCCTGGCGCGCTACCGACTGAGCCATCCCCCCCCCCTCCCTGGCCTCGGTCACAAAGGGGGCACCTCTGGGTTTGGAAAGGCCGCCTTCCGTAGCATGGGTCGTTAAGCTGTGGCCCCGTATATGGGAGAGCCACACACTGTGCGCATTAAAGAACACGCTGGATGGCCTTGACGGGAGGCTACCATCTGTCTCCTAACAGCTATTCCAGTGGATTCCCTTCTCCTAACCTTTTCTGAGCCTTCGAAGTTCTTATGACCTGGCCATTTAGCCCATTGTGTGCAAAAAAGTGCCGCTGGCAGGTAAAACAACCCAGCTCTTCACTAACATAATTAGGATTAAAATTTTTAGGTTGCCTTGGTGAATCATAAAGTTCTCCTGTTATCATATTACATGTAAGCAGGAGCTTTTTTTGGGTTGGTTTACCTCTGAGCGGCACTTTTTTTGCACACTATGGGCTAAATGGCCAGGTCACATGGACCCCGAAGGCTCAGAGAAGGTTGGGGGAGGGGACCCACTGGAACAGCTGTTGGGAGACAGATGGTAGCCTCCCGTCAAGGCCATCTAGCGTGTTCTTTAACGTGCACAAGGTATGGCTCTCCCGCACACGGGGCCACGGCTTAACGTCCCATCCGACGGACGGCGCCTTTCCAAGCCCATCGGTGTCCCCTACTGACCGTGGGCAGGGTGGGGAATTTTGCGGAGATAAATCTCAACGCTGACCCAGCTGGGACTCGAACCTGGGAACTACAGATTATGAGCCTGGCGCGCTACCGACTGAGCCACCCCCGCCCCCCTAAGCAGGAACAGCAATGTTAAATTATTAATTTATACAATAAAGGAGTTCCACCCACAATCTTTATGTCCCTTGTAACAAGTCCACCAAATGATATTATAATGATTGGAAGTGAATTTGGCTTACGAAAAATAATTCAGTCTTTTTAATAAACGAATGTCTAAACTGATTCGATAATTGTAACAGCAAGCTTTGAATTTATCAATTAAATATGTCTTCGTATCACGTGACACGAAGGTTGGCAGATTACTAATTTCTAAAAACCTCGTTGCCAGATATTTTTTTTCTGAATTCTGTAATCAACCATGGTGTTCGGATATTTTTTTGAGCGACTGTACATTTCTAATAAGTCATGAATCAGGAAAAAAAAAGATACATTTGTAAAGAATCAAAAAATTTTTGATTAAAAACCAAAAATATTCATTATTAATGAGTTCTATGAATTGGTAAAATCGTTTAGTTTGGAACCTGAAAAGTTTGGTCAAAAAAATTTGAAGACATGAGCCAAATTCAGAATATTGATTATTTGTTTTATAACCGGTTGGAATCTAAAACTATAAATAAATAAATAAAAATAAATAAATGCTCCCTCAAGCAGCTGATTGCCACAGAGGTCTGACAGTAGCCTGTCAGTTTATATGCCACAGTAGAAGATCTGTGAGGATGGCAGGACCTCAGCAGAAAAACGACACACACAACCATGCCTTACCCGGAGTTCGAACCCGGTCCCTTAGATCAATAGCCAAGCGTGCTAACCACTCTGCCACGGGACGGCTTAAAACTATAAATGGCAACGATAATTGTACGAAAGTGAACCACGTTGAACGACTTTAAAGAACGTTTTTCGCCATTTCTGAATCTAAGCAGCATCATTTGTAAGAAGAGATATTCCCCTTGTCATTGCCCCCCCCCCCTAACCTCTTCCTTTTTTCGTTTTCAACACTACTTTCTAGGAACAAAAGCACAAAACGTGAAGCTATTGACTGGAATTAAGGTCAGCAGCACAGGCTGTGTCACCTTAGGCGACAAACAGAATGAAGCATCAAAACCGATGTTTGATATAAACAGATTTATAACTACTGCTTAGAAGAAACCCATCTGATCATCAGCATCATCTGGCAATACCTGAGAATAATAGTTCGCTCCAATTGACGCTAATAGAATCAACTCTGATCTCTTAATCTGTTTTAATGAATATTTCGGATTAATTTGTTTTGTAGGCTGTTACATATTTCAGCATTCATAACTCTTTGAATAACGAATTTAATGTTATGGGTTGGGTTGTTGGGTTGTTTTACCTCTGAGCGGCACTTTTTTTGCACACTATGGGCTAAATGGCCAGGTCACATGGACCCCGAAGGCTCAGAGAAGGTTGGGGGAGGGGACCCACTGGAATAGCTGTTGGGAGACAGATGGTAGCCTCCCGTCAAGGCCATCCAGCGTGTTCTTTAACGTGCACAGGGTATGGCTCTCTCTCCCGCACACGGGGCCACGGCTTAACGTCCCATCCGACGGACGACGGCCTTTCCAAGCCCATCGGTGTCCCCTACTGACCGTGGGCAGGGCGGGGAATTTTGCGGAGATAAATCTCAACGCTCACCCAGCTGGGACTCGAACCTGGGAACTACAGATTACGAGCCTGGCGCGCTACCGACTGAGCCACCCCCGCCCCAATTTAATGTTATGATTTACTTAAATGCTATAATACCTATAACTTTTAGAACTTTTTTTAATTTCAAAAATCTTTTCTAATTAGCCACTTGAATGTGTTTTTTTTTAATTTGGTGGAGAGTAAACCCAGGGAATAGCCCCCCCCCCCCCACCTGAATGCTCCAGGCAGAGTTCATTGATAAAACCAAAAGTTCATTTAAATTAAAATTTGTTAATTAAAATATGAAGCTTAAAAATGTTTCTCAATAGAACTGAATACAAAAATGGGTCCTTTTGAATTAAAGGTAAAATCATTATTCTAGACAATCCGGGAACTGTTTATATTGCCCCGAGAGTTAATAAAAAAAATCTGTCAAAAGCAAAATTTTTTTGCGAAAGTCAAAAAAATATAGCTCCAAAAACGTTTCTTTCATTACCAAGATGATATCAGAAACCGCAACAAATCAAATTTATACTTCAACATAAATTAAAAGAATATTTTAAAAATGAGAGATGTTTTTTTAATAATAATAATAATTTTATTTCAATATTCATTTATAGAAATATTATAACAGAAAATGTACCATCAAGATTTGAATGGAAACTGCAAAAGAAATAATATAAAATAAAATAAACGAATGAAAAACGAAAGACCTGACAGAAATATAGAACTAACATGTGTAATCTAGGTGTTGTAAAATAACTCTTACAGATAAAAAAAAACAACAAAATTTTGCTCTAAACGAAAATCTCAGACAATGGAAACGTAATTGAATAGCAATATTTTTAGATATTTCAGCTAGCTATGCTGCCAAATTATTTCTATGTAACTTATTTAATTACCTAGAAGGGTTCGTTAAAACTTGATAATATTTGGTAAACATAAAAACTATTTTATGTTTTATTTTCTTCTTGTAGTTTCCATTTAAAAAGAATTGATTGTAAATTATTTGTGATGTAATTTTCATAAATGAATATGGAATAAAGATATCATTCATTCGACGCAATAAAAACGTACGATGCCATCTAATGCCCAAAGAGGCATTCTTTATATCATTGCTAATTTTACAGGGAAACATTTTCTTGAGCCGAACAGGATATGAACTCATGAAATGGCTCAACACAATTTTTTCTCTAAAATTAATACCGAAGCAAATTTATTTATTTTCTTTTAACATTAAATTCCCCTGAGCCGACATGATTTTTATTTCGCCAAAAGAAATTTAGCAGTTCTTATTAGTCTGATTCTGAAACTGTACTTTGACTTTTTTTTTTTGTTTGAAGTGTAGTTCTCGAGAAAATAAGTTATTTGTCATTAGTGGTCCTGTATAGTTAGAGTCTAACATCCTTCTTTAAAAACTGGACCATTTTGCAAAAAGGGACCTTGGCCCCTTTATCATCTGGTCCACGAGAAAAAGTTTTTTTTGTGTGCGTCAAAAAGTAGGGACCAGTACACTGTCCACTGTACTGACCATACTGGTCCCTACTTTTTGGTTTTTACACTGTCCACTGTACTGACCATACTGGTCCCTACTTTTTGGTTTTTACACTGTCCACTGTACTGACCATACTGGTCCCTACTTTTTGACGCACACAAAAAAAAACTTTTTCTCGTGGACCAGATGATAAAGGGGTCAAGGTCCCTTTTTACAAAATGGTCCAGTTTTTAAAGAAGGATGTTAGACTCTAACTATACAGGACCACTAATGACAAATAACTTATTTTCTCGAGAACTACACTTCAAACAAACAAAAAAGTCAAAGTACAGTTTCAGAATCAGACTAATAAGAACCGCTAAATTTCTTTTAGCGAAACAAAAGTCATGTCGGCTCAGGGGAATTTAATGTTAAAAGAAAATAAATAAATTTGCTTCGGTATTAATTTTAGAGAAAAAATTGTGTTGAGCCATTTCATGAGTTCATATCCTGTTCGGCTCAAGAAAACGTTTTCCTGTAAAATTAGCAATGATATAAAGAATGCCTTTTTGGGCATTAGATGGCATCGTACGTTTTTGTGTTAGCGACCCTACATGTTGGCGATAGGCTTTGGCCGCCTAATAATGAAGGAGGTGGTTGAAGTTTGGTGCCAAGGAAGTGCTGCGTCGTAGTTTTGTGGCAAGGGGGTGGGGAGGGAAGAGATTTGGAGTAAAATTCTTCTGGGAGTGAAAATTGTGGCGTGTGTGATCACTGTGTGGCCCATGTTGGCCGGAAGTTGGTAAGAAGGGTGCAAGGTAAATATTCAAAATCGCCCCGAATCTCTTACAATTAAGGATGGCCTAAAATGGTTGGCAGATCTTAAAATTTCTGATTTAGAATATGCTGATGATTTAGCGGCTTGCCATCTCGGTGATTGACTGCCATTGGTTGGTTGAATCACGTGGTTTATGGGCTCCATGTTTTGTCGTACCGTGAAACGAAAGCCTATGAGTTAGCGTGTGTACAGTCGCTCAAGAAATATCCGAACACTATGGTTGATTACAGAATTCAGAAAAAATATCTGGTAACGATTTTTTTTTAGAAATTAGTGATCTGGCAACCTTCGTGTCACGTGACACGAAGGTTGTGTGTTCGTGTACTATTCATAGTGTTCGGATATTTTTTTTGAGCGACTGTACCTAGTTAAAACTTCTCAGTTGAGGGGTAGATGAAATTACTACGGAAACGCATAGAGCTGGGAATGTTTCGGTTATCACGTGGATGACTGAAATTCTGAATAACTTTTATGATAAAGGCATGGTTCCTAAGGATTTTACCAGAGCTATTGTTATCCCTATTTTCAAAAAAGGTGATCGCAGTTCTTGTGATAACTATAGGGGTATTAGCCTACTCTCTGTTCCAGGTAAAGTTCTTTCCATGATTGTGCTTAATAGAATTAAGAATCTGGTTGACAGGCAATTGCGTGATGAGCAATGTGGATTCAGAAGTGGTAGGGGATGTGTGGATCAGATATTTTCACTTAGGCAGATTCTTGAGAAATGTTTAGAGTTTCAGAAACCTTTGGTTGCTAGCTTTGTTGATTTCAAAAAGGCTTTCGACTCTGTTGATCGTCATAATTTGTGGTTGATTGTGAGATCATATGGTATACCAGACAAGTTAGTTAACATAATGAAAGCTCTCTATAATAACACTAAGTCGTGTGTGAGAGTTGGTAAGGCTTGTAGCAATTGGTTTAGCATTACTTCTGGTGTTCGACAAGGGTGCATTTTGTCTCCTTTTCTCTTTAGCTTGGTTATTGATTATGTTATGCGAAATTCACTTCAAGGGAAAGATTTTGGCCTTAAATGGGCTAGAGATACGAAAATTTCTGATTTAGATTATGCTGATGATTTAGCCCTTTTGGCAAATGATGTTGATGAGATGAACTCTTTCATTCGAGCTGTTGATGAGACTGGTAGTAGAGTAGGTTTGGTTATAAACAGAGAGAAAACTAAAGTGATGAAAATTGGTCAAGCAGGCTGTGATTCAGTTAATCTGAATGGTTGCAGTCTTGAGTAGGTGTCACAGTTTAATTATCTTGGGAGCTATGTAACAGATAATGGTGATGTGCGGCATGAGATTAACAGACGAATAGGGATTGCTGCCGGGACTTTTAAGAATCTATGTAGATTGTGGAGAAATAGGCGTATACACCTAAAGACTAAAATTAGACTGTATAATAGTTTGGTTCTTTCTAGGATTAGTTATGGTAGTGAAACTTGGACACTTTGTAAACTAGATAACAGGAAACTAGATGCTTTTGATTCCAGATGCTTACGCAGTATCTTGGGCATTAGGTGGTTCAACTTTGTAACTAATGATGAGGTTAGGCAAAGGAGTTTGCAACCTCCTTTAAGCAGCATATTGTGCAGAGAGAGACTCCATTGGTTTGGCCATGTTGCCCGTATGAATAATTATAGATTGGCGAATAGGGTTATGAACAGTGTGCCTAAAGGCCTCAGAAAGAAGGGGAGTCAAACAAGACCTTGTTAGAATTGGTGTGCAGTGGCCAGATGCAGTAGATGTAGCTCAGGATAGACTTGCTTGGAGAACTAAATTGCACGGTCTGGTTGGACCTCCGTAGCCCATGGCTGCTTGAGGATGATGATGATGATGTTATAGATTTATACATTTCTACCACTTTTTTTTGTCTATAAAAGCTTCCATATTTTACAATGCCTCACTGCGCTGCATTTGTGTGTAAATATTCCACTCATAGAAATAAATTAATGAATATTTTTTCTAAAAAAACTCCGTCAGAAGACAGCAATGGGCTGCAAAAGCTAAATGAGCTAACTGAAAAACCAAAAAATATTTTTTTTTAAACGTTCGCTTGAAAAACGAGCTATTGTTTACACTTTGTCATCTGCCTATGCCAATATTTGCTCGTCTGTCTGTCTGTCTCTCTGTTAATTGTTGTCTGTCCGTCTGTTTTTCCACCTGTCTGTCTGTCTACAGATTATCAACTTTTTTTACTTTTAGAGATAAATGAAAAATTCCTTTTAGGTTGGATAGTGTTGAAGAAATATTGCGATTCTCAATTTTGAAATCTTCCAATAGCTTTAATAGCGCCCTCAAGCGGTGGAAAAAACGGAAAAGCTAAAATTTCAAACGAATATTGCAAACAAACTATTTACATTGGAAATCTGAAATTTTGGTAGTAGAGTGTTACGGTCAGAAAGTTTAGAATGGCAACAAGATTTTGCCCTCTTACCCCCAAGGGGGTGGGAAAATGAAACTTTTTTATTTTAAGAGATAAGCAAAAATTCTTTTTTGTTTTACAGGTACCAACAAAATATTAATATTTGCATTTTTCGAATCCCCCATCAGTTGGAACTTCTACTGTTGCAGAGTGCTAAAGGCGATAAATTAAAACTCAAAAGGCGGCCTCTAGCGGCGGAAAAAACTATAAAATACCAAATTTCTAAACGAGTATTGCAAACGATCTATTTATGCTACAAACTTAAAGTTTTGGACATTCGAGTGTAATGGTCAAGTGGTTTACACTAATAGTAACACTTTGTCCCTTTATACCAAGGGGGTGTCGGTAAAATGAAACTTTTCTGCTTTAACAGATAAATGAAAAACATATTTTGTGCTTTACAGGTACTAATAAAATATTAAGAGTTTATTTTCCCGATTTTGCAGTAGTTCGAATTTTCACTGTCAAAGGGTGTGTAAATAACTAGTGAACTAGAATGTGTAAAATAACTAGAAGAACGCATATCGCCTCTGACGCATATGGGAATCCCGTTTTCAAAGAGAATGAAGTTTTTCCTTTGTCTACTTTTTCATGGATGTTTGTGTTGTTTTTCTGCTGAGGCCCCCTCTTCCTCACCGACCTTTTACTATGGCGTACAAACTGACACGCAAGGGCGTAGCGAAGGACTATGGTTAGGGGGGGGGGGGAGAAGTCCAAAATTTTCCAACTGGAGCAAAGCAAATTTTGCCAACTGAGCAAATTTGCTGACTTCCAATTTTGCCAACTAGCCATAATTTCTCAGAAATATTTCCAATATTTACATCTCGTCTAAACGTCTGAATTGTAGCAAATCAGTATGAATTTTTGCCTTGATTTGGTCAAATCTCCTTAATTTCACGAAATTAATCCCAATCTTTACATCTCTCCTAAATTTGCCAAATCACTTCAAACTTTCAAATTCCCCAATTTTTTTTTTTTTTTTTGGAAAATTAAGGGGAGTTGTCAAAATCGAGGTAACTTGGAAAATCTAAGGCAGTTTCGAAAATGGAGAGACGGCGAAATTTAGAGCAGTTGGCAAAATTCGATGTCACTTAGTAAAATACAGGTGAGATGGCAAAATCTTGGGGAGTTGGCAAAATTCGGAGTGACTTGATAAAATCTTGGGGAGTTGACAAAATTCGGAGTGACTTGACAAAATCGTAGAGAGTTGACAAAATTCAGGTGAGATGTAAAAATTAGAATTTTTTTCTGTAAACTTATGGCGAGTTGGCAAAACTTAGAGTGTTGGCAAAATCTAGGGACAGTTGGCAAAATTTAGAGTGACTTGCAAAATCGTAGAGAGTTGGCAAAATTCAGGTGAGATGTGAAAATTTAGATTTTTTTTTTTTCTGTAAAATTATGACGAGTTCGCAAAATCTAGGAGAGTTGGCAAAACTTAGGGAGTTGGCAAAAACTAGGGGCAGTTGGGAAAATTCGGAGTGACTTGGCAAAATCGTGGAGAGTTGAAAAAATTCAGGTGAGATGTAAAAATTGCAATCTTTTTTTCTGTAAAATTATGGCGTGTTGGCAAAATCTGGCTTCGCAATATCTAGGAGAGTTGGAAAATCTTGGGGGAGTTGGCAAAATTCAGAGTGACTTTGCAAAAATCAGGTGTGATGTAAAATTGGGATTTTTTTCTGTAAAAGTGTGGCGAGATGGCAAATCCACTTGGTAAAATACGGGCGATTTGTGAAAATTGGAATTGGTTTTGTGAAATGAAGGAGTGTTGGATAAATTGACGAAACTTAACAGAATGTAGGGCAGTTGGCAAAATTCAAATCCACTTGGTAAAATACGGGCGAGTTGTGAAAATTGGAATTGGTTTTGTGAAATGAACGAGTGTTGGATAAATTGACGAAACTTAACAGAATGTAGGGCAGTTGGCAAAATTCAAATCCACTTGGTAAAATACGGGCGATTTGTGAAAATTGGAATTGGTTTTGTGAAATGAACGAGTGTTGGATAAATTGACGAAACTTAACAGAATGTAGGGCAGTTGGCAAAATTCAAATCCCCTTGAAAAATACGGGCGAGTTGTGATAATTGGGATTGGGTTTGTGAAATTCAGGATAGTTAACTAAAATCACTTCAAACTTTCAAACTCCTCAAGATTTTGCCAAGTTTTCTCGATTTTAGTCAACTATCCTGAATTTCACAAAAACAATCCCAATTATCACAACTCGCCAGTATTTTCCAAGTGGATTTGAATTTTGCTAACTGCCCTACATTCTGTTAAGTTTCCTCAATTTATCCAACACTCCTACATTTCACAAAACAAATCTCAATTTTCACAACTCGCCTATAATTTACCAAGTGCATTCGAATTTTGCTAACTACTCTAGATTTTGCCAACTCGCCGTAATTTTACAGAGAAAAATCGCAATTTTTACATCTTCTCTGAATTTGCCAAGTCACTTCGAATGTTATCAACTCTCCTTAATTGCACAAAAAAGGCACAATTTTCACAACTCCCCTGTATTTTACCAAGTGGCTTCCAATTTTGCCAACTCCCCTAGATTTTCCAAGAGTTCTTGGTTTTTCCAACTCTCCTTAATTTCACAAAACGAATCCCAATTTTTACAACTCACCTCTACTTTACCAAGTATTTTCCAGTTTTGCCAACTTCCCTAGATTTTGCAAAGTTTTTTCGATTTTGTCAACTCTCCTTAATTTCACAAAAACAATCCCAATTATCACAACTCGCCCGTATTTTACCAAGTGGATTTGAATTTTGCCAACTGCCCTACATTCTGTTAAGTTTCGTCAATTTATCCAACACTCGTTCATTTCACAAAACCAATTCCAATTTTCACAAATCGCCCGTATTTTACCAAGTGGATTTGAATTTTGCCAACTGCCCTACATTCTGTTAAGTTTCGTCAATTTATCCAACACTCCTTCATTTCACAAAACCAATTCCAATTTTCACAAATCGCCCGTATTTTACCAAGTGGATTTGAATTTTGCCAACTGCCCTACATTCTGTTAAGTTTCGTCAATTTATCGAACACTCCTTCATTTCACAAAACCAATTCCAATTTTCACAAATCGCCCGTATTTTACCAAGTGGATTTGAATTTTGCCAACTGCCCTACATTCTGTTAAGTTTCGTCAATTTATCCAACACTCCTTCATTTCACAAAACCAATTCCAATTTTCACAAATCGCCCGTATTTTACCAAGTGGATTTGAATTTTGCCAACTGCCCTACATTCTGTTAAGTTTCGTCAATTTATCCAACACTCCTTCATTTCACAAAACCAATTCCAATTTTCACAAATCGCCCGTATTTTACCAAGTGGATTTGAATTTTGCCAACTGCCCTACATTCTGTTAAGTTTCGTCAATTTATCCAACACTCCTTCATTTCACAAAACCAATTCCAATTTTCACAAATCGCCCGTATTTTACCAAGTGGATTTGAATTTTGCCAACTGCCCTACATTCTGTTAAGTTTCGTCAATTTATCGAACACTCCTTCATTTCACAAAACCAATTCCAATTTTCACAAATCGCCCGTATTTTACCAAGTGGATTTGAATTTTGCCAACTGCCCTACATTCTGTTAAGTTTCGTCAATTTATCCAACACTCCTTCATTTCACAAAACCAATTCCAATTTTCACAAATCGCCCGTATTTTACCAAGTGGATTTTGCCATCTCGCCACACTTTTACAGAAAAAAAGATTGCAATTTTTACATCTCACCTGAATTTTTTCAACTCTCCACGATTTTGCCAAGTCACTCCGAATTTTCCCAACTACCCCCAGTTTTTGCCAACTCCCTAAGTTTTGCCAACTCTCCTAGATTTTGCGAACTCGTCATAATTTTACAGAAAAAAAAATCCAAATTTTCACGTCTCACCTGAATTTTGCCAACTCCCTACGATTTTGCAAGTCACTCCGAATTTTGTCAACTCCCCAAGATTTTGTCAAGTCATTCCAAATTTTGCCAACTCCCCAAGATTTTACCAAGTCACTCCGAATTTTGCCAAAGATTTTGCCAAGTTGTCCCGATTTTGCCAACTCACCTGTGTTTTACTAAGTGGCTTCGAATTTTGCCAACTGCTCTAAATTTTGCCGTCTCTCCATTTTCCAAACTGCCTTAAATTTGTCAAGTTGCCTCGATTTTGACAACTCCCCTTAATTTTCCAAAAAAAAAATTGCAAATTTTCACAACTCACGTAGATTTTACGAAGTCGCTTCGAATTTTGCCAACTCCGAGTTACTTTTTTTGGGGGGAGTCTCCCTCCCCCACCTCCCACACCCATGGCTACGCCCCTGCTGACAGGTTCCTTTCTGAAGTTTCTGGGGGCGCTGCCAATCGCCTACTTCGTAAATGAAATAGTACGGTGAAAAGCTGGGAATGAAATAAGAGTTATGAATGGACTCACGTTTCTCGCCAAAATTTTGGAGTGTATTTAAACTAGTATAATTTTATGATTTGATAAATATAATTTTGTTACATCTCAAAAACTTAGGTCATATAAAAAAGCACGAATATTTTCGGAATCAGGGATATAAATAAAGAAAATATAGTTTAAAGAAGGAAACAGAAAAAAAAAGCTTTCAATTTATTTTTATGTGTTATTGAAAGTGACTGTTGATCAGTATTGTCGGTAACTTTTAAAGCCTGTTAAGTTCACTTCTATTCCTAACCCTTTTTTGTTTACATATATGGGGGGCGGGGGTGGGGGCTCAGTCGGTAGCGCGCCAGGCTCGTAATCTGTAGTTCCCAGGTTCGAGTTCAAGCTGGGTCAGCCTTCAGATTTATCTCCGCAAAATTCCCCGCTCTGCCCACGGTCAATAGGAAAGGCCGCCGTCCGTCATATGAGACGTTAAGCCGTGACCCCGTATGCAGGAGAGCCATACCCTGTGCATGCTAAAGAACACGCTGGATGGTCTTAACGGGAGGCTACCATCTGTCACCAACAGGTGTTCCAGTGGGTCCCCTCCCCCAACCTTCTCTGAGCCTTCGGGGTCCATGTGACCTGGCCATTTAGCCCATTGTGTGCAAAAAGTGCCGCACAGAGGTAAAATACCCCAACCCAAATTTACATATATGAAGCCTGTTATCCACAATTCCCCCCCCCCACACACACACACACACACACATACACACACACATACCACATAGCTTGAAATATGTGCGAAATGCATAAGTTTAATAATTTTTTTGTCCTCCATTACTCTTACTACCATTCTCAAAGGTAATGGCTCCTCCTCCCACTAAATCCTGCCCTGGGCACCACGCCCCTTGTTATTTTCATAGCATTCTCAACTGTTATAAACTTATGAGAACAAATTATCGGATATAGTGAATCGAATCTGAAACTGTATTTCCGTTAGGCGGTTGATTTCTGTCATTGTATTTTTTACTTAATTTAAAGTATTGAACTAACATTTTCTCTTCCCCATTGCAGGGCAATGACGTGTGGTCATTCCGCAAGGCGGCGTTAGTGTCCGAGAGCATTCCTCTGCATCTGAGGGGCATCCTCAGGATTTCCAGACAGCGCAGCGAAACCAATTTATGCCACGTGTCTCTACTCACCGCCGAACGCCGTCGCAGCCAATCAGAGATCAGAGTCTCCGGAGCTGACCGCTTAACCATTGGCTATCACGCATGCCCAGTATCTAGTCCAAAGCACGCTCCTCCATCTGTCAATGCAGCCAGCGTGATAAAGGAACGGAATGGTCACACAAGGAAATCAACTTGTCATCAATGCCGATGCAACAGCCCTCCTGGAAATGCAGATGGAGATGTTGAGGCGTGGCCTCGGGGCAGAAAGCGAGAGAGAGAGTCAAAGAGACCGACCATGGGGGTCTGTGGAGGTGTGGCCAAGACCATATTAGCATGCAGTCAGAAGACGTCGACCAAAACCGTCAGAAGATCGGGGAACGACAATTACGGAACAGGAATGAAGCAGAAGAGAGATTCTTTTGCTCAAGCGGTAATTGATGATGGTAGGATCTATGAGGTTGTCCATCAAAAGCCCGACGGGAACAGAAGCATGAACTCTGTTCTTACAGCTCTGGACAGCGGCATCTATTGCGAGCCAGCAAAACTGAATGGTAACGGATGTTATGAATCTAGTAAGGACAATGAACGTAAGTATTTAGATTCAAGCAAGACAAACAAGAAGGTTTATTGTGAATCTACTCAAGAGAAAAGGAAATCCTATTGTGCAGATAACAGAGATGCTAAAACCGTTTGCTGTGACACCATAAAAAGCACGAGGAATTCATACAACGGAGTGGGTAAGGATTTTCGGAATGCTTCTCATGATTCAAGCAAAAGAGATGTAAATGTTAATGACAGAATAAGTAGAGACAACCACATAGCTTATGTGGCAGGAAATGATAATTCTGATCAAGTGTTCAGCGATTCGGGGAGCTCTGAATTGGTATCTAAGTCTCCAAAGGCAACTTCGGAGATGAAAGAGAAGTTTCGGAGAAATTCTTCTGGATCTTGTATTACTGTTACTGCCGAAGTGTACAAGGAATCGGAATTCGTCGGGATGAGTCGACGAAGGGCTTCGGAAAGCAGCGCTACGAGATTGTTGACTCAAGATGAGGGACGTCTTATTGCTACGACCCAAAATGGGGATGAACGACATGGATGTAGTGTAGAATTTAGGTCTCCTGTGGATCGTAAAGTAGAGAGGAGATCTGCAGTTTCGCCGATAAGTCAAATAATAAAAGATTTATCCAAAAGTGGATCTTGTATTGAGAATCAGAATAATTCATCAGCGAAAACGTCAAAGAAAGGAAGAGATTCAGATGTTGACAATAGGTATTCGACAGAAACGAAATCGAGACTTTCTTCAGCAGATGAGAAAAGGAAAGATGCTGCAAAGGAAGAGATGAGGATGAACAATGATGCTGTCGCAAATCCTAAAAGTGTAGGTTGTGACCAAGGGACTACGCGACAATTGTTGCAAGGGGATGTCAGAAGAGATAATGAGCTGGTGAGGGATGTAAAGAAATCAGAAGTTGTAAAAGTGGCGGTTCAAGCGAGAAAACAGGAGATGAAGGAGGAGGAGAACTCAAACTCATCCGTTGTCGTTGATGATGACTCCAAGGAGAGTTCTGAGAGAGGGAAAAAGTCTGTAAGTGGAAGGAATCGAAAAGTAGCTAATGTAAACATTAACTCAGAAAATTTTGATTGTGAAAGAAATTTCACTGCTCAGTCTTCGACGAGTTATACCATCACCAACAAAGAAAGCATCAAAGCATCACAGATATCAGCAGATGCGGATGAATACAACGGCAGGAGTAATGAGCGTGCAGAAGACAGCTTAAACTTATCCCTCACTGTGATTAGTGACAATACAGAGACAAAAGCAGTGCATGATAGTTCAGAAGGAAAGTCATCTCCTTTGTCTCAAAACGAACAGACAGAAGTGAAGGAAATTATATTTCACACAGAAGTGGACGATGGAAAACAGTCAACAGTAACAGATATTGCACAAGACTCCGAGGATGGTGACAAAGTCGACCAGGTTCAGCAAGAAGACGACAAAGTGAATCAGTGTCCAACTGACTCTTCTGAGACGACATCATCCAATGCAACTCCTCCAGCATCTTCCATAAGGAAGAAGATCTCTTCCCATCAAGGACTCACCGTGAGTGTGATGGTGAAGAATCCACCTGGGGCGAATGGGAAATCCCAGTCGTTGGTGAAGCAACTGACCGATGCAGAATCTGCAGCCATTGTGGTAAAGAAGAGTTACGTTTTGACCATTGCCAAGCAAGAGAAAGGTTTCCAGAGCATGTGTGCCACCAAAGAGCTCACCTGCAGTCTGGAGAAGTGCAAGAAGAAAGAGCATCAGATCTCAGTGACATTCCTGTGCTCCGGACCTCCCCAGCAGCAGTGGTTGCCTTGCCAGAGAGTTTCTCCTGCTAATGATCTCCGTCTGCGCTCCATCAGCATGCCACCCATCAGCAGACAGCAGGTGGAGACGGCTGCCGCTCCTTCTGCTCGCAGCTTCTCCAGGGAGAGGAGGAGCAAAGAGAGACAGAGCGCCAAGAGGAAGAGTTACAGAGCTAGGAAAGGTAAGAGGCTTCATTTTTCAATGTTTATGTGTGCTTTTATTCAGTTCTTTGCATTTAAAGGTGTTGGGTTGGGTTGTTTTACCTCTGAGCGGCACTTTTTTGCACACCATGGGCTAAATGGCCAGGTCACATGGACCCCGAAGGCTCAGAGAAGGTTCGGGGAGGGGACCCACTGGAACAGCTGTTGGGAGACAGATGGCAGCATCCCGTCAAGGCCATCCAGCGTGTTCTTTAACGTGCACAGGGTATGACTCTCCCGCACACAGGGCCACGGCTTAACGTCCCATCCGACGGACGGCGGCCTTTCCAAGCTCATCGGTGTCCCCTACTGACCGTGGGCAGGGCGGGGAATTTTGCGGAGATAAATCTCAACGCTGACCCAGCTGGGACTCGAACCTGGGAACTACAGATTACGAGCCTGGCGCGCCACCGACTCCATTTTTGAAGGTGTTCTTTTGGCAAAGAAAGACACGTCACAGTTATGGAAACTTTCCCGTTGCATCCTGTCAATTGGGGGTGGCGGGGGTGGCTCAGTCGGTAGAGTGCCAGGCTCGTAATCTGTAGTTCCCAGGTTCGAGTCCCAGCTGGGTCAGCGTTGAGATTTATCTACGCAAAACTCCCGCCCTACCCACGGTCAGTAAGAGACACCGATGGGCTTGGAAAGGTTGCCGTCCGTCGGATGGGACGTTAAGCCGTGGCCCCGTGTGCGGGAGAGCCATACCCTGTGCACGTTAAAGAACACGCTGGATGGTCCTGACGGGGGGCTACCATCTGCCTCCCAACAGCTGTTCCATTGGGTCCCCTCCCCCAACCTTCTGTGAGCCTTCGGGGTCCTTGCGACCTTGCTATTTATCCCTTTGTGTGCAAAAAAGTGCCGCTCAGAGGTAAAACAACCGAACCCTTTTCCGTCCTATATGTGAAAAATCAAAAATTACAATAATTTATAATTAACTAATATAATTTAGCACTCACTTATCTAGGGCTTGAACCCGTGTCGCTTTATCAATAGTCAAGCACGCTAACCACTCGAGCATCAGATTGTCAAGGCTAAAATCGTTTTAAGGAATTTCTGCCCGACTCCTGACCAAATCCCATCGGCAGTGGCGGCACTACCGCACGAGCACTGCACTAGGATGCAAATTTGCGAACGAATAGCGACATTAGCTGTAGTAAAGCTGACTGGAATAAGTATGACCATAGTTAATACCTTTGAAAAAAAAAAATTATCGCCGATACGGCGGGAATCGAACCCTCAACTCTACAGATTCATGCCAGAGCGCGCTACCATTACACCACGCAACGGACGAGAAAATCTTTCAGAGTAAAGCCTTGTAAATCTTTCACTGATATGACACACGTCAGTGGAAGATTTAAAAAGACAAAATAGTAGCGATAGCCTGTCGTTGTTTTACCTCTGAGCGGCACTTTTTTGCACACCATGGGCTAAATGGCCAGGTCACATGGACCCCGAAGGCTCAGAACTAGCCTGTCGTTATTCCACGAAAAAATTTTCATAACTGGAAGTATTAAAATTTGTGCAACCGAATTTATAATTCATTCCTTCTACTTGTTGACCATCAGAGTTTCCCCATCGCAAGCGGTTTTCTCTTATGTCTGCTTCAAGTCCAAATGCAGGTCACTGGGCCGTTAAATGGCCCTGAAACCGTTTACCGACCTCTCGTGCCCTGGCTTTCCCCGTCACTTTGTTACGGAAGACATGTCCTGTGGCGACAGCTGACGGTAAATGAAAGGAGGAAGACGGCTGGAAACGTGAGAGGCGACTCGGACTTCACTTATCGTAACGTCATCAGCACACTTGGAAATAAGCAAATGCAGTCGGCGACAGTTACGGTTCCTTTCGAAATATTTTCGTTTTCCTGAGCTAGTTTTGTGATGACAAATAATCGGTCATCAACCTTCTTTTTCTGCGCTGAACGATTCGTCGTGACGTATGAAAAGGCCAAAAATTTGACATTTTATGCTTTCAGCGAAGAATTCGAAAAGCATTGGGTTAATAAAAATAATCGCCATAACTGCCACAAGTTAAATTAGAAATTTTTTATTTAATCCACTTGAAAGCGTTCATCTGTCACTGAAAGGCTTTCTTTTGGATTTATGTTTATTCGATTTGCAGACATTTTTTCATTTGAGATAGGAAAAAAAATCTGGCATCACCAGATATTTTCGGCATTTGTGAATCCTTTTTGAATCTGTTGCAAGCACAGATTTTCTGATTTAAGAAACGGAAATTATTAAATGCTTTTATCGTTTTCAATTTTATTTTACGTTCTGAATGTGAATAAATAATAATAAGACAATGAAGAAAAAAAAAGTCATGAAAGACGTATTTGTTTAAGCAACTATCCAATAAATTCTTCACCTGATTTTTACAATAAATCAGGTTTTATATTTTTTCACATCGTTCGTAAAATGTGCTGACAGATTCCTGTGGAAAGGAAGCTTTTGGTAATAATTAAGAAGCTATGGCCGGATCCACCACCCCTCCCAGAAAATTTTAATAAACGAAATGGATAAAAAAATATACCAAATATGCATTACACATATTTTACAAGAATATTTTTAAAAGACAGCTAAAAAGGATGAAAATAAATTATTAATTTTCCGTTCCATTTTTTGGCTTTTTTCTTCTTTTTTTAGATCCTTGCCTAGTTAAGAACATAATATTTTTTATCGAGTAATGTTATGCATAATAACGAATACTCTTAGCTCATAAATGCTTCCAAACAGGAAATAGATTAACTTTTCCAAAACTGTCCAAACTGTAACTACTCGACGCTGAAAGTTATCTCCGCTAGTCCTCCACCCTACCATGGGTCAGAAAGGGGGACTCCTTCGGATGAAACGTTAAGCCGTGGCCCTGTGTGCAAGAGAGAGCCATATCCTGTGCATGTTAAGAAACACCCTGGATGGCCTTAACGGGAGACTACCATCTGTCTCCCAACAGCTTTCCAGTGGGTCCTCTCCCCCAATCTCCTCTGAGCCCTTGAGTCCTCAGAGGTAAAATAGCCCAAGAACCCAATTGTTACCACATTTTGTCGGAGGCATGTAGAAGGGGGCGTGGGAGATTTATAACTCCCCTATTTAATACCGCCCACTTAAATAGCGTATTTTTTCTACACAAGTCCCCAAAATTCAGACTCAAATCTTCAAACCCCCAGCCCCAAACTGGAAATTTCTAGGTTCGCCATTGCCTCTAGTAATGTTGCTGAACCAAGCCGTACCTTGTAGGATGGGAAATAGAAATAAAGTTTGAAAATAAATTTTATAAGGAATTAGAAGTGGAAACCGTTTCTATATCGCATGATTGCTTTGAAAGATGTAAAACTAAATATAAGAAGAAGCATAAAACAATCATATGTAAAAACAAATGAGAAGACATAAACGCAATTTTTTAGTTACTTTACGTATAACTCAAGAACTCATAATATTAGAAATCTGTTGTTGTTTTACCTCTGAGCGGCACTTTTTTCCACACCTTGGGCTAAATGGCCAGGTCACAAGGACCCCGAAGGCTTAGAGAAGGTTGGGGGAGGAGACCCACTGAAACAGCTGTTGGGAGACAGATGGTAGCCTCTCGTCAAGGCCATCCAGCGTGTTCTTTAACGTTGGGTTGTTTTACCTCTGAGCGGCACTTTTTTGCACACCATGGGCTAAATGGCCAGGTCACATAGACCCCGAAGGCTCAGAGAAGGTTGGGGGAGGGGACCCACTGGAAGAGCTGTTGGGAGACAGATGGTAGCCTCCCGTCAAGGTCATCCAGCGTGTTCTTTAACGTGCACAGGGTATGACTCTCCCGCACAAGGGGCCACGGTTTAACGTCCCATCCGACGGACGGTGGCCTTTCCAAGCCCATCGGTGTCACCTACTGACTGTGGGCAGGGCGGGGACATTGAAAATCTATAATAAAATTTGAAATCAGCAGTAAATTTCCATTCAGAATATGCTGAGTTTGGGTATTAGAATTTTTTTTTTTTCTTCTTATAACTAACAGAGTTCTGAAGCCCAAAAGAATAACTCATTGGTGAATTTGTTACCAAATTTTCACAAGAGCTATAGATCACCATCGTCCCTTCTTGAGCTTCTGTTTTCATCTAATGGACTGCCAGCTAGCTCAGATTGTCCAACGAGACCCCTATAGGCGTTACAGACCCCTACAGGGCGTTTTAGCAACTTGCGGGTTCATTTTCATAAATTCATATGCATGGTAATTATTTTTTAACTAGTTTTACATTTCTGCTGATGTCCTGCCATCCTCTCAGACCTTCTACTATGGCATATAAACTGACAGGCTCCTGTCAGACCTCTGTGGCAAGCAGCTGCTTGAGGGGGTATTTATTTATTTTTTTTATTTTACAGGGGTAAGTTCATTCAGATTTCAAGAACGAGTTTAAAAAAATAATGCTTCGAAAAGGATCGGCTCAAAGAGCCCGAACTCCTTCAGCAGAAAAGTACAATACTGAAAAATTGAAGTTAAACTTGTACAGTCTCTCAAAAAAATATCCGAACATAATGGTTGATTGAAGAATTCAGAAAAAATATCTGGCAATGATTTTTTTAGAAATCAGTGATCTGGCAACCTTCGTGTACGTACGCGATGCCAGATCACTAATTTCGAAAAAAAAATCGTTGCCAAATATTTTTTCTAAATTCTGTAATCAACCATAGTGTTCAGATATTTTTTGAGCGACTGTTACTAACTTTGGGAAATGCACAGCGAATAGAAAAGCAACGAGACAAAAATTCTGAAACAAATATTCAGAAAAAGAATTTATTCTGAAGAGTATTCAAAATAGTCACCATTGGGCTCTCACTTGTTACATCTCTCTTTTAGTCGTTGAAAGAATTTTCGAAATTCATCCAAAATTACTTCCTTCAGATGCTCGGTTCAAAATCTGCCCAATGAGGGGCAGGGGGTGAGGTTGATCTCAATAACCACTTTTTGAAAAAAGAAATCTCAAAAAATTAACTTATTCAAAAGACTGGAAATAATGCTTCTAACTTAATCATATTCATTACTAGATAGGAAACAATTTTTACAACAGTTTTGATTTTAGTTCTTTAGTGTAAGAAGCAGGGCTGGGTTGGGTTGTTTCACCTCTGAGCGGAACTTTTTTGCACACCATGGGCTAAATGGCCAGGTCACATGGACCCCGAAGGCTCAGAGAAGGTTGGGGGAGGGGACCCACTGGAACAGCTGTTGGGAGACAGATGGTAACCTCCCGTCAAGGCCATCCAGCGTGTTCTTTAGTGTGCACAAGGTATGGCTCTCCCGCACACGGAATAACGTCCCATCCGACGGACGGCGGCCTTTCCAAGCCCATCGGTGTCCCCTACTGACCATGGGCAGGGCGGAGAATTTTGCGGAGATGTCTCAACGATGACCCAGCTGGGACTCGAACCTGGGAACTAAAGATTACGAGCCGGGCGCTCTACCGACTGAGCCAACCCCGCCCCAAGAAGCAGGGCTGCAATGGGGGCGGGGCAACGCAGGTGGAAGCTGTTTCCCTACTTTCAGAGTTTTTTTATCCCGTACATTTAACGGTAGGAAACAGAATCACTAAGTATGTCCACCCCTTTATAATATTTTTCTCATAATTCCTGGGCTTTTATACAGATTATTTGTGTATTGCTTAACATATGTTAACTATGGGTCTCTTTTTAACTGATTTTGGAGCGTCCATCTAGTTCTGAAAATTCATTTCCACCCCTGGTAAGAAGTTGAAAACGTCCCTTAGTTACAATTTATCCTAATAAGGGACCTGGGTTCGAGCCCCGGATAAGGCATGGATGTGTGTGTCGTTTTTCTGCTGAGGTCCTGCCATCCTCTCAGACCTTCTACTGTGGCATATAAACTGACAGGCTCCTGTCAGACCTCTGTGGCAAGCAGCTGCTTGAGGGGGTATTTATTTTATTTTTATTTATTACCAAAAGACAAAGAGTCTTTTGGTGACAGATGGTGAAACAAAAGTTCCCCACATGAATCCATTGCAGATCCCAATGTTATGGCAATTAAAAATTGCTAAAATTTACCTTTAGGAAAAAATATGCCGATCTAAACGATCGGCATATTTTTTCCTTATGTTGGCAGTTGCTTCCTTATGCCCTTAAAAAAATAGTTTATATCCACCATTGAAGGAAAATAATTCTATATATATATATGCATATGCAAAATAGCAAAAGGACAAAAAGAAAAGTAAAAAATACAATTAGCAAACGGTTACGATTACCAAACGCATTGCTGATTTCGTAGCAGACGAAATGTCAACAACTGCTTCTAGTCAGCAGACGCCTTAGAAGGCGCAAGAAGCGAAAAGTCTCGGCTGCAGCAGTTTAGAGTGATGCCAACACCTACCATAACAGAAAAGCCAGAGGGCCAAATTTATGACGTCAGCTTAAATAGTCCTACCATATAGACATTTCTTATATTTTTGATTCCAATATTATTACTGGTGGATTCTGTGTTAATCTTTATACTAATGTTTTACTTATAAAAATATTTTATTTGGGAGAAAATTTATTTGCATTAATTAGTATTATTATAATTGATGATAACTACAAATAATATTTTTTCTAAATAAAATATATTTATAGATGAATATTAGTATAAAGATTAGCACAGAGTCCGCCAGTAATAATATTAGAATAAAAAATATAAGAATTGTCTCTATAGGAGGTCTACTTAAGTGACGTCAAAAATTTGATACTTGGTCTTCTGTTATAGGAGCTGTTAGTTATGCATCGTGTGTTAATAATGGGATTTAAAATAAAAAGTACATATTGGTACTGTGGTTATCGAAGTAATCAATAATTTACTGGGGGCTGGGGTGGCTCAGTCGGTAGCGTGTCAGGCTAGTACTCTGCAGTTCCCAGGTTCGATTCCCAGCTGGGTCAGCGTTGAGATTTATCTCCGCAAAACTCCCCGCCCTGCCCACGGTCAGTAGGGGACACCGCTGGGCTTGGAAAGGCCGCTGTCCGTCGGATGGGACGTTAAGCCGTGGCCCCGTGTGCGGGAGAGCCATACCCTGTGCACGTTAAAACACACGCTGGATGGCCTTGACGGGAGGCTACCATCTGTCTCCCAACAGCCGTTCCAGTGGGTTCCCTCCCCCAACCTTCTCTGAGCCTTCGGGGTCCTTGTGACCTGGCCATTTAGCCCATGGTGTGCAAAAAAAGTGCCGCTCATAGGTAAAACAACCCAACCCGAGTATATCGTGTACGTACACCAAAGTTGACAGATCACTAATTTAAAAAAAAATCGTTTGCCAGATATTTTTTTCTGAATTCTGTAATCAACCATAGTGTTCGAATATTTTTTTGTACCACTCTACGCTATATATATTACGCTTAGTTAGAAAATGTTGTTACATTTTTCAGGGGTGTACACATAATTTCACTTCGCCTGATCCAACATCACCGTTGTTTTCTGCTCTGTTTCCTAACTGCATCTGTTTTAACAATCAGCAGTCTGCAGGTGCAAAAAACATTCCCAGCAGTCATTTCAAAGGTTCGTGTCATAGATGTGTTTGTTAATAATACCTTGCTGACATCATCAGCAAACTCTGAGCATCGTGTATTCGCAAACTTATATACAGAAATAATGAGAAATGAATTGTGGATAGATCCGACAGCTTTAAGGATCTCTAGTGCTTTTTTTTTTTGCCTTTTTTGCAACTAATGAGAAAGTGTTGATTAATTAAAAGTAAAATAACAGACATTCTACTTGTAACGGAGAAGTAATAGTGTAACTGAACAATTCCCTCTAGAAGTGATGACAGGAAATTTGGGCTACGTTGTCCTCTAATCCCTTTCAAAAGAAAAAAAAATACATAAAGAATAGTGGCAATGGAGTTTAAATTTTGGTCAACAAGCCAGTGTCAGAAAGAAATGTGAACAGATGGAGCCAAGTGGAAGAAGATGATTCATCCGCCTGGTGACACAATAAATATAGCAAAGTAAGTTCCTGGTTTTCACTATGTCGCAGATTTTAAACAAGCCAGTGTCGGAAAGAAATCTGAACAGATAGAGCCAAGTGGAAGAAGATGATTCATCCGCCTGGTGACACAATAAATATAGCAAAGTAAGTTCCTGGTTTTCACTATGTCGCAGATTTTAAACAAGCCAGTGTCGGAAAGAAATCTGAACAGATGGAGCCAAGTCGAAGAAGATGATTCATCCGCCTGGTGACACAATAAATATAGCAAAGTAAGTTCCTGGTTTTCACTATGTCACAGATTTTAAACAAGCCAGTGTCGGAAAGAAATCTGAACAGATGGAGCCAAGTGGAAGAAGATGATTCATCCGCCTCGTGACACAATAAATATAGCAAAGTAAGTTCCTGGTTTTCGCTATGTCGCAGATTTTAAACAAGCCAGTGTCGGAAAGAAATCTGAACAGATGGAGCCAAGTGGAAGAAGATGATTCATCCGCCTGGTGACACAATAAATATAGCAAAGTAAGTTCCTGGTTTTCACTATGTCGCAGATTTTAAACAAGACAGTGTCGGAAAGAAATCTGAACAGATGAAGCCAAGTGGAAGAAGATGATTCATCCGCCTGGTGACACAATAAATATAGCAAAGTAAGTTCCTGGTTTTCACTATGTCGCAGATTCTAAACAAGCCAGTGTCGGAAAGAAATCTGAACAGATGGAGCCAAGTGGAAGAAGATGATTCATCCGCCTGGTGACACAATAAATATAGCAAAGTAAGTTCCTGGTTTTCACTATGTCGCAGATTTTAAACAAGCCAGTGTCGGAAAGAAATCTGAACAGATGAAGCCAAGTCGAAGAAGATGATTCATCCGCCTGGTGACACAATAAATATAGCAAAGTAAGTTCCTGGTTTTCACTATGTCGCAGATTTTAAACAAGCCAGTGTCGGAAAGAAATCTTAACAGATGGAGCCAAGAGGAAGAAGATGATTCAGCTGCCTGGTGACACAATAAATATAGCAAAGTAAGTTCCTGGTTTTCACTATGTCGCAGATTTTAAACAAGCCAGTGTCGGAAAGAAATCTTAACAGATGGAGCCAAGTGGAAGAAGATGATTCATCCGCCTGGTGACACAATAAATATAGCAAAGTAAGTTCCTGGTTTTCACTATGTCGCAGATTTTAAACAAGCCAGTGTCGGAAAGAAATCTTAACAGATGGAGCCAAGTGGAAGAAGATGATTCATCCGCCTGGTGACACAATAAATATAGCAAAGTAAGTTCCTGGTTTTCACTATGTCGCAGATTTTAAACAAGCCAGTGTCGGAAAGAAATCTGAACAGATGGAGCCAAGAGGAAGAAGATGATTCAGCCGCCTGGTGACACAATAAATATAGCAAAGTAAGTTCCTGGTTTTCACTATGTGGCAGATTTTAAAAAAGCCAGTGTCGGAAAGAAATCTGAACAGATGGAGCCAAGAGGAAGAAGATGATTCATCCGCCTGGTGACACAATAAATATAGCAAAGTAAGTTCCTGGTTTTCACTATGTCGCAGATTTTAAACAAGCCAGTGTCGGAAAGAAATCTTAACAGATGGAGCCAAGTGGAAGAAGATGATTCATCCGCCTGGTGACACAATAAATATAGCAAAGTAAGTTCCTGGTTTTCACTATGTCGCAGATTTTAAACAAGCCAGTGTCGGAAAGAAATCTGAACAGATGGAGCCAAGTCGAAGAAGATGATTCATCCGCCTGGTGACACAATAAATATAGCAAAGTAAGTTCCTGGTTTTCACTATGTCGCAGATTTTAAACAAGCCAGTGTCGGAAAGAAATCTGAACAGATGGAGCCAAGAGGAAGAAGATGATTCAGCCGCCTGGTGACACAATAAATATAGCAAAGTAAGTTCCTGGTTTTCACTATGTGGCAGATTTTAAAAAAGCCAGTGTCGGAAAGAAATCTGAACAGATGGAGCCAAGAGGAAGAAGATGATTCATCCGCCTCGTGACACAATAAATATAGCAAAGTAAGTTCCTGGTTTTCGCTATGTCGCAGATTTTAAACAAGCCAGTGTCGGAAAGAAATCTGAACAGATGGAGCCAAGTGGAAGAAGATGATTCATCCGCCTGGTGACACAATAAATATAGCAAAGTAAGTTCCTGGTTTTCACTTTTCACTATGTCGCAGATTTTAAACAAGCCAGTGTCGGAAAGAAATCTGAACAGATGGAGCCAAGAGGAAGAAGATGATTCAGCCGCCTGGTGACACAATAAATATAGCAAAGTAAGTTCCTGGTTTTCACTATGTGGCAGATTTTAAAAAAGCCAGTGTCGGAAAGAAATCTGAACAGATGGAGCCAAGAGGAAGAAGATGATTCATCCGCCTGGTGACACAATAAATATAGCAAAGTAAGTTCCTGGTTTTCACTATGTCGCAGATTTTAAACAAGCCAGTGTCGGAAAGAAATCTTAACAGATGGAGCCAAGTGGAAGAAGATGATTCATCCGCCTGGTGACACAATAAATATAGCAAAGTAAGTTCCTGGTTTTCACTATGTCGCAGATTTTAAACAAGCCAGTGTCGGAAAGAAATCTTAACAGATGGAGCCAAGAGGAAGAAGATGATTCAGCTGCCTGGTGACACAATAAATATAGCAAAGTAAGTTCCTGGTTTTCACTAT
Source organism: Ryuthela nishihirai (assembly GCA_038380435.1). Taxonomy (NCBI): domain Eukaryota; kingdom Metazoa; phylum Arthropoda; class Arachnida; order Araneae; family Heptathelidae; genus Ryuthela; species Ryuthela nishihirai. The sequence goes on from JAWZYU010000026.1 coordinate 30,309,325, forward strand.
GTGGCAGATTTTAAAAAAGCCAGTGTCGGAAAGAAATCTGAACAGATGGAGCCAAGAGGAAGAAGATGATTCATCCGCCTGGTGACACAATAAATATAGCAAAGTAAGTTCCTGGTTTTCACTATGTCGCAGATTTTAAACAAGCCAGTGTCGGAAAGAAATCTTAACAGATGGAGCCAAGTGGAAGAAGATGATTCATCCGCCTGGTGACACAATAAATATAGCAAAGTAAGTTCCTGGTTTTCACTATGTCGCAGATTTTAAACAAGCCAGTGTCGGAAAGAAATCTTAACAGATGGAGCCAAGTGGAAGAAAATGATTCATCCGCTTGGTGACACAATAAATATAACAAAGTAAGTTCCTGGTTTTCACTATGTCGCAGATTTTAATCAGGATGGCTCTGTGTTCTTGATACTGAGTACACGAAATATGTTCGATGATTTCATAATGGTGGCAAAACAACCAAAAAGTGTTGGGTTGTTTTTATCTGTGAGCGGCACTTTTTTTTCACACAATGGGCTAAATGGCCAGGTCACAAGGACCCCGAAAGCTCAGAGAAGGTTGGTGAAGGGGACCCACTGGAACAGCTGTTGGGAGACAGATGGTAGCCTCCCGTCAAGGCCATCCAGCGTGTTCTTTAACGTGCACAGGGTATGGCTCTCCCGCACACGGGGCCACGGTTTAACGTCCCATCCGACGGACGGCGGCCTTTTCAATCCCATCGGTGTCCCCTACTGGCCGTGGGCAGGGCGGGGAAATTTTGCGGAGATAAATCTCAACGCTGACCCAGCTGGGACTCGAACCTGGGAACTACAGATTACGAACCTGGCGCGCTACCGACTGAGCCACCCTCGCCCACCTCAGTGGAATAACAACATAGAAACAGCTATAATAAAAAATTAGAACTTTCTAGGTTATAGTTAATGGGTGTCATTGTTTTTTTTTACATCCATTATTATTAGGGCTCATACATATATCAAGCCCCTTTGATTAGTAGCCAAGCGATTTTATTATACTTTTTCTTATTGAAACATATACAGAGTCGTATCGGAATAATATGACCATCCGCCATTCCCATTATTAGGTAAGTTCGGTTGTTTTACCTCTGAGCGGCACTTTTTTGCACACCATGGGCTAAATGGCCAGGTTACATGGACCCCGAAGACTCAGAGAATATTGGGGGAGTTTTGCGGAGATAAATCTCAACGATGACCCAGCTGGGACTCGAAGCTGACTAAACAGGTTCTAGTCCCAGTTGAGTCAGCGTTGAGATTTATCTCCAAAAAACGCCCTGCTTCAGCCAATAAGGGCAGAGCTTCCTAGATAGGAACGGGCCTAGGATAGGGTTGGGTTGTTTTACCTCTGAGCGGCACTTATTTGCACACCATGGGCTAAATGGCCAGGTCACATGGACCCCGAAGGCTCAGAGAAGGTTGGGGGAGGGGACCCACTGGAACAGTTGTTGGGAGACAGATGGTATCCTCCCGTCAAGGCCATCCAGCGTGTTCTTTAACGTGCACAGGGTATGGCTCTCCCGCACACGGGGCACGGCTTAACGTCCCATCCGACGGACGGCGGCCTTACCAAGCCCATCGGCGTCCCCTACTGACCGTGGGCAGGGCGGGGAATTTTGCGGAGATTAATCTCAACGCTGACCCATGTGGGACTCGAACCTTTGAACTGCAGATTACGAGCCTGGCGCGCTACCGACTGAGCCACCCCCGCCCCAGAGTCGTACAGATCCAGTTCTTACAGGTGGCTATGAATAATCCTCAGATAGGAGTGATTGATCATTGAGTTGTTTTAACAAAAACCTCGAGGGTATCAAGACACAAACACACGTGACTCTATTTTCACTAAAAAAGAAAAGCCCAATAAAATAGAGGCAGGGGTGGCTCAGTCGGTAGCCCGTCAGGCTCGTAATCTGCATTTCCCAGGTTCTAGTCCCAGCTGAGTCAGCGTTGAGATTTATCTCCACAAAACCCCCTGCTTCGGCCAATAAGGGCAGAGCTTCCTAGATAGGAACGGGCCTAGGATAGGGTTGGGTTGTTTGGGTTGTTTTTACCTCTGAGCGGCACTTATTTGCACACCATGGGCTAAATGGCCAGGTCACATGGACCCCGAAGGCTCAGAGAAGGTTCGGGGTGGGGACCCACTGGAACAGCTGTTGGGAGACAGATGGTAGCCCCCCCCCCGTCAAGGCCATCCAGCGTGTTCTTTAATGTGCACAGGGTATGGCTCTCCCGCATACGGGACCACGGCTTAACGTCCCAACCGACTGACGGTGGCCTTTCCAAGCCCATCGGTGTCCCCTATTGACCGTGGGCAGGGCGGGGAATTTTGCGGAGATAAATCTCAACGCTGACCCAGCTGGGACTCGAACCTGGGAACTACAGATTACGAGCCTGGCGCGCTACCGACTGAGCCACCCCAGCCCCCCCATCTGAGTCAGCGTTGAGATTTATCTCCACGAAACGTCCTGCTTCGGCCAATAAGGGTAGAGCTTCCTAGATAGGAACGGGCCTAGGATAGGAACGGGTTTGGAAAGGAGAGAACCGGTTCCGTAAACGACTACCGCCAGTTTCCCGCAGTAAAACGAGTTAAATTTAGTTATTTTTTTTTTCCCTGTTGCACATTGCGTTGCTCTCATTGAATGAGCAGCTTTACCATTAAACACCTATTCGTACTTTAAGACAACACTTGTACAGTCGCTCAAAAAATATCCGAACACTATGGTTGATTACAGAATTTAGAAAAAATATCTGGCAACGATTTTTGTAGAACTTAGTGATCTGGCAACCTTCGTGTCACGTGACTCATAATAATTTGGCCAAACAGTGTATATTTGGAATTGTAAAGGTACATTGAATTTATTCTATATTTAATTTATTTAATTAAATGTTTAAGTTAAAAGATTTTGAATGGTAGTTAGCTAGTATTCTTCTGTCAATAAAATCATACCGAAGTTCGAGTCCCATTTCTGCAGGGGCGGGGGTGGCTCAGTCGGTAGCGCGCCAGGCTCGTAATCTGTAGTTCCCAGGTTCGAGTCCCAGCTGGGTCAGCGTTGAGATTTATCTCCGCAAAATTCCCCGCCCTGCCCACGGTCAGTAGGGAACACCGATGCGCTTGAAAAGGCCGCCGTCCGTCGGATGGGACGTTAAGCCGTGGCCCCGTGTGCGGGAGAGCCATACCATGTGCACGTTAAAGAACACGCTGGATGGCCTTGACGGGAGGCTACCATCTGTCTCCCAACAGCTATTCCAGTGGGTCCCCTCCCCCAACCTTCTCTGAGCCTTCGGGGTCCATGTGACCTGGCCATTTAGCCCATGGTGTGCAAAAAAGTGCCGCTCAGAGGTAAAACAACCCAACCCATTTCTGCATGGTTTGGTTGCAGAATCTGAAAGGACGCCATTGTCATTTCTTTTTAGATAATGATAAATCGTCCAGTGTTCTTATAACTTAAAAAAAAATCAGATTTCCAGATTTTAGGCAGAGGCAAGTACCTTTTTTTTGTTTACCACCTCCCCCCCCAAAAAAAAATTATGTAATACCATCAGAATCACGTAATCTCCAAGTTTGAAAATTCCCTTTTGTGCTAGGTTGGGTTGTTTTACTTCTGAGCGGCACTTTTTTTGCACACTATGGGTAAATGGCCAGGTCACAATGACCCCTAAGGCTCAGAAAAGGTTGGGGGAAGGGGGCCCACTGGAACACCTTACGTAAAGTCCATCCAGCGTGTTCTTTAACACGCACAGGTATGGCTCTCCCGTATACGGAACCACGGCTTAACGTCCCATCCGACGGACAACCTTTGTAAGAGAGTTCCATTTGTGTTGCATTGAGTTCACAGAGCAGCCTTTCATTTTTCGAGAATAGCTATTTATTGTACAGTCGCTCAAAAAAATATCCGAACACTATGATTGATTTCAGAATTCAGGAAAAAATATCTGGCAATGATTTTTTTTTTAGAAATTCGGAAAAAATATCTATATATATTTAGGAAAAAATATCTGGCAATCTTCGTGTCACGTGACACAAAGGTTGCCAGATCTCTAATTTGTAAAAAAAAGAAATCTTTGCCAGATATTTTTTCTGAATTCTGAAATCAACCATAGTGTTCGGATATTTTTTTCAGCGACTGTACACAGTTTAAGGTTTTTTTTAAATATCGTTATGATAGTCATGTTTTTTTTTATCAGGATAAATATTTATTTCGTTCAACGAAAATATTTCATTACACTGAATATTTCACTTTTCTTTCGTTCGTTGTGATCTGATTTTCTCGACTAAATAGTTGATAGAACGATGATCATATGACACAGAAAGATCGAGAACAACTTCTTTAAGCAACGTATCAGGTTCGTTAAAAAAAAGATGTTTCTGTATAGTCATCTTTTTTCGGTCATAGGGTTCAAGGTGTTTAAGCAATCATCCATAATGATGGATCAAAACACAAAGAAGAAGAAATAAACGATTCATATTCTGATTCATATGCATCACGGCTGAGAACCTGCGATGGCTAAATTCAATTTCTTACTATTACAAGTATAATTCACCTTGGTCAATCTGGCAACAGTACATTTGATGAAGAATGACCTTCGCCTAATATTGCTGGGTCACAAGATCATCAAGAAGTTTGCGGGCGTGCAAAGCTACACAGCAGACAACCCCAATAAACAGCCTCTCTCCACACAGAAAAAGAATACAATACATTGTACTATTATTCGCCGTAATCTTTTGTGATGTAAAACAGTTCCGTTTTGGTGGTACGTAGAACTTAGAAGTGGATTTTCCACAGAGATGTTTTGCAATGACTGTGTTTGGCGTTTTCATGATGAAAGAAACCTAGTCTGCTTAATATGTGCTCTCAGGAGACTATAATTTTGCAAGACAGTGAAATGGAGAACCGACGTAACCTTATTTCAGTTGGGTTGGGTTGTTTTACCTCTGAGCGGCACTTTTTTGCACACCATGGGCTAAATGGCCAGGTCACATGGACCCCGAAGGCTCAGAGAAGGTTGGGGAAGGGGACCCACTGGAACAGCTGTTGGGAGACAGATGGTAGCCTCCCGTCAAGGCCATCCAGCGTGTTCTTTAACGTGCATAGGGTATGGCTCTTCCGCACACGGGGCCACGGCTTAACGTCCCATCCGACGGACGGCGGGCTTTCCAAGCCCATCGGTGTCCCCTACTGACCGTGGGCAGGGCGGGGAATTTTGCGGAGATAAATCTCAACGCTGACCCAGCTGGGACTCGAACCTGGGAACTACAGATTACGAGCCTGGTGCGCTACCGACTGAGCCACGCCCGCCCCCTTATTCCAGATTGACCTTGTTGTTTTGCGTGCATAGAATGGATAGATATTAATAAAGAGATAGTGTCAAATCGACAGATTGTTGTTATCTCTGTTATACCTCTGAGCGGCATTTTTTTTTGCACCCAATGGACTAGGGGCGGGGGTGGCTCAGTCGGTAGGTGGTCAGTAGTAATCTGCAGTTCCCAGGTTCGAGTCCCAGTTGGGTCAGCGTTGAGATTTATCTCCACAAAAATCCCCGCCTTGCCCACGGTCAGTAGGGGACACCGATGGGCTTGGAAAGGCCGCCGTCCGTCGGATGGGACGTTAAGCCGTGGTTCCGTATGAGGGAGAGCCATACCCCTGTGCACGTTAAAGAACACGCTGGATGGCCTTGACGGGAAGCTACCATCTGTCTCCCAACAGCTATTCCAGTGGGTCCCCTCCCCCAACCATCTCTGAGCCTTCATGGTCCTTGTGACCTGGCCATTTAGCCCATGGTGTGCAAAAAGAGTGCCGCTCAGAGGTAAAACAACTCAACCCAATGCCAGATCATTAATTTCTAAAAAAATCGTTGCCAGATATTTTTTCTGAATTCTATAATCAATTTCTTAATTCTGTGTTCGGATATTTTTTTGAGCGACTGTATGTCCACTCCTCTGTAATATTTGTGGTTATAATTTCTGAGCTTTAAGCAGATTTTTTTAAGTATTGCTTAACGTCGCCATGTCAACTATGGGGCCTCTTTTCAAATGATTCTATTCAGCGTTGCCAACCTTAACTGAAACATAAATCGTACCCGGAAATAAAAAAATTATCGTCTTTCACAGTTCGCTATTTTACGCGCGTCGATTTCGATTTCATTTTGCACGATACAAGATGCAAAATATAATTTGTGTCTTTTAAATTATAAAATGACACGAGAGCGAAAAGATTACGTGATTTTTCCTGAATTCTGAATTTTGTGTATAATAAAATCTTTATTTGTTTGGTCTTTCCTTCAGATGGAGCCTTCCATATGCCTCAAGCAGTCATTGATGAATTATCTCAAGTGCTAGCTAAGAGGAAACGCTCACTAGATGGCGGCACCAGCTAGTCGAAGTGATTTCCAGTAAGTATCGCTTGAAAGATTATCACGAGAAAAATCTCCTTTGTCAATTTTAAAAGAGTTTTGATCAAGATCTGCAAACATTCACATCGTACAAGGGTAGTTTGCCAAACATATTTTTTTTATTAGTAGGACATATATTGGCGATTTTTAAATGCGATTTACCAGTGGCAGCTTGTTTCTTTATACGCCCAGAAACAGTTCTAGGATCCATATCTAGAGGGCACTATCTAGTGTTCAACTAGTTTTTATATAACAAATATTAGTTTTATTTTTATGATAAAACAATTCAATAAGAGGCGATGTTAGCTAGTAACAATACTTTGCAATAGGTGGCGTTCAGCTTAAAAAGGCTGGAGACCGTTGGTCTAAATTCTAACAGGTAGAAAAATCACTTTATACGATTTTTTTCGTTTAAAAACTTATTACGACCATGGGCGTCGGCAAGGGGTCCAAGAGGGCAATTGCAAGCAGTTGCACCCTCTACTGGAAAAACTAATCGTAAAACTAATTTATTAATGAATAACATCAAGTGTACGAAAAATTGATGATTTTTCTTTAACAAAATGTAGTTTTGATTTTTTTTTAACGTGTTCTTTTGTATTCGGAAGAATATTTTTTATTTTTGCTTAGTAATATGAAAAGAATTTTTACATGCATGTTTAATAAAAATTTCAATTTTTTCCGTTTTTATTTCTGGCATTAGTTGTCTTTATGGTATGATAGGTGCATGATTACTGGTTCGCAAATGCATTAATGAACAATTCGACCTAAATATCTCTGTCTTGGAACAATGATTTGTTTTTTTTTTTGGCCAAACCATGAAACTGTCTTTCTTTCCCCCCCACCCCTTCTAGTATGAAAATTTCCTGTTGACTCCCCCCCCCCTCCCATAAATGCGGCTTATATCAAGGGAACACAACATTTTCTAAAAAAGGGTTATATGCAATGTTAAAAAACGCTGAAAAAATCTAATAAAAATGTTAATTCAATAGCTTAAAAATATTAATTTGAGCAAAGCCATAAAAAGAGATTGTTACAAATAATAAATGAATAGAAAACATTATTATTGTTCAAAACAAGATCATTTCAGTTGTAATGAGAACTCTGCGCCTGCTTTTTTTTTTCGCCGCAAATCCAACAATATCGTTGTTGGAATATTATTCCCAATATTCTAGGTCAGGGGTTCTCAATCTTTTAAGCTTCACGTACCCCTTGTATAGATAGATAAAACTATAGTTATAGTATAACAATGGGAATAAAATAAAACATATATATCAGTGGTTCTCAACCTTTTATGCTTCACGTACCCCCTGGAAATGTGTATGTAACTGGCGTACCCCTTGTATAGATAGATAAAACTATAGTTATAGTATAACAATGGGAATAAAATAAAACATATATATCAGTAGTTCTCAAACTTTTATGCTTCACGTACCCCCTGGAAATGTGTATGTAACTGGCGTACCCCTTGTATAGATAGATAAAACTATAGTTATAGTATAACAATGGGAATAGAATAAAACATATATATCAGTGGTTCTCAACCTTTTATGCTTCACGTACCCCCTGGAAATGTGTATGTAACTGGCGTACCCCTTGTATAGATAGATAAAACTATAGTTATAGTATAACAATGGGAATAAAATAAAACATATATATCAGTGGTTCTCAACCTTTTATGCTTCACGTACCCCCTGGAAATGTGTATGTAACTGGCGTACCCCTTGTATAGATAGATAAAACTATAGTTATAGTATAACAATGGGAATAAAATAAAACATATATATCAGTGGTTCTCAACCTTTTATGCTTCACGTACCCCCTGGAAATGTGTATCTAACTGGCGCACCCCTTGTATAGATAGATAAAACTATAGTTATAGTATAACAATGGGAATAAAATAAAACATATATATCAGTGGTTCTCAACCTTTTATGCTTCACTTACCCCCTGGAAATGTGTATGTAACTGGCGTACCCCTTGTATAGATAGATAAAACTATAGTTATAGTATAACAATGGGAATAAAATAAAACATATATATCAGTGGTTCTCAACCTTTTATGCTTCACGTACCCCCTGGAAATGTGTATGTAACTGGCGTACCCCTTATATAGATAGATAAAACTATAGTTATAGTATAACAATGGGAATTGAATGAAACACACATATATATATGCATACATATTAAATTTTTATATTTATAAATTACATATATCGATAAACACAAAAAATAACAATTTAACAAACCTTATAAAATTATAAACATTTTACTGGGTAATCGACTTTTGAGCTCTCACGGCGTGCTCCAAAAAATTTTACCGCGTACCCCACGTTGAGAACCCCTACGTATGTAGACCAGTGGTTCTCAACCTGTTATGCTTCACGTACCCCCTGGAAATATGTATGTAACTGGCGTACCCCTTGTATAGATAGATAAAACTCTAGTTATAGTATAACAATGGGAATAAAATAAAACATATATATCAGTGGTTCTCAACCTTTTATGCTTCACGTACCCCCTGGAAATGTGTATGTAACTGGCGTACCCCTTGTATAGATAGATAAAACTATAGTTATAGTATAACAATGGGAATAAAATAAAACATATATATCAGTGGTTCTCAACCTTTTATGCTTCACGTACCCCCTGGAAATGTGTATGTAACTGGCGTACCCCTTGTATAGATAGATAAAACTCTAGTTATAGTATAACAATGGGAATAAAATAAAACATATATATCAGTGGTTCTCAACCTTTTATGCTTCACGTACCCCCTGGAAATGTGTATGTAACTGGCGTACCCCTTGTATAGATAGATAAAACTATAGTTATAGTATAACAATGGGAATAAAATAAAACATATATATCAGTGGTTCTCAACCTTTTATGCTTCACGTACCCCCTGGAAATGTGTATGTAACTGGCGTACCCCTTATATAGATAGATAAAACTATAGTTATAGTATAACAATGGGAATTGAATGAAACACACATATATATATGCATACATATTAAATTTTTATATTTATAAATTACATATATCGATAAACACAAAAAATAACAATTTAACAAACCTTATAAAATTATAAACATTTTACTGGGTAATCGACTTTTGAGCTCTCACGGCGTGCTCCAAAAAATTTTACCGCGTACCCCACGTTGAGAACCCCTACGTATGTAGACCAGTGGTTCTCAACCTGTTATGCTTCACGTACCCCCTGGAAATATGTATGTAACTGGCGTACCCCTTGTATAGATAGATAAAACTCTAGTTATAGTATAACAATGGGAATAAAATAAAACATATATATCAGTGGTTCTCAACCTTTTATGCTTCACGTACCCCCTGGAAATGTGTATGTAACTGGTGTACCCCTTGTATAGATAGATAAAACTATAGTTATAGTATAACAATGGGAATAAAATAAAACATATATATCAGTGGTTCTCAACCTTTTATGCTTCACGTACCCCCTGGAAATGTGTATGTAACTGGTGTACCCCTTGTATAGATAGATAAAACTATAGTTATAGTATAACAATGGGAATAAAATAAAACATATATATCAGTGGTTCTCAACCTTTTATGCTTCACGTACCCCCTGGAAATGTGTATGTAACTGGTGTACCCCTTGTATAGATAGATAAAACTATAGTTATAGTATAACAATGGGAATAAAATAAAACATATATATCAGTGGTTCTCAACCTTTTATGCTTCACGTACCCCCTGGAAATGTGTATGTAACTGGCGTACCCCTTGTATAGATAGATAAAACTATAGTTATAGTATAACAATGGGAATAAAATAAAACATATATATCAGTGGTTCTCAACCTTTTATGCTTCACGTACCCCCTGGAAGTGTGTATGTAACTGGCGTACTCCTTGTATAGATAGATAAAACTATAGTTAGAGTATAACAATGGGAATAAAATAAAACATATATATCAGTGGTTCTCAACCTTTTATGCTTCACGTACCCCCTGGAAATGTGTATGTAACTGGTGTACCCCTTGTATAGATAGATAAAACTATAGTTATAGTATAACAATGGGAATAAAATAAAACATATATATCAGTGGTTCTCAACCTTTTATGCTTCACGTACCCCCTGGAAATGTGTATGTAACTGGTGTACCCCTTGTATAGATAGATAAAACTATAGTTATAGTATAACAATGGGAATAAAATAAAACATATATATCAGTGGTTCTCAACCTTTTATGCTTCACGTACCCCCTGGAAATGTGTATGTAACTGGCGTACCCCTTGTATAGATAGATAAAACTATAGTTATAGTATAACAATGGGAATAAAATAAAACATATATATCAGTGGTTCTCAACCTTTTATGCTTCACGTACCCCCTGGAAGTGTGTATGTAACTGGCGTACTCCTTGTATAGATAGATAAAACTATAGTTAGAGTATAACAATGGGAATAAAATAAAACATATATATCAGTGGTTCTCAACCTTTTATGCTTCACGTACCCCCTGGAAATGTGTATGTAACTGGCGTACCCCTTGTATAGATAGATAAAACTATAGTTATAGTATAACAATGGGAATAAAATAAAACATATATATCAGTGGTTCTCAACCTTTTATGCTTCACGTACCCCCTGGAAATGTGTATGTAACTGGCGTACCCCTTGTATAGATAGATAAAACTATAGTTATAGTATAACAATGGGAATAAAATAAAACATATATATCAGTGGTTCTCAACCTTTTATGCTTCACGTACCCCCTGGAAATGTGTATGTAACTGGCGTACCCCTTGTTTAGATAGATAAAACTATAGTTATAGTATAACAATGGGAATAAAATAAATCATATATATCAGTGGTTCTCAACCTTTTATGCTTCACGTACCCCCTGGAAATGTGTATGTAACTGGCGTACCCCTTGTATAGAAGATAAATCTATAGTTATAGTATAATAATGCCAACTTAGTGACTTTGTTACAAGATCTAGCGACCTTTGAGCTCTCACGGCGTCCCCCAAAAATTTTACCGCGTATCCCCCGTTGAGAATCCCTACTCTAGGTAATCGTTTTCTTTGTGGGCTACACGCGACTCGAGCTGATAATTTTACCTAAAGAATAAAATTAACGTGTGACATAGTGTTCCAATGATTGGTGGAAACAATTAAATTTGTAATTGCAATAAGGTTTTATGCAGTTGAGAATCTGAAATCATCTCAACAGACAGACGAGACAACATAACATCAGCTGATGAATCTGTCGCACCGCCCCCCCAAATATCTCTGGGGAAGCAAAACTCAAGCAAACTAACCACTAGGCCACGTTTTGTGATTTCAAATGATAAAATGACACGGCAGCGAAAAGTTACTTTCACTATCGTCGCCCCCGTCACATTGACTGTATTTTTGGAACACTGGACTAATCGCTGCATTGCATTAAATATAATGCAAAGTATCCGAAAACTAATAGTGGAGTTTCGACATCCAATACGTAGGTTGGGTTGTTTTACCTGTGAGCGGTAAAACTTTTCTGCACACCATGGGCTAAATGGCCAGGTCACAGGGACCCCAAAGGCTCAAAGAAGGTTGGGGGAGCGGGTTGGGTTGGATTGTTTTACCTCTGAGCGGCACTTTTTTGCACACCATGGGCTAAATGGCCAGGCACATGGACCTCGAAGGCTCAGAGAAGGTTGGGGGAGGGGACCCACTGGAACAGCTGTTGGGAGACAGATGGTAGCCCCCCGTCAAGGCCATCCAGCGTGTTCTTTAACGTGCACAGGGTATGTCTCTCCCGCACACGGGACCACGGCTTAACGCCCCATCCGACGAATGACGGCCTTTCCAAGCCCATCGGTGTCCCCTACTGACCGTGGGCAGGGCGTGGAATTTTGCGGAGATAAATCTCAACGCTGACCCAGCTGGGACTCGAACCTGGGAACTGCTCAGAGAAGGTTGGGGGAGCGGACCACTGGAATAGCTATTGGGAGACAGATGGTAGCCACCCGTCAAGGCCATCCAGGATGTTCCTTAATGTGCACAGGGTATGGCTCTCCCGAAGAAGGGGTCGCGGTTTAACGTCCCATCCGACGGACGGCGGCCTTTCCAATAACATCCATTAAACATAATTCTTTACAAATACCCGCAAGAAAAAAATACAGGGGTGTCCATCATAATTTCCTCACAGATAGATTGGCAGGGTGGTCAGATTCTATGGCTACCAAGGAGCTCTGATTTCACATCTTTTAATTTTTTTTTTTGCGTTTAGGTTTGTAGGGCTTTGTAAAGAATTATGTTCACATTGACAAAATTCGAGATCTGAATCATTTCAAAGCCAGAAAAAGAGAAACAACTGTAAGTACAGTCGCTCAAATAAATATCCGAACACTATGATTGATTACAGAATTCAGAAAGAAATATCTGGCAACGATTTATTTAGAAATTAGTGATCTGGCAACCTTCGTGTCCGAGATATATTTTTCTGAATTCTGTAATCAACCATAGCGTTCGGATATTTTTTTGAGTGACTGTAGGTGGTCATATTATTTTAATACTAGATCGTGTGGGCTCACTCACGGAAATATTGAGCGTGTGCAGTAACTGCACACGCTCCAGTTTGCTGTGAACGGTAACTGGAGCGTGTACAGCAACTGTACACGCTCCAGATATTTTTTCTGAATTCTGTAATCAACCATAGCATTCGGATACTTTTTTGAGCGACTGTACCAAGTGATATGCTACAGCGTGTATTACAAGAAATGGAATATCGATTGGACATATGCAGGGTCAAATTATCATCAAAACTATTTGAGGCACACTTTCCACTGAAATATTACTTTTTTGAATATGTGAAATGGTAGCTAGGCGTAAACTGGAAGGAGAGCTGTGTACCAATCCCCAGTGATGATGCACAGAACCGGCCAGGTCTAGCACCTAATGTCCGACCCCGCCTTCTCGTGGTGCAGGCCGTTAGTACCTTTCAAAAGAGATATTCTCTTTTGGAAGGGAACGGAAGGGGAGGGCTGCCAGTTCAGTATGGCCTACTGATCTGGTCATTTATGGCCACTTTTTTCTTTTTTTTCAACCCTGCTGAGGAGTGGTCAACTTCACAGGGTCCTGGTGCTGACCATTTATACCTACTAGACTGGACTTGTTTATGGATTTGAGCTTGATTATGGATCCTGGACTTGCTGCACTGGTGGGCCTCTGTTGAGGGAGAGTCTGCCGCTGTGTTTTCTGTTTGCTTCTGGGTTGCCAGCTCTAAGTGAACAGAGGCATGGGATACCTTATATCAGCTGGTGGATAATCCTAATCAGAGGCCATCGCAGGTACCTGAACCTTACTTAGCTAGTTGGGCATCGTCAAGCCTAAACTGGAGTAATGTGTCTCAGGCAGGCCATATGGTTCTTGAAAAAGTCCACTTGAAAAGGTGGTGCCTGAAGTTCCTACCAGCATCGGTGACTTCAGCCTTTAGCGGAGGAGGAACAGGTCTTTGCCCCATGCCTGCGATCAGGGGGCTGTTTGATATTGTTGGCCCTACCAATCTCAATAAACCTAATTTCTTTAAAAAACCTACTAATCATTTTCTCTCTGCAGGAACGTGGAACGTGAGGACATTACATAGAGATTATTCTCTTGATGTCCTCATGCAGGAATTCCAGCGCTATAACCTAGATATTCTAGGCTTGCAAGAGACCAGATGGACAAGTAAAGGTGAGATACTTAAAAAATAACTTTAAATTTCTCTTTACAGGGAGGGAGGATGGAAAGCATCACCAAGGCGTGGGTCTGCTGCTCAGCAGACATGCTAGTGATGCTCTTCTAGGATATGAGTGCATTAATGAAAGGTTTCTTACAGCAAAATTTCAGACAAGCATTAAAGACTTGAATGTTATCTGCTGTTATGCCCCCACTGAGGATTCTGATGAGGATGAGAAGGATAGGTTTTACAGACAACTTCAGGATATTTTGAATTCTGTCAAGAAAGGAGATATTACCCTTGTTCTTGGTGACTTCAATGCCAAAGTTGGTACTGACTCTGACCTTTGGGGAGGAGTAATAGGCCCTTTTGGTATTGGTAGCTGCAATGGCAATGGGCAACGTCTCCTACAGGTAAGTAAACTAAATGGTTTCAGAATAACTAACACATATTACAAACACCGCGACATACATAAACACACATGGGTTTCACCTGATGGGCTGCATAAGAATATGATTGATTATATATTAATTAACAGCAAATGGGCTAGTTCTGTTAGAAATACCAGGGCATATAGGGGAGCTGAAATTGGATCTGACCATTACCTTGTTAAAAGTGTCTTGCAACTTAAACTTAAAAAGTGTTGTGCTAGGGTTAAAAAATTTACCTTTAATACTGAAGCTCTGAAAGACCCAGTTATAGCTAAAGCTTACCATGATAGCTTACTTAGTCATTTTAACAGTCATGGTTTGCTTAATACTGAAGTTGAGGAAGAATGGGGCCATTTTAAACAGGCTTTTTTGGAAACTAACAGTACTCTTTTAGGGAAAAAGGAGCAGAGGAGGCAGAATTATTTAAGTGATAAGGCACTTGAGCTTATTTTGGAAAGAACGAACTGCAGGAATGTCTTTAATCAATACCCTACTAGTCCTAATAGAAAGCATTACAGAGAACTTAATAAACATGTAAAAGATCAGTTAGCTGCTGATAAGAATCTTTGGCTTGATGGCTTGGCTGACAAAGCTGAGGAAGCAGTTAGACAGCACAACAGCAGAGAGCTGTACCAGATAATTAATATTTTGTGTGGTAGAAAACGAACAGGTATACAGGGATTGAAGGATAAACAAGGCAAGGTTATAGAAGGTGAGGATTCTGTCATGGCTAGGTGGGCTGAGCATTTCAGTGATGTTCTAAACAATGTGGTTAGTTCTACTCCCATTGTTTGCAATGATGATAGATGCATTGTTGGCTTTAATGTTGGCCCTATAACACAATCTGAAGTTAGTTTGGCTATTTCTAAACTTAAACTTCATAAATCCCCAGGGGTGGATGAAATTACTACGGAAATGCTTAGAGCTGGGAATGTTTCAGTTACCATTTGGATGACTGAAATTTTGAATAACTTTTATGATAAAGGCATGGTTCCTAAAGATTTTACAAGAGCTATTATTATCCCTATTTTCAAAAAAGGTGATCGCAGTTCTTGTGATAACTATAGGGGTATCAGCCTACTCTCCGTTCCAGGTAAAGTTCTTTGCATGATTGTGCTTAATAGAATTAAGAATCTGGTTGACAGGCAATTGCGTGATGAGCAAAGTGGATTCAGAAGTGGTAGGGGATGTGTGGATCAGATATTTTCACTTAGGCAGATTCTTGAGAAATGTTTACAGTTTCAGAAACCTTTGGTTGCTAGCTTTGTTGATTTCAAAAAGGCTTTCGACTCTGTTGATCGTCATAATTTGTGGTTGATTGTGAGATCATATGGTATACCAGACAAGTTAGTTAACATAATGAAAGCTCTCTATAATAACACTGAGTCATGTGTGAAGGTTGGTAAGTCTTGTAGCAATTGGTTTAGCATTACTTCTGGTGTTCGACAACGGTGCATTTTGTCTCCTTTTCTCTTTAGTTTGGTTGTTGATTATGTTATGCGAAATTCACTTCAAGGGAAAGCTTTTGGCCTTAAATGGGCTGGAGATACGAAAATTTCTGATTTAGATTATGCTGATGATTTAGCCCTTTTGGCAAATGATGTTGATGAGATGAACTCTTTCATTCGAACTGTTGATGAGACTGGTAGTACAGTAGGTTTGGTTTAAACAGAGAGAAAACTAAAGTGATGAAAATTGGTCAGGCAGGTTGTGATTCAGTTAATCTGAATGGTTGCAGTCTTGAGCAGGTGTTACAGTTTAATTATCTTGGGAGCTATGTAACAGATACTGGTGATGTGCGGCATGAGATTAACAGACGAATAGGTATTGCTGCCGGGACTTTTAAGAATCATTGGAGATTGTGGAGAAATAGGCGTATACACCTAAAGACTAAAATTAGACTGTATAATAGTTTGATTCTTTCTAGGGTTAGTTATGGTAGTGAAACTTGGACGCTGTGTAAGCAAGATAGCAGGAAACTAGATGCTTTTGATTCTAGATGCTTACGCAGTATCTTGGGTATTAGGTGGTTTAACTTTGTAACTAATGATGAGGTTAGGCAAAGGAGTCTGCAACCTCCTTTAAGCAGCATATTGTGCAGAGAGAGACTCCGCTGGTTTGGCCATGTTGCCCGTATGGATAATTATAGATTGGCGAATAGGGTTATGAACAGTGTGCCTAGAGGCCTCAGAAGGAGGGGGAGACCTAGGATGCGGTGGGCAGACAATGTCAAACAGGACCTTGTTAGAATTGGTGTACAGTGGCTGGATGCAGCAGATGTAGCTCAGGACAGATATGCTTGGAGAATTAAACTGCGCAGTCTGGTTGGACCTCCGTAGCCCATGGCTGCTTGAGGATGATGATGATGATGATGATTATTATTATTTTCCTGCATATTAGCTCTCGAAAACCCATCATTATTTTTCGGACACCCTATATTTTATCCTGAAAATTATTATATTAATCGCTTAATGCCGCTAGATGGCAGGAACAACGCTGTTCAATTTTCTTAAATATGCAACTTTTCACCTTAAACTTAACAGATGCATAATTCCGATAGAGTTCAAAGCATTTCAATCGATCTTTGTTATTTCGATGCAATCTTAAACCATTGCCAACCACTAAGGTTTTTCGTGAGGTGCATTTTCTTGATAATGATTTTCCAAAACACTAAATAAATTGCACAACGTGTAATTCCAGTAAGAGGAAAGGAGGTGGTGGTGGGGGGGGGGGGGGGTTGACCTGCTTTAATCTCTGATATTCGGGTTGGGTTGTTTTACCTCTGAGCGACACTTTTTTTGCACACTATGCTAAATGGCCAGGTCACAAGGACCCCGAAGGCTCAGAGAAAGTTGGGGGAGGGGACCCACTGGAACAGCTGTTGGGAGACAGATGGTAGTCTCCCGTCAAAGTGGAGGCGGGGTTGGCTCAGTCGGTAGCGCGCCAGGCTCGTAATCTGCAGTTTCCAGGTTAGAATCCCAGCTGGGTCAGCGTTGAGATTTATCTCCGCAAAATTCCACGCCCTGCCCACGGTCAGTAGGGGACACCGATGTGCTTGGAAAGGCCGTCATCCGTCGGATGGGGCGTTAAGCCGTGGTCCCGTGTGAGGGAGAGCCATACCCTGTGCACGTTAAAGAACCACGCTGGATGGCCTTGACGGGAGGCTACCATCTGTCTCCCAACAGCTGTTCCAGTGGTCCCCTCCCCCAACCTTCTCTGAGCCTTCGGGGTCCTGTGACCTGGCCATTTAGCCCATGGTGTGCAAAAAAAGTGCCGCTCAGAGGTAAAACAACCCAACGTTAAAGAACACGCTGGATGGCCTTGACGGGAGGCTACCATCTGGTCTCCCAACAGCTGTTCCAGTGGGTCCCCTCCCCCCAACCTTCTCTGAGCCTTCGGGGTTCATGCGACCTGGCCATTTAGCCCATGGTGTGCAAAAAAGTGCCGCTCAGAGGTAAAACAACCGAACCCAACCATCCAGCATAACGCAATGTCCAAAAGACGACAGGCCTTCGAAGCACATTGGTTCTGCATTTCTCACTGTGGGCAGAATCAAGGCTTCCTTGATATATAAAGCCATGGGTAGCAATTTCTCTGACGTCACGAAAGAAGGGATACCTTCTGTACAAGGGGCCACGGCTTAACGTTCCATTCGGAGGACGGTGGTGTTTCCAAATCCGTCGATGGCCCGTACTAATCGATAGCAATTTTTTGTGGAGATAAATCTCAACGCTGGCACAGGTGGGACTCGAACCTGGGAACAGCAAATCACGAGCTTGGCGCGCCACCGACTGAGCCACCCCTACCCGTACACTAGGAGTTGATTCAAATTTATCAATTTCGAATGGTTTCTTAAATTTATTTTATTGTCACTAATTCCAAAATTTGCTTAAGTAGGAAAAATGGTTTATATTTAACATATAAAATTATTTTTTTAAAACTGGGGGGTTAGCAACTAGCCCCCCCCCCCCACCACACCTCCACCACCACCACCACCACCACCCCGGTTTTCTTAGTGTCCAGGACTTCGGCCCGCAACCTTAATCAAATCCTGCATACAGGTAAATGTTTCATAATAGAATGGTTTGAATATTTTAGCATTTGTACCAATCATTGCACGATTAAATATTTTTTGCATTTGTACCAATGTTTTCCCTAATTAAAATTAATTTTTCATTTGTACCAATGTTTGCCTTAATTAAAATAATTTTTCATTTGTACCAATGTTTGCCCTAATTAAAATAATTTTTCATTTGTACCAATGTTTGCCCTAATTAAAATAAATTTTCATTTGTACCAATGTTTGCTCTAATTAAAATAAAATTTCATTTGTACCAATGTTTGCTCTAATTAAAATAAAATTTCATTTGTACCAATATTTGCTCTAATTAAAATAAATTTTCATTTGTACCAATGTTTGCTCTAATTAAAAATAAAATTTCATTTGTACCAATATTTGCTCTAATTAAAATAAAATTTCATTTGTACCAATATTTGCTCTAATTAAAATAAATTTTCATTTGCACCAATGTTTGCCCTAATTAAAATAAAATTACATTTGTACTAATCATTTGCACGGTTAAAAGCTGTTTTGCATTTGTACCAATTTTTGCACGATTAAAAATTTGTTGCATTTGTACCAAACCTTGCACGATTAAAAATTTGTTGCATTTGTACCAAACCTTGAACAATTCATTTTTTTTTTTGCATTTGTACCAATCCTTGCATGATTAAAAAGGTTTGCATTTGTATTAATCCTTGCATGATTAAAAAATTCTGTACATATATCCCGGACAAATTTAGCAGTTGCAAAATAACCTTTCACCAACGACTGAACTGGAAATGAGCAGTTCCATCTTGCCACTGACCCCGAATTCGCAGAACATGTTGAAACCAATATTCGTGGATGTATAGATAGGCGAATGGAAATCGGGATAAGGAATATGAGAGGAATAGGTGGAAAAGGAAACCGGACTGATAAAACAAGGTCAGGAAGTCAGAGAGTAGATGTATGGTGTCCGAGGGAAGTTGAAGCGGACACGACGCCAACTCACGACAAGTGGGTGGTCTAGGGAGGCTGAAAAGCCCGATCGAAGCTCCATCACATCAGACAATTTCGTTTACTGCCAATGTATTAATTAGAGTAAATAGGATATTCATAATTAGAAGCGAAATGCGAATTAGAATAATCAGCTTTAGTTTTACCTAGAGGGATTTCACTGAATTGGGAATGTACTTAATCAATTTGTAAGCGAATTTAGGTTGGGTTGTTTTACCTCTGAGCGGCACTTTTTTGCACACCATGGGCTAAATGGCCAGGTCACATGGACCCCGAAGGCTCAGAGAAGATTGGGGGAGGGGATCCACTGGAACAGCTGTTGGGAGACAGATGGTAGCCTCCCGTCAAGGCCATCCAGCGTGTTCTTTAACGTGCACAGGGTATGGCTCTCCTGCACACGGGGCCACGGCTTAACGTCCCATCCGATGGACGGTTGCCTTTCAAAGTCCATCGGTGTCCCCTACTGACCGTGGGCAGGGCGGGGAATTTTTGTAAGCGAAGATTAAAAGTAAATTGAAAAGGGAGTTGAAATTTGCTTTAAGTTTGATATATGGCTTGCGTTGTTTTGCCTTTGAGCGGTATTTCTATGAACTTATAGGCTAAATTAGGGGTTCTCAACGTGGGGTACGCCGTGAGAGTTGAAAAGTCGCTAGATCTAGTAACAAATTTAAACATAACCATTGTTATACTATAACTATAGTTTTATTTATCTATACAAGAGCGGGGGGGGGGGGAAGGGTGGCTCAGTCGGTACCGCGCCCAGGCTCGTAATCTGCAGGTCCCAGGTTCGAGTTCCAGCTGGGTCAGCGTTGAGATTTATCTCCGCAAAATTCCCCGCCCTGCCCATGGCCAGTAGGTGACACCGATGGGCTTGGAAAGGCCACCATCCGTCGGATGGGATGTTAAGCCGTGGTGTCGTGTGCGAGAGAGCCATACTCTGTGCACGTTAAAGAACACGCTGGATGGCCTTGACGGGAGGCTACCATCTGTCTCCCAACATCTGTTCCAGTGGGTCCCCTCCCCCAACCTTCTCTGAGCCTTTGGAGTCCTTGTGATCTGGCCATTTAGCCCATGGTGTGCAAAAAAGTGCCGCTCAGAGGTAAAACAACCCAACCTGTGATTTATTATTGAATTTCTCATGTTGTTTTTCTACTGAGATCTTCCTCACAGATCTTTACGGTGTATTCTACTGGCGCATCTCCGTGTTAAGCCACTAAGTTTACATTTTATTTAAAACTTTTAGAAAACTTATTTTTTTCTTATATTTGATAATTTTCAAGTGCTATAGTTGTCATCTATTATATACTTCCTGCTTCAGTAATAATAAAATGTAAAAATTTCAATAATTATTATCAAAGTAACAGATATTTTTTCTTTCCTGTTCTCCCAGGTGCTGCCTGTACAGTTGCCCATCCAGGTGGTTTCACCAGAGGAAACTGCGACTGTGATGAAGCAATACATTATTTTTTTTGAGGCGTTTCCGATTTCCTTGCAGCTCCTTGCTACAGCATGTACCATTTGCTTTTTAATGCTGGTGGCCAAACGGACAGAAATTTTCGTTTCATCCTTGCTTTCTCTTACAGATAGACAAGAAATTATATATTACTAAAGATGCTGCAAAAAATGATTAAGGCTGGAGGGGGAAAATGCATCCCCATTTCTTCTGAACAAACAAATAAAGCTTTACTATATTTCATAAGGGAATCGTCACTAGTTGTTGCTTAAACGTTGTAAATCTCCCAAAATCAACAGGTTGGGTTGTTTTACTTCTGAGCGGAACTTTTTGCACACCATGGGCTAAATGGGAAGGTCATAAGGACCCCGAAGGCTCATAGAAGGTTGGGGAAAGGGACCCATTGGAACGGCTGTTGGGAGACAGATGGTAGTCTTCCGTCAAGGCCATCCAGCGTGTTCTTTAACGTGCACAGGGTATGGCTCTCCTGCATACGGGGTTTACCTCTAAGCGACACTTTTTTTGCCCACAATAGGCTAAATTACCAGGTCACAAGGACCCCAAAGGCTCAAAGGTTGGGGGAGGAGACCCACTGGAACAGCTGTTGGGAGACAGATGGTAGCCTCCCGTCAAGGCCATCCAGCGTGTTCTTTAACGTTCACAAGGTATGGCTCTCCTGCATACGGGGTTTACCTCTAAGCGACACTTTTTTGCACACAATAGGCTAAATTGCCAGGTCACAAGGACCCCGAAGGCTCAAAGGTTGGGGGAGGAGACCCACTGGAACAGCTGTTGGGAGACAGATGGTAGCCCCCCGTCAAGGCCATCCAGCGTGTTCTTTAACGTGCACAGGGTATGGCTCTCCTGAATACCGGGTTTACCTCTAAGGGACACTTTTTTTGCACGCAATAGGCTAAATTGCCAGGTCACAAGGACCCCGAAGGCTCAAAGGTTGGGGGAGGAGACCCACTGGAACAGCTGTTGGGAGACAGATGGTAGCCTCCCGTCAAGACCATCCAGCGTGTTCTTTAACGTTCACAAGGTATAGCTCTCCGGCACACGGAGCCACGGCTTAACGTCCCATCCGACGGACGGCTGCCTTTCCAAGCCCATCGGTGTCCCCTACTGACCATGGGCAGGGAATTTTGCGGAGATAAATCTCAATGCTGACCCAGCTGGGACTCGAACCTGGGAACTACAGATTGCTAGCCTGGCGCGCTACCGACTGAGCCACCCCCGCCCCAAAATCAGCAGGCTGAATACAGAACAAATCTGGTTCTAAAAAAAATAAAGGGAGAAGCTAAAGTAGCTGACTCGAAGTGGAACGTCATTCCGTGATAATAATTTACCCTACATTTTAGTGATCTTTAAAAATTTCTTGAAAAATATGCATCATATATAAACGTTTAATATTTTTTAGACCCATTCTTGCAGAATGATAAAATTCTACATTTTGTCTTTCACATGTTAGCATTAATGGGTTGGGTTGGGTTGTTTTACCTCTGAGCGGCACTTTTTTGCACACCATGTGCTAAATGGCCAGATCACATGGACTCCAAAGGCTCAGAGAAGGTTGAGGGAGGGGACCCACTGGAATAGCTGTTGGGAGACAGATGGTAGCTTCCCGTCAAGGCCATCCAGCGTGTTCTTTAACGTGCACAGGGTATGGCTCTCCTGCATACGGGGTTTACCTCTAAGCGACACTTTTTTTGCACACAATAGGCTAAATTACCAGGTCACAAGGAGCCCAAAGGCTCAAAGGTTGGGGGAGGAGACCCACTGGAACAGCTGTTGGGAGACAGATGGTAGCCCCCCGTCAAGGCCATCCAGCGTGTTCTTTAACGTGCACAGGGTATGGCTCTCCTGCATACGGGGTTTACCTCTAAGCGACACTTTTTTTGCACACAATAGGCTAAATTACCAGGTCACAAGGACCCCAAAGGCTCAAAGGTTGGGGGAGGAGACCCACTGGAACAGCTGTTGGGAGACAGATGGTAGCCTCCCGTCAAGGCCATCCAGCGTGTTCTTTAACGTTCACAAGATATGGCTCTCCTGCATACGGGTTTACCTCTAAAAGACACTTTTTTGCGCACAATAGGCTAAATTGCCAGGTCACAAGGACCCCGAAAGCTCAAAGGTTGGGGGAGGAGACCCACTGGAACAGCTGTTGGGAGACAGATGATAGCCTCCCGTCAAGGCCATCCAGCGTGTTCTTTAACGTTCACAAGGTATGGCTCTCCTGCATACGGGGTTTACCTCTAAGCGACACTTTTTTGCACACAATAGGCTAAATTGCCAGGTCACAAGGACCCCGAAGGCTCAAAGGTTGGGGGAGGAGACCCACTGGAACAGCTGTTGGGAGACAGATGGTAGCCTCCCGTCAAGACCATCCAGCGTGTTCTTTAACGTTCACAAGGTATAGCTCTCCGGCACACGGAGCCACGGCTTAACGTCCCATCCGACGGACGGCTGCCTTTCCAAGCCCATCGGTGTCCCCTACTGACCATGGGCAGGGAATTTTGCGGAGATAAATCTCAATGCTGACCCAGCTGGGACTCGAACCTGGGAACTACAGGTTGCTAGCCTGGCGCGCTACCGACTGAGCCACCCCCGCCCCAAAATCAGCAGGCTGAATACAGAACAAATCTGGTTCTAAAAAAAATAAAGGGAGAAGCTAAAGTAGCTGACTCGAAGTGGAACGTCATTCCTTGATAATAATTTACCCTAAATTTTAGTGATCTTTAAAAAATTTCTTGAAAAATATGCATCATATATAAACGTTTAATATTTTTTAGACCCATTCTTGCAGAATGATAAAATTCTACATTTTGTCTTTCACATGTTAGCATTAATGGGTTGGGTTGGGTTGTTTTACCTCTGAGCGGCACTTTTTTGCACACCATGGGCTAAATGGCCAGGTCACAAGGACCCCGAAGGCTCAGAGAAGGTTGGGGGAGGGGACCCACTGGAACAGCTGTTGGGAGACAGATGGTAGCCTCCCGTCAAGGCCATCCAGCATGTTCTTTAACGTTGGGTTGTTTTACCTCTGAGCGGCACTTTTTTGCACACCATGGGCTAAATGGCCAGATCACATGGACCCCAAAGGCTCAGAGAAGGTTGGGGGAGGCGACCCACTGGAATAGCTGTTGGGAGACAGATGGTAGCTTCCCGTCAAGGCCATCCAGCGTGTTCTTTAACGTTGGGTTGTTTTACCTCTGAGCGGCACTTTTTTGCACACCATGGGCTAAATGGCCAGATCACATGGACCCCAAAGGCTCAGAGAAGGTTGAGGGAGGCGACCCACTGGAATAGCTGTTGGGAGACAGATGGTAGCTTCCCGTCAAGGCCATCCAGCGTGTTCTTTAACGTGCACAGGGTATGGCTCTCCCGCACACGACACCACGGCTTAACATCCCATCCGACGGACGGTGGCCTTTCCTAGCTCATCAGTGTAACTACTGACCATTGGCAGGGAGGGGAGTTTTGCGGAGATAAATCTCAACGCTGACCCAACTGGAACTCGAACCTGGGAGCTGCAGATTACGAGCCTGGCACACTACCGACTGAACCACCCCCGCCCCTTAGCATTAATGCAGCACTGTCCCGGTCGCAGAGTGGTTAGGGTCCTGGGTTCTAACCCCGGATAAGTGGACGTTTCTGTGTTATGTATCTCTGTAATGCATTATTTTACAGATCTGTAAGGCATATTATACTGACAAGCCCCTGTCACATCTCTAAGCGGCTACTTAAGGGCAGACCCGTAACTTGCTCAAAGCAACAGAGGGTTTTTTTTTTTTTTTTATTTCGGTGGGGGGAGGGAGGTTTTGGAGGGAGGGAGGAGCATTTGTTTGGGGACTTACTAGAGTTTTTACAAAAATATGAACTGCGAGTGCGAGTCTATGACAAAGATATAGCAAATTTTCGATTTAAAGGGATTGTGCCCCCCCCCCCTCTGGTTATGGACCTCCTTCAGGGGCAATTTATTTTTAATTTAAGCACACACTAATAGAGGGCAAATGCCCCTTTAGTTTGAAGGCACCACAAATTGCTTTGGTACCTGGGCCTCTACAATATCTAAATAAACTATAGTATAACAGTAAGAGATTCTCACTGTTTGTCTCTTTTTTTTTTAAATTTCAATATTTCAGATTCGAACTATGGGGATGGTACAGTCGCTCAAAAAAATATCCGAACACTATGGTTGATTACAGAATTCAGAAAAAATATCTGGCAACGATTTTTTTTTAGAAATTAGTGATCTGGCAACCTTCGTGTCACGTGACTCGAAGGTTGCCAGATCACTAATTTCTATTATTCTAATTTTAATTATGTGGCATATAAACTGACGGGCTCGTGTCAGACCTCTGTGGCAAGCAGCTGCTTGAGGGGGTATTATTCTAATTCTATTATTTCTAAATTCTAATTATTATAATTGACACGAAGCCAGATCACTAATTTCTAAAAAAAAAAATCGTTGCCAGATATTTTTTCTGAATTCTGTAATCAACCATAGTGTTTGGATATTTTTTTGAGCGACTGTAGGTGGTCATATTATTTTGATACTAGATCGTGTGGCTGTGAACGGTAACTGGAGCGTGTACAGTTGCTGTACACGCTCCAGATATTTTTCCTGAATTCTGTAATCACGTGACACGGTTGCCAGATCACTAATTTCTAAAAAAATCGTTGCCAGATATTTTTTCTGAATTCTGTAATCAATCATAGTGTTTGGATATTTTTTTGAGCGACTGTATGTTCACTGCATCATTTTTCCCATCATTTTAAGAAACCATCTGAGCCTCATCTAGGTTAAAAGCGATTATTTTTCAACAATACAGTAGCAACGTGATGAAAATTTGGGCATTCCTGTTTGTAGTTTAAAACATTCGTTCACGAATATGTAAATACAGGGGATATGTAAATACCGTAATGTGCTTATAAATATATTATCACGCAAAAGTTACGAACGTTTCAGAAATGTCTCATCTCAACAAACGAGTGATGAAATTACATCAAATTTAGCTTCAATCATCCCACCTGAACCACCTCGGTCAGTAGGGGACACTGATGGGCTTGGAAAGACCGTTGTTCTTCGGATGAGACGTTAAGCTGTGGCACCATGTGCAGAGGAGCCATACTTTGTGCACGTTAAATAACACGCTAGATGGCGTTGATGAGAGACTCATCTGTCTCCTAACAACTGTCCAGTGGGTCCTTTCCCTACAATCTTCTCCGAGTCCCCTTGTGACCTGGCCATTTAGCTCATTGTGTGCAAAAAGTGCCGCTCGTTGTGTTGTTTCACCTCGCTCTGAGTGTTACTTTTGTACACGATGGGTTAAATGTCCAGGTCACAAGGGATCAGACAAGACTGTAGAAGGGGACCTATTAGACAGGGGGGTGGCTCAGTCGGTAACGCGCCAGGTTCGTAATCTGCAGTTCCCAGGTTCGAGTCCCAGCTGGGTCAACGTCGAGATTTATCTCCGCAAAATTCCCTGCTCTGCCCACGACCAGTAGGGGACACCGATGGGCTTGAAAAGGCCGCCGTCCGTCGGATGGGACGTTAAGCGGTGACCCCGTGTGCGGGAGAGTGGTACCCTGTGCATGTTAAAGAACATGCTGGATGGCCATTGACGGGAGGTTACCATCTGTCTCCCAACAGCTGTTCTAGTGGGTCCCCTCCCACAACCTTCTCCGAGTCTTCGAGGTCCATGTGACCTGGCTATTTAGCCCATGGAGTGCAAAAAAGTGCCGTTCAGAGGTAAAACAACCCAACCTACTAGACAGCTGTTAAGAGACAGATGAATCTCCCATCAATTCCATCCAGCGTGTTCTTTAATGTGCATATAGTATGGCTCTCCTGCACACTGGATCATGGCTTTACGTCCAATCCTACTAAAGGCGGCCTTTCCAAGCCTATCAGTGTCCTCTACTGATCGAGGGCAGAGGGGGAGGTTAGCGGAGATAAATCTGAAAGCTGGTCCAGGTGAGACTCGAACATGGAAACTGCAGATTACGAACCTGGTGGAAAACCGACTGGGGTAATCCCCGCCCAAATCGTATCAGTAAAATCGAAAAGGATATTCAGAATGGAATTTAGAAACAGTAATATGCAGTGTGATTACATCTCAAAGCAGCTTAAGTCTCACATTAATACCTCAAGCAGTTAATCAAATTATTGAGTAGTAGTAGCAAGATTAGTAATTACTACTCATCAGAGAGCGTTTAAGTTCCTGAAGGCTGTTTACAATTGGTTGGAGGGGCGGGGGTGGCTCAGTCGGTAGCGGTTGGAGTCCTAGCTGGGTCAGAGTTGAGATTTATCTCCGCAAAATTCCCCGCCCTGCCCATGGTCAGTAGAGGACACCGATAGGCTTGGAAATGCCGCCATTCGTCGGATGGGACGTTAAGCCGTGGACCCGTGTGCGGGAGAGACATACCTGAGCACGTGAAAGAACATACTGGATGGCCTTGACAGGAGGCTACCATCTGTCTCCCAACAGCTGTTCCAGTGGGTCCCCCTCCCCCAACCTTTTCTGAGCCTTCGGGATCCATGTGACCTGGCCATTTAGTCCAAACGTACAAAAAAAGTGCCGCTCAGGGGTAAAACAACCCAACCCAAGTGGTTGGAACATTCTGAAAAAGGACACATCTCTTTAGAGAATATGTCAGCATCTGCGAGAGGCGAGCGACTTGGGGTCCACGGACAGACTTGGCGAGCACCATTTTCGACTACCCCTTATCGACATAAAAGTGGATTAATGATAATTATTTAAATCCAATTTAATGATAATTTCAGTTTTTCCAGTAACTGTTTTTTTTGGCAATAGTTAGCAACTAGAATACTGCGATATTTTAATTGAAGAGTTTATTTTATTAGTATTCCGAGAAGTTATTATCCCGCGAGTCATCATCATCATCCTCGAGCGGCCATTGTCTACGGAGGTCCAACTAGATTGTGCAATTTAGTTCACCATATATATCTATTCTGAGCTACAGTCGCTCAAAAAAATATCCGAACACTATGGTTGATTACAGAATTCAGAAAAAATATCTTGCAACGATTTTTTTAGAAATTAGTGATCGACATATTTTGTGTATGTACACAAAGGTTGCCAGATCACTAATTTCTAAAAAAAAAATCGTTGCCAGATATTTTTAATGATTTCTGTAATCAACCATAGTTTTCAGATATTTTTTGAGCGACTGTACATCTGCTGAATCAGAGAAGAAGCCATTAAAATTTACCTTACGACAGGTGTTGTAGCCGAAATTACACCTACCTAATGTTCCATTAAATAAATAAATTTCTTTATTATCCTTATCGTCACGTGCAGTGCTGTCCAACATCTATAGAGCCGCTGGCCAAGATTTTTTTGCAAATATCAAGATGTCCTGCTTAATTTATTAAATCTTTAAGCTCTTTTAATACACTGGTTTCCATAAATTAAGGAAAACTAAAAAGAAATTATGATAAACAAAAAAACCATATGAATGATTTTAATGAAATTTGATGGAAACATGAATTACAATGCTAGTTTCAGAACAGCATAAAATATTTTACACTAGAAGACTTTTTCGTCAAAAAATAACACTTACAGGAACTTGTCTAAAAATGCGGTGTCATAATGCAATTCTCCATGCTCGTAATGGTCTCTTGAAGGTACTGTTCCACTAGTCGAGCTCTGTGTGGACGAGCATTATCGTCTTGTAAGATGAATGTTTCACCTATTGCAGCAGCGTAAGGACGTATATAAGGGCCCGGATGTCATCTCTATACCTTGAACATGAAGGTTGCCACTTCAACACAAAGGTCTGTGAGTCCACCTAATGGCACCCCAAATACACACGCTACTTCCGCCGTAACTGTCTCTTTGATGGATATTACTCGAATGATAGCGGGTACCTCGTTCTCTCCATATCAAACAATGTTCGGAATCACTTTGCAAGCAATATCTGGTCTCATCTGGGTTGGGTTGTTTTACCTCTGAGCGGCACTTTTTTGCACACCATGGGCTAAATGGCCAGGTCACATGGGCCCCAAAGGCTCAGAGGTTGGGGAGGGGACCCACTGGAACAGCTGTTAGGAGACAGATGGTAGCCTCCCGTCAAGGCCATCCAGCGTGTTCTTTAACGTGCACAGGGTATGGCTCTCCCGCACACGGGGCCACTGCTTAACGTCCCATCCGACGGACGGCGGCCTTTCCAAGCCCATCAGTGTCCCCTACTGACCGTGGGCAGGGAATTTTTTTGCGGAGATAAATCTCAACGCTGACCCAGCTGGGACTCGAACCTGGGAATTAAAGATTACGAGTCTGACACGCTACCGGCTGAACCACTCCCGCCCCAGGTCTCATCTGTGAAGGGTACCAACCTCCATTGGTCTTCTGTCCAGTAACATGTGTGAGGGCCCAATTCAACCGCTCTCTCCTGTGACGTGACTTCAGAGATATACAAATTACTGGCTTTTCTAGCGTAAAATCCTATTCATGAAGCCTTCTACGCACAGTAAAAACTGATACAACCCTCCCAGTGGCTGCTGCATGAGAGGATCGTAGCCGAGAGGGAGTAGACGTCCTGCTTTTTCGTGCTGTTAATCGCAGATATCGGTCTTGTACAGTGGTCATAACTCTAGTCCTTCCTTGGTTAAACCTCTGAGATGCGGAATCCGTGCTAAGAAATTGATTCCAGTCTATAGACCACAGGACTCGCATTTAGCCATTGTGCCACGTCTGACTGACTTTGGGCCTACTTCGAACCAGCCAATAGCTCTCCACAGCAGTTCATCTGGCAAATGTCTTGAGGTCATTCCTACAAAATGGTTATTTCCACTTTCTTTACTCATATTTGCAACACAAAATAACAATCCACTCCAAAACACCCATTTTTATGCCGCTATCCGATTAAGCAAATTGACGCAACCTAGACTAATTTGCATACGATATGCTAACTCGGCATTATTTTACTGGTTACATGAACAAGTTTGGTGAGGATCGCAGAATTTTTTGGCGAATTATCGCAATTTTTTTCACTTTTCCTTAATTTATGGAAACCACTGTATTATAAACACTGAAATTAAAAAAAACAAACTTACATTTAATGAGAGCACTGTGGACGATTAAACTCCACTAAAAGTTGTTACATGTCCACTTCGATACTTGTTGTTGAAAGTCGAAGTAATTGTTTCAGAGTAGAATCATTCATATTGTTCCTGTATTTTATGCCAGAAAACACCCTCTTGTATGTATATATATATATACACACACACACACAGTCTTATCAGAATAACATGACCACCTACCTAAAAATAGGTTGGGTTGGGTTGTTTTACCTCTGAGAGGCACTTTTTTTGCACACCATGGGCTAAATGGCCAGGTCATATGGACCCCGAAGGCTCAGAGGTTGGGGGAGGGGACCTACTGGAACAGTTGTTGGGAGACAGATGGTAGCCTCACATTAAGTTCATCCAGCGTGTTCTTTAACGTGCACAGGGTATGGCTCTCCCACACACGGGGCCACGGCTTAACGTCCCATCCGACGGACGGCGGCCTTTCCAAGCCCATCGGTGTCCCCTACTGACCGTGGGCAGGGCGGGGAATTTTGCGGAGATAAATCTCAACGCTGACCCAGCTGGGACTCTAACCTGGGAACTACAGATTACGAGCCTGGCGCGCTACCGACTGAGCCACCCCCACCCCACCTAAAAGTGGGAATAACCACCCTTGACAGTGGTGAGATGGCGTGGCATGGACGCAATGAGACCTTAAAAAGTTGCCAGAGGCACAGTGCCGACTTGGACTCCAGCAAAGCACGGAGGTTCCGGAGATGACGTGGTTGTAGGTCCGCATGCCGAACCTGTCGATCCAAATGGTCCCACAAGTGCTCTATAGGATTGAGGTCGGGCGATTTCATCAGCCAAAGGGGAAAGGAGACGTCGCTGTCATGTTCCTGGAACCACTCGCGCACCACCTTAGCGACATGGCAGGGCGCATTGTCCTGTTGGTAGACACCATCACCACCAGGGTAAACGTCCAACATGAAGGTATGCTGCATGTGGTCAGCAATAATGGACAGGTAGCCATTGGCGTTCAGGGACCCATCCAGTGGTCCCAGGAAAACATCCTCAGACACTGTAGTTGACCGACATGCGTGTCCGGGTGTTGGTTCTCGTGTGTCCGACACCGTATCAACCCCCATCACTTCTGTAGAGCAGAAACCTCGATTCCTCTGAGAAGACAAACTTTTTCCACTCCAATGATGGTAGCCCCGTGCGAACTGCAGGCGTCGTTGCCTGGACCTTGGTTAACATGGGGGCCTTTTCACAGCATCAACTGTGGAGACCCATGCATAACAGGGTTCGCTCTACTGTTCGAGATTGCAACCATTCAGATTAACTGAATCACAGCCTGCCTGACCAATTTTCATCACTTTAATTTTCTCTCTGTTTATAACCAAACCTACTCTACTACCAGTTTCATCAACAGCTCGAATGAAAGCTGTTGTGTTGTTTTACCTCTGAGCGGCACTTTTTTGCACACCATGGGCTAAATGGCCAGATCACATGGACCCCGAAGGCTCAGAGAAGGTTGGGGAGGGGACCCACTGGAACAGCTGTTGGGAGACAGATGGTAGACTCCCGTCAAGGTCATCCAGCGTGTTCTTTAACGTGCACAGGGTATGGCTCTCTCGCACACGACACCACGGCCTAACATCCCATCTGACGGATGGTGGCTTTCCAAGCCCATCGGTGTCACCTACTGGCCATGGGCAGGGCGGGGAATTTTGCGGAGATAAATCTCAACACTGACCCAGCTGGGACTCGAACCTGGGAAATACATATTACGAGCCTGGCGCGGTACCGACTGAGCCAGCCCTGCCCCTCGAATGAAAGAGTTCATCTCATCATTTGCCAAAAGGGCTAAATCATCAACATAATCTAAATCAGAAATTTTCATATCTCCAGCCCATTTAAGGCCAAAATCTTTCCCTTACAGTGAACTTCGCATAACATAATCAATAACCAAGCTAAAGAGAAAAGGAGATAAAATGCACCCTTGTAGAACACCAGAAGTAATGCTAAACCAATTGCTACAAGCCTTACAACTCTCACACACGACCCAGTGTTATTATAGAGAGCTTTCATTATGTTAACTAACTTGTCTGGTATACCATATGATCTCACAATCAACCACAAATTATGACGATCAACAGAGTCGAAAGCCTTTTTGAAATCAACAAAGCTAGCAACCAAAGGTTTCTGAAACTCTAAACATTTCTCAAGAATCTGCTTAAGTGAAAATATCTGATCCACATAACCCCTACCACTTCTGAATCCCCATTGCTCATCACGCAATTGACTGCCAACCAGATTCTTAATTCTATTAAGCACAATCATGGAAAGAACTTTCCCTGGAACAGAGAGTAGGCTGATACCCCTATAGTTATCACAAGAACTGCGATCACCTTTTTTGAAAATAGGGATAACAATAGCTCTGGTAAAATCCTTAGGAACCATGCCTTTATCATAAAAGATATTCAGAATTTCAGTCATCCAAGTGGTAACAGAAACATTCAAGGCTCTAAGCATTTCTGTAGTAATTTCATCTACCCCTGGGGATTTATGTAGTTTAAGTTTAGAAACAGTCAAAATAACTTCAGATAACCTTTAGTCACTCTCCAAAGAAACTTTTTTCAATTCAGATTCAAGTCGAACACGGCAGATAAGGACAATTACAAAAAAAAAATTGGACTAAAAGTAGTGTGGCAGTGAGAATTGAGGGCATGCTAGGAGAAAAAACTGTGTGGTGCCTTAAGCACGTTTATTTTGCTTACTTATCCAGCGCTGCCTGAACGGCATTTTTTTGCACTTGTCTAAATGGCCAGGTCACAAGGAACGAGAAATTTGGGGGAACGGACCCACTGGACAGCTGTTAAGAGACAGATGAAAGCCACCGATCAGGCAATCTAGTTTTCTTTAACATGCACAAGGTATGGCTCTCCCACAGACGGAGTCATGACTTAAAAGTCCCATCCAATGGACATTGGCTTTTCCAAGTCTATCAGTATCGTCTACTGACCGAATGCAGCGAGTTCTACAGAGATAATTCTCAATGCTGACATTGGTGGGACTCAAATCAGAAAGTGCAGGTTACGCACATAGCAAGCTACCAAATGAGATTCCATACTTCAAATGCCACTGTTCACTTTTGTTTTTTTAAAGATAATGTATTTTAGAAAACCGAAAAATTCGAGCTTGAATGTGCTTTGAAAAACGTGTCACATTTTTACTTTGTACATAATCCAAAGCCGTCCCGTGGCCGAGTGGTTAGCACGCTTGGCTACTGATCTAAGGCACCTGGGTTCGAGCCCCGGATTAGGCATGGATGTGTGCGTGTCGTTTTTCTGCTGAGGTCCTGCCATCCTCTCAGATCTCCTACTGTGGCATATAAAATATAAACCGATAGGCTCCTGTCAGACCTCTGTGGCAAGCAGCTGCTTGAGGGGGTATTATTATATTTACATAATCCAAGTATTGCGCACCACAACTCTATAACATTGTAGATGGCAGCAAACAAGTGATCAAACACTTAACCATTATTCCAACTTTATCCATTATTCCAACTAGGAAATAACATTGGAATATGGACTAGAAAAGTTATCAAAGTGAACTGCAATTTCCATTTTTCATTAATGCTTTCAAACTATATGACGAAGAGTGTGATCAATTGGTGCAACTTCACTGCGTATTTAAAACGAAAATAAAAATCAAATGCTTCATAGCGGTAATTTGAAAACCCAAAGAAATGTCAGTCATGAATCATGAGACGTTCATAAAATGCAATCCTGTTGTTGAATGATAACACACCCTAGACGCTCTTCAAATCCGATATCGTGTGAAATCTATTCTTTCTGGTTCTATGTGATATACATAGTATTTTTAAACTTTAGAAAAATGTAAAATATACCCGAATCTTTTTTTGCACTGTTGGTCTACATGCATCAAAAATAATCTTACCCCGTACCATGTAAAAGTCTATATTCGTGTAAATCGAGGGATAGGTGTATTATTGTACTGGATCTTACAATACACATGTTTAGTGCGACTTCGCTGTCTGAGAATCAGTTGAAAGTTAATGGGATTTTTTGCTTGAAAATCGGACTGACAAAGCAGAACGGAAATCTCTACCAAGATTTTTTTTTTACAAGAGTCGTCTATAAGCATCTCTTAAAAAAGAAAAATATTTAATAAAAAATCTTTTTGAATTGGATATTGATGAAATACTCCGATTCTTTTCGAATCTCCACTAGCTAAAATTGCGCCCTCTAATGGTGAAAACATGAAAATTGCAAGATGTTAGACGAATATTGCATGCACGTAATTAAGCTAAAAATTTGTAATTTTGAGGATGAAATGCGGTCAAAGTTTGGGATGACAACGATTTTACTCCCTTACCCTTAGGGTTATAACCTTCTTGGTGTAACCCAAAAATAAGCATTTTTTTTTCCTTTTGGAAAAAAAGTGGGAACCTTTATGAATATTACGATACCTCTTCTCTAAGTTTTTTTTTTTTGAATATTCAAAACCTTCAAACGAATATTGCAAACGATCTATATCGGCTAAAAATTTGATATTTTGGTTGTGGAGTGCGATGATCAAGGGTTAATACAGACGATTTGTCTCCAGGACATAGATATGTTAATGAACTTCTTTCTTCAAGTTGGCGCCGTGAAATCGTTTCTCGATTTTTCACTTCCCAAAGATTTTGGCTTGTGTTGGTTTCTCGTCCACTATAAAAATATATAAACATTTATACAAGGAATACAACATACAAACACGAAAACAAGAACATTCCCACTAAAATAGTAGTCAGGAACTCTAACCACTAAGCCAGGTAGGGTACTCACGCAATAAAATTTCAAAAAAATATCCCCTCATACAGAGTCAATTTAAATATTTTTTTTTTCATTTATATGTCGACTTTATCCAAAATCTCAAATATCCCAAATCTGCTTTGGTACAGACTTGCAGAATGTCCGGGTAAATTTAGAAGTCGTACGAATCTTACCCAGTATCGCTGGACACTGCCTTACCCTGCTAAATCAGACAATTCCTATGGTAACCAATTACTCCACAGCAAGTATTATTTGCTCCCTCGTTGCATTTATTCTGCAACCATTTTAATCTATTGAACCTGGAGAAACTTTACAATATTCAAGATTTTGCTTTGGCTATTATCTTCCTATTAAAGCAGAGCTATCTCAATGCCAAAAAAAAAATTTAATACATTTGCGAGAAACTGCTTTCGAGCACTTAGAAATCGTTCGAGTATCACGGGTACTACTTATTCAGCTCTGTCGGCAGCGACACAAAGAAGTGAACTATTGCCGGTAAGGAACCGCAATTCGCGAAGAACTCTTCTCACCCCCCACCTGTTAATAAAATTTTCGAAGTGTAACAAATATTTCCTACGAAAGTAGGAATCTTTTTGAATCATGCCAATCATCCGTTATATAAGAAACCAAGACAAGCCCAATAGCGCTTCTATTATCTTCGTCCATTGTATATGGGGAGTAGGGTGATGCGATATTACGCAGGTTTTGAATTGTACAGAAAACGAGACTTTCAAAAATATCAACACCTCCTCATACAAGAACAATTCTGTAAAACTTTCACTGGTGCAGGGACGTAGCTTTTGAGGGGGGGGGGGGAGGAAAGATTCCCCCCCAAAAATAAATCTCAATTAGAATTTTTCCAAGTGACATGACAGAATCCAGAGTTGTGAAAATTGTTTTTGTAAAATTACGGAGTTTGTAAAATATGGGTAGTTGCCAAAATCGAGAACACTATGCTTTTATACGCTACTTTAATGAAATAAGGGTCAGAAAATTAGTCTACATTAAAATTCTTTAAAAATGTACCACTGATACATTGGAGTACAAGATCTTGGCAACTACTACCAGTATTGACTTTTTTTCGACGAAACGCTCCGCAACTTTTGCATTTACCGGAAATTTTCCAGTAAGGCTAAGCATTCCATCAACATTCGATGCGGCTGTTTTCCGGAATGTTTTTTTTTTGACACGAACGTGTGAAACTGCTTTAAAACAAAGACCGAGCTCGTAAACTGAGACAACTTCAGTTGGAAGATGTTATGTCCCAAGCATACATCCATATACCTTCTGTCCATAGTTGGTCTTACCGCCAACAGAACCCAATTTGGAAACTTTACCATTTGAAAATTTCAGATTTAGTCCACCTGTACACGTCTAAAGAAATCGACTTCAAATGCATTGCATGTGAATTCTATCCAGGTTCAACAATGCTTAATTTAGCTAAATCTAATGTTAATATCGAAGATCAGACTTTGAGAAAGGGAGGCACAAGCAGCTGCTTGAGGGGGTATTTATTATGGTTGCACAAGTATTAATATAAAATACAGCAAATGCTATTCGGAAATTCAGCATATTGTTAAGCAACTGAGAAATTTGTTATAAAAACAGATATTCTAAGCGATTTAATAATCTTAAAACCCAAAAATTCATCAGTTGGTTGTTTTACCTTTTAAGAACACTTTTTCACACAGTGGGCTAAAAGACAGATTAAGGAGCCTTTGCAATGCGATATCTACAACCTATTTCTGAAGGGTAATTTTGAACGAATCGTTTTTGAATTCTGGGTAGATCGGACCATTTTTTTTAAAACTCGCCCATTCGATTGCTGGAATTTTTTTACCCCTAAAATTGTGCCTGTAATATTTTCTTTCAGATTACACCTTCGACAATACACGTTAACATTGCGAATGGTAAATTTTTGGTTCCAAATAAAAGCGCAACACTGCAGGCGAGTAAACCACGCTTCAAACTCACCAATTTTATATTACAAGGTTTTCATTCAATGCCATGAACACTATTGCGATACGAAAAAAAAAAGTAGGCCAGCTCTGGGCTTCAATTAAGAATTACAAGTGGAACATGGCAGACAAATATTTTAGGTTTCAATATTTTAAACTTTCATTAATGTTAATAAATTTAAACGTTTTGTTGGAAGTGAAAAAGATTATGTAGCAGTTGCTTATAGAAATTGCTACACAATTTATAATCATTCCAAGACTACAACTTTTTCAATTGAATTCAAAGGGTTCGGAAGTTACATTTATTTATAAATGATTAATGTGAGCATACTGTTTTTCAAGTTTATGTATCAACATTGGATAGGTCAATATATCTGCTTGATATCAGTTGATACATGCACCAATCTTCACGAAATCGAAACTCCAAAATTATTTTGTACTCATCTGAAATGGTTATAAATAACTGAAAAATCATGAAATTGATAAATACGATTACTACGTCAACTATATCACTTTAGAATTCCTTTATACTCTTTAAGAACAGCATTCAACCAGGATGTGGACTATTTGTTGAAGCATAAGGCATATTAACTGGGGAATTTTGGACCAAAGACTAAGTAACCGATTTTAAATCCGTGATTGTCAAGTTTCTGATCCGTTCGTGCAATTTGTTCACTTACCGTGTAACAGTTTAATAATACCAGTACTGAAAGGCTTATTTAAAACTCAGCACCAAATATTGAACTATGTTCTGATTGTAGTCTTAATAAGGTTATGCCATTATTTTCACCGCTGCTCTCAATTTCTTGTCAAATTCTCCAGCATCTACAAGTACTGCTCATATGTAGCCCAACTAGAAACGTTCCTTTCAATAAATAGAGAAAAAAAACTGCCACTTGATCAACTTCCTAGAAATTGTCGATGTGGAAAAGCATCCTGGTCAAAACAGATTTTATTTTTGAAATGATTCAAATGTTTTCATAAATTATGGACTGATCTAAGGGACCTGGGTTCGAGCCCCGGGTAAGGCATGGATGTATGTGTCGTTTTTCTGCTGAGGTCCTGCCATCCTCTCAGACCTTCTACAGTACTGTGCAAATTAGTTGGGACAATAGGAAAATGCGGTAACAAAGACAACTAAAATATTTTAGTGTAGTTAATAGTGAATGTGACCCCCCCCCCTTAGCTTTAATTACTTCTTCCACCCTCTCAACAATTGATGCCACTAGCTTTCCACACATCTTCACTTCAGGGTCGTGGTACCACACTTTCATGACACTTTCTATCATTTTGGTTTTCATCGTGCAATCCATCTTAGATATGCACGCTTTAATAATGGCCCACAAATTTTCAATGGGGTTTAGATCGGGTGAATTTCCTGGCCACTCCAATACCTTCAAATGTTGCTGGGTAAAGAAGCTCTTAGCAAGCTTAGAATTGCGGCATGGAGCCAGATTCTGCTGAAATACCCCATCGCAGTTAGGAAACAGCTTCTGCAGTGTTGGGACCATTTTCGCCTCCAGAACGCCTATGTACTTTTTGCTGTCCATCATTCCTTCAATGGAGTGAAGTGTCTGTGGCCTGGAAGC
Source organism: Ryuthela nishihirai (assembly GCA_038380435.1). NCBI lineage: Eukaryota > Metazoa > Arthropoda > Arachnida > Araneae > Heptathelidae > Ryuthela > Ryuthela nishihirai. The sequence continues at coordinate 30,347,793 of JAWZYU010000026.1, forward strand.
TGTGAAACATCCCCAAAACATGACTTTGGGTGGGTGTTTGGGGGACTGCTGGATGTGGCCGGATCAAAGAGGTTCTCCAAGCTTCGCTTGTCCCAATTCGCACAGTACTGTACTGTGGCATATAAACTGACAGGCTCCTGTCAGTCCTCTGTGGCAAGCAACTGCTTGAGGGGATATTTATTATTGTTTATTATGGTTGCACAAGTATTAATATAAAATACAGCAAATGCACGTGAAATTACATTTTATGTGCTGTGTTCGGCAAAAGATTTGGATTGAAGGACAAACACTGTACGCACATTGTTGATGTCTTTAAATCTTTTGCCGAAATTTATACAGGGTTTATGCAAAATGGGGGAAAAAGACAATCATGGTAATGATTTCTTATGCAAGAATAATGTGCTAATTAAGAACGTAATTAGTAGATATGACCATTTTCCAACAATCTACAAGTGTGTTGATGCCATTCCTGTAGAAACTTATCCTTCGTGGCAACCAAGCTGGCAATGCACTCTTTTACCTCATTATTCCAAAATTTCTATTGGAAACAAAGCTGTTCAAGGATCGGAGTAGATTGAAATCGAGGGACCAAGATCAGCCAAATATGCGTAATGTCTATTTCCTAGCCCAATTGCCACAGCTTCCCTGTCCCGTAGTGCAACATGGGGCCTTGCATTGTCCTGGTGAAACACCTTTAATGTTTATCAACGCTGGGCGTTTCGCCCTCAGTGCTGTACTTAAGCAGTCCAACTGATCACAGCAGATATCCGGTTTGATGGTTTAGGACTTCACGATGCAGTTCTGGTTTTGCCATAACCGGGCACGATTCTCCTTTACCAATGATCATAAACGATCCACTTTTCATCCCTTGTAATCCTTCTGTCAACTATCAACTGATGTGGATCCAGGTATCCATTTTCGACATATAGCTCAGCTTTTGCATATGTCAAACAGGAGTGATTGGTGTTCAGTAAAAAAAAATACCCCCCCCCCTCAAGCAGCTGCTTGCCACAGAGGTCTGACAGGAGCCTGTCAGTTTATATGCCATAGTAGCTCTGAGAGGATGGCAGGACTTCAGTAGAAAAACACATCCATGCCTTACCTGGGGCTCGAACCCAGGTCCTTTGATCAGTAGCGAAGCGCGTTATCTACTCGACCAGTAGCTGTGACAATTCCCTGGATATCGATTTTCATTCAGCTGTGCCATTAAATGGTCATTGTTCAACTTTAACAGCCGAGTGCTTTGATACTCATTTCTGAGCTGAAAGTCACCTGACTGGAATTTGGCATATCACCAGTAGCAGGTATTTTTAGATATTTGTCCCCTTAAGTTTGCATATTTTACGCAAACACACACACACACTTGATACCATTTCTGAATTCGCACTGCACAATGGAACGACTACACATCTTTTGTCACCACTGTAAAATGCGTTGCTACTTGTATGGACTTAAGGACGTTCTGTACCTATATCAGGTACCAGAGCTATGCATACACTGTCTTACATTGTTTACATGATCACTGTACATTTCCTGACAATAGCAAACGTGTGGTTCATCCCCTCCCCCCCAACACACACATTACTTTTGCATCAACCCAATACGAATACATGTCTTCCTCTTTGAAAGTAGAGAATTACGAAATTGTTTAGGGCCAAACTTTGTGCAAACATATTAAAAAAACGCCATGCTCACTTTCTTGTTAAGAGTATACCCAGCTGGAATACTGATGATTTTCCTTTTAACAAATGGCAAATAAAGACATTGCTGAAAAATCTTTAGTCTGAATAATCTGGCAGACATTTTAGTTTTGGCTTAGAAGACTAAGCTGCTGATAATGAGCAAAACTGCACTGCTTTACTTTTCCCAGCCTTACCATATAAGTATATAGTCTATAATTTTATATAATTATAGACATATAAGTAAATAGTCTATAATTTTAAACCATTGTTCAAATCCAAAGGTGGCAACTTTCTGATTAGCAGTTTATAATTTATTATTACAAGGTATGAAAAATGTCGCATCTTGTTTGCCAATAATGAAAATCTTTGACTAAAAAATTCTTCTGCATTATGCAAAAACTATCCATTAATATTATATAATAATTGTTGTGTACAGTGGAATCAAATTCACTTGACATATGAAGAACTACTTGGGGAAGCAAGGATTAAGTTCATGAGGCTTCTACTTATATTCTTACTTAAAGTAGGCTGGGAAAGATTTATTTGTCAAGATTTTATTTATATACCAAGTCCATTTTAAGAGTCACTGTTGCTCTGCTTTTTCCAGAGCAAAATAAGTAGTCATGTTGAAAACCGATGTTCTGCAACACAGTAACTGAAGCTTTTTTCATTGTACGGTATTGCAGTTATGAAAATAAACAGAAAAGCGTTCAGCCACTAAAGTCTAGATTACAGAATTTGTTATTAAAAGCTAAGTTGTGTATGAAGTATAAATCATATACATTCACATTCCAATAAGGTATGCTTAATTCAGGTGTATGTGGAAAACTCTACATTGTTACATACCAGCCAATCATGAATGTTTTTTGATGGGTGGGCTATTTTAAGCTCATAAATAATCTCGTACATTTAACCCATGTAAATTAATCTCCGACATTTAACACATCCATCAATGGGTGAAAGGAAACGGATAATAGTGGGAAAAATTACAAAGTGGGGTTGGCAGTATAGAGCAGAAAGTTTATGGATGTAAAAGGATTAAAAGTTTCGACTGAAGGAACCAATTTGCAAATAATGCAGATAGCCATGAGTATATTCAACCTGATTGCAATATATATTTCCTCTAATTCTGGCCAATGGAACTAAAACTAGTCAAGTCCAACACACAGCTACAATAGCAAATTTTACTCAACAGTTAAATATTTAAAGTTGTTTTAAGTGATTATGAATTTCTTCATTAGTAAGGGAATTCTGTTTAATCTTTTAACAATCAAGATGCTTATAAATTAGTTGCATGGGGCTCATATATTGGCCTCTTTAGATGCAAAAGGGTTAAATTAGTGAAAAAATAAGAACACGCAAATCAAGTTTCATTGCATATAGTCTAATACCACAATTTCCCATTTAACCCCCGAGAGAATAACATTCTAACCAATAAATATTGGCTATTTTCTACTGTACCTATGCCCTCAGTTCCTTCACATTTTAATTCTCCAGTTGCCCTTGCATTTTAACAGATTTCAACACAAACCCATGAATGTCATTGTAGATCAGCATTTCTCAACCAGTGATCTGCAAACACAAACTTTCAAAAATATAAATCTAATCATTCGTAATGTGCAGAATGGAAAATTTCCCCCATGAGCTAACAATGACATCTTATCAATGGCAGACTTTCTTTGCAGAGTCTCGTTGAAAAAAATAGTAAGGCACACCTAATTTAAGCATTATGTCCTATTTTCTACACATAAATTCACGTTATATTAGATTAAAAGCTATATTTAATACTGTTCACTGAATCAGCTTTGCAGGAATGTTCACAAAAGCAAATTTAAAAACTTTAGAGAAAATATTTATCAAATGTTGCATCTTAGTGTTTAACAATTCACTAAAGGCTGAGAAAAGCTGTTGTAGATTAGCATTTGAACTTTACAAATACATAAAAAAAACTAACATTTTTGAAGAAAATACTCATTTGCTTTAAGCTAAGGTTTTTTATATTAGCTTTTAATTTTTTTTTACTGCACAATAAAGCAGAGTAGCATTTCAATTTTAAAAATGTTAACCCTCAATTGCTCCAGTTTAGTCTTAGAAGATAGTGAAATATGGAAAAAAAAAACACTGGAGGATACTTATGGAATTACCAGTTAATGAATCAAAACTTAAAATATCTTACTTCCTATCGTCCCAATACCAGTTTAACTTATATTAGAAAAACTGAGACAACAAATATTGGAATGACATCTTTATTTGGGGACCCAAGAGGGTGCACCAACGGTACAAAAAGGCAGGCCTTTGGGACACTGATGCCTTTGTTACTGAAGCAATGGCATCAAGAAAATATGGTATAATGTGGAGAAAGCTGAAAGGTCAGTGGAATGTTCGAGTTTCTGGAAAGAACGGAGCTATCTGTCAACTGCAGTTTAACAGGATTCACATCAATAGACTTAGTATAAAATAAAATTTCCCCCACTGTGTCAAAGTAATTGCAGTATACAATACAAAGCCTCATGCAACATTCATTAAAAAAAGTCAATACAATTTTAAGAATTCCAAAATGAAATTATACATGTGTAACCAAGTTACTGATTAAATAGCACTTTTAGGCATAAAATTTACATTACATTTCAAAAAAAAAAGGAAAAAATTATAAACAACTACAATGCAGCAGTTACATTAACACTGATATGGATTTCCAATAGCACTGCAATGAATGTTTGCTAAACTGGTTTGATCTGTGACACTGGTTTTTTTTTTTTTCCATCCTAACACTAATTGTGCTATGCCTGCAAAGCAAAGCACTGGCTACTATTGGAGATAACCTGGCTTCACCCCCCATACACCGAAGTGTTTTCTTTCTCTGGACCCACCATTCAGTCAAAACAATTCCTCCACTACCGTTAAAACAGCCACTTGGATGCCACAGGAGTGACTAGTTTCTTCATACAAAATTCCACAACCCATTTCTGCAGCAAAATATATTGAAATAATTAAGTACAAATTAGAAAAACCACGATTTCATTAATTTTAAAATTTGATGGTTACAATTAACTCAAAACTATTCAAAATGGCATCAAAATTATTTTGTTGTGGAGCTGCAGAAGGTAACAGGAACATACACAAAAATCCCCTCATCTTGGCATACCTACAACCACATACAATACTGCCACAAGCTGGAAGTCTTCACAGAAGTGGAAGAGGCTCACTTTACACAGAGGGGGTGAATGGCATCTGTCTAAAGTAAAACAGATATTATACAAAGAAATACTTCAAAACAGATATTTCAAAATCAAACAATTTTCATCATACTTATTACCTAAAACAGTTATAAGCTAAAACAATTCTTTGGTATTTTAGTTAATTAGTATGCTTGCATTATTAAATTTAAGCAATATTCAACTAATTGCATTCACATAATTAAAGCCTTTTACAAATATACAACAAAAGATATTCCTTCTTGTATTAACCATTTAAATAACATCCAACACTGTTTTGAGGAAGACGATAAAGATTTTAAAATGCATTACTATTGGCTTAATAATACTGGCAACATAAGTTTTCTCTTTAATTTTTACTTATTTTTCTGTTATCACTAAACACTAACCTTATATTAATATAAATTACTTTGAACATGGGAGTTCTAACACTGGCAGGTTAAATTGCCTTACATTTTGCATTATAATGAACACAATAACTTTAATAAACTATAATATTAAGGAAATATATTACGTACAAGTTCATACTACAAAATATTTTAGTTTCTACAAATTATTTTACAGGTTATTTGTGTTATTTATATAACTTAAAAAATTTTAAATTCAACTTTTACCTTTAATATATGGATTATACATAAAAAAAAAAAGTAAATTTTATATTTTTACTTTTTTTGTTATCAGTATTTCAATATTATTCACTATGAAAAAACTTATTTTACATACGTTTTCAATAATAAGTGTTTTGTTTTCAGGCATCTTTAGGTGTATTACAATATGACAGTACAATTTATGTAAATCCTAAATATTAATTTTTTCCATGGGGCACTAGACAATGCATTTCAGTAAGTGATGAAATGGCACAGAAATGTGACAATTGTAGACTGTCTTCAAGAGTGGAGAGCAAACACCTACAAAACGTGGCTATGTTTCTCAACAGGAATGTCAAGATATGAATGCTCTAATGAAAAATTTTAACTAAATTTAAAACAGGAATTTAACGACTTGAACATTAGTAGTTGTTGCTATCCATAATGGAGTTTAGTAGGCACCACCTCAATGAGGACTTATGGGAATGACAGTTTTTAGAGACAACTTCATGACATTTGAATTCTATCAAGAGAAATTACTCTTGTGTTGGGTGTTTCAAATGCAGAAGAGTGTACTGACTCTTTGGCCAGGAATGATAGGTCCTTTTGGTATTAACAACTGCAATAGTAATATGGAACATGCACTACAAATAATTCAACTGCTTGAATAAGAATATGATCATATATTAACATGCAAATGGCTAGCTCTGTTAGGAACACTGGGTAGTATAGATTATTCTTGATACTAACATTACCATTTTGTGTAAAATGGAGCTTAGTAGGCATTTCAAGATAAATATTTCTAAAAGAAGAGTGCAAGGCCGAGTTGAATCAACAACCTACCGATCTTAACAGACAGCATTGTATACAGCTTAATAAATTCGTAAATGATCAGTTGAATGCTGATTGCCTGGCTGACAGCAGAGAAAGATTATACAGAACACAATCATATCATATTGGCTGTTTTTATCTCTGAACACTTGCACACAATGAGCCAAATGGCCAGTTTATAAGGGCCCCCAAGGGCTCAGAAAACGTTGGGGAAGGGAACCTAACTGGACAACTATAGGAGATTGATGGAAGTCTCATCAACACAACCAGAATGTTCTTTAATATGCAGAGGGTATGGCTCTCCTGCACACTGTCAGCTTTATGTCCCATCCAACAGATGACAGCCTTTCCAAGCCTATCAGTATTCCCTTTGACGGAAGGCAGGGTGAGGGTTTAGTGAAGGCCGATCTCAACAATGGCCCAGTGAAATTAACCTGGGAACTACAGATTACAAGCCTGGCCACTACAGACTGATCCAACCTGTGCCCCATGAATTTTATCAGACAGTAAATATTTTGTGTAGGAAAAAAACACATACAGGGGATAAGAATGGCAAGTATACTGAAGTTTTCTGTAATATGCTACAAGGGCTGTTGGTTTTGTAAATATTGCTGCTTCATCTACATAGCTAAAAGATCTGTCAGCAATTAAAACCTGCTACCACTACCACAAAAAAACTAAAAATCGAATTTTCAGATTTTAAACCAAAATTCTGAGAAAATCCAATAAAACCAGAGTATTGGCAGCTCTGCCAATCCTAACAAGGTCTTGTTTGGCAATGTCTGCCCACTGCATACTAGGTCTCATTCTCTTTCTGAGGCCTTTAGGCACACTGTTCATAACCCTATTCACTAATCTTTATTCAGGTGGGCACCATGGAAATCAACAGTCTCTCTGCACAATATGTTGCTCAAAGGAGGTTGTTGACTCCTTTGCCTATCCTCATCATTACTTACAAAGTTGAACAACTTTGTAAACCCAAGATACCATGTAAGCATCTAGAATCAAAAGCATCAAGTTTCCTGTTATCTTCCTTACAAAGGGTGCTAGTTTCACTACCATAACTAACTCAAGAGGGAACCACTGCAGCCAAGCATAAACCTCTGACAACTACTGTGAATGTACCTGACAAGGACAGTCCATTTAAAAGTGGCAAATATAAGTTATAAAAACCAGAAGTGGTTTAAAGCAAACCTTGGATGGCAGATAAATTGTTGGAAGCAATTCAAGAGAGGAAGTTGGGTTACCTCTGAGTGGCACTCTTTGCACATAATGGGTTACAAGGGCTGAGATAAGATTGGGGGGAAGGGACCCACTGGACAGCTGTTGGGAGACAGATGGTAGCCTCCCGTTAAGGCCATCTAGCATGTTTTTTAACGTGCATAGGGTATGGCTTAACATCCCACCCAACAGACAGCTTTCCCAAGCCAAGCCCATTGGTGTTCCCAACTGACCATGGTCGGGAAGTTTTTGCGGAGATAAATCTCAATGCTGGCCCAGCTGGGACTCTAACCTGGGAATTGCAGATTACAAGCCTTGCGTGCTACCGAGTCAACCCTGCCCCATTTTATTAGGGCAGTGTGTTTAACAGCCGAACTTTTCGGAGACAAGCACATGAATTTTAGAAGCCAGTTCAACTATTGCAAACTGGATTTTGTAGTCATCCAGAAGAATGAACCATTTCATTAATCTCTGCACAGTACTTCTAAAATGCAAAAACATTTTATTAGTATTTAATACAGTTTATCATAAATCCTGTTTAATACTTTGAAAAATTACACAAGATAAAACGATTGCATTGATCATTCATTCAGAATATTACTACATGGTAACAGCTAACACACCCAGTAATTAATGGTTTCATTACTTTAATACTAGGAAATAGTGATAAAGGCCATGTAAAAGCTTCATTAATGACATTTCCATGCCATTTCATCACTTACTGAAATGCATTGTGCATTTGGCATATTTCCATTTAAAAAAATTAAATTTTGCCTTAAAAATTTAGTCAACATTTGAATTTACCATTTTTATTTTGAAAATAAACTATTAGCTAGAATAACTGGAGATCATAACAGTTAAATATCTAAAATGCAAAATATTTAAAGTGATATTTTAAAACTCTTTATAGCTGATCATACTGGTTAGTGGGTAGAGCATAAAAATTGCAAATTATAAATCTACAAACCTAGTAGTTATTGGATCGAAGGTAATCTCCTAGTTTCTCAACAACTGTATTGAGCTGACCAGGTGGAAATCCATCAGTAGTGGCAGCAACTAGCAAACCTAGAATAAACATTACTACATATATACACATCTGCCTTGGATAAGTTTCAAATACTAAAATAACCCTTTAACACCAAGGAAATTTCAGAAAAGTGTAGAAGGTATTAAAAAACAAAAGGAATAGTACTATTTGGACGAGCCCATTTAAAAATGTGCTTTTTCAGGCATTTATGGGCATTAAAGAGCTAAATTTGAGATGAGTGGAAAGGGTTTTACATATTTTATATAATGACCTTGCTAAGGAAATGGGTCCAGTGGCTATGCCACTGAATTAAACAGTATAATAGCATTCCTTTTAATGATACCTGGCTATATTACTGTTTATATACCTTTTGATAATTTCAAATCAAAGGTTCTAAGGAAAAAAAATCCTAAATCAAATTGAAAGAGCAGAATTTTTTTTTACATAAATCAAAAATTTATACTATATAGAGGGACAAAATACAATAGACAATTACTACCTTATTCCAGCTGAAAAAATAATACTTAAGGAATTATTAACTCCTATTTTTGAAGTTTGCTAATTTAAATTTTGATTCTTCCTATGGAATTATGCTAATCTACATATTTAATTTTACTAGGTATTTTCATGTATTACATTAACTTTGATTCTAAAATCAAGATGTAGATTGATGCTTTAGCTCCAAAATAAATCTTAGTTTCAACAATGGACCAAACTTAGGTCACAAATAATCAGTAAGTAGTTGAAGGGAAAAATTGCTCCCGAGTAGACAAGTCCTCCTCTGAGTAGAAAATCTCCTTATATTCAAATTTACTATTTTTAAGATTATAGCTGCTTTTGATTTATACAAGTTTTTTACAAAAGGGAATGAAAAATAGTGAAAAGAACATCAGATCTATAATTTTTAAATATTTTCTACTTAGCACATTACTAATTGGGTTGTATCTGCACCAAATCTCTATTCAACATTACATTAAACTGCTGATTTAAGTTATGGGTATAATGGTGTGTTATTAATAAAATTCAATAAATAAAAAGAAAGTGACTAATCTGTACGAGAAAATTTTTTTATTCAAGCTCCTTAAAGTAACCAAAAAAAACTCTTAGCAAAAAAGTAGTTTTCTACCTAAACCAGAGAAACTAGCTTTATTAATATTAACACTTTTACTACCATAACTGCAAAAAAGCAGAAATTTTAAATGGATTCTCCCAAACAGTGCTATTCCTTCCTTATTTTGGACCATTATGGTAGTGAAAGGGTTAAATAGTTAAAGGTGTTTTTAGTGTGCGTGTGTACACACTAAAATTTAAACTTTAATTTCTCCGAATTTAATACAGAACCCTACCCACCCCTTAGTCATCACATGATGGGCTATGCACCTCACCCCAATCCTAATTTTGCTAAGGAAAACTCGAAAACAAACTGCTGTAGCATTGGTCACAACTGCAGCAGTTTTACTCTTCACTGAAGAACCTTTTGCATTTATTTCTGCCTCCTCATCCTTATATAGTGTCAGAAACCTCACAGTTTCAAAACATTGATTCTAATGGTTGTCAGCTACAGTTCCTTATGGCAACCTAAAATTTATGGATTGGGGTACTGTGTAGAGGGAGTACACTTTCAAAGCATTACTGTCCAACAATAAAAAGTTGCTATAATTTTCCCCAACTGAATCTGCTGGATGCAAAAATTTATACCCTCCCTGTACTTTCATTGCCTGACTGCCATTTCAAAATCCCAATGGCATCCTTAACATTTTATCATTGGCCAAAACTTCGGTGTGAAAATAAAAAGCTTATTTTGTTCACATATCTAAATTTTCCTCAAAGGTTTCAGCACCATTTCCATTTTAGAATGTAGATTACATTCTTGGAACATACCACAAACATCAGACATCAGTAACTTTACATGAATCTTAAACCTTACCCTTCTTTTTTGTTCACTAGCAATATTGAGTTCTTGACTTACTGATTTTCCATTACATGACTTTTCCACAAATTTCCAATTTAAAAACTTCAGCTGGCAACCCAAGATGTAAATTATCAACAGAATACCCTAAAATTTAAACTCTAATGCAAAATTTTACTTGGTAATAATACAACACTGGAATAAATTTTGTCCTTCATTCATGTCTTTAATACTCATAAGATGTAAAGTAATAACGATTTATTATTTCAACTTGTTTGGAAGGAGGTGGGTTGGGTTGTTTTACCTCTGAGTGGCACATTTTTGCACACAATGGACTAAATGGCCAGGTCATAAGGACCCCAAAGGTTGGGGGAGGGCACCCACTGGAACAGCTGTTGGGGGACAGATGGTAGCCTTCTGTCAAGGATATCTAATGTGTTCTTTAATGTGCACGGGATATGGCTCTCCCAAATACTGGCCACAGCTTAACATCCCATCTGATGTAAGAAGGCCTTTACAAGCCTGCTGGTGTTCCCTACCGACCATGGGCAAAGTGGGGAATTTTGGGAGATAAATCTCAATGTTGGCCCAACTGGGACTCTAACCTGGGCACTGCTGATTACAAGTTTGGCATGCTACCGACTACATCACCCCTATCCCATGGAAGGAGACTAATCTATTAGAAACACTTTTAGATGAACTTTCAGAATACACAGTATTTTTCATTATATGAGACTTTCTTCAGAGTCACTAAATTAATTCTAAGATGAATATTTAAAAATAATACTATGAATTCATCTGAATAAACATTTTGGAACTGACTACGATTAACCACTGCAATAACTAGTTTGTAGACATACACTAATAATGTTAGGCAAAAAAAAATTGTGTTAAACCAGAGGTGGGCAAACTACTGCCTGCAAAGAGCATTTTGAAACTGAAAACTAAACATAAAATGTGCAAAAATAGTTTTAATTATCTGGGGGAAAAAAAATTGTCCTGAGTGGGATTCAAATCCACATCTCCCAGAAGCATGCTAAGTGTCATAACCACTACACCTCCAGAGACTAACAGCTTTCTTCAACAATGTCACATAAGCATTCCTGCACTTTCGTTGATTCGCCACTGGCACTATCAGTTAGGAATCAGTCATCCAGGCTGCCTCGTTATGATGGAAGTAATATGTCACTCACAGCATTATATAAATAGTTCAGTATCACAGGAAAATGTCATGTAGACAACATTTGAAATAATTAGCTGAAAATATGGTTGCCCTGAATGGGATTTGAAATGTCTCCCAGAAGAAAGATAGGCATTATACCCTAGACCACCAGAGACTAACCATTTTCTTCAACAATGTGGCATAAGCATAAAAACATGGGTTCTATTCTGGGAAATGTGTTTGAATCAGGCTCGGGACAACCAGTTTTTTGGCCCATTATTTCAAGTGCTTCTTGTCTAGAACATTTTCTGCAATACTTTATTAATAATACTGTGAACATGCATGACAAATATTACTTTCATCATAATGAGGAAACATGGCTGCCCAATTCCAGACATAGATGGCACCAAATCAACAAAAATATGGGAATGCTTATGTCACATCGTTGAAGAAAACTTAGTCTCTGGTGATCCAGTGGTACACCTAGCATGCTTCTGGGTGACATGGGTTCAATTTCCACTCAGGGCAACCCATTTTTTTCAACTAATTATTTCAACTGTTTCTTGCCTATAATTCAGTAATAAAGAATCACAAGTAAACATGAAAATTAAATTTTTAAGAATTTTTCTTCTAACTTCATAACAGGATTTTTGTTTCTTGTAACCATGTAGTGCAATGCAAACATCCATCCAAACTTCACATGATTTTGGACCAACTGTTTTTATAATTATCTTACCACTAACACTTTGAGATCTCGTATTACTATGAATCACATGTTATCTACATAAAAGCTGGAATTTTTGTAATAAAAATTGTCCACAGAATAAAATTATACTTCATATATTTAAAAATTATTTTTCATTTCAAAAAATACAATTTAATATATTTCCAAGTTAATAGAATGGCAAATCTAAAAGCTCAATCAAGCTCCTCCCCTAATGCCTATACCATTCTTCACACAACAAGTCCAATGAAAGACTGGTGGGCTACATAAGATGTGCCCAACAATAGTGCTCACTCCTGTGCTAGATGGTATACCTGATGTATGCTGCTGGGAAAAACAGATACATCTTTGTGTGCATGTTGCATGAATGATGGCTTATTTGCAATTCCTTTTATTAATAATTAACTTCTTCCCCTGGATTCCTAATGATATGTCAAGTTGCTTTGACCACTAAGCTGCTCTACAGACAGCCAATCAAGAGTTCCCACTAGCAATTTCTATGAAGAGAGCTAATCAGTAAAAGCACCAAATGTCTATATATTAAGGTTGAGTTAACCTAGAACCATTCTACACTTTTACATCTTCTACAATTATTCTCTGCTTTGTACTGATGCATACATAGTGTAGGAGTCTGATTGTAGCAAAGGCAGTATTAGTGCAGCCCTTGCTCAAATGTTCATTGATATAGCAAGTTAATGAAGAGGCTTTACACAGCTTGGGAGTTTTTTTTTTTGCCTGACCCAAGGTCAGCTACCTGTCTACCATATCCAAAGAGTGGAGAGAAGCAATGGAAGAACTCGCAATGACCATGGAGGATTCCTGTGAAAAGAGCAAGGAGTTTTTAGCTCCAAATTGCCAACTAGAGCTAATGATGCTTGGGCTCTCAGTAAACAGCTAAACCACGATATTAAGCTGTAGTTATAACATCTCACAAATGGGCTATGAGTGAAAAGCTAACATGCAGCCAATGTTTGTGTTAAGTTGAATATATGTTATGTTTGATTTTTAAAGGCTGGAGTCTGCATATCATTTAAGATAGATCTCACGAGTTCCTCCACTTACATCTGAGTCACATCAGTTTCAAGAGGAACTCGCCTTCAATGATGTATTGCAATTGAACCAATTTAATCTCCATAACTACTGCTAGAGTAGTTCATTTGCAATTGCGAGATAATGTTTCATTTCACCAGGTGTCCAATAGCATCAAGAAGTATCACCGAGAGGTGCTAGCAACAGCACGAGTCTTCATTAAAGTCTCTACTGGATGGACAAGCATTTCACAATGTTGATTAGAGAACATTAGTATCATTTGAAAAATTTTGTATCTTTATAACCCACTGCACAATTCACCATTAAAAGATCCTTTTTAATAGTTCATGCAATCTGGAAGAAGTGAGGAGCAAAGAGACAAGAGTGAAAAAATCTTGAGCTCAGCATAATGCAAGCCTCCAACTCCCAAGACAAAGGACACCATTTTCAAATATGCAATGGACTGATTCACCAGAAATTTTAATTTAAAATTTCAGGAACTTTTTCAGTTTTACAGTTTACAAATTTTTTAAAAGTTTCTTGTTACATAGCATTAGCACTCTAAATTTGATTAATTATTTACCAAATATCCAGTATACTCCTACTATTTTCAAATATTACATTTAGAAGCATTCCAATTCATGGTAATATGCCAATTTTTACATAGTTACCAATACTGCTCCTATTATGAAGTTAGTTCATATCCTATGCAAGTACAAACATTTTTCGCCATTAATTCAAACGTTATCTTAATGCCATACAAGTCATTAATGCTATGTGTTACAACAATGGTGGACTAACCACACACAAAAAAAACTTAATTTTTAATAACTTACTAACAATATAAATCAATTAATTAAATATTGTAATCTATCGTTTACAGTATTCAAATTTAAAGATTAAGCAAACTCCTGATGTTTTGTAAATTTACAAAAAAGTGAATTTCCATAACTCATAAATTGATATAACTACTGTTATTGAAATATTTTTTAGCAAGATCGGAAATATTTTTAGCTGAAAAACTTACAAGTATTAGTAGCAACAATACATAATGCAGAACTTCCTTTCCTGCCACGAAGTAGTGAATTTTCAGCAGATAGGCAAATATACTTATCACCTCCAAGGTATATACCAGCTTCTGTAAAAGACCCTGGATTACTTCTCATGGTGTCTGCAATTGCTTTCAGCTCTTGCTGTGTTACCTAAAAAAGAGAAGGGAAGATTGTAATTAGCAGGTTTGGAAAAACAGTACTCAGGTATAAAAGGCCTACATTAATGATAAATGTGCAGTCCCCCTTACCAAACTTAAATATTTTGGGGAAGGAATGCAAAACATTTTCCGGACATCATATATAAAACTTATGAGGCAATACCTAGTTGTGCTTGTCTTTGCTATGAGCTTTTCAGTTAAGCAATACTATTTAATACTCTTTATTAAAATGTTTTGTGGGTAATTTTGCAGATGTCTGGAAACCATTCAGATGGTTTATAACCCTCATAAATATACTTTTATGTGGATAAATAAAGATTGGTTCTTTCTGACATTTCCTATAGTAGTGACACTAGGACTAAGCAAGATAGCAGGTATCAATTTTGATGCTTACATCATGATGTTTGATGAAGGAATAAAATCACCTTCGAGTAGCAGTGCTTGGACAAGTTGCCCACATATAGAATCACACTTTAATGTATAGTTATAAACCATTTATCTAAAAATTAGGACAGGATAAATTTAAAATATAAAGCAACTGATGACTGCTATACATTTTAAACTGGTTTTTGTTGTTACCTCAGCAGAAAAACTTTTGCATTTCATCAATTAGATAAAACCCATTTTACATAAACCAGCAAATTTATTGTTGAAATTAAATGGGTCCTTGAAGTGAAAAAATAAGTGGCTTGACACTAGTTTTAGAAAACCCCTTTTCACACCCTTCCAGCACAACACAGAATGGCACAGGGAAAACAATTAACTTATTTTGAAAAGAAATTGGCCCAAACTAAAAAATGAGTGCACATGTTAAGACTGCCAAGTCTAATGCATTGTCACAGAACAGTCTGTATTGAAGAATATAAACTGCTGACAACTGGCACTTCTTACCATTAATTATGCAATTCTGTTAATGATATTTTCATCATACATTCTTCATTCCTGCAACATCAAAATAGTAGGGAATGCCACAAACTCAGGAAAATGGGTGAACAGTCATGATATAGGACAAATGGGGCACAAAGACCATTGGAACAGCACTATAGGTAGAGCTCTGCACAGATGTAGATATCAGTGGTTTTATCCATGCTAAAAGATTAATGTAAATGCAGGTAGAAGGTAAAAAAACATTTATGTTAACACAGATACAATACTGTGCAAATTAGTTGGGACAATAGGAAAATGCAGTAACAAAGACAACTAAAATATTTATTTGTTTAATAGTGTAGTTAATAGTGAATGTGACCCCCCCTTAGCTTTAATTACTTCTTCCACCCTCTCAACCATTGATGCCACTAGCTTTCCACACATCTCCTTCACTTCAGGGTCGTGGTACCACACTTTCATGACATTTTCTATCATTTTGGTTTTCATCGTGCAATCCATCTTAGATATGCACGCTTTAATAATGGCCCACAAATTTTCAATGGGGTTTAGATCGGGTGAATTTCCTGGCCACTCCAATACCTTCAAATGTTGCTGGGTAAAGAAGCTCTTAGCAAGTTTAGAATTGTGGCATGGAGCCAGATCCTGTTGAAATACCCCATCGCTGTTAGGAAACAGCTTTTTGCTGTCCATCATTCCTTCAATGGGTGAAATGTCTGTGGCCCGGGAGCTGTGAAATATCCCCAAAACATGACCTTGGGTGGGTGTTTGGGGGATTGCTGGATGTGGCCGGATCAAAGAGGTTCTCCAAGCTTCGCTTGCCCCAACTAATTCGCACAGTACTGTAGCATATTAAATTTGTAGAAACATGGGCAGCTATTAATGCATTATTGATGACTGACATGAGCATATAAACCTACTTTAGATAATAGAAAAAAAAGTTCTGAAAATTCAATGATCTATTCAGTTTAGAAAGAAAAATGCATTGGGATAAAAGTAAAAAAATCTTATTTTATTGAGTTGGGTTCTTTTACCTCTGAGTTGCACTTTTTTGCATGCAATGGGCTAAATGGCCAGGTCACAAGGACTGAGGACTCTAAAGGTTGGGTAGAGAGGACCCATTGGAAACAGATGGTAGCCTTCCATTAAGGCCATTCAATGCATTCTTTAACATATATAAGATAAGGCTCTCTTACACATGGGGTCATGGCTTTACTTCCCACTGGATGGATAATGGCCTTTCTAAGCCCATCTGTGTGCCTACTGACCAAGGGCAGGAGGGAGTTTTGTTGGGAAATCTCAACACTGGCCCAGGTGTGATGAATGTGGCAAATGCAGATTAAGAGCTCGGGGCACTAGACTGCTTCTTTCACATAAAAATGGGACAGGAATCGCTCAATCTTTTGTTAAAGCAAATATAAGCTCAAAAGATTACCGAAATGTTGCATAGAAACTTGGAATTAAATCCGAAAATTTCGGTCATGGAGATAGCAAAGTAGGCAGAATTAAACATAATGTACTGGTTAATAAAAAGTTTCTCACCCATAATCACTGATAAATTCATTTAAATGAGCAAAATTTGGACAAGATTACATTCTGGTAAAATTTTATCCAACCTTTATTAAAGGATATATTATCAATAAACCTGTCGACTTTATCAATAAATGGTTTTTCTGAAATACAGGCTTTTTGTCACAGTTGCCAATTAATTATTAATCAACCATTTTACAGATTTTCTTTTTTACTCACAAGCATACAGACCTCAAGCACTTGAAAAACCTCAATGGTTATAAAGTAGCTAAATTATAAAAATGCTGACAAAGTTTTGAGGATAAGATCTTGCAGATGCAAATGAACTTTTGTTATCTGCATAGGGCATTGTGGGTACAATGTCCTTTCACTTTCCTGCATACAATGTGGTGTTTTCATGCTGTTAGGGGAATTGCAGGACTTTAAAACCTGTATAGCATTGCAATGGTTTTTGCTATATGTAACAGATTTGGCTGTAAGTTGCCAGAAGATTATGAATTAACACATCTGGTACAACACTAGTTCTTTGCCACCTGCTGTGTTACCTATGCAAAAAGCAATGACAAAATATTAGTTCACCAAACATCAATGAATTTGCAGATAGAACTCATCAGCATGAATTATTAAATTTTTGAGGTATAAAATTTATAACACTGAATTTTTTATATATCAAAGCTCCCTCTTGCAGTATGCTATCACAGTTATGCCATTTAGGTCTAAATACAATTCACTAAAAATTAAATTTAAAAAATACACATCTTCCTTTATGGCCTTAAAAAGCATAAACTTAAACTGTATTGATGGTGCAATCAGTCATTCAATTCATATTCACTTCAAAGGAATATATGGTGTAGGCAATCTTGTTGAGCAAGGCAAATCTGCACTCTTACTTTCCTTTGAAGTTAATACGAATTCAGCAACTGATTGCACTAGATGTTTTTGGTTTAATTTCTATTTTTAGGGTGCATATAGAAAGATTTGTTATTTTTCAATTTGCATTTTTTCTTTGCCACAAAAAACCCTACCTTCAGAAAGAAACTCATTTGATATGACTCAAATATTAACTCCATTTTTCTTCCTTTTATGGAGCCCTGTTTGATAGCCCACAATATTTGAGGCCTCACGAGTTTTGAGATACACTCAGTAAGGTAGACTCCCCCCCCCCCACATAATTTACATCTTTTTGAGAGGAGTATGGTGGGGGCATAATTTGAAACAGGCAACTGTCCTCATATGAGCTTTCATTTGACACCCAACAACTTAATATTTGGACCTTGCATTCAGAAGCAACAGTAAGAGAATGACTTTCCAATTTCCTCTTTCAGGGTGGAAGAAGGCAAGGGGGTATTTTTAGTCATCTACAATATTCACCATATTACAGTGGGAAAAGTTAATGTAATGTAACGAAATAATTTTTGAATAATGTTATAAATATTTTGAAATTCTGTTAAAGTTATTCATAACTATAAAATGTAACAAATAACAGAAAAAAATTAGTTATTTTCAGTTTCTGTGTTTTGATACATTTAAGATTTTTTCTTTTATAATATATACTTAGAAACTTGTGTGAAACATATGTACAATTTACTTTTGTGATCAATAACAAAGCCCTTCATTGGCACATTCCAAAAGAATTTGGGAAGCACCTGCCTTAGCCGCCTTCGTTGCAATTGCCGCTCAGAGAAAGTAATTTGTGATAGCCAGATAAGAACTGTAATGGAAAAGAAGTCTATTCATGCAGAAGATAAACATGGCAATTACAACACAGCAAAAATGCCAGGTATATTACAATTCTGTGATTAACTTAGACATTTAGAAAAGGAACTATGTAGGTATGTAGGTGGGATAATTGGATATAGGATAGAGTATTGGAGGAAGAGATCATTAATTTGTTGACAGTCGAAATTTTCGGTTTTGATCTTCTCACCAAACCTTGGACTCCCCCCCCCACACACACACCAAAATTTTTATTGTGTATGTTTGCAAATCCATTAACATATGACAAGGTGAAGTTTATTGTCGAGATAAATAAAAGGAGGTAATACTCTTGTTTCAATCAAGAGTGACAATGTGTACTTGTACTTATCTGCAGCACTTTTAAGAAGAGACCGAAATCTTAATCTAACTTTTTGCAATTTCTTTACTTGTATTTATTCATTGGGTTATTTTTCCCCCATTTGAAGTCTATTTCAGAGAAAACTCCTTTAATTATTTTACATGAGCCCTTCTACAGGAAAGCATTAATAAAAATAGTTCAGTGTCAAATGATTTGCCAGAAATCTATTTTGATGAAACCAAAAAACTGGAGGTGAAAGAAAATAAAATTTCGAATTTCGTAAAATGAATGAGAGAGCAAACAGAATTTCTACAAAGGAAAACATTTTTTCACTACTGAAAAAAAATCAAGACAAAGCATTGTAAAGAATTATTCTAATAATACTCAGGTATCTATCATTACTTCAAAGCCCTAATACAGTACAATGTAAAAAAAAAAAGAGTAAGAAGTATTTTATTTATAAAAAATATTTTTCTATATGAAAGCATGTTGAAAGCTCAACCTATTCATGTTCTCTACATTTGTACATTCTATTTTAAAAGAATATCCAAATGAGTCCTATTTTGGCAAGAGAAAACAATGGGAAAGCTTCAAGATTCACTCATTTTTTAAATTTATATATATTTGCAGTACTTTTTTTAATATGGTCTCTGCATCCATATTTTACCAAAACACACTTAGAATGTTAATCTGTAAAAATCTAAACAAGAAATAGTAACTAGAAGAATGCATATTGCCTCTAACAAAATTTCCATATTTGCCAAAGAATAAAGGTTTAGTTTATCTACCTTTGAATTCTTAAGTTTTAAATTCAAATTAATAGATGATTGGGAAAATGCATATAGTATTTATTAGTATTTATACAACATAGAAAGCGTTTGTCCTTTATTCCTAAATTTAAGGCATTCTCAACCCTCTGAGAAAAGGGAGTCAATTGTTGCTGCCCATGGAATATATCTTTACACTACCAACAAAATTCTACTACAAATTGCTTGCAATAGTTATTAAAAGTTTTGCCTTTTTCATATTTAGTGCCCTCTAATAATATATAATAAAACCACCTAAGGATTTGAAAAATGTGAATTCTAATATTTAATAAGTACCAATCCAACTATAAAGAATTTTCCAAACATCTCTTAAGGGGGCATAAGAGTTTCTCAGGTTGAAAAAAATCTTTTTTTTTTGTATTTTCTGATAGTTTTACCCCTAAGAATGAGAATCCAAATCAGTTTTTAAAATATTGAAACATTACAGAAGATATAACACTATGTCGAGCACCGCGCATGGGCCTCAGAGAGCCTGTTTCATAGCAGCACGTAGGTAGGAACGTTGGACCCATCGAATAATGGTTTCTTTTGTCCTTATCCGAAGGGAAAGTTATCTGTGGGTAAAGCATTCATATTTTTCTCAACAGATGGCGTCGTAATCATTTTAATTTCGTGAATTAAGTTTCTAAGCTTAGTTCACAGTTGTTTTAGAGTCTGCTGACTGAGTGTTGTGTTATTGCGGCGTGTAATTTTCAAATAAAAAAAGTAAAATATGAGTAAAGCTAAAGGTTCTCGTGAGGCCCATGATAGTGGTGCAATTCGGAAGGATTATTCACGAAAAAGACATTTTTCAACTTCAAATGGGGGAAAAAAAAACGCAATGAATAAATACAAGTAAAGAAATTGAAATCTTAATCTAACTTTTTGCAGTCTCTTCTTAAAGGAGCTGCAGATAAGTACAAGATACACATTGTCACTCTCGATTGAAACACGAGTATTACCTCCTTTAAAACAAATATTTTATCGTGGATATCTTTTTAATGACTGAAGAAAAGCACTTTCTTGTAATAAAGAGATGCAATATCTTTTTAATGACTGAAGAAAAGCACTTTCTTGTAATAAAGAGATGCAATATCTTTTTAATGATCGAAGAAAAGCACTTTAAAAACTCAATCAAGTTGAAAAAAAAGATTTATATTGGTGTAAACTTATTCCAAACTTGCAAATGCATTTTTCTCAAAACTGTGTTTTCAAAGTCGGTACTGGTGATAACTCAATAACAAATCACTCAATTGACTTGTTTCTTTTTTCTACTTATAGCTTATAAATTTCCTCGTCCTTATCTGATTTTTTTGAAAATTTTAATTTTTTTATAGTTAAAACTGGAAAAAAAGCTAAAAATTGACATTTTTTGAAAAGTCACCATTTTGTTAAAAATTCGAAATTTAAAAAGCCCATCATATACAGACTTCAAAATTTAATTTACTTTAAGAATTTTTTTTGTTTGTTTCAGATGAATGTGCAGGGAGATTTTACCAGTACTGCAGACGTCTTGTACAGTGTGCAGGTCAGTATTGGCAGAACTGTGGTGTTTTTTTGAAAATTTGACTGAAAAAAAATTTTTTTTTATAACTACATGAGATGTACTTTCATTAAAAAAAGTAACTACTTTTTTTACTATACCTTTTATATTTGCGCCGAAAAAAATTATGAAAATTGCCCTTTTTTATGGCCGAGAAACTCCTATGCCCCCATGAGCTGCACACATTCAACAACCAAAAATTTTTAGCATTAATACATCATTTGCAATATTCATTAAAAATTTTGAAGTTTTTCATTATTAGAAGGCACAATAACTTTTGGGATAGTCAGAAAGTGCAATTCTTAACATTTAATCAATAACTATACAAAAAAAATTTAATTTATCTCTAAAAATAATGAAGTCTAAAGACGTGAAAAACTTTTTTTTTTTGAAAACGTAATTAAATGTAGAGCAAAATATGTGTTAAAAACATAAGTAGGCATTGGTCCAACTACGATTTTCCTTTCTCAACAATGAAATGCATTGTTCAAAATGCAAAATTTTTCTCCATTCAGCAGGAACATTCATGTTCAGTTAGACAAGCAGGCAGATGTCTAATAATTTACCATTGGTAATCCAAAACTATACATGGTTTGGCTAAAATACCAATGCATTACCAGCTTACATTAAAGAAATATTTTACCATTGAACACTGCAAAGTGTAAGGATGTAAATTGGATCTAGCTACAAAGTATATTGTACATAGTGAATGGTAGTTCTATGAAGGACTAAAATCTGATAAATGTTGGTTGCCTAGTCATTAAAACTTTGACACAGAATAAATTATCACTTTAAAGCTGCTAATTCACTAATCTTTTATGTTCTATTTATATGCACGGCAACAAAGCTTATCAAAAACCACATTATCTGTAATGTTAAACTACAAGTAGATGTATCTTTTTGTCCAGTCTTTAGTAGTTTTGAATACTACTGAATAATCTTTACCTTATATTTTTCATATTTCAATATGAAACTTGGGTGTTTCAGTAAAATGCAAACTCTTGTGCAAAAGCAATCTACTCTTTAAAATTTAAATATTTATGAGATTGCACCAACCTAAAATAGCAAAAATCATCATTAATGCATAAAAATAGTTTTCAAAAATTACTATGAAAAAACTGAATCCTGTTTTTCCCAAACTTTACTAAAAATGGAACCAATTCGTTTTACTGCAGACATCCTTACTCCAAATTCTGTTTGCTGTTAAACCCTGCTCAAACATGCTAATCAATGGTAATAAATTTTTCAAATCGTCTTCATTACAATTTTTTTAGTCTTTATAAAAAGAAATTCTTGGTTGCGTAATAAAATATTTTGCATAGGAAATATTTTTATTATGTGTGCAAAACATCCTAAAATGGAAACTTTCGTTATTATAATTGTTATGCTATCTTTCAAGTCACTATAATGCGACATCGGTGACTAAACGAGGGATTTTCAGTATTTTCCGGTGTGAAAATTCGGCTTGCATTTCCTTCCTTGAATCGTATTGCATGTGTCAGTCTCTGATAACAAGCGTCTTCCTCTGTCCCCTTCCTCCTCGGTCAACAGTCCTTTGCGCTGCACACTCAAGTGCACAGCTAGTTGAACAACGCTTTAGATAACTCGAGCAGTGTCTACAGACTTCACTTATGCAGATAAAATAAATTCTAAATTACCGAATTCGAACTACAGGATACTTAAACAATTGTATTTACTAATAGATATTACATTTGCACTAATTTTAAACTCTCGATATAAAAATTTAGTCCAAAGCAGTGTCATTGAAAACTACGAGATCGACTATAGTTGGAGAAGCTAGATTTTTGCTACAGAAAAATTATACTACGGTAAAAGAACAAAGCCTAAATATTAAACGCATTTTGTTCTAATTATATATAAGTATTTCACTGCCATTTCAAAACGGTGCTAATTTTAAGACGTAACTAAGAACGGTGGAAATTTTGGGCACAATTCGATCCAAAATAACGAATTTTTTTAATTCAAGATACATGTACAAAAAAATGCGACTTACAGGACACTGCCACACCCCACTCAAAGTGCCAAGAGGACCTAGTAGTAATCAGGAAATGTCATGACGCGATAGAGTTCCGTCTATAAGCTTAAACGCCACCAACGATAACGGGAAAGAAAGAAGCAACACTTGAACAACGCATCAAACTGTACGATATTTAGATAAATATTTTCGATCCCTTTTATTACGTTACCTTAGGCATAATTGGACAGAAAATTCATTTCGATAGCCTAACTTTGAACGCCGAAACAGAGTCACGACCCACCCCACACACATATTTAATATTGGAATGACAGATTTAACAATTCTTGATTTTCTGATAAGGTCATCTGCAATTCAATATTCAGCTATTTACATTTTTTTTGCCCCATTTTAAAAAGTTATTTACAAACCTAAGGGATCGCGATAAAAACAGTTGAACTCCTTAATTTTGAATTCAATATTTAAATTACGGCAATTGAACTTATTAAATTCTGTTCTGTACTTATCCTAAAATGTCCAAAATATTCCAGATGCGTGTCAGGGCATTTTAATCTGAAGCCCTGAGAATGAGCACGTTTTAGTGGAGCAAAAGAAATTTCAAATGTCAAAAAGTTTGTTCCCTATTCCAAATCTTATTCATTCAACTTCATCTGAACTAAGTTACATTTTCCCCTCTCCCTTGCCAAGCTGAAAGTTTGTACACATCTACGATGTTAACATATTAATGATAGCACGATTATACAAAGCTTTTCTAATCAGCATCTCCCCCCAATTACAGCCTCTTGCATTTGGTCTACTTTGGTTATTCTACTTCTGAAAGCACTTTTTTTTTGCAAAAGAGTTAAATGGCCAGGTCACAAGGATCTCGAGGTCTCAGATTTGGGTAAGGGCTCCACTTGATAGCTATTAGGAGACGGATGGTAGCTTCCCGTTAAGACCATCCAAAGTGTTCTTTAACGTATATGGTTCTCCCACACAAAACCACGGCTTAACATCTCATTCGACGGACGGTGGCCTTTCTAAACCCATAGGTGTCCCCTATTGACATTGGGCGGAGTTTTGGGGAGATAAATTTCAAAGTTGGCCCAGATGGGAAAACCCATGACGTAAGCTTAACATCATTGATAGACCACGGAAGTACACGATACTATTAAACAAAATCGGAGGAAAGGGGGGGGGGGGAGGAGTGGCAGATGACTACAAAAACAATTTTTTGGATTGAGACAAAGTTCTCAAATATAAGATCCACAATAAGCTCTTGAATGCTAATATATTTATATCAAGAATAAAAACATATGGAGCTTAAATTTTTATGCACTATCTCGTTTTACTATGGATAGGAAAAATAAAATTCACGTTCTTTTTGTACATTTTCAGCATGTTAATGTCTGATCAAAGCATTGGAATAAATAATACTGTTTAATAAAATTGCAGCTTGAAAATCAGATAAATAAAAACTAAAATCCATAAAAGCTACCTATAAATTCTGCCCTGGGTACTAGTCTGGCATCCAATTTTTTTTAGCTTTTGCTTTCTTTTTCACGATTATACGACTGCATAGCAATTACAGGCCGTTCCAGTGGGCAGTGGTTTGCGTGATTGGCTACTAATCAAAGGGTCCTGGGTTCGAGCCTCGGGATGTTAGTTTTGTATGCTCTCTCGCCTTCCTCATAGTCTTCTCTATGGAATATTAAACTGACAGGTTCCTGTCAGATATCTGTGGCAAACAGCTGCTTGAGGGTTTAATAGCATCGTGTACTTCCGTTGTCTAACAAGGATGTTAAGCTTATGTCACGGGGTTTCCCATCTGCGTCAGCTTTGAAATTTTTCTCCCCAAAACTCCGCCCAAGGTCAATAGGGAATAGTATATTAAAGCATTTACTAGGTGCACTTTTACCGCCAGGTAAATTATTTTTGGTTATTCCACAACAGAAAAATTTCTCCAATAATCGTTCGGCTATGGACTTTCAACCTAGCCCACTGAATGTTGAATATTAATAATTTCTTGTGCTTGGAAAATACCGCGCACTCACTTTAATAACTTGTCACTCAGTTTAATACGTTTTTTGTTGATTCTTACAGCGAAACCACCGGGAAGCTTCTGAAAGAAATCAGCGCTTTGTAGATCCAAATATTTTCGAGATAATTATATTTAAAAAATTTATCGTTATTAAAAATATATTTGTATTGTATTAAATATATATATCTGCGTTTTTTTTTTCACATCACTTGGTGATTATAGTACATTAATGTTCTGGCCCACGAGTTATCTTTATTGGAAAATATTAAAAACAAGCCTGTCTTGCTATATGTGCCATAAAAATTAAAATTTAACGTATCGATAGTGCTATCACAGTCAATGAATTTGTTTCACTTCAAAGGAAGATAAGACGCCGGCAATCTTATTGAGTATGCAAAATCGGCACCCATCTTCCTTTGAAGTGAATACGAATTCAGTTTTGGCAACAGTACCCTCTTAAGCATACTATCAACAGCTTTCTCAGTTCCTTAATAATTGAGATGATTATGGCATACAGTTAAGGCAGTACTTGTCAACTGGTTTGCATTCACAATGTGTGGAGGATACTAAAAAAATTATTGAAATCAGATGACTACAGTTCACTCTAAACGAATTAATCCCATTTTTCAGTATACCATCTTTTTACTTTGCCTGAAAATCTTGACAATTATCCACCTGGAAATAAGTAGCAAAAAGAAACATAAAACACACATTGCTGTTACTATTTCTACAAACAATATGCAGCCAACTCCAGATCATAACACCTGTGGGATGCCTCACAGTAGCAGAGTTTTAATCTTTATCCACTACATAGTCACAACACTAACCATATCTAGGAGAGAGTTCCACCATCACTCCAGAGAACTTGGTTCCATTGCTTTAGTCCAGAGACTGCACATT
This sequence comes from Ryuthela nishihirai, assembly GCA_038380435.1. Classification (NCBI taxonomy): domain Eukaryota; kingdom Metazoa; phylum Arthropoda; class Arachnida; order Araneae; family Heptathelidae; genus Ryuthela; species Ryuthela nishihirai. The sequence goes on from JAWZYU010000026.1 coordinate 30,374,126, forward strand.
TCTGATCCATCCTCCATCTGGGAAGTGTTTCTTCCCTAGGAGCAGTTTCTTAGCATCTTTATAGGATGGTAGTCCAAACTATTTAAGACTTCTGAAAACAGTTAATTGAGGAAACATTGGAAATCATTATCTACTTTCCACCATTGCAATGGGAAGAAGTCTTACTGAAAAAGTTCAGTGATCTGTCCTGCTGACTCATGCTATTAAGAACAGATTTTAATTTATCATTAAATCCCCATTTACAATACAGTTTTGTGTATTAAAATGGATTCCAACTCGGAGCTCAAACACTAAAATGCCATGGCCACCTGTCATGCAATATTCTTAGGTGGAGTAAGATGAAGGCACCATCTTGTTGAGAGAAATGAACATTAGTGGGGAACTGTAAACCTTTCGTTGTGGCACGGAGTACTGTTTGGATAGTTGAAGATAGAAAAAATGAGTAAAAGGGCCCAAGAAGGTTCAAGCTTCACTAATTTTTTTTCAGTTTTCCAATAAATTAGGATTGGTGGTTTTGCAATACCACTAATCTTAACTTTCTAACTACAGTACCGACGATTCAGTACAATTTAACTTTCAAGACTTGATGACATTTTTGGCAATTTCTTTGGAACAGCTCTTTGCTCATGTATTACCATTTTTTTTTTGGGAGGGGGGGGGGGGTCACAAGTCAACATTGTATAAATCTCCTGAGGGCTTAATGATGCAATCTCATATTTTGAATACATTAGGTGATTGTATTTAAACAGGGATAATGTTATTAACACAAATGAAAGCAAAAATATACTACCATCATTCAGTAGTATTCAATATTTTTCACTTCAGGCAAGCATTTTTAAATATTTGCTACACTTGGGTCATTTTAATAAAACCCTCATCATTTGGCAGTGGTGTGGTTTTAACAGTACCATTGTTCATAAACACTTAGGCAGGGCCAGTCTAACGCATATGCCAACTACACACCCACCTTGGACTACCAAATTCCAGGGGCTTCTAGTTCATTAGCTTGATTTAATATCTAGCAAAAATCCAAAATTTTATTACTGTACCAGTTACTAACTATATCTTGTGTTCAAGCTGTCTTCATTTGGCAGAAAAATTAGTTTCTTAAGAAAAGACTAAAGTGTCCTTACTTTAAATTATCTTACCCACAGAGGGCTGAAGATTTATATCATGGATTCCACCTTAATTGGAGAAAAAAAAACAACAGGATTTTCTTTAGCCAAGTTGGAGCTCTTATTCATGGCAACAGAGTGCCCAATTACTTTGCAAATAATTTCAAGCATGGAAATTTGTCTTCTGTACTTAAGAAACTAAAATAAGTCTGATCAAAAAGCTCAGACTTATTTTTCTTATAAAAAATAGAATAAATACATTTTATGCGAGTGCTGTTGGTAGTTCACAGGTTTACAATCTGCATTTCTTAGGTTCAAGTCTCAGCTGGGCCAGTGTTGAGATTGATCTCTGCATAACTTTCCATCTGCTTTCAGTCAGTAGGGGATACTGATGGACTTAAGGTTGCCATCCGCAGCATGGGGCATTATGCCATTGATTTCGTGTACAGGAGGAGCCATACCCTCAATGTTCAAAAACATGTTGGATGGCCTTGATGGGAGGCTAACATCTGTCTCCCAACAGCTGTCTGGTGGTACTCTTCCCAAACATTCTCAGCCTTCAGGGTCCTTGTGTGACCTGGCCATTTAGCAAACTGTGAAAAAAAAGTGCAGCTCAGGGTTAAAACAAACCAACATTTCTTAAACTGTCCACTTCAAATCAGTTATCCCCTTATGATATGCAAGTGTCCCAACATCCCACTTTTGGAAATATCACTAGAATATTTTTGAATTTGGGAGTATCACTTCAACTGTAAGTCAGTTGAGTTCCATTTTTGCATTTTGTTGGATGCTGTGGATTGGATCTGTTGGATGTTTTTTGGACAAAACATTCATGAAGAGATCAGTGTCCATTGTGATTGCAACAGAGCCCAAAGACAGGCCTGAACTTTAATATGTGTTGCAGGGTATTGGTTTGATGGAGAAAGGAGTAGCCTGAACCATGAAGGTGACAACTCTCCTAATCACACACACATATCTTGGTCCACTACCTCCGTTTTCTGCAAGTCTTAGAGCTTTTGATAAAACCTCATATTTTCTGTTAAAATGGTTTATCTGTATATTTCATAGGAAAATTAAAATACCAGTTTTTAAAACAAAACAGCATACAATGAAGTAATACTCATTTTAATGACATGAAATTAGAAAAAAAAAAAAAGACTGCCAAAACAAGCTTTGCCTAAGGCCATTCCAATTCAAAATGGTTAAGTCAGAGGACCACTATAAATATTATGTTGACAGAATTTTGTGTAACAGCATAATGCATTGACTCCATTCACTCATTGAACATTGCATTGACTCCTAACTTTTCATATCCTATGTAACTCACCTGCCTCTCAGTCAGAAAAGAGACGGACTTGTAAAGACCACTGTCCATCACATGGATGTAAAGGGGAGTCACCCTGTGCACATTAAACATGCTGGATAACTTTAATGGGAAGCTTTTATACATCTACTAACAGCTGTCGTGTGGGTTACCCTATCTCACTCAAACATTCTCAGAGCCTTTTGCCTGGCCATTTAAGCCTATTTTGTACTAAAAACAATTCTACTCAGAAGTAAAACAACCCAAATCATAATCTACATAATATTTTGAGTGTGAAGATCAAGACTGAATGAGATCTTTACTGATTAAAGATCTGGAGTCAGAGCTCATCCAGCCTTCATTATGAAGGTTATTCACAATCAATGATTAACAAAACAAAGTCAACAATCTGAATGGAACTGCAGTTACAATTGGCACACAAAATTAACTTACTTCCCAGGTGTCAGTCTAAACACATTTGAATTTACAGCAGCTGCTAAGCAACAACTATTCACAAGTAATTTGAAGCTGTTTAAAATTTCTTTAATTGTGGTTAAGAACTAACCTATATGGTAGTGAAAATCAGAATATACAGATTAAAAAAGTTACAGTAAGGGTCTGGTCAACAACACCTCCTAAAACAGAATGCCAGAGGACCAAATTTATGACGTCAGCTTAAGTAGTCCTACCATATACACTTATATTTTTGTTTCTAATATTATTAATGGTAGATTCTGTGCTAATCTTTATAGTAATGTGCCTATAAAAATATTTTATTTAGGGGAAAATTTATTTTTATTAATTAGCATTATTATATTTGAAAATAAATACGAAATTTTTTTCTGAAATATCTAGATAAACATTAGTATAAAGATTAACACAAGAGTACACCAGTAATATTAGTCAAAAATATAAGAATTGTCCATATAGTAGGACTACTTAAGTGATGTCAAAAATTTGGTATATTGGCCTTCTGTTATTATTACGAAGACTTAAGATGCTTGATTAATTTATCTCAAAATGTTAAAATTGCATTAGGAAAAATAAACCTTCAGACAGCGTATCAAAATACAAAAGGAAATAAAGGAGAATCATGTAGCCATAAAATAAGGGCAGGGGGTTTCGCTCAGTCAGTTGCCTACACCAGTAATATTAGTCAAAAATATAAGAATTGTCCATATAGTAGGACTACTTAAGTGATGTCAAAAATTTCGTATATTGGCCTTCTGTTATTATTACGAAGACTTAAGATGCTTGATTAATTTATCTCAAAATGTTAAAATTGCATTAGGAAAAATAAACCTTCAGACAGCGTATCAAAATACAAAAGGAAATAAAGGAGAATCATGTAGCCATAAAATAAGGGCAGGGGGTTTCGCTCAGTCAGTTGCCTACACCAGTAATATTAGTCAAAAATATAAGAATTGTCCATATAGTAGGACTACTTAAGTGATGTCAAAAATTTGGTATATTGGCCTTCTGTTATTATTACGAAGACTTAAGATGCTTGATTAATTTATCTCAAAATGTTAAAATTGCATTAGGAAAAATAAACCTTCAGACAGCGTATCAAAATACAAAAGGAAATAAAGGAGAATCATGTAGCCATAAAATAAGGGCAGGGGGTTTCGCTCAGTCAGTTGCCTGCCAGGCTCATAATCTGCAGACCCTAGGTTCGAGTCCTGCCTGGATTAGTATTGAGATTTATCTCTGTGAAACCCCCTGCCATGCCCACAGTCAATAGGAGACACCGATGGGTTTCGAAAGGCACCCCTCCAGGAGACCCATACCACCTATGCACATTAAAGAACACGCTGGATGGCCTTGACTGGAGGCTACAATCTGTCTCCCAACAGCTGTCCAGTGGATCCCCCTTCCAACTTTCTGAGCCAATGGGATCCTTGTCACCTGGCCATTTAGTCCATTGAGTGCAAAAAAAAAAAAGTGCTGCTCAGAGGTAAAACAACCCAACTCATAAAAATGTAATCAGGGCTATGAAAACTCCTGTATAGGCTTGCAAAGGATGCAAGCATCATATCTATCACTGAACAGTCAGAATCCTCCCTGAAAGTTGTGCCTCTGTGTGGCCAGTCATTGCGATGACAAACCCAGGACACTACTGCCACCCAAAACAGTCCATTTATCTCGTGCAGCTGACAAATTCCTTGTTCTAGTTTAACACATTAAGGGAAGATCAAGAATCGGTGTTCAAACTGAATCTGGACTCTTCTGTGAATAGCACATTTACCTACTAGCCTAAGCTCCAAGTGCAATATTGTCTGCCCATTAAATGGTCTATTCTGAAAGGGGGAAGTGGACATAAATCATTGGTCTTCAATACATAAAGACACTGTTCATGCAGCATCCTGCTAGTGTTTTTGAAAGTGTCATCCCTGTGGCTGTTAACAGCTCAAGATAGTTAACATAAGGAAATGATTGCTAAGTATCTTTTGCTAAAGTCCTAGCAGTTATATGGTCTTTGGATACATTTTAATGCCCTGGATACCTCAATCAGGGATTGCCTTGCTTCCATCCTACCTACACTTAAACTATACACAACCATCTACATAGTTTTTGTGACATTATGAAATCAAATTGCTATCAAAGTTAGCATACACTTTTTCTAGCAACCCTAATTGCTCATGGTTGTTTGTAGAGATTACTTTGGGCCCAGGCTTTGTTGGCCTGGCATGGTGTCAGAATTATATTCAAATATATATATATTTTTTTTTTTTTTTGGGGGGGGGGGGGGCTTAGTAAAATAATTTAGTTTGGTTATAATTTCAACCCTTAGTCTTTGGTGTTCTATTTTTAATTACTAGTCTTTTTTTCTTATTAATAAATTGCTCTTCAGAGTTTATAATGAAGTTACTTAATTTTCAGCTCTATGAATAGCTTCTAATACTTTACATTCCCCATAACATTAAATGTTAAAATAATATAATTGTTTGAAGACCAAATTAAAGTATTTATAATTTGGTCTGTAAATGGTAATTAGCCATACACTGGAAGGAAAACTAAATTCATGTGGTGTCACAGAAGCATCCAAGTCTAGCACCTAAAATCCAACTCTGCCTTCTTGTGGTGCAAGTACTGTTAGTACTTTTAAAATAAATTCTCTTCTGTAAAGGAATTATTCAGTGAATTGCACTGATCTGGATTTCTATGACCACTTTTTCCTTTTATTTCGACCTTGCTGAGGAGTGGTCAACATCACAGGGTCTTGGCATTCACCAATTTAAGCCCACCAGACTGGATAATTCCAGATTGATTATGGATCCTAAACTTGATTCACTGGTGTGCTTCTGCTGAGGAGAAATCTACTTCATATTTTCTGTTTGTGGGTTTGTAAACACTAAGATTTATAGAATACTTTATATCAGCTGACAGATAATCATGATCAGAAGTCATTGCAGATACTTGAAAACCCTTGCTTCTGGAGGAAGTTTATGCCAGTATAGATAGCTTAAGCCTGTAGCAGTAAGAGAATGGTTCTTTGCCCCCCATGCCTACAATTATGGGCCATTTGATATTTTTGGGTCTACCTCTAAATAGTTTCTATAAAAATCCCATTAACCATTTTTTTGCCACAAGTACATGAAATGCAAGGACTCTATTAGTCACCTGATGTCCTAACATTTGAATTCTTATAACCTACAGATACTGGACAGAAAATTCAATGGAGAGTCCAATTTAAAGACATTGTACTCTTAATTTCTAAAATAAGCTTATAAGAAAATAGGACTAAATTTAAAGCTTCCTCAAATCTAAATATCCATTTTCAACAATATTTGCTAGGTATTTAAATTCTTCCAGGGTCCAATCTGAAAAACTGGTTTACACCCAAAAGGTCTAACCATATACTAATGACATTCCTTTTTTTTATAAACTATGAAAATTTTCAAATTGAATTTCTATTGTCAAAAAATTATAGTTTCATGTGTTATAATAAAAATAGATATAGCAGTCTTTAACTTTCATTTCAGATCCTGTCAACATGTCTAATCAATGTGGAACTGGAAACCCAGTTTCAGCTAAGAGCTATGGACACTCGAATACTTAACAGCAGCAAAGTCAGGGCAAACAAACTTCTGTAAAACTGACAATTATTGAAGAACTATTTGCACAAAATTCTAAAACATACATATTTTATTAAATGGCTTGAAATGATACTTCTAAGGACTTCTAAGGTTCTTGTGATTGATATCTGGCCAAGCACTTAGCATGCTTGGCTACTGATTACAGGGACCTGGATTCAAGCCCCAAGATGTTTTCTACTGAGGTCCTATTTTCACAGACCTCTGTGGCAAGCAGTTGCTTGAGAGCATATTTATTTTTCAAACTAAGTACTGAAAGGATATTGTCCAAAAACAAAGTTTAGACAGTTTAATTGGCATCTTATGTCTATTTTCATTCCAGTTTCCTTCAAAATTTATTTAACCAATTAAAGAGCCTTTAAAATTCGGTTCTCCATTGACATAAGATGAGGATGCTTCCATTTTTCTGTCCATTGCCAGTATATATCCTGAGCTTGAAAGAGACTGAACAGATAAAGGCAGATACTTAAAAATAAGCCTAAAAATTTATTTTCAAGGAGGATGGAAATTATCTGGACATTGTAGGTTTACTTCTCAGCAGACACTAGTAAAGCTCTTCTGGATACAACAGCACCAATGAAAGGTTTCTTAAAGTTAATTAAAAACTAGGATTAAAGACTTAGCCCTTAGAGAATGTAAAAAGATCACTTGAATGCTGATTGTAAGTTTTTGAATGACAGCTTGACTGACAAAGCAAAAGAAGCTGCTAGAATTTGGATTGGGTTGTTTTACCTGTGAGAGGCACTTTTTTTGCACACCATGGACTAAATGGCCAGGTCACATGGACCCTGAAGGCTCAGAGAAGATTGGGGGAGGGGACCCACTGGAACAGCTGTTGGGAGACAGATGGTAGCCTCCCGTCAAGGCCATCCAGTGTGTTCTTTAACATGCATAGAGTATGGCTCTCCTGCACACAGAGCCACAGCTTAACGTCCCATCAGACAGATGGAGACCTTTCCATGCCTATTGGTGTCCCTACTGACCATGGGCAGGGCGGGGAATTTTGCAGAAATAAATCTCAATGCTAACACAGCTGGGACTCGAACTTGGGAACTACAGATTACAAGCCTGGCGCACTACCAACTGAGCCACCCACGCCCCAAACTGCTAGAAAGAATACCAGAGAATTAAATGTTTTGTGTAGGAAGAAACAGACTGGCACTCAGGGATAAACAGGGTCAAGTTCTTTAAAGATTCTGTCATGACTGCGGGGTCGATAATTTCAGAGATGTTCTAAATTCTAAACAATATGGGTAGTTCACTGTAATGAGGACAGATGCATTACAACTTTAATGTTGGCCCTATATCGCATTCTTAAATTACTTCAGTTATCTCTAAATGAAGAATTTTTGGTTGATGGATAACTGTGATGAACAGTATGGATTTGGAAGTGGCAAGTTGTTTTACCTCTGAGCAGCACTTTTTTTTGCACACAATGAGCTAAATGGCCAGGTCACAAGGACCCCGAAGGCTCAGAGAAGGTTGGGGGAGGGGACCCACTGGAACAGCTGTTGGGAGACAGATGGTAGCCTCCCGTCAAGGCCATCCAGCGTGTTCTTTAACGTGCACAGGGTATGGCTCTCCCGCACATGGGGCCACAGCTTAACGTCCCATCCGACAGACGGCGACCTTTCCAAGCTCATCGGTGTCCCCTACTGACCGTGGACAGGGCGGGGAGTTTTGCGGAAATAAGTCTCAACGCTGACCCAGCTGGGACTCGAACCTGGGAACTGCAGATTAGAAGCCTGGCGCGCTACCGACTGAGCTACCCCCGCCCCTTGGAAGTGGTAAGAGATGGATATATATATATACACCAAAACTGTCACTAACTAGATTCCTAAGAAATGTTTAGAGATTCAGAACTTTATAGATTTCAAAGTACTTTTAGACTGTTGATCATAATTTGTAGTCTGACAGCATATCTGACAAGTTAAAATAGAAGTGCAGTTAGTCCATCCAAACAATCATTATTATATTAACACTGAGTCATATGAGCTTGGCTACTGATCTAAGGGACCTGGGTTCGAGCCCCGGGTAAGGCATGGATGTAGGTGTCGTTTTTCTGCTGAGGTCCTGCCATCCTCTCAGATTTTCTACTTTGGCATATAAACTGACAGGCTCCTGTCAGACCTCTGTGGCAAGCAGCTGCTTGAGGGGGTATTTATTTTTATTTCGTATGAGAGTTCATAAAGGCTTCTAATAACTGATTTAACATTGGTACTGGAGTTAAACACCATTTTGCCTCCATTACTCTTTTCTATTGATTGTTAGGTGGAATTCACTGCATAGAAAAGATTTTGGCCTTAAATGGTGTACAGATTTGAGACTTTGATTTAGATTATGATGAAACTGGTAATCAAGTAGATTTGGCGATAGAAAACTAAAAAGTTATTAAAATTGGAGGCACGCTGTGCTCAAATTATTTTGAATGCTTGAACTCTTCAGCAAGTATCTCAGTTTAATTATCTAGGGAGCTGTGTAACAGATACTAGTGATGTGCAGCACGAGATTAACAGACGGATAGGGACATTTTTGCTGGGATTTAAGATTCTATGACGAGTGTGGAAAAATAGGCATCTACACCTAAAGACTAAAATTAGACTGTACAATGGTCTGGTACTTTATAAAGTTTGCTAGAGTAAACTTTGGCCCTTTGTAAACAAGATAATAGGAAACTTGACATCTTTGATTCTATATGCTTACAGTATTTTGAACTTTAGGTAGTTTAAGTAATGAAGTGAAGGAGTCTGAATAATATGCTGCTTAAAGATGGCTGCAGAGACTGTTTGGGCTGTTGCCAACATGCAGAACAGGGCTAGCAAAGACTTATAAACAGTGTGGCTAGAGACATCAGAAAAAGAGGGAGACCTAGGATACAGTGGACAGAACGTCAAACAGGATCTTGTTAGAATATGTTTACAGGGATAAATGTAGCAGCTCTAGCTCAGGCCAGATGCTTGGTGTAAATTAGAGTCTGGTTACTCCAAAGCCCATTGTTATTTAATAACAATTAAAATAGTTAAAAATAATAGCTTATAATACAAAGAATTTAAAAAATGGTTTAATGGCATGTATTTCTGTAAATATATTTTACAATGTTTCAGGGAAAACGTTTTCCCCTATCCATGCTCTGTCAGGCACAGACAACGACCTTTCAAAGACCATCTGTTTCCTCTACTGACCAAAGGTGGGAAGTTTTGTAGAGATAAATCTCAATGCTGGTGCAGCTAGGACTCAAACCTGGGAACTAGATTATAAGCCTGATATGTGCTATCAACTAAGCACCCCACATGAAATTCTCATTAAAAGTTGAGATGCAATTCTATATCAGTGTGGTTGAAAGTCATTGTTACTGCATCCAACCATCCACTGCAAAGTTGAACTAGATAAAATTTATGCACAACTCGTATGCCACTGATAGCTCAATTAACAAAATAGTAACACTGATCAATCTAGTCATTCAAATTAAAATGGAGCTTAAGCCTAACAAAAAAAATACAATATTCGAACCCAGGTCTCCCAGAAATATGCAGAGTGTCATAATCGCAGTTATGAAACTCCACGTGTTTCTGGGTTTTTGCTCTAACCTGGGTTCGAATCCCAGTCAGGACAACCAATTTTTTCAACTCATTAGTTCAAGTGTTTCTTGTCTACAGGAAATTTTCCTGTGATAATTTATTACTAAATACAGTATTATCATACATAAAATATTTAAAAAACTAGCTTTGAAACTAAAAACATTGAGAAATGCAAAGGCCATATATTTTTCTTTTACCTTTAAATTCTTGTAAACAATGTATCGTTTAACTTTTTATTAAAAAAAATATAACAAAGCATCAATAGTAAATAATCACAGGATAAATCCTGTAGACATGGAACTATGAAATGATGAGCATGTTTATGGTCCACTGTATGTGGTGAAAATCAGACTTTTCTAAGGAAGGTGAGGAGCAAATAAACTTCATTCCCTGCCATCCAAAATTAAATTTATTAATATGCAAAAAGAACTAAGAAAAAAAATCTTTTCACCAACACATATTTTCTTTTAACAATACCCTACAGAGTTCTTGGCAAGAATGACTGGATCAGTTAAGTTGCCATAGATCATGAATGGGCAACCTTCATCAGCAGGGTGAAGGTAACACCCCCCCCCCCTCCCACCAAGAACCATGGGGCAGATGTTACTTCTTACATTAAACATCCTAAATCCTCCCCACATCCAATGCCCCAATTAGACAATGAATAAACAATTTAATTTTCATACTTATTGCAAAAAATGAACATTTTTATAATTTTAAACTAAAATTAATAGAGGAACTGAATATATACAGCATAATTAGATAAAAATTACTCATTTTAATGGAAATTAATATAGACTTCACATACAAAGGTCATCAATATACCCAATTAGGATTATGTGGGATAAACTTATTTTTCTCTCTATACCAAAAGTTGTTTGCAGACACTCCTTTACAAATTCACCATCGAATAAGCTTTGTAATATTTCGCAGTTTTCTCAAAACTTGTGTGCACAATAGCATCAGTCTTGAGATATTTGGGTAAATAATTTTTTTTGCATCTTTAATGCAGCTATAAGTTTTTCAAATGTTTCTTTTTTACGTTGACCTTGATAACTTTCATAATTAGAATGTTTACTGATGCATCTACGAGTGAAAGTGCTCTAATTTGGTAGCTGAACAGTACACTCAGAAAATGATCTACTCTTATGCGCAAAGTTTGTCATGTGGGTTGATGTTATGGTAACACCAATTTAGGTTACTAGAGAAAACTTTCAAAAATAGCGTACAAGTAAATTGCGAAAGGAAAAAAAAAATTGTTTTCCACAAAGTACTTCAAGAATAAAATTTAATTTTCACAGGCCACTTGAAAAATTCCATGGACCACAGTTTGACCATGGCTGACAGAGATATATGTAATATTAAAGCCCAATATTAGGGCTTTGTAGAATGTTCAGTTTTTCTAAATTTAAACTTCTATAGATCAATAAATTTTGTGGAATATTCTGGCATGATACTGGAGAGATATGGGTTGTTATGTCAGAAAAATATTATTTCCACAAAATATATTGATTGATAGGCGTTTAAAGAGTCAACAGGTAAACACGATTGTCGATTATTACCTAAATTTATTTTTATTTATGCAAGGAACAGTATCATTACTTTCTGATCAGTAGTATTTGGTGATGATTGTTTAAAATATTGTTTTTTTAAACTGCAGAAGAATGCAAGTAATCCCAAATTACTTTAAACTTCAGATCATATAATTGGCTTGTCACATATATATCATAACAAATGAGCCACTTTAAACTGTTACCTACTACTATCTTACTTGCTACAAGGCAGATGATAATCTGCCGTTATTACCTGATACACTTCAAGTTATTTTAAAGTGATTAGTAAAAACAGATTTTTTTTTACTCCTATTTATTCAAGTTGATGCAAGACCTTTGTATATTTGGCTGAAGCACTAAATTTCAAGGGGTTTATAGACACACTGCTGTTGGTATCTTCTTGTGATCTTTAATACATTCTCTTTATACCATTGAGTTGCCAGTCCATTACAAACAGGATACTTCTCGACTTCATGAGGATGATACTATTACTGTTGATACAGGGTTGAATATCCCACAGTACTCATTACTCTTCTCATACAACTTTGTGGCTCACTTCGGTCATAATTTATTATTTACATTCCAACTTAAAGCATAAAAATATCCCCAGTTAAAATACACTGCTATGCAAGTTTCATTTGTCTTCATCAGGCAGTGCATATTGAAGACTAATGAAACTAACTATACACTTGCTTTTTTTAACATGCTTAGCAGACACCTTTCATTTTATATGGAAACCTTTGGTGTCAACTGTAGTCACACTATAATAAAGAAATGAAAAACTGCATGCAACTTCTATGAAACAGTCTCAAGAATTGTAATTTTCCACTCCCATGCATTGTCAATTCTCACAATGCAGATCAGCCTATTCAGATAAGTCAATCTGCAAGATTAGTTTTCTACAATTTGCTCTAACCAAAAATACTGGGTTGTTGCAATTAAAGTATCCTTTATAATCAACACTTAATGGTCAAGAATGAAGCCAAATTTTGTACACACATAATCTGCTACATGCATTATAAACAATTTTCATTTCTACAAGGGAAAAAAATGGAGTTTTGCAACAATTTGCATATGACAATTGTTTGGTTTATAAAGGCAGGGTGTGAAGCAACTGCCATAACAAATACACAAAGCCATTATACTTGCCTGACTGTGACAATGGCAAGCTGCACTACAAGAACACTAATGCAACAGCAATTCTAACATACCAACCTTAAATAAGGCTTAAATGACATACTCTAAGCAGGCTGATTGAAATATATATATATATCAAAGAAACCAAGTCTTGTAATTATGTCATAAGATGGAAAATCATTGCAACCAACTCAGATTGAAGATGTTGCTAATATGGCTGTGGAGCTATCAAAGTCCATGTGGAAGCACCAATGCAAAAGCTGCTTCATGGAAATTGGATATACCATGTGCCACTGTGAAGAAATTGATGTGCAACTTTCTGAAGAAACTTACTTTCTGCACAAGCTTTACAATAAGCAAACTGGAGTCACGGCAGCTCACATTTGCTCTCAATTTCCTGGCATGAATGCAGAAAGATGATACTTTGACATGGTACATCTTTGGGGGAATGAGGTCCATTCACTCTGAATGCCAAAGTGAATACTCAGAATTGCCACATTTGGACAACAGAAAATCATATTTGGAAATTAAATCCTTTTACATTCATTGCAAAACACAGTATGGTGGTTTCACTGCCACGTTAATTGTCAGTCCATTTTCTTTGAACAGCATCTTCAGCACTTGTGCTATCACTGGCCAGAGGTATCTAAATACATTGGAAGCCTTCTAATCCTAAAAATTCAGCAACTGGGATTATCATGCAGTATGGGGATCTTATATAGCATTTCAGCAGTGATAATCATTAGTTGCTCCTGACTCAGTGCCTAGAACACTTACCAGGCCTAGCTTCCGTGTAATTTTTAATTATGGGGTTACCTGAAAGGGAGTGTATCACTTGCAACTAAATGACAGAATTAGGCTGGAATATGCTCGCTTTCAGTCTAGAAATGTTTATATTTTCAGCTACATAACATAGCTGAAAATGGAACACTTGTTCTGCATTAACAGTGACCATTGGAGCAGCTGGACTGAACAACCATTTCACAGAATCACTTCTGTCTCTGATGGCAGAAATATAACCAATTTTTTTTCTGTTGACATTATTAAGTGCACATTGTTTATTACAGGTACACATAATTTTGCTCCATTCTGACTGGTAGAGTTCCAAACAGCTCTGAATAAGGTTACTTTAATCGTAATAACTTTATATTATTCCATTGTACACATACTGGCCACTATTAGAAACTTTTATTCAATCCCAAGTTGAACCTCCTTTAGCCCGAATTACAGCAAGTGTGTGGTTTGGCAGATTCCACAAGGTGTTGGAGTTCCTTTACATCTCCAGCATACCAGGTGTTCACCAGAGTGGCTCAGATTTGATGGAAGATACATCAATATCAGGGGACCTGCTCCATACCATGACACTGCCTCCAGAACCTTGAGTTATGTTTACAAGGCAAGCTGGGTCCATTGCTTCATGGGGCTCCTGCCAAACTCTCTGCTTACTGTCGGTACAGAACAAGGTGTACCACGACTTTTTTCCAGCATCTAGTCATGGTGTCTCTGACACCACTATAAACGACCTTTCCGGTTCTTCACAGATATCGGTGGTTTCCGTATAGGCATGAGACTGCTAATACTGATCCTCTTCAATTTCCTATGCATGTGTAGGGTCAGGAAGTCTTAATTGAATGCTTCAGTCAATTGTTACACACAGAAAGTTCTGTTTCTCCATAAAAGCCTACTCAGATGACAACGATCTTGTTCCTGACAGATTGTCGTCACATCACACTTACGCCTCTTTAACAAGCAATGTGGGTTATTTTTCCACTGATTAAAAATTAGATATCTTGCCTTTTGAGAAACCAGTCAGCTACACTGTTTTTAAAATCATTGCTCCAACCAGACAAGTACCCACAGCCTTTTATTGAACCCCAAAAGATTTGTTTTTCCCCATTGTGATCAACACTACTGATGATTACCGACAAACAGCAGTCTTAAATAGTTGTCTAGATCACATGGTGACAAACATGATCACGTATTATGCATATATGCTGCGCAAGTGATGTTTACATACATCTGCATAAAGGTTTCTAATTCAGTGGCTGGTATATATAAGTTAACCCTTTCAGTGTCCAGCCTACAAATGCTAGGTACCCATCAAATTAACTTTTTCAGGAAAAACAAAATCTGGGATTAATATTTCCTGATAAAATAAACATTAATAAAGTTTAAAAACCAATTGCTTTTTTTTTTACAGGGTACATATATACAAATTGTTTTTCACATCAAATATTTGCATTTTTAGAAGAATGAAGTTTCCTGTATTTCATAAAAGATGCATTTTGACCAATTTCTGTTCTGCAATTTCAGAATATGTTAACTTCTACAGGGGGTGCTGGCTTGCAGGAGCTGGTTGTTAGTTTTCTTTTTAAGATCAGCAAGTCTGTGGCAATACAAACCAGAGTTCATCAAAGAGCAGGGAAAGATATTAAGCAACAAGCCATTTAGAATTCGTATTAAATTACAAAAGTATGTTGTAGCCTTGTTATAATAGTCATTTTCAATAAAAAAAACTTTATAAAAAAAATTAGAGTTTTTAAAATATTAGAATTTTTCAGTAGAGAGTTGGTTGTAAAATATTTGGCAGCTCTTGGTTCTACTGCTTATTAATCTAAGCTAAACAAAGAAAAAGTAAAGTATGTCAATGGATAGTTTCAATCTAGGAAATTTCTTTATTCATATTATTATAAAAAAAATTCAACAAAAACAGTATAGAAGTCACAGAAGGATAAATAATGCAATTGCATTGAGTTAATCGTAGTGGCAGCATGCAATTTACCATTGCTTTAACTTCATAGTGTCACTTAACAAAACTGACATTAGCTAAAATTTGAAGAGTACTGGAAGCAAGAATATTCTGAAGCACTTTTAAAGCATCCAGGAAAACCTATATTTATTCATAATTATCAAAATTAAAGGACATAGTTGGCTATAGTCATTTCAGATAGTTGGAAGAAATATTTACAAGATTTCTGTTACTACTGGAGCATCTTAATACTCAGCAAGATTTCTTTAATTTAGTAGTCCAACAATTGCAAAAATATAAATATTACTACTTCTATATCTTCATAAAATAAGCATATTACTTGTCACAAGGCAGGATCTGAAAAACAGGTTTCACCCAAACAAAAAAATTAATACCATCTGTTCCTTGTTACAAAAACTGTTAAAGCAAACTGCAATTGATATTTAAAGAAATTAGGAAAACCAATATATTAAAAAATGAATACAGTCAATACAGAAAGTGATTTTGAGGCAGCTTATCAGCAAAGGTGGAAATTTTTTCTTCATATCACAAATGAGCCAAAAATTTTTGGTGCCAATCATGAGGGATTTTAGGAATCCACTGGTAAATTAATAGTCATAATATGGTAATTCCTCAGTCAGCAGTGCAAAATTTTAGTTGCCTAGGTTTCCAGTATTTTTCCACCTCTGCTACACACGACACCAATTTTCAAATCTTATTCAAGAATAATGGAATTTTACCATTGCTGTAAAAACCAACATTTCAATTTATTGCTTGCTACTATAAACAAGAGAGCAAGAACACATACTCAAAGAGGGGATTAAATTAGGAAAATATACCCTAGTGCTAAAAATTAAAAAAAAAAAGTTTCAGCACCAAATGTAAAAATTCATGCATTGCTTTAAAAACTTAATTTTTTATTTAGGTTTAATACTTAATTTGAAGTTTTCTGCACTGCAGTGTTTCATTACAAGAGAAAATAATTTCGTAGTTCGAAATATTTTACTATGTTATTACAAATTAATTTACGATGACAAATACAGACCTGAAGATATTTACATTATTCTCCAGGTAAAGAGGATAGGAAAAATTCAATTAGAATCAGTTACCATGAAAAAAATGGTCATTGCAATTGATTTCCACTTTACCTCATGGACAACGCCTTTTAAGCAATCAAAGCAAGTTGCAGTAAAAAGGGAGTCTAATTGCTAATATTGCTCATAAAACACAAAGACGGTATATTTTTTAAGAAAAATAACCATATCATGCTATGAAGTGCAATAGAAACTATAAAATTAATCTAGGCTTAACAGCTGGGGTTATCGTTAGGGTTAAGTTACATATCAAAAACGCAAACTTACCGGTGTAACGCTAGCATCTCTTTCAAATTTAGCCCATATAGCTCCATCTTGCAAACCTGCAATAGCTGCTAATCTACAAGAAACCTGAGCACAAATCTGATTATCAACGTAAGCTTGCCAAGACATCTTCTTAATCAGTGAATTTCTTCCAAATTATGCTACCAGTGCAGATAAATGCACCACCCAACCGCTCAACAAAGCCAGAGAGCTAGTAGGCAGGAGACCGCTTACTCGTGTCTTCTTGTAACACCAGTGCCGATCGGCATGATTTTTCGACGTTTGTATTACTCCGCTGACCCGCCCCCTCACATGGATACCGATTAATACCAAATATACCAGTAAAATATTCCGTGGGAAAATTAATTATTCTTAAAATTTTTAATGTATTTTTTTTTCTTTTTAATGGAAATATGAAAATTTTCAAGAACATTTTATACTATTAAATAAAAAAGTTATTTTAAATTGAAAAAAAAAATGTGATGAACCACGCCAGTATATACTCGGAAGCTACGATATACTCGATATACTCAACGCTAAATATTAACCGTTATCGTTTTCTGTAAAACAACAAAGAAATTATTTCTTTCAAATAAATTTTTAGACTTCATACGAAAATGATTTGATGTTACTTTTGAAAGGAAGCTTTAATTATAATGAGGAACTTGAGTGACGTCAGACATCTGGTTACGTTCAAATCAGTTCAAATAAAGAAAATTGTTCCGAAAAGATAGCAAGCTAATTTTACGTGAATAGTGATAGTAGACATAAGATTTCTCAGATAGCAAAGGAAAATTGTACGATGAAAATTAAAATAAATGGGAATTTCCAGTTACATAAATGTGCCTTCTTTAAATCAATTTGACAAAGGGAAATTCCATTGTTCTTCTCTCTAGTCCTGATTTGCTCATCACCGTGGCATCCTTATTTCGGAATGATGAAGCTACCGAATACCTTTATTCCGGATATTTACATTTTTACCATATTGTTCGGTTTTTTAACTTTTTGGTTGCAATACCTGCTTCTTTGAATTCATTAATTATGTTGTAGAAATTGCAAAAACGTCGACTTGTAAAATTTCTGGAAGGGTATAATTCAGACAATTAGGGGTTAGTGGAGAATTTTGGAATTCTAGTGAAAGTATAGCAGGAGAGCGCAAAGAGACTCGTTTAAGGTATCCCTGGGTGTCCATTCCGCACATAGAACCATGGCTTAATATCCCATCCAATGGACAGTGGCTTTCCCAAGCCCTTTGGTGTCCGCTACTGATCATGGTCAGGGCAGGGAGTCTTTGCAGATAGTCGAACCTGGGAACAATAGATAACAAACCTGATCTATAGTTCTTTGACTGAAGTCACTTTGACTGAGCCACCACACCATTAGGGGTGAAGGACAAATTGTTGCTGTCAATGTAAATCCTTAGATCATTACACTCCACCACCAAAATATCTAATTTATAACCCAAATAGATCGTTTGCAATATTAACTTAAATTTTTGAAATTTTTCAATCGTTAGGTCAGTTAAAACTTTTAGGAGATTAGAAATGTGTGAATCATAATAGTTTACCATTACCTATCCAACCAAAAAAGTATTTTTAATTTATCTCTGAAAACAAACAACTCTTGAAGCAAAAAAGAAAAATTCCCCCTTTTGGTAAAAGGGGGGTAAACGGGGGGATAGGTAAAAATCATTGTGGTTAATGTAACTTCATGACATATACATTTCACAACCAAAAAATTTTGATGCGAGATAGGCCCCCTGCAGAAAAAAAAATCACATTTAGGGTGAAACTTGGTATACAACTATTTAAAGGAACAGTTGGAATTTTCTTCTATGCTTTGAAATAATAACAGACCGTGAAAAATCAGCTTTGTTTTCCCTGTTAGAAATTACTTTCCTTGCTTCTTATATGGCCAGATTCATTGTCTCAAAGCACGAGCTTAGCCGTGGACGTCGTAAACATAAGACCATGGCAGTTATTTGTGACGTCATTTCTTTGCCCGATAGCGATTTCTCACGATAAGTCCAACCACCTGTTTAATTCTTTTATACGACTAGAAATGTTTCCAATATTATCACTTTTTCTTTCAATTTTCATATTCTTTGGCTGCTCTTCAGAGCCGGACTTTAACTTTCTGAGGCCCTAAGCTAAGGTATATTTCAGAGGCCATAGCTATTCAAATTTAAGAGGCCCAAAAATTCGAAATATACACAGTCATATCAGAATAATACGACCACCTACCTAATAATGGGAATAACCACCCTTGGCCCGGATGACAACGGCGAGACTGCGTGGCATCAACGTAATGAGCCTCTGGAAGGTTGCCAGAGGCACATGTGCCCGTTTCGACTCCAGCAGAGCAAGGAGGTTCCAGAGATGACGTGTTGTGGGTCTGCACGTCAGACCTGTCGATCCAAATGGTCCCACAAGTGCTCTATGGGATTGAGGTCGGACAATTTCGCTGGCCAATGGAGAACAGAGACATCACTGTCGTGTTCCTGGAACCAGTCACGCACCACCTTAGCGACACGTCAGGGCGCATTGTCCTGTTGGTACACATCATCACCACCAGGGTAAACGTCCAACATGAAGGGATGTATGTGATAAACAAGGATGGACAGGTAGCCATTGGCGTTCAGGGACCCATAGAAACCTGAATTCATCGGAGAAGGCAAACTTTTTCCACTCTTCCACTGATGGTAGTCCCCTGCGAACTGCAGGCTTTGTTGCCGATGGTCCTTGGTTAACATGGGCGCCTTTATGCAGTGTTGAATCTGGAGACCCATGCGTAACAAGGTTCGCTCTAATATTATCGGGGACACGTACCTGGGTGCCCCAAGAGTTCATTGGAGTGCTCAATTGTTGCACGTTGATTGCCCTTTACCAGTTGACAGCACCAAAAGATTAGGCTGGAGTTTGCCAAGGCTTATCGCAACTGGAGTGCAGAGGACTGGAAACACATCTGATGAATCAAGGTTTCATGCCAATGGGAGGGTACGTGTGTGGTATAAACCACAAGAAGCAATGGACCCAGCTTGCTAAGTTGGGGTCACAGGCAGATGGAGGTGGTATAACAGTTTGGAGTGCATTTACATGGGCTTCTCTGGGGCCCCTCTAGAGATCCACCACCAGTACAAGGTATGTGAATATCCTTGAAAATCATCTACATCCATTTGTAACGATTCTCTTTCCGCATCAAGATACCATCTTTCAACAAGACAATGCCACACCACATACTTCACGAGTGGTGCCCAATTGGCTCCAGCAGCATTCCAGTGAGTTTACCATACTCGAATGGCCCCCTCCACAGGACATCACTCCCATATAAAATTTGTGGGAATTGGTAAGATGTTCGAGCCCGTCAACCCCTTCCAGCAACTGTGGATGCTCTATGACAGGCGATCCTCACTTAGTGGGTGGCAACACCACCTCGGTGTTTTCAACACGTCAACCAATCCTTACCAAGACATCCTTGCTGCTGTTGTGAGGGCAAAAGATGGAGCAACAGGTTATTAGGTAGGTGTATATATTAATTTGTACACTGTGTTATAAACATCCAAAAATTGGTTCAAAATTTGGTGGCCTTGGAAAAAAAAATACAGAGTGCACGTTCAACTTACTATCTAATGACGGGGCATTTTCCGAGTGTAACGCTTACTGCTAAGTGCCTACATTGTCGCTGACAGGAAATATCAAATTTCACTCGTTTGAACAGTAAAAAAAATATTTCTCTTGTAAAATCACGATCAAGCGGATTTGACCGAGATTTTTCTAATGCGTTCCAAAAGAAAAATCAACAGTAATGCGAAAGGTAGGCAGTATTATTTTAAACGGACAGAAAGCTTTAATTGAACGAATACTCGGAATATAAATCTGGAATTTCTTTTTAGTTAAAAATATGCATCAACTGAGAAATATTAATTCCAAATCATCCGGCTTCCAAGTGATTATCTATATACACCGAGCTGACTTTGTATTAGCAACACTTACGAAATATCTCGTGGGGTCACGTTTTGCATGTAATACAGCACTTACAAGTTGGAACATTGACTCTAAAAAGTGTCACAGGGTGTCCTGCAATAGTGCTACCCATGCATTCCACAATGTGTTGTGTAATACCCGCACATTGCCAAGTGGAGGGCTAGAGCATCGAATTGCCTTTTCCAGTAGGTTCTAAATATGCTTGATTGGGTTGAGATCCAGTGAGTTGGGCAGCCATGGGAGGATGAGAATTCATTGTCATGTTCCTGAAACCAATTTGCAACCTGCCAGGCTGTGTCACAGGGCACATTGTTGTGTAAATAGTCACTGGGATTGTCTTGGTCAACAACAACAAAAGGGAGGCAGTCACGTCGAGTCAATGGATGCAATAAAATGTCCACAAACCGTAATACCGTTTCCAGCCTGCTGAACACAGATGGTATATCCTGGTGCTATGGCCTCATGTTTCTTTCTCCAAATGCGAATAAACCCATCAGTGCGATGGCACTGGAAACGGGATTCATCTGATCAGGCAACATATTTCCATATGTTGATGGTCTGGTGTTGGTGCTGATGCAAGGCAGTTTCTTGTCTCGCAGTGAGCATGGGTACTTATGACAACCAGCACATTGTCTAGGTAGTGGTCTTGCCATCCCAGCTTGTTAGCTGGGTCACTGTGCAAATGTCACTGCTGTTACGAAATTCATCATGGTAACAAATGGCTGTCTCACGTGTGATCTTTGGCTGGTCGTTCGACTACTATTGAACCAGTAACAGTAGATTTATGATACCAAAGGAAAAATTCCCTATGGAGTTTTGTAGAAATACTGGCACCTGAACGTTGTAACCCCACAAACATACCACGTTTGAAAGATCACAATGCCAACCCATTCTTCCTTGAAGTAACAAAAAAATTGATTGCCACATGTGAACTCTACAACCATGATTCCCGACCACGAGCTATAGACTAGTCCATTGCTACACAAGGGGTGTTGCTAATGCAAAGCTAACTCAGTGTGTGTGTATAAATATAAAACTGAAACAAACTTTTTATTGCACTTAAAACACGTAAAATTGTTACAAAAAAGGATGTTAAGCGACTAGACACAGAATACGAGTTTTGTAAAGATAACCATACTATGAAAAAACTAGCATGGTTAATTTACAGGAAAAAAAAAAAACTCTACCATCTGTACGCTGACAAAGCCAGAAAAAGTATCAGAAATTAACACCTTGAATAGGCATGAGTAGAACTTCGTGCATGTACATTTTATGTCATAATATTAGTCAGTTGCTATTTCTGTACCCAAGCATTCCTTTGTGTTGTGTCAGCTATGTCGTTTTCCAAAAATGAACGTGAATTTATTGTTGAGACTTATTGTGCGCACAAATCTTAGAAACGTGCAGGAGTTTGAGTTGAAGTTTCCTCAGTCTGCAGTTCCCAAGTCGACAATATCTCGTTTGATCGATAAATTTCATGACACTGGGTCTGTACAGGATCGAAAAAGCCCAGCTGGCCACCACTGTTAACTGCTGAAGTTCTTGATGTCTCAGCGTTTAACTTGCTCACCCAGAATATCTCTTAGAAAGTTATTTTCACAGGTTAGTCTGTCACCAGCTAGTTTTCAGGGCTACAAAGAAGTTAAAATTTCATGCCTACTGCATTAGTGTCGTTCATGAACTGAAACAGACCATGAAAAACGTTTATGGTACTGTGTTGGTTTCATTCTTTTGTTGATGAAAATGGAATTGAGGTGTTGGACAATGTTTGTTTTAGTGACGGAGGCTTGGTTTCACTTGGATGGGTATGTGAACAGTCAAATATGGAGCAGTGAAATTCATCACACTTTTCACGAACGACCATTACAAGCGATACTGCCACATGGGGGTCATACGCCCATACTGCAAATGAGACGTTGGTCATGTTGCAGGAATTTTTTGATCATTTGATTTAAAAAAATTTGTGGCACCCAAGATCCTCAGAACTTACTCCTCCAGTTTTTTCCTTTGGGGATATCTGAATGTATAGTGCAATGTTTCCCAAAGTGGGCGATACCACCCCCTGGGTGGCACTGGAACGGTCCAGGGGGTCGGTAGTAGCCTCGGGTGCAATTGGGGGCGGTGGAAGCATAAAGGGAAGATCAAAATTTTGAAAAACCATTCGTACATGTTTCACCTGTTGTGTAACATAGAGTTAAAGTCATAATGATTATTTTCCAAATAAACAAAATGCAAGTTATAACTGATCAGTGGTCAAGTCCGCCGACAGGTCTTATCAGGCGTTGGCAGGCGAGCATGTCGCGCATTGTCGGGAAGTCCAGCATGGACTTCCCGACAATGTTGTTCGCTTAAAGAAGGTAGATTTCCAGGGGGGTGCTGAGTAAATTTTTTTTCTGAAAAGGGGGCGGTACAGCAAATAAGTTTGGGAACCTCTGGTATAGTGTTTCAAAACAATCCTCATACATTTGAAGGCTAACATTGAGAAATTTTAAACATAAGAAAACAAACATTACGAAAGGTGGTTACAAATATCATGAAACGGATGCGAAACTGCATCCAGGTTTCAAGAAATCACTTTCAACATCTGTTTAAAGGTAGATAAATATCTAATTTGCATCTTTTGAAATTTGTGTCTTTTGTCAAGTTTAAATAGAAAAATACAATACAGGGTTGCACCCTTTTTGAAACACCCTGTATATATATATACACACACACACCCTTTTATCAATTTTTTACTTTCTTCACAAATTAAGAATGCATACTTTGCTGATAGTTAAAGTGCTGATAACTGTGAAGTAATTTTTATTGAGTGTTTATGACAAGGTTTTGGATAAGAAAATTTCTCTTTCCTGACCTACTAACCCAGGCATGGCCAACTGTTTTTGCCCCCGGGCCGGATTGGAAAAAAAATATTTTCACGGGCCGGACGAAATATTAAAATTGAAAAATGTTAAGCAAAACACTTATTTCTTTAAGTAAACAAAATTTTATTATGAAATTTGTTTATGAATAATTGTAAGTAAATCAATACAACAAATTAACATAATAACTAATGCGACGTGTTGAGGCGGTTTGCATCGCTTATTATTTTTTTAATATCTGGTTCTATACTTGTAGTAGCTATTCTTAACACAGCCTCCAAATGTAAATGATTCAATCATCAAACAGATCATATCGAGTACAGATGAGTATAAAAGTTTTAATTCTTTATAACGGAATCTTTTTTTAAAAAATATAGAAGTATCGAGAATTCATTCGATTAATTACTAGAAGTTAAATGCTAATATTGAAAAATTGTTCGCGGGCCACATAAATTCATTACGCGGGCCGGATCCGGCCCGCGGGCCGTATGTTGGCCATGCCTGTACTAACCGATGGCAACATGGTGGGTTAGCGGAGATACTCTCAACATTGGCACATGTATTTAACTTACTCAGAAATGATTTTTATCTTAAATTGTGTAATATTCTCCCAGTTTAAATTCTGTTAAATTGTTCAACCTCATATAACTGCCTTTTCAAACCAAAGTAGCTCAATAGTAGGTGTTGGCTCACAATTACATTATCTCTGGATCTAGATTTGTATTGCAGTGATCGAAAGGACGATTTATAGAAGCTACAAAGATCTCTACAGTTTCTCTGTTCTACATGCATACAAAAGAAAAAAAAAAGCATGCAATACAGTATAACACTAAATGTATTACTAAAACTTGGGAAAAAAACCCGACTGCTATTCTGCAACTTTTATTTAATTAGCAATCTCTTTCAAAAGTATAATTTAAATAAAGTATACAGAAATTTTACACATAAGTTTATTACAGAAAAATATTAATATAAAAAAAATATACTTGCAGGCCCATAATAAAGCATAAAACGGAATATTTTAATGTTCCCAAAGTGTGGTTTATGAAACTGGAAACACTTTTACATTCTTAATAACACTATTCTTCAGTGATGACATATCAGCTTCACATATCTGTCAAAATGGTATAAATTTAAATACACTAAGAAATACCTCCTTGATCTCTGCAAAGATTGTATTCAAATTTCAGTTACCACATACTCTTGTGCAGAATTTTAACATTATAATTGCTTATTTCTTTGATGTTTTAATACTTCCAATGTGTAGTTTGTGGAACTCGAAAATTTTTACACTTTAAAAAACAATATTCTTCGCAGTGACATTTGATGAGTTCCACATATCTAATGTCAAACAGCAGCAGTTTAAATACATTAAGAACTACCATCTTGATCTCTGTAATGCCTGTATTCAGGTTTCAGTTCCCACATACTCTTGTGTGGATTTTTAGCATTATAATTGCAGATTTCTTTTAAAATCTCCTTTAAATACGGCTGAAATAAAAAGACTTTACATTACTAAAATTTAACATTTTATCTAAAACAGATCATAGGTTAAAAGAATCACAGCAACCACAATATGTCTGGAATATTTAACAGATTAAACATTATAATCTTTTTATGATTTTAAAAGTATTATTTATAGTCACACATTACTATAAGTTTTCATGCTTCATTTCTAAGAAATATAAATATTTACTAATTTGCAATTTTACTAATAGCTTTTGCTGCAGAATGGCCAAAAAGGCCAGGTCACAGAGCTGAAAGTAAACCCACAGGACAACCATTATAGGTAACGAGTACTTACATGCTGTTAATAATCACATAGTATCTGACAGACAACAGTTTATATTATCCTATTATTGCATCCTTTTTCAATAACAGAAGGGTGTTGGAATTTCATTCCTAGCAAATTGGAGCATTAACTTGAAAACCTCAGATTAAGAGTGTGGAATATTTGATGTGTGTTTTTTTTTATAAAACAGCAAACATTTAGAGCAGAAGTTCTCCATATGTTGTATCTAAAATACTTTTCTTATTCTTCAAGTTTTCATCTTATATGAAGGACATTCAAAAAGTTCTTGACACGTCTATAGATTTGCACTCCTTCCTCTGAAGCCAATGAACTACGACTTGTTTGAAACTTGTCTAAACTTGTCAAAAACAAAGGCCATATCCCCACTTCTCTCTTTGCTGGCACACATAAAATTCAGTCTGCAAAATCTATGGGCTGTTGTTATGGCACCTACTAAAAATGGGGTAGGATTTTGCATTTTCGTAAGGATGTAGTTTAGATAAATTTTCATAAGAATGTAGATGTAGACGATGCAAAAAAAAAATCATGCAGATTTATCACAAACATATGAGAATCATCGTATTTACATGACACTGTTACAGGATGGATGCACAAATTCAGAAAAGGCCAGCAGAGCTTCAGAGACCTCCCTCATACAGGTAGACAGAAGTGAGCCATTAATGAGAACCATCGCTATTGTTTGTGAACTCATTAAGGAAAATCCATACATGATTTTTCAGGTAATAAGTTTATATGTCATTATATTGATTGCTAATGTAAAGACAATTATTCATCGACATTTAAAGTTCTGAAAGATCTGTGCTAAATAGGTACCCCACATACTGACAGAACAATAAATATACACAGTTGTATCAGAATATGACCACCTACCTAATAATGGGAATAACCACCCTTGGCCCGAATGACAGCAGCAAGACGGCATGGATGCAATGAGGCCCTGGAAGGTTGCCAGAGGCATATGTGCCCATTCAGACTCCAGCAGAGCATGGAGGTTCCAGAGATGACATGGTTGTGGATCCGCACACCAAACCTGTCGATAAAAAATGGTCCCACAAGTGCTCTATGGGATTGAGGTCA
This sequence comes from Ryuthela nishihirai, assembly GCA_038380435.1. NCBI lineage: Eukaryota > Metazoa > Arthropoda > Arachnida > Araneae > Heptathelidae > Ryuthela > Ryuthela nishihirai. Next base: position 30,400,750 of record JAWZYU010000026.1, read on the forward strand.
GGTGATTTCGCCAGCCAAGGGAGAACGGAGACATCGCTGTCGTGTTCCTGGAACCAGTCATGCACCACCTTAGTGACATGGCAAGGCACATTGTCCTGTTGTTGGTAGACACCATCACCACCAGGGTAAACGTTCAACATGAAGGGATGCATGTGGTCAGCGAGGAGAGACAGGTAGCCATTGGCATTCAGAGACCCAGCCAGTGCTACCAGCAGTCCCAGGTCATACCAGGAAAGCATCCCCCAGACATGCACACTGCCACCACTGGCCTGTACTTGATCAACAAGCATGTCCAGGTGTTGGTTCTTGTGTGTCTGACGCAGTATCCACCACCGCCTGTCACTTCTGTGGAGTAGAAACCTCGATTCGTCGGAGAAGGCAATCCACTCTTCCACTGTCCAATGATGGTAGTCCATTGCGAACTGCAGGTGTTGTTGCCGATGGACCTTGGTTAACATCGGCGCCTTTATGCAGCGTCGACTCCAGAGACCCATGCATAACAGGGTATGCTCTACTGTTATCGGGGACACATACCTGGGTGACCCAGCATTCATTTGAGTTGTCAATTGGCTGCACTGTTGCGCATTGATTGCCTTTTACCAGTCGACAGAAGCGACGTTCTCTGGGGTCGATGGCCTTTGGGGCTCCACAATTATGACGTCTGGAGTACTCGGTGTGCCAAAGGTCTATTGTTGGTACACCCCTACTACAGCACCTCACAAACAGCCCACGAAATCCACTTTTCCCAGATGCTTTCATCCTTGGCACAGTAGCCGATGATCATTCCTTTTTAAACGTCTGTCAAATCAATACCACTGCTCGTGCTCATGTGTGCACTGTGGCTCATCTGTCCTGGCCGGCAGCTTGTATCTCCGTGTGGTCGACCTTGTCATGTACACTTTGTGACGCGCCTGGGAGGGTACACTGTGATTCCATGGGTGGTCATATTATTCTGATATGACTGTGCATATACATATATATAAATTAAAAAATTAAAAAAAAAACCTATCTTCCTGTACAGACCCTAAAAAGCAGAAAATAAACCAAAGCATATTAATGGTGCAATCACTTCAAAGGAAGATAGGGCAATGATTTACCTACTTAACAATATGGCCGACACCCTCTCTTCCACTGAAGTGGATGAATATGCACTCAGCAACTGATTGCACCATCAATATGCTTTAGGTTTATTTTCTGCTTTTTAAAACCCTATGAATGTTAAGTTTTTTTAATTTATTTATTTTTTTTGTCACTAAAAACACCTACCTTCAAAAACTTTTATTTGATATATGACTCATAAACATTGAGCACATTGCCTTTTGAGCCCCTTTCAGAGTCATGTTTGAGGTAGCCCATGACATTGGAGATGCCACAAGCTTTAATTTGAGAAACGACTTGTTTAAGTCAAACCCCACAAAAATCGGCCCACACTTTTATCAAGGAGGGAATAGTGGTGGTAAAATTCAAAATAGTTTACGACTGTCATTATATGAGCTTTCACTTGACACCTAACTCATAACTTCAGGCCCTCGTGTTCAGAAGGTATAGTAGAACGACTTTCACATTTCCCATCCCCCCCATTTTTTCCCATTTTTTAGGGGTAAGAATGCATGGGGGGATCAATTTTTTTATAGCTTATGACACTTCCTGCATCACAAACTTCATTTGACGCTTGTTACTTTCTGCACTCGCATTCAAGAGATATAGGGGAACAATCATTTTCGCATCCCCCCTTTAGGTGGTAAGAAAGCATGGAGGATCAATTTTTCCTAGCCTCCAACATTCCCCATGTCAGAAGCTTTCATTTGATAATAGCTTATTACTTTCAGCATTCGCATTCTGAAGATACAGAGGAACAATAATTTTAATTCTTTTAGAGGGGATGAAAGCAGGATGTCAATTTTTTATAGCCTATGATATATATTTGACATGGGCTATAAACATGACAAAGACATTATCATGACAATTAAATCAGAGCACAAGTTTCCCCATCGCATTTGAAAGATATGGTGGAACAATCGTTTCATCAAATTCACAAATTGGCCAACCTACAAATGTCAAAGACAAAACAGGAAGATAAGTAAAAATAATAAAACTGCAACTTAATGTTGGGAATCTCGAACTCTATCCCACTAAAATTTTCTTTTGCAAATATTTGTTTACTGAGGGGTTGGGTGGTATATATATATAGTGTTGTCAACCTCTTTAAGAAAAAACTCCATAGATTTGGTCATAAAATTTCCTAATTTTAGCAGTTTTTCAATAGAATCCAATATATTTACACACACCACTGATATTAAATTTTCTCATTTTTAATTAAAAGTTTTAAAAATATTAACTATGCATTTAATTACATATTAATTCTATTCAGTTCATTTAAAAAAATTGTAATAAAAGTGCTTAAAAATTTCTAAGAGTTTCATTTACATTAAAGGAATGCACACATACACTTCATTAAGCACATAACATGACACAACCACCAGTAAGATTTCTGGAATGAACATTACAATGATCTTCAATTATATCAGGTAGTGCCAAAAAATTTATTTTTGAATAACAGTAAAAATGAATGGCTCTACAGATTTGAATGAAACTCATATATATATTGCATAGAACATACCATAGTATGTGTACAAAAAAGATTTATTCAATACAGGTGATTGGTGTACACACAAAAAATTTAAAATTTGATATTTTTACTATTTAAATTGACATTATCAGACGATACTAAAATTGCCAAGATATACAATTATGAGATTGTGAGACATATTGTGATTTGTTCAGTTAATATTTGTCACGTCATAAAAAAAATCTGCAGACTCTTTCATTTTTACCTATCTTATGGCAAAAGAGTTGTTCCACTATATCTTATTGCGTCAAATTTTCAAATTATTTGTCTAAAAGTTATTGGAAAGGTATAGTTATTTCACTATACCTTTCCAGCTTGGTGGTCGGTCAATCATAACAAGTTATGCCAAATGAAAACTTGTGATATGGTAGTTTCATAAGCTAAAAAAATTGACTTTTGTTTAGCTTATGACACTGATTCAGCACTTTACTAATTTTACTTTCCCCCTCTTCCCTAAAAGGGGGAATTCTGTAAATATTCTGTAAATCGGGTTGGGTTGTTTTACTTCTGAGCAGCACTTTGTTGCACACAATGGGCTAAATGGCCAGGTCATGAACAATAAAGGCTCAGAGAAGGTTGGGGGGAGAGGACCCACTGGATATTTGTTGGGAGACAGATGGTAGCCTCCTGTTAAGGCAATTCATCATGTTCATTAATGTTTACAGGCTATGGTTCTCCTGCACATGGGGCAACAGTCTAACATCCCATCTGATGGATGGCAGCCTTTACAAGCCCATCGATGTCCCCTACTAACCAAGGGCAGGGTGCTTTGCGCAGATAAATATCAAAGCTGGTCCAGACAAGACTTGAACTTCGGAACTGCAGATTATGAGCCTGGCGTGCTACCAACTGAGACATCATCCCTGCCCCCAAATAATTCTTCTATTATAACTTTCAAATGTAACAGTTGAGTGTATTGTGTGTCAAATGGAAGCTTGTGATATAAGGAATTTCACGGGTTACCTGAAATTATGGAACTATTTTATTCTCCCTCAAAATGAAGGACAGAAATTCAACGGGGACTGATCTATCATGTGATATATTAAATAAAGAGGTGTTACAAGTTTATTGATTTTTTTTTTGTTTATTTTTATATATTTTTTTATTGATGAATGAAAAGGACTCCATACAGTATTTGAATTTCGAATTTTGCTTATCACCTACAGTACTTGAGAGAATTGCATTTCTTGTTTCATTTGAACTTAGTATTGAAAAAAAGAACACCAACTATTTTAAGTAACCTAAAATTTTATTCCTGGTGGTTTTCTTCTGTAAATGACAGCTGGTGCCCTTTCATAAGTGACCAACATTAATCAGCCAACACAACTGTATTCTATTTGTGCTAGTATCATTATTCTACCATAGAAAATTTCTGGTGAAACCACTCTCCACATTTATTACTGACAATTCCCAGTAGGATAAAAATGCAAATGCAAAAAGTGTGCTTTGATAGAATGTTGCCTCTTAGTGATGTACATTTCAATTAAGTCACAAAATAAATGCAAATATTTTAGTGACTTCTTATCATCAAAACAAGCTTTGGATTTCATCTAAAGGAATTTAAAGTAACTTCCATAGTCTCATTCAAGATTTCCTCAAATGTACCATTTTCATCAACTTGATCTTTTTGTAGACCAACAAGAATGCTCACTTTTATTTTGGCATCAATGATTCCAGCAAATTTTTGTTTCAGTACTGAATCCACTTCTATCTTTAATCATTGCTTTAGTAAAAATTTTAATCATTCCTAGTTTGATGTGTAGAGGTGACAAGGGATTCGGCAATGAAGAATGCATATCTTTTCACAAGAATTAAAGATTGATCATTAACAGCATTGACATTTTTGGTTTGTTCCATTCACAAAGAAAACAGCAATATTTTGAGTATCTATACAAGCTGAGAAGCAAACCAATGAATCTGAGATCTCTACAGAGAGTGAGTTGTATACATTTTTCATTTTATTCTGAGTAAAGAATATAGTGATAAACTTTTATTTTTAAGCATAAAAGTTTTGTTTCCACTAAAAGTAATAGTATCTGTACATATTTTCCTAACCATGCACATTGTTATATGACGAATGTCAGTCAGTATTATTCCAGGCTACTTGTTTTAACAGCCTATTATCACTAACAAACAAACGTTCGTTCCGTAATAAAAAAAAAAACTTGCAAAAATCAATAATTTCATCGGAGACAGCTACTCAAACAAGTGCATACCACTAAACAATGAATTGTCATTCTGCAATTTAAGAAAGCTCCAGTACAAAATTATTCAGAGATAACCATTTTAACTTTAACATACTGCTAAACAACAAACAACCACTCTGACTTTTTTACTGACCAAAAACCTAAAAAAGAAAATTGTAAACAATTCACCATTGATTCGTAGTAATAAAAAAGACCCAGAACTAAATAATCCAATCAAAGACAACAAGCCTGAAACACATGAATTATTTTAAATAATGAACTGCTGATCCACAGTACAAAAAAAGTCTCCAGAACTAAATAATCCCATCAGAGAAAACAAGACTAAAAAACATGATCCTAAACAATGTTAGTTAAATCTACGTTTATTAGCAAAGTTTAAGTTCTGAAAATAAACTCCTTTTATTTGCTTTAGAAGGTTAGACCTGAAAAAAATAATCAAGAACCAGAGGCTGCACAAAACATACTAACAGAGAATCAAATAAATCATTCAATATGATGAAAAGCTATCATCTAATATATAAAGAAGAAAGTTTGTGTGTCTGTCCACTTATGCACTCAGCCCCCAGAAGAGATAGAGACACCAAACTTTGCATGAACGTTCCGTTCCCTTCACCCAGGGGAAGAATATAGGCTATGTGCGAACTCACTGGGGTCAACCAAAATTGGGATGGGTGAGTTTAAATTCCTCAAAATTCCCATAAATTTAACATTAACGGTTTAAAGTTATTCAAAATAACTGTTGCCACTAATAATTTTGAAGAAAGGAATACATCAAACTACAATATCTGATTATCTGTGATTAAACATTAACATTTGGAAAGTTATTCAAAATAACTGTTGCCATCATTAAATTTGAAATAATTAATGCATCAAACCAATTTCTTTCTGATTTCGCATGATAAACTCATTATTCAGTTTTCTGGATCAAGAGCATGAGTCATGATAAGTCAAGATATTTTATACCAAATGAAAGCTTATTATGTGGGTAATACTATCTACTCTATACTTTAAAAAGATTCTGACCCGAGCAAACACTGGATAAATATGCTATACCATATAAATTCACTTACACGTTTTTTTTAATCCTACTAAAAGCAAAAGTTTGGGCTTTTAACCTTACCTTACCTTACACACTTTAAGAAGTTTAGCACTTGTGGCACTGTCGAGTGAGCTGAGTGCCGTAAACTGCAGGGTTACTACAAAAACAGACATGCACAAAACCATTTCAAGTTACAATGTCGAACATGGTCCACTGATAGGGAAGTTCTCTAATCTGTATAATTACCTTCACTCTGAAGCTTCTGATTCTAAGTAATCCAATTAGCGTTCAGTTGGCCAGAGCTGGAAGAGTTGGGTATAGGTTCAATAAACGCACATTTTAGACACACGCCGACTTTCAACTCTGTAAAAGAATTTAGGTGTGGACTTTGCCATATGTTCTGTCCGGAAATGATCATCTGCAGTCCTATATATTTTCTCTGCTTGGTATGCAGGTGTGACAACAAGCAAGCACAGATTAAGAAGTGGAGATACAGTTGCATCTTTAGTATAGTAAAAGTTGGTTGGTTGGTTGGCTAGCTGTTTAGGATTTTATGGTGTATTAGCATCTAGGGCTATAATGTGCCAAACAAATGTCCATAAAAAAATGATAAAAGTCATAGAACCCTTAACCAAATTTAAAAATAAACTACAAATGTAAAACAATAAAATCGAATGCATTGGACAACAATGAACAAAGGTAAAAATATGTTATAAAATAAAAGTAACCTAGGTGTAAGCAACCTGGGTTAAACATATAGAATAATAAACAAGGCAGTAAAACTATAGGGGAGTAAAATATTCAGTATATCGTAAAAATTTAAATATAGAGCTAAAACAACAATGATCAGATAACAGATGTCCGAGTGTAAGGAGCTCAGATGTAAAATCATGATGGTTAAAAAACATATGTCATACAGAAGTAAAACATGGACAAGAAATTAGAATATGTTTGATAGTTAAAATGGTGTTACAAAACTCGCACTTAGGTTCGTCATCCACTCTTAAGAAAAAACAAATGAGTAATAAACGAATCACCTAAGTGGAGCTGAGCAAGTACAACTTCCTCCTTGCAATTCCTGCAGTAACAAGATTGCCATGGTTTGATGATAGGCTTGATCTCAAAGAGCTTGTTGGTAAGCTGTTCTAACCAAGATTTTTGCCCCTGTGCCCGGAGCTCGATGGAAAAACGCTGCCGGAAGTCCAAGAATGAAACCGACAGCGGAGAGTCAGATAGGGGCATGGCTGACCTGGCAGCAACATCTGCCAAGTCGGTGTCCCTAATCCCGATGTGACCGGGTACCCAACAGAAGAGAATCGAGGTGATGGCTGCCAGACGATGAAGCTGCTGGCAGATCTTAGAATTGGGTGAGGCCGATGCTTCACCGAGATCAAAGGCTGTAGCGAACTAAGCGAGTTGGTGTAAAGCACACACCGACGATGATGATTAGCCACCACATGATCCAAGGCAAGACTGATAGCATGCAACTCTACAGTGAAGATGGAACACTGCAGTGAGATCTTGTCTGCAATGATTACATCACAGTAGACCATGGTGTATCCTACTGATGCGCTGGACTTTGAGCCATCTGTGAAGACAGGCAAGAAGTCTGGGTACTCAGCACAATGGCTGGCAAAGGGTTGCCGATACACACAATCAGGTGTAAAGGCCTACCTCATCCTGCACAGGGAAAAATCACAGGAAGGGGAAACAGCGAGCCATGGTGGAAGTCGCTCGGCTGTTGACTGTGTGATGCTATCGAGACTGGTGTTGATGTGTCTGAGGTAGCCTCGGACTCGCAAACCAAAAGGATGAATGGCAGTCAGCCAATTAGCGTAAAGCATTTCCCACTTTGGATTGAAAACGTAGTCCCAAGTGGGATGGCCAAGCAGGGATCGCAATTTAGATGCATATTGTAGGGACAACTGCTGATGGTGAAGAGATAAAGATGGTTTGTCGGTCTCAACCTAAAGACTCTGGACCAGTGAGGTGTGGAAGGCTCTCGTGCAAACATGGAGGGCCTGATGATGGAGGGGGTCCAGCACCTTCACCACTGAATTCCAGGTGGAGTCGTACACTTGGGAACCATAGTCCATTTTCGAGTGGACAAGTGTACAGTACAGGCGGAGCAGAGAACATCGATCACCTCCCCATGAGAGAGAGGAGAGGACCTTGACAATGTTCATTGCTCGCATGCATTTGGACCTGAGATGACGTACACAGTCGTATCAGAATAATATGACCACCTACGATACATATACTATGGTAGATGGTCATATTATTCTGATACGACTGCGCATGTGTGGTAAAAAGGTAATTTCCGATCGAAGATGAGACCGAGAAACTCGGTCTCCGCCACAACTGGAATGATCCCCTCCAAGACTGAGAAACTCGGTCTCCACCACAACTGGAATGATATTACCTCCAAGCCGTAGCTTGGGATCCAGATAAAGATTACACTTGTGGCAAAAGTGCATACAAGCGGTCTTCTGTGAGGAGAACTGAAATCCGTTTACCGTCGCCCAAACCGAAAGATTGTTCAGGGCAATTTGCAGCTGTCTTTCAATGACCCTCATGCTGGATGAAGAGCAAAAGATGCTAAAGTCATCAACATAGAGGGAACTGACTACTGATGGAGGAAGTTCTCTAGTAATAGAATTAATCTTGACAGCAAAAAGCATAACACTCAGAATGCAGCCTTGTGGCACCCTGTTCTTGAGGGTATGGCGGCGACAGAGTGTTGTTGACAGGAACACAAAAAGAACGTGCCGATAAGAAGTTGGAGATGAAGATCAACATGTGACCTTTCAAGCTGAAGCTATGGAGGTCATGAAGAATGCCGAATCTCCAAGCCATGTCATATGCTTTTTTGATGCTGAAGAAAATTGACACCAGTCTATGTAAAAATGAATTTCTGATAGCCAGTTCGAGGCATATCAGATGGTCAAGAGTTGACTGTTGTGGACGGTTGTGGTGTTCTAAACACCAGATATGTCTGGCATTTACCATTCTCTCCAACACCTTGCACATGCAGCTCATCAATGCAATGGGACGATAATTAGAAGGAATCTTGGAATCCTTTCCTGGCTTCGGGAAGGCCAAGACAATGGCCTCCAGTCAGGAGTCCGGAAACTGTTCCTCGAGAAAAATGTGATTGAAAAGGTGGAGCAGTCTATCCTTACTCGATGGTGAGAGATGTTGGAACATGGCATAATGGACATTGGCAAGACAGCAGATGCATGAGAGGTGTGCAGAGCAAGGCAAAGCTTCTCCGCTGTGAATGGCCTGTTGTTAGGCTGGTTGGTTGTTTGGGGTTTAATGGTGTATTGGTGACAAGGCCATAATGCGCCAAACAACTGTTATAAGGCTAAAGGCCATTCGAGTGGAAGGACAGCAGAGAGCATTCTGCCCTGCTCTTCTGGGCCAGAAACTCAAGGGAGTAAGAAGAAGAGATGGAGGAGAATGACTCCCCCAGAATGTCAGCAACTGCTTTGGGATCAGCAATTGCCTGTCCATTATGCTCCAGGATTGATAATGAGTGGGACTGTGAAGTTCCCACCCATCTTCCTGACTTTATCCCACATGACCTTAGAACTGGTCGTGCGGGTGATAGAAAATGTATATTTGATTCAAGATTCCTTCTGACTCTGGCACTGGATGAAACGAACTTTCACCCTGGAACATTTGAACATTTCAAGGTTGGGGGACATCGGATATCTAAGAAACACCCCCCAAGCCTTGTTCTGAGCCTTATGAGCTGCAGTGCAATCTGGATTCCACCACGGTTTGGAAAAACGAGGAAACTGTGTCGAAGTTTGAGGAACTGTTGATGCAGCTGCACCTACGGTACAGTCCGTTATCTCCTCTACTGCAACATTGATGGGCTCCTGACTGACAGAGTGGTCATCGAGCTCAGAAAGCAGCTCGAAATCACTCCAGTCAGCCTGATCAAGCCTCCACTGTGAGAGCATGAAGGGCTGCAAGGCCCCCACAGGAGATGGTGCACGCCGTGGGGAGGTGATCACTTCCATAAGGATTGTCCTCAACCTCTCATGTAAAGAGTGGAAGGATCGAGGAGGAGCAGATGGTGAGGTTAGTAGCAGTGAATGTGCGGGTTGGGGAGTGAAAGTAAGTATTGACACCGGTGTTCAATAGGGAGAGAGAAGGATCCAAGAGCCACTGTTCCAGGACCCCACTCCTCCCGTTGGTGTCAGCACTAACCCAAAGTGGACTGTGTCCATTGAAGTCCCCCATTATGAGGAAGGGTGACAGCAGCTGCGAGATGAGATCATCAAGGTCTTCTTGGAAGACGATGCTCCCAGCTGGAAGATATACAGAGCAGGCAGTCAGCAAGAACCCCATGAACAGGCGGATGGCTACCACCTCTAAGATGATGGTGAGGGGTACAACCTGGAATGGAGAATGATTGCTCATGAGGATGGACACCCCCACAAGCTGGACCATCTCCATCCTAGTCTCGGTGAACTAGTGAAAAGTTTCAGATTATGGGATCTGTGACTGGCTGCAAGTATGTTTCCTGCAGGCACATACAGATGAGCTGGTGTGCCTGAAGAAGGGCCTTGATGTTGTCAATATTCCTCTGGAATCCACAACAATTCCATTGTAGGAGTGTGGCCATCTCAGGACTTAGAAGAGTGGGCAGACGACGAATTCCTATTGTTTGAAAAACGAAAACCTTTGTTGACAAAAAATAACACCAAGTACCTGATCACCCGTGGAGTGGATGATCAGGAATCTCGGGAACGAAGACGCAGACAAAGAAGACGATGGCAGAGATAAGAGAGACAAGGAAGTTGGGGGCTCATGTTGAGCCCTCTTGTTGGCACTGATTGCATCAATTTCTTCATCAACTCTCATATTTGTTTTTGTGTGGTTCAGCGCCTGCTGTCACCACTCTCCATGGAGACCAATAAGGGGATGCCCAGTTGGGTGCCAGGGCTATGCAAGCACTATACCCACACAGACAGTGAGCCATGCCCTCACAAATAAATAAAAGAAAAATGAAAAGAGAAATGTGCAGAAATAAAACTTTCTACACAAAGGGATCTAAGTGGAAAATAACAAAATTGTGAATGACTAAACTGGCCTCGCAAAGAAATTATAACTACGAAAGGAAAATAATTTGTGAGGAAACTCTTAAACCTGTACCCGGACATGGGTAAGGTTACTCACCACTCCGCATTGCTGACCCTAGCAGGACCTGCCCACCAGCTGATTGCTTCTGGGAAAGCCACCCCAGGAGCTCCCATTTACCAGAAGCAGAGGCCCCGGAATCCTCTGCCCAGCCCCACAATGATAGGCTCCCCAATGGCAAGGCAGCCAAAGGGGACCCCACCAGTCAGGAGTTGAGGAGAGAAGACAGGGACTCCCAAGCAACTACCAGGATCCTCCTTTCCCAGGACAGGGCCTCTGTGCACGGCAAACACGCGGGTGAGCATTCAGGACCCTGTGAAGGTACCCGAGCCAGCGGAACCTTCACAGGGTGGTCCCGTCACCATGGACAGGAGCTCGCACTGAGGGGTAGTAAAAGAGATAAATCAGAAACAATACTTCTCTTTTATTAACATTCTCCTATTAGGAAAAGTGCAAAAATACTGTACAATTTGGGAGCAGATTTTTGTAAGTGAAAAACTGAAAACCCCACTAAAAATCGGTTTTTCAAAGACAAAATCGGATTTTCGGATTTTAAACCAAAAATTGGAGTACTTGGCAGCTTTGTGCATGTTAGGCTGTACAGATTGGATGTTTATACTGAGTTCAGAAAGTACCAAAAAGGCTTTTGCATTTTCTTTTGCTGATGAAATATGGTTTTTGAAGGATAAAACCATTGGATATTATCAAGTTGAACAGGAAAATCAAGAGCATTTTGTATAATATTTCATTGACTCATTTGACTGAGAAAATGTCAACTGATTCAGATTAGTTGTAACATTTCTTGGATTCAGGAGGGGGGATATCTATTCCACTACATCTAGAATTATTTATATTGCTTCTCAAATATGTACCACAATTAGAAAAAAAATATTTATTTGAAATTTGACAGCAAATTAAATCATTAGACACATGTGATTTAAAATGGTAGCTACTTTAGGAAGACATCTGATTAGGACACTATAACAAAAAAAGTAAGTTTTAAATGGTGACATTTTAATACTATTTTTAATTAAATTGAAAATTAAATTAAAAAAATACTAGCATTCAGAATTTGTAATTTTTAAGTCAAGTTGTTGCCATTTCCATAAAGTTCAACTTTTCCACAGTAGTTAGTATATAATGCAAATTGCTCTGGAAGGATTCAAACTCAAATTTCACACATTAAAATAAACTATATTTGCTTTTGGTTGCTAGCTTTGTAGATTTCAAAAAGGCTTTTGACTCTGTTGATCGTCATAATTTGTGGTTGATTGTGAGATCATATTGTATACCAGACAAGTTAGTTAACATAATGAAAGCCCTCTATAATAACACTAAATAGTGTGTGAGAGTTGGTAAGGTTTGTAGCAATTGGTTTAGCATTAATTCTGGTGTTCAACAAGGGTGCATTTTGTCTCCTTTTCTCTTTAGTTTGGTTATTGATTATGTTATGCGAAGTTCACTGCAAGGGAAAGATTTTGGCCTTAAATGGTCTGGAGATACGAAAATTTCTGATTTAGATTATACTGATGATTTAGCCCTTTTGGCAAATGATGTTGATGAGATGAACTCTTTCATTCGAGCTGTTGATGAAACTGGTAGTAGAGTAGGTTTGGTGATAAACAGAGAGAAAACTAAAGTGATGAAAATTGGTCAGGCAGGCTGTGATTCTGTTAATTTCAATGGTTGTAGTCTTGAGCAGGTGTTACAGTTTAATTATTTTGGGAGCTATGTAACAGATACTGTTGATGTGCAGCAGATTAACAGACGAATAGGGATTGTTGCTGGGACTTTTAAGAATCTATGGAGAGTGTGAAGAAATAGGCATATACACCTAAAAACTAAAATTAGACTGTATAATAGTTTGGTTCTTTCTATGGTTAGTTATGGTAATGAACCTTGGACACTTTGTAAACAAGATAACAGGAAACTAGATGCTTATGCAGAATCTTGAGCATTAGGTGGTTCAAATTTGTAACTAATGATCAAGTTAGGCAAAGGAGTTTGCAACCTCCTTTAAGCAGCATATTGTGCAGAGAGAGACTCCGCTGGTTTGGCCATGTTGCCCGTATGGATTTGGCCGTATAGATTGGCGAATAGGGTTATGAACAGTGTGCCTAAAGGCCTCAGAAAGAGGGGGAGACCTAGGATGCATTGGGTAGACAATGTTAAAAAGGGCCTTGTTAGAATTGGTGTGCAGTGGCCAGATGCAGCAGATGTAGCTCAGGACAGACTTGCTTGGAGAACTAAATTGCACGGTCTGGTTGGATCTCTGTAGCCTATGGCTGCTTGATGATGATGATGATGATAATGATGACGCTTTCAAGGAATAATATTTTCAATTCAAGGAATAAAATTTAAAATATTTTCATTTAATTTTTTCACAGCTTTTTATCATTTTTCAGTTATTTATTTTTTGCATTTATTTCAATAATATTGTTTTAAAGCAAAATAAATTTTTGTAACACTGCTAACTACGTTTTAGATTTTGTCGAACGGAACAAAATTGGCATTGTACATTGTTTGCATAAATGACCAAGTAATTTGGCAAAAATTAAAGATTTAAGAATGATAGAAATATTATGAGCTATATAATATATAAATAGTAAAATAAATAAAAAATAATTAATAAATACCTCCTCAAGTAGCTGCTTGCCACAGAGGTCTGACAGGAGCCTGTCAGTTTATATGCCATAGTAGGTCTGTGAGGATCAGTAGCCAAGCGTGCTAACCACTCAGCCACGGACATACTTTAAAAATATGGCAACTTTTTTTTAACTTTTTACTCAATTTAAAATGTTAAAAATACATTAAAACCTTGCATTTTCTTAAAAAATAAAATTTTACCTACCTATCTTTTTTTACATTTTTGTCATTTTTTTTAACTTCAATTAATTGTTTTTTTGGTATATAACATTACCCATTTCTGTTCATTGGTTATTTTTTACATATCTTTCTACTGCTTTTTGTTTTGACATTTGTCGATTTGTCTGTTTGTGAATTTGACAAAATATTGTTCCATCGTATCTTTCAAACATGATGGAGAAACTTAATGATTTATATGTTAAATGAAAGTTTGTGGTGTAGGGAGTGGCATAGGCTTTAAAAAAAAAAAATCCCCCATGTCTTTTTCCCCCCACTAAAAGGGGGAAATATGAAAAATATTCTTCCACTACATATCCAGAATACGACTGCTGAAAGTAACAAGTGATATGTCAAATGAACGAGGGGGATATATGTCAAATGAATGCTTCTGACATGGGGAATGTCACAGGCTATGAAAAATTGACCCCTCATGATTTCTTCCCTCTAAAAAAAAAGAAAGGGTGGGATATGAAAATGATTGTTCCTATACATTCCTTGAAAGTGAATGCGAAAAGCAACAAGCTATGTCAAATGAAAGCTTTTACCACAGGGAGTGTCATTAGGCTATAAAAAAAATTGACCCCCTGACCCCCTCATGCTTTCTCCCCCCCAAAAAAAATGGTAAATGTGAAAGTCATTCTACTATATCTTCCAAATGCGAGGGCCTACAGTTAAGAGTTAGGTGTCAAATGAAAGCTCATAATGACTGTCACAAACTATCCCCCCCCCCCACTATTCCTCTGATAAAGGAGGGGGGGGGGCAGATTTTTGCAGGGTTCGACTTTAATGAGTCATATCTCAAATAAAGCTTGAGGCATCTCCAATATCACGGGCTACTTCAAACATGACTACAAAAGGGAGGAAAAATGTGGTTGATGTTTATGGGTCAAATATCAAATGAAAGATTTTGAAGGTAGGTGTTTTTAATGACAAAAAAATTAATTAAAATTTTTAAAAAATACCTATTTTCCTATATGACCATAAAAAGTAGAAAATAAACCTAAAGCATATCGATGGTGAAATCAGTCACTGGGTTTATTTCACTTCGAAGAAAGATAGGACACCGATTTACCTACCCAGCAAGATTGCTGGTGACCTATCTTCCTTTGAAGTGAATACACTCTCAGCAACTGATTGCATCATCGATATGCTTTAAGTTTATTTCTACCTTTTAGGACCATATAGGAAGATAGGTATTTTAAATTTTTTTAACTTATTTATAGTTTTTTAAATTCCAATGTTGACTGGCTTATTTGACTGGTTACAACTGATGAAAAGCCTGGACTTTTCTCAAATTATAGTACCATAAAAAATTAAAAAAAAAGAATAATTCTTTTCATTTAAGAAAAAAAAATTGATTTTCGTCTTATTCATAAACAAATAGCATTTCTATTCATTTGCATTATAATAATTTTTGTCTTTTTTTTTAATTTCTATTGCATTGCCAGATGCATTTTTTTACTACATAACTCTATCACTAATTATTTGGCAAAAAAAGTTTTGAAGTTCACTTTTTTTTTTGACTGAACACAATTAAAAAAAACCCTGGCCACAGGGTGCAATTCAATTTTTCAGGCGTATCCTGGGTAAGGGTTAATGATTGTGCTTGAGAATGAGAGCCATTAATACATGATCTATGTCATAATGAAAATAAAGATCACCAATAAAAAAAAAATATTTTTGTGATTGAAAAAAATTGAAGTGCAAGTTTCACCCTTGTATAGGAATCTGAGAAAGATCACAATTCTAGTGCAACAATCACCTTATCAGTTAAAACCCATATTGGGCAAATCCTCCTTTAAACATGTTTCCACTTTATCATTATGGTCAGATTTTTGGAAAACCCACCCATAAACCTTTTAAAAAAAGAGAAAAAGATGCATTCATTTTCATAATCTGAAAGCGAGAACTTATAGTAATATTAATTCACTAATGAAATATAAAAAAAGTTAACATCCATTGTTAAGTATTATGAATTCAATATTATATTCTCATCAGAATGTAGAATTATAATTTTCTTTAGTAATGACTGCATAATCTTAAGCTTAAAATTCAGTTTAAATTACAATTAATTAAAATATCTGTCAAGAAATATATTTATTAATTGCACTTACTATCGGTTGTCTTGTTATTTTTTCTAAATCTTTTATGTTATAATACTGATGCTTTTCAAAAGCATTAAACAGCATGTCCATAACTTTATCTTTATCCTCTCTTGACTTTTTGCCTTCAGCTTTCTTTTTCTGTTCAAACTCAATCTAAAGGGAGGGGGGGGGGGGAAGGAAAGAACATGGGTAAAAAAATATGCTATTTTAGTTACATTAATTTAACATATGGTACAAAGTTGATCATTCTTACATCATATTAAACCCATGAATAACTTGATTCACAAATGCTGTTTAGTATAGTCAATAATACAACAATTAAATAATTAGAGGATAAACATTTTTTAGGCCAATGGAAAAGAGCATTCAAAGATCCAAAGCTTTAAACAAAAAATAAGACCTTTTAAGGAAAATTATATCTGGGAATAAAGTCAAATATCTCAATTACATCTCTTTAAATCTTAATTTTCAACTATAGTTGTTTATTGTTTTATATAATTATTGCAGTTGAAGCATTTTAAGAGTAGTGTTGCTCATTCTAAACATTATTTACAAAACTTACAAAAACATTACATAAGCTTCTAAAAATGCATTTAATTAATTTAGTAAACTGTTTGATGCAGTAGCAATTTTGCTTTGAATTTCCAGGTAAATACTTATGTCAGATAACAACTGCTGTGAATACTTTAAGTTTCCATCTTTCTAAAAATACTGAATTTATAATACTTAGTTGGAAATTGAAATTTAGAGATATTTGATTGATATCTTTTAAATATTAAGCTTCAACTCATGCAAACTGACTTTACTGAAGTTGATTACATGGAGCTGATTTCATATGCAAATGTATCTTACTGACATCCAACCCACGAAAAATAAATTGTGGCAACAATGCACGTGGCTCAATAAATGTGAATTGTTCTGTGAGCACAAACCATACAATGTGACACTGAGGATTGACAGGTTTTTGGAAGGGTACATCGTTGCCCTTTCCAATGCTTAGTATTCAGAGTCAGAAGTTATAAAGATGTGCAAAGGTAGAGGTGTTTATCGGCCAATTTTGTGTTTATCGGCCACCTAAATAGCAGCAACATCCTGACAAGGTATTGAAGTCACAGAGAACTTTGCAAGTACCCTTCTGCACACACGAGCTGCTCGAAAAGAACCTAGTGCTGACGGGTCTACAATCTTTATCTTCATCACATACTTCCTTTAGATGTTATAGAGCTTCGGAGTTAGATTCCTGTTGACATAACACAGAAAGATAATGCTATAGCTTTCATTGAGCATATTTTTGTTACCAATTTAAAATATTTCACCAATTAAAATAATATGTTGCTTTAGAAAAAAAATAGTGCTAGGTATAGTAGTAAAAAATGTGACGCATTTTCTTGGGAACTGGACACTCTTGTCCTCCCAATCTCTTCTTAAACCAGTCAAATATGACTAATGGAATGCTGAAGTTTATAACAGTTTGTCTGCGTTTTAAATTGCACAATTATATATATGAACCAGGGTGGATTAAGTAATTGGGAGACCCTTTATCCTTCTAAACTTAAAAATTATGAAAATTGAACTACTTCATGTAAAATCACTGATTGAGGTGATAAAAAAATAACATTAAACAGGAGGAGCCCTGTAGGTCAGAAGAAGTAATTGAATGTTTCTAGAGAGATGCGGGTTTGAGTCCTGTATGTCGGCGAAATTTTTTCCATAAAACATTTATTGATAAAAACACTAACATATAAAGAGTCAATTCTGTACTGCAGCATAAACTTTTACCTTATAAACATATTACCAGCATAAACATATTACTTTTAATCATTAAATTTTTTAGCAAATTTTCCACTTCATACTTAAATAAATCAGGTATTAATATCAAAACAATCTTGCTTAAATCTATTGCTTATGCATTTCCCTCAACAATAAGCTCTATTGCAATAGTAATTAAAATTATTAAATTAGATAAAGAATTGTTTTGGAAAGAAATTAAATTTTGTTCTTTAAAGAATTATCATTAAATAAATAATATTGGGTAAAACACTTGAATATTTCATATTTTAATGGATGATAGTTTTCAAATGTAACAAGATTATTTTTAAACATATTTTTCATTATTGAGAGTTTAAATCATTATTCCTGTTGTATCTCTAAGAAAGATTCTAGTTTATTGTATTTGATTAACCATCTGCCTGATTCTTTACCATATAACTTCGATCAGATCGCTATATACTTATCATTAGTGTAGGTTAGCTTACCTCGGAACTGTGCTGCTTTCATGTGGCAAGTTCTAAAGTTTCTTACACACGCTTGTTAACACAGGGATTCGCGAAAATCGGTAGGCATTCCCATTACATAGGCACCGATTAAACATACCAGAAATATTCCACTTTTCAATACAATTGCTAATTATTGTGCAAAAAATGTTCTGAAATAAGAACTACAAAAGAAGCTCACATTATGTTTATGGTCAGATATGGGCTTAAAACTCTGGACAATCTTTGCTATTTGTTTAACTTGTCGTTCTGGTTGACTTGCCTTCAGTATTGACTGTCTACAATAAAAAAATTCCAATTATAATAAAGAATATAAAATACAATACTTTTTAATAAAAGGTTACTTACTTGGCTTGAAAATATAAACATAATCTGAACACTTAACTATTTAAATAACGCTTTGAATTTCACTTATGGTATATTGTTGCTAGTGGTAAAATCCAACTTTTCATATAGGGGAAGCAACTGATAAAAACAGTGCTGATAATGAATAAAATTTATGTTCCAGTATATTTTGGTATCAGACTTTGAGTTCAGATAGTTTTTCTTAATTTTCGGTAATTTTTACACCACTTTTTTTTTAAAACAATTATTTTCTGTGCTTTTAAATTACAATGTTAGCTTTTATGTAACAAAAATCAAACAACCCTTACAGTGTTGGGTTCCGAAAATAAATTCACTGCGCTGGTCAGATTTATTTTAAAATGTTTCCAGAAAATAAAATAAACAACTTTAGAACCTCATCCTGAAGAAACTAATGAACGGAAATATGTCATGTTATACAGCAAAAGAAAGAGTATTTAATTGTGCTTCATAAAATGGCAAAAGTTTTGAAATTTAAAATTTTTAAGCATTTTTTTTAAAACATTGCAAAATTTTACTGTATTTTCCCACTTTATCTTCAGTAAAATTTCAAAAATGTATATTTTTTCCCATTTTTTTTCTATATTGTTCTATTATTCCAATATAAACAGTTCATAATATTTCAATTATTGCTTAAATATTTCATTTATTTAGTTTTTTCTAAATTATTCAGTCATTTATGCATATAATGCATATTCTTAGACTTTTGACAACAAACTCTAAGCCTAAGTAATCATCATCATCATCCTCAAGCAGTCATGTGCTACAGAGATCACACCAGACTGTGCAATTTAGTTCTCCAAGCATATCTATCCTGAGCTACATCTGGCCACTGCACACCAATTCTAACAAGGCCCTTTTTAACATTGTCTACCCAATGCATCCTAGGTCTCCCCCTCTTTCTGAGGCCTTTAGGCACACTGTTCATAACCCTATTCACTAATCTAAAATTATCCATATGGGCAACATGGCCAAACCAACGAAGTCTCTCTCTGCACAATATATGCTGCTTAAAGGAGGTTGTCGACTCCTTTGCCTAACCTTATCATTAGTTACAAAGTTGAACCACCTAATCCCCAAGATACTGCATAAGCATCTAGTTTCCTGTTATCTTGTTTACAAAGTGTCCAAATTTCATTACCATAACTAACTACAGAAAGAACCAAACTATTATACAGTCTAATTTTAGTTTTTAGGTGTATATGCCTATTTCTTCACACTCTCCATAGATTCTTAAAAGTCCCAGCAACAATCCCTATTCGTCTGTTAATTTCATGCTGCAGATCACCATTATCTGTTACATAGCTCCCAAAATAGTTAAACTGTGACACCTGCTCAAGACTACAACCATTCAAATTAACAGAATCACAGCCTGCCTGACTAATTTTCATCACTTTAGTTTTCTCTCTGTTTATCACCAAACCTACTCTACTACCAGTTTCATCAACAGCTCGAATGAAAGAGTTCATCTCATCAACATCATTTGCCAAAAGGGCTAAATCATCAGCATAATCTAAATCAGAAATTTTCGTATCTCCAGACCATTTAAGGCCAAAATCTTTCCCTTGCAGTGAACTTCGCATAACATAATCAATAACTAAAGAGAAAGGGAGACAAAATGCACCCTTGTTGAACACCAGAAGTAATGCTAAACCAATTGCTACAAACCTTACCCACTCTCACACACTATTTAGTGTTATTATAGAGGGCTTTCATTATGTTAACTAACTTGTCTGGTATACAATATGATCTCACAATCAACCACAAATTATGATGATCAACAGAGTCGAAAGTCTTTTTGAAATCAACAAAGCTAGTAACCAAAGGTTTCTGGAACTCCAAACATTTTTCAAGAATTTGCCTGAGTGAAAATATCTGATCTACACATCCCCTACCACTTCTGAATCCACATTGCTCATCATGCAATTGCCTGTCAACCAGATTCTTAATTCTATTAAGCACAATCATGCAAAGAACTTTTCCTGGAACAGAGAATAGGCTGATATCCCTATAGTTATCACAAGAACTGCGATCACCTTTTTTGAAAAAAGGGATAATAATAGCTCTGGTAAAATCCTTAGGAACCATACCTTTATCATAAAAGATATTCAAAATTTCAGTCATCCAAGTGGTAACCGAAACATTCCCAGCTCTAAAAATTTCCATAGTAATTTCATCTACCCATGGTGATTTATGAAGTTTAAGTTTAGAAATAGCCAAAATAACTTCAAATTGTGTTATAGGGCCAACATTAAAGCCACCAATGCATCTATCATCATTGCAAACAATGGGAGTAGAACTAACTACATTGCGTAGAACATCACTGAAATGCTCAGCCCACCTAGCCATGACATAATCCTCCCCTTCTATAATCTTACCTTGTTTATCCTTCAATCCCTGTATACCTGTCCGTTTTCTACCACACAAAAATTAACTATCTGGTGCAGCTCTCTGCTGTTGTGCTGTCTAGCTGCTTCCTTGGCTTTGTCAGCCTAACCATCAAGCCAAAGATTCTTACCAGCAGCTAACTGATCCTTTACATGTTTATTAAGTTCTCTGTAATGCTTTCTATTAGGACTAGTAGGGTATTGATTATGGACATTCCTGCAGTTCTTTCTTTCTGAAATAAGTTCAAGTGCCTTATCACTCAAATAATTCTGCCTCCTCTGCTCCTTTTTTCCTAAAAGAATACTGTTAGTGTCCAAAAAAGCCTGTTTAAAATGGTCCCATTCTTCTTCAACTTCAGTAGTAAGCAAGTCATGATTGTCATAATGACTAAGTAACCTTCACAGTAAACTTTAGCTATAACTTGGTCTTTCAGAACTTCAGAATAAAAGTATATTTTTTAACCTTAGTACAACACTTTTTAAGTTTAATTTGCAAGACACTTTTAAAAAGGTAATGGTCCAATTTCAGACTCCCCTATATGACCTGGTATTCCTAACAAAAGTAGCCCAGTTACTCTTAGTTAATATATAATCAATCATATTCTTATGCAGCCAATCAGGTGTAACCCATGTGTACTTATGCATGTTGCGGTGTTTGTAATGTGTTATTCTGAAACCACTGAGTTTACTTACCTGTAGGAGACGTTGACCATTGCCATTGCAGCTACCAATACCAAAAGGGCCTATCACTCCTTCCCAAAGGGCAGAGTCAGTACTAACTTTGGCATTGAAGTCACCTAGAACAAGGGTAATATCTTCTTTCTTGAAAGAATTCAAAATATCCTGAAGTTGTCCGTAAAACCTATCCTTCTCCTCCTCATCGGCATCCTTGGTGGGGGCATAACAGCAGATAACATTCAAGTCTTTAACGCTTGTCTGAAACTTTGCTGTAAGAAACCTTTCATTAATGCACTCGTATCCTAGAAGAGCATCACTAGCGTGTCTGCTAAGAAGCAGACCCACGCCTTGGTGATGTTTATTGTCTTCCCTCCCTGAAAAAAAAAATTGAAGATTATTTTTAAGAATCTGACCTTTATCTGTCCATCTGGTCTCTTGCAAGCCGAGAATATCTAAATTATAATTGTGGAATTCTTGTGTGAGGACATCAAGAGAAAAAGCTCTGTGCAGAGTCCTTACATTCCAACTACCTATGGAGAGAAAATGGTTAGTGGGATGTTTAAAGAAACTATGTTTATTGAGAGAGGGAATGCCGATAATATCAAACAGCGCCCTAATCGCAGACATTGGGCAAAGACCCGTTCCCTCACCACTAAAGGCTGAAGCCATCTACACTGGAAGACTTTCTCCAATGTAGAATTTGATGATGCCAGTAGAAGCAAAGAGTTCAGGTGCCTGCGATGACTATGCTCAGGATTATCCCCCAGCTGATAAACATATCCCGTGAATCTATTCACTTGGGGCTGTCAACCCACAAACAAGCAGAAAACACAGTGGAAGATTCTCCCTCCACAGAAGCCCACCAGTGCAGCAAATTCAGAATCCATAATCAAGCTGAGAGCCATAAATCCATTCAGGTTGGTATATATGGTCAGCATCCGGACCCTGTGTGGTTGACCACTCCTCAGAGGGGTAGAAAAAAAAGAAAAGTAGCCATAGTTGTCCAGGTCAGAAGGCCACACTAATCTGGCAGCCCTCCTCTTCCGTTCACTTCCACAAGAGAGTATTTCTTTTGAAAGGTACTAACGGTCTGCACCACGAGAAGGCGGGGTCAGACATTAGGTGCTAGGCCTGGCCGGTTCTATGCATTATCACAGAGGATTGGTGCGTAGTCTCCTTCCAGTGACTACCTATCTACCATTTACAGTCCAATAAACTAAGTAAAGCAGTTTATAAAAAATAATTTTGCTTTAAAAACTAAATAATTTAAATAAGAAATGGGACAGTGATAAAGAACTATGAAAAAAAAATGTTTAAAAGCATTTAAAGTTTAATTGATGCACTGAATTTGAAAATGAGTCACTTCACTATGAAACTACATAACTGCTACGGAAAAGTAAATTCTAAAATTCCAGCAGAAATTTTGGTTGAAAAACGCAATTTCCTGATCTTAATTTGTTTATATGCTTTAAATGTAATTAAAAATATTGATAACTAAAGTCCTACTATTTAAAAAATGCACTCTTAGGAATCGTAATGCTTGTTCTGATTGCCGCCGTTATAGATTGCTAGCAGTTTCACTTTCGATTGTTTCTAATTAATTATTGTTTATAATTGCAGTATCCATTTGAGAAGCAATAAAAATAATTTTAGAAGCATTAAAGTAAAGAAAAAAGTCTTTAAAATTGGAAGTCTGCTAAAATATCAATTGAAAGCTGATGTGCGTGGTTCCAGGATGTCATAACTTCCAGTAGTAAAAAAAAACAATATCCTTATGTTAAAAGTTTAGAAAGCATTACAACTCTAATAGAGCTAAAAATAGCGGAAAAGAGTGGGAAATGCAACCAATCGATAATCTAAGCATGGTACTGCAGAATAAAGGCATGAACTGAATCGGCACTACTTAATGTTTACAATGACTGAACATGTGCATCCGACTCAAATAAATTTATTTTTAAACTTTGTCACAATTTTTTAAGCGGAAACAACAGGTAAAAAATTAATATCATAGATTTAAATGTTATTTTTGATATTTAATTAGAAACAGCTGAAAAAATTCAGATTTCTATTGCAAAAAATTTTGTTTCCACAACCTTGTACTACGGGAGCGAAGCTTCAGTCTCTGACCACTAGAATGGGAAAGATAAAAGTGATTCTTTGCGCTGTGACACGGTAAGGATTAAAAAACAAAATTAGGATGGCAATTATTACTTGAAACAGCAAAATTCATTTTTGAGGAAATACACATGGATTTATATAATAAATACTTTTCTGCCTCTAGAACATATTGTCCTATAGGATCTACATCACTGTTCATGAATGTCACAACTGTTATCCCTGTGTAAAGTTGAGAATTCCAGCACTGAGCATATAAACCTATCTAGAGAAGGTGAATAACAAGCATGCTTCCATTTTATACATTCCAAAAGAAACAACAGTTTAAACTAGCTTCACACTACACACGAAATTTGATTGGGAAATAAGAATACACAGTCTATACTGCACCAACAGAATTTTATATTCAAATGCAACTGTTACATATATTATATGTACATATGTTAATTATTTTTTCACATAGTCACCTAGGTGATTGAGGCAAAACAATATTAAATCAGTGAGTCCATACCAAAAGCATAGAATTCTGGGTTCTGAGCACAGAACCATTTTCTAACAATCTTGCAGAACAGCAAAATCCAAAGCAAATCTACTATATCCAAGATGTTCCAGTAGATGAAACTGTTGGAGAAGTAATTTTGTTGGTGTAGTACACACTATGTATTCTTATTTTCCAACCAACTGGTGCATAAATAAAAAAAAGAAAGTTAATTATACTGACCCCCTGCCTGCTGTTCTAGTCAAGGTTCATTTTAGTCAAGAAAACACTAAATTTTGCACTTTTTGAAAATATTGCAAAAGCGAAATTTCCACATCACTAACAATTAACAACAAAAAAAGCTACTATATAATTTTAGTCATTAATAATCAGGAAATTAGCAAATTCCAAAAAAAAAAAACATATAAACCATCCTTTTGTTTCTAACTCAGCATCTTCTGGATTGGTTCTACTATAATGGAAGGAGTAATGTAAGTTGATCTAGCTGACTAAGCTAAGAACTGAAGTGCATCAACCTAGTAAGGTTACATATACAATGGGTACTGGGAGAACACTTTGCAGCATTTACACTGACAATGGAAAAGTTCTATATTAGAAAATATGATAACCACATAACAAGAAGCCCCACTTCTTCGGCTCAGTCAGTAGTGCACATGGTTCTAATTTAAGTCTTCTCTGGAGTGAGATTTTTCAACTAAATCCACTCTGTCCTCAGTGAGAAAGGAGACATTGAATGGCTTTGAAAAGTCATTATCTATTAGATGGGATGTTATGCCATCTGATGAATGTTCAGGAGAGATATACCCCATGAAATTAAAGAACACACCAGATGTCCTTGACAAGAGGATTTTATCTGTCATATATCAACTGTTCAGTAGATCCTCTTCTTCCACTCAGCAATAAGCCCCTGGAATACTTGTGACCTGGCCATTTAGCCCATTAGCTGGGCAGCTGATATATGACCAAAAGTGCCATTCAGAGTTAAAAACAACTAACCACAACATCAACAGTGATGTTACTTATAACCTTAACATTTTGTATGCACTTTACAATTCATGATTTTAAGCCTTAACTCATTAATATATCCAGTGGCTAACAATAAAAAAATGCCATAGATGCAAACACCATGATGTATTTTTTTAATTAACCAAATTCTATACAAGTGATATCTCAATTATAATGAGTCAATTTTTCACACATTATATAATTACAGTGATAAGTGGATAGGTATGATAACCTATCAGTCTGGGAGAACCATTTGCTTTAAAAAATGTTCATGGGAACCAAACCTTTCTTAAGATAGTTAACAGTTTCTTTTCTTCCTGTAATGTACTTTATGCATCCTCATTGGTCTAAAAGTTAGAAACACAAATCAGGGGCATAAAGCCTATTAAAGGGGAGAATCAGTTGTCATTTGGCTGGCATATCTGCCATGCAACTGTGATATAAATAATCCATTTTTGCTAGAAGTTAATTAAATTACAGTGATGTTTAAGATGAACAAAAAAAATATTATCTTATACAAAGAAAACACCTTATAATAATAGTTTATAGATTTTGTGGAAAAAGTACCTTTTTAACTGCATATATCTGTCATCAGCCAAAGGGCGACATTCTCCTTTTTGAAACACATGACCTTCAAGGAATAGTTTATCTTGAAAAGAAATTTAATTAGTACATCACAGTTCTAAAGTATTTAACACATTATTAAAACAAGTCTGTGAATATTTTTTGTTTAATTAATAATAAATTTTGATTTTTAAATACAGGAAGCCCTTGACAATGATAGATTTGATTACATACACTTAAATACATGCCACACTTATTTGTCCAATGCAGAAAAAATTTGTACTCGATCTTGAATCCCACATCCAATGTAAGCCATACAAATACTTTACATTCAAACATTCATAACAGAAAGTTAATTATAATCATGTGAATGACTGCTGCTGAGCTCACATGGCTGACATATGCATGTCATGTGTTTTGAAATAATGGATTTGGCATGTATATAACAAATTAAGCTGTCACAAGTGACATTGAATTTCTTGCTGCAAGTGAAATTCAACTGTTTCTGTGTGTTCTTGCCATCAGTTTGTTTAATTATCACTAAGGTTCTTATTATTAGAAATTTTGGTTTTTGTTTTCTTTTTGCCTTTTATGTCAAAACAAAATTTATCCCTAATGCAGCTGCTTGCCACAGAAGTTTGACAGGAGGCTGTATGTATAATGCACCATAGAAAAGATATGTAGAAAGTAAGACTTCATCAGAAGGACAACACAAGAGAACAACCATGTCTTCTTTGGAGCCCAAACTCAGACAACCCATGTCCCTTTGATCAACAGCCAAACATGCTAACCACCTAGTCACCAAGATGATTAAGCGTACATTTAATTGATCTATAGCATCTAAATGTAAAGTCTGACTACATTTTGATTTCTTCTTAATGAATTTATGTACTATATTTATTTTGTATTATTAACAAAAAAGGGATTATATCATGAGGTCATATTTTGAATTGGGTCAAGTTGTAATTTAAGTTAACCGCAAGTATGTTGCACAGTTATGTAAAAGCAATGTTTTTTTTAAAAAAAGGAATGTTTTAATTTTTATATGCATGTTAGAACTTAATGCATATGGGGATCTCTACAGTGTTTGTAATATAAAGCTAACTGAGCACTAGCAGTCAAAAATAAACAAACAACTGGTTGCTGATATTACATTTTCAAATATTCAATAAAATTAACAAATGAAAGAGACATCAAAATTAAGATTAATAAATTAACAAAAGCATATTTTTGCTGCAAAAATATATTACTTTTATATGAATAATAAATATATTATAGAAATCATAAGATACTGAATATGCTCATACTTATTAATCCAACAATAATATCCATAAAAAAATATTTTTGCAGAAAAAATATGCTTTTATTAACATATTAAGAGTAATAAACTTAATTTTTATATCTCCTGCATTTATTAATTTTATTAAATATTTAAAAGCAAAACATTAGCAACCAATTATTTGGTTTATATTTGAATGCTAATGCTTGGTTGTCATACATTTGATAAAAAGAAAGCTTTCTCATATTATTTAAAATTTCTGAAAAAGAACAATTGTATTTATTCCTTGGAGAATAATCCTTTGGAATACCAACTACATTTAATGAATGTTTTATTTGGATAATTTCTAACTTGCATACAGATACTAAAGGAGAAAGCTTTCATAAACAGGGACTTTTTGTCCCACTGTCCCAATTGAAGTGGGAGAAAGCCCATTGACATTCAACAGACAAAAACCTGAAATGACAATGTAAAGAGAATGGGAGAAAAAAAAAGTGACCCTAGGCTTGAAATCAGCTTTTTTTATAGACAGGTACTTTAAAGTCAAACAACAAATTTCCCCATTGGTTTTCAATGGGTTTCTTGATCCTCTCCCTTCCCAATGAAGTGGAAAAAAAAAAAGTGGTTTTAAATTTTAGTTTGGGTTCTATCATAAGCAAACTTCAATTTTTAATATAATAGAGGGTGGCAAAAGGGAAACCCATAAGAGAAATTTGTGGTTAATTTTTGAAGTATTTAGGTAAATACAAGAGATTAAAATTTGTTGGAAAAGAGAATAATCTCTTTCAACAATTTATGTAGTATGCTACATAGTACTAAGCTTTCGTCAACACTCACATGTTGGAGAAATGCCAAGAGTTATATCTGCATACCATGGAAGAAAAGCATGATTGCCGACTGCTGTCCAGGTTTCCAAACACCTGTACAAATATTTATATCAGACAAATACTTATTTGAAATCATTAGCTAATATATAATCATTAACATAAGGTTTTTCAAAGTCAAGTGTTCAAGTGAAGTACATCCATCTTGATTTATGAAAGCATTCATCATGCATTAAAAATAGTTCATTAGGCAAAAATTCATAAATCAAGGCTTTATAATGCCATTAATTCTTATGTAATTTCTTCCAGCTGGTGTAAAATGGAAAAAATTGTCTACCATTTTAAATTTTTAATGCAAAAGTGACAATAAATTCCATCAGACTTCTTTACAAGCTAAAAACACATTTTTCATTAAAAAATATGAACAAAATGTACCCATGAGTGATCCCCCAAAAAAGATGATGTCTGAAGCAGAGGTGTGGTAGTAATGGTTGGTTGGGCAGTCATTCTGAAATGGCTGATGGTATTTTTTTTTTAAGAATATAGATTTTTATTCATAAAAGTAAAGAATATAGTACATTTACCATTTGACCCACAAAGCTAAATAGCTTATCTGCAGGAAAATGAATAAATTAAATTAAACATAGGTCATTCAGTCACAAAAATGGTATACATCAAAGAAATTCACAAAATATAACACATAATATTCAGCTAATTTAAAATTTCCAAATATTTTTTCAACTCGATTTTTAGTCTACTAAAAGAATCTATATTCAGTATTTCTTTCGGAATAGCATTAAATATAAGTGGTAATGAAAGGGATGTTTCCATTTCCATTCTCATAATTGTTTCATTCAATTCTACAATCTCAATGTTCATATTTCTTGATACTTGTTGTAAATCCTTCATGTTAGATTTTAGTTTAATCACAGTCACTTCTAATGAATTAAATTTATTTTCAAACATTTCATTTTTTTTATTACATTAGTAACAGATTTTGAGAAAAGTTTTCTATAATTATAGAAGTGAAAGGTTTTCTCTAATTATATTGAAGTCATCAATTTTGCTTGTAAAAATATTCTGCAGATTTCTTAACCTCAGTCAGTTCATTTTTAACAGCAGACAATTCCTTTTTAATTGTTGCTAATTCATCTTTAACTGACAGGTTAACACTTCATAGGCTGCAAATGATTTCTTCTTTAAACTTATATGAGTCAGGAAAAGTTATTAATTTATCTGTGGAATCATTTAACTTGTAATATTTCATTCATTTTTGGATGAAACATTACAATTCACACTTTCCAAAAGCTATAACTGTACTCTCTAACAGTGGAAAAAGTGGAAAATTGCAAAATTTTAAACAAATATTGCAAACGAGTATTTATGCTAGAAATATGAAATCTTGGTGGTGGAATTCAATTGATAACAATGAGTTGACCCCTTAACCCCAAGTGGAGGGACACAACTCTGTTTTAAGAAATAACTGTTTCATTTAAGAGATAAAAAATTTCTTTTGGGTTCGATAGATACTGATGAAATATTACAATTTGCACTTTCCAAAAACTATAAATGAAGCCTCTAATGGTGGAAAAAATTTAAAATTGCGAATTTTAAATGAATATCGCAAGTGATGTTTTAGGACAGAAATTTTAATGGTAGAATGTGAAGATCTCAAGGTTTGAATTCATTTGCAATAATAATTTGCCCTCTATACCCAGAGGATGAAAAAAACAACTGTTTTAAGAGATAATTAGAAAATTCATTTGAAGTTGCATTGATACCAGTGAAATATTAGAATTCCCCTTTTCATATCCTTAGGTCAAGGGCAGACAACCTTTTCTCATCATTGGGCCAGACAAGGATTTCTGAGAGTGCTGTGGGCCAGAACCTTAATTATTGCATTAAACATTCTAAACTTAATATAATATACAATACAATATAATATAATATAATATACAATATACATAAATATAATATAATAATATACTATATTTATGTATATTGTATATTATATTATATTATATTATTATATAATATACTTAATATAATATAATATACAATATACATAAACAATTAAATTTTCATATATACCAATTTATTTCAAAATGCAACAGGTGCTTTTTATAACTTTAATGGAAAAAAACAAACTTATTTTTAATTAAAATTAGATTTAAATATGAATGAAATAAAAGTAAACATAATTAAGTGAAAATGAAACACATTTTAATTGAAATTAACATCAATCTCACATACAAATACCACTAATCAGGCCCAGATTTAGAAAAGAATCAAGAGTGATGGGAACCAAGAAACAATCCAGCCAGAAAAATACAAAACAGGGGGTGGGGGGTGGGAATTCTAATGTAGCATAAATTTCCCCCATCCGTTTTACAGGTCTTTACCAATGAAAATATTCAAATTTCAAAGCAAGCTCTGTAAAGGTAACTATTTCCCAATCATCCTATTTCCTATATTGGCAACAAGTTCATCGATACATCTGATTACAATGCTGCAGGATAAATTTATGCTATCACATTTTCTCTGGACAAAATATAACAAAAACTGTTGGCAAGTCATTCCTTTACAAATTCACCATCAGAACTGTAACATTTTGCAATTTTCTCACTAATAACAAAACTTGCATGCAACAATAGTGTCGGGGTCTTGAGACCTTAGGGTAAATAAATATTTTTGAATTTCTCAAATGTTTTTATGTTGGCCTTGATAAATTTCATAATTAGAATGTTTACTAATGTAGTGTCTATTTGAGTGAGAGCTGAGCTCTTTAATCGAGTGCCGAACAATACATTCAGAAAATCTCATCTACCCCTATGCACAAAGTCTATCGTGTGGGTTGATGTCGTAGCAAATTAAATTTAGGCTACTACAGAAATACTTTCAAAAATAGTGTAAAGGTAAATTGGAAAAAAAAATTATATTCCACAAAATACTTGAAGAATAAGAGATAAAAAATTTAATTATTTGCACAGCAATATTTGTGAGCCATGAGTTGCCCATGGTAGTCTTAGGTGGTTTTAATTTACATCACTAGAGAGCATTAAAAATTGAGAAAAGGCATAACTTTTAATGAATATTGCAAGTGCATTTACCTATGGTAGAAATTTCAATGGTAGCGTCAAGAAATATTCTACTGACAAGCAACAATCTGCTCTCTTTTCTCAGAGAGGTGTGAGAAATGCAACTTTTTAAATTGAAGGAATAAAATAGAAATACTTTTTTATGTTGTATAAGTACTGGTAAAATACTACTATTTGCATTTTCCCAATCATCTATTTCATATTAAAACTTTTAAAGAATGAAAAGGGTAAACAAAAAACTTCTGTTTGAAAATTAGATTTCCACATTCACCAGAGAATTTCAATTGGAACCTAACTACACTGAAAGGCCAAAAGTCATGGGATATGTGCCTAATAAAGGGCTGGTCCTCCTCGAGCCCTCAGTAGTGCAGCCACACGTCAAGGCATGGAGTCAACAAATTGCCAGTACTGTTCTGCAGGGATGGCAGCCCACACATCCTGCAGTGTAGACCATAATTGTGTTGCATTGGATGGTGCTGGATTCATGGATTGTAAGATTGTTTCCAGTGCGTCCCACAGATGCTCCAAAGGGTTGATATCAGGAGACAATTCATGGTTTTATTTTTTTCAATTCACAATTCATGGTTTAATTTGATATGTGGGAGACAATTCATGGTGGTAAAGTCCGTGGAGAGTTCCTCAATCCCCCTCCTAGCAAGCAAAGACTGGTTACACATTGCATTATCTTGTTGGAATACCCCTTCACTCAAGTGTCATGAAGGGGTGTAGGTGATCTGCAAGAATGTCCACATATCTCATACCTGTCAGTGATTGCTCCAAAGGGCAAGAGAGTCCAATGTAGACCACGTGAACATGCCCCACACCATCACAGAGCCGCCTGAACAGTACCTTGCAGACAGAAAGGGTGCATGGCTTCACGGGCATACGCCACACTCTAATGAGTCTGTCAGTGTGAAACAACTGGAACTTTTGATTCATCGGACCATGCTACCCAATGCCACTATTCTACTGTCCAATTTTGATGTCTTCGGGCCCATTCCAGTTGTTGAGCTCTGTGACGATGTGTAAGCAATGGGACACAAGTGGGTCTTTGGCAACCAAATCCAATGGAGTGCAGGTGGCGACAGTCCTTTCAGAAACATTTTATGTTTGGCCCACATTCAAATTGGCAGTGATTTCATGCACTGTAACCCATCTGTTGGTCGTTACCATTCATGACAGCTGATATGAGTTCCATCGTCAATTGCATGTGGCTGTCCTGTTCGCTGGTTTACGTGTGTGAAAATGCCATCAATAGAATACTGACAATAAATTCTTGACACTGTAAACCTGGGAAAACCGAATTACTGCATGATCTCTGATATTGCATGACCCATCCTTCTGGCACCGACGATCAAGTTACGTTCAAAATCACACAATTCACAACATGCAGCCACACTGAATTAACAACTACTCCAAAATGAATGTTGGGTTTGTAGGCTACTGCAGTGCCATTCTGCGATTGACGTCCAATGCACCAGTTACGAGTACAATGTGCTAGTTCTATTTTAGCTGCTATTCCCATGACTTTTGGCCTCTCAGTGTAGTACCTAATAATATTTGTAGTAAAAATAAATGAAAAAAGAATCCAGTAGAATGCAGACAGCATGTATGCAAACTACTGGATTCAAACTCTACTGTTATATAAATTGAAACAACTGCAGGTAAATGACAGTACGTGTGAAGGTCATGAAATGGTATAAATAACACCTGATACTGAGCTCCCTTAATCAGTGTTATTCTTGTTCTTCAGATGGGAAAGGCAACAGACTTAAGTGAGTTTGACAAAGGCCAAATTGTAATGGCTGGATGATTGGATCAGAGTATTTCCGAGACTGCAAGGCTTGTGGGATGCTGTCAGTCGTGATTAGTACCTTCAAAAAGTGGTCTGAAGAGGGAAAAACCATGAACCGCTGGCAAGGTGTAGGCTGACCACAGCTCATTGATGCTAGAGGTGAGCAAAGGTTATCCCATATGGTATGAGCTAACAGAAGGGATACTGTGGCACAACACACCTTTAATTTGAATGCTGATGATGGGAGTAATGTGTCACAACACACAGTACATCAAATCCTGTTGAAAATGGGGCTGCATAGCCATAGGTCACTCTGACTGCCTATGCTAACCTTAGTTCACCATCAAAAGCACCTACAATGGGCAAGTGAGCATCAAAACTGGACCTTGAATGATTTGAAGAAGGTCGTCTGATCCGATGAATCTCATTTCCTGTTGCACCACGTGGAACAGCCAGGAATGTGTACATCGTTTACCTGGGGAAGTGTTGGCACCAGGATGCACCATGGGACGAAAACAAGCCGGTGAAGAAAGTGTAATGCTTTGGGCAATGTTCTGCTGGGAAACCCTGGGTCCAGTCATTCATGCTGCCAAGTCAGCCATACCAGCAGCTAAAGTAGAACTAGCACATTGTACTTGTAATTGGACATCAACCGCAGAATGGCAGTGCAGTAGCCTACAAATCCAACATTTCGCCAGGACGCACCATGGGACAAAAACAAGTCGGTGAAGGAAGTGTAATGCTTTGGGCAATACCTTTCTGCTGGGAAACCCTGGGTCCAGTCATTCATGCTGCCAAGTCAGCCATACCCCTGTCCGACTCTTCGTTGCTGGTTCCTATCTGGATTTCTGACAGCGCTTTACCATTGAGCTCTGGGCACAATGGCAGAGATCTTTGTCAGAACAGCTTATGAACAAGTCTCTTTGATATCAAACCTATCATCAAACCATGGCAGTCATGTTACTGCAGGAATCACAAGGGGGAAATTGTACTTGCTTGGATCCGCTTTGGTCATTCATTTATTACTCATTGATTTCTTCTACAGGTGGATGACGAACCTAAGTGTGAATTTTGTGACACCTTTTTAACTATTAAGCATGTTTTAATCGAATAGCCATGTTTTAATCTCAAATGTCATTTATATTTCAGCTTCCATAATTTTATGTCCGAATGTAAGATATATATTTTAATGGACTTTATCTGATCATTGCTGTGGGTTTACTTTTCTTTTATTGTCTTTTGCTTGATGCATTACGGCCTAGTCGCCCTTATGCTATAAACCCCAAACAACCAACCAGTCATTCATATGCAGGAAAGATGATGTCTACTACCTATCTAAACATCATTGCAGATCAGGTACATTCTTTCATGGCAATGGTATTCTCCTCTAGCAGTGCCTTTTCATGGCAATGGTATTCTTTTCTAATAGTGCCTTTTTACAGCAGGATAATGTGTACTGTCCCTGAAGCGGCCTCGGCGGGGTGCAGATGTCACACAGCGAGCGGGGCAGTGGTGGCGCGGGCCCGATGGAGAGGACGAAGTTGAGGGCCTGCCGAAAGGGTGTGGGGGCACCTGAGTAAGTGTGGCTTGATGATGGAAGCACCCAGGAGCCTCTACTGGGCTCCAAAAGGTAGGCTAGCTCCTTTAGACCTGCCTTTGCTGTGGGGGAACTTGGTTCCTCTGAGAAGTGGTTCCGGGTGCTACAGTCGGCTCCAGCAATGGGTAGGCTGCAAGACGCCGATAAGGCCAAGGGCTGTGGTGCGTGGCTCCATGGAGAGGATGCAGTTGGGGGTCGTGCTGAGAGGATTGGAGTCCCTCGAGGTGTGGCTTCTGATGGAAGTACCTTGGGCCTCCGCTGCGGAGGCTCCAAAAGATAGGACTTCTTTTATATTTCTGGCTCAAAATTCAAAAGACTAAGATCTTTTTATTTATCTATTGGCAAGTTTCTTGGCAAAATTCAGTGAGTGATGGGCATATTCCTAGGCATCGCTCAAAATTCAAAAGATCCCACTCTCACTGCACCTCAATGATTATATCTTCGAGCAGGCATATAAAACAAGCAGTGCTACTCTCTTCACACACAGGTCTTCTCTCGCTGTAGGCAGGACATATGTAAGCAAGCTTAATTGACAGGAGCTTTCTAGTTCATAGTGGTTTCAGTGACATCTCCCTTATGGTGATATACAGCCTTGAGTTGTGGTGCACCAGGAATGTCGCGTATTCATTACGTTGTGCCACACCCTGGATTGTTCGAGAATGGTTCATGGAACACGAGGAACACTTCCAGGTATTACCCTGTCCTCCAAATTCCCCAGACATCAATCCAATCAAGCATCTGTGGCTTGTGTTGGAACAGCATATCCGATCTATCGTGGCTCAAACCACGTAACTTACAAGACACCTTTAGAAATCTTGTAGCATCCATGCCTTGCCGGGTAAGAGCTGTTTTGGCTGCATGTGGAGGACCAGCATCATATTAGGCAGGTGGACATAATGCTTTGGCCCTTCAGTGTATACCAAATTAAAGAGAATTTAATTCTAAATTTCATTGAAGTAAACAATATGAACATTGTAATAACATATTAATTTTAATAACACTTTTTTTACAGTGGTACACCGAAAAGATAGGTATATGTTTCATAATTACTTCCAAAAATTTCCATTTTTAAAAATAGCAGTTTTTTTGTTAATTATCAGGAGATTTTAGAAACTTTAAGGAAAAATTTGTTGATAATAGTTCAAATCAAACTTGTGAGCTTAAATCAGGTGATTGCTTCAATGCAGAGTAAAGTTAACAAATAAATCGACAATACCGAATAGCGCTTCTAAAAATATGGCAATCAGATGGCTTTATTGAATTATTTATATTGTAGTTTAATAAAATATGCATCAAATGAAAAAAGAAAATACTATTTTTCAAGCTTGAATTATGTATTTTTAAAAGATATATGTAAGAAAATTTTCAAATGATAATTTTTCTTTTTTTAAATCAAAGTTTTATGTGTTGTACAAAAAAGCCTATAGAAGTCTTGATCCGGGAAGGGTTAAATCAGAATGCTGCATCAATGTAGATAAATGGAAACAATCAAATAATCGTTGCCATATATCACATCTAAAAAAATGGTTTAACAAATTATTTATGTCATTGCTTAATAAATTCATCAAGTGAAAAAGTATTATTTTTCAAACTTGAATTATGCATTTTTGCGATATACGTAAAAAATTTTTCAAATGGCAATTTCAATTTAAAAACAAAATGAAATTTCATGTGTTGTACTAAAAACTGATATAGCTATTTCTGGGCTCTTATTTTGGATTATGTCAAATCAATGGTGATCCTGGAAAGGTAAAAGTTCCAGAAGCCTTAGTAATTCATTACCATTAATTTATAACCATAAATAGAAATGGTTCAACAGTACTTTAAATAAATTATAATTTAATTTTCATAAAATATGATTCTTGCAATAAATTTAGCCTGATGGTGGTGATATTACACAGAAAATATTCAAACTTACTTGGTCCTATTATATCACTTGGTCCAACAGAAGACTCTCCATTATCAGCTAACATTTGAAAAAGAGAATACAACACAAATTATATATATATATATTGTAAAATAGCATTCTGTAAAACTAAAACTTAAAAAAAATTATATTAATTTTGAAGAAAATAACAAGTATAATGCAAATTGTTTAATAATGAGTCAAGGGGCAATAATATAAAACATTAAACAAAAAAGAGCTGAGACCACCAAATTCAGCATACAGCTTCCTCTCATCTTAAGCTACAGAAACAAGGATTTTGCCCTTCCCACCCCTTATTTATTCTCCCCCAAAAAGGCACCCAGATGGAAAGAAATAGCGAGGATAATTGAATGAGGTATAGAGCTTCCTCTTATCATGACTTAAAGCAATATAAGGGTTTGGGTTTGATCCCCTCAACCTTTCGTCCCTCCTAAAATAGAAGGGAAATATGTAAACGATTACCAAGCATAATGAGTTGTATCTGAAATAAAAGCTTTTGATGTGGAGATCATCAGCAACCTCAACTCATACCCGTTCCTTCTCACAAAAGAGTGGATTTCCTTCTCACAAAAGAGCTTCTCACAGAGGCTGATCATAAGGAGTTGTATGTCAAATGAAAGCTTGAAATGTGTCGACTGTTGTCTACAACATATTTTAGATAGTTCAAGATCTTAGCAACACTGGGAAAATCTTCCACTTACAACAAGGCAATTTATTTTTTCTCAGTGAATTTAATTTATACAGTAATACTAAAGTAAGAAAGTAACTTAATCTTGGAGAAAATCTACATTTTCTTAAATCAAAAATGTGTTATTAAACCTACAAATGGATTCAGGACAATTTCAGATTTCTTCAAGCATTGGCTTGTTAAGTCGGGATTATCCTATTAATGCTAAGGAATAAAAACTACTTCCTACAAAATCAACCTTCCATCACTAATAAAACCTGACCATTCAAAGAGTAACACAGTAATTATACATATATACAAACTGTTCAGCATAATAAACTGCATGTCATAAATAGATGAGGGATGATCTCCACTGCAGTCAAAGAGGAGTTTCCCTCAAAGTTGAAATGATACATGAGTAAATTTTTCATAGATATTTAATTTGTAAATTATACTATTGGTAATTTTTTTCCATACAACTAAGAGCACTTTAAAATATTTAAATGCACTACATGTCTTAAAATATTATAAGAGTCTCAAGATATTTATAATGAAGTCAAAACATTTCCATTTTAGTTTGTTACATTGTTAAGATCAGTCTGCAGATTAAAGACCTCTATTTTATTCATGTGAAGTAGTTTCAGTATTTGTAACACTAGGTATATAAGAAACAAAGATTCTAATGTTTCCATCTTATAGTTTGAAAAAAAAAATTATGCCTTTGGATTAGTGGTGGGGCAATAAAACATAGTATGTTGAGTACCATTTATTACAGCACTGCCTCTTTTAACACTATTTTAGCATTTCAAATCTAAAGACAATCAGAAAATATCTACTATGGAAAATCTACTTAAGTGCAGATAATGTGATTGATGTATGATTTCAATTTTTCAATATCAGTAAAATAATATAAATATCCAATTGTCTCATTTATAAAATTTCATAGATATGTATGTATGTCAGCTGACTGTATCTTTTCACCCAAATGAATTATCAGTTTTCATAAATACTTATGCCATCTAAAAAAAAAAGCTTTCAATTTTATTTTAGTGTACAAAATCAGAAACAATCAATTTACAACTAACATTTTGTGCATAAAGTAAACAATCTAAAACTAACAAAACAGACTGTGATGCCCCACTGTTCACTTTTGCTTTACCTTAACCAGTTTTGTTTAATTTACGTTATATTTATCATTTTGGGGATTTTTATTTCCTTTTTGGCATCGCAGCACTCGTTTCCAAGTTTCTAGGAGTTGCGCATGCGCCGCAACTCCGATCTTCCGACTGTACCATTAAAGCGCGTGCAAAGGACATGCCCCCTCTTGCGTCATAGCTTGCGTCGTTCGTCATAGTATGCAAATGTCTTTCCCGGCATGCACCGGCTCATTGTCAAAAACCAGTGGCCTGCGAGTCACTAAGGTAGAGTAAGCAGAGCAGTAGCAGAAGGAGTAGCACAAGTGAGTGCACGAGCACAAGGTGCGTAGCACCAAGCACAGTGCGTGTAGCACAGGAGTTGGAGTTATGTGTATTTCATTGATGTCTTGGTGAGTTGAATTATTTTGGAAATAAATCTGTTTTGTTATAAACCTTTTGAGTCTGTACAGTTTTTTTCTCTTGAGCAACGCGAATTAAGGATTTTTAAATTATATTTACTTGACAATCATTTTGATTCTTACTCATTAACGCTCACTGGTATTTGAACCCTAAATCAACTTATTATCAACTTATTCTACTTTTGGCAATTTGTTAATTATTGCCTGGCGCCCGTCTAAGCTATCCGGAGCATAAAAACTTCAAGTATTTTGCATTTGTTTGGAGCGTTACAAGACAACCCATTAGTACTACATTAAAAAAGAACAAAATTCATCAAGATCAAATACATAATTATCTCAAGGGACAATTTAAAATAAAAAAATGTATTTTAATAAATGCTCAGACTATGTATCATTCCAGTGGCCAAGTAGTTAGCATGCTTGAGTACTGATATGGATGTTTCCTTTCTTATGTTGACCTTCGCTGAGGTCTTGGTTTCCTCCATAGATTTCCTCTATATTATATTATGACGCTTCTATTAGACCTCTGTAGCAAGCAGCTGCTTCAGAGGAAATTTTTTTACCCTATACATATATCTTAATTTTTATGATCAAATGGCATCAAGTTAAAAGCACTGTATAAGAAAAAAAAAAATTGTTTGCCAAAATCTGAACTTTATTTTTACAGCAATGTTTACTTGAATGGCAAATCACAAACATTTGCAGACTAGCTATAAGGTTGGGTTGTTATACCTCTGAGCGACACTTTTTTGCACACAATGGTCACAAAGAACCCAAGAGCTCAGAGAAAGTTGGGGGAGGGGACATACTGGACAGCTGTTAGGAAATAGATTGTAGCATCCCATAAGGTCATCCAGTGTGTTATTTAAAGTGCACAGGGTATGACTCTCCTGCACATTGGGCCATGGTTTAAAATCCCATCCAACATACAGCAGCCTTTCCAAGCCCACTGGTGTCCCCATTTTATGCCTTATCTGGGGCTCAAATCCATATCCCTTTGATTCATAGCCAAGTATACAACAAACTACTCAGCCACTGAGATGGAATAAAGTTCAATTAAGTTTGAGATTTTTTTTACTTAAAGTGTAATACACGAAAAGGAATTTGGATGGAAAAAAATGTAAATGCACTTCCAATAACTTTGTCTTTTTTTTTAAATTTAACACAAACTAACAAAACAGGTTTGGTAGTTTTAATTCTGAGCAGCACTTTTTTGCACACCATGGGCTAAATGGCCAGGTCACAAGGGCCCTAAAGGCTCAGAGAAGGTTGGCAGAGGGGACCCACTGGAACAGTTGTTAGGAGACAGATGGTAGCCTCCCATCAAGGCCATCCAGTGTGTTCTTTAACGTGCAGAGGGTAGGCTCTCCTGCACACAGAGCCACAGCTTAACGTCCCATCCGACAGACACTGAATGAGTGCATTAATGAAAGATTTCTTACAGCAAAATTTCAGATAAGCATTAAAGACTAGAATGTTATCTGCTGTTATGTCCCCACTGAGGATTCTGATGAGTATGAGAAGGATAGGTTTTACAGACAACTTCAGGATTTTTTTAATTCTGTCAAGAAAGGAGATATTACCCTTGTTCTAGGTGACTTCAATGCCAAAGTTGATACTGACTCTGACCTTTGAGGAGGGGTGATAGGCTCTATTGGTAGCTACATTGGCAATGTTTCCTACAGGTAAGTAAACTTAATGGTTTCAGAATAACTAACACTTATAAAAACACTGTGACATACATAAGTACACATGGGTTTCACCAGATGGGCTGCATAAGAATATGATTGATTATATATTAATTAACAGCAAATGGGCTTGTTCTGTTAGGAATATTAGGTCCTATAGGGGAGCTGAAATTAGATCTGACCATTACCTTGTTAAAAGTGTCTTGCAACTTAAACTTAAGAAGTGTTATGTTAAGGCTAAAAAATTAACCTCTGAAAGACCTAGTTATAACTAAAGCTTACCATAAGTTACCTAGTCATTATGATGGTCATAGTTTACTTACTACTGAAGTTGAGGATGAATGGGATCATTTTAAGCAGGCTTTTTTGGATACTAACAGTACTCTTTTAGGAAAAAAGGAGCATAAGAGACAGACTTATCTTAGTGATAAGGCACTTGAGTTTATTTCGGAAAGAAAGAACTGCAGGAATGTCCTTAATCAATACCGTACTAGTCTTAATAGAAAGCATTACAGATAACTTAATAAACGTGTAAAAGATCAGTTAGCTGCTGATAAGAATCTTTGGCTTGATGGTTGGCTGACAAAGCCGAGGAAGCAGTTAGACAGCACAACAGCAGAGAGCTGTACCAGATAGTTAATGTTTTGTGTGGTAGAAAACGGACAGGTATACAGGGATTGAAGGATAAACAAGGTAAGGTTATAGAAGGTGAGGATTCTGTCATGGCTAGGTGGGCTGAGCATTTCAGTGATGTTCTAAACAATGCGGTTAGTTCTATTCCCATTGTTTGCAATGATGATAGATGCATTGGTGGCTTTAATGTTGGCCCTATAACACAATCTGAAGTTATTTTGGCTGTTTCTAAACTTAAACTTCATAAATCCCCAGGGGTAGATGAAATTACTACAGAAATGCTTAGAGCTGGAAATGTTTCGGTTACCACTTGGATGACTGAAATTCTGAATATCTTTTATGATAAAGGCATGGTTCCTAAGGATTTTACCAGAGCTATTGTTATCCCTATTTTCAAAAAAGGTGATCGCAGTTCTTGTGATAACTATAGGGGGTATCAGCCTACTCTCTGTTCCAGGTAAAGTTCTTTGCATGATTGTGCTTAATAGAATTAAGAATCTGGTTGACAGTCAATTGCATGATGAGCAATGTGGATTCAGAAGTGGTATGGGATGTGTGGATCAGATATTTTCACTTAGGCAGATTCTTGAGAAATGTTTAGAGTTTCAGAAACCTTTGGTTGCTAGCTTTGTTGATTTCAAAAAGGCTTTCGACTCTGTTGATCGTCATAATTTGTGGTTGATTGTGAGATCATATGTTATACCTGACAAGTTAGTTAACATAATGAAAGCTCTCTATAATAACACTGAGTCGTGTGTGAGAGTTGGTAAGGCTTGTAGCAATTGGTTTAGCATTACTTCTGGTGTTCGACAAGGGTGCATTTTGTCTCCTTTTCTCTTTAGTTTGGTTATTGATTATGTTATGCGAAATTCACTTCAAGAGAAAGATTTTGGCCTTAAATGGACTGGAGATACGAAAATTTCTGATTTAGATTATGCTGATGATTTAGCCCTTTTGGCAAATGATGTTGATGAGATGAACTCTTTCATTTGAGCTGTTGATGAGACTGGTAGTAGAGTAGGTTTGGTTATAAACAGAGAGAAAACTAAAGTGATGAAAATTGGTCAGGCAGGCTGTGATTCAGTTAATCTGAATGGTTGCACTCTTGAGCAGGTGTCACAGTTTAATTATCTTGGGAGCTATGTAACAGATACTGGTGATGTGCGGCATGAGATTAACAGACGAATAGGGATTGCTGCTGGGGCTTTTAAGAATCTGTGGAGATAGTGGAGAAATATGCGCATACACCTAAAAACTAAAATTAAACTGTATAATAGTTTGGTTCTTTCTAGGGTTAGTTATGGTAGTGAAACTTGGACACTTTGTAAACAAGATAATACAAAACTAGTGCTTAAGCAGTATCTTGGGGATTAGGTTGTTCAACTTTTTAACTAATGATGAGGTTAGGCAAAGGAGTCGACAACCTCCTTTAAGCAGCATATATTGTGCAGAAAGAGACTTAGTTGGTTTGGCCATGTTGCCCATATGGATAATTATAGATTAGTGAATAGGGTTATGAACAGTGTGCCTAAAGGCTTCAGAAGCAGGAGAAGACCTAGGATGTGGTGGGCAGACAATGTCAAACAGTACCTTGTTAGAATTGGTGTGCAGTGAGCAAATATAGCTGAGGATAGACATGCTTGGAGAACTAAATTGCACGGTCTGGTTGGACCTCTATAGCCCATGGCTGCTTGAGGATGATGATGATGATGATGATGAAAAAATACCCATATAGGCTCTAAAAAGTAGAAAATAAACCTAAAGCATATCAGTAGTGCAATCAGTCACTGAGTTCATATTCAGTTCAAAGGAAGATAGAGCGATG
Source organism: Ryuthela nishihirai (assembly GCA_038380435.1). Lineage (NCBI taxonomy): Eukaryota > Metazoa > Arthropoda > Arachnida > Araneae > Heptathelidae > Ryuthela > Ryuthela nishihirai. Next base: position 30,443,521 of record JAWZYU010000026.1, read on the forward strand.
GCTGTCTTGCATAGGTAAATCGCGCCCTATCTTCCTTTGAAGTGCATATGAACTCAATGATTGACTGCACCAATGATATGGTTCAGGTTTATTTTCTACATTTTAAGGCCCAATATAGGAAGATCAATATTTTTTTTTTTATTTTTTTGTTACTAAACACAGTACCTTCAAAAACTTTCATTTGATATATGACTTATAAACATCAACCATATTTTTCCTCTCGTCTGGAGTTGGAGTCATGTTTGAGGTAGCCCATAACATTGGACACGTCACAGGCTTTAATTTGAGATGACTCATCAGAGTCTAACCCCGCGAACCCCTATGGTAGTGAAACTTGGATGCTTTGTAAATCTCTACTACCCCCAACCCACTATTATCAGGAGGGAATAGCAGAGAAAAAATCCAAAAGAGTTTATGACAGTCATTATATGAGCTTTCATTTGATATCTAACTCGTGACAGTAGGTTCTCACGTTCTTAAGATATAGTAGAACAACTTTCACATTTCACATTTTTTAAGGCAGAAGGAAGCATGGGGGTCATTTTTCAGTAGCCTATGACACTCCCAGTGTCGTAATATGCTTGGACATTAATGATGTAGCTGTCGTGAGCTACATCATTAATAGAAAGTCAGAAGTTTTCATTTAATGCATAGCTAAATTTTACACTTGCATTCTGCAGAGATAGCAGAACAATTGTTTTCTTATTTCCACTTTTTTAGTGGGGAAAAAAGCATGAGGGATCATATTTTTTATACCTTATGACATTCCCCTCTTCAGAAACTTTCATTTGACGCAGAGTTTGTTACTTTCAGCAATCACATTCCAAAGATATAGGGGAACAATAGTTTTCATTTGGAATTCAATAGGTTCCTCTGGCAACCCTGGAAGGTTGCCAGAGGCACACATGCCCATTCGGACTCCAGCAGAGCACAGAGGTTCCGGAAATGATGTGGTTGTTGGTCTGCACTCCGAACCTGTCAATCCAAATAGTCCCACAAGTGCTCTATGGGATTTAAGTTGGATGATTTCACCAGCCAAGGGAGAATGGAGACATTGCTGTCGTCTTCCTGGAACCAGTCATGCAACACCTTAGCAACATGGCCAGGTGCATTGTCCTGTTGGTAGACACCATCACAACCAGGGTAAACGTCCAACATGAAGGGATGCATGTGGTCAGCGAGGATGGACAGTAATATAATGAATGACAAAGCCCATCCAAAATTCAGAGACTGCACTACATCTATATGGGACAGTGCCATGTTTACTTCTATCCACCATCAGGCTTGACAATACTATAGAAGTAAAGTCCCGCCTTCGGCAAAACCTGGTATCTGCTCTGTGTCCTGGGTCGCTCCAGACAAGGATATTGAGGATCCAAGTTGAAACAGCGCCCATGATGCCAGCGAGGATGGACAGGTAGCCATTGGCATTCAGAGACCCATCCAGTGGTGCCAGTGGTCCCAGGTCACACCAGGAAAACATCCCCCAGACATGCACACTACCACTGCCGGCCTGTACTTGACTGACAAGTGTGTCCGGGTGTTGGTTCTCATGTGTCTGACACTGTATCCATCACTGCCTGTCACTTCTGTGGGGTATAAACCTCGATTTGTCAGAGAAGGCAACCTTTTTTCACTGTCCAATGACAGTAGTCCCGTGCGAACTGCAGGCATTGTTGCCGATGGACCTTGGTTAACATGGGCACCTTTACGCAGCATCGACACCAGAGAGCCATGCATAACAGGGTTCGCTCTATTAATTATAATTACTGCACTGTTGTGCATCGATTGCCCTTTACCAGTCGATGTTCTCCTCTGGGGTCGATGGCCTTTGGGGCTCCAAGTTATGACATTTGGAGGTACTCGGTGTGCCTGTGGTCCATTCTTGGTACACCCTTACTACAGCACCTCGCGAACAGCCCACAAAATCTGCTGTTTCCGAGATGCTTCCAGCCTTGGCACGGTAGTCGTTGTAATTCCTTTTTGAACGTCTGTCAAATCAATACCTCTGCCCACTGTGCTCACATTACGCACTATGATCATCTATCCTGGCCGGCCGCTTATATCTCCGTGTGGTTGACCTTGTCATGTGCACTCTGTGACACGCCTGGGCGGTACACTGTGATTCTGTGGATGGTCATATTATTCTGATACTACTGTGTATATTTTACCCTTATATGTTGAAGGCCAGTTAACATCTCCACAGTTCCAATTCTAGTGGCCAATAAAATGAAACTATTCTGTAGTGCAATATTGCAAATTATTATTAATATTTCAAAGAGAAATCAACACTTTTTAAAAATTTCTTACATCAGGTCTTAAAATATATGCTAAATCTGAAAAATATGATGGTCAGTCAGAAAACAATACCCCAATTTATTTTTATAGATCAGGTACTTATTCTAGAGCTTTGTTACTTGTACAGTGTAAAAGTATATCCTTCTTACCTATTTTTAGCATAGGTACAACTACCCACAGATGCTATTACTGTAGCATTATTCAAACATGGCATTCCATATGGTCATTGGTCAAAGAAATGGAAAATAAATGAATTCTTGATGTGTAAGAAAGAGACTGTTGGAAATATTCACAAGCAACTGCAGAATGTATATGGAGTTGATACTGTAGGCTGTAACACAGGTGGTTAGTGGGCCAAGCTGACATCTGAAAAAGATAGTTGTTGTGAGTGACAGTGATCTAAAGAATGGGATATGTTCCTAGATGATATACCTACATACTGTACAAATAACTGTGCTGTAGAATAGTTACTGATATGTAAAAAAATTGTGGGATATTACCTTCTGAGTGACTCTTAAAATGTTTCTCTCTCATTCTCACAATTTTTAGCATGAAAACATATATTTTTATCACTAGTGGAAGTAGCATCCTCCAGCAAATATATATTAAAAATTGTTTTGGTCATTATTTTGATACATTCAGCTATTTATTTATTTTTTACTTTGGTACTTCTAGAATTACTTTTATTGTTATTGAAATATATATGAAAATAAAAAAATGCTATGATTGCTTTAATATGATAATTTTAGTGTTTGGGTGAATATGTGCTTTTTCTATGGGAAACATATGTTCTAATGAAGCGTCTTCACAAAAGGAAAAAACTGGCCAACTGAGAAATGATGTCTCAGCACATCTACAGTACTTTCAGTCAGAGTATCAAAGTGAATTTTGACATGAACTGATATATATATATAAAGAAAATTTTATGTAAAACTACAATTATATGAAAAAGAAAATTCAGTGTTGAAGGATGTACTTTCCAGTAGTTTGGACTCAGAAAAGGAATGTCAAGATGTGGAAGAGAATGTTGGCTGAAAAGTTCAAGAATAGTTTGAAGTATTGATGCTCTTTATTTTCACAAATATATCAAATTATCATAATTTTTGCTGCATACAATATTCAGTGTATGTAAAATTTCTTACCCTGTTCACTATGGCAGAACTTTAATATCTACCTCCCTTTACTTGAAACAGTGTCCTGAATTTTAGTTTTTAATCACCCTTGCCTTCCTCACAGTTCATTTCCATGACATATTAAACTGACAGGCTCCTGTCAGATCTCTGCACAAGCAGCTACTTGAGGGTTAATTTATTATTTTTTATTCATAGTGGAACAAACTAAAATTATTATATTTTCATATAGTCACTTTACTTAAAATGCCTCTTCCCCACTTGAAGAGTGTTCTACATTTTCTTCAAAATAATATGGTCTATTTCTAGAGCACCCTCTGCAAATACTGTATTCTTAAATATACACATACTTTCAGGTTTCGTTAAAACTGCAAAAATATTATAAAGCACTTACGTTCTCATAACTTATAAACCGGACATTAATTGTTCACAGCATATTTTGATGTAGAGAGTTATATTTTCATATTTCATTCCAAATGTACTGGCAACTTGCCATATGATTGAATTGTTACTGAATGGACAAGTGATTTGATGAAAAATTGGTACTGTTGCTTCATATTAAGAAGTGTATAGGGAGGTTATGCTACCAAAATACTAGACAAATATTTAAAAATAAATCATAAAGCATTACCTGAATTCTGAGAGAACACTCCTAATGTCTGTTTGGAGATATTGGATATAACAAATTGATGCTCCTTTGGTATGGCAGTTTTTTCAACATCTCTTAAGTTTACCATGTCATCAGAAAGTGTAAATTTAATATCATTCTTTCCTCCATTGCCTCTGTAAAAAATGTCAAAAGTAATTTTTAGCAAAAGTCCATATTTAACTACTTTATAATGTCAATAAAAATTTTCTAGTTAAAAAAAACAGTAAAATTAAGCATGATCTAGTCGAACAGCTAAAAACATGATTTGCTGATTCAAGATTCAATTTTGATGATCACCAATGTTTTTTGAAATATGGTAGTTTCATAATTTTCTAGAAAGAAGCATACACAATATATACATTTCACAATACTTCTCAGAATACAAAGTATAAGCTTCTTGTAAAATAGGGCTGTGTAACATTTCATCTAACAGATGGTTGCCTTTCTCAAGTGAGACACTGAACAGGAAAGCAGCAAAAGAGGAATTCAATATTAGCAAGAAATAAACTTGTAAATAAAATATTACTAATTTAGTATGCTAAGCTTTGAGCTATCTGCAACACATTGGGTAAGAGTACCACTGGAGATACTGATCCAGATCTAAAGTTTATTAGATGCACTGGTATACTGGAGGGAGGGGAAGGGCATCAACAGCATATATTTCATACAATGGTTCTTCAAAACAAACTCAAGTACATTACATGCGACTCAAACACGATAAAACATTTCCCTATTGTAAATTTCTGAGTATACTACTGATCAGATGTATTACCTCAGTTATGAACCTGAATGAAACATCTGAGCTCTGGCTAAATATTAATACTCAGTTGATAGCATGCCATGCTTGCAATATGCAGTTCCCAGGTTCGAGTCCTCAACAGTTGAGATTTATCTGCACACCCACCTTGCTCTGTCAGAAAGCTGTACTGATGGGCTTAGAAAGGCCACTGTCTGTTATATGGATGTTAAGCCCTGTGTGCAGGAGAATCATGCCCTGTGCACATTAAAGAACACATTGGATAGCTTTGAGGTAGAACCATCTAGAAAGGAAGCCTGTACCACTCATTTGTAATATCATTAATGGACTGAACTGCCAGCAGAATAGAATGAGAAGCAATTTGTTGCTAATAAAACTTTTTATTTCTTCAACTTTCTGCACATTTGCTCATAAATCATTAACACCAGCTAGCAATTAAATATTTTTTAGCTTGTTTTCATAAAAATAGAACATTTCTTTCCCTTTCTCCTTTACAGACATTCAATTCTTTCAGAAATAAATTAAACATTATTTTTGTTTTTGGTAAGTATTGATAAACTATTAAGATCCACAGTTTCGGATTATCCAATAGCTTTAATAGTACCCTCTAATGGGAGAAAATGCCAAAAAATTTCAACTACTATTGCAAATGATCTATTTATGATAAAAATTTAAAATTTTGGTGGTGGAGTGTGAGAGTCAAGAGCAGCAAGAGAGTTTCAAGTGAGGCACTGAACAGGAAAGCAGCAAAAGAGGAATTCAATATTAGCAATGTTATATCCAGCAATAGTTAGCCCTCTACTCCTAGAGAAAACATTGTTTTGTTTTTCAAATTATCATATTTTTAAAGCATTATTGAAAAATTCTTTTTACATTGTATAGATATTAATAATGGATTTTTGTTATTATTTTTTATTTTACTTCTGAGTACAGTTTATATTAGGGTTTAGAAAACAGCTTGTGGGTCACACAAGGCCTGCAGTCTGACAGAAGCTGGGGCTTGAACCAAGTCCCTTTGATCAACAGCCAAGTACACTAATCACTTGGTCACCAGGAAAGTAATACATTATATCATAATCAGGGTAGAAAATTGTTGCTTACCAACTTGGCTCGACTACAATGATCTCATATTACTATGGAGAATAATAAGAGGGCACGATCTAATTTCGGTTCCAATATATAGTTTTAAACCTTTAATAGATGTGTTGGATGACTTTTCCAAATTGCTCCTCCAAGACACTTCAAAAATAGTAGTTTTTTTTTCTTTTGTTGATTAAGTTTTGATATATTAGTTCCATTTATTCTTGTGTCCAGAGTGACCCCAAAAATTTATACTCTTTTACTCGTTACACTCATGCATTGTTTTAATATTTGAGATATTTTTAGTAGCTCTGGAGAATAATGTACAGTGGGCACCCATGTAACAAAGTCAATTAAGTTTTGCCTAACAAATTGCCTATCATAGGCCCCAATGATTCACATAAGGAATATTTCCTGCAAAATGAATTGCTTTCAAAGTCATGCAGTTACCAATTTCAGCCAATTAGAGAACTCCTTGAGGGGATATTCATTATTTATTCAGTGGACTCAGCAGGCCTCAGTTAATCAGTGAGGCCCATTTATGAGATTGTCTCCAGATTACATTGTTTGCAGTGTTTTGGTTGCAGAAAGAGCTTTCTTGGAGCTATCATCATCCAGCAACTTTGAAACTTCCTATACCTTCCCTAAGAGATTATAACGGAAGATATGCCTTCAAAATTCCTTTTTTCTTACTCTAACTTATCCATCAACCTCATAGGCAGCCAATCACCTTTTTTAGTCCAAGGAAGATTATTTTACTGTAATAGTTGCATGCTATATTATTAAAAAATTTTACTATGTTTCCTTTAATTTTTAACTTTTACCAAGTTCTACATTAGAATGTTTATTCATCAAAAATTATGTTAAAATTTTACAAACTATGTTTTAAGGCAAAAAAGGTTAACTTACAATGAATTAGGCTTTTAAACAGCATTTCCAAAATTTTCATAATGGAAGTTTTTCGTCCAACGTAACTGGTTTTTCCAGAGAAATATTAATCTTCCAAGTATATTAATATTGTTGAATTGCATGATAGCTTTTTGTAGTAAATTTTTATTTAGCCAATGATATCCATCACTACTCCAGATAGCTATATCATCTGTGAATAGTGACAAAATTACACTGCTCAAAATGTCAGTAGGAACAACTGCTGGCAGATTAGAGATATATAGATTAAAGAGCAAAGATAATATTTGAGGTTAAATCACATAGATTCATTAAATACTTCCGCTGGTTTGGCCATTTTGCCCATATGGATAATTATAGATTGGCGAATAGGGTTATGAACAGTGTGCCTAGGGGCCTCAGAAGGAGGGGGAGACCTAGGATGCGGTGGGCAGACAATGTCAAACAGGACCTTGTTAAAATTGGTGTACAGTGGCCGGATGCAGCAGATGTAGCTCAGGACAGATATGCTTGGAGAATTAAACTGCGCGGTCTGGTTGGACCTCCGTAGCCCATGGCTGCTTGAGGATGATGATGATGATGAAATACTAATAAAAATTCACTATCCTCCCATTTGAATAGTGAATTTTTATTAGTAAAAAGGAAAGAAATTAAAATGCCTCTTTCCAAAATTATTTTATTACATTGCAGGTTAAAGTGTTACCCAGTTTGATTTGTATAGATTTTTTTTATTTTACAGCAAAGTACAGTAATGTGAATAGATTTTCAGTGAATCCATGTATGGGATGTTTATGGAGTAAGCCTTAGCCGCAAAAGGGTTATGGAGGTTTATGTTAGCTTTAAATGAGGCAATGGTCAGCAGCAACTTTGACCTTAAGTAGGGCTTGTATGAGAAGGGCTTACAAATTAGGAGTAATTTCTAGGATCCATCTCTGTCCCATATGTTTCAAATCATAAAAAACAGTCCATACTGCCAGACCTCTTCAAAATCCTTCTGAAGCAGATCAAGGAAGGCAAAAAATCTTTTGGAGGAGAGGTACGGTTGGGCATATACAATCAGATCAGTTATATTGTTCTTTGTACATCTGTTTGCTAGAAAACCTGAGCTATCTATATCATTAAGAAAATTTTCTGCACTGCAATACATATTAACCTGCATTTGACCATTTTTTCAAGAAATTTCAATGTTGTTTTGGTTGTTTTACCTCTGAGTGGCACTTTTTTGCACACCATGGGCATGGACCCCGAAGGCTCAGAGAAGGTTGGGGGAGGGGACCCACTGGAACAGCTGTTGGGAGACAGATGGTAGCCTCCCGTCAAGGCCATCCAGCGTATTCTTTAACGTGCACAGGGTATGGCTCTCCCGCACACGGGGCCACGGCTTAACGTCCCATCCGACGGACGGCGGCCTTTCCAAGCCCATCGGTGTCCCCTACTGACCGTGGGCAGGGCGGGGAATTTTTGCGGAGATATGAAATTTCAATGTAAAAGATGTGAGATGTGCCTATAAGAATTAAATTCTGTTGCAGTCTTGTTAGGCTTTTAAGCATGGCATATACTTTTTACCATCTTTTGGATATTTTTCAAATCTCCAAATTTCATTTATAACTTCAAGAAGTTTGGTTTGATTTTCTATAAACTGGTTTATTATTTTATTGGAATTTTGTCTAGACCTTGGTATGTTAACCTGATCAAGTTTAAGTGATGGCATTTGTACTTCATAAATTGTGAAATCTTCATCAACATCTATTAGTTTTACCATTGCTTTAAATATAGAAGATGGTTTCTCTTCTTCATCTGTGAAGATTTTGTTTCTTTTGGCTTTGGGTTGTTTTACCTCTGAGCGGCACTTTTTTGCACACCATGGGCTAAATGGCCAGGTCACATGGACCCCGAAGGCTCAGAGGTTGGGGGAGGGGACCCACTGGAACAGCTGTTGGGAGACAGATGGTAGCCTCCCGTCAAGGCCATCCAGCGTGTTCTTTAACGTGCACAGGGTATGGCTCTCCTGCACACAGGGCCACGGCTTAATGTCCCATCCGACGGACGGCGGCCTTTCCAAGCCCATCGGTGTCCCCTACTGACCGTGGGCAGGGCGGGAAAATTTTGCGGAGATAAATCTCAATGCTGACCCAGCTGGGACTCGAACCTGGGAACTACAGATTACGAGCCTGGCGTGCTACTGACTGAGCCACTCCCGCCCCCTCTTTTGGCTTTGGAAAACGTTTTCTGCAAATTGGTTTGCCAAAATTGCTGGTTCAGTGGAGAATTATTTTTTTCTCCCTTTCTTGACCAGGGTTTTCTACAGGTTGTTAAATATTTTAATATTTTTATATCATTGCTGTGTGTTTTTATTTTTTGTGCTAGAACAGTTTTTTTAGTTTTATTATGAGTTTTTATGTTATGAAAAAAAAAAAATCTGGGCCTCCTTACTCTTCTTTGGAATCTTCTGACAGCTTTTTTTTTTTATTGTGGTTAATAATTTAATAATCTTAGGTTTTTTTCAATCCCTTCATAATTTTGTGTTCGTCTTGAATTTTTTATTCAAATCTTTGCTGAATTATGACAGTTAATTATTCTGATTTGTTGATTGGCTTGAGTACTGCCTAAAAAGAAAAATAGCAAAGTGATGTTATGGGGAAATGATCACTACCCATATTATCAGGTAGCATACATCATTGAAATATTTTTGCAAATTCTACCATCCCATGTCTTAGTGATTAGTGTATTTGGCTATTGATCAAAGCAACCCAAGTTTGAGCTCCAGATAAGACATGGATGTTTCTTTTCTTCTGTTATCCTTCTTATGAGGTTTTGCCTGTCACAGAACTTCGCTATTCAACCTAACTGCTATATAGTTTTATACTATATAGCATACATAGTCTCAACCTAATTGCCTATAGTATTACACTGATAAGCTCCTGTCAGATATTTGTGGCAAACAGTGCTGTTTGGAAGTAATTTTTTTGAAATTTTTATAGAAGAGATGGATAGGTCTATGGATGACACTTTGTATCTGGGATTAAAATTTAAAATGAGATCTTATATAATTTTTCCTCTTTTATATATTTTGTGTGATCCCTAGAGTAAGTTGTGTTAATTAAAATCACCACACAGCAGATGCAGAAAGGTGGGGGGGGGGACAATGTGTCAGAATATCAGATGCATCAATAAATGTTTTCCACAAAACCATTTATTGATTTACTGCTGCTACACTCTACAGATAATTTTGTGGATATTATTTTATTGATTAATTCATTAATAATTCTAATAGCATGAGGTGACTTACTTATTTATTTACATCTTACTTAGCGCAGCATAAAAAAGAAATAGTTGCCATCCCAGATCATAGATGGCACCAAGATCAGGTGTAAAAATCATGTGAAGAGTGATAAATCATATTAGTGAATAAAAGACAGAACTGATATTAGTTTAGTGGTCTTAAAACACTCTGGCATGTTCTGGAGAGACATGGGTTCAAATCCCGCACATCAGCAAAACGTTTTTCCACAAAAACATTTATTGATATATTGATTTTAAAGTTTACAGTTAACTCTGTGGATATTATTTATTGATTATATCGATACATGGTTGAGTTAAAATATTATTCTTAGCAGGGCCCCAATCTTGGGGGAGGAAACAAGGTGGGCCTAACTCTTCTCCCTTGAGAATGGTAGTAACTGGAACAGAGGCAAAAAACATTAAAAATGTATAAAATACACATATTTTTCAATCAATTTTTTAAAAAAACAACTAGAATGGCAGAAAAAAATTTATATCAAAATGGCATTCTGGCTCAATTCAGTGACCTTAGATAAATATGGACAATAATGATTTTGTGTAGAGTGTCTCTGGGACAGAATCTAACAATAAAAAGCAAGAAAATTTAATGAAACGGCAAACATCCAGCATGTGAAAAGAGACAGAGAAACTGATCAAGTTTTGTTGGCAGAAGTGTAACACCGTTATCCTGCACACCAGCTGTCAGCTGTTTTTCCAAAAGTTGTTTTCCACAGTGCAGCAAAAAGTGGTGTGTGTTTTTAGGCTTCTGAATTCCAAGTTTCCATGGGCAGTGCAGAAGAGATTCAAACACACCACCAAGAACAACCAAAGAGAGACCCAAGAAGAGCAAGGTACAAAAATCTGCTTGAGACAGACTCACTTGCAAAGAAAAGTGAGAGTAATAAGAAAGTGTCTGACCAACAAGTGATAACATTCATGAAAAATTCCAGTGCAGTCCATGGAAATCAATTCACTGTGCCAACAGAGAACTAGGGATACCAAGGTCACACATCCCACAATGTTGTTCACAAAAGTTTGTATATTTGGGCCTATAAAATCCAAATGTTGCAGCAGCTGAAACCAAATGACAACCCTAGAAGATATGAGTTGAAATGAGTATACTATAGAAGATAAAAAAATGGCAACAAATTCTCCAAAAGTTGGTATTCACAGACAAACACATTTCATATTTTCAGAAGGGACAACTAGCACAACTGCTAGATATGAGGTTGCAAAAAACTCCATGAAGGAGAGGAGCTGGAACATAACAGGCCAAAGGTCAATATGTGGTGTGGCCTCAGTGCAAACAAAGTAATTGGTCTTTTTTTTATCGAGAATAGCATAAACAGATATGTGCACCTGGATTTGCTGGATAACTATGCAATCACCCAACTTACAAAGGGATTCTTCTTCCAGCAGATGGAGCTCCTCCACATTATGCTAAGGACATAAGAGATCATCTGAATGCTCAGTTGCATTAAATGTTGGATTGAACAGAAAGGTATCAAAGAATAACCTCCATGATCTCTGGATTTAATCACTCTAAAGACTAAAATTAGGCTATATAATAGCTTAGTTCTTTCTAGGGTTAGTTATGGTAGTGAAACTTGGACCCTTTGTAAACAAGAAAGCAGGACACTCAATGCTTTTGATTCTATATGCTTATGCAGTATCTTTTGGGTTGGGTTACCCTTGAGTGGAACTTTTTTCCACACAATGGGCCAAATGGCAGGTCACAAGGACCACATAGGTTCAGAGAAGGTTGAGGGAGGGGACCCACTGGACAACTGTTGGGAGAGATGGTAGCTTTAAATAAGCTTAACGATCGTTGTGAATAGGAAATAAAGAAAATTCAATACTTTTGTATAGACATAATTTAAATAAAAATTGTCCTACAATTCACAATAATAAAACAATTATGCCTGAGTAAAATTTTAATTCTCAATATGAAACTATTACATCTAGCAAAACAAAAACTTGGATCTCTCTTTTTAATAGTATAAAACATTAAAGGCAAATCAGAACTGTAGAACAGGGAAATATAAATAAGGCCAAATGAATAAGATAATTACAGATACAAAAAAAAAGATGTCTCTAAAATGTTACTCAAATCTACAGATATTTGAAATTTACTAATTAGCAGATTTTTAAATATGTCTAATTCAAAAAAGGTTCAATATTGTGTTTTAGTGTGAGAAAATAAAATTTAACAATTTTTAATTATTTCTCTAGGACATGAGATGTGAAAACCAATTATTAAATTAACAGCAGTATGTTTTATTTATTAATTTTAAATATAAAATCCTTACCATAAGTACAATACTTTAACTACAAATTTCTTGTATAATGTCCCCATTACGGTGTTTTTCTCATGGGCAAACCATGAGCCCTCTATGCAGATAAAAGCCAAGTATAAGGGATATGATTCCTGTTTGAGGGTAACCTGGGTGATCTTGGACCAAAACCTATCACAATGTAATAAACACAATTCATAAACTGAACTCAAAATCTAAATTTCATATTTAATATTTTACAGACAAAATGCTTAGTTGCTTCTCACATTCATATCCATGCTTTTATTCACTGCCTACATTAATATTAATATTTTATCTGCAGTGCTGTTTTATTATAGACATTTGCATCCACACCAGGCTCTACATTTAGAAGTATTATTACGAAAAGATTTTTGTATGTCAAAGGTTAACTCTTTCTTGTCATATGAAAGGATGGCATTACCTCAGCAGTTTCAAGTTCTGGATGTGTTTGGGTATTCTTGTGAGGCAATTCACTTGTTTTTATTGCACTATTCTTGATATGTAAGGAATGATTGCACTAACTTAACGTTTACTGACATGCATTTTGAAATATCATTCGGGAGACTTTTGTGTTGTCATTATGCTGATTATGTTTTATAAAGTATCCAAAGGGCAAGTGTAGAACAATGAAGGGGCATGTTTATACATTGCTTAGGTGGAACAAGCTTTGGAGGGACTAAAAAATTAATCCATTTTTCAAAAATAAAAGATTCTATTATGCTACTTTTAATCTTCATATCCAGTGGCAAAGGGGCAATGAAAGCAAGGGGAGGCAATGGTTCCCTTAGAATTCTCTTGATAAAAAGTTAAATACATTTAAACATTTTGATGTAAAAGTATTTTCATAACTTTATAAGTTATTCTACCATAAATTTTACATTTACATAACATTTTTCGAATTTCTCTGTTATATTAAACTATATAATAAAAGCACTGATTTGCCAGCTAGTTGAGCTAGATGTGTATGAAGAACCTCACTTCATCGCTACTGCATTGATCATCACAGTGAAAATTACATTTTCCACATACAATCAGGAGAAATTTCTCTAATTGGAAGCACCTTAGCCAATTGTTTTGTAGTACAACCTATTTCACATCCTTCTCACTAACCGCTAGAGGCAACTAGAGATAGAATGTCTGCTCTACGATTGGATGCCACTATCATTGACAATAGTGCTGATGATTCAAGGAGTAGTAGTAGCAATTCATTGAAGGTAAGTGTAATTATTTAAATCATTTTTTGAAAAATGGGGCAAAATCCTCATTTTTTCTTTATTGCCCTATGTCTGGTTTTCACATTTCAAATTATACACGAATTTCTTATGTAGTATTGCTCTACCAGCAAATGAAATCATGTCCTTTTGCATTTTGATACCTCTCAGCCTAATTGCTCCAATGCATATTTACTGAAGTGGTTTATAACTTCTTCACTATGTTTTACTGTTCTAATTATTACCATAATAAGAGATAATTATATTGCAACTAAAGGTATAAAAAAACATACAAAAATAATTAAAATATTTTGTGGACAAAGTAGAGTAACCTACGAGTAATAATACTACAATTGGTGAAAGCTACATCCAGTCAGTATACTGTGAAAAATATATCTTTTAACACATTTCACTCACATCAAGATTATATCTTTCAATAAATTTAATGTTGTTTTGCTTAACTTCATGCTTTAAATATCAAATTAATGACGTTAAGTGGGTACCTATTGCAATGCACTACATCGAAATACATGTAATTAGATGTATTTAAAAATTTTTAAAGTATAAGAGTTATTTAAGAGTATAAGAGAAAATTGGAAAGTTAAGCAAATATGCATAAAATATTTAAAAATGATCAGGCAGTGATTTGATTCAATTTTATTAACCAGGTTTCTAAAACTGTTTATTTTTTTCGCTATTATTTTTAACATACATAGATGCAAAACACATTCAGTGGAATTGCTCTTCAAATGTATCTCTTATATTAGTCATCCTTCAACTACTTTGACACAGTTTTTGCAAATGAAACACACAGTCGTATCAGAATAATATGACCACCCACAGAATCACAGTGTACCCACCCAGGCACGTCACAAAGTGCATATGACAAGGTCGACCACATGGAGATATAAGCGGCTGGCCAGGACAGATGAGCCATAGTACGTAACGTGAGCACAATGGGCAGTGGTATCGATATGATGGACGTTCAAAAAGAAATGATCATCGATTATTGTGCCAATGGTGGAAGAATCTTGGAAACAGCAAACTTCGTGAGCTGTTCGCGAGGTTCTTTAGTAAGGGTGTACCAAGAATGGACAACTGGCACACCAAGTACCTCCAGACGTCATAACTGTGGAGCCCCAAGGGCCATTGACCCCAAAGGAGAACATCGCTTCCGTCGACTGGTAAAGGGCAATCGACGCACAACAGTGCAGCAATTGACCACTCAAATGAATGCTGGGGCACCCAAGTACATGTCACCGATAACAGCAGAGTGAACCCTGTTATGTATGGGTCTCCAGAGTCGATCTTGCATAAAGATGCCATGTTAACCAAGGTCCATCAGCAACGATGACTGCAGTTCGCAAAGGACTACCATCATTGGACAGTGGAAGAGTGGGAAAAGGGTGCCTTCTCTGACGAATTGAGGTTTCTACTCCACAGAAGTGACAAGCGGTGGCGGATACAGTGTCAGATGTATGAGAACCAACACCTGGAAACGCTTGTCAGTCAAGTACAGGCCGGCAGTGTGCGTGTCTGGGGGATGTTTTCCTGGTATGACCTGGGACTGCTAGTACCACTGGATGGGTTCACGAATGCCAATGGATACCCCTGCTGGCTTGATCACTTGTCCCCCTGCGAAGCTGGGGGGTCACAGCCGAGATTGAGGGGCCGTTGATGGGCCCTGGACGGGGCTTGGGCAACCCCGCTCTGGGGTCTCTCGGGGTGACTTGCAGACTGAGATGTGTGTGTCTCCAGCACACTCGTTCGTGGGCTCTCTGAGGCGGTCCCGATGATAAGTAGGTGGACGGATGCTCTTGGGGTGCTTCGGCCCGTTCACAATGGAGAGGACGAAGTTGGAGGCTCGCGGCCCTGTTATTCCGACGGTGGCCAGTGGGCTTGTCGATGGACCAGCCAAGCTAAGAGTCCCACATGAATGAGATTTGGACTCATGGCTTTTGCAGTGGAGGAACTAGGTTCCTCTGTGAAGTGGGGTCCGGGTGCTGTGGTGTTGCAATACCCGGTAGTATGTCGGCTGTTGTGGTTGTGGGAGGGCCGCCGGCCAGTTTTTGATGGTTGGCTGGCTAGGTGTCCCCGAAGCAGCCTCGACTTAAAAGTGCCGTGACGGTGAGCGGGCCATGGTGGCCTGGCTCTATGGAGAGGACGAAGTTGGGGGTCGTGCCGAGAGGTAGGGAGTCCCTCGAGGTGTGGCCTTCTGATGGAAGTACCTTGGGCCTCTGCTGCAGAGGATCCTAAAAGTTAGGACTTCTTTTTTTCATTTTCTGGCTCAAAATTCAAAAGACAAAGATCTTTTTATTTATATATTGGCAAGTTTCTGGACTAAATTCAGTGAGTGTTGGGCATATATTAGGCAGCACTCAAAATTTAAAAGATCCCACTCTCACTGCACCTCAATGATTATATCTTCGAGCAGGCATATATAATAAGCAGTGCTACTCTCTTCACATACAGGTCTTCTCTCGCTGTAGGCAGGACAAAGTAAGGCAAGCTTAACAGTTAGGAGCTTTCTAGTTCATAGTGGTTTCTGTGACATCTCCCTTATGGTGATATACAGCCTTGAGTTGTGGTGCACCGGGAATGTCACGTTTTCAATTCGTCGTCCATCCTCACTTGCATCATGGGCGCTGTTTCAACTTGGATCTTCAATATCCTTGTCTGGAGCGACCCAGGATGCAGAGCAGATACCAGGTTTTACCGAAGGCAGGACTTTACTTCTATAGTATTGTCACGCCTGATGGTGGATAGAAGTAAACATGGCACTGTCCTGTATAAATGTAGTGCAGTCTCTGAATTGTGGAACATCTGGGCTTTGTCATTCATTATATTACTGCCCATCCTCACTGACCACATGCACCCCTTCATGTTGGACGTTTACCCTGGTGGTGTCTTCCAACAGGACAATGTGCCCTGCCAGGTCGCTAAGTGGTGTGTGACTGGTTCCACGAACATGACAGCAATGACTCCATTCTCCCTTAGCTGGTGAAATCACTCGACCTAAATCCCATAGAGCACTTGTGGGACCATTTGGATATATAGGTTCGGAGTGCAGACCCACAACCATGTCATCTCTGGAACCTCTGTGCTCTGCTGGAGTCCGAATGGGCATGTGTGCCTCTGGCAACCTTCCAGGGTATCATTGCGTTCATGCCACGCCATGTCACCGCTGTCATCCAGACCAAGGATGGTTATTCCCATTATTAGGTAGGTGGTCATATTATTCTGATACAACTGTGCATGTCACAAATGAGCATTAGGACAGTTGATACACAAAAACTGATTGTCACATATTAAGTTTATGTAGAAACCTTTGTTCCTAATGTAACAAATTAATAACACAGAATTGTACATCATTTTGCTTTTCTACAGTTTCTACAGTACTCATGAATTTATATGTTGAGTGAACATATTGCATGATAAGATAGTGATTAATTAGCAATTTTTTTAAACATTTATATGAAATGGGATATCTGGAGTAGCCCACTATTCCTATTCAAACAGGGTTTGCTTTATACCGATATTTTCCAGGAACAACAGCTCGACATAAGCCTGTATTGTATTGTCTTACATAAATATATATAAGTATTGTATTGTCTTATAAATTCAACTCTTTTACCCATAATAGAATTCGAGTTAGAATTCAAAATTAGTTTAGACTATGATGCAAATACATGCATGTTTAGACTATGATTCTAAATGCAAACTGAGAATAAAGGATCAAGATATTGAAATGAAGGAAAGTTTAAAAAAGTTCATATGAGAAATTCTGCCATGTTTCAAAAATGATTGTTTAGAGTGAAATTATATAATTTTATTAATGTTTGTCATGGATTTTTCGACATTCAACTAATATGATTCAAATGAAAACAGCTTAGTCAGGGATAGGGGCCCTCATTGGCCATTGCAATGGTATAAAAACTACTGTGCACTCTCATCTTGCAAACATAGGGAACAAGAATGCATATCACATTAATCTTCATACTAGTTTATATCAAGGCTACTAAAGTAGCCTTGATATAAACTGTTTGCAGCCAGGTACAGATTTCTCATTGGGCACAATAGGCACCATCTTTTAAACACTCCAATTTGTGTATTTAAGTAAAAATAAAATTATGTCTTTTTCAATTTTAACTAGTTGCAAGCAACCATGGAGGGCAATTACTCTCTTTTCAAAGAACTTTTTCTCTCCTCATAATTGAAAATTAACTCGTGAAAGAATTTGGCTTATGAGACTGTACACTATGCTACCAACATATTGGGTTACTTCCATGTTACGTCCGTTCTTTTTCAAAGTTCCCTAACTTTGAAAATAGGCATTCTACAGAAAAATGTTGTAGAAGATCAATTGTATATCTTAATTGAATTTATCAAACTTTTGATTTTATAAAATATTAATTTATTATTTAAAGAGCTATTGAAGCTGAGATAGTTGACAGCAAATGCTGCTGTTATATTCATCCTAAACACTCTTTCAAAATTGATACAAAGTGAAAAACTACCCAAACTTTTTTAAAATTATATTTACTTCAATAAATGATTTGTTATAATTTTAAGGTAAATTCTTATGAGTAGATCTTTTAGATTTTCCATTTTTGTAACATTTAGCTACAATTTTCTGTTTGCACAATATGAAAGTATCCCAATATTTTTGATTATTTAGTGCAATTTATTCATTCTCAAAGCAAAAAAACAAAGAAAAAAATGTTTGAATTTTAAATTACTAATTTGACCTTCAAATATTAATTTATTTTGCTATTTATTAACAAAACTCCATTATCATTACAATTTCTACATTCATTTCTATTACATTATTTCCTTTCTTCGTGGTTATGAATATTAATTTTTTGTATGAAACTGAAAGAACTAGTGTTCATAAGGGTGCACTACCACTTCGTGGTAGCCAGCTTCGTGGGGTTCATAAAGGTGCACTACCAGCTTCGTGGTAGGTGGATTTACATCTCATGCACCTCTAGGTGCATGAGATGTAAATCCCACCCAGTCTACAGCGTACAAAATATATTCCACTGTCTTTGAAAAATTCTGATATATATAAAAACAGAAGTATGTTTTCAAAAACAAATGGGTGAAACTTGTAAAACATTATATACATAAAATTTTATGATTAATGTTGGTTTTTGCAAGCCAAAATTTGCTTGGCTTTTTTTACTCTTTACAGATAATACAAGTTTATTCAACATTAATGACATAATAGTGCTTTTGCATGGTAGTTCAATGTACTAAATTTACAAAATTTAATTTAGGCTAAATTAAATGAGAATAAAATTAATTCTTTGTGAATTTCTTTGTGAATGATTTTGAAATGGTCACACTCGAAAATATACAATAAACATTTGTAAGCTTCTCACTCATCATTATCATCATCATCATCATCATCCTCAAGCAGCCATGGAGATTAATCAGATTGTGCAATTTAGTTGCCAAAACATATCTATCATGAGTTACACCTGTTGCATTTGTCCACCATATACCAATTCTAACAAGGTCCTGTTTGATATTGTCTGCACACCCCATCCTAGGTCTCCCCCTTTTTCAGAGGCCTTTAGGCACACTGTTCATAACCCTATTCACTAATCTATAATTATTCATACGGGCAACATGCCCAAACCAATGAAGTCTCTCTCTCAGCACAATATATGCTGCTTAAAGGAGTTGTTGACTCCTTTGCCTAACCTCATCATTAGTTACAAAGTTCAACCACCTAATGCCCAAGATCTGTGTAAGCATCTAGTTTCCTGTTATCTTGTTCACAAAGTGTCCGGGTTTCACTAACATAGCTAACCCTAGAAAGAACCAAACTATTATGCAGTCTAATTTTAGTTTTTAGGTGTATACGTCTATTTCTCCACATTCTCCAAAGATTCTTAAAAGTCCAGGCAGCAATCCCTATTCGTCTGTTAATCTCATGTCGCACATCACCATTATCTGTTACATAGCTCCCAAGATAATTAAACTGTGACACCTACTCAAGACTGCAACCATTCAGATTAACTGAATCACAGCCTGCCTGACCAATTTTCATCACTTTAGTTTTCTCTCTGTTCATAACCAAACCTACTCTACTACCAGTCTCATCAACAGCTCGAATGAAAGAGTTCATCTCATCAACATCATTTGCCAAAAGGGCTAAATCATCAGCATAATCTAAATCAGAAATTTTCGTATCTCCAGCCCATTTAAGGCCAAAATCTTTCCCTTGAAGTGAATTTCACATAACATAATCAATAACCAAGCTAAAGAGAAAAGGAGACAAAATGCACCCTTGTCGAACACCAGAAGTAATGCTAAACCAATTGCTACAAGCCTTACCAACTCTCACACACGACTCAGTGTTATTATAGAGAACTTTCATTATGTTAACTAACTTGTCTGGTATGCCATACAATAGATATACCATAGATCTCATGTCAACCACAAATTATGACAATCAACAAAGTCAAAAGCCTTTTTGAAATCAACAAAGTTAACAACCAAAGGTTTCTAAAACTCTAAACATTTCTCAAGAATCTATCTGAGTGAAAATATCTGATCTACAACATCCCTTACCACTTCTGAATCCACATTGTTGATCACGCAATTGCCTGTCAACCAGATTCTTAATTCTATTAAGCACAATCATGCAAAAACTTTACCTGGAACAGAAAATAGGCTGATACCCCTATAGTTATCACAAGAACTGCGATCACCTTTTTTTTAAAAAAAGGGATAATAATAGCTCTGGTAAAATCCTTAAATGGTCTAGAGATTTCAAAATTTCTTACTTAGATTATGCATATGATTTGGCCCTGTTGGCTAATGATGTTCATGAGATGAAGTTGCTCATTAGGGCTGTTTATGAGACTGGTAATTAAGTAGGTTTGGTGATAGAAAAAAAAATTAAAGTGATGAAAATTGGTCAGGCAGATGGTGTTTCAGTTGCTTTGAATGGCTGTACTCTTGAGCAAGTGTCTCAGTTTAATTATCTTGGGACCTATGTAACAGATATTGATGATGTACGGTATGAGATAAATAGAAGAGAACCCCCTAATCGCAAGCATGGGGCAAAGACCTGTTCCCCCAATACTAAAGGCTGAAGCCATCTACACTGAAAGACTTCCTCCAATGTAGGATTTGATGATGCCCATAGAAGCACGAGTTCAGGTACCTGTGATAACCTCAGATCAGGATTATCAACCAGCTGATAAAACATATATTGTGAATCTATTCACTTGGGGCTGTAAACCCACAAGCAAACAGAAAACATAGTGGGATATTTTCCCTAACAGAGAACCACCAGTGAAGCAAGTCCAGGATCCATAATCAAGCTCAGAGTCCTTATTTCATTCCGGTTGGTGTATATGGTCAGCACCAGGATCCTGTGTGGTTGATCACTCCTCAGCAGAGTAGAAAAAAAAAAAGTAGCAATAGCAGTCCAGATCAGTAGGCCACACTGATTTGGCAGCCCTACCCTTCCATTTGCTTCCACAAGAGAGATATCTTTTGAAAGGTAATAAAGTCTGCACCACAAGAGGGTGGGGTTGGACATTAGGTGCTATGACTGGCCAGTTCTGTGCACCATCATAGGGGATTGGTGCATAGCTCTCCTTCTAGTGACTACCTAGCTACCATTTACAGACAGACAGATTTTTCTCATTAGACAGTCTCTTTCGATGTGTTTTTTGTGACTTGGCTTCAATTAAATGTCGATCAGAAAAACCTTCGCTTTTCAGCATAGGGAGGGGGGGGGGGGACTCAGTCTGTAGCAACCAGATTAGTATTCTGATGTTCCAAGGTTTGCATCGCAACTGTGTCACAGTTAAGATTTATTTCCAGTAACCCACACACTTCCCTCGGTGAGAAAGGGGACACCCTTCGGAATGGAAATACCTCCTTATGCTGAATGAGGCGCTGAGTCATTACCTGTGCTCACAAGAACCCTACCTTATGCATGATGAAGAACATGCTGGATGAATTTGAATTGATGACACTCATTGGTGAAGATGTTAAATTCAGAAAATATATTAAATACAACAGTGTCAATTTAATTTCACATCAATTACATATTCAATCAGCTATCATTATTAGATAAATATAGAGGAAAAATTGCCATTAGCTGGATGGAATCTGAACCCCATCCTCCTGATAACATGTCAAGTACTCTGACCACTGAGCTACTGGTTGCCGAATAATCATCCTCTGTTAGAGGCTTTAAACGTTATACCATAGAATTAGTCATTGGAAATGTAGTTGACTGTAACTGAAGATTCTGGTCCAGATGGCACCTTCCAGTTCAGCACACACAGCCAGCCCACATCAAGCGTCAAATGTCATGGTATTTTTTATTTTTTAAGCCAACACGTCAAGTATCGAGCATAAGCATTGTTATTGAAATAATAGAATTTCTCAGATACACCTGGTAGTAATTTGTTAAAGATAAAGGAAAAATTGTCATTAGCTGGGTGTAATCTGAACCCACGACCTCCTGATAACATGTCAGGTGTTCTGACCACTGAGCTACCGGCGACGAATAATCATCCTCTGTTAGTGGCTTTTAGTGTTATACCATAGAATTAGTCATTGGAAATGTAGTTGATTGTAATTGAAGACTCTGGTCCAGATGTAACCTTCCAGTTCAGTGCACACAGCCAGCCCACATCAAGTGTCAAACGTTATGGTATTTTTTTAAAGCCAACACACCAAGAATCGAGCATAAGCATTGTTGTTGAAATAATAGAATTTCTCAGATACACCTGGTAGCAATTTAATAAATATAGAGGAAAAATTGTCATTAGCCGGGTAGAATCTGAACCCATGACCTCCTGATAATATGTCAAGTGCTCTGGCCACTGAGCTACCGGCTGCCAAACAATCATCCTCTATTAAACGACTGGTAGCTCAGTGGTCAGAGCACCTGACATGTTATCAGGAAGTTGTGGGTTCAGATCCCACCCGCTAACAATAATTTTTTTTATATATTTATCTAACAAATTACTACCAGGTGTATCTGAGAAATTCTATTATTTCAACAACAATGCTTATGCTCGATTCTTGGTGTGTTGACTTAAAAAATAAAAAATACCATGACATTTAACGCTTGATGTGGGCAGGCTGTGTGCACTGAACTGGAAGGTGCCATCTGGACCAGTCTTCAATTACAGTCAACTACATTTCCAATGACTAATTCTATGGTATAACATTTAAAGCCACTAACAGAGGATGATTATTCGGCAGCCAGTAGCTCAGTGGTCAAAGTACCTGACATGTTATTAGGAGATTGTGGGTTCAGATTCCATTTGGCTAATGACAATTTTTCCTCTATATTTATCTAAGAAATTACTACCAGGTGTATCTGAGAAATTCTATCATTTCAGTTATCATTATAATTCAATTATATATTCAAACATTATATTCATACAAGGAAGATGTTTCTATAATTGATTTTTAACAAAATTTTGTTCAAATAGCTATCTCATAATTTTTGATAATAATAAACTTTTTTTTTATTTTTCATATTATTAGGCAGACAAGTATATATTTGGAATCAAGCACACATAATGCTTACAAAAAATTTTTTTGTATAATTTATCACATTTAAATGTACTATTTTTAATTTCTATTAATTATAACAAAAACCTTTGGATTATTCAAATTTTTTTAAATACTTATTAACCTTTTTAATAGCATACTGTCCCATAATAGTAGAGATTTTATATGGACTTGTTTGATCAATGCTATTCCTTCCTCTTCACTACCTTTTACCTCCAGTTTGGGCTGGTATGGTAGAGAAAGGGTTAATAAGTGATGTATGTATAATTTTGTAACCAGCATAATCTATAATGAACTATATTACATTCAATTTTTTTAATGAATATTTTAAATAGGTTTCAAAAATTTATTTATAAAGGCTATTCAATGAAAAAAACCATACATTAAATAAGAATTTATCAAAGAATTATAAAATATTTTTAACATTGGCAATTTCAAATAGCTAAAAAATTTATTGTTGAGACTGAAATATTCAAGATTTTGACTAATGTTTTATAAGTAATTTCCACACACGCTTACTATAAACAAACACTCCAAAAAAATTGGATCACTGTACACAATCAACACATTTTCCCCCCCTCTTGATTCACCACTGGTATTATTTTGCTACTAGTATACAACAAATCATAAATGTACCAATTGTGTTTCTTTTACTGAGGAAAGATTCCTCTCTAAAATTTCCTATAACACAATAAGCAAAAGCTTGCTATTTCACTTTAATTCAGAAATAGTTTCCTGGTGCCTAAATTCTGGAAGTGACTCAGAGATGACCAGGGGGGCCATGGGGGGGGAGGTTCTCCCCCCAAAGTAACTCGGAGTTGGCAAAATTCGAAGCGACTTCGTAAAATCTAGGTGAGTTGTGAAAATTCGTAATTTTTTTTGGAAAATTAAAGGGAGCTGACAAAATCGAGACAACTTGGCAAATCTAAGGCAGTTTGAAAAATGGAGAGGCAGAAAAAATTTAGAGCAGTTGGCAAAATTCGAAGCAACTTAGTAAAATACAGGTGAGTTGGCAAAATATTAAGGAGTTGGCAAAATCGTGGGGAGTTGGCAAAATTTGGAGTGACTTGGCAAAATTCAGGTGAGATGTAAAAATTAGGATTTTTTTTTTTTGTAAAATTATGGCGAGTTGGCAAAATCTAGGGACAGTTGGCAAAATGCGGAGTGACTTGGCAAAATTCAGGTGACATGTAAAAATTGAAATCTTTTTTCTGTAAAATTATGGCGAGTTGGTAAAATTTAGGGGTAGTTGGCAAAATTGCAGAGAGTTCACAAAACTCAGGTGAGATGTAAAAACTGCAATCTTTTTTCTGCAAAATTATGGCATGTTGGCAAAATCGAGACAACTTCGCAATATCAAGGAGAGTTGGCAAAATTCAGAGTGAGTTTGCAAAAATCAGGTGTGATGTAAAATTGGGATTTTTTTCTGCAAAATTGTGGCAAGATGGCAAATCGAGGAAACTTGGCAAAATCTAGGGCAGTTGACAAAATTCGAATCCATTTGGTAAAATATGGGAGATTTGTGAAAATTGGGATTGTTTTTGTAAAATTAAGGAGAGTTGACAAAATCGAAAAAACTTGGCAGAATCTAGGGAAGGTGGCAAAACTGGAAACCACTTAGTAAAGTACAGGTGAGTTGTAAAAATTGGGATTGGTTTTGTGAAATTAAGGAGAGTTGGAAAAATCAAGAACTCTTGGCAAAATCTAGGGGAGTTGGCAAAATTCGAAGCCACTTGGTAAAATGCAGGGGAGTTGTGAAAATTGTACCTTTCTTGTGCAATTAAGGAGAGTTGATAAAATTCGAAGTGACTTGGCAAATTCAGGGAAGATGCAAAAATTGCAATTTTTTTCTGTAAAATTATGGCAAGTTGACAAAATTCGAATCCACTTGGTAAAATATAGGTGAGTTGTGATAATTTAGATTTGTTTTGTGAAATTAAGGAGTGTTGGATAAAGGAAACTTAACAAAATTTAGGGCAGTTGACAAAATTTGAATCCACTTGGAAAATATGGGCGAGTTGTGATGATTGGAATTGGGTTTGTGAAATTCAGGATAGTCGACTGAAATTAAGAAAAATCTTTGGGAGTTTGAAAAGTTTGAAGTGATTTGGCAAATTTAGGAGAGATGCAAGGATTGGGATTTGTTTCGTGAAATTAAGGAGAGAGGAGAGTTGGCCAAATCAAGGGAAAATTCACACTGACTTGCTACAATTCAGACGAGATGTAAATATTGGAATTATTTCTGTGAAATTATGGCTAGTTGGCAAAATTGGAAGTCAAATGGCAAAATGCAGGAGAGTTGTTAAATTGCCTCAAACCCCCCCCCCCCCCCCCCTGAGTGCAAATCTAAGTAAATTTGCTCAGTAAGCAAAATTTTGAATTTCAAGTTGGAAAATGTTTGATCCCCCCACCCCACCCCAACCATAGTCCTTCATTCGCTACACCCATGGGGATGACAACCAAACTTGTTGAGGGGAAGTAACTTTTAAGGAGACTTTATTTGGAATTAACTTTAATGAACTACTTTAGGTGTGAAGGTACTAAGGGTACAAAGGCCTATTCCAAGCATTGATTGTGAGAAATTCATCAGGATTTCTGCACCAAAAAGAGCACTGTCTTTAATAACAGAAATTTGCTGCTGAATTTTGCATATGATTGTGTACATAAGAATTAATAAATATAAATCAGTAAAAACATTTTTGCAGTTTTGCAATGAGTGAACCAATTACACATCAAGGCAACAGGTTGCATATAGCTCTTGCAACCAATTCATGAAACACAGTTGCAGAAAGCTGCATTCAGACACTTACTTGTACAAATCAGACTTTATTTAGATAATTAGATCTCATATTCAGTCACACAAATAAGAATGAAGTAAAAGCTGTGAAGCTAGCAGTCACCTGTTGCTCAAGTAAATGGGGTAAGATTATGTCTGGTGTTGTCCCTAGTCATAGGACTACTTAGGAACTCAAGAATGACCAGGATAGTAAGGCAAAAATTAATCATATTTATGTTTGTCACAGAGCTAGTAACAAGCTTCTGGTCAGACTTATTTTGACTGTTTACAAAAGCAATTGATATATTTAAGAAGTGAATTTGAAGAAACATGGATAACAACAATTGTTCTATAAACACTATCAGATATGCTCTTTAACATATTATTTTTTGTAGTTGTCACTAGTAATTGAATATTACTTTAAATATAAACTTGAGCAAGCTTTCGTTGGAAAAACTGCGCTCCGAACTTTTCTCTGATGAAACTGTTGTTTTCAGATATGCAGCAAAAGAGCCAACTGAAACTTAAAAAGAAAAGTAATATGGTATGCTACTAGACCTGTACCTACTAGACCTACTAGACCTGTGTAGAATAACTAAGCTCAGTAAGTGGCATATAAGAATTTCTTATTGGGTGCTGTTGTTGAAATCAGAAAAAGATATTTTTACACAATTAAAAGGACCTCCATATAATAGGATTTGATTCAAGTACCAAAAATGGCACGGATACTTTGTTTTTAAGGTCCACCCTATTTCACTGGTCTTCATTTCCTGTACTCTGTGAACTTTTTAAATCTATATGCTACATAATAATTCAGTGCTTTTAAATGAATATTTAACCCAGTAAAAAGTGGAAAACTTAACACAAATACTTTATTGCAAAATAAAACAAATTTATCCACACATTAATTTAAACAATATAAAGCTAATAGTTCTCAATATATTCATTAGAAAATGAGTCTAACAAAAAGAATTTATCAGGATATTTTCTATCCTTTGGGGATTAAAAATTGTGTATTGCATAATCTAACATGGAGGAAAACAAGAAATGAGAGATAGTAAAAAGCTTAATTTACTGTCAAGGACTGTATCACTCTTAGCTTAATGTCAATATCAGATTTAGAAGAAAATTTGTCTTGAGCAGGGTGAGACATGAACCCACAAACTCCTAATAACAGGTCAGGTGCTCTGACTACTGAGTTACTGGTTACTGTGCTGATCAAGATCTCCCCTATTTGATGCTATAAACTTTCTAGCTACAGTATGCAATTTTCTGTTTATCATGAAGAGTGTCCTGGGTTTGTATCCCACCCAGCTTAAGACAATTTTTTCCTCCAAATCTGATATCGACATTAAACTAAGAGTAATATATTCCTTGACAGTTGAACAAAAACATAGAGAAATTTCTTCAATTTAGCCTAAATAATAAGTTTAAAAATACTGTTTTTACCCTACTGGGGAGATTAACTATAATGAACAATGATTTAAGGTTTCCACATTTATAGTTCATTCACAGTGACTCCATAGAAAGGGGTGGGGGTGGCTCAGTCGGTAACATAGAAAGCTTGTAATCTGCAGTTTCCAGATTCCAGTCCCAGCTGAGCCAGTAATGAATATAGTCAGCCTACAGTCATGAACAACTCCCTGCCCACAGTCAGTAGGGTCACCAATGGGCTTGGAAATGCTGCTGTCCATCAGATGAAATCTTAAGCCTTGGCCATATGTGTGGGAGAGCCATACGTTGTGCATATTAAAGAATACACTGGATGGTCTTGATGGGAGGCTACCATCTATCTCCTAAGAGCTGTCTAATGTGTCCCCTTCCCCAAACATCTCTGAGTCCTCGTGGTTGTTTTGGTCTGGCATTAGCCAATTGTGTGCAGAAAAGGGCTGCTCGGAGGTAAAACAACCCAACCCTAGAAGGAATGTACCATTTTCATCAATTCAGTGTCTCTTGACATAGCCATTTTATGTATGGAGTTTTGGTTCCTACATTAATTCTATGTCTTTGGACATGTTAGTTTAGTGTTGAACAAGCCAGATCTTTTAACTTGAACAATACACAGAGCATTTCCACTAACTTGACATTGTCATTAGGGTTTTTTGGGTTAGGTTGCTTTACCTCTGAGCAGCACTTTTTTGCACATAATGGGATAAATTGACAAGGACCCTGAAGACTTGGAGAAAATTGGGGGAAGGGGACCCTACTGTTAGGAGACAGATGGTAGCTTCCCGTCAAATCCATCCAGCATGTTCTATAGTGTATGAAGGGTATGGCTCTCCCACACATGGGGCCATGGCTTAACATCCCATCCAACTGAGGGTAGGGTGGGAGTTTTGCAGGGGCCAGTGTTGAGATAAATCTCAACACTGGCCCAGGGGGACTAGAATCTGAGAACTGCAGATTACGAGCCTGCTGTGCTAATGAGTCCTGGTAATAGGATTTCTGGCAAAAAAGGCATAAAAAACAAAGGGATGCTTCATAGAGCTAATGTAAGACACACAATCAATGTGCCCTCATACTTGACCGTACAAACAGTTGTGGAGAAAATCTTGATGTATAGAAGTAAGTTGAGACAAATGGGGGAATGCTTCCACTCAGCAGCTAGATGCTGAGATGACACTAGTAGCAATCGTAATTTGTGATTTGGTAAAAAAAATGCATACTCTTAGCTGGATCAAACTGAAGACTAACATGAAGCAGAACCAGACATTCTTACCATTCCTCTTACATGGTTTTGCACTTTTACTTTGTAATAAGAAAAAAAGATATGATGATGCTAACCGTTTTGTAATAAAAGTAGATTCTAAATATATTGAACCATTCAGTTTATTACATGAACTGAATATTTCAATTTATTTTACACTCTGGCATCTTTCAGAATTTATTATACATTGTAGCAGATGTTCTTTGACATGTAAAAGTCACTGCTGTCACATGATTTTCAGTTTACATTTAATATACTGAGAAAATGTTTAATTTCTTATATAGAAAAATAATGTTTAGAAATTTCAGAATTGACTGTTAGAGTAATGTTACAAAATTCAATTTGTTAGATTTGATTTAGATGTTCTTCGGTCACTATAAATCTAGTCCATTATTTTTCAAAGTTTTCTGGGTGACAGAACACTTTTTAACGAGAGAAAAGTTAGCTGAACACTCAATCAAATGCATATATTTTTATATATAAACTTTATTTTCTTAATTCAATAAAAAACAGTCTAAATAAATTGGCCTTTTTAAAATATATTTTTTAAAAAATGCCCTTTTTGAACAATATTTATTGAAATTTCTAATAGAAAAATTATTTTTGGTGGGATGTATCCCAGAATATTTAAGGCCATGTTCTGGGACACCAACTGAAAAACACTCATATAATCATAGACATATTTCTAAAGTTAATTTATTTTATTCATATGCACATGATCAGATTTGGGGGGGGGGGGGGGAATAACCTCTTCCTAAGAATGTTACTAATCAAAAGAGAAATGAAAAAATATTTAACATATTATTATACACATTTCAGAAAGAAAAAATTAAAATCTATTAAAATGATGTGAAAGAAAATTATGTGTTGGCACAGTATTCTTCTCCATTCTTGCGTTTAGTGTAAACTTACCATATAACAAAAAGTACTATGTTTATCCGTTATTAACAACAGTGTAAAAAAAAACTAAAATTTTTATTTCCTAACATTTGTGTGAAGAATCAAATTTGAAGCACTAATTAGTTCATGATATGAATATCATATCCATATCAATAATTTAATGAATTACATAAAAGGATTCAAATCACTGCAGTCACCCTACCCCCACCCACATATGCTTTTAATTTTTTCTGGAAGAAACAATAAAAATTTTATTACCTAAGTTTCTCCTACATTTTTCCATATATTTTTACAGAGCAGAAAACCGAGGACTAACATGAATCAGAACTATAAGCTCTTACTATCATGCCATCATCCTTGCATGATTTGGAGCTTTTGCTTTGTAATGAGATACAAAGATATGAAGTTGCTAACAATTTTTAAAATAAACTTAGATTCTAGGTAAATTGAAACATAAATTATATAAACTTACATAAACTGAATAAATGATTACATAAACTGAATGATTTGATTTATTTTACACTCGATTATTTTACACTAATGTTCCCTAAATAGTTTAAAAGAGTTGTTCTTTTCAAAGTTTTGATGTCAGCTTTTAATGCTTAAATCTGCTGTAACTTTAGCATAATATCACTATTATAATACAATATAATAAAATCACAGTATATGTATCATAAATTTAATAAAATCAAGTAATGCATAAAATCTTTTTAAATACCTTAAAATACTACAATAAGCCTTAATTTCAGTAAAAAAGAAAATATAAAGTATATTCAAATACATTACCAGATGTCTGAATAAGCTCCAATAACTAGCCATTAGTCTAGTCCTGTAAAATCAGTAGCGCAATTAAAAGACCTTCTTGCTCAGAAATTAACTTAAAATTCTCTATCGTTGAGAAATACAGTTTTTAAGTTTATCTTTCAAACTATTTGCATGTTAAAAGTTTTTGGGAGTGGACAGTGCTCAATCTTCAGCGAAGTGACAGTACATGGTGATGTAAGGGTTGTTAAGAGCTTCTTCCCACATGTTGTGAAGGGTGATTTCAATGTCTCAGCTGCAGGTGGGAATGGGTAAGGTCATTATTTCAATAGGCTCACAGACTATGGTTCCATAGTAAGTGGATGCATAAGCTAGCAGTGCAGTGTGCTCCCAGTCTACCCATGAGGCTATTGAAATAATGATTTTGCCCATCCTGACCTACAACCAAGAAACTGGAATCATCCTTCACAAAATGTGAAAAGGAGCACTTAATAGCCCTAACATCACTATATAGTGTTACTTCACTGAAGACTGAGCACTGTCCTTGCTCTGAAAAGCTTTTGAGTTTTCCCCTAAAAACTTCTAACATGCAAATAGTTTGAAGAATAAACTTGAAAATTTTATTGATCAATGACAGAGAATTTTAAATTATTTTAATCAGAGTGCAAGTCAGGAAATGGGTAAGGTAAAGTAAAAGGCCAGGGAAGAAGAGCTCAGTAAGGTAATTTGGTCAGATAAAGTAGACCAGCAACTTAGAACAGTTCTGTTATAATATCAAAGCTACTGACCTGACTGGTTTAACCCTATCTGTGCACCTGAAATTAACCATTGAACGGTAAAAAAAAGCAAAATACGTAATACTGGGGAACACACAAAAAAGGCTTTGAAATGAAAATAGCCAATCTTTACTAATTTTGAGTGCTGAACACGAAAATGACAATAAAATTTGTCGATTGGCTTTTGTTTAGAAGAGACAGAGATGGTCATGTGTAAACAACTCAGTTCACATTGAGTACATAAGTAACTATTTCACAACACTGTATTTTAAACTCCAGATTGCAACATATTGCATTCTATTGCATCAGCCCGCCATACACACATCCCCCAAAGGTATTGCATCATTGTCTGAGGCAACATAGTTGAGTCATGACATCACAGCTTTATGATCACAGACAAAGGATTATGAAATTGACATCTCCTAGGGTGAGCAGGTCTTTTGAACAACTCCCATTTACCCCATGTGTCATAAGTACAACACAAGTGATCCTTGCAGTTGCAGTTTACTAGTCCAAATACATTTTGTTACATTTGCGGGGAAGTGATGTTTTCAAGCCGGAAAAGGACCATCACTCCAATAGTGAAAGCAGAGTAGCAGTTTTATTTTGGATGCAAGATCTGGGACCAGGACAAGGCTGGGCCCAAGACATATGCTGCAGTAGGTGTGCAAGGAATCTTCTGAAGTGGCTGAAAGGCAATGCCTTTGCTGTTGCTATGGTTTGGATAGAGCCAAGCAATCATGCAAATGACTGCTACTTCTGATAGTTCCACCTATTTCTTGAGGCATCACAAGGAAAAAGAAGTGGACAAAGAGTACCTGAATATATAATATGCTCTCCGACCAGTTCCACATGGTGAAGGCTTCCCATTCCTGAACCTCCAAAAGAATTTTCCATTGATTCAGATGATGAGGAGGGAGGTGAACAATGGAATCTTCTCAAGGAAAATGTCTGAGTCGCTTCGTTTCAAACTCGTCACGAGCAGTTTGTGCCTTACTTCAGAAAGGAAGATGGCTTTGTGTTCTGCTCTGATGTAGATGGACTGATGAATGCCCTCGGATTCAAGCATGACCTTCAAGAATGGCAACTATTCACAGACTCCTCGAAATTGAGTCTC
Source organism: Ryuthela nishihirai (assembly GCA_038380435.1). Taxonomy (NCBI): domain Eukaryota; kingdom Metazoa; phylum Arthropoda; class Arachnida; order Araneae; family Heptathelidae; genus Ryuthela; species Ryuthela nishihirai. The sequence continues at coordinate 30,475,748 of JAWZYU010000026.1, forward strand.
GAGGTGGTGGTGTTGCATAATGGAAATCGACTTCCATCCATTCCAATCAGACACGCTATCTACATGAAAGAAACCTATGACAACCTAAAACAGTCTGTCTTCAATACAGCAAGTATGGCTAGCATTTCTGTTGTGACTTGAAGGTAGTGGCTCTGTTGATGGGTTTGCAGCTGGGATATACGAAGTACTGCTGTTTCTTATGTGAATGGGACAGTCGAGCAAAGACTTTGCACTATGTGAAGAGAAACTGGCCTCAGAGGAAATCTCTGAAGGTTGGAGAGAAGAATGTAGAACACCCAGCAATGGCAGAAATGCACAAAATCCTGCTACTGTCCCTACACATCAAACTCGGTATGATGAAAAACTTTGTAAAAGCCATGGACCGAGCTGCATCAGCTTTCAAGTACTTGTCTGACAAATTCTCTCGATTCAATGAAGCGAAAATTAAAGAGGGAATTTTTCTGGGTCTTCAGATCCACGAGCTGTTCAGAGAACAGATGCTTGATAACCTGCTTCAGAGTGACGAGAAAAAGGCTTGGGACATGTTTCATTTGGTGTCAACTAAATTCCCGGGAATGTCGGGGCAGACAACTACAAGAAACTGGTTAAGGACATGTCTCTGTATCACAAACTTGGCTGCAATATGTCCTTAAAGATCCACTTTCTCCATTCCCACTTAGATTTCTTCCCCAACAACTGTGGCATGATTAGTGATGAGCACAGTGCAAGTTTTCACCAGGACAGTGCAACGATGGAGAAACGATACCAGGGAAACTTGTCCACTTCAATATTGGCTGACTAACTGTTGGATGCTCGTCAGAGATGATCCTGAGCAGCTGTATAAGCAATATTGGAAGTAGAAGTGGAGTTTACCAATAAATGTATCCATCATAGTGCTGCATACTGAAGTGAGATTTGTCTGAAAAGACGATGCAATGCCACTCGCACATCCATGCATGATGTTCTTGGCACCATTGCAGTCGCATATGCCTGTGTTGTAGAGTCAATGGCAGTCAAAGCAATGTCCACCTAATAAAGATGCCACGATGCTGCAGGCGACATCGAACCATACATGCAGACACTGGTTGATGTGCAACACACCCTAACTTTTGAGCTAAGGTGTTTGATGTGGCTATATGATCATTCAAAGCCATGCACACCAGATGTCTGTCCTGTCATTAGTTTGTGTGATAGGGCCATTGAGATCACTCACATTGGTCAGTTGGTTCCTCCTCTACCCACTGAAGCCATATTCTCATCACTGTGGCAGCATTCCATCCAACACAAGCACCAATGTCTCAGTATGATAATCCGTCTTCCTGTAATCCCACAATTCTCCCTTGATCAAAGTCGGAAACCTGGTCATATGGATGCCATGTTCTTTAATGGGGCATACTCGATCCTTTAATGTGCAAGAAATGCAAGCAAACACAATTCCAGTGATTTACACCAGCTTTTGTAATCTCCTCTTACACCACTTACAGGGGGCGCTACTGTCACACATGATGTGCATATGTGCTGCCCTTTGAATCATTTACATGTTCTCCCATGGGCTACCCATCTTGCACATTTCGGGACAATCTGATGAATTCTTCCTGGTGTTGCACTTTTAATGGCCAGCAGTGTAATATCATGGTAGTAGGTAAGGTAAATTCAAATCAGAAGCTTAGTGGTTCATAAGACTAGATGACATCAGTTATGAGTTAAATGAAAAATATATTACGTCTTCTTAGAAAAAATATAAACCAATAAAAGAAGCTTACCTAGTAATTTTCAGCCTTCCAGCTTCAGTCAATGGTGGTGCCTTCTGCCATCGTGATGATATGTATTTGGGCACCTATATGCATTAAACCTTTTGTGAGATACACATTTTTCAGATTTTAGTAAAAATTTAAACAAAAGCAAAAATTGGGTCAATTCATATCAAATCAGATAATTAGACATATATTGATGGCTGCTGAGTTTCAAACATGTGTGGAAATTTATTAAAAATAAATGAAAAAAACTATCGCTGATGCAGCTGAAATCGAACCCGCAACTCTTTAGATACATGCCAGAGCACTATGGACCAGGTAAAATAGATCTCATTCTGGAATATTATTAGCATCTGATGCATTTAACTGGTAGAATAGGTCTTATTCTGGAATATTATTAGTGTCTGATGTGTGGTTTAACTGGCAGAATGCTCTATGTATATAGGTAGTTGAGGTTTCGATTCCCGCAGTGTCAGCAATAATTTTTTTCAGATGTTTTTAATAATTGTTGAAGTTTATTTCTACAGGTAACATGTGTGTTTACTATGGATGGATGTGTGGGAACTTCTGAGAAGAGTCAGGATAAAAGAGTAATCCTAAAAAAATGTGGAACTGGGAGGCCAATAGCTCTTGTTCAGAATGGTATTCAGGTCAAATATATATATAACTTTTGGAATATTAAATATTTCAATAGTTATGAGGTGGTATGATAATCTATATGTATATTATTCATAAGGTCTTTAAATGTAGATTCCATAAATAAAAAAAAATAATAAATAAATACCCCCTCAAGCAGCTGCTTGCCACAGAGGTCTGACAGGAGCCTGTCAGTTTAATATGTCATAGTAGGTCTGAGAGGATGCCAGGACCTCAGCAGAAAAACGACACAAACAGCCATGCCTTACCTGGGGCTCAAACCCAGGTCCCTTACATCAGTAGTCAAGCACGCTAACCACTCGGCCATGGGATTCCATGGCTGCTTTAAATTATAGTACTGTGATTTATTAAGATGAAATTAGTGAGTACTAGAGATGAATTCAGCTCAAATTTTTGATCTGGCCAAACCATTTTGATAATTGCTGAGTCCAAGCCTGGTTAGGGTAGGGTTCCCATTTTTTTTTTTTCAAAAATGAAAACTAGGGCATTTTATAGCATGTGTCTTTGTTTTAGCTTACTAACACTAGAACAAAATTCAAAGCCAATTACAATATAATATTTTCTTTACAGTTCTTATGTAAAATAATCTTTACAGTTTATTTTAGCTGTAAAGCTAAATAAGAGTAAAATAAACTTTATAGCAATTATAAAATTGGTATCCATAATAATTACGGGCATCTATTTTGGGGACTATCTGTTTATAATGAAACAGTGCTATATTATTTTTAAGGAAACATCACTCTTTCTGCAAATTACTGTTAAATTAACATTTTCAATTAGGAAGCCATGATTCTTTGCATATGAGTGTCAAGGAAAGATACTATTTAGAATTACACATAATTTAATAAAACTCATTTAATTAAAAATACAAAAAGAAATTTAAACTAAAATCACTAGCATTATAAAACATATATTTCTTCTTCGTTTTCCACAAAACACATCATCATCCTCAAGCAGCCATGGGCTACGGAGGTCCAACCAGACTGTGCAATTTAGTTCTCCAAGCAAGTCTATCCTGAGCTACATCTACTGCATCTGGCCACTGCACACCAATTCTAACAAGGTCCTGTTTGACATTGTCTGCCCACCGCATCCTAGGTCTCCCCTCCTTTCTGAGGCCTTTAGGTACACTGTTCATCACCCTATTCGCCAATCTATAATTATTCATACGGGCAACATGGCCAAACCAACGGAGTCTCTCTCTGCACAATATGCTGCTTAAAGGAGGTTGCAGACTCCTTTGCCTAACCTCATCATAAGTTACAAAGTTGAACCACCTAATGCCGAAGATACTGCGTAAGCATCTGGAATCAAAAGCATCTAGTTTCCTGTTATCTAGTTTACAAAGTGTCCAAGTTTCACTACCATAACTAATCTTAGAAAGAACCAAACTATTATACAGTCTAATTTTAGTCTTTAGGTGTATACACCTATTTCTCCACACTCTCCATAGATTCTTAAAAGTCCCGGCAGCAATCCCTATTTGTCTGTTAATCTCATGCCGCACATCACCATTATCTGTTACATAGCTCCCAAGATAATTAAACTGTGACACCTGCTCAAGATGCAACCATTCAGATTAACTGAATCACAGCCTGCCTGACCAATTTTCATCACTTTAGTTTTCTCTCTGTTTATAACCAAACCTTATCTACTACCAGTCTCATCAACAGCTCGAATGAAAGAGTTCATCTCATCAACATCATTTGCCAAAAGGGCTAAATCATCAGCATAATCTAAATCAGAAATTTTCGTATCTCCAGCCCATTTAAGGCCAAAATCTTTCCCTTGAAGTGAATTTCGCATAACATAATCAACAACCAAACTAAAGAGAAAAGGAGACAAAATGCACCCTTGTCGAACACCAGAAGTAATGCTAAACCAATTGCTACAAGCCTTACCAACTCTCACACACGACTCAGTGTCATTATAGAGAGCTTTCATTATGTTAACTAACTTGTCTGGTATACCATATGATCTCACAATCAACCACAAATTATGACGATCAACAGAGTCAAAAGCCTTTTTGAAATCAACAAAGCTAGCAACCAAAGGTTTCTGAAACTCGAAACATTTCTCAAGAATCTGCCTAAGTGAAAATATCTGATCCACACATCCCCTACCACTTCTGAATCCACATTGCTCATCACGCAATTGACTGTCAACCAGATTCTTAACTCTATTAAGCACAATCATGGAAAGAACTTTACCTGGAACAGAGAGTAGGCTGATACCCCTACAGTTATCACAAGAACTGCGATCACCTTTTTTGAAAATAGGGATAACAATAGCTCTGGTAAAATCCTTAGGAACCATGCCTTTATCATAAAAGATATTCAGAATTTCAGTCATCCAAGTGGTAACCGAAACATTCCCAGCTCTAAACATTTCGGTAGTAATTTCATCTACTCCTGGGGATTTATGTAGTTTAAGTTTAGAAACAGCCAAAATAACTTCAGATTGTGTTATAGGGCCAACATTAAAGCCACCAATGCATCTATCATTGCAAACAATGGGATAGAACTAACTACATTGTTTAGAACATCACTGAAATGCTCAGCCCACCTAGCCATGACAGAATCATCCCCTTCCATAACCTTACCTTGTTTATCTTTCAATCCTTGTATGCCTGTCCGTTTTCTACCACACAAAACATTAACTATCTGGTACAGCTCTCTGCTGTTGTGCTGTCTAACTGCTTCCTCGGCTTTGTCAGCCAAACCATCAAGCCAAAGATTCTTATCAGCAGCTAACTGATCTTTTACACGTTTATTAAGTTCTCTGTAATGCTTTCTATTAGGACTAGTAGGGTATTGATTAAAGACATTCCTGCAGTTCTTTCTTTCCAAAATAAGCTCAAGTGCCTTATCACTCAGATAATTCTGCCTCTTCTGCTCCTTTTTTTCTAAAAGAGTACTGTTAGTGTCCAAAAAAGCCTGTTTAAAATGATCCCATTCTTCCTCAACTTTAGTAGTAGGCATACCATGACTGTCATAATGACTAAGTAACCTATCATGGTAAGCTTTGGCTATAACTGGATCTTTCAGAGCTTCAGTATTAAAAGTAAATTTTTTAACCCTAGCACAACACTTTTTTTTTAAGTTTAAGTTGCAAGACACTTTTAACAAGGTAATGGTCAGATCCAATTTCAACTCCCCTATATGACCTGGTATTCCTCACAGAACTAGCCCATTTGCTGTTAATTAATATATAATCAATCATATTCTTATGCAGCCCATCGGGTGAAACCCATGTGTACTTATGTATGTCGTGGTGTTTGTAATAAGTGTTAGTTATTCTGAATCCATTGAGTTTACTTACCTGTAGGAGACATTGCCTATTGCCATTGCAGCTACCAATACCAAAAGGGCCTATTACTCCTACATGACTCTAAAAAAGTCCTATTAAAATAAAACTAATCATCTTTTTTGTTAAATATTATATTTTCAGAATATCCAGAATTAAATGCTGATTAATTTGGCATATAACATACCATAATTCCTTTCATTAGTTATTTGGCAAAAAAGTTCGAAATATTTTTTGACTGAGCATAGGGAGAAAATAGCTTGGCCTCTGGATGGAAACCAATTTTTTCAGGCTGGATTCTGGAAGGGTTAAAATAGAATGTTAAATTTATTGAGTTGGATTGTTTTATCTCTGAGCATTTTTGCACACAATGTCCAGGTCACAAAAACCCAGGAGTCAGAGAAGATTGGGGGAAGGGAACCACCGGACAGCTATTAGAAGACAGATAGTAGCTTCCCGTCAAAGCAAAACAGCGTGTTCTTTAACCCTTCCTGGGCCAAGGATGTCTATAGCTTTTTTTTGTACAACACATAAAACTTCAATTTCTTTTTAAATTGCCATTTGAAAATTTTCTTAAATATGTCTTTTCAAAATACATAATTCAATATTGAAAAATAATATTTTCTGTTTTCATTTGATGCATATTTTATTAAACTGCAATATAAATAATTCGATAAAGCCATCTGATTGCCATATTTTAGAGGCACTATATGGTATTGCCGATTTGTTTGTTAACGTTACTCTGTATTGAACCAATCACCTGATTTAAGCTCACAAGTTTGATATCAACTATTATCAACATATTTTTCTTTAAATTTTGGAAATCTAAAAATTAAGAAAAAAAATTACTATTTTTAAAAACAAAAGATTTTGGAAGTAATTATGAAATACGTACCTTTTTTTTGGTATACCATTGTAAAAAGTGTTATTAAAATTAATGTGTTATTACAATGTTTATATTTTTTACTTCAATAAAATTCAAAAATAAATTCTTTTTAATTTGGTATATAACATGACTTATTTCTGTTGATTAGTTATTTATTAAAAATATTCTACAGTTGACTTGTTCATTAGACTCTATAACAAGCCTGGACTTTTCTCAAAGTATGGTACAGAGAAAAAAATTACAAAATGGAAGAAATATTTTTTTAAACAAGAAAAATTTTTTTTTTTTGTTATTCAGAAATTGCCTTTCTATTCATGTGCATTATAATCATTTCTGTCAATTACTGGTTTTCAAATAAATTTTCATGTTGTCAGATGCATTTTTTTACTACATGACTAAAAAAGTCCTATTAGAATAAAACTAGTCTTTTTTGTTAAATATTTTATTTTCAGAAAATGCAGAATTAAATGCTAATTAATTTGGAATATAACACGCCATAATTCCTTTCATTAGTTATTAGGCAAAAAAGTTCTAAAGTTATTTTTTTTGCCTGATCAGATTGAAAAAATAGCTGGACCTGAGAAGGGTTAATGATGTATGACTCTCCCATTTAACATTCCATTAAAAGGACAGTGCCTTTCCAAGCCCATTGGTGTCTTCAACTGATTACTAAATTTATTAAAGACTTGATAGGTACTCTGTAACAGTAATATTTCATGATGTTTTTGTTATTATTTAGTGCTGGAAGATAAAGAGATGAAAGCAGAATATTTATAAATATTTTCAGATTTTTCAATGGAGACATGATATATAGGATGTCCCTGAATTCATGGCCCAAACGTGAGGGGATGGTAGTACACACCGAACCCACCAATATTCGTTATAAAATATGCGGCCGCAAATGCAGCCCGGTGCCAGTAGGGGGCGCAGACAAGGTGGCACGGCTTAAAAGAGCTGGATCGGCCAAACCCCAGCATTCACAGCTGCCGATGTGTGCGACAAACCCGGCATTTAGAAGCAGGTACGACAATCACTACTCTGCCATTGTGCCGCCTGTACCAACGTTGGTGGGCGGATGTTTGAGCATTTGTTGTAATGATCTCCAATAAATGTCACTCTGAAAACTTCTGTGTCTGTCCTTCATTTCCGACTCCTCACTGCGTTTGTGGCCGCATATTCTATGACGAATATTGGTGGTGCCAAACCACTCAGGAGGTGGGTAGAATTTCTGGTTTTAATGGATAAATAAAAAATCTTTTATGTTTTATAAAGTACTACTAAAATATTACTATTTGCATTTTCTCAATCACCCATTAGTTCAAATTTCAATGTTAGAGAATGTTAAAAGAAAAAAAGAAAACATTATTCTCTTTGAAACCACAGAAAATACATTGTCTTTTGCACCACAGGCAATACATTACTATTGCAGCTTTTTGTTACTAGTCACCTGAAGAGTTCACAAGTCAAGCATACCACCAAAATGCAAAGTATTATTACACTGAGTTTAAAACAAATGTGGCACCTGAGTGCCTTGAACTGCAGTTCTGTCTTTGGCTACTTCATATCCGATTGCAGTTCTCTGTTCAAGACACACTTCATATACCTTTTTCCCCCAGCACTGACTCTTCTCAGTCTCTCACACATACAAATAACAGGAACACTAATTCTTACTATACCATCATTTTCCCTCATTCAAATCCTCAGCCACTTATCATTTCTTGCCTGTACCTTCCATACAACTGCTACATCCTGTCCATTATATACATACATGAGATAGTTTTGGAGACTCTTACTCTTTCAGTCTGCTTTACTAACTTTCCTCCAATTCCCCTACAACCACAGCATCAGGCATCACCCACTTTTGAATAACAACATAAACTGCCTTCACCTAATGCTCCCAAAATTCCCCGCCCTGCCCACGGTCAGTAGGGGACACCGATGGGCTTGGAAAGGCTGCCGTCCGTCGGATGGGACATTAAGCCGTGGTCGCGTGTGTGGGAGAGCCATACCCTGTGCACGTTAAAGAACAAGCTGGATGGCCTTGACGGGAGGCTACCATCTGTCTCCCAACAGCTGTTCCAGTGGGTCCCCTCCCCAACCTTCGGGGTCCTTGTGACCTGGCCATTTAGCCCATGGTGTGCAAAAAAGTGCCGCTCAGAGGTAAAACAACCCAACCCAACCTAATGCTCCCCACAATACAACTGGTGAAATAAAATTTATTAATTTCAAATCCTAATTACTCTATAAATAATTATTTACCCTCTTTTCACTGGTTTTTCAATGAAACAAGGGGGCATAGAAATCCTTTATTATCTCTCGGCCTATATTAACATCTACAATACAAACTAGAAATACACAATTGTGTTCCACACCTGCAAACTTTCCCAATACAGTGATCAATCAGATCTTTAGACATGCTCATCAAAAATTTCTTTGAACAGCACCATCTCTCAGCTAAGAATTGTGAATTGACACCAGCTTTTATACCTCTCTCATTATTAAAAATCCATGAAAATTAAATAGCTCACTGTTGAATTTGTAATGTCTGAATAAAGCATTAAAACTAGTATATCATTAGAAGTATATTTAGTTGTTTTTTATACTGCAAAAGATGGATTCATTGTTTAAAAACACTACATAATATAATGGATGTAATTGTCAAAGCAAATTTAATGAATATTCATCCACTATCAGGCTGTGTTTTAAGTGATAGAAGAAGATGGATGTAGTGAGCAGGGTGGGATATGAACCCACAACCTTCTAATGACGTGCCAGGTGCTCTGACCACTGAGCTACTGGCTGCTGATCAATCTCTTCTCTACTGCTAATGTTATGCTAGACTCCATCTGGTCAATCAGTCTTTTAAGTGCATCAGGGAACTTTCTTCACAGCCATCCCAGTCATGTGCATACAACCAACCACAAGGGCATCCTGGTTGCCAATTTTTTTTATAAGCAAATCTGAAGATGCATCAAACCAAAGATGTCCTTTGGTTTGATCAGTAATACCTTCTGTATAGACACAGATGATAATCACAGCGTTACCTGCTGCTCTTTTGGCGTTGATAAATCAATAAATATTTTGCAGAAATTTTTTTTGTCAACATATGGGATATGAACCTGCATCTCTCCAGAAACATGCCAGAGTATTCTCCCAGTTGAACTAATGCCAGCTTGTCTTTTTTCCGCTAATTCCCGTATGTCGGCAAACTTTTTTCTGGAAAATATTTATTGTTCTATATAGACATATGAATTCACTGTTCATCATTGATATAATGAATATTCACCCACTATCAAGATGTTTTTTAAGTGACAGGAGTAGATGGGTGTAGAGGGAAAATTGTCTTGATACAGGTGGGATCTGAATCCACGACCTTCTCCAGTCAAAAGACAGCAATTGATTAGACAGAGTATAGCATAACATCAGCATTAGAGGAGATTGATCAGCGGCTAGTAGCTCAGTGGTCTGAGCACCTGACCTGTCATCAGGTCATGATTCAGATCTCACCCAGCTCAAAACAATTTTTCTTCTACATTCATCTTCTCCTGTCACTCAAAAAACAGCTTGATAGTGGATGAATATTCATTAAGTCAATGATGAGCTGTGAATTCATATGTCTAAAGTGAAAGTAAATGTTCTACTATTTTGTATGTTAATAAAGTAAGAACATTTACTTTCCCTTTAGTATGCACACAAGTAAATTGAATTACACTGAAATAAGTTATAACAGATAAGTTATCGCTTTCAGATTTGATTGATTAGACTGCAATTCAGTGTAGTTAGATCTTTTCGTTTGTACCACCAGCAGTTGTTAAGCAGTCATGTCACAGTTGTGTGGTACAGCCAAAATTTGTTACAGCTTCTTTGTAAAAAGTAACATATTTTTGTGCAAATGTTGACCTTTTGGTGTAATAAAACACTTATTAACTTTTTACTATTTCCAATTACTTTCTGTTAAACTTCACTTCCTAGATCTTTCGTTTTCTCCTTTAATGTCCTTTTTTTATCTGGTAACAAATATGATCCGGAAATCTTATAATAACGCTATTAACAAGATATTTAATAAATACATTACCTTTACTAACCAAACTCCTCTTGCAGCATTTGTACAATCCAATTCCTTTTCAGCACTACTAGTTTTTTGCCGTTTGTAAACCCCACTATTCTCTTGTTCCATTTTAATTGCTGATGATTTAACACAAATTACTCTTCTGAGATTTCACCAGTTCTGTATAAATAATCACATAAAGTAGATTTGACAATTATTTTAGAGTAAACTAATATTTTTTAATAAGTATCATGATCGAGACAGTGGTACGAAACATGTACATACGGTTACAGTCTACTCACATAAGAGAATAATGATGTATATCATGGTAGAAAAAGACACTACGAAAAAAATAAACCCAACGAAAACTTGACCACTCCGATCTCAGGCCAGACGTTTGGTGGTTGGGTGTGATGGTCAAGAGCTATTGCATTGGTTGCAATAATTAGCCTTCTTAACCCCAGTGGGATGGCAAAACTCAATTTTTCGTTTTCTAAATAAAAATTAACTGTTTCCATATTACAACTAGTAAAATATTACTTTTTGCTTTTCTCCAACCATCCAGTAGGGCGAATTTTCATTCTGTGGAATTTTCACTGATAGAGAATGCTACAGGCCGAAAATAAAAACCTCAATATCGCCCTCTAACAGTGGAAGTTTTAAATGCAAAATTTTAAACGAATATTGCAAAAGATCTATTCACTCTAGCAATTGAGTTGGTAGGATGTGATCAGGTGAAGAGATTTGTAGCGGCAGCAAATGATTCTCTCCCCCCTCCGGCTTATCATTGGAAAGGGATGAGACATGAAAACTTTTGTTTTAAGAGATGAAAAAAAAAAAAGATTTTTAGTTACATAATTTTATTTTTAAAAGGGCAACCCTTACTTTATTTAGAGATATGATGAGAGGAAGCTTTATATCGGATTCGGTGATAGTAGTTCCTACCGTTTAGGAAAAATTCTTTTTCCTGTTTTATGTAAATGGTCTTTTTTGAAGGGAAAAGGTTTGGAGAGGTGAAAATTTCATATTGTTTAAAGCGAGGATGAAAGGAAACTGTATAGAAATTCGGCAATCCCACCATTTATAGTTTAGGAGAAATTTCGTGGAATTTGCGTGTATCTGGGGAAGAATTTTTTGTGTAGAGGAAACAAATATGAAAGTTTAAATTTCTACGTTTCTTTAATCTATTATAAGGGAAAGTTGTATACCAAATTCGGTAATCATTGCTCTTATCATTTAACAGAAATCCCTCCCAGTTTCTTCTGAAGAAAAAATATCAGTTTTCAGAGCATCATTTCATTGCGGTTAAGAGGCAAGAAATATTGAGGATGGAACTCTTTCACTCTTTTAAGTTGCGGTTTGAGGAAACTCTATACTGAATTTGGTGATCGTTTTTTTTTTTTGGAAGGGGAAATTATTTCGGCGAGGGAAAGCTTTTAAGTGTTCTACCATTACATTGCTCTTAGTTACTATTAGAGGAAGTTGTATACTCAATTTGCCAGTTTTAGCGCTTACCCTTTAATAGCAGTTCCTACCACTTTTTTAAGGGGAGAGGTAACGTTCGGAGGGAAGAAACCTTTTGGGTCCTAACTCTACTGTTGCTCTAAGCTATGATTAGGGGAAACAGTATACTAAGCTTGTCAGCAGTAGCGGATCCAGGGGGGGGGGGGGGCAATCACCTCCCCTAAAGCCTGAAGACGAATGGTGAAAAAGTTTATTCACATTTATGACTATTCAATACGTTATATATGTATACGCACGTGGATATATAAACTTCGATCATCAAATAACGATGAAGAGGCACGTTGCATTTGCATATTTCATTTTCCAAAATGCGATTATCAGAAGAATACTTTTTTAAGTGAGGGAGTTTTGTAATTCTCATTATTAAAGAAGCTGAAGAATGCCCATATTTCATTATTATTGTCGACAGGGTTCCAATTTAAATTCGTATTTATCTTGTTTCCCTTTAGATCAGGACCGTCCAACCTATACTTATTGAAGAGGCATATTGCTAAGGAAAAACAAATCTTACACAAAGTTAAGTGATATGTATCACTTATAACGTTCCTTTTTATCTCGTTTTCAAAGAAAACAAGGAAATGGTTCCCTTTGTCATCTATCTGTCCGTCTGTAGACATCGAACTTTTTTGTTTACAGGGATAAATTAAACATTTTTTGTGTTGGATATGTATTATTCATGAAATATTACCATATGCTCTTTCCTAGAGGTCCTGTATAGTTAGAGTCTAACATCCTTCTTTAAAAACTGGACCATTTTGTAAAAGGGACCTTGGCCCCTTTATCATCTGGTCCAAAGACTGTATAGTTAGAGGCTGGCCTTCTTCTTCTTATACATCTTTCTTTCTAAGCTGGACCTATTTGTAAAGGGGGCCTCGGCCCCCTTATCATCAGGTCCAAAGGCGTAAAGGGCAGTGGGTGCAGATGAAAATGGCAAAGACTGGCCAGCACAGTGAAGGCTGGCAATCGTACATTTTGGCAATTGGGCGCGGCCGCCCAGTGGTGGAGAGGCTGATGTTGAAGGGTGAAGGAGAATAAATACCAGTTGCATGTCATGTGAAGGGGGGAAGGGGGTAGAGAGAGATAGAGGAAGAAGTAGCGTATATATATTTTTTTTTTATAATTTTCCGAGTGGCGAATGTTATGTTATTTTTTGAAGTTGTGGCCATGGTTGGTTGCCAGTATGGTAGATTTGAGTCAATCAAAGGGGGATGAAATATTTGGTGGGGGGAGCTGAGACGGTGGGATAGGTAATACTCCTGTGTCAGGAAGATGGAGGAGGAAATATTTATGGTAGCTTATCTAACTCCAGAGGTTAGCATTGGGTTGCCCTGCCATGCAGTGAAATGTTGCGCAGGGGTGGATCTGGGAAAAGTCTACGTTCAGTGACAGGCTTATATATGGGAAGGAGTATGATAAATGTAATATTTTTTTTGGAGGAGAAGGGAGGAAAATGATATAGCTACGTTATATGAGTTGGAAATCAAATTTATGTGTTCAGTGTGTGGTGGTCAGTGTTTAATTTTGTAGAGCCAGTGAAAGGTCAGCATGAGCTTGGGGTGTGTGGCAGGAGTGTAGTTTAAGGTTCCCATCAAAGGGTAGTGGGAGATGTGGTGAGATTCCATATGTATATTAGGTATGATAATGTGTATAGAGATGTTATGTTATGTTGTGGGAGAGATTCCATTTAAGTTATTGGGTTAAAGAGGAATATAAAAGTTTCCAATATAGAAATAAAGTTTTCCTTTATGTGACTTTATTTTTGATAGTTAGATTGATTTTTTTTTTGATGATTTTATAGTATATATTTATTTTTATTTAGTTTCTATGGAATGAGTTGTCCAAAATGCGTCTTTTGATGTCCTATGGGATTCTTTTATTGGCATATGGATCTTTTAATGTCCCAAGGATCTTTTAAAAGTGAGGTAGAGGCCTTTGGAGAGGAAGAGGGGCTTTAGGGGAATCTCCCAGTGCTGTTGATATATTGGGCCAAGGCCCTATAGTGGCTTTTTTTATTATTATGAGTAGGACCAAGAATTGTTTGGGCTGAGAAATAAGTGGTTCCCAGTGTGGTGAGTGTCTGGAAGAGGGTAATTCTATGTATTGTGTATTTGGTGCAGTGTAGAAGGTAGTGTGGAATGTCTTCTATCACATGGCACGTAGTGCAAAGCGCAGATGGTACCTTTTGTATCATGAAAAGGTCCTTGTTGAGATTTGTTCTGCCAGTGCGTAGTTGATGAATTGCTGTTTTGGCTCTTCTTGATAGGTAGTTGAGATGTAGTGTGTGTGGGATGGCAGCAATGGTGGCTCTGAATGTATTTTTAATTGTGGCCTGTTGGATACAGTTTTGTGTCCATGTGGAGTGGAAGAATTTGTTGATTTCAATTAGGTGATGATTATATGTCTCAGGGGTGTGATAATTTGTTGTAGGAATATTGTGTCCTTGTTTAGCAAGATGGTCAGCAGTGTCATTATGGGTTATGTTACAATGAGAGGGTATCCAGTGGAATGTTAGTGTTTTGTGAGTGGCAATTATATTGTGTGAAATTCTGTGAATATGGAAAAGAGTGTAATTTTGTGATAGGTTGTATGTATGTTTGTTGATGCTGTGCAAGGAAGATTTTGAGTCAGTGATAATATGTATGCTGTGTGTATTTTGTGTGGAGGACCATTCCAAAGCCATATGTATTGCAGCTAACTCTGTAGCAGTACTGTTTTCTGCATGGTTCATTTTGATTATATGTGAGAAAATTGGTTGGGTAGAGTGGAAGGCAGCAGAGCCATTTGTTGTGTGTGGGATGTGGGAGCCATCTGTGAATATAATGAGGTCTGTGGTAAGAATGTTTGTGATGAGTTGTTCCGCTGCAAATTTTAGTTCGTGTGGGAGGTGTTTATATTTTTGGGTGATGTGTGGTAGTGTGAGATTTATGGAGGGTTTTTTAATAATCCAATAGGGGATTGTGTATCTAGGGTTGAAAGGTTTGATTTTTCTCCATGTTGAATATAGTGGGTGCTGCTTTATGATTTGTGCAGTGGGTGATGCGTTCGTAGGAGACTCAGTTCTATTTATAGTGGGGTGGTTGGGGTTTAGATGTTTTAATCTGACGTAGTGTTTGCAAGTGAGTTTGTGTCTGATGTTGTCGAGGGGAGGCATGTTGGCTTCTGCCCATGTGGCCAAGTTTGGGCAGCCAGTTTTAAGACCCAGTGCAAGTCTGATGGCTCTGGTTTGTATGGTTTCAAGTTTGTTAAAAAATGAGGGTGAGGTAGTGTTTAGAGCTAGCAGGCCATACTCCAGTCTGCTGTTGATAAATGTTTTAATAAGGGTGATCATAGATCTGTCACTTGCACCCCAGCTAGCTCTTGTGATTGATTTGAGAATGTTGAGAGCTCCATTACATGTGGATTGTGTATTTGTGATGTGTTGTTTCCAGTTAAGCTGTCAGTCTATAGTTAGCCCTAAGTATTTGTAGTGTTTAACTAGGGGGATGGCGTGGTTGTTTATAGTTATGCTGAGTGAGTTGGCGGGGGGTGGGAAAATGAAACTTTTTTTAAAGAGATAAACGAAACAATATATTTTTTTTTGATTTACAGGCACTAACAAAATATTAATGATTTAAACAATATTTGATAATCTCAAAGTTACCTGTAGACGTTTAAACGTCTATAAATCAATAAATGTTTTTTGTGAAAAAAGCCAGCATTAGTTAACAGATTAGAATACTCTGGCATATTTATGGAGAGATGCGGGTTCGAATTCTGTATGTCGGCAAATTTTTTTTTCACAAAAATATTAATATTTGCATTTTTCGAATCCCCATCAGTTGCAATTTCCAGTGTTCGACAGTGCTAAAGGCGGTAAATGAAAACTCGAAAGGCAACCTCTAGCATCGGAAAAAAAGCTGGAATATAGTAATTCTTTAAATAAATATGGGAAACGATCTACTTTTTTCTAGAAACCTAAATTTTTGATCATAGAGTGCAATGATCAAATGGTTTACACTAATAGTAATGATTTGTGCCATTGGTGAAATGCAACTTTTCTGCTCTAAGAGATAAATAAAAACTTTTTTTGCACATTACAGATACTAATAAAATATTAATAGTTTATTTTCTCATTTATACAGTAGTTCGAATTTCCACTGTCAGAGGGTACCGAAAGTGTAAAATAACTAGAAGAACGCTTATCACCTCTGGCGCATATGGGAATCTCATTTTCAAAGAGTAGGAAGTTCTTCCTTTGTCTACTTTTTCACTCCTTAAAAGTTTTAATTATGGATGTTCGTGTTGTTTTTCTGCTGAGGTCCCACCATCCTCATGGACTACTATGGTGTATAAACTGACAAGCTCCTGTCAGACCTCTGTACAAGCAGCTGCTTGAGGGGTTATTTATTTATTTTTTTATTGTATGATGGGGGAAATACACATAGTAGTATTTTATTAGTAATTATAAAACATATAAAGTATTTGTCTTTTAGTTCTTAAATTTAAAAACCTGCTTTTCTCTCGCTCCTCTGAAAATAGTGGGCAGATCATTGCTGTCAGTGGAATTTCTACCATAAACCTATCACTTGAAACATTCGTTATGTTTATATTGTTTTCGCAGTTTCGATATATAGTTATCTCTAATGATATAAATCAAAACTTCCTTTGAAAATGCGAATTACATTTCATTAATAACCAACTAAAAAAATTCCAATTATCTCTTAAAACAAAACCGTTCCGTTTCCTACCTACCTTGGACTTATGGTCAACTCATTGTTGTCAATGGAATTTTCAAGACTGTCACATTCGATGACCAAAATTCCAAATTTTTAGCATAACTGCATCGTTTGCAACATTCGTTTTAAAATTTGGGATTTTTCGATTTTTTTCCACCATTAGAGGGCGCAATTATAGCTTTTGGAAAATTCGCAAAATGCAAATTGAAATATTTCATCAATATCTGTCCAACCCAAAAAGAATTTTTAATATATTTCTAAAAACATACACTTTTCTGTTAAAACAAAAAAGTTGCATTCACCTTCCCTCTTGGTCTAAGGGATCAAGTGATTGTTGCCAATGGTAACTTCGTAACTTTCACATTTCAACACCAAAATTTCAAACTTCTAACATAACTACATCGTTTGGAATATTCGTTTGATATTTTGGAATTTTAAAATTTTTCCTCAGTTAGAGGGCGCAGTTATAACTTTCGGGAGATTCGAAAAATGCAAATCGTAACATATCATTAATACCTATCTAACAGAAAAATAATTTTTTATTTTTCTGCATCAACAAAAAAGTTCGATGTCTACAGACGGACAGACAACAAAACGAATTTTTTTTCTTTTTCTTTTAAAAAGCCCTAAAATTTACTTTTCCTTTTTTAGCCGTTTTCTAAAATGTTTCCAATCATGAAGAGTGAAATCCTGTGTCAAATATTACCCTACCCCTTTCCGGAATCCATAAATACTGTGCAATACCATTCAGCTATTCACGCTGAACAATTCGAGCGACGACAAAACATGGGGTACAATTTTCAGATGGCTAATCTCTACCTATACAGGGCCTCTACTCTTTCCGAATCTTTCTAATATTATAATCACGCCCTCTAGCTGTGGAAAAATTTGAAAATTCCAAAATTTCAGACGAATATTGCAAAACGATGTATTTATGCTAGAAATTTGATATTTTGGTGGTAGAATGTGAAGGTCACATAATTTTTATTGCCAACAATGAATTGGCGTCTTAGACTGGGGGGGGGGGACAGTTTTTTTTTACCAGATAATTTTTGTATTTAGAGATAAATGAAAAATTCTCTGGGTTAGAGAGGAATTGATAAAATAATATCATTCGCACTATTGGGATCTTTCGAACACTAGAATTGTGCCCTCTAACGGTGAAAATTTTTGAAAATTCCAAAATTTCAAAAAATATTGCCACGATGTTATGAATCATAGAAATTTGCAATTTTGAAGGTGGAGTGTGAACGTCATGAAGGTTTCAGGTTCCGTTGGAAACAATGCAAAGTGAAAAATTTGAAAATTAAATTTTAGTTTGGATTGGTACTAATGAAATATTACAATTTGCATTTTTCAAGTACTTAGTTAGTTTTAATATACATATATATATCTACAAATCACTACATATGGAAAGATAGTGCTGTTATCGACTTTTTCAAATAATATACAGGGTAACCAAAAATAAATCAATAGCGAGACAGTCCGGCCATTCCTATCAGTTCCTACCCGTTTCAGAAAAGAACACAACGCAACGCTGAAGAGTAACAGGTGAGCGGTTATTTGAAGGCTGAAAAAAGGGAGTGGTGCGTTGACAGTACGCATTTATAACCCGTTCAACAATGGAAATACCGCCGTCCGTCGGTTGTGACATTAAGCCTTGGGTCGGAGAGCCCACGTTAAAGAATGCGCTGAATTGCCTTGACTGCGAACAGCCTGTTTCAGTGGGTCCCCTCGACCTTCTCCGTGGCTTCGGGGGTCTGGGTGACCTGGCCATTTACAGTACTGTGCATATTAGTTGGGACAATAGGAAAATGCAATAACAAAGACACAACTAAGATATTTATTTGTTTAACCCTTTCAGGACTATAAGGTTTCTAAGAGTAAATATTAGTATGTAACTGTTTATTTTAGTTTGTTTAGATGTAAAATAAATAAAAATCATAAGAAAAATACATAACAATGTGTAGTTTTTTTGGAATTTTATGGGAAATATTTTTCCCAATGGACTATAAAGGTAACATAAATTATAGTTAGGCTTATTATACAATGTCTTTTATTTATTAGTTTATTAGAACAAAATGTTAACTAAAATAATACAAAATTATGAAATAAAATTACTATACAAAATGATGTGCTAATTATGATATTCTGCGAAGCAATTTCTTTTGGTAGTGAGGCAAAGATGGACATTGCACATAGTACATACATTATGCGTCCTGACAGTTCTGCTTTTGTTTTCTAAACGTTTCCGTTTACATAATTGCGTTCGGCATACATTCTATTTTGACATTCTGTATAAAAAATGCAGATAAGGTTATAATTAAATACGACAATCACCAATTTTAAAATGGGAAAAATGTTTCCCTTAGTTGTGAAAAGGTTAATAGTGTAGTTAATAGTGAATATGACCCCCTTAGCTTTAATTACTTCTTTCACCCTCTCAACCATTGATGCCACTAGCTTTCCACACATCTCCTTCACTTCAGGGTCGTGGTTACACACTTTCATGACACTTTCCATCATTTTGGCTTTTGTCGTGCAATCCATCTTAGATATGTGCCCTTTAATAATGGCCCACAAATTTTCAATGTGGTTTAGATCGGGTGAATTTCCTGGCTACTCCAATACCTTCAAATGTTGCTGGGTAAAGTAGCTCTAAGCAAGCTCAGAATTGTGGCATGGAGCCAGATACTGTTGAAATACCCCATCGCTGTTAGGAAACAGCTTCTGCAGTGTTGGGACCATTTTCGCCTCTAGAACGTCTATGAATGTACTTTTTGCTGTCCATCATTCCTTCAATGGGGTGAAGCGTCTATTAGATTAGTTTAGACTTGCAGCAGAAGGTTACGAACAAGTTTAGACTTGCAGCAGTTTAGACTCTGCAACGGAAGGAACTTAGCATTCCTTCGCTTGTCCCAACTAATTCGCACAGTACTGTAGCCCATGGTGTGCAAAGTGCCGCTCGGAAGTAAAAAAAAACCAGGAGAGTGAGATTCGGGCGTGACCCGCAATTCGGAACTCTCTAGAGGGGGGGGAGTCTCAATTTTTACCCATTGTGCAAAACGAGATTGACTTTTTGGGGGGTCCGATAAATGGGGAGGTAAAAAGATTGGGATCTCGTGAATCATTTCGTGCCGAAAGTAACCGAACATGCACAGACGCAAAAACCTCCTGCACGGTGTTTCTCTGTTCCGCTAGTGACCGAGTGTTTCTTTTCCCCCCGATAGAAGTAAGTGTGGCCTAGGCAGCAGGCAGTTCCCCCCCCCCACACTGCACAAACCATCAGATGGCCACGTGGCGGATTTAAGGCCCAGTTAGGAACCACTAACGGATAGGCAAGCATTTTTTCCCTCAGTACACGCAGAGGCCTTACGACGAGGCCCGTAGGCATCAGGCAGTTTTTTCCGCACTGCACGAACCATCGGATGGCCACGTGGTGGAAATGAGGCTCAGTTAGGAACCACTGACGGATAGACAGGCACTTTTCCCCTCAATACACGCAGAGGCCTTGCGACGTGGCCGGATATCAAAGGTACACGTGACCTTGTGTCACACTCTCTAAACGCACGTCCGTCATGCGCACTGAAACCATAATTTGCCGTCGTCGACGCCATACCCCGTGCACGTTAAGAACACGCTGGATGACCTTGATGGGAGGCTACCATTGCCAACAGCTGTTTCTCCTGGACCTTTTCTGAGCCTTTGGGTACGTGCGATCATTTAGCCCATAGTGTGAAAAGTGTCACTCGGAGGTAAAACAACCCAACCCTTTTGTTTTATCTTCCCCCATTATAGCCTGGAAGGTCCTTTAAAACCCGTTTATAATTTTCATGGGATGTCAAGCCGTGGTGCGGGAGAGCCAAAGAACACGCTGGATGGCTGGCCACTTCCAGTGGGTCCCCTCGACCATCTCCGAGCCTTCAGGATCTGGGTGACTCGGCCATTCAGCCCATGGTGTGCAAAGTGCCGCTTGGAGGCCATAGTCTGTGCACTTTAATGCTGGATTGCTTCGACTGGAGGCTACCGTTCCCAACGGGGGTGCGTGCGACCATTTTACCACAGGTGCACAAAAAAGTGCCACTCAGAAGTAAAACAATTGTTCTCTTATCCCTCTCTATTGTAGCAAAGGTCCTTTAAAACACGTTGATCCGACGAGCTTCCCATTTAGCCCATGGTGTGCAAAGTCCCAATCTGAGGCCATACTCCGTGCACGTTAAAGAACATGCTGGATGGCCTCGATGAGAGCAAATTGCTCCGTCCCGTAAGGCGGTTAAGTTCCTGACGTGCCAAAAAGCACCAACCTGTAAGGGTGTTATGGTCCCAGGAGACCAAACAGCACCATCCCTTAAGGCCGTTAGTGACCTGGGAGACCAAAGTGGCGCTGTCCCGTAAGGCCGTTAGTATCCCGAAGACCCTAATGGCCTTATGGGACAGCACTGTTTGGTCTCCTGGGACAATAACATCATTACAGGTCAGTGCTTCTCATCGCGTCATGAACTTAACGGCCCTATGGGACGGTACTTTAAGGGCATTATTGTCCTGACAGAGCAAAAGGTGTCGTCCCGTAAGGTGATTAGGGTCCCGGAAGACCAAAATGCTCCATCCCGTAAGACCGTTAGGGAACGGGAGACCAAACTGTGCTGTCTCGTAAGGCCGTTAGGTTCCTGATGTGACGTACAGCACCGACCCGTAAGGGCGTTACGGTCCCAGGAGACCAAAGTGGTGCTGTCCCGTAAGGCCGTTAGGGTCTCCGGGACTCTAACGGCCTTACGGGATGGAGCCACTTTTGGTAACCCGGGTCCCTAACAGCCTTACAGGACTGTGCTGTTTGGTCTCCCAGGACTGTAATGCCCTTCCAGGTCGGTGTTTATCGTCCTCTTTGGGAACTTAATGGCCTTACGGGATAGTACAATCTGGTCACATGGGTCCCTAATGACGTTACAGGATGGGACATTTTGGTCTCCCGGGACCCTAACGACGTTACGGGACGGCACTTTTTGCTCTGTCGAGATGACAACGCCCTTAGCGGGCTGTCCCAGAAGGCCGTTAGGTTCCTGACTTGACTAAAAGCAACGACCCCTAAGTGCGTTATGGTCCCAGGAGACCAAAGTGCGCCGTCCCGTAAGGCTCTTAGAGACTGGGAGACCAAAGTGTGCCATCACGTAAGGCCGTTAGGCACCCGTGTGACCAGATTGCACCATCCCGTAAGGCCATTAACTTCCTGACATGATGAAATGCACCAACTCTTAAGGGTGTTACGGTCCCGGGAGACCAAAGTGGTGCAGTCCCGTAAGAGTCCCGGAGACCCTAACGGCCTTACGGGATGGCGCCACTTTGTTCTCCCGGGACCATAATGCCCTTACGGGTCTGTGCTTTTTGTCATGTTCGGAACGTGGCCTTATGGGACAGTACAATCTGGTCACAAAGGTCCCTAACAGCCATACGGGACGGTGCACTTTGGTCTTCCAGGACTGTAACGCCCTTAGGTGTTGGTACTTTTCATCACGTTGGGAACTTAATGGTCTTACAGGACAGCACCCTTTGGTCTCCCGGGTCACTAAGAGCCTTACAGGATGGCACACTTTGTTCTCCTGGGTCCCTAAGAGCCTTACGGGATGGCGCACCTTGGTATCCCAAGACCGTAACGACGTTACGAGACAGCACCTTTTGCTCTGTCGAGACGATAACGCCCTTAGAGTCCCATCCTGTAAAGCTGTTAGGTTCCCGACGTGACGAAAAGCACCGACCCCTAAGTGCATTATGGTCCTGGGAGACCAAAGTGCACGGCTTTTGCGGTGTCTGGAGCACTCCTGTCGGTCCTTGAAAATCCGAGGGGGAAAGTGTGATTTTCGTGCTGGACCGTACCCATATCCACAGCAGGTCTCCAAGGTGAACAGCCTCTAGTCGATCGAACAATGTAGGTAAGGGAAGTCGGCAAGATCGATCCATAACTTTGGGACAAGGATTGGCTCTGAGGACTGGGCCCGTCGGGCTGGGGTCCAAAACAGGTATGGCACTACTCCGGGACTGGGTGAAACTGGCTGGTAACGGCCCAGTTGTGCCCGGACCAGCGTCTGGGCCTTCCTGTGGAATGCCTCAGCTGCGTGGTGTGTCGGGTTTTCGGTCTGGCACAACCGTTTCGGCGGGCAACTAACAGCCGACTCAGAACTGGCACAGACCAGGGGAATCAAACTGTTTAATTAAAACAAAGCATTGCGATGGCCGTTGATCGGTGCTGATGCAATGTGATTTCTGCCCAGTCCTCTGAATGTCAAAGTGAAGAAATTCACCCAAGCGCGGGTAAACGGCGGGAGAACTATGACGTTCTTTGGGGATCATGGCAGTAAGCGTTCTCGTTGCGATCCCTGTCGGACAGACAAATCATCAAAATTGATTGCTCTGCATTTGGCCGTGTGCAATTACTGCCTTAGGCGCAGACTACTTGTAGTTGCGTCTCAGCCTTGAGCTTATTCTAGTGTAGGTCTCTGACCTGATTTAATGCTCCTGTTCATTTCAGGAACAAGCTTGAGGTTAAACGAAGTTTTTACCTACTTACACGTGCTTTGTGCACTCTTTTGGTGGTGTATATTTTTTTTTGTTCTGGTTAGGATTGTTAGCTTTTGCTATTTTTTGTATTATGGCTGAGCCTCCTTTGGCATATCCTTTTGACCCCGTTTGCTGGGAGTGTGGCAAGACACTCTCCGGCAGGGGTCCATTGCTGGAACATCTTCGGAAAGAGCATGGGAGATCTCTTTCACTTTTTAGTTGCAGTTTATGTTCAAAGACATATTCCAAATTGACGTCCATGTCCTCGCACTTTAGCAATTGCCAGAGGACTGGGCGTCAACCAAGTACGGTTATTGTCACAGAAAAGGCTGCAGAGGGGGGGGGGAGGGCTTCGCTTGCAGTCATTGTGAGCGGAATTTTTCCTCCAAAGCCGGATTATCCATCCACTGTAAACTGAGACACCCTGTTAAGTATGGAAGGAGTATCAAAATTTCATCTCGTGAGCAATGGAGCGAGTCTGAGTTGGAGGCTCTAGCCTTCCTCGAGCTCAGTGCTCCGCCAGGTACGCAATTCATTAATCAGTACCAGGCACCACTCTTTGCAACTCACACTTTTGATGCCATCAAAAGTTGCAGACGTTCGGCGAAATATTTGGCCGCACTCGATCGTTTGAGGCAACTCGCAGAAACTCCTCAGGCGGTTGTGGGGGAGCCAGCTGCAATTGGCATTTCTGCTGAGGAGTATTTTGAGATCATCAAGGTGGAGAGGTATGATGATTTCTGTCGTGAGCTTGCAAGTCGATTGGCATCTCGACCATTCGGTGATCTGGGGTGGAGTGAGCTTTTAGTTCACTACAAAATTGTGGTAACTAAATTTGTGGCCCATGATACTCCTGTTTTCGCTGATAGGACCTTAGGGTCTAACCGCAGGGCGCGCAGACGAGCGGTATTCAAACATCATCAGGCTCTATTTTCCAAGGGCCCACGTTTGGTCCTTGATGGCATGGCAAATGATGTCGCTTTTTCTCACGGTGTCACTTTGCAGAGTTTGCATGACGCTTATGACCATCTTTTCAGCAAAGCGTTCCCATTTAGCGTTCTTGCTGGGATTTTTAATAACTTCCTTCAATTGGCAGAATTACAAATTTCTTCCGAACAAGCAGGACCCCCTTTATCCCTAAAAGGTTGGATCCTCGAACGGCCTCTGATTTTAGACCCATTACGATGTTGTCTATCGTCGCGAGGTTGTTCTCCAAAATTTTGGCTAATCGCTTTCATTTGGCATATTCCTTTACACCTCTTCAGTCTGGTTTTTCAGCTGATAATTCTACTGCCATGAACCTTCTCGGGCTACAGGCAGTGAGCGTGCTCAGAGGTTGGGGCGTAAGCCCTTTCTGGCCTTCGGAATAGATATTTCCAAGGCTTTCAACATAGTCTCACACGAGTCCATCTGGGGCGGGGGTGGCTCAGTCGGTAGCGCGCCAGGCTCGTAATCTGTAGTTCCCAGGTTCGAGTCCCAGCTGGGTCAGCGTTGAGATTTATCTCCGCAAAATTCTCCGCCCTGCCCACGGTCAGGAGGGGACACCGATGGGCTTGGAAAGGCCTCCGTCCGTCGGATGGGACGTTAAGCCGTGGCCCCGTGTGCGGGAGAGCCATACCCTGTGCACGTTAAAGAACACGCTGGATGGCCTTGACGGGATGTTACCATCTGTCTCCCAACAGCTGTTCCAGTGGCTCCCCTCCCCCATCCTTCTCTGAGCCTTCGGGGTCCATGTGACCTGGCCATTTAGCCCATGGTGTGCAAAAAGAGTGCCGCTCAGAGGAAAAACAACCCAACCCAACGAGTCCATCTTTCAGGCGCTAGTGGCAATAGGTTGCCCACCTATGTTTGCAGCAGTCCTTAGGGACTGCTATCATGCTAGCCCTATGACATTCTTCTTTGATGGTAAAACTGACGGGAAGAGTGTTGCTGTTCAGAGAAGGATAAAGCAGGGAGACCCACTATTCCCATTCCTACTTAATTTGGTTACAGATTTTCTGTTTCGGCGGCTAGGGAATTTTAGTGTAAAGCTCGGACAGTCAAACTTATCGCATTTGGCTGATGCAGACGATATTATCTTATTCTCCGATTCAGTACCTGGCTTGCAGTGGCTCGTGGAACTGACCTTTAAATTTTTAGAGGAGCAGCATCTAAAAGTAAATTTTCAAAAATGTCACTATTTTGGGTGGTTATTCTCAGGCAAGGAGAAGAAGATTTCATATAACCTCCCCCATTTGACCTGTTTTGGCCAGTTTTTTAGGCTGAGAATCCATTAGATATCTGGGTTAAGCATTGATGACGTGAAGCCTCCAGCACCTGATATCTCCGAATTTTACGGAGCTCTCCGCATGGTTTCTGGCGCATCTTTGAAACCGTGGCTGAAATTGGTTTGCCTCAATCAAGTACTGCTACCGCGGCTGCTCCATCAGTTGGCTTGTTGCTTGAACGCTCGCCCATTTGTGGAGCGCCTGGCGAGGTTCATCCGAGTCACCGTTAAAAATTGGTTCCACCTTCCACAGAGTACTCCAAATTTAATTTTACCTCTACCGAATAGTGACGGTGGATTAGCATTGTTGGATCTTAACTGAGCGGTCTTTTCAGCTCAGTCGAAACACTTTTCTAGGATGGTGCGCCTCGGTGTTGCCTTTGACCACCTTTTGGCGATCGATGGTATTGCTACCATTGTACACCGTACGTGTGAGACTGTTGGCTTCAGTGGGGTCTGTTCTGATAGGCGGGGTCTGAGCATCATCTAGCCTCTACCCTGCAGACAAAATTTGGAAACCACAGCAGCTTCTATCCTGTTATGTGATATCAAAGCCTTTATGAACCAGCCACTGTCAAACGCCTCGCTGAGGCGTGAAGCTCGTCTGCTTTCGTCCAGGGATACCATCAAAGTCCTGCGGTTGAGGGCTTCCCTAGTGCCCTGTAAAGCCCTCTCCAACTGTCATGCTCCCAGGTCCTCTCGCACTTGCCGTCATGGCTGCGATGACCTGGAAACACCTTTCCATATGCTGCAGGTGTGTTCTCGATCCTACCAGTCACGGATCAATCGACATAATCATTTGTTGCAGACTTTTCTTAAGTTTTACAGGTCGAAGTTTCCGTCTGAAGCTATTTTGCAAGAACCTGTTTTTACCGCGGCTGGTGTCCGTCTTAAAAGCACAGGCGATGGTTCTCTCACACACGGGACTACGGGTTTACGTCCCATCCGACAGATGGCGGCCTTCCCATACCCATGGTTGTCCTCCACTGGCCGACACGGTTGTGATGGTGGTGGTGGCGGAGGGTGGACTTAAATCTCACCTCTGACCCAGCTGGGCAGGGTATAATGGTGTTTTCCATTCAGTTTTGTAATTCAGCTACTTAGTTGTATTTTCCAGTAATTCTTGTGAGTTTTGTTTGGCATACGCATTTTTTTTCAAATGCATGTTCTAATTTTGTTGGGTAGTTATATTTTACAATAAGTGTCGTTTTTACAATAAGTTTATTTTACAATAAGTGTTGTTTAACTGTATTTTACAGAAGGTGCTATGATTTGTTGTGTAATTGTACTTTCTAATTAGTGGTGTGATTTGGATTTAAGTATATTTTCACCAGAGCCTCATTAGCCATCAAGAGCTGATAATTTCACGATTGATGATTAAGTGCTTTTAGCTCTGTTGGAGGGAACATAAGAGTAAAAGAATAAGGTCGTAGTTTAGATACTTTAAGTAAGAAGGAGAAATTATCAGCCCTTGATGTTGCCCGCCTCTCACTGCGTGGAAGTTGAGGTTGGATTTTGAGGGGCCCCACCACCCACCACTCTATGCTCGTCTGTTGGTTTTTGCGACGCATAGAACCTGAAAGACAGAGAGAAGAGTCCGTTAGAATATCGGAAGGACGTTTTGCTTATTCGTATAAGGATAATATATTGCTAAACTTACAAAACATAAACTTGTAACTAGGCAAAAAGTAGAGCGAAATATAAAGCTTGGATATAACTTGTTATTAAATTCATTGTGCATGAAATCCTTATCCAATAAAGCAATAAAAAATAGAAAAAGTAGAGACAAAACGAAAGTTAGGAAAAACACTAACAATGGGTTCTGTCGTAAAATCTCAGACACCCCCTCGACAATTTTTCTTATTTTTGGAGTTCCAATGCAAAAGATGGAATTATCACTGGTACTACTATCCTGAGCGGTGCGAAAGGATACTATCCTAATGGTCTTTAAAAAACTTTTTGAATTTGTTGAGCTCTTTCCTCAGCCTCAAATTGTAAACACTTGATTTTCATCGCAAAATTACGAAATCTGGCTATTTGAACTATTATGACCACTCAGCGAGCTTATAAAATATTTCGATTCATTTAAATTTTTTGACATTCTTTAATTGAGAAAAGTCAGGAATTTTGTCCACAGGTCAGGGAGGGCTATTAATTTTTTTAGCGCTCTGTTCCTACTACGGTGACTCTTCAAATCATACTCTGATAAAGATATCACAAAAGAATTGAACACTTTTGCTGAAATTCGATCACTTTAAATGTTTCGATAAAGAGAATAAAATACCAAATTTTCAACACTCTACATAAACTGACTCTTTAGTATTAGGGCAATTCAATCAGTGTTCCCAACTGAACGAATTTTTCACAGAACCTGGATTAATTGTTCTTATTTTTAGATACGTTAAAGCAAATATATCAATTTATAGCTAGCCTTTGAAATATTTTGGAGAGTTATTCCAGTGAAATATTTAAAAAACGTCATTATGCTGGATCTGAAAGCTTATTTGTAGAACAGTTTTTTAAAAAGTAATGTTTCCATTATGTTTAATAATAACAATATTGATTAAAAAAAATGGTTCATTTGAAACAAAATGCCGAAATAAATTCTTTCATTAAAACTAATGAAATGAATTGCCAGTGCGGTAAATACAGACAGGCGAAATTCTAAATTAATCAAATGCTTTCAATGTGAAATATTTTTGTTCAATTACAACATCCAGAAAAACAATTTCCCCATTCTGTCGTTGAAGACCATGCAACAATTTACCTCTTGAGTTTCTTTATAGGGCATCTGTCTGGTTATCTGATTTTTAAGACAATTTCTTGGTTTGAGGATACAAAAGCTCTTTACAATATTCTCTTATTCAATTTAAATACAATTTTTACCAATGATTTTATGCCTTCCAGCCAAATACGTTAATCATCTCTGCCTATTGACATTAGCAATACAAATTAGGAAAACTATGAAACCACCTTAGAAAATGCTGAAATTAAATAGTTTGCTTTTCAGCAAGAAATCAAAGTTCCCGAATCATTACCTTTCTTTAGATCAACCTTTCGTTGACAAGAGAGGGGACGGCATTAGGAAGCTTGTCTTTACCCTCTACAATTGGGATGTTGGATCGATTCCCAGTATCTATCAGTGGATACTTTTCTTCACTTTCAATCCACACTTCAACTGTAAAAGATCAAAGTATTGAATCATAGCAGAAAATAAAAAAAAGTATCATGGTATAAAAATAGTCTGCAAAATTCTGATGCATAAGGTAAAAAGAATTGAACGCTTTCCTCTTGAAATTGTAAAATCTAAAAAAAAGAGAGTAATTGTAATATTAAATCTGAATATAGATAATCGAAACATACACTCAGTGTTCATTAAATTATGATCATTGCACTTCAAGTTAAGGTTCGTAATCTGCAGTTTCCATGTTCGTGTCCCAGCTGAGCCAGTGTTCAGATTTATCTCCGCAACTCCCCCCCCCCCCCCCCCGCACTGCCCACGGTCAGTAGGAGACACCGATGGGCTTGTAAAGGCCGCCATCCGTCGGGTGGGACGTTAGGCCGTGGCCCGTGTGCGGGAGAGCCATACCCTGTGCATGTTAAAGACCACGCTAGATGGCCTTGACGGGAATCTATCCCAATAGCAATTCAGTGGGTCCCCTCCCCCAACATTCTCTTATCCTTCGGGGACCTTGTGACTTGGCCATTTAGCCCATTGTTGCAAGAAAAGTACCGCTCAGAGGTGAAACAGCCCAACCCAACTTCATGATAAGGGAACGGAAATCTAATTTGAATGCTTTATAACTTGTAAAATAAGCTTTTAATAGTAAAATATCCCTCGTGGTAACATTTTTAATACATTCAGCTAAATCTCGATTTCCAAAATTATGAATTCATTATTTAAATAGTTACGAAAGTTTAAACATTGAACAACAGCAACGCGAGACAAGAATTTACCTAAAAAGTTTAGATCTTTTATAAATAAACATTATTTGAAATCCTTTAATAAGAAAAGTGAACATTATAAAAGTTTATGTAATATTTTCAATCTTCGTCAATTTTGTATAAGTTCCTTACGATTGCATTACTGATATTAATTATTCACACTGTCATAACTCTTTATATATAGTGAACGAATAATTACGAAAATTGAGGTTTAGATAGACGTAGTTAAGACCTACAGTTTATCATCAGTGATGGTTAGAGTGGGCTTGGCTACTGATCGGAGGGACCTGTGTTCGAGTCCTGGGTAAGGCACGGATGTTTCTCTGCCGAGGTGTCGTTTTCCTCACAGACTTCATTCTTCACGTCTGCTTGAGGAATTTTCAATTATGTTTAACTTTACCATAAAAAGCTTATTTTAGAAGTTATGGTGAATCGAAACTTTTGCATTGCCATAACATGGAAAGGAATGGCCATAATTCAACGAACACTGAGTGTATAGCAAACATCAGATTTGTCAGATCTACACTAAACCAGCCGTTCAAGACAAAAATCACATGCGATTAAGATAATCTATATATCGATTCTACATTCTTTATATTTGCTGTTCGAATTAAATCATTACAAAATACATTTTAAATATCCATTCGATCAGATATTTTATTAAGCAAGACAACATTAAACACTTAATGAAGTTTTTTTCAATAATCCGTAAGAGAAATGAAATCCGTATCAAAAGGAGATCTTTGAAGAATAAACAACTAGAGAAATTTCATTTGTGTTTTGAACAATTCTAGCCGTCCCTTGGGGGCCATATCGTGTGCACTGTGAACGGTGGCATTGTATCCCCTTACAACACGCTGCAGCACGTCCAGGTAGCGGTAGGTATTGTTGCGTGTATAATATCTCCCCAGTCTCTCGCGTAGGGTACGATTCCATCTCTCCACCAAAGCTGCTTTTTTGTCGGAGTATGTAGCAAAGAACCGAATACCTTTCTTTTTCAGGAATTTCTGGAACACTCTGTTGGTAAATTCCGTACCCTGATCAGTATTTAAATTCATTGGGGATCGACCCTTGGAAAGGATTTTTTTGAAAGCTGAGACCATTTCTTTCCCCGTTTTAGCCTTCATGGCCAGCGCCCACCCGTATCTCGAGAACACATCGATGACTGTTAATATGTAGCGATACCCGTCATTGAAGCGAGTTAGATTTTTCACGACCATGAGATCGGCTTGCCATTGTTCGTCTAACCCTGTGACGTAAACTTTGTTACGAGGGAACTTTCTGCGAACAGGTTTATGTAACGTGTAGGCAGGCTGCTTTTCTAACCATTCTCGGACGAGTTTGAGTGGCAGTCCCGTATTCTGTGCCAACTTTTTTACACTACCGAATCCTCTTTCGGGGTCGAAATAATGGGACTCCAAAGTTTTGTTTTCTGCTGCACCCAGACGTCGTACCCCACCAGGTTTTGCCATTGATGTAGTGAAAGTGTAACACCTGTCACTGTAGGAACGTCACCTATAAACTGTCTGATATCCACTGTTAAGTTACACACACGAATTTTGTATTCTCCGTCTAAGGCTTTTGACTCCCCACACTGAATATTTTTACTAGGAGCTACAAGTTCTAATACAAGTAAGGCTATCGTTAACAATGTCATGATTACACTACCCACACTAGCTAACACCTTCTTTCTCCTATCCATACCAAGACTAAAATGACATAGGATGAAAAAGACAGACACATTATATAAGGTTACAATTATTTATTTAATTTATACATTTCATTTTTTGCCTTGTCGACAATAGCATTATATTTTAGATTGCAAACAAAACCAGAATCTACAAAATTCAATAGACCTCGCTTCCAGGCCGTATCCACAAATACCTGTGCTAGACCATTAATGTCCAAGTCACCAGACCACCCTACGATGGTCAGTATTTTTTCTTCGGGTTGCAGTCCATCTAACGGTATCACACGCATAAGTTCTTGCTGAAAAATATTCAATAGCAGCGGGTAAACACAATCGAGACCGTCGAAAACAGGACTCAGTAGGAAAGGACGAATGGATTCAGAATGTTCCATAATGGCTGTACGGAGTTGGTGATCTTTGGGGGTCCCGCACACGTTGTGCACAATGCGCATCACCTCGTCTAAGTGAATAGCCAGCGTGAACAACTGCGAAGCGTTCAATGTTATACAGCGTCTCACCACACGGAACTGTAGAGTTCTTTGGTCTGCTGATTCTTTGATGAAGTCGACACAGCGTTCACCACCTGCAGTGCGATACATGTAGGCACGTAAACCGTGCATCACGTACCATGTCTGTTGATCGGGGCCGATTTTCACTTTGTCCTCTATGTGGGGTACCGCGGCACACAAAGCCTCCCATTCAGGTATGGAGAGGCTACCTCCTGCTGGTGTAGGGTAGATGAGTTCATCATTTTCATATTTCTTGTAGCGGTGTACGTGCACAGAAAACTTATTTTTGAACAGTGAGGGCACGACGTACACATCTTCACCGAGACACCACGCATCTGGATTGCTAGGCTGCATCGTGAACAATGCGGCACAGAGCACTCGCTCCCTATTTAACTAGAGAGCCGCACCACCTGAGACGACCAATCAGGAACGAGCTGATAAGCAGGTGTTTGTTGAGACATGCTCTCGACGATCGATCCATCCGAAGAAAGCAACTGTTTCTGCTAAAGAGCAGTGGACGTCCTCTCCGGTGTGATATCCGCATTCGAACTTGGAAACTTTGGGGAGATCACAATATTTGGGGCAGCCGTAAAGTTCGAGATTAACACTGGGAAGATTTAATTGTTCCAAGAGAATTCTTTCCACAGTACCTCCTTTGTAACCCACCACAGTAACTTCTTCAGTACGTGCAAGTTTGTAAACATATTTCACGATGTTAGGGACGTGATCTAACGACCACACCTTTTCTCGAGGTAGAGGATGAAAGGGTAGACCTATCACATATTTAGACACGTAGTTGGCTGTCCTTCTGTCTTTTACTGACAAAGGTTGGTGCTGTCGAAGATTGAAACGATAGACACCACATTTCCCATTCAGAGTTGCATATCCAAGTTCACGCACTAGGAAACGACCATTTACACGGAAACCGTCGAGGTCTAGAACCATACAGATGTTTTGCATAGTTGTACTAGTTCGAGTATCTGGAGATGAAAACACTTGACGTCTTCACACTGGCAGGGTCTACAGACGTCTCTGTCGTTTATGTCTCAGAGCCTGCACAACACTCTGCGGTAGTCCCGGACAACCATTGGGGTAAAATAAAGAAAAATCGAAGAATTAGAATAAAAATAGGGGCTTTTTGGGAATTAGTGTTCCTCACAGGCACCAGATGGCGCCAGGGTTTTTTTTCATAAGGGGGAGGAATTTTTTATAAAGGGGAAATCAAAAATCGAAGAATTAGAATAAAAATAGGGTTTTTTGGGAAAATATTACTTCTCACTGTCAACAGGTGGCGCCACTGAGGGGGGGAGGGGGGTGAAAGGGGGTTTAATAAAGGGGGAGGAATTATTAATAAAGGGGCGTGGCCTGTTACGTAATGAATAGGTAATGATTACGTCATGTTACGTAATGTTACGTCATAGGGGAGGGGGAGGAAGTGGGTGTGGTCGGTGACGTCATAGGGGCGTGGTCTGTGACGTCATAGGGGAAAGCACTAGTGGGGGATCCGTATAATGTGATGATACTACTCACGTATCCAGGGATTGAAGGATAAACAAGGTAAGGTTATAGAAGGTGTGGATTCTGTCCTGACTAGGTGGGCTAAGCATTTCAGTGATGTTCTAAACAATGTGGTTAATTCTACTCCCATTGTTTGCAATGATGATAGATGCATTGTTGGCTTTAATGTTGGCCCTATAACACAATCTGAAGTTATTTTGGCTATTTCGAAACTTAAACAACATAAATCCCCAGGGGTAGATGAAATTACTACGGAAATGGAGTTGGGAATGTTTCGGTTACCACTTGGATGACTGAAATTTCGAATGTCTTTTATGATAAAGGCATGGTTCCTAAGGATTTTACCAGAGCTATTTTTATCCCTATTTTCAAAAAAGGTGATCGCAGTTCTTGTGATAACTATAGGGGTATCAGCCTACTCTCTGTTCCAGGGAAAGTTCTTTCCATGATTGTGCTTAATAGAATTAAGAATCTGGTTGACAGGCAATTGCGTGATGAGCAATGTGGATTCAGAAGTGGTAGGGGATGTGTGGATCAGATATTTTCACTTAGGCAGATTCTTGAGAAATGTTTCGAGTTTCAGAAACATTTGGTTGCTAGCTTTATTGATTTCAAAAAGGCTTTCGACTCTGTTGATCGTCATAATTTGTTGTTGATTGTGAGATCATATGGTATACCTGACAAGTTAGTTAACATAATGAAAGCCCTTTGTAATAACACTGAGTCGTGTGTGAGA
This sequence comes from Ryuthela nishihirai, assembly GCA_038380435.1. Classification (NCBI taxonomy): domain Eukaryota; kingdom Metazoa; phylum Arthropoda; class Arachnida; order Araneae; family Heptathelidae; genus Ryuthela; species Ryuthela nishihirai. Next base: position 30,509,851 of record JAWZYU010000026.1, read on the forward strand.
GTTGGTAAGGCTTGTAGCAATTGGTTTAGCATTACGTCTGATGTTCGACAAGGGTGCATTTTGTCTCCTTTTCTCTTTAACTTGATTATTGATTATGTTATGCGAAATTCACTTCAAGGGAAAGATTTTGCCCTTAAATGGACTGGAGATACGAAAATTTATGATTTAGAATATGCTGATGATTTCGCCTTTTTGGCAAATGATGTTGATGCGATGAACTCTTTTATTCGAGCTGTTGATGAGACTGGTAGTAGTGTAGGTATGATGATAAAGAGAGAAAAACTATCATGATGAAAATTGATCTGGCAGATAGTTCTTCAGTTGTTTTGAATGGTTGCACTCTTGAGCAAGTGTCTCACTTTAATTATCTTGGGAACAATGCAACAGATACTGGTGAAGTGTGGCGTGAGTTAAATACAAGAATAGGGATTGCTGCCGGGACTTTTAAGAATTTATGGAGAATGTGGAGAAATAGGCGTATACATCTAAAGACTAAAATTAGACTATAAGAGTTTGGTTTTTTTCTAGGGTTAGTTATGGTAATGAAACTTGGACACTTTGTAAACAAGATAACAGGAAACTAGATGCTTTTGATTCCAGATGCTTACGCAGTATCTTGGGCATTAGGTGGTTCAACTTTGTAACTAATGATGAAGTTAGGCAAAGGAGTTCGCAACCTCCTTTAAGCAGCATATTGTGCAGAGAGAGACTCCGTTGGTTTGGCCATGCTGCTCATATGAATAATTATAGATTGGTGAATAGGGTTATGAACAGTGTGCCTAGAGGCCTCAGAAGGAGGGGGAGACCTAGGATGCGGTGGGCAGACAATATTAAACAGGACCTTGTTAGAATTGGTGTGCAGTGGCCAGATGCAGTAGATGTAGCTCAGGATAGACTTGCTTGGAGAACTAAATTGCACGGTCTGGTTGGATCTCCGTAGCCCATGGCTGCTTGATGATGATGATGATGATGATGATGATGATGATGATGATGATGATGATGATGATGATGATGATGATGATGATGATGATGATTAGACCAGAGTCTACAATTTCAATCAGGTAAATTTCCAAGGACTAACTCGTTTGTTATAATAATGTTTAAATCCAACAACAGATGATGATTATTCGGAGGTCGGTAGCTCAGCCGTCGGAGCACCTGACATGTTTCCAAGAGGTCCTGTGTTCGGATCCCACACGCAAATGACAATATTTCCCTTAAAATATTTTAATATATATCTCCTGCAGATGCTTACCTGCGACTCTGTTATTCGAAAACAACCAGTTGTTCCAAAAGTATGAATTATACACGTTAAACTATTAGCTACACAGTTGAAAAGTATTATGAACAAAACAAAATACTGAGTTTAAAAATGCTTTTTTTCATGTCCATTTAAATTACATATCTATACAAATTATTTTAAACATTTTATAAGTGGATAATTTTTTTTTCACATTTTACAAAGGGATTTACTGTAGCTTCCAAACTATTGAGTTTAGGAGTGGAAATTAAATGATATTTTATGATTCGCTTGACAACAACGGCAGTACACCCTCCACTGCTGTACGAGCGATCGTCCTATATACTTCAAAATTAAGAAATTTAAGTGCATCAGAACCACGGAGGTGCGTCTCGCCCAATAGGACTATGTGAGCGTGAGAATCGGTTAAAAAGCCACAGAACTCATGAAGATCGGCAAGAATATCATGGCTATTCCATGCTAAGATCTTAACATATGTTTTCTGAACAGCATTATCCATCAAAATTTAGAGTAGATGTTAAATAGTTGAAAGCCTTTAAGCCAACTGTTAGCTTTCCCATTAAACCGTTAGCTTTTTTGATACTCTGCAATGAGAGTTTTAAAAATGAGCAGAATTTTAGAAACATTCAAACTCTTAATAATCTGAAATATCTCCTTTAGATCATTTAATATTCTAGCATCAAAATGATCACTAGGAGGAGATGTTTCATTTGAAGGCTTTTTGGTTGGTGGTTTATTTACGGGTAAAGATTTCCCTTTAATCATTTGTATTTGCAAAGTGCTTTATTTGCAACTGCATTAGCATAATAATTCTGTGGAGTAATATATTATTATAGTGGTTAATTCTATTTGTCTTCTTTAAAAGAATGGTCTTCTTTCAAGCAGTCAGCACGTCCCGTTTCGGAAAGTGGGTACATCCTTTATAATCAGCCGTATGACTAAGGCCACAATTGGCACATTTAGGAAGAGTATCGGATTTATGTCGAGCACAATCTTTAGAAATATGCTCACCTGCACATTTCACGCATCTCGGGAGATTGTAACACCCACTTTGAGGATGCCCATACCTCTGGCATCTGTGGCACTGAGTTGGGCTCTTTTTGGCTCTCTAGCTCTCTATCTTAATCGTTAGGTGAAAGAAATCCGAGATGTCGTATATTTTCTTGTTAACTGCATTTTTGTGCAGCTCCACAAAAAACACTAGTATCAATATTCTCTCTTTCCCACGCTTCAACTGATGTATCTTTATGACTGGGAATCCTAAGCCTACTAGTTCACGTTTTATTTACTCACAATCAGCATCAGTAGGTAGGTTTTTTAACACTATTTTCAGGTTTTATTCGGTCTTTAATTTCTAAGCATGAAACTGTTTGGTTGTTTCAAATTTTTTCACAAATGCACGACAGTCATCAATGCATTTTGTTTGAATGTGGATCGAGTCTCCTGAATTCTTGGCAGTGAAATTTTCTACTGTTATCCTGGTTAATTCCCGATGAATAGTTGTCCAGGTTTTAGGGGATCGTAGTATAAGTGGGGGAATATTTACTCTCCTATTTCCCTTAGCTTAGGATTGAGCAAGATCTTCATTTTCGTACATTTCAGACTCAATTGGATCCAGATTTTCTTCGTCTAAGGCAGAAAATCTGGATTTTGAGATAAAATCATTCTCAACAGGCGAGACGGCTCTTTTATGTCCCTTCTTGACCTTTTTAAATCCATCACTGACTGTGTCAAATTCTTTGTGATACTCAATTTGTAAAGCATTTCAGTTATTATCATTATTTGGTACAGTATCCATGTCATTCATTGGATTACTAGTACATTGGTCAGATGTAGAGGTGCTTGGCATCCTCAGTGACATTTTCGATACTTTGACATTCATCATTACATATAGGTTCATTTATCTCTTTTTCGAGTTGGAACATTTGTAGAATTGTTTTGTTTATGAAAGCATATCTCATGGGAAGAAGTCCATAGATACCTTTCATGTTGGGCAGATTGTTTAAAATCTCATTAACATCATTTAAAAGAATGTTTTTTCCCAGTTATAAAATCACAGACTTCTGTCTCATAGTTAATATGGGAGCTTTCTCGGTGGTCCGATATAGCTTCTATCATAGCCGAAGCTTCCCGGTGGTCCGATATAGCTTCTATCATAGCCGAAGCTTCCCGGTGGTCCGATATAGCTTCTATCATCGCCGAAGCTTCCCGGTGGTCCGATATAGCTTCTATCATAGCCGAAGCTTCCCGGTGGTCCGATATAGCTTCTATCATAGCCGAAGCTTCCCGGTGGTCCGATATAGCTTCTATCATAGCCGAAGCTTCCCGGTGGTCCGATATAGCTTCTATCATAGCCGAAGCTTCCCGGTGGTCCGATATAGCTTCTATCATAGCCGAAGCTTCCCGGTGATCCGATATAGCTTCTATCATAGCCGAAGCTTCCCGGTGGTCCGATATAGCTTCTATCATAGCCGAAGCTTCCCGGTGGTCCGATATAGCTTCTATCATCGCCGAAGCTTCCCGGTGGTCCGATATAGCTTCTATCACAGCCGAAGCTTCCCGGTGGTCCGATATAGCTTCTATCACAGCCGAAGCTTCCCGGTGGTCCGATATAGCTTCTATCACAGCCGAAGCTTCCCGGTGGTCCGATATAGCTTCTATCACAGCCAAAGCTTCCCGGTGGTCCGATATAGCTTCTATCACAGCCGAAGCTTCCCGGTGGTCCGATATAGCTTCTATCACAGCCGAAGCTTCCCGGTTGTCCGATATAGCTTCTATCACAGCCGAAGCTTCCCGGTGGTCCGATATAGCTTCTATCATAGCCGAAGCTTCCCGGTGGTCCGATATAGCTTCTATCATCGCCGAAGCTTCCCGGTGGTCCGATATAGCTTCTATCACAGCCGAAGCTTCCCGGTGGTCCGATATAGCTTCTATCACAGCCGAAGCTTCCCGGTGGTCCGATATAGCTTCTATCACAGCCGAAGCTTCCCGGTGGTCCGATATAGCTTCTATCATAGCCGAAGCTTCCCGGTGGTCCGATATAGCTTCTATCACAGCCGAAGCTTCCCGGTGGTCCGATATAGCTTCTATCATAGCCGAAGCTTCCCGGTGGTCCGATTCAAGAGAATGGTTGAATTGGTCCTGTCGGTGGTCCGCAACAGAAATAACAGATCCTTCGTTTTGTGACATCATGTTAAATAATAAGAAATTTGCTAAATTTCAAATTTGAGGATATAATATAAATAAAAGGTAAACTTGCACTTGTAAATCCTTTAAAATACAGTTTAAATTTCACGTTGAAACATTTAAAATAATTCCACAAGTCAAGCGAATAAAGTTATAAATAGCAAAAGCTTCAAAACTGACATTTAAAGATTGGAAAATCGTTAGAATCGAACGCGTATTGCGCTCGATTGTAACCGTAACAAATCCTAAAAGTAACAACTTTTAAAAAACAAAAACTTCAACAAAGGTAAAAACCGACAAATTAAAAATTTGTCAGTAAAAATCGAATACGTATAACAATTTATCCCACACAGGTAATAAAAAACGGACTGCAATGCAGAAAGCAAGTAGAGATTTCAGCTTGAAATCTCTACCATCCTACACAAAGTTTTGGTAAATAATTAGGCTAAATTAATCCTAACCTACCGACTAAGGGTTCCACCGGGTTCAATACCCGATCTCGCCCAAGGTTATTAGGCAATTTAAGTAAAAGTTTAGCTAACTAAAGTTCACTTCTTGGAGCTAAGCAAAAACACGTCTGCTTCCTACCATGTCTGAGCTCAGTCCAATCTGAACCAAAAATCTTATTCAAATGTTCTGATAAAAAATACGAATGAATTATATATATTATAAGGTCTAATTTTCTTAGTGGTAGCTTAGTACATGAAATCAGATAAAAACTTTTCACATTAAGTTTAAATAATATAAAATATAAAAATTGACTAAATCATACTGCTGAAATGTATATATAGTTGTCATAAATCAAAGCTGTACAAGAAATTATTTTTAATTATTTCAATCGAAACATAGTGTCAAATTCAGATCACGAAAGTTTTTTTGAAAATAGGAATTCGATCCTATTTTTCCATACCTCTTAGGTGTTTTAATTATTAATGTATCTGTAAATATTCAACTGAGAGCAATTTTTTAAAATCTAATAAATTTTATAATATTAATAATAGATTATTTTTCTTTACATTATATGTGGGGGAATGACTAATAATTAAATTTTATTCAAATTAAATAACCAATCTTTAGGCATATCACATTTTCCTCCTTTTGTTGAATGGCTGTCAGGTCTCGGTGTATCTAGTAGCTCTAATTTATATTTCACTTGCAGCAAAACTTGATTTTCTTTTAGCAAATTACTAAAGTGTTTTATGATTTGAACATTTCGTATGTTTTTCAAACATTGAATTTCCAGCAATGTTTGGTGAGTATTTAAAGCGTTTTGTGAGTTGCAATATTTAAGAACAGAATAATTTCTCTTAAGAAACATTTCTCCGAAACTGACCAAAACCGATCATGTTACTTATAAACACTTCTGAAACTCTATTCAACAGATTTGATATAGCAATCTGTTGATATAGCAATCTGTGATCTGTAATATTAAACAGTTTGATATAGCAGCTATTATTATTATTCACAGTTCAATTATGTAAAGAAGAAAAATCTTACTGTGGGAAATATCGCAATGGATTTCACTGCATCAATAATCTAATATAGGTACATAAAGAAGAAGAAAGGTTGTTTGTCTGTCCGCTTATGCAATCGTAATACAAATTACGAGACTGGCACATTACTGACTGAACCCAACCCCCGCCCTTATTCATCAGACTGGTTGGTTGCTGGCTTTTTTTACTTCTGAGTGGCACTGTTATGTACACAATGAGATAAATAGCAAGATCATAATCACCTCAGGGCTCAGAGAAAATATTTAATCTATTTAATTTATTGTATTTAAGAAAGTATTTAAAGGTTTATTAAAATTGGGATATTTAAGAATGTTTTTTTTTTTTTTTTACCTCTGAACAGCACTTTTTTTACACACAATGGGCTAAATGGGCAGGTCACAAGGGTTCCGAAGGTTCAGAGAAGGTTGGGGAAATGGACCCACCGAAGGACTGTTAGGAGACAGATGGTGGCCTGCATTCAAGGTCATCCAGCGTGTTCTTTAATGTGTACGGAGTAGGGCCCTCCTACAGAAGATGCCACGGCTTAATGTCCCATCCGACGGACTAAGGTCTTTCCAAGCCCTTTGGTGTCCCCTACTGACTATGGTGAGGGCGTGGACTTTTGCAGAGATAAAACTGAACGCTGGACCAGCTAGAATCGAATCTGGGAATTGCAGATTAGGAGCCAGGCTCAATGTGACTGAGCTATTCACGCCCGGAATATTTACGAACATACTTACACAGGAATATTTTTTTCCGATATTGACCGAACGGATTTTCTTCCTCACACATACTGGGAAATGCTATTGATTAAATGGTTTCATGTAGCAATTATTAATATTTCCAGTTCAATTACTAAGTAATAAGCGGAAAATATTATTATTAGGAACGCTGAAATGGATTTCTTAGCATTCATTGCTATTAAAATATTAAATTAATAGTGAGTGAAAATAAGGTGGATTCATTTTCTTGTGTAGTAACAATGTAAATCTAACAACTAATCAAATAAATGCTGCTAAAATATATATTTATCAAATGTTAGTGTTATTAAAGGAGATAATTGCAATTATTTGAAATGACGAATTATCAAATTCAAATCACAAAACTTTTCAGTGTGGGAAATCGATTTTACATCTACTAATGCAGAATCACCTAAATGGCACTTTTACGCAAAATTCGCCAAGTCACAAGAACCCCTCTGGTCAGAGAAGGCTGGAGAATACTACCCACTAGACAGTTGTTGTTATCAGAAATGCAGAAGCATTCTGATAACAACAACTTTGTTGCGCTTCCCGTCAAGGAGTTTCAACGCGTTGTTTAACGTGCACAGGTTATGACTTTCACGTACACAGAGCCACAGCCTAATATCCCATCCGATGAACGGTGACCTTTCCAAGCCCATCGGTGTCCCCTTTCTCATCGGGGGCAAAGTGGGATTTTGCGGAGATAAATCTCAACCCTGGCAAAGGTTAGAATTCGAACATGGCAACTACAGATTACGAGACTGGCATGATACTGAATGAGCTAAAATCCCCCCTCCCCCACAAGGAAATAACCAGCTGTGATGACAGGGGTTACGACACCCCCCCATCCTCCCACCCATCCGAAAATCCAGTCGTATTACGCTAAATCTCAAACTTGTCTGCTTCCTGTGAAATTCGAAAGAGTTTTATTTGTTCAGTTTTACTTTAGCCCCATAGTATATGTCCAACACTACAAAATATTGAAAAAAAAAAACTGTAAAACTTTATTCCATATACAATAATAATTTAATGTTTCCTGTTCGGTGAAATATTTTAGTAATTGAGAAAACTGGAGTCAAGTCTTAATCTCAGCCTCCTCCCCCCAGAGGCTAAATTGTCATACCCCCTTGAAACTAAATTGTCGCCGACCTCTCCCCCAAAACTTAATCCTGGGGAACATGCCTGTTCCTCCTCCTATTCTTCAGGAAGGGATAGCCTAACTGCACACAGAGGTGGTGGGTTGGGTTGTTTTACCTCTGAGCGGCACTTTTCTTTGCACACAATGCGCTAAATAGTCAGATCAAGAGGACACCGAAAGCTCAAAGACGTTTGCTGAATGGGACCTACTTGGGCAGCTGTTGGGAGACAGATGGTAGTCTCCCGTCAAGGCCATCCAGAGTGTTCTTTAACGTGCACAGGGTAGGGTTCTCCCACACACAAATCCACAGCTTAATGTTGTATCTGATTAATGGTGCTTTTTCAAGCCCATGGATGTCCCCTGCTGACAGAGGGCAGGACAGGGGTTTAGCGGATATAAACTTAAACGCTCCCCCAGCTGGAAATCGAACCTGGGAACTACAAGTTACGAGTTTGGGCGCTACAGAATGAACCACGCCACCCTGTAATTATTCAAGTCATTTAATCCTTCGGTGCTAGAGATTCAATTGCTAGATATCAATTTTAATTATATTTCGGTGCTAGAGATTATCAATTGCTAGATATCAATTGCTAGATATCAAATTTAGATCTTTCGGTGCTAGAGAGCTAACAATTGCTTCCAGAAGAGTATGTTGGATCGTATATCGTCATCTCGCATGAGGGGCGGGGGTGGCTCAGTCGGTAGCGCGCCAGGCTCGTAATCTGTAGTTCCCAGGTTCGAGTCCCAGCTGGGTCAGCATTGAGATTTATCTCCGCAAAATTCCCCGCCCTGCCCACGGTCAGTAGGGGACACCGATGTGCTTGGAAAGGCCGCCGTCCGTCGGATGGGACGTTAAGCCGTGGCCCCGTATACGGGAGAGACATACCCTGTGCACGTTAAAGAACACGCTGGATGGCCTTGACGGGGGCTACCATCTGTCTCCCAACAGCTGTTCCAGTGGGTTCCCTCCCCCAACCTTCTCTGAGCCTTCGGGGTCCCTGTGACCTGGCCATTTAGCCCATGGTGTGCAAAAAAGTGCCGCTCAGAGGTAAAACAACCCAACCCATCTCGCATGATATAAACATTAAAATTAATAACACTCATATTACAATTTCCACTTCCATTAAGTACCTAGGTATGACAATAGGTAATATTGTTGACTTTGGAATTCACATAAATAAAACCGTTGCTTCAGCTTCTAAAAGAACTTATATATTGAGGTACATTCTAAACTGCATATCCTCCTATGCCCCAATATTCTACAAAATTTACATCAGACCTAAACTCGAATATTGTGCCTCCACTCTTTTTGGTATTAATAAAAATAACTCTTATAACTTAGAAAAAGTTCAAAATGAAGCTCTCAAAATCATTAGCAAAATCTATTTTAACAAACGAGAATCTCTGACAATTACTGATATTCGCTCCAACTACCAAATTCAAGAGTGGGAACTCTTGAATCTAGAAGAAAGCTGCGGTTCATTACCCTTATTCACGACACTATTTATAACAAATCTCATTCCCTTCATTCGATTATTACACCCTACATTCGATTACGACATCGTCACATCCTTCGCTCTGATAATAAAATGTATCTCTATTCCGAAGATTTTCAAAGCTAAGTATGGTGAAATTTCTTTTGCCTTTCAAGAAACGTCAACTTGGAACTCTCTACCGAGCGATATCACTTCTTTAAATTCTAAAACAAAATTTATATTACTCCACTTCTATTAGAATATTGAAACGTTTGACCAACAACATCTCCTCATCCCTCTTCCCACTCCCCATCTTTGCTCTTTGTCTGGATTATACGCAATCTTTTTTCCCCTGTTCATTCATTTAATATTACTCTCTGCTGTCTTAAACCTTCTTTTTCTTCCCCCTAAGTTTACTAAGTTTTTCGTATCATATTTCAAATTATATGTTTGTCTTCTTCTCTGCAACTTGTCATTATGTTTATATGTATCAAATAATTATGCAATTCCTGTAAACATGTTTGCATTTTTGTACTATCCTCAATATTTCTTTTTAATTTCTCAAATGTACTGGGGCATCAAGCCACTTGAACGTTTAAATTAATATCCAAAATTTCCTGTACCTTGGCTTTACTATAACCCCCTATACGGAATAAATTATTATTATTATTAACTGTTAATAGACAGATGGTATCCTCCCGTCAAAGCCATCCACCTTGTTCTTTATCGTGTACAGGGTATGGCTCTCTCGCACAGAGGATCATGGTTTAACGTCTCATCCAACGGACAATGGATCTCTATGTTGCGATCTTGTGCAACCACGGCAATTCCCGGTTCCGCCTGACAGCACTACCTGGTTAAAGAAAAGCCATGACTATCTAGAGCCGGGGGCAAGGAATACGCCCTATAGGCGCACCTCAACCCCAGCCTCACATGGCAGCAGTCCTATAGAAGGAAAGCTGACCACCGGAAGAAACCTAACTTTAATCTATTCCCCGGTTTGCAAATGTGCAAGGATATAGAAGATCCAAGCTCGATCGGCACCCGGGGTGGAGACTCTTAGTAAGACCCAGACTTTTTTGACAGCTCGTGCCTTTCGGCAGAGCCGTCGAACAGACCACACAGGTCTCCTGAGAGGTGAGGTCTCCAACGCCGTCACCATCCGACCGGCAATCAAGCCGGCCAGCAGCGTCTTCAACCTCGGGTGGCTTCAGCAATGCTCCAGCCGGGGACCACCCCAACCGGCAAAACCTTGGAATGCTCCAGCTGAGTACACGGCAGCCGGCAAATCCTCTGGTCTGCTCCAGCTGGGGATCATCCCGACCGGCAATGCCTCCTCAGCCGGGTTGCTGGGCCCTAGGCCCCCCCACCACGACAAGGTGGTCCCCTATCGGGGGGGTCATCCAACGGACAGCGGCCTTTCCAAGCCCAAACCCGAACCTGGGAACTGAAGATTACGGGTCCAGCTTGTTACCGATTGATTCACCTCAAGGTCACCGCCTGGACAGCATGGACCAAAAAAGAGGTAAATGAAATATTCATAAAATCTAACTGAAATAAGTTTCAAAAAATGAACTGAAATCTATTTGTTTCCAAATCTCTTAGAGTAATGTGTCCATGATGACTCTGTTTAACTATTAAGGAATGATTTGAGATTCATTAAGAGGTTAGAAAAAAACCTACATGAAGATTTTAGAATTTGAAATTTCATTAAATTAGTAGTATATTTAAGTATCAGCAATTCTGCTACTGCACTACCAGGTGTAGAATGATACGGGCAGATTTTAACCCCCCCCCCACCACCACCTAACGAGGAAAAATATTTTTAAAAGAATTTTTTTCAATTGTTTGCCACCATGAATCAATATTTAATTAATTAATTTTGAAATAATTTTTCAATGCAATTAAATCTTTTATCTCAGTTTAATTGAAACATTTTAGAAGCTGCGAAATTTAGTAATGGAAATTCGTTTCACTTAATATACCATGCAAGTGTATTTTTTAAAAGAAATATTCACCATTGTTTCTTAAATGCATCATTCCTGAATACTTAATTAAAATTAATCCATGGTAATATCATAATTTGTTAATCTCCGATTTATTAAATGGAATGGGGTAAAAATATGCGAATTTTGATTTAATAAACATCAATATAAAAATTCAAAAACATTTTTTTTTTGAAATTATAATATATTAAATTAATGCTATAAAGGAAATAATTGGAATTACTTTAAAATGAAAAAAATATGAAGAAACTATTTAGGGCATATATAGATCGTATATTTCACTGATACGGACATCTCCGAAGGGTACTGTTGCGTAAAATAGGAGGGGCGGGGGTGGCTCAGTCGGTAGCGCCCCAGACTCGTAATCTGTAGTTCCCAGGTTCGAGTCCCAGCTGGGTCAGCGTTGAGATTTATCTCCGCAAAACTTCCCCGCCCTGCCCACGGTCAGTAGGGGACACCGATGGGCTTGGAAAGGCCGCCGTCCGTCGGATGGGACGTTAAGCCGTGGCTCCGTGTGCGGGAGAGCCATACCCTGTGCACGTTAAGAACACGCTGGATGGCCTTGACGGGAGGCTACCATCTGTCTCCCAACAGCTGTTCCAGTGGGTCCCCTCCCCCAACCTTCTCTGAGCCTTCGGGGTCCATGTGACCTGGCCATTTAGCCCATGGTGTGCAAAAAAAGTGCCGCTCAGAGGTAAAACAACCCAACCCAACCCGCGTAAAATAGGTTGACGAAGTTACGAAGATCCCGCTGCTCAGAGGAGGAGGGAGAAGACGATTCACTGGATAACGGTGAGGAGAAATATGGAATCATCCCGTGAGAGCTATTCAGCGTGTTCTTTAACGTGCATAGAGTTCAGCTCCCTGGGGACACGGCTTAACATCCCAACAGACGCACAGAGGCTTTTCCAATTCCATCGGTGTCCTCTCCTGATTGAGGACAAGGATGGGAGTTTTGAGGAGATAAATCTTAACGCAGGCCCGAGTGAGAATCACACCTGGGAACCGAAGATTACGAGCCTGATGCTCTACGGACTCAGACCCTCATGCCCTCTTGTTTTTCGGGTATTAATGGGATATATGATCATGGACTTTACCTATACGCTTCGTTGAAATACACCGAAGGGCTTGTTTGTAATTCATATTTTTGTGTTTGCTGCTGATTTTTCGAGCACCGTATATTTTGTTATATGGTATTGAAATTAATTGTATTGTGTTGCCTGTCACCTTAACATTAACATTACGAGATTTATGTTTAATTTCATAGTGACAGTTTCCTATATCAGAATTAAAATTATGAATATTTTAACGGGATTGCTTGGCGGTAGTAAAGTTGAAAGAAATCACGGATTTGTGTTTGCCGTCGTCATTCCTAAATCAGACACATTACGTATAACGTGGAGTGTTTCACGACTTTCTTCCAGAATGTGACCTTTATATCTTTCGCTGAATGTGTCGGATCTCGCGCCATCTATAATAAGTGAAGGTGACTTTCTATTATTTATTTATTATTATGTATTATCATCATCATCATCATCATCATTATTATTATTATTATTATTATTATTTATTATATTATTTACCAAAAACAACACAATTCCCACTGAAAATTTCTGCGCATACCATTGGCAACGCGGATAATACATTGTAAATACGGAATATATTTGTTGCGTTGACTTCACTGTTGTTATTCGTAAGAAACCAAGTCGTAGAATCTTGTATGCAACAGAACAAATCATTACGGAACAATGGAGAAGACGTTAACGTTGGAAATGTCTCTGTCAAGTTCAAATTGCTTACAACGGCACCTTCCTCGTCCTAGGGGTCGTCCTCTTCATATCATCATCTCACCAAGGTAGGCCTGATTTTCAATATCTTATTTATGTAGTCAGGGAGTTTGTGTGCATGCCGTAATGAATATATGTAGCGCATACCTGTTCCATTTGTTTACTCTATGTCCTTGCTGTTTGTCGCATACATTGTCCTTGCTGTTTGTCGCATACATTGTCCTTGCTGTTTGTCGCATACATTGTCCTTGCTGTTTGTCGCATACATTGTCCTTTGCACATACATTGTCCTTTGCGCATATATTGTCCTTTGCGCATATATTGTCCTTTGCGCATATATTGTCCTTTGCGCATACATTGTCCTTGCTGTTTGTCGCATACATTGTCCTTGCTGTTTGTCGCATACATTGTCCTTGCTGTTTGTCGCATACATTGTCCTTGCTGTTTGTCGCATACATTGTCCTTGCTGTTTGTCGCATACATTGTCCTTGCTGTTTGTCTCATACATTGTCCTTGCTGTTTGTCTCATACATTGTCCTTGCTGTTTGTCTCATACATTGTCCTTTGCACATACATTGTCCTTTGCGCATATATTGTCCTTTGCGCATACATTGTCCTTGCTGTTTGTCGGGCGTTCGACGCCCAGAAGATTGGTTGCACCGTATTAAGTGCAGACATCTGTAAAATCGCGTTGGTAAGAAATGGTAATATATTGGGGAATATTTAATGAATTTGGATTTCAGTTGGAATAAAATGTCTGTTATTAGTTGAAAATACTTTAGCTCAGGAATTATTTTTCACGAGTATAATTATAATATCTATGTGTTAGCCAAGTAGACGGAGATGTTCAAGGCTTATACCCTTGGTTATCCGACCTTCGTTTAGACAGCTAACAGGAAGTAAAGTAGTAACTATATTTGTATAACCGATTTAACACCGCTGAATTAAATTAAAAAGCTAATAACCATCTGAGCTGTTTAATATAGTTTTAGTAATTCAAATTAACATTTTCGATTGGTGAATACAGCATGGTACAGAAGCGGACAGGCAGAAGCATAACACACAAACAAACGTTCTTCCTATATATGAGAAAATGCATTAAACTATAAATAATGCTTTTCATTGCACATTATTAGTACGTACAATTTTTTTTTCAAAACTTACACTCGCCATACACAATTTTCCCATATTTAATTTTATTTAGTTATAAAGTTTCCTTAGCACTCCCGTGACCGAGTGGTCCCTTAGATCAGCGCTTGGCTACTGATCTAAGGGACTTGGGTTCGAGCCTCGGGTAAGGCATGGATGTTCATGTGTTTCTGCTGAGGTCCTGCCATCCTCACAGAGCTTCTAGTATGGCATATAAACTGACAGACTCCTGTCAGACCTCTGTGGCAAGCAGATGCTTGAAGGGGTATTTATTTATTTATGACTGACAAATTATATCCAAGGTGCTGCAACTTGAACTGAAGCAACTCTGCTGATTTGAAAAATTCGGTGTTTTGAGTCAGGTAATATAGTTTTTCGGACTTAGAAACTCCTGACGTGGAGAGTATCGTTCTGTACCTCAAAATCTGTCCACTTCTTTCTTACCCTAAAAGAGTTTTTTATTATATTTTATGGGTCAATATAATTTATCAATCGTAATGCAATTTATGTCAAATTACAGCTTGTGACGTGGAGACTGAAATATCATATATTTTAGATCAATGTTTCTCAAAATGTGTGCAGTGAAATTTGGATGATATTGTAGATAAAAGGAAATATATAAATCATTTTGTTGCTACTTTCTGACACTGTTTCTTCATTTTAACTCTTTCCGTTTAATCAAAAACATCCATATTGAATGTTAAAAGCAAAATTAACACAAAAAATTCCCATAACACGTACGACTATGCACTGTCTCAATACAAGTCAAAACTTGAACCGAACAGTTCTGCGTTTACAAATGTCTCTACAAAAATGCCTATTTTTGAAGTTATCTGGGTATTTGTTAGGGCAATTATCATCTGGGTATCAAACAGTTGGAAGGATAAACTTTTAAATTTTATTTCTCAACAACAGAGAACTTTAGGTTATTTTTATTTCTTATTTTTGCATATTAATGTGAATTTTTGCATATTAATGTGAATATTAAAGTGATTTGTGTAGTTCAATTGATATACTGTGGGGAGTGTAGCTAGTAATGTTGCCGATTCAAGACAAACTGCGCATGCCCGAGTCTTCGTAGTGTCACCATATTTATGGCGATAAATAATGTACCGTGAGCAAAAAAAGTTTGAGAATCACTGCTTTAGAGTTTGAAATCCGAGCAACACAAGATAAATTTTCTTGTTAATCATAATTCACTAAAATATGAAGCTCTTAGCAAACAAATGGCTGTATATATATATAAGTTAGAGGACTTAAAGATATTCTAATTTTGGGCTCAAATAAGAGTCAGTTGGCTCTGAGTCAAATATGTTGATTCAGCGTTCAAAGGGCAATTTCTTTTGAGCGGCACAATTTTGCTTTTTTTTTTTCAGAAACAAAAGCGCTAATGTCTGTCTGTAGACATTCTTCGTTTTAGAAACAAATCAAAAATTATTTTTAGGTTGTTTAGGTATTGATGAAATATTACGCTTCGTACTTCGGAAATTTCCCTATAGCGTTAATTGCGCCCTCTAATGGACAAGGTATACCAATGCTCTTGGTAAGGCCACCGTCCGTCGGATGAGACCTTAAACCGTGGTTCCTTATGCGGAAGAGTCATACCCTGTGCACGTTAAAGAACACACTGAACGACCTTGACTGAATCTGTGTAACAACATCGTTCCAGTGGGTTTCCTCCCCAACCATCTCTGAGCTTTCGAGATCCTTTGGCCAGGCCATTTAATCCATTGTGTGGAAGAAAAGAGCCGCTCGGAGGTGAAACAAACAACAAAAACCAAGCCCTCTAACGGTGAAAAAGTTGAAAAGTCAAACATTTAAACTAATATTACAAGCGATTTAATTGTATTTCAAAATTAGAAATATTGACGGTGACATTTAACCATCAATAATTTCATCGACAATTTTTTTTTTTGTTGCTTTTAGAGATAATCCTGGTTTTAGAAAAAAAATTAAAATTGTTTTTGCGTTGGATAAGTATTGATAAACTATTACGATTCATAATTCCCTAATCTTCCTAAAGTTTTAATTGCGATCTCTGACGGTGGGATAATTTGAAAATTTGAAACATTTAACGTATATTGCAAAAGATCTATTTGTGCTAAAATTGTGATTAGTGATAGAGTGTGATGATTGAGGAGTTTAGGATGTTGGTAACAATTTGTCCCTTCATTCCTGGGGAAACGCAATTTTTTGCTTTAAGATATTAATGAAAATCTCGTTTTGAGTTGATTAGTTACTAAAGAAATATGAAGATTCATAGTCTTGAAAAGGCTTTAATTTGCATCGTTAGAGGGCGCTAAATGTTAAACCTGAAATGATAGTGCAAACGAAACATTTAAGCTAGAAATTCTGGTGGTAGGTGTTGATCAAGAACAAATACCCAGATAACTTACTAAGAGATGTATATTACTAAGATATATATTTTTTTTTCGGTAACTTTGGAAAAAGCTGGTAAGGTGGAAATTGGTATTAATTATTTGTCAAATTTATAGCCGTCCCGTGTCCGAGTGGTTAGCACGCTTGGCTACTGATCTAAGGGACCTGGGTTCGAGTCCCGGATTTAGGCATGGATGTGTGTGTCGTTTTTCTGCTGAGGTCCTGCCATCCTCTCAGATCTACTGTGGCATATAAACTGACAGGCTCCTGTCAGACCTCTGTGGCAAGCAGCTGCTTGAGGGGGTATTTTTTTTTTTTTTTTCAAATTTATAACCTAATTTTGATATATTTGAAAAATTAAAGCATATTTCAAAGCATCAAAAAAGAAACCTTTCTTCATAGAGATATTTACCAAACATGCTAAAATATGAACATGATAGCTACAAAAAATCTTTAACATTTCAACAGTACTCCCATCTTACCTGTAGTTTTAGTACTCTCTAATTTATTTATCTCATTATCAGTATCAGTAGCATCATAAAAAGTAAACTGAATTTTGAGAGTATCTGAGAGATGTTTGGCCAGAATGCCTGGAAGTATCATTAGCATTAAAATTGGAATCAGAATCCACAAATTTATTTTGCATATCAAATTGATAATTAATTTAACTTATCATGCCACCGAATCCTTTAATTTTGCCGTGTGGGAAAAAACAATTCTTTTCTCTTACTTTGATATCACATATATAATTTTACTAGATGTAATTTTAAAACAGCTTGGGAAAACAAAAAGCCCAAAGTTCAGGGAATTTTAACTTTCCCACACATTTGAATCCATTTATTGTAAAGTAAAACTGTTATGTAAAAGTCGTAGTGATATATCGACAAAACTGCATATCAGTAATCTTGACAATGTTTGATCACCATATTCTGAACAATTTTAAGAAATGACTAATATAATGCTGAATGTTTAAAAGTCATATCATTGCACATTGAACAGTATAAGTTAATCCTATATTTTAATACATATAAAATACGTACAGATGTTATCGAAACAGTAGGTAGTTCAGATTTAAATATTTGATATGGGAAAGACGCATGGCTCAAAAGCGACATACCTCGGCTTTGAATAATTATTTCTACTGTTTAAAATATACATGGTGCTCTCCTTATTGTGTTAGTTTTGCGTACTAATTTGCAAATGCTTATCTGTAATAATGATACAAGAATATATAATATATATTACATAAAATAATGTGGATTATATTTTCATTTGTATTATTCGGAGTTTCATAATCCCACAGATAAAGTAGCCCAAACAAGACGATTTCCATATGTAATCTAGTCATTGTAGCACAAAATCAATACAAGAGTCTCTACTGTGTACAGGTTTGATAATTTTTTTATTCTGAAACTAAACAAGAAGTTATTTTTAAATCGATTCATTAATTTTAAATATTTTTATAATAATATTATATAATCTTTACAAATATAGTTTAATATTTTACATATATTTTGTTTAAGGCCATAAAAGAAAAGCAATAATAGCGAACTGAAAAGCAATATAGTCATACAGTTTGAAAGTTAGTGTGAAAATGAGACTTACTAGAGGCTGCTGAAGGTGGTGCTAAAAACAGTGGTATTGACTCGCCCATCTGTGCCAGTTATTTTGTACATAATCCTATCTTTCACATTATACTTCGAATACTGAGATAAAATATTTGATCCCTCAATATCTAACACTCGTGTTTCAAAAATCCAGGTTTACTTTTGGGGCCAAAATATCAGGAGTAACATACACTAAACATTTGGTAAAACTAAGCTAGATAAAGTGCAACAAAGACATTATTACCTGAGACGATTTACCTTACGGACGTTCATATTTCTCATTTGTCTAGGTTATACTTTTGTGTCAAACTTTATATATTTTCATAGCATCACACATTTTAATACGTGATAACATGATATGCTTTCGTAAGGATTAAATTTACCTTTCTACATCAATATCTGCTCAATAATGAAGCATTGAAAAACATAATCAGATGTCCCTACTACAATCAAAATAGTTTTAAATGCAACAAAATGATGTTAATAACTCATTTGACTCTCTTTTGCATCTATCAATAGCCTCTGGTGAATAACATCAGGGAAAAACTTTCTTCTTCTATTCGCTCCACTTTTTCTGTTTATTATACCGGTACTCACTCATCACTGCCTATTCTGACATCATTCGCTCATCATTGCTTATTTTGCTGGCATTAGCTCATTACCTCTATTCTGCACCATTCGCGCATCGCTGTCTATTCTGTCAGTATTCGCTCATCATTGCTTATTTTTCTGGCATTAGCTCATTACCTCTATTCTGCACCATTCGCTCATCATTGCTCATTCTGCTGGCATTAGCTCATTACCTCTATTCTGCACCATTCGCTCATCGCTGTCTATTCTGTCAGCATTCGCTCATCATTGCTTATTTTGCTGGCATTAGCTCATTACCTCTATTCTGCACCATTCGCGCATCGCTGTCTATTCTGTCAGTATTCGCTCATCATTGCTTATTTTTCTGGCATTAGCTCATTACCTCTATTCTGCACCATTCGCTCATCATTGCTCATTCTGCTGGCATTAGCTCATTACCTCTATTCTGCACCATTCGCTCATCGCTGTCTATTCTGTCAACATTCGCACATCACTCTCTATTCTGTAAAATAAGCCTCACTAAATATTTCATAAAATTTAGCAAGATGTAATTTTGAAAAATATCCTGAATACATTTTGCTATTTTAAATAAAGTTATCCGCAATTACGGGAAGATACACCATTTATCACCGTGTAACTCCTACATCTCCCTATGAGAACTTCGTAATATATACGACTGAAAGTTTCGCACATTTAATACCTGTTTTCTACCACTACTAAAATAATATTTTGCACTTAAATTCTGCTTTGTCAAAAATATAAAGGTCGCTTCTTTCATATAAAATAAATTACTTTTTTCATCTGTGACATTTTCCTACGATGTTATAATTTTAAATCGAACATCCTCGTTGAATTTTCTAACATATATATATTTTTTTCCTATCTAAAGTATTTTTATTCATAGAGGCCATCAATAATAATGTTATATGTGTTCACGTTGCTGCAGATCCCATCTACGTTAAAAAGAATTTCTTACCCGCTGTATTATAAGCTATCTGCATCATCAGTAATCACTTATCTGCCAAGTGCATTTTAGTGTGGATATCGGCTGATAAATCCACGGATATCCGTCCACATCAGCTGCGGGTTTCAACTATAATATGACACTAAAGGACTAAAAAATAGTCTACTAAAGTTGAAAATGATTATTGTTTGATTCCAATTTGACTGTGTTTTGAATTTCGACTATTTTTAGTTCCTGCAGAGAGCAGAAACAAGAACTGGATTTCCAAAAGGAATATGTAGGTGCTTCTTTAAAGCAGATCACAAATTAATTAGGAATTACATGTAATTATTTAACTGGTAGCTAATAGTCTATAAGTCAAAACTCTAAAATGTAAAATAAATCAGACACAATTAATTGTTGTGTCAATGACTCTCTACGATAAGTTGTGTCAATGACTCACAACGATAATTTCTAAACATTTGTTTTTTAATGTGATATATACCCTGAAAATTACTTCAAAATAATATAGTTATATTACTTTCAATTCAATAGTCGCATTCCTATTAAAAAAGTATTATAAACTATTATAAACTTTAAATTCTGCCAACTATTTTCACAGAAATAATCCCAAAATTTACGTCTCGCTTGAATTGTAGCAAGTTAGTGTGAATTTTTCCATCTCCCCTTAATTTGGCCAACTTTCCTTAATTACACAAAACCAGTCCCAATCTTTACATCTCTCCTAAATTGGCCAAGTCATTTCAAATTTTTCGAACTCCCCAAAATTTTGGGGCGGGGGTGGCTCAGTCGGTAGCGCGCCAGGCTCGTAATCTGTAGTTCCCAAGTTCGAGTCCCATCTGGGTCAGCGTTGAGATTTATCTCCGCAAAACACCCTGCCCTGCCCACGGTCAGTAGGTGACACCGATGGTCTTGGAAAGACCGCCCTCCGTCGGATGGGACGTTAATCCGTATGCAGAAGAGCCATACCTTGTGCATATTAAAGAACACGCTAGATGGCCTTGACGGGAGGCTACCATCTGTCTCCCAACAGCTGTTCCAGTGGGTCCCCTCCCCCAACCTTCTCTGAGCCTTCGGGGTCCATGTGACCTGGCCATTTAGCCCATGGTGTGCAAAAAAGTGCCGCTCAGAGGTAAAACAACCCAACCCCAAAATTTTGCCAAGTTTTCTCGATTTTTTCAGCTCTCCTTAATTTCATAAAAGCAATTCCAATTTTCACAAGTCGGCCGTATTTTACCAAGTGGATTCGAATTTTGCCAACTACCCTAGATTTTACTAACTCGCCACAATTTTACAGAAAAAAATCCCAATTTTCACATCTCACCAGATTTTTGTAAAGTTACTATGAATTTTGCCAACTCCCGAAGAATTGCCAACTCTCCTAGATTTTGCGAAGTCACTTCGATTTTGCCAACACGCCATAATTTTACAGAAAAAAGATTCCAATTTTTACATCTCACTTGAATTTTCCTAATTCTCCACGATTTTCGCAAGTCACTCCGAATTTTGCCAACTCCACACGATCTTGTCAAGTCACTCCAAATTTTGCCAACTCCCCAAGATATTGACAAGTCACTCCGAATTTTCCAAACTGCTCCTAGATTTTGCCAAGTTTCCTCAATTTGCAAATTCGCCATAATTTTACAGAAAAAAAACAATTTTTACATCTCACCTGATTTTTGCAAAGTCACTCAGAATTTTGCCAACTCTCCTAGATTTTGCCAACTCGCCATAATTTTGCACAACAAAAATCCCAATTTTTACATCTCACCTGAATTTTGCCAAATCCCCCACGATATTGCCAGGTCACTCCGAATTTTGCCAATTGCCCCAAGATTTTGCCAAGTCACTCCAAATTTTCCCAACTTCCCAAGATTTTGCCAACTCACCTTAATTTTACAAAAAAAATATATAAATTTTCACACTTCACCTAGATTTTACGAAGTCGCTTCAAATTTTGCCAACTCCGGGTTACTTTGGGGGGGGGAGGCTCCCCCCCCATCCCCCCATGGCTACGCCCCTGCATCTGACTACACATAGCTCTGTAAATAATGATGAGTTCAATAAGAAATATTCAATTTAAAGAAATTAAAGTACAACCAACTTAGGTTTATTGATGACAAAATGCTTACAGACATTAACCATACGTCAGGCTCGTAATTTGCAGTTTCCAGGTTCGAGTCTCAGCTGGGTCAGCGTTAAGATTTATTTCCACAAAACTCCCCGCCCTGCCCACAGTCAGCAGGGTACACCGATGGGCTTGGAAAGACCACCGTCTGTCGGATGGGACGTTAAGCCGTGGTTCCGTGTGCGGTCGTGCCATACTATGTGCACATTAAACAACACGCTGGATGGTGCTTGACGGGAGGCTACCATCTGTCTCCCAACAGCTGTTCCTGTGGGTTACCTCACCCAACCTTTTCTGAGCATTCCGGATCCTTGTGACCTGGCCATTTAGTCCATGGTGTGTAAAAAAGTGCCGCTCAGAGGTAAAACAAATCCACCTTGATGTATGAAAGGATATATTAATTATATTTCAAATAATCTCTGCGGATAAGATTAATACGGAATGCTACGTTGCCCAGAGATTTTTTTTAACTTTAGGAACTCCTAATTATGCAAATTTAAATCAACGAAAGATGGTGAAGTTGCCCCGGGTAAGGCATGGATATGGATGTTTGTGTTGTTTTTCTGCTGAGGTCTCGCCGTCCTCACAGACATTCTGCTATGGCTTGCAAGCGGCTACTTCAGGAGCTATGCAATTATTTTTATTGGTTGAAATTTATATTAAAAATTAAACGAAAAAAATTAAAAGAAAAAAGTTCGTTTTGAAATCCTCTACTTCAGTGGCTAGCAAAATAAAGTTTAAATAATTCAAATGGAAGTTTCAGCCGTCCCGTGACCGAGTGGTTAGCATGTTGGGCTACTGATCTAAGGGATCTGGGTTCGAGTCCCGGGATTAAGGCATGGATGTAGTAATGTTTTTCTGCTGAGGTCCCGCCATCCTCTCAGACTCTCTACTATGGCGCATTAAACTGACAGGCTCCTGTCAGACCTCTGTGGCAAGTAGCTGCTTGAGGGGATATTTATTATACTATTAGCAGTTTCAGGTGCATCTGTACAAATTGAAATTAGGAAAAAAAAATAGATTTCTGCAGTGCAGGGACTGCCTATAGATAAATAGACATTCGAAGCGAATGGTAAGACTAGAGCCAGCTAACTATTTAAATAAGATTATTAGATAAAATATGACTTCAGGAAACTATCTATCTTAAGAAAATGCATAATTGCAGGCTCGGATATAGGAAAAATCTAGTGGCGCGGGGACAAGAAATGCAATGGAGGCGGAAAAATTCAAAAGGAAAGATGAAAGAGGCAGGATGGTCAATGAACTATATTATTTTCTCCCCCATTTTACAGGAATTCAAAAATTTATTTAAAAATTCATTAAATTTGAAAAACTTTAATACTCTTCCTGAAGCAGTGGCGATATTCCGCATACTCGTATATATTTTATTTATGTAATATTCGGATAATATGATTTATTCTTTTCACGAAGAAGGGTCATGGGAAAGGTCAAAGCCAGGTGAAGAGGGGAATCACCCCCCCCCCACCTTCAATACACCATTGGTATATGCAATTAACTTTTTATTCATGGTGATTGAAAAGAAATATTTTTATTCATGGTGATTGGAAAAGAAATATTTCAATTTCAAATTATCAATTCTAGAACATTTGGTACTCGAACCAGGAAACTGGAAATTAGGAAACTGGAGCGCTACTAATTGAGTCAACGTCCGCCCCTCTTTGTACATGAATCTATTAGTGCTATCTGCCGTCACTTAGGTGGATGGCATAAAAATATAATACATAGAGCCCAAAATATAATATATAAAGCCCCCAGAGCCCATACCCAGTGTAATTATGTTTATGGGCTCTGGGGAAGAATTGAAAGAAACCAGCGCATGTGCCCTTTTAATAAGAGGAAACTGATCCCGAAGTTGGTGCTCCCTATTCTTACAGTTTCGAAGGAGTTCTTAATCAGACAGACAAAGGATTTCTGAAACCCATAGTAGATTTAGCAAATGTTAAATCTGATTCATATTTAAGTGATAATTTTAAACGAATGCTAAAGAAAATTTATTCAAAGACTGTTATCTGGTGTGATGTGTTTTACAATATGTGATCGGCGAGAGAGGGTCTCTAAAAAATTTAAGCAAATTGTCGAATCCGCGAACTGCAATCGGCTAGAATTATTTTTGGAAAAATAAAAAATTATACAGGAAGTACGCTCTGATTCATTTCCGCTTCAATTGAATAATTTGCTCTCTTAACAATCAATTGTTAACGAAAAGAAATTTAAACAATTTCATCATTCGATCACAGAGAGAGTATTTGGGAGAATAAAAATGATTGTTAGAAGCGATTCGTAAACAAATACACGCATTGTTAGGAGTTTGATTTAAATCACAGAAACATCAGACTTCTATGCGACCTCTTGTGCAATAGGTCTGAGGGGAGCCATTGGACAGGTGTTAAGAGTCAGACAGAAGTCTCCCATCAAGGTCATCCAACATATTCCCGTCAAGCGTTGAGGATACGTTCGACTTCATCCACGACTCTATTTGCCAACATTTAAGTGATTCGGATCTGGGGACTACATTGCCGAGGGTGGAGAGCTATTGACCAAGCCAAGTCCTTAAGTCTTAAGGTAAGTCAATTAAGGAATGAGGTAAGTGAAACTAATTCTTTTAAAATTTTTAGGTGCAAATAAGTACGGTATTAAATTTTGTGCCCAGGAAACTTGGCAGTCTTTATAGTCATAAGGGAAAATTTATCTCTCATTTAGCTGGAGTGATAACAAGGTGGGACTCATGCTAGAGGGCATCACATCTATCGAAAATTTTAAAATAAAATTTTTCTAAACTTTAAGAATTTGTTGTTAATTTTATTCGTTAAGGTTAAGGCATATGTTATTAAATTCTAAATTTAATTCATAGAAGAACTAGATTAGATGCTAGCAAATGGCGCCTTAATGTTGTTGTTCATTATTGATGCCCTCATCATCATTTGACCACAAGATATATCTCAGATACGAGAGAACTGATCAGATCTGTGTCGCATTTTAGGTCAAAGTGGGGTCAGAGTGACGGGCTAGATTGATTTCCGGTAAATGAATTGAATATTAAATGTATTTCAGTCTAAGTCGTCAACATATTAGTTTTTCGCAAAACGTAAACGCTAAAGTAATACGATATTCCTATTGTGGTCTTAAGCTCAAATGTAGATGCACTAGTGTTTTGACTGTTACACATATTTCAATACTTTAAGATTTTGTGTTTTCGATATTTTTGCCTTGCTATGTAAATTTATATATCAGACAGTTTTGAGTATTTCTTTCTAAAAAATATACACTACTGTAATAAATTTATTTTGTCTAAATAATTTAAATAATGAATTAACTAAATAATAAAAATAATAATAATTGGAATAACGCATATCGCCACTGACGCATATAAAACTCTCGTTTTCAAAGGGAATAAAGTTTTTCCTTCACCTACATTCTCACTCTTTAAAAGTTTTAATTTGAGCTAAGGAATGGTGCGGAAAATGCAAATAGTATTTTATTAGTAATTATACAACATAAAAATATTCGTTCTTTAACTCTTAAATTTAAAATGTTGCATTTTTTGCACACCTCTATCAGAAAAATGGATAGATTATTCCTGTCAGTAAAATAGCCACTTGAAAAGCTACCACAAGGATTTGAAATTTATATCAATATATATATAATTTATAAAATTTAACCATTTCTACCATTTTTATATTAATTAATCTACAAAGATATATTAAAAAAAACTACCTAAAATGAATAAAATCACTAGTTTTATCAGTATACAGTGTTATGGACTATCTTCTAATATTTAGGAAATTCTGAGTTTGAGTTTGCTAAATTCAATAATTTATAGTTTGCAATAGTTAGCACACTTGGCTACTGAGCTAAGGGACCTGGGTTCGAGCCCCGGTATTAGGCATGGATGTGTGTGTCGTTTTTCTGCTGAGGTCCTGCCATCCTCTCAGATCTCCTACTGTGGCATATAAACTGACAGGCTCCTGTCAGACCTCTGTGGCAAGCAGCTGCTTGAGGGGGGATTTATTTTTTTTTTATTTAATATTATAGATTAGCGAATAGAGTTATGAACAGTGTGCCTAAAGGCCTCAGAAGGAAGGGGGAGACCTAGGATACGGAGGGCAATGTCAAAAAGGACATTGTTAGAATTGGTGTGCAATTGCCAGATTCAGTACATGTAGCTGAGGACAGATATGCTTGGAGAAGTAAATTGCACGGTCTGGTTGAGCATCCGTGGCCCATGGCTGCTTGTTGATGATGATGATCAGTAAATGGCTTCTGCAAATTGGATCTATCAGATTTTGTTAAAACATGTGGTACCATGAAACTGAAATTACAAGCATATTGAAACCTGTAACTTGTGGAAGCAATTTAAATGCTACTAAATCGTAAGCCTTCATTACATGAAGATTTTCTTTGGGATGTAGTAATAATTAAATAGCCTCAAATAATCATAACTAGCCTCCAATTTTTCAAGTATAACATTCCAAATAAAAAAGATTAAAATTCTATTATCAAGTCTTATTTCTGATGTTATTAAAACTGTTATTTTTTATAATTAATTAATGCTACCTGCAAAAAGTTTAGCTAACGTAATATGAGTAGAATTATTTTTGTTTAATTAATAAAGGGGTACTCATTCTGAAAGGGGGTGGCTCAGTTGGTAGCGCGCTAGGCTCATAATCTGTAGTTCCCAGGTTCGAGTCCCAGCTGGGTCAGCGTTGAGATTTATCTCCGCAAAATTCTCCGCCCTGTACACGGTCAGTACTGGACACCGATGGGCTTGGAAAGGCCGCCGTCCGTCGGATGGGACGTTAAACGGTGGACCCGTGTGCGGAAGAGCCATATCCTGTGCACGTTAAAGAACACGCTGGATGGCCTTGACGGGAAGCTACCATCTGTCTCCCAACAGATATTCCAGTGGGTCTCCTCCCCCAACCTTCTCTGAGCCTTCGAGGTCCATTGTGATCTGGCCATTTAACCCATGGTGTGCAAAAAAGTGCCGCTCTTAGGTAAAACAACCCAACCCATCTTGAAATTGTGATCAAGAGCGATTTCTGCGCATGCAGAGACGGAAATGAACATGAAAAGCACCAAAAATGTGCAAAGATCCATATTCTACAAGAGATTATTAACAAATTGGGTCATACGAGGGATTATTAATAAATCTCTCTCCAGTGGATATCCTTCCCCAACTTTCTCTGAGTCTTTGGGATCCTTCTGACCTGGCCATTTAGCCCATTGTGTGGAAAAAAGTGACCTTCAGAGTTAAAATATTCTAACGTTGAAGAACACACTGGATAGACTTGACGGGAGGCTACCATCTGTCTTCTAAAAGCTGTCCAGTGCATATCCTTCCCCCAACTTTCTCTGAGTCTTCGGGGTCCTTGTGACCTGGGGGCGGGGTGGCTCAGTCGGTAGCGCGCCAGGCTCGTAATCTGTAGTTCCCAGGTTCGAGTCCCAGCTGGGTCACCGTTGAGATTTATCTCCGCAAAATTTCTCCGCCCTGCCCACGGTCAGTAGGGGACACCGATGGGCTTGAAAAGGCCGCCGTCCATTGGATGGGACGTTAAGCTGTGGCTCCGTGTGCTGGAGAGCCATACCCTGTGCACGTTAAAGAACACGCTGGGTGGCCTTGACGGGAGGCTACCATCTGTCTCCCAACAGCTGTTCCAGTGGGTCCCCTCCCCCAACCTTCTCTGAGCCTTCGGGGTCCTTGTGGCCTTGCCATTTAGCCCATGGTGTGCAAAAAAAGTGCCGCTCAGAGGTAAAACAATCCAATCCAATCCTTGTGACCTGGCCATTTAGCCCATTGTGTGGAAAAAAGTGACGTTCAGAGGTAAAATATTCCAACGTTAGAGAACACGCTGGATAGCCTTGATGGGAGGATACCATCTCTTTTCTAAAAGCTGTCCAGTTGATATCCTTTTCCCAACTTTCTCTGAGTCTTCGGGGCCCTTGTGACCTGGATATTTAGAACAGTGTGTAGAAAAATGTGACCTTCAGGGATAAAATATTCCAGCGTTAAAGAACACGCTGGATAGACTTCACGGGAGGCTACCATCTGTCTCCTAAAACCTGCCCAGTGGATATCCTTCCCCCAACCTTCTCTGGGTTTTCGGGGTCCTTGTGTCCTGGCCATTTATCTTATTGTGTGGAAAAAAGTGACCTTCAGAGGGAAATATTCCAACGTTAAAGAACACGCTGGATAGCCTTGACGGAAAGCTACCATCCGTCTCTTAAAAGCTGTCCAGTGGATATCCTTCCCCCAACTTTCTCTGAGTCTTCGGAGTCCTTGCGACATGATCATTTAGCTGATTGTGTGGAAAAAAAGTGGCCTTCACAAATAAAATATTCCAACGTTGAAGAACACGCTGGATGGTCTTCACGTTGGATGGCTTTGATGGTTTTTATAAAACTAGTAAACTTGAAATTGGAACACTATTAACAAGGGTAACATATATTCCATACTTCTAAACAACTATTTCTAAGTTTTTTCAATTTAATCATTGAAATTTTAAAAAATAAATACTTTTTTATTTTTGAAAAGCATTGTGACAGAACTTCTACTATCGTATTAAAATTAAGACTCCTGTCAGATCTCTGCGGCAAGCAGCTGCTTGACGGGATCTTTATTATCTTTTTGGATTTATATATTTTGAATAATATGCCCGCGGGAATACCGCAGAAAAGGGGCTTAAATTCCCACAAAAAATGTATTCATGGGGGGGGGGGGAGGTAACATAGACCACATAACCATAATGTCTTATGAAGAAATTCCCTGTCTGGATCTTTAAGTGGGACCAAATCCCTTATGTAGGACCTCTATGGGATCAAATCCTGCAGCCTTGTCCGAACATAGAAATTATTTGGAGTCCAAAATCTTTCATTTTTGGATATTTTTCTTTAGGCAAAAGTTTTAACAGTTCTATTCCAGTTTCTCTATTAGATGCAATAATTGGGTCGGCCTGAAGGTCCCATAATTCCATTTGATATTTAGGATCTACGGTGCTAATATCAATATTTAATGGATTACTGAATAAATTTAAACTTTGCTTAAGGTCATCAAATTGAGAAAATCTTCTATTAAAATCTTCAATTACGATATCTAATTTAGGAACAAATTTTTAAAAATTAACTGTTTTACTAAGTTGCTTCATTACTTCGTATAACTCTTTACAAGTTTCAAAATGAATTAAATTGTTTTCCTGCAAATTTGACTTCAACAATTGTAATTTGTTTCTAAACCCAGTAACATAATTATGAAGACAGCACACGTTTTGGTCTTTTCCTTGTAAGGATTTATTCAAGACATTTAAATAATCTGTTTTAGAAATGACATTTGAATAGAATTCAAGACATTTAAATAATCTTATTTGTAAATGAAATTCATCTTTCTCCCAGTTCCGTGAGAAAAAAAATGAATTTCATTTCGAAGTATAAAAAAAATGCAGTTCGTCCAAAAAAGCTTTAAATTTTCTGTGTGTAAGAGAACGATTTCCGTCACGAATTAAATTGGTAATTTTGACAACCTTTTCCATTACGTCGTTTAGTCTCAGCGAAATGCCGCCACAATGTCTCGTGGTGCACAATACAGTGCAACATTCGACAATGCATGCCTAGTTAAAACGATTCGTGCTGTCGTTAGAGCTTCTTACTACTGCAGCTTCATCAAAACATTTGTTTGATGACGCCGCACCGCTTTTAAAAGGTTTCAGAAGTTTGTCGATCGGCTTAAGATTGATTTGTAAACTTTACAGAATGTAAGTTGAAGATTGCACATCAAGTAAAGTAATATAAGTCGACAAAAAATTATAAGGTGGGTTACAGATATTTATTTAAAATTTCAAGTAAAAACTTGATTTTATTCGCGGGCCACAAAAATCTTTGTGCGGGCCCGCTAGTTGGACAGCGCTTCTCTAATTAATGTTTATATATGCTCTAATAACGCTTAAATGCTATGTTTCAATGTATCATCCAGAAAAAAGATGTCCAGCAGTGGTAAATATGGACTTTTTGAGGAGCGCAATATCGGTCCACCTCTACCAATCCAAAGATTTGGTAATTCGCATTTTAAGACATTACATGTGATAGTAACCATCCTATATGATATTAACGCCTCTCTGTTATAAAGTGGTGCGGGGATGGCTCAGTCGGTAGCGAACTAGATTCGTAATTTGCAGTTCTCAGGTTAGCGTCCTAGCTGGGCCTTATTTCCACAAAACGCCCCACCCTGCTTTTGGTCAGTAGGGATGATCTTGTGTGCAGTAGGGATGATCTTGTGTGCAGTAGGGATGATCAGTGATCCTGTGTGCAGGAGAGTCACACCCGCCATACAATCTGCACGTTAAAGATAAATAAAAATAAAATCGTTGCCAGATATTTTTCCTGAATTCTGTAATCAACCATAGCGTTCGGATACTTTTTTGAGCGACTGTACGTCCCTGCCTACGGGGTGTCATCAATACCTATCCAATTCAAAAGGAATTTTAAATTAATCTCTTAAAACAAAAAAGATGACAGTGTACAGACAGATAAAAAAAACAAAATGATGACATTAGTTCGTTTAAAAAAAACTGCAAAAAAAATTGGAAAATGGTTGTGAAATAATATTATTAATGAATTCTGTAGAATTTCCTTTTCCATTGTCTCTGGTTTTTCATTAACCAGAAAATCAATAAATTCATTCCCTCAATAAAAATAAGCCCGCTGAGAACCCTGTCGTCTTCTACTAAATATCGAACTCGTCTATCTGCTTTGAAATCTAAAACAATTGTCGCTGTTTCGTTCAGTTTAAAAAAATTAAAAAGAAATTGAACAGTAATAGTTGGAAGTTTTATACAACTTTATTTTAGCCCCATATGTTATTCTGACACTAAAAATATATTAAAACAACAATTATAAAATCTCATATAGAATATCATTTTAATCTTTCCTGTTCGGTGGAATGTTTTAGTAACTGGGAAACCCTACTCAAGGCTTATTCTCAGACCATCATCATCATCATCCTCAAGCAGCCATGGGCTACGGAGGTCCAACCAGACCACGCAGTTTAATTCTCCAAGCATGTCTGTCCTGAGCTACATCTGCTGCATCCGGCCACTGCACACCAATTCCAACAAGGTCCCGTTTGATATTGTCTGCCCACCGCATCCTAGGTCTCCCCCTCCTTCTGAGGCTTCTAGGCACACTGTTCATAACCCTATTCGCCAATCTGTAATTATCCATACGGGCAACATGGCCAAACCAGCGGAGTCTCTCTCTGCACAATATGCTGCTTAAAGGAGGTTGCAAACTCCTTTGCCTAACCTCATCATTAGTTACAAAGTTAAACCACCTAATACCCAAGATACTGCGTAAGCATCTAGAATCAAAAGCATCTAGTTTCCTGTTATCTTGTTTACACAGCGTCGAAGTTTCACTACCATAACTAACCCTAGAAAGAACCAAACTATTATACAGTCTAATTTTAGTCTTTAGGTGTATACGCCTATTTCTCCACAATCTCCATAGATTCTGAAAAGTCCCGGCAGCAATACCTATTCGTCTGTTAATCTCATGCCGCACATCACCAGTATCAGTTACATAGCTCCAAAGGTAATTAAACTGTGACACCTGCTCAAGACTGCAACCATTCAGATTAACTGAATCACAACCTGCCTGACCAATTTTCATCACTTTAGTTTTCTTTCTGTTTATAACCAAACCTACTCTACTACCAGTCTCATCAACAGCTCGAATGAAAGAGTTCATCTCATCAACATCATTTGCCAAAAGGGCCAAATCATCAGCATAATCTAAATCAGAAATTTTCGTATCTCCAGCCCATTTAAGGCCAAAATCTTTTCCTCGAAGCGAATTTCGCATAACATAATCAATAACCAAACTAAAGAGAAAAGGAGACAAAATGCACCCTTGTCGAACACCAGACGTAATGCTAAACCAATTGCTACAAGACTTACCAACTCTCACACATGACTCAGTGTTATTATAGAGAGCTTTCATTATGTTAAGTAAATTGTCTGGTATACCATATGATCTCACAATCAACCACAAATTATGACGATCAACAGAGTCGAAAGCCTTTTTGAAATCAACAAAGCTAGCAACCAAAGGTTTCTGAAACTCTAAACATTTCTCAAGAATCTGCCTAAGTGAAAATATCTGATCCACACATCCCCTACCACTTCTGAATCCACATTGCTCATCACGCAATTGCCTGTCAACCAGATTCTTAATTCTATTAAGCACAATCATGGAAAGAACTTTCCCTGGAACAGAGAGTAGGCTGATACCCCTATAGTTATCACAAGAACTGCGATCACCTTTTTTGAAAATAGGGATAATAATAGCTCTGGTAAAATCTTTAGGAATCATGCCTTTATCATAAAAGTTATTCAAAATTTCAGTCATCCAAGAGGTAACCAAAACATTCCCAGCTCTGAGCATTTCTGTAGTAATTTCATCTACCCCTGGGGATTTATGAAGTTTAAGTTTAGAGATAGCCAATCTAACTTCAGATTGTGTTATAGGGCCAACATTAAAGCTGCCAATGCATCTATCATCATTACAAACAATGGGAGTAGAACTAACCACATTGTTTAGAACATCACTGAAATGCTCAGCCCACCTAGCCATGACAGAATTCTCACCTTCTATAACCTTGCCTTGTTTATCCTTCAATCCCTGTATGCCTGTCCGTTTTCTACCACATAAAACATTAACTCTCTGGTACAGCTCTCTGCTGTTGTGCTGCCTAACTGCTTCCTCAGCTTTGTCAGCCAAGCTATCAAGCCAAAGATTTTTATCAGTAGCTAACTGATCTTTACACGTTTATTAAGCTCTCTGTAATCTTTTCTATTAGGACTAGTAGGGTATTGATTAAGGACATTCCTGCAGTACCTTCTTTCTGAAATAAGCTAAATTGCCTTATCACTTAAATAATTATGCCTCCTCTGCTCCTTTTTTCCTAAAAGAGTACTGTTAGTTTCCAAAAAAGCCTGTTTAAAATGGCCCCATTCTTCCTCAACTTCAGTATTAAGCAAACCATGACTGTCATAATGACTAAGTAACCTATCATGGTAAGCTTTGGCTATAACTGGGTCTTTTAGAGCATCAGTATTAAAAGCAACTTTTTTAACTCTAGCACAACACTTTTTAAGTTTAAGTTGCAAGACACTTTTAACAAGGTAATGGTCAGATCCAATTTCAGCTCCCCTATATGCCCTGGTATTTCTAACAGAACTAGCCCATTTGCTGTTAATTAATATATAATCAATCATATTCCTATGCAGCCCATCAGGTGAAACCCATGTGTATTTATGTATGTCGCGGTGTTTGTAATATGTATTAGTTATTCTGAAACCATTGAGTTTACTTACCTGTAGGAGACGTTGCCCATTGCCATTGCAGCTACCAATACCAAAAGGGCCTATTACTCCTCCCCAAAGGTCAGAGTCGGTACCAACTTTGGCATTGAAGTCACCAAGAACAAGGGTAATATCTCCTTTCTTGACAGAATTCAAAATGTCCTGAAGTTGTCCGTAAAACCTATCCTTCTCATCCTCATCAGAATCCTCAGTGGGGGCATAACAGCAGATAATATTCAAGTCTTTAATGCTTGTCTGAAATTTTGCTGTAAGAAACCTTTCATTAATGCACTCATATCCTAGAAGAGCATCACTAGCATGTCTGCTGAGCAGCAGACCCACGCCTTGGTGATGCTTTCCATCCTCCCTCCCTGTAAAGAGAAATTTAAAGTTATTTTTAAGTATCTCACCTTTACCTGTCCATCTGGTCTCTTGCAAGCCTAGAATATCTAGGTTATAGCGCTGGAATTCCTGCATGAGGACATCAAGAGAATAATCTCTATATAATGTCCTCACGTTCCACGTTCCTGCAGAGAGAAAATGATTAGTAGGATTTTTAAAGAAATTAGGTTTATTGAGATTGGTAGGGCCAACAATATCAAACAGCCCCCTGATCGCAGGCATGGGGCAAAGACCCGTTCCTCCTCCGCTAAAGGCTGAAGTCACCGATGCTGGTAGGAACTTCAGGCACCACCTTTTCAAGTGGACTTTTTCAAGAGCCACATGGCCTGCCTGAGACACATTACTCCAGTTTAGGCTTGACGATGCCCAACTAGCTAAGTAAGGTTCAGGTACCTGCGATGGCCTCTGATTAGGATTATCCACCAGCTGATATAAGGTATCCCATGCCTCTGTTCACTTAGAGCTGGTAACCCAGAAGCAAACAGAAAACACAGCGGCAGACTCTCCCTCAACAGAGGCCCACCAGTGCAGCAAGCCCAGGATCCATAATCAAACTCAAATCCATAAACAAGTCCAGTCTGGTAGGTATAAATGGTCAGCACCAGGACCCTGTGAAGTTGACCACTCCTCAGCAGGGTTGAAAAAAAAGAAAAAAGTGGCCATAGATGACCAGATCAGTAGGCCATACTGAACTGGCAGCCCTCCCCTTCCGTTCCCTTCCAAAAGAGAATATCTCTTTTGAAAGGTACTAACGGCCTGCACCACGAGAAGGCGGGGTCGGACATTAGGTGCTAGACCTGGCCGGTTCTGTGCATCATCACTAGGGATTGGTACACAGCTCTCCTTCCAATTTACACCTAGCTACCATTTACAGGCCTTCTCAGACCACCCCGAACTAAATTCTAGGTACGTCCTTGCCCGTAGGCATCAAATTTAGCTCTCTAAAAGTGGTAAATTAAAATTTAATTTTTGATCTCGAAGCCCCAACACACAAAGAATCCGAGATTTTAAAGCTTCTGGGATCCGAAGTACTGCTATATACCAATATTCACATTTCTAGCACTTTTACGTCAAGCTTTGATCTCTGCTTCACCTCTCTCTGACCTTGAAGAACAGGTCGAAGATCGAATTTCGGATTTTTTCTCCCGAGAACTAAGATTCCAATTACCCCTAAGTGCAGATTTTCAGAACTTTACAACTTCTGCATGATGGTCGTAATTAGCGTCATCCTTTGTCACGCACTAACTCACAATCAGCTAATTTTTAATTGTCAACTGAAATTCACGAAATAGATGTCTATAAGAAAATATAGAGGTAAAAAACATATCCTATTAAAGTATTCCGATCGAGAATGATCGCTGAAAATAAGGCAAAATCTAGCGAATTTCTGCGATCCTTTTCTTATTTGGAAAGAAATTCCTGTGATCCTAATTAAACCAAAAAGAAAAATCCGTTTTAATGTCCCCTAAACAGCGTCATGGGCCTACTTTTCCACTGTCCAATTCTAAAAAATTGGTTTTTTGGGACCTAGAATTTCAGTTGTGAGCCAAAAAAAAATAGTGCCACTCGGAGGTGGTGTTGATGGTGGATATCCCGCCTGGATCGTAATCTGCAGTTCCCAAATTGGAGTCCCAGCTGGGCGAATGTTGAGACTTATGTCCGCAAAACTCCCCGCACTTCCCTCGGTCAGGAGGGGACACCGATGGGCTTGGAAAGGCAACTGTCCGTCGGATGGGACGTTAAGCCGTAGCCAAGTGAACCTGAGAGCCATAACCTGTGCACGTTAAAGAGCACGTTAGGTGAACTTTACGAGAAACGACCATCTGTCTCGTAACAACTGTCCAATGATTCCCCTCCCTCCAAACCTGCTCTGAACCCTCGGAGTCCTTGCGACCTGACCATTTGGACCATTGTGAGCAAAAAAAGTGCCGCTCAGAGATAAAACAATTCAACCCTTTTCCTGTATCTACATCTGAGCCATTAAGTCCTAGTGACTTCATTTGGCCAGTGAAGGTAAAAAAAAAAAATCATGCTGACAATTAAAACAACCCAACCAAAAAATAATAATTAAGAAACTTTCATTTTGAAATCAATAGGATATGAATGATATAATAATAATTTAACGATTTGTTTCCATTTTGAAAGCTTTTAGAAAAAAATTTCAAAAAAAGTTTTTTTATTTATTATTTTTATTCCAACGTTAATCTAAATATTTCAATTGATTTCTTCAAATCATACGGAAGCCGGAATAATTCAAAAACACGGATATTCTAATTCACGCAATTGACCAACAATATCAGTGTAGAACAATGTCACGTAACAGCCAACAGAGTGTGAATCCATTATTAGAATGCAATCACACTCTGTCGTAACGCAAGAATTACAATCAGAATATCCGTTTTCAGAGTGGCGGCAATCATTCAGCCTAAGATGAGACTGCGCAGTTGACGCTTTCGAAAATTCTCGTAGATCATTGGTTCACTAATAGGAAAAGCGATCGTGCCGACCTATATGACCTATGAGAATTTTCAAGACGTTAACTGAGCAATCTTCGCCCCCCCCCCCCTCCCTCTCTAACGTGACCCGAGCCGTTGGTCTACTTTGGTTGTTTTACCTGTCAACGGCACTTTTGTTCGCGTAATGAGCTAAATGATCAGGTCAGAAAACCCAGGGCTGGATCTGGGGGGACCGTGCCTTGACGTATCCTCTGACGTGAGCCCGTGCCTTGACGTGTCCTATGATGTGCGACCGTGCCTTGACGTGTCCTATGACGTGCGACCGTGCCTTGACGTGTCCTCTGACGTGCGACCATGTCTTGACGTGCGACCGTGCCTTGACTTGTCCTCTGACGTGCGACTGTGCCTTGACGTGCGACCGTGCCTTGACGTGTCCTCTGATGTGCGACCATGACCTGAAGTTCCTTCCGATGCTTATTACAGGTATGTAAATAAGTACAAACTGTTTTACCTAGGAGCTGTACCTTTTTTACATACAATGTACTTCGTGATCAGATGATAAGGACCGCAAAGGTTCAGAGAATGTTGTATGAAGGGAAACCACCGGGTAGCTGTTAGAATACAGATGGTAGCTCCCGTCAAGGCCATCCAACATGGTCTATAACATTTGTTATGTCATTTGACGGACGGCGGCCTTTCCAAGCCGATCGGTGTCCCCCTGTTGACAGAGGGCAGGGCGGGGAGTTTTGGGGAGAAAAATCTCAACACTGACCCAGGTAGGACTCGAACCTGAGACCATAAGATTATGAGCCTGGCACTTCACCGACTGAGCCACCACCAACCCAATACCTTTAACAACAAAACTCAGGTTGGTGCCCTCATAGCAGTGATGGCGATTTTATGACACGTGTTCCAAAGGTAACATGCACGATGATTTTTGTTGGCACTCCCTTGAGAGGTGAAGAGAAATAGTGAATACGACTAGTGTAGAGAATTAGAAACAATAACCACAGCAATTCAATATATGTTTATGGATTAATCATTGGTAGCAAGATGACGACTAGGTTGTTATAATTAGTTACTTATTCATTACGAATTTGAATTGTGCATCCATATGTTTAAAATATCTCTCCAAATAACTGGTTACACATTTCTCAAAAAGCTGCATCAAAAACAGACGTATTAAAGCTATCAACTGATAGCTTTAATACGTCTGTTTTTGATGCAGCTTTTAGTTTAGTTGATCATTAATTTCCTTTAAAGCACTTCTGTAGAGCTTAAAATTTATTTAAGGTTTCTGATTTTGCTTGACTTATAAAAATTCACTTCATTCTAGTAAAGGTATCGAAGTGTCGTGATGCGTTGAGCACAAGAGTTGAAAGTAGTATGTGAGTTTCTGCGTGTGTAGGAATGATTTTCATTTTCACTTGTGTAATGGCGAGCCTAAAACTTAGTGTTCCGTATCCTTATATTTGAACGTTAAAATTTTGTACTATTTGATTTGCATTGTATGATGAACTGATAGGTTTGATCCATGCGTAATATAGGAGTGAAATGTCCGCGCATTATTTTTTTACTCTAAACTAAAAACATCACCAATAACAAAAGTGACCATGTACAGTCGCTCAAAAAAGTATCCGAACACTATGGTTGATTACAGCATTCAGGAAAAATATCTGGCAACGATATTTTTAGAAATTAGTGATCTGGCAACCGTCGTGTCACGTGACACGACGGTGGCCAGATTACTAATTTCTGAAAAACACGTCAGATATTTTTCGTGTACAGTACACGAAGGTTGCCAGATTACTAATTTCTAAACACTCGTTGTCAGATATTTTTTCTGAATTCTGTAATCAACCATAGTGTTCGGATACTTTTTTGAGCGACTGTACACTAGCAGGGTCTCAGCTCCTCGAGCAAAATTATTAAGGGGCCATCGATTCACACCTGTCCCTCGACTTACACTGTACTTGATTTACAGAATTTCGGCTTCACACACTAAAAAATGCAACCAGATTCGATTTATACCTTAATTTTCGCAATCTATCGACCGTTTAATTCGCAGGATGGGTGTATTTCAACAGTTTCTTTTAAATTTATCAATTTGTCGTCAATTTTATCTTTTTTCATTTGCAATCATATACTCTTATGAATCTCTGCTTATTCGTAGTGAAAAAAAAATTTTATTTTTATATAAAAATTTGAATGTGTTTTTTTCCCTTCTAAATATTGTTTACAATTACTTTTCCAATTTATATTTTTATTATATAGGCAGAGTTTTCTGTGCATTTTCTGCTTTGAGTAATATGTGAATTTATGCGTGTGAGGGAATGAGTTTGTGTTATTTTCGTGCTAATAAAAAAATATGTGTGCATATATATTGTGCATACAATATTTGTGCAAAAATATTTGTGCATACAATTTCGTGCTAATATAAAATATAATGTAATAATAAGCATATGCTTATTATTACATTATTTTTTACATTATTTTCGTGGTAAATATGTTTCTAATGCGAGTGTGGAAGGATTAGGGAATAATTCAAAACTTTTGCCTTGGGTGACAGAATGCCCATGTTCTATCTTCACTGACTAAAAACACAACAGCATTCGCTGTTATATCTTTATTTACCATTCTTAGTGAAACAGAAATGTACAATACGTAGTGAAACGAGCCTAATATGTACTTGAACCTTCCCCCACCACTTCCCCATTTACGTCAGGTCACGTAATTATTACAATGGCCTATTATAAATAGTAGAGGACACACACTAGACACACTATTAAAATGAACTCTGTCCAAAACAATAGGTTCAAATTTCGGTGTTTTCTTAATCCATAGTTTAAAATTTTTTGGAATAATTTCCGTAATCGCACTAATAAAAATAATAATTAACGTATATTATCACAGTAACGTTACGCCTAATATTTTTGCACGCGAATCTTGTTCATGCTAATAAGACCTGACCGACATGTGAAATCCGTAGTGCAATACCACCCTCCCCAATCTAAAAGCAAACGAAAGAAATAGGATTGCTTTATTCTTAATTTCAAAGAACTTTCCTAATTCACATTAAATATTAATAATATATAGCTTTGGAACATACTAACACAGCA
The DNA here is from genome assembly GCA_038380435.1 of Ryuthela nishihirai. Classification (NCBI taxonomy): domain Eukaryota; kingdom Metazoa; phylum Arthropoda; class Arachnida; order Araneae; family Heptathelidae; genus Ryuthela; species Ryuthela nishihirai. The sequence continues at coordinate 30,549,107 of JAWZYU010000026.1, forward strand.
AATAAAATAAAGCACTAAATATTAAAAATTTCAACTTCCTGACAAATTTGACAAAACGGACGAAAAGGAAAGACATGACCTGTACCAAAAAATATTTTTCACCTAGGAACTCCAAACTAGATCAGAGTAGAAGTGTAAAACAAAATTATTTGGAGGGGTTCATGAGAGACTGTACGAAATTCTAACTTTATGACACACAGTAAACCCTAGATTTAACGGACAAATTGCACAAGGGGAGAAAATATCCACTAAACCAGAATATAGATGAAGAGTCAGTGGGATTCTATACAAATCAGAATAACAAGTTAACATTTACTACTTATATTTCATAATATTATTCGAAATAGTGAGTTCAAAGTAATTAATTATGTATTTACGTAAGCAGGCGTATTTACAACCACGTTCAGTGGCTCTATTGGTTCTAATTTTTCAATTAATTCTAACTTCTATTTTACATTTTAATCTATTTCTTTACCTTTTACGCCTACGTTTCAAAACATGATTGATTTAAAATTTCAACATTTAATTGTAAAATAACAGGAAAACTCCAAAAGACGTATAGGGGCGATCCCAGATGTAGCTCTACACACTGAGACAAGAAACACACTCAAATACAACGGATAACACACAATAATTCGGCACTGACGCAAATATCACACTGCACCCCTACGGTTGAGGGTCCAACCTAGAGAAATGGGGGAGAATATATTCAAGTACATATTCCGACAGTTTCAGCTTTCTAAAAGCACAACTTTTAACACTCTACACTCTGCACACACCAAACACACTAGATGACGTAATCAAACGAAGCAGAGTAATTAAACCGCTCTGTGATGAAATGACTGAATGTGATCTATTGCTTCTGTTGAAAGTCATTGCCATTTGCTGAAATGGCTGAATGCAGACAACTATTCAACCAGTGTCTCTCGAATAACAAATCCATTCACAGACTGAAATAGGTATTTGACTCAATTCAGTTTTCCTCTTTTCCTAATAACCTCTCACACTTTGCACTATATACAAAGCAACACACGTCCTAGGCTAATCAAAACGGATAAAATAATTACGCCGTTACTCTTATAGCTGCACACATTCTATAAGATCTCTTGTAGGACACTGCTGTTCGCCAAAAGGGCTGAACGCAGTCAACTATTCAACCAGTGACCTTCACCTACACATTAACAGATTAAAATGCATATTTGTCTGCTTTCACCCTTTGACTAACAACTTTAACATTTTCCACTAGGTACACAACAGCACACTTATACGCCAATGAAGAGTGATAACGTAATTATTCCGCTGTGCGCTCTAATAGCTGCACGCGTTCTCTATCATTTGTTGAGGGTGATTAATGTTCGTCCAAATGGGTGAACACAGTCATTTATTCAACCAGTGACTTACAGATACACATAAACAGATTAAAATGCGTATTTCTCTGATTTCACACTTTGATTAACTGCTTTAACGCTTTCCACTAGGTACATAACAACACACTTAAACGCCAATGAATAGGGATAAATTAATTATTCCGTTGTGCGCTATAATGGCGTCACGCGTTCTATATCTTCTCTTGAGGGTGATCGCTGTTCGTCCAAAGGGCTGAACGCAGTCACTAATTCAACCAGTGACCCCCCAGATACACATTAAAAGATCAAAATGCCTATTTGTCTGATTTCACACTTTGATTAACTGCTTTAAAGTTTTCCACTAGGTACATAAAAACACACTAAAACGCAAATTAATACGGTTAAATTAATTATTCCGCAGTGCGCTGTAATGGCTGCACGCGTTCTATATCTTCTGTTGATGGTGATTGCTTTCGTCCAAAGCGCTGAACGCAGTCACTTATTCAACCAGTGACCCCCAGGCACACATTAACAGATTAAATTACGTATTTGTCTGATTTCAAACTTTGATTAACAGCTATAATTTTATACACTAGGTATATAACAACACACTTAAACGCCAATTAATAGGGTTAAATTAATTATTCCGCTGTGCGCTGTAATTGCTGCACGCGTTCTATATCTTCTGTTGATGGTGATTGCTGTTCGTCCATAGGGCTGAACGCAGTCACTTATTCAACCAGTGACCCCCTGGTACATAATTAACAGATAAAAATACGTATTTGTCTGATTTCACACTTTGATTAACAGCTTTAACCTTCTCAACTAGGTACATAACAACACACTAAAACGCCAATTAATAGGATTAAATAAATTATTCCGCTGTGCGCTGTAATGGCTGCACGCGTTCTATATCTTCTGTTGATGTGATTGCTGTTCGTCCAAAGGGCTGAACGCAGTCACTTATTCAATCAGTGACCCCCAGATACATATTAACACATTAAAATACGTATTTGTCTGATTTCACACTTTGATTAACCGCTTTAACCTTCTCAAATAGGTACATAACAACACACTAAAACGCCAATTAATAGGGTTAAATTAATTATTCCGCTGTGCGCTGTAATCGCTGCACGAGATCTATATCTTCTGTTGATTGTGATTGCTGTTCGTCAAGGGGCTGAACGCAGTCACTTATTCAACGAGTGAACCCAAGGTACATATTAACAGATTAAAATACGTATTTGTCTGTAACTTCTGTTGATGGTGATTGCTGTTCGTCCATAGCGTTGAACACAGTCTCTTATTTAACCAGTGACCCCCAGGGACATATTAACAGATTAAAATAGGTATTTGTCTCATTTCACACTTTGATTAACAGCTTTAACCTTCTACACTAGGTACATAACAACACACTGAAACGCCAATTAATAGGGTTAAATTAATTATTCCGCTGTGCGCTGTAATGGCTGCACACGTTCTATATTTTCTATTGATGATGATTGCTATTCGTCCATAGGGCTGAACGCAGTCACGTTTTCAGCCAGTGACCCCCAGATACACATTAAAAGATTAAAATGCATATTTGTCTGATTTCACACTTTGATTAACTGCTTTAGCGTTTTCCACTAGGTACATAACAACACACTAAAACGCAAATTAATAGGGTTAAATTAATTATTCTGCTGTGCGCTGTAATGGCTGGACGCGTTCTATATCTTCTGTTGATGGTGATTGCTGTTCGTCCAAAGGGCTGAACGCAGTCACTTATTCAACCAGTGACCCCCAGGTACATATTAACTGATGAAAATACGTATTTGTCTGATTCCACGCTTTGATTAACAGCTTTAACCTTCTCCACTAGGTACATAACAACACACTAAAACGCCAATTAATAGGGTTAAATTAATTTTCCGCTGTGCGCTGTAATGGCTGCACGCGTTCTATATCTTCTGTTGATGGTGATTGCTGTTCGTCCATAGTGCTGAACGCAGTCACTTATTCAACCAGTGACCCCCAGGTACATATTAACAGATAAAAATACGTATTTGTCTGATTTCACACTTTGATTAACAGCTTTAACCTTCTCAACTAGGTACATAACAACACACTAAAACGCCAATTAATAGGGTTAAATTAATTTTCCGCTGTGCGCTGTAATGGCTGCACGCTTTCTGTATTTTCTGTTGATGGTGATTGCTGTTCGTCCATAGGACTGAACGCAGTCACTTATTCAACCAGTGACCCCCAGGTACATATTAACAGATAAAAATACGTATTTGTCTGATTTCACACTTTGATTAACAGCTTTAACCTTCTCAACTAGGTACATAACAACACACTAAAACGCCAATTCATAGGGTTAAATTAATTTTCCGCTGTGCGCTGTAATGGCTGCACGCTTTCTATATCTTCTGTTGATGGTGATTACTGTTCGTCCATAGGGCTGAACGCAGTCACTTATTCAACCAGTGACCCCCCAGGAACATATTAACTGATTAAAATACGTATTTGTCTGATTTCACACTCTGATTAACAGCTCTAACCTTCTCCACTAGGTACATAACAACACACTAAAACGCCAATTAATAGGGTTAAATTAATTATTCCGCTGTGCGCTGTAATCGCTGCACGCGATCTATATTTTGTGTTGATTGTGATTGCTGTTCGTCAAGGGGCTGAACGCAGTCACTAATTCAAATAGTGAACCCAGGAACATATTAACGCATTAAAATACGTATTTGTCTGATTTCACACTTTGATTAACAGCTTTAACCTTCTCCACTAGGTACATAACAACACACTAAAACATCAATTAATAGGGTTAAATTAATTATTCCGCTGTTCGCTGTAATCGCTGCACGCGATCTATATTTTCTGTTGATTGTGATTGCTGTTCGTCAAGGGGCTGAACGCAGTCACTTATTCAACCAGTGACCCCCCGGTATATATTAACAGATTAAAATACGTATTTGTCTCATTTCACACTTTGATTAACAGTTTTAACCTTCTACACTAGGTACATAACAACACACTGAAACGCCAATTAATAGGTTTAAATTAATTATTCCGCTGTGCGCTGTAATGGCTGCACGCGTTCTATATCTTCTGTTGATGGTGATTGCTGTTTGTCCAAAGGGCTGAACGCAATCACTTATTCAACCAGTGTCCCCCAGGTACATATTAACTGATTAAAATACGTATTTGTCTGATTTCACACTTTGATTAACAGCTTTAACCTTCTCAACTAGGTACATAACAATACACTAAAACGCCAATTAATAGGGTTAAATTAATTATTCCGCTGTGCGCTGTAATGGCTGCACGCGTTTTATAACTCCTGTTGCTCTTCGTCCATAAGGCTGAACGCAGGTACTTATTCAACCAGTGACCCCCAGGTACATATTAACAGATTAAAATACGTATTTGTCTGATTTCACACTTTGATTAACAGCTTTAACCTTCTCAACTAGGTACATAACAACACACTAAAACGCCAATTAATAGGGTTAAATTAATTATTCCGCTGTGCACTGTAATGGCTGCACGCGTTCTATATCTTCTGTTGATGGTGATTGCTGTTCGTCCATAGGGCTGAACGCAGTCACTTATTCAACCAGTGACCCCCAGGTACATATTAACAGATCAAAATACGTATTTGTCGGATTTCACACTCTGATTAACAGCTTTAACCTTCTCAACTAGGTACATAACAACACACTAAAACGCCAATTAATAGGGTTAAATTAATTATTCCGCTGTGCACTGTAATGGCTGCACGCGTTCTATATCTTCTGTTGATGGTGATTACTGTTCGTCCATAGGGCTGAACGCAGTCACTTATTCAACCAGTGACCCCCAGGAACATATTAACAGATTAAACTACGTATTTGTCTGATTTCACACTTTGATTAACAGCTTTAACCTTCTCAACTAGGTAAATAACAACACAGGAAAACGGCAATTAATAGGGTTAAATTAATTAACCTGCTGTGCGCTGTAATGGCTGCACGCGTTCTATAACTTTTGTTGATGGTGATTACTGTTCGTCCATAGGGCTGAACGCAGTCACTTATTCAACCAGTGACCCCCAGGATCATATTAACAGATTAAAATACGTATTTGTCTGATTTCACACTTTGATTAACAGCTTTAACTTTCTACACTAGGTACATAACAACACACTAAAACGCCAATTAATAGTGTTAAATTAATTATTCCGCTGTGCGCTGTAATGGCTGCACGCGTTCTATATCTTCTGTTGATGGTGATTGCTGTTCGTCCAAAGGGCTGAACGCAGTCACTTATTCAACCAGTGACCCCCAGGTACATATTAACATATTAAAATACGTATTTTTCTGATTTCACACTTTGATTAACAATTTTAACCTTCCCAACGAGGTACATAACAACACACTGAAACGCCAATTAATAGGGTTAAATTAATTATTCCGCTGTGCGCTGTAATGGCTGCACGCGTTCTATATCTTCTGTTGATGGTGATTGCTGTTCGTCCATAGGGCTAAACGCAGTCACTTATTCAACCAGTGACCCCCAGGTACATATTAACAGATTAAAATACGTTTTTGTCTGATTTCACACTTTGATTAACAGCTTTAACTTTCTACACTAGGTACATAACAACACACTAAAACGCCAATTAATAGGGTTAAATTAATTATTCCGCTTTGCGCTATAGTGGCTGCACGCGTTCTATATCTTCTGTTGATGGTGATTGCTGTTCGTCCAAAGGGCTGAACGCTGTCACTTATTCAACTAGTGACCCCCAGGTACATATTAAAAGATTAAAATACGTATTTTTCTGATTTCACACTTTGATTAACAGCTTTAACTTTCTACATTAGGTACATAACAACACACTGAAACGCCAATTAATAGGTTTAAATTAATTATTCCGCTGTGTGCTGTAATGGCTGCACGCGTTCTATATCTTCTGTTGATGGTGATTGCTGTTCGTCCATAGGGCTGAACGCAGTCACTTATGCAACCAGTTACCCACAGGTACATATTAACATATTAAAATACGTATTTGTCTGATTTCACACTTTGATTTTCAGCTTTAACTTTCTCAACTAGGTACATAACAACACACTGAAACGCCAATTAATAGGATTAAATTAATTATTCCGCTGTGCCCTGTAATGGCTGTACACATTCTATAACTTCTGTTGATGGTGATTGCTGTTCGTCCATAGGGCGGGACGCAGTCACTTATTCAACCAGTGACCCCAGGTACATATTAACAGAATAAAATACCTATTTGTCTGATTTCACACTTTGATTAACAGCTTTAACCTTCTCCACTAGGTACATAACAACACTCTAAAACGACAATTAATAGGGTTAAATTAATTATTCCGCTGTGCGCTGTAATGGCTGCACGCGTTCTATATCTTCTGTTGATGGCGATTGCTGTTCGTCCATAGGGCTGAACGCAGTCACTTATTCAACCAGTGACCCCCAGGAACATATTAAAATACGTATTTGTCTAATTTCACACTTTGATTAACAGCTTTAACTTTCTACACTAGGTATATAACAACACACTAAAACACCAATTAATAGGGTTAAATTAATTATTCCGCTGTGCGCTGTACTGGCTGCACGCGTTTTATAACTTCTGTTGATGGTGATTGCTGTGCATCCTTAGGGTTGAAAGCAGGAACATATTAACAGATTAAAATACGTATTTGTCTGATTTCAGACTTTGATTATCAGCTTTAACTTTCTCAACTAGGTACAAACAACACACTAAAACGCTAATTATTAGGGTTAAATTAATTATTCCGCTGTCCGCTGTAATGGCTACATGCATTATATAACTTCTGTTGATGGTGATTGCTCTTCGTCCATAAGGCTGAACGCAGTCACGTATTCAACCACTGACCCCCAGGTACATATTAACAGATTAAAATACGTATTTGTCTGATTTCACACTTTGATTAACAGCTTTAACCTTCTCAACTAGGTACATAACAACACACTAAAACGCCAATTAATATAGTTAAATTAATTATTCCGCTGTGCGCTGTAATGGCTGCACGCGTTCTATATCTTCTGTTGATGGTGATTGCTGTTCGTCCAAAGGGCTGAACGCAATCACTTATTCAACTGGTAACCCACAGGTACATATTAACAGATTACAATACGAATTTCTCTGATTTCACACTTTGATTAAGAGCTTTAATCTTCTACACTAAGTACATAACAACACACTAAAACGCCAATTAATAGGGTTAAATTAATTTTTGCGCTGTTCGCTGTAATGTCTACATGCGTTCTATATCTTCTGTTGATGGTGATTGCGGTTCATCCAAAGGGGTGAACGCAGTCACTTATTCAACTAGTGACCCACAGCTACATATTAACAGATTAAAATACGTATTTGTCTGATTTCACACTTTGATTAACAGCTTTAACCTTCTACAATAGGTACATAACAACACACTGAAACGCCAATTAATAGGGTTAAATTAATTATTCCGCTGTGCGCTGTAATGGCTGCACGCGTTCTATATCTTCTGTTGATGGTGATTGCTGTTCGTCCATAGGGCTGAACGCAGTCACTTTTTCAACCAGTGACCCCCAGATACACATTAAAAGATTAAAATGCCTATTTGTCTGATTTCACACTTTGATTAACTGCTTTAACGTTTTCCACTAGGTAAATAACAACACACTAAAACGCAAATTAATAGAGTTAAATTAACTATTCCGCTGTGCGTTGTAATGGCTGCACGCTTTCTACATCTTCTGTTGATGGTGATTGCTCTTCGTCCAAAGGGCTGAACGCAGTCACTTATTCAATCAGTGACCCCCAGGCACATATTAACTGATTAAAACACGTATTTGTCTGATTCCACACTTTGATCAACAGCTTTTACCTTCTCCACTAGGTACATAACAACACACTAAAACGCCAATTAATATGGTTAAATTAATTTTCTGCTGTGCTCTGTAATGGTTTCACGCGTTCTATATTTTCTGTTGATGGTGATTGCTGTTCGTCCAAAGGGCTGAACGCAGTCACTTATTCAACTAGTGACCCCCAGGTATATATTAACAGATTAAAATACGTATTTGTCTGATTTCACACTTTGATTAACAGCTTTATCCTTCTCAACTAGGTACATAACAACACACTAAAACGCCAATTAATAGGGTTAAATTAATTATTCCGCTGTGCGCTGTAATGGCTGCACGCGTTCTGTAACTTCTGTTGATGTGATTGCTGTTCGTCCATAGGTCTGAACGCAGTCACTTATTCAACCTGTGTCCCGCAGGTACATATTAACAGAATAAAAAACGTATTTGTCTGATTTCACACTTTGATTAACAGCTTTAACCTTCTCCATTAGGTACATAACAAAACACTGAAACGCCAATTAATAGGGTTAAATTAATTATACCGCTGTGTGCTGTAATCGCTGAACGCGATCTATATCTTCGGTTGATTGTGATTGCTGTTCGTCAAGGGGCTGAACGCAGTCACTTATTCAACGAGTGACCCGCAGGTACATATTAACAGAATAAAATATGTATTTGTCTGATTTCACACTTTGATTAACAGCTTCAACCTTCTCCACTAGGTACATAACAACACACTGAAACGCCAATTAATAGGGTTAAATTAATTATTCCGCTGTGCGCTCTAATGGCTGCACGCGTTCTATATCTTCTGTTTATGGTGATTGCTGTTCGTCGATAGGGCTGAACGCAGTCACTTATTCAACCAGTGACCCCCAGGTACATATTAACAGATTAAAATACGTATTTGTCTGATTTCACACTCTGATTAACAGCTCTAACCTTCTAACCAAGGTACATAACAACACACTAAAACGTCAATTAATAGGGTTAAATTAATTATTCCGCTGTGCGCTGTAATGGTTTCACGCGTTCTATATTTTCTGTTGATGGTGATTGCTGTTCATCCAAAGGGCTGAACGCAGTCACTTATTCAACTAGTGACCCCCAGGTATATATTAACAGATTAAAATACGTATTTCTCTGATTTCACACTTTGATTAACAGCTTTAACCTTCTCAACTAGGTACATAACAACATACTAAAACGCGAATTAATATGGTTAAATTAATTATTCCGCTGTGCGCTGTAATGGCTGCACACGTTTTATAACTTCTGTTGATGGTGATTGCTGTTCGTCCATAGGGCTGAACACAGTCACTTATTCAACCAGTGACCCACAGGTACATATTAACAGATTAAAATACGTATTTGTCTGATTTCACACTTTGATTAACAGCTTTAACCTTCTCCACTAGGTACATAACAACACACTAAAACGCCGATTAATAGGGTTAAATTAATTATTCCCCTGTGCGCTGTAATGGCTGCACTCGTTCTATATTTTCTGTTGATGGTCATTGCTGTTCGTCCATAGGGCTGAAAGCAGTTACTTATTCATCCAGTGACCCCCAGAAACATATTAACAGATTAAAATACGTATTTGTCTGATTTCACACTTTGATTAACAGCTTTAACCTTCTACACTACGTACCTAACAATACACTAAAACGCCAATTAATAGGGTTAAATTAATTATTCCGCTGTGCGCTGTAATGGCTGCAGGCGTTGTATATCTTCTGTTGATGTTGATTGCTGTTCGACCATAGGGCTGAACGCAGTCACTTATTCAACCAGTGACAAACAGCTGCATATTAACAGATTAAAATACGTATTTGTCTGATTTCACATTTTGATTAACAGCTTTAACCTTCTCAACTAGGTCCATAACAACACACCAAAACGCCAATTAATAGGGTTAAATTAATTATTCCGCTGTGCTCTGTAATGGCTGCACGCATTCTATATCTTCTGTTGATGGTGGTTGCTGTTCGTCCAAAGGGCTGAACGCAGTCACTTATTCAACCAGTGATCCCCAGGTACATATTAACAGACTAAAATACGTATTTGTCTGATTTCACACTTTGATTAAGAGCTTTAACCTTCTCAACTAGGTACATAACAACACACTAGAACGCCAATTAATAGGGTTAAATTAGTTATTCCGCTGTGCGCTGTAATGGCTGCATGCATTTTATAACTTCTGTTGATGGTGATTGCTGTTCGTCCATGGGGCTGAACGCAGTCACTTATTCAACCAGTGACCCTCAGCTACATATTAACAGATTAAGATACGTATTTTTCTGATTTCACACTTTGATTAACAGCTTTAACCTTCTCAACTAGGTACGTAACAACACACTAAAACGCCAAAAAATAGGGTTAAATTAATTATTCCGCTGTGCGCTGTAATGGTTGCACGTGTTCTATATCTTCTGTTTATGGTGATTGCTGTTCGTCCAAAGGGCTGAACACAGTCACTTATTCAACTAGTGACCCCCAGGTAGATATTAACAGATTAAAATACGTATTTTTCTGATTTCACACTTTGATTAACAGCTTTAACCTTCTACACTAGGTACATAACAACACACTAAAACGCCAACTAATAGGTTTAAATTAATTATTCCACTGTGCACTGTAATGGCTGCAAGCGTTCTATATCTTCTGTTGATGGTGAGTGCTGTTCGTCCAAAGGGCTGAACGCAATCACTTATTCAACTAGTGACCCCCAGGTACATATTAATAGATTAAAATACGTATTTGTCTGATTTCACACCTTGATTAATAGCTTTAACCTTCTACACTACGTACATATCAATACACTAAAACGCCAATTAATAGGGTTAAATTATTTATTCCGCTGTGCGCTGTAATGGCTGCACGCGTTCTATATCTTCTATTGATGGTGATTGCTGTTCGTCCATAGGGCTGAACGCAGTCACTTATTCAACCAGTGACCCCCAGGTACATATTAACAGATTAAAATACGTATTTTTCTGATTTCACACTTTGATTAACAGCTTTAACTTTCTACACTAGATACATAACAACACACTAAAACGCCAATTAATAGGGTTAAATTAATTATTCCGCTGTGCGCTGTAGTGGCTGCACACGTTCTATATCTTCTGTTGATGGTGATTGCTGTTCGTCCAAATGGCTGAACGCTGTCACTTATTCAACTAGTGACCCCCAGGTACATATTAAGAGATTAAAATACGCTTTTGTCGGATTTCACACTTTGATTAAGAGCTTTAACTTTCTACACTACGTATATAACAATACACTAAAACGCCAATTAATAGGGTTAAATTAATTATTCCGCTGTGCGCTGTAATGGCTGCACGCATTCTATATCTTCTGTTGATGGTGATTGCTGTTCGTCCATAGGGCTGAATGCAGTCACTTATTCAACCAGTGACCCCCAGGTACATATTAACAGATGAAAATACGTATTTGTCTGATTTCACACTTTGATTAACAGCATTAACCTTCTCAACTAGGTACATAACAACACACTAAAACGCCAAATAAGAGGGTTAAATTAATTGTTCCGCTGTGCGCTGTAATGGCTGCACGCGTTTTATAACTTCTGTTGATGGTGATTGCTGTTCGTCCTTACGGTTGAACACAGTCACTTATTCAACCAGTGACCCCCAGGTACATATTAACAGATTAAAATACGTATTTGTCTGATTTCACACTTTGATTAACAGCTTTAATTTTTTCCACTAGGTACATAATTACACACTAAAACGCCAATTAATACGGTTAAATTAATTATTCCGCTGTGCGCTGTAATGGCTGCACGCGTTCTATATCTTCTGTTGATGGTGATTGCTGTTCGTCCATAGGGCTGAACGCAGTCACTGATTCAACCAGTGATCCCCAGGTACATATTAACAAATTAAAATACGTATTTGTCTGATTTCACACTTTGATTAACAGCTTTAATCTTCTACACTAGGTACATAACAACACACTAAAACGCCAACAAATAGTGTTAAATTAATTTTTCCGCTGTGCGCTGTAATGGCTGCACGCGTTCTATAACTTCTGTTGATGGTGATTGCTGTTCGTCCAAAGGGCTGAACGCAGTCACTTATTCAACCAGTGATCCCCAGGTACATATTAACAGATTAAATTACGTATTTGTCTGATTTCACACTTCGATTAACAACTTTAACCTTCTCAACTAGGTACATAACAACACACTAGAACGCCAATTGATAGGGTTAAATTAATTATTCCGCTGTGCGCTGTAATGGCTGCACGCGTTCTATATCTTCTGTTGATGGTGATTGCTGTTCGTCCATAGGGCTGAATGCAGTCACTTATTCAGCCAGTGACCCACAGGTACATATTAACAGATTTAAATACGTATTTGTCTGATTTGACACTTTGATTAACAGCTTTAACTTTTTCCACTAGGTACATAAAAACACACCTAAATGCCAATTAATAGGGTTAAATTAATTATTCCGCTGTGCGCTGTAATGGCTGCACGTGTTCTATATCTTCTGTTGATGGTGATTGCTGTTCGTCCATAGGGCTGAACGCAGTCACTTATTCAGCCAGTGACCCACAGGTACATATTAAGAAATTAAAATACGTATTTGTCTGATTTCACACTTTGATTAACAGTTTAAATTTTTCCACTAGGTACATAACAACACACTGAAACGCCAACTAATAGGGTTAAAATAATTATTCCGCTGTGCGCTGTAATGGCTGCACGCGTTCTGTAACTTCTGTTGATGGTGATTGCTGTTCGTCAAAAAGGGCTGAACGCAGTCACTTATTCAACCAGTGATCCCCAGGTACATATTAACAGATTGAAAAACCTATTTGTCTCATTTCACACTTTGATTAACAGCTTTAACCTTCTCAACTAGGTATATAACAACACACTAAATCACCAATTAATAGGGTTAAATTAGTTATTCCGCTGTGCGCTGTAATGGCTTCATGCATTTTATAACTTCTGTTGATGGTGATTGCTGTTCGTCCATGGGGTTGAACGCAGTCACTTATTCAACCAGTGACCCCCAGCTACATAATAACAGATTAAGATACGTATTTTTCTGATTTCACACTTTGATTAACAGCTTTAACCTTCTCAACTAGGTACGTAACAACACACTAAAACGCCAAAAAATAGGGTTAAATTAATTATTCCGCTGTGCGCTGTAATGGTTGCACGCGTTCTATATCTTCTGTTGATGGTGATTGCTGTTCGTCCAAAGGGCTGAACACAGTCACTTATTCAACTAGTGACCCCCAGGTAGATATTAACAGATTAAAATACGTATTTTTCTGATTTCACACTTTGATTAACAGCTTTAACCTTCTACACTAGGTACATAACAACACACTAAAACGCCAATTAATAGGTTTAAATTAATTATTCCACTGTGCGCTGTAATGGCTGCAAGCGTTCTATATCTTCTGTTGATGGTGAGTGCTGTTCGTCCAAAGGAGTGAACGCAATCACTTATTCAACTAGTGACCCCCAGGTACATATTAATAGATTAAAATACGTATTTGTCTGATTTCACACCTTGATTAATAGCTTTAACCTTCTATACTACGTACATATCAATACACTAAAACGCCGATTAATAGGGTTAAATTATTTATTCCGCTGTGCGCTGTAATGGCTGCACGCGTTCTTATCTTCTGTTGATGGTGATTGCTGTTCGTCCATAGGGCTGAACGCAGTCACTTATTCAACCAGTGACCCCCAGGTACATATTAACAGATTAAAATACGTATTTGTCTGATTTCACACTTTGATTAACAGCTTTAACCTTCTACACTACGTATATAATAATACACTAAAACGCCAATTAATAGGGTTAAATTAATTATTCCGCTGTGCGCTGTAATGGTTGCACGCGTTCTATATCTTCTGTTGATGGTGATTGCTGTTCGTCCAAAGGGCTGAACGCAGTCACTTATTCAACTAGTGACCCCCAGGTAGATATTAACAGATTAAAATACGTATTTTTCTGATTTCACACTTTGATTAACAGCTATAACTTTCTACACTAGGTACATAACAACACACTAAAACGCCAATTAATAGGGTTAAATTAATTATTCCGCTGTGCGCTGTAGTGGCTGCACACGTTCTATATCTTCTGTTGATGGTGATTGCTGTTCGTCCATAGGGCTGAACGCAGTCACTTATTCAACCAGTGATCCCCAGGTACATATTAACAAATTAAAATACGTATTTGTCTGATTTCACACTTTGATTAACAGCTTTAATCTTCTACACTAGGTACATAACAACACACTAAAACGCCAATAAATAGTGTTAAATGAATTTTTCTGCTGTGCGCTGTAATGGCTGCACGCGTTCTATAACTTCTGTTGATGGTGATTGCTGTTCGTCCAAAGGGCTGAATGCAGTCACTTATTCAACCAGAGACCCCCAGGTACATATTAACAGATGAAAATACGTATTTGTCTGATTTCACACTTTGATTAACAGCATTAACCTTCTCAACTAGGTACATAACAACACACTAAAACGCCAAATAAGAGGGTTAAATTAATTGTTCCGCTGTGCGCTGTAATGGCTGCACGTGTTTTATAACTTCTGTTAATGGTGATTGCTGTTCGTCCTTAGGGTTGAACACAGTCACTTATTCAACCAGTGACCCCCAGGTACATATTAACAGATTAAAATACATATTTGTCTGATTTCACACTTTGATTAACAGCTTTAATTTTTTCCACTAGGTACATAATTACACACTAAAACGCCAATTAATAGGGTTAAATTAATTATTCCGCTGTGCGCTGTAATGGCTACACGCGTTCTATATCTTCTGTCGATGGTGATTGCTGTTCGTCCATAGGGCTGAACGCAGTCACTTATTCAACCAGTGATCCCCAGGTACATATTAACAAATTAAAATATGTATTTGTCTGATTTCACACTTTGATTAACAGCTTTAATCTTCTACACTAGGTACATAACAACACACTAAAACGCCAATAAATAGTGTTAAATGAATTTTTCTGCTGTGCGCTGTAATGGCTGCACGCGTTCTATAACTTCTGTTGATGGTGATTGCTGTTTGTCCAAAGGGCTGAATGCAGTCACTTATTCAACCACTGATCCCCAGGTACATATTAACAGATTAAATTACGTATTTGTCTGATTTCACACTTTGATTAACAACTTTAACCTTCTCAACTAGGTACATAACAACACACTAGAACGGCAATTGATAGGGTTAAATTAATTATTCCGCTGTGCGCTGTAATGGCTGCACGCATTCTATATCTTCTGTTGATGGTGATTGCTGTTCGTCCATAGGGCTGAACGCAGTCACTTATTCAGCCAGTGACCCACAGGTACATATTAAGAAATTAAAATACGTATTTGTCTGATTTCACACTTTGATTAACAGTTTAAATTTTTCCACTAGGTACATAACAACACACTAAAACGCCAATTAATAGGGTTAAATTAATTATTCCGCTGTGCGCTGTAATGGCTGCACGCGTTCTATAACTTCTGTTGATGGTGATTGCTGTTCGTCCAAAGGGCTGAACGCAGTCACTTATTCAACCAGTGATCCCCAGGTACATATTATCAGATTGAAATACCTATTTGTCCCATTTCACACTTTGATTAACAGCTTTAACCTTCTCAACTAGGTTTATAACAACACACTAAATCACCAATTAATAGGGTTAAATTAGTTATTCCGCTGTGCGCTGTAATGGCTGCATGCATTTTATAACTTCTGTTGATGGTGATTGCTGTTCGTCCATAGGGCTGAACGCAGTCACTTATTCAGCCAGTGACCCACAGGTACATATTAACAGATTAAAATACGTATTTGTCTGATTTCACACTTTCATTAACAGTTTAAATTTTTCCACTAGGTACATAACAACACACTGAAACGCCAACTAATAGGGTTAAATTAATTATTCCGCTGTGCGCTGTAATTGCTTCACGCGTTCTATATCTTCTGTTGATGGTGATTGCTGTTCGTCCATAGGGCTGAACGCAGTCACTTATTCAACCAGTGACCAAGAGGTACATATTAACAGATTAAACTACGTATTTGTCTGATTTCACACTTCGATTAACAGCTTTAACCTTCTGCACTACGTACATAACAATACACTAAAACGCCAATTAATAGGGTTAAATTATTTATTCCGCTGTGCGCTGTAATGGCTGCACGCGTTCTATATCTTCTGTTGATGGTGATTGCTGTTCGTCCATAGGGCTGAACGCAGTCACTTATTCAACCAGTGACCCCCAGGTACATATTAACAGATTAAAATACGTTTTTGTCTGATTTCACACTTTGATTAAGAGCTTTAACCTTCTACACTACGTATATAACAATACACTAAATCGCCAATTAATAGGGTTAAATTAATTATTCCGCTGTGCGCTGTAATGGCTGCACGCATTCTATATCTTCTGTTGATGGTGATTGCTGTTCGTCCATAGGGCTGAATGCAGTCACTTATTCAACCAGTGACGCCAGGTACATATTAAGAGATGAAAATAGGTATTTGTCTGATTTAACACTTTGTTTAACAGCATTAACCTTCTCAACTAGGTACATAACAACACACTAAAACGCCAAATAAGAGGGTTAAATTAATTGTTCCGCTGTGCGCTGTAATGGCTGCACGCGTTTTATAACTTCTGTTGATGGTGATTGCTGTTCGTCCTTAGGGTTGAACACAGTCACTTATTCAACCAGTGACCCCCAGGTACATATTAACAGATTAAAATACGTATTTGTCTGATTTCACACTTTGATTAACAGCTTTAATTTTTTCCACTAGGTACATAATAACACACTAAAACGCCAATTAATAGGGTTAAATTAATTATTCCGCTGTGCGCTGTAATGGCTGCACGCGTTCTATATCTTCTGTTGATGGTGATTGCTGTTCGTCCATAGGGCTGAACGCAGTCACTTATTCAACCAGTGACACCCAGGTACATATTAACAGATTAAAATACGTATTTGTCTGATTTCACACTTTGATTAACAGTTTAAATTTTTCCATTAGGTACATAACAACACACTGAAACGCCAACTAATAGGGTTAAATTAATTATTCCGCTGTGCGCTGTAATGGCTGCACTCGTTCTATATCTTCTGTTGATGGTGATTGCTGTTCGTCCATAGGGCTGAACGCAGTCACTTATTCAACCAGTGACCCCCAGCTACATATTAACAGATTTAAATACGTATTTTTCTGATTTCACACTTTGATTAACAGCTTTAATCTCCTACACTAGGTACATAACAACACACTAAAACGTCAATAAATAGTGTTAAACTAATTTTTCCCCTGTGCGCTGTAAAGTCTGCACGCGTTCTATATCTTCTGTTGATGGTGATTGCTGTTCGTCCAAAGGGGTGAACGCAGTCACTTATTCAACTAGTGACACCCAGGTACATATTAACAGATTGAAATACGTATTTGTCTCATTTCACACTTTGATTAACAGCTTTAACCTTCTCAACTAGGTATATAACAACACACTAAATCACCAATTAATAGGGTTAAAATAATTATTCCGCTGTGCGCTGTAATGGCTGCACGCGTTCAATAACTTCTGTTGATGGTGATTGCTGTTCGTCCAAAGGGCTGAACGCAGTCACTTATTCAACCAGTGATCCTTTGGTACATATTAACAGATTAAAATACGTATTTGTCTGATTTCACACTTTGATTAACAACTTTAACCTTCTCAACTAGGTACATAACAACACACTAGAACGCCAATTAATAGGGTTAGATAAGTTATTCCGCTGTGCGCTGTAATGGCTGCACGCATTTTATAACTTCTGTTGATGGTGATTGCTGTTCGTCCATAGGGCTGAACGCAGTCACTTATTCAACCAGTGACCCCCAGCTACATATTAACAGATTTAAATACGTATTTTTCTGATTTCACACTTTGATTAACAGCTTTAACTTTTTCCACTAGGTACATAAAAACACACTGAAATGCCAATTAATAGGGTTAAATTAATTAGTCCGCTGTGCGCTGTAATGGCTGCACACGTTCTATATCTTCTGTTGATGGTGATTGCTGTTCGTCGATAGGGCTGAACGCAGTCACTTATTCAGCCAGTGACCCACAGGTACATATTAACAGATTAAAATACGTATTTGTCTGATTTCACACTTTGATTAACAGTTTAACTTTTTCCACTAGGTACATAACAACACACTGAAACGCCAACTAATAGGGTTAAATTAATTATTCCGCTGTGCGCTGTAATTGCTGCACGCGTTCTATATCTTCTGTTGATGGTGATTGTTGTTCGTCCATAGGGCTGAACGCAGTCACTTATTCAACCAGTGACCACCAGGTACATATTAACAGATTAAACTACGTATTTGTCTGATTTCACACTTTGATTAACAGCTTTAACCTTCTACACCACATACATAACAATACATTAAAACGCCAATTAATAGGGTTAAATTATTTTTCTGCTGTGCGCTGTAATGGCTGCACGCGTTTTATATCTTCTGTTGATGGTGATTGCTGTTCGTCCACAGGGCTGAACGCAGTCACTTATTCAACCAGTGACCCCCAGGTACATATTAACAGATTAAAATACGTATTTGTCTGATTTCACACTTTGATTAACAGCTTTAACCTTCTACATTACGTATATATTAATACACTAAAACGCCAATTAATAGGGTTAAATTAATTATTCCACTGTGCGCTGTACTGGCTGCACGCGTTCTATATCTTCTGTTGATGGTGATTGCTGTTCGTCCATAGGGCTGAACGCAGTCACTTATTCAATCACTGACCACCAGGTACATATTAACAGATTAAACTACGTATTTGTCTGATTTCACACTTTGATTAACAGCTTTAACCTTCTACACTACGTACATAACAATACACTAAAACGCCAATTAATAGGGTTAAATTAATTATTACGCTGTGCGCTGTAATGGCTGCACGCGTTCTATATCTTCTGTTGATGGTGATTGCTGTTCGTCCATAGGGCTGAACGCAGTCACTTATTCCACCAGTGACCCCCAGGTACATATTAACAGATTAAAATAGGTATTTGTCTGATTTCACACTTTGATTAACAGCTTTAACCTTTTACACTACGTATATAATAATACACTAAAACGCCAATTTATAGGGTTAAATTAATTATTCCTCTGTGTGCTGTAGTGGCTGCACGCGTTCTATATATTCTGTTGATGGTGATTGCTGTTCGTCCAAATGGCTGAACGCTGTCACTTATTCAACTAGTGACCCCCAGGTACATATTAACAGATTAAAATACGTTTTTGTCTGATTTCACACTTTGATTAAGAGCTTTAACCTTCTACACTACGTACATAACAATACACTAAAACGCCAATTAATAGGGTTAAATTAATTATTCCGCTGTGCGCTGTAATCGCTGCACGCATTTTATAACTTCTGTTGATGGTGATTGCTGTTCGTCCTTAGGGTTGAACACAGTCACTTATTCAACCAGTGACCCCCAGGTACATATTAACACATTAAAATACGTATTTGTCTGATTTCACACTTTGATTAACAGCTTTAACCTTTTCCACTAGGTACATAATAACACACTAAAACGCCAATTAATAGGGTTAAATTAATTATTCCGCTGTGCGCTGTAGTGGACGCACGCATTCTATATCTTCTGTTGATGGTGATTGCTGTTCGTCCAAAGGGCTGAACGCAGTCACTTATTCAACCAGTGACCCCCAGATACATATTAGCAGATTAAAATACGTATTTGTATGATTTCACACTTTGATTAACAGCTTTAATCTTCTACACTAGGTACATAACAACACACTAAAACGTCAATAAATAGTGTTAAACTAATTTTTCCCCTGTGCGCTGTAAAGTCTGCACGCGTTCTATATCTTCTGTTGATGGTGATTGGTCTTCGTCCAAACGGGTGAACGCAGTCACTTATTCAACTAGTGACACCCAGGTACATATTAACAGATTGAAAAACGTATTTGTCTGATTTCACACTTTGATTAACAACTTTAACCTTCTCAACTAAGTACATAACAACACACTAGAACGCCAATTAATAGGGTTAAATTAGTTATTCCGCTGTGCGCTGTAATAGCTGCATGCATTTTATAACTTCTGTTGATGGTGATTGCTGTTCGTCCATAGGGCTGAAAGCAGTCACTTTTTCAGCAAGTGACCCACAGGTACATATTAACAGATTAAAATACGTATTTGTCTGATTTCAAACTTTGGTTAACAGCTTTAACTTTTTCCACTAGGTACATATCAACACACTAAAACACCAATTAATATGGTTAAATTAATTATTCCGCTGTGCGCTGTAATTGCTGCACGCGTTCTATATCTTCTGTTGATGGTGATTGCTGTTCGTCCATAGGGCTGAACGCAGTCACTTATTCAACCAGTGACCCCCAGGTACATATTAACAGATTAAAATACCTATTTGTCTGATTTCACACTTTGATTAACAGCTTTAACTTTCTACACTAGGTACAACACAACACATTAAAACGGCAATTAATAGGGTTAAATTAACTATTCCGCTGTGCGCTGTAGTGGATGCACGCGTTCTATATCTTCTGTTGATGGTGATTACTGTTCGTCCAAAGGGCTGAACGCTGTCACTTATTCAACTAGTGACCCCCAGGTACATATTAACAGATTAAAATACGTATTTTTCTGATTTCACACTTTGATTAAGAGCTTTAACCTTCTACACTACGTACATAACAACACACTAAAACGCCAAATAATAGGGTTAAATTAATTATTCCGCTGTGCGCTGTAATGGCTGCACGCGTTTTATAACTTCTGTTGATGGTGATTGCTGTTCGTCCTTAGGGTTGAACGCAGTCACTTTTTCAACCAGTGACCCCCAGGTACATATTAACAGATTAAAATACGTATTTGTCTGATTTCACGCTTTGATTAACAGCTTTAACCTTCTACACTAGGTACCTAACAACACACTAAAACGCCAATTAATATGGTTAAATTAATTATACCGCTGTGCGCTGTAGTGGCTGCACGCTTTCTATATCTTCTGTTCATGGTGATTGCTGTTCGTCCAAAGGGCTGAACGCTGTCACTTATTCAACTAGTGACCCCCAGGTACATATTAACAGATTAAAATACGTATTTGTCTGATTTCACACTTTGATTAACAGCTTTAACCTTCTACACTACGTACATAACAATACAATAAAACCCCAATTAATAGGGTTAAATTAATTATTCCGCTGTGCGCTGTAATTGCTGCACGCGTTCTATATCTTCTGTGATGGTGATTGCTTTCGCCCATAGTTCTGAACGCACTCACTTATTCAATTAGTGGCCCCCAGGTACATATTAACAGAATAAAGTACGTATTTGTCTGATTTCACACTTTGATTAACAGCTTTAACTTTTTCCACTAGGTACATAACAACACACTAAAACGCCAATTAATAGGGTTAAATTAATTTTTCCGCTGTGCGCTGTAATTGCTGCACGCGTTCTATATCTTCTGTTGATGCTGATTGCTGTTCGTCCATAGGGCTGAACGCAGTCACTTATTCAACCAGTGACCCCCAGGTACATATTAAGAGATTAAAATACCTATTTGTCTGATTTCACACTTTGATTAACAGCTTTAACTTTCTACACTAGGTACATAAGAACACACTAAAACGCCAATTAATAGGGTTAAATTAATTATTCCGCTGTGCGCTGTAGTGGATGCACGCATTCTATATCTTCTGTTGATGGTGATTGCTGTTCGTCCAAAGGGTTGATCTCTGTCACTTATTCAACTAGTGACCCCCAGGTACATATTAACAGATTAAAATACGTATTTGTCTGATTTCACACTTCGATAAAGAGCTTTAACCTTCTACACTACGTACATAACAACACACTAAAACGCCAAATAATAGGATTAAATTAATTATTCCGCTGTGCGCTGTAATGGCTATACGCGTTCTATATCTTCTGTTGATGGTGATTGCTGTTCGTCCTTAGGGTTGAACGCAGTTACTTATTCAACCAGTGACCCCCAGGTACATATTAACAGATTAAAATACGTATTTTTCTGATTTCGCACTTTGATTAACAGCTTTAACCTTGTACACTAGGTACCTAACAACTCACTAAAACGCCAACTAATAGGGTTAAATTAATTATTCCGCTGTGCGCTGTAATGGCTGCACGTGTTCTATATCTTCTGCTGATGGTGATTGCTGTTCGTCCAAAGGGGTGAACGCCTACATTTATTCAACTAGTGACCCCCAGGTACATATTAACAGATTGAAATACGTATTTGTCTGATTTCACACTTTGATTAACAGCTTTAACCTTCTACACTAGGTACCTAAAAACACACTAAAACACGAACTAATAGGGTTAAATTCATTATTCCGCTGTGCGCTGTAATGGCTGCACGCGTTCTATATATTCTGTTGATGGTGATTGCTGTTCGTCCAAAGGGCTGAACGCAGTCACTTATTCAACCAGTGATCCCCAGGTACATATTAACAGATTAAAATAAGTATTTGTCTGATTTCACACTTTGATTAACAGCTTTAACCTTCTCAACTAGGTACATAACAACACACTAGAACGCCAATTAATAGGGTTATATTAGTTATTCCGCTGTGTACTGTAATGGCTGCATGCATTTTATAACTTCTGTTGATGGTGATTGCTGTTCTTCCATAGGGCTGAACGCAGTCACTTATTCAACCAGTGACCCCCAGCTACATATTAACAGAATAAAATACGTATTTGTCTGATTTCACACTTTGATTAACAGCTTTAACCTTCTCAACTAGGTACATAACAACACACTAGAACGCCAATTAATAGGGTTATATTAGTTATTCCGCTGTGCACTGTAATGGCTGCATGCATTTTATAACTTCTGTTGATGGTGATTGCTGTTCTTCCATAGGGCTGAACACTGTCACTTATTCAACCAGTGACACCCAGCTACATATTAACAGATTAAAATAGGTATTTGTCTGATTTCACACTTTGATTAACAGCTTTAACCTTGTACACTACGTATATAACAATACACTAAAACGCAAATAAATAGGGTTAAATTAATTATTCCGCTGTGCGCTGTAATGGCTGCACGCGTTCTATATCTTCTGTTGATGGTGATTGCTGTTTGTCCATAGGGCTGAACGCAGTCACTTATTCAGCCAGTGACCCCCAGGTACATATTAACAGATTAAAATACGTATTTGTCTGATTTCACACTTTGATTAACAGCTTTAACTTTCTACACTCGGTATATAACAACACACTAAAACGCCAATTAATAGGGTTAAATTAATTATTCCGCTGTGCGCTGTAGTGGCTGCACGCGTTCTATATCTTCTGTTGATGGTGATTGCTATTCGTCCAAAGGGCTGAACGCTGTCACTTATTCAACTAGTGACCCCCAGGAACATATTAACAGATTAAAATACGTATGTGTCTGATTTCACACTTTGATTAACAGCTTTAACCTTCTACACTACGTACATAACAATACACTAAAACCCCAATTAATAGGGTTAAATTAATTATTCTGCTGTGCGCTGTAATTGCTGCACGCGTTCTATATCTTCTGTTGATGGTGATTGCTGTTCGTCCATAGCGCTGAAGGTAGTCACTTATTCAACCAGTGACCACCAGGTACATATTAACAGAACAAAATACGTATTTGTCTGATTTCACACTTTGATTAACAGCTTCAACCTTCTCCACTAGGCACATAACAACACACTGAAACGCCAATTAATACGGTTAAATTAATTATTCCGCTGTGCGCTCTAATGGCTGCACGCGTTCTATATCTTCTGTTGATGGTGATTGCTTTCGTCCAAAGGGCTGAACGCAGTCACTTATTCAACTAGTGACCCCCAGGTACGTATTAACAGATTAACACATGTATTTGTCTGATTTCACACTTTGATTAACAGCTTTAACCTTCTACACTAGGTACATAACAACACACTGAAACGCCAATTAATAGGTTTAAATTAATTATTCCGCTTTGCACTCTAATTGCTGCACGCGTTCTATATCTTCTGTACATGGTGATTGCTGTTCGCCCAAAGGGATGAACGCAGTCACTTATTCAACAAGTGACCCCCAGGTACATATTAACAGATTAAAGTACGTATTTGTCGGATTTCACACTTTGATTAACAGCTTTAACCTTCTCCACTAGGTATATAACAACACACTAAAACGCCAATTTATAAGGTTAAATTAATTATTCCGCTGTGCGCTGTAATGGCTGCACGCGTTCTATATCTTCTGTTGATGGTGATTGCTGTTCCTCAATAGGGCTGAACGCAGTCACTTATTCAACCAGTGACCCCCAGGTACATATTAACAGATTAAAATACGTATTTGTCTGATTTCACACTTTGATTAACAGCTTTAACCTTCTACACTAGGTACATAACAACACACTAAAACGCCAAATAATAGGGTTAAATTAATTTTTCCGCTGTGCGCTGTAATGGCTGCACGTGTCCTATATCTTCTGTTGATGGTGATTGCTGTTCGTGCATAGGGCTGAATGCAGTCACTTATTCAGCCAGTGACCACCAGGTACATATTAACAGATTAAAATACGTATTTGTCTGATTTCACACTTTGATTAACAGCTTTAACCTTCTCCACTAGGTACATAACAACACACTAAAACGCCAGTTTATAGGTTTAAATTAATTATTCCGCTGTGCGCTGTAATGGCTGCACGCGATCTATATCTCCTGTTGATTCTGATTGCTGTTCATCCAATGGGCTGAACGCAGTCACTTTTTCAACGAGTGACCCCCGGCTAGATATTAACAGATTAAAATACGTATTTGTCTGATTTCACACTTTGATTAACAGCTTTAACCTTCTCCACTAGGTGCATAACAACACACTAAAACGCCAATTAATACGGTTAAATTAATTATTCCCCTGTGCGCTGTAATGTCTGCACGCATTCTATATCTTCTGTTGATGGTGATTTCCGTTTTTCCATAGGGCTGAACGCAGTCACTTATTCTACCAGTGACCCCCAGGTACATATTAACTGATTAAAATACGTATTTGTCTGATTTCACACTTTGATTAACAGCTTTAACCTTCTCCACTAGGTACATAACAACACAATAAAACGCCAATTAATAGGGGAAAATTAATTACTCCGCTGAGCTCTGTAATGGCTGCACGCGTTTTATATCTTCTGTTGATGGTGACTACTCTTCGTCCAAAAGGCTGAACGCAGTCACTTATTCAACCAGTGACCACCAGGTACATATTAACAGATTAAAATACGTATTTGTCTGATTTCACACTTTGATTAACAGCTTTAACCTTCTCCATTAGGTACATAACAACATACTAAAACGCCAATTAATAGGGTTAAATTAATTATTCCGCTGTGCGCTCTAATGGCTGCACGCGTTCTATATTTTCTGTTGATGGTGATTGCTGTTCGTCCATAAGGCTGAACGCAGTCACTTATTCAACCAGTGACCACCAGGTACATATTAACAGATTAAAATACGTATTTTTCCGATTTCACACTTTGATTAACAGCTTTAACCTTCTTAATTAGGTACATTACAACATACTAAAACGCCAATTAATAGGGTTAAATTAATTATTCCGCTGTGCGCTGTAATGGCTGCACGCGTTCTATGTTTTCTGTTGAAGGTGATTGCTGTTCGTCCATAGGGCTGAACGCAGTCACTTATTCAACCAGTGACCCCCAGGTACATATTAACAGATTAAAATACGTATTTGTCTGATTTCACACTTTGATTAACAGCTTAAACTTCTACACTAGGTTCATCAGAACACACTGAAACGCCAATTAATAGGTTTAAATTAATTATTCCGCTGTGCGCTCTAATGGCTGCACGCGTTCTATATCTTCTGTTGATGGTGATTGCTGTTCGTCAATAGGGCTGAACGCAGTCACTTATTCAACCAGTGACCCCCAGGTACATATTAACAGATTAAAATAAGTATTTGTCTGATTTCACACTCTGATTAACAGCTTTAACCTTCTACACTACGTTCATAACAACACACTGAAACGCCAATTAATAGGTTTAAATTAATTATTCCGCTGTGCGCTCTAATGGCTGCACGCGTATTATATCTTCTGTTGATGGTGATTGCTGTTCGTCCAAAGGGCTGAACGCAGTCACATATTCAACCAGTGACCCCCAGGTAGATATTAACAGATTAAATTACGTATTTGTCTGATTTCACACTTTGATTAACAGCTTTAACCTTCTCCACTAGGTACATCACAACACACTAAAACGCCAATTTATAGGGTTAAATTAATTTTTCCGCTGTGCGCTGTAATGGCTGCACACGTTCTATATCTTCTGTTGATTTTGATTGCTGTTCGTCCATAGGGCTGAACGCAGTCACTTATTCAACCAGTGACCACCAGGTACATATTAACAGATTAAAATACGTATTTGTCTGATTTCACAGTTTGATTAACAGCTTTAACTTTCTCAACTAGGTACATAACAACACACTAAAACGCCAATTTATAGGGTTAAATTAATTATTCCGCTGTGCGCTGTAATGGCTGCACGCGTTCTATATCTTCTGTTGATGGTGATTGCTGTTCCTCAATAGGGCTGAACGCAGTCACTTATTCAACCAGTGACCCCCAGGTACATATTAACAGATTAAAATACGTATTTGTCTGATTTCACACTTTGATTAACAGCTTTAACCTTCTACACTAGGTACATAACAACACATTAAAACGCCAAATAATAGGGTTAAATTAATTTTTCCGCTGTGCGCTGTAATGGTGCACGCGTTCTATATCTTCTGTTGATGGTGATTGCTGTTCGTCCATAGGGCTGAACGCAGTCACTTATTCAACCAGTGACCACCAGGTACATATTAACAGATTAAAATACGTATGTCTGATTTCACACTTTGATTAACAGCTTTAACCTTCTCCACTAGGTACATAACAACACACTAAAACGCCAATTTATAGGGTTAAATTAATTATTCCGCTGTGCGCTGTAATAGCTGCACGCGATCTATATCTCCTGTTGATTCTGATTGCTGTTCGTCCAACGGGCTGAACGCAGTCACTTTTTCAACGAGTGACCCCCGGCTAGATATTAACAGATTAAAATACGTATTTTTCCGATTTCACACTTTGATTAACAGCTTTAACCTTCTCCACTAGGTGCATAACAACACACTAAAACGCCAATTAATACGGTTAAATTAATTATTCCCCTGTGCGCTGTAATGTCTGCACGCATTCTATATCTTCTGTTGATGGTGATTGCTGTTCTTCCATAGGGCTGAACGCAGTCACTTATTCAACCAGTGACCCCCAGGTACATATTAACTGATTAAAATACGTATTTGTCTGATTTCACACTTTGATTAACAGCTTTAACTTTCTCCACTAGGTACATAACAACACACTAAAACGGCAATTAATAGGGTTAAATTAATTACTCCGCTGCGCTCTGTAATGGCTGCACGCGTTCTATATCTTCTGTTGATGGTGACTACTGTTTGTCCAAAGGGCTAAACGCAGTCACTTATTCAACCAGTGACCCCCAGTTACATATTAACAGATTAAAATACGTATTTGTCTGATTTCACACTTTGATTAACAGCTTTAACCTTCTACACTAGTTACATAACAACACACTGAAACGCCAATTAATAGGGTTAAATTAATTATACCTCTGTGTGCTGTAATCGCTGAACGCGATCTATATCTTCTGTTGATTGTGATTGCTGTTCTTCAAGGGGCTGAACACAGTCACTTATTCAAAGAGTGACCCCCAGGTACATATTAACAGATTAAAATACGTATTTGTCTGATTTCACACTTTGATTCAACCTTCTCCATTTTGCTTCAACCTTCTCCGTTCTTTTGATCAACCTTCTCCACTTTGCTTCAACCTTCTCCATTAGGTACATAACAACATACTAAAACGCCAATTAATAGGGTTAAATTAATTATTCCGCTGTGCGCTGTAATGGCTGCACGCGTTCTATGTTTTCTGTTGATGGTGATTGCTGTTCGTCCATAAGGCTGAACGCAGTCACTTATTCAACCAGTGACCCCCAGGTACATATTAACTGATTAAAGTACGTATTTGTCTGATTTCACACTTTGATTAACAGCTTTACCCTTCTCCACTAGGTACATAACAACACACTAAAACGGCAATTAATAGGGGAAAATTATTTACTCCGCTGCGCTCTGTAATGGCTGCACGCGTTCTATATCTTCTGTTGATGGAGACTACTGTTCGTCCAAAGGGCTGAACGCAGTCACTTATTCAACCAGTGACCCCCAGTTACATATTAACAGATTAAAATACGTATTTGTCTGATTTCACAATTTGATTAACAGCTTTAACCTTCTACACTAGGTACGTAACAACACACTGAAACGCCAATTTATAGGGTTAAATTAATTATTCCGCTGTGCGCTGTTATGGCTGCACGCCATCTATATCTCCTGTTGATTCTGATTGCTGTTCGTCCAAGGGGCTGAACGCAGTCACTTATTCAACGAGTGACCCCCAGGTACATATTAACAAATTAAAATACGTATTTGTCTGATTTCACAATTTGATTAACAGCTTTAACCTTCTACACTAGGTACATAACAACGCACTAAAACGCCAATTAATAGGGTTAAATTAATTATTCCACTGTGCGCTGTAATGGCTGCACGCGTTCTATATCTTCTGTTGATGGTGATTGCTGTTCGTCCATAGGGCTGAACGCAGTCACTTATTTAACCAGTGACCCCCAGGTACATATTAACAGATTAAAATACGTATTTGTCTGATTTCACACTTTGATTAACAGCTTTAACCTTCTACACTAGGTACATAACAACACACTAAAACGCCAATTAATAGGGTTAAATTAATTATTCCGCTGTGCGCTGTAATGGCTGCACGCGTTCTTTATCTTCTGTTGATGGTGATTGCTGTTCGTCGAAATGGCTGAACTCAGTCACTTATTCAACCAATGACCCCCAGGTACATATTAACAGATTAAAATACGAATTTGTCTGATTTCACACTTTGATTAACAGCTTTAACCTTCTCCACTAGGTGCATAAACATCACACTAAAACGCCAATTAATAGTGATAACTTAGTTATTCCCCTGTGCACTATAATGGTTGCACGCGTTCTATCTCTTCTGTTGAGGGAGATTGCTGTTCGTCCAAAGGGCTGAATGCAATCACTTATTCAACCGGTGACCCCCAGATACATATTAAGATTAAAATACGTATTTGTCTGATTTCACACTTTGATTAACTGCTTTTGACGCTTTCCACCAGGTACACAACAACCCACTTAATCGCCATTGAACAGTGATAACTTACTTATTCCGCTGTGCGCTATAATGGATGCACGCATTCTATATTCTTTCCGTATGCATGTTATTGTGTTAGTATGTCTATTGTATGTCGGTCTCTACGTATGAATGTTAGTGTGTTAGTCTGTGTCTGTCTGTGTTAATGAGTATGTTAGTTTTTCTTTCTGTGTGCATGCTATTGTGTTAGTAAGTGTTGTATGTCTGTCTCTACATTTGAATGTTAGTGTGTTAGGCTGTCTGTCTGTCTGTGTGAATGAGTATCTCAGTTTTTCTTTCTGCGTGCATGTTATTGTGTTAGTATGTCTGTTGTATGTTGGTCTCTACGTATGAATGTTAGTGTGTTAGTCTGTGTCTGTCTGTGTGAATGAATATGTTAGTTTTTTTTTCTGCGTGCATGTTATTGTGTTAGTAAGGGTTGTATGTCTGTCTCTACGTATGAATGTTAGTGTGTTAGGCTGTCTGTTTGTCTGTCTGTCTGTCTGTCTGTCTGTGTGATGAGAATGTTAGTTTTTCTTTCTGTGTGCATGTTATTGTGTTAGTAAGTGTTGTATGTCTGTCTCTACGTGTGAATGTTAGTGTGTTAGGCTGTCTGTCTGTCTGTGTGAATGAGTATCTCAGTTTTTCTTTTTGCGTGCATGTTATTGTGTTAGTATGTCTGTTGTGTGTCGGTCTCTATGTATGAATGTTAGTGTGTTAGTCTGTGTCTGTCTGTGTTAATGAGTATGTTAGTTTTTCTTTCTGTGTGCATGTTATTGTGTTAGTAAGTGTTGTATGTCTGTCTCAACGTTTGAATGTTAGTGTGTTAGGCTGTCTGTCTGTCTGTGTGAATGAGTATGTTAGTTTTTCTTTCTGTGTGCATGTTATTGTGTTAGTATGTGTTGTATATCTGTCTCTATGTATGAATGCTAATGTGTTTTGCTGTTTTTTGTCTGTGTGAATGAGTATGTTAGTTTTTCTTTCTGCGGGCATGTTATTGTGTTAATAAGTGTTGTATGTCTGTCTCTACGTTTGAATGTTAGTGTGTTAGGCTGTCTGTCTGTCTGGGTGAATGAGTATGTTAGTTTTTCTTTCTGTTTGCATGTTATTGTGTTAGTATGTCTGTTTTATATCTGTCTTTAGGTATGAATATTAGTCTGTTAGTCTGAGTGTCTGTCTGTGTGAATGAGTATGTTAGTTTTTCTTTTTGTGTGCATGTTATTGTGTTAGTGTGTCTGTTGTATGTCTGTCTGTAGGTATGAATGTTAGTGTGTGAGTCTGTCTGTCTGTCTGTCTGTCTGTCTGTCTGTGTGAATGAGTATGGTAGCTTTTCTTTTTGTATGCATGTTATTGCGTTAGGATGTCTGTTGTATGCTAGTCTCTTCGTATGAATGTTAGTGTGTTATTCTGTCTGTCTGTATATGAATTAGTATATTAGTTTTGCTTTTTTTATATATGTTATTGTGTTAGTGTATATTTGTTATTTATGTTATTGTTCTCTATTATATCTAAGATATAAATAAATGTATTCTCATACCGTCCTCGAGATTAATATCTGGCACGTGGCTTTTTTGAGGTTCTTATTTTGACTTGGTCATTTAAGCTCCGCTTGTGTAAAGAGAAAATGGCTCGAAGAAGGTGATTGCCAGGAAGAGTTTGAAAACGATTTGGAAAAGTTAGATCTCCAACAGAAGAAGAAAATAATAATTGATTTTAATTTTAATGCATCGGGAAGAAAACATCTCAACATTTATATTTAAAATACTGTCTCATGTGTATCTTTCTCAATTAAATTAGCCTTGCTGATTTGTCATCTTCTAGGAACACAAAACAGGGATCAGGCTTCGTGCCGTATCTTTGAAAATTAGTAAATAGGTTTCATATAGTATGTAAATTCATGGTTTAACTTACTCTTTGGAGGTTCTTTTTATACACAATGAACTAAATGACCAGGTCACAAGGACTTAGAGAAGGTATGGGGAAGAAAACCCACTGGACAGCTATTAGGTTGTTCAGTGGGTCCTCTTCAAACTGGACAACCAATAGTGCACTTTTAAATTAGTGTGGAATGCTCATTTTCGGTCCATTCATTGCGGTGACTCAGTAGATCTTCCTGATCTCCAGCCACTAGTGTCGAAAGCTGTAGTGGACAGTCGCTTGCCGAGAAGCGAAGGTGCTAGTGGAGGTTTCTGACTATTGGAGCAAGGTCTAATTTTTTCCCTTTTTTATATTAGATCTTGCGCAAGATGCCATAAAATATTTCCATTAAATTTATTTAACAGATAATTCTGATTCACACTTTAATGGATATTTTATGGTACTTGAAGCCCTCTTTTTCCTTCCACACTACCTGCCTATGTGTGGAGGGGTTTTCTCCAGGTTAGAGCAAAACACTCTGACATGGATGGTGCCTTGACGTGGCGTCAGAGCTTTTCACTAAACCATCTGGCAAATACCTGTTAAATGTTGTAGTGAGTACTGCAATCATAAAAAAACTCTACTATGAGTCAGCATATAGTCGAAACGAATCGGCAATTCTTCCCGCAATTGTAGTATGTCAAAAACAAAAAAGGAAAAAATATGACATATTCCCAGAATTGCAAAAGTATGCATTCTTTACCTGTTGATCTATATTAGACATTTAACTGTCAATCTTCTTACAATACTGATAAAAAAATAGTTATGTTTACCAGACCAGGCCGGATTTACAAAAAAATAAAAGTGGGAGGGAAGTAATTGACTTGATCGAGGAGGGAAAAAGTGGTTCAAAAAGCTGCAATTGCGTTGTAGGATAAGAATTCCCCCTACGTCTTAAATGTGTTTAAAAAGTTTTAGAAAAATCTATGAAGTAGATACTAACTTTCTGAACCTTTTTGCTCCGTTACATTACTGAACATTCTCAAAGTAGAAGACCAATCCTCACACACGCAGACCCAATATATGCGACCCTGTTGTACGCTAATTTGAAATGCAAGAATATCAAAACGTGGTAATTTGAAATCAGCAGATAATAATCTCAACTCTGTCATTATACAGAGTGTACAGAAAATAATGTCACAAAATTAAACGGTTATAACTAATGATATAATGAACGTATCTTTATACAGATGCTCTTACAAAGTCGCAAAATATGGTAGCTTTTAATGCAACAACTACTTAAGCACCATTCCTTATACGGGCAATATCAGCTTAATAATTCGCCTTCATCCATGCCCTTTGAAGCATATCTGGAGTGGTGGGGAAAATGTTGTTAGAAAATCACAAAATATGGTATTTGAGTAGTAGCATAAATGAGAGTTCTGGCACAGTAATAGGGTCAAGAGAATTTTATGAAAATCTATGGGAAAAGTTATGGGGGAGGAGGTAAATAGTATGTTTCTTGTGGTTTTTTGTGAAAATATTTGTGAAAATACGAAAAATTTGAAGTGTTTTTTAGCACGTGAAAAAATAATTTAAGTTTTTTTTTGGCAGATGAGGTTTAAACTAATTTGTTTAAATTAATTTTCAGAAAAATGAGGTGTGTGTGAATGAGACAAAAAACGATGTGGTTTTTTGAATTATTATACACTTCAATCAAAACTTTTATCTAACCAAAGTCCAGGTAATATTTATCTTATCAAAAAAGAATATTAAAACTTTTATTAACCAAAGTCCAAGTAATATTTATCTTATCAAACAAGAATATTAAAATTTTATCTAACCAAAGTCCAAGTAATATTTATCTTATCAAACAAGAATATCAAAACTTTTATATAACCAAATTCCAAGTAATATTTATCTTATCAAACAAGAATATCAAAACTTTTATGTAACCAAAGTCCAAGTAATATTTACCTTATCAAACAAGAATATCAAAACTTTTAACTAACCAAAGTCCAAGTAATATTTATCTTATCAAACAAGAATATTAAAACTTTTATCTAACCAAAGTCCAAGTAATATTTATCTTATCAAACAAGAATATCAAAACTTTTATATAACCAAAGTGCAAGTAATATTTATCTTATCAAACAAGAATATCAAAATTTTTATGTAACCAAAGTCGAAGTAATATTTATCTTATCAAGCAAGAATATTAAAAGTTTTATCGAACCAAAGTCCAAGTAATATTTATCTTATCAAACAAGAATATCAAAACTTTCATATAACCAAAGTCCAAGTAATATTTATCTTTTCAAACAAGAATATTAAAACATTTATCTAACCAAGGTCCAAGTAATATTTATCTTATCATACAAGAATATCAAAACTTTTATCTAACCAAAGTAAAAGTAATATATTTGTCTTATCAAACAAGAATATCAAAACTTTTATGTAACCAAAGTCCAAGTAATATTTATCTTATCAAACAAGAACAACAAAACTTTTATGTAACTGAAGTCCAAGTAATATTTATCTTATCAAACAAGAATATTAAAACTTTTATCTAACCAATGTCCAAGTAATATTTACCTTATCAAACAAGAATATCAAAACTTTTATGTAACCAAAGTCCAAGTAATATTTATTTTATCAAACAAGAATATCAAAACTGCTATCTAACCAAAGTCCAAGTAATATTTATCTTATCAAACAAGAATATCAAATCTTTTATGTAACCGAAGTCCAAGTAATATTTATCTTATCAAACAAGAATATTAAAACTTTTATCTAACCAAAGTCCAAGTAATATTTATCTTATCAAACTAGAATATCAAAACTTCTATCTGACTAAAATCCAAGTAATATTTATCCTATCAAACAAGAATATTAAAACTTTTATCTAACCAAAGTCCAAGTATTATTTATCTTATCAAACAAGAATATTAAAACTTTTATCTAACCAAAGTCCAAGCAATATTTATCTTATCAAACAAGAATATTAAAACTTTTATCTAACCAAAGACCAAGTAATATTTATCTTATCAAACAAGAATATTAAAACTTTTATCTAACCAAATTCCAAGTAATATTTATCTTATCAAACAAGAATATTAAAACTTTCATCCAACCAAATTCCAAGTAATATTTATCTTATCAAACAAGAATATCAAAACTTCTATCTAACCAAAGTCCAAGTAATATTTTTACCTGAATATATATTTTTCTTATCAAAGAAGAATATTAGAATTTTGATAGATCAAAATCCTCATTGATGAATCAATATATATATATATCTAAATGACTGGAAGCTGCTATCAAAGAGGCTATCAGGTAAAATGGTTAAACACAAGGCAAGGAAGATTTGAGTTTACTATAGAAATTTGAAAAGAATGTCTGCTGAAATAAAAAAAAGATTGGTAAAACAATCTTATGATCAGAATTTTTGGATCTTCAACAACATTTAAACAGATTAATTAAAACATTTTTCTTAAATAAGGAACTTTGTCTGAATAAACCTTAGTATTTAAGGTGAATCTTTTCCTACAAAATATATCATTTCCTACAGAATATTTAAAGTTCTAATTGGCTGGGTTCCTACCTTATAGAATTTGTCATGATCTGCTGGAAGGTAAGTGATAAGTAAGAAATATTTAAATCTAGTAGTTTAGAATAGTTTTTGAGAATGTATGGAATTTGTATAGAGAGAGAAGAATTTTTTTAATGTTATCGTATTTAATTCAAACTAAATAGAAATCATTTATTTAAGTTCAATTGACTGATGTCATTATTTTAGAATTCACTGCATCTCAGTATTAAAGTGAAGCTGTAAAAAATACTGGTTCGGGAACTATTTTTTTAAAACATGCAAATAGATGTAGTAGATTTCGAAATGATTGTATTAAAATAATTTTTTTAGCCAACAACTAAAAGTTCCCCTTCCCCAAAGAATATAAAAAATAAAACCCATGCTTGCAGATCACTGGAAAATTAATTAATTGGGTTTCAAAAAGTGTTTATCACCGATCTCTAAGCGGTTTCCTAAAATCATGTCACTTGAGACTGTCTGTGTTTATTCAATAACATCCTCTACTTGCCTCGTGTTTAACACTTTGACCTGATTTTAAGAAACTGAAGATGAACTTTAGCCAGCCAATAAGAATTTCGAGATAAATATGTGTCAAGATATTTTCGAAATTTTTGACGGTTTCATTAGAGGTATCGTGAAAGTTTTAAAGGTAAGTGTTTCAATTATTCTTTCATTATGAACTTTTTTTTCAACCTACTAATTGAATCTGGTGAAATGATAACTGGTATGTGACGTGCAAAGATTGCATTACTGGGATAAAAAACCGATGGCGGTAATATTTCAGTCAATGATTGGAGAACTATTTCTGTATTAAATAGTGGCAATAAACTTTTTGCGAAGGTTGTTATTATCAGAATGAGTAACTCTTTCGAACCTTATTGGGCCTATGCAGCTTCTGTTGGGGAGGAAAATTTCTCAAAATTTGAGTATTATTTGTGATGGAACTATGCTAATTTAAAACGTAGCAAATGCTGTTTACTCTCTGTTTATCAAAATAAGGCTTTCGATACAGTGTCGCACAACTTTTTCTGGCACCTATTTAAAACCCATAACTTTGGTAGCAATATTATAAACACTTGGGCTCGAAATTATTATGCTCTGACCAGAGATATTAGATTTAAACACTGATTATTAGCATTTCTAAACTAGTACTTTTTTATAGTTGTTTTCAGTTCAATGCTTTGTAAATGGTATTGCCTTCTTTACGATACATATCAGAGATTCGATTATATCCAAAACCACAAGTGTGAATTCCATTGACATGTCGTTTTGTGTATTCTTGGGATAAAGCAATTTTTTTATTCTGGTATACGTGTATATCATGTTGCTCCGATCGAATTTCTGTTTGTTGCGTATATAGAATTTTTTTATCAAATAGACATTGCCGATAATCTACGTGATTAAATTCATTTTTTACTGCATTAGCTGATTTTTTGGGAATTGGAGCATCTATAGAATATAATTTTGGACTTAAAGCAACAACCTTATTTGATTGGAAGACCTTTTAATTCGTCTTTAAATTTTCCTGAAACTATTTTATTTGATTCACTGTATAATGCAAGGTTTGTAGGGTAATTTGAAAAATCAAAGTAGTCTGAATTAAATTTCTGATATATGTCATCTGTCTGGATGTCGACGCAGAAGGATTTTGGTATTGGGTAAACAACAATTCTGCATTGAATTTTCGTTTCAGAAAATTGTAGAAGTAATTATACATGTGTAATTTACTCAACTCCAAAATCGTTACACCAACGTAAAATGGTTTATCTAATCTAATATTTTTCATTTTCATATGGAAAATTACGAAATTTTCTGCAAGTTCAACACAAGGAACGTACCTAGGATTTGCAATTAATTTTTTAAGCTTTTCTTCAATGTTTACAATGTGACACTTTATTATCTTTCTCTTATTTTCTAAATATTTGCCATATATAGCATTGTTCATCAGTTTGAAAAAGTCTTTTACAAGATTATTTATGGCATTAATTCTTTTAGTTGCATTAAAATCTATGTAAGGTTTCAGCCATGGTTTTCGATCAAATTCCAAGATTATATACACCTGTTTCACCCTCAGCCCCAGTTCCACATAGAATTTAAGTAACCTATAGTGAACGACATAATTTTGCTTGTCGAACAGATTTGGAATCAAGAATGGCACATTACTATCAGAGAGTTTCAATTTTTCAGGAGCCAAGGGGAAATCATTGGGTAAATCGTGCAGATGTGCCGGATATTCTAGATCAACTTCGAAGAAATAACCCTTTTTGCTGTCATCTGAAATATTAAACAAGTTAATATCATTTACCTATTTGGAAGAGGTTGAGGCATTGCCCAGCCATATAAATTGTTTGCATCAAAGTACATGATATAGTTTTGTGGTTTACTTCTCTCATCTAGACCTACTAAAGGATTGTTGACCTGTGCAAATCTCTTAGACACTAAAGATATTCCTCCTCGCAGAGCTCTTTCTATGAAAAAATACATATCACCTTTTATAAGTTCCAGCTCAATTTCTATCATTTTTAAACAGGCTGCATAGGATAAGTCAGGAGAGCTAAAATAATGACAAGGATCGAGTTGGTAGTTATTCACACACGAATTTCTGTAATTTTCAAATATATCTCCTAGCAGTAATACATCAGTGATCATGTACAGATCGTGATATCCCCTGAAGGTAGCAATAGAAAAGGCTTTCCACAAAATTTGAGCTCTTTCGTATTGTTCATGGTTTTGAAAATTCTCTTTGGGTGGAAGTGACGTTTGCAAAAACTGACCACTATGTTGCAAGTATTCATACGTAAAACATCCTTTGCTTTTCAAAAGTTCTTTCTGTGAGCATTCAGATTATGTTGTCTGCAGTATTGACTTAGGATGCAGAAATTTTCCACATTTTTCGACAGTGAATCCAGTGAAGAACTGAGGAACATGAATGAATCAATAAATTTAATTTGACCGCATTTAATGCATATATATTTTTCTGTAGTTTGAGTAATAGTTTTTTATCTTTTTTTATCTTTAAATATTATTAGAAATTTTTTTATCTTTAAATTTCCACAAATCTTTTACTATAAAGTGACCATCAAATCCTTTGAGATTATGAAACGACACTGGTATTTCAAGTGAGAATTTGTATTGAAGATTACATTTGTTGTGAACAGCACCTCTGTATTTTTCAGTTAAGTGATCGTGGTCCCTTACTCTATCAGTTCCAAGAATTTTCCCACAAATATTACAATATTTTGCTCCAGTAAAATTTTGACAATCAAAATCGGTCACCTTAATATTTTTTTTCTTCAAATCATTGATCAAAATTTCGGCTTCGATCATTTCATTCAAAAATTCTTTTACATTTTTCCCTCTGTACATTCTGATTTCTGTCAGTTTACCTCCCTATCCAACTATAATATATGCAAATTCTGACGGTACTAAATACTTAGTTCGCATCCTACATGGAT
The DNA here is from genome assembly GCA_038380435.1 of Ryuthela nishihirai. Classification (NCBI taxonomy): domain Eukaryota; kingdom Metazoa; phylum Arthropoda; class Arachnida; order Araneae; family Heptathelidae; genus Ryuthela; species Ryuthela nishihirai. The sequence continues at coordinate 30,587,668 of JAWZYU010000026.1, forward strand.
TAATCTCAATTCTTCTACATTTCGAAAAACATCCGAAGTCTACATAAATCACATATGGGTGTTTCAAACCGTTTATAATCGTATGGAATTTCGTACTATTTGCTTCGGGATACTTGATAGTTTGTAAAGTGTTTGATTTGCAATCATCTACGGATTCTTTAATAAATCGTCGCGAGTGAAATTACGAAGACAAGTACGGGCAGGGATAGGATTTACCATTATGTCTTGAAATGTATGCTTCTATATTACTAATATTTTTAATCCAACAATAGTGAGAATTACTGCAGTCTTTTTAAAGTAAAAGTTGTATGGGTTCTTTAACAGAATTCTGTGAAATATATAACGTATGCAAACCCTCTTTCTTAGAATTAAAAACATTTATAAAAAGATTATTTAAAACCTCAAACTTCGGGATTTGATCGTGGGTAACTGGATAAGTCAATGAAGATGTGTCTAAGACGTTTTCAAATATTTTATATTTTTCCACACGTTGTAGATGGTCTTTAGCAGGATGTAGAGCTGATAATATTAATCATAAGAAACATTTGTTGTCGTAGTTTTTAACATTTCACTATTCCTTTTGTAGATTTCAAATGTTCTGGTAAATTAACGAAAGCAGATGCTCCAACTGCATTATACTGAAACATTTGAATTTCCATAGAAAGCAGTTTGTCAAACACCCATCCACTTCCCTTTTGTATAAAATTTTCAAAGTCGTTATCAATTTTCTCATAAGCATTTTTTGGTAATTCATTGAGATAGGTAGGCAAACTGATTATTTCGTTATATGTCGAAAAATGTGCACATATTTCTTTCTCTCCTTTAGAATCCGTTTGCTTTTTAAATTTTATTTCTAATATGAATCTAACTTTTAGAGGCTGACTGAGTTTCTTGCGAATTATTTGTTTCCATTTATTGTTATTTTTCTCCAGGAAACTTTTTATGTCTTCTCTGACATTTATGTTATCAATTTTATATGTGAGAAATGTTTTACGAAAAGCACTGCTTTTATCTATATGATATTGATTCAGATGATGATTGTAATTGTCTTATCTGTTAAAGCTGGAATTGCAAAATTCACATTTTTCAAATATGTGAGAAGTTCATGCAGTTTTCATATGATGGTTCATTTGGACTTGCGAATAGATATCCCACAGTTGGTACATTGAATAGTTGCGTTCATCGTTGAGTTAGCAGTTATACCCTCTTTATTATATATAGGAGCTAAAAATCATGGTTCGATTATGCAAAAAATCGGAATTTTTTGCATAATCGGAAGTTGAAATAGACATGACTGTAGTGTGTGTCCAAGAGTAAATTTCTAAACAATACCAATGTTATTCAACATAATCTTATGTTCCTTTTTGTCAATAATATCGTTTTTTAGCAAAATGTCCCAAATTTTAACAAATTCGTTTACTACTTCTGTACTGGTGTTTCCAGCTCGTTTACTGGCAACCAATATCGATAATTTTTCGCATATATCGTCGAAACTCTTGTATAGTCCAAAACCAAACTGTTGACTTTCTATTACTGTGAGCATCATTTTAATCGCCTTTAAATATTTTCTAAGTGCCTCAATGTGATTATCGATAATCCGATATTTCTCAGTAGTTCTACCAGAGCGTTTGGTTTCTGTAGCCTTATTGCCCCCCAGTTTCTGAAGATGCCCGATTGTTTGGTAAATCATTTCTTTCAGCTCAAGAATGTGGTTTATCGCCTATAACATTTCATTCGGAAGTTTTAGTTTATGTTGGTTTAATATTTCATCTTGCAAGTTGGAATCTGGATTATATAGACGAACGTTTATTTCTGGCATCTCAGTGGGCTCTTCTGGCTCTAAAGTTTTCACTACATCTTGTATGTTTTTCATGGTTTCTTCACTCACAGTTTCCAGACCTTTTAACCGTTCCACCACTGGTTTGTTAAACTCTTCGAGCGTATCCTTAACTCGTTCCTCTCCCAAAATAGTGTCTTCAATTTTCGATTTTGTAGTAGCTCGCGATTTCAAGATTTCATCTATAATACTGTGTAATTGCTTAAGATCCTTCATCTTTATTCATATACAATAAAGACATATACCCAGTGATGAAAGTCTGTAAACAAGACCTCCAAGCACTTTTCTTCTTTCTTTTGGATCTGGATAGTGTCTAGCAAGTGAAACGCTAATCGTGCTCCCCCTGTCAAATTTCTTGTTTGCTGGAATAACAGAAAAAAAAAAACTGCTGATGTTTGTGGTCTTACTACTTCAATGAATTTTTGATCGTCCAAGTTGATACTATAATTTATACTAAAAGAGGGATTTGTTGTGAAGCAGATTACCTTGCTTATAATTTCCATTACAAATGCATAGATGGTAATTATCTTTGAAAATAGGTGGCGTTAGTAGGTCGAATTTTGTGTTTATCTGTATAATTGGATGAGACTGCAACATGTCTTCTTTCACTTCTTTATCACCATAGGTAAGGCAAATTGCAGTATTTTTTATTAACGTATAGTTTTGTAGCAGCATCATTGTTTAGAATTGGGGTGCCAACATTCGTAATTCGTCTTCCCCTTACATCGCCATTGAAACTGCTCCCACTTGATGCAAAAAGTCCATTTTCATTTCTCAATAGAGCATTGGATGGGTTAGGATCTAACTTTGTCAAGCCATCAACCTATCTTTTTGTTGTCGCATTTCAGTTGTGCCTCGGTTCCCCGAGATTTCCTATTCTCTTATTGTTGGCATTAAAGATATCCTCGCCAGTTAATGCGACTTTTTCCAAATATCTCTTAATTGCAGCAGCAGAATCAGATTCGGGATTGGCAATATCAAGGATTTGTTTTATTCTGCATGAAACTAAGCCGTCGAATGCAATGCTTAGTGGAACGTAAAACCCATCTTTATTTCTCACCAATGTATTGATTGAAGTATTTTGAACAGTGGTCAAGTTGTCGACTTAGTGTTTTATAGTGGCATTGGATGAATCGATCGGTTCTGCAAGATTTTTAATGCGTTTATTGCTTGCATCGTAATTGTCATCGTCATTGCAAAGTGCTCTTTTTTTCCAAATATCTTTTTGTAACTACTCCAGAATCTGCATCCGGTTCAGTAACATTGATTATTTATTTGTTTCGTGCACCGTAGAGATTGTTTCGAAAAATTAAAGAAGTATTATTAACGTAGTGAATGGTAGCGACATTCTCTATTTTCTACAGGTCTGCCTACATTCGATATTCTTTTAGTATTTGCGTCAGAATTTCCCGTGTGATTCAGTGTTATAGACTCTTGTTACAGATATTGTTTTGTCACAGAGTCCGAACCCTCTTCGCGATTGGCTACATTTCTCAATTTTTTATTACTCATGCCGTAGTACCCATCGTGTGTCAATTTAAAACCGACACCTGGAATTCCCACTGGTCCTCTTTCGGAACCGGTCTCAGAGCTGATGACGCCAAACCCGTCAAATAATTCGTCTTTATTTATCAAAATTTTTTCTGTACTTGAGAGTCATGTACTTGGTTTTTTTATTGATTAATAAGAAATCGTGTGGTTTTGAAACTACATATGCATAAAACTGCATAAAAATATCTTTCCTGATTTTTGTTGCATGATCCATTTGTATCTGCAACGTTTCTCTCTTGTTCTGCATATTAAAGAATATAAAATAATTACACTGTAGTCGAATGTCTTTTGGAGTCGAAAAATAACTCTGTGTCAGGTAAATCAATGATATGTTCTTTTTCCTTCCTCTGACGAATAATTCTTCGATGAGTTTTTGATCTCCTTCGGTTACGAAATCGTCGAAAACATTCAATTTTGCATGTCGGGATCCAGTTCGTTGACCTTCACGATATCTTCTTTACTGGAAGAGAAAGTTGCAATTGAGAATTTTTCGCCAAATGTTTTCTCCAAAATTTCGTGAAAATCGTCGAAAATTTCTTACATAAACTGATATTTCGGCTCGGTTAAATCTTTGGCATATAAAAAGATTTTATTACAGTAGAGATGTTTAAATATTAAGTTCAACAAAAGGTTCGTCTTCCCTGAACTCGATGGACCACAGATTAAAAGTCTAAAAGGCCAGAGAGGTGCTAATACGTTTCTGTTCAAGAATATCTCATCTTCTTCAAAGTCAAAATTTTGAATCTCCATTTGCTTTATTTAAAAAAATCATCCTCATTGACCCATGAATTAAATGTATTACCATAACCAAACCATTTAACATAATACTCTTTTTTATTATTCTTCACTCTAGTTTTCAGAATGGTTATAACTTTATAAATGTCATCTTACTTTTCGTATTTCACCATTTCTTGGGTGTAAAAACTACCAATGATTGGTTCTCCTTTCAGATCCTTGATCTTATAGGTTATGGGATCTGTATTCACAATTTGAGCAATTTCAAAAATCTCTTTTTTAAATCCGGCAGATAACCTTTTCTAAACGGTGTCTTGTACTTGGCGATTCTCAGTCTGTCGCCAATTTTAAATTTTGGTGCTGTAATAGATTTAAATCTTTTATCAAGCAGATTAAAATACACAGTATCTCCGTTTTTCTGCAAGCTTGCCTCTTTTGGGGTTATTCTTATTGATCTGTGATAGGAAGTATTGCAGTTCTTAACGACTTTTGGTAAGACATCGATCCATTTTCTAGTGTTATTGGCAGTGAAATATTTCCACATTTTTGCCTTTAGAGTCCTATTAAATCGTTCCACAATTTGAGTTTTAGTCTCATTTTCTGTGGCAAACCAATGGACACCTCGTTGATTAAATAATGCTTCAGTTTCTTTATTGATAAACTCAGTTCCCTTATCCATTTATAACTTGGATGGTTTACGTTGTTTAAAAATTTCGACAAATGCTTTGGTAATCTCATTACCCGTTTCTTCTTAATAGATATTGCCCAGGCGAATTTGCTGAAAATGTCAATCACGGTTAAAATGTAATTCGTGTGGTTATTGTGAAATTTAAATTTTTGCATATCGATTAAATTACTCTGCCACTGGTCGTTTCATTCGAGACATAAACCCGTCTGGTTTGGAATTTTTTATAAATGGGTTTGTGTAACGTGTACACATCTTGTTGTTGGAGAAATCTTTTTACTTCTTTTTCCTTTAATCCAGTTTTGCGCATTAGATCTTTTCATAGTAAACGGAAGAAAGCATCTTATTTCTTGTGTCATAAACCGAACAGTTTCTTTGTTTTAATGATTGGTTTGATTATCGTTCTTGAAATTCTTTCTCCTAAAGTTAGATTCTGAATTTCATCCAAATCATTTAATAATTCTTGGTCGGCTTCGTGTCTCTTTAGTTTCTATAGATTTGCTGTAAGAAATGTCGTGCTTTTTGCAGGCTTTGTCCACACGGTTAATACCAGGATCTCCTCGCATTAAACTTTTCTCCAGTTTCGTAAACGGTTCACAATACTGGTAACCTGGAATGTGCATTTCAGGTGGATTAAACTTTTCTTGAATCCAGCTTACTATATCACCACCTTTTACAAATTTTCCTTTCTGTTTCACAAATTTATATTTCATTTTCACACATGTTCGGCATCTACTTCTCATCATTACTCTTTTATTCTTTGATGTGACATATTCAAAGTTATCCGTTAAAGTTTTCGTTTTACACTTTACACAATACATGCTTAATTTCTAAATATAAAATATAAGTACATGATACTTATAAAATAAAATATAATGTATCACAGTTATCTAATTAGTTTAACGTCTGGACAAAAGCAAAACTTGAGGAGTGCATTTGTAAATAAGAATCCTATAATTTTAAGTATTGATCCACAGAATAAAGGTAACGATACTTTGAAACTGACAAAGAAACAAATCGTTAAACTGAAAAAATCTACACCGCCAGTTCGACTTCGTTTCAGTAAAACACAGCTAGGTGGATTTCTGCCTTTCTTAATACCTGCACTCGTAGCATTGGGAAAAGCAGCTGCAGTTGGAACTGCAGGATATGCTGGTACTAAGCTTGCACAAAAAGTTTTAGGAAAGGGGTTATACGTTCCTGGAAAGCAAGGAACAGCTGGCTTATCTAAAAATAAAAGAAAGGGAAAAGGTTTGTACATTCCAGGAAAACAAATAACTCAGGGATTTGAAAAAAAAGAGCTTAGATATCGAAAAAATAATGAAAAACGAAAAAGGATTCCGTGGTGTATACTCTATCGATTCTTTGCCAACAAAAATATTCATGAACGAAAATGGTATAGTGAACTTTAACGTTTCCTGTGGTTCAGGAACTGATTGGGTAGCTTATTTCAGCAATACGAAGTTAACTTACGTCGAGTACTTTGATCCATTCGGTTTATCGCCACCAGAAGAAATAAAACACTATTTACTTACAGCTTCAAAGTCGATCGTGTATAACTCTTCGCAAATTCAAGCAATGGAAAGGCACATGATACACGTACCTTTGCAGACATGCCCAGGATGATTTGATACTTTCAGACACTGAGGGCAGAAATTTCTTGCTCCAACTAATCCTGATGGTGAAGTAATCGCATCAAAATGGCAATTACTAAATAGCAGAAAGAGGGTCGGGGGTGCATCTCCACCTACGAATATGGGGACAAATCCGTCGTCAGCCGAGTACACAACAATACGAAACTCTGGAGCCAGTTGTTGTTGAAACATTTTGATTTCTGGGAGGCCGCATAGTCCAATAGGAATGCCAGCATCTGTGTGTAGTTTTTCTGTTTCTAGTCGCTGTAACATGGAATCACTACGTCTTACACCTTCAGAGTTGTTTGGCAATCCTCTTTTTTTCATGTTTAGTGCTTTGGCCACTACGAGGGCACGAGCTAGACACATTTCATCAGTATTGTTGATTTTCAATAAAATTTTTTGCTTGTTAGGAAAGAGTCAATATTGACGAGTGATCTTCTTCCAGGAGAGTTAAAATGGCCATATCCACCAGTGCCTTCCTTCCTCAGATCCGCACACACAAAATCAAATTCTATTTCACTGTGTCCTCCTAGCCCCTCCTTTGACTGGATGACTCGCCTATTGCAGTCATGAACCGCTCAGCAGTGAGATCGTTTCGCAGTATAAGAGGAAGGTTCACAGGATTTTTGATGTCAGGGCTCCTAAAGCACAAGCACACGTGAGAATAATCCCCTCGAGGCACAAGGTCTGACAGCATTTCGCTATGAATGCCACGCAGAGCCGGAATGAAATTATGCGCTTGTACAGTCGCTCAAAAAAAGTATCCGAACACTACGGTTGATTGCAGAATACAGAAAAAATATCTGGCAACGATTTCTTTTTTAGAAATTAGGGATCTGGCAACCATCGTGTCACATGACACGAAGATCACTAATTTCTGTAAAAAATCGTTGCCAGATATTTTTTTCTGAATTCTGTAATCAACAAATAGTGTTCGGATACTTTTTTGAGCGACTGTACATCCTCCATTCCTTTAAGCTGAAAGGTTGTGGACACAAACGTTGTTTTAAACTTTTGTGAGATAAAGTTTCTCACATTTTTTATGGTATAGGAAGGTCCATCAGTGGCACGGGAAGTTCCGGGAACAGCACCATCATTAACTGTAACAGACACATAGGGTGATCCACCTAGCTGTAAAGGGCCACCCTTTGTTCTTACAACCCTTGCTTGATGTAAAGCACGAGCTGGGGGACCGGAAGCCCAGAACCGGGGAAGGAAGGTCTCTCCCCAGTCTTGGGCCGCTTGCACGAAACGTTAGCTGAATCAGCAGGACGCTTATCCTGGATGAAAAAAAAAATTAAAATTTAAAATAAAAATAAAAAAATTTTAAATTTTGATCCATTAATACATCAGAGGTTGTCTGCTTCCTCTCCTCCTCCATAGGCGATGAAAAAATTAGCCACTACAGGTACGATAAAACTGGACATGATAAAACTCTGAAAATCGAGGCGCAAAAGCTAGTAGATGATCAGAACTAATGAGTTCCTACCCCGTCTGCATGACCTTTTATACTACCTTATCGGGTGAGTCCATTACAGTCAACAGTAACAGGGGGAAGGGTCCCCTCCCATGCATAGTGGACTCATTGACCAATGAGGTTTAAGAATCTGTATTATTAGCTATTTGGTATTATTAAATAAATAAATAAATAAATGCTTGTCTTAAATGTATTCCTGAAGGCGACGAATGGCTCACGGTCAGGTTTCTGAAATCGAATTCTTCCATGGCAAAATGGAAAAGTTTATTCCTAAAATATTTCTCGAATTATTCAGAGCAAGGCCGTTATAAAATATTTCAAAGTTACACCTATAAATACTATTCAGAGCGTAGTTTTCAGATTAAAAAAAAACTTTTCCCCCGTCCATCGTGGTTCTTTGCGATACATGAAAGAAGAGTGAGATACAAAGTTGCAGTAGAAGAATAAATTGTGCGATTTACAAGGATTTAAAATTTATGTCTCAGAGCTAGCAGTGTAAATTGGGAAAAAATAACGTTTCAAAGCATTTCTGCTTTTGTGACGTCTATCAATGAAACGTGGTCCACAGGAGAGGGTGAGATAGAGATGCGCAGAGGTTATAAATGTATTTATAAAAGTGATTTACAAGAAATAATTTATTCTTAATTTTCCACAAAAAAACCGAGCCAAAAATATAGTTCCCTATATGATGTTTCAAAACGTTTTGCGATGTCTTTGAATAAAGGATGAGAATATGCGAAGAGGTTAAAAATTTATTTTTATTATGATTTGCGAGGAATAAAAATAATCATTCGTAAGTTAAATTGCTAGGAATAAAATATTAACCGAGACAGAACTCTAATTCCCTATACGATGTTACAAAATATTTTGCGATGTTTTGAAGGCTGAGAACGCGAAAAGCTGCTACAAAAAACAGGGAATAAAAATATTTTTTTCCAGGAATAAATTATTAACCGGACAGAACTGTAGTTCCCTATGTGATGTTTTAAAACGTTTTGATACGTACTTCAATAAAGGATGAGAAAATGCGAAGAAGTTATAAATTTTTAAATGCGATTTATAAGGAATAAAAATAATATATTCCTATGGTAAATGTGAATAACAAGAAATAAAATTTCAATGAAAATTTCCTAGGTTAAATGTGAATTCCAAGGAATAAAAAATTCATTTTTAATTTATTTTGAAGTTAAATGTAATTTACAACTAATAAAAAAAAATTATTTCACAATATTCCTAATTAACAAGAAATAAATATATAATACGTAATTTAATAAGGAATAAAGAGATGCGAAATTTATAATGATCGTTTATACCAAATTCATCCACATTTAAACATAATAACATTCTACGACCTATGGCGTAGTGGGTTAAATCGCTGGTGAGAGAGAGCGGAATCACACCCGCGCGTGAGATGAGTTTTTTTTCAAAAAAAAAGAGTGAGCTGCACTGCAGTACTTTGTGAAAAGAGGTAAACAGGCCTGGACAAGATGATTGCATCATAGTTGAGGTCACCCTTCATGGGTTTGTGCAATAGGTCGTAGAGGGGATGCCCTTAACGTTGCCACCAATTTGACTTAACGAATTTACCAATTAATATTTCAGAATTAGTTGCCAATGGGTTGGAATCGTGAGAATATTTCGAGGCGAGGTCCACGCGAAAGACAGGCCATGACACTGGAATATCACGTGATCAACTTAGTCCGAGGTGCATGATACAGTCGCTTGCTTCGTTCATTGTGGAAATGGGACTGCAATAGTTTTTGTCTTCAAACTACATTTGGATTACCCCAAAGAGGTAAGCATTTCTCCTTATTATTATTATTTGTAGCATGAAATATTTCCTGTAGTTAGTGGTTTAATAAAAGTAATTATTTAGTGCTTGAAAAGTGTTTTGAGTGCATTGCTCTCTCAGGCCTAGTTTCAACGTGTTGAATGATGGGTGTGTTGAATGAGATGGTCTTTCATTAAGTTAGAAACTTTTTTGGCTGCCCTTATATAACTTATCGCTGTTTTGATTGAAAAAATTGAAGGAATTCAACTTAGTAATATACGTAATTTTTTTATAGAGTGAAACATTGAAATTACCCGTATCGAAATATGAACCGCTACAATAGTTATTTTTGAATCCCCTGATTTATTTTTTTAAGTATTAAACTGCAAATAAATTTTACAATGTTTTGTATAGTAAAAGATATTTTTTCTAATATATGCTTTAAATTAACAGGTAACGTCGTAGATTCCTTTGCTGAAATTAACTTTTAGAATTATTTCAGAGCAGAACTTAATGTCCTTTAAATTTTTATATTTGAATAGTGCCATCGAAATAGCACAGTTGTGATATGAAATGCTATCAATAATCAAATGTAATATTTGTGAATACTAAACACAACTGTTCAGTAACTTTTATATATGTTACTTGCATAGATATGATCGTAAAATCTGAGCATAGGGACCTCTGGTACTAAATGACAATATTTTAAATGCAGAAATTGCAAAAACTTATTCTTTCATTGCAAATAACAGCATATTTTAATTTATCCATGATATTTTGCTATTAAACTCATGCCTCTTATCACTGGTTTATCAAATTACAGTTTTTTTAATGCTCTGGTAAAAGTCACATTTTAAAGTGGCAGTGCAATTATACATAAATATTACTAATGTGTTACACAATTATTATATGAGTTGAGAAATGAGCAATTGCTTTTTAAAACTTAAGTAACATTTTGTTACGTGATTTTGCTTTGAGAGTAGCTACCAGATCTCTTGAGTAAATCATTTCTCTTTTGCACTGAGTTTTCTGATACAGCCATGATATGGCCCTATATTTACCTACCTTGCTGTATCACCTTAGAGGTATTTTATAGTCACCATACTAATTATTGTCTGAGAAATCAATATTGAATTTTTCTGTGGCCTTCATTAGATTATTAGGGGAATAGCCAATTAATATATCCTGTTTTTCGAATCATATAAACAAAGCTTTGCTATAGAGTGATAGAATGTTCTGTTTAATAAACAATTGATCAATCATGATTTTTAATTCCTGCTGACAAGCTTTTTTTTTAAATGTTCAGACGTAGTAAATTTCCTGCCTGGTACATGAGTTAATAATATCGACCAAATTCATAACTGACTTGTTTCTAATTGAAAATGATTTTGCGTACTTTAACAGCACTGATAAAGTAGTATGAACAGAAACGTTACTTGTGCAGTGCAGTTAATAAATGATGCTTGTGTTGTTTTTATTTGTTTGATAACTATGTTTTTTTTTTTGTTTCTGTGAATAACACCATATGAGACCTGCAAAATGTACAACGTATTACATTAATTCACAAATTTTTATCACTAAAACAATTTCACTTATTATATAGAGCTGCACACTTTCCATTCTCTTGCATACCATAACTATTAAATATTAAGATTATGTATTACATTAGTTCCCAAATTTTTATCATTAACAAGAATTTTAATCATTATATAGAGCTACAGACTTTTAATTCTCTTGCATACCATGACTATTAAGATAATTAGTCAATGATTTGTAGTAATATTCACATTTTATTCATCAAAGAATGAAAACCACATTTAATGTTGTAAGTTGCTCAGTACTTTTACTTTTTTGACGTAAAGAGGAATGTGAATAGAATAATTTACTGGTCCCTTGCAATTCATAGGTGAGGAAATCATGCCTAGACACTGTAGTGTTGCTGGATGCCGGTCCAACTATGATGGAGAACAACATACCTCAACTTTTACTATTCCTAAACAAGAGCCCCAGCGCAGCGAATGGCATTGGAAAACTAATTAACTGAATTTTTTTTTCGACTTTATTGATGCAAATGTTTTACATGAAAAATATAAATACCTCCTCAAACAACTGCTTCCCACAGAGGTCTGACAGGAGCCTGCCAGTGTAATATGCCTTAGAGGTCTGAGAGGAAGGTGTGATCTCAGCAGAAAGGCGCAATACAAACATCCATGCCTTATCTGGGACTTCAATTCATGTTCCTTTGATCACAACACAATACAATTTGTTTGGCCTAGTTTTGAAGTTGAGAGCATGAATTATTTGATATTTTAACTACTCATATTTAATACTTTTTCAAATTGCTATAAATGTTTGGATGATCAGGTTAATTACTGAATGCTAGCATTTTTCATTTCATAAACTGAGTTCGAGCCCCGGGTAAGGCATGGATGTGCATGTTGTTTTTCTGCTGAGGTCCTGCCATCTGCTCAGACCTTCTACTATGGCATGTAAACTGACAGGCTCCTGTCAGACCAATGTGGCAAGCAGTTGCTTGAGGGGGTACTTTTTTATTTTTAAGGGGCAAACCAGATATTTGTCGTTGCCCACAAAAATTGTCGAGTCCATGTTTGATATTCTTTGCACAAACAATTCTCTTGGCAATCTTTTTTGTTTTTGAGCTAATAAGTTTTATACGTTGAAGGGAAAAGTAGTTTAGACATAAATATGCTATCAGCACTTGTTTGAACTACAAAATTTGTACTTGTATTCTTATTCATAATATATATATATTTCATATATCTAGGTAGAGTAACTATGTATCCATAGGAACAGGTTTTATCAGTCTTTAGAGTATATCATGTCGATCACAATTTTTGAAATTGAAAATGTCAATAAAAGGATGATTATTTATTATTTTATGTAGATCAGATAATGGATGTTACTATTAATGGCTTAGTCAGATTGAAATCCAATATGCAAAAGATATTGTTGATCCCAAAACCAGTTATTTTTCTTTCTAATTTAATGAATTTCTTCTAAATTTAAAACCCTTTAATTTTTGGTTATTCTATGGAAAAAAAAAAAAAATTTCATGTTGTTTTGATGTCCATGAAATAGCAGATAATGCCATTAAAGCTTAAATTCAAAAATAGTATGGAAACATTAAAATTTAATTAATCAGATATTAATTTATATTGCTGAATACTTGTAGTGAGAGTGGACTTTCAGTTTATAACCATTATCTAATGAAAAGTACAGTTTTATTTACAAAATCATTCTAAAGGTTTATAAAAAAATCTAATGCAACACAAAATACAAAAAAAAAAATACCCCCTCAAGCAGCTGCTTGCCACAAAGGTCTGACAGGAGCCTGTCAGTTTATATGCCATAGTAGAAGGTCTGAGAGGACGGCAGGACCTCGGCAGAAAAACGACACAAACAGCCATGCCTTACCCGGGGCTCGAACCCAGGTCCCTTAGATCAGTAGCCAAGTGCGCTAACCACTCGGCCATGTACTATGTATATATTAAAATACTATGTGTCTACCAGTTGTTTTTTATTAACCTCTGAATGGCACTTCCTTTCATACAATGGGCTAAATGGCCAGTTCCCAAGGGCTGATAGTTTAGGGGAGGCAGAACACTGGAGAGGTGGTAGCCTCCCATCAAGGCTATCCAGAGTGTTCTTTAACATACACAGGGTATGGGGCCCATGGCTTAATGTCTCATTCTACAGATGGTGTCTTTTCCAAACCCATCAGTGTCCCCTATTGACAGATAAGATCCCAGATGGGATTCAAACCTGGGAGCAGCAGATTATGAATCTGGCATTCTACCAACTGAGCCACTCCTGCTGCCACTGTGCCACCAAGAGTTTTACTGGATTTTCACACGACAATACAGCTCTATGAGGTTGAGAGTATTTATGGACTGTAATTTAACAGTATTATATATATATATGAATATATAATGCTTGCTTTATCTGGCTGTGATTGTTAGCTAGAGATTTTCGAAAAGAAATATATGTTGATATATATGAGCACATAATACATTTCCATAATTATAAAGAAGAAAAAAAATTGGTTGTGGATTCAATATTATCTGTTGCATATTGGTATCCAGTTCCCAGGTTTGAATTCCCTAGTCAAGTCACTCAAAAAAAAATTATATCATTTGGCAATTTTTGTACCTTGAACTTAATATGCCATTTACAATAATCTATTAATTTTGACTTTGCAAACAGCAATATTCTCTGTCTTAACATATTTATTACCTGAGCCTATGCAGTAAATAAATTATGCATGATTAACCATGATTAACTAATGTGTTCTCCCATTGTTATGCTTCAGGCTCATACATGTATTTGAAAGATGTAAAATTCGTATTCTCTTTAATTCATTTTCTCCTATTCACCTGAAAATACATAACCTTTAGAACCTTTAATATACCTTTTTAAAGAGTTATGAAAGCTGAATTTTACCAATATTCTGTGAAGGAAAAATGACACTAATTTTTATACCGTTTTAAACTGTTGTAACCAACAAGTTATTTTTTTTGGGTTCAACATTATCTCTTAGATATAGGTGTCCAATATGACTAGTCATCAGTTTGCAACACCCATTATTTGCTCTAAATAAAATAATCATCCTTTTACTGACATTCTGTTTGAAGAAATATTATCTATATTATATATTGTTTATTTCAGATGGTTCATGAGAATTAGGTTGTATTGATCATTTTCAATATTAAATGACTGATCAGTTAATAAAATTTTGTAACTTCATAAATATGACTTTAAAAATAATGTCAACCTAGTCAAGTGTTTGCTTTTGAGTTGCTTATGCTGTTTATTACTCTCAACCTCATAGAGCTGTATTGTCGTGTGAAAATCCAGTAAAACTCTTGGTGGCACAGTGGCAGGGGTGGCTCAGTTGGTAGAATGCCAGATACATAATCTGCTGCTCCCAGGTTTGAATCCCATCTGGGATCTTATCTGTCAATAGGGGACACTGATGGGTTTGGAAAAGACACCATCTGTAGAATGAGACATTAAGCCATGGGCCCCATACCCTGTGTATGTTAAAGAACACTCTGGATAGCCTTGATGGGAGGCTACCACCTCTCCAGTGTTCTGCCTCCCCTAAACTATCAGCCCTTGGGAACTGGCCATTTAGCCCATTGTATGAAAGGAAGTGCCATTCAGAGGTTAATAAAAAACAACTGGTAGACACATAGTATTTTAATATATACATAGTACATGGCCGAGTGGTTAGCGCACTTGGCTACTGATCTAAGGGACCTGGGTTCGAGCCCCGAGTAAGGCATGGCTGTTTGTGTCGTTTTTCTGCCGAGGTCCTGCCGTCCTCTCAGACCTTCTACTATAGAGAGGCATATAAACTGACAGGCTCCTGTCAGACCTTTGTGGCAAGCAGCTGCTTGAGGGGGTATTTTTTTTTGTATTTTGTGTTGCATTAGATTTTTTTATAAACCTTTAGAATGATTTTGTAAATAAAACTGTAATTTTCATTAGATAATGGTTATAAACTGAAAGTCCACTCTCACTACAAGTATTCAGCAATATAAATTAATATCTGATTAATTAAATTTTAATGTTTCCATACTATTTTTGAATTTAAGCTTTAATGGCATTATCTGCTATTTCATGGACATCAAAACAACATGAAAATATTTTTTTTTTTCATAAAATAACCAAAAATTAAAGGGTTTTAAATTTAGAAGAAATTCATTAAATTAGAAAGAAAAATAACTGGTTTTGGGATCAACAATATCTTTTGCATATTGGATTTCAATCTGACTAAGCCATTAATAGTAACATCCATTATCTGATCTACATAAAATAATAAATAATCATCCTTTTATTGACATTTTCAATTTCAAAAATTGTGATCGACATGATATACTCTAAAGACTGATAAAACCTGTTCCTATGGATACATAGTTACTCTACCTAGATATATGAAATATATATATATTATGAATAAGAATACAAGTACAAATTTTGCAGTTCAAACAAGTGCTGATAGCATATTTATGTCTAAACTACTTTTCCCTTCAACGTATAAAACTTATTAGCTCAAAAACAAAAAAGATTGCCAAGAGAATTGTTTGTGCAAAGAATATCAAACATGGACTCGACAATTTTTGTGGGCAACGACAAATATCTGGTTTGCCCCTTAAAAATAAAAAAGTACCCCCTCAAGCAACTGCTTGCCACATTGGTCTGACAGGAGCCTGTCAGTTTACATGCCATAGTAGAAGGTCTGAGCAGATGGCAGGACCTCAGCAGAAAAACAACATGCACATCCATGCCTTACCCGGGGCTCGAACCCAGTTTATGAAATGAAAAATGCTAGCATTCAGTAATTAACCTGATCATCCACACATGTATAGCAATTTGAAAAAGTATTAAATATGAGTAGTTAAAATATCAAATAATTCATGCTCTCAACTTCAAAACTAGGCGAAACAAATTGTATTGTGTTGTGATCAAAGGAACATGAATTGAAGTCCCAGGTAAGGCATGGATGTTTGTATTGCGCCTTTCTGCTGAGATCACACCTTCCTCTCAGACCTCTAAGGCATATTACACTGGCAGGCTCCTGTCAGACCTCTGTGGGAAGCAGTTGTTTGAGGAGGTATTTATATTTTTCATGTAAAACATTTGCATCAATAAAGTCGAAAAAAAAATTCAGTTAATTAGTTTTCCAATGCCATTCGCTGTGCTGGGGCTCTTGTTTAGGAATAGTAAAAGTTGAGGTATGTTGTTCTCCATCATAGTTGGACCGGCATCCAGCAACACTACAGTGTCTAGGCATGATTTCCTCACCTATGAATTGCAAGGGACCAGTAAATTATTCTATTCACATTCCTCTTTACGTCAAAAAAGTAAAAGTACTGAGCAACTTACAACATTAAATGTGGTTTTCATTCTTTGATAATAAAATGTGAATATTACTACAAATCATTGACTAATTATCTTAATAGTCATGGTATGCAAGAGAATTAAAAGTCTGTAGCTCTATATAATGATTAAAATTCTTGTTAATGATAAAAATTTGGGAACTAATGTAATACATAATCTTAATATTTAATAGTTATGGTATGCAAGAGAATGGAAAGTGTGCAGCTCTATATAATAAGTGAAATTGTTTTAGTGATAAAAATTTGTGAATTAATGTAATACGTTGTACATTTTGCAGGTATCATATGGTGTTATTCACAGAAACAAAAAAAAACATAGTTATCAAACAAATAAAAACAACACAAGCATCATTTATTAACTGCACTGCACAAGTAACGTTTCTGTTCATACTACTTTATCAGTGCTGTTAAAGTACGCAAAATCATTTTCAATTAGAAACAAGTCAGTTATGAATTTGGTCGATATTATTAACTCATGTACCAGGCAGGAAATTTACTAAGTCTGAACATTTAAAAAAAAAGCTTGTCAGCAGGAATTAAAAATCATGATTGATCAATTGTTTATTAAACAGAACATTCTATCACTCTATAGCAAAGCTTTGTTTATATGATTCGAAAAACAGGATATATTAATTGGCCACAGAAAAATTCAATATTGATTTCTCAGACAATAATTAGTATGGTGACTATAAAATACCTCTAAGGTGATACAGCAAGGTAGGTAAATATAGGGCCATATCATGGCTGTATCAGAAAACTCAGTGCAAAAGAGAAATGATTTACTCAAGAGATCTGGTAGCTACTCTCAAAGCAAAATCACGTAACAAAATGTTACTTAAGTTTTAAAAAGCAATTGCTCATTTCTCAACTCATATAATAATTGTGTAACACATTAGTAATATTTATGTATAATTGCACTGCCACTTTAAAATGTGACTTTTACCAGAGCATTAAAAAAACTGTAATTTGATAAACCAGTGATAAGAGGCATGAGTTTAATAGCAAAATATCATGGATAAATTAAAATATGCTGTTATTTGCAATGAAAGAATAAGTTTTTGCAATTTCTGCATTTAAAATATTGTCATTTAGTACCAGAGGTCCCTATGCTCAGATTTTACGATCATATCTATGCAAGTAACATATATAAAAGTTACTGAACAGTTGTGTTTAGTATTCACAAATATTACATTTGATTATTGATAGCATTTCATATCACAACTGTGCTATTTCGATGGCACTATTCAAATATAAAAATTTAAAGGACATTAAGTTCTGCTCTGAAATAATTCTAAAAGTTAATTTCAGCAAAGGAATCTACGACGTTACCTGTTAATTTAAAGCATATATTAGAAAAAATAGCTTTTACTATACAAAACATTGTAAAATTTATTTGCAGTTTAATACTTAAAAAAATAAATCAGGGGATTCAAAAATAACTATTGTAGCGGTTCATATTTCGATACGGGTAATTTCAATTTTTCACTCTATAAAAAAATTACGTATATTACTAAGTTGAATTCCTTCAATTTTTTCAATCAAAACAGCGATAAGTTATATAGGGGCAGCCAAAAAAGTTTCTAACTTAATGAAAGACCATCTCATTCAACACACCATCATTCAACACGTTGAAACTAGGCCTGAGAGAGCAATGCACTCAAAACACTTTTCAAGCACTAAATAATTACTTTTATTAAACCACTAACTACAGGAAATATTTCATGCTACAAATAATAATAATAAGGAGAAATGCTTACCTCTTTGGGGTAATCCAAATGTAGTTTGAAGACAAAAACTATTGCAGTCCCATTTCCACAATGAACGAAGCAAGCGACTGTATCATGCACCTCGGACTAAGTTGATCACGTGATATTCCAGTGTCATGGCCTGTCTTTCGCGTGGACCTCGCCTCGAAATATTCTCACGATTCCAACCCATTGGCAACTAATTCTGAAATATTAATTGGTAAATTCGTTAAGTCAAATTGGTGGCAACGTTAAGGGCACCCCCTCTACGACCTATTGCACAAACCCATGAAGGGTGACCTCAACTATGATGCAATCATCTTGTCCAGGCCTGTTTACCTCTTTTCACAAAGTACTGCAGTGCAGCTCACTCTTTTTTTTTTAAAAAAAAACTCATCTCACGCGCGGGTGTGATTCCGCTCTCTCTCACCAGCGATTTAACCCACTACGCCATAGGTCGTAGAATGTTATTATGTTTAAATGTGGATGAATTTGGTATAAACGATCATTATAAATTTCGCATCTCTTTATTCCTTATTAAATTACGTATTATATATTTATTTCTTGTTAATTAGGAATATTGTGAAAAAATTTTTTTTTATTTGTTGTAAATCACATTTAACTTCAAAATAAATTAAAAATGAATTTTTTATTCCTTGGAATTCACATTTAACCTAGGAAATTTTCATTGAAATTTTATTTCTTGTTATTCACATTTACCATAGGAATATATTATTTTTATTCCTTATAAATCGCATTTAAAAATTTATAACTTCTTCGCATTTTCTCATCCTTTATTGAAGTACGTATCAAAACGTTTTAAAACATCACATAGGGAACTACAGTTCTGTCCGGTTAATAATTTATTCCTGGAAAAAATATTTTTATTCCCTGTTTTTTGTAGCAGCTTTTCGCGTTCTCAGCCTTCAAAACATCGCAAAATATTTTGTAACATCGTATAGGGAATTAGAGTTCTGTCTCGGTTAATATTTTATTCCTAGCAATTTAACTTACGAATGATTATTTTTATTCCTCGCAAATCATAATAAAAATAAATTTTTAACCTCTTCGCATATTCTCATCCTTTATTCAAAGACATCGCAAAACGTTTTGAAACATCACATAGGGAACTATATTTCTGGCTCGGTTTTTTCGTGGAAAATTAAGAATAAATTATTTCTTGTAAATCACTTTTAGAAATACATTTATAACCTCTGCGCATCTCTATCTCACCCTCTCCTGTGGACCACGTTTCATTGATAGACGTCACAAAAGCAGAAATGCTTTGAAACGTTATTTTTTCCCAATTTACACTCCTAGCTCTGAGACATAAATTTTAAATCCTTGTAAATCGCACAATTTATTCTTCTACTGCAACAAAATATATCTCACTCTTCTTTCATGTATCGCAAAGAACCACGATGGACGGGGGAAAAGTTTTTTTTTAATCTGAAAACTACGCTCTGAATAATATTTATAGGTGCAATTTTGAAATATTTTATAACAGCCTTGCTCTGAATAATTCGAGAAATATTTTAGGAATAAACTTTTCCATTATGCCATGGAAGAATTCGATTTCAGAAACCTGACCATGAGCCATTCGTCGCCTTCAGGAATACATTTAAGACAAGCTAATAATACCAGATAGCTAATAATACAGATTCTTAAACCTCATTGGTCAATGAGTCCACTATGCATGGGAGGGGACCCTTCCCCCTGTTACTGTTGACTGTAATGGACTCACCCGATAAGGGAGTATAAAAGGTCATGCAGACGGGGTAGGAACTCATAAAATCCGACTTCCTTGAATTTCAGCATTTTCTTTCTGAATATCTTATCGACATTGCTCTCATTCAAGAATCGCACCTCAAACCAGGGGAAACCTCTAAGGTACCTAACTACAGCTGCTATAGATCCGATCGTCTCCACAATAAAGGTGGGGGTACTGCCATTTTCGTCAAAAACTCAATTCCACATGCACATTTATCCTTCTCTGGTCTCTCCTACCTTGAGGCTACGGGGATTATTCTCACGAAAACTCCCATAGGCCACGTGCAGCTTGCGAGTGTCTACAAACCACCACAAGCAACTATCTGAGATTCCGATTTCAACATCATCTTCAACTCTCTCCCCTGTATTGCAGCTGGAGATCTCAACTCCAAACATCCCATTTGGAGAAGCCGTACATCCAATGTCTCAGGCAGACGCCTCCTTAAATACACTTCCACTAAAGGAATTGCCATTGATACTCCTCCCACCCCCACATACTACTCTTTCAACACCAACGTTAAACCCGACTTCCTTGATTTGGCCCTTTTCCATAACATTTTTGTTTCTTATGACCTTAAAGCCATTAATTCACTCTCTTCCGAACACTGCCCCGTCATCCTTTCAGTAAATTTGGCTATCCCGCAATCTCCCTCCTCTCGCATACACACCCATTGGAATAAATTTAGAATCTCTCTCCTTCAAAATTTGAACTGTCACATGTCCCCTTCCTCCACCTCCGATATTGATGACCTCATACAAGACTTCCAAATTAATATCCACACATCATTACAATCTGCTTCTAAAATTGTACCCATTTCTTCCAATTATAATAAGCTTCCTAATTACCTTATTGATGAGATTCGAATTAAAAATCAGGCACGCAAAAAATGGCAACACACACGTAATAAACATGACAAAACACTTTACAACACACTACTCACTCGACTCAGAGCTCACTTAAACGACTTCCGTTACGAGCAATGGCGAGACAAAGTTTCCTCCTTTAACCCCCAGGATAATTCTATTTGGCACATGGTTCGTGCCCTTAAAGGCTCCGCCAAAAGACCTGGCGCACTTCACGGACTGACTGGCTTGGTGTACTCAGATTCGGACAAGGCTGATGCTTTTGCTGATTCCCTAGAATCTCAATTCTCTCCGAATGATGAGCACACCAACGAGGACTTCATCCGGGAGGTGGGCCACTCTCTTTCTAAATTCTTTAGTGAATCTCATCATGACACCCTCCCATTTATCTCCTTCCCTGAACTCACTCAATACATAAAAACACTTAAACCCAACAAAGCCCCTGGATACGATAATATTGGCAACAAAATCCTCAAACAACTACCCAATAAAGCCATTGTTTTCCTTCTTAACATTTACAATCACTGCCTGAGACTTCACTACTTCCCCACAATCTGGAAAAATGCATTGGTCACAATGCTTCCCAAGCCAGGTAAAGACCCACTATTTCCTGATAATTACAGACCTATTAGTCTCTTACCTTGCATGGGAAAGCTATTGGAACGAATCATTTTACACAGATTAAACAATTCCCTTTCTACCCTTAACATTCTCCCGCCTCAACAATTTGGTTTCAGAAAGCAACACTCCACGGTTCACCAAATCCTTCGGGTGGTTGAAATCCTTGCTGCGGCCGGCAATAGAAGAGAACACTCAATCTCAATCTTTATTGACGTTGCCAAAGCCTTTGATAAGGTATGGATTAATGGACTCCTTTTTAAACTGGTTCAGTTTCATTTTCCCCCTGCTCTAGTGCGTATTCTGCGGAGCTATCTAACGGGCAGAACCTTCCAAGTCAAATTGGGCTCAGATGTCTCCAGCAGAAGGCTTATCCAGGCCGGGGTCCCTCAGGGGTCCCTTATTGCTCCTACTTTATTCAATATTTTTGTATCAGACACTCCAAGTGTGGATAGAGTCCATACAGCCATGTATGCGGACGATACTGCATTTATCTCATCATCCCCCAATCTCAAACACGCTTGCACTAAGATGCAAAGAATTTTGGACGCCTATGAAGCATGGTGCACTTCTTGGCGAATCCAAATCAACACAGATAAATGCATGGCAGTACTCATTACTCGTAAACGTAACCCTCACCTTACCAATTTTCTGTTGTTTGACAAACAAATTGTGTGGAAAGACTCTGCTAAATATTTAGGCGTCACAATTAGCAGAAACCTTCTCTGGAACTCACATATAGACTCTGTCCTTCATAAGGCCAGAGCTCTCAAAATTCAACTTTTTTCCCTTATAAACAAAAATTCTATTTTGGCACCGAAACTCAAAATTCTCCTTTACACTCAAATCCTCCGCCCAATCCTCCTCTACGCAGCCCCTGTATGGGCGACCTGCTCCCCCACCTATATTAAAAAACTTCAATCTTTTCAAAATTCTATACTCCGATCTGCTATAGCAGCTCCCTGGTTTGTTCGCAACTCCATCATTGCCCGTGACCTCAATGTCCCATCCATCACCACCGTTATTAACAGCATGGCCACAAAATTTTTTCATGACGCCTCGTTACACCCCAATGAATTAATCAGATACTCGGTTGATTATGAAGTTATTCATAATCAACGATTTAAACGTTGTAGGTCTGTCCTTTGTCCCTAACAGCCTACCTCTTTCCCCCCCCCCCCCTCTTCTTTATTCCTCTCTCTCAACTCATTCAGTTAAATCTACTTGTGCGCGCGAAACCTTTCGCGACGGTCCTCTGCGACCACAGTAGTCTTTAATGTGGCTTGTCACCCCTCCCCCCTGATTTACACGATAAGGCAGATATGGGTATCTTACCCGGCGCTGCAAATGTCATCTGAAGTCCTGAGTCCTGAGTCCTGAGTAGGAACTCATTAGTTCTGATCATCTACTAGCTTTTGCGTCTCGACTTTCAGAGTTTTATCATGTCCAGTTTTATCGTACCTGTAGTGGCTAATTTTTTCATCGCCTATGGAGGAGGAGAGGAAGCAGACAACCTCTGATGTATTAATGGATCAAAATTTAAAATTTTTTTATTTTAATTTTTAATTTTTTTTTTTTTTCATCCAGGAAAAGCGTCCTGCTGATTCAGCTAACGTTTCGTGCAAGCGGCCCAAGACTGGGGAGAGACCTTCCTTCCCCGGTTCTGGGCTTCCGGTCCCCCAGCTCGTGCTTTACATGAAGCAAGGGTTGTAAGAACAAAGGGTGGCCCTTTACAGCTAGGTGGATCACCCTATGTGTCTGTTACAGTTAATGATGGTGCTGTTCCCGGAACTTCCCGTGCCACTGATGGACCTTCCTATACCATAAAAAATGTGAGAAACTTTATCTCACAAAAGTTTAAAACAACGTTTGTGTCCACAACCTTTCAGCTTAAAGGAATGGAGGATGTACAGTCGCTCAAAAAAGTATCCGAACACTATTTGTTGATTACAGAATTCAGAAAAAAATATCTGGCAACGATTTTTTACAGAAATTAGAGATCTTCGTGTCATGGTACACGAAAGTTGCCAGATCCCTAATTTCTAAAAAAAAAAATCGTTGTCAGATATTTTTTCTGTATTCTGCAATCAACCGTAGTGTTCGGATACTTTTTTGAGCGACTGTACAAGCGCATAATTTCATTCCGGCTCTGCGTGGCATTCATAGCGAAATGCTGTCAGACCTTGTGCCTCGAGGGGATTATTCTCACGTGTGCTTGTGCTTTAGGAGCCCTGACATCAAAAATCCTGTGAACCTTCCTCTTATACTGCGAAACGATCTCACTGCTGAGCGGTTCATGACTGCAATAGAGCGAGTCATCCAGTCAAACGAGGGGCTAGGAGGACACAGTGAAATAGAATTTGATTTTGTATGTGCGGATCTGAGGAAGGAAGGCACTGGTGGATATGGCCATTTTAACTCTCCTGGAAGAAGATCACTCGTCAATATTGACTCTTTCCTAACAAACAAAAAATTTGTATTGAAAATCAACAATACTGATGAAATGTGTCTAGCTCGTGCCCTCATAGTGGCCAAAGCACTAAACATGAAAAAAAGAGGATTGCCAAACAACCCTGAAGGTGTAAGACGTAGTGATTCCATGTTACAGCGACTAGAAGCAGAAAAACTACACGCAGATGCTGGCATTCCTATTGGACTATGCGGCCTCCCAGAAATCAAAATGTTTCAACAACAACTGGCTCCAGAGTTTCGTATTGTTGTGTACTCGGCTGACGACGGATTTGTCCCCATATTCGTAGGTGGAGATGCACCCCAGACCCTCTTTCTGCTATTTAGAAATTGCCATTTTGATGCGATTACCTCACCATCAGGATTATTTGGAGCAAGAAATTTCTGCCCTCAGTGTCTGAAAGTATCAAATCATCCTGGGCATGTCTGCAAAGGTACGTGTATCATGTGCCTTTCCATTGCTTGAATTTGCGAAGAGTTATACACGATCGACTTTGAAGCTGTAAGTAAATAGTGTTTTATTTCTTCTGGTGGCGAAAAACCGAATGGATCAAAGTACTCGACGTAAGTTAACTTCGTATTGCTGAAATAAGCTACCCAATCAGTTCCTGAACCACAGGAAACGTTAAACTTCACTATACCATTTTCGTTCATGAATATTTTTGTTGGCAAAGAATCGATAGAGTATACACCACGGAATCCTTTTTCGTTTTTCATTATTTTTTCGATATCTAAGCTCTTTTTTTTTAAATCCCTGAATTATTTGTTTTCCTGGAATGTACAAACCTTTTCCCTTTCTTTTATTTTTAGATAAGCCAGCTGTTCCTTGCTTTCCAGGAACGTATAACCCCTTTCCTAAAACTTTTTGTGCAAGCTTAGTACCAGCATATCCTGCAGTTCCAACTGCAGCTGCTTTTCCCAATGCTACGAGTGCAGGTATTAAGAACGGCAGAAATCCACCTAGCTGTGTTTTACAGAAACGAAGTCGAACTGGCGTTGTAGATTTTTTCAGTTTAACGATTTGTCTCTTTGTCAGTTTCAAAGTATCGTTACCTTTCTTCTATGGATCATTACTTAAAGTTATAGGATTCTTATTTACAAATGTACTCCTCAAGTTTTGCTTTTGTCCAGACGTTAAACTAATTAGATAACTGTGATACATTATATTTTATTTTATAAGTATCATGTACTTATATTTTATATTTAGAAATTAAGCATGTATTGTGTAAAGTGTAAAACGAAAACTTTAACGTATAACTTTGAATATGTCACATCAAAGAATAAAAGAGTGATGATGAGAAGTAGATGCCGAACATGTGGAAAAATGAAATATAAATTTGTGAAACAGAAAGGAAAATTTGTAAAAGGTGGTGATATAGTAAGCTGGATTCAAGAAAAGTTTAATCCACCTGAAATGCACATTCCAGGTTACCAGTATTGTGAACCCTTTACGAAACTGGAGAAAAGTTTAATGCGAGGAGATCCTGGTATTAACCGTGTGGACAAAGCCTGCAAAAAGCACGACATTTCTTACAGCAAATCTATAGAAACTAAAGAGACACGAAGCCGACCAAGATTTATTAAATGATTTGGATGAAATTCAGAATCTAACTTTAGGAGAAAGAATTTCAAGAACGATAATCAAACCAATCATTAAAACAAAGAAACGGTTCGGTTTAGGACACAAGAAATAAGATGCTTTTTTCCGTTTACTATGAAAAGATCTAATGCGCAAAACTGGATTAAAGGGAAAAGAAGTAAAAATATTTCTCCAACAAGATGTGTACACGTTACACAAACCCATTTATAAAAAATTCCAAACCAGACGGGTTTATGTCTCGAATGTAAACGACCAGTGGCAGAGTAATTTAATCGATATGCAAAAATTTAAACTTCACAATAACCACACGAATTACATTTTAACCGTGATTGACATTTTCAGCAAATTCGCCTGGGCAATATCTATTAAGAAGAAACGGGTAATGAGATTACCAAAGCATTTGTTGAAATTTTTAAACAACGTAAACCATCCAAGTTACAAATGGATAAGGGAACTGAGTTTATCAATAAAGAAACTGAAGCATTATTTAATCAACGAGGTGTCCATTGGTTTGCCACAGAAAATGAGACTAAAACTCAAATTGTGGAACGATTTAATAGGACTCTAAAGGCAAAAATGTGGAAATATTTCACTGCCAATAACACTAGAAAATGGATCGATGTCTTACCAAAAGTCGTTAAGAACTGCAATACTTCCTATCACAGATCAATAAGAATAACCCCAAAAGAGGCAAGCTTGCAGAAAAACGGAGATACTGTGTATTTTAATCTGTTTGATAAAAGATTTAAATCTATTACAGCACCAAAATTTAAAATTGGCGACAGACAGAATCGCCAAGTACATTTAGAAAAACGTTTAGAAAAAGGTTATCTGCCGGATTTAAAAAAGAGATTTTTGAAATTGCTCAAATTCTGAATACAGATCCCATAACCTATAAGATCAAGGATCTGAAAGGAGAACCAATCATTGGTAGTTTTTACACCCAAGAAATGGTGAAATACGAAAAGTAGGATGACATTTATAAAGTTATAACCATTCTGAAAACTAGAGTGAAGAATAATAAAAAAGAGTATTATGTTAAATGGTTTGGTTATGGTAATACATTTAATTCATGGGTCAAAGAGGATGATTTTTTTTAAATAAAGCAAATGGAGATTCAAAATTTTGACTTTGAAGAAGATGAGAAATTCTTGAATAGAAACGTATTAGCACCTCTCTGGCCTTTTAGACTTTTAATCTGTGGTCCATCGAGTTCAGGGAAGACGAACCTTTTGTTGAACTTAAAATTTAAACATCTCTACTGTAATAAAATCTTTTTATATGCCAAAGATTTAACCGAGCCGAAATATCAGTTTATGTAAGAAATTTTCGACGATTTTCACGAAATTTTGGAGAAACATTTGGCGAAAAATTCTCAATTGCAACTTTCTCTTCCAGTAAAGAAGATATCGTGAAGGTCAACGAACTGGATCCCGACATGCAAAATTTAATGTTTTCGACGATTTCGTAACCGAAAGAGATCAAAAACTCATCGAAGAATTATTCGTCAGAGGAAGGGAAAAGAACATATCATTGATTTACCTGACACAGAGTTATTTTTCGACTCCAAAAGACATTCGACTACAGTGTAATTATTTTATATTCTTTAATATGCAGAACAAGAGAGAAACGTTGCAGATACAAATGGATCATGCAACAAAAATCAGGAAAGATATTTTTATGCAGTTTTATGCATATGTAGTTTCAAAACCACACGATTTCTTATTAATCAATAAAAAAACCAAGCACATGACTCTCAAGTACAGAAAAAATTTTGATAAATAAAGATGAATTATTTGACGGGTTTGGCGTCATCAGCTCTGAGACCGGTTCCGAAAGAGGACCAGTGGGAATTCCAGGTGTCGGTTTTAAATTGACACACGATGGGTACTACGGCATGAGTAATAAAAAATTGAAAAATGTAGCCAATCGCGAAGAGGGTTCGGACTCTGTGACAAAACAATATCTGCAACAAGAGTCAATAACACTGAATCACACGGGAAATTCTGACGCAAATACTAAAAGAATATCGAATGTAGGCAGACCTGTAGAAAATGGAGAATGTCACTACCATTCACTACGTTAATAATACTTCTTTAATTTTTCGAAACAATCGCTACGGTGCACGAAACAAATAAATAATCAATGTTACTGAACCGGATGCAGATTCTGGAGTAGTTACAAAAAGATATTTGGAAAAAAAGAGCACTTTGCAATGACGATGACAATTACGATGCAAGCAATAAACGCATTAAAAACCTTGCAGAACCGATCGATTCATCCAATGCCACTACGAAACACTACGTCGACAACTTGACCACTGTTCAAAATACTCCAATGAATACATTGGTGAGAAATAAAGATGGGTTTTACGTTCCACTAAGCATTGCATTCGACGGCTTAGTTTCAATGCAGAAAGAAAACAAATCCTTGATATTGCCAATCCCGAGTCTGATTCTGCTGCTGCAATTAAGAGATATTTGGAAAAAGTCGCATTAACTGGCGAGGATATCTTTAATGCCAACAATAGGAGAATAGGAAATCTCGGGGAACCGAGGCACAACTGAAATGCGACAACAAAAAGTTAGGTTGATGGCTTGACAAAGTTAGATCCTAACCCATCCAATGCTCTATTAGGAATGAAATGGACTTTTTGCATCAAGTGGGAACAGTTTCAATGGCGATGTAAGTGGAAGACGAATTACGAATGTTGACACTCTAATTCTAAACAATGATGCTGCTACAAAACTATACGTTAATAAAAAAAATACTGCAATTTGCCTTACCTATGGTGATAAAGAAGTGAAAGAAGACATGTTGCAGTCTCATCCAATTATACAGATAAACACAAAATTCGACCTACTAACGCCACCTATTTTCAAAGATAATTACCATCTATGCATTTGTAATGGAAATTATAAGCAAGGTAATCTGCTGCACAACAAATCCCTCTTTTAGTATAAATTATAGTATCAACTTGGACGATCAAAAATTCATTGAAGTAGTAAGACCACAACATCAGCAGGTTTTTTTTTCTGTTATTCCAGCAAACAAGAAATTTGACAGGGGGAGCACGATTAGCGTTTCACTTGCTAGACACTATCCAGATCCAAAAGAAAGAAGAAAAGTGCTTGGAGGTCTTGTTTACAGACTTTCATCACTGGGTATATGTCTTTATTGTATATGAATAAAGATGAAGGATCTTAAGCAATTACACAGTATTATAGATGAAATCTTGAAATCGCGAGCTACTACAAAATCGAAAATTGAAGACACTATTTTGGGAGAGGAACGAGTTAAGGATACGCTCGAAGAGTTTAACAAACCAGTGGTGGAACGGTTAAAAGGTCTGGAAACTGTGAGTGAAGAAACCATGAAAAACATACAAGATGTAGTGAAAACTTTAGAGCCAGAAGAGCCCACTGAGATGCCAGAAAAAAACGTTCTTCTATATAAACCAGATTCCAACTTGCAAGATGAAATATTAAACCAACATAAACTAAAACTTCCGAATGAAATGTTATAGGCGATAAACCCCATTCTTGAGCTGAAAGAAATTATTTACCAAACAATCGGGCATCTTCAGAAACTGGGGGGCAATAAGGCTACAGAAACCAAACGCTCTGGTAGAACTACTGAGAAATATCGGATTATCGATAATCACATTGAGGCACTTAGAAAATATTTAAAGGCGATTAAAATGATGCTCACAGTAATAGAAAGTCAACAGTTTGGTTCTGACCTATAAAAGAGTTTCGACGACATATGCGAAAAATTATCGATATTGGTTGCCAGTAAACGAGCTGGAAACACCAGTACAGAAGTAGTAAATGAATTTGTTAAAATTTGGGACATTTTGCTAAAAAACGATATTATTGACAAAAAGGAACATAAGATTATGTTGAATAACATCGGTATTGTTTAGAAATTTACTCTTGGACACACACTACAGTCATGTCTATTTCAACTTCCGATTATGCAAAAAATTCCGATTTTTTGCATAATCGAACCATGATTTTTAGCTCCTATATATAATAAAGAGGGTATAACTGCTAACTCAACGATGAACGCAACTATTCAATGTACCAACTGTGGGATATCTATTCGCAAGTCCAATATGAACCATCATATGAAAACTGCATGAACTTCTCACATATTTGAAAAATGCGAATTTTGCAATTCCAGCTTTAACAGAAAAGACAATTACAATCATCATCTGAATCAATATCATATAGATAAAAGCAGTGCTTTTCGGAAAACATTTTTCACATATAAAATTGATAACATAAATGTCAGAGAAGACATAAAAAGTTTCCTGGAGAAAAATAACAATAAATGGAAACAAATAATTCGCAAGAAACTCAGTCAGCCTCTAAAAGTTAGATTCATATTAGAAATAAAATTTAAAAAGCAAACGGATTCTAAAGGAGAGAAAGAAATATGTGCACATTTTTCGACATGTAATGAAATAATCAGTTTGCCTACCTATCTCAATGAATTACCAAAAAATGCTTATGAGAAAATTGATAACGACTTTGAAAATTTTATACAAAAGGGAAGTGGATGGGTGTTTGACAAAATGCTTTCTATGGAAATTCAAATGTTTCAGTATAATGCAGTTGGAGCATCTGCTTTCGTTAATTTACCAGAACATTTGAAATCTACAAAAGGAATAGTGAATGTTAAAAACTACTACAACAAATGTTTCTTGTGATTAATATTATCAGCTCTACATCCTGCTAAAGACCATCTACAACGTGTGGAAAAATATAAAATATTTGAAAACGTCTTAGACACATCTTCATTGACTTATCCAGTTACCCACGATCAAATCCCGAAGTTTGAGGTTTTAAATAATCTTTTTATAAATGATTTTAATTCTAAGAAAGGGGGTTTGCATACGTTATATATTTCACAGAATTCTGTTAAAGAACCCATACAACTTTTACTTTAAAAAGACTGCAGTAATTCTCACTATTGTTGGATTAAAAATATTAGTAATATAGAAGCATACATTTCAAGACATAATGGTAAATCCTATCCCTGCCCATACTTGTCTTCGTAATTTCACTCGCGACGATTTATTAAAGAATCCGTAGATGATTGCAAATCAAACACTTTACAAACTATCAAGTATCCCGAAGCAAATAGTACGAAATTCCATACGATTATAAACGGTTTGAAACACCCATATGTGATTTATGTAGACTTCGGATGTTTTTCGAAATGTAGAAGAATTGAGATTAATCCATGTAGGATGCGAACTAAGTATTTAGTACCGTCAGGATTTGCATATATTATAGTTGGATAGGGAGGTAAACTGACAGAAATCAGAATGTACAGAGGGAAAAATGTAAAAGAATTTTTGAATGAAATGATCGAAGCCGAAATTTTGATCAATGATTTTAAGAAAAAAAATATTAAGGTGACCGATTTTGATTGTCAAAATTTTACTGGAGCAAAATATTGTAATATTTGTGGGAAAATTCTTGGAACTGATAGAGTAAGGGGCCAAGACCACTTAACTGGAAAATACACAGGTGCTGTTCACAACAAATGTAATGTTCAAAACAAATTCTCACTTGAAATACCAGTGTCGTTTCATAATCTCAAAGGATTTGATGGTCACTTTATAGTAAAAGATTTGTGGAAATTTAAAGATAAAAAAATTTCTAATAATATTTAAAGAAAAAAAAAAAAACTATTACTCAAACTACAGAAAAATATATATGCATTAAATGCGGTCAAATTAAATTTATTGATTCATTCATGTTCCTCAGTTCTTCACTGGATTCACTGTCGAAAAATGTGGAAATTCTGCATCCTAAGTCAATACTGCAGGCAACATAATCTGAATGCTCACAGAAAGAACTTTTGAAAAGCAAAGGATGTTTTACGTATGAATACTTGCAACATAGTGGTCAGTTTTTGCAAACGTCACTTCCACCCAAAGAGAATTTTCAAAACCATGAAAAATACGAAAGAGCTGAAATTTTGTGGAAAGCCTTTTCTATTGCTACCTTCAGGGGATATCACGATCTGTACATGATCACTGATGTATTACTGCTAGGAGATATATTTGAAAATTACAGAAATTCGTGTGTGAATAACTACCAACTCGATCCTTGTCATTATTTTAGCTCTCCTGACTTATTCTATGCTGCCTGTTTAAAAATGACAGAAATTGAGCTGGAACTTATAAAAGGTGTAATGTATTTTTTCATAGAAAGAGCTCTACGAGGAGGAATATCTTTAGTGTCTAAGAGATTTGCACAGGTCAACAATCCTTTAGTAGGTCTAGATGAGAGAAGTAAACCACACAACTATATCATGTACTTTGATGCAAACAATTTATATGGCTGGGCAATGTCTCAACCTCTTCCAAATAGGTAAATGATATTAACTTGTTTAATATTTCAGATGACAGCAAAAAGGGTTATTTCTTCGAAGTTGATCTAGAATATCCGGCACATCTGCACGATTTATCCAATGATTTCCCCTTGGCTCCTGAAAAATTGAAACTCTCTGATAGTAATGTGCCATTCTTGATTCCAAATCTGTTCGACAAGCAAAATTATGTCGTTCACTATAGGTTACTTAAATTCTATGTGGAACTGGGGCTGAGGGTGAAACAGGTGTATATATCTTGGAATTTGATCGAAAACCATGCCTAAAACCTTACATAGATTTTAATGCAGCTAAAAGAATTAATGCCATAAATAATCTTGTAAAAGACTTTTTCAAACTGATGAACAATGCTATATATGGCAAATATTTAGAAAATAAGAGAAAGATAATAAAGTGTCACATTGTAAACATTGAAGAAAAGCTTAAAAAATTAATTGCAAATCCTAGGTACGTTCCTTGTGTTGAACTTGCAGAAAATTTCGTAATTTTCCATATGAAAATGAAAAATATTAGTTTAGATAAACCATTTTACGTTGGTGTAACGATTTTGGAGTTGAGTAAATTACACATGAATAATTACTTCTACAATTTTCTGAAACGAAAATTCAATGCAGAATTGTTGTTTACCCAATACCAATTCCTTCTGCGTCGACATCCAGACAGATGACATATATCAGAAATTTAATTCAGACTACTTTGATTTCTCAAATTACCCTACAAACCATGCATTATACAGTGAATCAAATAAAATAGTTTCAGGAAAATTTAAAGACGAATTAAAAGGTCTTCCAATCAAATAAGGTTGCTGCTTTACGTCCAAAATTATATTCTATAGATGCTCCAATTCCCAAAAAATCAGCTAATGCAGTAAAAAATGAATTTAATCACGTAGATTATCGGCAATGTCTATTTGATAAAAAAATTCTATATACACAACAAACAGAATTTCGATCGGAGCAACATGATATAACTTCTTAACTAACTTCTCTGGTATACCATATGATCTCACAATCAACCACAAATTATGACGATCAACAGAGTCGAAAGCCTTTTTGAAATCAACAAAGCTAGCAACCAAAGGTTTCTGAAACTCTAAACATTTCTCAAGAATCTGCCTAAGTGAAAATATCTGATCCACACATCCCCTAGCACTTCTGAATCCACATTGCTCATCACGCAATTGCCTGTCAACCAGATTCTTAATTCTATTAAGCACAATCATGGAAAGAACTTTACCTGGAACGGAGAGTAGGCTGATACCCCTATAGTTATCACAAGAACTGCGATCACCTTTTTTGAAAATAGGGATAATAATAGCTCTGGTAAAATCTTTAGGAACCATGCCTTTATCATAAAAGTTATTCAAAATTTCAGTCATCCAAATGGTAACTGAAACATTCCCAGCTCTAAGCATTTCCGTAGTAATTTCATCCACCCCTGGGGATTTATGAAGTTTAAGTTTAGAAATAGCCAAACTAACTTCAGATTGTGTTATAGGGCCAACATTAAAGCCAACAATGCATCTATCATCATTGCAAACAATGGGAGTAGAACTAACCACATTGTTTAGAACATCACTGAAATGCTCAGCCCACCTAGCCATGACAGAATCCTCACCTTCTATAACCTTGCCTTGTTTATCCTTCAATCCCTGTATACCTGTTCGTTTTCTACCACACAAAACATTAACTATCTGGTACAGCTCTCTGCTGTTGTGCTGTCTAACTGCTTCCTCAGCTTTGTCAGCAAGGCCATCAAGCCAAAGATTCTTATCAGTAGCTAACTGACCCTTCACACGTTTATTAAGTTCTTTGTAATGCTTTCTATTAGGACTAGTAGGGTACTGATTAAGGACATTCCTGCAGTTCCTTCTTTCTGAAATAAGCTCAAGTGCCTTATCACTTAAATAATTCTGCCTCCTCTGCTCCTTTTTCCCTAAAAGAGTACTGTTAGTTTCCAAAAAAGCCTGTTTAAAATGGCCCCATTCTTCCTCAACTTCAAAGCAAACCATGACTGTCATAATGACTAAGTAACCTATCATGGTAAGCTTTAGCTATAACTGGGTCTTTCAGAGCTTCAGTATTAAAGGTAAATTTTTTAACCCTAGCACAACACTTTTTAAGTTTAAGTTGCAAGACACTTTTAACAAGGTAATGGTCAGATCCAATTTCAGCTCCCCTATATGCCCTGGTATTTCTAACAGAACTAGCCCATTTGCTGTTAATTAATATATAATCAATCATATTCTTATGCAGCCCATCAGGTGAAACCCATGTGTGTTTATGTATGTCGCGGTGTTTGTAATATGTGTTAGTTATTCTGAAACCATTTAGTTTACTTACCTGTAAGAGACGTTGCCCATTGCCATTGCAGCTACCAATACCAAAAGGGCCTATTACTCCTCCCCAAAGGTCAGAGTCGGTACCAACTTTGGCATTGAAGTCACCAAGAACAAGGGTAATATCCCCTTTCTTGACAGAATTCAAAATATCCTGAAGTTGTCTGTAAAACATATCCTTCTCATCCTCATCAGAATCCTCAGTGGGGGCATAACAGCAGATAACATTCACGTCTTTAATGCTTGTCTGAAATTTTGCTGTAAGAAAACTTTCATTAATGCACTCATATCCTAGAAGAGCATCACTAGCATGTCTGCTGAGCAGCAGACCCACGCCTTGGTGATGCTTTCCATCCTCCCTCCCTGTAAAGAGAAATTTAAAGTTATTTTTAAGTATCTCACCTTTACCTGTCCATCTGGTCTCTTGGAAGCCTAGAATATCTAGGTTATAGCGCTGGAATTCCTGCATGAGGACATCAAGAGAATAATCTCTATGTAATGTCCTCACGTTCCACGTTCCTGCAGAGAGAAAATGATTAGTAGGATTTTTAAAGAAATTAGGTTTATAGAGATTGGTAGGGCCAACAATATCAAACAGCCCCCTGATCGCAGGCATGGGGCAAAGACCTGTTCCTCCTCCGCTAAAGGCTGAAGTCACCGATGCTGGTAGGAACTTCAGGCACCACCTTTTCAAGTGGACTTTTTCAAGAACCATATGGCCTGCCTGAGACACATTACTCCAGTTTAGGCTTGATGATGCCCAACTAGCTAAGTAAGGTTCAGGTACCTGCGATGGCCTCTGATTAGGATTATCCACCAGCTGATATAAGGTATCCCATGCCTCTGTTCACTTAGAGCTGGCAACCCAGAAGCAAACAGAAAACACAGCGGCAGACTCTCCCTCAACAGAGGCCCACCAGTACAGCAAGTCGAGGATCCATAATCAAGCTCAAATCCATAAACAAGTCCAGTCTAGTAGGTATAAATGGTCAGCACCAGGACCCTGTGAAGTTGACCACTCCTCAGCAGGGTTGAAAAAAAAAAGAAAAAAGTGGCCATAGATGACCAGATCAGTAGGCCATACTGAACTGGCAGCCCTCCCCTTCCGTTCCCTTCCAAAAGAGAATATCTCTTTTGAAAGGTACTAACGGCCTGCACCACGAGAAGGCGGGGTCGGACATTAGGTGCTAGACCTGGCCGGTTCTGTGCATCATCACTGGGGATTGGTACACAGCTCTCCTTCCAGTTTACGCCTAGCTACCATTTACAAGTAAATCAAATAATATTACAGGGTTATTCATAAATCGGTTTAAAATTTTATTATCCAACGTCCTGAAAATATATGAAGCAGGAATTTGAAACAAATTTTGCCTGATAGATATAAGGAAAAAAAATGCCTGATAGAGTATATCTTTATTTCAAAAACAGCTGTCACTGGTTCTTCCATCATTTAATGCAAGATGTGCCAGCTGGCTGATTCATTGTTGGTTAAGTGGATCAGCAACATCTACCGAGAAGGCATGTTTTTTGATTTTGTGAAACAAAATCAACAACAGTTGAATGTATCTTTTGCTAAGAATTTCAGAAAATTGCCCTTTCTCAGCCATTGGTAAGAAGTGGTACAACAATTTCAGCAACACAGGTTGTTTGTGCATCACTAAAAGGCCATGCAGACCTGCATCAGAGGACAATGTGGAGTGCAAAAGAGAATCATTTGTCCACAGCCTGCAAAAATCAATATGCACAATCAAGGAGTTGGGAATGATACAGTTTACCATTTGTTTTAGATGTCACCTTTGAGGTTATACAAATTCCACTACCTACAGGCCATAACTGAAGGCAAAAAAAATTTTGTCGAATGACATTCTGTAATAATTTTATGAATGTTCTGGCAAAAATGACTTTGTTCTTAATCAGTTGGTGTTCTATAGTGAAACAACATTTCATCTGTCAGATGTTAACAAATATATCAGATTTTTGGGCACTAAACATCCAATCCAGAAGGTGTATAACAGTCCCAAGTCAATGTGTTTTGTGTCATGACGTTTTGGAAAGCCCAACTCCTTACTTGCACATATTGATCAACAATAACATCTTAAATGTACATAAATATGCTTCAGGTTTCCTTAAACCTCAGTTATGGAATAATTTTCTGAACAGTGATTACATTTTCCAGCTAGACATTGCTCTGTCCCATTAGGGTTTGACCATTTGGACTTACCTGGATGAAATCCTAATGGATATGAATGAATGGACCCATTATGTATCCTTCAAGATCTCCAGATCTCACCCATGTGACTACTTCATTTGGGG
Source organism: Ryuthela nishihirai (assembly GCA_038380435.1). Classification (NCBI taxonomy): domain Eukaryota; kingdom Metazoa; phylum Arthropoda; class Arachnida; order Araneae; family Heptathelidae; genus Ryuthela; species Ryuthela nishihirai. The sequence goes on from JAWZYU010000026.1 coordinate 30,624,409, forward strand.
ATATGTGATGGATACAGGTTACATACTGCCATTGTTGAAAACCAAACTCATTGGACAGGGGTTGGTTCAGTCAGTCCCAGGTTCAAGTCCCACCTGTGCCAACATTGAGATTTATCTATGCCAAATACCCATCTTGCCCTCAGTCAGAAATGGAATACCGGTAGTCTTGGAAAGGCCACTGTCCAACAGCTGGGACATTAAGCAGTGGCCCCCATGTGCATGCACGTTAAAGAACATGCTGAGTGGCCTTGACAGGTTTCCATCTCCATTGGGTTCCCTTCTGCAACCTTCTCTCAGCCCTTGGGTTCCTTGTGACCTGACCATTTAGCCAGTCATATGCAAAAAAGTGCTGCTCAGAGATAAAGCAACCTAATTTACTGGCTGATTTGCACAGCCATTAACACAATTACACTGGATGTGTTGGATAATGTTTTCCATGAATTGGACTATTGCTTCAATGTCTACTGTGTAAAGGGAGTTGAGATATTCAACTCTGTAGAATGAAACTGGGAAGATATACTCTATCAGACAATGTTTGTTTCAACTTCTTGCTTCATGTAGTCTTATATGCATTATATAATAAAACTAGAAAGTGATTTATTTTTAACCATGTACTATCTCAGCAATTCATCAAAAATCTGTCAAAAGTGAGCACAAATTAAAGGACACTTGGAAAATTAGAAAGAAACCTTGATATAGCTATTCACAATGAGATATTCTATATATGGTGTAGCATGTTTGTTCTCTTGTTGTGGAATCATTGAATCCATTAACTAAATCTAAAAATTCTTATAATGAAACTTAAAAGGAATATTCTACAATGGAAATTGTGCATAGAAAATTTGACAACTATGCTGAATAATAACCATTTTTGTTTTGAAAAAAATATCTTCAAAAATACAAAGTAATAATGTTTTCTATGCATATATTTTCAGCTTATTCGAGGGTTGTGCAAAAGTAAGAGTACTAGGCCTGTAATTTGTCTAGTCAATGCACACAAATTGAAACTGATTATAGTTAGGAAACACCATTAGGCATGAACAGCACAGTGCTTACCATCTTTCATCTCAGTTGTAATCATATTGTTTAAGATGCTATAGAAAAATGGCAACATTGATTGAAAATCCAAACCATCTGGCATTCATTGTGAGTTAGTGCAAATTTGTGGTTAGTACACAATGAACAGATTAAATGTTGCAAAATTGTATTGGTTATTTAATGAAAGAAGAGAGACAATAAAAATTGAACCTAGAAGTAGTGGCAAGCCACAACAGTGACTACCCTGGAAAATGTTACTCATGTAAACAATGTCATTATTCGAAACTGAAGATACAGTTTGTCATCTTGAGACATTCTTTTCAGATCTCTCTCATCTAACACTTTATCATAACCAATTAATGTAGACCTTGTGAAATGCTAATTCATCAAGAACAGTGTGATAAAATGTTCTATGAGAGAGAGATCTGGGAAGAGTTGCAAGTTAAAAAAAACATGAATCTTCAATTTTGAATAATGACATTGTTCATGGCATAACCTTTTTCATGGTGTTTGCTGTTTGCAGCCTGCCACTTCTTGATTCATCTTTGACTCTCTTCCTTCATGAAATAACTGACACCATTTTCCAGCATTTTGTCTGGTCACTACAAACTCATCCTAAACTTATATTAGCTCATGATGAATGTCAGCTAGCTTGGTATTTATTGTATTTAGAAAATGAATAACTGTATGGATTTCTAAGTGGGATGAATTTTTAATCAATGTTACCATTTTCAAAAGGCATATTTCCAACATGATTAAAGCTGAGAGGAAAATTGGTGACTACAGTGTTGCACATACCCAGATTCATCTCTTAACTGCAACTAGTTTCAACCTGTATACTCTGACTCGAAATTACAAGCCTTATTCTTACTTTTTGACTAACCCTCTTGACAGATTAAAGAACATTTGTAAAAATTATAAAGAAACCTTGGTATAGTTATTCACAATGGAAAGTTTGACCTTTGCAAAAAGATATTATGAGGCGATAAGAAAAATGTTTTGCCCTACCATTTTCATCGTACTTATCAACTCAATATAGCTACTTACCTTTAAGAAAAGGAAAATGAATGCTTAAAGTTATAGTGATATCTACCATGGTTATTAAAAGAAACTGTTTCATTAAAGGTATGTAGATAACATTTATAATATAGTCCTAAAATCCAGAAAAATATATTTTTCAACTAGCATAATCTGATACAATTACAATTAAAAAGAAACTAAGTGGTGTTTATGTAACTGCAGATGCAAACAGACAAATAATAAATGTAGAAATTTCCAACTTTACATTGTAAAAACAAAGATTTAACAAAGAATCTATGAATTTTTATGTGACATCAAAAGTAAATGTGAAACAGTATTATCAGACTAAGTTCTAAAATATATAAACCAGACCTTTTAAATATCCTAATTATGGCTGAGTGGCAACAGTTGTGGCCAGAAGTGCAAATCTGTCTCCTATTTATATATTAAATTTTAATGTAAGTTCCAAATAATATGTTTCAAGATTTTCTGTCCTTGATCAGGAATATATGAAGAATGTTCTGCTGATGGAAAAGCGAAATTTGTAAGTGTGAATAGACTAAGCTTTTCGTTTTTTAATTCAAGACTTTGTCTCCACATCACCTTTCCCATTTTGTGCCCTTGAATCTCATCTTCAGATGTGCTGAATGCGGAGCTGATAGAAGACACCAGCATCCTCCCTTGCCAGCAGGACCTGACCTTGACCTATCTCTACCGCTAACGGGTAGCCATTGGACAAAACACAAACCTTTAGCAGTAACTGTGCTTGTGCTCTGCTCAAGTGTACTAGTATGATGGCCAAATCCAAAGAGCACAATTATCACTGTCTAACTACACCTAGTGTTGGCAAACTGGGAAAAGGTCGTACTAATACTAGGGATAGTGAAAGTGATGCTAGTGTTACCTCTGATTTACTAGCTGAGATGAATAAATCGCCAGAGATTTTCAAGTGCATGGAGCATATAATAAGAGAGCAAATGCTATCATTTAGAAATGAGTTTATAGAAATGAATACGAACTTAAAAAAAGAATTAGTAACTAAAATAATGGAGTACAGAAAGAGTACAATATACTGCTCCAATAAATTGGATGAATTATTCAACGTTATTTCTGAGATAACTAAAGAAATAAAAGATGTAAAAAAACAAAATGAGAAGTTAACTGAAATAAATGCATATCTAACAGCCAAGGCTAATGACTTGGAAGATAAATGAATTAGAACAATGACAGGAATCAGAACTTTGAAATTGTGGGGGGTGCCAGAAACAGTAAACAAAAATATTCAGGAAATAGTGACAAATATTGCAAAGGTGCTACAGATTGATGGCAAATACAATGACATTTAGGCAGTCCATAATGTCCCTACAATGAACAAAGAAAAGAAAACCAATAATTGTGCAACTAAGTTCGAGAAAATGAAAGATTTTTGAATTGCAGTGTTGGAAAGGGAAAAAAAGAATATCTTGCAGAGAAACAAGAAAAAACGAGATCTTTGCAGGATTTAAGGAGGAGAGAATATTTGTGAATGAACACTTGACCCAAGAGAACAAAAGCTACTTCATGAAGCTAAAATACTTCAGAAGAACTAAATTTTTAAATTTGTATGGGTGAAAGATGCAAAAAACTTCATCAGAAAAGAAGTCAAAAGTTATTAGAATGTGGAATTATAAGGATTTAGAAAGAATAAAAAACAAGTAGTTGCCAAATAATAATTAATAATTATTTGTTTTATTCGAACTGTATAAATGGGTGATTTACATGATATATTAGAGTGTATAAATTCTCGAAAATCTGGATTTTGACAATGTATGAATACTTTTCTGATAAAGCTAATGGTAAGGTTCAAATTATTGGAGAAAATTTATATGATAAAGTATACTATAAATGGGGACATGGTTTAAAAATAATTGCAGGAAATACCAGGAGTATAAGGAAATATTTTGAACGTTTTTCATTATATCTAAATTTAACAGAATTTTCACCAGACATAATTGTATTGACCAAAACTTGGATAAATGAAAATGAATTAGATTTATATACACTACCTGGATACAATTTGCATCATAATTGTGAATCAAAAAGTAGAGCTGGTGGGGTCATTGTTTATGTAAAAAATAGTATTATAGTAAATGACTATTGTACTGAATTTTCAAATGTTAATATGGTTCAAATCCAATAAAAAAATGCAAATATAACTTTATTGGCATTTTACAGGCCTCATATTTATACAAAAGGAAATTTTTTAGATGAATTAGAAAGTAAACTACAAACATTATATAACAATTTTATTGTTCTGATGAGAGATTTGAATTTTGACATTACATCTAGAGATAACTTAAATGCACGATATTTGCAATTGATGTAAGAAACAGGTTTTTATATCAGTCATTGATCTTATTACCAGGGAGGAATTGCAAATTTGCTTGGATCATGTGTTTGCACATGTTTCAAATCCAGATATTTTAAACACGTATGTTATCCAAATTCACATTACTGACCATTATTTTGTAGGTCTAAATCTCCAAACTATTTTGAAACAAAATTTAAAAAGTGAAAAAAATGTTAAAAAAAACTCGATATAGAATGATTGGTGGAATTGGAGTGATATCTTGAATAATGATGATGTAAATGTGCAATTTGAATCTTTTACAAGAAAATTGCAGCAAATGATTAAAGACTCAAGTTAATTTGAGAGATTAAGGGATGATAAAAAGAGAATTAAACCTTTGATTACTCTAGGGCTGATACAATCTATAGAAAGATGAAATTATATAACTTATGTAGAAAACAACTTTTCAATACAGCCTTAAAAGAAAAGTTCAAAAGATACCGAAATGTTCTGCTTAATTTAATCAGACAATCAAAATGCAATTATTATTCAGGTAAAATTTCAAAAAGTTATGGAAATATGAAAAAACAGTGGGAGATAATAAATGAGCTGTCAGGTAAAAGTAAGATTTTCCCAACAGAAATACTATATAATGATAATATATATCATTTTGAAGAAAATTCTTTAGTCTTTGTAAATAAATTTAATGATTATTTCACTGGGGTAATTAGGGATTTAATTAGTCACATACCTAAAATAGGAACTAACAGTCATTCAAAGTTAATAAAATTGTGCAAATGTTTTTCCTTGGTTATATTACAGAACATGATGTAAGGGATGAAATAACTTCTTTAAGGAATGAAAAAGCATCAAGAGAAGATGGTCTGACACTTTATATTTTAAAAGTGCTATGCCCATATATTAAAGAAGTTTTATGTAAGTTAATAAATAATTCATTTCAAAAAGGATATTTTCAAAACAGCTTGAAAGTTGCAACTATCATTCCAATGCATAAAGGGCAAGATAGAATTAATCCTGGAAACTACAGGCCAATTTCCATTATATCAAATATTTCAAAGATTATTGAAAAACTATTGAAGAAAGGAATTGTCAAATTTTTATATGACAGCAAATTCTTTTCAGTAAATCAGTATGGATTTAGGGAGCAAATAGGTACTGAGGATACGATTTTGAGTTTGACATCAATAGTATATAAAGGAATAAACGAAAATTGAAAGTGGCTGTAATTTTCCTTGATATACATAAAGCGTTTGATTCAGTTCCACCTTATCTTCTTTTTAAACTGTATAGCTGTGATCTAAGACGGCCAATTTTTAATTGGTGTAAAAGCTATTTAAGTGACAGATTGCAGAGAGTAAAAATAAATGATTGTATAAGTAATAAAAAATTATTGTATAAGTAATAAAAATGAGCTATGTTTCAGTGTACCTCAAGGTTCAGTGCTAGGACCTATTTTATTTTTAATCTATGTAAATGATCTATGTAATCTGAAGTTAAATGCGAACATAATTACTTTTGCTGATGATACTGCACTGGATGTGGAGTCTTTAATTACAGCAGTAAATTCCGATTTGAATAACATTAGAGGTTGTTTTCTGGAAAATAAATTAGTTTTAAACAAAAACAAAATATTTATTCCTTAGGCTTAAGGGAGAAAATGATTTATTGCAAAATAAAATTATCTATCATGATATGTGTTGTAATACATATACAGGATTGTAAATGCCTTCCAATAGATGGAGTTGAAAATTTTAAATATTTAGTAGTCTATTTGGATTATAAATTGAAATGGATGTACCATATATCATATATATTGAAAAAATTAATGCTATAATACCAAAACTGTATTAAGTTTGAAACTTCCTCAACATTTCATTATTTGAATTGTTATATAACTGCTGGGTAAAGTCCTAGTTGAAATATAGGATTATGTCATGTGAAGGTATGTATTTTACTAATGTAAAAAGCCTTTTAATAGCAGAATCATGTAATACGATGATGCATTATGAAAGAAAATTTGATAGTGTTGAAATTTATTATAAAGTATTAAACATTCTTCCACAAAGAAAATTACATATTTTTAGTATCTTGATGAATGCTAGTAAAAAGTGGTCTGATCAAATATTTTCAATAACAGATTATAATACAAGGCAAAGTGAAAGTCCTGATATTTATGTTATCATACCTAGAAAAATTATATTAAAAAATATTACATAAATGTAATTTGTGTTTGACACCAAAAATCTTCATTGCCAGTTACTCTGAAAAATGAAAAATGTATCTACAAATATTCAAAATATCTTTACAAATATGTTGATGAAATAGAAAATATTGAAACCATGTTATGATGAAATAATCATTATAAAAGCGATTATTTTTAAGTAAATCATTATATTACAGTTACTATCGGGTTCACATTACTCTTGCTAATGTTAAACTAATGTATAAACCTTTAATTTACTAACACCACGAACGAATGTCTTACTCTTGTGGTGTAGTTATTTTTCAAAAAAAAAAAATTGTATGCTACTATTTCAGGGTATATGTAACTGTATATACCATATTCATATCTGTGGAAATAAATGATTGATAAATGATTAAATGAGTGACTGAGACAGCGCCATCTCCTTGAGTACAGATGGCGCTGTCTCAGTCTCGTCTCAAGAAGAAAATTTATAAGGTCATATTCTGAAAATATTCATTGTCCGACGCGTGGTGCAATGGTTAGCGCACTCTGGCATGAATCTGGAGAGATGCGGGTTCGATTCCCGCCGTGGCGGCGATGAATTTTTTTCAGAATCTATTAATTAATGTTTCTTAACAGGGAATACTGTGCATTCACTTTGGATTGATTTTAATTATATGTTTAATGCGGTAGCGTTAGCGACCTTCTCATTAACATCTGATAATCAAATGCAACGACTGAAAACGTTGCATCTCCTTGAGTATAGATGGCGCTGTCTCAGTCACGTCTCAAGAAGAAAATTTATAAGGTCGTATTCTGAAAATATTCGTTGTCTGACGCATGGTGCAATGATTACCGCGCTCTGGCATGAATCTGGAGAGATGCGGATTCGATTCCCACCGTGGCGGCGATGAATTTTTTTCAGAATCTATTAAATAATTGAAACATTTTTTTTCCAATGAAAATTGTTATTAGTTATTGAAAGACTTATAATTAATTACTATATATTTTGTTAGCTAATGATTTTATATTATAACTATAACTTATTGCTATAAAACAGCTTGCTTAAAAAATGAAAAGTACAAATTTGTGTCCATATTAAAGTATTATGCATTATTATGTAATCTCCATCAGAGTTGAAAATTTTGCGTAATAGTTTTCTCAATATTTATATTGCTCGAATTCTTGTTCTTTTTAAAAATGCTACAAGCTGATTTTATCATTATATAAACATTCATTATGATATACAGGTAAATAGTTTATTCTTCAGTGTTATAAAATGTTTATTGTAAGAATATCATTTACAAAGTTTAAATTGCTTAACTCATGTTAATTGTGATCTGAATTAAAAACTTTAAGTTGGTGTCATTTACTGTTAACTTATTTTTATCTGAGATAGTAGTAGTAACTCTTAAGTAAACTGAATTTGGATAAAATTAATGTGTTAAGATGATAATGTTAATTGTGGAAAATGGCATATAAGATGTTACTCCCATATGCCAAGAATGCTATCACTATAATGATTTACATATACCATTGCCATTTTCAGGTGACCCATATGACATCTGTGCCATCTGTCTCGAGGACTGTAATGAAGGAGATAAGCTTCGCATTTTACCTTGTTCGCATGGTAAGCTGTTCATACCACTATTTAATTTTTGAAATAATAATTATATTATCTAACTCCAATATTGGATTATGTATCTAAACATATCTCCATGAGAAGCAGTGTATGCCTCAGCAGAATAATGAAATATTTATTTGATATAAATAAACAATTTGTAAATTAATTGTTCCTTAGCAAGAAACAGCACTACATATATGCCTTGTTATAGGAACAGATACTCAGACTCTATCCAAGTCATCCATTTTCAGGAAACAATACAAAATCAAAGTTTTTTTTACTGGAAAACTAAGAAATAATAAAATAAAAATTAACATATAACCAAATGTGATGTGAAAATATCCTCAATAACATGTAAGCTGGCCAACTGATGTAGCATAACTCTGAAAGATTGATAATTTTCATTGATAGATTAGCCAACCAAAAGATCAATACTTTTTGGAAATATATCTACAGAAATTAGAAAGTTTAATTTTAAAAGTATAAATACTAACTGGATGCATGGTGATATTATCCAATGTATGATCCAATAACTCGCTGCAAACAATCCACTATGTAGCTAAATGACTTGCACGTGTCCTAGCAATTAACTAGTCATGGCACCTGCTCTGCCATGACATAGTTTATGCTGCAGGCAGTGTTCACAACAACAAGTTCTGGCTAAGAAGGCTCTCTTATAATATTACGTATAATTTCTATTTGAAGGGTGGGAAACCTCATAGAATGCTGGGATAAATGATAAAAATAATTTGAGGAATATTAAAATAGATTTAAAGCAGAAAAGAGTGTAAAATGGAAAAAATGAAAAGACTTAGGTACATACTTTGTAATTACTTCCAAAATTCCATTTTTAAAAATAGCAGTTTTTTGATAATTTTTAGTACTTGTGAGCTTAAATCAGGGGGTTGCTTCAGCATAGAGTCATATTAGCAAACAAATTGGCAGTATTGTATAGTGTTTCTAAGAAATGGCAATTAGATGCCTTTAACAAATTATTTTTATTGTAGTTTAATAAAATATGCATCAAATGAAAAAAAAAACTTGTTTTCAGAAAAAAAGAAAAACAGTTTTCAAGACTACATATTTTTATAAGATATATGTAAAAAAATTCTCAAATGGCAATTTTTCAATTTTAAAAAGTCAAAGATTTTTTGTTGTACTAAAAATGAATATAGACATCTTGGGCCCCTCATTTTAGATTCTGTCACATCTGTATTCATTGGGAACCCTAGAAGGGTTAAGCAAGTGTTAATTTTTCTCAAAACATTGAGTTTCTTACCTGTAGTAGTTAAATGGCTAAAAATCAGTGCAAGAGTCAATACTAGCTTTGGCATTGAAGCCATCAATCAGAAGAGTAACATTTCCTTTGTGCAGAATTCAAAATATCATGAAGTTGTCTATAAAGCTTTTTTTTTTCATTCTATTCAGTCCTTCAGTGGGGGCATTGCAACAGATAACATTCAAGTTTTGAATCTCTGTTATAAGTTTAACCATAAGAAATATTTCATTAATGCATTCATATCTCAACAAGAGCATCACTGATATTCCTGCTGAGAAGCAAATCTACAGATTGTAGGTTCTGATATCAAATCCTGAAAAGATAATTTTAAGGTCATTTTTAACCCTTCCAGGGTCCAGCCTGAGAAACGAATTTACATACAGAAGCCCAGCTTTTCTTTTTTTTACTATGCTCAGCCAAAAAAATTAACTAGAACTTTTTTTGCCAAATAACTAATGAATGGAATTATGGCATGTTATATGCCAAATTAATCAGCATTTAGTTCTGGATTTTATGAAAATAAAATATTTAATGAAAGGATAACTAGTTTAATTGGGCTTTTTTAGTCATAGTAAAAAAAAAGCATCTCAATGCAAATAAAATTATTTAAAAGAAACTAATTGGCAAAAATAATTATAATGCATATGAATAGAAAGTCTATTTATTTCTGAATAATGGAAAAATAAATTTTTACTTGAGTTTCTTAGGGAATTTCTTTGTAAGCTTCGATTTGTCAAATGTTTACCTTAGTTCAATTTTGGTTAAATCTTAAATTGCTTAAGCAGTAACATATAGCAACTCAGCAGGTCAGTAAAGGATACACTCAATTTATTCTGCACAACTAACAAACAGCCAGCAGCAAAAGTATAACTTCATTCTCCTTATACATATCATCAGTATGATAATAATCATCTTGAAACTCCGTGCCTGCTACATATCTTAAATGGACTGGTATGAAGACTCATTGTTATCTGATGTCAACAGATGCTATAAACATCATTCGGTGACAGCAATAACCAGCATCAAATACAATAAGTGATCGCCACCAGCTGATGGTAAAGCAAGTCGATCTGAGCCAGCTATTGGACACTCAGCATAATGGCAGTAATATCCTTTATACTCCATCTTTAAAAACTTAGGAACTTTTTTTTGCAAGACAAAAGCCTTTTTAAGTTTAATCTCATTCTATGTTACTCACAGTAGATGCTTATGAAGAACTAAATTTTACAGTGTGGTTAAACCTCCCTAGCCCATGACTGCTTAAGGATTATATGTGTATGCATGTAAATTTTCCTTCAAGCGGATGTTCCTTTTATATGTTACAACCAGTAAACAAGGATTGATAGGTCTGCACATGAAGAAAGTAGAATTAAACATACTTTTTTTTTATGAAATTATGTGTACTAGAAATGCAAATAAGAATTATATATGCAGCTCAATATTTCATAAAATTATCAATATATCTGGTGAGCTGATTTGAAAATATCAAATAGTAACAAGTAGTAAGATTATAAGATAGTAAGTGAATTTTATTAAAATTTTCAAATTGGAATATCCAGATGCATATTTCCTATCATGTCATAGAAACATCTATTTTACATACCTGTATATTAAGAGTTGGGTTGTTTTACCTCTGAGCTGCACTTTTTTGTACACCATGGGCTAAATGGCCAGGTCACAAAGACCTCGAAGCTCAGAGAAGGTTGGGGAAGGGGACCCACTGGAACAGCTGTTGGGAGACAGATGGTAGCCTCCCATCAAGGCCATCCAGAGTGTTCTTTAACATGTACAGGGTATGGCTCTCCTGCACACTGGGCAACAGCTTAACATCCCATCTGACAGACAGCAGACTTTCCAAGCCCATTGGTGTCCCCTACTAACCGTGGGCAGGGCGGGGAATTTTGCGGAGATAAATCTCAACGCTGACTCAGCTGGGACTTGAACCTGGGAACTGCAGATTACGAGTCTGGTGTGCTACCAACTGAGCCACCCCCGCCCAAATGTATATTAAGATATGAAATTTAAAAAAGTATTATGGAAATATTCCCATTGTATAAGGATCATTCAAATGAAAAGTGGACAACCCCTATATCTTTGTAATGCACCGAATGATTGTTTTGCTTATACAGTGTAATGGGTGTACATAAAAGGAACTTGTCAATTCCAGAAACAGTGGCAAGTATCAGTTTGAACATGAGAGATGTGTATATTCTAGACACACTTTGCGTGAAGCATCTGAAGTTGAACAATGTGCAGTATGCTGAAATTTTAATTTGACCATTGAGGTCAACTGTTTATTTACTTTCTGGACCATGGTGACACCATGAACTCACAGCAATATTGCAAAAATGTGGGTATTTAAAAGCAGGCAGTAAAATCAAACTATACAGGACTTTTCAGTAAATCTCTCTCTTTTTTTTCATGACAGTTTGCCCTAGTAACAATAACAACAAGTAGTTTCATTCCTATGTTGCCCTAGTAACAATAACAACATCGAACAATATGGTTGAGAAAACCTGGAACATCCTCCCTATAGTCCTGCCACTCCCCTATTAGTTTTTTGAATTTCTGGACCCCTAAATAATGCCATTAAAAAAAGGAAGTTGAAGTTAGATAAAGAGGTGCTATGCATTGCACATCTTTCTCATGCAACAATCAAAGTCACTCTATGAAAGAAGGTATCACATTGCTAATTTCATCTTAAGGCAAATCTCATTAGGTGAATTTGAACAGATCAACAGATGATTTATGCTTCATTTACCACTTGCCCACTTTTCATTTGAATTACCCTTATAAATTATGTTTGCCACAATTACAATCAGATTACCTTTAAGGGAATGTATGCAAAACATAGAAATATTTCAGCCATATAAAATAGATTACATTGTCTCAACATTTTCTAAGACACAAACCATTTTTCATAATTTGTGTACAATATGACTATTGATGCTATTGAATGGCCAACAACCATGAAGTTAAATGATGTAATTGACATACTTAATGATGTAACTGACATTCTTAATTGTGACCGTAATTTTCTTAGGGGCCCCTAGATCTCCGTAGAAGGTTTTCTATAGACCCTCTCTAGTTTTTTGGTAAATGCATTTATTTTTCTTATGTACAGTGGCCAGTAAATATACACATATAGACACAAGAGAAAATATTCACTAACAACCAATGTAGAAAAGCAAATGGGAAAAAAAGACATATTACTCATATGCATATAAGTAATGAAAAAAAAAAAAAGTTGAATTTCATCAATAGTCATATATGTGCAGTTTAATGAGATCTGTATTGTCCATACCAATCATAATCCTTTTTATTCACAGTTCAAAGTATGCATTTTGAATTTTAGATTTAATTAAAAACTGATATAAAAAAAAATACTTATATGCTTTAATGTTTTCGCAGTCTGGTAATAAATGAGATTGTCAGATTACATGAACAACCAATAAACATGGACCATGGGTTGAGAAATTGTGAAACAGATATTGAAGTATCAGATATACCTCACTGTTCTTCATTGGATATTTCTCTCGTTTTTATTACCAAATTGTGATTTTTACAGTATAATAAAAAATAAATAAATACCCCCTCAAGCAGCTGCTTGCCACAGAGGTCTGACAGGAGCCTGTCAGTTTATATGCCAGAGTAGAAGGATCTGAGAGGATGGCAGGGCCTCAGCAGAAAAACGACACATACATCCATGCCTTAACCCAGGGCTCGAACCCAAGTCCCTTAGGTCAGTAGCCAAGTGCACTAACCACTCGGCCATGGGACGGCACTTTTACAGTATACACCCAAGTATACTATGTTCTTTCTTGCAACCTGTAAATCTTTTAAAATCTAACACTAGACTTAGACATACAAACATGATTCAGTTCTTAAGTTGATATGTTAAATATTTTCCTCATTTCATTAAATATATATATAAAGTAATGCATCTTAGTAGTAATTATGTGCAAAATCTAAATGTCAAGTAACAAAAATGTAAGATATATTTTTGTTTTTCAGCATACCACACTAAATGTATTGATCCTTGGCTTACAAACAATCACCGGACATGTCCTGTGTGTAAGAGAAAAGTAATATTAATTGGAGTTCACTCAGACTGTGACTCAGATTCAGATACAGATAGCAGGGCAGAAACAACTCCATTATTAAGGCCAACATACAGAAGAAATCAGCAAGGTGGTGGAACATTTTCTAATAGTCATCATAATTCACATGGATATAGCTCTTCAGATAGAGCTATCAGAGAAGGTTCTGGAGAATCAACTTCCCGAGATGCTCCCTCAGCTGTTTTTGATGAGTCATCAGATGACAACAGCCAGCCTCACCAAAGATCTCCCACTTTATGTTCTTCACAGTACCTGGAACTCTGTCCAGAATCAAATCAGTCATCTAGTCAGATCCTTGCTATGCCATGTAATTCTGTGAATTCTGTTGGTGAAACAGCTGAGCAAACAGAGGAAAATAATTTGGTTAATGTTGATGAATCAAATGATTGTGATGACCTCATTACAAATGTGAATGTCAACAGAAATTCTGGTTATAAAAACCAGAATACTAGACCATTGGTTGTGTAAATATATTTGTTTCATTCATACTATTACACTAAAGAATGTGCAAGATTTTTAGTGAAAGACTTACCATGTAGTATGCAGTGATGAAAATTCTGACCAGCAGGTCTTTGCTATGTTTGCTTTTGCAAACATCTCTTAAAAGAGTAGGTTTTTACATAACAATTTAGAATGTAAACTGTTAAAAATATTATGTTTTAAAATTGCTACCGCATAATTGATCTTAACTGAGAAGTAATCTATTGAAGTTCTGAAACTACGAGCTAGAAAAGATTATGAATTGAAGAGGGATTGAAATTTTTTGGAAAATTGTTTCTGTCGAAACAGGATAGAAATCTCATTGATAACTGACTTTAAAAATCAATAATTTACTCTGCTTTATCGTAAATGCACTCTATACAAGAATGGTACACTTTATGTGTATTTCAATCGGAGGATATTTTTATTGCTTTTGACAAAGGATATAAAATAGAGTAATAATCTAACAGTGGTGGAATTAAAGCTTTTATTTATATGTATATAAATTACTATAGAAATAGAATATTTTAAGTGCAGAATTTATAAACTTCTGGAAGTTTTCAATATTAATTATTCAAATTAAAATTTTACTCTAATGATCTGATGAAAATATTTCTGCTCACCTTTTTATCTGTAAAAAACATCTATGTATTGTGGTCACCTTTATCAATAATTGCTAAGTTACATTTGCTTGAGATTGCTTTATTAATATTTTATTCACTGTTATGTCTTACTGTTGAGTTCGTTGGTATCATACAGTTTTCTCTTCTTAAAACATTAAGATATTTATAATATCCTTTTAAAAATATTACATTAGTTTTTTTTTTCACTTGAGTTACTGATGCTCTTTAATGCTTAGGAAGGGGTGGTAGTGAACCAGCAGAATACTATAGCTGATAATATCCCCTGACTAGTGTTGAAAGGTGGCTGTTGATAACCAAATAACATATGAGCAGGAGTATTTTTATCAACATATTAAAATGAAAGTTTATTTAATTTTCATATTGCAATGCTAAAAATTAATCTAAGATTCCAAAAACAATTACATAAGAATGTCAATTAAGTCATTTCAATTACAATATCAAGGAATATAGGCCAAAAATTCATTATATTTTTTTCGAATGTGAGCCATCAGCAAGGAACTAGTTATGATATTTTTAAACTTAAGTAATATTAGCAAATCGGTGAATTATATTGATATGTTCTTTAAAATTATTAAAGCTAGTAAAATCTTTGCAGTAGTTTTCCTGGAATGTGATAATTATTTTGGTATAATGCACTAAAATATGTCAACTGATGAAGTTCATGGAGGAATATAAAGGAATTTTTGAAAGAACATTATAGCTGCAAATACAATTATGAAAAATACAATAGTAAGTCAATATAAAAATCATTTGTTTTACTTTTTGCTTTGTTTTGTTAGGCTATACTTAACCAGCTTACAATGTAAAATCAAAAAGAATAACTTGTTAGCTTGAAAAGTCAGTCTTATTCAGAATAGTTTATTATAGCTTCCTGTGCTGTCCTCTTCTCAATTGTAAAGTTTCTTTTAGAAAGCTCAAACATTAATCACTGAAATGTAATATTTGATGTATGGTTTGATAATCCTTAACTTCAAGTTTCACCCTCATGTCAGAATCTTTAATTTTGGCACTATTTGTAAAAGATTGCCTGATGGTCATTGTAATACACTTGGAGATAGCAATTATGATGGCCATTAAAATTTTTTTCGGCTTCATTCATTTTTGAACATTTTACCAAAGGTGATGTCATTTAGTTCTCAGGAAAAGCTATATCTAGAGTCTTAATTTTTTCTCTAGCAAAACTCATCCATGGGGGAAAGGAAACCATTAAATTTATCCTTTGCTGAATACTGGCAAGTGAAATTATTTTCTATTCTCCTGGAGCTTATTGTTTAAACCTTTTTTCCCATCATAGCAATTTAAATAATAAGTTTAAAGATAATATGTTGTAATAATTTGTAGAATGTGGGTTTAAGTATGTAAAGTAATATAATTTCCTTTTATTGAACTAGCCTCGAAATCTTTTTTTTTTTTATCGATTTTAGCTATATATATTTATAGGAATTTTCTAAGTCAAAGAAATTATATCACAGTTGACAAAAATTGAACGAAACTTTTAAAATGTTTTTCAATGAGGTCACTATCAGTAACCAAGAGCTGAAAGCACGATTAGAATTTTTATGTTCATTTTAGATACATCAGTTAAAATAATTTGTTTTATTCATTATTAAAATATTTATTTTAAAAATAAATTAATTTGGAATATTTACAAATAGTAATGTTATTTGTTTTTGAAAAGTGCATTTTATATCTGTTTAAAATGAAAATCCTCCACAGTGTAAAAATTTCAAAAGTTCTGTAGGTGAATAGTCAAACTTTTACTTTGGATGGCAGTTCTGTTTCCAAGTCTTGTTACCAACAGAATGCAACTCTTCAATAAGACTGGTAACAAAACTGCCAGTGCAATCCAAAGCAAATGTTGGACTATTCAACCACAGAAATTTTGATATTTTTAGACTAAGATTATTTATGTGTTAAACAGATATAGAGTGAACTTTTAGAAACTAGTCTGAAAAACTTTGATTTAATTATAAATGGGTAATGTCATTTAATTTTCTGAAACATTTTATCCAAATTTTAAATTTTCTTCCCAGCTAAATTCATCCATGGATGAAAGGAACCATTGAATTTATTCTTTTAACCAAATACTGATAGGTGGAATTATTTTTTTGCTACTGAAACAGGTAGTTTTACCCGGTTTTTTTTTTTTGCTTCTGATGAATGATTTTAGTGTTTGTAATTGTTTCATCCTGGAGGATTTCTAATTTAACAATACATGTAATAGTAATTTTACACATAATATGTAGTAATAGTTTTAAAGATGTGTATACTATGGGTTTCTTTAGAGAAAGTAATATAATTTTATCTGAATATGCCAGACTATATGATTAAAACACTAAAAATGTTGAAAATAATACAGTCAAATTAATATAAATCACAGTGAATAGTAAATCCAACAGAGTTGCTTCAGAATTTAAAAAATGGTTTTTGGAACATAAGGGTGCTTATCCCCTTTATTACTAAGCTTTTCTAGTTTGCTGAAGAGTGGGTTACATTGTGGCCTATTAATTTTTTTTTTCTGTTTTAACAATTTTTATTTCCAAAGATTTGTAAATGCTATGAATTCTGCTAACCAAAATAGCGATAACTGTAATTAAATCATAAAAAAGTATACTTTATATGTATAATTACTTTGAGGAAAAAATAATTTTTATCCTTGGTTCTGTGATTTACTCAAATATCCAGTGTAGTAAAAGGAGGAATCTAATGAAATGCTTAAATTATTTTCACCAGATATTTCAAAATGCATATACATCTTTTAGGCACTATATATATACATATTTTAGAATTTTTGACAATTTTAAAGGCCTGAAAATTTTTTAAAAAATATCAAAAAATGCCCCCCCCCCCCCCCCCCCTCCTCTCTTGATAATGTAAGAGATAATAATGAAACTCTGAGCATGTTAGCATAATCCAGAAAAAACTATCATGGTAAAATGTTTTTCAAACTTGTTTTGATGGAAAAATCCTTTTTAAATGTAAAGTGTAAGAGATATAAAAAAAAAATAATAAATACCCCCTCAAGCAGCTGCTTGCCACAGAGGTCTGACAGGAGCCTGTCAGTTTATATGCCAAAGTGGGTCTGAGAGGATCGCAGGACCTCAGCAGAAAAACGACACAAACGTCCATGCCTTACCTGAGGCTTGAGCCCAGGTAGGTCCCTTAGAACAATAGCCAAGCATGCTAACCACTCGGCCAATACTGCTTTTAAATGTGTATTTTAAGATGTAGTTTACAGTGCAAATTTTTTAAAGCTCTGCATTATTTTAAAAACATTTTTTTAGTGTTTTAATCACAAGTTCTTTAGCATGATGAGATTGCCAGCATTATAAGGAACTTGGAGTTCTTGTAACAAGCTGTTTACTTACAAAGATGCACCATTCCAGGACAGAATAATCTTACAGTGGGAAATGTTGACCTCAATTTAGTTTGCTGATGGAAATTTAACCTATTTTTATTCTTTATATTTTTTTCAACCATGACGTTTTGTAATAACAGTGCAGCATTCTGGTGTAATTGCAGCTACTTGTATTTTTTTAGCAGAGAAATTCTTATAAATAGAAATGTTCCATAATTTTAATCCTTCACGTACCAATAGAATTCAGAAATACCGGTTTTTAGATTGCATATATTGCTTTAGCAGACATATTAATCTGTACGGTATTTTTGAAGCCCATTCCTAATACTAAGTATTACCTTGCAACCAATAAATGACTCATTTTCCTATTCAGTGTATCTTTTCTTAACCATCACTTTGCTTCTGAAAATATTCAAGAAATGTAATATTTTGAAAATTTGGTACTAAAAGGGTTAATGTACAAATCATAGCTATATATATATATGAATATTTTTCTTCTCATAAAGTCTGTTTGCCACAGAGGTCTAAAAAGAGTATTTTAGTGTGAATCGCCATAAAGAATATTTATGCGAGAAGCAAGACTTTGAAATCAAAGTATTCTAAATTCTGTAGTCGAAAATTATGCTTTATTAAGAGAGTAAATTTTCTAGTTCAGTTAATATACATTACAAAAAAAATTTAATAAAATTATATTGTAGAAGTTATACATCTGTGCTTTGGTTATCTATATTTATGTAGATAACCGAAATAATATTCTACTTTAAATAATATTCTACTCTAAGTGTTTTTAACCAGAAAAAAAAACTGCCAAGGTATAATGATCAGCATTGGCCTGATGTGTAAACCATTTTGCAATTCTTTCATTTTAAGATGTATTCTACGTGCTTCTATTAATTCTGATGCTAAAATGGAAGAAAAAAAATAGGCTATGCACTAAACATGACTGAGTGCAGTTAATTGAAACATAAAAATATTGGTGTATATATGTAAAATGGTTAAACAATCAAAGTTATAAATGTGTCCAATCAGTTTGCATTTGAATTTTAATGACTCATTCTGATGGTTTTAAGATGGTTGAACCCTTGATATTATTTCTGTTAGGAGTAATGCTGAACTAATTTTAATAGCAATTTAATCCTCCTGCTCCCCATCTTTTTTTTAATACTCAATTTCATCTTAATTGTTTTAGCTTGCATAGTTTTATTCATCATTATAATCAATTTCAATAAAATGCTTCATCAGTTATTGCAATTTTAGTATAATGATGTAGATAAATGCAATAAAAGGTATTTATGAAGGTGTATCATTATTGATTCAGAATTGTATGTAATTGCTTGGTCAGATCATTACATAAAATTTTATTGCTTAAAAAGTAAAACTCTCATACCGACTTGAACTGAATGCCATCTAAGTAGCTCAGAAGTTCACAAATTAATATTTTCTCAGTGAAGTTAATTTGTTTACTGAAGATGAGCATAATTCGCCATTAGTTGTAGATCGAAAATAAGCTTTAAACTAGTGCTGGAAATGAGAACATTTCAGGTAGGATGCCATGCCACTTTATTTTTCACAAATCATTGGTTTTCGCCTTTTTTTTTTACCATTAACCTAAATAATTTTGTTTTTTTCTGTCCCATCTAGATTAAAAATTCATTTAAGCTTTTTTTAGTGTTTGTCTTATATAAGTGAATCCTACCATTCAACCATTTCGAGTGTTGCTTTCAACTAACTCTGGCAAGAAAGATGTTAAGGATGAAGTATTTTAACCAATGAGCAAATTAATTTTTCTTATTTCTGGAAGCTGGGTTTTATTTTTAGATGTTTTATTAGAATTAAAATTGTGATTTATTACAGTTCGACATATATTCGTTGTATTCAAATAATGTCATTGTAAAGAAAATGTTTTAATATATTTTTTAATGAAAACTGTATAAATATTTGCAATTTTGAAAGTCAGTGTAAATAAAAGTAATTGAGCAGGCCCTTTATCTATTGTCTTATATTTTGCGTTAATATTTCATAGTTAAATTTCAACCAACGTAAAAACTATCCTGTTTTCATTAACATTACAAATGCTCAAAACCATTAAAATGTTATGAGAGTTATTAAAGCATTTTCCCTTAGAAAAAAAAGTTCTACACAAAACCGGATTCATTTTTCGTATTTCAGCAATTTACACAACCTCTTATTTGTAACCAGTATTGCCTGTTTTTCCCTGTAAATAAACTAGTTTTTAAAGGAATGAAAATTATGTATGTGAGCGGCGAAGTAAAACTTCGCAGCCATTAATGTTAGCTTTAGAAAATGTTCTTTAACAATTTAAAAAAATACTCTTCAAACAGCCACGAGACAGCAAAAAAAAACACGGTAAAAAGAAACACCACTGTCTTATCGCTCAAAATCTTTTTCCTTTTGACACAAAACAATAAGATTATACGAAATTAGATTTGGGTTTAGAAAAAGCAGATGGCAAGTTCATAATATACCAGTAGGATTGGAACTTTGGGATTTTTTTAATTATTGTTGAGTGACATGCGTGAACAATACGAACCGAAATGTTGATCATCTAAAGCAGGGGATCTCAACGTGGGGTACTCCTTGACAGCTCAAAGGTCGCTAGACCTGGTAACAAAGTCGCTAAGTTGCCATTATTATACCATAACTATAGTTTATCTATTAGGAGGGTACGTCAAGCATAAAAGGTTGAGAACCACAGATCTTAAGCAGTGATTCTCAACCTTTTATGCTTCATGTACCCCCTGGAAATGTTTAACTGGTGTACCCCTTGTATAGATAGATAAAACTATAATTATAACAATGGGAATAGAAACATATATATACACATTAAATTTTGTATTCATAAATTACATATATCGATAAACACAAAAAATGATATAATTTAACAACCTTATAAATGTTTACTGGGTAATCGGTGAAATGGTTGCTCTTACACAGTTCATCAACGGTTGGGGTCATCTTGCTAAGGTAGTCTCAAGTCATCTTCAACATCCAGCCTGTTCCTGTATTTATTTTTTAAAGCGGTTAAAGATAAAACCAGTTTCATATAAATAAGTTGTGAAAGGAAACAAATATTTGACTGCAATTCTTGACAAAGTCTGATATTCCTCCCCCCACTCCAAAAACTAATCGATGGCTTTTTGGAATGAATGCTTTTTAAACTATTGTCACAAGATATCTCAACTCTTCTTTATTGGACAATGGAGGCTTACATTTTTCCAAATCAAATGTGAAGGGGTCTCGAATCCAATCTTGCGTTTCATCAGGGGTGGTAGATACTGCCTTATAAAAGTTCCCAGGTTCGAGTCCCAGCTGGGTCAGCGTTGAGACTTAATCTCCACAAAACTCCCCGCCCTGCCCACAGTCAGTAATGGACACCGATGGGCCTGGAAAGGCCGCCGTCCGTCGGATGGGACGTTAGGCCGTGGCCCCATGTGCGGGAGAGCTATACCCTGTGCACGTTAAAGAACACGCTGAATGACTTTGATGGGAAGTTACCATTTGTCTCCCAACAGCTGTTTCAGTGGCTACAGCTCCCCCAACCTTCTCTGAGCTTTCGGAGTCCATGTGACCTGGCCATTTAGCCCATGGTGTGCAAAAAAGTGCCGCTCAGAGGTAAAACAACCCAACTGGCTTAAGTGAACGATTATTTGTTGTCTGATGTCTTCAAAATCTGCAATCGTTTGTTCATTTTCTTTAAGAAATTAATCTAGTCGCTGAAATTGGTCACAGCTGTTCTTTTTAATTCCGTTTTCTCAGTTTTTTTTTTGTCATGACTTTTGAGCTCTCGCGGCATACCCAACGTTCAAAATCCCTAATCTAACGGAAACCAATTTTTTTTATGATCCCGAGGTATTTTCATCCGTTTGATCGACGTTTTCGGCAGCAGACTAACTTATACCTGACGCTTTCAATAGATTCGTAAGTGTGAATCGGTTTCTTACCGTTCTGTTCGGGAAGGGGATACCTCCCCCCTGCATCACTGTTGAAATAGTAGTGCGATAAAAAAAAATGTTTATTACATTTTGTCACGTGTAAAGGTGCAAAATAATAACTAGAAGAATGGGTATCGCTTCTGCCGTAAATGGGAATCGCGTTTTCAAAGAGAATGAAGTTTTTTGTTTATGTTCTTCCAGCGTGTTCTTTAACGTGCACAGGGTATGTCTCTCCCGCACATGGGACCACGGCTTAACGTCCCATCCGACGGACGGCGGCCTTTCCAAGCCCATCGGTGTCCCCTACTGACCGTGGGCTGGTCGGGGAATTTTTGCGGAGATAAATCTCAACGCTGACCCAGCTGGGACGCGAACCTGGGTACAGATTACGAGCCTGGCGCGCTACCGACTGAGTCACTCCCGCCCCACTGGTGAAAGAAGCCAACAGGAAAAGTTTTAGGTCCTCTTTTAGGATAGGTCCGATGCCTCGCATTAATAAGCTGTAAAGAATTTTACACCTTATTAAATAAGGCAACCATGGTATCACAAAGGAATTTCAACAGATATTTGCGTTGTTTGTTAAATATTATGAAAAGGTTCTATTTTGTACTATGAGTAAATATTTAAAACATTGTAGTGTAAACTTAGAAAATTAGTTAAGCATAATAGATCATTCTTTTTCTGATGAAGACAAAAACTTGTTTATATAAGATTGTTTCATTTGTATAGTTTTATAACTTTGTAATAAATTGCTTCATTCATATTTATGTTTGATAAACATACATTGAACTCACACTCAGTTTTCATCTATTAAATTTATAACAATATCAATATTAAAGAGAGGAATTCTTTAGAAGCATTTCTGGTACACAAGCAAGAACACACTTCACAAAAATGTCAAATTTCCGCCACAGACGAAATGATTTCAGAACCGCTACAATCCAAACAGTGGAAGGAAATGAAGATATCATTTCAGCATCTTGTTGAGGCATAGGCGAAAATTTTACCGTTATTGAGAATTTATCTAGTGAGAAATTCAGATTTCATGCAACAGAGATAAAAATAAATCTCTCCAAATACATCATACTCTGTTAGATATAGCTCTATGGTCAGATGTCTTGACCGAAAACATTCAGAAACAAGTTTTAGATAAGAAACCGAAAAATATTGGCAATCCAATAAATGTAGAGGTACTAGTTAAAGATCGTGTTAGTACTTACGTTCGACATTTTTCGGAAAATAACTTTTACATTAAGAAAGTCAATTGTACAAAAGAAAAACGTGAATGCAAGTTTTTTTCTACTATATTTGAAAAATGTTCTCCGACATAAAAGCACAAGTTTCAACACATGGTTGTTTAGATTAGAAAAATATCAGTCAAAATCATTCAATCACATACATTCTATGTTTATTTTTTGCAAACTTTCTCAAAATAAAGATCGAATTGACACAGATATAATCAAGCAAGTGGAAAGTGAAAGATATATTGGCGAGATTCTCAAAAGGGTTGTGCAACAATCAAATTTCTTTCATCTCAGGAATTGGGATTTCATGGGCATCGCAAAAACGAAGGGAATTATTTTAGTTGTATGGGATGGGTTGTTTTACCTCTGAGCGGCACTTTTTTGCACACCATGGGCTAAATGGCCAGGTCACATGGACCCCGAAGGCTCAGAGAAGGTTGGGGGAGGGGACCCACTGGAACAGCTGTTGGGAGACAGATGGTAGCCTCTCGTCACCATCCAGCGTGTTCTTTAACGTGCACAGGGTATGTCTCTCCCGCACACGGGGCCACGGCTTAACGACGGACGGCGGCCTTTCCGAGCCCATCGGTGTCCCCTACTGACCGTGGGCAGGGCGGGGAATTTAGTTGTATGGAGTATCGCAGAATCTCACTTTTCTAGCAAATCATATGAAGAAATATAATAAATAAATAAATACCCCCTCAAGCAGCTGCTTGCCACAGAGGTCTGACAGGAATTTGTCATTTTATATGCCATAGTAGGTCTGTGAGGATAGCAGGACCTCAGCAGAAAAACAACACGAACATCCATGCCTTGCCCAAGGCTCGAACCAAGGTCCCTCAGATCAGTAACCATGTGCGCTAACCACTCGGCCACTACGGGGCGGCATGAAGAAATATGCAAAGGGCAAATGGGATCTGTGACTGATTTCTCAAACACAATTTGCGATGAATTTATAAAGATAATGGGTGACAAATTAAGAGATTTGTTTATCAACCAAATTTTAATTGCGACATACTTCTCATTGATTCCATGCTCAATGTTAGTCACGTGGATCTACTTGCTTTCGTTCTCAGAAACGTCCTTGCCGACGGTCAAATCAAAGAAATGTTTTTTTTATTCATTCATTGATATTTACCGTTATAATTCTGAGAATTTGTAGCAAGTGATTTTGGAAATGCTGAATAAGTGTGACATTAATATTAAAAAAGTCGTTGGGTTGTTTTACCTCTGAGCGGCACTTTTTTGCACACCATGGACTAAATGGCCAGGTCACATGGACCCCGAAGGCTCGGAGAAGGTTGGGGGAGGGGACCCACTGGAACAGCTGTTGGGAGACAGATGGTAGCCTTCCGTCAAGGCCATCCAGCGTGTTCTTTAATGTGCACAGGGTATGGCTCTCCCGCACACGGGGCCACGGCTTAACGTCCCATCCGACGGACGGCGGCCTTTCCAAGCCCATCGGTGTCCCCTGCTGACCGTGGGCAGGGCGGGGAATTTTGCGGAGATAAATCTCAACGCTGACCCAGCTGGGACTCGAACCTGGGAACTACAGATTACGAGCCTGGCGCGCTACCGACTGAGCCACCCCCGCCATATGTGAGTTGTCCGACTTTGAATGTGGCTTGATTGTTGTTGCCAGAAGGATGAGTCATGTAATATTGGAGATCGTGAAGAAATTCAATTTTCCCAGGTCTACGGTGTCGAGTTTATTGTCAATATTCTTCCAAAGACATCAAAATTGGGCAGTAGAGCAGTGGTGTCGGGTAGCATGGGCCAATGAATCAAGGTTCCAATTGTTTCACGCTGACGGGTGCGTTAGAGTGGGCCCCGTGAAGCCATGAACCCTTCCTGTGCGCAAGGTATTGTTCAAGCTGGAGGTGGCTCTGTGATGGTGTGGGGTGTGTTCAAGTGGTCTACATTGGGCACTCATCCGTTTGGAGCAATCGCTGACAGGTATGAGATACGTGGACATCACCTGCACTCCTTCATGACTCTTCATAGCTCCCTGATGGTGAAGGGGTATTCCAACAAGATGCTATGTGTCACCAGTCTTTGGTTGCTAGGAGGTGGATTGAGGAACACTCCATGGAATTGACCACCTTGAATTGGTCCCCAAGGTTCCCCGATATGAACCCCTTGGAGCATCTGTGGGCCACAATGGAAACAAGCTTATGATCCATGAATCCAGCACCATCCAATGCAACACAATTATGGTCTACACTGCAGGATGTGTAGGCTGCCATCCCTCAAAATGGTACCGGCAACTTGTTGATTCCATGTCTCCACGTGTGACTGCACTGCCGAGGGTTCGAGGACCAACCCATTATTAGGCACGTATCCCATGACTTTTGACCTCTCAGTGTACAATTGCACTTATTTACATAAAATTATATGCATCCCCCCCCCCCCACAACAGGTTTTTGTAGGGATGCGGGGAACTCGGATATGCCCCTGATGAATGCATAAGAATCCAAATCATTTTTGACCCCCTCCCCCCAGAAAAAAAATACTTTACTGGCTTGTGGTAGAATCAATAACTATCAGATGGCCTGGAACGAGTGGAAGCAAGCTTCTGTCTCAAGCAATTTCAGCTAATGTCTGATTCCTGAATACCACACCACTGACACGAGATGGTATCAATTTATTTGATTTCAATCTGAATTAAAAGGCAGTTGCAATTAGATACTGTTTTAGAATCACGATTGGTGCTTAGTCCAGTTATTTGCTCACTTTGACACAATTCTTATTTTACTTTGTTGCAAGAACTGCACATAACACTGCAATGTCATTTTAGATTGCCCCAGGGGCAAAAAAGGATCTATGATTAAAACCCATAACCTGGCAACACTTCTTTTAACGTAGTCTTGATATTACTCTTCCACAATTGCACTTGAATGAATCTTATAATAAAGTTAACACAAATATATATAAATTACTGCAAAGTAGCAATGGTTACATTAAGTAGAACCTTAAAATACTATCAAAAATGGTTGTTTCACATGCTTAAATTTCATAATATCGAAGTGATAAGATGCTTATGATCATTTATACTACTTTGATACTCAAGGATAGGCCATTAAAATCAAAATATGTTAAAAAAATATTTATTTGTTAAATGTTAACAGTCAAAAGCTGAAGTTTTTTTTTTTTACAGAAGACTAATTTCATTCAGTTTGTTGGATGGCAAAATTGTTGCATTACAACTGAGGAAAGATCCATCAACTGAAGATACTCATCTGCACCATCCATTAATTTCTTGTCACAGATCTGAAATTGTAATAAATATTTTAATATCTAGAATTTCTCTAATTCTTTTATTATTATTAAAATATAATATTCTTCCTAACAGTTTTTTTTTACCTGGTTTGTCTGCAGCAGAACACTAATTATATTTAAAAACATCCAAGATGAATTTTCAACATCATGTTATCTCACATATGAAATAGAGTGTGTTAGAAAAAGGCAAAAAATCCTAGGAGCTAAGTCACCTGCAAATCATGGCATCTGATTTTTCCTTTCAGAAATATTATCCTTACATTAGTTTTAAATATTAAACCAAAAAATTCCTAACCAGAATGCTGTAAATTCAATGAATGGGGAGATACTGGGAGGCTGAAGTTGAACTCACATCAACAATGTTCAAAGGTCTCACTGTAACCTTCATATAAACTGAATTGCCATTGAATTAGTGATAACAACCTAGTAACGTTTTGGACCCCCTCTAGCCCTGATAACGGCTGCCACACGATGAGGCAAGGACTCCACAACTTGTGTAAATGTTCCACAGGTATGGCAACCCATGCATCCTCCAGAGCTGTCCAACAATTCTCTCAAGGTTGTTGCTGATGTGACATGGGCCCGAACACTCTGCTTGATGGTATCCCAAAGATATTCAATGGGTTTTATATCTGGGCTTCTCGGTGGCCAATTCATTATTTCAAAGTCAGCAGAATGCTCCTGCAGCCATGCAGTAGCCAACCTGGACCTGTGAGATGAACAGTTGTCTTGCTGGTAGATGCCATCTCCATTGGGATGCACGATGGCCATAAATGGGTGTAAATGGTCAGCCATGAGTTCTATGTACCAGGATACATTGAGAATCGTTCGTACACGTACCAAAGGTCCCACAGACGTCCAACTGAAGACATCCCAGGCCATCACTGAGCCACCACCAGTTTGTACTGTGCCAACCTGACATGCAGGATGCATGGCATTATGAGGTTGGAGTCATACCCTCAGTCTCCCATCAGCGTGATGAAGTTTAAATCGGGATTCATCACTACAGGCTATCTGTTGCAAATTTTTGATGGTCCAGTTTCGATGTTCTTTAGTCCAGGCAAGGCATCGAGTCAGGTGTCGTGCCGTTAGAAGTGGGACTCTCATAGGTTGATGGCTCCCAAAGCCGAGACAATGAAGTGAGCATTTGCATGGTTCATGCACTGACTTCCCGGCTGGAACCTGCGTTCAGATGGGAGGTGATTTCAGATAATGTCTGGCCCCTATCGGTCAGTACGATGTGGGCCAGACAGCGAAGCCCACGATCATTCAAGGCTAGTTGTCCTCTGCAGTTTGTCCAGGTGCTTTTTTTTTGCCAGAATTTTCATATTCCTGGAACACACTTGAAACTGTCATGTGAGAAAATCCAAGTTTGTTACCAATTTTGGAGGTCGAGTGTCCCATCCGTCGGGCACCTATGATAAGGCATCTAAATACCGCACTTTTCCCATTATGCTTCTCACAACGAATGCTTGGGGAAGTCGAAGCTGACAGCTATATATCGTGAGAGTTATATTTACAGGCGAGTTGAGAGTTTCAGCCACGCATGTGTGCAAATGGGGACTTGCGGTACTGAATTTGGATAACATCTCCTATCCCTATTCAATGGCACTTCAGTGTATAAAGGGCAATTCAAAATTTTAGCACCAATACTTCCAACTTTCACAATGACAGTTTCAATACATATTGCAGAAAATTATAGATATATCAATTTCAATAATGGATTTGGCTGGCTTGTTAATACTTTATTTGTGCACAAACAAACACAATTAGGTATCAGCTTCATGCATTTCAGCAAAAAGGCATAAATAAATAATGCACATTTACCCTAATTTATCAAACAGTAAAATTTGCAGCATATGTCCTTTTTGTGCACCTGAAAGTTGTTTTCACTTTCTGAAGGAGATCTTATTCAGTGATCACAATTTTGTCTCAAAACATCCAATCAATTTCAGTAGCATTTTCTACTGTAACCAATTTGAAATATTAGTAATTTTTTGGCATTTAAATGAATAAATGCCACATATACATGAAAAGAATAATTCATTAACTTGGCAACTTCAATTCTTATGAGTGCCATTATTAGAAAGATTAGGGCAGTGGTTCCCAATAAGGATGCTACACCCTCTATGACGCATTTGGTTTGTCAAACCAAATAACAGGGGGCTTCCACCCTAGTTAAGTAAATTTTATTTGCCATGAAACTAGCAAAAATTTCTTTTATTTTTATTTTTTTGTGGGGGGGGGGGAGAATAATATTTGAGTAGGGTTTCCCAATTACTGAAAAATTCCATCAAAAAGGAATTATAACGATATTCTATATACACTAAGATTTCATAATTTTATTTAAATCTTTTTTTAGTGTCAAGACATAAAATATATGGCTAAAATAAAATTACTCAAAGACAACTGCTTTGGATTTCAAAGCAGGTAGACAAGTTTGAGATTAGATTTCATATACAACTATAAGGGACAAGGGGGCAGATCTCTGTCCCCCCTCTTATATAATAATACTATAAGAGGGGGAGATTCTTCCACCCCATTCTTATAGTCATGGTACATAATAGTACAAATATATACACCGAAGGGCCAAAACATGACCACCTGCCTAATATAATGTTGGTCTGCCAGGTGCCACCAAAACAGCTCTTACCCAGCAACGCATGGATGCTACAAGATTTCTAAAGGTGTCTTGTGGTATCTGGTACCAACACGTTACCAGCAGATCCTTTAACTCTTGTAAGTTACATGGTTGAGCCGCCGTAGATCGGATATGCTGTTCCAACTCAAACCACAGATGCTTGATTGAATTGATGTCTGGGGAATTTGGAGAGCCAGGGCAATACTTGGAAGTCTTTCTCGTGTTTCACGAACCATTTTCGAACAATCCAGGCTGTGTCATAGTGCACATTATCCTGTTGTAAGAAGGCACTACTAGAGAATACCGTTGCCATGAAAGGATATACCTGGTCTGCAATGATGTTTAGGTAGGTGGTAGACGTCATATTTCCTACACATGAATGACTGGTTGTTTGGGGTTTTATGGCACAAGGATGACTGGGCCATAATATGCCAAACAAAAAATAATATAAACAATAAAAGGAAAGTAAACCCACAACCAAAAGTTAAAACAAAAACATTACATTGTAAAATTATAGACCAACAAGAACAAGGGTATAAGTATAAAGTAAAACAACTTCAAAAATACAAGATAAAACAATCCCAGGTGTAAAGGATCTGGGTTAGACATACAAAATACAAAGTAAAATCTAAGTCTATTAAAATAGCCACATTTTAAAAAGGTAAAATGCAATGATCAGATAAAGTCTATTAAAATATACATCATCTTACACTTGGATAAAAGATATCAGAGTATACAACATTCAGACATAAATTTATGAAAACTAAAGTATAAACAATGTTCAAAATTAAAACATGGCTATTCGATTAAAATATGTTTAATAGTTAAAAATGTGTAACAAAACTTACACTTAGGTTCATCATCCACCCGTAGAAGAAATCAATGAGTAATAAATGAATGACCTAAGTGGAGCCAAGCAAGTACAACTTCCCCCCTTGCGATTCCTGCAGTAACATGACTGCCATGGTTTGATGATAGGTTTGATATCAAAGAGCTTGTTTGTAAGCTGTTCTGACCAAGATCTCTTGACATTGTGCCCGGAGCTCAATGGTAAAACGCTGTCAGAAATCCAGATAGGAATAGGCAATGGAGAGCCAGACAGGAGTATGGCTGACTTGGCAGCATGAATGACTGGACCCAGGATTTTCTAGCAGAACATTGACCAAAACATTACACTTCCTTCACCGGCTTCTTTTCATCCCATGGTGCATCCTGGTGCCAACACTTCCCCAGGTAAACGAAGCACACGTACCCAGCCATCCACATGGTGCAACAGGAAACTAGATTCATCGGACCAGATGACCTTCTTCCAATCATTCAAGGTCCAGTTTTGACGTTTGAGTGCCCATTGTAGGTGCTTTCA
This sequence comes from Ryuthela nishihirai, assembly GCA_038380435.1. Lineage (NCBI taxonomy): Eukaryota > Metazoa > Arthropoda > Arachnida > Araneae > Heptathelidae > Ryuthela > Ryuthela nishihirai. The sequence goes on from JAWZYU010000026.1 coordinate 30,654,988, forward strand.
ACAGTGAACCGAGGTTAGCATGGGAACTCAGAGTGGCTACGCAGCCCCATTTTCAACACAGTTCGATGTATGTTGTGACACATTACTCGTCACCAGCATTTAAATTACAGGCGAGTTGTGCCACAGTATCACTTCTGTTGGCTCGTACCATATGGGATAGCCTTCGCTCACCTCTAGAATCAATGAGCCATGGTCAGCCCACACGTTGCCAGTGGTTTGTGGTTTTTCCTTCCTCAGACTTCTTGAATGTACCAACCATGGCTGACAGTGAACACCTCACAAGCCTTACTGCCTTGGAAATGCTCTGCTGTCATCTGGCCATTACAATTTGGCTTTTATCAAATTCACTTAAGTCTGCTGCCTTTCCCATCTGAAGAACAAGAATAACACTGATTAACAGAGCTCAGTATCAGGTGTTATTTACACCATTCGTGACCTTCACACATGCTGTCGTTTACCTCAGTTGCTTCGATTTCCATAAAGATGTGCTGGTCATAATGTTTTGGCTATTTGGTGTATATTTATATTGTGTGGACAAATATGTTTTTCTCTGAATGTCTCAACTCAAAATTTTTATAACAATTTACTTAAAAAACACTTTGCAACATCATTTTTCCCCAGGAGTTGAACTGCCCTTGAAATACCCATAAGCATTTACTGGATTTATTAGCTTCACTTAGTTTCTCATTTTACTATTTAAACCTGTTGAGTACCTTGTTTAGTAGTCATATACAATAAAATAGGAAAGGAAAACTTACAGCAAGTCTTTCACAGATGACCGATTTTTGTTTATCTGTCAATTCTGTACTTGGTAAAATTACATCATATAATTGCCAAATCACTTGACCAGTTGTGTACCCTTCATACATAAGATCCTTTAAAAAGAAAAAGAAAAAATAAGGGAAAAATTATACATCTGAACTTTTTTTTACATATCATATTGACTAGCCTATTTTTTTTCATTCTGAACATACAGGCAAATAAAAACACAATTTAAACACACACAAAAGCATCTCTGATTTAACAATGATTTTTTTAAATGGGGAAGGTTTTCGACTATTTGACCTATCCTCGTTCATAATTTAAACATTTCCAAAAAGTTTTTTCACATTTGCCAATACAAAATTACCATTTTTAAACATCCATAACATATTTGTAAACAATAAAATTTTAATTGTTACTGACCAAGACAATGTACACATAAAAGACAAATTCACTTTGATTAGTTGAAGATTATAATTTGTTAAGTGTAGAGAAAAAAAATGCTTCTAAGCATACAATTAGTGGATTTGTTTATGATTTTAAATTAAACGATCTGCAACCTCCATGAGTGTAGTGCTACACTGAAATCTGATGCCCAATACCTATGCATGGAAACCATCTAGGTAGTGATGGACTGGTAGTCACACCTAGCATCAACTCAACATCTACTATATTATATCACCAATGGCATGTGTGATGGTGACAGCCAAGAGTCACATGTGTGAACTACGAAGAGAACAGTAGCAGGCAGCAAGAACTTAGTGCATTGATGAAACACCAACTGGTTACATGCCAGTTGCTCTACAAGTTGAGCTATGGTGATGGCAGTTCACACCTGCCAAGTAAGGTTATGATGGTAGGAAGGGACCATTGTCATTTAGTTCATGATGCACAATGCAGTTTAAACTGACAGAAAACTAAAGGCTGAAACAACTATCTAGTATTGATATACCTTGAAGTTAAAAACCTAATAGTAGTCATTCCTTCCTACCATCATAACCTTACTTAGGCAGGTGTGAATCGCCACTGCTTTAGCTCAACTGTCAAGTAGCCAGGAGGTTCTAAGTTCAAGTCCAGGAAGTGGATAAGTGTTTTTTTTTCACACTTGCCTTCTTATCAAACATCAGTTGTTGTATATCTCCTTGTCTGGTTAACATCTACAGTTGAATTAGCTGTGGCCTTTATGGATTAGTTTGATATCACTACTTAAGACTTACAACTTTTAAAGTATTGTAATCAGAATGGTACTATTCACTAGTTTTCATCTACATCTGCTTAACATGTGATTTTATTTACTGTATACAGTGGCATTGTGAATTAAATGATTACTTAATGAATGGTCATCTTCCTTACCTGACAGCAAATTTTTACAACACTCAACTTCCCATTTTCAGTCTTTATCACTCAACAATCATTCATATATACATACCATGTTAAAATAAAATTGCATTTAGCCATTTTTTGCCACTTTTATCATTGCTTTTCTGTAAAAATGAGTTACATGTCTGAAATATGCATAAATAAAAAACAAAGCATTAACCAAAGTATAGTCATAATAAAGGAACAAATTTTAAACTATGTCAATTGGGTTAGGGTTCTACACCACATTCACACTTTCACCAACCAAGTCCCTATTTACATTATTTCTTATGAGAAATTCGTGTTAGACTAACATGATTCAACCTTATACGAATTTTTTTGATATACTTCTATCATGTTAGTTGAGGACTGGATATACTAATTTTATAACTATACTTTTCACTGGGTTGGGTTGTTTTACCTCTGAGAGGCACTTTTTGCACACCATGGGCTAAATGGCCAGGTCACATGGACCCCGAAGGCTCGGAGAAGGTTGGGGGAGGGGACCCACTGGAACAGCTGTTGGGAGACAGATGGTAGCCTCCCGTCAAGGCCATCCAGCATGTTCTTTAACGTGCACAGGGTATGACTCTCCCACACACGGGGCCACGGCTTAACATCCCATCCGACGGACGGCGGCCTTTCCAAGCCCATCAGTGTCCCCTACTGACGTGGGCAGGGCGAGGAATTTTTGCGGAGATAAATCTCAACGCTGACCCAGCTGGGACTCGAACCTGGGAACTACAGATTACGAGCCTGGCGCGCTACCGACTGAGCCACCCCCACTTTTCACTGGGAAAACTGGGTTGTATTTTTAATTTTCATTAATTCCCAATAGATCTCAAAATTTTCTTCACCTGTTCACTCCTCCAGATTGCCACTTGAGTAGTAACTACAGTTTGTGTATCATCTTAAAGACTGCTACAGAGAATGCAAGAGTTCCGCAATTAAAATAACTATAACTCAACTATACATGGCATCTGCTTGAAGGGTTGAACAGTGATTTGCACAAAACTGGATGAGAGTGCTTGGGGGAAAACAAGGATAAGTATGTAAATATTATTAAACCTTGCAAAATGTGCATAGAAAATATTTATCTTACATATGAGATAGGTAAGAAGAAATTCACAATGATGTTTGCAAAGATAACTACTGTACAGTCAATTCTGATGACATGCGTACTGAAGTAACAATACTCTGAGGTATGCAACTGATGGAATTTCAAATACAAAAAAGTATTAATTGCATGATGAGCCATGCAGAAAATTGCAGTTAATAGTGGAATTCAAAACAGTTGCAATTCCTGTTTTGCAAAATAAGTGCAATTACAGGAGTAATAAAAATACATTGGAGGTGACTAAAGCCTCAAGTAATGAACAATGGAAAATTCAATCGGTTCATGCTCAACATTTTGATTGCACCAAATGTTCAGTTCTTAATATGTATACCAATGTGTTGGAAAACTGCATACAATCATAGTGTGAGAAAGTACAGTATAATATGAAAACATAGCACTTCAAATAAACAAATAACGAATATTGTCTTTAAATATATATACTATAGCTGCTCAAAAGTACTGAAAACTTATAAAATAGGCGAAAGGAAAAATAAATATACATTTGATTCACTTAAGTAGATTTTTTTTTTATCTTTAATTCCAAACTACTAATTTGTATGTGATGTATAAAGAACTGTATCAATACAGGAATATAGGTTGTAAACACTGGTGAAACAGAAGCTAGGTCACTTTTTTTTCATGCAGCTGATCCAAAGCAGAAGCAAAGTAGAAATCGTCTGAGGATCAGTTATCATCGAATGTGAAGATGAAGTAGATGTAAAAGTCAAACTTGCTTCAGTTCTTGAAATATGCATCGTTATCATATTACCAGCTCACTCTTAATGCATAGGCATTCCAAATTTCAGAATTACAATTCTGAGGCCTAAAATCCTTGAATTTCAGAGGTTGTATTGGTAAAGTAAGTGTATGCTAGAAGAAAATTTTTTGTTCTATACAAATTGCAAGCTAAAATGCTTAATTTGCTTATCTCTGTATAAGTTAAAATAAAAGCTCTTCTAAGCTATTTCAATATGCTCTGCATAGTCTTATGTTAAACAACATACTATAATTCAACCGAATGTTAGCTTGATGGCTTAGAACATTCAAATAATTCAAGATGAGAGTCCAGAAGAATACTGAAAAAGGAGAATATGTTCTTATCACTGATAAAGTTGCTGAGCAATATTTTGATGGTATTATCAAGACTCTAGGTGTGGACAAGGTTGCAAGTGTCCAACAATGAAAGATATCTTCAGTGCTGGCAAGAACATTGTAATATCACAGATTCAGTAGAGTTGAAGAAATGTCTATATTGCAGCAAGCACCTTAAATGGTATAGAATGGTATCCGAGGTATGAATGGTAACAGAATGGTCTCTGTGGTATGAATAGTATCTGTGGTATGTATGTATTCTCATATGGTATCTGTGGTGGCTGTGTGTTGACTAGCAAGTCTTGTCCCCACACACAGCCACGTATCAATCCCTTTATCCATTTTTCTGGAACCACCTATAAAACATAGCCAATTGTGGCATTATTAGTTTCAGATTAATTATGCAATATTTTAAATTCACAAGTAGCAATGTTTTCAATTCCCCAAGACTTCAAATTAAGAAATAAAAGCATTTACTTTGCAAATAAGATTGCTAAAATAATAAAATATTTGAAAATATTTCAATTTAAACATAGCTAAACAAAACAGTTCTAATAATTTTTCTTCTCTTTTTATAAATATGACTAATATGTGATTATTTTTAAGTTCAGTCATTAAAATAATTCATATTTAAATTCAGTTTACATCAATAAATTTAATTACTTAGAGAACCATAATTCTATGTTTGTTTTTCAATTTACAATATGTATGTGATACATAATATTACATGGTTAAAACCTGTGTATATTAAGTCTTATTTTAGCACTATAAAGATATAAGTTTACTAACAAGGAATAAAAATCATCTACAGGCCTGCACAATTTCAAAATCATATTTCTTGATAATGCACTAGATATATGCCAAGTTCAAATACATATGTGTGTGTGTGTGCATTTTGGGTGGTTACTGATATGCACAATTTTTCATACTTTTTGATAAATAATTATACGAATTTGTCTAATAATTATACAAAAACTCATATTGCCATGAAAGCTCAAGATGATTTAATTAACTCACCCCAGCTATCTCTTCCACGTCAGCAACTGCAATTCCATCTGCTTTCAACCTATGCACACTCTGCAATAATGTAATGGCTTTCCTCAAGTCACCCTCAGATGCATCTACAATGGCACTAAGCACCTGAAACAAATTAATGTTTAATTTTAATGTATTGTATTGGATTGTTTTACCTCTGAGCGGTACTTTTTTGCACACCATGGGCTAAATGGTCAGGCCACAAGGACCCCGAAGGCTCGGAGAAGGTTGGGGGAAGGGACCCACTGGAACAGCTGTTGGGAGACAGATGGTAGCCTCCCGTCAAGGCCATCCAGTGTGTTCTTTAATGTGCATAGGGTATGGCTCTCCCGCACACGGGGCCACGGCTTAACGTCCCATCCGAGGGACGGTGGCCTATTTCAAGCCCATCGGTGTCCCCTACTGACCATGGGTGGGGAAATTTTGCGGAGATAAATCACAACACTGACCCAGCTGGGACTCGAACCTGGGAACTACAGATTACGAGCCTGGCGCGCTACCGACTGAGCCACCCCGCCCCTTAATTTTAATGTAATAAATTCCACATACATAAAAATAAAAGTACAATTAAATCTTAACATGCTCTATCATAATAAAATTTTCCTGGCATTCATGTCAGTAGAATATCAAATTCAAAGCTTCTACCTTTTCCTGTCAGACCTCTGTGGCAAGCAGCTGCTTGAGGGGGTATTTTTTATTTTATTCATTTATTTATTAAAAAATTAGACTGAGGATATATTATCTATCTCACATCTATTTAACAGCTGTTATATGACACTACTTAAATGCATTTTTTTTAGAAATTTGACTATTATAAAAATTTTTTATCACTTTAGAAGAAAATCTTTTAAGATGAGCAACTCTGCTGTAAAATGTTCCAAATTCCATAGTATTTTCAACATTGAGCAAATATTGTTGGGGAAACAAAATCAAGAATAAGATTTAATTTCAATGGTTGACTTATCTTTAATCTCATTTTTGTATAAAAAATAAACTTGTCTTAGAAGCTAGAAAACTTTGAATTTGGCTTTCTATTGATATGGAAATTTTATATTTTAGTTCTGAATAATTTTGACTGTATTAAATAAATATTATTAAACTGTGTTAATTCAATATATCTTTAATGTCCATAGGTCACATTTAAATATGCGATTGCATTCTACTTTCATTATTTGCCAACAGTACTTTTAAATAAGTGATATCCCTGTCATAGCTAAAAGTATGTCACTAGTTTTCTCTCTCTTTACAATCAAAGTTTGGGAACAACATAATTAATATAGAGAATGTAGTGGTAAATTGATAAATGATTTCATGGAATCATTAACTTGTAAGAATGGATGTTTTTTTGCCAGTTAGATTTATTTAGACAATCATGTAACTAGCACATTTCAGTGCCTCCTTTATACTTGTCTAAATAAATCTAACCAGCAAAAAAAGTATTATCCATTCTTATGAATTAATAATTAATATAGTTATCAAAATCTTGTTTCCCAATTTGCAAACGAAAATTTATTTAACATCAAAGAGGCACAGTCTTATATTTCCCATTGCTATAAACAGAGCTTAAGGGAAAAAAATCCACTTGCTCAGTCAACCATGTTAAGTGAATTATTAAAATTGACAATTGGAGTAAACTATATTTTGCTATTACTATACTGTCAAACCTTGTAAAAGGTGATTAATTTGCTTCTTAATTGGTGAACCATAATAGTATTTTTTGAAATGTGACTATAAATTTCAGTTGCAATTACTATCCTTTGTTTCTGGTCTTAACCTTTCCATATCTGAAGCATCACACAGATACCCACGACAAATACAATTATTTCCCCATCTTTAATACATTTGTTTACCATGTCCTGACATAATGCATCTCCCAAACATACATGGCATTCTAAAGACAAATTTCAAAAACTACCTTGTACATATGAGAAATAATTTTTACACAGACACAAAGAGAATTGATTTTCTCATTAAACAGAGCAATTGCATCTGATATTTATATGTAATTGGAGTATGAAATGAGTTATATGGAGGATGTTTATAGGGTGTTCTGTGTAACTCCAAATATTTACAGACTTTCTTTATTGGAGTTAAAAAAATTTCAGAGTTTTTCATGCAAAATATGTGCAGTTTTCTTGTTATCAATTTTTAAAGTAGTTTTTCATTTAAAATCACCATGCAATAATTAGCTGTTTTAAGAATTTTAAATTATCTGACAGTAAATGAAAAGCATAAGGAAGACTTTCTTACTTTTGAACTTTAAGTAACTGGTTACAATAGCTTTTTATTATGTAGTTACTGCTTATTCATCAACATTCTTCAGCCAAATGGTGAAAACTTATATTCTTATGCATATAACTGATTCTTAAGTTCTTCAGTATTATTTGAATACACTGGGCAACAAATTTTCATAAAAGTCATGCCTCTGAGATAAAATAGCCATTTATTAAAGATTTCCAGATGCTGAACACGAATATGACAATGAAAATGCAAAAATGGCTATGATTTCTGAGAAATTCGCAATAGCTTCTTATATAATAGAGTAATACATACATATGACATGTATCAGTAAAACTCCGCTTCTACTTCTGACGTGGCTTGTGCAGCTGCTCAGGATCACCTCTGGCGAGCTCCAACAGTAGTCAGCCATCACTGAAGTGGACCAGTTTCCCTGGTATAATTTCTCCATCATTGCAATGTCAAGGTGAAAATGTTCACCGTGCTCATCACTAACCATGCTACAGTTGTCAGGGAAGAAATCTAAATGGGAATGGAGAAAGTGGATCTTTAAGGACACATTGCAGTCAAGTTTGTGATACAGAGACAACATGTCCTTAACCAGTTTCTTGTAGTTGTCTACCCTGACATTCCTGAGGAATTTAGTTGACACCAGATGAAACACGTCCCAAGACTTTTTCTCGTCACCCTGAAGCAGGTTATCAAGCATCTGTTCTCTGAACAGCTCGTGGATCTGAAGACCCACAAAAATTCCCTCTTTAATTTTCGCTTCGTTGAATCGAGAGAATTTGTCAGACAAGTTGATGCAAGTCAGACAAGTTGAAAGCTGATGCAGCTCGGTCCATGGCTTTTACAAAGTTTTACATCATACCGAGTTTGATGTGTAGGGACAGTAGCAGGATTTTGTGCATTTCTGTCAGTGCTACATTCTTCTCACCAACCTTCTGACCTCTGAGGCCAGTTTCTCTTCACAAAGTGCATTGCTTGGCTGTCCCATTCACATAAGAAACAGCAGTACTTCGTATATCCCAGCTGCAGACCCATCAACAGAGTCACTACCTTCAAGTCCCAACAGAGATGCCAGCCATACTTGCTGTATTGAAGACAGTTCAACAGCTGTTTTAGGTTGTCACAGGTTTCTTTCATGTAGACAGCATGTCCGATCGGAATGGATGGAAGTAGATTTCCATTATGCAGCAACACTGCCTTGAGACTCATTTTCGAGGAGTCTATGAGTAGTTGTCATTCTTGAGGGTAATGTTTGATTCGGAGGGCATTCATCAGCCCATCTACATCAGAGTAGAACACAAGGTCGTCGAGTTTGAAACGAAGTCACTAGAACATTTTCCTTGAGAAGATTCGATTAAGTCTTGATCAAAGTAACTGCTTTGGCCTTGGACAGCTCCAGATCGCAAACAAGATGTTCATTTCTTCTTCAGTGAGAATGTGTGGTACAGATGACGCACCGTGGCAGACGATGGATCATCATTAGACACCAAAGGATGCGTAGAACCCGACGTTGGTTTGCCTTCCCCTTCGTCGTCTGAATCGATGGAAAATTCTTTTGGAGGTTCAGGAATGGGGAGTCCTTCATCCTGCAGAACTGTCCACTTCTTTTTCCTTGTGATGCCTCCAGAAGTAGGTGGAACTATGCAGAAGTAGCAGTCATTTGTGTGATTGCTTGGCTCTATCCAAACCATAGGAACAGCAAACAACATCGCCTTTCAGCCACTTTGGAAGATTCCTTGCACACATACTGCAGCATATATGTTGGGGCCCAGGCCTTGTCCTGGTCCCCGATCTTGCATCCAAAATAAAACTCATACGCCGCTTTCACTATTGGAGTGATGGCCCTTTTCTGGCTTGAAAACGTCACTTCCCCACAAATGTAACAAAATGTATCTAGACTAGTAACACAGTTACGAGGCATCACTACTGCTGGTTTAAAACTGCAAGGATCACTTGTGTTGTACTTATGACTCAGGAGTAAATGGGAGTCGCTCAAAAGACATGCTCACCCTACAAGACATCGCTTACAACTAATGATTGCATCATCTTTTGTCTGCGATTGTAAAGCTGTGATGTCATGACTAAACTACATTGCATCAGACAATGATGCAATACCTTCAGGGGTTGTGTGTATGGCAGGCTGATGCAATACAACGCAATACGTTGCAATCTGGAATATAAAATACAGCATTGCGAAATGATTACCTATGTACTCAATGCAGACTGAGTCGTTTATACATGACCATCTCTGTCTCTCCTAAACAAGAGCCAATAGACAAATTTTATTGTCATTTTCATGTTCAGCACCTCGAAATTAGTAAAGATTGGCTATTTTCATTTCAAAGCCTTTTGTGTGTTGTCCATTATATAGATATTCTCTCTCTATCTATATAATGGTATCTGCTATTGTGATATTTTTTTTCTCCATCATTATCTTAAAATGGAAAACTACATTACTTACATCATCATTACATTTAACATTTTCTTCATCAGCAATATGTTTAAGACGATCAACAACTGTGTCACTGGTTAAAGGCTTAAAACGAAACTTGGAGCAACGTGATGTTAAAGGCTCAATTATTCTACATAAAAGAAATACATAAAATTACTTATTTGATTTTAAAAAAAACTTTTCAGTTAATATTAATGTTCTGATTTTAATGTTCTGGTTTAAAGCTAACTGAAAAATGTAATATCAAAATAAACTTAAGCTACTTCTACTATTAAAATTGATGCAAAATCCTCAACAAATATGTTTCTGTTTGGGCTTAAATAAAGTGTGCTATACACAATAACTATTTACTGTTGTGGCCTATAAACACAAATAATAAATATTCTTATACTTGTTAATTTGAAGATCTGTAAATTTAAAACATATTTGATTTTCAGCAAAACATTTTTGCAAACTATGCTAATATATATATATACCCATTCACATGAAATACCACATTTACACAAATGTAAGACGCCATCAAATCTAAAGTACACTCTATTTTAACATTTTATATTAAAAAATTTAACCTGTAATCTAAGATATACTCAAATTTCTACTATCTTGAAAAAAATATTCGATACTTCTTTGGTAAACTAATATTCTCACAGATCACAGACTAAAGTCACACAAATGAACACTGTAATAAAATAATGGAAGGTCAATTTCTGGCAATATTACAGTCAGTCACCTCTTCTTTTTATATTGCTACTGTTCAATTTTTTTTTTACTTCCCATAAGATGTCCTTCTCTGATCCATCCAGTTGGTTTGAAACAGAGTATTTATTGAAAGTCTTTATTATAGTTTCAATAGATTATCCTTCATGTTACAGTAACCCAATACATTAGCTGCCCCATACAAGATGATTCCTTTCAACCATTTTAAAGAGATAGCAGGTAGCTGTGACATAGCTTTTTTTTTCTGGAAACTTGGTATGCTGACCAAAGTGGAGGAAGAAAATTACTGATGGGAAAATATTAGATAAGCTAAGGAATTTGACATGAATATAAGACAGATTCCTATGATTGGACTATCATAAGTGTGCATCTTAGATTAATTTAAATACTGTAGTTTAAAGCAAAATAAGAGTGTTTCTTTTTTTCTTTTAAAAAGCAAGAATAAAATCAAACTTCGTGGGTTTTTTTGCCTGATTTAAAACTTATTTGTAAAAATCCAAAAGTAATCCTAAGTTTTTGAAGTTTGCCTACCCTCTCTCCAATAAGGTTTTATTACCCATGAAAAGTTCACATAACTTTTGCAGTAATCTCAGAAACGCTCCTTGATGGCACAACTAATAACTAAAGCATTAATAATAATTAAATAACTAAGAACTGTAGTGTCATGATGACACCACAGTTCTCAAAATAATTATGCAGCTTTGCTTTCCCAACTGTTTCTGAGATAAAGCTGGTTGAATTCATAAACATACCATATATCAAAATCATCAATATATTAAGGAGGAGAAAAAAAAATTTAGCTCCGTTTTCTGATGCTGGCAAGCAAACCCTTGAACAAATACTCAAAAAATTTTTAATCAAGAAAACTTAAAGAGTTTTTTCGAGACCTTTAATTTTTTACCATTAGTGCTGAGTAGTTAGCGCACTTGACTACTGATCTAAGGGACCTGTGTTCGAGCCCCGGATAAGGCATGGACGTTTGTGTTGTTTTTCTGCTGAGGTCCTGCCATCCTCACAGACCTTCTACTCTGGCATATTAACTGACAGGCTCCTGTCAGACCTCTGTGGCAAGCAGCTGCTTGAGGGGGTATTTATTTATTTTATTTTATACTGCAAGAAAAGTTTGCATTTTTGGTATTCTTGATTCAGCCCTTGCTTTTATTATTTGCTACATATATAAAATAATCCATTCTTAAAATGAAAAATATAAGAATGTAGAGTTCTTTGATATCAAAGAAGCATTACAAGACTAAGACCAAAGCCAAGTTTGCTAACCAGTATCTAACACAAAAAGTATTCCCAGCTGGAACAGTAACCCTAGTCACTATGTATTAAGATTAGTTTTTATTCAGTTTTGAGGAAAACAAATGGGAAATTATTTTTTATGTACACAATTTAGCACTGCCAACAGTTCACAGTCTTCTTAATGAATTTTACCATCAGGTGGCATAGAAGGATATCCTGGAATCGCACACATGCTGTTTAGAATTTTGACAGTAAGAGCTTGTATACTGTGTTTTGAAACTACTATGCAAATGATAATAATTTTAAGTTGAATTCAGCTATTCTCTTTGTGATTGTGAGTATATTTATTCTCTCTCTGGTTAGCCTTTTGTCACATTATTTACAAATTAATACACATGAAAACTGGAAGAGATACAATGCCACTATTAGGGGCAATAAAAGAAAAAGATGAGTAGTGAAGTTTTTCATCATGTAGCAAGAATTCGGGCAATCATATAAACCCATAAACTGCCTACCATTGGGTAAAAGTAAGATTCTTTTCAGAAATTTGTTAGAACTGCCTAGCACCCTATTTTCTTTATCCAGGAATGGAAATTTTGAATTCAAAATTTTACATGAGTCAGAAAATGCATCCAACCTATGGAGGCCATCTTAAATATTTATTACACTAATATTGAACTATATAACTGTACAACAAACTATTATTGTAAATGAATATGAATAAACAATTAAGTTTTTTTTTTTAGTTTGTTCAATGTGCTGAAAATACCCATAACTCTGTAACTATTGTGACTATTTCTAACTCAAAATGACCTCAGAAAAAAAAAAACTCACAAAGTTTTGGCCTTAATGAGACACCCTGTGTCACCCCCCCCCCCCCCCCCCCTAGAGGTTCAGGAATGGGTTCCACTGCACAGACTGGCTTCTGCATTCCTATGGCCAACAGTGGAAGCCAAATATAGAAGCTAGATACATAGAGTAATGCAGCAGCCAGTTCAAGTGACCCATCAGCAGCCCAGGTGACTGTCTACACCAATAAGCATTCTCCTCCTGTCCTCCCTATCCAGATTACATGATGGGAAGAGAAAGCACAGGAAGATTCAGAGACACACTTAAAAGGCTGAATAATTAGTTAGTTGTGCACCCAAAGTGTAGGTGAGTGTAGATATTATTCATATATATATTTTAGATAGCAAAATTATATAAATATAATCATTATTGTCCCAAGTATTTATTCCAGCCACAAGGGTCTTCAACTGCCAGCTTTTGTACCTAGGTCAATGCTACTACTATAACTACCATATACTCAATACAGCCTCAGCAAAACATACATATAGGTATTATTATAAAAGGAAAAATAGAAACTCACCTGCTCACATAGTTACAAATAAGACAGAATCGTGTAGATTTTGACTGTTTTTCATTGTACGTCTCAGAGCTGCCTAATGTAAATCGAAAAATAACATAAGAAAAAAATAAATGGTCACTATGAACCATTTATACAGCTTTCCACTTTATCTTAAAAATAGTCAACCTTAATTTAAATGCAAAAAATCTCTAGAAAACCTACAACTTTAAATGCCTAGTCTTCTAATAAAACTATTCAAAAGATACTTTGGTAGAAAAAATATTTTTGTTGATACAGTAAAACTTTTATAAAAGGGTACTGGTTTAACCCTTCCCGGATCCCTGATAAATGTAGACATTAACAAACCCCGAAATGAGAGGTTCAAGATGTCTGCGTTTGTTTTCAGTACAACAAAAAAATTTGATTTAAGAAAAATAGAAATTGCTGTTCGAAATTTATTTTACATAGATCTTATACAAATACATAATTCAAGCTTGAAAAGTAACGTTTTCTTTTTTCATTTGATACATATTTTATTAAACTAAAATACAGGGCAGTTTATAATTAAACTGACAGTACTCAAAGCGATGTAGAGAAGGATCTACTTGATGGATCAGAGCGAAAAGTGGTGGATACCTTAATAAGAACATGAGGTAGAGAATTTGTAAATAAAAAAAATAGTTAGTGTCACCAGGTGGTGTGGGTGAGCTAAAAACATGGTAGAACATGCCAATTTCTTGTGACATTGCAGCCAATTACACGTGAGAGTCACATGAGGCACACTATTAAATGTGGTGTTGTCCCTGTAATTGCTAGAACATGGGTATCTGCAAGGAGAACTGAACTTTGTTAGTAAAACTCTTTTACCAAAATGGCAGTAATGCTGCCGCTACACTATGCAAATATTTTTGTCTGAAAGATGAACTGAAGCTAAATGTTGTTGCTAAATGAACTGAAGAATATGATACAGAAATTCAAAGAAACAGGCGAGTTGGTTGCGGCTTTGGAGAGGCTGGCGGCCTGTTGCAGAACGCAATGTGGAATACGTCACACTTACCGTTGCAGAAATCCAGTCGCAATCGGAGCTACCCATAGTTAATGCGAGACAGGTATCCCAGCAACTGCAACTTCTGTGGTCAGCTGTCCGTAAAATTATAAAATTATATGGTCCATCCTGAAGTGGTATCCTTATAAAATTCATAGGGTGCAGCAGCTGCAACCACATGACCCTGAACAGCGCACAGACTTTGCAATTTCTGGCGAGGATGCAGCTCAACATGTGGCCTTCGAAAATCTTACGGATCGATGAGGCACATTTTTCCTTACATGGAGCAGTGAATAAGCACAACTGCCGAATATGGGGACCTACACATCCACATGATGTGCCCCTACATTCTGACTATGTAACTATATGGTGCAGGTTTACCGCAAATTTTATAATCGGACTATTTTTCATTGAGGAGATTATGCCTCAAGGTCCTGTGTGTCGATCGGTGAATGGACCACATTACACAGATCTCCTCTGCTGCAAGATTATTCTGGCTTTGCAAGAAAGAAATTACTAGACTCCATAACCTTCATCAGGATGGGGCACCACCCCATATTGCAGGTACCACATTTGGTGAGGACAGAATAATTTCTCAAATGTTTCCAATGCTTGGCCACCATGTTCCCCTGACCTAAACCGATGCGATTTTTGGTTATGGGGTTATTTAAAAAGCAGAGTTTATCAAGGCAATGTTGAATTGCTTGCTGAAATGAAGACAAGAATAACACAGCATGTTGCAGCCATTCCTCAAGACACGTTTCAAGCAACTATGGACCATGTCGTATTATGTTTCCAACACATTTTTCATACAAATGGTTCACATATTGAGAATCTTGATTTGTAAAATAAAGGTTATGTTTGTTAAACTTGGTATTTTCTTTATTTTAGCACACCCACGCCACCTGGTGACACTAACATTAACTTTTTTTTTTGTTCGCAAATTCTCTATCCCATGTTCTTATTAAGGTATCCACCACTTTTTGCTGTGATCCATTGAGAAGATCCTTCTATACATCATTCTGAGTACTGTCAGTTTAATTATAACCATCCTGTATAAATAATTTGTTAAAGAAATCTGATTGTCATTTCTTATTAAAGCCTGATGGTATTGTCAATTTGTTTGTAACCATTACTTTACGCTGAAGCAACCCCTGATTTAAGCTTTCACAAGTTTGATTCAAACTATTATCAACAAATTTTTCCTTAAAGTTCCAAATATCTCCTGAAAACTATAAAAAAAAATTGCTACTTTTAAAAAATGGAAGATTTTGGAAGTGATTACAAAGTACATATCTCTGTAGCTTGTCCATTTTACTATTTTCTGCCTTAAACCTATTTAAATATTGCTAGAATTATTTTTATCATTTATCCCAGCATTCTAGGTGTTGTCAATTGCAATCAGCATTCTAGGTGTCTTCAAATTGAAAATATAACTAAAACTCTAGGTAACAAGATCCTTCTTATCCAGAGCTTGTTGTTGTGGAGACTGCCTGTAGCATACATCATGACAGAGCAGGTGCCATGACCTAGTTTATTGCTCACACATGCAGTCAAGTGGCTACATAGGGGATTTTTTGGCTGATCATTGTGAAAAAATAGTTGGGCTTCTGGATGTAAACCAGTTTTTCAGGCAGGACCCTGGAAGGTTAAGAAGAAACTTTGTCATACCTGCCAACTTTGAAATTTCAAAAACTGATAGATTTTTTTCTGAATTTTACACTGCAAAATTTAATGATTTTCCACATTCCTTTAATTAACGAATAGACTAGTACTCACTGAAAGGACGATTTATCATACACACCCACCTAATAATGTGTGGGTCCACCTTTCGCCTCATAACAACAGCAACACATTGTGGCATGGACTACCAGGTGTTGGAAATGTTCAGGTGCTATTGTGAATGATTCCAGGACAGCCATCCATAAAGTGCCGAGGCTTGAATGCATCACTCCACTTTATCCCAATCAATAAGGTTCAAATCAGGAGAGTGGGAGGGACATTCAAAGCTTGTGAAATCACTGAAATGCTCTTCCAACAAGTCAACATGATCCCCATGTTAAACTGTTCTGTGCAAGGATATTAGATCATTGACCCAATTATACCATTATAAACAGACTGTCTTTTGCAAACACAGTATTTACCGAAACTAATTCCATGAGGTAACTAACCTGATAGACTGAAAGAAAAAAAAATCCAAAATTATTTTAAAACAATGACTGACAGCAGTGTAAGCTTGAATTTGGCCTTTGTTCTCACTAAACAAATTTCTTTATTATAGGTGCTTAAGAATCATTTGGTAGATGCTTATGTTCCCCAGATGTGAGGCTGTTATGACTACAACTAGTATGCTACCATAATTATAATAATCCACTTTTTGGACAGAAAAATGTTTCTTTTTAATTAGATTAGTTCACATTCAGAATACAGTAGTACATAGCAGTTTTGCATTATCTGGCCAAGATATCAATTTCTGGCTACAAACACTTCCTTCACATTATAACCTTCTGTGAATTATATGAGCATTATAACATTCTGTATATTAATAAACCAATCAGTTTAATTCCTTAACAGAGCTACCAATGGCTAAAATATGATGTACTGCAAAGTCAGTGCTGAGCTGTGACATTTCAGGTACCTTGGAATAATATATGTAGACTTATTCAGTGACAGAACTTCAATTTTTTGAATTTTCCTACAACACATAAAAAAGTGCAATACACATACTTTTCATATGCACAATTCCCTACAGTTTGGAATCTACACACTGTGGAATCACAAGACATACTCATTCTTTTATATATCAGATGGGACCTACTCTACATCTTTTAGTGGCAATGCAGTTGTGCCAATATCTTGTTTAGATATGCTATTGTAAAGAATATTTGTGTCAAAAGGAATTTCAATTCTTTCTTGATTTTTTTTTAACATGTAGTCTTATTAGAGAGTACATCTGAAAGAATTAAAATTTCGTTTGGTAAAGAAAAGGCACAACCTGTTTATCTAATCATCATATGTTCTCTTTATGAATTATAATCTTACTCAATCGATAATGGTCAAATATCTAAGCAAGATAATTTATTTACCTGAGCTGCATTAGTCATAGAATCTGCTTCATCAAGAATTATAATTTTAAAGGAAGGGCATGGCTTGCCACTGAAATTGTAATATTAACTATTAGGTATGTTAAATAAAATCTAAAAATGTAAGTAAATATTAAAATCATTTATGAAAAATACATTTTAGATAACAACTTGTAATATTACAAAATATGTTAAATATATTTTAAAGATGAAAAATTATTGTGAGATTTTAATTGCAGGCAGTTTGTTTCATATGAGGGATGCTTTCCTGGGGCCTTTTTTCTTTAAGCAATGATGTCTTTTAAGTAGGGATGATTTCCCCATAGTAATACATTAAATACGGGGATTCCAGAAGATATGTCATTGAACATATAACATCATACCACAAATCATTTCACTAATGCATTTATTTTAAAAATATAATTTATATTTAAACATTAAATAGTATTAATAGAAAAGAAAAAAAAAAATCTTGAATAGTGCTGGAAGTTGTTTCATGTGACTGGATGGTGGGGGGAAGAGAGGAGAAAAATTATTGGGGGTGGTACAATGTGTACTAGCCATTGCTTGAATAAAATATGTCAAATCTCTGCCCCTTGATGTTAGTGTACTAGTGTGAAAGATAGCAAAAAGGTAGAACTAACACTACTTCAAAGGTCTGTAAAATTTGCATTCTCCATAGCATGGAGACTCTATGTTTGTGCTGTCCTTAAATTAAGGTAAAGTCATTCGCTGGGAATTCAGAATATTTACAGTAAAATGTTATTAACTGGGGACATGTAAAAAAAGGGGTTACCCAAATACTTAAATTACTGATGTATGTATATAATAGTATTAGCTTTAACTGTTATTGATTTAGATATTTTAATTCTATATGTGTTGTAGTAGTGAAATTGCCATTGATATTAGTGCATTAACCTGAAAATTAAAAATATGTTCTTTTAAACTGTTCAAAAATATAGTTATCAGAAACAAAAATTACAATGCTACCACAATAACACTATCACACAAAAACTGGAAAATCATTATGAGAGCTCTGTGCAATAACAGCAGCAGCAAAAGAATACAGTAGACTTTTACTAATAAAAATTATACAAAGAGTGATTTTATTGAGTGAGAACCCCACCTGTTGCCACTACTAAGGAATGTCTTGCCAAGTGGTGGTGACTCTCCCCAGAAACTGCGGGAGTGAACAGTGGCTCCTCCTGCAAAGGATATGCAGTGGCACTCCTTCTGTTGATAGGCTCCTGGATGGGTAATCAGGATCACGGTGTCTCCAAAAAAAGAAAGAGAACTCACAAGGCAGAAGTTCAAAGAAATTCTGAAGTGTCATCGATGTATTGGCTCCTCCTGATTGGCAGATTCCAACCAATGGAAAGTTATCTGATACCCTTTGTGTCCGAGAAATCTGGGACCAGAAGACAGGGTTTTTGGGTCTGCTTGGGGCCACAAGAAACAAAGCAAGGAAGGCAGGCAAAAGTCTGTTCAGAAAGGGTATCATCATCATCTTCAAACAGTCATGGGCTACAGAGGTCCAACCAGACTATGCAGTTTAGTTCTCCAAGCATATCTGTCCTGAGCTCATCTGTTGCATCTGGCCACTGCACACCAATTCTAACAAGGTCCTGTTTGACATTGTCTGCCCACCGCATCCTAGGTCTCCCCTTCTTTCTGAGGCCTTTAAGCACACTGTTCATAACCCTATTCGCCAATCTATAATTATTCATATGGGCAACATGGCCAAACCAACGGAGTCTCTCTCTGCACAATATGCTGCTTAAAGGAGGTTGCAAACTCCTTTGCCTAACCTCATCATTAGTTACAAAGTTGAACCACCTAATGCCCAAGATACTGCGTAAGCATCTAGTTTCCTGTTATCTTGTTTACAAAGTGTCCAAGTTTCACTACCATAACTAACCCTAGAAAGAACCAAACTATTATACGGTCTAATTTTAGTCTTTAGGTGTATACGCCTATTTCTCCACACTCTCCGTAGATTCTTAAAAGTCCCGGCAGCAATCCCTATTCATCTGTTAATCTCATGCCGCACATCACCATTATCTGTTACATAGCTCCCAAGATAATTAAACTGT
Source organism: Ryuthela nishihirai (assembly GCA_038380435.1). Taxonomy (NCBI): domain Eukaryota; kingdom Metazoa; phylum Arthropoda; class Arachnida; order Araneae; family Heptathelidae; genus Ryuthela; species Ryuthela nishihirai. The sequence continues at coordinate 30,674,583 of JAWZYU010000026.1, forward strand.
GACACCTGCTCAAGACTGCAACCATTCAGATTAACTGAATCACTGACCAATTTTCATCACTTTAGTTTTCTCACTCTTTATAACCAAGCCTACTCTACTACCAGTCTCATCAACAACTCGAATGGAAGAGTTCATCTCATCAACATCATTTGCCAAAAGAGCTAAGATCATCAGTATAATCTAAATCAGAAATTTTGGTATCTCCAGATCATTAAATGGTCTGGAGATACCAAAATCAAAGTCAAAATCTTTCCCTTGCAGTGAATTTCTCACCCTTTTGAACACTAGAAGCAATGCTAAACCAATTGCTACAAGCCTTACCAACTCTCACACTGACTCAGTATTATTATAGAGAGCTTTCATTATGTTAACTAACTTGTCTGGTATGTCATACGATCTCACAATCAATCACAAATTATGACGATCAACAGAGTGAATTTCTCACCCTTTTGAACACTAGAAGCAATGCTAAACTAATTGCTACAAGCCTTACCAACTCTCACACTGACTCAGTATTATTATAGAGAGCTTTCATTATGTTAACTAACTTGTCTGGTATGTCATATGATCTCACAATCAATCACAAATTATGACGATCAACAGAGTCGAAAGCCCTTATGAAATCAATAAAGCTAGCAACCCCTACCTCTTCTGAAACCACACTGCTCATCACACAATTGCCCGTTAACCTGATTCTTAATTCTATTAGGCACAATCATGCAAACTTTACCTGGAACAGAGAGTAGACTGATACCCCTATAATTATCACAAAAACTGCAATCACCTATTTTGAAAATAGGGATAATAATAGCTCCGGTAAAATCCTTAGGGACCATGCCTGTATCATAAAAGATATTCAAAATTTCAGTCATCCAACAGGTAACCAAAATATTCCCAGCTCTAAGCATTATCGTAATAATTTCATCTACCCCTGGGAATTTATGAAGAAAGTTTAGAAATAGCAGTTTAGAAAGAGCCAAAATAACTTCAGATTGCATTATAGGGCCAACATTAAAGCCACCAATGCATCTATCATCATTGCAAACAATGGGAGTAGAACTAACCACATTATTTAGAACATCACTGAAATGCTCAGCCCACCGAGCCATGACAGAATCCTCCCCTTCTATAACCTTACCTTGTTTATCCTTAAATCCCAGTATACCTGTCCATTTTCTACCACACAAAATATTAACTATCTGGTACAGCTCTCTGCTGTTGTGCTGCCTAACTGCTTCCTCGGCTTCATCAGCCAAGCCATCAAGCCAAAGATTCTTATCAGTAGCTAACTGATCCTTTACACGTTTATTAAGTTCTCTGTAATGCTTTCTGTTAGGACTAGTAGGGTATTGATTAAGGACGTTCCTGCAGTTCTTTCTTTCTGAAATAAGCTCTAGTGCCTTATCACTCAAATAATTCTGCCTCCTCTGCACCTTTTTTCCTAAAAGAGTACTGTTAGTTTCCAAAAAAGCCTGTTTAAAACAGTCCCATTCTTTCTCAACTTCAGTAGTAAGCAAACCATGACTGTCATAATGACTAAGTAACCTATCACAGTAAACTTTAGCTATAACTTGGTTTTTCAGAGCTTCAAAATTAAAGGTATATTTTTTAACCTTAGCAGAACACTTCTTAAGTTTAAGTTGCAAGACACTTTTAACAAGCTAATGGTCAGATCCAATTTCAGCTCCCCTATATGACCTGGTATTCCTAATAAAAGTAGCCCAGTTGCTGTTAGTTAATATATAATCAATCATATTCTTATGCAGCCCACCTGGTGAAACCCAAGTGTATTTATGTGTGTTGTGGTGTTTGTAATAAATGTTAGTATTCTGAACCATTTAAGTTTACTTACTTGTAGGAAATCCTGTCCAATGCCATTGCAGCTACCAATACCAGAAGGGCCTATCACCCCTCCCCAAAGGTCGGAGTCAGTACCAACTTTGGCATTGAAATCACCTAGAACAAGGGTAATATCTCCTTTCTTGACAGAATTCAAGATATCCTGAAGGAAAGAGTACAGGATGTCACAATCGTGGCAGCTGCCAAATGCTTCATTTCCTAAGTCAGCATTCCACTAATCGTCTGATGTATCATTATTGATTATAAAATAAAATTAAAAAAGTCCTCATGAAATGAGCTGAAAAAAAATTGGTTTTGCCATGAGTGGGATTCGAACCCACATCTCCAGGAAACATGCCTGTTATGCTAACCACTACACCATCAATGGCTAACTTTTCTCAGCTTATGTGACCTTCCTGGAGACATGGGTTCGAATCCCACTCATGGCAAAAACAAATTTTTTTCAGCTCATCATTTCATGAGTTCCATGTCTACAGGACTTATCCTGTGATTATTTACTACTATAAGAGAGTGTTTACTGGCCTATCAAGAGTCTGTATGATTACTGTCTAAAAGTTATTAACAGTCAAATGTTCCAGCAAATGTTTTTACCCCAAGAGTAGGGTTGCCTGTGGAACACTATGTATTGGTTGCTTTACCAATATTTTTATTTTTACAACAATGGAAATAATTAAACAGATATGTAAAAAACAGTTTTGATCTCAAACACTATAAAAATTAATGCAATAAATTATTGTACACTGAATGGACAAATTGTTATATACATCTACCTAATATCCTGTTGTTCCATCTTTTGTCCTCACAACAGCAGCCAGACGTCTTGGTAAGGACTCAATGAGGTGTTGAAAACACGGAGATGGTGTTGCTGCCCATGAAGCGAGGATTGCCTGTTGTAGTGCATAGTTGCAATTGGGGGTTGGCGGGCTCAAACTAATCTTTCCAATTCGTCCCACAAATTCTCATTGGGTTGAGGTCCCATGATCAGGGGGGCCATTTGAGTGCGGTAAACTCACTTGAATGCTCCTGGAGCCAATTAGTCACCACTCAGGGAGTATGTGGTGTGGCATTGTCCTGTTGAAAGATGGCATCATGGTGTGTAAAGAGAATCATTACAAACAGGTGTAAATGGTCGGTTAGGATGTTCACATACCCTGTGCCAGTGACAGAGGTTTAAACAGATACGAGGGGCTCAAGGAAGTCCATGTAAATGCAACCCAAACTGTTACACTGCCTCCACCTGCCTGTATGAGCTTGAACAAACTGTTGTTACTTGGCAAGCTGGGTCCATTGCTTCGTACAGTTTATGCCACACACACACCCTCCCATCTGTGTGATAGAGTTGAAACCGTGATTCGTCACACAAGATGACATGTTTCCAGTCTCTGCACTCCAGTTGTGATAGGTCTTTGCAAACTGCAGCCTAATCTTTTGGTGCCTTGCAGTTAACAAGGGGACATGATGTGGACTTTAATTGCCATAGCCTATTGTTTCCATGATATAACAGATAGTCTTTGTGCACAAGCTTGTGGATGTGCCCTCATTCAATTCCAACATTATCTACTCCACAGTAGCCATGCGATTCCTTGTAATGATACAGGACAGTCTACACTCACCTCAAGTGTCAATTGCACCTTTATGCCCACATTTCTTCCACTGGTTGGAAGTTTTGCGGTATTTCACAGTCTTGGTATATACATGCAACGGTGGTCTGATGTGGAAATCCCAACTGTTCAGTGGCTGCAGTGATTGAACAAATGGTCTTCCCTGAACCTACTATCTGGCCACGGTCAAACTCACGTTGCTGCCTTTACCCATGATTACTTCTCTGTGAGTGGTTTCCAATGCATAGAGACCTGCTCTTTTTATAGGCATTGCCAGTTTCAGCGTCCCACTGACTGGACACGATACTTCTGCTTTGCATATTGTTATTGATAATGTATATAATAATTTGTCCATTCAGTGTATACATAGCATATAATTTACAATACTCAATATGCCATAAAATGGCTAGGTGAACTGAGAATTTCAGATAGGTTCTAAACAATGTGGCTAGTTTTATACCCATTGTTTGTACTGAGAATAGATACATTTGTGACATCAATGCAAACATTGACACCAGCCAAAATCTATATCACAAACTATATCACAATCTGAAGTTACTTTGGTTATGATTCAAAAAGTGGTATAGGGAAATAAAGATAAGGAATAGCACTATTCAGATTAGTCCATTTCAAATTCAGGCTGTTATGGGTTTTAAAGGATTAATAAGTGTTCACAGTATTTATTTGAATGTAATAGGTATTGCTGCCGGGACTTTTAAGAATCTATGGAGATTGTGGAGAAATAGGCGTATACACCTAAAGACTAAAATTAGACTGTATAATAGTTTGGTTCTTTCTAGAGTTAGTTAGGGTAGTGAAACTTGGACGCTGTGTAAACAAGATAACAGGAAACTAGATGCTTTTGATTCTAGATGCTTACATAGTATCTTGGGTATTAGGTGGTTTAACTTTGTAACTAATGATGAGGTTAGGCAAAGGAGTCTGCAACCTCCTTTAAGCAGCATATTGTGCAGAGAGAGACTCAGCTGGTTTGGCCATGTTGCCCGTATGGATAATTATAGATTGGCGAATAGGGTTATGAACAGTGTGCCTAGAGGCCTCAGAAGGAGGGGGAGACCTAGGATGCGGTGGGCAGACAATGTCAAACAGGACCTTGTTAGAATTGGTGTACAGTGGCCGGATGCAGCAGATGTAGCTCAGGACAGATATGCTTGGAGAATTAAACTGCGCGGTCTGGTTGGACCTCCATAGCCCATGGCTGCTTGATGATGATGATGATGATGATGATGAAATGCCAATATCTATTAAATCCCTTAAGAACTATTTAAATAAGCACCTTCAGAAATAATTTTTAAATATTTAAGTGAAAAATTCTTACTCTGGCCGTACAGAGCTAGCTGTTTGCTGCGCAAATGTTTTAACTTTATCTCGAATGACCTGAATTCCACGTTCATCAGAGGTATTGAGCTCTAAGGTACGATTTCGGAACATATCTCTGAAATGGAAAACAAATGTTTAGCAAATAACTAATATTTTTAAACTCGTAGAAATACTTTTAATAAATATAGCTTCTGATTTTAATTAACACTTTGTCACTTAATATATAGATAACAGTTTACACTTTCTTTTAGACTAAAAATCCACATTCTGTAATAGAAATGTAATTATTAGAAAGAATGACAATGAATTAAAATTGTCTATAATATACATTTACCATGCATAACTAATGTATCTCCTAATTATTACACATTGGCTTTTAAAATGAAGAAAAGTAACAATCCACGATAAAATGTGAAGGAACAGTGCAAACAATGCAGAAGTCAAAACACATTGAAGGATAGTACAGTGCAAAAAAATTTGCAATATATACTGCTTAACTCATTTATTGCCCATTTTTACCTAGTTTTAAAAAAAAAAGCTAATAGTTTCCCTCTATCATCTGTCTGCCTGCCTGTCCATCCAACTTTTTTGTTTAAAGAGATAAAATTATTTTTTCATCAGTTAAGTATTGATGAAATATTATGATTTGCCCTTTCCCAATCTCCCAAAAGCTGTAATTGTGCCTTCTAACAGTGTTTGTGATGGAATGCTAGTGATGAACACTTCGTTGAATAGATGTTTAGCTACTTCAAGTATGAATGCTGAAAATTCAAATGAATTTTCCATTCACTATATGTGGAAATGGTGAAACTTTTAATGAATGTTGCAAGTGATGTGATTATGGTAGAAATTTTAGTGGTAGAGGGTCAAGAGATATTCCACTAACAGCAATAATATGTCCCCTTTCCTCAGAGGGATGTGAGAAAAGTAACTTTTCAAATTTAAGAAATAAAAGAATTTTTATGTTGTAAAATTACTATTAAAATTCTACAGTTTGCAATTTCTCCATCATCCATTAGCTCAAATTATAACTTTTAAGGAGTGGAAAAGTAGGTAAATGAAAAACTTCATTATAAAATAAAATGATATTCCCATATGTGCCAGAAGCAATATGCATATTTCTAGTTTCTCAATAGTCATTACTGTGAACAGAGTCAGATCTACGTTTTTTTTTCAAGTTCCAGGCATGACACTCAGGCAAACAATCAAAACTAGAATTTATTAAAGATATTTTGTCATGCCACAGATGTATAAATGTACCATATAATAGATAAGACCAATAACACAATACTGTTGCAGAAACAGTATGGTTAGTTAAAGCCCTGTAAACCAAGGCTGTTTCTCAGACAGTTAGGTAGTGTATTGGTTAACCATATGAAACTTATTTATGTAAATTGATAATTTAAATTCCTTTTTTTAAAAACAAAAAAAAGTATGTTTTAAAGTTTCTAAATGATATTCAACAGATTTTTTTTTAATTTGAAAAAAAAAGGTTGCACATAAAATAATGTTATTTCTACTACCCCTGAATCTACCAGCAGGTGCTATCAAATATAGTGCCAGATGTAGCTATGAGTGTTGTTTTCTCATATAATTTCAAAACTTTATAGAAGTTAAATGAAGAAACATTTGGAATAATTTAATATATATATATATTAATTATATATAAGTATTTTTTTATTATCTTACCTGATTTTAAAACTATTTTATTTCTTGAATTATTTTTATTGGCCATAAAATACATATTGCAGTTTCAAAAACATATTTTAAACTGAAACTGTGGCAAAGCTAAACTACTCAAATTGATACCAAGTTTAATGTAAGCAATTCTCAATTTCACTTTTTTTGGTGATAAAGTGTTAATTATCATTAATTCTGCTAAATACATGGATTAGAGAGTATTCCCATAATATTCAGCAATTAAACTTCATCTGATTTAGCAAAAAATGTTAAGAAGCATTGATCCTGAAAATTGTAAAATTTTTATGAATACAATGCTGAATCAGAATTACTGATATTTGTACACAAAGCATTCTACCCACAGTTTTGTGCTTAAATGGCCACATTTCCAGAAAAATCTTCAAATCACATTAAAAACACCAGACTTGAAGAAACTGTTATGTGTGCCATTCGCAAAATAAAACAAACTGAATTAGGTATGAACTATGTGTGGTGAGCTTGGGCATAATTAGACCATGTCTTAAAATTTATCATAAAGAAAAGAATTATAAAAACCATAACCATTTGTATTAAAGGTGTTTTTTCTTTTTTCCACTACTGTGCAGAAAAAAATGCTCTTTGTTTTGACAAGTATTTCTGTTCTTACCTATTGCAGAATAAAAGATTACCAATATTCACAATGTAGAAATTTAATAATTAACTATTTTCAACAATTTACATTGTATAATTATCAGGGAATATACCATCTCAGTATGAGGAGTCAAAGTTTCAGACAGAAGTATAAGTGGTATAATTGGTGAAGGGTATAAGTGGGTTATATTTTAATATCCCATAGTCAGATATATCATATCAATCATATCCCATGGTATTAGAATAAAACCCACAAACACTTTCATTCATTAGATGTCGTTTCAATGTACCCAAGAACCCCAGTACTGGATGCAGTGATGCAGCTCAAAGCCAAATGGTTAGGAGACACCATGGCTCCTGAATACTTCAGTGTACATGAGGGCCCTCGAGATGGCGACTGCCAGCAACTACTTTCAGGCCAATGGTTGGACCTGGCTCCAGACTGAAGGGATGCCAATGGGCTCACCCCTGTCCGGACTTGTGTCTGATGTTGTCCTAAGGCATATCAAAGATCAAGTACTGGAAAAATGTCCTATTACACCAGTATTATACCAGTGGTATAAATGATATACTCTTAATTTGGCTGGGATGCCAAGTGGAATTGCAAGATTTATTCATTACTCATGCAATTCAGTAACATAATACAGTCTATTAAATTTCCACATAGTGGAAATGCAAGATTTATTCATTACTCATGCAATTCAGTAACATAATACAGTCTATTAAATTTCCACATGAGGAAGAAGTTAGTAATACACTTCTTTTTTATCTATCTTTCTCTGTTGCTTTTCATTCGACATTTGTCAGTTTGCCAGTTTGTGGATTTGTCAAAAGTTCTTCTACCATATCTTTCGAATGCAATGGAAAAACTTAATGATTTATAAGTCAAATGAAAGCTTGTAATATGGGGAGTGTCATAGGCTATAAAAAAGGATCCCCGTGCTTTCCTCCCCCCTAAAAAAGAGGAAATATGAAAACTATTCTTCCACTATATCTCCAGAAAGCAAATGCTGAAATAAGCTATATGCCAAATGAAAGTTTCTCATGTGGGGAAACTCATAGGCTATGAAAAATTGACCCCCATGCTTTCTTTCCCCCTAAATAAGGGGGAAATATGAAAATGATTGTTTCCCTATATTTCCTGAACGTGAGTGCAGAAAAGCAACAAGCTATGCATCAAATGAAAGCTTGTGACATGGAGAGTATCATAAGCTATAAAAAAATTGACCCTCATGCTTTTTCCTCCCTAAAAAAGGGGAATATGAAAAATATTCTTGTTATATCTCCAGAATGCAAATGATGGAAGTAATCACCTACACATCAAATGACAGCTTCTGACATGGGGAGTGCCAGATTATTAACTCTTCCAGTATCCAGCCTAAAACACTGGTTTCCATTCAGAGGCCAACCTATTTTCTCCCTATGCTCAGCCAAAAAAAATTAACTTTAGAACTTTTTTTTAGTCAAATAACTAGTAAAAGGAATTATGGCATTTAATATGCCAAATTAATCAGCATTTAATTACAGATTTCTGAAAATTAAATATTTAACAAAAAAGACAACAGTTTTATTTTAATAGGACTTTTTTAGAGTCATGTAGCAAAAAATGCATCTGGCAACACAAATAAAAATTTATTAAAAATAAAAACAATAGACAGAAATGGGTATAATGCACATGAATAGCTAGGCTATTTATTTCTGAATAACAAAAAAATTATTTTTTTTTGTTTCAAGTAAATATTTTGTAATTTTTTTCTCAGTACCTTACACTTTGAGAAAATTCCAGGCTCTTTAGCCAATTCTGCTGAGTCAGATTTTTAAAAAAATAACCAATCAATGGAAATAGGTCATGTTACATACCAAATTAAACAGAATTTAATTCCAAATTTAATGAAAATAAATAATATAAACAAATTTACAAGCATATTGATTTCAATATGCCTTTTTCAATGTGATGTGATGAAAAAAAAAGATTGCACTATGTAATTAAGGCTTCATTTTGGAAATCCCGAAGAATAAAAATAGTTAAATTATATATTAATCAAAAGGAAATTTTCTGCAGAATAATATAATATTCATTCTGAAATATGATTTTTATTTCTTTTAATGATTCTTTTCAGTATTGTATATTTTAAACATGGCCAGTGTTATACAAGGTGACTTGGACTTCTCACATTCACAGGATTTTCTGAACTGGTTATGAAACAGAAAAAAAAAACTTCATTGGCTGCTTTTTTACCAAACATTATGAATTTTTTCTTTGGGTGTTGAAATTTGGTGATCTTGGCTAAGTACAGAAAGGTTTGTGCACCAAAGCAAGAAAACAACAGCATTATATCGTCTGTGTGGCACAGTCAACATACTGAGGGAGAGGGGGTGGGGGGTTGACTTTAAAATTATTCAATATGAACATAAAAACTCATTATTTTATAAAAGTTATATTTTTCTAGAGAGGAGGGAAGGAGTAAACTTTCACAGTGGGTTTAGTTTTTTAACCCAGTTAGGTTTAGTTTCACAGAGTTTTTTTTTCCAAAATTGCTCTCCCACATGGCAGCTGATTTCCGTAGCAAGGAAGTCTATTTTGCTTCCATATCCAAGACATTTATTTTCAGAAAATGGTACAAGCTCAAAATTTTTAACTAAAAAAAAACAAGAAATAATAAAAGAAAAATTACATATAACCTAATGGGATGTTAAATAAAATATCTGCAACAACTTTTAAGCCGGCCTCCAATCTAGTGTAACTCAGAAAGATCAATAAATCAGCCGACCAGAAAGATCACTAACTAATGAAAATAAATCTACAGAAATGAATTTGCTTCCATACCCAAGACCTCATCTATTTTCAGAAAATGATACCAGATCAAAGTTTTACTGGAAAAGTAATAAATAATAAAATAAAAATTAACATATAGCCTATTTTGATGTTAAAATATCCACAGCAACAAGTTGTAGGCAGGCCATCTGATGTAGCATAACTATGAAAAAAATCAATACTTATTGATCAGCCAAAAGATCACTAATTTTGGAAAATAAATCTACTGAAATGAAAACTAAGGTTAAAATATAAAAAAAAAATACCAATTTTACAAAGGGTATCCAATATGCTGGACCAAAACAATATGGGAGCCACTTATAGCACACGGAATGGAGAAAGCATGTGTCAGCCATCTACCTCTTGTTCACCTCAGTGAGCCATAATGTAATTAAGTGCAGCTGCAACCAGAATTTCTAAGAAGGATGTGTTTACTTCCAGTTTCGATTTTAAGAGTGGAAAAGATGCATTGAATGCTGAGAAAAATGATAAAAATAATTTGGGAATACTGAATAGGTTTATGACAGAAAAGGGTGTGAAACGGAAAAAAAAAATGGCAGTACGTAATTTGTAATTATTTCCCAAATTTACAATTTTTAAAAAATAGCAGGGTTTTTTTGTTAATTTTTAGGAGATTTTAGAAAACTTAAGGAAAAATTTATCAATGATATTTCAAGTCAAACTTGTGAGCTAAAATCAGAAGGTTGTTTCATCAAATAAGAAAGTTAACAAGCAAATCAGCAATACCATTTAGTGCTTCTAAGAAATGGCAATCAGATGGCTTTATCAAATTATTTATATTGTAGTTTAATAAAATATACATCAAATTAAAAAACAAAATATTATTTTTCAAATCTGAATTATATATTTTTATAAGATATATATATATATAAATTACAACAGTAATTTTTATTTTTTTAAAATCGATTTTTTTTTGTTGTACTAAAAAATGTATACATATGTCCTTGGCCTCTCATTTCGGATTCTGTAAACATATACAGATAAGATGGACACTGGAAGGGTTAAAAATTAACTTTTAGGGGGTAAAAACTAATGCTTTCTACCCCCCCCCCCCCCAAAAAAAGGGGGGGGGGTGTGAAAGTCATTCTACTATATCTTCCAAAAGTGAAAGCCTACAGTTATGAGTTAGGCATCAAATGAAAGCTCATATAATGACCATCATAAACTATATCAAATTTTGCCCCCACTATTCTTCTCCCCTGATAAAAGGGGAGGAGCAAATTTTTTCGTTTCGTAAAGCGTTAGACTTTAACCAGTTATACCTCAATTAAAGCTTGTGATGTCTCCAATATCATGGGCTACCTCAAACATGAATAAAAAAAAAAATGAGGAAAAATGTGGTCGATGTTTTAGAGTCATATATCATATGAAAGTTTTTGAAGATAAGTGGTTTTAGTGACAAGGAAAAATATAAAAAAATTAAAAAAATTAAAAATACCTATCTTCCTATATGGGTTCTAAAAAATAGAAAATAAACCTAAAAGCACATCGATGGTGCAATCAGTCACTGAGTTCATATTCACTTCAAAGGAAGATAGGGTACTGGCAATCTTGTTGTGTAGGAAAATCGGCACCCTATCTTCCTTTGAAGTGAATATGAACTCAGTGACTGATTGCTTTAAATTTATTTTCTACTTTTTAAGGCCCATATAAGAAGATATGCATTTTTAAAATTTTTTTAGACATCCAGATTACAAGATAAACTAAACATTAACTACTTCCATATATAGGAAACCTACATATATCCCAAGTATTATCCCTGCTGATTTGGCACACCCATATCAGTAAAAAAAAAAAACATTAAGTATGTATTTCTTCAATGCAATACTTATTGCATAAAGAATTAATATATATATATATCTCAAACAGAATATATGAGGCAGGATATACCAAATATCAAATAGATAAAAATACACAAAAAAGGTTAAATATCGACATAAGGCCGATTCTCAACAAACAGCAATCCAAAGCAGAACAGAGTAAATACCTAAGTATATTATAGCATGTCCTTTATATGAAAACTTAATATATATGATCTCCAATATACTGTGAGAATTTTAAATGAAAATTCCAATAACTATATCTCACACTGCACATAAACTCATTGTAAATGATTGTGATAAGATTTCCACAACAGGAGGAATTTATTTGGTTACTTTAAATGATCCATTACAAAAAGTATACTCCAAACATCGCATACGTGGGAAGAACTTACAGAACATTTTTACAATGGCTTAATGAACATCAAACCAACATTAAAAATAAATATCCAAAAATAGCATTAGCTGAAACAGCTATAATGAACTGATGATTAATTTAAATGAAATTAAATTTAAATGGCACCTCCTACTAAATTACAACTTAATTATACTGAAAATAATTATAATTATAAACCTTTATGCAACACAGATGCAGCACCACTCCCATCAGTATAGTCTGTTGTTGTGGGGCTGCCGATCTCATTTGAATTCACATTTATAGATAATGCCATTTAAGCAGATATGGGGCGAGGGTGGCTCAGTTGGCAGCACACCAGGCTCATAATCTGCAGTTCCCAGGTTATATATCCATAGTCCCAGCTGGGTCAACATTAAGATTTATCTCCACAAAATTCCCCACCCTGCTATAGTCAGTAGCGAACAAAATTTCCTACCCTGCCCACAGTCACCGATGGGTTTGGAAAGGCTGTCATCCATCAGATGGAATGTTAAGCCATGGCCCCGTGTGCAGAAGAGCCATACCTGTGCACATTAAAGAACACTCTGAATGGCCTTGATGGGAGGTTACCATCTGTCTCCCAACAACTGTTCCAGTGAGTCCCTTCCCCCAACCCCTGAGCCTTCAGGGTCCTTATGACCTGGCTATTTAACCCATTGTGTGCAAAAAAAATGTGCCGCTCAGAGGTAACACAATCCAATTCTAAGCAGACATCCCAATCACACTTGCATGCTTGACAAAGTTGACAAGAGTTCGGCAAAACACATTGCTTAATATCTTTTAAGTTCATCTTTTAGACTTTTGAGTTGAAGTATACATTGGTTAAATGAAAATATAGCGTAAGCAATTGGGAAACAAGCCAACATCATATGGCCAAGTGATTCACATAGTGTCAGCTCACATCATAGATATCAAATGTGGATAATATTACTACCTATTAAATGAATGCCAAGATTTATAATAGAGTTAACATTAAAATGCTATCCTGTAAAAGGACTGAAGTGGACCCTTTTGATGACCTTTAGAAGTCAACATCTACAGACTGCTGGTTAACAGAAGATAACTGTTGCCTGAGTAAGAATCAAGATGATGTTCCTTCAGGAAGTTATAATTAGCTGAAACTGGACACTATCTATCAGCATACATGGACAGGCAAACTTCAGTGTTATGCAACAACTCCATATGTATTTAATGTACTGACTTAACTTATGATAGGTCGCTGACCTATTGATTTTAATAATTGTAATTTTTTATACTTCATTTCTATCCTGATGCAACCACTTTATGTTTGACAGAGATGTCTTTGGAGGTTAATGGGTGCAAGATCTCATTTGCGAATATCTTTCAGGGTTCTGTTTCATCTGTTTATGTTCATGATTGCCGAGAAAGAACTTAGCTCATGTGAAATGACAGGAAGTATCTTGTGAAACAATTTCAGCTCACCCAAAAGCAGACATTGACTTTCGGGAGGAATGCAGAGTGCTAGCTGGCAACAAAACTCTGTTCCACTTGTGAAATATGGAAGTGGAATCGGGTTTTTGCCTGGGGCTTGCTTCTGATTGGCCCTTTTGCTTTTGGTCGGAGAGTTCCCGGGGTTTCCAGAAAGATATTGTCACGCTCGACCTGGGAGAAAACAGTTCGGTGTGGGTTGATCAGTGTAACAGACCAGGGTTCGGTTTTTTTTTCCCTATCTTTCTTTTGCTATCTTTGCTAAGTCCAACTTTAGTGAAATTCACTGGACTAATTTTTTAGGCCATATTTCAGGGAGGGAAATTGTTAAATTAGACATCTCTTAAATTAGTGAGATGATAAACTTTTACCTAAGTACGTTAGGCAAAATTTAAAGAAATTTGCTTTGCTTGGGAAAAACCACGATCAGAGAAATCTGGAGTGGGTGCTTCATGAAAATTTACACCAACATGCACATCACAATAACAGCAGAATACAGTTCTCGTTCCGGAGAAACTTCAACATGGTAGTTATTTTAATTTAACTTACTCTGGTTGTTGTCACTTTCATTATTTTGTTTTGAATGTTGTTCGAACTTAAGCTTACCTGAATGGAGTGAGTACTTAGTCAATTAATTGTAATGTAAAATCATCCACCGTTATAAGCCAGTGGTGGAACTTTGTTAATTGTGAAATTTAAATAAATTCAAAATTTTGTTATTGTTCAAACAAAAATTGAGTCTTGGTCAATCATGTGAAATCTCTACTCGTCGCAACTACAGTTAGAGAATATGGGACTGCATATTGCTAGCTTGTAGATTGTTCCTGGTTCGAATCTAAAATCTTCTTTCGGCCACTCTTTCAAAAATATTTGTTTGAAGGCATTAAATTTTGAAGTCAGATCATCAAGCTATTGACAGTCAGTTCTAGATAATTATTTTAGTAAAAGCGGAACATTTTAAGTTCATACCGCATGTCTCGAAGAGGAAAAAGTTGCGGGTGACACTTATATAATAAGTTCCTGCTTTATGCAAATATATATTAAACAGTACACTTTATTTAGTTGCAAACTAGTAGACAGATCTATATGCTGAAACATTGCATTCAGCATAGAAGACAATGCGTTGCATTTATTATAACTATTAGGCCAGTATTATAACCTATTAAAGCCTTCTATTTATGATATCTCAGTTTTCTACGGTAATGCAAAATTAAATGAAATATACGTATTTGGATAGCTTAGTATGTTAATGCAGCCGACTTCTGTCTGAAACTTCGACCCCTCATACTGAGGTAGTATATCACCTGATAATTATACAATGTAAACTGTTGAAAATATTAAATATTGCAGAATAAAGTTTTAATTTTATTGCTTATTCTTTTTCACTGTTTCAGAATGTAAAAATAATATTTAAATGAATTTTTTTTTAATGTTTCATTTTTGTTCAAAATGAATTGCTTTTACTTTCCGTAACATCACCTCTTTCTGTTAATTACTTCAGAATAAGATTCTAAAAAAAAAATTTTCTTTTGCTAAAAATTTAAAAATAAATTTGGCTACCACAGCAATTTTCTTTTGTAAGCAAGGTGTACAAAGAATTGAGATGAATTGACTCTATATATTTAACACTGATATTTAAAATGAAGGCATATCTGCAAAAACATGTATATTAGGAGTTTAGAAACATGAAGAGTGAATGAGGTATAACCATAGAGGATAGGCAAGGGATATAATTGAGATGATACATAATCTGAATGCCAAAAAGGAATTCATAAGATAATTCCCAGATATGGAGCACAACTGGACACCTCCATTGGTGGGCCAAATCAATGGTGGAAGTGGCAAAATGGCTGAATGTCAGTCAAAGCCTGGTACAGACTATGGAGAGAATTTCAACAGACTAGAAATGTACCACAAAAATCAGCAAACTCTGGTTCATCATCATCAGTCATAGCCTGGACCACAAAATCAGGACAAGGAAAACCCCAGGTCACTGACTCCAAGATGGCCATTATGTCCCAATATTAGCATAATGGCATCATACATCTACACCATTTCACCTATGTCATGATCTTATGTGGTCACTGACAGCAAGTTTTATTCTAAGGAGAAGATTGCTTGAGTGTAGTCTGCATTTAAGATGAATGATGGTTTATGTGTTTCTCATCACAGGTCATAGATAGGAATATCCATTTTCTTTTTCTTATGTAGAATTTTATAGTGCACTAACAATTAAGGCTGTAGTACATCAAACAAGGTGAAAGAGAAAAACAAGCTTATAAACATGGAACTCCTATCCAACATTTAAAAGACACGATATAAAACAATGGGTGAAAAACACTAAAGTAAAAATCTGGAACAATACAATGCAAATGAAAGGAGCATCTGAATTGGTATGAAGAATATGTCACTGGAGCAGGATGACTGGATCCTGCTCCGGTTCATATGATGATGAACCAGAGTTTGCTGATTGATGAGTCCAGAGTTTGCCTAGACCGATAGAGGTTGGGTTGTTTTACCTCTGAGCGGCACTTTTTTGCACACCATGGGCTAAATGGCCAGGTCACATGGACCCTGAAGGCTCAGAGAAGGTTGGGGGAGGGGACCCACTGGAACAGCTGTTGGGAGACAGATGGTAGTCTCCCGTCAAGGCCATCCAGCGTGTTCTTTAACGTGCACAGGGTATGGCTCTCCCGCACACGGGACCACGGCTTAACGTCCCATCCGACGGACGGCAGCCTTTCCAAGCCCATCGGTGTCCCCTACTGACCGTGGGCAGGGCAGGGAATTTTGCGGAGATAAATCTCAACGCTGACCCAGCTGGGACTCGAACCTGGGAACTACAGATTACGAGCCTGGCGCGCTACCGACTGAGCCACCCCCGCCCCACCGATAGAGGTAATCTATCATCTTCTACCATTCTGAAAATTTATGGCAAGAGACAACTATGGTGTTGGTAGTGCAATGATCTAGTGGTAGAGACAACTATGGTGTTGGTAGTGATGATAAGTAGTACCAATACCAAAGTTCCCATATTATGATGTGCTGCATACCAAAGTTCCCATATTATGATGTGCAGCAAGTCCTTGACAGAGTTGGTTTGCTTTATCACTGAGAGTAGTGCTGTGGAGTCTGAGTCGAAATCGTGGAGTCGAAAGCAAATTTGGAGTCCGACACCGACCTCGATATAAATTTTAATAAAATATGCTTTTGAGTTGACATTAATGGTAGCTATGGTGGTTACACCACTTAAAAATAAACACAATGCTTTCCATTTCAGACACTAATGCCATTAATTAATTTTTTTTTTTCTGAAAATATTTTTGATTTTTAATGCTTATTTAATTTTGAGTTTTCTAAATTTTATAAGTTTTAAACTTTCAAGTCCAAAACTCCTTTCACAATGGCAAAGAGAGTTCCAACGAAGTCTGCAGTTTTTGAATATTTTACAATAACCACAGATGGGGAAACATTTCATGTGTCAGTGTATGATAGATGATGATGGTAAAAAATTATGTCAAGCACAAATCAGTGGTTTTAGTGGCTCTAGTAAAAATGCATCAACTAGAGCATCAAATTTAAAAAGAAGAGTCCGAGTAAAATAGAAAAAAAAAAATGAGTCAGTCGGTTTTTTGTGTGCCAACTCCACAGTCCATCCCTGATTGAAAGGACTTTTTTTCACACAGTGGTCTAAATGGCTAGATCACAAGGATCCCCAGGGCTCAGAGAAGGTTGAGGAAATTAATACATGCTAGGAGATAGATCAAAGCCTTCCATCAAAACCAACTAGTGTATTCTTTAACAAGGTATGGGACTCCTGCACAAGCATCATGGCTACGTACCATCCAATCCTTTATGCCATGGTCAGGGACAAGATATTGGAACTCTATGTTAAGTAATTTACAGGTGTAAATGAAGATATATTTCTTTTACAGAATAATAGTGTTGATCTTCACTGAACTTGACTCTAACAGTTACATTAACCTTTAGACATCAGCTTACCAAAACTCAGAGTGTTCTAAGAAAATGGCTAAAATCTGTCCGAATTTCACCCCCTTTCGCAAAAGACCACTAATGGCTTAAGCTCTCAGCACTGCTTGTGATCGGTAATCTACCTCGTTCCCAACCTCTCTCGAAGCCAGCGGTTTTCATTCTACCCTCATCTTGGCGAGTGTCAACACATTGGGGTCGAGAAGGTCAAGGCCACTGAAGGGAGCTTCGTTTGTAACATTCACAGAAGGGGAAAAGTTTTGCTTCTAACACAGAATATAACATTTTTATTTGCATTCTGTATATGCTGTTGTTGAAAACTAGCATAAACAATAGAAGATTCCAGTATGTAGGTATATCCTACGTTATTTTTCTAAAAGTTCGTAAATGAAGCAAAAAAATTAAACTGAAATTTCCAAATTGGAAATAAAATAACGAATACCAAGCATATCGATATATAAGCATTTCTAATTTAAATACCAATTTTCTCACTTTTGAGAGAAATAATTATTCCTTTGTTATTTATGTCTAGATACCTTATGGTGGAGGAGGGGAAATGAACATTTGTAGAACTCAAAGTTTTCATTTAGTTTTTTTTTTTTTTCAGTTTTCTTGGCAATTTTTTTGAAAAAAATTCAAAACTCTAAATTATGTCAGATATTTTAGTCTATATATAGTTATAAAGAAGAAAAGATTGTCCATTTTATTTTTCAAACGCTTTTATTTTTCTCTTACAAATCAACTATATAGATAACCCCAGCAAATGATTAGTGAATTTCCATATTATGTCAATGGAAAGCAAAATTCAAAACTCATTGTATTAAAGAATAAACTTCGTTTTATTGTAACAAGAGTGAACGTAAATTAGAGACAAAATCTTAATTTTTCAGTAACATTCGTAGAGTATTTGAAATTTTAATGTACCTGAAATATTTAAATGCTGCCGGTCTAATAATTTATTTCAAAAATATGTGAAAACACTAAGAATTTTTGTATCAAACCATTTACTAAAATAATTGCGCATTTGAAAGTTGATCTAAAATTATTTAAAATTTTGTCAAATTTGACAAAGCATTTAGGCAGCTGTGGCACTATTTGTTCAATACTTCAGCTGCCATATATCTTTAATATTAAATCAATATTCCAATAATTCAATGTTTAAATTGATCTAATTTAGTTTATTATTTATTTTCAGCCTCATTCTTATAAAAACTTTATTCTTCAGGAATTCGAATTTCATATCTTACTTTCTATTGCCATATTATGGAAACCCTCCAATGATTTGGTAGCACTGAGTGTTTCATGAGATCCCCCTGCAAAATGAAAAAAATAATCCACTTATAAATTTTTTCTTTCGTCTTTCCATTACAATCTTTTCATTTCAGATTTGTTCATTTCATTTTTGTTACAAATAATTTTTTGTCTCCCCCCCCCCATCCCCGCCCTGCCCACGGTCAGTAGGCGACACCGATGGGCTTGGAAAGGCCGCCATCTGTCGGATGGGACGTTAAGCCGTGGCCCCGTGTACGGGAGAGCCATACCCTGTGCACGTTAAAGAACACGCTAGATGGCCTTGACAGGAGGCTACCATCTGTCTCCCAACAGCTGTTCCAGTGGGTCCCCTCCCCCTACCTTCTCTGAGCCTTCGGGGTCCATATGACCTGGCCATTTATAGCCCATGGTGTGCAAAAAAGTGCCGCTCAGAGGTAAAACAACCCAACTTCCCCCCAATGCCCAGGAAAATATTCTCTGGCTAAGTGCTAGAAATATGTCTATCTTTTGAGTTACAGTTTAAATCATAACTGGAACACAATGCCTCTGGCAAATATGAGATCATTTTAAAAAATGAAGTTTTTCATTTTCCTACTTTTTCACTTTTTAAAAAGGGTAAATTGAACCAATGGATGATTGGGAAAATGCAGAGTAATATTTTATCAGTGTAAAATAGTCGTCCCTGGGCCGAGTGGTTAGCATGCTTCACTGCTGATCAAAAGGACATGAGTTCAAGCCCCAGGGAAGGCACTGATGTTTGTGTTATCTTTCTGCTGAGGTCTTACTTTCCTCACATACCTTCTACTATGGTGTGTTGAACTGAGAGACTCCTGTTAGACTTTTGGGCAAGCAGCTGCTTGAAGGTATTATTTCTAAAACCTAAAAAGAATTCAATTCCTTTGCTTTAAGTTAAAAAAGTTGTGTTCCCTCCTTCCCCACTGTTAGAAAAGTGTGCTAATTGTTGCTGCTATTGAAATAACTCTTGACACTCTACCACCAAAATTTCATATTTCTGCCAAAAATAGACCACTTCAATATTCATGTACAATTCAGCGTTTTTCTCATTTAGTGCCCTCAGACGATGGAAATTTAAACTACTAGGGATTTTCCCATCCATTTTCATTTGTCATCAATGCAAACCTCGCAGCCCTCACAATCCACCATCAAAATTTCTAGCACATATGTAAGCAATTTCTAACATAATTCATAATGGTATATTTCATGGTTTAAAACTTTGTAGTTTTCTACTTTTTTCACCCTTAGACAGTGTGATTATGGATATTTGAAAATTTGCAAAGAGCAAATCGTAATATTTCATTATTACCTAGCCAACAAAAAATAATTTTTAAATTATCTTTAAAAGCAAAGGAATTGAATGGCTACAGTTGGACAGGCAGACAAAGTAAAAGCATTAGCTCATTTGTTTGCTTTTAAAAAAAAACAAGTTAAAAACAAAAGCAATAGAGTTAAAATTTAAAAACCTATAAGTGTAATAATATAAATATTTGCAATATTATTTTTTAATATTAAAATACTCCTACACCACAATACTCTCCAAATAAGAATCAATAATAGACCTGGATCTAGAAAAAAAAAATAAGCGGTGCAATCGACCCGAGGAAAGGTAAAAAAATAAAAAAAATACCCCCTCAAGCAGTTGCTTGCTACAGAGGTCTGACAAGAGCCTGTCAGTTTATATGCCACAGTAGAAGGTCTGAGAGGATGTCAGGACCTCAGCAGAAAAACGACACATACATCCATGCCTTACCCGGGACTCGAACCCAGGTCCCTTAGATCAGTAGCCAAGTGCGCTAACCACTCGGCCAGGGAAAGGTAAGGGGGGTCAAAAAGACTGGATTTTCATTGCAGTGTAACATTTCCCCCCTTTGTTTTAGAGGTTTATAAAAATTCTTTTGCAAGATATGTGAAATATGCAGAAGTTTAATAATTTTTGGCCTTCATTTCCCTTACTAGCATTCTGAAATGGGGGGGGGGGAAGATATGGGATCATGTCCCCTCAGCTCCAGCCCTGTTCAAGAACTCTGTGCAGAGGTTTCACTTCTAATATTCAATGAAATGATTTTTCTTAATAAAAATAATTCATTTAGAAACGATAAATTTCATATGTGTTTGCAACAAATCAAACTAAGGTCAGAAAGCCATTTTACTGAGAAGCTTCCAGCCGACTAGCTTCTAATTTGACCATCAACTATGAAATAATATAGCTGAGACCTTTGGGTGGCATTTTGCCTGGAAGCGGTCAAGCTGGAAACACAAACTTTCCTTCTGATAGCAGGGAATTACTGTAGTTTAATCCAAAAATAGCAGGCCAGATCTAGCTGGGGGCCATCCCCCCCCCCCCCCTGCAAAATGCTAATGAGGGAAATAGAGGTAAAAATATAGAACTTCTTTTTATTTTATGCATTCAAGAAATTTTTTAAAGACTTGTAAAACGAAGGGGGAAATATTATACTGCAATGGAAATTCAGTCTCTTGTTTCCCCCCTACATTTTTCAGGCTGTATTGTTTTTCTTGATCCTCACCTTTTATACTTTTCTGCGCTGTCTCGTGGCCAAATGGTTAGTGTGCTTGGCTGCTGATCTAAGGGACCTGGGTTCAAGCCCTGGGTAAGGCATGGATGTTTGTGTTGTTTTTCTGCTGAGATCCTGCCATCATCAGACCTTCTACTATGGCATATAAATTGACAGGCTCCTGTCAAACCTCTGTGGCAAGCAGCTGCTTGAGGGGGTATTTATTCATTTTTTTTTTAATTTTTTTCTTGTCCCCCCATGTTTTACATTTTTCCGGCTCAATGTGTTTCTCACACCTCCCCTTCAATTTTTTCTAGATCAGGGCCTGAAAAACAGTAAAGATTAGAAAATAGATACGAAATGCTGCACTTGTACTGCAGTAAAAGAGAATCCTTGATTTGGAAGGCAATGCAAGGCAAAGAAGTTGAAGAGATAACAATAATTCTGAAGGAACAAAATTAAAACTGATTAATAACCTCCTAAATAGCTATGAAATATAGATTTTAAGAAGTGAAATGCAATATGTGAGATTTAACTGAAACATCTGTTTCCCAATTCACATTGCTCTCAAATTGTGGGGTAATAACCCCAACAACAATAATAAATAGTTGTACTATTTAGTCTTTCATCTGAAGGCTGAACAATTGCTTCTCCATCATTCTAATATGCGGATAGTATTGAAATATCCATAATTTTTTCTTCATTTTAATGAATCACTGTCGGCAAAAATCTTATCCGTTTGAAAGAGCTGCTGATAAATTTCATCCTCTATTAGAGCTCTTGAACACTTCAACATTTAGTTGAAAATAAAGAGAATTTTTTTTTATACATTTATACATAGCATCGATAGCCGCTACTGAAGCTTTGCTGTACTCTGTTTTGGTTTACAGCGAATGCAATGGAATGGTGGGAACGGCTGAATCTCAGGTCAGTTGAGACATGTCACACGCTAATGTGCCAGTGGGATGATGTACCGTTAGCATGTGACAGTGGAAGGAATTAGCTGCCACTGGTGGGGAAAGAACTCCCAGTACAGCATATGTACCAGTGCTGTGTTTTTCGTAGGTCAAGTGTGTGGTACAGATGCTGTACCAGCTGTATGCAAAAGGTTAAACAACACTGGTAAAAGAGTACCATGAAGTGTAATGCATTAGTCAACACATTTACCATGTAGACTACAGAGCAGGGCTACTCAAATGATGGCCAGCTACAGAAATTTTGTGGTCTAGAGAATGTATGAAAAATATCAAGAAACTTATTTGATTCTGAAAAATATGAAGTGTACTGCTAAATCCAGCCAAAATTAACAGAAACTTTTTTCCAGTGCTGCAATTCAAAAAGTGAGTGCATTGTTGGAACTGCAATTCAAGAAAGTATAGAATGTTTTATTAGTTATCTTTCTCTTAGTGCTTTTGCGACAGTGTGCAAGAGCAGTTTTCAAATTGTGTATTCCAACTTGCTAGTTTGAAAAACCGAGTTTTGCTGCCCATTTAATTAGTATACAATTCGAAATCAACTTTGTTTAGTGATCAAGGCAAAATTATTTGTAATTAAGGTCGTAAGTTGAACACCAAGTGTTACATTATTATAGGTGTTAAATATATACTTAAAAATTAGTTAATGAAGTATAGACTTGTATAATCACTTATAGATTGCCTGAATATAAGCAAAAAGTTTACAGATTATCTCAATCATTTGTGCTGAGGAGTCTTCCTTTTAAAAAAATATTAAACGATTAAATAATGATACATCATAGTTTAAAATATATGTATCATTCATTCATTAATATATATAGCAGAGTATCAATTTTACTGCAATTATGATTAGTAAATAAGCAAAGAATTTCCTAGACAACGCAAGCAATGTTAACAGAAGTACTATTTTCTCTTCAATCAGAAATAATATTTCTGTTAGTTCAAAACCAGGGTGTATGTTTTCATGTAATTTTATTTATATATCTTTATCATTTGAAAATAATCATATTAATTGTATTAAATCATACTAATAGTAATTGAATTAGGAAAGCATTAGGATGTTAAAATATTCTTTGCTTATAACAACAATTAAAAGAATAGAAAAGAAAAGTGTACCCAAAAATCTCACGAGCCAAAGCCAATATAGTTGATGTTTTACCAGTTCCTGGAGGTCCATAAAATAGGAGATTTGGAAACTGAAAATGCAACACATTCATATTAGGGCTTCTTAATAATAAAAGCCAATACTTTCTTTAAATTTCTAAACATATTAATGTAAGTTAATAAATATTAGTTTTTAGCCCCATTTTCCAGAAACACACATTTGAACATTAAAATTTCAGTTTGTACCATTAAAATTTCTTTTATAGCATATTATGTTTGATACCTTAATATATATATAGTTTCAAGACATAGAATATTTGATATTTTATAAAAAAAATTATATACAGACAAATGAATCCATAACATCCTGATGACATGTCAGGTGCTCTGTCATCAGAAGGTCATGAGTTCATATCCCATCTAGCTCAAGACAATTTTTTCTCTGCACTCATCTACATCCTATTACAGCTAATAATGATTAAATATTAAAAAAATAAAAATAAATACCCCCTCAAGCAGCTCCTTGCCACAGAGGTCTGACAGGAGCCTGCCAGTTTATATGCCAAAGTAGATCTTAGAGGATGGCAGGACCTCAGCAGAAAACGGACACATACATACATGCCTTACCTGGGGCTCGAACCCAGGTCCCTTAGATCAGTAACCAAGCGCGCTAACCACTTGGCCATACTTAGTAAAAAATGAAGAGCTGTGGATTTGTCTAAATACAAGGTATTAGTGATTATACCAAAATTGATGCAGATTTTCTCACAAAAAAAATTAGTCAGGAGGCTTTTGAGCATGGCAGGTCATGTGTATATGCCTGGGATGGCTCTGAAAAATAGAGTTCCCAAATGCACTCAAAACACAGTGATTGACTAGATGGTATTTAGCATAACATCAGCAGTAGAGGAGAGATTGATCAGCAGCTGGTAGCTCAGTGGGCAGAGCATCTATTATGTCATCAGGAGGTTGTGGGTTCAGATGCCACCCAGCTCAAAAATATTTTTCCTCTGCACCCATCTACATCCTGTTACAACTTAATAATCATTAAATATTTAGTAAATTATACACAATTAACATATTATTTAGTTACTCAGATTCAAGAAATATTTATAGAATCACAATAAAAACACATGCATTCAAGTTCCATTAAATAATGTGGTATGAAGGAGCATAGACAGTAGAATACCACATTAAAAAATATGCTGGATGGCAAATAACAATCCAGATCATTCCAATAATGTACTATTCTTTATTACACTTGAAAGATACATATATAGACAAAAATATTTACTAGGAAAACAATTAACAAATTTATTTAAGAGTGCATCCAGTCTTGAAATAATATAAAAAGCATTTCAAATATCAAAAGAAGTGTTTAACTATAAAATATTATAATTATTATATTGTTTTTCCTTAGTATTATTTATTTATTGAACTATACATTAGAGTTTAGCTTTCTTTAAATTTCATATCTGCAGTTAAAGCTAATCAACTTTAAATCTATATTCACTTGCATAACCTTCACTCATAGTTTTCAAACTGGGTCATTTCAGGTCAATTCAACCAGGCCAGTCCACCATCCATCTCAGATTTCAATTATCTTTGGCATAAATGTTAGTACACATAAGATGTCGAATTGGCCAAAATATTTCAAGTCAAAAAAATTTTTGTAAAGGGTTTTAATTGTTTAATCTAAGGCAAAAATATACAAATTGCTATTGTGACTGAAAGTTTCCTTTTTTTTCTTGTCTTCTATGGTAGCTAAGAAGACCAAACTTGGATTTCTGATATAGATTTTGATTATTAATTGAATAAAAAACCAAATTTGCAATTTGTATTACAATTTTGGAAAAAAATAAAAAAAAACTGAAAATTTTAGATTGTGAAAAAAAAAAAGTGATGTGGCCCTATACGGGGTGTTTCAAAACTCTCTGTACAAATTTCAATGGGAGATAGGGAACACCAAGACAAAACTTTTTTATCTATGAATATATGTCCGCTGATGTAACCCTTCAGTGCTAGAGGGTGTTGACAGAAATATCGGTGGAGCTGGTACATAAATCAATGGAAACAAGTGTGAACAATATGTTTATTTAAAGAAGGTGCTCAAAGTTGCGACTGGTAACAGCATTGCATGCATGACAGCATCGAACAATTGACTGCCACAGATGTTGAAAGATTCCCTGAATTTCGTGAACAGTTGCAGTGGTGACAGCGATTCTTGCGACAAGGTCGCAGCAGCCATCTGAGTCAATGGGAGTCTCGTACATGAAGTTCTTCATGTGTCCCCAGAGGAAGAAATTGATACATACTAAATCGGGTGATCTTGGTGGCCAGGTGACGAGTGGTGGTTTGGTGGTTTGGAACATGTCTGTTTGGGAAGCACTATAAGTACAACCTCACAGCAACTCTTCCATTTCCATTGGCAGCCCCATATGCCAGATGTGTGTCAGCCATCTCAGCAGTCATGAAACACTCCATGTTACATGTAATCTGTCTGATTTACAAATGTCAACGGCAAACAAAATTCTGTTCTCCATTCCCACTTCGCCCCTCTAGTCAATTGCAAATTGCAGCACCACCAAACAGCGACCTCTAGCACCGAAGGGTTACGTCAGCGGACATACATTCATAGATGAAAAAGATTTGCCTTGATGTTCTCTGTCTCCCATTGAAATTTGTACAGAGAATTTTGAAACACCCTGTAGATAAAAAAAATTAAAACTGATATATGTTGTGTACATTATACTCCATAGAAATGTACAAAATTTGGAGTACAGTCATTTCTTGGTATAACAAGAAAAAAAATAGAAGTTGTAACAATGTTATTGCTAATGATACACTTCAGGGGGTTCTACTGAAGCTCTTACACACTAGGGGAGGCTATGAATGTGCTTTGCTGCTTGCACTCAAGCACAACTTTGCAACTCAAACTAGCATTTGGCTGCTACTCACAGCTACAATGCTGCTGTTTATGGAAGTTCATATTCTTTGGTACACGTGAGCGAGAGAAAAAGCCCAGTTTTTAGGGAGAAAATTTAACAATACAAATATTGAGTGATATATAGGGTGACCAGAATTTGATTGGCAAAAACTGGGACAGGTTATTAAATGTTCTGATTTCAGATTACTGAAAGTGGAACATTTCTTCTCCAAAGTGTAACTGTACAGAAAATTTTACCAAAGCAGTTGTAGAACAACACAATGGGTATGATGGGAAATTAACAGTAGGTAGCAGCTACAATAATTTTCTCACTCTAAGCACATAAAGATTTCAGTTATATTGTGTAAATTGACAGTAAACCTATGTATCATAGAGGTGTGACTTTTTCATGGCATGGCTAATTCAAAGTTTGCACATGATGTGCTTGTGGCAGTTTGTTGTTCACAGCCAAAAAAAAATATTCACATAAATAAAAAAAAGATGTAAATACAATGTCCGTGAAAATTACAAAAATATCCATAATACAGTGACTGTGTTATTCAAAAAATGCATTAATTAAATCCATGCAAATGGAGAGTGGAATGTATATAATCACAAGAAAACCAGATCATTTAGGCATCCCCTAATTCAAAGTTTGCACATGATGTGCTTGTGGCAGTTTGTTGTTCACAGCCAAAAAAAAATATTCACATAAATAAAAAAAAGATGTAAATACAATGTCCGTGAAAATTACAAAAATATCCATAATACAGTGACTGTGTTATTCAAAAAATGCATTAAATCCATGCAAATGGAGAGTGGAATGTATATAATCACAAGAAAACCAGATCATTTAGGCATCCCAAAAAATTTTGTTTTGAGACATGGGCAATTCTCTAAAAACCAGGATATCTGATCACCCTAGTGATACTGAAATAAAACCAGAATTAACTAACTTTTCAGTAACATTTTTTTTTTTGCATTTCTTAATTAAAACTCAATTCACATTTAAACTGTTGTTGTCATCACTGAACTTCATCGAAAAATATTATTTTTCTTTGAAATTAATATGACTGTAAAAATATTATATTTCTCTATAAAAGTAGCAGTTAATGTCTGAAGTACTTTAGAATGGCATTTCCTCTAGAAAAATATTAATACTTTTAATCTTCATATGCAAATAGATTGCTATAAAACCTTCCTAAACTCACTGTAGACTCCTACAATCGCTCTGCTAATCTTTTCTGAATTACCAGTCTCTCAATCCTGAGCGATGATTTGATTACTGTGATGTAGGCATACTGGATGTTGATGATATTATGAAAAGATCTGGTTGCTTAATTTGTTGAATGAATGTCATTGCATTAGTTTGCCTTCACATGTTATGAGCAGTGACTTAAATTATGCTGATTTATTGCTTTAATTCAACCAGAAAGAACAGTAATTATTTTCTTCAATGGTGTCACTTAAAGTGGTGCATAGGGAGGGAAATCTCACTGCATTGGTTCCTATGGTAATCATTCTGTTTCGCAATTTTGTTTCATTAGAGATCATTCTATAATAAGATATCAGTCTTCAGTTACCCTTCCTGCAATTCAAAGGCAGAGTAATGGAGGAGAACTTCAGTTGAAAGCCAATACATATCCCAGAAACATTGCAAATTTGATGAAATGAAACCGAATTTCTAGCCACACAGCTGGGCAAGTGTAGACCAAATAAGCAAAAAACTAAGGAGTGCTGTTCCTAGCTCTTTTGGAGCTCTGAATAAGAAATTTATTTCGCACCACCCTGCTCCTTCTAATTTAATGAATGGAAAATATTGAATATACACAAGTTTAAATTTAGTTCATTTTAACAAAGTCATGTTTATTGCTGATGAAATAAATGTTATCGTAATATACAATAATAATTAACAACTTAGTCATAAAAAATTAAAAGAGAATATATAATCATTTAAACTCAAAAGGGTTAAGTTACCGACATAGTGGTCAAGAGAATTATGATTTTATATTTTTAATATATTTTAGAAATATCAAGTACAATTACTTTACACTGCTCAGCCAATACAATAAAACCACCTCTGCATTATGCAAAGAAGCACACTTGCAGCCAATCAGTGTTACGTGCCAAGGTCACGAATGATATATATATAATACCGGGGTTGGAGTTCTCGTAGGCAGTATTTTGTTTCATCTCAACATGGGAAACGCAAAGGATTTATCTGATTTCGACAAAGGCCAGATCATTATGGCAAGATGCCTTGGTAAGAGAATCTGTGAAACAGTGATTCTGGTAGGCTGCTCACACTATGCAGTAGTTAGCTATCAAAGATGAAACAAGCGCCACTTCAAGCCATCGACAAGGTGTGGGCCAGGTCTGGTAGGCTGCTCACACTATGCAATAGTTAGCTATCAAAGATGAAACAAGCGCCACTTCAAGCCATCGACAAGGTGTGGGCCAGTTCTCGTAGGCAGTATTTTGTTTCATCTCAACATGGGAAACGCAAAGGATTTATCTGATTTCGACAAAGGCCAGATCATTATGGCAAGATGCCTTGGTAAGAGAATCTGTGAAACAGTGATTCTGGTAGGCTGCTCACACTATGCAGTAGTTAGCTATCAAAGATGAAACAAGCGCCACTTCAAGCCATCGACAAGGTGTGGGCCAGCCACGCCTCATTGATGACAGAGGTCAACGCAGGCTATCTCGCCTTGTCCGCAGCAACAGGATGGCTACTGTAATTTCAATTGTGGTAAAGGGCCCAATGTGTCCAAAAACACAGTTCATCGTAAGCTCTTGGATATGGGTGTCCCCAGCCGCAGACCCATTCGTGTGCCTAAGCTCACAGCCGTTCACCGTCATCAACACTTGCAGTGAGCATGTAATTATCAACATTGGACCATAGAAGAGGGTTGCATGGTCAGACGAATTCTGTTATCTGTTACACCATGTGGATGGACGAGCTCCTGTGTGACGTTTACCCATGGAAGTCTTCTCACCTGAATGCACTGTGGGATGGATCCAGGTCGAGGAGTGTGATGGTCTGGGCAATATTTTCTTGGGGAACACTTGGACCAATTATCCCTGTAGAGCAAACTCTGACAGCTGTCACCTACCTGAACAACGTGACTGACCAAGTACACCTCTTTATGGCGACTGTATTCCCTGGCAGAGATGGCATCTTTCAACAAGATAATGCCCCATGTCACACTGTGAAGAAGGTTCAGGAATGGTTCCTAAAACATGATGAGGAATTCCATTTATTGACATGGCCCCCAAATTCGCTGGACATGAATCTGACTGGCTGATCGGTGTATAACTTGAATTAAAATGATGAAAAAAAAAGTTTTTATTTCATTAAGCCTGTTGAACCACCCTTGAAGATAATATCAGCAAAAAAAAATATTTCCTCAGAGATTAAAAAAAATGGATGTAAACACAGTTACACGTTTCAGAATAAATTGTTTTTTGTTAATTATTAAAGAATTGACCAAAAATAAAGCCATAATTTACTGTTTTCAAGATATTCAAACTGAAATTGGAACATTTAATAACCTGTTCCAGTTTTTACCAATCAAAATCTGGTCACCCTATGTATCATTCAACATTTGTATTGCTAAATTTGTTCCCTCAAAAACTGGGATTTTTGTTGGATTGTCTATATCAAAGGATATGAACTTAAATCAACAGCAGCATTATAGCTGTGAATAGCATTGGAATGATAATTGGAGTTACAAAGTCGCACTTAAGTGCAAGCAGCAAAGCACTTGGTAGCCTCCCTAAATAGTGCATAGGCGCAAGAGTGTCGGTGCAGTCCCCTGAGGTGCATCATTAGCGATAACATTGTTACAACTTCAATATTTTTTTCCTTGTTATCGAAGAAATGACCTTACTCAAAATTTTATACAACATTTCTATGAAGTATAAGGTACAACATATGTCAATTTTAATTTTTTATCTATAGAGAGGGCTACATCACTTTTTTTTCACAATTTAAAACTTTCAATTCTAATTTTTTCAAAACCATAATACATTTTGCAAATTTGTTAGTTTTTTTTTATTTAATTAATAATAAAAAAACTACATCAGAACACCAAGTTTGGTATTCTTAGGCTATCATAGTACCAAAAAAACTTTTAATCACAATCGTAATTTCTATATTTTCCCCTTAGATTAAATGATTATAACTCCTTATAAAAATTTTTTTGATTCAAAATATTTTGTAAAATTAGACATTTTATGTGTACTAACATTTATCACAAAGATCATTGAAATTTCTAATGGGTGGGAAACTTTTTCCAGATTTTTTGTGCACACAATGAGCTACATACCCAATTCAAGAAGACCACAAGAACTCAGAGTTGGTCCACTGGACAGCTGTTGAGACAGATAGCAGTGACAAGGAATGTCAACAGTTGAGGTGTTGAGCAGACAAAGCAATTCAAAATGCACATGACAATGTTGCCAACAACTGATAGCTACTGTTTGTAATGTTGAACTTCAAACTGGGCAAGAGATGCAATGAATGAAGAAGCCTTTAATTGGACAGGGCAATCTTGTAGCTGCAAAAGTTGTTTCTAAATGCAAAGCAGAAACTAAAATCAATCTCTGGTATTTTGAGAATTATAATCAATTTTACCACAAAACTATTGCCAAATCTTTTAAGTAAGGATGGAGGGATATTTTTTGCACTGTCCAATTTTTATTGCTCATTTTTGTTTTATTCTGATATTTATAGACATACAATATTTTGCAGTTTTGTTTTAATAAATTTCATTTATTTTCCTTAAAACTCAAGATTATAAGTATATCTTATATACTCGACAAAATAAGGTATCTAAACTATTTTCCACAATTAAAAGTGTGAATTTGCAAAATATCATAAAATATAACTTTAATTTGTTTGTTTCAAATATACTTACATCAGCTCCTTCAAGACTTCTCTTTAAAACTGCCACCACTTCTTCCTGATAAACTACTTCATCCACACATTTTGGTCGACAAAAAAATACTAAAATTAGTTTGCCATAATTGTAAATTAAAACAACAAATATGATAAAATTACATTTTATAGTCAGTGGTGTAACTACTGCCCTCACAGCTCTTTCAGTGAAGGATAAGATTCAAGAGGAGGGCTAAAAAAACACAGTTGATAGCAGCAAGTTACAGTACTGCTGTTCTGAATTTTGTAGGTAAGCCCAAAATTCAAAGTTGCACCACAGGTTACAGGTTTAAATTTTTTTAAACATATTTGCATTATCCAATGATCCATAAAATTATATAGAGCTGTTTTTCACTATAAAACAGTATTGCTTTTATAATTATGATAACATAACTGCTAGGAAACAAGTTTTCTTTTTCAACATACAGATTGAATTGTTTTACCTCTGAGCATTTTTTTTTTTGCACACAATGGACAAAATGGGATCACAAGGACCTCAAGGCTAAGAGAAGTTTGGGGAAAGGGATCCACAGGACAGCTGTTAGGAGACACATGAAAGCTTCCCATCCATCATATTCTTTAACCTGCACAAGCTATGGCTCTCCTGCACAGGGGGCATTAACATCCCATCCAAAGGACAGCAGCCTTTCAAGCCCAGTAGTGTCCCTTTTCCTACCAAGAGAAGGGATTTGTGGAGAAAATTCTCAATGCAGGCCCAGTTGGGACTAAAACCAGGGAATATCAGATTGCAAGCATGGCATACTACTAAATCAAATGCACCCCTGATATATGGTCAATATATTGATAATATAAAGCACTTTCACACAAAATAATTACTTGAGCTTATTGTAAAAACCTATAAAAGTCCATATCCTTACAGCAAAATCTGTAAGTTGACCACCTGTGGTCTTGTTAAATAGTGAACTTCAAATTTATTACTTTAATAAGCTTTTGGCTGTTATATAATAAAAAAAAAAATCAATAGATTTCACTGTAAAATGCTTTCCCGGTGAAGTAATTGCATTAAATTTTAGATGCATTTGGGTTTGCCCATAAGATAGATGTAAATAATACTTCATCACCACTACTAAATCACAGGTTTTTTTTTAACATGATAAAATTATTGGAATAATGGGAAGGCAGACTAGCTGTATTTATTTTAGTAGTAATTGCGGTATATTTATAGAAATACACTGCTGTTCATAATTGAAGAATGCTGAACAAAAATGCAAATATCTACACAAATTGTTTTTAGAACTTAATGAAAGTTTTAGAGGATATTTAATATCACATATATTAATATATATTTGAAATAAAGATTATATCGAAATACTGTCCAATTACAAAATTAAATTTCCAATCAAAGAAGAGATCAAAAATCCAATTATGAAAAATTATAGATCATCGTGGATACTGAAGTTATTATTTAGTTAGGGGTACAATTACCCCTACCAGCAATACAGTTTGCAAAAAAAGCTCTCATTGTTCTAATAAGTTTATCCAACGAAACATTTTTCAGCTCATAAAGGGTCCTTGGAGAGGGCTGACAATTTGCAACTCACCTTCCCAAAGTGTCCTATGCATGCTTGATAGGTTTTAGGTCTGGGAACCTTGCTGGACATGCCATTCTCTGGATGTCTTCAATCTCAAGGTATTCCTCTATGTAGCTCTATGTAGACAAGTGCTATCCATAAAAATGAATTCTAACCCAGTGGCCCCTCTAAAAAGTTTCACCTAAGGTTCAAGGTTCTCGTCTCTGCATCATAAGGCAGTTCAGAGTCTCCTGAGAAGACCTGTTTCCTGCATTTAAGGCTGAACCTTTTTTTTAGGCCTAAACTGTCAAAAATCGGTAACTGGGCTGCAATATTGTTAATTTTACTTAACAGTTTGCAATCAAATGTTGATATAGTACTCTTATGATCAACACTGTCAATTTGGTAACTTCAAGGGTTTCAAAGTTTGTTCCTTGAAAAAAAGAATGAGGTTGAAATATAAATAGTGAGCAGCACAATTAATAATTGCCTTTTGCTGATAATATAGCAAATAGTGTATTTGTTTAATCACATTTCATTAATAATGAAAAATAACAAGATATATTGAAAACCAGAGTACAGAACATGGGCCACACTTGCAAGGTATCCTTGGTTACATTATCAGAGGTCAGCGAACAGTTAATTAAGACTTTTCCTTGTCTCTCTGTGATATACATTCAGTGGCCTCTTTATTAGGGATAGTTCCATGTGATGTCAATACAAAACTCAGTAACTTTTTAAATAAGTGATTTAGGGATGGGGTGACTCAGATGGTAGTGTGCCAGCTCACAATTTGCAGTTCCCAGGTTCGAGTCCCACCTGGCCTAGCATTGAGATTTATATCTGCAAAATTTCCCACCCTGCCCTCAGTCAGGAGGACACCGATGGGCTTGGAAAGGCTGCTATCTGTCGGATGGGAAGTTAAGCCATGGCCCCATACGTGGGAGAGCTATACCCTGTGCATGTTAAAGAAGATGCTAGATGGCCTTGACGGAAGGCTACCATCTGTCTCCCAACAACTGTCCAGTGGGTCTCCTCCACACAACCTCCTCTGAGCAGTTAGGGTCCTTGTGATCTGGCCATTTAGCACATTGTGTGCAAAAAAAGTGACACTCAGAGGTAAAACAACCCAACCTAAATAAATGTTTTATGAAAAATGTGGCTAAAGATAATTTAAACATTTGCAATCCAATCTACTTTAACCTCGAATTTCAACAATATTCATTTGGTATTTGGAGTTACAGAAATTATAATATTTAACAATAACACCAGTTTAAATAATTGCTCTGAAAAGTTAATAAAAACAATAACCACTATACTACAATTTAGTAATAAATGTAAGAGTATTTTTAGCAGTTTGCATAATAATTATGTTAATTTTCACTAATTTTGAATGATTTTTTGCAGAATGAGTTAACTTGCTAAATTTTTCAAATTCCATCTCTTTAAATACTGAATTGCATATTGTTAGAAAATGAGATTGAAATAGATTTGGGCAAGATCCCCTTTAGTCACATTTTTTCATAAAAAGCTTATTTAAGAAGTTATCGAGTCTCTATATGAATTACTATTGACATAATATTGAACTGTACCTAATAAAGTGGCTGCTGAGTATATACCAGTGTTTTCATGTTTACCAAGTATATGATATAATTTATGAAACGAATAGGTAAGTAACTGAGTACAATCTCAGCTACAGTTTAGTTTAATATCTTTGTGTGAAACAGAAAAATGTAAATACAGTTGAATAAAAACCTTTCTGTAACTTTTTTATAAAATGAAATAAAGATTTTTATGATATGAAGGGTTAGGAGTCATCTGTAAATTAGATTCTGTCATGTCACATAACATGGGGGAGCTGGTTTGGAAGAGGTGTTATGTAATGCTAAAACACCATATTTATTTCTGCATTTTATTTTTCTCGACAAGTGGTGGTATTCAATGAGTACAGAATATGAAAACTAAAATGACTTTCTTCACACGGCAAGTTGTTTACATGGCTGACTGACTTGGCAATAATAGGAAAAGTAAGGAAGCTCGACAAGTGGGTGCCTCACGAACTCACTGATTAAAACAAAGCATGGTGTTTGGAAGTGTGCTCTTCTCTCTTAAGAAGTGAAGAAGAAAGGTTCCTGCAACGAATTGTGACTGTGGATGAGAAGTGGATATTCTATGACAATCGTACACATTCGTCGCAGTGGTTGGGAGTGAAAGACGCTCCAGGAAGGACTCCAAAGGCATCTTTGCATCAAAAGATGTTGCTTACTGTATGGTGGTCTTCTGCTGGTGTTATTCACTAATCATTCCTTCCACGAGGTGAAACGATAAATGCAGCTCGATATTGTACAGATATGCGGCAAATGCATGACAAATTGTGCCTTAAGCAACCAGCACTTGTGAATAAACATGTAGTCCTATTGCTTCAGGATAACGCCCGACCACATACAGCAGTGTCAACCATACAACAAATCAACAATTTGGGATACGAAATTGTGCCTCATCCTCCATACTCTCCTGACATTTCCTCAACAGATTACCATTTTATCCAGCACTTGAGCCATTTTTTGTCCAAGAAATGCTTTGCCAACAACGCATCAATTGATCAGGCAGTGGAGGACTTCATCACTTCAGAGACACTGATTTTTACAAGCGTGGTATAAATGACCTTGTCACACGTTGGCAACAATGCATTGATGCTGCTGGAGATTACTTTGATTAAACAGGTATTCTTCTTTTTATTCTCTTCTTTTTCAATCGTCCTTAAAATCGGCCATTTCATTTGTAACAATCCGATATTTAACATCGCATTAGGTTATATGTTAATATTTAATCTCTTGCAAAAACACTTTGATCTTGTATAATTTCCTGAAAATGAATGAGGTACAGAATATGGAAACTAAAATGACTTTCTTCACATGGCAAGTTGTTTACATGGCTGATTTAAGTTAAAAACTTCCTCCCAACAAACCAGATTATAAACTTTCTGAATAAAGTTAATATTTTATTTCCTTTTCTTATAATTAAACCATAGTTTTCAGTTTTGCAGAGATGTACTTTATTTCCATAAATTATCGATCTTTTTGTCGGCTGATCTATTTATCTTTCTGAGTTATTCTATATTGGATGGCCAACTTAAAAATTGTTACGGATATTTTACTTAACATCCCATTAGGTTGGGGCGGGGGTGGCTCAGTCGGTAGCGCGCCAGGCTCGTAATCTGTAGTTCCCAGGTTCGAGTCCCAGCTGGGTCAGTGTTGAGATTTATCTCCACAAAATTCCCCGCCCTGCCCACGGTCAGTAGGGGACACCGATGGGCTTGGTAAAGGCCGCCGTCCGTCGGATGGGACGTTAAGCCGTGGCCCCGTGTGCGGGAGAGCCATACCCTGTGCACGTTAAAGAACACGCTGGATGGCCTTGACGGGAGGCTACCATCTGTCTCTCAACAGCTGTTCCAGTGGGTCCCCTCCCCCAACCTTCTCTGAGCCTTCGGGGTCCATGTGACCTGGCCATTTAGCCCATGGTGTGCAAAAAAGTGCCGCTCAGAGGTAAAACAACCCAACCCATTAGGTTATCTCCCCCACCCCTCTAGAAAAATTTAATTTAAAAAAATTTCAAATTTTTATGTTTACATTGAATAATTTTAACCCCCCTCCTCCCCTCAGTATCTTCGCTGTGCTATTCCGACGATATAACTTTTTTTTTTTGCTTTGGTGCACAAACCTTTCTGCACTTAGCCAAGATTGGCAAACTTCAACACCCAAAAGAAAAATATAGCCAAGAAAGTTTATTCCCATTTCATAACCAGTTCAGAAAATCTCATGAATGTGAGAAGTCCAAGTCACTTTGTATAACACTGGCAGTGTTTAAAATATATAATCCTGAAAGGAATCATTAAAGGAAATAAAAATCATGCTTCAGGTTAAATATTATATTATTTGGGAGGAAATTTCCTTTCAATTAAGATATAATTTAACTATTTTTATTCATCAGGTTTTCCCAAATTAAGCATTAATTTTTATTAGTCTGATCTATTTTTTCATCATATCACACTGAAAAACCTTATTAAAATCAATATACTTTTAAAATTTGTTTAAATTACTTATTTTCATTAAATTCACAATTAAATTCTGTTTAATTTGGTATATTAACATGACCTATTTCTGCTGATTTGTTATTTTTTTAAAAAAATTCTAAACTTGACTTGTTTGTCTGACTCAGAACAATTAGCTAAAAGCCTGGAATTTTCTTAAAATATGGTACTAAGAAAAAAATTACGAAATGGGAGTAATTTCCTTGCTTCAAGTAAATATATATATATTTTTTTCATATTCAAAAATAAATATTCTTTCTATTCATGTGCATTACAATCTTTTCTGTTTATTACTTTTTTTAAATAAATTTTTATTTGCATTGCTAGATGCATTTGTTTACTACATGCCTCTAAAATACACTATTAAAATAAAATTAGTCCTCTTTTATATAAAACATTTTATTTTCAGAAAATCCGGAATTAAATGCTTATTAATTTAGCATATAATGTGCCATAATTCCTTTCATTAATTTTTTGGCAAAAAAGTTCTCAAGTTAAATTTTTTTTGGCTGATCAAAGTGAAAAAATAGCTGGACCTCTGGATGTAAATTAGGTTTTTAGGATGGCCTTGAGAAGGATTAAGATGTAGTCAAACATACTAATGCTTGGTAATAACAAGTTTCTTTTGCATAATTGTTTAACTTTTTTTTGTCAAATGTCAATTGGTATTTATATTTGCAACACATTTTCTTGAATTTTCATTTCTTTTCCACTATTACATTCAATTTAGACAGCTATGCATTAGCTTAGTTTAGCACTGGGAAACAAAATTGTTTATTGTTAAAATGTATCAGAATGTTTACATAAAAAAATCAAATAAAAATATGTTCACCATTTAGTAAAATATAACTAACTATGTATATGAAAGGAAGTCCTATCATTTTATATTAATTAAGATATTATTACATAATTTTTAACAATGATAAACCATGTACAACATGAGATTTTAGCATCTTCTAGATATTGTTTTCAAAGGGAAAAGTAATCTTAGTTTATTTTCCTGAGGTTGACATGCATTTGAAGAAAAAATTCTTAAATATATCTAATTAAAGAAGCAGCAGTAACATTATACTTCAATATCATATTCTATTTGCCAAGTCAAATGTCCAGATAGAATTTTTCAAACTGTTTTTCTTGGCAGTTCAGTATAAATGAATAGCTTTTTTAAGGCCCTTATACCCCGAAAAAAATCCAGAATGGCAATGCACATACACTGAAGTGCCACTGAATTAGGGATAGCAACCTAGTAATGTGTTGGACCCCCTCTGGCCCTGATAACAGCTGCCACATGACAAGGCAAGGATTTCACAAGCTTGCGTAAATGTTCCACAGGTATGACAACCCATGTATCCTCCAGAGCTGTCCACAATTCTCTCAAGTTTGTCACTGATGGGACATGGGCCCGAAAGCTCTGCTCAACGGTACCCCAAAGATTTTTTAATGGGATTTAAATCTGGGCTTCTAAATGGCCAGTTCATTATTTCAAACTCAGCAGAATACTCCTGCAACCATGCAGTAGCCAACGTGGACCTGTGAGATAAACAGTTGTCTTGCTGGTAGATGCCATCTACATTGGGATGCATGATGGCCATAAATGGTTGTAAATGGTCAACCATGAGTTCTACGTAATAGGATGCATTGAGAGTCATCGGTACACGTACCAAAGGTCCCACAGACATCCAACTGAAGACACCACAGGCCATCACTGAGCCACCACCAGCTTGTACTGTTCCGACCTGACATGCAGTATCCATGGCTTCATGGGGTTGGTGCCATACCCTCAGTCTCTCATCAGTGTGATGAAGTTTAAATCAGGATTCATCACTCCAGGCTATCCATTGCCAATTTTCGATGGTTCAGTTTCGATGTTCTTTAGCCCAGGCAAGGCATTGAGTCAGGTGTCATGCCAATAGAAGTGGGACTCTCTCATAGGTCGGTGGCTTTCAAAGCTGAGACAATGAAGTGAGCATTGCATGGTTCGTGCACTGATTTCCCAGCTAGAACACACGTTCAGATGGGAAATGATTTCAGATAATGTTTGGCCCCTATTGGTCAGTACGATATGGGTCAGACAGTGAAGCACACGATTATTCAAGGCTGGTTGTCCTCTGCAGTTTGTCTAGGTGCTTGTTTTTTTGCCAGAATTTTAATATTCCTGGAACACACTTGAAACTGTCAAATGAGAAAATCCAAGTATGTTGCCAATTTCGGAGATTGAGTGTCCCATCTGTCAGGCACCTACAATCTGCTCTCTGTCAAATGCACCTAAATCCCATGCCTTTCCCATTACGTTTCTCATGCCATGCATGTGCGCAAATGGGGGATGTGTGGTACTGAATTTGGATAACGTCTCCTATCCCTAATTCAATGGCACTTCAGTGTATACTAAATACAAAAAAAAACTTGGCATTCATATATTTTATTTAATTTAGTATACTGTTAATTAACATAATCTGATTTAATTTCAATGAGGAATTTACAATGAGTGAATTGGCCTGTGAAATAAAAATGACATGGATTTCAACATTTGTAAAAAAAAGTGATTCATTTCAACTTTCATTAAATGGAGTAATTTTTAAATATTCATTTAAACACATATTTTTATCATTTTCCTCAGAGTATGAAAATTTAAAGAACCTTCCATATGTAAAAAAAGGGCTGTGGCTCTTTCCAATAACAAAAAGATGCTTTTAATTTATTTCATTCCTGAGCTATTAAAGTGTAAAAAATTTATGCAAAATGAATATTGACCTCTAATAATGCAGATAATATGGAATATTTCAAGCTTCATAACATCCTTTGTCCAGTAGGTCCCCCTACCCAATCTTTTCTGAGTCTTAAGGAGTCTCTGTGACCTGGCCATTTAGCACACTGTGTGCCAAAAAAGTCCTACTCAGAGATAAAAGAACCCAATCCATTGTAACAGCATTTGAATTGTCTCATTATACTACGTAATCAACCCTTGAAGCACCAAATTTCCTTTTTCTTTAAAAGGGTAATTTCATAAACTTCTGAACTTTATTATGAACTAACTAATGAATGAAATAGGTTCAAGGTGTAAGTTTTGGTGAAATTAGCCACCAATAAGGGGCTCCCTACACCAGTCACAATAGAAGGGCGAGATAGCGGATGCAGAAGAAACTGCCTCTCACCTATCTCTAAAAGCTAATAAGGGTACTAACCAGGAGAAAGAAAAAAAGAAAACATTAGACCTTGCAGAAGAGGCAAATGTTCTAAAAGAAATCAGTGACCATTCGGAAGCGCATTTGCTGCAACCTCACATTGTGGTGATTACAACAAGGGAGGTGATGGAGTAGTCGGTGGTTCTGATAGCATGAAGCTCCTGGAACAAAGCTTCTCTTTCGGCATTATAGTGAGAGTTTTTTTGTTTGTTTGTTTGTTTTACCTCTGAGCGGCACTTTTTTGCACACCATGGGCTAAATGGCCAGGTCACATGGACCCCGAAGGCTCAGAGAAGGTTGGGGGAGGGGACCCACTGGAACAGCTGTTGGGAGACAGATGATGGCCTCCCGTCAAGGCCATCCAGCGTGTTCTTTAACATGCACAGGGTATGGCTCTCACGCACACGGGGCCATGGCTTAACGTCCCCTCCGACGGACGGCAGCCTTTCCAAGCCCATCGGTGTCCCCTACTGACCGTGGGCAGGGTGGGGAATTTTGCGGAGATAAATCTCAACACTGACCCAGCTGGGACTCGAACCTGAGAACTACAGATTACGAGCCTGGCGTGCTACCAACTGAGCCACCCACCGACTATGCCACTAAATAGCTAAGATAGTGATTAACTTTTTAATTCAGCTGCATTAAATTTGTAAGAATTCATAGGTAATCATTTGTTTTATATATATATATATACTTTTTGTTTCCTGTTTTTTGCTTTGAAAACAATCGCTGAGGAAGTAAATAAAATTTTTGCATGTTATTTAAATAGAAATTCTAAATTATTCTCCATTTCATTATCTTTTGTTTCATATAAAGTTTAAAACAATCAACCCAATAGAAGCAGTTATAAAATAAATTTTAAAATGCTATTGATAGTATTCCTCCTTTTAGTATTAAGCTATTCACAAAATTATTTCATATTTTCAACATTTTTACAAATCCAATGATATATTGCATACCACTAATGTACAGGTTCATATCAATGACTTAAGATACTACACTTAATGAAGAGAATAA
The DNA here is from genome assembly GCA_038380435.1 of Ryuthela nishihirai. Taxonomy (NCBI): domain Eukaryota; kingdom Metazoa; phylum Arthropoda; class Arachnida; order Araneae; family Heptathelidae; genus Ryuthela; species Ryuthela nishihirai. Next base: position 30,715,757 of record JAWZYU010000026.1, read on the forward strand.
TACCAAAGCAGTTTCAAATCAATCATATTATCCTCTTTAACATATCTTAACATTTACAATGCTGTGCTCTTTATTCAAATTTGAAAGATTATAGATGTCTCAATACACTTAAATAATAAATACAAGACAAAAGCAAATATAAAAGATATATGTAAGAATAAATCTCAAAAAATTTGTAATAATGGAATGTAAACAAATATTTGCATTGATCAAACATGAAATATTTCAATTAAGAATAAAATTAAAATAAACTATTAAAATCTTACTATTTTTCCACCCAAGGTGTTGGTGCATTTCGTTTCTTTTGAGACTGGCGTGACAAATCTTTTGAGACTGATTTTGTTTTTAATGTGCTTTTACACCCAGATGTTCCTGCTTTTGAGCCTTTTAAAAAAGCATCCATTTAAGCCAGTTACCCAAATCTAAAAAAATAATTAAAGCAGTCAAAAATCATAGGCATATGTTAATAGCAATTGTTTATTCATTTAACTACAAAAAAATTTATTAAATTACAAAAGCTTGTTTCATTATTTGGGGACATCCAAATATTTTGTTTCACTTGATCAGATATGCAGCAATGAGCAATTAAAAACACTTAAATCATACTTCACTTCTTATTCAAAGAAATGAGATATATCCTCATTTACAAATTTTTTTTTTATTTTACTTGACAGTATCATGAGACAACTAGACTATTTCTTGTTGCAATATGTATTTCAGGACTGTTGCAACTCCCACCCTGCCCTCACTGAGGAAGGGAACACCAATGAACTTGGAAAGGCTTCTGTCCATCGGATGAGATGTTAAGCCATGGCCTTGTGTAGAACAGTCATATAGGTTTGAGCCATACCCTGTGCATGTTGAAAAACACACTGGATGGCCTTAACAGGAGGCTTCAATATGTCTCCTAACATCTGTACTATGGATCCCCTTCCCCAACCTTCTCTGAGACTGTGGTCATATTGACCTAGCAATAGTCTATTGTATGCAAAAAAAGTACTACTTCGAGGTGAAACAACTCAATCCATTTTATTTTGTTCCTTTTTGATTTACATTTTGCATTTTTTAATGGGTAGCTGTTTTTAAACCAAAAAAAGTGTGATTGATAATTAATATTGCTAAAAATATACATACTGAGGTAGTCTTCACCTACATTTTGTTTCTTGAGGAATAGGCATATTTAGGTTTTTATTAAGTTTGTGGTTTAAATTTTGTGTCACAGGAAAATGTCATTGGAGAAAAACCTTAAAAAATTTTATATAAATCTTGATCTTAAATAATATTTATCTACACTGCCTACACAGTAAAAAAAATATAGTATTTCCATCGCTTCTAAAATAAGTTCATTATGGAAAAATCTGACACACGATAATGATTTCAAGAAAAAAAAGGATTGATATTTCAATTTTTTACAATAATCACCCAATATTAAAGAATTATAAAAGCTTGATTATTTAACAACAGCATTACCTGTCATAAGAATCTATATCAGAAGTTAATTAAAAGTTAATAATAGATATTAAGCTCACCAGACAAAAAATTTGTCATCCCTGACTGAATGTCGCCTAATAGCACGTAAATGCCTCCATGCGACCGAAGAACCGAAATCCTATCTGGCATGGATGCCACCAGTGTGTGGATGTAGTTCACATCAATATTCATCCATTCTTCCAGCAGCAAATACTGCAGTTCGGCCAGATTGGCTGGATGGCGCTTCACTTGTTACCCCAAAGAGTCCCACACGTTTTCTATGGAATTCAAATATGGGGATTTGATGGGCTAGTCGAGATGTTCGAAGCCTTCAGAATGCTTATCGTGCCAATCTGACACACTTCAAGCCCTGTGCACGCAACAATTGTTGTCTTGGAAGACTGGGTATCCTTCTGGTGTTCACTGTGGAGATGCTGCACAAAAGGCAACATGTGGTCATTCAGTAGTTCCATATAGCCCTTATGGTTCAAGTGTGACGTCGCCGCAACCTAAGTGAAAATATCTGATCCACACATCCCCTACCACTTCTGAATCCACATTGCTCATCACGCAATTGACTGTCAACCAGATTCTTAATTCTATTAAGCACAATCATGAAAAGAACTTTACCTGGAACAGAGAGTAGGCTGATACCCTATATAGTTAGCACAAGAACTGTGATCATCTTTTTTGAAAATAGAGAAAATAATAGCCCTGGTAAAATCCTTAGGAACCATGCCTTTATCATAAAAGATATTCAGAATTTCAGTCATCCAAGTGGTAACCAAAACATTCCCAGCTCTAAGCATTTCCATAGTAATTTCATCTACTCCTGGGGATTTATGTAGTTTAAGTTTAGAAACAGCCAAATTAACTTCAGATTGTGTTATAGGGCAAACATTAAAGTCACCAATGCATCTATCATTGCAAACAATGGGAGTAGAACTAACTACATTGTTTAGAACATCACTGAAATGCTCAGCCCACAGCGCCATGACAGAATCATCCCCTTCTATAACCTTACCTTGTTTATCTTTCAATCCTTGTATGCCTGTCCGTTTTCTACCACACAAAACATTAACTATCTGGTACAGCTCTCTGCTGTTGTGCTGTCTAACTGCTTCCTCGGCTTTGTCAGCCAAACCATCAAGCCAAAGATTCTTATCAGCAGCTAACTGATCTTTTACATGTTTATTAAGTTCTCTGTAATGCTTTCTATTAGGACTAGTAGGGTATTGATTAAGGACATTCCTGCAGTTCTTTCTTTGCAAAAATAAGCTCAAGTGCCTTATCACTCAGATAATTCTTCCTCTTCTGCTCCTTTTTTCCTAAAAGAGTACTGTTAGTGTCCAAAAAAGCCTGTTTAAAATGATCCCATTCTTCCTCAACTTCAGTAGTAAGCATACCATGACTGTCATAATGACTAAGTAACCTATCATGGTAAGCTTTGGCTATAACTGGATCTTTCAGAGCTTCAGTATTAAAAGTAATTTTTTTAACCCTAGCACAACACTTTTTAAGTTTAAGTTGCAAGACACTTTTAACAAGGTAACGGTCAGATCCAATTTCAGCTCCCCTATATGCCCTGGTATTCTTAACAGAACTAGCCCATTTGCTGTTAATTAATGTGTAATCAATCATATTTCTATGCAGCCCATCAGGTGAAACCCATGTGTATTTATGCATGTCGCAGTGTTTGTAATAAGTGTTAGTTATTCTGAAACCATTGAGTTTACTTACCTGTAGGAGACGTTGCCCATTGCCATTGCAGCTACCAATACCAAAAGGGCCTATTACTCCTCCCCAAAGGTCAGAGTCAGTACCAACTTTGGCATTGAAGTCACCTTGAACAAGGGTAATATCTCCTTTCTTAACAGAATTCAAAATATCCTGAAGTTGTTCATAAAACCTATCCTTCTCATCTTCATCGGCATCCTCAGTGGGGGCATAACAGCAGATAACACTCAAGTCTTTAACGCTTGTCTGAAATTTTGCTGTAAGAAACCTTTCATTAATGCACTCATATGCTAGAAGAGCATCACTAGTGTGTCTGCTGAGAAGCAGACCCACGCCTTGGTGATGCTTATTGTCGTTCCTCCCTGAAAAAGAGATATTTAAGATTATTTTTAAGAATCTGACCTTTATCTGTCCATCTGGTCTCTTGCAAACCGAGAATATCTAAATTATAATGGTGGAATTCATGTGTGAGGACATCAAGAGAAAAAGCTCTGTGCAGAGTCCTCATATTCCAACTACCTATGGAGAGAAAATGGTTAGTAGGATGTTTAAAGAAACTATGTTTATTGAGAGAGGGAATGCTGACAATATCAAACAGCCCCCTAATCGCAGACATGGGGCAAAGACCCGTTCCCCCACCACTAAAGGCTGAAGCCATCTACACTGGAAGACTTCCTCCAATGTAGAATTTGACGATGCCAATAGAAGCAAAAAGTTCAGGTGCCTGCGATGACCTCTGCTCAGGATTATCCACCAGCTGATAAACATATCCTGTGAATCTATTCACTTGGGGCTGTCAACCCACAAACAAGCAGAAAACACAGCAGATTTTCCCTCCACAGAAGTCCACCAGTGCAGCAAAATCAGGATCCATAATCAAGCTCAGAGCCATATATCTGTCCAGTCCAGTGGGTTTATATGGTCAGCACCAGGACCCTGTGTGGTTGACCACTCCTCAGCAGGGTAGAAAAAAAAAGAAAAGTAGCCATAGTAGTCCAGATCAGTAGGCCACACTAATCTGGCAGCCCTCCCCTTTCGTTCACTTCCACAAGAGAGTATCTCTTTTGAAAGGTACTAACGGTCTGCACCACGAGATAGTGGAGTCGGACATTAGGTGCTAGGCCTAGCCGGTTCTATGCATTATCACAGGGGATTGATGCATAGCTCTCCTTCCAGTGACTACCTAGCTACCATTTACAGACCTCAGTTACAAATATATATAACAAAAATTAAAAATTGGGTATTTCATTTTTTTATAATTTCATAAAAACATAGAGCACATATTACATGTATGTTCTTTCAAGAAATTAAATGTAAAATTTCGAAAAATATATTAAAAATGAGTGTATATACTTTTTTTAAAAACAAAGTGTAAAATTATGGGGAAAAGGTGAATAAAATAAGGATTTAAAACAAATTTTTTTGGCTGTCATTGACTGCAAGCTAAATGAATGCTATTGACAACAAGAGAACAAAAAGCATAATGTGGAAACAAGCACAAAATTTGCAATGTATAAAAATAAGTTCAATTTTCCTTACAAATTACATTTGATTCTGATAAGTATATGTTTATAACAATAAATTTCAGGTAATTACTCTGTAAATACAAATGCACAAGATATTGATCTAAATAAGTGGCTCGAATAGGGCATTTTGAAATTTGTGGTATGTTTTCTTGAGTTTTTCTGAGGAAATAGGTTAAACAGAATATCAAATACTGCTTAGATTAATATAGACTTTTACAAAGTGGGCATTTCAAAAATACTTAGTAAAAGGGGGGGGGGGGGGTGCCAATAATTGGGACCTCAAAAAAGTTGGTTGGGTACTAATCTAAATAAATCCCCTATGTTAACCTTTAACAGAAATCAGGAACATTTTGGATTTTTCTCGAATTTGAGAATTTCTTTGGTGAACATAGGCCTAAAAAGCAGCAACCTATCCTGTTATGTTTCTAAAAACAAAAAAAACCAAACAATTATAGGTGTAAAATTCTATAGAGCTTCAAGAAACACTCGTGTAAAATTGTTTAAGTATTCACCTAAATCTTATCTATCATCCGATATATAAAATGAAACCGAATAACTGAAGGAAAAAACTGCCTACAAGGCAATGTATAGTTTACACTTTTTAATTACACGAGAGAATTATATTTCATAAAGATTTAAGCATCTCTCCTGTAAACTCGAAAGCAAATTATACGACCTTGCTTCTTAAGAAGCATTTTTGAGGCAGAACAATAGTAATACTCATTATCTAAATTAGGGCTATTCTTTTAATATTACAAAATTAGTCTTCACATTTAATATGAAGTTGATCCCATTTAAAGAATTTCGCTTTTTTTTATAAGTAATTTTTTGTAGAAAGCAACGTAATTTTAAAAATCGAATATATTTGACTTACTTTTGCAAGTAATTAATAAGTTACAAACTTTCCCGCTAACTCTTTTGACATTTAATCAGGAATCTACAGCCAGGTTCCGATTACGAAAGTTTTAATAGAAAAAATATCTCGAAAGAGTGTAAATCTGTAGTCTTCCTACTCACACTTAAGCAATTTTTTTTAACAATCAGAGTGCAAATTATCGGAAGATAATAAAAATAAAAAAACCCTCAAGCAGCTGCTTGTGAGATAGGAAATATTCTTTTCTCATTTTCAAATAAAATAAAAGAAGAAAAAGCCTGTTTGACAATAAAAAAATAAAATAATTAATTTAAGCCATCAATAGCATTATTTAATTGACGTTGAAGTGATGTGTGAAATGTCTACCCTCTATCTTGAAAAGGATATAAGACCAAAACAGGGCCGGAAATTGACCTTCTGAGACCCTAAGCTAAGGCATATTTAAGAGACCCCAAAAATTCGAAAGCCCAAATATATACAGGGTGTCCGTGAATTAATGGCCCAAACGTGAGAGGATGGTAGTACACACCGAACCCACCAATATTCGTCATAGAATATGAGGCCGTAAACGCAGTGAGGAATCAGAAATGAAGGACAGACAGAGGTTTCCAGAGTGATATTTATTGGAGATCATTACAAATGCTCAAATGTCCGCCCACCAACATTGATACAGGTGGCACAATGGCGGAATAGTGATCGGCGTACTTGCTCGCTGCAAGTGATAGGGGTGTAGCCCTTCTTCATGCAGTACTCGCCAGACACTGTTTCGATGCACACCCAGGATCCGGACGGCAGATAGCGTGCTTGTATCTGGGTTATCTCTCACCATACGCAAGATCTCCTCGCTCATAGCTGGCGTTCCGACCATCCGTGCTCGTCTGGCATGGAAGGTGCCTGCCTCAGATAGCTGGCGGTGAAGTAGCGCAAACATTTTATGATCGGGAACACGGCGCATAGGATATCGTTCACGGTAGAGTCTATGCGCCTCTTTACCATTGCCCTTGGCTACGCCGTACATCAGGTGCATATCGGCTCTCTCTGCGTTCGTAAACTGCTCCATGTCGTGTCCGGTCGACGCCTTGGCTGGGGTTTGGCCGATCCAGCGCTTTTAAGCCGTGCCGCCTCGTCTGCGCCTCCTACTGGCCCCTTTATAATTATTCTGCTTGAGGGGAACATTGAAAAATAAACACGAAATTGATGTGGTGAAATATTAGTTTAGCATTGATAAGCAAAAATGAATAGTGCTTGCATAATGGAATAAATATTAGAAATGTTTCGCAACGTAGTAAAATTTGAAATACATTTCTTTGAAGTTCTTCATATTGTGAGGCACTAAGCTGTAACTTAGTTAGCTTATGTGTAAGCCCGGTCCTGGACCAAAGAGATAAAGACTTCTAACCTGATTTTAAGATTTCAAATTTTTATTTTATTTTTAATGCGAATTGAAAAAGAATTTAAGGTTAGGAGGAGTACGAGGGAAGGGGGAGGCTAGGTCCAAGGTCGGAGGCCAAGATATAAAGCATATAGGCTCGGTTTAATTTCGCAATTCAAAACTTCAAGATTTGCCTTAAGTTTTTTATTCAGGAATGAGAGGAGACTACCTAATGCGCTTTACCAATCCAAAGCAGGGAAGCCGCTGCAGCAGAGTAGTGGCCATGTTGCGACTTCCGAAACAAACCATCAACTGTTGCAATCAAGCTTATTTTTCGCACGTTTCCGCTATGTGTTATATACAGAAGATTAATTTTATATCTCAGAAAAAGGCCATTTACATTATTTTTCTGTTATTTTGGGCAATAAATATTCCCAAATCGGAAAGCTGTACCGTATACTTTGCATTTTCCTAATATTACTCTGATTATCAAAAACTTTTAATACAGATATATGACTTTCGATGAAAGAGCAAAACAAATGATTCTCTATTTTTTTGAAAGTTTATTGATATATGTCACCTACAAATGATTGAAAACATTTCATGAATAGAACATTGATAAACAGTTAGGCAATATGAAAAAAATATAATATAGCAATATGAAACAAAAAATAAAATAGGCAATATGAAACAGTGGCATTGCAATTGAGAAAATGACTGTTTCTTTTACATTAAATAAAAAATTTCCCCCATTTTATGAAAATAGAAGAAATACATTTAATCAAACTAAAATTAAAGCCAATAATCTGGAAATCACAATAGTAGAAAGTCATGAATTTTTAGAATTTAACCTTTGGTGGAAGCACCTATACAATACATCTGTATTATATGCAAAAAATTGGTTTTCCTTTGATATTTCTGATTATAGGGAAACAAACTAAAAAAACGTGTAATTTGGATATTAGCTGCTTGAGGGTATATATATATTATATATATATATCCTCAAGCAGCTGTTTGCCACAGAGGTCTGATAGGAACCTGTCACTTTATATGCCACACCTCTCTTGCGTTGCGATCTTAAGCAACCACGGCAATTCCCGATTCCGCCTATACGACACTACCAGTTATGAAAAGCCGTGCTATCTAGAGCCGGGTGCAAGGAATACGCCCTATAGGCGCACCTCAACCCCAGCCTCACATTGCAGCAGTCCTATAGAAGGAAAGCTGTCCACCGGTAGAAACCTAACTTTAATCTGTTCCCTGGTTAGCCATGAACAAGGATATATAGATCCAAGTTCGATCGGCACCCGGGGTGGAGACTCTTAGTAAGACCAAGATTTTTTTGAGGGCTCGTGCCTACTAGGCAGGCAGTAACCGTTCGACAGAGCCCTCGAACTGCTCACCCAGAGCACCTGAGGTTGAGGCCTCGGACACCGTCACCATCCAACCGGTCTTCCGACCGGTCAGCAGTATCGTCGGCTTCGGCTGGCCTTGGCTATGTCGAACCGGAGGACCAATCCGGTCGGCACAGCCTTCGACCAGTTAGCTGGGCCCTAGGCCCGCCACCACGACAAGGTGGTCCCCTATTGGGGGTTTTATATGCCACAGTAGGTCTGAGAGGATGGCAGGACTTCTGCAATAAAAAGCGACACAAACATGCCTTACCCGGGTTTCTTAGATCATTAGACAAGTGCGCTAACCACTCGACCAAGGGACGGCTACCAAAATAAAAACATTTAATGTAACCTATATATATCATAAAAATCCCAAAGATATAATGAAGGCTGAATTGTGATACCTTTGAGCATGTTTTTGCACACAATAAGCTAAGCGGCCAGGCCACCCACTTAACAGATGGTAGCCTCCCATGAAAGCCATCCAGTGTGTTATTTAACATGCACAGAGCATGGCTTTCCTGCACATTGGGCTACTGTTTTGGGTTCCATTGAATGAATGATCTTTCCAAACCCATCAGTGTACCTAACGGAAGGTAGGGTGGGAGTTTGCAGAGATAAATCTCAATGCTAGCTCAGATCAGACTCTTACCTGGGAACTGCATATTATAAGCCTGGTGTGCTACCAATTGAATCACCTACACCCCTACATAGAAGAAAAAGAACTTTACCAAAAGGAATAGGACATATTTGCATACAAGGTTTAGGGGTTTTTTTTTTGTTACACCGTTAACTGAAGATTTGTTGTATTTTTTTTGTTTTGTTTTGACAATAATGGGTTTATTTGTACGAAACAAATCAGAAACACTGTATTACATACAGTGAACCTTTTCGCTCATAATTGTAAAAAACAATGAAAGCTATTCTGATTCTTCTCATAATTAGTATGTTAGTCTCCCACTTGCAATAATGTACAAGTACAATAGATTTTGGGACTACCATGTCTGAGATTTAACATACTAGTTATCTGAACTTATGTTAGAGACATCAAAAATTCTTAATTCCTGTTATTCAAAGCGAAGCGTGTTGAAGAGAAAGTAATTGATTTTTCAGACATTTGTAAAAATTTTATACCTATAGTATATAAATAAATTTCCACTTGGAAAGTTGTGTCAACAGGCTTTATGTTTAGAAATTAAACCATTGCTCAAAATAATATTTCAATTGATTGTAAAAGACTCAGAGTACATATTAGTACCTTTATTTGATGGGGGTAATGTCTATGAACATGCCACTTGCAAAGTAGATGCGAATGTTGACTACTCTTCCACTGTGAAAACACCCTAATTATAAAAAAGAGCGAAAACAAATTTAATTTACAGATAATGCCATTGCAACACATAATGAACCATGCATAACTACAAATATTTAGAAACACATTCGTTAAAGAATAGGCAAACCAATTTTACATTACCATTTCAATTAAAAGTCACTGATACAGATTATCTGGTAGAAATGAAAACAAAAATTACTACTAGATAGAGAATATTTGGTATTAAAGAAAAAAAAAATATTAGATACAGAATACTTGATATTAATGGAGTGGGGAATACTACTATAAGAAAAAAAAACAAAATCTGAACTATTCAATGCTGTACTTCTGCAGTTTAATTAGCTCAGCTCACTAGATGATACGATTATTATATTTATATATTACATATGAACGCATTACTGCTTTACTTAAAAGAAATGGCACATAAGCAACATAAACTGCAAGTCTGCATTAAATGTCTCCTTACGATTAAAATTGCTAATTCTTAATTATAATCTTGTTCATAATTTTTATTTTACATCTTTATAAATTCAGTTAATAATTTATGTCATCATTTTAATGTTATTAAAGATGTAGCATATTTCATTTTGAAATTGCTTTTACCATTACAATATGAGAATTTTTACAAAAAAATATACCTACAGTAATAAGGAACAATTTATTTGTTTTTAGGGCAATATGATAAATTACTACCGTAAAAAATAAAAAGATTTTAGTTACATCATATACTATTAATTTTTACGAAAAATTCTTACCTCGTACTCACTCAATTGCAGTCTCCATTTTGTTAATCGTATACTCCCAGCATGCACCGAGTTGATGGCCTCGCTTTGGTGGTGGAACGTCACTTCCGCTAACCGAACACTTTTTTCTGTCGAACTTTCCTATAATGTGTAAAACACCCTATAAATAGTTGAAAACATTTCATGAATAGAACATTGATAAATAGTAATAACAAATAGGCAATATGCAACAGCGGCATTGCAATTGAGAAAATGACTGTTTCTTTTACATTAAATGAACAATTTCTCCCATTTATGAAAATAGAAGAAATGCATTTAATTAAACTAAATTTAAAGCCAATAATCTGAAAATCACAATAGTTTAAAGTCATAAATTTTTAGGAATTTTTAGAATTTAACCTTTGGTGGAAGCACCTATACAATACATCTGTATTACATGCAAAAAATTAGTTTTTCTTTGATATTTCTGATTATAGGGAGACAAACTAAAAAAACATGTTAATCAACTAACATTCAATGTCAAAAGCAATTATGGTCTTGTTGAAATTTCAATTTATAAGTACCTACTGTGTCAGCATTGAGATTTATCTGCGTTAACCCTCAATCGGCCTTGGTGAAAATGGGAACACAGATCGGCTTGGAAAGATCGCCATCCATATGATGCGATATTAAGTCATGTTGCTGTGTACAAGAGAGCCATACACTGTTCATGCTAAAGAACACAGTGGATGGCTTTGACCAGGGCCGGTGCAAGGGGTGGGTGTAACAGGGGATTGCCCTGAGCGCCACAGTATAGGGAGTGCCGAAGGCTCCCATATCGTTTATTAGATATGTATAAAAAAAATATATATATGTGTAGAATAGACAAGCAGGGTTGGAATTTCCATAAGGCAGGCTAGGCACTTTCGTATGACCACTAACATAACAGAGTGCCATCATTTATATTTTACGATTTGTTTAAGAAGCGACGATAATATGTCAGTTCAATTCTTAGTAGTAAAAAAGTAGTTGAAAGTGTCCATGGCATAAAGAGCGATTCTCTCTCTTTAAACCACTCCCTCTTCTCACAATCGAAGGTGAAGTTATAAATGAATACGGATTATGAAAATATACAACATGTTATCAAACGTATTCGGATTTTTCTGGATAGAAACATTATCTAACTTTGAAAATAAGAAAATTTAAACAACATTCCTTTAATATAACTATTGAAACTGAAGTATTTGACAGCAGTGACTGTCCCTCTAAGCATTTTCAAAATTGATGGAAACTAAAAAAATGCAATTCAGATAAACTTTAAAATCACATTTACTTTAGCCAACGATTTGTTATAACTTTTAAAGTAATTTCATACTAGTAATTCTTACTGTTGTTAAATGTTTCAACCGCGAAAATCCTTTAATTAGTAAATATTGTTCAAAATCGTGATTGGGGAATATTTTTAATTTACTGCAACATTTTGCTAAAAAAAGACTTTATTTCATGGTTATGGAAAATTCAAAATGGCTTTCCATTCATAAAATACGAAACTGTGTCATTACTTTTGATATTTCTGTTTAATTTGTTCATTCCCAGAGCAAAAAAAAAAATTACAAGGGGGCAAAATTAGTGAATTTTTAGAAATTTGATTTTTACTGTTCGTCGGTTATGCACTGTTTTGTAACAAGAATGGATACACTGGATCTCACAGACCCATTATATGTTTTTTAATACTAAACGTTTATATGTTAGCTGTTTTTTCTTAATTTTTTTTTACCAATTTGAATCTTTTTCTTATCATTGATATACAAATTAATCAATTTCAGCTCAAAATACTTTCTATTTTTTTCTTTCTATAGTCAATATTTCATAGTGTTATATTTCTGAATTACATCAAAAAATTTCTAAATACCAGTCAAGAAAAGAATCTGCTGAATTTCTGAGAGGATTTGCTTGTCTCTTTGTTTGCAGAACCCTCCCCCTCCCCACTCTTTTGAAAAGTAGAATGAAAAAATCCTTTAAGTCTATAAAATACATATTGTGTAAAAAATTTTCAACTTAAAATTTTTATTAAAATATATCATTTTCATGCTTAAAAAACTTCTTGCAAGTGTTTTGTTCATTAATATCTGTTTTGTTTTATATTCTCACCTTTAAAAAGCAGGTGCACAGTTTTCTTTCAACAACAAATAATGCAGCCTATAGTTTGCCTCTGACCAGCATTCAGAAAATGTCACTTTCTTAGTAATTAAAGTTCGGGGATATGGGGATGTGATAGCCATAAAGATTCTGCAATTAGAGTGGACACGAAAAACTCTCGTTTTTAGGCAGTAACAGCAACAACAATAAACTTTGCAGAAGGACAAATATGGCAGACTCAATAGTTCAAAAAAGTGGGAACAAAGCTGTCGGTTTTCACGGATTTAAAATTCCATATGTGTTACAATTACTTTTTGTGAATCATTGAAACATGTGGAGAATGGTTGGGGAGAAGAGATTTAATAGCTTTTTTTAGGACAGGATGCAAAGACGATGTTGTTTTAGGAACACCGATCATTGCCTCAAGGTGTGCACAACAGACATTCTCATGATTTCACTGATTGGTAGACTTCAGTTTCCAGAACTTTTTTTCCTTAATGGGGAATGTTTTCTCAATAGCTGGGATAAATGTAACGACGAGACTTTCAGTCACTTCATGACTTATTGGAAGCTGGGGGTCAGTTGGCAGTGCTCTGTGGGATTTCATTAACCCTTAAGACACATGTGAAGTAGTGTAGCAAACTTTCAGTTGTAGTAGCTCTATTCTCCATATCTCGAAGTGAAACAGTCAACCTTCTACAGGAGTGATAAACGAGAATTATAAAAGCAGCACAAAGTTAAATATTTAGAATTTTCCAATTTTTTTCAATAAAGTCTATTCTAATTCTACTTCTAATCATTTTCTAATCTATTTTTAATAATCAATCTGACATCTTATTTTATTGTCAAGAAAAGAAACTGAATCATTATATTTACCTATACCATTCCTTTCAGATACATTATTAAAGATGCAAGAATTAGAAAGAGTCGTCGTAACCGATGCACCGTGAACTAAAGTCGAACAATCGTCAGTTTCAGTTAACTATGATGTTTCACCGCAGCTAATACCACAGGTGTAACTACAGGGTGGCAGGGGCATCAAAATGTCAGACATCAGCAGCAAAAAACATAATTTGAAAGTAAAACAGTGGAAGCTCTGGGAAACATGCAAAATAAATAATGGAACAGCAGTGTAGGTTTGGTATTCTAAATTGAAAATAAAGTTTAATTTCAATTTGGATTTTCTGTTCTCCTCGAGGCTGCGCCCAAAGTCGCAGTGATGATTAACTCGTGATATATTTTTTTTATGTTCAAAAAGCCCTGACAAAAACTATTCTGTTGTGTTCGTAATCAGATGAAAGAAATGAAGCGGAAGCCCTGATAAAGCTTCTTGTAAATTATAATTTTGTTTATCTCATGGTATTTCATTGCAAGATTTTACAGTCCATCAACACTGTCTAAAGTACTTGTCAAAAACAATCGACCTGACAGATAGCTGCTTCAAAACCTTTAAAAGTTTGTTTTAAGGAACTTCAAATTTATCGTAATAATTTTGATGATTTGAAGCTAGTATTGTGTCGTTTTTCTGCTGAGGTCCTGCCATCCTCTCAGATCTCCTACTGTGGCATATAAACTGACAGGCTCCTGTCAGACCTCTGTGGCAAGCAGCTGCTTGAGGGGGTATTTATTTATTTTTTTATTTAGAGATTAACTGTGGTGATTTCTCCCATTCAATCTAAATTTCCACAGACTCGCCACAAAAAGGTGAACGATATTTTGATGAACTGTGTGAAGATGTACGTTAAAAGATTCTGAATGCTTCTTTCGAGTGAATGTGACTTTTTTGCACATTGGACATATAATCATAAATCAACTATCTTATCGGTTGAATAATTTGCATCAAGTTGTTTCAAACATTAATGTTTTGCACCTTATATCCTTGCAAAATTTAAACGATACAGATCATTTTCAGAAAGCTACAGAGTTTACAAATAAGTACAAAATTGAAATTTCTTCGTCATTTTCGAAATAGATTCTCAGTTTTATGAAACAGATTCTCAGTATACGAAAGAAAGATTCTCAGTATACGAAAATCCTTTGACAACTCTTTCACTCGTTAATAATTTTAGTTTGAGCTAGCAGATAATGGGAAAATACAAACAGAATTTTATTAATATTTATATAATATAAAGGTATTCATCTTTTAATTCTTAAATTTAAAAAGCTGCATTTTTCACACCTCTCTCAGAAAAATGGGTATATTATTGATGTCAATGGAATATCTTTTGAAAGGCTACCACTAAAATTTCAAATTTCTAGTATAGATATACAGGGTGTACCAAAAATAAATGAATCAGACGTTTTGGCCATTCATTTCAGCTAACATCGTTTCCAATTAACACGACATATCGCAACACGGGTAGCGAGTCAGAGATTCCTAGGTTAACAGGCTGTGCTTTGTGGCAGGAAAGATGAACTTTTGCGAGACACATTTTAGGGACTTCGACATTAAGAGTATCCATCTCTGAAAATATTTTTGAAATGTTTACAGCTCGTTGTAAAGTAAGGGGAAATCCCTATAATAAAACACCATTTTTTAGAGGAATTCACTACTTTTTGAAGAGGTCGTTTGCCCTCCAAAATTTCTCTCACAGGGTGTACCAAAAATAAATGAACGAGACAGTTTGGCCATTCATTTCAACTAACATTGTTCAACTAACAATGACACGTCACTACATGGCTAGCGAGTCAGAGATTCCTGGTAATAGGCTGTACTTTAAGGCGTGAAAGGTGAATCATTTTGCGAGACACATTTTTAGTGACTTTGATATTAAGAATACCATCTCTGAAAATATTTTTGAAAAGTTTAGAGGTCGTTAAAAACGAAGAGGGAAGTCTCCCGGGACTGGGTCGGTGCTTTTCGTCACGTTGGGCCTT
Organism: Ryuthela nishihirai; assembly: GCA_038380435.1. Lineage (NCBI taxonomy): Eukaryota > Metazoa > Arthropoda > Arachnida > Araneae > Heptathelidae > Ryuthela > Ryuthela nishihirai. Next base: position 30,731,201 of record JAWZYU010000026.1, read on the forward strand.
AAAGGCCTTAACTTAACGGCCTTAAAGGATGGTTCAATACGGAAATTTTATTACATTATGGAAAGAGTCAGACTAGAGTCAAGTTCAAAGGGTCTTCTTTCCCCCGCTGTTTCTACCAAGCCCGTTCCCTTGGCTGTGGTTTCGCTGGATAGTAGATAGGAACAGTGGGAATCCGTTAATCTATTCATGCGCGTCACTAATTAGATGACGAGGTATTTGGCTAATACGTTAATTGAACAGCATGTAGCTGTGGTGCAAGTAGCCTGCCTACAAGTTAAAATTTAAAACTCTCAAAAATTTAAATAAAAACCTGCTCCAGAGGAGGGCTGGAGCCCCCTCACAAAACCTAGGGGCCCCTACCCGGCCCCGAAGCAGGTTACAAAACTCCTAAAAGAGAGAATGGTCAGAACCCCTCATTGACCAAAAAGTGGAACAAAATAATACATAACCTGCTTGGAGTAGGACAGTGGGTCCTTCCCCCCAGCATAGGGAGGGAGCCAGAGTCCGACCCCAAGACTAAAATAAGAACATAAATGGGTGGGCTAACGAAACCAAGCATAGACAGTTGCGAATAATTAACTAAGTCAGAATGCAAAACTAAGCCCAAAGCGTTACTCATTAACAAAACCGGGAAAGAGCACTGAGAAATCCCTGTAAGGCGTCGGTGACCAAAGCGGACACCTGAAACTTAGAAAAATCAAGCTCCTTAAACAAAAATGAGGAAGAAGAAATGGACACAAGACCCAGGGCACTGAACACAAGTGTTGTCCACAATGAAGATTCTCATATTATCTGTCAAAACGAGATCAGGTTTAACCCTTTAACTACCACAGGCCTTGGAAAACGAAGTACCTCAGAATACCAAACCGACCGAGTTTTGAAATGGACTCTTCTTAGTTTGTCGTCCCGCCTTCCTTCACCCGAAGGGAGAACGGAGTTAACCGCAGCCGAGCCAGGCAGAGCTCCCCTCCACTCCGTAAATTGCCTCTCATTAAGCTGAGCATCCCTTCACCTCGAAACCCATATGGTCATGAGCTACATACACCCATTGAACACGAGATATCAGACTCCTGTGACTTTTGCTCTTAACTCCTTTCCCAAAACGGTTTTTAAAACGCATGCTTGTTTGTTGATTTTTGAAGAGTTTTTTCATTATTATTTTTAATAATAACTTTTAAAAGCTATTTAAATTTGATTTTCCACTTAAAAACTGGCATAAGATTGTAATTACTTGGATTACATCTTTTTACATAAAATAGATGTCATAATTTGAAATTTTTCAAAGAAAAAAGTTTCCAATGTTTCCATTTTTTGGATTCTGATATCAGTTTTCTAACACCCAGCAAAGAGAAAGCTGTTATTAATAGTCGAATGTATGATGAAAAAAATTAAAGAAAGATTATTAAAATAGAGGACCTAAAATAGAAAGCAGTAAGAGTGCTGAATTGATTTTTAAAGAATAGATTTTAATACAATTGTAGACAGTACTCTAACATAAGAATCAAAAATGATTTTGTGAGAAAGATTTGCATCTGAGATAAAAGTAATCGAAGTGGATATTGCAGAAGATATCCGAGGAAGCAAAGACTAGATAAAATGAGAAATAGAGAAACTAAAGCAATCAGAGATTACATAAAAATATTGGAGGTGTAAAAAATATTATCAAAGTGAGAAAGACTTATGAATATGATGGATAAAGGAAGAGGGCTAAATTTATTATGGAAATTAGAACCCACAGGAAGAAGACGGTGAAAGAGATGGAAAAATAGTGTGAAAAAAAGAATGCCGAAAAGAGGACTTCAAGAGCAAGATTGCAAAGATAAAAATAAGCGGATAGAGAGAGCTGACTGGGACCACACAACTTAAACTTGGGAGGGTGAAAAGAATAAAATTTTGTATCATTATGAGTTTTATAGAATACATTGTTAAGTAATTGAGTAAGTGATTCAATTCAGAAAATGATTAAATCAAAAGTAGTCTGTTCTATTTTACATTTCAGATCATCAGTAACGTGCCTAAAAAAGTCTTATGGGTGGAGGGTTACATACTCGAGTCCAAGGACAAGATCTAGGGAGGGGGGCGGCATCTCCTATTCCTTTTCAGAATCATAGTAAGGGTAATAGAAATAAATATTACTAAACTTATTTATGTTTCATGGATTTTTCAAAAAAAAAATTCAAAAATTTAAAAAACAAGGGGAAAATGATATATTGCATTGGAAATACAGCCTCTTGTCCCCCCCCCCCCCTTTCCGTTTTTTCTGCTCGATTGTGTTTCTTGTTTCCCTCTCTTCTCGATTTTTTTTTCAGATCCGGGTCTGCTCTTGTCAATTGGGGTGAGGAGGATGGAATGATGCTTGAGTTAACATATTTCGTCTGAGCGGCTCTGTTTCCTGCACGATGGACTAAATGTCCTGGTTACAGCAAAGACCCACTGTACAGCTGTTAGGAGAAAGATGGAAGCCTGCCTCAATCTTACTGTTTTAATGGCACAGGCTATAGTTATCCTGCACACAAGGCTAAAATTTTACTTCCCATTTAACTGACGTCGGCCTTCCCAATCCCCTCAGTGTCATATTTTCTCCCCGAGGGCAGTGTAGATATTATCTATATACCCTCGTCAAACAGCTACTTGTCACAGAAGTCTGACAGGAGTCTTTCAGTTTAATACGCCATAGCAGAAGGGATTTGTGAGGATGGCTGGTCCTCAGCAGAAGAACAACACAAACATCCATGCCTTATCCGGGGCTCTAAACCTAGGTCCCTTTGATCAGTAGACAAACATGCTAATAAATAATAATAAATTTTTTTAGTTTTTTTTTAATCTACTTTTAGTGTTCCAAATGCAACTCTATCTATTTTTAGTTCCAAATACAAATGTTTTGGATTTCAAATCATGTAGAGAAGTCTGAGATATGAATAAGACAAGACCAAGATTGCAAAGATAAGTGGAGAGAGAGAGTTGATCTGGACCACACAACCTGAACTTGGGAGGGTGAAAAGAATGAAATTGTGTATCATTATTTATGAATTACATTGGAAAGTAATTCAGTAAGTGATTCAATTAAGCAAATGACTAAAACAAGCATAGAGGATGGAAAAGGACAAGAGCATGGCCCATGCCTAAAGCCAGTAACCATGGCAGAGTGTGTATGTGGGAGGGGGGAAAGTCAGCGTGTACCAACCTAAGACCATGGACCACGGAAAACAGAATGAGTGGATAACAATACAAATTTGTGCGCACAAAACAATACAATATTCCGGGCCCCCTGGGTACGTCCCTGTCTCTCTCGTTACACAAGAAGCTAGTCAAAAGTTGTTGATGTCTCCATCTTCTAACCACATCATTATTTGCTTAGTCAAACCACCGACACTTCAGCATCTAGAGTAGTAGTCAACAGGAGATATTTTCTCGTTGTCGCATTACAACGCGACAACAAATGAGCTGCAGCAGCATTAAGAGGAAAACGAATAAAATTGTAAGGTAAACTCAAATAGAAAAAGAAATTCAGGTAACAAAAGCTTCTATTTTTTTCTTTTGATCCATAATTCAATCCCCTCATCAAATAGTTACGTACTGTGTCGGCCACTGCACTTAATAATACGGCTTTGGTTGAAGTAAATGTTTTCATAATTAAATAACAAATGCTGTAAATTTGAATCTGAAAACACCGTCCGATTACCGAAGGTAAGCAGCATTGGGCGCGTTCGGTACCTTTCCTTTGTTATTTCAATCATCAGTAGCCTCACCTCAGAGCCTTTTGATCTAGAATAAAAGACGTTAAGTTTCTTACTATCTTGTCACAAAGGAATTATTTTTCATTTAATAATTTGTTTATTGCAGAGCTCCAAACATGCCAGTCTGCAGTATAGGAACTAACTACCCCAAATTTGCTGTTAGGAAAAATAAGACCCTCTCTCCCCCCACCCGAAATTTTAGGATGATTATGTAATAATATCAGATAAAGATTGAACTTATAAAAGTTAAGTGTTCTGTGTATTAATTTGTTTTCAAACCATTTATTATTATATTACGTGAAATTATATGTTTTATGGGAATTAAAATTATGCATCTATATCTATATTTTTTCAATTCCACCAATTTTTAAAAGTTTTGCAAACCATTCTTCCGTTAAATATTCCGCTATGAATTCTTTTCTAAAAATTAAATATTCCCTCCAGCAGTTGCAGTTGCCCTTAAGTAGATTACGAGCCTGCCGGGCTATCGACTAACCCTCTCGCTGAAGAAACAATGGATATGCATATGTTATCGTATGTCAATAATAAAATTATTACCTTATATCTGAATATTTCAATTATTTTTATTTCAACACAAATTGAAAAAAAAAAGAGGAATTTTTTTTCCCGATAATTATTCATCTAATGGAGTTATTTTTAATCTGAAAAAAGTCGTACCCTATGTATAGATGTGTCTTTCTGCTGCGGTCTCGCCTTCCTCACAAATTTTGTCTATAGCATAGTATGACAGGTTCCTGTCAGACTTCTCTGAGAAGGAGATGTTTGAGAGAAAATTATGGGCGGGGGTGGCTCAGTCGGTTGCGCGCCAGGCTCGTAATCTGTAGTTCCCAGGTTCGAGTCCCAGCTGGGTCAGCGTTGATATTTATCTCCGCAAAATTACCCGCCCTGCCCACGGTCAGTAGGGGACACCGATGGGCTTGCAAAGGCCGCCGTCCGTCGGATGGGACGTTAAGCCGTGGCCCCGTGTGCGGGAGAGCCATACCCTGTGCACGTTAAAGAACACGCTGGATGGCCTTGACGGGAGGCTACCATCTGTCTCCCAACAGCTCTTCCAGTGGGTTCCCTTCCCCAACCTGAGCCTTCGGGGTCCATGTGATCTGGCCATTTAGCCCATGGTGTGCAAAAAAGTGCCGCTCAGAGGTAAAACAACCCAACCCAATTGAGAGATAATTAATTATTATTTTCATTTCATTGCATAAACTGATTTTTTTCCTAAGAAATCGAATTCAGTTTCGTGAATTGAAACAAATATTTGTTCTCAGTGAAAAATTTTAGAGTCGAAAAGCCATTTTACTGACTACATCTTATCTCTAGAAACTACCCTTCAGATTGTCATTAGAACGCAACCAGTTGATGAGAATGTGACCTTCAGCTGCGGGAAAAAATGGAGGTGCGACTTTGACTGGCACTGTGCATGGAGCGAATATCTGTGCTTTGCAGTGGTCAGCAGCATGCATATTACCATTCTCTGTAACACACCTTAACCTGCAGGGTACTGCAGTAGTAAGCGGGGAGAGCCATACCTCTAGGGCATGCAATAAAACAGAACAAAAGGCTTAACTCCCATGTTTACTTTCATTCGGCAGCCAACGCTGCAAACTAAGCAAGTCGAAAAGAGACAAAGAAATAAAAGAACAAAATGAAATCAAACATCTTTCAAAAATACATTTGCTAAGCAGAAAACAGTACATAAAATTTAAAGCAATATCAGAACTATGAACTTTATTTTGAGTTTTTGGAAGAAACAATTTCTAGTGAACTTTTATTTCGTCAAGAGTGAATTATGCTTGGAATAATTCCGTGATCAAAAACGGAAAAGTCAGCAATGAAATTATAAAGTGCTATCAATAGGTGTCGGCAGAGTGTGCTCGAAGGGAGGAGAGGGCAATTACCTCTCTTCTGGTAAAATTGATTGAAAAATAAATTAATGATAAATAACACAAGTGTACTAAATAGTAATATTATTTTCTTACAAAATGTAGTATTGATTTTTCCCATTACGTCTCCTATGTTTTCGGAAGCATATCATTTATATTTATTAATATAAGAAAGCATTTTTGCATATATTTTTAAAAAATAAGTATCTCATTTTTTCCGTTCTATTTTCAGACATCCTCATTTGCTTTGTTTTGTGATATATGCATGATTACTGTCTCTGCAACTGCTCTGATTAATGAAAGACTTGAGTCAAATATTTATATTTTGAAAAATTGATTTGCTTTCCCATTATCTGAAAAAAAAAGTTTTACTCCACTCTGAAATAATTTTGCCCCCCCCCCCCTCCCCATAAAAAATTATACCGGAGGCATGCAAAAAAAAACTGTTGCTGAAAAAAAAGCTTTAAAAATTAACATGATTAGATTCGAAAAATGAGATTTAATAAGCAGTTTCTAATTCTTATATTTTTCTGTTATCAGTAATTAACATTGGGTAGAGAAATCAAACTCTGGTGGAGGAGGGAGATTTAAATCAAAGTAAACAAGTATTTTATCTGCATTGAATTCAATATTCCATCTCCGCCAAAGGTAAACTATGCTGCCTTCAGCAAGAATATTTTCGAACTAACTGCGAGGTCAAATTATATAAAAATAAATAAATATTACCGTCAAGAAGCTGCTTGCCACAGAGATCTGACAGGAACCTGCCAGTTTTTGCGCCATAGTAGAATGGTTAGCGCGCTTGGCTACTGATCTACGGGACCTGGGTTCGAGCCCCGGGTAAGGCATGGCTGTTTGTGTCGTTTTTCTGCTGAGGTCCTGCCATCCTCTCAGACCTTCTACTGTGGCATATAAACTGACAGGCTCCTGTCAGACCTCTGTGGCAAGCAGCTGCTTGAGGTGGTATTTATTTTATTTTTTCTAGAAGGTTTATGAGGAGGGCGAGGCCTCAGCAGGGAAGCAACACAAACACGCCTTACCCGGGCTCGAACCCAGGTCACCTTGATAAGTAGCCAAGAAACATATTAATAAATTGCATGCCGAGATGTGCTGTTGAAAAATGGTTCAGGAATTCATCAGATGGTGGTGGCTTCACAACTTCAATATTTTTTTACCAGCAGCCAAAAGTAAATGAAGATCAGTATTGCATTTATTGTTTTTGCGAAGAATGTTTTGTGCTATAGTTTTCGGAAGTTAAGCGGAATGACGCTAGTCTTAGGAATTTATGCCTTTGGACATAAATCATGAACACTAGATTATTTACAACACAATTACATTTCTTGAAATATTCCCTATCACTTGTGACAAATACGCTATTCACACGAAAAAAAAAATCGGACCAGTTTTAGAGGCAAAAGTTTCAAAAAATAATTGAAAAATACGAATAAGCCATCTGATTCCAATTTTACTAAAAGAGGCAATATGTACGAAAGTTTTGTAGCGTAAAAAAAAGATAATCCTGGTTTCTTAGGCAAAAATTTAAGAAAGTTCACAGTGGTATTCGCAAAAATATTAAAAAAGTTCACACTACAAAACTATTTAAAATTTCGTGGTGTATTACAGAATGGGTTACAGGTATTATAAAGAAAGTGTAATTTTGAACCTAGTTATAAAAAGAAAAGTAGCTCCACTTTGTGATCTGTCTTGCCTGTGTGTGCATATTTTTTCGTATTTCAAAATATTATTAAAAATTCTTTTTGATTAGATAGGTATTGATGAAATATTACAATCGCACTTTCCCCGAATATTTCAATAACGTCCTATAATGGTAGAAAAAGTGTGAAAATGCCACAATATTTAACAAACATTGCCAACGATATGTTTATGATAGAAATTTGAAATTTGCATGATAGATTATGGTGGTTACATAGTTTACATTGGCAGCAATGATTGGCTTCGTGCTTCCAAAATATAGCTGGGAAAATGCAATTTTTTGTTTAATGAGAAACTCTATTTGTGTGGTAAAGGTACTAATAAAATATTAATGCCTGCATTTTTCAAATCATCCATTACATCAAATTTCTAATATGAGAGGAATGTAAAGATCGAAAATATGAACTTCATTCTTTTTGAAAACGAGTATCCCTTTTTCACCAGAGGCGATATGTATTCTTCTAGTTGCTAATTGTGTTCCATTTCCTTCTCTCGTAAGTTATAAGGAAAATTTTCGAAAATTATCGATCTAAAGGTTTTTTATTACCAGAATGTCGAAGTGTATTTTTCTTCTTATTTGGGAAGGGGGGCAATGTTGCCTCTCTGTAAATGTTACTAGCAATCAGCTAAGCTATTTAGTTGAAATTTATATCGAAGTATATTTTGAGCTGACTAATATCCTTCTATGGCTTTTATGGCAAACTTACTGGAAGCTGTGAGAGGGAGGGGGGGGGGTGCTATTTCTAGATTGTCAAGTATGGCATGCTACGTTGGCAGTGAATTTATAATTTCCTGTCTTAAATTTCCAGACACATTTCTCATTAATTTTGAGTGTATTCCTTCAAAAGCTTAAAGAATACGATGCTCATTGTAAAAACTGGAGTAACATGGAAATTAGTGCCTAAAAGTAGCAAGGTGACTGTTTGGCTTAGTTGGTAGTGTTGGAAGCCTCTACTCCATAGTTTCCAGGTTCGAGTCCCAAATATAGCAGCGTTGAGATTTATTTCCATTAAATCCAAACCCTTCATTTGGTGAGAAAGCAGAACCGATGGACTTGGAACGATGCCTTCCTGCGGTTGCGACGTAACGCCGTGGTCCGTGTGGAGGTAAACCACACTCTGTGCACGTTTATTGATGGCCTTGAAGGAAGGTTTCCATCTGTCTCTTAACAACTGCCCAAAGAGTCTTCTTTATCCTACCCATGTATGAGCCTTTGAGGTCCTTATTACCTGGCATTTAGCTAATTGTGTGCACAAGAGTGCGACTGAGAATAAATAACTCTACTAAATAAAGGTATCTCCTGTAGAGTGATTTTATAAAATGGATTTTAAAATAACACTTCTGCTAAGTTTTTCAACAAATTTTGCTATTTTTTCGAACGTAATCCCAAGCTACAGTACGGAACTTATATACTCCTCCCCACGAAAAACTATCATATTCACTGGGAAAACCCAACGTTTTAATTTTATTGTTTTTTTTTCTTTGTAAGTACTAATAAAATACTATTATTTAAATTTTCCAAATCATCTGTTGGTTCGAATTATCACTGTTAAAGAGTACAAAATTTGGAAAACGATAAATTTCGTTCTCTTTGAAAAGGAACATCCTATATTACCCAGAGGCGAGATACGTTCTTCCAGTGTTTTGACAGAAATTATTCTTACCGAAAAGGGCAGCGTATGATTTTTCTCATCTTGGAAGCGATCTTTCAAAAAGTATTATTCCAAAGTACGTATACGGTACATGAAAATCAATACGGTCCCCTTTCAGCTCTCCCCAGAACTACTAAGGCCGTAACAACGGTGAGGCAAGTAAAGCATTAGCCTCGGGCGCACAAGATGAGGGGCGCACAATATGAGGGGCGCATAAAAATACATAATGAGGGGTTCAGAAAAATACAAGATGAGGAGGCTCAGAAAAAGACTGCTATGAAACTATATAGCGGTGCAATTTCTATTCTTGTCTCTGGCACAAATATAGCTAGTTACGGCTCTGCCCAATCGCCCCTCACAGCATGGTGTGTCTGTGTGTGTGTGTGTGTGTGGAGGGAGCAGGTTGATCCATTTGACAGAGCTCCAGACCTAATATTTTATTTTCCCAATTTCTACTCCCAAATGCGATTGCATTCAGATTTTCTTCCGTTAATCCCCATGAGAAAGGGGTCACCATTGGGCTTCTGAAGATTGCCGTCCGTCAGATGGGACATTAACCTGTGGGTAAAACGCCATACCCTATATAAGTAAAAGAATGCACTGAATTCTCTTGATGGGAGATTACCATCCGTCTCCTAATAGCTGCCCAGTGGATCTCCTATACCAACTTTCTCCAAGCCCTTTTGACCTGGCCATTTAGCCTGTTGTGTGCAAAAGTGCGCAGCTTAGAGGTTAAACCTAAGACTTAACCACCCCCAAGTGCTGAGTAAAATAAATTTGTCTTTTTACTATTTACTTGATTCCTAATCAGAGGTAAACGAATTTGCACATCGTACAATAATTTATTACGGTATAATAATCTTTCATCCCTGAATTTTCATTATTACTGAAGTGCGCGTAGCTTATACCAACGGGACGTGGGTTGGAATCCCTGATAAGGCATTGATTTTTCTTTTTCTGTGTTGTATTTCTACTGATGTTTCGCCTTCATCCCAGTTCTTCTCCGTAGCGTATTATGCGTACTAACAGGCTTCAGTAGTTTGTTGCCATTGTACGGTTCCCCCTTTGCACAGTGCTTTCCCCCTATGACGGCATCGACCACGCCCCCTATGACGTAACAGGCCACGCCCCTATGACGTAACATTACGTAATATGACGTAATCATTACATAATCATTACGTAACAGGCCACGCCCCTTTATTAATAATTCCTCCCCCTTTATTAAACCCCCCTTTCACCCCCCCTTTCACCCTCAGTGGCGCCATCTGTTGACAGTGAGAAGTACTATTTTCCCAAAAACCCTTTATTTTCACTCTAATTTCTCGTTTTCGGACCCCCCGGTCGACCTACCTATATTTTAAGCCCTCCCCCTTATTAAAAACCCTCCTGGCGCCATCTGTTGACAGGGAGAAGTACTATTTTCCCAAAAACCCTTTATTTTCACTCTAATTTCTCGTTTTCGGACCCCCCGGTCGACCTACCTATATTTTAAGCCCTCCCCCTTATTAAAAACCCTCCTGGCGCCATCTGTTGACAGGGAGAAGTACTATTTTCCCAAAAACCCTTTATTTTCAGTCTAATTTCTCGTTTTCGGACCCCACGGTCGACCTACCTATATTTTAAGCCCTCCCCCTTATGAAAAACCCTCTGGTTGACCATTTTAAGGCCCCACTCCTTCACTCGGCTGATGCAAGTCTCAGAATAATTGCATGGAACGAATGGCTGTGTACTTTGCTACGTGTCACGCGTTTATCCGATGGGGTGATGTGTAAAGGTCACGGTTCTGGCTGTATATAACCGCTTAAAAAAGGTTTGGCTTTAATTCTGAGCTACAGGTTACGGGTGTCGACATAGATACTTGAACTAGTACAACTATGCAAAACATCTGTATGGTTCTAGACCTCGACGGTTTCCGTGTAAATGGTCGTTTCCTAGTGCGTGAACTTGGATATGCAACTCGGAATGGGAAATGTGGTGTCTATCGTTTCAATCTTCGACAGCACCAACCTTTGTCAGTAAAAGACAGAAGGACAGCCAACTACGTGTCTAAATATGTGATAGGTCTACCCTTTCATCCTCTGCCTCGAGAAAAGGTGTGGTCGTTAGATCACGTTCCTAACATCGTGAAATATGTTTACAAACTTGCACGTACTGAAGAAGCTACTGTGGTGGGTTACAAAGGAGGTACTGTGGAAAGAATTCTCTTGGAACAATTAAATCTGCCCAGTGTTAATCTCGAACTTTACGGCTGCCCCAAATATTGTGATCTCCCCAAAGTTTCTGAGTTCGAATGCGGATATCACACCGGAGAGGACGTCCACTGCTCTTTAGCAGAAACAGCTGCTTTCTTCGGATGGATCGATCGTCGAGAGCATGTCTCAACAAACACCTACTTATCAGCTCGTTCCTGATTGGTCGTCTCAGGTGGTGCGGTTCTCTAGTTAAATAGGGAGCGAGTGCTCTGTGCCACATTGTTCACGATGCAGCCTAGCAATCCTGATGCGTGGTGTCTCGGTGAAGATGTGTACGTCGTGCCCTCACTGTTCAAAAATAAGTTTTCTGTGCACGTACGCCGCTACAAGAAATATGAAAATGGTGAACTCATCTACCTTACACCAGCAGGAGTTAGCCTCTCCATACCTGAATGGGAGGCTTTGTGTGCCGTGGTACCCCACATAGAGGACAAAGTGAAAATCGGCCCCAATCAACAGACATGGTACGTGATGCACGGTTTACGTGCCTACGTGTATCGCACTGCAGGTAGTGAACGCTGTGTCGACTTCATCAAAGAATCAGCAGACCAAAGAACTCTACAGTTCCGTGTGGTGAGACGCTGTATAACATTGAACGCTTCGCAGTTGTTCACGCTGGCTATTCACTTAGACGAGGTGATGCGCATTGTGCACAACGTGTGCGGGACCCCCAAAGATCACCAACTCCGTACAGCCATTATGGAACATTCTGAATCCATTCGTCCTTTCCTACTGAGTTCTGTTTTCGATGGTCCCGATTGTGTTTACCCGCTGCTGGTGAATATTTTTCAGCAAGAACTTATGCGTGTGATACCGTTAGATGGACTGCAACCCGAAGAAAAAATACCGACCATCGTAGGGTAATCTGGTGACTTGGACATTAATGGTCTAGCACAGGTATTTGTGGATACGGCCTGGAAGCGAGGTCTATTGAATTTTGTAGATTCTGGTTTTGTTTGCAATCTAAAATATAATGCTATTGTCGACGAGGCAAAAAATGAAATGTATAAATTAAATAAATAATTGTAACCTTATATAATGTGTCTGTCTTTTTCATCCTATGTCATTTTAGTCTTGGTATGGATAGGAGAAAAAAGGTGTTAGCTAGTGTGGGTAGTGTAATCGTGACATTGTTAACGATAGCCGTACTTGTATTAGAACTTGTAGCTCCTAGTAAAAATATTCAGTGTGGGGAGTCAAAAGCCTTGGACGGTGAATACAAAATTCGTGTGTGTAACTTAACAGTGGATATCAGACAGTTTATAGGTGACGTTCCTACAGTGACAGGTGTTACACTTTCACTACATCAATGGCAAAACCTGGTGGGGTACGACGTCTGGGTGCAGCAGAAAACAAAACTTTGGAGTCCCATTATTTCGACCCCGAAAGAGGATTCGGTAGTGTAAAAAAGTTAGCACAGAATACTGGACTGCCACTCAAACTCGTCCGAGAATGGTTAGAAAAGCAGCCTGCCTACACGTTACATAAACCTGTTCGCAGAAAGTTCCCTCGTAACAAAGTTTACGTCACAGGGCTAGATGAACAATGGCAAGCCGATCTCATGGTTGTGAAAGATCTAACTCGCTTCAATGACGGGTATCGCTACATATTAACAGTCATCGATGTGTTCTCGAGATACGGGTGGGCGCTGGCCATGAAGGCTAAAACGGGGAAAGAAATGGTCTCAGCTTTCAAAAAAATCCTTTCCAAGGGTCGATCCCCAATGAATTTAAATACGGATCAGGGTACGGAATTTACCAACAGAGTGTTCCAGAAATTCCTGAAAAAGAAAGGTATTCGGTTCTTTGCTACATACTCCGACAAAAAAGCAGCTTTGGTGGAGAGATGGAATCGTACCCTACGCGAGAGACTGGGGAGATATTATACACGCAATAATACCTACCGCTACCTGGATGTGCTGCAGCGTGTTGTAAGGGGATACAATGCCACCGTTCACAGTGCACACGATATGGCCCCCAAGGACGTGACCTTACGCAACGAAGACGTCGTGTGGGTTCGACTCTATCGCAATCCGACTGTAGTAAAAGAAAAACCAGCATTTAAAGTGGGTGACACAGTTCGACTAGCCAGTGTAAAAGCACCTTTCAAGAAGGCAGGCACACATTTGTGGACCGAAGAAATATTTATAGTCGACAAGGTATTACAACGGCAGCCCCCTGTGTACGTCATAAGGGATTCCGAGGGAGAAGTGTTGAAAGGCACATTCTATAAATCGGAGCTTCAAAAAGTGACAGAACCCGAACTTTACACGGTCGAGAAAATAATCGAGAGAAAAGGACAAAAGGTGCTGGTTAAATTTCGCGGATATCCCAAACCTTCCTGGATCCCTAAAAAATGGATAGTTTCTACCTGACTCTCCCCTCCACGGCTAGTCAGAATATTTATCCGAACAATTCGCAAACCGATTTCACAGTCCGTCTGGCACAACCCCTAAGACTGAGCGGAAAATGGAAAGTGGGACTAGCAGAAGTTCACTTACCTGTGAGCTGGTACAATGTGGATGGTTCTAACGACACGTATGAATATTACGCTCCTTCCACCCCGAAGAATACAGGAAAATCAAACTTAAACCGGGTAAAATAACTCGAATGGAGCTGTTGTCTCTCCTCACCACACAGCTCCCCAAAGAAATAATAGTTTCCTATAACGGCGGTTACTGGGTATTCAAACCGAGTGAGGGGTACGGACTGATGTTTCCTAAAACGAATTTCGGTAAACTTCTGCGTATCAGTGAGGGAGAAGTTGACAAACCCTTCCACCAACGATTTGCCAGCAAACTTTGCAATACACCAACTTTCGACATAGATAACGAGTGTTATTTCTACGTGATCCCACCAGGTAGTTTCCAAGAACGAAAGGTACCCCACGGACGATACGAAACTGCCGATTCGTTATTCGATGCAATGAACCAGATGCTAACCTACAGGCTGAGAAAAGCTTACCGTTTCAAGCGGCAGGCAGATCACACCGTATTGATGGATACAGACAAGTCGCATTACATTAAATTTCCTCGATCGAACCCTGGATTAGGAGAAATGCTAGGAATTACTAAATTAGATATACCACTGAATAAAATCCTGGGCGACTATCCCATCGATATGAACAGAGGAATGTATGGTATTTATTTGTATTCAGACCTGATTGCGCCTCAGTTGTTAGGTGATACTCACGGCGAACTGTTGCGTGTCGTGAACCCCGCCGTCAGAACCAGTAATAACGAAGCCATTGTTGCAGTGTATCAGCAACCTGATTACTACCCCCTTGCAAGGAACAGTTTCGAGAGTGTGAGAATCTTCCTTCGTACCGACACCGGAGAACCACTGCATTTTAAATTCGGTAAAGTTTTAGTCAAGTTACATTTCCGTCATGAGGGTTAAATTCGTTCCCCCTTCCGCAGACGCCTACGTGAGCTACTACAAGAGCCAAACGGGGAAGGGTGTGTTCCGTGGTCCTCGTTATCAGAGAGGCGACGGGCTAGGAAGCATCTTTGCTAGGATCGGACGTTTCATCAGCCCTCTCGTACGCCCTCTCGTACGACCTGCGCTGTCTACCCTACGTAAGGGCGGGCTATGGTTCGTTTCAGAGATGTCCCAGGGGCAAAACTTCAAATCTGCAGCCAAAGCGGGGCTCCGTGAAGCGGGTGCCGACCTCTTGCAGCGTGCCAGTTCAAAGCTGCAGGGAGGGAAAGGAATAAAACGTCGTCGTCAGCATCCCAAGGTTCATAAAGTGAAGAGACACTGTACTGTGCAGGACGTGTTTTCATCATGAGCATTCAGAAAATTCACGCTGATTCTGGCGACTGTGCCAATTCAGAACTGGATCTGTTTCTGGTCCCACCCACTGTCTCACAATTAGAAAGAGGTTGTTATGTCAATTATTTACCTGTGGCTTCCCTGGACGGTAATGCACCACTCGAATTCATCGTGAAGGGGACGGACGATTACATTGATCTATCTCGATGTCACCTACGTCTCGTCTTGAAAATTGTAAAATCCGATGGTACAGCACCGTCGGAAGTGATTGCCCCCTGCAATCATTTCTTCCATGCCCTCTTCAGTCAGGTGGACGTCTTCCTCAACGATCATCTCGTGAGTGCTTCTCACACCCTGTACCCCTACAGGGCGTATCTAGAGACTCTATTGAATTACGGGACCGATGCCACACGAAGTCAGCTAGGCACCTCGCTCTGGTACCTCGACACCCCAGGTAAAATGGAACTGACCAGCAGGGAGAACGAGGGATGGCATCAACGCAAGGGGTACGTCAAACCAACAGGTATCGAACTCATCTCGTGGATCCACGCCGACCTGTTTAATCAAGATCGTTACCTACTCAATCAAGTCGACCTGAGACTGCGTTTGCTGAGATCCAAACCCGAATTCTGCCTCATGACAGGTGAAGCAGACCCCTCTTACAAAGTACAGATACACGAAGCTGAATTTTTCGTGCGTAAAGTCAAACCCACTTCTGGTGTCATCCTAGCACACGCTCACCTGCTGAGCTCAGAGAGTGCCAAGTACCCTCTGCGAAGAACGGATTTACGTATGTTTTCCATCGCTTCGGGCCTGACGAGTGTGAACCGTGACAATTTATTTCTCGGCCAGCTCCCTGTACGGCTTGTACTGGGTATGCTGGAAAGTACCAGCCTGAATGGATCGTACGAAAAAAATCCCTTCAACTTCCAACATTTCGACTTAAACTACATCAGTCTTCACATAGACAGTGATCATCAGTCTTCACATAGACAGTGATCATCAGTCTTCACATAGACAGTGATCATCAGTCCTACACCCCCGACTTTGCGAATGGGCGGTATCTCCGCTGTTACCAAGGATTATTGGAAGCTGTGGACGCCTGGAAATCCGATAGCGGTATTAACTTATCGCGAAAAGCCTATGGAGAAGGTTTTACATTATTCGGATTCCAATTGACCCCCGAGCAACGTGAATGCAATCAAGTATTTTCTTTAATAAAGAGTGGGAGTGTGAGAGTCGAATTAAAGTTTGCCAAGCCGCTACCCGCATCGGTCACTGTGATCCTGTATGCCGAGTACCAGAATTTGTTGGAAATCCCATTGGATCGTAAAGTCCTGTTTGACTACAGCTCATGAATTCCTATCAGTTAGAATCCATCCTTTCGATGTTACCCACAAGTCTAGGAGTGTTCCCCCGTGACAGACTACCTCACAGAATCAATCAGTCAGAAGCCTTGTTTATCTACAATACCGATCCGTCCTCCCTGCCTGGAACCCACTGGATAGCAGTTTACAAGAAAGGAGTGCAAGTGGATCACTTTGACCCCCTGGGTACGAGTCCCGATGTCTCCATGCAAGAATACTATAGTCGACTAGGCATACGTCACGTCTTACACCCCTCGATACCTCTGCAGGACCCCCTGGGAGACACATGCGGTGCTCACTGTCTGTATTTCCTGTTTAAAAGACCGTGTGGTTCGACTCTTCCCACAGTACTGCATCGTGATTACACGTGTCGAGTAGACTTTAACGACTGCATGGTGGTGCGATGGCTCTCCGCACTCCTTCAAATATTATAATTGCAGCACCTTCACAGTGTGGGAAGACGACTTTCACTCTGAAACTCATCAAAGAAGCAGCTCAAGTATTCGAACCCCCACCCCAGCGTGTCGTTTACTGCTACGGTGAGTGGCAGCCTGCCTTTGAACCCTTCAAGAAAACGGTGGAATTTTATGAAGGACTACCTACGGATCTGGAATTTGATCTTCACAGACCTACACTTCTGGTACTGGATGACTTGATGGAACAGTCTGTAGCCAATGAGCGCATATCACAATTGTTTATTCGTGGTGGTCATCACAAAAATATCACGATTGTCCTGATCTTACAAAATCTGTTTTTAAAGGGAAGACATTCGAGGACTATATCGCTCAATGCTCACTACATGCTTTTATTTCGCAATTGTCGGGATGCTTCACAAATAACCCACCTGGCGAGACAAGTGTACCCCCATCAATCTAAACTCCTGACGGATGCCTATAGACTGGCTACACAGGTAACCTGCGGTTATTTGTGTGTTGACCTTCATTCCAGAACGTTGGACAGTGAAAGGCTCCGTGCAAAGATTCTTCCATCAGAAGAACCCGAAATACTTTACGTTCCAAATGGAAGTTAAATCTCAAGGTCCGTTCCTTCAGTGCTTACCAAAGCTAGGGGGAAAGCAGCGTAAAGCTCTGATGAAGCACATCTCCGACCCCCAGATGTATGCTCTATGTGAAGTGTGTTCCAATTTCTTAAAAGGAAATATACCTGTTTCCCACAGAGTATTAAAGAATTTACGCCAGCACAAGACGGTCATAAGGAGTCTAGCGTCCAAACGTGCATCTTTACGTCACAAGAAGCATCTGTTGCAGCGTGGTTCAGGGTTCATTATACCCCTGCTGACTGCCGCCCTCCCCCTGTTGGTTTCGTTATTTAGAAAAAAATGATTTCACTGAAAGCAGTGCAGAGAAAAAACATAAGAAAAAAAGTATGTGATTTAGACTCAGAGATGAAGAAAATATTGGAGTCTGACGATGCTGACGATAAGTCTGAAAAGTATCTGACTGCTTTGAAAAATTATTTGTTATTCTCAAAACAGCTTGACACTCCACATGAACTAAAAGTCAACATCCCCAGAAGCACTATAGCTGAAGAGCGCCCGCCAAAAGACATTGCTGTACCCATCCGACGTAAGAAAAGAAAATTATCCGAGTGGTCAGCATATTGAAACCTTCTGTAAAATCCAAGCCCTGTGCGCTTGAAGATTTGTGTTAAAAAACCCATGTATTTAAAATGTGCATTACAAAATATCCAATAAAAGAAAGTAAAACTGATATTTGCGTCTCTTGCTTCATTCACTCTTCTACTCCATTCAGTTAATTAGTTTTACAAACCCGTGCAGTGTCCCCCCATACGCGGTCTGCCGCGCTCCACAGTCTCGCTGGAGCAGTTCTCTAAGCACGGATGCATCCAGGCTTCTCATTGGTCCGTCTTCGGAGCGCTCTAAGCTTGGATGCACCGGTGGTTTTTATTGGTTGCCGTCAGCATGCACTGCTCGCACTGTGGAGCACTGCTGTTAATAGTCGTTTTTTCTATCTTACAGTATTTGCGCTGTAATCTGTTGTTTTTACAGCCATCCCACTGCATTTTTATACTTTCTCTCTCGTCACAGTTATTCTGCCTTCAAAAGAATTGTGAAAATATTCACCTATCCCGTTGTGCGAATTTACAGATATCCCTTTACATTTTCGTTTATGCACGTAATTTAGTTAAACGACCTAGTCACATACTGTATCGGGGGGTTAAAGTACTGAATAGGCTATTGTGAGATTTTCGTCGTAAGCAGATATACGGAATCAGATCCGATGATGCTTGCAATTTATCTACTTTGATCGTATGGTTTATTAGAAAGGGAAGATGTATTAGTGTTTGAACTTTATGCATGCTTTCTCTCACAAAATAATTAATGAGCGTTTTACGAATCTGTGTCGTGAAGCAGACTCAATCTTTCATTCTAAATGCTTACTCAGCCTATGGACAGGTAGTTTGTCGATGTAATAACAAGTCTGATGTGTAGATAGACACTTTGATTAGCGAATGTCAGAAAAAGTCGTTGAATGTGTAAAACATCCCTTGTGATCCTGACCAGCATCGACCGGGGAATGAACTCAGAAGATTGTGGGGTCGGAACTTTACAGAGGTCTATTCATATTTGATAATTTCTTAAGGGTTATGATAGTATAGTGAGCGAGGATCCCAGTCTATATTACTGTTGTCAAGCTCTGTACATTACGTTTCACACAAGTCCGTTCACGGTTTTCTAGTGCACGGTCGTATGGTTTAGTGCGGGCCGTCCTTGGCGTCGAAGTCGCTCGCGTTCCGCAGAAAACTGCGCATTATCGCGGTTGGAAAAAATAAAAAGGTTGAAACTCAACCCCAGAATGTCATATGAAAATTTGAAGTGAGCTTGTATAAGGATACTAATACTACCACCTAACAAAGGACACCGGGGACGGATTTGTTCCCTTTTCTAATGCACGAGGTCAAATCCTATTCTTCCTGAATCGAACCATACTCCTTTCAGCAGGAACTAAAGTTTTTTTTTTTACGGAAACGTATGAATTCTACTTTTAACATTCTGGCGCACAGTCTTTACCCGGTAAAAGCATGTAACTGGGGCTGCATCGAGTAGCGTTACTTCCTAGGAAAGAGTTTGCTGAGGATACAACCGTAATAAGTATTTTTAAACAACGCCGTCGTGTAACGGGATAGTTTTTAATTTCGTAGGACTTTTGTTAAAAACCATTCGGGGCAAGGATCCGAACACGGGCCTTTTAGGTCGATCCTATCACCTTCAATATTTTTCATCACGACGAATAAAATCAGATTTTTTATTTGCTGCTACTGTGAGGTAGCCCTTCTTCTAGTAATAGTCACGAGGGGGTGAGTTGAAAGAAATAAGTATTGATTAAAACGGACTTAAAATACGTGGGCTATAAAAATACGTACGCTTGGGGGGACGCGATAAGACCCGAAGCTAGCCCACATGGAGTTCAGATAGCGTGGCATTAACAGTAATTATTTAACTTTGTTCAAAAGATCTTTGAGGAAGACGAAGACACGAGTAAATGATGAGTAACATATCTTTCGCATCGACTTATCAGCTTTCCATAGGTCAGAGCTAGTGGCGTGGGCGAGTGGTCCGTGACCTTTGTACGTCATCAGCTGGCCTGCTTGTTGTCGTGATGTGTATTTAAGCAGTTCACGTGAATCGGTAGAAGAATCCCTTATTTTGAATTGCTGCATTTCGCTATGTCATTATTTAACTTTCTCACTAGGACACCCTCGAGGAAGATAAAGCACTGAGCTGTTCTCACAAGAAATTAGACGTGTTTCGGTTATCAGCTTTCCATAGGTCAGCACTTGAGTTGACCCGTGACATTTTATCACAGGGAGGCCCGCCTGTGCACACATCTCCCTGAATTTCTTTACAATCACTGTGAATTCTCGAGACGTGCCTGCGTTTGTGAAAAGGTCTTATTCGGGTTGGCTATTAAGCGCACAATTCACCGTTCCGTCTCGTGGTTGCGGGGGCTGCTGCACTTGTGTGAATCCTTCGCTGATCGAACCGTTCGCGATCATTAAGTCTTTTGCGTGAAAGGTATATCAGCGGCGCTTTTCACCACAAGGGAAAAATTCGTTTTCACCGGTGTGACTGAACAGTAATAAGTATTCAAAGCTCATTGGTGAGGTGAGTTAGGTGGATTAGCTCAGGTATGATGAGAAGGGTACGTTCGATTGAGACTTATGTATTATTTTTTATAGTAGGTTAGTGTATTTGACTCTTGTCCCCTATTAACGCGCATTCGTGTTGGAACTAAATTTTTTTTTTTCCCCAAGCGGAAACGTATGAATTCTATTTTTAGCATGGCTTACTTTCTATAACAATGTTCCGCGTAGTCTTTACAAATTTCACCCAATGAAAACAGCTACCTTGTAAAGCTTGTAACTGACGGTGCAATGCGAATTTCCTTAGCGTCCTAACGTTCGACGATTTTTACAAACTGTTAGAGCGTTTGTAGATTAATGATTACTCCCATAGCTGATTTTTCTTCGAGTAGCGTTACTTCCAATGCATCATGTACTGGGGATACACCGGTAATAAGTATTTTCAAACCATGTCGCGTAACGGATATACTTACGGAGAGTAATGAATTGAGACAAACGTAAAACCACTTTCCAAGACGTCCTGACGCGGAAGCACAGATATCTGATGGCATCACCCCGTTGAAGACTAATACGCTCAACTCTTGAAGGTTTAGGGCGCATAATTTCAAAAGTCTACATGCGGTGCATTGAAACCTATCATAAAGGGTTGTGCAGAGAACCGTCTCCGGACTTGGGAAAATATCGAGTCCGAAATCCACGATAAAGAACGCCATCGAGTTTTCACGATGTAAGACAGTGCGCCTGAAGCAGCACAGATTCATTCGTCAATTTGATTCCCCGTTTGGAATTTTTTATTTTCGTAGGACTTAACCATCTGTCAGTGAAACGCTGTCCGGGGTGAGGATCCGAACACGGAGTCTATTAGGTCGATCCTATCACTCCTCAATATTTTTCATCACGACGAATAAAATCAGATTTTTTACCCATCGGCATTTTCTGCGGGACAGTCTTTTAAAAATAGTTACTGTGGATAGATCTAGTAAGCGACAGTCACGGAGTTAAAAGAAATAAGTCTTACTGAAACGGACTTAAAATACGTGGGTTATAAAAATACGTATATTAATGTGAAAGGACTATCGGTTTTTGGTGTAAGAAATACATAGAAAAAGCTAGTTATAAAGAATGCTAGGTTAATATCTGACCCGTTCGACACGCATCTAAGCCACAGCAAGTACACGGCATAGTCCTGGAATCCACAGAGCGAGGGACGATATTTTTTTTTTCCGGTGAAACACATCTACAGAAAACCGATTATTATTTCGACCGTGGAGTGATTTTAATAAAGGTGAGGAATATTTTAACCAGTGCTTAATTACTAGGGAGTTTAATAGCCGGGAATTTTAATTATAAGAAAATCGTTTAACCGTCTTGGTGGAATAAATACAGCTTTGCGAGTTTGATTTACAATTTGAGATCCTCATTCAAAAGAGTTCAGTGGTAGTGTTGGTTTTGATGTAAGAAATACATAGAAAAAGCTAGTTATAAAGAATGCTAGGTTAATATCTGACCCGTTCGACACGCATCTAAGCCACAGCAAGTACACGGCATAGTCCTGGAATCCACAGAGCGAGGGACGATTTTTTTTTTTTCCGGTGAAACACATCTACAGAAAACCGATTATTATTTCGACCATGGAGTGATTTTAATAAAGGTGAGGAATATTTTGACGAGTATTCAATTACTAGGGAGTTGATTAACGGAGTTTGAAAATTTTTCCACTGCAGACGTGTGTTCTAAAAGCGGATTTAACATGTCATCCCTACGAATAATTTAAACCATTATTAATTTCACCCTATGGTATTTTCTATGGAAACAGTAAGAGTAAAATGAGTTTCAACTGTAGGATGATTTTTAATAGAGGTAAGGGAATTTTTAATGAGTGTTTAATTACTAAGGAATTTTGTATCATTCCTTTCTGTACAATTATTCTAAGACCAGTCAGTCGTTCCATGCAATTATTCTGAGACTTGCATCAGCCGAGTGGGGCCTTAAAATGGTCAACCAGAGGGTTTTTCATAAGGGGGAGGGCTTAAAATATAGGTAGGTCGACCGTGGGGTCCGAAAACGAGAAATTAGACTTAAAATAAAGGGGTTTTTGGGAAAATAGTACTTCTCCCTGTCAACAGATGGCGCCAGGAGGGTTTTTAATAAGGGGGAGGGCTTAAAATATAGGTAGGTCGACCGGGGGGTCCGAAAACGAGAAATTAGAGTGAAAATAAAGGGTTTTTGGGAAAATAGTACTTCTCACTGTCAACTGATGGCGCCACTGAGGGGGAAAGGGGAGTGAAAGGGGGGTTTAATAAAGGGGGAGGAATTATTAATAAAGGGCCGTGGCCTGTTACGTAATGATTGTGTAATGATTACGTCATATTACGTAATGTTACGTCATAGGGGCGTGGCCTGTTACGTCATAGGGGCGTGGTCGATGACGTCATAGGGGGGAAAGCACTGTGCAAAGGGAGAACCGTACAATGGCAACAAACTACTGGCTTCTCTCACATCTGTGTGACAGGCTGCTCTAATAATTTAATATTTTATTTATTTTTAGAGTGCTATAAATAATACTAACAACCTAAGCTTTATCAGAGAATTTTCTTGGAGCACGTTTTCGGCATGTTCGCACAAAACTTATGTTATATATAACATATTTCCATAGGCCTTGGTTAGTATTGAATAAAAAGTAGATTGGTGAAGGAAAAGTGGGTTGGAACTTTTCGGAATGTCGCCATTTGCAGTAATATATCCATTGCCGATTTAGAAAGAGCATTTCATGATGTGAAAGGAAAGCATATTCGTAGGTAAAGAAAAATTTTAGTGTAAAGTGTTTTATTGAAGATAAATTAATCATCATAACACGTGACTCTTTAATTCTATATTTTCAACATAATTCACTCAATATTTAAAGGGTTATAGAAATTTAAATATTTAACAAGCTCATTTTATCAGAAATCTATTCCAGAAGTACTTTAAAACTATAAAACAATTTTATATAGGTCGGATCTAGAAAAAAAAAATATGGGAAGAGCAATTAACTGGATCGAAACGGAAAAGAAATAAAAGATGGAAAATAACTGAATTGGTGTTTCAGTATGAAATTGCCACTCCGTTCCAGTGGTCTTAAAATTCTTTTGAAAAATCGTGTTGCGTATTTGTTTCATATTATTTTCATCTCCAATCCGGTTACTAACATTCTGAAGATGAGGGAAAGAGGGACATGCCCTCCCCTCGACCCCAATAATAAATGAAAATGAATGAAAAATAATATGAAACAAATATGTAACCAATTTTATCAAATAATTGTTTATTTTGGAAATTTGTATAAATAATTATTGCTCTGTTAGTAAAGATTATATAAGTTCCTTACGCATTGCTTCTGTTAAATATTCCAGCATATGCAACTCCTTAAATAATAAGAGAATATTATTGAAATTTAAGAATTAGCTCCACTAAATGTAGATCTTCATTTTTGTTTTGTAGCATTTTGCCATAAAGTCTTATATTCTAAGTTAGAAAGCTACAAAAGTTAGCATTCTGTTAATAAAATGTGGAAATTCTTTTATATTGTTGTCTAAGCATTATATCTATACGTAGGTACTGAACAGAAAAAACGTTTCATGTTATTTGAATATGGAGTCATATTCAGTTATCAGTAACTTTCATAAGTAATATTAATATGGACAAATTATGACTATAGTTATACTTGAGGTCTCTATCAAATCTCTTTAAATGTAGAATTATTCACAAATAATTGTTCAGTATCCAAATAATTTTGTAAGCTGTTAATTCAACATATTAAAATGAAAAACAAACATTCTGTAAACTTTAATAAAATGTATATTTTAGCTGCATATGTAATAATTGAACAGTATATGAATTTTGAATGATTTTTGGTTAACAAGGTAAGTTAATGTTAAATATTCCAGATTCTATAACTCACTGAATATTAAAAATATCAAAAGTAGGTATTTAGGCAGACCACAGTCAGATCTTCAAATGTGATTGTCAATAATCACATTTTTCCATAAAAAGCTCTTTTAAGAAATTGTAGAGTTGTGAATTTGATTCCCTTTTGATCAAACATTTAACAATTTCAACTGTTTCTGCTTTCTGTTGAGAACCTATCAATGCATGAATATATTATTTGGTCCTAAGACGTTTTTCTCTCCCCTTCAAATCCGAAAAAATTATTCCATGTTTCCTTTGCCCTTTGCCGAAATGTAAGTTTCAATAAAGGAATAAACAACCCACATTCTGCAGTCGACTCTTAGAGTCTCCCTGTTGCCTGGAGGGATGCAGGCAGTTTGTCAATTAGACGTTAATTGATGGTCGTTTGAACCCTCTGAGCGGGAGATGCACAAAGAGGGGAGGGAGAGTTCACCCATTCAACCTACCTTCTCCCGGCCGACGGGCCGGTACGGCCGGAACGGTAGTGAAAGGGTTGTAACTTTTGTAATAGTTAGCATCAAATCTGTTGTTTTTTTCCATAATCTATGTAAATGATTTCGGTACCGTATTGACTTAATAAGTTCTGTGGTTATCCACGGTTTTAAATTTTTTTAATTTTTTATTCACATTTTCCTTTACTGTAGCTTTTTTAACTAATTTTTTAAAGTCTTCAAAGAAATGGTCAAAAGCTTCATTTACGTCATAATAATTTTGTATATGATTCCAACTATAGTCCTTGAAGCCTTGTTGTAATTTCACTTTGTCTGTGTAAATAATGACTGTATTGGCTCCTTAGCTTTGACTGAGACATTCGTTGTTGAAGAAAAGGTGAAATAAATCATATAATGATCTGTGATGTCCGTAGTTACAATACAGGGGCAAAAAGAAAAAGAACTTATTTTCGTTATGAATAAATGATCTATAAAGTTTGTGATTGCGATCTCGTAATCTCCGTAATATAATTTGACAAGTTGTATAGAGTCATAAGATCTAATCAACTATTTATATGTTCTGTAGATTTTGAGGTATCCAAGTTTATATCTCCCGTAAGAATAATATTACGATCTGGAAGTTTATCGACATGTTGAAACAATTCTTCAATGAAATTAATTTCTCCACCTGCAACATAACGATAAATCGACAATAAGACTACCGACATTGTCGAATTCAATTGAATTTTTAATGCAATAACTTCGACTGAGTTCATTTCGAAATCTAACTGGGAAGCACACCAATGCTGCTTGATGTAAATCACAATTCCACCAGATCTGTTAAAATGTCTACAGTTAAAAAATCCTTTGTATCCCTCAATATGATATAAAGATGTTTCATTGTCAGGTATCCAAATCTCAGAAAGGATCATTACATCTGGTTTACAATTACTACTTTCTATCAATGCCAAAAACACATCAAAATTCGCCCGTAAACTTCTGATATTCAAATGAATAAAACTAATTCCTTTTTTGAAATCAGAATGGATCAATTTAAGTTCTTCGAGGTCAATATAAATACCCCATGTTCCTTCCATTTTATGGCTAGAAAAAAATTAACCAAAGCAAAAAATCAAAAATGCATTTTAAGGAACTTAATAGCGCATCAGATATTAAGTTTGACTCATTGTCAATTCTGATGGCATTTGACGTCATTTTTCCTTAGGAATATTTTTTCCAATTTAATCAATACATATTTATATTTAAATTCCTTTTGAAGAGCTTTGACTTTATAAAGTAATCTCTTCCTTTCTATTGTTAATTGCTCATTTATGTAAAATGGTTTCTCTTCCATTTCTTCATTTAGCGAATTTAGAAATAACTTCCTCCCTTTTCTTTTCCCCTCTAACCACTTATTTCTGAAGTCTTCGTTCTTAAACTCTATTACAATATTACCAGGTTTATCAGCATTACCAGACTGAACCCTTTTAATTAATTTTATATCCTCTTGTTTCTGGGGAATTTGTAATATAGTAGACACCTTATTTCCAATTAATTGTAAATTCTCCTGCGGTTGTTGAGGTATACCAACAATCTCTAGATTTTTTTTTAATGCATCTAGTCTTAAGTCTTTAATCTTAGACTCTAATATGTTAATTTGTTTTTTCAATAAAAATACATTTTCCTTAGTTTCGTCAAGATCAGACCTATGACATTTAAGCTCATTCATAATTAATTCATTTTCCTTTACGAAGTCATCTATTTTTTTTTACTACAGAATTCAACAATCTAAGAATATCAACATTTTGTTGATTCATTCTTTTTTCAAACTCTGCGAATTCTTTCCTAATTTCCAACTTAAAAATATTAATAAGCTCCACTTTTAATTTATGATCAGAAGAATCCGTAAAGCAACTTGGCTTACCATTGTTCACAGAATGGTTATCTTCATCTCCATAGATGGCTGCACATGTTCCACTTCATTTGTAGAAAGGGAACCGCCCATCGTTGAGGTAACTCTTTTCTTCTTACAATTATTACATACCCTTTTGCTTCTTCTGTCTACTGACATATTTCTATAAACCTCGAGTCCTTTCCCCACACATCCAATATGAAAAGAACCATAACACTGTAAATATTCCTTTTTTAAATCTGCGTCCTAATTGTATATTCTCCTGCGGTTGTTGAGGTATACCAACAATCTCTAGATTTTTTTTAATGCATCTAGTCTTAAGTCTTTAATCTTAGACTCTAATATGTTAATTTGTTTTTTCAATAAAAATACATTTTCCTTAGTTTCGTCAAGATCAGACCTATGACATTTAAGCTCATTCATAATTATAATAATATATTCATTCATTAATTCATAATTAATTTACCTTACAAGTAAATTCCATGTTGCCAAAAAATATACATGATAACTTCATTTGGCGCCCTATTTAATTTAAATCGTATTTCGATGTCAGCAGTTGCTGATAATTCATATAGATGTGATTCGTATTTGCTGACATCGAAGTGGAATATCGGATACAAAATGATACAGTTTCATAAAATCTTGATAATTGACTTGTGTTCCCGAGTTGATAGCCATATTTTTTGCATCTAAAAAACTGTTGTAAACTCGTACATGGTCTAAAGTGTTGGGTTTAAAGTTGCACTCGAATTCTTGTTCGGGAAACTGTTTGCTATTCACTCTGATCTGAATCCGTCTAGTAACATGTGATCAAACACCATATTCTTTCTGGTTTGACTATTTAATCGGTTAGACTTTTGCAAGACAATATAAAGATGGACAGGTTTATTTTGAGTTGTAGTAACCTGCCAACTTACATGAGAGTCAATTCGATATCAGATGTGTACAGTTTGCACGATTCCCAAAAGATCTCATGTGGATTGCCGCTTGCTAACTGAGATTCTAGTTTTGCAAGTACTTGTAGTGATGGTTCCACTTTTGGAATAAACCAAGATACGTGAGATATTTCAAATTTATACAACGTAGCTCCAACTCTCTGAATAATGTCTTTGTCGTCACTTTTTTCTAGTTTTATGGTATGTTTTACACCGCGAAACACTTTATCCACGTCTCGGCAGAATCCAAACAGCCGATTCATTGGTAAGAATAAACTTACATTTTGACTATTTTTTTGTAATTTCATATCTGTCCGAGAATCCTTGATTGAATTCAGGATTTTTCTTCAACGCTTGTGCAAAATCCTTTATCTTATTATTCGTGAGTAGTATCGTCACAACCTACCGATTCCCCTTGCACAGTGCTTTCCCCCCCTATGTCGCAATCGTCCACGTTGCCTTCTTGACTTGGACCCCCTATGTCGCAATCGACCGGAAATTGACCTGTGCTGGGCCACGTTGCCTTCTGAACTTTGACCTCTATGTCGCAATCGACCGGATATTGACCCCTATATCACAATCGAGCAGAAATTGACTCGTAATTTTCCAACGACCTTGAAAAGCCCCCCAAGGTCACGGTTCTGGCTGTATATAACCGCTGAAAAAGGTTTGACATTTATTCTGAGCCACACGTTATGGACAACGACGACAACTTGGATTTTGGTCATAATTGGACGAGTGATGTAGACTCCGGCTACGAGAGCGATCCACAGCACTTTCGAACGCGTATTCGTCGATTGCTACGTCGACCTGTGATTGTACCACCTCCTCCACCGCCACCACCACCTCCGGCCGTCACTATTAAGATGTTGCCGCGACCTGGGATTGGTGGTCCGATGCTACGGGCTGTTGTCGTGGAGGACACTACGCCGCCACCACCTACAAGACTATGTGGACCTCTGGTGATGAAGCCGCCCGAAACCTGGCCCCTAGGATTACCGCAGAACGTCGTTCAGGCTCTGAGACGTAAACGACAGAGACGTCTGTAGCCTGTGTGAAGACGTCAAGTGTTTTTGTCTCCAGATACTCGAACTAGTGCAACTATGCAAAATATCTGTATGGTTCTAGATCTCGATGGTTTCGGTGTAAATGGTCGTTTCCTAGTGCGCGAACTTGGATATGCAACTCTGAATGGGAAATGTGGTGTCTACCGTTTCAATCTTCGGCATCACCAGCCTTTGTCAGTAAAAGACAGAAGGACAGTCAGCTACGTATCTAAACATGTGCTAGGCCTACCCTTTCGTCCTCTGCTTCGTGAAAAGGTGTGGTCGTTAGATCACGTTCCTAACATCGTGAAATATGCTTACAAACTTGCACGTACTGAAGAAGCTACTGTGGTGGGTTACAAAGGAGGTACTGTGGAAAGAAATCTCTTGGAGCAATTAAATCTGCCCAGTGTTAATCTCGAACTTTACGGCTGCCCCAAATATTGTGATCTCCCAAAAGTTTCCGAGTTCGAGTGTGGATATCACACTGGAGAGGACGTCCACTGCTCTTTAGCCGAA
Source organism: Ryuthela nishihirai (assembly GCA_038380435.1). Taxonomy (NCBI): domain Eukaryota; kingdom Metazoa; phylum Arthropoda; class Arachnida; order Araneae; family Heptathelidae; genus Ryuthela; species Ryuthela nishihirai. Next base: position 30,760,506 of record JAWZYU010000026.1, read on the forward strand.
ACAGCTGCTTTCTTCGGATGGATCGATCGTCGTCGAGAACATGTCCCAACAAACACTTGCTTATCAGATCGTTCCTGATTGGTCGTCCCAGGTGGTGCGGCTCTCTAGTTAAATAGGGAGCAAGCGCTGTGTGCGTCATTGTTCACGATGCAGCCTAGCAATCCAGATGCATGGTGTCTCGGTGAAGATGTTTACGTTGTACCTACACTGTTCAAAAATAAGTTTTCTGTGCACGTACGCCGCTACAAGAAATATGAAAATGGTGAACTCATCTACCCTACACCTGTGGGGGTTAGCCTCTCCATACCTGAATGGGAGGCTTTGTGTGCCACGGTCCCCCACATAGAGGATCAAGTGAAAATCGGCCCCAATCAACAGACATCGTACATGACGCATGGTTTACGTGTCTACATGTATCGAACTGTGGATGGTGAACGTTGTGTCGAATTCGTCAAAGAATCAGCAGACCAAAGAACTCTACAGTTCCGTGTGGTGAGACGTTGTATAACACTGAATGCTTCGCAGTGGTTCACGCTGGCTATTCACTTAGACGAGGTGATACGCATTGTGCATGGCGTGTGCGGGACTCCCAAAGATCACCAACTCCGTACGGCTATTATGGAACATTCACAATTAATTCGTCCTTTCCGGCTGGGCCCTGTTTTCGACGGTCCCGATTGTGTTTACCCGCTGCTGATGAATATTTTTCAGCAAGAACTTATGCGTGTGATACCGTTAGATGGACTGCAACCCGAAGAAAAAATACTGACCATCGTAGGGTGGTCTGGTGACTTGGACATTAATGCCTTAGCACAGGTATTTGTGGATACGGCCTGGAAACGAGGTCTGTTGAATTTTGTAGATTCTGGTTTTGTTTGCACTCTAAAATATAACGCTATTGTCGACGAGGCAAAAAATGAAATGTATAAATTAAATAAATAATTGTAACCTTATATAATGTGTCTGTCTTTTCATCCAATGTCATTTTAGTCTTGGTATGGATAGGAGAAAGAAGGTGTTAGCTAGTGTGGGTAGTGTAATCGTGACAGTGTTAACGATAGCAGTGCTTGTATTAGAAATTGTAGCTCCTAGTAAAAATATTCAGTGTGGAGAGTCAAAAGCCTTAGACGACGAATACAAAATTCGTGTGTGTAACTTAACAGTTGACATCAGACAGTTTATAGGGGACATTCCTACAGTGACAGGTGTTACACTTTCGCTACATCAATGGCAAAACCTGGTGGGGTACGACGCCTGGGTGCAGCAGAAAACAAAACTTTGGAGTCCCATTATTTCGACCCCGAAAGATGTTTCGGTAGTGTAAAAAAGTTAGCACAGAATACGGGACTGCCACTCAAACTCGTCCGTGAATGGTTAGAAAAGCAACCTGCCTACACGCTACATAAACCTGTTCGCAGAAAGTTCCCCCGTAACAAAGTTTACGTCACAGGGTTAGACGAACAATGGCAAGCTGATCTCATGGTGGTGAAAAATCTAACGCGCTTCAATGACGGGTATCGCTACATATTAACAGTCATCGATGTGTTCTCGAGGTATGGGTGGGCGGTTACCATGAAGGCTAAAACAGGGAAAGAAATGGTATTGGCTTTCAAAAAAATCCTTTCCAAGGGTCGGTCTCCAATGAATTTAAATACGGATCAGGGTACGGAGTTTACCAACAGAGTGTTCCAGAAATTCCTGAAAAAGAAAGGTATTCGGTTCTTTGCCACCTACTCTGACAAAAAAGCAGCTTTGGTGGAGAGATGGAATCGTACCCTACGCGAGAGACTGGGTAGATATTATACACGTAATAACACATACCGCTACCTGGATGTGCTACCGCGCGTTGTACGGGGATACAATGCCATCGTTCACAGTGCACACGATATGGCTCCCAAGGACGTGACCTTACGCAATAAAGACATTGTGTGGGTTCGACTCTATCGCAATCCGACCGTAGTAAAAGAAAAACCAGCATTTAAAGTGAGGGACACGGTTCGACTAGCCAGTGTAAAAGTACCCTTCAAGAAGGCAGGAACGCATTTGTGGACCGAAGAAATATTTATAGTCAACAAGGTGTTACAGCGACAACCCCCTGTGTACGTCATACGGGATTCTGAGGGAGAAGTGTTGAAAGGTACATTCTATAAATCGGAACTTCAAAAAGTGACAGAACCCGAACTTTACACTGTCGAGAAAATAATTGAGCGTAAAGGTCACAAGGCACTGGTCAAATTTCGTGGTTATCCCAAACCTTCCTGGATCCCTAAAAAATGGATAGTTTCTACCTGACCCTACCCTCCACGGCTAGTCAGAATATTTACCCAAACAATTCGCAGACTGATTTCACGGTTCGTCTAGCACAACCCCTAAGACTGAGTGGAAAATGGAAAGTGGGACTAGCAGAAGTTCACTTACCCGTGAGCTGGTACAATGTGGACGGTTCTAATGACACATATGAATATTACACTCCCACTGAAGAATACAGGAAAATCAAACTTAAACCAGGTAAAATAACTCGAATGGAACTGTTGTCTCTCCTCATCACCCAACTCCCAAAAGAAATAATAGTTTCCTATAACAGCAGTTACTGGGTATTCAAACCGAGTGAGGGATACGGTTTGATGTTTCCTAAAACGAATTTCGGTAAACTTCTGTGTATCGGGGAGGGTGAAGTTGACAAACCCTTCCACCAACGATTTGCCAGCAAACTTTGCAATACACCAACGTTCGACATAGATGACGAGTGTTATTTCTAGGTGATCCCTCCAGGTAGTTTCCAAGAACGAAAGGTGCCCCACGGACGATACGAAACTGCCGAATCATTATTCGATGCAATGAATCAGATGTTACCCTACAGGCTGAGAAAAGCTTACCGTTTCAAACAACAGGCAGATCACACCGTATTGATGGATACAGACAAGTCGCATTACATTAAATTTCCTCGATCGAACCCCGGATTAGGAGACATGCTAGGAATTACTAAATTAGATATACCACTGAATAAAGTCCAGGGTGACTATCCCATCGATATGAACAGAGGAATGTATGGTATTTATTTGTATTCAGACCTGATTGCGCCTCAGTTGTTAGGTGATACTCACGGCGAACTGTTGCGTGTCGTGAACCCCGCCGTCAGAACCAGTAATAACGAAGCCATTGTTGCAGTGTATCAGCAACCTGATTACTACCCCCTTGCAAGGAACAGTTTCGAGAGTGTGAGAATCTTCCTTCGTACCGACACTGGAGAACCTCTGCATTTTAAATTCGGTAAAGTTTTAGTCAAGTTACATTTCCGCCATGAGGGTTAAATTCGTTCCCCCTTCTGCAGATGCCTACGTGAGCTACTACAAGAGCCAAACGGGGAAGGGTGTGTTCCGCGGTCCTCGTTATCAGAGAGGCGATGGGCTAGGAAGCATCTTTGCCATTATTGCACGTTTCATCAGCCCTCTCGTACGACCTGCACTGTCCACCCTACGTAACAGTGGGCTACGGTTCGTTTCAGAGATGTCCCAGGGGCAAAATTTCAAATCTGCAGCCAAAGCGGGACTCTGTGAAGTGGGCGCCGACCTATTACAATGTGCCAGTTCAAAGCTGCAGGGAGGGAAAGGAATAAATCGCCGCCGTCAGCATCCCAAGGTTCATAAAGTGAAGAGACACTGTACTGTACAGGACGTGTTTTCATCATGAGCATTCAGAAAATTCACGCTGATTCTGGCGACTGTGCCAATTCAGAACTGGACCTGTTTCTGATCCCTCCCACAGTCTCACAATTAGAAAGAGGCTGTTATGTCAATTATTTACCTGTGGCTTCCTTGGAAGGTAATGCTCCACTTGAATTCATCGTGAAAGGAACAGACGATTACATTGATCTGTCCCGATGTCACCTACGTCTCGTCTTGAAAATTGTAAAATCCGATGGTACAGCACCGTCGGAAGTGATTGCTCCCTGCAATCATTTCTTCCATGCCCTCTTCAACCAGGTAGACGTCTTCCTCAATGATCACCTAGTGAGTGCTTCTCACACCCTGTACCCCTACAGGGCATACCTAGAGACTCTATTGAATTATGGTACCGATGCCACACGAAGCCAGCTCGGCACCTCGCTCTGGTACCTCGACACCCCCGGTAAAATGGAACTGACCAGTTGGGAGAACGAGGGATGGCATCAGCGCAAGGGCTACGTCAAACCAACAGGTATCGAACTCATCTCGTGGATCCACGCTGACCTGTTTAATCAAGATCGTTACCTGCTCAATCAAGTCGACCTGAGACTGCGTTTATTGAGATCCAAACCCGAATTCTGTCTCGTGACAGGTGAAGCAGACCCCTCTTACAAAGTACAGATACACGAAGCTGAATTTTTCGTGCGTAAAGTCAAACCCACTTCGGGTGTCATCCTCGCACACGCTCGCCTGCTGGGTTCGGAGAGTGCCAAGTACCCTCTGCGAAGAACGGATTTACGTATGTTTTCCATTGCTTCGGGACTGACGAGTGTGAACCGTGACAATTTATTTCTAGGTCAGCTCCCCGTACGTCTGGTACTGGGTATGGTGGAAAGCACCAGCCTGAATGGATCGTACGAAAAAAATCCCTTCAACTTCCAACATTTCGACTTAAACTACATCAGCCTTCACATTGACAGCGATCACCAGTCCTATGCACCAGACTTTGCGAATGGGCGCTATCTCCGCTGTTACCAAGGATTATTGGAAGCTGTGGATGCCTGGAAATCCGATAGTGGTATTAACTTATCGCGAAAAGCCTATGGAGAAGGTTTTACATTGTTTGGATTCCAATTGACCCCCGAGCAACGTGAATGCAATCAAGTGTTTTCTTTAATAAAGAGTGGGAGTGTGAGAGTCGAATTAAAGTTTGCCAAGCCGCTATCCGCATCGGTCACTGTGATCCTGTATGCCGAATATCAGAATTTGCTGGAAATCCCATTGGATCGTAAAGTCCTGTTTGACTACAGCTCATGAATACCTATCAGCTAGAATCCATCCTTTCGATGTTACCCACAAGTCTCAGAGTGTTCCCCAGTGACAGACTACCTCGCAGAATCAATCAATCAGAAGCCTTGTTTATCTACAATACCGATCCGTCCTCCATGCCTGGAGCACACTGGATAGCAGTTTACAAGAAAGGAATGCACGTGGATCACTTTGACCCCCTAGGTACGAGTCCCGATGTCTCCATGCAAGAATACTACAGTCGACTAGGCATACGTCACGTCTTACATCCTTCAATACCTCTGCAGGACCCCCTGGGAGACACTTGCGGTGCTCACTGTCTGTATTTCCTGTTTAAAAGAGCGTGTGGTTCGACTCTTCCCACAGTACTGCATCGTGATTACACGTGTCGAGTAGACTTTAACGACTGCATGGTGTTGCGATGGCTCTCCGAACTCCTTCAAATATTATAATTGCTGCTCCTTCACAGTGTGGAAAGACGACTTTCACTCTGAAACTCATCAGAGAAGCAGCTCAAGTATTCGAACCCCCACCCCAACGTGTCGTTTACTGCTACGGGGAGTGGCAGCCTGCCTTTGAACCCTTCAAGAAAACGGTGGAATTTTATGAAGGACTACCTACGGATCTGGAATTTGACCCCCTCAGACCTACACTTCTGGTACTGGATGATTTGATGGAACAGTCTGTAGCCAGCGAACGCATATCACAATTGTTTATTCGTGGGGGTCATCATAAAAATATCACGATTGTCCTGATATTACAAAATCTGTTTTTAAAGGGAAGACATTCGAGGACTATATCGCTCAATGCTCACTACATGTTTTTATTTCGCAACTGTCGGGATGCTTCACAAATAACCCACCTGGCGAGACAAGTATACCCCCATCAATCTAAACTCCTGACGGATGCTTATAGGTTAGCTACACAAGCAACCTGTGGCTATTTGTGTGTTGACCTTCATCCCAGAACGTTAGATACTGAAAGGCTCCGTGCAAAGATTCTTCCATCAGAAGAACCCGAAATACTTTACGTTCCAAATGAAAGTTAAATCTCAAGGCCCATTCCTTCAGTGCTTACCGAAACTAGGGGGAAAGCAGCGTGCAGCTCTGATGAAGCACATCTCCGACCCCCAGATGTATGCTCTATGTGAAGTGTGTTCCAATTTCTTAAAAGGAAATATACCTGTTTCCCACAGAGTATTAAAGAATTTACGCCAGCACAAGACGGTCATAAGGAGTCTAGCATCCAAACGTTTCTTTACGCCACAAGAAGCATCTCCTGCAGCGTGGTTCAGGGTTCATTATACCACTATTGACTGCTGCCCTCCCCCTACTGGTCTCGTTATTTAGAAAAAAATGATTTCAGTGAAAGCAGTGCAGAGGAGAAACATAAGAAAAAAGGTATGTGATTTAGACTCAGAGATGAAGAAAATATTAGAGTCTAGTGATGCTGACGATAAGTCTGAAAAGTATCTGACTGCTTTGAAAAATTATTTGTTATTCTCAAAACAGCTTGACACTCCACAGGAAGTAAAAGTCAACATTCCCAGAAATCATATAGCTGAAGAGCGGCCCCCAAAAGACATTGCTGTTCCCATCCGACGTAAGAAAAGAAAATTATCCGAGTGGACGGCGTATTGAAAATAACTGTAAAAAAACTTTCCAAGACTTGTGTGCTTGAAGACTTGTGTTAAAAAACTATGTATTAAAAATCTGTATCCAATAAAAGAAAGTAAAACTGATAATTTGCCTTTTGCCATTTTTATGTCTCTTCCCATTCAATGTTTTCACACTGATGGTTCATTCAATGTTTGACATCCGGAAGTGATCTGCATGACTGGGCGCGGTTGTACGAGTGCTGCTACACTCGGGAGTACAGCAGAGGGCGGGGAAATGAGAATGCTGCTGCAGCAGCGAGACTTGGAGGGGAGCAGCGCATTGTGCAGATCACTGATAAGACTTACGGAGCACCTGAAAAACAAAGTTACCTCTTGCTTTCTCCCACCATAGTGTCTTCCAGTTCTGAGAAATAAAGAGACGGATTTTTTGAAACATTTTTTATTAAAAAATTTACATGACAGATCCACTGTTGCTTTCACATGACATATCCACTGTTGGTTTCACATATCCAATGCTGGACAGTAACATATTGTAGGTTTCAAAAATACAAGCTTCAAAAACTGCTGACGACGCCGAGTGCGAGGGCATTACGAGTGATAAATTAAAGTCCACTAAGGACACTGAAATAATAATTAAAGTCCCTAAGGACACTGAAATAATTAAAGTAGGAACATTGAAATATTTAAAGTCCACTAAGGACACTGAAATAATAATTAAAGTCCCCTAAGGGCACTGAAATAATGATTAAGATCCATTAAGGATATTGAAATAAAAGGCGTACAGTGAAATAATAAATAAAGGTGTAATAAATAAAGATGTAATAAATAAGTTGAAAACTGTACAATGTAATAAAGGTGTAATATGAAATAAATAAGTTGAAAACTGTACAATGAAATAAATAAAGGTGTAATATAAAATAAATAAAGGTGTAATATGAAATAAATAAGTTGAAAACTGTACAATGAAATAAATAAAGGTGTAATATGAAATAAATAAGTTGAAAACTGTACAATGAAATAAATAAAGGTGTAATATGAAATAAATAAGTTGAAAACTGTACATTTACTCATCCATGAGTTGGATAAGGGTATCCAGGCCCAGGTCATTGTAACCATAAGGTACAGTGAGAGTTGAACCCGGGCTGAGATACCGCTTATCTAGGTTAGCCTTAAACCTTTTCACCATGGGCTTATTCGTAAGTGACCCATCCACTTTATTACGAATTACATTGAAAGGGACTTCGAAGGTCTCACTGGTTGGGGAGTTCCCTAGCACCATGGATTTCAGTAGTTCAAAATTCTATGTGCACCGGTTTTTCTTCGTGAGTGATATGCCCTTGGCGCGAAGAATTTCATCCCCATTGCTCAGCCGAAGGGCATAACTTTTTGCTCCGGCCCTGACATAGTCAGTGATGTGTACACCGGAGCCGTACTTTGAAGAAATTTCATCTACGAGACCTCCGAGAAAGGGATGTTGTGGTGGTGTGTAGGTGTCGCGAGGAGACGTTGTATAAATTACTGAATCCGTGTCAGAATACATTGCACGACTGTCTAATTTTGATAGAAGCTCGTACAGTTTTAGTCTGGCGTGACTCGTCACCATTGCGGCGAGAATCAGGCTTCCACGGGTGTTCGCTGGAGTGGCAGACTCCGCCGGCTTGTGCGTGACAAGCACGGCCTGGTCACTGATAACAGCGACGTCGGTGATGACTAGCGATGCGTCCGTCAAGAGCTCCATGTACTTGACAGGACAACTCACAATGGTCGTCTGGGTTCGACTCATGTTCTGCGCATGCTTCCCCCATGACGAATTAAGCGAGACCTTGGAAAGAGTTCGCTTAAGGTTGTTTTTCTCAACTTCCGAGGGGAGGATCCGAACCCCCTCCGCCTGGAAGAAGGCCTCACAGAAGGCTTCCTTTTGCTCCTCGGTCTGCACGTCAGGGGGAAACCCGGAGTAGCGCTGCTTCAGCCCCAGAAAAGTATCTATGTACCCAGCATAGACACCTCCCTTTTTTGTTGCGGGATCGTATTGCAGGATGGTATTGAAATGCCACACGTCGTGGAACTGAAGAAGTTCGTATCCAGCACGCATCGCAGCATAAATTTCGAACGTTGGCCAAGATCCTGTCAATGCGCGCTGGTTCACGGTGTGCTGACAAGGGGGTGCCAGCTGACCATCTGCACAGCTCCTGCAAAGGGGGAAAAGCAGCTTCCCATTACACCTGTAGGGCAGTACAGGGATGAACAAATCGTCGGGGGCTAACAGTGTGGCGTGTGCAATGCCAAAATAGTGGTCGAGGTCCGTGGCGAAATCGGAGGTGATCCGAACCGGGTGACCTTTACCGAATGGAGCCTTCTTGCAAACATAAGGGTACAGGCTGTTGTAATCAACGTAGTTAAGGCTACATCCTAGGTCCGCCGATGCAAAGATGGAAAACACCTCCACGCGCCCTCCATAGAGGTAGTCACGGGCCCCTATACGCCTGATAGGCTCGACGGATTTATAAATTAATGCGACGGGTGAGTTTTTGCGCATTAACTCGTCGAATTCGTGCTCCCACATGATTTTGCATGTGTACCCGTTCATCAGCACTTTCAAGGTCTCAAGACGATCCATGGTCCGGGTGTTTAGCAGACCAAATGGCTTTCTCGTACGCTGATCTATTTTTTCAGGTTTGAAACATTTCAAACAGTGATGAAAGTAACAACCTAAAAACTCGTAATAACAACGGGTACTGCGGCACACGCCGTCTAATTTGTACTGCCCTATCTTATACTCACCTCCGGGTGATCGCGCAGTTTGAATTACGATATTGTCCTTGGAAGACTCATACTCTAACCATGCGAGAGCTTTCAAGGACTGCCGGTCATTACTCGCCGAATACCCTTGGGCGGGACACACACCGAGGGTATTCTTTTGCAGAAACTTCCCACGGAAAATTCGAAGACAAGCGCCGGCAATAGTCAGGTCACGTGCAAATGGGTCTACGCCTGTGAGATTTAAAAATTCCTCACGGAAAGCTTGGGCGCCTCGCCGCAACAACTCTGTATCTGCCTTGCAGTAATACAGAAGCTGCTGTTGAAAATCCCAGGGTTCAAGGCTTGCTGCGGCATACCACTCGTTGAATGCTGACAGAGTTTCAGGCTCCATGTCTTCCGGCTGGAAAAAAAGCCGATCAGGGATGGGTCCTGCATACTGTAGATTTTCCTCCTTCACGAATTTAAAGGGGAAAAAGCCTTTCACCGTCTCCAAGTTGAAGGTCTTCATGAATGATCGAAGAGGAGCCTGAATAAAGGACAACGTGTCGATGAACCTTATTTTAAGGCCAGGTAAAAAGATACCTAAAATCTTGGATCCATCGAACACGAGATCCGGTTTTAAAAATTTTCTGTACAGGTAACTAATGATGAACATGCCATCAAAGCCTTTCAGATTATGTGCGAGGACTGTGGCGTCCTTGAATCTTTGAACTCCGGGACGTTCTTCGGCGAGAATCCAATCCATAAAGGCGTCCGTTTCCGGGAATGAAGCATAGACCCACTCGTCGTCCACTTGGTATGTGACCACACATAGTATCGGTTTTAGCAACCCGTCGGCACACTGCACAGTCTCTACGTCAAAGTAGAGGTAAGTCTGACCGACAGGGTCAATTTTGCAGGGCTCGACGAATTTTAAGGTGTCAACCTTACAAACGTGCTTTTTCAGGGGATCGTACAAGCTGATGCACTTAACACAGCGATGTTGTGTCTGACATGCCTTCAGCAGGTGCGCCTGAAAGCATTCAGCCCCGCGCAAATACACACAGCACACCGTGCAGAGCAACAGCTCCCCTGTATGAACCACATCGGTTGACAGGCACCTGTTGCAGGTTCCCTTGCAAATGTGCCCGTGATTAGAACCCTTTAAACAAATGTGACAAAACTCCTTAACCCCGAAAAACCCTGATGGTTTAGTAATCACGTCGTAATGCCCTGCACTAAACAACAAATAAAGGTTGTCCCCACCTTCGGGACCAATGAAGATGGGAAGAAAGGCGTCGTCAGCAGAATACACAACAATCCTGAATTGTGTCAGGTACACTTGAAAGAGACGTATTTCCGGGAGTCCACAGGGACCCTCGGGAATACCAGCATCCAAGTGAAGTTGACGGGCTTCTTGGCGTTGTAAAGGGTAGCGATAATCAGCAATTTTGATGTAGTTGTTTGCCAACCCTTTATTTTTTAAGCAAAGCTCTCGTGCGACGATGAGAGCTCTTGCTAAACAGATGTTGTCACGATTTACAATTTTTGTGACAGCCTTCTTATTGTTGATGAAAGACTGGACGTCAGCGATACGACGAGTCTCGGGACCTGTGCGCCTACCATCGCCACCGCTACCGACCCGGTCCAGGTTGGCACAAACGAAGTCAAACTCCAGTTCGCTCCCGGGACCAAGAGACTCATTTGACTGCACTACTTTGTCTAGTGCAGCCATGAATCTCTCCCCCATCAGGGCATTACGCCGAATTAGAGCCAAGTTGACGGGGTTTTTCAAATCCCGGGAGCGTAAACATAGTCGAACATGGCTATACTCCCCTGTGGGGACGACTTCAGCCAACATTTTCTCATGTAGGTCGTGTAGGACCGGGAGGAAATTATAAGGTTCCACATTCTCCATACCTCCAAGTCGCACACTTGTAGAGACGAAATCTGTCTTGAATTTTTTCGAGTTGTACCGCCGAGTGTGCGACACTGTGAAGTGGGGAGACTCTGTAGAGCTGGCAGGAACGTTGGAGAATCCACTGACAGGAACGTTGGAGAATGCGGACCTAGAAAGATAATTTATTTTTCAGAATATGCAGTACATTTACGTGTTTTTTTTTTTTATCTTAGAACAGAAAATGAAAAAACCAATATGCTTCAGTTTGCGAACTTGATCAAAAATCTAACTAAAGTTTGAAAATTATCATTTAGAATAAAAATGACAAGGGTAGAAACAAATACATTGAACTGAACAGTTGTAATAAAAGCACACTTTACTAACTTGAGCAAAAATCTAACTAAAGTTTGAAAATTATCATTTAGAATAAAATGACAGGGTAGAAACAAATATAAAACTCTATATTGTGCGTTAGTAAGTGATTCAGTTGAACACATTAAGGACAGCATTAAATAAAATTTCATTTACCCGGTAGCGGTGGAGGTACCAGCGGCGATAGTGAATGGTGTCCTTATGCCGGAGGAGACGGGAACACGAACGCTGGAGGGTCCGGTACCAGCGGCGATAGTGAATGGTGTCCTTATGTTGGAGGAGACGGGAACACGAACGCTGGAGGGTCCGTCACCGGTGGAAGGGCTAGACCTGGATAGATAATTTAGTCTCAGAATATGCAGTACTTTACATGTTTTTTTATCTTAGAACAAAAAATGAAAAGGTAACATGCTTCAGTTTGCTAACTTGATAAAAAAAAAACTAAGTAACTAAAGTTTGAAAATTATCATTTAGAATAAATGACTTTACATGGTATAAACAAATATAAAAATCTATATTGAACGTTAGTAAACGGTTCAGTTGAGCACCTTAAGGACACCATTAAATAAAATTACATTTACTACGCACAGCTCGATCAAAAAACTAACTAAAGTTTTAAAATTATTTAGAATAAAATGACAGGGTAGAAACAAATATAAAACTCTATATTGTGCGTTAGTAAGTGATTCAGTTGAACACATTAAGGACAGCATTAAATAAAATTTCATTTACCCGGTAGCGACGGAGGTATCAGCAGAGAACACGGAGGTGACATCAGATGAGGCAGGAGCGCCGGTTGAAACTCTCTTGACAGCCGCATCCATCACGGTGCCTGCGTTAATGAGATCGGCGGTTGCATTGTGAGACCTAGAAAGATAATTCCGTCTCAGAATATGCAGTACTGTACGTGTTTTTATCTTAGAACAGAAAACGAAAAGGCAACATTGCTAGCTTGATCAAAAAACTAATATTTAACTAAAGTTTGAAAATTATCATTTAGAATAAAATGACTTTACTAGTTAGAAAAATCTATATTGAACTGAACAGTTGTAATAAAACCACACTTTACTAGTTTGAACAAAAAATCTAACTAAAGTTTGAAAATTATCGTTTAGAATAAAACGCCTTTACAGGGTAGAAAAACAGAAACAAATCTATATTGTACGTTAGTAAGTGATTCAATTGAGCGTCTTAAGGACAATATTAAATAAAATTTCATTTACTTCACACTTTGCTAGCTCGATCAAAAAATCTAATATTTAACTAAAGTTTGAAAATTATCGTTTAGAATAAAACTCTATATTGTACGTTAGTAAGTGATTCAATTGAGCGTCTTAAGGACAATATTAAATAAAATTTCATTTACTTCACACTTTACTAGTTTGAACAAAAAATCTAACTAAAGTTTGAAAATTATCGTTTAGAATAAAATGACTTTACAGGGTAGAAAAACAGAAACAAATCTATATTGTACGTTAGTAAGTGATTCAATTGAGCACCTTAAGGACAATATTAAATAAAATTACATTTACTTCACACATTGCTAGCTTGATCAAAAAAATCTAACTAAAGTTTGAAAATTATCGTTTAGAATAAAACTCTATATTGTACGTTAGTAAGTGATTCAATTGAGCGCCTTAAGGACAATTAAATAAAATTTCATTTACCTGGTTGCAGTTGAAGGTACGACGGGGACGTAGGGATTTCCCATACCCGCTGCGACAGTGGATTGACGACGCTTCTTGAGGGAAAGTTTCGATGTCCTTTGCCTTAATTCCTTGCCACCTTGTTGGAGTATGCAGAGGCGCTTTGACTCTGTTGGAAGCTCGGGTGTAGGAGGTCTTTTGGCTGCCGCCTCTAGAGTGCGCACTGCCGTGAGTAACTCTTCAAAACAGTCGGCACTAGTGGAAGGACCAGCATCAGACCTGGATAGATAATTTAGGGTCAGAATATGCAGTACTTTACATGATTTTTATCTTAGAGCAGTTATGTTGTAATAAAAGCACACTTTACTAGCTTGATCAAAAAAAAAAATCTAATATTTAACTAAAGTTTGAAAAATTATCGTTTTAGAATAAAATGACAGGGTAGAAACAAATATAAAAATCTATATTGAACAGTTGTAATAAAAGCATACTTTACTAGCTTGATCAAAAAATCTAATATTTGACTAAAGTTTGAAAAATTATCGTTTTAGAATAAAATGACAGGGTAGAAACAAATATAAAAATCTATATTGAACAGTTGTAATAAAAGCACACCTGACTAGCTTGATCAAAAAAAAAAAAATCTAATATTTAACTAAAGTTTGAAAATTATCATTTAGAATAAAATGACAGGGTAGAAACAAATATAAAAAATCTATATTGAACTGAACAGTTGTAATAAAAGCACACTTGACTAGCTTGATCAAAAAATCTAACTAAAGTTTGAAAATTATCATTTAGAATGACTTTACTAGTTAGAAACATATAAAAATCTATATTGCACGTTAGTAAGTGATTCAGTCGAGCATCTTAAGTACAACATTAAATAAAATTTCATTTACCTGGTATCAGTTGAGGATCCAGCACGGGAAAATTCTCGCATAGTGGACATCTCAGGTAGAGAAGAGGATCGACGAGCTAGCAGGTAGAGAAGAAGAGCGAGCAGGGTTGACAGGTCGCAAACTGACAGATGAACATAGTGACAGTCGCTGAGAAGTCGGTGTTTATATACACCCTCCCCCCCTGGACTTTGACCGTTGTGCAATGTGGATTCTAGGAATCATCTATTTTTAAACCTTATCAGTGTCAAATGCAGACACAGTGAAGCGCTGGACATTTGACCTTTTGACCTTCCAGCTGATAAAGGATTGCACCATATCGTGTGATGTGGCGAAAGTGCTGTTGCTACCCCACTAATAAGCGATCTGAAGGATGTCTACAGGAAACGTACGATTTCCGATACACCGATAACGGACTTGGAAAACTTTTAGTCTGTTGAACGTCTATTGCAAGGTAGATCTTATATACAAGCCCTACGAATAATTTAAACCAAATTTTATTAATTTTCTGTGGAACAGTTACTGTGTCATTCTTCTAGTAAAATACGTGAACCTTGGATCCGATGAGGCTTTTCCCCGAAATTAACGTGGAGGTACGCTAGCGATGGAATGATTTTTTTTCCGATTAAACCCATCTAGAGTAACTGATTTATTACGAGCGCTGGATGATTTTAATAAAGGTGAGTGAGAGTTTTTATTTACTAGGGGATCGATTAACGGGTTGGAAAAAATATATACCGGAGTTTTAATAAAAGGGAATCGTTTAAGAGTCCTGGCAAAATGAATAGCAAAAGATTTTTTATAGAGGTAACTTTTAATAGAAAGGGTTTTAATTAATAAGAATACAACTTTGAGAGTTGATTTTTACAATTGAGACTTGTGTCATCCTTTTCTGTGGAATTATTCTGAGACTTGTAATCCGAGGGAAGGAGGGGCCTAAATATAGGTCAACCAGGGGGGTCTGCAAAATCGAGGTTTTAAAATAAAAGGTGGGTCTGAAATAAAGAAAAATCGAGGCTATTCGAGAAGGGGAGCTTAAAATATAGGTGTGTCAACCAGGGGGGTTTGCAAAATCGAGGTTTTAAAATAAAAGGTGAGTCTGAAATATAGGCCAACCATGTGGTTTGCAAGTGGAGGGTTTAAAATATAGGTGAGACTGAAATAAAGAAAAATCGAGACTATTCGAGAAAGGGAGCTTGAAATATAGGTCAACCAGGGGTCTATGAAGAGGGCTTAAAATATGGATAGGGGTCTAATCAAGAAAAATCGAGACTATTCGAGAAGGGGAGCTTAAAATATGGGTGGGTCAACCAGGGGGTTTGCAAAATCGAGGTTTTAAAATAAAAGGTGAGTCTGAAATAAAGAAAAATCGAGACTATTCGAGAAGGGGTGTTAAAATTAGAGTTAAAAACTAGATAGCACCAGGGGTTAAAAGGGGGAGGAATTTTCAATTATGAATTATTAATTATGAATTATTAATTATGAATTATTAATTATGAATTATTAATACCATGACAGTTGCAATGCCAGGGTCAATTTCCTGTTGATTGCAATATAAGGGTCAAAGTTCAGAAGGCAACGTGGCCCAGCACAGGTCAATTTCCGGTCGATTGCGACATAGGGGGTCCAAGTCAAGAAGGCAACGTGGACGATTGCGACATAGGGGGGGAAAGCACTGTGCAAAGGGGATTCGGTAGGTTGTGACGATACTACTTTCGTGTCCAGTTTATCTTCGCCTCCGTCGTACAAATACTTATTCATTTTCGAACTGTCTGCGGTATCTTTGAACCACATCACTTTCGAACTGTCTGCGGTATCTTTGAACCATATCTTTGAACACACATCATACTTGTGGCAGCACTGTGAAAAGCCTTCGGTAAAATCAATTAAATTGTGAATTGTGGTCGTCACTCCTGGCAATTCAATATCTTCCAATTCTCTGCCTTCGATATAATATTGAGCTCCCTTAAAAGTGTTGGTTGTACCCGTTATTGACTATCGTAACTACATCACCTATCTGATATCTATATCAGATCCATCTGATTTCAGTATTTTGCCTCTGACATGTATATTAGGGTGGGCCGAAAAAATTCAAAAATTTTTTTTCAAGTCGTAATACCGTGGAAAAGTTGCGAATTGGGGAGACTAAAAAGGGGTTAGAAAAGAAATAAAATCGGTTTATATCTCCCGGTCGCGCATGTGCTCTAAATTTTGCCGAAATTTGGAAACATTCACATTTTTACGATAATTTTTAACGTTTTTAAATTAGCGTCTTCCCGAATGTAATAGCTCAAATTCTTATGTATTAGAATCACAGAATATAATGTTTAAGTATTATTTAAATCCATCAACATCTTCCGGTCGCGCATTTCCTTCAACTTTAATGAAATTTTGAAAAAAATTTACAAATAAAGGTAGATCACAGTTCAAAGAAAAATAACACTAACAACTTACATGTTCTTTATATTTGTTCTTTATTGAATACAAGTTTAAATGTTTAAAAACAAATTATTTTAGACCATTAGTAATATTTATAAACAAATGTTTTTATTGAAAAAACTAAGTTTTTGTATGAAGAGTCATAAGTCCAAGAAACTCATGTTGAACAATTGAACATCTCCGTTTTCACTCATTCTTAGCTGAAAGTACTTTGAAATCTGATTTATGGGCGAAGTTAGGCATGGTTGACCTTGACAGCAGAGTTGTTCTGATAAAACCATCCCTAGACTCAGCTCCGCAAACTTTTCCTGAGGCTTCTGTCACGAGTTTCACACATCGTTCAACTGCCTGTGTGTGAACTGAAAATGTCTTGAATGTTCTATCCCGATTAGGGACTGAGTCACTTTGAATATGTGATTTAATCTCATCGTCACTGCTATCTTTTAATAATGGGGGAGAAGATAAATCACAGTCCATCCAGTTAATTATTTCCGAGTAGTCTTGAGCCTTGAAATTGAGTTTTGGCGGCATGAATGTTCTGATAGTTGTTCTCTTTTGATCTAACTGTCTCGCCTTTAGAATTCGTCGAAGTCCGAGCTCTCTTATGTGTTTTGTATTATCTTGTGTCATGGCTAACATTAAATGTTCTGGATGAGCGAAAAAGCCATTTCGTTCGATCACAGGGTCGACAATATTACGTAAATCTTCAGGCAGGTACCTTGAAGATTGTATTGATTGGTACACAAGTTTTGGTAACTCTGTAAAGTATTTACTTGTTTTAATACTAAACCACATTGGCATGTATGACTTCAAAATAAATACAACTATTTCTTGAAGTTCAGGTGTGGGACTTTCTTCACTTAAGTACAATCTGAGAGTTCGATTTGCTGTTGTCAACCACCTCGAGTGTGACAAGGGACCAAGATCTCGTACAGCCAAATCCTCTTTACAGTTTCCCGACTTTATTGCCATGGAAATATCGAGTAGATATTGCTGATTCTTACTTAGTATACTTCTGTCTATTGTGGGGATCTAACAGCTTAGGTACAACCATAGTATATCACCGTTAAGTCACAAAGTTACAAAAAAATGTCATAACACAAAACCAACATTGAAATAAATGCAAATGCCAAAATAATAACTGGAAGAGCGAACGAAACTCACATCAAACACGAGGAATAAGTGCAGACTGACAGAACAATGGCGCAGCGCGGTGGCGAGAGTGGTAGGTGGGGATCGCGTCGTGGTCATTGACCCGAGCGAGTTACGACGAACGCGAGAATTAGTTAGATTTGACAGCTGTTGCGCGAGCGGAAGACCTTAACCGATTTGAACCATTCTGTTTTCTAAATCATTATCGGTTCGAGTAAGAGTCGACTAGAGCTATTACATTTAAATAATGTTAAATAATAAGTTAATAAGTTAAGTAAGATAATAATAAGTAAGTTAAGTAAGATAAAAAATTATCGAAAAAATATTAATTTTTCCAAATTTCGGCAAAATTTAGAGCACATGCGCGACCGGAAGATATAAACCGATTTTATTTTATTTTTTTCTTCCTTTTTAGTCTCCCCAATTCGCAACTTTTCCGCGGTATTACGACTTGAAAAAAAATTTCAATTTTTTCGGCCCACCCTAATGTATATAACTGTTGTGCGGATGTAGAAAAACCATGTCTGTGGTAAATATTGCGTATTTTTCGAGATTTTTAACATTCACATTGGTTTCTCGATATTCCATTTTGTCGTTGAATTGTCGTCTATTGCGTCTTCGAACAAATTCCAGTAAGAAGCCTCAACGTCCATCTTATACTTATTTTATGACTTCATGATTTTTAAGCCATTTCCGTAAATTAACTGATTAAGAATATTTCTGCTTTTAGGGGATATTTTCCCGTTTTTTCTAACGATACGCGACGGAACTGCATAAAATAGTTTAATTCGCTTTCTTAATATCTTCATCTTTATTTAGGTCTGATGTGTAACATATAAGTCACGTTTTCCTTGTCCAAGTCAATTACTTTATTATTCTGATCGGTTACTTTCATTCAAACGTTGCAAATATAATCAGTTTTATTCAGCGGTAAATATATGGGGAAGAACGGATGTGTGTCGATTAAACTGCCAGGCGGTGTTTGAGGCACGAAACTGTACAACACGTCAGTAGTGGTTAGACCCCTAGCGGATTTGACCTTGAAAAGTCACCAAGGTCACGGGATATGACAACACCCACCTCCAGTCACGTACCCATCTGACGTCATCACCTTCGCGCCACAAACTCCTCCGTTTTTACCGTTCTTCCGCCATTTTGAATCCTGACGTCACAAGCCTCCCCTCTAAGACCGCTAAGACACCCTGCTTGACCCACCCATCGTGAAATAAACAATTCTAAAACTCCCAAATTACTCTGAGCCCTCCATATTAGTGTCTGACGTCATTACCCTCGAAACAAGGCCAACTAGAAAGACAGGCCATGACACTGAGGCGATCCTCAACCGTCACGTGATCAACTTAGTCCGGTAGCTGCAAACGCCACTCGATTCGTTCGCACAGAACCTTGTATCTCGCTTTTGCGATTTTATTTCGCTTTTTTTCGTATCGTTAAATCACATGAAAAATTCCTTGTGTAGAACAAATAATGGCTGTATTCTTTTTCCACTTTTTTGTTTAGCCTTTTATATAGCGAATTTAAATTTGATAGTTAATTTCCCACACCTGAACTTCAAGAAATAGTTGTATTTATTTTGAAGTCATACATGCCAATGTGGTTTAGTATTAAAACAAGTAAATACTTTACAGAGGGACCAAAACTTGTGTACCAATCAATACAATCTTCAAGGTACCTGCCTGAAGATTTACGTAATATTGACGACCCTGTGATCGAACGAAATGGCTTTTTCGCTCATCCAGAACATTTAATGTTAGCCATGACACAAGATAATACAAAACACATAAGAGAGCTCGGACTTCGACGAATTCTAAAGGCGAGACAGTTAGATCAAAAGAGAACAACTATCAGAACATTCATGCCGCCAAAACTCAATTTCAAGGCTCAAGACTACTCGGAAATAATTAACTGGATGGACTGTGATTTATCTTCTCCCCCATTATTAAAAGATAGCAGTGACGATGAGATTAAATCACATATTCAAAGTGACTCAGTCCCTAATCGGGATAGAACATTCAAGACATTTTCAGTTCACACACAGGCAGTTGAACGATGTGTGAAACTCGTGACAGAAGCCTCAGGAAAAGTTTGCGGAGCTGAGTCTAGGGATGGTTTTATCAGAACAACTCTGCTGTCAAGGTCAACCATGCCTAACTTCGCCCATAAATCAGATTTCAAAGTACTTTCAGCTAAGAATGAGTGAAAACGGAGATGTTCAATTGTTCAACATGAGTTTCTTGGACTTATGACTCTTCATACAAAAACTTAGTTTTTTCAATAAAAACATTTGTTTATAAATATTACTAATGGTCTAAAATAATTTGTTTTTAAACATTTAAACTTGTATTCAATAAAGAACAAATATAAAGAACATGTAAGTTGTTAATGTTATTTTTCTTTGAACTGTGATCTACCTTTATTTGTAATTTTTTTTTCAAAATTTCATTAAAGTTGAAGGCAATGCGCGACCGGAAGATGTTGATGGATTTAAATAATACTTAAACATTATATTCTGTGATTCTAATACATAAGAATTTGAGCTATTACATTCGGGAAGACGCTAATTTAAAAACGTTAAAAATTATCGTAAAAATGTGAATGTTTCCAAATTTCGGCAAAATTTAGAGCACATGCGCGACCGGGAGATATAAACCGATTTTATTTCTTTTCTAACCCCTTTTTAGTCTCCCCAATTCGCAACTTTTCCGCGGTATTACGACTTGAAAAAAAATTTTCAATTTTTTCATCCCACCCTAATATACATGTCAGAGGCAAAATACTGAAATCAGATGAGTCTGATATCGGCGGCAGTGATGTAGTTACGATAGTCAATAATGGGTACAACCAACACTTTAAGAGAGCTCAATATTATATCGAAAGCAGAGAACTGGAAGATATTGAATTTCCAGGAGTGACGACCACAATTCGCAATTTAATTGATTTTACCGAAGACTTTTCACAGTGCTGCCACAAGTATGATGTGGTTCAAAGATACCGCAGAGAGTTCGAAAATGAATAAGTATTTGTACGACGGAGGCGAAGATAAACTGGACACGAATAATAAGATAAAGTATTTTGCACAAGCGTTGAAGAAAAATCCTGAATTCAATTAAGGATTCTCGGACAGATATGAAATTACAAAAACTAGTCAAAATGTAAGTTTATTCTTACCACTGAATGGGATGCTTGGATTCTGCCGAGATGTGGATAAAGTGTTTCGCGGTGTAAAACATACCATAAAACTAGAAAAAAGTGACGACAAAGATATTATTCGGAGAGTTGGTGCTACGTTGTATAAATTTGAAATATCTCACGTATCTTGGTTTATTCCAAAAGTGGAACCATCACTACAAGTACTTGCAAAACTAGAATCTCAGCTAGCAAGCTGCAATCCACATGAGATCTTTTGGGAATCGTGCAAACTGTACACATCTGATATCGAATTGACCCTCATGTAAGTTGGCAGGTTACCCAAACTCAAAATAAACCTGTCCATCTTTATATTGTCTTGCAAAAGTCTAATCGATTAAATAGTCAAACCAGAAACAATATGGTGTTTGATCACATGTTACTAGACAGATTCAGATCAGAGTGAATAGCAAACATTAGTAGTTAAGACCACGCTATAGTAATTTATGCATAATCCTTTCCTTCCAGAGCAGGTGTTTCCGGTGCAGATGTTTCCCAGATGTTATATAACCTTTTCGTGATTGATCATAGTGTGTGAAAAAAACCTTTGCGGGTGAAGAGCATCTGTACAAAGCCCTAGCATATGTTGCTAATTCAGATAATGATTTCCTCCAACTTATTGAAAAAACCATTATGTAAAAAACATTTGTATTATACCCTAACACATAATGCTGACTCATTGATTTGAAAAAAAAACCATTGCATGTGTTGCCTTAGTTTCCTCCCATGCTCTGGATGTCTGACTTATTGAAACCATTGCGAAGAGCATCTGTATAAAAATTATAAAGCCCTAGCATATGTTGCTAACTCAGATAACAATTTCCTCTGACTTATTGAAAAAACCATTATGTAAAAAACATCTGTATGAAGCCCTAATACATAATGATGACTCATTGATTTGAAAAAAAAAAAACCATTGCATGTGGTACCTTAGTTTCCTCCCATGCTCTGGATGTTTGACTTATTGAAACCATTGTGAAGAGCATCTGTATAAAAATTATGAAGCCCTCCCCTAGCGGATGTTGTTGACCTTTCCCAGGTGGGGGAGTTTCCTCCGGCTCACTGAAAAAACCATTATGTAAAAAACATCTAGCAGATAATGCTGACTGAAAAAACCATTGCATGTGAAGAACAGCTGTATAAAGTCCACTCTAGTAAACTGAGTTAATAATAGTGGGAAAAAAACCATTGCGTGTGAAGAGCATCTGTATAAATTATTATGAAGCCCTCCACTAGCGGATGTTGACCTTTCCCCAGATGACTGAGTGTCTTCCCACGCTCTAGATGTCTGACTAAAAACCATTATGCAATGAACAGCTAGCCCTAGCAGATAATGCTGATTTTCAAATCACCATCGAATCTTTGCTAGACGGAGTCACCTAATGATACCAGTGGTGTTGCTACAAAGAGATAATCAACAACATCCATTAGTTTTGCGTTCGAGGCTTTATTGCCAGATTCACGAAAGAGAGGAAATTTCCCCATCCTCTCCACTCATACTAGCGAAAACTGTCGAATACAAATCATAGAAGCTTACCACCCAAACTCGCTTTCATGGAAAGCTTGGTCGTGCTTCTGTAAAATCAGTTCCTGAGTTTGCTGTCACAAAATAGCAGACTTATGTTATAACCCATTCGTGCAGATGATTGAACGCAGTGCGCACGTGTACATGTGTGTGAAAGATATGATTGGATGATTCCTCCCCCGCTCTGGATGTCCGACTTAATGATAGGATAATCGATCAGTTGAAAAAAAAAAAACCGTTAGGTGAAGATCAATTGTCGAAATAAAAATCTTTTTTTCCGTGAAAGAGTTCTTGTATAAAAACTATAAGACGAAGCCCTCACTCGCAGATCTTTATAACCCATTCGTGCAGATGATTGACCGTATTGCGCACGTGTGCGTGTGTGTGAAAGATATGATTGGATGATTCATCCCACGCTCTGGATGTCCGACTTAATGATAGGATAATCGATCAGTTGAAAAAAAAAACCGTTACGCGAATATCAATTGTCGAAATAAAAATCTTTTTTTCCCGTGAAAGAGTTCTTGTATAAAAACTATAAGACGAAGCCCTCCCTCGCAGATCTTTTTCCCGATAAAAAAACCTTTCCCCATCATAAGAGGACCAGTTGTTGGATATTTCTTTCCCACCAGATATTTGTTAACAGAAAATTTTTGTGAATAATTTTATCGAGTAGGCTATTTTAATGAAAAAACCTGATTTGAATCACATTTTGCAGGGGAGACAAATAGTTTTTCACCATAACACGATTGATATAGCGCCAACATAAAAACTTCAGTAACGAAGTATTTCTCTGAAACACTTCAGGGAGCTAAAGAATCTTTCTCAAGCTTTCCCTGCATCTCACCACCTCATGGGCTAAAGAATCTTTCTCAAACCCATTCACAACATGTTTTTTCACGAATGTGTTCCGCGGTGCTGTTTGTTATCTCGAGGGATTTAAATGCTAACCGTAGAGTGCATGCATATTTCTGAGACTATTTTAACGAAACCCTTCCATAGATGAAAAAAATAATTTCCTTACCGTATGAAGAGCAGTTGTTGTACGCATGAAATGGGAAAAAGAGGACAGTTGATTCTTAGATGAAAAAAATCCTTTCCCTCAACGTATGAAGAGCAGCTGTTGTACGCATGAAATGGGAATGATAGGGTAGTTGTTTCTTAGATGAAAAAAAAATCCTTTCCCTCACCGTATGAAGAACAATTGTTGGACGCATGAAATGGGAAATAATAGGGCAGTGTTTCTTAGATGAAAAAAATCCTTTCTCTTACCGTATGAAGAACAGTTGTTGGACGCGTGAAATGGGAATAATCGGTCACTTAATTCTCAGATGAAAAATCCTTTCTCGCGGCATACTTGTTTTCTTAACAGAATATTTTTATCGAGTTGGCTATTCTAACGAAAAAATCCCTTCCATAGATGAAAAATCCTCTCGCAAAACCTTTCCCCCTCCCCATCTGAGAGTTGTTTGATTCGGTTGGTTGCCTTCATTGTCGCGAGAGACAGTTAAAGGTGTACGGAAACAGTCGCTTTGTAAACCGTATCACGCCACCGCACACTGCTAAGAAAGAAACAACTATGCATCGAGGCGATGATAATAATACAGCTCGAACTCTGTCGACATACAAAGTGTGTGCACGCACTACGGCAAAGTTTACCTCTCCCAGATATCACAGCATAAATTCACCATCCTGCCGTGCTAGTATGACATCGATATTTTAAATGGATTTTCCATAGAAACACTTTCATCACACAATTACTTCAGAATGCTCCTAATATAGCTTGAGTACATACTGTCCATACGAAAGAACTCTTAGAGAATGTCGATCGTTGCAGAAATGCTTTAAAAAATCTCTCTTTGACTTGGAACGGAAAATCAGTGTAGAGATAAGTCTTCCTCCAACGATGAGATCACAAGACCGTCATTTGCTTATGCTCTAATAATAGTAAATTGTATCCATTCTTTCGTTATTTATTATAGATCTAAGAATTCAATGTTTGAGTACAAAATGATTTCTCAGAATTGTAACGATATGTTACAACATTGTATCAAAAAGAACTCTTGTTCAGATCTAAAAGAAATATTTTCCTCCTAGCATCCATATCTGATCGCAAACAACATCCTCCTTGCGAAATCGTTATTAAATAATCGTTAATATCGTAATCGTTTAATATTGTTAGTAATATGGGAGATATTACTAACTTTTCCGAAATAGAATAATCTACGATTTGAAAAAGAAGCTGATTTTTCCACAGAATCATTCCTTACGAACCCAATGCAACAAGAAAGTGCATAAGAGTAAATTTTCTGCTTGATTTAAACCGTATTTCGCAGGGGGAGACAAATAGTTTTTTCACCATAACACGATTGATATAGCGCCAACATAAAAACTTCAGTGACAAAGTATTTCCTTGAATCACTTCAGTGTGCTAATGAATCTTTGTCAAATCAGTATAACGCTGATGCAGGTCTGGTAGCGAAGACGGTATGCTTTCCCTGCATCACGCCACCTCATGAGATAAAGAATCTTCCTGAAACCCATTCACAGCATGTTTTTTTCACGAATGTGTACCACGGACGCTGTTTGTTATCTCGACGGATTTAAATGCTAACCGTAGAGTACATATATTTGTGCAAATTCGATTATAATGTGACAATTCAAAAGCTGGAAGTATGAAAAACCGAACACTCTCTGATCGTTACCAATAACAATTACCTATGGATGTCAGGGTTCTACCCTTCACTTTGTAAATACGTTTTCCTACTAACAGTTCAATCATGAATATTTGATGTGGAGATTCTCATACCTCTCGCAAAAAGTAACTTGCTCAAAAGAACACAATCAATCACTGATTCAACTTCCATATATGTATATTTACTTTCTAATAAAGCATTCTTTAACGACCAAACTAAGTAAAATCGTAAGCGTGTGTGTGTGTGATTGTTTGTTTCTGTGAATCGACTGTGTGTGTGTGTGTATGTGTTCATGTTTTGCTTCTGTGAATCGGATGTATGTGTATATATGTTTGTTTCTGCGAATGTGTGTGTGTGTGAGTGTTCATGTCTCTATGAATTGTGTGTTCAAAAACACGCACAAGAATAAACATATCGCTCTGTCAGTTGCTCGCTACAAAAGAAGCTAACAGTTTACATCCTATAAACCTCATCAGAGTGGTATTATAGCTCTATTAGGAATTTCCAAAATATATTTTTATCTCATCGAAACAAGAAAGTCACTAGAACAGACACTTGTGAAAAGTTTACTAAAGAGAAAGATGTATTTTCTCTCTTCAATATTGCATACACTACAGTTTTCAGTTAGTCTTTTATTGTTAACTCACTATTTTACGTTTCTTGTTTCAGTTAAGCATAACTTATAGTCAATAACAAAACAGTTTTGCAGGAAAAATCTTTTATTCATACACTATCTTCAGAAAGGTTACATTTATCGATGACTTAAGAAAGATTTTTTTTCGAAGCAAATATCGTAATAAAAGTTACCAGTCCGCGAACACAACATTTTATTCTACATAAGTCGTCTCACTCTCATAATAAAGTTTCCGAGAACACATCACTTTATTCTGCAAGAGCCGAATCATTCACATAATTCTGTAATGTTCGTAGGTGATTTTGTAACGCTCTCAGATAGAGGGAGAATTTGTTAGACTTTGTAGAATTCAAAATGGATCTAAGTTTCTCATCTAACCAATCAGGAGATGCTATAGTTTCACCACTGCACGGAGTTTCTGCAGACTTTTTAATCCTAGGAACAATACCTTGCATATCCTTGCCACAGTTCTTACACACTGAACGGAATCCTTTCCCTCTGTGATGTTTTCTGTATCCTTTCCACACTGGTTCACTCTCTCTACCCGTCATATTAGTCACCAAAAACCACAATATCCAGTTAACAACCTACACGACTATACCTACCAACAAATAATAATAAAGCTATGCACGCAGCGAGAATCGTTACTCTGTTTTCATTTATCCCTGACAACCAATCAGAATAAATAACAGAAATTACTCTTCTACAATTGGGTTTTTAATATCAGTATGAATTAGAACTTGACCAATGAAAGACTTTTGCCAGATGACGTCAATGGACTGGATTTAAATCATTAGTACCATTGTGTGTCTGTATCATTTGCTACCAAGAAACGAGGCGATGTATCTACTTTGCTAGGGTGTAATAAATATGGCAGGTCGAAAGAGCGATCCTATTTGGAAAGGTTTCAAGAAATACCCTAAAGACGTCATCGGTCTTGTAGCACAACTTAAAACCCATCAGTGTAAGAGCAAACCCATAACATCTTCGGAATGGGTAGACCGCGAAATCTTATCTGTAATGAATTCGTCAGAACCGGACAAAATCAAACACTATCTCATCATCATACAAGCTCATCTAAAGGCCTTGAGGAACCAACCAAATGTTTCAACAATGGACACTGAATGAATTTACCTGAAGAACTCTCCACTAAGGCTCTGTATCGTTCAGTTAAGAATGTGTCTGGATGCACAATAAACTTTTTTCGGATTCTACACAAGAACCGTATTGGATGTAAATAGATCACTCAAGTCAGCTTCGTCATTGGTAACTTACCATAACCGTTCAGTCATTTGAAGACAATTTCACAGAAGACATTAGAAACTTTCATTTCATCGTTAATCGTTTTGTGGATGAGTCAAGAGTTAAGTTACATTGTTTACATATATCATTCACGTCTGTATTGAACTTTCCTATGTTACATTGTTACTAAAAAATAAATAGTGTTTTGTATCCGATTTATTCGTCATTGTGATTTCTTTCTTAGCGTAGTTACTAAAATAAATAATGTTCTGTATCTGATTTTTTCGTCATGGTGATTTCTTTCTTAGCGTAGTTATTTTTAAATTGAAAGGTTTACATCAATCTGAAATCTCTGTAAAACATCATTTACAAACTAGCGAAACAAAAGTTGAATACTATTTCAAGTGATTAACATTCTCTACCACACATTCTATTTTGAAAAATAATCGTAGGAAGAAAGTGAGCGTTCTGAACCATAAGAGAGTAATTTTCCTGATATCGGAATTACTCAGATATAAAATCTATGTCTAAATAGTCAGAGAACACAAAATATGGTACAAGGATTTTTATACCGTGAAAGATTTTCAGCCCATGTCTCAATGGGAACACTTGTATCTTTATTAGAACATTGTAATTTAGATACTTTCTTGTTTCGATGAGATAAAAAAATATTTTGGAAATTCCTAATAGAGCTATAATACCACTCTGATGAGGTTTATAGGATGTAAACTGATAGCTTCTTTTGTAGCGAGCAACTGACAGAGCGATATGTTTATTCTTGTGCGTGTTTTTGAACACACATTTCATAGAAACATGAACACTCTCACACACACACATTCGCAGAAACAAACATATATACACATACATCCGATTCACAGAAGCAAAACATGAACACATACACACACACACAGTCGATTCACAGAAACAAACAAACAGTCACACACACACATGCTTACGATTTTACTTAGTTTGGTCGTTAAAGAATGCTTTATTAGAAAGTAAATATACATATATGGAAGTTGAATCAGTGATTGATTGTGTTCTTTTGAGCAAGTTACTTTTTGCGAGAGGTATGAGAATCTCCACATCAAATATTCTTGATTGAACTGTTAGTAGGAAAACGCATTTACAAAGTGAAGGGTAGAACCCTGACATCCATAGGTAATTGTTATTGGTAACGATCAGAGAGTGTTCGGTTTTTCATACTTCCAGCTTTTGAATTGTCACATTATAATCGAATTCGCACAAATATATGCACTCTACGGTTAGCATTTAAATCCGTCGAGATAACAAACAGCGTCCGTGGTACACATTCGTGAAAAAAACATGCTGTGAATGGGTTTCAGGAAGATTCTTTATCTCATGAGGTGGCGTGATGCAGGGAAAGCATACCGTCTTCGCTACCAGACCTGCATCAGCGTTATACTGATTTGACAAAGATTCATTAGCACACTGAAGTGATTCAAGGAAATACTTTGTCACTGAAGTTTTTATGTTGGCGCTATATCAATCGTGTTATGGTGAAAAAACTATTTGTCTCCCCCTGCGAAATACGATTTAAATCAAGCAGAAAATTTACTCTTATGCACTTTCTTGTTGCATTGGGTTCGTAAGGAATGATTCTGTGGAAAAATCAGCTTCTTTTTCAAATCGTAGATTATTCTATTTCGGAAAAGTTAGTAATATCTCCCATATTACTAACAATATTAAACGATTACGATATTAACGATTATTTAATAACGATTTCGCAAGGAGGATGTTGTTTGCGATCAGATATGGATGCTAGGAGGAAAATATTTCTTTTAGATCTGAACAAGAGTTCTTTTTGATACAATGTTGTAACATATCGTTACAGTTCTGAGAAATCATTTTGTACTCAAACATTGAATTCTTAGATCTATAATAAATAACGAAAGAATGGATACAATTTACTATTATTAGAGCATAAGCAAATGACGGTCTTGTGATCTCATCGTTGGAGGAAGACTTATCTCTACACTGATTTTCCGTTCCAAGTCAAAGAGAGATTTTTTAAAGCATTTCTGCAACGATCGACATTCTCTAAGAGTTCTTTCGTATGGACAGTATGTACTCAAGCTATATTAAGAGCATTCTGAAGTAATTGTGTGATGAAAGTGTTTCTATGGAAAATCCATTTAAAATATCGATGTCTTACTAGCACGGCAGGATGGTGAATTGTATGCTGTGACATCTGGGAGAGGTGAACTTTGCCCTAGTGCGTGCACACGCTTTGTATGTCGACAGAGTTCGAGCTGTATTATTATCATCGCCTCAATGCATAGTTGTTTCTCTCTTAGCAGTGTGCGGTGGCGTGATATCGTTTACAAAGCGACTGTTTCCGTACACCTTTAACTGTCTCTCGCGACAATGAAGGCAACCAACCGAATCAAACAACTCTCAGATGAGGAGGGGGAAAGGTTTTGCGAGAGGATTTTTCATCTATGGAAGGGATTTTTTCGTTAGAATAGCCAACTCGATAAAAATATTCTGTTAAGAAAACAAGTATGCCGCGAGAAAGGATTTTTCATCTGAGAATTAAGTGACCGATTATTCCTATTTCATGCGTCCAACAACTGTTCTTCATACGGTAAGAGAAAGGATTTTTTTCATCTAAGAAACACTGCCCTATTATTTCCATTTCATGCGTCCAACAATTGTTCTTCATACGGTGAGGGAAAGGATTTTTCTTTCATCTAAGAAACAACTACCCTCGGATTCTTCTGATCATAAATTAAAAGTGGAGCTTATTAATATTTTTAAGTTGGAAATTAGGAAAGAATTGGCAGAGTTTGAAAAAAGAATGAATCAACAAAATGTTGATATTCTTAGATTGTTGAATTCTGTAGTAAAAAAAAATAGATGACTTCGTAAAGGAAAATGAATTAATTATGAATGAGCTTAAATGTCATAGGTCTGATCTTGACGAAACTAAGGAAAATGTATTTTTATTGAAAAAACAAATTAACATATTAGAGTCTAAGATTAAAGACTTAAGACTAGATGCATTAAAAAAAAATCTAGAGATTGTTGGTATACTTCAACAACCGCAGTAGAATTTACAATTAATTGGAAATAAGGTGTCTACTATATTACAAACTCCCCAGAAACAAGAGGATATAAAATTAATTAAAAGGGTTCAGTCTGGTAATGCTGATAAACCTGGTAATATTGTAATAGAGTTTAAAAACGAAGACTTCAGAAATAAGTGGTTAGAGGGGAAAAGAAAAGGGAGGAGGTTATTTCTAAATTCGCTAAATGAAGAAATGGAAGAGAAACCATTTTACATAAATGAGCAATTAACAATAGAAAGGAAGAGATTACTTTATAAAGTCAAAGCTCTTCAAAAGGAATTTAAATATAAATATGTATTGATTAAATTGGAAAAAATATTCCTAAGGAAAAATGACGTCAAATGCCATCAGAATTGACAATGAGTCAAACTTAATATCTGATGCGCTATTAAGTTCCTTAAAATGCATTTTTGATTTTTTGCTTTGGTTAATTTTTTCTAGCCATAAAATGGAAGGAACATGGGGTATTTATATTGACCTCGAAGAACTTAAATTGATCCATTCTGATTTCAAAAAAGGAATTAGTTTTATTCATTTGAATATCAGAAGTTTACGGGCGAATTTTGATGTGTTTTTGGCATTGATAGAAAGTAGTAATTGTAAACCAGATGTAATAATCCTTTCTGAGATTTGGATACCTGACAATGAACATCTTTATATCATATTGAGGGATACAAAGGATTTTTTAACTGTAGACATTTTAACAGATCTGGTGGAATTGTGATTTACATCAAGCAGCATTGGTGTGCTTCCCAGTTAGATTTCGAAATGAACTCAGTCGAAGTTATTGCATTAAAAATTCAATTGAATTCGACAATGTCGGTAGTCTTATTGTCGATTTATCGTTATGTTGCAGGTGGAGAAATTAATTTCATTGAAGAATTGTTTCAACATGTCGATAAACTTCCAGATCGTAATATTATTCTTACGGGAGATATAAACTTGGATACCTCAAAATCTACAGAACATATAAATAGTTGATTAGATCTTATGACTCTATACAACTTGTCAAATTATATTACGGAGATTGCGAGATCGCAATCACAAACTTGTATAGATCATTTATTCATAAGGAAAATAAGTTCTTTTTCTTGTTGCCCCTGTATTGTAACTACGGACATCACAGATCATTATATGATTTATTTCACCTTTTCTTCAACAACGAATGTCTCAGTCAAAGCTAAGGAGCCAATACAGTCAATTATTTACACAGACAAAGTGAAATTACAACAAGGCTTCAAGGACTATAGTTGGAATCATATACAAAATTATTATGACGTAAATGAAGCTTTTAACCATTTCTTTGAGGACTTTAAAAAATTAGTTAAAAAAGCTACAGTAAAGGGAAATGTGAATAAAAAATTAAAAAAATTTAAAACCGTGGATAACCACAGAACTTATTAAGTCAATACGGTACCGAAATCATTTACATAGATTATGGAAAAAAACAACAGATTTGATGCTAACTATTACAAAAGTTACAATCCTTTCACTACCGTTCCGGCCGTACCGGCCGTACCGGCCCGTCGGCCGGGAGAAGGTAGGTTGAATGGGTGAACTCTCCCTCCCCTCTTTGTGCATCTCCCGCTCAGAGGGTTCAAACGACCATCAATTAACGTCTAATTGACAAACTGCCTGCATCCCTCCAGGCAACACTGCTTTGCACGATATCAAATATAATTTTGATAACCAAAATATTAATATATACGCGAACCCTAAATTTAAAATAAAAAACATAATACCCACATACATCCAAAATTATCATTCTGAGAAAGCCTGTAGAAGGATCTCTCAATACCACGTAACGTTAAACAACAACAACAAGGGAGACTAAGAGTCGACTGCAGAATGTGGGTTGTTTATTCCTTTATTGAAACTTACATTTCGGCAAAGAGCAAAGGAAACATGGAATAATTTTTTCGGATTTGAAGGGGAGAGAAAAACGTCTTAGGACCGAATAATATATTCATGCATTGATAGGTTCTCAACAGAAAGCAGAAACAGTTGAAATTGTTAAATGTTTGATCAAAAGGAAATCAAATTCACAACTCTACAATTTCTTAAAAGAGCTTTTTATGGAAAAATGTGATTATTGACAATCACATTTGAAGATCTGACTGTGGTCTGCCTAAATACCTACTTTTGATATTTTTAATATTCAGTGAGTTATAGAATCTGGAATATTTAACATTAACTTACCTTGTTAACCAAAAATCATTCAAAATTCATATACTGTTCAATCAATACATATGCAGCTAAAATATACATTTTATTAAAGTTTACAGAATGTTTCTTTTTCATTTTAATATGTTGCAATAATTTTTCAGGTTTTAATTGAGTACATTTTCCAGCTTACAAAATTATTTGGATACTGAACAATTATTTGTGAATAATTCTACATTTAAAAAGGTTTGATAGAGACCTCAAGTATAACTATAGTCTTATTTTGTCCATATTAATATTACTTAAGAAGTTACTGATAACTGAATATGACTCCATATTCAAATAACATGAAACGTTTTTTCTGTTCAGTACCTACGTATAGATATAATGCTTAGACAACAATATAAAAGAATTTCCACATTTTATTAACAGAATGCTAACTTTTGTAGCTTTCTAACTTAGAATATAAGACTTTATGGTAAAATGCTACAAAACAAAAATGAAGATCTAGATTTAGTGGAGCTAATTCTTAAATTTCAATAATATTCTCTTATTATTTAAGGAGTTGCATATGCTGGAATATTTAACAGAAGCAATGCGTAAGGAACTTATATAATCTTTACTAACAGAGCAATAATTATTTATACAAATTTCCAAAATAAACAATTATTTGATAAAATTGGTTACATATTTCTTTCATATTATTTTTCACTCATTTTCATTTATTATTGGGGTCGAGGGGAGGGCATGTCCCTCTTTCCCTCATCTTCAGAATGTTAGTAACCGGATTGGAGATGAAAATAATATGAAACAAATACGCAACACGATTTTTCAAAAGAATTTTAAGACCACAGGAACGGAGTGGCAATTTCATACTGAAACACCAATTCAGTTATTTTCCATCTTTTATTTCTTTTCCGGTTCGATCCAGTTAATTGCTCTTCCCATATTTTTTTTTCTAGATCCGACCTATATAAAATTGTTTTATAGTTTTAAAGTACTTCTGGAATAGATTTCTGATAAAATGAGCTTGTTAAATATTTAAATTTCTATAACCCTTTAAATATTGAGTGAATTATGTTGAAAATATAGAATTAAAGAGTCACATGTTATGATGATTAATTTATCTTCAATAAAACACTTTACACTAAAATTTTTCTTTACCTACGAATATGCTTTCCTTTCACATCATGAAATGCTCTTTCTAAATCGGCAATGGATATATTACTGCAAATGGCGACATTCCGAAAAGTTCCAACCCACTTTCCAGTCCCTTCACCAATCTACTTTTTATTCAATATTACCAAGGCCTATAGAAATATGTTATATATAACATAAGTTTTGTGCGTACATGCCGAAAACGTGCTCCAAGAAAATTCTCTGATAAAGCTTAGGTAGTTAGTATTCTTTATAGCACTCTAAAAATAAATATAATATTAAAATATTAGAGCAGCCTGTCACAGAGATGTGAGAGAAGCCTGTTAGTACGCATAATACGCTACGGAGAAGAACTGGGATGAAGGCGAAACATCAGTAGAAAGACAACACAGAAAAAGAAAAATCAATGCCTTATCAGGGATTCCAACCCACGTCCCGTTGGTATAAGCTACGCGCACTTCAGTAATAATGAAAATTCAGGGATGAAAGATTATTATACCGTAATAAATTATTGTACGATGTGCAAATTCGTTTACCTCTGATTAGGAATCAAGTAAATAGTAAAAAGACAAATTTATTTTACTCAGCACTTGGGGGTGGTTAAGTCTTAGGTTTAACCTCTAAGCTGCGCACTTTTGCACACAACAGGCTAAATGGCCAGGTCAAAAGGGCTTGGAGAAAGTTGGTATAGGAGATCCACTGGGCAGCTATTAGGAGACGGATGGTAATCTCCCATCAAGAGAATTCAGTACATTCTTTTACTTATATAGGGTATGGCGTTTTACCCACAGGTTAATGTCCCATCTGACGGATGGCAATCTTCGGAAGCCCAATGGTGACCCTTTTCTCATGGGAATTAACGGAAGAAAATCTGAATGCAATCGCATTTGGGAGTAGAAATTGGGAAAATAAAATATTAGGTCTGGAGCTCTGTCAAATGGATCAACCTGCTCCCTCCACACACACACACACACAGACACCCCATGCTGTGAGGGGCGATTGGGCAGAGCCGTAACTAGCTATATTTGTGCCAGAGACAAGAATGGAAATTGCACCGCTATATAGTTTCATAGCAGTCTTTTTCTGAGCCTCCTCATCTTGTATTTTTCTGAACCCCTCATTATGTATTTTTATGCGCCCCTCATCTTGTGCGCCCGAGGCTAATGCTTTACTTGCCTCACCGTTGTTACGGCCTTGGTAGTTCTGGGGAGAGCTGAAAGGGGACCGTATTGATTTTCATGTACCGTATACGTACTTTGGAATAATACTTTTTGAAAGATCGCTTCCAAGATGAGAAAAATCATACGCTGCCCTTTTCGGTAAGAATAATTTCTGTCAAAACACTGGAAGAACATATCTCGCCTCTGGGTAATATAGGGTGTTCCTTTTCAAAGAGAACGAAATTTATCGTTTTCCAAATTTTGTACTCTTTAACAGTGATAATTCGAACCAACAGATGATTTGGAAAATTTAAATAATAGTATTTTATTAGTACTTACAAAGAAAAAAAACCAATAAAATTAAAACGTTGGGTTTTCCCAGTGAATATGATAGTTTTTCGTGGGGAGGAGTATATAAGTTCCGTACTGTAACTTGGGATTACGGTTCGAAAAAATAGCAAAATTTGTTGAAAATCTTAGCAGAAGTGTTATTTTAAAATCCATTTTATAAAATCACTCTACAGCAGATACCTTTATTTAGTAGAGTTATTTATTCTCAGTCGCACTCTTGTGCACACAATTAGCTAAATGCCAGGTAATAAGGACCTCAAAGGCTCATACATGAGTAGGATAAAGAAGACTCTTTGGGCAGTTGTTAAGAGACAGATGGAAACCTTCCTTCAAGGCCATCAATAAACGTGCACAGAGTGTGGTTTACCTCCACACGGACCACGGCGTTACGTCACAACCGCAGGAAGGCATCGTTCCAAGTCCATCGGTTCTGCTTTCTCACCAAATGAAGGGTTTGGATTTAATGGAAATAAATCTCAACCCTGCTATATTTGGGACTCGAACCTGGAAACTATGGAGTAGAGGCTTCCAACTCTACCAACTAAGCCAAACAGTCACCTTGCTACTTTTAGGCACTAATTTCCATGTTACTCCAGTTTTTACAATGAGCATTGTATTCTTTAAGGTTTTGAAGGAATACACTCATAATTAATGAGAAATGTGTCTGGAAATTTAAGACAGGAAATTATAAATTCACTGCCAACGTAGCATGCCATACTTGACAATCTAGAAATAGCCCCCCCCCCCCCCCCTCCCTCTCACAGCTTCCAGTAAGTTTGCCATAAAAGCCATAGAAGGATATTAGTCAGCTCAAAATATACTTCGATATAAATTTCAACTAAATAGCTTAGCTGATTGCTAGTAACATTTACAGAGAGGCAACATTGCCCTCCTTCCCAAATAAGAAGAAAAATACACTTCGACATTCTGGTAATAAAAAACTTTAGATCGATAATTTTCGTAATTTTTCCGTATAACTTATGAGAGAAGGAAATGGAACACAATTAGCAACTAGAAGAATACATATCGCCTCTGGTGAAAAAGGGATACTCGTTTTCAAAAAGAATGAAGTTCTTATTTTCGATCTTTACATTCCTCTCATATTAGAAATTTGATGTAATGGATGATTTGAAAAATGCAGGCATTAATATTTTATTAGTACCTTTACCACACAAATAGAGTTTCTCATTAAACAAAAAATTGCATTTTCCCAGCTATATTTTGGAAGCACGAAGCCAATCATTGCTGCCAATGTAAACTATGTAACCACCATAATCTATCATGCAAATTTCAAATTTCTATCATAAACATATCGTTGGCAATGTTTGTTAAATATTGTGGCATTTTCACACTTTTTCTATCATTATAGGACGTTATTGAAATATTCGGGGAAAGTGCGATTGCAATATTTCATCAATACCTATCTAATCAAAAAGAATTTTAAATAATATTTTGAAATGCGAAAACAATATGCACACACAGGCAAGACAGATCACAAAGTGGAGCTACTTTTCTTTTTAT
This sequence comes from Ryuthela nishihirai, assembly GCA_038380435.1. NCBI lineage: Eukaryota > Metazoa > Arthropoda > Arachnida > Araneae > Heptathelidae > Ryuthela > Ryuthela nishihirai. The sequence goes on from JAWZYU010000026.1 coordinate 30,796,990, forward strand.
AACTAGGTTCAAAATTACACTTTCTTTATAATACCTGTAACCCATTCTGTAATACACCACGAAATTTTAAATAGTTTTGTAGTGTGAACTTTCTTAATATTTTTGCGAATACCACTGTGAACTTTCTTAAATTTTTGCCTAAGAAACCATGATTATCTTTTTTTTACGCTACAAAACTTTCGTACATATTGCCTCTTTTAGTAAAATTGGAATCAGATGGCTTATTCGTATTTTTTCAATTATTTTTTGAAACTTTTGCCTCTAAAACTGGTCCGATTTTTTTTTTTCGTGTGAATAGCGTATTTGCACAAATGATAGGGAATATTTCAAGAAATGTAATTGTGTTGTAAATAATCTAGTGTTCATGATTTATGTCCAAAGGCATAAATTCCTGACTACCGTCATTCCGCTTAACTTCCGAAAACTATAGCACAAAACATTCTTCGCAAAAACAATAAATGCAATACTGATCTTCATTTACTTTAGGCTGCTGGTAAAAAAATACTGAAGTTGTGAAGCCACCACCATCTGATGAATTCCTGAACCATTTTTCAACAGCACATCTCGGCATGCAATTTATTAATATGTTTCTTGGCTACTTATCAAGGTGACCTGGGTTCGAGCCCGGGTAAGGCGTGTTTGTGTTGCTTCCCTGCTGAGGCCTCGCCCTCCTCATAAACCTTCTAGAAAAAATAAAATAAATACCACCTCAAGCAGCTGCTTGCCACAGAGGTCTGACAGGAGCCTGTCAGTTTATATGCCACAGTAGAAGGTCTGAGAGGATGGCAGGACCTCAGCAGAAAAACGACACAAACAGCCATGCCTTACCCGGGGCTCGAACCCAGGTCCCGTAGATCAGTAGCCAAGCGCGCTAACCATTCTACTATGGCGCAAAAACTGGCAGGTTCCTGTCAGATCTCTGTGGCAAGCAGCTTCTTGACGGTAATATTTATTTATTTTTATATAATTTGACCTCGCAGTTAGTTCGAAAATATTCTTGCTGAAGGCAGCATAGTTTACCTTTGGCGGAGATGGAATATTGAATTCAATGCAGATAAAATACTTGTTTACTTTGATTTAAATCTCCCTCCTCCACCAGAGTTTGATTTCTCTACCCAATGTTAATTACTGATAACAGAAAAATATAAGAATTAGAAACTGCTTATTAAATCTCATTTTTCGAATCTAATCATGTTAATTTTTAAAGCTTTTTTTTCAGCAACAGTTTTTTTTTGCATGCCTCCGGTATAATTTTTTATGGGGAGGGGGGGGGGGGGCAAAATTATTTCAGAGTGGAGTAAAACTTTTTTTTTCAGATAATGGGAAAGCAAATCAATTTTTCAAAATATAAATATTTGACTCAAGTCTTTCATTAATCAGAGCAGTTGCAGAGACAGTAATCATGCATATATCACAAAACAAAGCAAATGAGGATGTCTGAAAATAGAACGGAAAAAATGAGATACTTATTTTTTAAAAATATATGCAAAAATGCTTTCTTATATTAATAAATATAAATGATATGCTTCCGAAAACATAGGAGACGTAATGGGAAAAATCAATACTACATTTTGTAAGAAAATAATATTACTATTTAGTACACTTGTGTTATTTATCATTAATTTATTTTTCAATCAATTTTACCAGAAGAGAGGTAATTGCCCTCTCCTCCCTTCCAGCACCCTCTGCCGACACCTATTGATAGCACTTTATAATTTTATTGCTGACTTTTCCGTTTTTGATCACGGAATTATTCCAAGCATAATTCACTCTTGACGAAATAAAAGTTCACTAGAAATTGTTTCTTCCAAAAACTCAAAATAAAGTTCATAGTTCTGATATTGCTTTAAATTTTATGTACTGTTTTCTGTTGAGCAAATGTATTTTTGAAAGATGTTTGATTTCATTTTGTTCTTTTATTTCTTTGTCTCTTTTCGACTTGCTTAGTTTGCAGCGTTAGCTGCCGAATGAAAGTAAACATGGGAATTAAGCCTTTTGTTCTGTTTTATTGCATGCCCTAGAGGTATGGCTCTCCCCGCTTACTACTGCAGTACCCTGCAGGTTAGGGTGTGTTACAGAGAATGGTAATATGCATGCTGCTGACCACTGCAAAGCACAGATATTCGCTCCATGCACAGTGCCAGTCAAAGTCGCACCTCCATTTTTTCCCGCAGCTGAAGGTCACATTCTCATCAACTGGTTGCGTTCTAATGACAATCTGAAGGGTAGTTTCTAGAGATAAGATGTAGTCAGTAAAATGGCTTTTCGACTCTAAAATTTTTCACTGAGAACAAATATTTGTTTCAATTCACGAAACTGAATTCGGTTTCTTAGGAAAAAAATCAGTTTATGCAATGAAATGAAAATAATAATTAATTATCTCTCAATTGGGTTGGGTTGTTTTACCTCTGAGCGGCACTTTTTTGCACACCATGGGCTAAATGGCCAGATCACATGGACCCCGAAGGCTCAGAGAAGGTTGGGGAAGGGGACCCACTGGAAGAGCTGTTGGGAGACAGATGGTAGCCTTCCGTCAAGGCCATCCAGCGTGTTCTTTAACGTGCACAGGGTATGGCTCTCCCGCACACGGGGCCACGGCTTAACGTCCCATCCGACGGATGGCGGCCTTTCCAAGCCCATCGGTGTCCCCTACTAACCGTGGGCAGGGCGGGGAATTTTGCGGAGATAGTGGCCGAGTGGTTAGCACGCTTGGCTACTGATCTAAGGGACCTGGGTTCGAGCCCCGGATTAGGCATGGATGTGTGTGTCGTTTTTCTGCTGAGGTCTTGCCATCCTCTCAGATCTCCTACTGTGGCATATAAACTGACAGGCTCCTGTCAGACCTCTGTGGCAAGCAGCTGCTTGAGGGGGTATTTATTATTTTTATTTTTAAATATCAACGCTGACCCAGCTGGGACTCGAACCTGGGAATTACAGATTACGAGCCTGGCGCGCTACCGACTGAGCCACCCCCGCCCATAATTTTCTCTCAAACATCTCCTTCTCAGAGAAGTCTGACAGGAACCTGTCATACTATGCTATAGACAAAATTTGTGAGGAAGGCGAGACCGCAGCAGAAAGACACATCTATACATAGGGTACGACTTTTTTCAGATTAAAAATAACTCCATTAGATGAATAATTATCGGGAAAAAAATTCCTCTTTTTTTTCAATTTGTGTTGAAATAAAAATAATTGAAATATACAGATATAAGGTAATAATTTTATTATTGACATACGATAACATATGCATATCCATTGTTTCTTCAGCGAGAGGGTTAGTCGATAGCCCGGCAGGCTCGTAATCTACTTGAGGGCAACTGCAACTGCTGGAGGGAATATTTAATTTTTAGAAAAGAATTCATAGCGGAATATTTAACGGAAGAATGGTTTGCAAAACTTTTAAAAATTGGTGGAATTGAAAAAATATAGATATAGATGCATAATTTTAATTCCCATAAAACATATAATTTCACGTAATATAATAATAAATGGTTTGAAAACAAATTAATACACAGAACACTTAACTTTTATAAGTTCAATCTTTATCTGATATTATTACATAATCATCCTAAAATTTCGGGTGGGGGGAGAGAGGGTCTTATTTTTCCTAACAGCAAATTTGGGGTAGTTAGTTCCTATACTGCAGACTGGCATGTTTGGAGCTCTGCAATAAACAAATTATTAAATGAAAAATAATTCCTTTGTGACAAGATAGTAAGAAACTTAACGTCTTTTATTCTAGATCAAAAGGCTCTGAGGTGAGGCTACTGATGATTGAAATAACAAAGGAAAGGTACCGAACGCGCCCAATGCTGCTTACCTTCGGTGATCGGACGGTGTTTTCAGATTCAAATTTAAAGCATTTGTTATTTAATTATGAAAACATTTATTTCAACCAAAGCCGTATTATTAAGTGCAGTGGCCGACACAGTACGTAACTATTTGATGAGGGGATTGAATTATGGATCAAAAGAAAAAAATAGAAGCTTTTGTTACCTGAATTTCTTTTTCTATTTGAGTTTACCTTACAATTTTATTCGTTTTTCTCTTAATGCTGCTGCAGCTCATTTGTTGTCGCGCTGTAATGCGACAACGAGAAAATATCTCCTCTTGACTACTAGTATAGATGCTGAAGTGTCGGTGGTTTGACTAAGCAAATAATGATGTGGTTAGAAGATGGAGACATCAACAACTTTTGACTAGCTTCTTGTGTAACGAGAGAGACAGGGACGTACCCAGGGGGCCCGGAATATTGTATTGTTTTGTGCGCACAAATTTGTATTGTTATCCACTCATTCTGTTTTCCTTGGTCCCTGGTCTTAGGTTGGTACACGCTGACTTTCCCCCCTCCCACACACACACTCTGCCATGGTTACTGGCTTTAGGCATGGGCCATGCTCTTGTCCTTTTCCATCCTCTATGCTTGTTTTAGTCATTTGCTTAATTGAATCACTTACTGAATTACTTTCCAATGTAATTCATAAATAATGATACACAATTTCGTTCTTTTCACCCTCCCAAGTTCAGGTTGTGTGGTCCAGATCAACTCTCTCTCTCCACTTATCTTTGCAATCTTGGTCTTGTCTTATTCATATCTCAGACTTCTCTACATGATTTGAAATCCAAAACATTTATATTTGGAACTAAAAATAGATAGAGTTGCATTTGGAACACAAAAAGTAGATTAAAAAAAAACTAAAAAAATTTATTATTATTTATTAGCATGTTTGTCTACTGATCAAAGGGACCTAGGTTTAGAGCCCCGGATAAGGCATGGATGTTTGTGTTGTTCTTCTGCTGAGGACCAGCCATCCTCACAAATCCCTTCTGCTATGGCGTATTAAACTGAAAGACTCCTGTCAGACTTCTGTGACAAGTAGCTGTTTGACGAGGGTATATAGATAATATCTACACTGCCCTCGGGGAGAAAATATGACACTGAGGGGATTGGGAAGGCCGACGTCAGTTAAATGGGAAGTAAAATTTTAGCCTTGTGTGCATGATAACTATAGCCTGTGCCATTAAAACAGTAAGATTGAGGCAGGCTTCCATCTTTCTCCTAACAGCTGTACAGTGGGTCTTTGCTGTAACCAGGACATTTAGCCCATCGTGCAGGAAACAGAGCCGCTCAGACGAAATATGTTAACTCAAGCATCATTCCATCCTCCTCACCCCAATTGACAAGAGCAGACCCGGATCTGAAAAAAAAATCGAGAAGAGAGGGAAACAAGAAACACAATCGAGCAGAAAAAACGGAAAGGGGTGGGGGGGACAAGAGGCTGTATTTCCAATGCAATATATCATTTTCCCCTTGTTTTTTAAATTTTTGAATTTTTTTTTGAAAAATCCATGAAACATAAATAAGTTTAGTAATATTTATTTCTATTACCCTTACTATGATTCTGAAAAGGAATAGGAGATGCCCCCCCCCCCCCATCCCTAGATCTTGTCCTTGGACTCGAGTATGTAACCCTCCACCCATAAGACTTTTTAGGCACGTTACTGATGATCTGAAATGTAAAATAGAACAGACTACTTTTGATTTAATCATTTGCTGAATTGAATCACTTACTCAATTACTTAACAATGTATTCTATAAAACTCATAATGATACAAAATTTTATTCTTTTCACCCTCCCAAGTTTAAGTTGTGTGGTCCCAGTCAGCTCTCTCTATACACTTATTTTTATCTTTGCAATCTTGCTCTTGAAGTCCTCTTTTCGGCATTCTTTTTTTCACACCATTTTTCCATCTCTTTCACCGTCTTCTTCCTGTGGGTTCTAATTTCCATATTAAATTTAGCCCTCTTCCTTTATCCATCATATTCATAAATCTTTCTCATTTTGATAATATTTTTTACACCTCCAATATTTTTATGTAATCTCTGATTGCTTTAGTTTCTCTATTTCTCATTTTATCTAGTCTTTGCTTCCTCGGATATCTTTTGCAATATCCACTTCGATTACTTTTATCTCAGATGCAAACCTTTCTCACAAAATCATTTTTGATTCTTATGTTAGAGTACTGTCTACAATTGTATTAAAATCTATTCTTTAAAAATCAATTCAGCACTCTTACTGCTTTCTATTTTTGGTCCTCTATTTTAATAATCTTTCTTTAATTTTTTTCATCATACATTCGACTATTAATAACAGCTTTCTCTTTGCTGGGTGTTAGAAAACTGATATCAGAATCCAAAAAATGGGAACATTGGAAACTTTTTTCTTTGAAAAATTTCAAATTATGACATCTATTTTATGTAAAAAGATGTAATCCAAGTAATTACAATCTTATGCCAGTTTTTAAGTAGAAAATCAAATTTAAATAGCTTTTAAAAGTTATTATTAAAAATAATAATGAAAAAACTCTTCAAAAATCAACAAACAAGCATGCGTTTTAAAAACCGTTTTGGGAAAGGAGTTAAGAGCAAAAGTCACAGGAGTCTGATATCTCGTGTTCAATGGGTGTATGTAGCTCATGACCATATGGGTTTCGAGGTGAAGGGATGCTCAGCTTAATGAGAGGCAATTTACGGAGTGGAGGGGAGCTCTGCCTGGCTCGGCTGCGGTTACCTCCGTTCTCCCTTCGGGTGAAGGAAGGCGGGACGACAAACTAAGAAGAGTCCATTTCAAAACTCGGTCGGTTTGGTATTCTGAGGTACTTCGTTTTCCAAGGCCTGTGGTAGTTAAAGGGTTAAACCTGATCTCGTTTTGACAGATAATATGAGAATCTTCATTGTGGAAAACACTTGTGTTCATTGTGGACAACACTTGTGTTCAGTGCCCTGGGTCTTGTGTCCATTTCTTCTTCCTCATTTTTGTTTAAGGAGCTTGATTTTTCTAAGTTTCAGGTGTCCGCTTTGGCCACCGACGCCTTACAGGGATTTCTCAGTGCTCTTTCCCGGTTTTGTTAATGAGTAACGCTTTGGGCTTAGTTTTGCATTCTGGCTTAGTTAATTATTGGCAACTGTCTATGCTTGGTTTCGTTAGCCCACCCATTTATGTTCTTATTTTAGTCTTGGGGTCGGACTCTGGCTCCCTCCCTATGCTGGGGGGATGGACCCACTGTCCTACTCCAAGCAGGTTATGTATTATTTTGTTCCACTTTTTGGTCAATGAGGGGCTCTGACCATTCTCTCTTTTAGGAGTTTTGTAACCTGCTTCGGGGCCGGGTAGGGGCCCCTAGGTTTTGTGAGGGGGCTCCAGCCCTCCTCTGGAGCAGGTTTTTATTTAAATTTTTGAGAGTTTTAAATTTTAACTTGTAGGCAGGCTACTTGCACCACAGCTACATGCTGTTCAATTAACGTATTAGCCAAATACCTCGTCATCTAATTAGTGACGCGCATGAATAGATTAACGGATTCCCACTGTCCCTATCTACTATCCAGCGAAACCACAGCCAAGGGAACGGGCTTGGCAGAAACAGCGGGGGAAAGAAGACCCTTTGAACTTGACTCTAGTCTGACTCTTTCCATAATGTAATAAAATTTCCGTATTGCACCATCTTTTAAGGCCGTTAAGTTAAGGCCGTCACGTTAAGGCCTTTAAGGCCCAACGTGGCGAAAAGAACCGACCCAGTCCCGGGAGACTTCCCTCTTCGTGTTTAACGACCTCTAAACTTTTCAAAAATATTTTCAGAGATGGTATTCTTAATATCAAAGTCACTAAAAATGTGTCTCGCAAAATGATTCACCTTTCACGCCTTAAAGTACAGCCTATTACCAGGAAGCTCTGACTCGCTAGCCACGTAGTGACGTGTCATTGTTAGTTGAACAATGTTAGTTGAAATGAATGGCCAAACTGTCTCGTTCATTTATTTTTGGTATACCCTGTGAGAGAAATTTTGGAGGGCAAACGACCTCTTCAAAAAGTAGAGAATTCCTCTAAAAAATGGTGTTTTATTATAGGGATTTCCCCTTACTTTACAACGAGCTGTAAACATTTCAAAAGTATTTTCAGAGATGGATACTCTTAATGTCGAAGTCCCTAAAATGTGTCTCGCAAAAGTTCATCTTTCCTGCCACAAAGCACAGCCTGTTAACCTAGGAATCTCTGACTCACTACCCGTGTTGCGATATGTCGTGTTAATTGGAAACGATGTTAGCTGAAATGAATGGCCAAAACGTCTGATTCATTTATTTTTGGTACACCCTGTATATCTATACTAGAAATTTGAAATTTTAGTGGTAGCCTTTCAAAAGATATTCCATTGACATCAATAATATACCCATTTTTCTGAGAGAGGTGTGAAAAATGCAGCTTTTTAAATTTAAGAATTAAAAGATGAATACCTTTATATTATATAAATATTAATAAAATTCTGTTTGTATTTTCCCATTATCTGCTAGCTCAAACTAAAATTATTAACGAGTGAAAGAGTTGGCAAAGGATTTTCGTATACTGAGAATCTTTCTTTCGTATACTGAGAATCTGTTTCATAAAACTGAGAATCTCTTTCGAAAATGACGAAGAAATTTCAATTTTGTACTTATTTGTAAATTCTGTAGCTTACTGAAAATGATCTGTATCGTTTAAGTTTTGCAAGGATATAAGGTGCAAAACATTAATGTTTGAAACAACTTGATGCAAATTATTCAACCGATATGATAGTTGATTTATGATTATATGTCCAATGTGCAAAAAAACACATTCACTCGAAAGAAGCATTCAGAATCTTTTAACGTACATCTTCACACAGTTCATCAAAATATCGTCCACCTTTCTGTGGTGAGTCTGTGGAAATTTAGATTGAATGGGAGAAATCACCGCAGTTAATCTCTACTAGCGTCAAATCATCAAAATTGTTACGATAAATTTGAAGTTTCTTAAAACAAACTTTTAAAGGTTTTGAAGCAGCTATCTGTCAGGTCGATTGTTTTTGACAAGTACTTTAGACAGTGTTGATGGACTGTAAAATCTTGCAATGAAATACCATGAGATAAGCAAAATTATAATTTACAAGAAGCTTTATCAGGGCTTCCGCTTAATTTCTTTCATCTGATTATGAACTCAACAGAATAGTTTTTGTCAGGGCTTTTTGAACATAAAAAAAATATATCACGAGTTAATCATCACTGCGACTTTGGGCGCAGCCTCGAGGAGAACAGAAAATCCAAATTGGAATTAAACTTTATTTTCAATTTAGAATACCAAACCTACACTGCTGTTCCATTATTTATTTTGCATGTTTCCCAGAGCTTCCACTGTTTTACTTTCAAAATTATTTTTTTGCTGCTGATGTCTGACATTTTGATGCCCCTGCCACCCTGTAGTTACACCTGTGGTATTAGCTGCGGTGAAACATCATAGTTAACTGAAACTGATGATTGTTCGACTTTAGTTCAGGGTGCATCGGTTACGACGACTCTTTCTAATTCTTGCATCTTTAATAATGTATCTGAAAGGAATGGTATAGGTAAATATAATGATTCAGTTTCTTTTCTTGACAATAAAATAAGATGTCAGATTGATTATTAAAAATAGATTAGAAAATAATTAGAAGTAGAATTAGAATAGACTTTATTGAAAAAAAATTGGAAAATTCTAAATATTTACCTTTGTGCTGCTTTTATAATTCTCGTTTATCACTCCTGTCGAAGGTTGACTGTTTCACTTCGAGATATGGAGAATAGAGTTACTACAACTGAAAGTTTGCTACACTACTTCACATGTGTCTTAAGGGTTAATGAAATCCCACAGAGCACTGCCAACTGACCCCCAGCTTCCAATAAGTCATGAAGTGACTGAAAGTCTCGTCGTTACATTTATCCCAGCTATTGAGAAAACATTCCCCATCAAGGAAAAAAAGTTCTGGAAACTGAGGTCTACCAATCAGTGAAATCATGAGAATGTCTGTTGTGCACACCTTGAGGCAATGATCGGTGTTCCTAAAACAATATCGTCTTTGCATCCTATCCTAAAAAAAGCTATTAAATCTCTTCTCCACATAGCCAACTATTCTCCACATGTTTCAATGATTCACAAGGAGTAATTGTAACACATATGGAATTTTAAATCCGTGAAAACCGACAGCTTTGTTCCCACTTTTTTGAACTATTGAGTCTGCCATATTTGTCCTTCTGCAAAGTTTATTGTTGTTGCTGTTACTGCCTAAAAACGAGAGTTTTTCGTGTCCACTCTAATTGCAGAATCTTTAAGGCTATCACATCCTCATATCCCCGAACTTTAATTACTAAGAAAGTGACATTTTCTGAATGCTGGTCAGAGGCAAACTATAGGCTGCATTATTTGTTGTTGAAAGAAAACTGTGCACCTGCTTTTTAAAGGTGAGAATATAAAACTAAACAGATATTAATGAACAAAACACTTGCAAGAAGTTTTTTAAGCATGAAAATGATACATTTTAATAAAAATTTTAAGTTGAAAAATTTTTACACAATATGTATTTTATAGACTTAAAGGATTTTTTCATTCTACTTTTCAAAAGAGTGGGGAGGGGGAGGGTTCTGCAAACAAAGAGACAAGCAAATCCTCTCAGAAATTAAGCAGATTCTTTTCTTGACTGGAATTTAGAAATTTTTTGATGTAATTCAGAAATATAACACTATGAAATATTGACTATAGAAAGAAAAAAATAGAAACTATTTTGAGCTAAAATTGATTAATTTGTATATCAATGATAAGAATAAGATTCAAATTGGTAAAAAAAATTAATAAAAAAAGAGCTGATATATAAATGTTTAGTATTAAAAAACATATAATGGGTCTGTGAGATCCAGTGTATCCATTCTTGTTACAAAACAGTGCACAACCGACGAACAGTAAAAATCAAGTTTCTAAAAATTCACTAATTTTGCCCCCTTGTAATTTTTTTTTTGCTCTGGGAATGAACAAATTAAACAAAAATATCAAAAGTAATGACACAGTTTCGTATTTTATGAATGGAAAGCCATTTTGAATTTTCCATAACCATGAAATAAAGTCTTTTTTTAGCAAAATGTTGCAGTAAATTAAAAATATTCCCCAATCACGATTTTGAACAATATTTACTAATTAAAGGATTTTCGCGGTTGAAACATTTAACAACAGTAAGAATTACTAGTATGAAATTACTTTAAAAGTTATAACAAATCGTTGGCTAAAGTAAATGTGATTTTAAAAGTTTATCTGAATTGCATTTTTTTAGTTTCGATCAATTTTGAAAATGCTTAGGGGGGCAGTCACTGCTGTCAAATACTTCAGTTTCAATAGTTATATTAAAGGAATGTTGTTTAAATTTTCTTATTTTCAAAGTTAGATAATGTTTCTATTCACAAAAATCCGAATACGTTTGATAACATGTTGTATATTTTCATAATCCGTATTCATTTATAACTTCACCTTCGATTGTGAGAAGAGGGAGTGGTTTAAAGAGAGAGAGTCGCTCTTTATGCCATGGACACTTTCAACTACTTTTTTACTCCTAAGAATTGAACTGACATATTATCCTCGCTTCTTAAACAAATCGTAAAATATAAATGATGGCACTCTGTTATGTTAGTGGTCATACGAAAGTGCCTAGCCTGCCTTATGGAAATTCCAACCCTGCTTGTCTATTCTACACACATATATATATTTTTTATACATATCTAATAAACGATATGGGAGCCTTCGGCGCTCCCTATACTGTGGCGCTCAGGGCAATCCCCTGTTACACCCACCCCTTGCACCGGCCCTGGTCAAAGCCATCCACTGTGTTCTTTAGCATGAACAGTGTATGGCTCTCTTGTACACAGCAACATGACTTAATATCGCATTATATGGATGGCGATCTTTCCAAGCCCATCTGTGTTCCCATTTTCACCAAGGCCGATTGAGGGTTAACGCAGATAAATCTCAATGCTGACACAGTAGGTACATATAAATTGAAATTTCAACAAGACCATAATTGCTTTTGACATTGAATGTTAGTTGATTAACATGTTTTTTTAGTTTGTCTCCCTATAATCAGAAATATCAAAGATAATTTTTTGCATGTAATACAGATGTATTGTATAGGTGCTTCTACCAAAGGTTAAATTCTAAAAATTCCTAAAAATTTATGACTTTATACTATTGTGATTTTCAGATTATTGGCTTTAAATTTAGTTTAATTAAATGCATTTCTTCTATTTTCATAAATGGAAGAAATTTTTCATTTAATGTAAAAGAAACAGTCATTTTCTCAATTGCAATGCCGATGTTGCATATTGCCTATTTGTTATTACTATTTATCAATGTTCTATTCATGAAATGTTTTCAACTATTTATAGGGTGTTTTACACATTATAGGAAAGTGCGACAGAAAAAGTGTTCGGTTAGCGGAAGTGACGTTCCACCACCAAAGCGAGGCCATCAACTCGGTGCATGCTGGGAGTATATGATTAACAAAATGGAGACTGCAATTGAGTGAGTACGAGGTAAGAATTTTTCGTAAAAATTAATAGTATATGATGTAACTAAAATCTTTTTATTTTTTACGGTAGTAATTTATCATATTGCCCTAAAAACAAATAAATTGTTCCTTATTACTGTAGGTATATTTTTTTGTAAAAATTCTCATATTGTAATGGTAAAAGCAATTTCAAAATGAAATATGCTACATCTTTAATAACATTAAAATGATGACATAAATTGTTAACTGAATTTATAAAGATGTGAAATAAAAATTATGAACAAGATTATAATTAAGAATTAGCAATTTTAATCGTAAGGAGACATTTAATGCAGACTTGCAGTTTATGTTGCTTATGCGCCATTTCTTTTAAGTAAAGCAGTAATGCGTTCATATGTAATATATAAATATAATAATCGTATCATCTAGTGAGCTGAGCTATTTAAACTGCAAAAGTACCGCATTGAATAATTCAGATTTTGTTTTTTTTTTCTCATAGTAGTATTCCCCCCTCCATTAATATCAAGTATTCTGTATCTAGTATTTTTTTTCTTTAATACCAAGTATTCTCTATCTAGTAGTAATTTTTGTTTTCATTTCTACCAGATATTCTGTATCAGTGACTTTTAATTGAAATGGTAATGTAAAATTGGTTTGCCTATTCTTTAACGAATGTGTTTCTAAATATTTGTAGTTATACATGGTTCATTATGTATTGCAATAGCATTATCTGTAAATTAAATTTCTTTTCCCTCTTTTTTATAATTAGGGTGTTTTCACAATGGAAGAGTAGTCAACATTCGCATCTACTTTGCAAGTGGCATGTTCATAGACATTACCCCCATCAAATACAGGTACTAATATGTACTCTGAGTCTTTTCACAATCAATTGAAATATTATTTTGAGCAATGGTTTAATTTCTAGACAGAAAGCCTGTTGACACAACTTTCCAAGTGGAAATTTATTTATATACTATAGGTATAAAATTTTTACAAATGTCTGAAAAATCAATTACCTTCTCTTCAACACGCTTCGCTTCGAATAACAGGAATTAAGAATTTTTGATGTCTCTAACATAAGTTCAGACAACTGGTATGTTAAATCTCAGACATGGTAGTCCCAAAATCTATTGTACTTGTACATTATTGCAAGTGTGAGACTAACATACTAATTATGAGAAGAATCAGAATATCTTTCATTGTTTTTTAAAATTATGAGTGAAAAGGTTCACTGTATGTAATACAGTGTTTCTGATTTGTTTCCTACAAATAAACCCATTATTGTCAAAACAAAAAAAAAAAGACAACAAATCTTCAGTTAACGGTGTAACAAAAAAAACCCCCTAAAACTTGTATGCAAATATGTCCTATTCCTTTTGGTAAAGTTCTTTTTCTTCTATGTAGGGGTGGAGGTGATTCAATTGGTAGCACACCAGGCTCATAATATGCAGTTCCCAGGTAAGAGTCTGATCTGAGCTAGCATTGAGATTTATCTCTGCAAACTCCCACCCTACCTTCCGTTAGGTACACTGATGGGTTTGGAAAGGTCATCCATTCAATGGAACCCAAAACAGTAGCCCAAGTGCAGGAAAGCCATGCTCTGTGCATGTTAAATAACACACTGGATGGCCTTCATGGGAGGCTACCATCTGTTAAGTGGGTGGCCTGGCCGTTTAGCTCATTGTGTGCAAAAACATGCTCAAAGGTATCACAATTCAGCCTTCATTATATCTTTGGGATTTTTATGATATATATAGGTTACATTAAATGTTTTTATTTTGGTAGCCGTCCCTTGGTCGAGTGGTTAGCGCACTTGGCTAATGATCTAAGAAACCCGGGTAAGGCATGTTTGTGTCGCTTTTTTTTTGCCGAAGTCCTGCCATCCTCTCAGACCTACTGTGGCATATAAACACCCCAATAGGGGACCACCTTGTCGTGGTGGCGGGACCTAGGGCCCAGCAAACCGGTCGAAGGCTGTGCCAACCGGATTGGTCCTCCGGTTGGACATAGCCAAGGCCAGCCGAAGCCGACGATGCTGCTGACCGGTCAGAAGACCGGTTGGATGGTGACGGTGTCCGAGGCCTCAACCTCAGGTGCTCACCTCGAGGGCTCTGTCGAACCTCAGGCTTCAACCTCGAGGGCTCTGTTGAACGGTTACTGACTGCCTAGTAGGCACGAGCCCTCAAAAAAATCTTGGTCTTACTAAGAGTCTCCACCCCGGGTGCCGATCGAACTTGGATCTATATATCCTTGTTCATGGCTAACCAGGGAACAGATTAAAGTTAGGTTTCTACCGGTGGTCAGCTTTGATTCTATAGGACTGCTGCAATGTGAGGCTGGGGTTGAGGTGCGCCTATAGGGCGTATTCCTTGCACCCGGCTCTAGATAGCACGGCTTTTCATAACTGGTAGTGTCGTATAGGCGGAATCGGGAATTGCCGTGGTTGCTTAAGATCGCAACGCAAGAGAGGTGTGGCATATAAAGTGACAGGTTCCTATCAGACCTCTGTGGCAAACAAGCAGCTAATATCCAAGTGCTAATATCCAAATTACACGTTTTTTTAGTTTGTTTCCCTATAATCAGAAATATCAAAGGAAAACCAATTTTTTGCATATAATACAGATGTATAGGTGCTTCCACCAAAGGTTAAATTCTAAAAATTCATGACTTTCTACTATTGTGATTTCCAGATTATTGGCTTTAATTTTAGTTTGATTAAATGTATTTCTTCTATTTTCATAAAATGGTGGAAATTTTTTATTTAATGTAAAAGAAACAGTCATTTTCTCAATTGCAATGCCACTGTTTCATATTGCCTATTTGTTATTACTGTTTATCAATGTTCTATTCATGAAATGTTTTCAATCATTTGTAGATGACTTATATCAATAAACTTTCAAAAAAATAGAGAATCATTTGTTTTGCTCTTTCATCCAAAGTCATATATCTGTATTAAAAGTTTTTGATAATCAGAGTAATATTAGGAAAATGCAAAGTATACGGTACAGCTTTCCGATTTGGGAATATTCATTGCCCAAAATAACAGAAAAATAATGTAAATGGACTTTTTCTGAGAAATTAATCTTCTGTATATAACACATAGCGGAAACGTGCGAAAAATAAGCTTGATTGCAACAGTTGATGGTTTGTTTCGGAAGTCGCAACATGGCCACTACTCTGCTGCAGCGGCTTCCCTGCTTTGGATTGGTAAAGCGCATTAGGTAGTCTCCTCTCATTCCTGAATAAAAAACTTAAGGCAAATCTTGAAGTTTTGAATTGCGAAATTAAACCGAGCCTATATGCTTTATATCTTGGCCTCCGACCTTGGACCTAGCCTCCCCCTTCCCTCGTACTCCTCCTAACCTTAAATTCTTTTTCAATTCGCACTAAAAATAAAATAAAAATTTGAAATCTTAAAATCAGGTTAGAAGTCTTTATCTCTTTGGTCCAGGACCGGACTTACACATAAGCTAACTAAGTTACAGCTTAGTGCCTCACAATATGAAGAACTTCAAAGAAATGTATTTCAAATTTTACTACGTTGCGAAACATTTCTAATATTTATTCCATTATGCAAGCACTATTCATTTTTGCTTATCAATGCTAAAATAATATTTCACCACATCATTTTCGTGTTTATTTTTCAATGTTCCCCTCAAGCAGAATAATTATAAAGGGGCCAGTAAGAGGCGCAGACGAGGCGGCACGGCTTAAAAGCGCTGGATCGGCCAAACCCCAGCCAAGGCGTCGACCGGACACGACATGGAGCAGTTTACGAACGCAGAGAGAGCCGATATGCACCTGATGTACGGCGTAGCCAAGGGCAATGGTAAAGAGGCGCATAGACTCTACCGTGAACGATATCCTATGCGCCGAGTTCCCGATCATAAAATGTTTGCGCTACTGCACCGCCAGCTGTCTGAGGCAGGCACCTTCCATGCCAGTCGACATGATGCCAGACGAGCACGGATGATCGGAACGCCAGCTATGAGCGAGGACATCTTGCGTATGGTGAGAGATAACCCAGATACAAGCACGCTATCTGCCGCCCGGATCCTGGGTGTGCATCGGAACAGTGTCTGGCGAGTACTGCATGAAGAAGGGCTACACCCCTATCACTTGCAGCGAGCAAGTACGCCGATCACTATTCCGCCATTGTGCCACCTGTATCAATGTTGGTGGGCGGACATTTGAGCATTTGTAATGATCTCCAATAAATATCACTCTGGAAACCTCTGTGTCTGTCCTTCATTTCTGATTCCTCACTGCGTTTACGGCCGCATATTCTATGACGAATATTGGTGGGTTCGGTGTGTACTACCATCCCCTCACGTTTGGGCCATTAATTCACGGACACCCTGTATATATTTGGGCTTTCGAATTTTTGGGGTCTCTTAAATATGCCTTAGCTTAGGGTCTCAGAAGGTCAATTTCCGGCCCTGTTTTGGTCTTATACCCTTTTCAAGATAGAGGGTAGACATTTCACACATCACTTCAACGTCAATTAAATAATGCTATTGATGGCTTAAATTAATTATTTTTATTTTTTTATTGTCAAACAGGCTTTTTCTTCTTTTTTTTATTTGAAAATGGGAAAAGAATATTTCCTATCTCACAAGCAGCTGCTTGAGGTTTTTTTTATTTTTATTATCTTCCGATAATTTGCACTCTGATTGTTAAAAAAAATTGCTTAAGTGTGAGTAGGAAGACTACAGATTTACATTCTTTCGAGATATTTTTTCTATTAAAACTTTCGTAATCGGAACCTGGCTGTAGATTCCTGATTAAATGTCAAAAGAGTTAGCGGGAAAGTTTGTAGCTTATTAATTACTTGCAAAAGTAAGTCAAATATATTCGATTTTTAAAATTACGTTGCTTTCTACAAAAAACTACTTATAAAAAAACAGCGAAATTCTTTAAATGGGATCAACTTCATATTAAATGTGAAGACTAATTTTGTAATATTAAAAGAATAGCCCTAATTTAGATAATGAGTATTACTATTGTTCTGCCTCAAAAATGCTTCTTAAGAAGCAAGGTCGTATAATTTGCTTTCGAGTTTACAGGAGAGATGCTTAAATCTTTATGAAATCTAATTCTCTCGTGTAATTAAAAGGTGTAAACTATACATTGCCTTGTAGGCAGTTTTTTCCTTCAGTTATTCGGTTTCATTTTATATATCGGATGATAGATAAGATTTAGGTGAATACTTAAACAATTTTACACGAGTGTTTCTTGAAGCTCTATAGAATTTTACACCTATAATTGTTTTGTTTTTTTTTTGTTTTCAGGAACATAACAGGATAGGTTGCTGCTTTTTAGGCCTATGTTCACCAAAGAAATTCTCAAATTCGAGAAAAATCCAAAATGTTCCTGATTTCTGTTAAAGGTTAACATAGGTGATTTATTTAGATTAGTACCCAACCAACTTTTTTGAGTTCCCAATTATTGGCACCCCCCCCCCCCTTTACCAAGTATTTTTGAAATGCCCCCTTTGTAAAAGTCTATATTAATCTAAGCAGTATTTGATATTCTGTTTAACCTATTTCCTCAGAAAAACTCAAGAAAATGTACCACAAATTTCAAAATGCCCTATTCGAGCCATTTATTAGATCAATATCTTGTGCATGTGTATTTACAGAGTAATTAACTGAAATTTATTGTTATAAACATATACTTATCAGAATCAAATGTAATTTGTAAGGAAAATTGAACTTACTTTTATACATTGCAAATTTTGTGCTTGTTTCCACATTATGCGTTTTGGTCTCTTGTTGTCAATAGCATTCATTTAGCTTGCAGTCAATGACAGCCAAAAAAATTTGTTTTAAATCCTTATTTTATTCACCTTTTCCCCATAATTTTACACTTTGTTTTTAAAAAAAGTATATACACTCATTTTTAATATATTTTTCGAAATTTTACATTTCATTTCTTGAAAGAACATACATGTAATATGTGCTCTATGTTTTTATGAAATTATAAAAAAATGAAATACCCAATTTTTAATTTTTGTTATATATATTTGTAACTGAGTTCTGTAAATGGTAGCTAGGTAGTCACTGGAAGGAGAGCTATGCATCAATCCCCTGTGATAATGCATAGAACCGGCTAGGCCTAGCACCTAATGTCCGACCCCACTATCTTGTGGTGCAGACCGTTAGTACCTTTCAAAAGAGATACTCTCTTGTGGAAGTGAACGGAAGGGGAGGGCTGCCAGATTAGTGTGGCCTACTGATCTGAACTACTATGGCTACTTTTTTTTTCTACCCTGCTGAAGAGTGGTAAACCACACAGGGTCCTGGTGCTGACCATATAAACCCACTGGACTGGACAGATATATGGCTCTGAGCTTGATTATGGATCCTGATTTTGCTGCACTGGTGGACTTCTGTGGAGGGAAACTCTGCTGTGTTTTCTGCTTGTTTGTGGGTTGACAGCCCCAAGTGAATAGATTCACAGGATATGTTTATCAGCTGGTGGATAATCCTGAGCAGAGGTCATCGCAGGCACCTGAACTTTTTGCTTCTATTGGCATCGTCAAATTCTACATTGGAGGAAGTCTTCCAGTGTAGATGGCTTCAGCCTTTAGTGGTGGGGGAACGGGTCTTTGCCCCATGTCTGCGATTAGGGGGCTGTTTGATATTGTCGGCATTCCCTCTCTCAATAAACATAGTTTCTTTAAACATCCCACTAACCATTTTCTCTCCATAGGTATTTGGAATGTGAGGACTCTGCACAGAGCTTTTTCTCTTGATGTCCTCACACATGAATTCCACCATTATAATTTAGATATTCTCGGTTTGCAAGAGACCAGATGGACAGATAAAGGTCAGATTCTTAAAAATAATCTTAAATATCTCTTTTCAGGGAGGAACGACAATAAGCATCACCAAGGCGTGGGTCTGCTTCTCAGCAGACACATTAGTGATGCTCTTCTAGCATATGAGTGCATTAATGAAAGGTTTCTTACAGCAAAATTTCAGACAAGCGTTAAAGACTTGAGTGTTATCTGCTGTTATGCTCCCACTGAGGATGCCGATGAGGATGAGAAGGATAGGTTTTATGAGCAACTTCAGGATATTTTGAATTCTGTCAAGAAAGGAGATATTACCCTTGTTCAAGGTGACTTCAATGCCAAAGTTGGTACTGATTCTGACCTTTGGGGAGGAGTAATAGGCCCTTTTGGTATTGGTAGCTGCAATGGCAATGGGCAACGTCTCCTACAGGTAAGTAAACTCAATGGTTTCAGAATAACTAACACTTATTACAAACACCGCGACATACATAAATACACATGGGTTTCACCTGATGGGCTGCATAGAAATATGATTGATTACACATTAATTAACAGCAAATGGGCTAGTTCTGTTAAGAATACCAGGGCATATAGGGGAGCTGAAATTGGATCTGACCGTTACCTTGTTAAAAGTGTCTTGCAACTTAAACTTAAAAAGTGTTGTGCTAGGGTTAAAAAAATTACTTTTAATACTGAAGCTCTGAAAGATCCAGTTATAGCCAAAGCTTACCATGATAGGTTACTTAGTCATTATGACAGTCATGGTATGCTTACTACTGAAGTTGGGGAAGAATGGGATCATTTTAAACAGGCTTTTTTGGACACTAACAGTACTCTTTTAGGAAAAAAGGAGCAGAAGAGACAGAATTATCTGAGTGATAAGGCACTTGAGCTTATTTTGCAAAGAAAGAACTGCAGGAATGTCCTTAATCAATACCCTACTAGTCCTAATAGAAAGCATTACAGAGAACTTAATAAACATGTAAAAGATCAGTTAGCTGCTGATAAGAATCTTTGGCTTGATGGTTTGTCTGACAAAGCCGAGGAAGCAGTTAGACAGCACAACAGCAGAGAGCTGTACCAGATAGTTAATGTTTTGTGTGGTAGAAAACGGACAGGCATACAAGGATTGAAAGATAAACAAGGTAAGGTTATAGAAGGGGATGATTCTGTCATGGCACTGTGGGCTGAGCATTTCAGTGATGTTCTAAACAATGTAGTTAGTTCTACTCCCATTGTTTGCAATGATAGATGCATTGGTGGCTTTAATGTTTGCCCTATAACACAATCTGAAGTTATTTTGGCTGTTTCTAAACTTAAACTACATAAATCCCCAGGAGTAGATGAAATTATTATGGAAATGCTTAGAGCTGGGAATGTTTTGGTTACCACTTGGATGACTGAAATTCTGAATATCTTTTATGATAAAGGCATGGTTCCTAAGGATTTTACCAGAGCTATTATTTTCTCTATTTTCTAAAAAGATGATCACAGTTCTTGTGCTAACTATATAGGGTATCAGCCTACTCTCTTTTCCAGGTAAAGTTCTTTTCATGATTGTTCTTAATAGAATTAAGAATCTGGTTGACAGTCAATTGCATGATGAGCAATGTGGATTCAGAAGTGGTAGGGGATGTGTGGATCAGATATTTTCATTTAGGTTGCGGCGACGTCACACTTGAACCATAAGGGCTATATGGAACTACTGAATGACCACATGTTTCCTTTTGTGCAGCATCTCCACAGTAAACACCAGAAGGATACCCAGTCTTCCAAGACAACAATTGTTGCGTGCACAGGGCTTGAAGTGTGTCAGATTGGCACGATAAGCATTCTGAAGGCTTCGAACATCTCGACTAGCCCATCAAATCCCCATATTTGAATTCCATAGAAAACGTGTGGGACTATTTGGGGTAACAAGTGAAGCGCCATCTAGCTAATCTGGCCGAACTGCAGTATTTGCTGCTGGAAGAATGGATGAATATTGATGTGAACTACATCCACACACTGGTGGCATCCATGCCAGACAGGATTTCTGTTCTTCGGTCGCATGGAGGCATTTACGTGCTATTAGGTGACATTCAGCCAGGGATGACAAATTTTTTGTCCGGTGAGCTTAATATCTATTATTAACTTTTAATTAACTTCTGATATAGATTCTTATGACAGGTAATGCTGTTGTTAAATAGTCAAACTTTTATAATTCTTTAATATTAGGTGATTATTGTAAAAAATTGAAATATCAATCTTTTTTTTTTTCTTGAAATCATTATCATGTGTCAGATTTTTCCATAATGAACTTATTTTAGAAGCGATGGAAATACTATATTTTTTTTAATGTAGGCAGTGTAGATAAATATTATTTAAGATCAAGATTTATATAAAATTTTTAAGGTTTTTCTCCAATGACATTTTTCTGTGACACAAAATTTAAACCACAAACTTAATAAAAACCTAAATATGCTTATTCCTCAAGAAACAAAATGTAGGTGAAGACTACCTCAGTATGTATATTTTTAGCAATATTAATTATCAATCACACTTTTTTTGGTTTAAAAACAGCTACCCATTAAAAAATGCAAAATGTAAATTAAAAAGGAACAAAATAAAATGGATTGAGTTGTTTCACCTCGAAGTAGTACTTTTTTTTTGCATACAATAGACTATTGCTAGGTCAATATGACCACAGTCTCAGAGAAGGTTGGGGAAGGGGATCCATAGTACAGATGTTAGGAGACATATTGAAGCCTCCTGTTAAGGCCATCCAGTGTGTTTTCCAACATGCACAGGGTATGGCTCAAACCTATATGACTATTCTACACGAGGCCATGGCTTAACATCTCATCCGATGGACAGAAGCCTTTCCAAGTTCATTGGTGTTCCATTCCTCAGTGAGGGCAGGGTGGGAGTTGCAACAGGCCTGAAATACATATTGCAAAAAGAAATAGTCTAGTTGTCTCATGATACTGTCAAGTAAAATAAAAAAAAAATATGTAAATGAGGATATATCTCATTTCTTTGAATAAGAAGTGAAGTATGATTCAAGTGTTTTTAATTGCTCATTGCTGCATATCTGATCAAGTGAAACAAAATATTTGGATGTCCCCAAATAATGAAAGAAGCTTTTGTAATTTAATAAATTTTTTTTGTAGTTAAATGAATAAACAATTGCTATTAACATATTCCTATGATTTTTGACTGCTTTAATTTTTTTTTTAGATTTGGATAACTGGCTTAAATGGATGCTTTTTTAAAAGGCTCAAAAGCTGGAACATCTGGGTGTAAAAGCACATTAAAAACAAAATCAGTCTCAAAAGATTTGTCACGCCAGTCTCAAAAGAAACGAAATGCACCAACACCTTGGGTGGAAAAATAGTAAGATTTTAATAGTTTATTTTAATTTTATTCTTAATTGAAATATTTCGTGTTTGATCCATGCAAATATTTGTTTACATTCCATTATTACAAATTTTTTGAGATTTATTCTTACATATATCTTTTATATTGGCTTTTGTCTTGTGTTTATTATTTAAGTATATTGAGACATCTATAATCTTTCAAATTTGAATAAAGAGCACAACATTGTAAATGTTAAGATATGTTAAAGAGGATAATATGATTGATTTGAAACTGCTTTGGTATTATTCTCTTCATTAAGTGTAGTATCTTAAGTCATTGATATGAACCTGTGCATTAGTGGTATGCAATATATCATTGGATTTGTAAAAACGTTGAAAATATGAAATAATTTTGTGGATAGCTTAATACTAAAAGGAGGAATACTCTCAATAGCATTTTAAAATTTATTTTATAACTGCTTCTGTTGGGTTGATTGTTTTAAACTTTATATGAAACAAAAGATAATGAAATGGAGAATAATTTAAAATTTCTATTTAAATAACATGCAAAAATTTTATTTACTTTCTCAGCTGATTGTTTTCAAAGCAAAAAACAGGAAACAAAAAGTATATATATATATATAAAAAACAAATGATTACCTATGAATTCTTACAAATTTAATGCAGCTGAATTAAAAAGCTATTTAGTGGCATAGTCGGTGGGTGGCTCAATTGGTAGCACACCAGGCTCGTAATCTGCAGTTTCGAGGTCTGAATCCAAGCTGGGTCAGCATTGAGACTTATCTCTGCAGAACACCCCACCCTGCCACGATCAGTAGGGGACACTGCTTGGCTTGGAAAGACTGCTGTCCGTCGGATGGGACGTTAAGCCGTGGCCCCGTGTGCAGAAGAGCCATACTCTGTGCACTTTAAAGAACACATTGGATGGCCTTGATGGAAGGCTGCCATCTGTCTCCCAACAGCTGTTCCAGTGGGTCCCCTCCCCCAACCTTCTCTGAGCCTTCAGGGTCCGTGTGACCTGGCCATTTAGCCCATAGTGTGCAAAAAAATGCTGCTCAGAGGTAAAATAATCCAACCCTAGTGGCATTTAGTGATTCAAAATAACAGTCCAACCATAGAGTACTTGAGAATCATGCTGTCAGTGTGTTCCATAGTATTACATGGATTGCTGAAGGCTGTGACTGAGATGTTAGTTAAATGCTTTTACTTTTGATTGGCAGTGTGAGCTATTTCATTCAAACAGCATAAATTCCTTTGTCCTGGACAACAGTCTGACCTGGGGATCTCACTTCTAGCATCTTTAGACAGTTGCCACAGTGCAGAGAAATATATTCTCTTTCCTTGCTGGTACCCACTGGGGTAGTTCCTGCAAGATCCTCCTGGTCTTGTACCGGCATTTGATCCTCTCCCCTGTCAACTACAACGGTCACCTTCTGAGCAATGCCTCTGCTTCACTGCTGAGTAAGTTGTCCACTTTATACATTATATCTCTGCACCTCTGTCTTGGACTCTGTCCTAACATACCAAATGCATCTGTCATTGCAGAGGCTGATGACATGCTTTTCTGCCTGCACTGGAAAAGAGATACACTGGTGTCATCTCTCGAGGCTCCATTCCCTCCACTTTAACCATGAGCCTCTCAGGAAGTTGCAAGACAGGAGAGACTCTGCCATCGCCATGTCTGTCACTGACTTCTACGACCGAGTTGTCCCTGCCAGCTCCACTGCTGGCAATACGCTCTTCCCTGACCTTCCACCCTGGAGAAACAGTGATCTTATGATCAATATCGCTGTCCCTTCTCTAGGTCAAAAGAGCGACTCAGATCCAGTGGCCATCAGACTTTTTTCACCTCCTATGTCACTGCATGATATGAGAGATGTTCTGAGGTCTACACTGACGGATCTGTGGACTGGGAGAAGCTGCGTGCTGCTTTTGACATCCTTGATACTGGCATTGCCAGGGGTTTCCGTCTCCCGCATCTCGTTTCCTCCACCTGTGCAGAACTTCATGCTATCCTAACTGTACTCTTCATCCTCAGCCATGAGAGTGGCAACTTTGTCATCCTGTGTTTGACTCGAAGTCAGCCTTGGAAGCTCTCCAGAAGCGAAGCAGCAAGAGCTGCAACCCCTTTCTCATCCAAAAGATCACGAAGACTTGCTCCAAGGTCACTTCTGCTTGAATCACGATTCATTTCCAGTTGATCCCTTTCCATGTAGGAATACCTGGCAATGAGTTCGCTGATCACACCGTGAAGGCCCTGGAGAGTCAGGTGTGTGTAACTAATTACCCCCCCCTCTCTCTCTATCAGCGACTTCAACAGTTCTGTCTCACAACTGATGAGCCAGTATCGTCTTCCCCAGTGGCAGAAGGACAGCAGATGTTCCTCATTCAGGTACCTGGTTGACCCTTCTCTCACTGCTCCTAACCTCGGTAATCTCCGCAGATCTGAGGAGACCCTCCTTCATCATCTCCAAGTTGGTGTCATCTACAGGAACTCTACGTTACACTCTCTCGGCAGAGTTTACA
This sequence comes from Ryuthela nishihirai, assembly GCA_038380435.1. Classification (NCBI taxonomy): domain Eukaryota; kingdom Metazoa; phylum Arthropoda; class Arachnida; order Araneae; family Heptathelidae; genus Ryuthela; species Ryuthela nishihirai. The sequence goes on from JAWZYU010000026.1 coordinate 30,822,049, forward strand.
GTTCACACTGCCACTTGCAGCACACCTGAGACTGTATCCCACATTCTGCTCAACTGCTCTCACTATAATGCCGAAAGATAAGCTTTGTTCCAGGAGCTTTATGCTATCAGAACCACCGACTACTCCATCACCTCCCTCGTTGGTCTCAGTTGGTAGCGCGCCAGGCTCGTAATCTGTAGTTCCCAGGTTCGAGTCCCAGCTGGGTCAGCGTTGAGATTTATCTCCGCAAAATTCCCCGCCCTGCCCACGGTCAGTAGGGGACACTGATGGGCTTGAAAAGGCCGCCGTCCGTCGGATGGGACGTTAAGCCATGGCCCCGCGTGCGGGAGAGCCATACCCTGTGCACGTTAAAGAACACTCTGGATGGCCTTGACGGGAGGCTACCATCTGTCTCCCAACAGCTGTTCCAGTGGGTCCCCTCCCCCAACCTTCTCTGAGCCTTCGGGGTCCATGTGACCTGGCCATTTAGCCCATCGTGTGCAAAAAGGTGCCGCTCAGAGGTAAAACAACCCAACCCTTGTTGGTAATCACCACAATGTGAAGTTGCAGCAAACGCACTTCTGAATGGTCACTGATTTCTTTTAGAACATTTGCCTCTTCTGCAAGGTCTAATGTTTTCTTTTTTTCTTTCTCCTGGTTAGTACCCTTATTAGCTTTGAGAGATAGATGAGAGGCAGTTTCTTCTGCATCTGCTATCTCGCCCTTCTATTGTGACTGGTGTAGGGAGCCCCTTATTGGTGGCTAATTTCACCAAAACTTACACCTTGAACCTATTTCATTCATTAGTTAGTTCATAATAAAGTTCAGAAGTTTATGAAATTACCCTTTTAAAGAAAAAGGAAATTTGGTGCTTCAAGGGTTGATTACGTAGTATAATGAGACAATTCAAATGCTGTTACAATGGATTGGGTTCTTTTATCTCTGAGTAGGACTTTTTTGGCACACAGTGTGCTAAATGGCCAGGTCACAGAGACTCCTTAAGACTCAGAAAAGGTTGGGTAAGGGGACCTACTGGACAAAGGATGTTATGAAGCTTGAAATATTCCATATTATCTGCATTATTAGAGGTCAATATTCATTTTGCATAATTTTTTACTCTTTAATAGCTCAGGAATGAAATAAATTAAAAGCATCTTTTTGTTATTGGAAAGAGCCACAGCCCTTTTTTTACATATGGAAGTCATTATAAGGTCCTTTAATATCATTAATAAGGTTCTTTAATGTCATCATATAAGGTTCTTTAATGTCATTATAAGGTTCTTACATATGGAAGTCATTGTAAGTCTCATTATAAGGTTCTTCAAATTTTCATACTCTGAGCAAAATGATAAAAATATATGTGTTTAAATGAATATTTAAAAATTACTCTTTTTAATGAAAGTTGAAATGAATCACTTTTTTTTTACAAATGTTGAAATCCATGTCATTTTTATTTCACTGGCCAATTCACTCATTGTAAATTCCTCATTGAAATTAAATCAGATTATGTTAATTAACAGTATACTAAATTAAATAAAATATATGAATGCCAAGTTTTTTTTGTATTTAGTATACACTGAAGTGCCATTGAATTAGGGATAGGAGACATTATCCAAATTCAGTACCACACGTCCCCCATTTGCGCACATGCATGGCTGAAACTCTGGTCATATATAGCTGTCAGCTTTTGCTTCCCCAAGCATTTGTCATGAGAAACGTAATGGGAAAGGCATGAGATTTAGGTGCATTTGACAGAGGGCAGATTGTCGGTGCCTGACAGATGGGACACAATCTCCGAAATTGGCAACGTACTTGGATTTTCTCATATGACAGTTTCAAGTGTGTTCCCGGAATATTAAAATTCGGGTAAAAAAACAAGCACCTAGACAAACTGCAGAGGACAACCAGCCTTGAATAATAGTGTGCTTCACTGTCTGACCCACATCGTACTGATCAATAGGGGCCAAACATTATCTGAAATCATTTCCCATCTGAACGTATGTTCCAGCTGGGAAATCAGTGCACGAACCATGCAATGCTCACTTCATTGTCTCAGCTTTGAAAGCCACCGACCTATGAGAGTCCCACTTCTATTGGCATGGCACCTGACTCATTGCCTTGCCTGGGCTAAAGAACATCGAAACTGAACCATCGAAAATTGGCAATGGATAGCCTGGAGTGATGAATCCTGATTTAAACTTCATCGCGCTGATGAGAGACTGAGGGTATGTCACCAACCCCATGAAGCCATGGATACTGCATGTCAGGTCGGAACAGTACAAGCTGGTGGTGGCTCAGTGATGGCCTGTGGTGTCTTCAGTTGGATGTCTGTGGGACCTTTGGTACGTGTACCGATGACTCTCAATGCATCCTATTATGTAGAACTCATGGCTGACCATTTACAACCATTTATGGCCATCATGAATCCCAATGGAGATGGCATCTACCAGCAAGACAACTGTTTATCTCACAGGTCCATGTTGGCTACTGCATGGTTGCAGGAGTATTCTGCTGAGTTTGAAATAATGAACTGGCCACTTAGAAGCCCAGATTTAAATCCCATTAAAAAATCTTTGGGATACCGTTGAGCAGAGCTTTCGGGCCCATGTCCCATCAGTGACAAACTTGAGAGAATTGTGGACAGCTCTGGAGGATACATGGGTTGTCATACCTGTGGAACATTTACGCAAGCTTGTGAAATCCTTGCCTTGTCATGTGGCAGCTGTTATCAGGGCCATTGCCATTCTGGATTTTTTTCGGGGTATAAGGGCCTTAAAAAATGCTATTCATTTATACTGAGCTGCCAAGAAAAACAGTTTGAAAAATTCTATCTGGACATTTGACTAGGCAAATAGAATATGATATTGAAGTATAATGTTACTGCTGCTTCTTTAATTAGATATATTTAAGAATTTTTTTCTTCAAATGCATGTCAACCTGAGGAAAATAAACTAAGATTACTTTTCCCTTTGAAAACAATATCTAGAAGATGCTAAAATCTCATGGCGTACATGGTTTATCATTGTTAAAAATTATGTAATAATATCTTAATTAATATAAAATGATAGGACTTCCTTTCATATACATAGTTAGTTATATTTTACTAAATGGTGAACATATTTTTATTTGATTTTTTTTATGTAAACATTCTGATACATTTTAACAATAGACAATTTTGTTTCCCAGTTATTTTGTTTCCCAACTAAGCTAATGCATAGCTGCATAAATTGAATGTAATAGTGGAAAAGAAATGAAAATTCAAGAAAATGTGTTGCAAATATAAATACCAATTGACATTTGACAAAAAAAAAGTTAAATAATTATGCAAAAAGAAACTTGTTATTACCAAGCATTAGTATGTTTGACTACATCTTAACCCTTCCCAAGGCCATCCTAAAAACCTGATTTACATCCAGAGGTCCAGCTATTTTTTCACTCTGATCAGCCAAAAAAAATTTAATTTTAGAACTTTTTTGCCAAAAAATTAATGAAAGGAATTATGGCACGTTATATGCTAAATTAATAAGCATTTAATTCTGGATTTTCTGAAAATAAAATGTTTTATATAAAAGAGGACTAATTTTATTTTAATAGTGCAGTTTAGAGGCATGTAGTAAACAAATGCATCTAGCAATGCAAATAAAAATTTATTTAAAAAAAGTAATAAACAGAAAATATTGTAATGCACATGAATAGAAAGGATATTTATTTTTGAATGTGAAAAATATATATATATTTACTTGAAGTAAGGAAATTACTCCCATTTCGTAATTTTTTTCTTAGTACCATACTTTGAGACAATTCCAGGCTTTTAGCTAATTGTTCTGAGTCAAACAAGTCAAGTTCAGAATTTTTAAAAAAAATAACAAATCAGCAGAAATAGGTCATGTTATATACCAAATTAAACAGAATTCAATTGTGAATTTAATGAAAATAAGTAATTTAAACAAATTTTAAAAGTATATTGATTTTAATAAGGTTTTTCAGTGTGATATGATGAAAAAATAGATCAGACTAATAAAAATTAATGCTTAATTTGGGAAAACCTGATGAATAAAAATAGTTAAATTATATCTTAATTGAAAGGAAATTTCCTCCCAAATAATATAATATTTAACCTGAAGCATGATTTTTATTTCCTTTAATGATTCCTTTCAGTATTATATATTTTAAACACTGCCAGTGTTATACAAAGTGACTTGGACTTCTCACATTCATGAGATTTTCTGAACTGGTTATGAAATGGGAATAAACTTTCTTGGCTATATTTTTCTTTTGGGTGTTGAAGTTTGCCGATCTTGGCTAAGTGCAGAAAGGTTTGTGCACCAAAGCAAAAAAAAAAGTTATATCGTCGGAGTAGCACAGCCAAGATACTGAGGGGGGTTAAAATTATTCAATGTAAACATAAAAATTTGAAATTTTTTTTAATGAAATTTTTCTAGAGGGGTGGGGGAGATAACCTAATGTAATGTTAAGTAAAATATCCATAACAATTTTTAAGTTGGCCATCCAATATAGAATAACTCAGAAAGATAAATAGATCAGCCGACAAAAAGATCGATAATTTACGGAAATAAAGTACATCTCTACAAAAATGAAAGCTAAGGTTTAATTATAAGAAAAGGAAATAAAATATTAACTTTATGCAGAAAGTTTATAATCTGGTTTGTTGGGAGGAAGTTTTTAACTTAAATCAGCCATGTAAACAACTTGCCATGTGAAGAAAGTCATTTTAGTTTCCATATTCTGTACCTCATTCATTTTCAGGAAATGATACAAGATCAAAGTGTTTTTGCAAGAGATTAAATATTAACATATAACCTAATGCGATGTTAAATATCGGGTTGTTACAAATGAAATGGCCAATTTTAAGGACGATTGAAAAAGAAGAGAATAAAAAGAAGAATACCTGTTTAATCAAAGTAATCTCCAGCAGCATCAATGCATTGTTGCCAACGTGTGGCAAGGTCATTTATACCACGCTTGTAAAAATCAGTGTCTCTGAAGTGATGAAGTCCTCCACTGCCTGATCAATTAATGCGTTGTTGGCAAAGCATTTCTTGGACAAAAAATGGCTCAAGTGCTGGAAAAAATGGTAATCTGTTGAGGAAATGTCAGGAGAGTATGGAGGATGAGGCACAATTTCGTATCCCAAATTGTTGATTTGTTGTATGGTTGACACTGCTGTATGTGGTCGGGCGTTATCCTGAAGCAATAGGACTCCATGTTTATTCACAAGTGCTGGTTGCTTAAGGCACAATTTGTCATGCATTTGCCGCATATCTGTACAATATCGAGCTGCATTTATCGTTTCACCTCGTGGAAGGAATGATTAGTGAATAACACCAGCAGAAGACCACCATACAGTAAGCAACATCTTTTGATGCAAAGATGCCTTTGGAGTCCTTCCTGGAGCGTCTTTCACTCCCAACCACTGCGACGAATGTGTACGATTGTCATAGAATATCCACTTCTCATCCACAGTCTCAATTCGTTGCAGGAACCTTTCTTCTTCACTTCTTCTTAAGAGAGAAGAGCACACTTCCAAACACCATGCTTTGTTTTAATCAGTGAGTTCGTGAGGCACCCACTTGTCGAGCTTCCTTACTTTTCCTATTATTGCCAAGTCAGTCAGCCATGTAAACAACTTGCCGTGTGAAGAAAGTCATTTTAGTTTTCATATTCTGTACTCATTGAATACCACCACTTGTCGAGAAAAATAAAATGCAGAAATAAATATGGTGTTTTAGCATTACATAACACCTCTTCCAAACCAGCTCCCCCATGTTATGTGACATGACAGAATCTAATTATCCATTTCCACTCAATGCATTACAAATTTGCAGATGACTCCTAACCCTTCATATCATAAAAATCTTTATTCCATTTTATAAAAAAGTTACAGAAAGGTTTTTTATTCAACTGTATTTACATTTTTCTGTTTCACACAAAGATATTAAACTAAACTGTAGCTGAGATTGTACTCAGTTACTTACCTATTCGTTTCATAAATTATATCATATACTTGGTAAACATGAAAACACTGGTATATACTCAGCAGCCACTTTATTAGGTACAGTTCAATATTATGTCAATAGTAATTCATATAGAGACTCGATAACTTCTTAAATAAGCTTTTTATGAAAATATGTGACTAAAGGGGATCTTGCCCAAATCTATTCCAATCTCATTTTCTAACAATATGCAATTCAGTATTTAAAGAGATGGAATTTGAAAAATTTAGCAAGTTAACTCATTCTGCAAAAAATCATTCAAAATTAGTGAAAATTAACATAATTATTATGCAAACTGCTAAAAATACTCTTACATTTATTACTAAATTGTAGTATAGTGGTTATTGTTTTTATTAACTTTTCAGAGCAATTATTTAAACTGGTGTTATTGTTAAATGTTTTAATTTCTGTAACTCCAAATACCAAATGAATATTGTTGAAATTCGAGGTTAAAGTAGATTGGATTGCAAATGTTTAAATTATCTTTAGCCACATTTTTCATAAAACATTTATTTAGGTTGGGTTGTTTTACCTCTGAGTGTCACTTTTTTTGCACACAATGTGCTAAATGGCCAGATCACAAGGACCCTAACTGCTCAGAGGAGGTTGTGTGGAGGAGACCCACTGGACAGTTGTTGGGAGACAGATGGTAGCCTTCCGTCAAGGCCATCTAGCATCTTCTTTAACATGCACAGGGTATAGCTCTCCCACGTATGGGGCCATGGCTTAACTTCCCATCCGACAGATAGCAGCCTTTCCAAGCCCATCGGTGTCCTCCTGACTGAGGGCAGGGTGGGAAATTTTGCAGATATAAATCTCAATGCTAGGCCAGGTGGGACTCGAACCTGGGAACTGCAAATTGTGAGCTGGCACACTACCATCTGAGTCACCCCATCCCTAAATCACTTATTTAAAAAGTTGCTGAGTTTTGTATTGACATCACATGGAACTATCCCTAATAAAGAGGCCACTGAATGTATATCACAGAGAGACAAGGAAAAGTCTTAATTAACTGTTCGCTGACCTCTGATAATGTAACCAAGGATACCTTGCAAGTGTGGCCCATGTTCTGTACTCTGGTTTTCAATATATCTTGTTATTTTTCATTATTAATGAAATGTGATTAAACAAATACTTTACACTATTTGCTATATTATCAGCAAAAGACAATTATTAATTGTGCTGCTCACTATTTATATTTCAACCTCATTCTTTTTTTCAAGGAACAAACTTTGAAACCCTTGAAGTTACCAAATTGACAGTGTTGATCATAAGAGCACTATATCAACATTTGATTGCAAACTGTTAAGTAAAATTAACAATATTGCAGCCCAGTTACCGATTTTTGACAGTTTAAGCCTAAAAAAAAGGTTCAGCCTTAAATGCAGGAAACAGGTCTTCTCAGGAGACTCTTAACTGCCTTATGATGCAGAGACGAGAACCTTGAACCTTAGGTGAAACTTTTTAGAGGGGCCACTGGGTTAGAATTCATTTTTATGGATAACACTTGTCTACATAGAGCTACATAGAGGAATACCTTGAGATTGAAGATATCCAGAGAATGGCATGTCCAGCAAGGTTCCCAGACCTAAAACCTATCAAGCATGCATAGGAAGCTTTGGGAAGATGAGTTGCAAATTGTCAGCCCTCTCCAAGGACCCTTTATGAGCTGAAAAATGTTTCGTTGGATAAACTTATTAGAACAATGAGAGCTTTTTTTGCAAACTGTATTGCTGGTAGGGGTAATTGTACCCCTAACTAAATAATAACTTCAGTATCCACGATGATCTATAATTTTTCATAATTGGATTTTTGATCTCTTCTTTGATTGGAAATTTAATTTTGTAATTGGACAGTATTTCGATATAATCTTTATTTCAAATATATATTAATATATGTGATATTAAATATCCTCTAAAACTTTCATTAAGTTCTAAAAATGATTTGTTTAGATATTTGCATTTTTGTTCAGCATTCTTCAATTATGAACAGCAGTGTATTTCTATAAATATACCGCAATTACTACTAAAATAAATACAGCTAGTCTGCCTTCCCATTATTCCAATAATTTTATCATGTTAAAAAAAAACCTGTGATTTAGTAGTGGTGATGAAGTATTATTTACATCTATCTTATGGGCAAACCCAAATGCATCTAAAATTTAATGCAATTACTTCATCGGGAAAGCATTTTACAGTGAAATCTATTGTTTTTTTTTTTTATTATGTAACAGCCAAAAGCTTATTAAAGTAATAAATTTGAAGTTCACTATTTAACAAGACCACAGGTGGTCAACTTACAGATTTTGCTGTAAGGATATGGACTTTTATAGGTTTTTACAATAAGCTCAAGTAATTATTTTGTGTGAAAGTGCTTTATATTATCAATATATTGACCATATATCAGGGGTGCATTTGATTTAGTAGTATGCCATGCTTGCAATCTGATATTCCCTGGTTTTAGTCCCAACTGGGCCTGCATTGAGAATTTTCTCCACAAATCCCTTCTCTTGGTAGGAAAAGGGACACTACTGGGCTTGAAAGGCTGTTGTCCTTTGGATGGGATGTTAATGCCCCCTGTGCAGGAGAGCCATAGCTTGTGCAGGTTAAAGAATATGATGGATGGGAAGCTTTCATCTGTCTCCTAACAGCTGTCCTGTGGATCCCTTTCCCCAACCTTCTCTTAGCCTTGAGGTCCTTGTGATCCCATTTTGTCCATTGTGTGCAAAAAAAAATGCTCAGAGGTAAAACAATTCAATCTGTATGTTGAAAAAGAAAACTTGTTCCCTAGCAGTTATGTTATCATAATTATAAAAGCAATACTGTTTTATAGTGAAAAACAGCTCTATATAATTTTATGGATCATTGGATAATGCAAATATGTTTAAAAAAATTTAAACCTGTAACCTGTGGGGTCAACTTTGAATTTTGGGCTTACCTACAAAATTCAGAACAGCAGTACTGTAACTTGCTGCTATCAACTGTGTTTTTTTTTAGCCCTCCTCTTGAATCTTATCCTTCACTGAAAGGGCTGTGAGGGCAGTAGTTACACCACTGACTATAAAATGTAATTTTATCATATTTGTTGTTTTAATTTACAATTATGGCAAACTAATTTTGGTATTTTTTTAAGTCGACCAAAATGTGTGGATGAAGTAGTTTATCAGGAAGAAGTGGTTGCAGTTTTAAAGAGAAGTCTTGAAGGAGCTGATGTAAGTATATTTGAAACAAACAAATTAAAGTTATATTTTATGATATTTTGCAAATTCACACTTTTAATTGTGGAAAATAGTTTAGATACCTTATTTTGTCGAGTATATAAGATATACTTATAATCTTGAGTTTTAAGGAAAATAAATGAAATTTATTAAAACAAAACTACAAAATATTGTATGTCTATAAATATCAGAATAAAACAAAAATGAGCAATAAAAATTGGACAGTGCAAAAAATATCCCTCCATCCTTACTAAAAGATTTGGCAATAGTTTTGTGGTAAAATTGATTATAATTCTCAAAATACCAGAGATCGATTGTTTAGTTTCTGCTTTGCATTTAGAAACAACTTTTGCAGCTACAAGATTGCCCTGTCCAATTAAAAGCTTCTTCATTCACTGCATCTCTTGCCCAGTTTGAAGTTCAACATTACAAACAGTAGCTATCAGTTGTTGGCAACATTGTCATGTGCATTTTGAATTGCTTCGTCTGCTCAACACCTCAACTGTTGACATTCCTTGTCATTGATATCTGTCTCAACAGCTGTCCAGTGGACCAACTCTGAGTTCTTGGGGTCTTCTTGAATTGGGTATGTAGCTCATTGTGTGCACAAAAAATTTGGAAAAAGTTTCCCACCCATTAGAAATTTCAATGATCTTTGTGATAAATGTTAGTACACATAAAATGTCTAATTTTGCAAAATGTTTTGAATCAAAAAATTTTTTATAAGGAGTTATAATCATTTAATCTAAGGGGAAAATATAGAAATTACGATTGTGATTAAAAGTTTTTTTGGTACTATGATAGCCTAAGAATACCAAACTTGGTGTTCTGATGTAGTTTTTTTATTATTAATTAAATAAAAAAAAACTAACACATTTGCAAAATGTATTATGGTTTTGAAAAAATTAGAAGAACTGAAAGTTTTAAATTGTGAAAAAAAAAAGTGATGTAGCCCTCTCTATAGATAAAAAATTAAAATTGACATGTTGTACCTTATACTTCATAGAAATGTTGTATAAAATTTTGAGTAAGGTCATTTCTTCGATAACAAGGAAAAAAATATTGAAGTTGTAACAATGTTATCGCTAATGATGCACCTCAGGGGACTGCACCGACACTCTTGTGCCTATGCACTATTTAGGGAGGCTACCAAGTGCTTTGCTGCTTGCACTTAAGTGCGACTTTGTAACTCCAATTATCATTCCGATGCTATTCACAGCTATAATGCTGCTGTTGATTTAAGTTCATATCCTTTGATATAGACAATCCAACAAAAAGCCCAGTTTTTGAGGGAACAAATTTAGCAATACAAATGTTGAATGATACATAGGGTGACCAGATTTTGATTGGTAAAAACTGGAACAGGTTATTAAATGTTCCAATTTCAGTTTGAATATCTTGAAAACAGTAAATTATGGCTTTATTTTTGGTCAATTCTTTAATAATTAACAAAAAGCAATTTATTCTGAAACGTGTAACTGTGTTTACATCCATTTTTTTTAATCTCTGAGGAAATATTTTTTTTGCTGATATTATCTTCAAGGGTGGTCACCCAGGGCACCAATGGTAGAGGGGTGCTACAACAGGCTTAATCAAATAGAAACTTTTTTTTTCATCATTTTAATTCAAGTTATACACCGATCAGCCAAAACATTAAAACCACCTACCTAATATGATGTATGTCCTCCTCTCGCTGCCGAAAGAACTCTCACCCGATGAGGCATAGATTCAATGAGATGTTGGTAGGTGTTGCTTGATATTTGGTACCATGACTGCAACAGAAGATCCTGCAGTTCCCGTAAATTACGTGGTTGGGGTGATACTGCTCGTACCCATTTCTCCAACTAAAACCACAAATGCTCAATAGGATTCATGTCCAGCGAATTTGGGGGCCATGTCAATAAATGGAACTCCTCATCATGTTTTAGGAACCATTCCTGAACCTTCTTCACAGTGTGACATGGGGCATTATCTTGTTGAAAGATGCCATCTCTGCCAGGGAATACAGTCGCCATAAAGAGGTGTACTTGGTCAGTCACGTTGTTCAGGTAGGTGACAGCTGTCAGAGTTTGCTCTACGGGGATAATTGGTCCAAGTGTTCCCCAAGAAAATATTGCCCAGACCATCACACTCCTCGACCTGGATCCATCCCACAGTGCATTCAGGTGAGAAGACTTCCATGGGTAAACGTCACACAGGAGCTCGTCCATCCACATGGTGTAACAGATAACAGAATTCGTCTGACCATGCAACCCTCTTCTATGGTCCAATGTTGATAATTACATGCTCACTGCAAGTGTTGATGACGGTGAACGGCTGTGAGCTTAGGCACACGAATGGGTCTGCGGCTGGGGACACCCATATCCAAGAGCTTACGATGAACTGTGTTTTTGGACACATTGGGCCCTTTACCACAATTGAAATTACAGTAGCCATCCTGTTGCTGCGGACAAGGCGAGATAGCCTGCATTGACCTCTGTCATCAATGAGGCGTGGCTGGCCCACACTTTGTCGATGGCTTGAAGTGTCGCTTGTTTCATCTTTGATAGCTAACTGCTGCATAGTGTGAGCAGCCTACCAGAATCACTGTTTCACAGATTCTCTTACCAAGGCATCTTGCCATAATGATCTGGCCTTTGTCGAAATCAGATAAATCCTTTGCGTTTCCCATGTTGAGATGAAATAAAATACTGCCTACGAGAACTCCAACCCCGGTATTATATATATATCATTCGTGACCTTGGCACGTAACACTGATTGGCTGCAAGCCCGCTTCTTTGCATAATGCAGAGGTGGTTTTATTGTATTGGCTGAGCAGTGTAAAGTAATTGTACTTGATATTTCTAAAATATATTAAAAATATAAAATCATAATTCTCTTGACCACTATGTCGGTAACTTAACCCTTTTGAGTTTAAATGATTATATATTCTCTTTTAATTTTTTATGACTAAGTTGTTAATTATTATTGTATATTACGATAACATTTATTTCATCAGCAATGAATGTGACTTTGTTAAAATGAACTAAATTTAAACTTGTGTATAGCAATATTTTCCATTCATTAAATTAGAAGGAGCAGGGTGGTGCGAAATAAATTTCTTATTCAGAGCTCCAAAAGAGCTAGGAACAGCACTCCTTAGTTTTTTGCTTATTTGGTCTACACTTGCCCAGCTGTGTGGCTAGAAATTCGGTTTCATTTCATCAAATTTGCAATGTTTCTGGGATATGTATTGGCTTTCAGCTGAAGTTCTCCTCCATTACTCTGCCTTTGAATTGCAGGAAGGGTAACTGAAGACTGATATCTTATTATAGAAGACTGATATCTTATTATAGAATGATCTCTAATGAAACAAAATTGCGAAACATAATGATTACCATAGGAACCAATGCAGTGAGATTTCCCTCCCTATGCACCACTTTAAGTGACACCATTGAAGAAAATAATTACTGTTCTTTCTGGTTGAATTAAAGCAATAAATCAGCATAATTTAAGTCACTGCTCATAACATGTGAAGGCAAACTAATGCAATGACATTCATTCAACAAATTAAGCAACCAGATCTTTTCATAATATCATCAACATCCAGTATGCCTACATCACAGTAATCAAATCATCGCTCAGGATTGAGAGACTGGTAATTCAGAAAAGATTAGCAGAGCGATTGTAGGAGTCTACAGTGAGTTTAGGAAGGTTTTATAGCAATCTATTTGCATATGAAGATTAAAAGTATTAATATTTTTCTAGAGGAAATGCCATGCTAAAGTACTTCAGACATTAACTGCTACTTTTATAGAGAAATATAATATTTTTACAGTCATATTAATTTCAAAGAAAAATAATATTTTTCGATGAAGTTCAGTGATGACAACAACAGTTTAAATGTGAATTGAGTTTTAATTAAGAAATGCAAAAAAAAATGTTACTGAAAAGTTAGTTAATTCTGGTTTTATTTCAGTATCACTAGGGTGATCAGATATCCTGGTTTTTAGAGAATTGCCCATGTCTCAAAACAAAATTTTTTGGGATGCCTAAATGATCTGGTTTTCTTGTGATTATATACATTCCACTCTCCATTTGCATGGATTTAATTAATGCATTTTTTGAATAACACAGTCACTGTATTATGGATATTTTTGTAATTTTCACGGACATTGTATTTACATCTTTTTTTATTTATGTGAATATTTTTTTTTGGCTGTGAACAACAAACTGCCACAAGCACATCATGTGCAAACTTTGAATTAGCCATGCCATGAAAAAGTCACACCTCTATGATGCATAGGTTTACTGTCAATTTACACAATATAACTGAAATCTTTATGTGCTTAGAGTGAGAAAATTATTGTAGCTGCTACCTACTGTTAATTTCCCATCATACCCATTGTGTTGTTCTACAACTGCTTTGGTAAAATTTTCTGTACAGTTACACTTTGGAGAAGAAATGTTCCACTTTCAGTAATCTGAAATCAGAACATTTAATAACCTGTCCCAGTTTTTGCCAATCAAATTCTGGTCACCCTATATATCACTCAATATTTGTATTGTTAAATTTTCTCCCTAAAAACTGGGCTTTTTCTCTCGCTCACGTGTATCAAAGAATATGAACTTCCATAAACAGCAGCATTGTAGCTGTGAGTAGCAGCCAAATGCTAGTTTGAGTTGCAAAGTTGTGCTTGAGTGCAAGCAGCAAAGCACATTGATAGCCTCCCCTAGTGTGCAAGAGCTTCAGTAGAACCCCCTGAAGTGTATCATTAGCAATAACATTGTTACAACTTCTATTTTTTTTTCTTGTTATCTTGTTATACCAAGAAATGACTGTACTCCAAATTTTGTACATTTCTATGGAGTATAATGTACACAACATATATCAGTTTTAATTTTTTTATCTACAGGGTGTTTCAAAATTCTCTGTACAAATTTCAATGGGAGATAGAGAACATCAAGGTAAATCTTTTTCATCTATGAATGTATGTCCACTGATGTAACCCTTCGGTGCTAGAGGTCGCTGTTTGGTGGTGCCGCAATTTGCAATTGACTAGAGGGGCGAAGTGGGAATGGAGAACAGAATTTTGTTTGCCGTTGACATTGGTAAATCAGACATATTACATGTAACATGGAGTGTTTCATGACTGCGAGATGGCTGACACACATCTGGCATATGGGGCTGCCAATGGAAATGGAAGAGTTGCTGTGAGGTTGTACTGACAGTGCTTCCCAAACAGACATGTTCCAAACCACCACTCGTCACCTGGCCACCAAGATCACCCGATTTAGCATGTATCAATTTCTTCCTCTGGGGACACATGAAGAACTTCATGTACGAGACTCCCATTGACTCAGATGGCTGCTGCGACCTTGTTGCAAGAATCGCTGTCACCACTGCAACTGTTCACGAAATTCAGGGAATCTTTCAACATCTGTGGCAGTCAATGCTTCAATGCTGTCATGCATGCAATGCTGTTACCAGTCGCAACTTTGAGCACCTTCTTTAAATAAACATATTGTTCACACTTGTTTCCATTGATTTATGTACCAGCTCCACCGATATTTCTGTCAATACCCTCTAGCACTGAAGGGTTACATCAGCGGACATATATTCATAGAAAAAAAGTTTTGTCTTGGTGTTCCCTATCTCCCCTTGAAATCTGTACAGAGAGTTTTGAAACACCCTGTATAGGGCCACATCACTTTTTTTTTTCACAATCTAAAATTTTCAGTTTTTTTTATTTTTTTCCAAAATTGTAATACAAATTGCAAATTTGGTTTTTTATTCAATTAATAATCAAAATCTATATCAGAAATCCAAGTTTGGTCTTCTTAGCTACCATAGAAGACAAGAAAAAAAAAGGAAACTTTCAGTCACAATAGCAATTTGTATATTTTTGCCTTAGATTAAACAATTAAAACTCTTTACAAAAATTTTTTTGACTTGAAATATTTTGGCCAATTCGACATCTTATGTGTACTAACATTTATGCCAATGATAATTGAAATCTGCGATGGATGGTGGACTGGCCTGGTTGAATTGACCTGAAATGACCCAGTTTGAAAACTATGAGTGAATGTTATGCAAGTGAATATGGATTTAAAGTTGATTACCTTTAACTGCAGATATGAAATTTAAAGAAAGCTAAACTCTAATGTATAGTTCAATAAATAAATAATACTAAGGAAAAACAATATAATAATTATAATATTTTATAGTTAAACACTTCTTTTGATATTTGAAATGCTTTTTATATTATTTCAAGACTGGATACACTCTTAAATAAATTTGTTAATTGTTTTCCTAGTAAATATTTTTGTCTATATATATATATCTTTCAAGTGTAATAAAGAATAGTACATTATTGGAATGATCTGGATTGTTATTTGCCATCTAGCATATTTTTTAATGTGGTATTCTACTGTCTATGCTCCTTCATACCACATTATTTAATGGAACTTGAATGCATGTGTTTTTGTTGTGATTCTATAAATATTTCTTGAATCAGAGTAACTAAATAATACGTTAATTGTGTATAATTTACTAAATATTTAATGATTATTAAGTTGTAACAGGATGTAGATGGGTGCAGAGGAAAAATATTTTTGAGCTGGGTAGCATCTGAACCCACAACCTCCTGATGACATAATAGATGCTCTGCCCACTGAGCTACCAGCTGCTGATCAATCTCTCCTCTACTGCTGATGTTATGCTAAATACCATCTGGTCAATCACTGTGTTTTGAGTGCATTTGGGAACTCTATTTTTAAGAGCCATCCCAGGCATATACACATGACCTGCCATGCTCAAAAGCCTCCTGACTAATTTTTTTTTTGTGAGAAAATCTGCATCAATTTTGGTATAATCACTAATACCTTATATTTAGACAAATCCACAGCTCTTCATTTTTTTACTAAGTATGGCCAAGTGGTTAGCGCGCTTGGCTACTGATCTAAGGGACCTGGGTTCGAGCCCCGGGTAAGGCATGGATGTATGTGTCCGTTTTCTGCTGAGGTCCTGCCATCCTCTAAGATCTTCTACTTTGGCATATAAACTGGCAGGCTCCTGTCAGACCTCTGTGGCAAGCAGCTGCTTGAGGGGGGTATTTATTTTTATTTTTTTTAATATTTAATCATTATTAGCTGTAATAGGATGTAGATGAGTGCAGAGAAAAAATTGTCTTGAGCTAGGTGGGATATGAACTCATGACCTGATGACAGAGCACCTGACATGTCATCAGGATGTTATGGATTCAGATCCCACCTGACTCAAGACAATTTTTCCTCTGCACCCATCTACCTGTTACAGCTTAATAGCGATTAAATACTTAGTAAATCAATGATAAGCTCTGGATTCATTTGTCTGTATATAATTTTTTTTTTTTTATAAAATATCAAATATTCTATGTCTTGAAACTATATATATATTAAGGTATCAAACATAATATGCTATAAAAGAAATTTTAATGGTACAAACTGAAATTTTAATGTTCAAACGTGTGTTTCTGGAAAATGGGGCTAAAAACTAATATTTATTAACTTACATTAATATGTTTAGAAATTTAAAGAAAGTATTGGCTTTTATTATTAAGAAGCCCTAATATGAATATGTTGCATTTTCAGTTTCCAAATCTCCTATTTTATGGACCTCCAGGAACTGGTAAAACATCAACTATATTGGCTTTGGCTCGTGAGATTTTTGGGTACTCTTTTCTTTTCTATTCTTTTAATTGTTGTTATAAGCAAAGAATATTTTAACATCCTAATGCTTTCCTAATTCAATTACTATTACTATGATTCAATACAATTAATATGATTATTTTCAAATGATAAAGATTTATAAATAAAATTACATGAAAACATACACCCTGGTTTTGAACTAACAGAAATATTATTTCTGATTGAAGAGAAAATAGTACTTCTGTTAACATTGCTTGCGTTGTCTAGGAAATTCTTTGCTTACTTGCTAATCATAATTGCAGTAAAATTGATACTCTGCTATATATATTAATGAATGAATGATACATATATTTTAAACTATGATGTATCATTATTTAATCATTTAATATTTTTTTAAAAGGAAGACTCCTCAGCACAAATGATTGAGATAATCTGTAAACTTTTTGCTTATATTCAGGCAATCTATAAGTGATTATACAAGTCTATACTTCATTAACTAATTTTTAAGTATATTTAACACCCATAATAATGTAACACTTGGTGTTCAACTTACGACCTTAATTACAAATAATTTTGCCTTAATCACTAAACAAAGTTGATTTCGAATTGTATACTAATTAAATGGGCAGCAAAAGTCGGTTTTTCAAACTAGCAAGTTGGAATACACAATTTAAAAGCTGCTCTTGCACACTGTCGCAAAAGCACTAAGAGAAAGATTAATAAAACATTCTATACTTTCTTGAATTGCAGTTCCAACAATGCACTCACTTTTCGAATTGTAGCACTGGAAAAAAAGTTTCTGTTAATTTTGGCTGGATTTAGCAGTACACTTCATATTTTTCAGAATCAAATAAGTTTCTTGATATTTTTCATACATTCTCTAGACCACAAAATTTCTGTAGCTGGCCATCATTTGAGTAGCCCTGCTCTGTAGTCTGCATGGTAAAATGTGTTGACTAATGCATTACACTTCATGGTACTCTTTTACCAGTGTTGTTTAACCTTTTGCATACAGCTGGTACAGCATCTGTACCACACACTTGACCTACGAAAAACACGGCACTGGTACATATGCTGTACTGGGAGTTCTTTCCCCACCAGTGGCAGCTAATTCCTTCCACTGTCACATGCTAACGGGCCATCATCCCACTGGCACATTAGCGTGTGACATGTCTCAACTGACCTGAGATTCAGCCGTTCCCACCATTCCATTGCATTCGCTGTAAACCAAAACAGAGTACAGCAAAGCTTCAGTAGCGGCTATCGATGCTATGTATAAATGTATAAAAAAAAATTCTCTTTATTTTCAACAAAATGTTGAAGTGTTCAAGAGCTCTAATAGAGGATGAAATTTATCAGCAGCTCTTTCAAACGGATAAGATTTTTGCCGACAGTGATTCATTAAAATGAAGAAAAAATTATGGATATTTCAACACTATCCACATATTAGAATGATGGAGAAGCAATTGTTCAGCCTTCAGATGAAAGACTAAATAGTACAACTATTTATTATTGTTGTTGGGGTTATTACCCCACAATTTGAGAGCAATGTGGAATTGGGAAACAGATGTTTCAGTTAAATCTCACATATTGCATTTCACTTCTTAAAATGTATATTTCATAGCTATTTAGGAGGTTATTAATCAGTTTTAATTTTGTTCCTTCAGAATTATTGTTATCTCTTCAACTTCTTTGCCTTGCATTGCCTTCCAAATCAAGGATTCTCTTTTACTGCAGTACAAGTGCAGCATTTCGTATCTATTTTCTAATCTTTACTGTTTTTCAGGCCCTGATCTAGAAAAAATTGAAGGGGAGGTGTGAGAAACACATTGAGCCGGAAAAATGTAAAACATGGGGGGACAAGAAAAAATTAAAAAAAAATGAATAAATACCCCCTCAA
This sequence comes from Ryuthela nishihirai, assembly GCA_038380435.1. Taxonomy (NCBI): domain Eukaryota; kingdom Metazoa; phylum Arthropoda; class Arachnida; order Araneae; family Heptathelidae; genus Ryuthela; species Ryuthela nishihirai. Next base: position 30,840,827 of record JAWZYU010000026.1, read on the forward strand.
GCAGCTGCTTGCCACAGAGGTTTGACAGGAGCCTGTCAATTTATATGCCATAGTAGAAGGTCTGAGAGGATGGCAGAACCTCAGCAGAAAAACAACACAAACATCCATGCCTTACCAGGGCTTGAACCCAGGTCCCTTAGATCAGCAGCCAAGCACGCTAACCATTTGGCCATGAGACAGCGCAGAAAAGTATAAAAGGTGAAGGTCAAGAAAAACAATAAAGCCTGAAAAATGTAGGGGGGGGGGGGAACAAGAGACTGAATTTCCATTGCAGTATAATATTTCCCCCTTCGTTTTACAAGTCTTTAAAAAAATTTTTGAATGCATAAAATAAAAAGAAGTTCTATATTTTTACCTCTATTTCCCTCATTAGCATTTTGCAGGGGGGGATGGCCCCCAGCTAGATCTGGCCTGCTATTTTTGGATTCAACTACAGTAATTCCCTGCTATCAGAAGGAGAGTTTGTGATTCCTGCTTGACCTCTTCCAGGCAAAATGCCACCCAAAGGTCTCAGCTATATTATTTCATAGTTGATGACATTGAAAAAGGCATATTGAAATCAATATGCTTGTAAATTTGTTTATATTACTTATTTTCATAAAATTTGGAATTAAATTCTGTTTAATTTGGTATGTAACATAACCTATTTCCATTGATTGGTTATTTTTTTAAAAATCTGACTCAGCACAATTGGCTAAAAAGCCTGGAATTTTCTCAAAGTGTAAGGTACTGAGAAAAAAATTACAAAATATTTACTTGAAACAAAAAAAAATAATTTTTTTTGTTATTCAGAAATAAATAGCCTAGCTATTCATGTGCATTATACCCATTTCTGTCTATTGTTTTTATTTTTAATAAATTTTTATTTGTGTTGCCAGATGCATTTTTTTGCTACATGACTCTAAAAAAGTCCTATTAAAATAAAACTGTTGTCTTTTTTGTTAAATATTTAATTTTCAGAAATCTGTAATTAAATGCTGATTAATTTGGCATATTAAATGCCATAATTCCTTTCACTAGTTATTTGACAAAAAAAAAGTTCAAAAGTTAATTTTTTTTGGCTGAGCATAGGGAGAAAATAGGTTGGCCTCTGAATGGAAACCAGTGTTTTAGGCTGGATACTGGAAGAGTTAATAATCTGGCACTCCCCTTGTCAGAAGCTGTCATTTGATGTGTAGGTGATTACTTCCGTCATTTGCATTCTGGAGATATAACAAGAATATTTTTCATATTCCCCTTTTTTTAGGGAGGAAAAAGCATGAGGGTCAATTTTTTTATAGCTTATGATACTCTCCATGTCACAAGCTTTCATTTGATGCATAGCTTGTTGCTTTTCTGCACTCACATTCAGAAAATATAGGGAAACGATCATTTTCATATTTCCCCCTTATTTAGGGGGAAAGAAAGCATGGGGGTCAATTTTTCGTAGCCTATGAGTTTCCCCACATGAGAAGCTTTCATTTGGCATATAGCTTATTTCAGCATTTGCTTTCTGGAGATATAGTGGAAGAATAGTTTTCATATTTCCTCTTTTTTAGGGGGGAGGAAAGCACAGGGATCATTTTTTATAGCTTATGACACTCCCCATATTACAAGCTTTTATTTGACTTATAAATCATTAAGTTTTTCCATTGCATTCAAAAGATGTGGTAGAAGAACTTTTGACAAATCCACAAACTGGCAAACTGACAAATGTCGAGTGAAAAGCAACAGAAAGATAGATAAAAAGGAAGTGTATTACTAACTTCTTCCTCATGTGGAAATTTAATAGACTGTATTATGTTACTGAATTGCATGAGTAATGAATAAATCTTGCAATTCCACTTGGCATCCCAGCCAAATTAAGAGTATATCATTTATACCACTGGTATAATACTGGTGTAATAGAACATTTTTCCAGTACTTGATCTTTGATATGCCTTAGGACAACATCAGACACGAGTCCGGACAGGGGTAAGCCCATTGGCATCCCTTCAGTCTGGAGCCAGGTCCAACCATTGGCCTGAAAGTAGTTGCTGGCAGTAGCCATCTCGAGGGCCCTCATGTACACTGAAGTATTCAGGAGCCATGGTGTCTCCTAACCATTTGGCTTTGAGCTGCATCACTGCATCCAGTACTGGGGTTCTTGGGTACATTGAAACGACATCCAATGAATGAAAGTGTTTGTGGGTTTTATTTTAATACCGTGGGATATGATTGATATGATATATTTGACTATGGGATATTAAAATATAACCCACTTATACCCTTCACCAATTATACCACTTATAATGGGGCGGGGGTGGCTCAGTTGGTAGCGCGCCAGGCTCGTAATCTGTAGTTCCCAGGTTCGAGTCCCAGCTGGGTCAGCGTTGAGATTTATCTCCGCAAAATTTCCCCGCCCTGCCCACGGTCAGTAGGGGACACCGATGGACTTGAAAAGGCCGCCGTCCGTCGGATGGGACGTTAAGCCGTGGCCCCGTGTGCGGGAGAGCCTACCTTCTGCACGTTAAAGAACACGCTGGATGGCCTTGACGGGAGGCTACCATCTGTCTCCCAACAGCTGTTCTAGTGGGTCCCCTCCCCCAACCTTCTCTGAGCCTTCGGGGTCCATGTGATCTGGCCATTTAGCCCATAGTGTGCAAAAAAGTGCCGCTCAGAGGTAAAACAACCCAACCCACTTATACTTCTGTCTGAAACTTTGACTCCTCATACTGAGATGGTATATTCCCTGATAATTATACAATGTAAATTGTTGAAAATAGTTAATTATTAAATTTCTACATTGTGAATATTGGTAATCTTTTATTCTGCAATAGGTAAGAACAGAAATACTTGTCAAAACAAAGAGCATTTTTTTCTGCACAGTAGTGGAAAAAAGAAAAAACACCTTTAATACAAATGGTTATGGTTTTTATAATTCTTTTCTTTATGATAAATTTTAAGACATGGTCTAATTATGCCCAAGCTCACCACACATAGTTCATAACTAATTCAGTTTGTTTTATTTTGCGAATGGCACACATAACAGTTTCTTCAAGTCTGGTGTTTTTAATGTGATTTGAAGATTTTTCTGGAAATGTGGCCATTCAAGCACAAAACTGGGTAGAATGCTTTGTGTACAAATATCAGTAATTCTGATTCAGCATTGTATTCATAAAAATTTTACAATTTTCAGGATCAATGCTTCTTAACATTTTTTGCTAAATCAGATGAAGTTTAATTGCTGAATATTATGGGAATACTCTCTAATCCATGTATTTAGCAGAATTAATGATAATTAACACTTTATCACCAAAAAAAGTGAAATTGAGAATTGCTTACATTAAACTTGGTATCAATTTGAGTAGTTTAGCTTTGCCACAGTTTCAGTTTAAAATATGTTTTTGAAACTGCAATATGTATTTTATGGCCAATAAAAAACCATTCTAGAAATAAAATAGTTTTAAAATCAAGTAAGATGATAAAAAAATACTTATATATAATTAATATATATATATATTAAATTATTCCAAATGTTTCTTCATTTAACTTCTATAAAGTTTTGAAATTATATGAGAAAACAACACACATAGCTACATCTGGCACTATATTTGATAGCACCTGCTGGTAGATTCAGGGGTAGTAGAAATAACATTATTTTATGTGCAACCTTTTTTTTTTTCAAAAAATTTCAAATTAAAAAAAAATCTGTTGAATATCATATAGAAACTTTAAAACATACTTTTTTTGTTTTTAAAAAAAGAATTTAAATTATCAATTTACATAAATAAGTTTCATATGGTTAACCAATACACTACCTAACTGTCTGAGAAACAGCCTTGGTTTACAGGACTTTAACTAACCATACTGTTTCTGCAACAGTATTGTGTTATTGGTCTTATCTTGGTACATTTATACATCTGTGGCATGACAAAATATCTTTAATAAATTCTAGTTTTGATTGTTTGCCTGAGTGTCATGCCTGGAACTTGAAAAAAAACGTAGATCTGACTCTGTTCACAGTAATGACTATTGAGAAACTAGAAATATGCATATTGCTTCTGGCACATATGGGAATATCATTTTATTTTAAAATGAAGTTTTTCATTTACCTACTTTTCCACTCTTTAAAAGTTTTAATTTGAGCTAATGGATGATGGGGAAATTGCAAACTGTAGAATTTTAATAGTAATTATACAACATAAAAATTCTTTTATTTCTTAAATTTGAAAAGTTACTTTTCTCACATCCCTCTGAGGAAAGGGGACATATTATTGCTGTTAGTGGAATATCTCTTGACACTCTACCACTAAAATTTCTACCATAATCACATCACTTGCAACATTCATTAAAAGTTTCACCATTTCCACGTATAGTGAATGGAAAATTCATTTGAATTTTCAGCATTCATACTTGAAGTAACTAAACATCTATTCAACGAAGCGTTCATCACTAGCATTCCATCACAAACACTGTTAGAAGGCACAATTACAGCTTTTGGGAGATTGGGAAAGGGCAAATCATAATATTTCATCAATACTTATCTGATGAAAAAATAATTTTAATTTATCTCTTTAAACAAAAAAGTTGGATGGACAGGCAGGCAGACAGATGATAGAGGGAAACTATTAGCTTTTTTTTTTTAAACAAGGTAAAAATGGGCAATAAATGAGTTAAGCAGTATATATTGCAAATTTTTTTGCACTGTACTATTCTTCAATGTGTTTTGACTTCTGCATTGTTTGCACTGTTCCTTCACATTTTATCGTGGATTGTTACTTTTCTTCATTTTAAAAACCAATGTGTAATAATTAGGAGATACATTAGTTATGCATGGTAAATGTATATTATAGACAATTTTAATTCATTGTCATTCTTTCTAATAATTACATTTCTATTACAGAATGTGGATTTTTAGTGTAAAAGAAAGTGTAAACTGTTATCTATATATTAAGTGACAAAGTGTTAATTAAAATCAGCAGCTATATTTATTAAAAGTATTTGTACGAGTTTAAAAATATTAGTTATTTGCTAAACATTTGTTTTCTATTTCAGAGATATGTTCCGAAATCGTACCTTAGAGCTCAATGCCTCTGATGAACGTGGAATTCAGGTCATTCGAGATAAAGTTAAAACATTTGCGCAGCAAACAGCTAGCTCTGTACGGCCAGAGTAAGAATTTTTCACTTAAATATTTAAAAATTATTTCTGAAGGTGCTTATTTAAATAGTTCTTAAGGGATTTAATAGACATTGGCATTTCATCATCATCATCATCATCCTCAAGCAGCCATGGGCTACGGAGGTCCAACCAGACAGCGCAGTTTAATTCTCCAAGCATATCTGTCCTGAGCTACATCTGCTGCATCCGGCCACTGTACACCAATTCTAACAAGGTCCTGTTTGACATTGTCTGCCCACCGCATCCTAGGTCTCCCCCTCCTTCTGAGGCCTCTAAAAATAATGTCTAACACACTGTTCATAACCCTATTCGCCAATCTATAATTATCCATATGGGCAACATGGCCAAACCAGCGGAGTCTCTCTCTGCACAATATGCTGCTTAAAGGAGGTTGCAGACTCCTTTGCCTAACCTCATCATTAGTTACAAAGTTAAACCACCTAATACCCAAGATACTATGTAAGCATCTAGAATCAAAAGCATCTAGTTTCCTGTTATCTTGTTTACACAGCGTCCAAGTTTCACTACCCTAGCTAACCCTAGAAAGACCAAACTATTATACAGTCTAATTTTAGTCTTTAGGTGTATACGCCTATTTCTCCACAATCTCCATAGATTCTTAAAAGTCCCGGCAGCAATACCTATTACATTCAAATAAATACTGTGAACACTTATTAATCCTTTAAAACCCATAACAGCCTAAATTTGAAATGGACTAATCTGAATAGTGCTATTCCTTATCTTTATTTCCCTATACCACTTTTTGAATCATAACCAAAGTAACTTCAGATTGCGATATAGTTTGTGATATAGATTTTTGCTGGTGTCAATGTTTGCATTGATGTCACAAATGTATCTATTCTCAGTACAAACAATGGGTGTAAAACTAGCCACATTGTTTAGAACCTATCTGAAATTCTCAGTTCACCTAGCCATTTTATGGCATATTGAGTATTGTAAATTATATGCTATGTATACACTGAATGGACAAATTATTATATACATTATCAATAACAATATGCAAAGCAGAAGTATCGTGTCCAGTCAGTGGGACGCTGAAACTGGCAATGCCTATAAAAAGAGCAGGTCTCTATGCATTGGAAACCACTCACAGAGAAGTAATCATGGGTAAAGGCAGCAACGTGAGTTTGACCGTGGCCAGATAGTAGGTTCAGGGAAGACCATTTGTTCAATCACTGCAACCACTGAACAGTTGGGATTTCCACATCAGACCACCGTTGCATGTATATACCAAGACTGAAATACCACAAAACTTCCTACCAGTGGAAGAAATGTGGGCATAAAGGTGCAATTGACTCTTGAGGTGAGTGTAGACTGTCCTGTATCATTACAAGGAATCGCATGGCTACTGTGGAGTAGATAATGTTGGAATTGAATGAGGGCACATCCACAAGCTTGTGCACAAAGACTATCTGTTATATCATGGAAACAATAGGCTATGGCAATTAAAGTCCACATCATGTCCCCTTGTTAACTGCAAGGCACCAAAAGATTAGGCTGCAGTTTGCCAAGACCTATCACAACTGGAGTGCAGAGACTGGAAACATGTCATCTTGTGTGACGAATCATGGTTTCAAATCTATGACACAGATGGGAGGGTGTGTGTGTGGCATAAACTGTACGAAGCAATGGACCCAGCTTGCCAAGTAACAACAGTTTGTTCAAGCTCATACAGGCAGGTGGAGGCAGTGTAACAGTTTGGGTTGCATTTACATGGACTTCCTTGAGCCCCTCGTATCTGTTTAAACCTCTGTCACTGGCACAGGGTATGTGAACATTCTAACCGACCATTTACACCTGTTTGTAATGATTCTCTTTCCACACCATGATGCCATCTTTCAACAGGACAATGCCACACCACATACTCCCTGAGTTGTGACTAATTGGCTCCAGGAGCATTCAAGTGAGTTTACCACACTCGAATGGCCCCCCTGATCATGGGACCTCAACCCAATGAGAATTTGTGGGACGAATTGGAAAGATTAGTTTGAGCCCGCCAACCCCCACTGGCAACTATGCACTACAACAGGTAATCCTCGCTTCATGGGCAGCAACACCATCTCCGTGTTTTCAACACCTCATTGAGTCCTTACCAAGACGTCTGGCTGCTGTTGTGAGGACAAAAGATGGAATAACAGGATATTAGGTAGATGTATATAACAATTTGTCCATTCAGTGTACAATAATTTATTGCATTAATTTTTATAGTGTTTGAGATCAAAGCTGTTTTTTACATATCTGTTTAATTATTTCCATTGTTGTAAAAATAAAAATATTGGTAAAGCAACCAATACATAGTGTTCCACAGGCAACCCTACTCTTGGGGTAAAAACATTTGCTGGAACATTTGACTGTTAATAACTTTTAGACAGTAATCATACGGACTCTTGATAGGCCAGTAAACACTCTTATAGTAGTAAATAATCACAGGATAAGTCCTGTAGACATGGAACTCATGAAAATGAGCTGAAAAAAATTTGTTTTTGCCATGAGTGAACCCATGTCTCCAGGAAGGTCACATAAGCTGAGAAAAGTTAGCCATTGATGGTGTAGTGGTTAGCATAACAGGCATGTTTCCTGGAGATGTGGGTTCGAATCCCACTCATGGCAAAACCAAATTTTTTTCAGCTCATTTCATGAGGACTTTTTTAATTTTATTTTATAATCAATAATGATACATCAGACAATTAGTGGAATGCTGACTTAGGAAATGAAGCATTTGGCAGCTGCCGCAATTGTGACATCCTGTACTCTTTCCTTCAGGATATCTTGAATTCTGTCAAGAAAGGAGATATTACCCTTGTTCTAGGTGATTTCAATGCCAAAGTTGGTACTGACTCCGACCTTTGGGGAGGGGTGATAGGCCCTTCTGGTATTGGTAGCTGCAATGGCATTGGACAGGATCTCCTACAAGTAAGTAAACTTAAATGGTTCAGAATAACTAACACTTATTACAAACACCACAACACACATAAATACACTTGGGTTTCACCAGGTGGGCTGCATAAGAATATGATTGATTATATATTAACTAACAGCAACTGGGCTACTTTTATTAGGAATACCAGGTCATATAGGGGAGCTGAAATTGGATCTGACCATTAGCTTGTTAAAAGTGTCTTGCAACTTAACTTAAGAAGTGTTCTGCTAAGGTTAAAAAATATACCTTTAATTTTGAAGCTCTGAAAGACCAAGTTATAGCTAAAGTTTACTGTGATAGGTTACTTAGTCATTATGACAGTCATGGTTTGCTTACTACTGAAGTTGAGAAAGAATGGGACCGTTTTAAACAGGCTTTTTTGGAAACTAACAGTACTCTTTTAGGAAAAAAGGTGCAGAGGAGGCAGAATTATTTGAGTGATATGGCATTAGAGCTTATTTCAGAAAGAAAGAACTGCAGGAATGTCCTTAATCAATACCCTACTAGTCCTAACAGAAAGCATTACAGAGAACTTAATAAACGTGTAAAGGATCAGTTAGCTGCTGATAAGAATCTTTGGCTTGATGGCTTGACTGACAAAGCCGAGGAAGCAGTTAGGCAGCACAACAGCAGAGAACTGTACCAGATAGTTAATATTTTGTGTGGTAGAAAATGGACAGGTATACTGGGATTTAAGGATAAACAAGGTAAGGTTATAGAAGGGGAGGATTCTGTCATGACTAGGTGGGCTGAGCATTTCAGTGATGTTCTAAATAATGTGGTTAGTTCTACTCCCATTGTTTGCAATGATGATAGATGCATTGATGGCTTTAATGTTGGCCCTATAACGCAATCTGAAGTTATTTTGGCTCTTTCTAAACTGCTATTTCTAAACTTTCTTCATAAATTCCCAGGGGTAGATGAAATTATTACGATAATGCTTAGAGCTGGGAGTATTATGGTTACCTCTTGGATGACTGAAATTTTGAATATCTTTTATGATACAGGCATGGTCCCTAAGGATTTTACCGGAGCTATTATTATCCCTATTTTCAAAATAGGTGATTGCAGTTTTTGTGATAATTATAGGGGTATCAGTCTACTCTCTGTTCCAGGTAAAGTTTGCATGATTGTGCCTAATAGAATTAAGAATCAGGTTAACGGGCAATTGTGTGATGAGCAGTGTGGTTTCAGAAGAGGTAGGGGTTGCTAGCTTTATTGATTTCATAAGGGCTTTCGACTCTGTTGATCGTCATAATTTGTGATTGATTGTGAGATCGTATGACATACCAGACAAGTTAGATAACATAATGAAAGCTCTCTATAATACTGAGTCAGTGTGAGAGTTGGTAAGGCTTGTAGCAATTGGTTTAGCATTGCTTCTAGTGTTCAAAAGGGTGAGAAATTCACTACAAGGGAAAGATTTTGACTTTGATTTTGGTATCTCCAGACCATTTAATGATCTGGAGATACCAAAATTTCTGATTTAGATTATACTGATGATCTTAGCTCTTTTGGCAAATGATGTTGATGAGATGAACTCTTCCATTCGAGTTGTTGATGAGACTGGTAGTAGAGTAGGCTTGGTTATAAAGAGTGAGAAAACTAAAGTGATGAAAATTGGTCAGTGATTCAGTTAATCTGAATGGTTGCAGTCTTGAGCAGGTGTCACAGTTTAATTATCTTGGGAGCTATGTAACAGATAATGGTGATGTGCGGCATGAGATTAACAGACGAATAGAGATTGCTGCCAGAACTTTTAAGAATCTACGGAGAGTGTGGAGAAATAGGCGTATACACCTAAAGACTAAAATTAGACCGTATAATAGTTTGGTTCTTTCTAGGGTTAGTTATGGTAGTGAAATTTGGACACTTTGTAAACAAGATAACAGGAAACTAGATGCTTACGCAGTATCTTGGGCATTAGGTGGTTCAACTTTGTAACTAATGATGAGGTTAGGCAAAGGAGTTTGCAACCTCCTTTAAGCAGCATATTGTGCAGAGAGAGACTCCTTTGGTTTGACCATGTTGCCCATATGAATAATTATAGATTGGCAAATAGGGTTATGAACAGTGTGCTTAAAGGCCTCAGAAAGAAGGGGAGACCTAGGATGCGGTGGGCAGACAATGTCAAACAGGACCTTGTTAGAATTGGTGTGCAGTGGCCAGATGCAACAGATGAGCTCAGGACAGATATGCTTGGAGAACTAAACTGCATAGCCTGGTTGGACCTCTGTAGCCCATGACTGTTTGAAGATGATGATGATACCCTTTCTGAACAGACTTTTGCCTGCCTTCCTTTCTTTGTTTCTTGTGGCCCCAAGCAGACCCAAAAACCCTGTCCTCTGGTCCCAGGTTTCTCGGACACAAAGGGTATCAGATAACTTTCCATTGGTTGGAATCTGCCAATCAGGAGGAGCCAATACAGCGATGACACTTCAGAATTTCTTTGAACTTCTGCCTTGTGAGTTCTCTTTCTTTTTTTGGAGACACCGTGATCCTGATTACCCATCCAGGAGCCTATCAACAGAAGGAGTGCCACTGCATATCCTTTGCAGGAGGAGCTACTGTTCACTCCCGCAGTCTCTGGGGAGAGTCACCACCACTTGGCAAGACATTCCTTAGTAGTGGCAACAGGTGGGGTTCTCACTCAATAAAATCACTCTTTGTATATTTTTTATTAGTAAAAGTCTACTGTATTCTTTTGCTGCTGCTGTTATTGCACAGAGCTCTCATAATGATTTTCCAGTTTTTGTGTGATAGTGTTATTGTGGTAGCATTGTAATTTTTGTTTCTGATAACTATATTTTTGAACAGTTTAAAAGAACATATTTTTAATTTTCAGGTTAATGCACTAATATCAATGGCAATTTCACTACTACAACACATAGAATTAAAATATCTAAATCAATAACAGTTAAAGCTAATACTATTATATACATACATCAATAATTTAAGTATTTGGGTAGCCCCTTTTTTTACATGTCCCCAGTTAATAACATTTTACTGTAAATATTCTTCTGAATTCCCAGCGAATGACTTTACCTTAATTTAAGGACAGCACAACATAGAGTCTCCATGCTATGGAGAATGCAAATTTTACAGACCTTTGAAGTAGTGTTAGTTCTATCTTTCACACTAGTACACTAACATCAAGTGGCAGAGATTTAACATTTTTTTTTTATTCAAGCAATGGCTAGTACACATTGTACCACCCCCAATAATTTTTCTCCTCTCTTCACCCCACCATCCAGTCACATGAAACAACTTCCAGCACTATTCAAGATTTTTTTTTCTTTTCTATTAATACTATTTCATGTTTAAATATAAATTATATTTTTAAAATAAATGCATTAGTGAAATGATTTGTGGTATGATGTTATATGTTCAATGACATATCTTCTGGAATCCCCGTATTTAATGTATTACTATGGGGAAATCATCCCTACTTAAAAGACATCATTGCTTAAAGAAAAAAGGCCCCAGGAAAGCATCCCTCATATGAAACAGAAACTGCCTGCAATTAAAATCTCACAATAATTTTTCATCTTTAAAATATATTTAACATATTTTGTAATATTACAAGTTGTTATGTAAAATGTATTTTTCATAAATGATTTTAATGTTTACTTACATTTTTAGATTTTATTTAACATACCTAATAGTTAATATTACAATTTCAGTGGCAAGCCATGCCCTTCCTTTAAAATTATAATTCTTGATGAAGCAGATTCTATGACTAATGCAGCTCAGGTAAATAAATTATCTCGCTTAGATATTTGACCATTATCAATTAAGTAAGATTATAATTCATAAAGAGAACATATGATGATTCGATAAACAGGTTGTGCCTTTTCTTTACCAAACGAAATTTTAATTCTTTCAGATGTACTCTCTAATAAGACTACGTGTTAAAAAAAAATCAAGAAACAATTGAAATTCCTTTTGACCCAAATATTCTTTACAATAGCATATCTAAACAAGATATTGGCACAACTGCATTGCCACTAAAAGGTGTAGAGTAGGTCCCATCTGATATATAAAAGAATGAGTATGTCTTGTGATTCCACAGTGTGTAGGTTCCAAACTGTAGGGAATTGTGCATATGAAAAGTATGTGGATTGCACTTTTTTATGTGTTGTAGGAAAATTCAAAAAATTGAAGTTCTGTCACTGAATAAGTCTACATATATTATCCCAAGGTACCTGAAATGTCACAGCTCAGCACTGACTTTGCAGTACATCATATTTTAGCCATTGGTAGCTCTGTTAAGGAATTAAACTGATTGGTTTATTAATATACAGAATGTTATAATGCTCATATAATTCACAGAAGGTTATAATGTGAAGGAAGTGTTTGTAGCCAGAAATTGATATCTTGGCCAGATAATGCAAAACTGCTATGTACTACTGTATTCTGAATGTGAACTAATCTAATTAAAAAGAAACATTTTTCTGTCCAAAAAGAGGATTATTATAATTATGGTAGCATACTAGTTGTAGTCATAACAGCCTCACATCTGGGGAACATAAGCATCTACCAAATGATTCTTAAGCACCTATAATAAAGAAATTTGTTTAGTGAGAACAAAGGCCAAATTCAAGCTTACACTGCTGTCAGTCATTGTTTTAAAATAATTTTGGATTTTTATTTCTATCAGTCTATCAGGTTAGTTACCTCATGGAATTAGTTTCGGTAAATACCTGTGTTTGCAAAAGACAGTCTGTTTATAATGGTATAATTGGATCAATGATCTAATATCCTTGCACAGAACAGTTTAACAGACCATAGTTTAACATGGGGATCATGTTGACTTGTTGGAAGAGCATTTCAGCGATTTCACAAACTTTGAATGTCCCTCTCACTCTCCTGATTTGAACCTTATTGATTGGGATAAAGTGGAGTGACGCATTCAAGCCTTGGCACTTTATGGATGGCTATCCTGGAATCATTCACAATAGCACTTGAACATTTCCAACGCCTGGTAGTCCATGCCACAATGTGTTGCTGTTGTTATGAGGCGAAAGGTGGACCCACACATTATTAGGTGGGTGTGTATGATAAATCGTCCTTTCAATGTATATATGAGTACTAGTCTATTCGTTAATTAAAGGGATGTGGAAAATCATTAAATTTTTCAGTGTAAAATTCAGAAAAAAAATCTATCAGTTTTTGAAATTTCAAAGTTGGCAGGTATGACAAAGTTTCTTCTTAACCTTCCAGGGTCCTGCCTGAAAAACTGGTTTACATCCAGAAGCCCAGCTATTTTTTCACAATGATCAGCCAAAAAATACCCTATGTAGCCACTTGACTGCATGTGTGAGCAATAAACTAGGTCATGGCACCTGCTCTGTCATGATGTATGCTACAGGCAGTCTCCACAACAACAAGCTCTGGATAAGAAGGATCTTGTTATTTATAGTTTTAGTTATATTTTCAATTTGAAGAGTGGGAACAACACCTAGAATGCTGGGATAAATGATAAAAAATAATTCTAGCAATATTTAAATAGGTTTAAGGCAGAAAATAGTAAAATGGACAAGCTACAGAGATATGTACTTTGTAATCACTTCCAAAATCTTCCATTTTTAAAAATAGCAATTTTTTTTTATAATTATCAGGAGATATTTGGAATTTTAAGGAAAAATTTGTTGATAATAGTTTGAATCAAACTTGTGAAAGCTTAAATCAGGGGTTGCTTCAGCGTAAAGTAACGGTTACAAACAAATTGACAATACCATCATGCTTAAATAAGAAATGACAATCAGATTTCTTTAACAAATTATTTATACAGGATGGTTATAATTAAACTGACAGTACTCAGAATGATGTATAGAAGGATCTACTCAATGGATCACAGCAAAAAGTGGTGGATACCTTAATAAGAACATGGGATAGAGAATTTGCGAAGAAGAAAAAAAGTTAATGTTAGTGTCACCAGGTGGCGTGGGTGTGCTAAAATAAAGAAAATACCAAGTTGAACAAACATAACCTTTATTTTACAAATCAAGATTCTCAATATGTGAACCATTTGTATGAAAAATGTGTTGGAAACATAATACGACATGGTCCACAGTTGCTTGAAACGTGTCTTGAGGAATGGCTGCAACATGCTGTGTTATTCTTGTCTTCATTTCAGCAAGCAATTCAACATTGCCTTGATAAACTCTGCTTTTTAAATAACCCCATAACCAAAAATCGCATCGGTTTAGGTCAGGGGAACATGGTGGCCAAGCATTGGAAACATTTGAGAAATTATTCTGTCCTCACCAAATGTGGTACCTGCAATATGGGGTGGTGCCCCATCCTGATGAAGGTTATGGAGTCTAGTAATTTCTTTCTTGCAAAGCCAGAATAATCTTGCAGCAGAGGAGATATGTGGTCCATTCACCGATTGACACACAGGACCTTGAGGCATAATCTCCTCAATGAAAAATAGTCCGATTATAAAATTTGCGGTAAACCTGCACCATATAGTTACATAGTCAGAATGTAGGGGCACATCATATGGATGTGTAGGTCCCCATATTCGGCAGTTGTGCGTATTCACTGCTCCATGTAGGGAAAAATGTGCCTCATCGATCCGTAAGATTTTCGAAGGCCACATGTTGAGCTGCATCCTCGCCAGAAATTGCAAAGCAAAGTCGGTGCGCTGTTCAGGGTCATGTGGTTGCAGCTGCTGCACCCTATGAATTTTATAAGGATACCACTTCAGGATGGACCATATAATTTTATAATTTTACGGACAGCTGACCACGGAAGTTGCAGTTGCTGGGATACCTGTCTCGCATTAACTATGGGTAGCTCCGATTGCGACTGGATTTCTGCAACAGTAAGTGTGATATATTCCACATTGCGTTCTGCAACAGGCCGCCAGCCTCTCTGAAGCTGCAACCAACTTGCCTGTTTCTTTGAATTTCTGTATCATATTCTTCAGTTCATTTAGCAACATTTAGCTTCAGTTCATCTTTCAGACAAAAATATTTGCATAGTGTAGCGGCAGCATTACTGCCATTTTGGTAAGAGAGTTTCACTAACAAAGTTCAGTCCTTCTTGCAGATACCCATGTTTCCTCTAGCGATTACAGGGACAACATCACATTTAATAGTGTGCCTCATGCAACTCTCGCGTGTAATTGGCTGCAATGTCACAAGAAATTGGCATGTTCTACCATGTTTTTAGCTCACCCACACCACCTGGTGGCACTAACACTAACTATTTTTTTTATTTACAAATTCTCTACCTCATGTTCTTATTAAGGTATCCACCACTTTTCGCTGTGATCCATCAAGTAGATCCTTCTCTACATCGCTTTGAGTACTGTCAGTTTAATTATAAACTGCCCTGTATTTTAGTTTGATAAAATATGTATCAAATGAAAAAAGAAAACGTTACTTTTCAAGCTTGAATTATGTATTTGTATAAGATCTATGTAAAAGAAATTTCGAACAGCAATTTCTATTTTTCTTAAATCAAATTTTTTTGTTGTACTAAAAACAAACGCAGACATCTTGAACCTCTCATTTCGGGGTTTGTTAATGTCTACATTTATCAGGGATCCGGGAAGGGTTAAACCAGTACCCTTTTATAAAAGTTTTACTGTATCAACAAAAATATTTTTTCTACCAAAGTGTCTTTTGAATAGTTTTATTAGAAGACTAGGCATTTAAAGTTGTAGGTTTTCTAGAGATTTTTTGCATTTAAATTAAGGTTGACTATTTTTAAGATAAAGTGGAAAGCTGTATAAATGGTTCATAGTGACCATTTATTTTTTTCTTGTTATTTTTCAATTTACATATAGGCAGCTCTGAGACGTACAATGGAAAAACAGTCAAAATCTACACGATTCTGTCTTATTTGTAACTATGTGAGCAGGTGAGTTTCTATTTTTCCTTTTATAATAATACCTATATGTATGTTTTGCTGAGGCTGTATAGAGTATATGGTAGTTATAGTAGTAGCATTGACCTAGGTACAAAAGCTGGCAGTTGAAGACCCTTGTGGCTGGAATAAATACTTGGGACAATAATGATTATATTTATATAATTTTGCTATCTAAAATATATATACGAATAATATCTACACTCACCTACACTTTGGGTGCACAACTAACTAATTATTCAGCCTTTTAAGTGTGGGACTCTGGACCTCAAGTTTAACAAATGATGTGCCTTAAACAAAGGCCAGTGGATGTCTGTATGTCTGTCTGTATGTCAGTGTCTCTGAATCTTCCTGTGCTTGCTCTTCCCATCATGTAATCTGGATAGGGAGGACAGGAGGAGAATGCTTATTGGTGTAGACATTCACCTGGGCTGCTGATGGGTCACTTGAACTGGCTGCTGCATTGCTCTATGTATCTAGCTTCTATATTTGGCTTCCATTGTTGGCCATAGGAATGCAGAAGCCAGCCTGTGCAGTGGAACCCATTCCTGAACCTCTAAGGGGGGTGACACAGGGTGTCTCATTAAGGCCAAAACTTTGTAAGTTTTTTTTTTCTGAGGTCATTTTGAGTTAGAAATAGTCACAATAGTTACAGAGTTATGGGTATTTTCAGCACATTGAACAAACTAAAAAAAAAAACTTAATTGTTTATTCATATTCATTTACAATAATAGTTTGTTGTACAGTTATATAGTTCAATATTAGTGTAATAAATATTTAAGATGGCCTCCATAAGTTGGATGCATTTTCTGACTCATGTAAAATTTTGAATTCAAAATTTCCATTCCTGGATAAAGAAAATAGGGTGCTAGGCAGTTCTAACAAATTTCTGAAAAGAATCTTACTTTTACCCAATGGTAGGCAGTTTATGGGTTTATATGATTGCCCGAATTCTTGCTACATGATGAAAAACTTCACTACTCATCTTTTTCTTTTATTGCCCCTAATAGTGGCATTGTATCTCTTCCAGTTTTCATGTGTATTAATTTGTAAATAATGTGACAAAAGGCTAACCAGATAGAGAATAAATATACTCACAATCACAAAGAGAATAGCTGAATTCAACTTAAAATTATTATCATTTGCATAGTAGTTTCAAAACACAGTATACAAGCTCTTACTGTCAAAATTCTAAACAGTATGTGTGCAATTCCAGGATATCCTTCTATGTCACCTGATGGTAAAATTCACTAAGAAGACTGTGAACTGTTGGCAGTGCTAAATTGTGTACATAAAAAATAATTTCCCATTTGTTTTCCTCAAAACTGAATAAAAACTAACCTTAATACATAGTGACTAGGGTTACTGTTCCAGCTGGGAATACTTTTTGTGTTAGATACTGGTTAGCAAACTTGGCTTTGGTCTTAGTCTTGTAATTATTTTAAGGTTCTTTATCTTGTAATTAGTCTTGATATCAAAGAACTCTACATTCTTATATTTTTCATTTTAAGAATGGATTATTTTATATATTGTTACGACAGAAGGAATCTGGCAACCGAAAGCAAAAAGTTTCAGCCAACGAATAAGAACTTTGGGAGAATTTGGAGAAGAAGAGTGGAGCGTTAACGGTCGTTGTGTTGTAACGGTCGAAGAGTTCGAAAATGGCCGGTGGGCTGTTCTGAGACAGTGCGCGTTAAGTATCAAGAAGTAACTTGATGTGTTGTGTATACGCAGAAGGATAAAAGTGGGATCTTTTATCGTTAAGTATCAAGAAGTAACTTGATGTGTTGTGTATACGCGGAAGTATAAAAGTGGGAACTTTTATGGCTAACTTCGAATGTCTACACGGACTGTCTTTTTGTTCGGCTAGTGTGTGAAAAGTTATTAGCACAGGACGAGAATTGGTTTACGAGTGAAGATCTTCGGGTGACCTGGTAAATCAAGTAAAAGGTAGTATTTAGTAAAATACACAGAGCTGATGTTGTGTGCTCACGCAGGAAGATTGATGACTTGTGCATGTTAATAGTTGATTTGTTAATAAGATACTTCATCCATATTTCCTTTGTAACAATTTACCTTGTATTGAATTTGGTTTTGAAATATAGCTTTTAATACTCACGCTCAGTGGCTATCCATTTTTGTGATCCGCAACAATATGTAGCAAATAATAAAAGCAAGGGCTGAATCAAGAATACCAAAAATGCAAACTTTTCTTGCAGTATAAAATAAAATAATTAAATACCCCCTCAAGCAGCTGCTTGCCACAGAGGTCTGACAGGAGCCTGTCAGTTAATATGCCAGAGTAGAAGGTCTGTGAGGATGGCAGGACCTCAGCAGAAAAACAACACAAACGTCCATGCCTTATCCGGGGCTCGAACACAGGTCCCTTAGATCAGTAGTCAAGCGCGCTAACCACTCGGCACTAATGGTAAAAAATTAAAGGTCTCGAAAAAACTCTTTAAGTTTTCTTGATTAAAAAGTTTTTGAGTATTTGTTCAAGGGTTTGCTTGCCAGCATCAGAAAACGGAGCTAATTTTTTTTTCTCCTTAATATATTGATGATTTTGATATATGGTATGTTTATGAATTCAACCAGCTTTATCTCAGAAACAGTTGGGAAAGCAAAGCTGCATAATTATTTTGAGAACTGTGGTGTCATCATGACACCACAGTTCTTAGTTATTTAATTATTATTAATGCTTTAGTTATTAGTTGTGCCATCAAGGAGCATTTCTGAGATTACTGCAAAAGTTATGTGAACTTTTCATGGGTAATAAAACCTTATTGGAGAGAGGGTAGGCAAACTTCAAAAACTTAGGATTACTTTTGGATTTTTACAAATAAGTTTTAAATCAGGCAAAAAAAAACCCACGAAGTTTGATTTTATTCTTGCTTTTTAAAAGAAAAAAAGAAACACTCTTATTTTGCTTTAAACTACAGTATTTAAATTAATCTAAGATGCACACTTATGATAGTCCAATCATAGGAATCTGTCTTATATTCATGTCAAATTCCTTAGCTTATCTAATATTTTCCCATCAGTAATTTTCTTCCTCCACTTTGGTCAGCATACCAAGTTTCCAGAAAAAAAAAGCTATGTCACAGCTACCTGCTATCTCTTTAAAATGGTTGAAAGGAATCATCTTGTATGGGGCAGCTAATGTATTGGGTTACTGTAACATGAAGGATAATCTATTGAAACTATAATAAAGACTTTCAATAAATACTCTGTTTCAAACCAACTGGATGGATCAGAGAAGGACATCTTATGGGAAGTAAAAAAAAAATTGAACAGTAGCAATATAAAAAGAAGAGGTGACTGACTGTAATATTGCCAGAAATTGACCTTCCATTATTTTATTATTACAGTGTTCATTTGTGTGACTTTAGTCTGTGATCTGTGAGAATATTAGTTTACCAAAGAAGTATCGAATATTTTTTTCAAGATAGTAGAAATTTGAGTATAACTTAGATTGCAGGTTAAATTTTTTAATATAAAATGTTAAAATAGAGTGTACTTTAGATTTGATGGCGTCTTACATTTGTGTAAATGTGGTATTTCGTGTGAATGGGTATATATATATTAGCATAGTTTGCAAAAATGTTTTGCTGAAAATCAAATATGTTTTAAATTTATAGATCTTCAAATTAACAAGTATAGGAATATTTATCATTTGTGTTTATAGGCCACAACAGTAAATAGTTATTGTGTATAGCACACTTTATTTAAGCCCAAACAGAAACATATTTGTTGAGGATTTTGCATCAATTTTAATAGTAGAAGTAGCTTAAGTTTATTTTGATATTACATTTTTCAGTTAGCTTTAAACCAGAACATTAAAATCAGAACATTAATATTAACTTAAAAGTTTTTTTTTTAAATCAAATAAGTAATTTTATGTATTTCTTTTATGTAGAATAATTGAGCCTTTAACATCACGTTGCTCCAAGTTTCGTTTTAAGCCTTTAACCAGTGACACAGTTGTTGATCGTCTTAAACATATTGCTGATGAAGAAAATGTTAAATGTAATGATGATGTAAGTAATGTAGTTTTCCATTTTAAGGTAATGATGGAGAAAAAAATATCACAATAGCAGATACCATTATATTAATATGAGAGAATACTAGTATCACTGGACAACACACAAAAGGCTTTGAAATGAAAATAGCTAATCTTTACTAATTTCGAGGTGCTGAACATGAAAATGACAATAAAATTTGTCTATTGGCTCTTGTTTAGGAGAGACAGAGATGGTCATGCATAAACGACTCAGTCTGCATTGAGTACATAGGTAACCATTTCGCAATGCTGTATTTTATATTCCAGATTGCAACATATTGCTCCGTTGTATTGCATCAGCCTGCCATACACACAACCCCTGAAGGTATTGCATCATTGTCTGATGCAATGTAGTTTAGTCATGACATCACAGCTTTACAATCGCAGACAAAAGATGATGCAATCATTAGTTGTAAGCGATGTCTTGTAGGGTGAGCATGTCTTTTGAGCAACTCCCATTTACCCCTGAGTCATAAGTACAACACAAGTGATCCTTGCAGTTTTAATCCAGCAGTAGTGATGCCTCATAACTATGTTACTAGTCTAGATACATTTTGTTACATTTGTGGGGAAGTGACGTTTTCAAGCCAGAAAAGGGCCATCACTCCAATAGTGAAAGCGGCGTATGAGTTTTAATTTGGATGCAAGATCGGGGACCAACACATATGCTGCAGTATGTGTGCAAGGAATCTTCCAAAGTGGCTGAAAGGCGATGTTTGCTGTTCCTATGGTTTGGATAGAGCCAAGCAATCACACAAATGACTGCTACATCTGCATAGTTCCACCTATTTCTGGAGGCATCACAAGGAAAAAGATGTGGACAGTTCTGCAGGATGAAGGCCTCCCCATTCCTGAACCTCCAAAAGAATTTTCCATCGATTCAGACGACGAAGGGGAAGGCAAACCAACGTCGGGTTCTACGCAGCCTTTGGTGTCTAATGATGATCCATCGTCTGCCACGGTGCGTCATCTGTACCACACATTCTCACTGAAGAAGAAATGAACATCTTGTTTGCGATCTGGAGCTGTCCAAGGCCAAAGCAGTTACTTGGATCAAGACTTAAACAATCGAATCTTCTCAAGGAAAATGTCCTAGTGACTTCGTTTCAAACTCGACGACCTGGTGCTCTACTCTGATGTAGATGGGCTGATGAATGCCCTCCGAATCAAACATGACCCTCAAGAATGACAACTACTCATAGACTCCTCGAAAATGAGTCTCAAGGCAGTGTTGCTGCATAATGGAAAGCTACTTCCATCCATTCCGATCGGACATGCTGTCTACATGAAAGAAACCTGTGACAACCTAAAACAGCTGTTGAACTGTATTCAAGTCAGCAAGTATGGCTGGCATCTCTGTTGGGACTTGAAGGTAGTGACTCTGTTGATGGGTCTGCAGCTGGGATATACGAAGTACTGCTGTTTCTTATGTGAATGGGACAGCCAAGCAATGCACTATGTGAAGAGAAACTGGCCTCAGAGGTCAGAAGGTTGGTGAGATGAATGTAGCACTGACAGAAATGCACAAAATCCTGCTACTGTCCCTACACATCAAACTCGGTATGATGTAAAACTTTGTAAAAGCCATGGACCGAGCTGCATCAGCTTTCAACTTGTCTGACTTGCATCAACTTGTCTGACAAATTCTCTCAATTCAATGAAGCGAAAATTAAAGAGGGAATTTTTGTGGGTCTTCAGATCCACGAGCTGTTCAGAGAACAGATGCTTGATAACCTGCTTCAGGGTGACGAGAAAAAGTCTTGGGACGTGTTTCATCTGGTGTCAACTAAATTCCTCAGGAATGTCAGGGTAGACAACTACAAGAAACTGGTTAAGGACATGTTGTCTCTGTATCACAAACTTGACTGCAATGTGTCCTTAAAGATCCACTTTCTCCGTTCCCATTTCGATTTCTTCCCTGACAACTGTAGCATGGTTAGTGATGAGCACGTTGAACATTTTCACCTTGACATTGCAATGATGGAGAAATGATACCAGGGAAACTGGTCCACTTCAGTGATGGCTGACTACTGTTGGAGCTCGCCAGAGGTGATCCTGAGCAGCTGTACAAGCGACGTCAGAAGTAGAAGCGGAGTTTTACTGATACATGTCATATGTACGTATTACTCTATTATATAAGAAGCTATTGCGGATTTCTCAGAAATCATAGCCATTTTTGCATTTTCATTGTCATATTCGTGTTCAGCATCTTGAAATCTTTAATAAATGGCTATTTTATCTCAGAGGCATGACTTTTATGAAAATTTGTTGCCCAGTGTATTCAAATAATACTGAAGAACTTAAGAATCAGTTATATGCATAAGAATATAAGTTTTCACCATTTGGATGAAGAATGTTGATGAATAAGCAGTAACTACATAATAAAAAGCTATTGTAACCAATTACTTAAAGTTCAAAAGTAAGAAAGTCTTCCTTATGCTTTTCATTTACTGTCAGATAATTTAAAATTCTTAAAACAGCTAATTATTGCATGGTGATTTTAAATGAAAAACTACTTTAAAAATTGATAACAAGAAAACTGCACATATTTTGCATGAAAAACTCTGAAATTTTTTTAACTCCAATAAAGAAAGTCTGTAAATATTTGGAGTTACACAGAACACCCTATAAACATCCTCCATATAACTCATTTCATACTCCAATTACATATAAATATTAGATGCAATTGCTCTGTTTAATGAGAAGATCAATTCTCTTTGTGTCTGTGTAAAAATTATTTCTCATATGTACAAGGTAGTTTTGGAAATTTGTCTTTAGAATGCCATGTATGTTTGGGAGATGCATTATGTCAGGACTGATGGTAAACAAATGTATTAAAGATGGGGAAATAATTGTATTTGTCGAGGGTATCTGTGTAATGCTTCAGATATGGAAAGGTTAAGACCAGAAACAAAGGATAGTAATTGCAACTGAAATTTATAGTCACATTTCAAAAAATACTATTATGGTTCACCAATTAAGAAGCAAGTTAATCACCTTTTACAAGGTTTGACAGTATAGTAATAGCAAAATATAGTTTACTCCAATTGTCAATTTTAATAATTCACTTAACATGGTTGACTGAGCAAGTGGATTTTTTTCCCTTAAGCTCTGTTTATAGCAATGGGAAATATAAGACTGTGCCTCTTTGATGTTAAATAAATTTTCGTTTGCAAATTGGGAAACAAGATTTTGATAACTATATTAATTATTAATTCATAAGAATGGATAATACTTTTTTTTGCTGGTTAGATTTATTTAGACAAGTATAAAGGAGGCACTGAAATGTGCTAGTTACATGATTGTCTAAATAAATCTAACTGGCAAAAAAAAACATCCATTCTTACGAGTTAATGATTCCATGAAATCATTTATCAATTTACCACTACATTCTCTATATTAATTATGTTGTTCCCAAACTTTGATTGTAAAGAGAGAAAAAACAAGTGACATACTTTTAGCTATGACAGGGATATCACTTATTGAAAAGTACTGTTGCCAAATAATGAAAGTAGAATGCAATCGCATATTTAAATGTGACCTATGGACATTAAAGATATATTGAATTAACACAGTTTAATAATATTTATTTAATACAGTCAAAATTATTCAGAACTAAAATATAAAATTTCCATATCAATAGAAAGATAAATTCAAAGTTTTCTAGCTTCTAAGACAAGTTTATTTTTTATACAAAAATGAGATTGAAGGTAAGTCAACCATTGAAATTAAATCTTATTCTTGATTTTATTTCCCCAACAATATTTGCTCAATGTTGAAAATACTATGGAATTTGGAACATTTTACAGCAGAGTTGCTCATCTTAAAAGATTTTCTTCTAAAGTGATAAAAATTTTTTATAATAGTCAAATTTCTAAAAAAAAATGCATTTAAGTAGTGTCATATAACAGCTGTTAAATAGATGTGAGATAGATAATATATCCTCAGTCTAATTTTTTAATAAATAAATGAATAAAATAATAAATAGCCCCTCAAGCAGCTGCTTGCCACAGAGGTCTGACAGGAAAAGGTAGAAGCTTTGAATTTGATATTCTACTGACATGAATGCCAGGAAATTTTTATTATGATAGAGCATGTTAAGATTTAATTGTACTTTTATTTTTATGTATGTGGAATTTATTACATTAAAATTAAGGGGCGGGGGTGGCTCAGTTGGTAGCGTGCCAGGCTCGTAATCTGTAGTTCCCAGGTTCGAGTCCCAGCTGGGTCAGCGTTGAGATTTATCTCCGAAAAATTTCCCCGCCCTGCCCACGGTCAGTAGGGGACACTGATGGGCTTGGAAAGGCCGCCGTCCGTCGGATGGGACGTTAAGCCGTGGCCCCGTGTGCGGGAGAGCCATACCCTGTGCACGTTAAAGAACACGCTGGATGGCCTTGACGGGAGGCTACCATCTGTCTCCCAACAGCTGTTCCAGTGGGTCCCCTCCCCCAACCTTCTCTGAGCCTTCGGGGTCCTTGTGGCCTGACCATTTAGCCCATGGTGTGCAAAAAAGTGCCGCTCAGAGGTAAAACAATCCAATACAATACATTAAAATTAAACATTAATTTGTTTCAGGTGCTTAGTGCCATTGTAGATGCATCTGAGGGTGACTTGAGGAAAGCCATTACATTATTGCAGAGTGTGCATAGGTTGAAAGCAGATGGAATTGCAGTTGCTGACGTGGAAGAGATAGCTGGGGTGAGTTAATTAAATCATCTTGAGCTTTCATGGCAATATGGGTTTTTGTATAATTATTAGACAAATTCGTATAATTATTTATTAGAAAGTATGAAAAATTGTGCATATCAGTAGCCACCCAAAATGCACACACACACACACACACATGTATATTTGAACTTGGCATATATCTAGTGCATTATCAAGAAATATGATTTTGAAATTGTGCAGGCCTGTAGATGATTTTTATTCCTTGTTAGTAAACTTATATCTTTATAGTGCTAAAATAAGACTTAATATACACAGGTTTTTAACCATGTAATATTATGTATCACATACATATTGTAAATTGAAAAACAAACAAACATAGAATTACGATTCTCTAAGTAATTAAATTTATTGATGTAAACTGAATTTAAATATGAATTATTTTAATGACTGAACTTAAAAATAATCACATATTAGTCATATTTATAAAAAGAGAAGAAAAATTATTAGAACTGTTTTGTTTAGCTATGTTTAAATTGAAATATTTCTTAATTTGAAGTCTTGGGGAATTGAAAACATTGCTACTTGTGAATTTAAAATATTGCATAATTAATTTGAAACTAATAATGCCACAATTGGCTATGTTTTATAGGTGGTTCCAGAAAAATGGATAAAGGGATTGATACGTGTTTGCCAGTCGGACAGTTATGAAAAGCTAGAACAGTATGTTACTGTAAGTACATGTATAACAGATGCAGCCCCAGACACATTTCAGATAGTCATTTATTGATATGTGCATAAATTAAGCAGGTGGTCCCCTATACAACGGATGGAGATAACCTAGAAGCTCAGGCTTGTTGTGGTTTCTCATACAATATGTAAACATATACACAAGGATATGCTCACTGGCTTAATAATTAGGTATATGCTAACCACTACACCAAGTAGGACTCAAAATGATTACACATATGCATGGCTGTATTTGTCACATGGCATATTTTCATGCCATGCCTGAAAAACGTTAATTGTGACTTTGCTATTGACTGAAAAATTGTGTTTCTAATTTTGTCTACAAAAAGACAACTATTGTTTTGAAGATACTCTCACAAACAAGAGCTTAAAATATATTAGGCTAACCACTGTAGGATGAGAAATTAACAAATAAGACATATTTAATATTACTTTTGAATGCCAATGGGCTTGGAAAGGGAAAGGTGACATTAAAGAACATGCTGGATGGCCTTGATGGGTGGGGGGAGGCTACCATCTGTCTCCCAACAGCTGTTCCATTGAGGTCTCCCCAAAACCTCTGGGTCCTTGTGACCAGTCATTGTGGGTAAAAAAAGTTTGCTACTCAGAGGTAAAACAACCCTACTTTATGAATGAAATTGAAACTGTGCCATAGCAGCTCAGAGTATATGGCTTAAATAGAATAATAACAAAGAAGTATAGTGAAAAACCTAGCAAGAAAAGGCAAATTAATATAAGCTATAAGGTCAAAATAAGCACGGCTGTTTAAATGAGTTGAAGACAAAAAAGTAAAGGAAGTTTATTATTTTTACTAATATTTTGTAAAATTTACATTTTGTTAAAGAAGTTGAGCTGTTTAATTATTGTGCACTATTAAGATATATTCTTTTTTGTAGCAATTCTTTTCACTGGAATCAACTATAGGTTATGATACATCTGTGATTTTCACGATACAAAAAAAGTTAGAAAAAACTTGGAACTAGACTAAGGAGTTAATGAGAAATTGATACTAAAATATCTTCAGCATAAACTGCATTGTTGCCTCCACTGCTTCTTATTAGTGCCTGATCTCACTTGCTGCTTGATGAAGTCTGCAGTGGCTGTGTGTGGGGACAAGGCTTGCTAGTCAACACACAGCCACCACAGATACCATATGAGAATACATACATATGGCAGATACCATTCATACCACAGAGACCATTCTGTTACCATTCATACCTCGGATACCATTCTATACCATTTAAGGTGCTTGCTGCAATATAGACATTTCTTCAACTCTACTGAACCTGTGATATTACAATGTTCTTGCCAGCACTGAAGATATCTTTCATTATTGGACACTTGCAACCTTGTCCACTCCTACAGTCTTGATAATACCATCAAAATATTGCTCAGCAACTTTATCAGTGATAAGAACATATTCTACTTTTTCAGTATTCTTCTGGACTCTCGTCTTGAATTATTTGAATGTTCTAAGCCATCAAGCTAACATTCAGTTGAATTATAGTATGTTGTTTAACATAAGACTATGCAGAGCATATAGATAAAATGTTTTGCATATTGAAATAGCTTAGAAGAGCTTTTATTTTAACTTATACAGAGATAAGCAAATTAAGCATTTTAGCTTGCAATTTGTATAGAACAAAAAATTTTCTTCTAGCATACACTTGCTTTACCAATACAACCTCTGAAATTCAAGGATTTTAGGCCTCAGAATTGTAATTCTGAAATTTGGAATGCCTATGCATTAAGAGTGAGCTGGTAATTTGATAACAATGCATATTTCAAGAACTAAAGCAAGTTCGACTTTTACATCTACTTCATCTTCACATTCGATGATAACTGATCCTCAGATGATTTCTACTTTGCTTCTGTTTTGGATCAGCTGCATGAAAAAAAGTGACCTAGCTTCTGTTTCACCAGTGTTTACAGCCTATATTCCTGTATTGATGTAGTTCTTTATACATCACATACAAATTAGTAGTTTGGAATTAAAGATAAAAAAAAAAAATCTACTTAAGTGAATCAAATGTATATTTATTTTTCCTTTTGCCTATTTTATAAGTTTTCAGTACTTTTGAGCAGCTATAGTATATATATTTAAAGACAATATTCGTTATTTGTTTATTTGAAGTGCTATGTTTTCATATTATACTGTACTTTCTCACACTATGATTGTATGCAGTTTTCCAACACATTGGTATACATATTAAAAACTGAACATTTGGTGCAATCAAAATGTTGAACATGAACCAATTGAATTTTCCATTGTTCATTACTTGAGGCTTTAAGTCACCTCCAATGTATTGTTATTACTCCTGTAATTGTACTTATTTTGCAAAACAGGAATTGCAACTGTTTTGAACTCCACTATTAACTGCAATTTTCTGCATGGCTCATCATGCAATTAATATTTTTTTTGTATTTGAAATTCCATCAGTTGCATACCTCAGAGTATTGTTACTTCAGTACGCATGTCATCAGAATTGACTGTCCAGTAGTTATCTTTGCAAACATCATTGTGAATTTCTTCTTACCTATCTCGTATGTAAGATAAATATTTTCTATGCACATTTTGCAAGGTTTAATAATATTTACATACTTATCCTTGTTTTCCCACAAGCACTCTCATCCAGTTTTGTGCATATCACTGTTCAACCCTTCAAGCAGATGCCATGTGTAGTTGAGTTATAGTTATTTTAATTGCGGAACTCTTGCATTCTCTGTAGCAGTCTTTAAGATGGTACACAAACTGTAGTTACTACTCAAGTGGCAATCTGGAGGAGTGAACAGGTGAAGAAAATTTTGAGATCTATTGGGAATTAATGAAAATTTAAAATACAACCCAGTTTTCCCAGTGAAAAGTGGGGACAGGGGTGGCTCAGTCGGTAGCGCGCCAGGCTCGTAATCTGTAGTTCCCAGGTTCGAGTCCCAGCTGGGTCAGCGTTGAGATTTATCTCCGCAAAATTCCCCGCCCTGCCCACGGTCAGTAGGGGACACCGATGGGCTTGGAAAGGCCGCCGTCCGTCGGATGGGACGTTAAGCCGTGGCCCTGTGTGCGGGAGAGTCACCCTGTGCACGTTAAAGAACACGCTGGATGGCCTTGACGGGAGGCTACCATCTGTCTCCCAACAGCTGTTCCAGTGGGTCCCCTCCCGTAACCTTCTCTGAGCCTTCGGGGTCCATGTGACCTGGCCATTTAGCCCATGGTGTGCAAAAAGTGCCGCTCAGAGGTAAAACAACCCAACCCAGTGAAAAGTATAGTTATAAAATTAGTATATCCAGTCCTCAACTTAACATGATAGAAGTATATCAAAAAATCCATATAAAGTTGAATCATGTTAGTCTAACACGAATTTCTCATAAGAAATAATGTAAATAGGGACTTGGTTGATGAAAGTGTGGATGTGGTGTAGAACCCTAACCCAATTGACATAGTTTAAAATTTGTTCCTTTATTATGACTATTCTTTGGTTAATGCTTTGTTTTTTATTTATGCATATTTCAGATATGTAACTCATTTTTACAGAAAAGCAATGATAAAAGTGGCAAAAAATGGCTAAATGCAATTTCATTTTAACATGGTATGTATATATGAATGATTGTTGAGTGATAAAGACTGAAAATGGAAAGTTGAGTGTTGTAAAAATTTGCTGTCAGGTTAGGAAGATGACTATTCATTAAGTAATCATTTAATTCACAATGCCACTGTATACAGTATATAAAATCACATGTTAAGCAGATGTAGATGAAAACTAGTGAATAGTACCATTCTGATTACAATACTTTAAAAGTTGTAAGTCTTAAGTAGTGATATCAAACTAATCCATAAAGGCCACAGCTAATTCAACTGTAGATGTTAACCAGACAAGGAGATATACAACAACTGATGTTTGATAAGAAGGCAAGTGTGAAAAAAAACATTTATCCACTTCCTGGACTTGAACTTAGAACCTCCTGGCTACTTGACAGTTCAGCTAAAGCAGTGGCGATTCACACCTGCCTAAGTAAGGTTATGATGGTAGGAAGGAATGACTACTATTAGGTTTTTCACTTCAAGGTATACTGGATAGTTGTTTCAGCCTTTAGTTTTCTGTCAGTTTAAACTGCATTGTGCATCATGAACTAAATGACAATGGTCCCTTTCTACCATCATAACCTTACTTGGCAGGTGTGAACTGCCATCACCATAGCTCAACTTGTAGAGCAACTGGCATGTAACCAGTTGGTGTTTCATCAATGCACTAAGTTCTTGCTGCCTGCTACTGTTCTCTTCGTAGTTCACACATGTGACTCTTGGCTGTCACCATCACACATGCCATTGGTGATATAATATAGTAGATGTTGAGTTGATGCTAGGTGTGACTACCAGTCCATCACTACCTAGATGGTTTCCATGCATAGGATTGGGCATCAGATTTCAGTGTAGCACTACACTCATGGAGGTTTCAGATATTGAACGTTTAATTTAAAATCATAAACAAATCCACTAATTGTATGTTTACGAGCATTTTTTTCTCTACACTTAACAAATTATAATCTTCAACTAATCAAAGTGAATTTGTCTTTTATGTGTACATTGTCTTGGTCAGTAACAATTAAAATTTTATTGTTTACAAATATGCTATAGATGTTTAAAAATGGTAATTTTGTATTGGCAAATGTGAAAAATCTTTTTGGAAATGTTTAAATTATGAACGAGGATAGGTCAAATAGTCGAAAACCTTCCCCATTTAAAAAAATCCTTGTTAAATCAGAGATGCTTTTGTGTGTGTTTAAATTGTGTTTTTATTTACCTGTATGTTCAGAATGAAAAAAAAATAGGCTAGTCAATATGATAAATATGTCAATATGATAATAAATATGTCAATATGATATGTAAAAAAAAGTTCAGATGTATAATTTTTCCTCTTATTTTTTCTTTTTCTTTTTAAAGGATCTTATGTATGAAGGGTACACAACTGGTCAAGTGATTTGCCAATTATATGATGTAATTTTACCAAGTACAGAATTGACAGATAAACAAAAATCGGTCATCTGTGAAAGACTTGCTGTAAGTTTTCCTTTCCTATTTTATTGTATATGACTACTAAACAAGGTACTCAACAGGTTTAAATAGTAAAATGAGAAACTAAGTGAAGCTAATAAATCCAGTAAATGCTTATGGTTATTTCAAGGGCAGTTCAACTCCTGGGGAAAAATGATGTTGCAAAGTGTTTTTTAAGTAAATTGTTATAAAAAATTTGAGTTGAGACATTCAGAGAAAACCATATTTGTCCACACAATATAAATATACACCAAATAGCCAAAACATTATGACCAGCGCATCTTTATGGAAATCGAAGCAACTGAGGTAAACGACAGCATGTGTGAAGGTCACAAATGGTGTAAATAACACCTGATATTGAGCTCTGTTAATCAGTGTTATTCTTGTTCTTCAGATGGGAAAGGCAGCAGACTTAAGTGAATTTGATAAAAGCCAAATTGTAATGGCCAGATGACAGCAGAGCATTTCCAAGGCAGTAAGGCTTGTGAGGTGTTCACTGTCAGCCATGGTTGGCACATTCAAGAAGTCTGAGGAAGGAAAAACCACAAACCACTGGCAAGGTGTGGGCTGACCATGGCTCATTGATTCTAGAGGTGAGCGAAGGCTATCCCATATGGTACGAGCCAACAGAAGTGATACTGTGGCACAACTCGCCTGTAATTTAAATGCTGGTGACGAGTAATGTGTCACAACATACATCGAACCGTGTTGAAAATGGGGCTGCGTAGCCACTCTGAGTTCCCATGCTAACCTCGGTTCACTGTTGAAAGCACCTACAATGGGCACTCAAACATCAAAAATGGACCTTGAATGATTGGAAGAAGGTCATCTGGTCCGATGAATCTAGTTTCCTGTTGCACCATGTGGATGGCTGGGTACATGTGCATCGTTTACCTGGGGAAGTGTTGGCACCAGGATGCACCATGGGATGAAAAGAAGCCGGTGAAGGAAGTGTAATGTTTTGGTCAATGTTCTGCTAGAAAATCCTGGGTCCAGTCATTCATGCTGCCAAGTCAGCCATACCCCTGTCTGGCTCTCCATTGCCTATTCCTATCTGGATTTCTGACAGCGTTTTACCATTGAGCTCCGGGCACAATGTCAAGAGATCTTGGTCAGAACAGCTTACAAACAAGCTCTTTGATATCAAACCATGGCAGTCGTGTTACTGCAGGAATCGCAAGGGGGGAAGTTGTACTTGCTTGGCTCCACTTAGGTCATTCATTTATTACTCATTGATTTCTTCTACGGGTGGATGATGAACCTAAGTGTGAGTTTTGTTACACATTTTTAACTATTAAACATATTTTAATCGAATAGCCATGTTTTAATTTTGAACATTGTTTATATTTTAGCTTTCATAAATTTATGTCTGAGTGTTGTACACTCGGATATCTTTTATCCAAGTGTAAGATGATGTATATTTTAATAGACTTTATCTGATCATTGCATTTTACCTTTTTAAAATGTGGCTATTTTAATAGACTTAGATTTTACTTTGTATTTTGTATGTCTAACCCAGATCCTTTACACCTGGGATTGTTTTATCTTGTATGTTTCAAGTTGTTTTACTTTATACTTATACCCTTGTTCTTGTTGGTCTATAATTTTACAATGTAATGTTTTTGTTTTAACTTTTGGTTGTGGGTTTACTTTCCTTTTATTGTTTATATTATTTTTTGTTTGGCATATTATGGCCCAGTCATCCTTGTGCCATAAAACCCCAAACAACCAACCAGTCATTCATGTGCAGGAAATATGACGTCTACCACCTACCTAAACATCATTGCAGACCAGGTATATCCTTTCATGGCAACGGTATTCTCCTCTAGTAGTGCCTTCTTACAACAGGATAATGTGCGCTATGACAGCCTGGATTGTTCGAAAATGGTTCGTGAAACACGAGAAAGACTTCCAAGTATTGCCCTGGCTCTCCAAATTCCCCAGGCAT
Organism: Ryuthela nishihirai; assembly: GCA_038380435.1. Taxonomy (NCBI): domain Eukaryota; kingdom Metazoa; phylum Arthropoda; class Arachnida; order Araneae; family Heptathelidae; genus Ryuthela; species Ryuthela nishihirai. The sequence goes on from JAWZYU010000026.1 coordinate 30,873,261, forward strand.
CAATTCAATCAAGCATCTGTGGTTTGTGTTTGAACAGCATATCCGATCTTTGGCGGCTCAACCATGTAACTTACAAGGGGTTAAAGGATCTGCTGGTAACGTGTTGGTACCAGATACCACAAGACACCTTTAGAAATCTTGTAGCATCCATGCGTTGCTGGGTAAGAGCTGTTTTGGTGGCACCTGGCAGACCAACATTATATTAGGCAGGTGGTCATGTTTTGGCCCTTCAGTGTATATATTTGTACTATTATGTACCATGACTATAAGAATGGGGTGGAAGAATCTCCCCCTCTTATAGTATTATTATATAAGAGGGGGGACAGAGATCTGCCCCCTTGTCCCTTATAGTTGTATACGAAATCTAATCTCAAACTTGTCTACCTGCTTTGAAATCCAAAGCAGTTGTCTTTGAGTAATTTTATTTTAGCCATATATTTTATGTCTGACACTAAAAAAAGATTTAAATAAAATTATGAAATCTTAGTGTATATAGAATATCGTTATAATTCCTTTTTGATGGAATTTTTCAGTAATTGGGAAACCCTACTCAAATATTATTCTCCCCCCCCCCCACAAAAAAATAAAAATAAAAGAAATTTTTGATAGTTTCATGGCAAATAAAATTTACTTAACTAGGGTGGAAGCCCCCTGTTATTTGGTTTGACAAACCAAATGCATCATAGAGGGTGTAGCATCCTTATTGGGAACCACTGCCCTAATCTTTCTAATAATGGCACTCATAAGAATTGAAGTTGCCAAGTTAATGAATTATTCTTTTCATGTATATGTGGCATTTATTCATTTAAATGCCAAAAAATTACTAATATTTCAAATTGGTTACAGTAGAAAATGCTACGAAATTGATTGGATGTTTTGAGACAAAATTGTGATCACTGAATAAGATCTCCTTCAGAAAGTGAAAACAACTTTCAGGTGCACAAAAAGGACATATGCTGCAAATTTTACTGTTTGATAAATTAGGGTAAATGTGCATTATTTATTTATGCCTTTTTGCTGAAATGCATGAAGCTGATACCTAATTGTGTTTGTTTGTGCACAAATAAAATATGAACAAGCCAGCCAAATCCATTATTGAGATTGATTTATCTATAATTTTCTGCAATATGTATAGGAACTGTCATTGTGAAAGTTGGAAGTATTGGTGCTAAAATTTTGAATTGCCCTTTATACACTGAAGTGCCATTGAATAGGGATAGGAGGTGTTATCCAAATTCAGTACCGCAAATCCCCATTTGCACACATGCGTGGCTGAAACTCTCAACTCGCCTGTAAATATAACTCGCCACGATATATAGCTGTCAGCTTTGACTTCCCCAAGCATTCCCGCATTTGCACACATGCGTGGCTGAAACCCTCAACTCGCCTGTAAATATAACTCTCACAATATATAGCTGTCAGCTTCGACTTCCCCAAGCATTCGTCGTGAGAAGCATAATGGGAAAAGTGCGGTATTTAGATGCCTTATCATGGGTGACCGACGGATGGGACACTTGACCTCCGAAATTGGTAACAAACTTGGATTTTCTCATATGACAGTTTCAAGTGTGTTCCAGGAATATGAAAATTCTGGCAAAAAAAAGCACCTGGACAAACTGCAGAGGACAACTAGCCTTGAATGATCGTGGGCTTCGCTGTCTGGCCCACATCGTACTGACCGATAGGGGCCAGACATTATCTGAAATCACCTCCCATCTGAACGCAGGTTCCAGCCGGGAAGTCAGTGCATGACCATGCAAATGCTCACTTCATTGTCTCAGCTTCGGGAGCCATCAACCTATGAGAGTCCCACTTCTAACGGCACGACACCTGACTCGATGCCTTGCCTGGACTAAAGAACATCGAAACTGGACCATCAAAAACATTATTATTTGTCAACAGATAGCCTGTAGTGATGAATCCCGATTTAAACTTCATCACCCTGAAGGGAGACTGAGGGTATGACTCCAACCTCATGACGCCATGCATCCTACATGTCAGGTTGGCACAGTACAAGCTGGTGGTGGCTCAGTGATGGCCTGGGATGTCTTCAGTTGGACGTCTGTGGGACCTTTGGTACGTGTACTGACGATTCTCAATGTATCCTGGTACATAGAACTCATGGCTGACCATTTACACCCATTTATGGCCATCATGCATCCCAATGGAGATGGCATCTACCAGCAAGACAACTGTTCATCTCACAGGTCCAGGTTGGCTACTGCATGGTTGCAGGAGCATTCTGCTGACTTTGAAATAATGAATTGGCCACTGAGAAGCCCAGATTTAAATCCCATTGAAAATCTTTGGGATACCTTCAAGCAGAGTGTTCGGGCCCATGTCACATCAGCAACAACCTTGAGAGAATTGTGGACAGCACTGGAGGATGCATGGGTTGCCATACCTGTGAAACATTTACGCAAGTTGTGGAGTCCTTGCCTCATCGTGTGGCAGCTGTTATCAGGGCTAGAGGGGGTCCAAAACGTTACTAGGTTGCTATCACTAATTCAATGGCACTTCAGTGTATATGAAGGTTACAGTGAGACCTTTGAACATTGTTGATGTGAGTTCAACTTCAGCCTCCCAGTATCTCCCCATTCATTGAATTTACAGCATTCTGGTTAGGAATTTTTTGTTTTAATATTTAAAACTAATGTAAGGACAATATTTCTGAAAGGAAAAATCAGATGCCATGATTTGCAAGTGACTTAGCTCCTAGGATTTTTTGCCTTTTTCTAACACACTCTATTTCATATGTGAGATAACATGATGTTGAAAATTCATCTTGGATGTTTTTAAATATAATTAGTGTTCTGCTGCAGACAAAACCAGGTAAAAAAAAACTGTTAGGAAGAATATTATATTTTAATAATAATAAAAGAATTAGAGAAATTCTAGATATTAAAATATTTATTACAATTTCAGATCTGTGACAAGAAATTAATGGATGGTGCAGATGAGTATCTTCAGTTGATGGATCTTTCCTCAGTTGTAATGCAACAATTTTGCCATCCAACAAACTGAATGAAATTAGTCTTCTGTAAAAAAAAAACTTCAGCTTTTGACTATTAACATTTAACAAATAAATATTTTTTTACCATATTTTGATTTTAATGGCATATCCTTGAGTATCAAAGTAGTATAAATGATCATAAGCATCTTATCACTTCGATATTATGAAATTTAAGCATGTGAAACAACCATTTTTGATAGTATTTTAAGGTTCTACTTAATGTTACCATTGCTACTTTGCAGTAATTTATATATATTTGTGTTAACTTCATTATAAGATTCATACAAGTGCAATTGTGGAAGAGTAATATCAAGACTACGTTAAAAGAAGTGTTGCCAGGTTATGGGTTTTAATCATAGATCCTTTTTTGCCCCTGGGGCAATCTAAAATGACATTGCAGTGTTATGTGCAGTTCTTGCAACAAAGTAAAATAAGAATTGTGTCAAAGTGAGCAAATAACTGGACTAAGCACCAATCGTGATTCTAAAACAGTATCTAATTGCAACTGCCTTTTAATTCAGATTGAAATCAAATAAATTGATACCATCTCGTGTCAGTGGTGTGGTATTCAGGAATCAGACATTAGCTGAAATTGCTTGAGACTAAGAAGCTTGCTTCCACTCGTTCCAGGCCATCTGATAGTTATTGATTCTACCACAAGCCAGTAAAGTATTTTTTTTCTGGGGGGAGGGGGTCAAAAGTGATTTGGATTCTTATGCATTCATCAGGGGCATATCCGAGTCCCCCGCATCCCTACAAAAACCTGTTGTGGGGGGGGATGCATATAATTTTATGTAAATAAGTGCAATTGTACACTGAGAGGTCAAAAGTCATGGGATACGTGCCTAATAATGGGTTGGTCCTCGAACCCTCAGCAGTGCAGTCACACGTGGAGACATGGAATCAACAAGTTGCCGGTACCATTTTGAGGGATGGCAGCCTACACATCCTGCAGTGTAGACCATAATTGTGTTGCATTGGATGGTGCTGGATTCATGGATCATAGGCTTATTTCCATTGTGTCCCACAGATGCTCCAAGGGGTTCATATCGGGGAACCTTGGGGACCAATTCATGGTGGTCAAGTCCATGGAGTGTTCCTCAATCCACCTCCTAGCAACCAAAGACTGGTGACACATAGCGTTATCTTGTTGGAATACCCCTTCACCATCAGGGAGCTATGAAGGAGTGCAGGTGATGTCCACGTATCTCGTACCTGTCAGCGATTGCTCCAAACGGATGAGAGCCCAATGTAGACCACTTGAACACACCCCACACCATCACAGAGCCACCTCCAGCCTGAACAATACCTTGCGCACAGGAAGGGTTCATGGCTTCACGGGGCCCACTCTAACGCACCCGTCAGCGTGAAACAATTGGAACCTTGATTCATTGGACCAAGCTACCCGGCACCACTGCTCTACTGCCCAATTTTGATGTCTTTGGAAGAATATTGACAATAAACTCTTGACACCGTAGACCTGGGAAAATTGAATTCCTGCATGATCTCCAATATTGCATGACCCATCCTTCTGGCAACAACAATCAAGCCACATTCAAAGTCGGACAACTCACATGGGGCGGGGGCAGAGGCGTAACTAGGGTATGGCAGGCATGGCATGTGCCATGGGCGCCACTGAAGGGGGGGGGGGGGGGGGCGCGAAAACGCGCCTAACGTATAAATACGAAAATGAAAATAAAAAAATATTTTTGTAGATATAAATATGTGTATTAAAAGACTCCATGCGTTTTTCGTTTGTTTGTCACGGTTCTCTAGGCCTCTAGCTCTCTTTCTGTCTACAAATGTGATTTTGTACTTGTAAAAAAAAAGAGATGCAGAATAGTAGCGTGTGCAGTGTTGTGTTAAAGCCGTTCGGAATATGGGGAATCCCCGTCGTGGATTTTCCGTCGCGTAGCACGTGCATCGGTATTCTAACGTAGATACGATAGCCGAGAGTCGGTCTCTTTAAGTCTGTTGTAATGTTTTTTTTAGTTTTTCGTTGTTGCTCAATTCAAATTCCGAATAACGTTCGCATTATACATAGTTGATAGTTCCCCGATCCTGAATAATATCTAAATTACGTTTTAAACTACAAATTTGTTGAGTGTTAAAGTGGCCAGTGTTTTTTTATAAATCTAAGAGATATTAAGGTAAATATATATTTTTATATTTTTTTAAGTAGTTAAAATTGGTTTTAAATTTCAATTCTATTCTACTTAAGAGGGAACATTAATAAAAATATTAATTTCTTTACTATGAGGATATTGAAGTCACATTTGTAAATGATATACTTCTTGAAGAATATCGTATATTTATTCATACGTTTATCAAATTTTATTTCGTGATTTTTGAAAAATGGCTGTTAACCAGGGTTCGTATTTAAAACAATATTTTTTCCGCAAATCGCAAATTATAAATAATGTTTTCTTTTTTAAACTTTAGAAAATAGTACCTGAGAACTATGAAACGTTCATTTGGATATGAGAAGAAGAAAGAAATAGGAGCTGCAGGTCGAAAAAGACGCGTGTTAGAGGCAAAAGAAGTAGAAAACAGCAGCAAAATTTTTAAGACGTTTTTACAAAAATCAAGCACAAACACGACTTCTTCAGAATGTTCTGAAAAATCTGCAAATTCTAAAGAATTAAAGATGCTGGGTCAAGTTCAACCGAGAAAGAATTTATTGCGGCATCTAATGATGCAGAAAAGATATCTGAAAATATGTTGACAAGGCCTTCAGAGAATTCTAATTCTAGAAAGTCTGCTACTTCTGAAGAATTAGAAGATGGGTCTGACAAAGAAATAGATATTGATGACGTTGAAGTAAATAAAAACTTGATATACAAAGACGCAGAAAATATTAAAAATCCCATATCTAGATCGATTGAAGAACACGACATCGGTCTTCTTAAGTTTAGTGAAGAATCGGGAAAGGCAACTGTAACTGATGGATTGAGAATAGAAATAATAAAACTCGGTTCTAAGTATTTCCAAAACATCGATGGTCCTTTTTTGCCCAATAACAATCGTTCTATGAACAAAACTTGGTTCAAAAAAACATTAGGAAATGGTCTTGGTGAGCAAGTGATGCGTTCATGGTTAGTTTATTCACCTTCCAAAAAGTCTGCCTTTTGTATTTGCTGTCTTCTTTTTTCCCGGTTCGATAACCAATCTAGTTTGGAGCAAGAAAGCGGATTTAAGCAATGGAAAGCACCTGAGAGAATGAGTGTTCATGAAAATTCCAAAAATCATCGACAATGCTTTACTCAGTGGAAAGAAATGGAAAGAAATTTACTTAACAACAAAGGCATAATTGATGCAGAACTTCAAGAGCAAATTCAAAGAGAAAGTCAGAAGTGGTGTAATATTTTGAAAAGACTTTTACACTGCATCAAATACCTTGCGATACAAAACCTGGCTTTGCGAGGCCACAGAGCGTCACTTCAGTCAGATTTTAATACAGGAAATTTACTTGGTTTGTTGAAACTAATTTCTAATTTTGACCCTGTCGTAAAAGAACACATAAGATTTGCGGAGAGCCATCCCGGATCCACTTCATATCTTTCACCGAAAATACAGAACGAGTTTATACACATCATGGCATCCACTGTTCGTGATAGTTTGCTAGAAAGAATACGTAAAGCAAAGTATTATGGACTAATGTTTGACTCAACTCCTGATCAAGCTCATCGTGAACAAATGTCTGAGGTAGTAAGATATGTTGACATAAATTTGAGAAAAAAACTGTTCAGATTAAAGAATCATTTCTCGGTTTTATACAAATAAGCGGTAAGGACGCTGCAGCTTGGTTCAAGAAATATTGAAGCAGCTAGAGAAAGACAATATGAATTTACAAGATTGTAGGTCACAGTGCTATGATAATGCGTCTGTTATGGCCGGACACAAGACTGGTGTTCATCAAAGAATCAAGAAAAAAAACAACATGGCTATATTTGTGAATTGTGATAATCATTCACTCAATTTGGTAGGCGTCCATGCAACCAAAGAAGAAGTAATTATGGCAACTTTTTTCGGAACCATCGATGCACTTTATGTTTTCTTCTCTCGTTCAACCCAGCGCTGGGAAAAGCTCAAAGCTGTTGTACCTGTGGCTTTAAAGTCTGACTCCGATACCAGGTGGAGCGCAAAAACGGAATCAGTAAAACCTGTTAACAAATATCTCGAGGAAATAGTTGAAGTTCTTCAGAACATAATGGACGATGAAAGCGCGACTAGTGAAACTAAAAGCGACGCAAAGCAACTCTGTAATCGAATATTATATGACTTTCTAACGTTGCTTGGGTTTTGGAACAAGATCTTAATTCGCATTGACCACGTTCAAAAGAGGTTGCAGGATCCTAAAATGAACTTTCATGATGCAGCTTTAGATTTAAAAGCTCTCCAAAATTATTTTCATGATGAAAGAGAAGTGTTAGTTAGTGACTCACTGAAAGAAAGGAATTCGAATTTGCAATGAATGGGACACTGAATTTGAAAGACGTCAAAGAAGAAAGAAAAGAATGGATGGCGAAACATCGAGAGATGCTGCTTTATCAGCTAAAGAAGACATGGAAAGAATTATGAAAGGGACTTGCGACCGTCTATTCAATGAATTAAAAGGCAGAAGCGTTCGTTTACAAGAAATTGATGAAAAATTTGGATTTCTACTTGATATAGAAGGGTTGTGTTTTAAAACCGAAATAAGCTACTTGAAAGAGCGTTGTGAAAAATTTATAAGTTTTTAGAAAATAAAACGTAAGCAACCTATCGTCGGACGGTCGGAGAGGGGCGCAAAATCGGTGTTTGCCATAGGCGCCAGTTACCCTAGGTACGCCCCTGGGCGGGGGTGGCTCAGTTGGTAGCGCGCCAGACTCGTAATCTGTAGTTCCCAGGTTCGAGTCCCAGCTGGGTCAGCATTGAGATTTATCTCTGCAAAATTCCCCGCCCTGCCCACGGTCAGTAGGGGACACAGATGGACTTGGAAAGGCCGCCGTCCGTCGGATGGGATGTTAAGCCATGGCCCCGTGTGCGGGAGAGCCATACCCTGTGCACGTTAAAGAACACTGGATGGTCTTGACGGGAGGCTACCATCTGTCTCCCAACAGCTCTTCCAATGGGTCCCCTCCCCCAACCTTCTTTGAGCCTTCGGGGTCCATGTGACCTGGCCATTTAGCCCATGGTGTGCAAAAAAAGTGCTGCTCTGAGGTAAAACAACCCAACGGACAACTCACGACGTGCAGCCATGCTGAATTAACAATTACTCCGAAATGAATGTTGGGTTTGTAGGTTACTGCAGCACCATTCTGCAGTTGACATCCAATGCACTGATTACAAGTACAACTCACTACTACTTTAACTGCTATTCCCATCACTTTAGGTCTTGGTGTATACAGGGTGAATCTGAAAAAGTGGGCAAAACTTTACGGGGTGGTAGAACGCAGCTATACGAGCAATATTCGTCATAGAATGTATGGTCGGAACGCAAGCGGCGAGAAGTTAAAAGGTAGTTTTCCACTGTCACATTTAAAGAATGAACACAAGAAGGAGAGGAGATACTCTGTGCCTCACTTGCATTCCCGTCCGCCGCACCGTACACAAAGTGCATGTCCGCCATTTCGTGGTTAGTATAACCAGCCATCCTCTCGTCAATTCACGGTAGAAATGCCGTTGGGTGCGAGGACCGACCCTTTTATACCATTTCCAACGCCACCTAGCGGCTCGCCGTTTGCGTTCCGCCCATACTTTCTATGACGAATATTGCTCGTATTGCTGCGTTCTACCACCCCGTAAAGTTTTGCCCACTTTTTCAGATTCACCCTGTATAGATAACCCGAGATATTGTAAAAGAGTAACAGGACTTGTTATATATATAATGAATCCATTAATTTGTTTTTTTTCCTCTTTATGAAATTTAGGGGGGCGTTTTATTTTTGGAAAGTTGCGTACAATTCTTGCAGCAAAAGAAATTAAGACAAGCCAAAATTATCTAAGCTAAAGATCAATGTAATTCTGAAACAGTATTACGTAATTTCAACTATCTCTCCATTAAATCAATTCAAAACTGACCATTTTGTGCTGGTGGTACTCTGGAGTCGGATGTACGGGTGAAATTGTTTAATGCTACGAAGATCTCGTCAGAAGAAGAAAGAGGGGAAAAACGAAAAAATAAACGTGTCCAACATGTCATACGGCATTTCAAGAGAAGGGGCCAGGCGAGCCATTAAGGGAAGCTCTTGATGGAGGCCTCAAATTTAGACACTGGTTAGTTGTTGTTTTTTTTATATTAGATAAATAGTAAAAGGTGTAATTTAGTAAAAGATATGTTTTCTTTTACTGAAGAGGCATAGGTATTTCTTTTCTGTTATCGTTCTCTCTATTGTTCTACTACCATATGATATATTAAATAAACAATCTACTAATAGATATCTGCTTCTTAAGAGGCAAATTTTTTTATGTAGATTTTATCATGATCTACGGGACCTGGGTTCGAGCCCCGGATAAAGCATGGATGTACGTGTCGTTTATTTCGTTTATTCTGCTGAGGTCCTGCCATCCTCTCAGACCTTCTGCTATGGCATATAAACTGACAGGCTCCTGTCAGACCTCTGTGGCAAGCAGCTGCTTGAGGGGGTATTTATTTATTTTCATTAGAATTTTAAAAAATAAACCTCAAGCAGCTGCTTGCCACAGAGGTCTGACAGGAGCCTGTCAGTTTATATGCCATAGTAGAAGGTCTGTGAGGATGGTAGGACCTCAGCAGGAAAACAACACACACACCCATGCCTTACCCGGGGCTCGAACCCAGGTCCCTTGCGGATCAGTATCCAAGCGTGCTAACCACTCGGCCATGGGACGACACGTTAGAATTAAAAAACGGTAAAAATTAAATAATAACCAGTTTTTATATTGGTTAGGGGGCCTTTCTGTACCTGTAAGAGGGCCTAATGGAAGTTATCAATTTTTGTCAACAAACTGAAAATGTTTTTGGGACCACGGCATGAATTTGGAAAGATTAGTAGAAAAGTGAAGAAATCAGGAAGCCCTTGTAGATCTTGAAGTAGCAGTCTCGAGCAGGTGGAGTTTGCAGTCGTACATAGTTACAGAAATAGAAGTGCAGAAAGGCTGAGCGTCATTTGTCTTTTTCTCCCGAAAAATTCTTTTAGTGGATGATTGTAATTTACATGCTTTATGCTAAGCAATATTAGTTTATTTGGAACATTTTGCGCTGCCGCTGAGTGGTTAGCATTCTTGATCGTCTTCATAATTTTAATATGAGTAAGTGAATCCGCAAGAACTTAAGAGTCGACACAGAAAACCACAAACAAATTTTGAAGAAATTCAAAATAAGAGATTGCAGTGAGTGAGGATTCTGCGGCAGTGTTGCCTACAAAATTCCGTGTATGACTATAATATGAAATGTATTCTGCGTTAGGATGATGCTGTTTAATTCGAGCTTGTAAACCAGAGTATTTTCCTGACATGGATGCATTGTCGTAACTTTCTCCTCGACTTTTTTTTTTTAAATGCTCGGTCGGTAGCGCGCCAGGCTCGTAATCTGTAGTTCCCAGGTTCGAGTCCCAGCTGGGTCAGCGTTGAGATTTATCTCCGCAAAATTCCCCGCCCTGCCCACGGTCAGTAGGGGACACCGATGGGCTTGGAAAAGCCGTCGTCCGTCGGATGGGACGTTAAGTCGCGGTCCCGTGTGCGGGAGAGCCATACCCTGTGCGCGTTAAAGAATGTGCTGGATGGCCTTGATGGGAGGCTACCATCTGTCTCCCAACAGCTGTTCCAGTGGGTCCCCTCCCCCAACCTTCTCTGAGCCTTCGGGGTCCATGTGACCTGGCCATTTAGCCCATGGTGTGCAAAAAAGTGCCGCTCAGAGGTAAAACAACCCAACGACTTCTTTAATATTAATGTCACACTTATTCAGCATTTCCAAAATCACTTGCTACAAATTCTCAGAATTTTAACAGTAAATATCAATGAATGAATAAAAAAAAATATTTCTTTGATTTGACCGTCGGCAAGGACGTTTCTGAGAAAGAAAGCAAGTTGATCTACGTGACTAACATCGAGCATGGAATCAATGAGAAGTATCGCAATTAAAATTTGGTTGATAAACAAATCTCTTAATTTGTCATCCATTATCTTTATAAATGCATCGCAAATTGTGTTTGACAAATCAGTCACAGATCCCATTTGCCCTTTGCATATTTCTTCATGCCGCCCCGTAGTGGCCGAGTGGTTAGCGCACATGGTTACTGATCTGAGAGACCTTGGTTCGAGCCCCGGGTAAGGCATGGATGTTCGTGTTGTTTTTCTGCTGAGGTCCTGCTATCATCACAGACCTACTATGGCATATAAAGTGACAAATTCCTGTCAGACCTCTGTGGCAAGCAGCTGCTTGAGGGGGTATTTATTTATTTATTATATTTCTTCATATGATTTGCTAGAAAAGTGAGATTCTGCGATACTCCATACAACTAAAATAATTCCCTTCGTTTTTGCGATGCCCATGAAATCCCAATTCCTGAGATGAAAGAAATTTGATTGTTGCACAACCCTTTTGAGAATCTCGCCAATATATCTTTCACTTTCCACTTGCTTGATTATATCTGTGTCAATTCGATCTTTATTTTGAGAAAGTTTGCAAAAAATAAACATAGAATGTATGTGATCGAATGATTTTTTTTTCATGCTCTGAAATTTTGACTGATATATTTTTCTAATCTAAACAACCATGTGTTGAAACTTGTGCTTTTATGTCGGAGAACATTTTTCAAATATAGTAGAAAAAAACTTGCATTCACGTTTTTCTTTTGTACAATTGACTTTCTTAATGTAAAAGTTATTTTCCGAAAAATGTCGAACATAAGTACTAACACGATCTTTAACTAGTACCTCTACATTTATTGGATTGCCAATATTTTTCGGTTTCTTATCTAAATCTTGTTTCTGAATGTTTTCGGTCAAGACATCTGACCATAGAGCTATATCTAACAGAGTATGATGTATTTGGAGAGATTTATTTTTATCTCTGTTGCATGAAATCTGAATTTCACACTAGATAAATTCTCAATAACGGTAAAATTTTCGCCTATGCCTCAACAAGATGCTGAAATCATATCTTCATTTCCTTCCACTGTTTGGATTGTAGCGGTTCTGAAATCATTTCGTCTGTGACGGAAATTCGACATTTTTGTGAAATGTGTTCTTCCTTGTATACCAGAAATGCTTCTAAAGAATTCCTCTCTTTAATATTGATATTGTTATAAATTTAATAGCTGAAAACTGAGTGTGAGTTCAATGTATGTTTATCAAACATAAATATGAATGAAGCAATTTATTACAAAGTTATAAAACTATACAAATGAAACAATCTTATATAAACAAGTTTTTGTCATCATCAGAAAAAGAATGATCTATTATGCTTAACTAATTTTCTAAGTTTACACTACAAAGTTTTAAATATTTACTCATAGTACAAAATAGAACCTTTTCATAATGTTTAACAAACAACGCAAATATCTGTTAAAATTCCTTTGTGATACCATGGTTGCCTTATTTAATAAGGTGTAAAATTCTTTACACCTTATTAATGCGAGGCATCGGACCTATCCTAAAAGAGGACCTAAAACTTTTCCTGTTGGCTTCTTTCACCAGTGGGGCGGGGGTGACTCAGTCGGTAGCGCGCCAGGCTCGTAATCTGTAGTTCCCAGGTTCGCGTCCCAGCTGGGTCAGCGTTGAGATTTATCTCCGCAAAAATTCCCCGCCCAGCCCACGGTCAGTAGGGGACACTGATGGGCTTGGAAAGGCCGCCGTCTGTCGGATGGGACGTTAAGCCGTGGTCCCGCGTGCGGGAGAGACCCTGTGCACGTTAAAGAACACGCTGGATGGCCTTGACGGGAGGCTACCATCTGTCTCCCAACAGCTGTTCCAGTGGGTCCCCTCCCCCAACCTTCTCTGAGCCTTCGGGGTCCATGTGACCTGGCCATTTAGCCCATGGTGTGCAGAAAAAGTGCCGCTCAGAGGTAAAACAACCCAAATCTTTCACCAGTGGAACAAGGCTTCATCTTGAACGAAATGTACCTTTTCACTCAGAATCACATAACACTACCTAACATCAACACAATAAGTTCGTCTGTCGTAACAATATTCTCTCTACTCTGATGTTTTGTGCACTGATTGCTGCACCAGATTGCTAATTTCTTTTCCTGGCGTCTTCCTAAATTATGTGATTAGTAAAATTAAAATTATGTCAAATGTAACTAAGTTTTCTTAATAGAAATGAAGAAACAAAATGATCGTTGAGATAGCTCACGTAGCGAATAACACTGGGGACCGACATTTATTACAAGCCCTGCTTGTTATTACTAGTGAATGCTTTTTAGTCCGCACTGTTTTTTAAATCAATTTTGTATTTTTCTTACATTCGATATTTTTAGATGAAATAAGAAATACAATAGGAAGCGAATTATATATCTGTTATAAAAAATTTCGATTTTTTTTTAGGACCCTTGGTGTGCGCCTATGCCTAAACGCGCCAATGACTGAAAGGACAAAAATTCCGGACATTTTTACTCAATGCGTTTTGAGAAGCGCTAAAATACGTGCATTATGAAACGAGTTTTCAGTTCAACATCCAGAGGTGCACAAACTCCGACCCTTTTAACAATTTTATCCAGCCTGCATGAAAATATAAATTTTATCTGGTTCCACTAAAGTGAAGGGTGTGTTAATACGGCGATAATCTGAATATCATAAAATTAGCTAACGTCATTGAAGCCGAATGTTCAGCAACTCATTTCTGGGATTCAGTCCCATCCTTTACATACTGCTTCAACAAACCAACTTCGCTTCTGAAGTTGAATTTTATATTGCTTTTTATCACGTTTAAAAACAGGAGAGAGAATGTGTTCACTGTAGACATCGAACTTTTTATTTGGTTTATAGAGATAAAAAATTTTTCGTATAAATACCCCCTCAAGCAGCTGCTTGCCACAGAGGTCTGACAGGAGCCTGTCAGTTTATATGCCACAGTAGAAGGCCTGAGAGGATGGCAGGACCTCAGCAGAAAAACAACACGAACATCCATGCCTTACCCGAGACTCGAACCCAGGTCTCGTAGATCAGTAGCCAAGCGCGCTAACCACTCGGCCACGGGACGGCTAAAATAAATACCCCCTCAAGCAGCTGCTTGCCACAGAGGTCTGACAGGAGCCTGTCAGTTTATATGCCAAAGTAGATCTGAGAGGATGGCAGGACCTCAGCAGAAAAACACATACAACCATGCCTTATCCGGGGTTCGAACCCAGGTCCCTTAGATCAGTAGCCAAGCGCGCTAACCACTCGGCCATGGGATGTATATGGGTATTGAAATATTACGATTAGCACTTTCCAATACCCCAAAGCTATAATTGTGCCCTCGTGGTCTAAGGATCCTCAAATTCCTAACGAATATTGCATATGTATTTGTACTGGAACTTCGAAATTTTGATGGTGGAATTGGAAAATGTAATTGGATCGGTACTAATTTGCATTTTTTAAATACTTAAGACTTTTAATTTATATCTTTAGAATCACTAAATATGGAAATGCGAAACTTTTAACGAATGTTGCATGTGAACTGTTTATGGTAGAAATTTGAAATTTGGGTGATGTCAAGAGATATTCCACTTAGAGCAAAAAATGCTCCCTCTCAAAATACTACTGTTCGCATTTTACCCATGATCCATTAGTTCGAATTAAAACTTTTAAGGAGTGAAAAAGAACATAAAAATCTTCATTCTCTTTGAAAACGCGATTTCCATATACGGCAGAAGCAGAAGCGATACCCATTCTTCTAGTTATTATTTTGCACCTTTACACGTGACAATCAAAATGTAATAAACATTTTTTTAATCACACTACTATTTCAACAGTGATGCAGGGGGGAGGTATCCCCTTCCCGAACAGAACGGTAAGAAACCGATTCACACTTACGAATCTATTGAAAGCGTCAGGTATGTTAGTCTGCTGCCGAAAACGTCGATCAAACGGATGAAAATACCTCGGGATCATAAAAAAAATTGGTTTCCGTTAGATTAGGGATTTTGAACGTTGGGTATGCCGCGAGAGCTTAAAAGTCATGACAAAAAAAAACTGGGAAAACGGAATTAAAAAGAACAGCTGTGACCAATTTCAGCGACTAGATTAATTTCTTAAAGAAAATGAACAAACGATTGCAGACTTTGAAGACATCAGACAACAAATAATCGTTCACTTAAGCCAGTTGGGTTATTTTACCTCTGAGCGGCACTTTTTTGCACACCATGGGCTAAATGGCCAGGTCACATGGACTCCGAAGGTTCAGAGAAGGTTGGGAGACAAATGGTAACTTCCCATTAAAGCCATTCAGTGTGTTCTTTAAAGTGCACAGAGTATGGCTCTCCCGCACATGGGGCCACGGCCTAACGCCCCATCCGACGGACGGCGGCCTTTCCAGGCCCATCGGTGTCCATTACTGACTGTGGGCAGGGCGGGGAGTTTTGTGGAGATAAGTCTCAACGCTGACCCAGCTGGGAACTTTTATAAGGCAGTATCTTTGTGGCAAGCAGCTGCTTGAGGGGGTATTTATTTTAAAATATTATCTGCCACCCCTGATGAAACGCAAGAATGGATTCGAGACCCCTTCACATTTGATTTGGAAAAATGTAAGCCTCCATTGTCCAATAAAGAAGAGTTGAGATATCTTGTGACAATAGTTTAAAAAGCATTCATTCCAAAAAGCCATCGATTAGTTTTTAGAGTGGGGGGGAGGAATATCAGACTTTGTCAAGAATTGCAGTCAAATATTTGTTTCCTTTCACAACTTATTTATATGAAACTAGTTTTAATCTTTAACCGCTTTAAAAAATAAATACAGGAACAGGCTGGATGTTGAAGATGACTTGAGACTCTACCTTAGCAAGATGACCCCAACCGTTGATGAAATGTGCAAGAGCAACCGTTTCACCGATTAACCAGTAAACATTTATAAGGTTTGTTAAATTATATTTTTTGTGTTTATCGATATATGTAATTTATGAATACAAAATTTAATGTATATATATATGTTTCTATTCCCATTGTTATAATTATAGTTTTATCTATCTATACAAGGGGTACGCCAGTTAAACATTTCCAGGGGGTACATGAAGCATAAAAGGTTGAGAATCACTGGTTTAGATCTGTGGTTCTCAACCTTTTATGCTTGACGTACCCTCCTAATAGATAAACCTATAGTTATGGTATAATAATGGCAACTTAGCGACTTTGTTACCAGGTCTAGCGACCTTTGAGCTGTCAAGGAGTACCCCACGTTGAGATCCCCTGCTTTAGATGATCAACATATCGGTTCGTATTGTTCACGCATGTCACTCAACAATAATAAAAAAAATCCCAAGGTTCCAATCCTACTGGTATATTATGAACTTGCCATCTGCTTTTTCTAAACCCAAACCTATTTTCATATAATCTTATTGTTTTGTGTCAAAAGGAAAAAGAATTTGAGCGATAAGACATTGGTGTTTCTTTTTACCGTGTTTTTTTTTTGCTGTCTCGCGGCTGTTTGAAGGGTATTTTTTTAAATTGTTAAAGAACATTTTCTAAAGCTAACATTAATGGCTGCGAAGTTTTACTTCGCCTCTCACATACATAATTTTCATTCCTTTAAAAACTAGTTTATTTACAGGGAAAAACAGGCAATACTAGTTACAAATAAGAGGTTGTGTAAAATTGCTGAAATACGAAAAATGAATCCGGTTTTGTGTAAAACTTTTTTTTTCCAGGGGAAAATGCTTTAATAACTCTCATGACATTTTAATGGTTTTGAGCATTTGTAATGTTAATGAAAACAGGATAGTTTTTACGTTGGTTGAAATTTAAACTATGAAATATTAACGCAAAATATAAGAATAGATAAGGGCCTGCTCAATTACTTTTATTTACACTGACTTTCAAAATTGCAAATATTTATACAGTTTTCATTAAAAAATATATTAAAACATTTTCTTTACAATGACATTATTTGAATACAACGAATATATGTCGAACTGTAATAAATCACAATTTTAATTCTAATAAAACATCTAAAAATAAAACCCAGCTTCCAGAAATAAGAAAAATTAATTTGCTCATTGGTTAAAATACTTCATCCTTAACATCTTTCTTGCCAGAGTTAGTTGAAAGCAACACTCGAAATGGTTGAATGGTAGGATTCACACTTATATAAGACAAACACTAAAAAAAGCTTAAATGAATTTTTAATCTAGATGTGACAGAAAAAAACAAAATTTTTTTGGTTCATGATAAAAAAAAAGCTAAAACCAATGATTTGTGAAAAATAAAGTGGCATGGCATCCTACCTGAAATGTTCTTATTTCGAGCACTAGTTTAAAGCTTATTTTCGATCTACAACTAATGGCGAATTATGCTCATCTTCAGTAAACAAATTAACTTCACTGAGAAAATATTAATTTGTGAACTTCTGAGCTACTTAGATGGCATTCAGTTCAAGTTTTACTTTTTAAGCAATAAAATTTTATGTAATGATCTGACCAAGCAATTACATACAATTCTGAATCAATAATGATACACCTTCATAAATACCTTTTATTGCATTTATCTACATCATTATACTAAAATTGCAATAACTGATGAAGTATTTTATTGAAATTGATTATAATGATGAATAAAATCTATGCAAGCTAAAATAATTAAGATGAAATTGAGTATTTAAAAAAAAGGAGCAGCAGGAGGATTAAATTGCTATTTAAAATTAGTTCAGCATTACTCCTAACAGAAATAATATCAAGGGTTCAACCATCTTAAAACCATCAGAATGAGTCATTAAAATTCAAATGCAAACTGATTGGACACATTTATAACTTTGATTGTTCAACCATTTTACATATATACACCAATATTTTTATGTTTCAATTAACTGCACTCAGTCATGTTTAGTGCATAGCCTATTTTTTTTCTTCCATTTTAGCATCAGAATTAATAGAAGCAAGTAGAATACATCTTAAAATGAAAGAATTGCAAAATGGTTTACACATCAGGCCAATGCTGATCATTATACCTTGGCAGTTTTTTTTTCTGGTTAAAAACACTTAGAGTAGAATATTATTTAAAGTAGAATATTATTTCGGTTATCTACATAAATATAGATAACCAAAGCACAGATGTATAACTTCTACAATATAATTTTATTAAATTTTTTTTGTAATGTATATTAACTGAACTAGAAAATTTACTCTCTTAATAAAGCATAATTTTCGACTACAGAATTTAGAATACTTTGATTTCAAAGTCTTGCTTCTCGCATAAATATTCTTTATGGCGATTCACACTAAAATACTCTTTTTAGACCTCTGTGGCAAACAGACTTTATGAGAAGAAAAATATTCATATATATAGCTATGATTTGTACATTAACCCTTTTAGTACCAAATTTTCAAAATATTACATTTCTTGAATATTTTCAGAAGCAAAGTGATGGTTAAGAAAAGATACACTGAATAGGATAATGAGTCATTTATTGGTTGCAAGGTAATACTTAGTATTAGGAATGGGCTTCAAAAATACCGTACAGATTAATATGTCTGCTAAAGCAATATATGCAATCTAAAAACCGGTATTTCTGAATTCTATTGGTACGTGAAGGATTAAAATTATGGAACATTTCTATTTATAAGAATTTCTCTGCTAAAAAAATACAAGTAGCTGCAATTACACCAGAATGCTGCATTGTTATTACAAAACGTCATGGTTGAAAAAAATATAAAGAATAAAAATAGGTTAAATTTCCATCAGCAAACTAAATTGAGGTCAACATTTCCCACTGTAAGATTATTCTGTCCTGGAATGGTGCATCTTTGTAAGTAAACAGCTTGTTACAAGAACTCCAAGTTCCTTATAATGCTGGCAATCTCATCATGCTAAAGAACTTGTGATTAAAACACTAAAAAAATGTTTTTAAAATAATGCAGAGCTTTAAAAAATTTGCACTGTAAACTACATCTTAAAATACACATTTAAAAACAGTATTGGCCGAGTGGTTAGCATGCTTGGCTATTGTTCTAAGGGACCTACCTGGGCTCAAGCCTCAGGTAAGGCATGGACGTTTGTGTCGTTTTTCTGCTGAGGTCCTGCGATCCTCTCAGACCCACTTTGGCATATAAACTGACAGGCTCCTGTCAGACCTCTGTGGCAAGCAGCTGCTTGAGGGGGTATTTATTATTTTTTTTTTATATCTCTTACACTTTACATTTAAAAAGGATTTTTCCATCAAAACAAGTTTTAAAAACATTTTACCATGATAGTTTTTTCTGGATTATGCTAACATGCTCAGAGTTTCATTATTATCTCTTACATTATCAAGAGAGGAGGGGGGGGGGGGGGGGGGGCATTTTTTGATATTTTTTAAAAAATTTTCAGGCCTTTAAAATTGTCAAAAATTCTAAAATATGTATATATATAGTGCCTAAAAGATGTATATGCATTTTGAAATATCTGGTGAAAATAATTTAAGCATTTCATTAGATTCCTCCTTTTACTACACTGGATATTTGAGTAAATCACAGAACGACGGATAAATATTATTTTTTCCTCAAAGTAATTATACATATAAAGTATACTTTTTTATGATTTAATTACAGTTATGGCTATTTTGGTTAGCAGAATTCATAGCATTTACAAATCTTTGGAAATAAAAATTGTTAAAACAGAAAAAAAAAATTTAATAGGCCACAATGTAACCCACCCTTCAGCAAACTAGAAAAGCTTAGTAATAAAGAGGATAAGCACCCTTATGTTCCAAAAACCATTTTTTAAATTCTGAAGCAACTCTGTTGGATTTACTATTCACTGTGATTTATATTAATTTGACTGTATTATTTTCAACATTTTTAGTGTTTTAATCATATAGTCTGCCATATTCAGATAAAATTATATTACTTTCTGTAAAGAAACCCATATTATACACATCTTTAAAACTATTACTACATATTATGTGTAAAATTACTATTACATGTATTGTTAAATTAGAAATCCCCCAGGATGAAACAATTACAAACACTAAAATCATTCATCAGAAGCAAAAAAAAAAACCGGGTAAAACTACCTGTTTCAGTAGCAAAAAAATAATTCCACCTATCAGTATTTGGTTAAAAGAATAAATTCAATGGTTCCTTTCATCCATGGATGAATTTAGCTGGGAAGAAAATTTAAAATTTGGATGAAATGTTTCAGAAAATTAAATGACATTACCCATTTATAATTAAATCAAAGTTTTTCAGACTAGTTTCTAAAAGTTCACTCTATATCTGTTTAACACATAAATAATCTTAGTCTAAAAATATCAAAATTTCTGTGGTTGAATAGTCCAACATTTGCTTTGGATTGCACTGGCAGTTTTGTTACCAGTCTTATTGAAGAGTTGCATTCTGTTGGTAACAAGACTTGGAAACAGAACTGCCATCCAAAGTAAAAGTTTGACTATTCACCTACAGAACTTTTGAAATTTTTACACTGTGGAGGATTTTCATTTTAAACAGATATAAAATGCACTTTTCAAAAACAAATAACATTACTATTTGTAAATATTCCAAATTAATTTATTTTTAAAATAAATATTTTAATAATGAATAAAACAAATTATTTTAACTGATGTATCTAAAATGAACATAAAAATTCTAATCATGCTTCAGCTCTTGGTTACTGACAGTGACCTCATTGAAAAACATTTTAAAAGTTTCGTTCAATTTTTGTCAACTGTGATATAACTTCTTTGACTTAGAAAATTCCTATAAATATATATAGCTAAAATCGATAAAAAAAAAAAGATTTCGAGACTAGTTCAATAAAAGGAAATTATATTACTTTACATACTTAAACCCACATTCTATTCATTCACCACAAATGGTTTTAAGTATGTAAAGTATAAGTACTTTACATACTTAAAACCATTCATTCTTTACATACTTAAACCCACATTCTTCTTCATTTAAGATGTAAGTAATATAATTCATTATATTACTTACATCTTAAACCCACATTCTGACTTAAACCCACATTCTTCTTTACATTCTTAAACCCACATTCTAATAATAAATTTAAAGATAATATGTTGTAATAATTTCTACAAATTATTACAACATATTATCTTTAAATTTATTATTTAAATTGCTATGATGGGAAAAAAGGTTTAAACAATAAGCTCCAGGAGAATAGAAAATAATTTCACTTGCCAGTATTCAGCAAAGGATAAATTTAATGGTTTCCTTTCACCCATGGATGAGTTTTGCTAGAGAAAAAATTAAGACTCTAGATATAGCTTTTCCTGAGAACTAAATGACATCACCTTTGGTAAAATGTTCAAAAATGAATGAAGCCGAAAAAAATTTTAATGGCCATCATAATTGCTATCTCCAAGTGTATTACAATGACCATCAGGCAATCTTTTACAAATAGTGCCAAAATTAAAGATTCTGACATGAGGGTGAAACTTGAAGTTAAGGATTATCAAACCATACATCAAATATTACATTTCAGTGATTAATGTTTGAGATTTCTAAAAGAAACTTTACAATTGAGAAGAGGACAGCACAGGAAGCTATAATAAACTATTCTGAATAAGACTGACTTTTCAAGCTAACAAGTTATTCTTTTTGATTTTACATTGTAAGCTGGTTAAGTATAGCCTAACAAAACAAAGCAAAACAAATGATTTTTATATTGACTTACTATTGTATTTTTCATAATTGTAAAAAAAAACTTTTTTTATATCGTGAAGCTGGACTATTTGCAGCTATAATGTTCTTTCAAAAATTCCTTTATATTCCTCCATGAACTTCATCAGTTGACATATTTTAGTGCATTATACCAAAAATAATTATCACATTCCAGGAAAACTACTGCAAAGATTTTACTAGCTTTAATAATTTTAAGGAATATATCAATATAATTCACCGATTTGCTAATATTACTTAAGTTTAAAAATATCATAACTAGTTCCTTGCTGATGGCTCACATTCGAAAAAAATATAATGAATTTTTGGTCTATATTCTTGATATTGTAATTGAAATGACTTAATTGACATTCTTATGTAATTGTTTTTGGAATCTTAGATTAATTCTTAGCATTGCAATATGAAAATTAAATAAACTTTCATTTTAATATGTTGATAAAAATACTCCTGCTCATATGTTATTTGGTTATCAACAGCCACCTTTCAACACTAGTCAGGGGATATTATCAGCTATAGTATTCTGCTGGTTCACTACCACCCCTTCCTAAGCATTAAAGAGCATCAGTAACTCAAGTGAAAAAAAAAAACTAATGTAATATTTTTAAAAGGATATTATAAATATCTTAATGTTTTAAGAAGAGAAAACTGTATGATACCAACGAACTCAACAGTAAGACATAACAGTGAATAAAATATTAATAAAGCAATCTCAAGCAAATGTAACTTAGCAATTATTGATAAAGGTGACCACAATACATAGATGTTTTTTACAGATAAAAAGGTGAGCAGAAATATTTTCATCAGATCATTAGAGTAAAATTTTAATTAGAATAATTAATATTGAAAACTTCCAAAAGTTTATAAATTCTGCACTTAAAATATTCTATTTCTATAGTAATTTATATACATATAAATAAAAGCTTTAATTCCACCACTGTTAGATTATTACTCTATTTTATATCCTTTGTCAAAAGCAATAAAAATATCCTCCGATTGAAATACACATAAAGTATACCATTCTTGTATAGAGTGCATTTACGATAAAGCAGAGTAAATTATTGATTTTTGAAGTCAGTTATCAATGAGATTTCTATCCTGTTTTGACAGAAACAATTTTCCAAAAAATTTCAATCCCTCTTCAATTCATAATCTTTTCTAGCTCGTAGTTTCAGAACTTCAATAGATTACTTCTCAGTTAAGATCAATTATGCGGTAGCAATTTTAAAACATAATATTTTTAACAGTTTACATTCTAAATTGTTATATAAAAACCTACTCTTTTAAGAGATGTTTGCAAAAGCAAACATAGCAAAGACCTGCTGGTCAGAATTTTCATCACCGCATACTACATGGTAAGTCTTTCACTAAAAATCTTGCACATTCTTTAGTGTAATAGTATGAATGAAACAAATATATTTACACAACCAATGGTCTAGTATTCTGGTTTTTATAACCAGAATTTTTATTGACATTCACATTTGTAATGAGGTCATCACAATCATTTGATTCATCAACATTAACCAAATGATTTTCCTCTGTTTGCTCAGCTGTTTCACCAACAGAATTCACAGAATTACATGGCATAGCAAGGATCTGACTAGATGACTGATTTGATTCTGGACAGATTTCCAGGTAATGTGAAGAACATAAAGTGGGAGATCTTTGGTGAGGCTGGCTGTTGTCATCTGATGACTCATCAAAAGCAGCTGAGGGAGCATCTCGGGAAGTTGATTCTCCAGAACCTTCTCTGATAGCTCTATCTGAAGAGCTATATCCATGTGAATTATGATGACTATTAGAAAATGTTCCACCACCTTGCTGATTTCTTCTGTATGTTGGCCTTAATAATGGAGTTGTTTCTGCCCTGCTATCTGTATCTGAATCTGAGTCACAGTCTGAGTGAACTCCAATTAATATTACTTTTCTCTTACACACAGGACATGTCCGGCGATTGTTTGTAAGCCAAGGATCAATACATTTAGTGTGGTATGCTGAAAAACAAAAATATATCTTACTTTTTGTTACTTGACATTTAGATTTTGCACATAATTACTACTAAGATGCATTACTTTATATATATATATTTTTAATGAAACGAGGAAAATATTTAACATATCAACTTAAGAACTGAATCATGTTTGTATGTCTAAGTCCAGTGTTAGATTTTAAAAGATTTACAGGTTGCAAGAAAGAACATAGTATACTTGGGTGTATACTGTAAAAGTGCTGTCCCATGGCCAAGTGGTTAGTGCACTTGGCTACTGACCTAAGGAACCTGGGTTCGAGCCCCAGGTTAAGGCATGGATGTATGTGTCGTTTTTCTGCTGAGGCCCTGCCATCCTCTCAGATCCTTCTACTCTGGCATATAAACTGACAGGCTCCTGTCAGACCTCTGTGGCAAGCAGCTGCTTGAGGGGGTATTTATTTATTTTTTATTATACTGTAAAAATCACAATTTGGTAATAAAAACGAGAGAAATATCCAATGAAGAACAGTGAGGTATATCTGATACTTCAATATCTGTTTCACAATTTCTCAACCCATGGTCCATGTTTATTGGTTGTTCATGTAATCTGACAATCTCATTTATTACCAAACTTCGAAAACATTAAAGCATATAAGTATTTTTTTTTTATATCAGTTTTTAATTAAATCTAAAATTCAAAATGCATACTTTGAACTGTGAATAAAAAGGATTATGATTGGTACGGACAATACAGATCTCATTAAACTGCACATATATGACTATTGATGAAATTCAACTTTTTTTTTTTCATTACTTATATGCATATGAGTAATATGTCTTTTTTTCCCATTTGCTTTTCTACATTGGTTGTTAGTGAATATTTTCTCTTGTGTCTATATGTGTATATTTACTGGCCACTGTACATAAGAAAAAAAATGCATTTACCAAAAAACTAGAGAGGGTCTATAGAAAACCTTCTACGGAGATCTAGGGGGCCCTAAGAAAATTACGGTCACAATTAAGAATGTCAGTTACATCATTAAGTATGTCAATTACATCATTTAACTTCATGGTTGTTGGCCATTCAATAGCATCAATAGTCATATTGTACACAAATTATGAAAAATGGTTTGTGTCTTAGAAAATGTTGAGACAATGTAATCTATTTTATATGGCTGAAATATTTCTATGTTTTGCATGCATTCCCTTAAAGGTAATCTGATTGTAATTGTGGCAATCATAATTTATAAGGGTAATTCAAATGAAAAGTGGGCAAGTGGTAAATGAAGCATAAATCATCTGTTGATCTATTCAAATTCACCTAATGAGATTTGCCTTAACATGAAATTAGCAATGTGATACCTTCTTTCCTAGAGTGACTTTGATTGTTGCATGAGAAAGATGTGCAATGCATAGCACCTCTTTATCTAACTTCAACTTCCTTTTTTTAATGGCATTATTTAGGGGTCCAGAAATTCAAAAAACTAATAGGGGAGTGGCAGGACTATAGGGAGGATGTTCCAGGTTTTCTCAACCATATTGTTCGATGTTGTTATTGTTACTAGGGCAACATAGGAATGAAACTACTTGTTGTTATTGTTACTAGGGCAAACTGTCATGAAAAAAAAGAGAGAGATTTACTGAAAAGTCCTGTATAGTTTGATTTTACTGCCTGCTTTTAAATACCCACATTTTTGCAATATTGCTGTGAGTTCATGGTGTCACCATGGTCCAGAAAGTAAATAAACAGTTGACCTCAATGGTCAAATTAAAATTTCAGCATACTGCATTGTTCAACTTCAGATGCTTCACGCAAAGTGTGTCTAGAATATACACATCTCTCATGTTCAAACTGATACTTGCCACTGTTTCTGGAATTGACAAGTTCCTTTTATGTACACCCATTACACTGTATAAGCAAAACAATCATTCGGTGCATTACAAAGATATAGGGGTTGTCCACTTTTCATTTGAATGACCCTTATACAATGGGAATATTTCCATAATACTTTTTTAAATTTCATATCTTAATATACATTTGGGCGGGGGTGGCTCAGTTGGTAGCACACCAGACTCGTAATCTGCAGTTCCCAGGTTCAAGTCCCAGCTGGGTCAGTGTTGAGATTTATCTCCGCAAAATTCCCCACCCTGCCCACGGTTAGTAGGGGACACCAATGGGCTTGGAAAGTCTGCTGTCTGTCAGATGGGATGTTAAGCTGTTGCCCAGTGTGCAGGAGAGCCATACCCTGTACATGTTAAAGAACACTCTGGATGGCCTTGATGGGAGGCTACCATCTGTCTCCCAACAGCTGTTCCAGTGGATCCCCTCCCCCAACCTTCTCTGAGCTTCGAGGTCTTTGTGACCTGGCCATTTAGCCCATGGTGTACAAAAAAGTGCAGCTCAGAGGTAAAACAACCCAACTCTTAATATACAGGTATGTAAAATAGATGTTTCTATGACATGATAGGAAATATGCATCTGGATATTCCAATTTGAAAATTTTAATAAAATTCACTTACTATCTTATAATCTTACTACTACTTGTTACTATTTGATATTTTCAAATCAGCTCACCAGATATATTGATAATTTTATGAAATATTGAGCTGCATATATAATTCTTATTTGCATTTCTAGTACACATAATTTCATTAAAAAAAAGTGTGTTTAATTCTACTTTCTTCACGTGCAGACCTATCAATCCTTGTTTACTGGTTGTAACATATAAAAGGAACATCCGCTTGAAGGAAAATTTACATGCATACACATATAATCCTTAAGCAGTCATGGGCTAGGGAGGTCTAACCACACTGTAAAATTTAGTTCTTCATAAGCATCTACTGTGAGTAACATAGAATGAGATTAAACTTAAAAAGGCTTTTGTCTTGCAAAAAAAAGTTCCTAAGTTTTTAAAGATGGAGTATAAAGGATATCACTGCCATTATGCTGAGTGTCCAATAGCTGGCTCAGATCGACTTGCTTTACCATCAGCTGGTGGCGATCACTTATTGTATTTGATGCTGGTTATTGCTGTCACCGAATGATGTTTATAGCATCTGTTGACATCAGATAACAATGAGTCTTCATACCAGTCCATTTAAGATATGTAGCAGGCACGGAGTTTGAAGATCATTATTATCATACTGATGATATGTATAAGGAGAATGAAGTTATACTTTTGCTGCTGGCTGTTTGTTAGTTGTGCAGAATAAATTGAATGTATCCTTTACTGACCTGCTGAGTTGCTATATGTTACTGCTTAAGCAATTTTAAGATTTAACCAAAATTGAATTAAGGTAAACATTTGACAAATCGAAGCTTACAAAGAAATTCCCTAAGAAACTCACGTAAAAATTTATTTTTCCATTATTCAGAAATAAATAGATTTTCTATTCATATGCATTATAATTATTTTTGCCAATTAGTTTCTTTTAAATAATTTTATTTGCATTGACAGATGCTTTTTTTTACTATGACTAAAAAAGCCCAATTAAACTAGTTATCCTTTCATTAAATATTTTATTTTCATAAAATCCAGAACTAAATGCTGATTAATTTGGCATATAACATGCCATAATTCCATTCATTAGTTATTTGGCAAAAAAAGTTCTAGTTAATTTTTTTGGCTGAGCATAGTAAAAAAAAGAAAAGCTGGGCTTCTGTATGTAAATTCGTTTCTCAGGCTGGACCCTGGAAGGGTTAAAAATGACCTTAAAATTATCTTTTCAGGATTTGATATCAGAACCTACAATCTGTAGATTTGCTTCTCAGCAGGAATATCAGTGATGCTCTTGTTGAGATATGAATGCATTAATGAAACATTTCTTATGGTTAAACTTATAACAGAGATTCAAAACTTGAATGTTATCTGTTGCAATGCCCCCACTGAAGGACTGAGTAGAATGAAAAAAAAAAGCTTTATAGACAACTTCATGATATTTTGAATTCTGCACAAAGGAAATGTTACTCTTCTGATTGATGGCTTCAATGCCAAAGCTAGTATTGACTCTTGCACTGATATTTAGCCATTTAGCTACTCATCATCATCATCATCCTCAAGCAGCCATGGGCTACGGAGGTCCAACCAGACCGTGCAATTTAGTTCCCCAAGCAAGTCTATCCTGAGCTACATCTACTGCATCTGGCCACTGCACACCAATTCTAACAAGGTCCTGTTTGACATTGTCAGCCCACCGCATCCTAGGTCTCCCCTTCTTTCTGAGGTCTTTAGGCACACTGTTCATAACCCTATTCGCCAATCTATAATTATTCATACGGGCAACATGGCCAAACCAACGGAGTCTCTCTCTGCACAATATGCTGCTTAAAGGAGATTGCAAACTCCTTTGCCTAACCTCATCATTAGTTACAAAGTTGAACCACCTAATGCCCAAGATACTGCGTAAGCATCTGGAATCAAAAGCATCTAATTTCCTCTTATCTTGTTTACAAATGTTCCAAGTTTAACTACCATAACTAACCCTAGAAAGAACCAAACTATTATACAGTCTAATTTTAGTCTTTTGTATACGCCTATTTCTCCACACTCTCCATAGGTTCTTAAAAGTCCCGGCAGCAATCCCTATTCGTCTGTTAATCTCATGCCGCACATCACCATTATCTGTTACATAGCTCCCAAGATAATTAAACTGTGACACCTGCTCAAGACTGCAACCATTCAGATTAACTGAATCACAGCCTGCCTGACCAATTTTCATCACTTTAGTTTTCTCTCTGTTTATAACCAAACCTACTCTACTACCAGTCTCATCAATAGCTCGAATGAAAGAGTTCATCTCATCAACATCATTTGCTAAAAGGGCTAAATCATCAGCATAATCTAAATCAGAAATTTTCGTATCTCCAGCCCATTTAAGGCCAAAATCTTTCCCTTGAAGTGAATTTCGCATAACATAATCAATAACCAAGCTAAAGAGAAAAGGAGACAAAATGCACCCTTGTCGAACACCAGAAGTAATGCTAAACCAATTGCTACAAGCCTTACCAACTCTCACACACGACTCAATGTTATTATAGAGAGCTTTCATAATGTTAACTAACTTGTCTGGTATACCATATGATCTCACAATCAACCACAAATTATGACGATCAACAGAGTCGAAAGCCTTTTTGAAATCAACAAAGCTAGCAACCAAAGGTTTCTGAAACTCTAAACATTTCTCAAGAACCTGCCTAAGTGAAAATATCTGATCCACACATCCCCTACCACTTCTGAATCCACATTGCTCATCACGCAATTGACTATCAACCAGATTCTTAATTCTATTAAGCACAATCATGGAAAGAACTTTACCCGGAACAGAGAGTAGACTGATACCCCTATAGTTATCACAAGAACTGCGATCACCTTTTTTGAAAATAGGGATAACAATAGCTCTGGTAAAATCCTTAGGAACCATGCCTTTATCATAAAAGATATTCAGAATTTCAGTCATCCAAGTGGTAACCGAAACATTCCCAGCTCTAAGCATTTCCGTAGTAAATTCATCTACCCCTGGGGATTTATGAAGTTTAAGTTTAGAAACAGCCAAAATACTTCAGATTGTGTTATAGGGCCAACATTAAAGCCACCAATGCATCTATCATCATTGCAAACAATGGGAGTAGAACTAACTACATTGTTTAGAACATCACTGAAATGCTCAGCCCACCTAGCCATGACAGAATCCTCCCCTTCTATAACCCTACCTTGTTTATCCTTCAATCCTTGTATGCCTGTCCGTTTTCTACCACACAAAACATTAACTATATGGTACAGCTCTCTGCTGTTGTGCTGTCTAACTGCTTCCTCAGCTTTGTCAGCCAAATCATCAAGCCAAAGATTCTTATGAGCAGCTAACTGATCTTTTACATGTTTATTAAGTTCTCTGCAATGCTTTCTATTAGGACTAGTAGGGTATTGATTAAAGACATTCCTGCAGTTCTTTCTTTCCGAAATAAGCTCAAGTGCCTTATCACTCAGATAATTCTGTCTCTTCTGCTCCGTTTTTCCTAAAAGAGTACTGTTAGTGTCCAAAAAAGCCTGTTTAAAATGATCCCATTCTTCCTCAACTTCAGTAGTAAGCAAACCATGACTGTCATAACGACTAAGTAACCTATCATGGTAAGCTTTGGCTATAACTGGATCTTTCAGAGCTTCAGTATTAAAAGTAAATTTTTTAACCCTAGCACAACACTTTTTAAGTTTAAGTTGCAACACACTTTTAACAAGGTAATGGTCAGATCCAATTTCAGCTTTCCTATATGCCCTGGTATTCCTAACAGAACTAGCCCATTTGCTGGTAATTAATATGTAATCAATCATATTCTTATGCAGCCCATCAGGTGAAACCCATGTGTACTTATGTATGTCACGGTGTTTGTAATAAGTGTTAGTTATTCTGAATCCATTGAGTTTACTTACCTGTAGGAGACGTTGCCCATTGCCATTGCAGCTACCAATACCAAAAGGGCCTATTACTCCTCCCCAAAGGTCAGAGTCAGTACCAACTTTGGCATTGAAGTCACCAAGAACTAGGGTAATATCTCCTTTTTTGACAGAATTCAAAATATCCTGAAGTTGTTCATAAAACGTATCCTTCTCATCCTCATCGGCATCCTCAGTGGGGGCATAACAGCAGATAACATTCAATTCTTTAACGCTTGTCTGAAATTTTGCTGTAAGAAACCTTTCATTAATGCACTCATATCCTAGAAGAGCATCGCTAGCATGTCTGCTGAGAAGCATACCCACGCCTTGGTGATGCTTACTGTCGTCCCTCCCTGAAAAGAGAAATTTAAGATTATTTTTAAGAATCTGACCTTTATCTGTCCATCTGGTCTCTTGCAAGCCGAGAATATCTAAATTATAACGGTGGAATTCTTGTGTGAGGACATCAAGAGAAAAAGCTCTGTGCAGAGTCCTCACATTCCAACTACCTATGGAGAGAAAATGGTTAGTGGGATGTTTAAAGAAACTATGTTTATTGAGAGAGGGAATGCCGACAATATCAAACAGCCCCCTAATCGCAGACATGGGGCAAAGACCCGTTCCCCCACCACTAAAGGATGAAGCCATCTACACTGGAAGACTTCCTCCAATGTAGAATTTGACGATGCCAATAGAAGCAAAGAGTTCAGGTGCCTATGATGACCTCTGCTCAGGATTATCCGCCAGCTGATAAACATATCCTGTGAATCTATTCACTTGGGGCTGTCAACCCACAAACAAACAGAAAACACAGCGGAAGATTTTCCCTCCACAGAAGCCCACCAGTGCAGCAAAATCAGGATCCATAATGAAGCTCAGAGCCATATATCTTTCCAGTCCAGTAGGTTTATATGGTCAGCACCAGGTCCCTGTGTGGTTGACCACTCCTCAGCAGCATAGAAAAAAAAGAAAAGTAGCCATAGTTGTCCAGATCAGTAGGCCACACTAATTGGCAGCCCTCCCCTTCCGTTCACTTCCACAAGAGAGTATCTCTTTCGAAAGTTACTAACGGTCCGCACCACGAGAAGGCGGGGTCGGACATTAGGTGCTAGGCCTGGCCGGTTCTATGCATCATCACAGGGGATTGGTGCATAGCTCTCCTTCCAGTGACTACCTAGCTACTATTTACAGACCACTACAGGTAAGAAACTCAATATTTTGAGAAAAATTAACACTTGCTTAACCCTTCTAGGGTTCCCAATGAATACATATGTGACAGAATCTAAAATGAGGGGCCCAAGATGTCTATATTCCTTTTTAGTACAACAAAAAAACTTTGACTTTTTAAAATTGAAAAATTGCTATTTGAGAATTTTTTTACATATATCTTATAAAAATATGTAGTCTTGAAAACTGTTTTCTTTTTTTCTGAAAACAAGTTTTTTTTTTTCATTTGATGCATATTTTATTAAACTACAATAAAAATAATTTGTTAAAGGCATCTAATTGCCATTTCTTAGAAACACTATACAATACTGCCAATTTGTTTGCTAATATGACTCTATGCTGAAGCAACCCCCTGATTTAAGCTCACAAGTACTAAAAATTATCAAAAACCTGCTATTTTTAAAAATGGAATTTTGGAAGTAATTACAAAGTATGTACCTAAGCCTTTTCATTTTTTCCATTTTACACTCTTTTCTGCCTTAAATCTATTTTAATATTCCTCAAATTATTTTTATCATTTATCCCAGCATTCTATGAGGTTTCCCACCCTTCAAATAGAAATTATACATATTATAACAGAGCCTTCTTAACCAGAGCTTGCTGTTGTGAACACTGCCTGCAGCATAAACTATGTCATGGCAGAGCAGGTGCCATGACTAGTTAATTGTTATGACACGTGCAAGTCATTTAGCTACATAGTGGATTGTTTGCAACGAGTTATTGGATCATACGTTGGATAATATCACCATGCATCCAGTTAGTATTTATACTTTTAAAATTAAACTTTCTAATTTCTGTAGATATATTTCCAAAAAGTATTGATCTTTTGGTTGGTTAATCTATCAATGAAAATTATCAACTTTCAGAGTTATGTTACATCAGTTGGCCAGCTTACATGTTGTTGAGGATATTTTCACATCACATTTGGTTACATGTTAATTTTTATTTTATTATTTCTTAGTTTTCCAGTAAAAAAAAACTTTGATTTTGTATTGTTTCCTGAAAATGGATGACTTGGATAGAGTCTGAGTATCTGTTCCTATAACAAGGCATATATGTAGTGCTATTTCTTGCTAAGGAAGGCACATACAGCACTCTCTTGCAGCAGATCTCACAAGAGATACTCTCTTGTGAAAGTGAACGGAAGGGGAGGACTGCCAGATTAGTGTGGCCTACTGATCTGGACAACTATGGCTACTTTTCTTTTTTTTCTACCCTGCTGAGGAGTGGTCAACCACACAGGGTCCTGGTGCTGACCATATAAACCCACTGGACTGGACAAATATATGGCTCTGAGCTTGATTATGGATCCTGATTTTGCTGCACTGGTGGGTTTCTGTGGAGGGAAAATCTTCCGCTGTGTTTTCTGTTTGTTTGTGGGTTGACAGCCCCAAGTGAATAGATTCACAGGATATGTTTATCAGCTGGTGGATAATCCTGAGCAGAGGTCATTGCAGGGACCTGAACTCTTTGCTTCTATTGGCATCGTCAAATTCTACATTGGAGGAAGTCTTCCAGTGTAGATGGCTTCAGCCTTTAGTGGTGGGGGAACAGGTCTTTGCCCCATGTCTGCGATTAGGGGGCTGTTTGATATTGTCGGCATTCCCTCTCTCAATAAACATAGTTTCTTTAAACATCCCACTAACCATTTTCTCTCCACAGGTAGTTGGAATGTGAGGACTCTGCACAGAGCTTTTTCTCTTGATGTCCTCACACATGAATTCCACCATTATAATTTAGATATTTTCGGCTTGCAAGAGACCAGATGGACAGATAAAGGTCACATTCTTAAAAATAATCTTAAATTTCTGTTTTCAGGGAGGAACGACAATAAGCAACACCAAGGTGTGGGTCTGCTTCTCAGCAGACGCGCTAGTGATGCTCTTCTAGGATATGAGTGCATTAATGAAAGGTTTCTTACAGCAAAATTTCAGACAAGTGTTAAGAAAAGTGTTAGACAAGTGATAAGAAAAGAGTGTTATCTGCTGTTATGCTCCCACTGAGGATGCCAATGAGGATGAGAAGGATAGGTTTTATGAACAACTTCAGGATATTTTGAATTCTGTCAAGAAAGGAGATATTACCCTTGTTCTAGGTGACTTCAATGCCAAAGTTGGTACTGACTCTGACCTTTGGGCAGGAGTTATAGGCCCCTTTTGGTATTGGTAGCTGCAATGGCAATGGGCAACGTCTCCTACAGGTAAGTAAACTCAATGGATTCAGAATAACTAACACTTATTACAAACACCGCGACATACATAATTATATATTAATTAACAGCAAATGGGCTAGTTCTGTTAGGAATACCAGGTCATATAGGGGAGCTGAAATTGGATCTGACCATTACCTTGTTAAAAGTGTCTTGCAACTTAAACTTAAAAAGTGTTGTGCTAGGGTTAAAAAATTTACTTTTAATACTGAAGCTCTGAAAGACCCAGTTATAGCCAAAGCTTACCATGACAGGTTACTTAGTCATTATGATAGTCATGGTATGCTTACTGCTGAAGTTGAGGAAGAATGGGATCATTTTAAACAGGCTTTTTTGGACACTAACAATACTCTTTTAGGAAAAAAGGAGCAGAAAAGACAGAATTATCTGAGTGATTAGGCACTTGAGCTTATTTTGGAAAGAAATAAGTGCAGGAATGTCCTTAATCAATATCCTACTAGTCCTAATGGAAAGCATTACAGAGAACTTAATAAACGTGTAAAAGATCAGTTAGCTGCTTATAAGTATCTTTAGCTTGATGGTTTGGCTGACAAAGCCGAGGAAGCAGTTAGACAGCACAACAGCAGAGAGCTGTACCAGATAGTTAATGTTTTATGTGGTAGAAAATGAACAGGTATACAGGGATTAAAGGATAAACAAGGTAAGGTTATAGAAGGGGATGATTCTGTCATGGCTAGGTGGGCTGAGCATTTCAGTGATATTCTATACAATGCGGTTAGTTATATTCTCATTGTTTGCAATGATGATAGATGCATTGATGGCTTTAATTTTGACCCTATAATACAATCTGAAGTTATTTTGGCTGTTTCTAAACTTAAACTACATAAATCCCCAGGGGTAGATGAAATTACTACGGAAATGCTTAGAGCTGGGAATGTTTCGGTTACCACTTGGATGACTGAAATTCTGAATATCTTTTATGATAAAGGCATGGTTCCTAAGGATTATTATACCAGAGCTATTGTTATCCCTATTTTCAAAAAAGGTGATCGCAGTTCTTGTGATAACTATAGGGGTATCAGCCTACTCTCTGTTCCAGGTAAAGTTCTTTCCATGATTGTGCTTAATAGAATTAAGAATCTGGTTGACAGTCAATTGCGTGATGAGCAATGTGGATTCAGAAGTGGTAGGGAATGTGTGGATCAGATATTTTCACTTAGGCAGATTCTTGAGAAATGTTTAGAATTTCAGAAACCTTTGGTTGCTAGCTTTGTTGATTTCAAAAAGGCTTTCGACTCTGTTGATCGTCATAATTTGTGGTTGATTGTGAAATCATATGGTATACCTGACAAGTTAGTTAACATAATGAAAGCTCTCTATAATAACACTGAGTCATGTGTGAGAGTTGGTAAGGCTTGTAGCAATTGGTTTAGCATTACTTCTGGTGTTCAACAAGGGTGCATTTTGTCTCCTTTTCTCTTTAGCTTGGTTATTGACTATGTTATGCGAAATTCACTTCAAGGGAAAGATTTTGGCCTTAAATGGACTGGAGATACGAAAATTTCTGATTTAGATTATGCTGATGATTTAGCCCTTTTGGCAAATGATGTTGATGAGATGAACTCTTTCATTCGAGCTGTTGATGAGACTGGTAGTAGGGTAGGTTTGGTTATAAACAGAGAGAAAACTAAAGTGATGAAAATTGGTCAGGCAGGCTGTGATTCAGTTAATCTGAATGGTTGCAGTCTTGAGCAGGTGTCACAGTTTAATTATCTTGGGAGCTATGTAACAGATAATGGTGATGTGCGGCATGAGATTAACAGACGAATAGGGATTGCTGCTGGGACTTTTAAGAATCTATGGAGAGTGTGGCGTATATATAAGCATACATAGGTGTGTGGAGAAATAGGCGTATACACCTAAAGACTAAAATTAGACTATAATAGTTTAGTTCTTTTTAGGGTTAGTTATGGTAGTGAAACTTGGACACTTTGTAAACAGGATAACAGGAAACTAGATGCTTTTGATTCCAGATGCTTACGCAGTATCTTGGGCATTAGGTGGTTCAACTTTGTAACTAATGATGAGGTTAGGCAAAGGAGTTTGCAACCTCCTTTAAGCAGCATATTGTGCAGAGAGAGACTCTGTTGGTTTGGCCATGTTGCCCGTAAGAATAATTATAGATTGGTGAATAGGGTTATGAACAGTGTGCCTAAAGGCCTCAGAAAGAAGGGGAGACCGAGGATGCGGTGGGCAGACAATGTCAAACAGAACCTTGTTAGAATTGGTGTGCAGTGGCCAGATGCAGTAGATGTAGCTCAGGATAGACTTGCTTGGAGAACTAAACTGCACGGTCTGGTTGAACCTCCGTAGCCCAGGCTGCTTGATGATGATGATGATGATGATGAAATATTTCATTATTCTGCTGAGGCATACACTGCTTCTTAAGGAGATATGTTTAGATACATAATCCAATATTGTAGTTAGATAATGTAATTATTATTTCAAAAATTAAATAGTGGTATGAACAGCTTACCATGCGAACAAGGTAAAATGCGAAGCTTATCTCCTTCATTATAGTCCTCGAGACAGATGGCACAGATGTCATATGGGTCACCTGAAAATGGCAATGGTATATATAAATCATTATAGTGATAGCATTCTTGGCATATGGGAGTAACATCTTATATGCCATTTTCCACAATTAACATTATCATCTTAACACATTAATTTTATCCAAATTCAGTTTACTTAAGAGTTACTACTACTATCTCAGATAAAAATAAGTTAACAGTAAATGACACCAACTTAAAGTTTTTAATTAAGATCACAATTAACATGAGTTAAGCAATTTAAACTTTGTAAATGATATTCTTACAATAAAACATTTTATAACACTGAAGAATAAACTATTTACCTGTATAGCATAATGAATGTTTATATAATGATAAAATCAGCTTGTAGCATTTTTAAAAAGAACAAGAATTCGAGCAATATAAATATTGAGAAAACTATTACGCAAAATTTTCAGCTCTGATGGAGATTACATAATAATGCATAATACTTTAATATGGACACAAATTTGTACTTTTCATTTTTTTAAGCAAGCTGTTTTATAGCAATAAGTTATAGTTATAATATAAAACCATTAGCTAACAAAATATATAGTAATTAATTATAAGTCTTTCAATAACTAATAACAATTTTCATTGGAAAAAAATGTTTCAATTATATTAGAATGTACAATATGACACACATAACACCTATAAAACACAAAGAGAATTTTTCATATACATATTTTAAAACAAAAAAGTTGCATTCCCTCCCACCCTCCTTGGGAGTAAAGAGGAAAATGACTGCTACCAATGTAAACCTCTTGATTATATCACACACTACCATAAAATTTCAAATTTCTATGATAAATAGATCACTTGCAATATTCATTTAAATTTTAAGCACTGTCCCACTTTTTCCCTGTTAAAAGACACTACTAAAAGTTTAAAATAATTATTCAAATTACCACTTTGAAGTCGATTCAACTCTTACAGAAAAATTGTCTTGAGCCAGGTGGGATACGAACCCATGACCTCCTGATAACATGTCAGGTGCTCTGGACCACTGAGCTACCGTGCCAATCAAGATATCCTCTAATTAACGCTATGAACGTTCCATTTATGTCACATATAAGTGGCTTTTCAGGCAATCTAGCCACACGCGGCTTTCTATTTGCCTTGTAGATGAAAAGTATGTCTTACAAGTATACTAATGTGTAGTATCAAGACAGTTTTCAAGACAGTTTTTCCTCTAAGAGTTGAATCGACTTCAAAGTGGTAATTTGAATACTAAATAAGTTGAGTTTCTTTCATTATTTATCATCAGTATACTTGTAAGACATGCTTTCCATCTACAAGGCAAATAGAAAGCCGCATGTGGCTAGATTGCCTGAAAAGCCACTTATAGATGACATAAATGGAATGTTCATAGCGTTAATTAGAAGAGATCTTGATCGACAGTCAGTAGCTCAGGGTCCAGAGCACCTGATGTTATCAGAAGGTTGTGGGTTCGTATATCACCCAGTTCAAGACAATTTTTCCTCTAAGAGTTGAATTGACTTCAAAGTGGTAATTTGAATACTAAATAAGTCGAGTTTCTTTCATTACTTATTAAAATAATTACTAATAATAATTGGAAAACTGCAAATAGCAATACTTTATTATTTATTCACTCTACAACACAAAAATAATTTTTCTTTTATCTCTTGAAACAAAAAATGTATATTCCTACCCCCTTCCTGGGGTAATGGGGAAAAAAAATCACTGCTGACATAATAAAAAAATAAATACTCCCTCAAGCAGCTACTTGCCATAGTGGTCAGATAGGATCAGTTTAATACACCATAGTAGAAAGTCTGTCCACTACCAAAATTTAAATTTTTTAGCATTAATAGATCATTTACAATATTTGTTTAGGGTTTTGGCTCTTTTTTTGCACTATTAGAAAGCACTATCAAAGTTATTTGGACATTTGGTAAGTCCAAATTCTAATATTTCGATACCTATCCAACCCCCCCAAAAAAGGATTCTGAAGTTATCTCTAAAAATAAAATCTTTTGAAAACAAGTCAGAAATGGGGAGGCAGAA
The DNA here is from genome assembly GCA_038380435.1 of Ryuthela nishihirai. NCBI lineage: Eukaryota > Metazoa > Arthropoda > Arachnida > Araneae > Heptathelidae > Ryuthela > Ryuthela nishihirai. The sequence continues at coordinate 30,911,478 of JAWZYU010000026.1, forward strand.
ATATCAATCAATCATTTATTTCCATAGATATGAATATGGTATATACAGTTACATATACCCTGAAATAGTAGCATACAAATTTTTTTTTGAAAAATAACTACACCACAAGAGTAAGACATTCGTTCGTGGTGTTAGTAAATTAAAGGTTTATACATTAGTTTAACATTAGCAAGAGTAATGTGAACCCGATAGTAACTAATATAATGATTTACTTAAAAATAATCGCTTTTATAATGCTTATTTCATCATAACATGGTTTCAATATTTTCTATTTCATCAACATATTTGTAAAGATATTTTGAATATTTGTAGATACATTTTTCAGAGTAACTGGCAATGAAGATTTTTGGTGTCAAACACAAATTACATTTATGTAATATTTTTTATTATAATTTTTCTAGGTATGATAACATAAATATCAGGACTTTCACTCTGCCTTGTATTATAATTTGTTATTGAAAATATTTGATCAGACCACTTTTTACTAGCATTCATCAAGATACTAAAAACATATAATTTTCTTTGTGGAAGAATGTTTAATATTTTATAATAAATTTCAACACTATCAAATTTTCTTTTTTCTTTCATAATGCATCGTATTACATGATTCTGCTATTAAAAGGCTTTTTACATTAGTAAAATACATACCTTCACATGACATAATTCTATATTTCAACTAGGACTTTACCCAGCAGTTATATAACAATTCAAATAATGAAATGTTGAGAAAGTTTCAAACTTAATACAATTTTGGTATTATAGCATTAATTTTTTCAATGTATATGATATATTGGTACATCCATTTCAATTTATAATCCAAATAGACTACTAAATATTTAAAATTTTCAACTCCATCTATTGGAAGGCATTTACAATCCTGCATATGTATTACAACACATATCATGATAGATAATTTTATTTTGCAATAAATCATTTTCTCCCTTAAGCCTAAGGAATAAATATTTTGTTTTCGTTTAAAAATAATTTATTTTCCAGAAAACAACCTCTAATGTTATTCAAATCGGAATTTACTGCTGTAATTAGACTCCACATCCAGTGCAGTATCATCAGCAAAAGCAATTATGTTCACATTTAACTTCATATTACATAGATCATTTACATAGATTAAAAATAAAATAGGTCCTAGCACTGAACCTTGAGGTACACTGAAACATAGCTCATTTTTATTACTTATACAATCATTTTTTATTACTTATACAATCATTTATTTTTACTCTCTGCAATCTGTCACTTAAATAGCTTTTAAACCAATTAAAAATTGGCCCTCTTAGATCACAGCTATACAGTTTAAAAAGAAGATAAGGTGGAACTGAATCAAACGCTTTATGTATATCAAGGAAAATTACAGCCACTTTCAAATTTTCGTTTATTCCTTTATATACTATTGATGTCAAATTCAAAATCATATCCTCAGTACCTATTTGCTCCCTAAATCCATACCGATTTACTGAAAAGAATTTGCTGTCATATAAAAATTTGACAATTCCTTTCTTCAATAGTTTTTCAATAATCTTTGAAATATTTGATAGAATGGAAATTGGCCTGTAGTTTCCAGGATTAATTCTATCTTGCCCTTTATGCATTGGAATGATAGTTGCAACTTTCAAGCTGTTTTGAAAATATCCTTTTTGAAATGAATTATTTATTAACTTACATAAAACTTCTTTAATATATGGGCACAGCACTTTTAAAATATAAAGTGTCAGACCATCTTCTCTTGATGCTTTTTCATTCCTTAAAGAAGTTATTTCATCCATTACATCATGTTCTGTAATATAACCAAGGAAAAACATTTGCACAATTTTATTAACTTTGAATGACTGTTAGTTCCTATTTTAGGTATGTGACTAATTAAATCCCTAATTACCCCAGTGAAATAATCATTAAATTTATTTACAAAGACTAAAGAATTTTCTTCAAAATGATATATATTATCATTATATAATATTTCTGTTGGGAAAATCTTACTTTTACCTGACAGCTCATTTATTATCTCCCACTGTTTTTTCATATTTCCATAACTTTTTGAAATTTTACCTGAATAATAATTGCATTTTGCTTGTCTGATTAAATTAAGCAGAACATTTCAGTATCTTTCGAACTTTTCTTTTAAGGCTGTATTGAAAAGTTGTTTTCTACATAAGTTATATAATTTCATCTTTCTATAGATTGTATCAGCCCTAGAGTAATCAAAGGTTTAATTCTCTTTTTATCATCCCTTAATCTCTCAAATTAACTTGAGTCTTTAATCATTTGCGGCAATTTTCTTGTAAAAGATTCAAATTGCACATTTACATCATCATTATTCAAGATATCACTCCAATTCCACCAATCATTCTATATCGAGTTTTTTTTAACATTTTTTTCACTTTTTAAATTTTGTTTCAAAATAGTTTGGAGATTTAGACCTACAAAATAATGGTCAGTAATGTGAATTTGGATAATATAAGTGTTTAAAATATCTGGATTTGGAACATGTGCAAACACATGATCCAAGCAAATTTGCGATTCCTCCCCTGGTAATAAGATCAATGACTGATATAAAAACCTGTTTCTTACATCAATTGCAAATATCGTGCATTTAAGTTATCTCTAGATGTAATGTCAAAATTCAAATCTCTCATCATAACAATAAAATTGTTATATAATGTTTGTAGTTTACTTTCTAATTCATCTAAAAAATTTCCTTTTGTATAAATATGAGGCCTGTAAAATGCCAATAAAGTTATATTTGCATTTTTTTATTGGATTTGAACCATATTAACATTTGAAAATTCAGTACAATAGTCATTTACTATAATACTATTTTTTACATAAACAATGACCCCACCAGCTCTACTTTTTGATTCACAATTATGATGCAAATTGTATCCAGGTATTGTATATAAATCTAATTCATTTTCATTTATCCAAGTTTTGGTCAATACAATTATGTCTGGTGAAAATTCTGTTAAATTTAGGTATAATGAAAAGCGTTCAAAATATTTCCTTATACTCCTGGTATTTCCTGCAATTATTTTTAAACCATGTCCCCATTTATAGTATACTTTATCATATAAATTTTCTCCAATAATTTGAACCTTACCATTAGCTTTATCAGAAAAGTATTCATACATTGTCAAAATCCAGATTTTCGAGAATTTATACACTCTAATATATCATGTAAATCACCCATTTATACAGTTCGAATAAAACAAATAATTATTAATTATTATTTGGCAACTACTTATTTTTTATTCTTTCTAAATCCTTATAATTCCACATTCTAATAACTTTTGACTTCTTTTCTGATGAAGTTTTTTGCATCTTTCACCCATACAAATTTAAAAATTTGGTTCTTTTGAAGTATTTTAGCTTCATGAAGTAGCTTTTTGTTCTCTTGGGTCAAGTGTTCATTCACAAATATTCTCTCCTCCTTAAATCCTGCAAAGATCTCGTTTTTTCTTGTTTCTCTGCAAGATATTCTTTTTTTCCCTTTCCAACACTGCAATTCAAAAATCTTTCATTTTCTCGAACTTAGTTGCACAATTATTGGTTTTCTTTTCTTTGTTCATTGTAGGGACACTATGGACTGCCCAAATGTCATTGTATTTGCCATCAATCTGTAGCACCTTTGCAATATTTGTCACTATTTCCTGAATATTTTTGTTTACTGTTTCTGGCACCCCCACAATTTCAAAGTTCCGATTCCTGTCACTGTTCTAATTCATTTATCTTCCAAGTCATTAGCCTTGGCTGTTAGATATGCATTTATTTCAGTTAACTTCTCATTTTGTTTTTTTACATCTTTTATTTCTTTAGTTATCTCAGAAATAACGTTGAATAATTCATCCAATTTATTGGAGCAGTATATTGTACTCTTTCTGTACTCCATTATTTTAGCTACTAATTCTTTTTTTAAGTTCGTATTCATTTCTATAAACTCATTTCTAAATGACAGCATTTGCTCTCTTATTATATATGCTCCATGCACTTGAAAATCTCTGGCAATTTATTTATCTCAGCTAGTAAATCAGAGGTAACACTAGCATCACTTTCACTATCCCTAGTATTAGTACGACCTTTTCCCAGTTTGCCAACACTAGGTGTAGTTAGACAGTGATAATTGTGCTCTTTGGATTTGGCCATCATACTAGTACACTTGAGCAGAGCACAAGCACATTTACTGCTAAAGGTTTGTGTTTTGTCCAATGGCTACCCGTTAGGGGTAGAGATAGGTCAAGGTCAGGTCCTGCTGGCAAGGGAGGATGCTGGTGTCTTCTATCAGCTCCGCATTCAGCACATCTGAAGATGAGATTCAAGGGCACAAAACGGGAAAAGTGATGTGGAGACAAAGTCTTGAATTAAAAAACGAAAAGCTTAGTCTATTCACACTTACGAATTTCGCTTTTCCATCAGCAGAACATTCTTCATATATTCCTGATCAAGGACAGAAAATCTTGAAACATATTATTTGGAACTTACATTAAAATTTAATATATAAATAGGAGACAGATTTGCACTTCTGGCCACAACTGTTGCCACTCAGCTATAATTAGGATATTTAAAAGGGCTGGTCTATATATTTTAGAACTTAGTCTGATAATACTGTTTCACATTTACTTTGATGTCACATAAAAATTCATAGATTCTTTGTTAAATCTTTGTTTTTACAATGTAAAGTTGGAAATTTCTACATTTATTATTTGTCTGTTTGCATCTGCAGTTACATAAACACCACTTAGTTTCTTTTTAATTATAATTGTATCAGATTATGCTAGTTGAAAAATATATTTTTCTGGATTTTAGGACTATATTATAAATGTTATCTACATACCTTTAATGAAACAGTTTCTTTTAATAACCATGGTAGATATCACTATAACTTTAAGCATTCGTTTTCCTTTTCTTAAAGGTAAGTAGCTATATTGAGTTGATAAGTACGATGAAAATGGTAGGGCAAAACATTTTTCTTATCGCCTCATAATATCTTTTGCAAAGATCAAACTTTCCATTGTGAATAACTATACCAAGGTTTCTTTCTAATTTTTACAAATGTTCTTTAATCTGTCAAGAGGGTTAGTCAAAAAGTAAGAATAAGGCTTGTAATTTCGAGTCAGAGTATACAGGTTGAAACTAGTTGCAGTTAAGAGATGAATCTGGGTATGTGCAACACTGTAGTTACCAATTTTCCTCTCAGCTTTAATCATGTTGGAAATATGCCTTTTGAAAATGGTAACATTGATTAAAAATTCATCCCACTTAGAAATCCATACAGTTATTAATTTTCTAAATACAATAAATACCAAGCTAGCTGACATTCATCATGAGCTAATATAAGTTTAGGATGAGTTTGTAGTGACCAGACAAAATGCTGGAAAATGGTGTCAGTTATTTCATGAAGGAAGAGAGTCAAAGATGAATCAAGAAGTGGCAGGCTGCAAACAGCAAACACTATGAAAAAGGTTATGCACATAAACAATGTCATTATTCAAAATTGAAGATTCATGTTTTTTTTTAACTTGAAACTCTTCCCAGATCTCTCCCTCATAGAACATTTTATCACACTGTTCTTGATGAATTAGCATTTCACAAGGTCTACACTAATTGGTTATGATAAAGTGTTAGATGAGAGAGATCTGAAAAGAGTGTCTCAAGATGACAAACTGTATCTTCAGTTTCGAATAATGACATTGTTTACATGAGTAATATTTTCCAGGGTAGTCACTGTTGTGGCTTGCCACTACTTCTAGGTTCATTTTTTATTGTCTCTCTTCTTTCATTAAATAACCAATACAATTTTGCAACATTTAATCTGTTCATTGTGTACTAACCACAAATTTGCACTAACTCACAATGAATGCCAGATGGTTTGGATTTTCAATCAATGTTGCCATTTTTCTATAGCATCTTAAACAATATGATTACAACTGAGATGAAAGATGGTAAGCACTGTGCTGTGCATGCCTAATGGTGTTTCCTAACTATAATCAGTTTCAATTTGTGTGCATTGACTAGACAAATTACAGGCCTAGTACTCTTACTTTTGCACAACCCTCGAATAAGCTGAAAATATATGCATAGAAAACATTATTACTTCGTATTTTTGAAGATTTTTTTTCAAAACAAAAATGATTATTCAGCATAGTTGTAAAATTTTCTATGCACAATTTCCATTGTAAAATATTCCTTTTAAGTTTCATTATAAGAATTTTTAGATTTAGTTAATGGATTCAATGATTCCACAACAAGAGAACATACATGCTACACCATATATAGAATATCTCATTGTGAATAGCTATATCAAGGTTTCTTTCTAATTTTCCAAGTGTCCTTTAATTTGTGCTCACTTTTGACAGATTTTTGATGAATTGCTGAGATAGTACATGGTTAAAAATAAATCACTTTCTAGTTTTATTATATAATGCATATAAGACTACATGAAGCAAGAAGTTGAAACAAACATTGTCTGATAGAGTATATCTTCCCAGTTTCATTCTACAGAGTTGAATATCTCAACTCCCTTTACACAGTAGACATTGAAGCAATAGTCCAATTCATGGAAAACATTATCCAACACATCTAGTGTAATTGTGTTAATGGCTGTGCAAATCAGCCAGTAAATTGGGTTGCTTTATCTCTGAGCAGCACTTTTTTGCATATGACTGGCTAAATGGTCAGGTCACAAGGAACCCAAGGGCTGAGAGAAGGTTGCGGAAGGGAACCCACTGGAAATGGAAACCTTCTGTCAAGGCCACTCAGCATGTTCTTTAACGTGCATGCACATGGGGGCCACTGCTTAATGTCCCAGCTGTTGGACAGTGGCCCTTCCAAGACTACCGGTATTCCATTTCTGACTGAGGGCAAGATGGGTATTTGTCATAGATAAATCTCAATGTTGGCACAGGTGGGACTTGAACCTGGGACTGACTGAACCAACCCCTGTCCAATGAGTTTGGTTTTCAACAATGGTAGTATGTAACCTGTATCCATCACATATCCCCAAATGAAGCAGTCACATGGGTGAGATCTGGAGATCTTGAAGGATACATAATGGGTCCGTTCATTCATATCCATTAGGATTTCATCCAGGTAAGTCCAAATGGTCAAACCCTAATGGGACAGAGCAATGTCTAGCTGGAAAATGTAATCACTGTTCAGAAAATTATTCCATAACTGAGGTTTAAGGAAACCTGAAGCATATTTATGTACATTTAAGATGTTATTGTTGCCTCAGCCCACAAAAATCAATATGTGCAAGTAAGGAGTTGGGCTTTCCAAGACGTCATGACACAAAACACATTGACTTGGGACTGTTATACATCTTCTGGATTGGATGTTTAGTGCCCAAAAATCTGATATATTTGTTGACATCTGACAGATGAAATGTTGTTTCACTATAGAACACCAACTGATTAAGAACAAAGTCATTTTTGCCAGAACATTCATAAAATTATTACAGAATGTCATTCGACAAATTTTTTTTTGCCTTCAGTTATGGCCTGTAGGTAGTGGAATTTGTATAACCTCAAAGATGACATCTAAAACAAATGGTAAACTGTATCATTCCCAACTCCTTGATTGTGCATATTGATTTTTGCAGGCTGTGGACAAATGATTCTCTTTTGCACTCCACATTGTCCTCTGATGCGGGTCTGCATGGCCTTTTAGTGATGCACAAACAACCTGTGTTGCTGAAATTGTTGTACCACTTCTTACCAATGGCTGAGAAAGGGCAATTTTCTGAAATTCTTAGCAAAAGATACATTCAACTGTTGTTGATTTTGTTTCACAAAATCAAAAAACATGCCTTCTCGGTAGATGTTGCTGATCCACTTAACCAACAATGAATCAGCCAGCTGGCACATCTTGCATTAAATGATGGAAGAACCAGTGACAGCTGTTTTTGAAATAAAGATATACTCTATCAGGCATTTTTTTTCCTTATATCTATCAGGCAAAATTTGTTTCAAATTCCTGCTTCATATATTTTCAGTACGTTGGATAATAAAATTGGAAACCGATTTATGAATAACCCTGTAATATTATTTGATTTATGGTAAGATGCTACAGAAAGTTTTTGAAGACCATATCAACCTGGACCATATATCAACATGGTAAATAGTGATGACTTTCAGCTCTTGATATAACAGGATAAAGAGAGTTGTTCCCTTTACAAATTTTAACTTTAATAAATACTTTTGGCAGTTTTGGATACATGGCTCCTTCACAGAAAGTTGGCAGTTCCTTAGGTAGAAATTAGCTATTTCCAAAAAATTTTATCCTTGCTAAGAGTAATAGCATTTTTATGTAATAATGGGATCATTTTGTCTAGTGCTTCATTTTTTTTTATTAAATTTTGATGTATTTAATACAACCAATGAAAATATTTCAAAACACAATTAAATAGAACTTGCTCAGAAAGTAATTAAAATTTCTTGCAGTTCTTTGTCATTAAGCAATAAAATTTTGAAGTTTATCCTTCAAACTATTTGCATATTAAAACGTTTTTAGGAGTAAACTCAGAAGCTTTTTGGAGCAAGGGCAGCTCTCTGCCCTTCAATGAAGTGGCACTATGTGGTGACAATAGGGCTGTTAAGAACTTCTTTCCACATATTGTGAAGAGTGATTCCAGTGTCTTGGTTGCAGATGGGGACACGCGAGGTTATTACTTCAATACATTCAAGGACAATGGCTCCGTAGTAAATGGATGCATATGCTAGCAGTATGGAGTGCTCCCAGTCTCTGACAGCTGCATGTTCTGTTGCCAGCTAAGTAGCAGAAGTCATTTGCTTAAAAAAAAATTCAAAACATTCAATCCATTTCTGCATTCCATAGCTTCCACTCAAAAACAATAGGAAAGCTAATCAATATGTATAGAAACAACAAAACAGATTCGGCTCTCCTCCCAATCAATGACTCAGAGTGCAAAAAAAAAATTGCTTTTGACCCAGCTCCAAATCTGAAGAAAATTATGAAAAGGGACAGAGGCAAATTTAGCCTTTTTCAAAAACTGGGCATGTACAGATTTCCACTACACTTTCTGAATAAATCTTTTGGTTACTATATTGGAAAAAAACATACATTCTCTACAGGAGAGGTTCACAGAGCATCAAACAGATGTTAACCAAAACAAGCTAATGACTGCTGTTGCCAAACTGGCAATACATACAGCTACCATAGACAGAGAGTACACCACACTGCTAGCACATATTTCCATTTCTATGGAACCATCGGCCTTGAGGCTATTGAAATAATGATCTCGCCGGTCCCCACCTGCAACCGAGATTACAACTGAGATTACTGCACATCCTTCACAACATGTGGAAAGAAGTTCTTAAAGACCTAAGGCCATGATAAGCTTCTGAGTTTGCTCCTAAAAATTTTATTCCTTAATGACAACATAATTTTAAGTTATTTTAAAATATTTCACATGAGTGAGATTTTTTATACTGACAATTACTATTTAATGTTATTACTACATTTCAGTATTACAATTTTTATGCCTATTGTAGTGTTCAGCAATTCAGTTATTGAACAAAAGAAACTGACATTTTAACTTTTTCAGAATCTGGAATATAATTTATTTCTTCTTCCAATAGAGAAATGAGATGTGATAATGAAGGTTTTGAAACATTCATTAATGCATTATGATCCCACTTAGAGTAGATGCATTTCATAATGAGGATTTTTTTATGTGATGATAAGAATTGGTTTGGGAAATATATATTTTTTTTATTTTCTTAACAAAATGGTAGTTCACCAATACAAAGGATGGAGATAACCTAGAAGCTTTATTGAGCTTGTACTAGTATCACATATAATATGCAAACACTAACACAAAGACATACCCACTGGGATAGTAGCCAGGTTCAGTAAACTATTCTAGGTATGATTTATTATAATTATAGTATTGATTATTGTATTATATATATATTGTTAAATTGCAGAATGATTAGGTTTTATTTTTCTCTTGGTAATGAAACTAGCTTTCATTCTTCCTTAGTTTGTAGTAATGACTGCTGTTGCCGAACTGGCAATACATACAGCTACCACAGACAGAGAGTACACCACACTGCTAACACATATATTCATTTCTATGGAACCATCGGCCTTGAGGCTATTGAAATAATGATCTCGCCAGTCCCCACCTGCAACTGAGATTACAACTGAGATTAAGACAGACAAATTTATCTACACGACTTCAATTAGTTTACAGTGAATCAATTTGCTCCTAAAAATAATCCCCTACTGTCAAGTAAAGAGTACTAATTTTTAGAGATAATGAAGTTGGTCATTTTCCAATCTTAGCAACCTCTTATGGTTGAAATTTGAACTACAATGAGTCAGAAAATTCAAATTAGTACCTATCCAACTTAATTTTTTTTTTTTTTTTTTTATCTTTAATAGAATTGTTTGACTACTACCTGGGTGCAAACTGCTACTGTCAATGTAAATCCTTTGACCATCACATTCTACCACCCAAATTTATAGCATGAATAGTAGTTTATAATTGTCATTTCAAGTTTTGCACACTCCAATGGTGGAAATTAAAACTAGTAGATTTGGAAATGATGAATCCTAATATTTCACTATATCTTATCAACCCAAAAAGAAATTCCTATTTCTATCCAAAAACAAAAATGCTGAATGTCTACAGATGGGTGCCAAAGGAAAAACAATAGCTTGTTTTTGAAAACAAGCTAAAACACATTACCAACTACATAAATAAAATTACATTAAAAAAAGGAACACCAATTTAATATGATCAGTAGAAAAACATTTTTTTTCATAAAAAAATTAGTTTTTGTCACTATATATTGCATTTATCTATGCATTATTCTGCACCCTAATTTTTTCAACAAAATAAAAATTCATGCATTAACCTCACCAAATTTATAAAATTTTTGGGCAACAAAATATTTAAAGGTTTGCTCCTTTTCGCAAACACATCAGATTCCAAAAAAAAAAAAACATGTGTTACTCACTCATTTTCATTGAAACAAAATTTTGTACATATAAATTAATATGTTTAGTACTGAATAAAGATTATTTTTTACATAGGCTGATGGGTTCATGATTATTATTAGGTAGAATTAATTACAAACAATGTATTATGTGAAAACAGATCATTTTGAGTTTAAGTGGTTTCTACATCATTTCCCACTAATATAAATTGTGAAAATAAAATATATAAAAAAAGTAGGTAATAGATAAATTGGGATAATTTGTTAGTGATATAGGCAAATTATTTATTAAACAATTACCTTATCTTTGCTTAGTATAGAAAACAGCAATATTCAGTTATGTTTTGAAACAGGATTTTTACTCATTCTTTTTCCTTTTCCACATTTCTTTCAGAAACATGAATATATTTGTTGTTGTTATTTTTTGCATTTTTCGCGAATGCTTTGCTCTGTGAGGCAGTTTTTTTTCTTCATGAACAGTCATTTGAGTGGCTTAAAATAAATGAAATCATACACCACTAATTTAGATAAAACCTAAAACAGGACTTTAAACATTTTTATGTGCCTGTTTTCAAGATTTCATATAAATACTAAAATTTAGTTATAGCACAAGTTATTAACAAGCATTTTGTTAATTGTGGTAATGATTGGACTATTCTCAATCCTGGCCACAAAAAGTAAAAAACTGGGGCTGTCCAATGGCTACTGATCAAAGGGAACTGGGTTTGAGTCCTGGCCTATGTAAAAAATAACCTTTATTCAGCACTAAACATATTAATGTATATGCACAAAATTTTGTTTCAATAAAAATGCTTCAGTAACTAATTACTTAATTTTTTCAGGCATGGATGTTTGTGTTGTCTTTCTGCTAAGGTCCTGCCTTCCTCAAAGATTCTTCCCTATAGCATATAAACTGACAGGCCCTTGTCTGACCTTTGTGGCAAGTGGCTGCTTCAGTAATTATTTAATTTTTAAATAAAAAAAATGGGTGGGGGGGGGGAGTAACTTGATAGTGCAACATTTCAAAGAAAATACAATATTTCTTATTTCTACAAACCGAAAGTTTTTTTTTATAAAAATACCTTTTTTATACTTTGATGTTGGAAGCTGCTTCAGATGACGAGAAGAGAGACGATTGTGGCGCCTCTGTCGACTTTGTTGTATGCATTTAATCACCTAATAAATTAAATATATGAATATTAAAAATAATATAAAATTATTAAATGAAATTTTGCATTTTAAAGAAAATGTTTTAACAGAAAAAAAATTGTTATACCAAAGTATCATTTTAAAACACTTTTCACAAATAATTTTCCACAAACTATAATCTGCACTTGCTATTTTTAGTTGTTGCTCTACTCCAGGGCTGGTCAACCCACAGTTCATTGAAAAAGAACTTGCAGCTCATAAAATAAATCATCAATATACTGAATTCAGCTCATTTCTTCCAATTTTTTGACCAAATATTTTTAGGTGCATAAGAATAACTAAATGATTTTGTTAATTTATAGTACTCATAAAAAAAAAATGCATGTTTTTTATCTTTAATCAAGGTATTTTTTAGATTCCTTAAAAATTTAGTTTTTTTTTTCCAATTTATTCTTTCGAAATGTATGTTTTTGTTTCTAAGCAAGAATTTTTTTCCCTATGGTTCTTAAAGAATATAGCTTTTTTTTCTATTGGCTCTCTTTGCTAATTTCTGTTGGTCAACCCTGCTCTACTTCGTGCAGTTATTATTAACTGTGTAATATTAAATGTAGCTGCGCTCACTGCTTACAGTATTACAAATAATTAAAATTGCTATTAAATATAGATAAAAGAACATTTAAGATTTCTACATAATTAGGATCCATTCTTCAAGTAAAAAAAAAGCTCTTCTTTTTGCCTGAGAATAGAGACTTCAATTAGCTTATAAAATTAATATCATGGATCCCTTCCATTATCTCTCATTCCATTTACTCTTGTAAGTGGTCCATAACCTGAGGATAGAGTCTAACTGCAGAATAGCATGCATGAAATGTTCTCACTAATACACATACAATGTGTGGCAAAAAAAAAAAGAAATGAGATGTCAATAAAACTTTCATTGGTGAAAATTTAAAGAAAGCAAAGATCTCTGTCATAGTACTCCTAGATGGCCTTAATTCATTCTTGTTTTGCATGCTTTGAAATATTATTTGGGAGTCGTCTTTGGATGATCTGTTGTAAGCCTTTTTATGTGCTCCAGGTCATCACAATGGGTTCCTTTCATGAAACCATTTAGTGTTAAAATTTGCATTACTGTGATTTACTTTTGGACCAAAAATTGTTTCACTGATAAACCTTAAAGAGAAATATTGTCATGATGAACACATTGCATTCACACATTTTTGAGCAAGATGGATTACAAACATCTTAAACAAACAAGCATAACATAGACACTATTCACCTGGGTTAAAAACATGCAAGCAGTTGATAGAACCTAAAAAAAAAAGCAAGTGTATACAGATGTTGAATCCATATGATTGGTGAGGGGGTATTAGGAAAGTTATAGTGCAGTTTCATTTCTTGTTTGTCCCATCTCAGATATTATAAAGAATATATGCTACGCAGAATGTTTTTCATGCACATGTAGCAAACCTGGCACTTGTGATTATGGCTTAATATTCCATATAATGGATGACATCCTTTTTCAGTCCACTATTGCTTCTTTTTCTTGGCAATGGAGCATTATATTGACAAGCAAATTTCAACACTAACAAAGTCATTATGCAATTTAAGGATTTTTTCTTCATTACACTTTCAAGAAACATTAAAACTGTTCAAATAAAGTCTAGTCAATTTTGCATGGCAACATTTTTTAATAAACTCATATCAAAATTAATATCAGAATCACATCAGAATTAATAACTGCTTGAAGTGCACACATTAAAAAGGTTAAGAACCGTCAATAGAAAGTCACATTTGAAATTCCATAACTTTGGAAAACAAGTCAATGAAAAGAATGGACGAATTTACAGTGCAATAATTAAATCTCATTAATTGAAAATAAGCTTTTCAGAAAAAATGTCCTTGGAGATAAATTAACATCAGTCAAATTTCAATTTTCACAACATTTGTTGTATATTTAAAAAGTTGGAACATTTAACAGTAGTGTTTCGGCACCTAAAACGTAAATATTATTTGCATATCAAACTGGTTTCAAAATTGTAATTATAGACATCTATGCAATGTTTTTTTTTTCTTTTCTTTCTTTTTTTCTCGACTTTGTGGAAAATTTCCTAGTTAACTGATGTCATTCTTTAATGTTACAACTTCTGTATTTCTTTAAATACTGAAAATGCATTTTTAAAAATTGACTGAACCAAAATCTTTAACTTACCTTCAACAACATATTTTTTTTTTAATAAATCTTATTTTCAAACTATGATTATAGCTTTTCAGTGCATGAGTACCCTAACTTTTCTTTGTGTGCATTTAAATGTCAAGGCAACTGTCAGTACATTATGATTGTTACTTATCTTTTGTGAAAAGATTAGAACAGGATCATATATATATAAATTACACCTTCTTCTTTACTAAATTCCATTTACACTGCACCTAGAGTTACCTCAGTGTTAAAAGAGCCCAAAGTATTGTTTTATGAATTCTACTGTTGTCAGATTTAATCTGTGGAACACCACTGCATATACATACATACATACATACATACATATGTTTTCACATAAAAGCCTACCAAGGCTCCCTTGCATTGCATAATCATATGCAACTGGGTCAAAAACTGATTTGTTGCTAAAATAAATTAGTTAAAATAACCTAAAAGTCCAAATACCTCCTCTTTATGGGCTCATCCATAATTATTGAATCAAATTTATTATTTTTTAACTTTTTTTCAAGCTACTGATGCTTAACAAAATACCTATACAATCAAGTATAGAAACAACACATATTAAATTCCTTTGCTTAACCCTTATTTTCACAAGATAAAAGAAAAGATAATTGTGCTGCTGTTTAATTATACACCCAATTCTGTTTTTACATGGTAGATAGGTTCTCGAAAAAACCGTGCAAAAAAAAAACCCGTGTAAAAAAAATAGAGTGCATATGAAATAATAGAACATAGGTTGCAGACGTGAAAACCTAATACAAATAATAAGTTGTTTTCAAACAAATCATATCAAAATCTTTAATAAAATATTTATTTGATTTTTATTCATTTACACATTTTTTATTTTATATATGTACATATAATTATCCTTCATAAAGAAAATAATTTGTCACTAATTCAAGAATACAAAAGTGCAAAAAAATATGATTTACATATGCTTATTAACTAGATTTTATTCGTTGTCATTTTCTGACAATAGATGCATTCATTTGCGTAAGACCGGAATTAAATCACTTTCATCGCTTAAAACATTTTGGCCATCGTGTTCATACTCCAATGGTGAAATGCTCTCTATAGCATGGGGAACCAATTATCAGTTGTTTCCAGTGATTCTGACGTTTGATTAGTTTTGACAACGAAATCTGTAATCAATCGTTGAGATCCTCCTTTGACTAGATCTTTGTATAATTCTTGATAACGTGCCATACATGACTTTAGTACATGTTTCAACTGCTCAGCTCTTTCAACAATGGGATCATGTGTAAGAAAATGACTTTCCAATTTACTAGCCATTAGAAGCCTTTCTTTAATTAAACCTGCAGTGAGTGGAACCTCTTCATCATCATCACTATTTTCTTTTTCATCAGCAGTCTCAAGGACAACTTCTATTATTTCATCTTTGCTAAGAGCTTTATCAACCAGCAATTCATCAATATCTGCAAACAATAAATCATCGAATCCTTCTCCACCAACTGCATGTGCTAAAGTGATGATATTAGAATATTCAGTCATATTTGGGGGTACAGGATCTTTGCTTTTTACACATTCTGGCAAAATAGCTTTCCAGAATGTGTTTAAAGTTGAGGGTTTTAATTCTGATAACCTCAATCCAGCATGTCTGATACAATCAAAAATAGAAAATTTCATCCACATATCAATAACAGTTAGTGTTTTTATCCCTATCTAGTTTATCCAAAATGTATTGGAATGTTCAACTTATGTAGTAAGTTTTAAATGTGGCAATAATACACTGGTCTAGTGGTTGTAATAAGGATGTTGTATTAGGTAATAGAAAGCAAAATTGAACATTTAGGTGTTCCAAAACAAGATGGCCAGGTGCATTGTCTATAATCAATAGAACTTTAAATTTGAGATTTTTTTTCTTCAAATAGCATTTAACTTCTGGAACAAAAATTTATGGAACCATTCATTAAAAATTTCTTTTGTGGCCCAGGCTTTTTTGTTTGCCATTCAAATCTACACCTTTCACTGACTGTGGCCTTAGGGATCGAGTGATGAGGAGTGGTTTCAACATACAATCTCCTGAAGCATTGCTGCAAAATAGATCACACGATCCTTAGCTGCTTTAAAGTTACCAACAGTTTATTTGCGATTTTGCTACATAGGTTCTACTCAGCATTTTTTTTTTTTCAAAAAAGACCAGTTTCATTTGCATTCCAAACTTGATCAGGAGTGTATCCACCATCTTAAATGATTTGGACCAATTTTGGACAAAATTCTTTAGCAGCCGGCTCATCTGCAGATGCAACTTTACCTTTTATCTTTATGTTATGAAATGCATGTCTTTGAGGAAATCCTGCAAGCCAACCTGTACTTGCAGAAAATTCATAATTTTTGTTTAACTGAGCTGATGTGGTTGGTTCCATTTCTTGTATCTGCTTATATATTCACAATGCCATCTGTTTGATGGTATTTCCATCTAGAGGTATTCTTTTTTGTGAGTTATGTTCTATCCACATTACTAGTGCCTTTTCCTTCTTCACTTTTACACTACCTCTCATGTACGATGACTTTTTGACATTTTTGATGACATGTACGATGATGACGCTCAATTTTATTCCATACAGAACAGATTTTCTAATAGCATCTTCATTTTTATTGATGGTTCTTATGGTAGCTTTGTTCAAACCAAAATATTTACCTATGGATGTTGAACCTTCCAAATTGCAAGACGATCTAAAATTTGGATTTGGGTTGTTTTACCTCTGAGCGACACTTTTTTGCACGCCATGGGCTAAATGGCCAGGTCACATGGACCCCGAAGACTCAGAGAAGGTTGGGTGAGGGGACCCACTGGAACAGCTGTTGGGGGACAGATGGTAGTCTCCCGTCAAGGCCATCCAGCGTGTTCTTTAACGTGCACAGGGTATGTCTCTCCCGCACACGGGGCCACGGCTTAACGTCCCATCTGACGGACGGCGGCCTTTCCAAGCCCATCAGTGTCCCCTACTGACCGTGGGCAGGGTGGGGAATTTTGCGGAGATAAATCTCAACGCTGACCCAGCTGGGACTCGAACCTGGGAACTACAGATTACGAGCCTGGCGCGCTACCGACTGAGCCACCCCCGCCCCAAAAATTTGGATCTTAGTATCCAGAGATAGCTTTCCTTTTCTGCTTTTGTATAGTTAAATTATCCAACATTTTGGTATAGCTTACAAAAAAAAAAATGAATTGTAGTTAATAAATTAGATGATAAAAAAACTGTAAATTACCTATCAGCGAAAGTTAATAAATTTATATTACACACACAAAACTTCAAAAAACAAAACAAAAATTTATTCGATTTCTTCTATTAAACATCTAAACACTTCTAACTTTAAACATGAAATGAGAGACCAAGACTAACATATGCATTGAAGATAAAATTGAGGGGAATTCTGGAACTCAATGTTGCCACTTTATTCTGAATGAAGTAAATTTTGTACAATTTTTTACTGTAAAATGGAGAATAAAATAGAGAAAACTTGTGTAGTTATGTTAGTGTAGTTTTTATTTTGGGGATTTTAGTGCACAAAATGTGCATCTATAGTACATTATCAAAGTTAAAATTACTTAAAAAAGTGACAATAACAGTGGCATATTTGTTACAAATGTAAATTCTATGAATTTTTTTCTTGAATAGGAATATTTTTTCAGAATTAAATTCAAATAGAGATTTTTAAAAAGGTGCTGTTTGTACTGTGTCAGATCAAAATAAATCATGCAAAAAGAGAATTGGAATTTTTTTCTAAACCGTGTTAAATCAAAATCGTGTAAAAACAGAATTGGGTGTATATGGTAAAGTGCACAATTAACAGTGTTATAAAACATGATTATAATTTTAAAAATAAACAAAAATTCATTCAAAAGATTCTAAATAATACACATCTTGGAATGCTCTTGCAAATACATAAATTTTATCTTTTGTCCACAATTTAAGTCATGTCATCTTGTCTTGAAGAATATATGTGATATCTCTTATGTTAGGAGTAGATTTAATTATATATTTATATCACTATGCTTGGAATTAAAGTAAATTAATCACCTTGAGGATTAATTTCCATGGCAATGGTGAAAAGTATTCTATTTCTCAACTCTTCCATGGTTAGCCTGAGTTGGGTTGTTTTACCTCTGAGCGGCACTTTTTTGCACACCATCAGCTAAATGGCCAGGTCACAAGGACCCCAAAGGCTCAGAGAAGGTTGGGGGAGGGAACCCACTGTTGTGATATAGATGGTAGCCTCCTGTCTAGGCCATCCAGTGCGTTTTTTAATGTGCACAGGGTGTGACTCTCCCACACACGGGGACACGGCTTAAAGTCCCATCTGACGGACGGTGGCCTTTCCAAGCCCAATGGTGTCCCCTACTGACCGTGGGCAGGGCGGGGAATTTTGTGGAGATAAATCTCAACACTGACCCGAATCGGGGACTCGAATCTGGGAACTGCAGATTACGAGCCTGGTGTGCTACTGATTGAGCCACCCCCGCCCCCAGGGTTAGCCTGAAAAACTGGTTTGCATCCAGAGGTCAAGCTATTTTTTCACTATAATAATTTTTCCCTGTATTAAATATGAAGAATAAAACAGTGTGCTGAATTATAAAGATAGATTAAGTTAATTTTATAAACACTATAGGTAATTGACTAGTCACGTGTTATCACGACAAACAATTGGCTCATTGACACTAATGTGGTAATTGATGGTCGTAGATTGGTGCAGTGAAGTTTAGGTTAAATAGTCATACCTGCATGTTCTTTGTTCTTCAGAGGTAGCTTCATCAGTTGTTCAAGGAGGACAATTCTGGATTGTGTGCTGTTCTCGGTAGCTGATATTTTCACAGGTCCGTTATTGTTGCTCCTCACTTGGTGATAGTTCTTAAATGCAGTGGTGTAACACTTTGCTGCCTCTGTGGTATGAGTCACTTGGTGTCATTCTTCACATCTCTATCTCATCCTGCTGCCAGGACAGTGCCTGCCTGATGACATGCCGAAGTGGAGGGCATGAAATGCATTGCAAGCCTTGTCACCAACATATCATATAGGCTAGAGGTTCTCAACATGGAGTAAGTGGTAAAATTTTTTGGGGTATGCTGTGAGAGCTCAAAGGTTGTTAGATATATGTTATATAAATATATGTTTCATTTTATTTCCATTGTTATACTATAGCTATAGTTTTAGCTATCTATACAAGGGGTACGCCAGTTACATATACATTTCCAAGGGGTACATGAAGCATAAAAGGTTGAAAACCACATGTATAGGCAACCGGCTCAGTGCACTAATAGGAGCGCGAAGTTTAGAATGACACTCAGTGGCTCATACCACAGACGCAGCGAAGTGCAACACCACCGTGCTTAAGAACTATCACCAAGTGAGAAGCAACAACACCGGACCTGTAAAAATATCAGCTACTGAAAACAGCACACAGCCCAGAATTGTCCTCCTTGAACAACTGACGAAGCTACCTCTGAAGAACGAAGAAAATGAATATTTAACCTAAATTTCACCTCACTGATATACGACCATCAATTACTACATTAGTGTCAATGAGCCGATTGTTCGTCGCGATAACACGTGACTAGTCCAACACCTACAGTGTTTATAGAGTTTACTTAATCTAGCTTTTCCCTGTATTTTTTCTCTTAATCAAATATTCATCCAATGGGAAAAGTATTATTTTTCAAACAGCAATTTCCATTTTTAAAAAATTGAAGATTTATGCATCATGCTAAAAATGGATACATCTATCTTCATCCTATTATTTTGTCTTCTGTCAATGTATGTAATTGGCACGGACCTGGAAGGGTTAAAGATGGGATTACAATAATGGATAAATTTTATACAAAAAAATTTAAATAAAAATAGTTCAAAGATGGTCTAAAGAATTATAAACAAGTTGAATACTGTTGAAATAACTTCTACATCTTCTGGTCTATGAGTTATTCTTTTTTTTTTGTTACCACTGCATGATTTTCAATCATAATGAAAATTTAACTGAATCAACTCATAATGTTATTTGTAAATCTATATATTATAAACAACATCCTAGCAAAATATCACCTAAGGTCAATTCCACTTTCTCATGTACAGTAGATTTATGTTGTTGGGTTGTTTTACCTCTGAGAGGCACTTTTTTGCACACCATGGGCTAAATGGCTAGGTCACATGGACCCCAAAGGCTCAGAGAAGGTTGGGGGAGGGGACCCACTGGAACAGCTGTTGGGAGACAGATGGTAGCCTCCCATCAAGGCCATCCAGCATGTTCTTTAACATGCACAAGGTAAGGCTTTCCCGCACACAGGGTCACAGTTTAACGTCCCATCCCATGGACGGTGGCCTTTTTAAGCCCACTGGTGTCCCCTACTGACCGTGGGCAGGGTGGGGAATTTTGCAGAGATAAATCTCAACGCTGACCCAGCTGGGACTAGATTTGGGTTGTTGTTTTACCTCTGAGCAGTCATGTTTTGCACATAATGGGCTAAATTGGCCAGGTTACAAGGACCTGGAGTGGTCAGAGTAAGTGGGGGAAGGGGACCCACTGGATAGCTGTTAGGAGACAGATAACCTCCTATCAAGGCCATCCAGGAATTTTTTGATGTGCACAGTGTATGATTCTCCTGCACATGGGCTTAACATTCCATCTGACCAAGCCCTTCTCATTGAGGGCAGGATGGGGGAAGGTGGTATTTGAAAAATAATACATGATTTTAATAAATGGTTATTTTTTCCATTGGAAAATATTTTTGTTGAATCTACTGCTATAAGTAGAACGGAAAGAAAAACAATTTAAAATTGATTAAAGTCACAGAAATAAGTTATTAACAATATAAAGATGTAAGATACCAATGGGTAATTCTTACACAACAAAAGTGAAGGCAATGAAATTGTACAGTAATATATAATTACAGAAGGGTTAACACTGCATTCATCCCCTGTAAAGCTAGCTTTCCCCAACACAAAACATACAAATCTTAATTTTACATTAGTCCCCACGGAAGCTGAACTTTTTCTCCCTACACATTATTTGGTTTATCAGAGATAAATTTCTGTGTTAGTATAGGTGGGACATGACAGGTTCATGTTACAAACATGAATTAGTTTTTCAATCCCTGATTAATGATGACATCATAGTTTTAGTGAAAAATATATGGATTACAGACAGTGAGACCCATAATAAAGAACTTGAAATTCAGTCTGAAGTTTTAATGACTGAAGCTGTGGAACTACTAGAGAAAGCATATAAAATTTATGAATCAGTGAGTTCTAATCATGTTACTGTGATGCAACTGGTTCATTTTCATGGATTAATTTCAAGTGGCAGTCATGCAAAGAAACCAAAACATACTTTGGATTTTTTTTTATGTATATGTGGGATGGCCAGGTCTTTTTTTATTAGAAAACACTTTTTTTTTTCAGATATTTTTTAACTCCTAAAAAAAATATTTACTTCTAAAAAAAAAAGATACAAAAAATTTAGTATTTTAGAAAAAGTAAAAAAAAAATCAAAAATACTTTAAATCACTAAATAAAACTTGCTAATTATACAGAATCCCTGAAGTCTAGCAATTCTACTTAATCAAGTTCAGCAGCAACAAAGTATTACAAATTAATGCAATATTTAGAATGGTTTGAAATATAAAACCTCAAAAGTTCTTTTATAAATATATACATCAAAAATATATGACTGACACTAATCTTTACATTTTGCAAATAATCGTATACTAAAAGTTAAAATTAAATACCTGATATCAGAAAAAGTTGCAGATCACTGATTTATATAGTCAACAAATTTCCAAATTTTTTGAACTGAGGTATCAACTTTATATTCAACATTACTAGTTCATAATATACATTATTTTATATTTAATGCAATTAGCCTTTTCTGAAACATCATCAAAGTTTGCTCCAGTTGTTAGCATTTCATTTTTATAATTTCAGTTTGAAATTATTATAAATCATTAATTTTAAGAACTTCATATTACACAAATTCAACAATATTATGCTTGAAATGGAATTAATTTGAAAAAGTTGGAACAATGTCAATAAGTTTTCTTTCCTTTTTACATTTAAATTTGGTCTGATCAGTCCATTAATATCAATATAGGTGGGAATTTACATTATTATATTTTAATGAACTCCAACTGATTGTCTTTAAAAATTCAGTGATGTATCAAACAGGCAAAATATTTTCAAAATTAAACATTGTAGAATTTTATTCCAAATTATTTCAACTATCATTTTCTTTAACTATCATTGTGCAGAATGCAAATGTTGAAAGAATATTTCCAATGACAGGAGTGCAATGCATAAAACAAAGACAAAAATGAAAAACATCCACTCTATGTGCAACACTGACTATGACTTATGATTTCATATAGAATCATCCTGTACTACTTTTTAGTGAAAATCAAAAGCAAAAAAATAAATCATGTATTCAAAATTCAGAGAAAAAAATTTTCTGATAAAATTATTAGGAAGTCATGGTTTCATATTCTGCACGGCTCAAGGTAGGTTTTCTTCTATAAACATGATGGTTCACAGTGGTTTTTGATTCCCCTGTGATACTTGGTATTAAATACAAATCTTCCACTGAAGACTACCTTCATTATGAGCTATAAAATACTACTTTTGGGAAAATAAATTCTCTTTGTTAATGATTAAATATGTGTCAGTTGGTAGCGTACCAGGATCATAATCTGCAGTTCCCAGGTTCGAGTCCCAGCTGCTGGTGTTGAAGTTTATCTCTGCAAAACTCCCTGCTCTGTCATTGGTCAGTAGGGGACACTGTGGGCTTGGAAAGGCTGCCATCTGTTGGATGGGATGTTAAGCCATATCCTCATATGTGGGAGAGCCATATCCTGTGCAAGTTAAAGAACACACTGGATTGCCTTGCAAGAAGGCTACCATATGTCTCCCAACAGCTGTTCCAGTGGGTCCTCTCCCCCAACCTTCTCTGAGCCTTCGGGGTCCTTGCGACCTGGCAATTTAGCCCATTGAGTGCAAAAAAAGTGCTGCTCAGAGGTAAAACAACCCAACCCACTTCTGAATCCACACTATTCATCTCAATGTTGCCCTTCAATGAAATATTTAGTTTTATTCAACACAATCGTATAAAGAAATTTACCTTTCATAAATTGAAAAGAAATATGAAAAGTAATGAATCACGCACCCATCAGAAGGTTCATAAACGAATCAAATGCAAACAGCCCCCCCCCCCCCCCCCAGAACCAAAAAATAAAGAAACAAAGATACACAATAATCCTACCATACATCAATAAGAATTTTGCATACTCTGTTAAAAATATCTCAAATAATCACTGAAAATAATCTACCCACAGATTTTCACTCAGAAAAAATCATAATATCAGCTGACCAGAATCCAATTTGCCATCACAGAAAACATCCTTATTAACATAAATTAACTGAACTCTGCAACACATCGTCTCACTTTCCCCAGTTTGGCATTTGATCCTTAGGGAATATCAGCTACCCTTCAAAGTGACAATGCTCCCCTAACACTTCTCCATAATTACCTCTGATCACCATTTCCACTTTCAATCACATACATATCCCCCTGGTCTCCTTCAAATACTTAAACTATTGCAAATTCATACTGGGAATCAGTGATTACAGGATAATAACCTCCCACACACACACACTTCCTAATGCAATCCCCTACCAAAATGATAATCAACCAATATTAATTCCTTCATTAACAAATTTATTACAAATCCCAGCCAATAGGTAACAAACAATATGTTACATTAGTCAAATAATTATCACACTCATATTGTACAATTTCCAATATATATATACATTTTCCAATACATATATACTTAAAAGTCTTAGTATTCCTCTATACAATGAAATACGCACCCATCAGAAAATGTCTTAGTATTTCCCAATACAATGAAAAATAACGAAAATTTTAATTTATTCACATATCCAAACTTTCCTTGAAATTCTCAAATCTCAGAGAGTTACCAGAACTATACATTCTCTTATTCACTGCCTTCACATGCAGATCACATTATGGCCACCCACATATTGTCTGACTACTCTGAACTTTGGAGCTGAGCCAATAGCATTGCAATTTATTGCATTCTGCCCTTCCTCCACATTCAACAAACTGCTTCCAGTGCAATGTCTAAGGCTGCTGACTTCCACCTGACGATGCACCCAGAGTAAGGGCATGAAACAGATCATGGATTTTTAACATTTATAAGCATTCTATGCTATCATAAGTATCATCAGTTATTACTGATCCCATTTTATTATCCTTGAAGTCCTACCATCCGTAACAGCATTAATCCTTGAAGTCGCAAACCTTTCGATCAGCAGAAGAAAAAATTAACTGTATGTAACCAACTCCAACTCATCAGCATTCCTCACCATTTTTTCTAATTTGAATCTGCTGTGACTAATTACTTGCCAGGAAAGGCTTTATAAAATGAACTCGTCACTTGCTATTAACTTTCATCTATGAAGATTCTCTCACGTCACCTTACGTATATACAAACAAAATACTCATGCAACTATGGCTACAGAGGTCTTACTAGACTGTAATTTTCCTCTCCAAACATGTCTGTTCTGAGCTAGAGTTGCTGCATTTGGCCACTGTAGGCCAATTCTAGCAAGGTCCTGTTTGATACTGTCTGCCCGTCACATCCTGGGTCATAATCTTGTTTGCCAATCTGCAGCTGTGCATACAAGCAACATGGCCAAACCAATGCAGTCTCTCTCTGCTACTCAAAGGAGGCTGATGACTCCTTCTAACCTCATCATTACTTACAAAATCAAAAGAACTAATGCCCAAGATATTGAGCAAGCATCTAGAATCAGAGGCATCAAGTTTCTTGTTATCCTGCTTAAAAAGGATCCATATTTCACTACCATAACTAACCTTAGAAAGAACCATACTATTATACAACCTAATTTTACATCTTAAGTGTATACACCTATTTTTCAACACCTTCCATTGATTCTTAAAAGTCTTAGTATTCCTCTCATGCTGTACATCACCAGTATATGTTACATAGCTCCCAAGATAATTCAACTGAGACACCTGCCCAAGAGTGCAGTCATTCAAAGCAATTGAAGTACCATCTGCCCGACCAATGTTTCATCACTGAAAGAAGGAAGTGCAGTTTAGTTTTTTCTCTGTTTATCCCCAAACCTACCCTATTACCTGTCTCATCAACAGCCCTAATGAACGAATTATCTCATCACATCATTAGTGAACAGGGTTAAATCAGAAATTTTGAAATCTCTAGACCATTTAAGGCCAAAATCTTTCCCTTGAGGAATTTCACATAACATAATCAATAACCAAACTAAGGAGACAAAATGCACCCTTTCTAACTCCACTAACAATGCTAAACCAATCACTACAAACTTTAGCAACTCTCACATTATACTAACTAATACAACTAATTTATACTAACTAACTGTGTGTTATGTATATAATACTAATTAACCAGTGTTATTATACTAACTAACTTGTCAGATATTCCATGTGATATAATGATCAACCACAAATTATGTCGATCAACAGAATCAAAAGCCTTTATGAAGTCTATAAAGCTAGTAACCACAGGTTTTTGGGTTACTCGGTTCTGGGTTAATAAGCAGCACTCTAAACATATCTCAAGAATTTGCATAAGTGAAAAAATCTGATCTACACATTCCCTACCACTTTTGAATCCACACTACTCATCACACAATTGCCTGTCAACGGATTCTTAATTCTATTAAGCACAATCATGCAAAGAACTTCACCTGGAATAGAAAATAAACTAATTCCTCTATAATTATCACAAGAATTATGATCACCTTTTCTAAACATAGGGAAAATAATAGCTCTAATAAAATCCTTAGGAATAATACCTTAATCATAAAAATATATTCAAAATTTCAGTCAGCCATGTAACAACAAAAGTGTTTCCAGCTCTAAGCATTTCAATGATGATTTCATCCACTCTAGGAGATTTATGTATTTTAATTTAGAGATAGTCAAAGCAATTTCAGAATGTGATATAGGGCCATCATTACAAAAAATGGAAGTACAAATAATCACATTGTTTACATCTCTGAAATGCTCAGCCCACCCAGCCATCACAGAATCCTCACCTTACCATGTTTATCCCTCAATCCCTAGGTACCTGTCTGTTTCTTCCCACACAAAACATAACTATCTGGTACAACTCCCTGCTACTGTGCTGTCTAACTGCTTCCTCTGCTTTATCAGCCAAGCTATCAAGCCAAAGATTCTTATCAGCTGCTAAATGATCCTCTACAAGTTTATTAAGCTCGTTGTAATGCCATCAGTTAGGACTAGTAGGGTGTTGATTCATATTTATCCTGCACTTCCTTCTTTCAGAAATAAGTTTCATAGCATTATCCCTCAAAAAGTTTAGTTTTCTCTGTTCCCTTTTACCCAAAAGAGTACTGTTGGTTTCAAGAAAAGCCTGCTTAAACTGATCTCACTCTTTCTCAACTTCAGAAGTAAGCAAACCACGATTGTCACAATGAGTAAGTAGCCTATCATCATTTATCTACTCAACAAAATTTGCTGGCACAATATCTTCCACTGAGTAATTTAACCATTATTATCCTTTACTTTTTAGGCACAATAGGAAATATGCACATATACACAACAGAATGTACAATATACAAAATAGGAAATATACACATATACTGTACATAGGAATATAGGTATTTCAATTTTTTTTTTAATTTATATTTTTCAAACCCTAGGAACATACTTTGTAAATCTATTGATATATAGTTCTGCATATGGACAACATGGTCAAGCCACTGCAATTTCTCCCTACACAAGATACTTTTAAAGGTAGTTGATGAGACTTTTGCTTAACCTCACCATTACTCCCTTGATCAAACCCTAAATTTTTGAAGATGCTGTAAAAACATCTGGAACAAAAGCATTGAGCCTCCTCTGTTATTCATTCATTTCTCACTCATTCATTTCTTCTATGGGCGGATGATGAACCTAAGTGCGAGTTTTGTGACATCATTTTAACTTTTAAGCACATTTTAATCTCATGTCCAGCTTTTAACCTTGAACACTGCTTGTATTTTAATTTTCATGATTTTACATCTGAACCCCCTTACACTCGGACATCTTTTATTCAATGACTCTGTTTTATCCGCTGTTTTTACCATTTTACTGGTTATTTTAACTGTCTCTGATTTTTACCTTTTGACATTGTTTCTTACATGGGTCCTATATACCCATTGTTATTTTTACATACTTGTTATTGTTGTTTTTTGTCTTTTAGATAGATGTTTTTTGTCATTTGTTGTTTTAGTGTTTACATTTATTGTCTTTTCTATTGTCTTTTTACTTTTAACATTGGTTGTGGTTTCTTTGATTTTTAGACCTTTATTTTTACCCTTTACACCTCTTTGGCACATCATGGCCTTAATTGCCTTTGTGCCATTAAACCCCAAACAAACAAACCTCCTGTTATTTACAACAGATCCAAGTATCACTACCATAACTTAAAATGGACCAAACTCTTATAAAGCCTAGGTTGAGTTTTTAGGTTTATGTGACTATTTTTCCACATTTTCTAGAGATACTTAAGGTTTATTCAGCAATTACAACTTTCCTGTTTACTTCCTGTTATACATTGCTACTAATAGGCCTGGATCTAGAAAAAAATTGCGGAGGCAAGAAACACAATCAAGTCGGAAAAATGTAAAAGGGGAAACAAGAGACTGGATTTCCAGTGCATTATAACATTTCTCCCTCTGTTTTACGGGTCTTCAAAAAATTTCTCAAAAAAATGCGTAAAATATAAAGAAATTTAATATTTTTTTTGATTCTACCATTATTAGCATTCTGAAACGGGTGGGGGACCTAGGTCCAGCCCTGGCTACTGATATAATGCTGTGTGAATTTTTATATAAACTGCCTGGACAACTTATTATGAACCCTGTATCATGGTACAGTTAACAAATTTCAAAGTTTTCAATTCTTTGCACATAGTTTTCATCGAAATGAGTTTTGAAGTACTGCTAACAGTCATCTCTCTTAACTTATTAACTGTAGCAGCTCTATTTTGCTGTACAGTTTGTGCCAACAAATGCCTGTCCTTGTCTGTCAGATTCTTTTCCATTCCACATTTACCATGATTGGTAGAGATTTTGAGACCATTGCCATTCTCCATACACTTGAGATATTACACCTCATAATATTTTGCTGAGTTTCATCACTTCCTATTGCACTTCAACAATATGACTCCTTTCAAAATAGGTCTTTTTACCCAGGTCACACTTGACTTTGCTTTCCAACATATCTTTACAGTTTTTACAGGATTTTGTAGTGATGTAGAATACTAATATCCATAAGATATTTTGCATACATTGGAATGTTTCATGGCACTTGATGCATGATGCAGTGTTCATAATCATTTGGCCAGGCAATGTACATAACTGGCAATGCATCACTCCAACTCATCCCATTTTAGAAATGTAACCATAGCATAAAGAACTGCATTTATTTTGAGGAAAATTAAATAATTTCAATAATAACTTTTATTAATTTTTGCTCTATTTACGTCATCACCTTTCCAAAAACTTAATAAAATTCCTTATTAACACTTACAAAATTTTATATCAGGTAATACTGCAGCAATATCATCTTTACAGCTGAGGTAGTCAACATTTTATAGTAAAGGAGTTCAAATCGTTGTTATTATATTGTGCAATAACATAAAAGGTTATTACAGTTTCTATTTAAGATGGCAGCTAAGACCTAATTGCAGATTACTTGGAAAGAAATTCTAGTTTGTATATTATAAACCATGGTAAGATTATGCTATAGGTAACTTGTCAATCATCCAGTAGCTTAGCAGTTAGTGTGCTGGCTAAGAAGCAGACCTGGATTTGAATCCCATTTAAGGCAGAGTTATGGTCTGTAAATGGTAACAAGCCATAAACTGGAAGGAGAGCTGTGTTAGCAAAACAAATCTCCAGTGCTGATGCACAGAATCAGCCAGGCCAGCACCTAATGTCTGATCCTGCCTTCTCATGGCCTTAGTACATTTCAAAAAAGATATTCTCTTTTGGAAGGAAATGGAAGGGAAGAGCTAACAGATCAATGTGGCCTACTGATCTGGTCATCTATGGCCACCTTTTCCTTTTTTTTCTGCACTGCTGAGGAGTGGTCAACTTTACAGGATCCTGGTGTTGACCATTTATACCTACTACACTGGGATGGCTTATGACTTTAAGCTTGATTATGGATACTGGATTTACTGTACTGGTGGGCCTCTGTTGAGGGAAAATCTGCTGCTGTGTTTTCTGTTTATCTATGGGTTGCCAACCCTAGGTGAACAGAGGCACAGGATATCTTACATCAGCTGGTGGATAATCCTGATTAGAGGCTATCACAGGTACCTGAACCCTCACTTAGCTAGTTGGGCATTGCCAATCCTAAACTGGAGTAATGTGTCTCAGGCAGGTCATCTGGTTCTTGAAAAGGTGGTGCCTGAAGTTCCTATCAGCATGGATGGCTTCAGTCTTTAGCGGTGTGTAAATTGATATTGGCTGTATGGCTGAATGTATGTGGGCTGTTTGATATTGTTAGCCCTACCTCCCACAATAAACCTAGCTTCTTTAAAACGCCTACTAATCATTTTCTCTCTGCAGGTATGTGGGAATGTGAGGATATTACACAAAGATTATTATCTTGATGTCCTCATACAGGAATTCCAGCATTATAACCTAGCTATTCTAGGCTTGCAAGAGACCAGATGGACAGATAAAGATGAGATATTTAAAAATACTTTTAATTTCTCTTTTCAGGGAGGGAGGATGGAAAGCATCTCCAAAGTGTAGGTTTTTTCTCAGCAGACACACCAGTGATGCTCTTCTAGGATATGACTGCATTAATAAAAGATTTCTTACAGCTAAATTTAAAACAAAAATTAAAGATTTGAATGTCATCTGTTGTTACACCCCCACAGAGGACTCTGATGAGAATGAGAATGATAAATTTTACAGACAACATCAGGATATTTTGAATTCTGTCAAGGAGATATTTCACTTGTGCTAGGTGAGTTCAATGCTAAAGTTGGTGCTCAATCTGACATTTAGGCAGGGGTTTCAGGTCCCTTTGTCATTGGTAGTTCCAATGGCAATGGGGAACGTCTCTTAGAGGTAAGTAAACTTAACAGTTTGCGAATAACTAACACATACTACAAACACCGGGACATTTATAAATACACAGGGATTTAACCTGATGAGTTACAAAGGAATATGATGGATTATATTTTAATTAACAGTAAATGGACTAGTTCAGTTAGGAATATCATCTCATACAGGGGAGGTGAAATTGGATCTGACCATTACCTGGTCAAAAGTATCTTGTAACTGAAGTTTAAGAAATGTGCTAAGATTAAGAGAATTATTTTTAATACTGGTAGTCTGAAAGATCCAGATATAGCAGAAGCATACCGTGATAAGCTACTTAGTCATTATGAAATTGTGGTTTATTTACTGCTGAACTTGAGAAAGAATGAGATCAGTTTAAGCAGACTTTTCTTGAAACCAACAGTACACTTTTGGGAAAAAGGAAAGAGGAAACAAAATTATTTGAGAGATAAGGCTATGAAACTTAGTTCCGAAAAAAGGAAGTGCAGGATTAATATGAATCAACACCTTACTAGTCCTAATAGATGTCATTACAACGAGCTTAATAAACTTGTAGAGGATCATTTAGCAGCTGATAAGAATCTTTGGCTTGATAGCTTAGCTGATAAAGCAGAGGAAGCAGTTAGACAGCATAGCAGCAGGGAGTTGTACCAGATAATGTTTTGTGTGGGAAGAAGCAGACAGGTACACAGGGACTGGGGGATAAACATGGTAAGGTGGTTGAAGGTGAGGGTTCTGTGGTGGCTAGGTGGGCTGAGCATTTCAGAGATGTTCTAAACAATGTGATTATTATTTCTACTCCCATTGTTTGTTATTAAGGATAGATGCCTTACTGGCTTTAATGTTGACCCTATATCACATTCTGAAGTGACTTTGGTTATCATCTTTTTAAAGCTGCATAAATCCCCAGAGGCGGATGAAATCACCACTGAAATGCTTAGAACTGGGAACATTTGTGTTGTCACATGGCTGACTGAAATTTTGAATATTTTTTATGATAAAGGTGTTATTCCTAAGAAATTTACCAGAGCTATTATCTTTATTTTTAGAAAAGGTGATCATAGTTCTTGTGATAATTATATAGTAATTAGCTTACTTTCTGTTCCAGATAAGGTTCTTTGCATGATTATACTTAACAGAATTAAGAATTTGGTTGATGGACAACTGCGTGATGAACAGTGTGGTTTCAGAAGTGGTAGGGGATGTATTAATCAATATTTTCAATTAGGCAGATTCTTGAGAAATGTTTAGAGTTTTAGAAACTTGTGGTTACTAGCTTTGTAGATTTCATAAAGGCTTCTGACTCTGTTGATCAACATAATTTGTGGTTGATCATTATATCACATGGAATACCTGACAAGTTAGTTAGCAAAACGAAAGCTCTCTAAAATAACACTGAGTTGCTGGGATTTTTACCTCTGAGCGCCACTTTATTGCACACCATGGACTAAATGGCCAGGTCACAATGACCTCGAAGGCTCAGAGAAGGTTGGGGAGGGGACCAACTGGAATAGCTGTTAGGAGACGGATGGTAGCCTCCCAGCAAGGCCATCCAGTGTGTTCTTTAATGTGCACAGGGTATGGCTCTCCTGCACATAGGGCCATGGCTTAACATCCCATCCAACTTATTCCTTATAATAATTGTCAGTGGCCTTTACAGAGCCATCGGTATCCCCTACTGATTGTGGGCAGGGCGGGAGTTTTGCAGAGATAAATTTCAAAGATGACCCAGCTGAGACTCAAACATGGGAACTACAGATTACGAGCCTGGTGAGCTACCGACTGAGCCTCCCCTGCCCCACACTGAGTCATGTGTAAGGGTTGGTGAGGTTTGTAGCAATTGGTTTAGCATTGTTAGTAGAGTTAGATAAGGGTGCATTTTGTCTTCTTTTCTCCTTAGTTTGGTTATTTATTATGATATCTGAACTTCCTTGCAAGGGAAAGATTTTGGTCTTAAATGGTCTAATAAATAAATAAATAAATAAATACCTCCTCAAGCAGCTGCTTGACACAGAGGTCTGACAGGAGCCTGTCAGTTTAATACGCCATAGTAGAGGGATCTGTGAGGATGGCGGATCCTCAGCAGATTTTTTGTCAACTGCACACTGTGTTTCCAGATGGTCACCCTCCCAGGTGCTGACTGTGCCCAAAGCTATTTAACTTCGGTGATTAGACGAGAACCGGTGTTTCCAGCTTGGTACCTAGAGATTTCAAAATTTCTGATTTATATTATGCAGATGATTTGGCCCTGGTGGCTAATGATGTTGATGAGATGAATTTGTTCATTAGAGCTGTTGATGAGACTGGTAATAGAGTAGGTTTGGTGATAAACAGAAAAAAACTAAAGTGATGAAAATTCGTCAGACAGATGACTGCACTCTTAAGCAAGTGTCTCAGTTTAATTACCTTGGGAGCTATGTAACAGATACTGGTGATATGCAGCATGAGATAAAAAGAAGAACAGATATTGCTGCTGGGACTTTTAAGTATCTGTGGAGAGTGTGAAAAATAGATGCATACACTTAAAGAGTAAAAATAAGCTGTATAATAGTTTGATTCTTTCTAAAGTTAGTTATGGTAGTGAAACATGGACCTTTTGTAAGCAGGATAACAAGAAACTTAATGCCTCTGATTCTAGATGCTTGCTCAGTATCTTGAGCATTAGACAGTTTGATTTTGTAAGTAATGATGAGGTTAGAAGGAGTCATCAACCTCCTTTAAGCAGATTTTGTGCAGAGAGAGAGACTGCATTGGTGTGGGCATGTTGCCCATATGCATAGCTGCAGATTGGCAAACAGGATTATTATCAGTGTGCCTAAAAGGCATCAGGAAAAGGGGGAACCTAGGATGTGATAGGCAGACAATGTCATGTTTGGCTACAGTGCCAAATGCAGCAGCTGAGCTACAGCTGGATTCAAATTATGCCAAATGCAGCAGCTGCAGCTCAGGACAGATAAGTCAGGAGAGAAAAATTACAGAGCCTGGTAGGGCCTTCGTAGCTGCATGAGGATTTTGTATGTATATATGTATTAAGGCAGAGATGATTTTTCTCCTTGATATAAGTTGTCTTTTTGGCTGAGGTCTCTGTATTTTTATGTCGATAGGTTCTTGCCGTACCATTGGGGCAAAGTGTTGAGGAGTAATATATTAATTATTTTTAACCATATTTAATTTTAAAAAATCAGCCATAAATAACATAATTACCTGCAACATAAAATTGCTATGGTGAAAAATTTACAGACTGCACTAAGTAATCTTGAATCGAGACATTGCAGTCATCTCAAACAGAAGACACAAGAACTTTTTTTAAATATAATTTCATATAATAACTATGTACTTTTACCACCAAATGTTGATCATCTCATTTGGGAATTTATGACATTACAGTTTATGACACTGTGTTCTTTAATTTCACCTGTTTGACTGTAACTTGACTTTGTTTTTTAACTTTTAACAATGGTTACTTGGCTAACAATACTTGACATAGATATTTCTACATGTGTTGATAGTTTTTTTTTATTAATAGTTTAACTTTATATATTGTGAGTTCAACTACATTGCCCTTAATTTTTAGAAAATTTCCATGTTATGTCAATAGGAATCTAAATATAGATGACAATCACAGCGTTCCCTGTTGACTTTTTAATATCAATATATCAATAAATATTTTCTGGAAAAAATTTCACCGACATACAGGACTTGAACCCACATCTCTCCAGAAACATGCAAGAGTATTTTACCATTGAACTAATGCAAGTTCATCTTTTCTCCCCTAATTATGACTTTAAACTCTTCACCGATGATTTCGGTGCCTACAATTGATGCCATCTATGATCTCGGGTGGCAACTATTTCTTTTTATATTGTGCTGAGTAAGATGCAAATAAATAATAAAGTCTCTGCATGCTATTTAGTGTTATTAATGATTTAAACATAGATGACAATCACAGGATTACTTGTTGACTTTTAACATCAATATATCAATAAATATTTTGTGGAAAACATTTTGCTGACATACGGAACTTGAACCCGCATCTCTCCAGAAACATACCAGAGTATTCTACCATTGAACTAATGCCAGTTCATCTTTTTTTTCCACTAATTTAAGAATTTAAATCTTACTCAGCACAATATAAAAATAGCTGTCACCTGAAATCATAGGTGGTGCCGAAATCATCGGTGAAGAGTTTAAAGTCTTAAATTAATGGAAAAAAGATGAGCTGGCATTAGTTCAATGCTAGAATACTCTAGCATGTTTCTGGAGATGTGGGTTCAAGTCCTGTATGTCAACAAAATTTTTTCCATGAAATATTTATTGACATATTGACATTAAAAAGTCAGCAGGTAACGCTGTGATTGTCATCTATGTTTAAATCATTAATATCGCTAAATAGCATGAAGAGACTTATTATTTATTTCCATCTTACTCAGTGCAATCTAAAAAGAAATAGTTGACACCTGAGATCATAGATGGCAGCAAAATCATCTGTGAAGAAATGTTCTGGTGAGGTGTGGGTTCAAGTCCTGTATGTCGGCGAAATTTTTTCCACAAAATATTTAATGGAAAAATGTGGCTAAAAATAAAGATCATAATTAAATCCCAATTTCACCAATATCAATTCAATAAAGAGTTATGGAAGCTGGAATATTTAACAATAATTATTTTGCTTTTTACAAAAAAAAATTCTTAATTCTCTAATATTGAAATAATCATCATAAGAATTTCAAAAATGCATATTTATTTTATTAAATGATTTGAAACAATATTTCTTATTTAAGTTTTAATTAATTTCTGAGGTAAAGTCTTATGACAATTACTGCTGTGAAACATTCTAACTTCCATCTCTTTAAATAATAAACAAATAGTGTTGAAAATGATGATTTAAAGAGATTTGATTATGAGCTCTAATTTATCTTCAGTCATATATTTCATTAAATGTATATATATTTTAGAAGATATAGAGCTTTGAAGTTATATCACCATTGACATGATATAGAAATTTTCTAATATTCTGGTAGGACAGTGTATTTCAATCACCCCTTTTCTTTGGTTTAAAATACATTATCTTGTTATCACATACAAATAATAAAAAAAACTATTTCACATAATTTGATGCTTATCATTTGTCAAAAAGAAAGCAGAAAAAATTAAAGCAGATGGTATTAATATATTCGTTAATGTCAATTTTGCTGTTAATGGAAATGCTATACTTTCAGCATGATTAAAGAATATTATTTTTTTGCCTGTAATGATTTTTTTTAGCTTTGGTATTGAGATCATTTAATTCATAAAAAAAAAGTCCCAAAAGTGATTATTCAAGTTCTAGTGTATTTGATACAGTTCTTTTACATAACTAAATTAACCTGACACGTACACCAAATGGAACTGAGAAGACGATGCATAAAAATACCACTGTACATAGTAGTAACAGATACTTGTTGACAAAGTATGCCCATGGGGAAGGAATGTGGTAGTAAGTCAGCAAAATCCTGGACCTAGGAAAAAAATTTTTTGTAAAGGAAGAGAGGTAGTAGAGAAAAAAAAGTGGCAAAGCAAAAAAAAAAATTAAACTGATGTACAAATATTATAAGCCCCCACAGAAAATGCATGTAACTGATAAAATGCAATTTATTATATTTCTTAAATTAAAAGTTATTCTGCACATATAATCTAATTATTTGCAAAATTAATCAAAAGTTAATTATAAATTTCTAAACAAAACTTCTTGATGAGAATTTTTTTTATAAACTCACACACCAATTTCTTAGCAACGTTTTTCCAAAAACTTATATAATACTTTTAAAGTGATATTGTTAATAAATAAGTTACAGCAATATTTATCAACGTGTCAAATATATAACTATTAGAACTTCGTTTTGTAATAAAGTTATTTTCAATCAGTCACGTACGGCTTTCAAGAATTGTTAGATATGAAACTGTTTCATAGTTCAGTATTGGATTTGCTTTAAGTTTGTATGATTTAGCAATAAAAATAAGATGTAAAATACTATGCTAAATGAAAATCAACAATCAAAAACACAATTCAACCCTTTTCACTCCTATGTTTGATTAGATTTGACATTTGTATTCTATTTCGAGACTATTTAATTGTTCACGAATTAAAGCTGTTACATTAAAGCAATCTACAATTAGTGTGCCTCTCAATTTATTTGTGACATATTTATTAATACTATTTCTAGACATGGTCAATATTCCTATGGGGCAGGGGTTATCTCAGTTGGGACCATGTCTATGAACTGAGGTTGCCAGATTTAAGTCTTAACTGTGCCCAGATCAGGAATTTTCTCCATTAACTCCAATTGCTGTTTTTGGTGAAAAGGGGAACACCAATGGGCTTGGAAAGGTCGATATCCATCATATGAGATGTTAATTATAGTATTAGTATTATGTGATGCTATGCAGGAGAGCTATACACTGTGCAAATAAAGGGCATGCCGCATGGCTTTGACAGGTGGCTTCCATCTTCTAACAACTGTCCAATAGATACCCTTTACCAACCTTCTCTGAGCCCTAGAGGTTCTCGTGATCTGACCACTGAGTGGAAACAAAAGTGTTGCAGAGAGGAGAAACAACCCAACCTAATACTTCTATTTTAAAGATAATTAAACCACAGTTCTAACAGAATTAGTAGTAGACCTATTATAATAAGTATGATGTGATTGGTTCTTTTACATCAACATAAAGATTTAAGATAAAGAATTTCATTGTCAATTAAAATCAAAATACATTGAAGAATTAAAGTTGAAAGGGTTAAGCCATGTTTTTCAATGCTGAATTTCATGAAAAAATTAATATCACTTTGCATCATATGAATTTAAAATTAAGGTTATACAATAGTCTTTGTCTTCAACTATTTATAAATTTTTTGATTTGTGAAAAGTACAAAACTGTGTGTACAATTTATAAATCATTTTAGACCGATACAAAATTTTACATAATTTGATAATGAATTTTAACTGTTTCACTTGTTTATAGACTTGTTATGGCAGTTGGATGAACATATGAAATAGATATCTCATCATAGCTAAAAAAAATCATAGTTATATGAATACACTGTCTAGAGATAACAAATTGTCCCATTAGGCCAATGGGTATTTTTACAAGGACAAGTTCTTTTAAGACTAAGTTCTTTTAAGTATTCTGGAAATTGCTGAATAGTAGGCCACATACAATACTTTCAAGTTAAACAATACAATATTCATAATACATAAATTGAAATACATGCATTCTGAAAATGTAACTGAGCTCATAGACTTGTGACAGCAAATGAGCCACTTAATGGAATAACTGTTGCAAAGAATCAAATTCATATATACTCAGAGGACATTGAAAT
Organism: Ryuthela nishihirai; assembly: GCA_038380435.1. Taxonomy (NCBI): domain Eukaryota; kingdom Metazoa; phylum Arthropoda; class Arachnida; order Araneae; family Heptathelidae; genus Ryuthela; species Ryuthela nishihirai. The sequence goes on from JAWZYU010000026.1 coordinate 30,949,344, forward strand.
ATGGACAGTTATGGAAATGGAAAACCAAAAACAAAGTTTCATAACTTTTCAAATAAGCCTTTTATGGAAAAATTAGACAATATGAATTAAAGCTGTGAATTAATCTGTAAAAAGCTTGATTTTTTTATGATATTAAGGAGTTTAATAAAGAGTTACAAAATCTAAAGGGTAACATAAAAGTTGACATTCAGAACAATTTTTTCCAAAGTGAAAGTATAAATAATAATTATTTAGTCACCATTTACCAACACAAGTGTATGCTTAAAATACATGTAACTTTTAAATTGTCTTCTTTTAGCTTTCTAAAAACACAACTACTGACCAACTTTTTTTTATTGTATCACAATATTACGAAACTCATTTTTTTGTGTATTATTAAGCACAATTTTTTAATAGTGTGGTATTAAGCTCTATTCAAATAAAAATATGAAAGAAATTAAACTTTCATTACTGATTTCATCATTTTTGCACTGCAAAATAGATAACACAGCTAAATTTGCGGCATCCATTATGACTTAAAAAAAAACATTTCTGAAAAAATTAGTTTTACTGTGAATGGGACATGAACCTACATCTCTCAGAAACATGCCAGGTATTCTTACCACTTAACTATCACTGGCAAATTGATTTCTCAACCAATTGTGACTTTAAATTTTCCTGATTTTGTCACCTGTGACACTATCTATGATCAGGAATCTATAATCAGGCTTTTTAACAATGCCAGAAATGGTATAGATAGTCACTCATTCTAAAGTGTTATTATTTAATGAATTGATCAATAGTAAAGACACACCTGTTGACATAGCATTCAAGAAATAATTGAAAAATAGCAATACCTTTTGATTTTTGAATTAAACCTAAGATAAGCCTAGAAATGATATAATGGGCATTTTCAACTTGTGGTGGATTAAAAGTCCTGACAAGACCATAAAGGGTTAAACTCTCATGATACCAATTTTGTTGGTTTCTTCATTATTCAACTATTCTGCAGTAAACTTCCTAATCAATATTGCTTTCCATATTCTTGCCATTCACTTTATCGAAATAATTTGCAACAAGTTCCAAAAAGTCAAATGATGAAAATTGACTTTTCATGATATAACAGAATTTGCACCATACAATAAGTATGTACTTTTGCTTTACATCTTATTATCATTTCAATTTTAATTTTTTTTCTTGTTTGTAGATTATATTAGAATTTGATATAGCAATTTTAAATAATTTATTTAAACTGCAAGCATATCTAAATTAAAACTATGATACATGATTTCTTTTTTCTAACTGTACTTTTGCTTTACATGGCAGCATAATTATATTAGTAGTTTTAATTAATTTTTAATTTTATCAGTTTAATATAAATATATCAATATCATGATTTGTATTTCAATAATGTAACTCTAAACTTAATAAGAATCGAATTTTTTTACTTACATATATAGGGCAGACAAGAGTCCTAGAAACTACTTCTAATTTGTACAAGCCTTCTTATACAAAGTCATGCCTTACAAAGGCCAAAGTCGCTGTTGACCACTCTCTCAGTTAGAGCTAAACAGCACACAAAAAAAAATCCCCAATAACCATACCATACTGGGATTCTTGCAACCCTGGCAATGTTACTGTGAACCAAAGTGATACCATGGCACCACTGAGGAAGCAAATTCAACAATTTATTAATGAAACATTAAACTTTTAAAAGTTTTATAAGTTGTGGAATATTAATATATACGATACTTCCAAAGTCTTTAGTTCTTTTTTGAAATGTTTTGTTAAAATTGCAAAATCTTTTTATATCTATGCAGTGGGAACATTCAAAGCCAGTTCTTACACAATCACTGACATCTGCAAAGTGTTCTGAAGATATCTAAATTGATAAATTGATATCCATTTGTTATCTTAGATATCTTTTGGATACTTTGCAGATGTCAGTAGTTGTGAGTTGGATAAGTAGACATAAAAGCTAAAGAATTCATCTGCAGCAATCCAATAACGAATTCTTTAGAATCTATATCTACTCGTCTAACTGGCTTTGAATGTTCTGTTACATAGACACAAAAGATTTTGTCATTTTTAACAGCACAGTGAGTGTGTGGAAATATCAGGATGTGTGGTACAAAAGACCAATTATATATGAATAGTTGGCTGAAAAAAATTAGTTTTGCCATGAGTGTGACTTGAACCCATCTCCTGAATACATGCTATTAGCTTTAAAACTACCCACTAAACTATCAGCGGCTAGTTCTTTCTTCATCTAATTGTAACTATAAATCTTCCTAATTTTGTTGCTCATGACACCATCTATGACAGGAACAAAAAACCAAGTTGCCTCAAAGATGGTGAATAAATAGATAGGCAATCATGCTCTTGGTGTTATATTCAATAATAAATAAAAATAAATAAATACCCTCTTCAAGCAGCTGCTTGCCACAGAGGTCTGACAGGAGCCTGTCAATTTATATGTCATAGTAGAAGGTCTGAGAGGATGGCAGGACCTTAGCAGAAAAATGACACATACATCCATGCTTTACCCGGGGCTCAAACCCAGGTCCCTTAGATCAGTAGCCAAGCGCACTAACCACTCGGCCATGGGACGGCTATTCAATAATAATCACAGGAAATATCCTATCAACAATTATGTGAAAACTATTTACTGTGATACTCTACTATTAAATGCATCCTATTATATTAATTTTAATTTAACATATATTATTTTGTGTATTCTTCAAAAATAATTCATACAGTTATAAAAAAAAATTATAAAAAAAGATTGCAAAAAGGAAAATATTTTAACCCCTTCCTAATGATAGCTCCACTATTGGAGTCAAACATTCATATTGTGTGGCATGGTGCTAATATCAAGACTAGTACAGAAGGGGTTAAAGAGTATTAGCATTCCATTAAGGGTGGCTAAAAAGCCCACACAAGCTCACTAATGTTGCAAAAAAACAACATACCTAATCCTAGGTTAAAATAAAACAGAATAAATAAAAAAAAAACAATATTTTGAAACTGGCTTCAATCTATAGCTAGTGAAATTTATTATTTTTATACTTATCTATTCCTCATAGCAAACAGTGTTATCTCCATCTGATTGCTATAATTTTCAATTTATAATACAAAGTACAGATGCTATTTCTATGATTTTTTGTCACTTCTTTCATTGCTTACATGCAACAATAAAACCAATACAATACATTCCAGTGGTAGAGTGTATTACAAAATTCTAGAAGTACTTTCAGAATTAAAGATTCACATCTGTGAATCAGGATAATGCAAAAGTTTAGTTCAAAGTTTTATTTCTTGAATAATAATAGCTTTTGCCAGGAGATTATCACAACAAATACAACTATAATGTTTATTTGGATTAAAATAAACATAAATTTTTGTCTAATATCAGATGTGATTATAATGTAGTTTAAAATTGGTATATACCATATACTTGTTTTTGAACTTAATTATAGGAATCTATCTTTTTAAAAAATGCTCAAACACAAGTATATCACACATAGGAGTAATTCAGATAACACCAACTAATTTTTTTTTTCTTTTCAAAAAGAACTTAAAAAAATAAAACGGTGACAATAATGTTGTGAAAAGCAGTTAACAAATGAAAAAAGCTTACTTAGTGCATGAGCTTTATAATAACTTTTTGAATATTATAGATGAATTATTTGTTACATAATGTAATGAATGTTCAACATTAAATACAAACAGTAAATAATGCATTTTAAAACCAAATGTGCAAACAGTAGAATTTTTCTTTTTAGTTTTCCCTACTGTATGGGATAAATACACTGAACAATGCCATATTTCATTACAAAAAATAAAAGTAGTTTGGCAGTAATTATCAAAAATGAAAAACTAATCAATTTCAGAGTTTATTCTCATTCAGAGGAATTCTTTTCACTCTGCTGCTCTTTGCATACAATATGCACATATTACTACATATAAAGTAACACTCCATAGTAGTTAAAGCATCATTATTTGGCACTTTCTATTTAGAAAAACCTGGAAATCAGAATTTCCAATATATATATACATTTTTAATATCAACAAAATGCATCTCCCCCTCATATGATTCTCTCTGGCATGTTTCAGAATGATCTTAAAACTTTTCAAAAGTTTTCAATTTTAATCATGTTTTAATCAAGTGCAGTTATTCAAGTTTTAATCATGTGCAACTCTTTTCTTACTGGTAGTACACTAAGTGGAAAGGTCACAAGGCTTAGAATAGGGTGGGAAAGAGATCCAATTTACAGTTGTTAAGGGGCTGATGAAAATGTTTCATTAAGACCAATAAGCATGTTCTTTGTACATACAAGGAACAGTTCTTCTTCATGCAGGATGGCTGGTTATATATTCAATGGATCACATGCCTTGAAAGCCTTATCACTATCCCATTTTTAACATGGATTTTTGAACTGCTAATTATTAAAAAGATAATTATTTGAAAAGCAATTTTAAGAAATATTAAAAACAAAAACATATCTTGCAATATAATGACTATAAAACTCTAGACTTTTCTCTTCTAGAATATGAGTGCATTAATGAAAGGTTTCTTACAGCAAAATTTCAAAAAAGCATTAAAGAATGTTATCTGTTATTATGTCCCCACTGAGGATTCTGATGAGGATGAAAAGGATAGGTTTTATGGACAAGGATATTTTGAAATCTGTCAAGAAAGGAGTACTACTCATGTTCTAGGCCAGTGTTTCCCAACCTGTGATCCATGACTGCGGTGCCAAAATATAAAATATTTCATCTTTAATCTAATTCTCAACCACCACTGCATACTGAGCATAGAGAAGATAAAGTTGGGACCGAAACCGAAAGGCGAACTGCTGCATGTGTGAAAATGGGGAGACCAATCGCAATGTTTGTTAACACCTAGTCTGTCTTGCAAATCAGTAGACTTTAGTTATTGTAGATGGTTTTCGTAAGAACTCCATTTTACATCTTATTTTTTTTATCCCTTAAACTGAAAATGAGTAACCAAATTAAACTGTTGGATATTTTAAAAATAAAACATGTTGATGACAATGAAAGATGTGAAACTGGGCCGAGTGGTGTGTCTGCAAATCAAATGTGATTTGGGAACGTGGTCCTCTGGGTAAAAAGGTTGGGAACCACCGTTCTAGGTGACTTCAATGCTAAAGTTGGTACTGACTCTGATCTTTGGGGAGCGGTGATAGGTCCCTTCAGTATTGGTAGCTGCAATGAGCAACATCTCATACAGGTAAGTAAACTTAATGGTTTGAGAATAACTAACATTTATTACGAACACCACGACATACATAAGTACACGAGTTTCACCAGATGGGCTCATAAGAATATGATTGATTATATATTAACTAACAGCAACTGGGCTACTTTTGTTAGGAATACCAGGTCATATAGGGGAGCTGAAATTGGATCTGACCATTACCTTGTTAAAAGTGTCTTGCAACTTAAACTTAAGAAGTGTTCTGCTAAGGTTAATAAATATACCTTTAATTTTGAAGCTCTGAAAGACCAAGTTGTAGCTAAAGTTTACTGTGATAGGTTACTTAGTCATTATGACAGTCATGTTTGCTTACTACTGAAATTGAGGAAGAATGGGACCATTTTAAACAGGCTTTTCTTGAAACTAACAGTACTCTTTTAGGAAAAAAGGAGCAGAGGAGGCAGAATTATTTGAGTGATAAGGCACTTAAGACTATTTCTGAAAGAAAGAACTGCAGGAATGTCCTTAATCAATACCCTACTAGTCCTAATAGAAAGCATTACAGAGAGCTTAATAAAAGTGTAAAGGATCAGTTAGCTACTGATAAGAATTCTTGGATTGATGGCTTGGCTGACAAAGTTGAGGAAGCAGTTAGACAGTGCAACAGCAAAGAGCTGTACCAGATAGTTAATGTTTTGCTTGGTAGAAAACGGACAGGTATACAGGGATTGAAGGATAAACAAGGTAAGGTTATAGAAGGTGAGGATTCTGTCATGGCTAGGTGTGCTGAGCATTTCCGTGATGTTCTAAACAATGTGATTAGTTCTACTCCCATTGCTTGTAATGATGATAGATGCATTGGTGGCTTTAATGTTGGCCCTATAACACAATCTGAAGTTATTTTGGCTATTTCTAAACTTAAACTTCATAAATCCCCAGGGGTAGATGAAATTATTACGATAATGCTTAGAGCTGGGAATATTTTGGTTACCTCTTGGATGACTGAAATTCTGAATATCTTTTATGATAAAGGCATGGTCCCTAAGGATTTTACCAGAGCTATTATTATCCCTATTTTCAAAATAGGTGATTGCAGTTCTTCTTATAACTATAGGGGTATCAGCTATAGTTATCACAAGTTCTGTTCAATCATTCTCTGTTCAGGTAAAGTTCTTTACATGATTGTGCTTAAAGAATTAAGAATCTGGTTGACAGTCAATTGCGTGATGAGCAATGTTAATTCAGAAGTGGTAGGGGATGTGTAGATCAGATATTTTCACTCAGGCAGATTCTTGAAAAATGTTTAGAGTATCAGAAACCTTTGGTTGTTAGCTTTGTTGATTTCAAAACGGCTTTTGACTCTATTAATCATCATAATTTGTGGTTGACTGTGAGATCATATGGCATACCAAACAAATTAGTTAATATAATGAAAGCTCTCTATAATAACACTGAATCATGTATAAGAGCTGGTAAGGCTGGTAACAATTGGTTTAGTGTTGTTTCTGGTGTTCGACAAGGGTGGATTTTGTCTCCTTCTCTCTTTAGTTTGGTTATTAGTTATGTTACGCAAAATTCACTGCAAGGGAAAGATTTTGGCCTTAAATGGTCTGGAAATATGAAAATTTCTGATTTAGATTATGCTGATGATTTAGCCCTTTTGGCAAATGATGTTGATGAGATGAACTCATTCATTTGAGCTGTTGATGAGACTGGTAGTAGAGTAGGTTTGGTTATAAACAGAGATAAAACTAAAGTGATGAAAATTGGTCAGGCAGGCTGTGATTCACTTAATCTGAATGGTGGCAGTCTTGAGCAGGTGTCACAGTATAATTTTGATGCCCCCTCATTCACTTTTACTTTACCTTAACCAGTTTTGCTTAATTTACATTATATTTATCATTTTGGCGATTTTTATTTCATTTTGGCATCACAGCACTTGTTTCCAAGAGCATAGGAGTTACGCATGTGCAACTATGAACTTTCGATTGTCACCCGCTAAAGCGCGTGCACATAGCTTGCGTGTATATTTTGCGTCATAGCTTGCGCCACTTGTCAATTTATGCAAATGTCTTTCCCGGTGTGCAACATGACATGTGCTGGCTTCGTAGCCTCTTGTTATAACCTGGTGACATGTTAGTCACAACAGCACAATTAGAGCACAGTCACAGTCAGTTTGAGTATGAGAAGAGCACGAGCACAGGGAGAGAGCACAGTTTTGAGTTAGTTGAGAGTGTAGCTTTGCTGAAGAGTTTGTAGATATGATGTAGTATCTTCTTCACTGAAGTTTTGGTTAGTGTTTTTGGAAATAAATTTGTTTGTTATTTAAACCTTTTTTGAATCTTTACTAATTTTTTCTCTTGAGCAACATTAATCGTTTTTGATTAGAATTTACATTAGATTGACAATCATTTAATATTTTTGAATTCTTACTCATTAACGCTCACTGGTATTTCGAACCCTAATTAAACTTTATTTTTTGGCAATTTGTTAATTATTGCCTGGCACCCGACTCGGCTATCCGGAGCTTGAATAATTATTGGATCAGACAAAGGGTCCAAACTTAAACTTTAAAAGTATTTAAATTCTTTGGAGCGTTACACAATTATCTTGGGAGCTATGTAACAGATACTGGTTATGTGTGGCATGAGATTAAGAGATGAATAGGGATTGTTGTTGGGACTTTTAAGAATCTATGGAGAGTGTGGAGAAATAGGTGTATACACCTAAAGACTACAATTAGACTGTATAATAGTTTGGTTCTTTCTAGGGTTAGTTATGGTAGTGAAACTTGGACACTTTGTAAACAAGATAACAGGAAACTCGATGCTTTTGATTCCAGATGCTTACGCAGTATCTTGGGCATTAGGTGGTTCAACTTTGTAACTAATGATGAGGTTAGGCAAAGGAGTTGGCAACCTCTTTTAAGCAGCATATTGTGCAGAGAGAGAGAGACTCCATTGGTTTGACCATGTTGCCCATATGGATAATTATAGATTAGTGAATAGGGTTATGAACTTGTGAGTCAAACTAAAATACAGCATAGTTTTTTTTACTCAGAATGCAAACCCAAAACAAAAGCAATTATTTTCATTTTCAATAAACTGAAGCAGAGTTTAAAAAAAAAAAACCTCAAGCAGCTGCTTGCCACAGAGGTCTGACAGGAGCCGTCAGTTTATATGCCAGAGTAGAAGGTCTGAAAGGATGGCAGGACCTTAGCAGAAAAACAACATAAACATCCATGCCTTACCCGAGGCTCGAACCCAGGTCCCTTAGATCAGTAGCCAAGAGAGTCCAAAAATTACTGCTAGTTACAATGTTCATTTCAGTGATTTTTATGTTTTTGTATAAGGCACTGTTTTATAAGCGTGTACAATGACTAACAAAATCTTTTTATATGGGAAAGTAAGAGTTAATCAAAAATATATTACAAGATGACAATGTTGCAGTATTTGGTTAATTTTTTTAAGCTGTACTATTTTTCCACATGCACCGATATTCTTGAATATTAAGAGATGTCCACACAGACAGACACATTCTGAATAAATTTTATTTTCAAGCTATTTATTTTGAAAAATAACCATGAAGATATAATTTTTGGCATTTAATTTAAGAGATGGTATACAGACTATTTTTAGTGGTGACAATAATATTGGCAGTTTAATACTCTTGTATGAAACTAAAACTAATTCAAATAATCAATTCACTGAACTGCTCTCTACACAGCTCTGAATTGCTGATTCATTTCAACTGACTTTTTTTTAACTATTTGTTGAATTTAAAATTCTTCTTTTACTATCAGATGACTCTTTCATAGCCACAATTATTCTTATATCATTTGTTGTGAATCTAAACTTCAGGGTTAAGTTTTCATCAGACAACTAGCTTAGGTATATTGAGAATTTCTAATATATTAAAGTAATGCACAGAAGACTCCTTAGAGGTGGTTTTTTATTTCAATGGCTTGGGTTGTTTTACCTCTGAGCATAACTTATTGCACACAATGAGCTAAATGACAAGGTCACAAGGACCCCAAAGGCTCAGAGAAGGTGGGGGAAGAGAATCCACTGGATAGCTGTTAGAAAACAGATGGTAGTCTCTCATCAAGGCCTTTCAGCATGTTCTTTAACATGCACGGATTAAGGCTCTATCCTGCACATGAGGCCATGACTTAATGTCATGGCCTCGTGTTCTCATGTGAGAACATGAGAAAGGGCAAGAGTTGGCTCACTACAGATTACAACCTAGGCACACTACTCACTGCTACTACTGGTAACAGTCAGTAATGTGCCTAGGTTGTAATCTGTAGTTCCTAGGTTTGAGTCCCAATTGGGTCAGTTTTGAGATTTATCACTGCTAAATCCCCATCCTAGCCTCGTAGTCCTGACCCATCCTAGTCAGTAGAAAGAGAACACTGATGGGCTTGGAAAGGCCACCATCTTTCAGATGGGATGTAAAGCAGTGCTCATGTCAGAAGAGCCAAACCCTGTGCAAATTAAAGAATACACTGAATGGACTTGACGTGTGAGTTCCATCTATCTCCTAACAGCTGTCCAGTGGATCCCCTTCCCACAACCCTCTCTGAGCCATTGGGGTAGTTGTGACCTAGCCATTTAGCTTACTGTGTGCAAAAAAAAAGTGTCACTCAAGGCACAACAACAAACCATCTGACAAATGGCTGCCTTTCCAAGCCCATATTATCAGTATCCCCTTTCTCACTGAAGGCAGGGTGATGGTTAGTCTGATGTGCTGAGTAATCTCACCTCTGATGAAATGTCATTCAAAAATCTGAATAGATATTGTAATTACTCCATCAAGTGCATGATGACTAAGATAATTAGATTATGCTATTGTGATCTATGATTTGTATTCAAACAAGCTCAAAGAGTTGACTTTTTTTTAATTTTATTTTTTCATATATTAATGAGCATTTGTAATAATAGCTTTACAAACAAAAACATATTTATTGATTAAATTTGTTTCCAATTAAACTTTATTATTTATTGTTATTAAGGTTATTTTAGAAGGCTCTACTTCTTGGACAAGTATCAACATAAAATTAAAGTCCTTCAAAATGCACACTATATATCAGTGGTTCCCAACCTTTTCATTGCCACAAGACCCCCTGTGAAGTCTAACTCTTTCTCACAGACTGCTTGTAAATTCTAACTCTTCCTAAGGCCCCCCTGTGAAGTCCACCTTTTTCTATGATCCATGTGTTTGCAGCTTTGGGCGTGGTCAGTACTTGGGAGGGTGACCACCTGGGAACACCGCGTGCAGTTGACAATTTTTACCGTCCCATGGCCGAGTGGTTAGCACGCTTGGCTACTGATCTAAGGGACCTGGGTTCGAGCCCCGGGTAAGGCATGGTTGTGTGTGTTGTTTTTCTGCTGAGGTCCTGCCATCCTCTCAGATCTCCTACTATGGCATATAAACTGACAGGTTCCTGTCAGACCTCTGTGGCAAGCAGCTGCTTGAGGGGGTATTTATTTTTTTTTTTATGTGTTTGACTTGCTTAAAATGAGTTACCAATAACAGTTACTTCTGTGTATTAGGAAAAGCTTGTCTATGTCTTATAGTTCATTTAAGTTAGGTCTCAACTTAGTTAAAATGGAATATAGGCTCGTTCGAGGTAATTGGAATCCCAGCAATGATTCTGGAATATTTCAATTATTATTTTGGATATTTACACCAAAATGCACCTTAGAAATTGATGGAAAAACCTACCTAAGTAAATTAAGAGTGTAATTAATTTTCAACATTAAGTCTGAGTACACTTCAATTGTTGAAATCATAAAATTTCATTCGTGACTATTCTCAAACATGTAACAATATATCACTAACATTAATATAAAAAATATTAAAAAATGGTGAATACAAAAGAGAAAATCTTCATTCAAAGCTAATGTTATCGACGTGAAAGCAACTTTGACACCTCAAGAAATCTGACAATAAACGATTCATGTGACCCACTCCAATACCAAAAGAAGTATGAATCTCAGCAAAAGAAAAAAAGTAATGTTTCATTCCAAATAACCAGAAGTCATTTTTCTTATTAAATATAAATGATGCATCAATAATATAAAATCAACAGAAAACCCATTATTCAAATGGCTAATTTAATGGAGCAAAATAAAGTTCAGAATTACTATGTTTGGTGTGCATATGGATTTGCAGACCCACTGCAATACTCAACCTAACTCCATGGCCCATAGGGTGGGAACCACGCCTATATATTATAAAATGTTTGTTTTCAAATATTCAATTCTTTCATGTCAATTCTTAGTGAAGAAATAGGCTTCTTTATCTATCATTTAAATTCATAAGATCATGCTTGTTCTAGCTATCTATATAAAACTAAATGATGATGATGTGAAATATTGGAAGTACAACACATGATTTTCAAAGATTTTGAAGTTCCTCGTTTTTATGTCTTGTGGCAAAAGAGCTGAATTTTGAAGAATTTTCTATAAAGCAAGCAAGGTTGATTCTATTGGCAGTTAAATTTTAAGTCTATTCATTAACTGTATTTGTATCATTTCCCTTAGAGAATCTTAACAGAATAATAAATTTTACAAGCATTCACTTAAAGAGAGCAAAACATAAAATCAATAATGCACATGATACTACACACAACAATGAATTAAGAGTGCCTTGGGCTGTTCACCTGCCATGGAACATTAATACATCACTGACTACAAAAAATAACTAATACAAATATTATGTGTTTTACACTTTTACATATAGCAGAAAAAACAAAATGTATTTAAAAAAATTATTAAATAATTTATGAATTAACCCTTTAATTTTGGCACTGCATATTGCTTAACAAATCCAACACACCAGATTTTCAATAACTACCACAGCAAAGCTCTGCTACAGTTAAAGAAGCGAAAAAGACTTGGAAGCACACAGAACAATGTCAATAGGGGTTTCGTAAACATCTTTTGGGGGTTCTATACATTGTTTTTTGCTTATAAATATGTGAATTAAGTGAGTACATAAGTGTGTCCAAAAATGCTACACAAAGATAAAATAACCTAAACTACTTTAATTCATCTTAAGGGATAATGCTATCCTCCTCCTCCTACATTATGGTATGTATATAAAACCTATGTGCAAAATGGCATGTAAAAATATTTTAATTGCTAGCTGAACCTTACAGTGAAACTATAGATTATATAAAAAGTATTATTAGAAAGTATGTATGCTTAGAGTAGCAAACAGCATACTGCCTAGTAGGAAGCTTCTATTTTCTTTTAGTGAAATGCTTTTTAGGCAACAACATTTAAAAAGTCTTGATGGACTCAAAACCAAATGTAAAATCTAAAACTAAGGCAAATAAAAAATCTGCTAAATTTAAAAATGGTCTTTGTTTTGTCAGCTATGCAAAGAAAAACATACACAGAAGCCTTCGAAGGTTGAAAAAATATTATGATGTTGTTCTAACCTTCCAGTGAGGAGCTTTTAAATGAAAAAAAAACGAGAGAATATGCCAATTGCATAAAATTGTATAGTCTTATTTTGTAATACCAGAGACACATTCTAGATTATAAATTTGGAACAAAAATGTTGTCCAAGTAAATCACTGCAAAACATGATAATAGTTAAAGTTATGGAAAGTGACATGTTCAATAACAACAGTATCATTCCCTTGAAAAAAGTTTCTTCCAAACTGGGTGAAACTGAACCATAACACAGTTGTCTAAAATGCACATTTTTAGGGAACTACTTGATATTACTCAAGTTAAAATTATTTTTAGAAATAATTTATCTGTCTCCCTACTGCTCAATTAATGGTAACAATGTTAAACATGTATCACTGGGAAAGCCTGGAACACCTTCCCTACAGTCCTAACTTCTCTCCCACATGATTTTTAATAAAAATAGCAATGAATGGAAGTTTGAATCAGATGAAGAGGTACAGCACATGGCCACAGAATTCCTCAAACAACAGTCAGAGATGTTAAACAGGTTACCATGTTGCTAAATTCATACTGGGATAAATGTTTCAACAAGTATGAAAAATATCTACAGTTAAATAAATTCTCTTTGCCACTTTTCATTGAACAACCCTTTTAGCTTGTTATCTATATAGCATGGGATTGTCTACCTTAAATTTCTGACACTGGTCTAGTTTCTGTAAAACATTCATTAAACAGTTAAAACAAGCTGATCACAATAATATCCTTTGTAAAAATGCATTAAAACTATACTTTCTTAATAGATTGTTTACTGGAGAAAATTGACAAAATTCTGAATTTTCAGTTTTGGTTGCCAGCTGTCAAATTTCTTATTTCAACTGCAAGCCTGCTGACCATAAAAAAAAATTGAGTGATTATCATTTCCCATTCTCACTTAGTCTTTTACAATATGCTGTGTTTTTAAATGAGAAATCTAGCCTTTGAAATGTAAACTTTTTCCCCCAATATATTCAAGCAAACCTTATCTACTCTTATGGTAATTTGTTGATAATGCAATTTCTATATAATTTACCTTGATGACAATACGAGATAGTACTGTAAAACCTGTATTGCTGTCAGGTAGAATAATGTGTTAACACATGGTTACACATGTTTTGAAGACATTAGGAAGACCAAATAATATATCAGCACTCCTTTTACCCATTTCCTTTGGGATAAAAAAAAAATACCCCACCATATTTTATTATTAACATGGGAAAATAATTCATTTCCCTAACAGAGCATTCGTAACTCCTAAAGAGTTTAAAAAACAATTTGAAAGGCTGCTATGTGTCATCCAAGCATGTTCTATTTGTCTGGGGAGTGAGTAGTCATTTTAAATTTACAATTTTATTACAAATTTCCAAAATTTCCAGTGTGATATATTTCACCAATAAACAGGAAAGCCAAACTACATATGCAATAGGCTTAACATATTCAGCCCTAAAACTGAAAATTTCCGGTTTGTAACAATCATCAGACTTAGAGTTGAAACTAGGAATTTCTGGAATACAGAAAAAGATAGCAGTACAGAGTTTCCCTCAACACAGGCCCACCAGTATAGCAAGTTCAGAATTAGTAATCAAGCTCAGAGCTATTAGTCAGTAGATAATGGAAGATAGATTAACTTTGTAGATAGCAGAAGGTTAGCTTTGTAAAGAATGGAAATTTGCCAAATGAAATTTCAAATTCTATATTTCTTCAATTTTATTCATGGACGAATGTATTAGTATATGGTTTGAAGATTTGGGTTGGGTTGTTTTACCTCTGAGCGGCACTTTTTGCACACCATGGGCTAAATGGCCAGGTCACATGGACCCCGAAGGCTCAGAGAAGGTTGGGGGAGGGGACCCACTGGAACAGCTGTTGGGAGACAGATGGTAGCCTCCCGTCAAGGCCATCCAGCGTGTTCTTTAACGTGCACAGGGTATGGCTCTCCCGTACACGGGGCTACGGCTTAACGTCCCATCCGACGGACGGCGGCCTTTCCAAGCCCATCGGTGTCCCCTACTGACCGTGGGCAGGGCGGGGAATTTTGCGGAGATAAATCTCAACGCTGACCCAGCTGGGACTCGAACCTGGGAACTACAGATTACGAGCCTGGTGTGCTACCGACTGAGCCACCCCGCCCCTATGGTTTGAAGATCTCATTCATATATTTCAGATAAGCTTGAAAAGGCCTGTATGTGTGTGGGGGGGAGGGGGGGCAGATCTGTATGTCAAATAAAAACAATAAAAAATATGCATTGCAGACCTGCAATCAAACTGTCAAGAGTGATGTAGGTGTAACAATGTTAAATGGCACATTCGGACTTTGTTCCCTCCAAGTCAAATTTTGGTGAAGAGAGCACTGATTAAACCACAGAACAGATTAACAAAGGGTTCAAGTGATCACATTAGGGCATTACCTAGACATAAACTAAAAATGAATAACAGTATTGCTGAATGGCTATTGTGCTTTTTAAAGATCAATACTTCAGAAAAGGCAATGAATTTTTTTTTTGTGTGTCTGTTTATCTTTTTGCTGTGGTCTTCCTTTTCTCACAAAACTTCTTTATGGCATATAACGAAATGATCCTGTAAGACTACTGTGGCAAGCAGCTACTTGAGGAATATTTTAATTTTTTGCCTTTTGTTTCATAACTAATAATTTTTATACTGTGCAAACTCTATATAACTTTTACAGTGATGTCTATAACCTGAATGCAAATAAAAATCCACAATACTGCTATCTCATTGTTACCATATGAAAATAACTCAGATTTTATTTTTGGCACTTTAATTTCTGCCAGTAGCTGTTTCACTCTAACAGTCCAAAACTTTAGTTTTTGGTGAACTTTAATATCAAAAGTTAACTTTCAACTCAAATTCAGCAATAGGAAATGCTAAGATAATTTCCAATTGCTGATTAAATTTAGAAATTGGTTCCCTTCTCCCTGATTACATGTATGTCAACTCTAAAAAAAAACTGAAGCAGGTAAGCTTATGAGCTCTGTTGATTTGATATCATATGATCTTATACCAGTGTGTCTAAACCAGAAGTGTACATACCACTAGAAATACAATAAAAATTAAGTAATAGTGGGCAGTTAATTTTTTGTTAAAAATAAGAACAAAAAGATAATAATATATGGTAAATTTTTTCTCTTCATTTCATTCCTTACATTATATTAGAGAATGCGGATATTTCAGATCTGTTACATAAAGGGTATGTGTAAAAAAAATTAGCAAATAATGGATTTAGGGTGTGCTATATTATAAGATTGAGTGACACTACCCTATAATAACTGTAATTTTCAGTGGTACAAAAACAAATCTCTCCATGTTGATTAGTTTTAACCACTTACCGCAAACAGAAGCATCATGATAACACAGGTACCTGCCACAATAGCAAAAAGGAGAAGGAAGGTGATGAGGTTGAAAGAATGATTAGGAAAGATGATTATCCTAGATCTGGGTAAAAAGCACAGACAGGACGACACAATCAGTTTAGACAACATATAGTACATATAATAGATATATTCACAAGAACAATATAAAACAAAACACAGCTGCAAAATAAGGTTCAATTGCACAATATACACTTCCTACCTTGAGATCAATACAGCAAAAAAAAAAAGGACAGCTGGAGTAACAAAAATTTCCTTACATATGCAACTTACAATCTTGAAAAAGAGACATAAATTTACAACTAATCTTTTTTTTATTTCCAAAAAATAAATAAATAAATAAACTAACTTCAGTCAGTCACACTAAGCTATATACCCAGGGCTAATCAATTAATGGCCATTTGAGAGAAATTTTTTGCAATATTTTTAACTGAGAGTAATTTCATAACTATCATTAATAAATTTTAATTTTTAAATGAAATTTTTGCCATTGTCAAAAGTTCAACTTTTTCATAGTAGTATCTAATGCAAAATGGAAAGGTTTAATCCCAATTTCAATTGTTAAGATAAACTTGCTTTCAAATATTTTTATTTAATTTTTCACAGCTCTTTATCTAATTTTAGCTATAAATTTTCCAATTTTTATTGAAATTATCTTGTTTTAAAAGCACAATGAATTTTTGTGATACTACTACTACCATAGTTTTAGAGTTTGCTGATCAAAAAATAAAAGCATATGCATTTATGTGTAGTTTGTATAAAATGACAAAAGAATTCAGAAAAAACTAAATAAAAGATTTAAGAGAAATATTATGAATTATTTATGTTAAAACAATATTTTAAGAAATATGAAAAAAATAATTTTTTTAAATTTTTTAAATTTAAATTTTAAAAAATACAGTAAAACTTTACAATGTTTAAAATAAGCTAATAAAATTTCCTCTACCTTCTTTCTTTAAATTTCTTAATTTTATTAATTACAATTAATTAAACACTCTTACTTTTCGTGCATAACCTATTTCTGTTGATTGGTTATATTGCAAAAAAAGTTGTAAAGCTCACTTTTATATTTGGCTGAGCAGAGTTGACAAAAAATGTGGACATTTCTCAAAGTATATTTGCTGAGGAAAAAATATTACCGAAAAGATTTTTCTGCTTGAAGAAATTTTCCTTTCATTATTATTCAGACACAAATTTTCATTCCATTCATATGCATTATAATTCTTTTGGTCTATTAGTGCTTTTTAATAAATTTTCATTTGCATTGCAATATCCAACCTTTCACTACACTACTCTAAAAAAGTATTAAAACTAATACTCTAATCATTTTTGTTAAACAATTTGTTTTCATAAAATCCAGATTTAAATGCTGTTTAATTTAGTGCATAACATGTCCTATTTCCTTTCATTAGTTATTTGCGGGGGGGGGGATTTTAATGTTCACTTTTCTTTTACTGAACACAGTTAAAAAAAATAAATAAATAAATAAAAAAAAAATAAAAATCTACCTTCCTATATGGCCCTAAAAAGCAGAAAATAAACCCAAAACATTATCAATGTTGAATTCAGTCACTGAGTTCATATTCATTTCAAAGGAAGATAGGACATTGGCATTTTTGTTGTGTAGGTAAATCAGCACCTTATCTTCCTTTGAAGTGAATACAAACTCAGTGACTGATTGCACCATCGATATGTTTATTTTCTACTTTTTAGGGTCATTTAGATAGATAGATATTTTTTTAATTTTTAATTTATTTGTATTTTTTTTGTCACTAAAAATACCTACCTTCAAAAACTTTCATTTGTTATATGACTCAAACATCAACTGCATTTTTCTTCCCTTTTGGAGTCACGTTTGAGGTAGCCCATGACATTGGAGACATCACAAGCATTGAGATATGACTCATTAGTTGGATCCTGCAAAAATTTGTGCCCTCCCCTTTTATATAAAGGGGGGAATAATGGGGGCAAAATTTAGAATAGTTTACGACGGTGATTATATCAGCTTTCCTTTGATACCTAACTCGTAACTGTAGGCCCTCGTGCTCAGAAGATATATATCAGAGACTTTCACATTTGCCATTTTTAGGAGGGAAAGAAACATGGGGGCCAATTTGTTATGCATATGACACTCCCCACATCACAAGCTTTCAATTGACACATTGCTTGTTACTTTCTACACTTGAATTCAGGAGATATAGGGGAACAATTGTTTTCACCTCCCCTGCTTTTTTAAAGGGGAGAAAGTGTAAGGGGGTCAATTTTTCATGGCCTATGACATTCCCAGCATGAGAAGCTTTTACTTAACATATAGTTGTTACTTTTGGCATTCATGTTCTGAAGATATAGTGGAAGATTAGTTTTCATATTTTCCCTTTTTTTAGGGTGGATGCTTGAGGGGTCAAATTTTTGTAGCCTACGACACTCCCCGTGTTACAAGCTTTCATTTGGCATATAAATCATTAAGTTTCTCCATCACATTCAAAAGATATGGTGGAACAACATTTTGTCAAATCCACAAATGTCAAAGCCAAAAAAAAACACAATAGGAAGAAGGTAAAAAAAACCCTGGCCATCAGGTACAATTTGATTTTTCAAGTCTGGCATGCAAGAGTTAATTGCAGTCATATCCTAAGAGCATCACTGGCATGTCAGCTGAGATGCAAATTCTACCTTGCAGATGCTTTTTATCCTGAAATGAGATTTTTACAATTATTTTCAAGTATCTGACCTTTACCTGTCCAGCTCATCACTTGCAAGCCCAGAAATCTAGGTTATAATGCTAGAATTCCTGTGTGAGGACACAAAAAAAAATCTCTATGCAGAGTTCTCACAATCCCCAAACCCAAGGAAAGAAAATAATTAATGGGATTTTTAAAGAAACTATACTTATTGAGTATGGTAAAGCCAACAATTATATGAAACAGCCCCTTAATTGGAGGCATGGGGCAAAGACCTGTCCTCCCCAACACCACCACTAAAGGATTAAGCCACCAATGCTTATGGGAACTTCCTGCAAGAAATATGGGGGGGGGGTACTTTTTATAGCCTATGACATTACCCGCATCACAAGCTTTCATTCGATGTATAACTTATTAAGTTTGGCACTTGTGTTCTGGAGATACAGTGGAGGAATAATTTTCATATTTCCTCTTTTTAAGGGAGAAAAAGCATGGGGTGTCAATTTTTTTTATAGCCTATAACACTCCCCATATCACAAGCTTCCATTTGACATATAAATCATTAAGTTTCTCCATTGCATTTGAAAGATATGGTAGAACAATTGTTTTGACAAATTCTCTAACCAACAAATGCCAAGCAAAAAGCAATAGGAAGATAGGTAAAAATGATAAATTATATACAAGTAAGCAGGCCAAGTTATGTCACACACTTGGAAGTACCAAACAGTGGTATGTATGGTAGGTTTATAAGTACACAGTGATGTAAACAATTTGGTAGACTAACTTTTGCGATGAGTTGTAATTTTTTTTTTATTAGGAATGTTGCATAATGTTTACATCATCATTAGGCTGCTTTGATTGAGAAATTATTCGTAAGAAGGCACAGAGGCTAAGAACAGCTCTATTGAGGAAACTTATACATCACACAAAGAAAATGGTCTAATACAGGAATGACAAATAGGTTTAATTGTTATGCCAAAATAAAAAAATCATTACATAATTTTGCATGTTGCCATGTAACTGTTTTAAAAGCACCTATACTTTAACCCTTTCAGTGTCCAGGCTGAAAAACAAGTTTCCATCCAGGGGCCAAGCTATTTTCTCACTATGCTCAGCCAAAAAAAATAACTTTAGAACTTTTTTGCCAAATAACTAATGAAAGGAATTATGGCATGTTGTATGGCCGAGTGGTTAGCGCGCTTGGCTACTAATCTACGGGACCTGGGTTCGAGCCCCAGTAAGGCATGGCTGTTTGTGTCGTTTTTCTGCTGAGGTCCTGCCATCCTCTCAAATCTTCTACTCTGGCATATAAACTGACAGGCTCCTGTCAGACCTCTGTGGCAAGCAGCTGCTTGAGGGGGATTTATTTATTTTTATTTATACCATATTAATCAGCATTTAATTCTGGATTTTCTGAAAATCAAGTATTTAACAAAAAAAAAAAGACTTTTATTTTAATAACACTTTTTTAGAGTCATGTAGTAAAAAAAAATGCATCAGGCAACACAAATTTGTTTAAAAAAATAGACAGAAATGATTACAATGAACATAAATAGAATGACTATATATTTCTGAATAACAAAAAATTTACTTTTTTGGTTTTAAGTAAATATTTTTCTCGTTTTGTAATTTTTTTCTCGGTACTATACTTTGAGAAAATTCCAGGCTTTTAGCCAACTGTGCTGAGTCAGATAAACAAGTTAGAATTTTAATTTAGAATTTAAAAAAAAACAATCAATGGAAATAGATCATGTTATATACCAAATTAAACAGAATTTTTAATTATGAATTTTATGAAAAAAAAATAATAATATCGACAAATTTGCAAGCATATTGATTTTAATAAGCCTTTTTCAATGCAATATGGTGAAAAAAAAATCGCACTATACAATTAAGGCTTCGTTTTGGAAAACCTGCTGAATAAAAATAGTTAAATTATATATTTATCAAAAGGAAATTTCTTCCCAAATAATATAATATTCAACCTGAAATCCGATTTTTATTTCTTTTAATGATTCTTTTCAGTATTGTATATTTTAAACATGGCCAGTGTTATACAATGTGATTTGGCCTTCTCACATTCACGGGATTTTCTGAAATGGTTATGAAATAGAAAAAAACTTCCTTGACTGCTTTTTTTTTACTAAACATTATGAATTTTTTTTCTTTGGGTGTTGAAGTTTGGTGATCTTGGCTAAGTACAGAAAGGTTTGTGCACCAAGGACCAGCCCTTCCCGAAATTGCCCTCCCAAATGATGGCTGATTTCCGTAGCATGGAAGTCTATTTTGCTTCTGTATCCAAGACAATCAATTTCAGGAAATCGTACAAGCTTAAAGTTTTTACAAAAAACAAGAAATAATAAAAAAAAATTACATATAACCTAATGGAATGTTAAATAAAATAAATCCAACAACTTTTAACCGGCCTCTGATCTAGTATAACTCGGAAAGATTGCTAACTAATAGAAGTAAATATACAGAAATGAATTTGCTTTCATATCCAAGACCTCATTTATTTTCAGAAAATGATACTTTATCAAAGTTTTACTGTAAAAGTAATAAATAATAAAATAAAAATTAACATATA
Source organism: Ryuthela nishihirai (assembly GCA_038380435.1). Classification (NCBI taxonomy): domain Eukaryota; kingdom Metazoa; phylum Arthropoda; class Arachnida; order Araneae; family Heptathelidae; genus Ryuthela; species Ryuthela nishihirai. Next base: position 30,970,664 of record JAWZYU010000026.1, read on the forward strand.
GCCTAATGCGATGTTAAAATATTCACAACAACTAGTTGTAAGCTGGCCATACAATATAATGTAACTATGAAAAAATCAATACTTATCAATCAGCCAAAAGATCATTAATTTCTGAAAGTAAATCTACTGAAATGAAAACTAGTTAAGGTTTAAATTTAAAAAATACTAACTTTACAATGAGTATCCAATATGCTGGACCAAAACTGTAAAAAACACTTATAGCACGCAGAACGGAGATAGCATGTGTCAGCCATCTGCATCTTGTTTGACTCAGTGAAGCACAACTAATTAAATGCAGGTGCAACCAGAATTTCTAAGAAGAATGTGTTTACTTTAAGTTTCGATTAAAGGCGGGAAAGATGCATAGAATGCTGGGAAAAATGAAAACTTGGGAACACTAAAATAGGTTTATGACAGAAAAGAGTGTGAAACAGGGAAAAAAATGGCAGTATGTATTTTGTAATTACTGCCAAAATCTATCGTTTTTAAAAATTGCAGTTTTTTGATTAATTTTTAGGAGATTTTCGAAAATTTAAGGAAAAATTTGTTGATAACAGTTCAAATCTAACTTGTGAGCTTAAATCAGAAGGTTGCTTCAGCAAATAGGAACGTTAACAAGCAAATCGGCAATACCGTTCAGTGCTTCTAAGAAATGGCAATCAGATGGCTTTATAAAATTATTTAGATTGTAGTTTAATAAAATATGCATCAGATTAAAAAACAAAATATTATTTTTGAAGCCTGAATTATATATTTTTATAAATTATATATATAAAAAAAAAATTACAATGGCAATTTTTATTTAAAAAAAAATCTTTTTTTTTTTTTTTTTGGGGGGGGGGGGTACTAAAACTGTATACATACGTCCTTGGCCTCTCAATTCAGATTCTCCGAACGTATACAGATGGCATGGACACTGGAAGTGTTAAAACTTAAGGTGCCACAACTGCTAAAATGTAGTTCACGAAGCCTGCATATATGGCTATAAACACTAAACTGGATTATTAATACCATTAAAAATTTTCAACCGTGGCCCAGTGGTTAGCACGTTTGGCTACCGATCTAAGGGACCTGAGTTTGAGCCCAGGATAAGGCATGGATGTATGTATCATTTTTCTGCTGAGGTCCTGCCATCCTCTCAGACCTTCTACTATGGCATATTAACTGACAGGCTCCTGTCAGTCCACAGAGGGGGTATTTATTTCATTTTTTTTAATAAAAATATTAAGTTTGGATCTAACTTTTACAATTATATATACGTGCTGTGTGCTGTGGCAAAAAATCGAGGCACCCCACAAAAATAGTCTGTCAACCACAAAACTCAGCATGCAAATACCTCCTGGCCAGGCAAATATATTAAAAATTCGATGCTAATTAACGTACAGAGCACCAGCACACAGGGGAAATGCACATCTTGGGGCATATGTAAGGAGTGTCACGCAGGTACACTGAGACCATTCTGACAGTGTTGCAGTTGCATTGACCATTCAATATATATTAATATATTGCACTGATTTCAGTAGCCGATGAAGATGCCATGACAATGCACCCGACGACTGTACCAGCAACTCAGTGAGTTCGGAAGGGGATGCATCGTGGGCTTCAAAGAAGCCAGTTGGTGATGTCATTGTATTGGCTGGCATCTGGATCAGAGCAATGCCGCAGTAGGATGATGTTGGTAGCAGTGGTCCAGAGGGCATACATACCCACCATGAAGGTACTGGCTGGCCCAGTTAAACAACTGGGTGGGGAGGATCACACAATAATGAAAGCAGCCGGAACAACATTTATAGCATGGCTATCTACCATCCAAAGACATGTAGTGTCCTCCACAGAGCATGCTATATCAAGATGCACCATTAGATGACTGGCCATGGCAGGACTATATTCTCGCCGTTCTTTATGACAACTACCAATAAACATTGGCAGTGCCAAGTGGTGTCGTGTATGGGGAGCGTGGACTGCATCTGACTGGTGCATTCATTGATAAATCTTGCTTTTGTCTGGGAGCAGATGACCAATGCATACACGTCTGGAGGAGGTCAGGCCAGTGCCCTAATCCAGATTTTATTATTGGGTGGCACAGAGCCATCACACCTGGTGTTACTATCTGAGGATCTATCTCCTATGGCAACAGGTTGCCCCTAGTAATGGTACATGGTACCATAACAACACAGTGGTAAAGTTGACAACATCCTGCGACCAGCTGTGTTGCCTTTGCTGTCACATCTTCCTAGGGCCATTTACCAGCACAATAATGTAATTGTGAATACAATCACAGTGATCACAGATCAAGAGTGATCCAACAAGACTCTGTATATTTCCTAAGTAAAATTTGATCTATCTTGAGTCTGTGGTGTATTAGATGACTTTTGTTGATTGTTCATAACATCAAACTGCTGAGGAGCAGAGCCATGAATCAGTGATAACACTGAGCGTAGAAGACAATGGTCCAGCAATAGAAACATCAGCAAGCCATCTATCCCAGAGACCAAGAAACAGACCCCTAATTATGGTTGCAACAAACGTAAGTAAAAGTGTACCACAGCAAGTTTTCAAGAAAATGGGAGGATAGTAAACCTTATATGAATTTTTAAAATGATAGGGCTTATTTTAGTACTATTTTAAATTAAATTGAAGTAATTTCATAATTAGCATTCAGAATTTGCGATTTTTAAGTGACGTTTTTACCATTGTCATAGTTCAACTTTTCTGTAGGAGTCAATATTTAATGCAAATTGATCTGGAAGGTTCGATCTCAAATTCAGTGGTTAAAAATAACACTTTATTTGCTTTGAAATACTTTAATTTTTTCACAGTTCTTCAACCCTTTTAAGTTATATATTTTTCAGCATTTATTTAACTTATCTTGCTTTTAAAAGCAGAATAAATTTTTGTAACATTACCATCTTAGGGTTTGCTGATCAGTTTTGGCATTACACACACACTGGCTACTGAATTGACACCTTTATGCAGATGATGTAAATGTCACTTGCATAGCATATATGCAAAACACGTGGTCACATGCATCACCACGTTATCTAGACAACTATTTAAGACTGCTGCTCATGTAATCGTCAGTAATGTTGATCACAATGGGAAAAACAAAGGATCTTTCGGGGTTCGATAAAAGAATCTGTGTGTGCCCGTCTGGTTGAAGCGACGATTTTAAAAACAGCAGAGCTGACTGGTTTTTCTAAAGGTGAGATATCTCAGGTTTTTAATCAGTGGAAAAATAACCCACATTGCTTGTCTAAGAGGCATAAGTGTGATGCGACAACAATATGTCAGGAACGAAATCGTCGTCATCTGAGAAGGCTTGTATGGAGAAACAGGACTTCTTGTGTGCAGCAATTAACTGAAGCATTCAATGAAGGCTGTTCCCAACCCATATCTCAACGAACTATGCACAGGGAATTGAAATGGATTGGTATTAGCAGTTGTATGCCTATATGAAATCACTGATTTCTGAGAAGAACCAAAAAGTTTGTCTACATTGGTGTCAGGAACACATTGACTGGACATTGGAAAAAAGTCATGTGGTCCAACAAGTCATGGTACACCTAGTTCTGTACCAATGGTAGGCAGAGAGTTTGGTGGGAGCCCCATGAAGCAATGGACCCAATTATCTTTGTAAACACAACTCAAGGTTCTGGAGGTGGTGTTATGGTATGGGGCATGCTCTATTGGTATGGAAAGGGGTCCCCTGATATTGTTGGAAGGTAGGGTGTCTTCCAAGGATTATCTGAACATTGTTGCCAATCAATTCCATCCTGCATTGTTGACTTTTTATCCAGCAGGTGACGGCTGTTTCATGGATGACAATGCTACTGTCCATCATGCAAGATGTGTTCAGCAGTGGTTTAGCAAGCATGACAGCAACTTCTACCATCTTCCATGGCCACCACAAAATCCAAATCTGAACCCCAGTGAGAACGTATGGAACATGTTAGAAAAACATATCCGGGAGCAAAGTCCTCTTCTGTCAAATCTGACCCAGTTAAAGGACTGTCTGATGAATGCCTGGATGCTGGAGATGTAAAGGCTTCGGAATCTATGTGAAACCACATACGTGCTGTAATTCGGGCTAAAGGAGGTCAAACTTGGTATTGAATCAAGGTTTCTAATTCAGTAGCTGCTGTGTGTACATTGTTTGCATAAACGATCAGAAATTTTCATACATTGTTTGCATAATGATCAGAAATAAATGACAGATATAATAAGTAATGATAGAAATATTGTGAATTACTTAAAATAATAAAATACTTTAAAATACAACAAAATTAAAAAAATTATTAAGTTAAAATGGAAATACAGTAAAACGTTGCATTTTTTACCTATCTTTCTATTGCCTTTCACTTGTCATCAGTTTGTTGGTTTGTGTATTTTTCAAAACAGTTATTCTACCATATCTTTCAAACGTGATGGACAAACTTAATAATTTATGTGTCAAATGAAAGCTTGTTGTGTGGGGAGTGTCATAGGCCACAAAAAATTTAACCCCCCATGCTTTCCTTCCCCCTAAAAAGGAGGAAATATGAAAATTATTGTTCCGCTATATCATTGGAACACAAGGGCCAAATGTAATGGGCTTTTGTCAAACAAAAGTTTGTTCCACCCTAAAAAAGGGGAAATATGAAAAGATTGTTCCTCTCTGTCTTCCGAACGCAAGGGCCTACAATTACAAATGTCAAATGAAAGCTCATATGAGGACCATTGGTAGAGTGTTTGGAATTTTGCCCACCATTCCCATCCACCCACTCCCCCCCCCCCCAAAAAAAAAGGGGGGGCTGTTTTCATGGGGGAAGGGATCTTGATATCTCAGATTAGAGCTTGTGACATTAATGTCACAGGCTACCTTAAATACAGTTTATGAGAACAGGTAGAAAAATAGAAAAAAAATTGTAAAAAGTACAATCTTCCCATATGCACCCTAAAAGATAGAAAATAAAATTAAAGTGTATTGATGGTGCAATCAGTCACTGAATTCGTCTTCACTTCAAAGGAAGATAGGGTGCCAGCAATCTTGTTGTGTCAAATCAGTGCCCTATCTCTAAGTGAATATAAATTCAGTGACTGATTGCACCATTGATATGCTTTAGTTTTATTTCTAATTTTTAGGGTGCATATAAGAAAATGGGCATTTTTTAAATAGTTTAATTTATTTATATATTTTCTTTCTCACTAAAAATACCTACCATTAGAGAAACTTTCATATGATGACTCATAAACATTGGTCATGTTTTTCCATTCCCCGTTTTTTCAGTCGTGTTTAAAGTAGCCCATGACATTGGGAGACATCACAAATTTTAATTTGAAATATAACTTGTTGAGGTCCACTTCTGCATGCAGGGAGATGGGAGGGGGGAAGCAAAATTTGAAATAGTCTACAATGGTCATCATATGAGCTTTCATTTGACATTAAATTTATAATTGTAAACCATCACCTTCAGGAGATATAGTGAAACAATCATTTTCATATTTCCCTTTTTTAGGGGAATAGAAAGCATAGGGAGTCAATTTTTCATAGCCTATGACATTCCCTGCTTCATAAACTTTCATTTGATGCATAGCTTGTTACTTTCAGAATTCGTGTTCTGGAGATATAGTGGAACAATAGTTTACATCTTTCCCCTTTTTTTAGGGGGAAAGAAAGCATGCTGCATCGATTTGTTATAGCTTATGACACTCCCCACATCATAAACTTTCCTTTGATATATAAATCATTAAGTTTGACCACCGTGTCTGAAGATATGGAGGAACAACTATTTTGACAAAGCCACAAACTGACAAGTGAAATGCAGTAGAAGAAATGCCTGGTCACAAGGTGCAACTCAGTTTTTCAGGCCTGGCATAGTAAGGGTTTAATATGGATTTACAGCACATAAAGTGCAGAAAACCTATCCAAACGAAAAAAAAAATCAAAAAGTTACAAAATGAATATAAAATTTAATATATTTTGTTCCATCATTATTAATATTTGCACACATAATTAATTTTTTTAACATGCTGTCTATTTGTGATCCCTGTTCTAGTGCATTAAAGTCTGCAATTTATTAAATTTCTAAGAAGGAAATTTTCAAATTTTCACAAATTTCAAATTTTTTAAAACAGCATATCATTGGGAAAAATAGGTAGAAGCACATGGAAGGAAGCAAACAAAAATACATCAGCACAAAACACTTTATGCTTCACAATAGAATGCAGCTATGTAGAATGTTGCTACTATTTTGAAATAATAAAAAAGTCTCCTGGAGAATCTACATTTGGTGATCCCATATAATTATACAATTAACTTTCCATTGAATATATAAAAGACTTGAGAACAATTAAGGTTTTGTCAAGTCTCTCATTAAGTTTATAATTCTGTAACCTAGAAAAAAATTCAGAAGCTAACTTCATGAAAATGATACAAAAGAAAATACAAACGTAAAAGGTCGTTTTTAGTTCAGCATAACTAAAAAAACAAAACTCCAAGGGTCAGTGTTTTATTGCAAAAACATAACCCTTTCTCCTCCTTCTCCCCTCTAATAAACATTTCTTTTCCTTGACATACTAATTCTTTTTGATGTGTGGGCTTTATGCTTAGCAACACAATTTTTCCATATCTTTCACTGCAAAGTTATTTACTTCACATATTCTAAATTTAACTTAAAATATTTTGAACTTTAACGAGTGTTACTATTTAGGTAAAATTCTAATTCATAAACAAAATAATATATTATTAAATTTTTATTTAAATGTTACTGTATGAAAATAATAAAGCAAATGGTACATGATTGCCAACCTGAACAACCTGAAAAAAATGTACGAAAACACAAACTGAAATTGGGTAACATTTCTTAAAAGGTGTTTTGCTAGATAATACTTTAAAAAGATATTCCTGTTCATGATGACATATTATGAGATCAGTTTCAGAGCAGTTTCCAAATAGCATCCATTCAGCACATATTGCAGTGTTTTCAATTTTCTTTTGCCTACACTCAACCGGTAATGTTATTGGAAAATGTGTTGCTGACAAAAAGAAACAATCTAACTATACATCCAAAGAATAAAATAGTTATGATTTAGCTAGTGTTATAGCTCATCTCATAACATTGTGTGAGATATATGCAAAAAAAAAAGGGGGGGGGGGGTTACCTCCTCTGTGCATTGTTTGTTGAAACAGCATAAGTACCATATTTTTTACATGCAATTATAGAACATTAAAATGTGACTTTTAATGAAACCTTTTCTATTGCAACTGGATACTTTATATTTATATCAATTAGTTATTTCTTTAGAATTTGTTGATTGATGAGTATAAGCCTGAAAACACAAAGATTAAGTACAATAGTTATGAGAACTTGGTAGGCAAAGCAGAATAATTCTCCCAAAGAGCCTTTTTATCTAGGAATTTATTATTTTATTGGTTTTAAATATGTGCAAAAGTACTGCAGGTAGAGTTCAACATATTAGCTGAATGAACTACTATTACAAACATACATATACAGGTACTGAGAGAAAAATGAAAACATTTCAATGTTATGTCAAAAGGGAATCAGATTCAATGCTCAGTGACTCTTTAAATAAGCTTTTATATAAAATTATAACCAAAGAAAAATTAAAAACATCTCATTCAGATTTTCAATAATAGTTGTTCAGTGTTCAAAGAATATGAATGCTGGAATAGTTATTCAGTTAAAATCAACAATTCTGTAACTTGAACCCACTGTAGAAACAACCACACAAAGCACACTGATATCGTTTAGATACTTCTAATAAGTTACAATAAATGATCTGCAAATATTATTAAAATAAATTAAAAAAAGCAATAACTGTTGTATTAAACTTCACTAAAATGTATAAGCATAGCTTTACCAATTTTTGCCAATTTTGAATGTGTTTTGTGGAATGAGTCGTTATTGTTAAATATACAATTTCAAAAATTACAGTAGAACTCCATGGTGAATAATTAAAATTAAATTAATTTCTTTAATTCTCTATGACACTATTAAATATTTAAAAGCACTTCAACAAAATATCTCTGCTATCTAGTATCAAAAGCAATGAATGAGATTTTATATACATTAAGTAACATGAGAGGATCTTCATAGATGAAAGTTGATAGCGAGTGGCAAGTTCATTTTATAAAGTCCTTGCTGGCAAGTAATCAGCCAAAAGAATGATCAATAATTTATGGAAAATAAATCTACAGAAATGAAAATGAAGATTTAGTTATAAAAGTACAAATATTAACTGGATGCATGATGACATTATCCAATGTGTGATCCAACAACACTCGCTGTGAACAATCCACTATGCAGCCACTTGGCTCACACATCCCAGCCCATTAACTAGGTCATGGCACCTGCTCTGTCATGATGTAGTTTATGCTGTAGGCAGTGTTCATAATAACAAGCTCTGGCCTTTATTTAGCTAAGAAGGCTCTTTTTACTTATAGTTTTGATTTGAAAAGCAGGAAACATGCATAGAATGGTGGAATAAATTATATAAATAATTATAGGAATATTGAAATAAGTTTAAGGCAAAAAAGAGTGTAAAATGGAAAAACCACAGAGGCATGTACTTTACAATTACTTCCAAAATATTCCATTTTTAAAAATAGCAGTTTTTTGTTAATTTTCAGGATATTTGAAACTTTAAAGAAAATTTGTTGATAATAGTTCGAATCAAGCTTGTGAACTTAAATCAGGGGGTTGCTTCAGCATAGAGAAATGTTAACAAACAAATCAGCAACACCATATAGCACTTCTAAGAAATGGCAGAGGCTTTAACAACTATTTATATTGCAGTTTGATAAAATATACATCAATTGGAAAAAAAAGAAAATATTATTTTTCACGCTTGAATTACATTTTTTAAAAGATATGTGTAAGAAAATTTTCAAACAGCAATTTTTTTTTAAGAAATAGAAGTGTTTTCTTGTATTAAAAATGAACATAGACATTTTGGGACTCTCATTTCGGATTCTATCAATGTCTATTTGTCAGGGACCCTGGAAGGGTTAAAGACCTCTAAAATGGAAGGAAAAATTGTTACATTCTTTACTTTTTACTTCTCCTTATACATGCCTTGTGTATATTGTGATAATGATTTTTTTTTTTTTTCAAATGAAATATCATGCTCTGACAATTACAGCCATTTTAATACTCTCAGAAATGGTACTTATATCATTTTTACGTATTAATAAATTATTAATAACAGAACATATATAAATCCATTTCCAGATCAACTATTACATTTAGTGATTTAGAAGATGCACATTTCATGTACTCAGAGGTTATAAAATATTAGTTTTCAAAAAATGATGCATTACAATTTACCATTCTTGCTCAGTAACACTAACAGAAGCACATATAAATAGTGGCACAAACTTCTTGCCTATGGGCAGTAAAAACCTTGTGTTTAAGCCTTCTAATTTTTTTTTCACTAAAAACTAGAAAGCTTTATGGAGTGAGGACAATACTCCAACATCAATAAAAAAACACTGAATGGGAAAAAAAAGGGAAGAGTCAGTGTAAAAATTTCTCTCCACATTAAAGACGATGATTCTTATGTCTGAATTGTGGTGGGGTGGAGATAATATTCTCCAGTGCTTTAAAAGCAATATTTCTACAGTAAGAGATTTTTATGTGGATTGTTGCATGTCATAAAGAAAAAAATATACCAACAACTCTAAAATTATTTATTTGGAAATTAAGTACCAGAAATAATATGCCATTCTCTCTGAAACATGGAGAAAAGTTTCGAACTGACCTTTCAATTTTCCAGTTTGTCTCTTCTTCAATACAAAGTACTGTCCTCACTCAAAAGTGATATCTTTACCTAATACTGATATTTAAGTCTTTAAGTAATAAGAATTTCTGAAGGATAAACTCTATATTTTTGTTATACAAATAAATAATTATGTTAATAATTCTTTCACTGGAATTATATTTAATACAGGGACTAATTTTAGGAAATAATTTGTACCCCTTAACTACTCTTGTGGCAATTAACCCTTCACCAAAACAACTGCTTGCCATTTGCCAAGTTTTCACACTAAATATCATTACATTACACCCTTAAGTGTCTTTCCCCATACAGAATAAACAGGCCGACTGTTAACTGAAACCGTATGATTCACTGTGTACACATTGTGAATGTCAGGTCATTCTGACCTCCACCATAGCATGTATATTTGCAAATTAAAATAGATTTACTGTAAATTATATATAATGCTAATATTAATACTTCACATTGAACTTTAGTCAATGTATGTGTTCAGTGGTTTATTCTTGCACTAATTAATGAGCCCCCCCCCCCCAAAAAAAAAAAGGTTAACCCAGATGAAATTATGTTTACTCTGAGTATCACTTTTTTGCACACAGTGAGCTAAATGGCCAGGAAACAAGGACCCCTGAGGGCTCAAAGCTGGGGAAAGGAATGAGTTCCAGTACACAGCTGGTAGAAGACAGATCAAAGACCCCCCCCCCCCAGCAAGGTCATCTAGTATGTTCATTAATGTTAATTAACAGATACAATATATGGTTGTCCTCACATGGGGCCACAGCTTACCACCTTATCTATCAGACAGTGGCTTCTCCAGACCTTTGGCTGTCCCCTTTTTCAACAGACCAAAGGTTAGAAGAGAAAAGCCCAGATAAGGAGTAATAACTGTAGCTATTCAATTTTAATAGTATTTTTTGTTTTTAAAAATATAAAACAATGACAAAAATTAAGAATTGGAATTAGGTATATTCACCTAAGGCTAGATAAATGAAAAAAATATATATATGTATGGAATTGTACAGGTAATCTGATGATTGTAGCAGAAAAAGTTGCCTGGGAGGCCATTTTGAGTAATTACATTGCAAAATTTGCTTGAATAGTTAAGAGATATGCCATTAACTTAAAAAATGCATCTGAATATTTCGATTATAACTGAAACAGAAAAATGTATATATTTATATGCACACCTTACCTATCATCAGAAGTATAAAGATATTTAGTTTTAATTTGAAGGCCACTACGCTCCATTATCCAAACTGCTGATATATTAGGATGAGGAACTGTGAAAAATTAAAACAAATGTTTTATTTTGCATAAAATAGGATAAAAAAATTGTCACTTAAAAATGTTTTTCAATTTTTTTTTAATTTACAATGTTTAAATACATTTGGGAGAATGAAATCTTATTTTTCCATTTAATATAATTAACACCAAGTCAGAAATATTAAATCTGAAACAACTTAGCAAACTTTCTAATATGTATTCAACGAGAATCAGATGTTTCATACCACAAACTGTTGATTAGCTACTTCAAAATGGTTTCATTTCCAACATTCTAGAAATCTAGGATCATTAACCTGATAGAGAATAATCTGACTTTACTAACCAACAGCTACTTATATTAATGCTTTACTAATAGTAGTGTTATCTTACATTCCTTCAGATTGTGTATGAGCATATTTATGACAACAGATGTGAAAAAAAGCTACTTCAAATGTGCTGGAAGCTTGGACTGATTAGAAAAAAAAATGCAGCTTTTCAAATGAAAAGAACATTTTTTATCTTTAAGCAAATATTTTCAGAGCCACAACACATACACTTCTTCTAAATGGTAAGAGCTAGGATCACAAAATTCAGTATAGCTTTCTTTATCTGATCTTAATCTAAAGCAGTGTAAGGATTTCTCCCCCCCCCCCAATAAAAAGTTTCCTCTAAAATGTAGAAAACTAATGCATATCAATGGAGCAATCAGTCACTGAATTCCTAGTCACTTCAAAGGAAAGTAGGGTGCTGGCAATCTTGTTGAGTGGTACATTGGTGCACTATCTTCCTTTGAAGCAAATACAAATTCAGGGACTGATTGCACTGTTGATATGCTTCAGTTTTATTTTCTGCTATTTAGGGCATATAAGGGAAGACAGATATTTTTATATTTATTTATAATTTTTCTTTATCATTAAAAACACCTACCTTCAAAAACTTTCAAATATGGCTAATAAACATTGACCACATTTTCCTTTGCCCTGCTTTCAGCCCTCGAATTCTAAAGATACAGCAAAAAAATTGTTTTCATATTTCCCCTTTTTTAGGGCAGAAGAAAGCAAGGATGGGTCAATTTTGTTTAGTCTATGACACTCTCCACATCACAAGCATTCATTTGATGCAGAGTTTGTTACTTTTGGCACCCGTGTTCTGGAGATATAGAGGAAGAATTGCTTTCTTATTTCCTCTTTTTTAGTAAAGTATGGGGAGGTCAATTTTTTATAACCTATGATACTCCCTCCATCATAAGCTTTTATTTGACACATATATCATTATTTGTTCATCGCATTCAAAGGATATGGTGGGACAACTGTTTCGATAAATCCACAAACCAACAAATAACAAGCAAAAAGCAATAGGAAGATAGGTAAAAATAGTATTGCTGATCTTCGAATTCATGAAGAATTAGGTATTAATAAATTATAAAATTATTTTTAGATATTAGAGCTGCAGGTCTAGAACATTTTTATTAAAATTTTTGCAATTCAGTGAATTTGATGAAACAGTGAAATTTATAAAGCATACCAATAATGTAATGTTTCAAAAAATTTATTTCAAAAATATTTGATGAATAGATTTAACAGATATTGAAATGCAGCTGGTCCAGTGTAATATGCCTATAGAAATAAAAGTTTATTGACCTAAAAATAAACTTTTAAGTTTAGTGACAAAAGTTTACTGACTATTAAGTGAAATCAGTAACAGAATGTACACTAAAAAATGTTGGAAATGAAGTGCTACAAACCTGAAATGAAATTTCTGAAACATTAATTTTTGAAAAGAAAAAGAAAAGAGTAGTTGTCTCAGTTTTATTACTTTTGTAATCCTCTTATTAATGAAAGTCAGTATTTTCCACTATGAACTTCATGAATTCAGATTAAGATACTGACTAACTGATGAGTTCAGTGTTGTTGCATAGCAAAAACAAAAAAATATAAGCCTGATATAAAGTTCTCAATCATGGTACAACAACAAACTGCACTAAGAGTATTATGTAAAAACACATATTTATTTTGTTTTTGCATTCCTTTCTGATTTAATTAAAAAAATTCTAGCTGAATAGAATATAATTCTATTTATAAATTATATAATTTTCCCTTCTGATTTCATAAAAAAAATACTAGCTGAAAAGAATATAATTCTATTTATAAATTATATAATTTATCCTCTTTTACACAAAAAAATTTTGTCAATTTTCAAAACATGTAAAGATTAGATTGTCTAGCTGGCCTAAAATAAAAAGTTTTATAACATCCCATTGTTGAGTGGTTAGCGTGCTTCACTACTGATCTAAGGGACCTGGGTTTGAGCCATGGGTAAGGTATGGATGTTTGTGTTGTCTACCCACACTTGTGTAATTAATTTTACCTTGCAGAGTGACCAAGGAGGTGGATGATGGTTTACGATGAATCTCTTCCTAAGGCATACCATATGTGTTTGATGGGATTTAGGTCTGATGACCTTGCTGGTCAGGTCAACTGTTGCATATTTTCCATTTTTAAGCACTCCTGCACCAGGTTAGTTCTATGCAAATGGGCATTGTTGTACATAAACAGGAAATCAACACCAACCAAAAATGTCCCACATAGGGTTCAAGATCTCTGCACCTCTGAGAAGTTCCAAAGCCTCCATCGAACATGAGTACAGCCATTGATAGTTATGCCACCCAAGACCAGCACACCATCTCATCATAAGTATCCCTTTCTCGATATTGGAGGGATAGTTTCCTCATTATCTCCATATAAAATGTCTAGAATTGGGCTGTAAGCTGAATTGGGATTCATTAGGAAACAGAACATTAGCCCATCATTCAGGGCTCCAAGTGTTCAAAACGTTGGCAGCACCAGTTTAAACATGAATAGGCCCTATGCCAGGAGGCCAGTGGTTTGTATTCCGTTAATACTGCTTTCATGACACTATTGCTGGAAGTCCTTTCACCTGTGGCCATTGAGAGACAGCTGACATGAAGTCATCATATTGTTCCGTCTTGCCATTAGAGCCAGATAACAGTCAGTGTGTGTTGAAGTAACTCTCAGAAAACAGGCAACCTTGGTCAGCTATTCTAGTAATGGTTCCTGTCTTCTTTGGAACTGTCTAAAGTGTTGATACCACCTTTCTCAACACATTGAGCTATATTGCTACTTCTATTTATAATTGTCCTGCTTCGTGTTCTCCGACAACTCACCACTGGAAGGAAACATCCCAATGATGATGGATTGTCATATTCACTATAAACAATGAGATTAACCCTCTTTGCAAGCAACAATTCTGCAATAGAGTCATTTGGTAGCAACCCATGTTTTTACATACACTCATGGATACAAAAATTGCAACACCTTGAAACAAGCCTCGAACCTTCGTGTAACTGAGCAGAGTGGAGAGCATATTACAAGGTATTAATGATTAGTCACCATCACCTGCATACATATTAAGGGTGTTCTTAGGGTCCCCAACATAGGTTCTCAATACAGGGTATGACTCCTATTGGTGGTGAAACATGTAGTCAAACATTGAGGCATACAAGTCCCTAATAGTGTTCTGAGGCATTTTCCACTATTCTTCCTCCAAATGGAGATGCAGGGGTGTCCAGTGTGTGTGTTGGCTGTTGATGCTGTCAGAGACATCAACCCAGCACATCTCATAAGTGCTCTCTAAGGGAGAAATCTGGGTACACAGTGGATCAAGGTAGGGTGCTGACATTCTGTACACACTATTGGATAATGCGTGCCATATGGGAATGTGCTTTACCCTGCAAAAAAATGGCACCAGGAGAGCTCTGCAGGAAAGGTAGACAAAGGGGCACCAGAATGTCATTAAGGTATTGTTGAGCTGTCAAAATTCCCTGGACAAACATTAAAGGTATTCTGGAGTTATAACTGATGGCACCTCACACCAGACTGCTGGGTGTGCAGGTGCTGTGGCATTCTTGGATGCATCCAGATCCTTCCACTGGCTACAGGGCATCAAACCCTGGCATGACCATCATCTGCACCCAAACAGAAGCATGACACATTTGAGAAGACAATGTTGTGACATTCCCCCTCCCATGACACATGCTTGATGCATCACAAATGACATTACCTGACAATTAGCAGTCAGAGACAACCTGTGCAGGGGATGCCATGACTGTAATTCAGTTTCATTCAATCACTGGATCAGTCAGACACTGGTGCATGCTTGCAGGCAACACATTGTGATGGATTGCTGTAGATGTTGCACAGGTCGAAGGTTGCTTATTGGTGGATGAGGCATTTTTCTTATGGTAAGTCTGCAGGGTCCTGAATCATAGTGATGTGAAATAGTACCTGCCATCATCCACTGCTTCAAACAGTGTGTTATAGTGCTCACTGAGTGACTGAGATGGTTGGTTATGCAATAGGCAGACCAACCTACCTCATGCATCCCCCATAATATGGCCCCATTCAAATCGGTCTAGCTGCTGATAATGCCCTCGCTTTCATTACTTTGGCATAACTAAAACTTAAACTTCACGTTTCACTTCCACTGACTTACCTGTTATCTGACAGCAATGCCACCTCTATTTCTAGTATCATGTAATGTCATGCTGTTGTCACTGGAATCATTTGCATAGGACCTCTGGTACTATGTATGGTAATGATTTGGTGTCACTGCATTCATCCTTTATGGGTGTTGCAATTTTTGTGTCCATGAGTGTATATTAGTAATTTGAATTTGCAAGGAATTGTGTGGGATAATAGATGAATTTTGATTATATATTTGAAATTTGCATTTAATGTTGCCTATAATACCATATTTTTTACCTTTGTGGATGGTAAATTTAAAATATTGATGAAAAATACTGTGTTACCTTAATTTTGTCAACCAGTATATACAGGGTGTAATGGACAAAAATATACCAATAAAAATGTAACATAATTCATTGTTTAATTCAGCAACAAACATACAGTTGTTATAAAAGGCAGAGAAACTCCCTAAGTTTTGCTGGTAAAAGTGAGTACATGCTTGTCACATAGCAGTTGCTTTCCTGAAATAATACTTTTACACAGCAGCAAAGAATAGAGTGTTGTTATTGGCTTAAAAATTTAGGTTTTGCAGAGGAGATTCAAACAAAAATACCAACAAACCACTAGAGAGACATACAATAACAGCATAAAACATTGCTTGAAACAGTCGCACTCTCACTACCTTAACTGGCATAATGGTTAGGGACCAGTTCCAGCAAGGCAAACTTTGTGCTATGTTAGTTCTTTTGTCTTAGTAGGGCACGTCCTTCTATGGTAAGGCCTGTAAACACTAGGAATAACCTCTAGGATTCTTCTCTGTTCTACGTCACAAATAAAAAAATACCAAGAAAAGCGAGAGCACTAAGAAAGTGTCTGATCAACAAGTTGATAACATTTGTGAAACATTCCAGTGCAGTTCAAGGAAATTTATTTGCCATGCTAGCAGAGAACTAGGGATTCCAAGTTTGACCATCCACGATGTTGTTTAAAAGAGGGGGTGTCTTTGCACCTACAAATCCAAATATTACAGAATCTGAAAATAAATAACAGCCTTTGAAGGTGTGAGTTTGCATTGACAATGCTGTCTAAGATAGACAATGAATTTCTCTGGAAGGTGGTATTCACAGATGAATTGGCATTGCATGTTAGTGGAAGGGTCAATAAGCAACTTTGTTTCCAAAACCCTCATGAAGTGTGGGAGCTTGGATGTGACAGTCCAAAGGTCAATGGGTGATGTAGCCTGTGTGAACAATGTGGCTGATCCATTTTCGTTTTTTTCAAGAATAGCAAAAATGGAGACATGACATGGATAACTATGCCATCCCCCAACCTCCAGAGGAATCCACTCCAGCTTTTCTTTACAAGTGAGCCTATTTCAAACAACTTTTCATGCCATGCCGTTATTTTGTCTCTTTGGTGGCTATTTTTGGTTATTTTATTTATCTCCTTTGCACTGTAAATGGAAATTTGAATATGGCAAGCCAATAACAGCCATCCACTTTCTGGTGCACTGTAAACAGTGCCATTTTGGAAAAACAACTGCCATGCAACAGCATGCAGACAGTGGTGCCACACTTCTGCCAACCAAACTTGGTGAGTCTCTCTGTCTTTTATTACAAGCTGCATTCTGTTGCTGCTTTAAGGAGTGAATTGTGTAACTTTTTATTGGCAGATTTTGTCCCGGACTCCCTATATATGCTTGTTGCATAAAAATTGCCAAGTTTCTGTAAGTTTAAAAAACCAGATCTCAAATTCAAGCACAGGCTACAGGTGGTGTGGCTTATCTCACATTTGCCTAGTTCTGATTAAACTCCTTATTTCTATATCCATTTTTGCAATCCAGGGGGAAAAAATATACACTCCAAGCAGAGATTAAGCAGAGAAAGAGAAAACTACTTACACAAATGGCGACTGGTATGTTTGTAGCCATTTGAATCTTTTGGATTTACCTTATAAATGACAGCAGCAGAAAATCCAGCAGCTTGAGCAAAATATATCTGAAAAATATATTTATAGTAAAAACATTTTTTTCTAATCTTAGAATTTATAATTAACATAATACACATAATGTATTAAAATTATTAATCAAGTGTGAATTGCTACCATTTTAGCTCAAATGGTAGAGCAACAGGTAATATAACCAAGTAATCCTATTTTAAATCCAAATTTTAAAGTTAGATCAGTGAACTGTTTTACATTTGCCTAATATATTACTGTTCATCAGTATTTCAAAAAGTCTCTTTTTACTTACTATTTACATGCCATGAATTTCTGATAAGTTTTTGTCATTGACATTTTTCTTCACTGATGTCAAAATTAAATCATAAAACATGTAATATGTTTTGTAGTTTTGACAATGTTTGGTTGCCCAAATCTTAGGTTATACTACACAGAATTGCACTTGTCTATAATATGTTTCTGCCACTTGAAAATCACACTTAATTTTAAGCACTACTTTCCATATACAGCCATCCCCCTACTCATCTAAGGGACCTGGATTCCAGCCCCAGGTTTTCCTATTGAGGTCCTGCCATCCTCACAGCCCTTCTACTATGGCATATAAATTGACAGGCTCCTATCAGCCCTCTATGGCAAGCAGTTGTTTGAGGGGATGTTTATTATTTTATTTTCCATACACTTGAGTCATTTCTGTTACTGTGCCCTACTTAAACCTTGCTGAACATAGTAATGTATCACATACCACTCCTGTTTCCAGATCAGCCATAGCCTGCAAAAAATCACGCACATAAAAATAAACACCTTTCCAAAGCAAGAAAATGGTAGAGACTGCATACTGTTCTGCTTTAAGTTTCAAATATATTGCAATGTATTTCAATTTGCACAAACTAATTCATGCCCTTTAAGAATAGCTGTGTTGCCATATATTGTGAATTAACTCATAATAAAAGCTAACTGTTGGTGATGGCAATCAATGAACTAAATAATCCTTATATATATATGAGTGTTCACCTGAATAAAATCTTATATTTTAATGTCATGATAACAATTTCAAGAATAGCTTATTAAAAACTTACCTTTACATTAAGGTTACATGCATCTCCAGAGATAAGGACAAACCACTGGATGGAAGAATTTGCAAAGGGCGGATGAGATATATTACTACAAGCATCTGGAGGATTTGCCTCTACTATCCTGCCCTAAAACAAATGTATAAAAATATTGTAAGGAAATAAATTTCTAGACAGATTTCTTACCTGTTGCATTAGAAAAAAAAAACATTCATCTTAGTAAAATGCAAAATATGCAATTAGAACAAATCTGCTGTTTACAGGAGGAAAATATATTTACCTCAATTCCATCAGTAGGTACTGGCACTGCAGAACTTATTTCATAGTCCTTAAAGGCTTCAGTATTATTTTCTCCATCAATCTGATCAAGTTAAAAAATTTGCTTCAGATAATAATCATTTTGAAATGAGGAAAAAAAATACAAATATTAAAAAAAATAAGAATGTCAAAAACATACTATTACTAAAAACAATTACCCAAAAATTGCTTTAACAATCACTATTAATATTAATTCATTTGTATATAATATTTGAAACTGAAGCCTCTTGAAGAGATCGTTTTCAAAGATAATCATGTTTGTCATTTTCCAAACTTAGTGCCATCCAATGATGGAAATTCAAACTAAGATTCAGGAAATGCTAACAATAATAATTTATTAGTGACCTGACATGTTATCAGGAGGCTGTGGATTCCGAACCCATCCAGCTAATGACAAATTTTCCTCAATATTTATTCAGCGTATATCACCAACAGGTGCATACCTGTGATGGTTTATTATTAAAAAATATATATAATATGTTGACAGACAAACAAAAAAGCAAAAATAATGACACTTTTTTTTAATAAGCTAAAAACTTGCTTAGGAAGTATCAAGTCTGAATTGTTTGAATGTATAAATATTAAAATAAATTACATTAAAATCTACAAAAGGAAATTTTGAATTACAGTAAACCCGTTAATTTGACGCTTGATGATTGGCAGTGCTGGGTAATTGGTGGTCTCAAATGTGCGCGCTGTTACGATTCTTCAACCTGTTGGTGTGTCATTATCATTCATCCTCTAACCAGTCTCCATTCATTCTTTTAACTGTGTGAATGTAATTGAATGGTGCAGAGTTGCATTTTTTTTTGTTGTTGTTGTTGATTTTGTGATTATTAGCCCATCACATTATGAATGGAAAAATGAAAGGCATTTTTCTGACTGTGAATGATAAAACTTGACAGATTGGATAAAGGTGTATTTATGACTGAGATTGCCAATGACCTGGGAGTTGGAGAAACCACTGTCTGGAACTGGAGAAAAAAATCAGGCAAGCTTGCAAAGCTTTTCTATGCAAGTTGACGGTGCTAAAGGGTTACAATCATGTCATTCCATGAAAAAAACTAAAAACGACACTTTGTGGGTAAGGTTAAATATTAAATAAACTCGACTTTTTTGGTATACACTAAGTAATTACCACTTTTAAGTCAATTCAAATTTTTAGAGAAAAAACTGTCTTGAGCAAGGTGGGATACAAATCTACAAACTCCTGATAACGTGTCAGGTGCACTGGACCACTGAGCTACCGGCTGCCAATCAAGATCTCCTCTAATTGATGATATGAACATTTTCTACCTACAGCACATATTCCATTATGTCACATGTAGGCGCTATTCAGGCAATCTAGCCACCAGCGGCAGATAACAGCCACATAGATGGAAATTATATATTACAAGTATACAGCTGATAAATATTGAATAAACTCGACTTTTTTGGTATACACTAAGTAATTACCACATTTGAGTCGTTCAAATTTTTTAGAGGAAAAATTGTCTTCAGCCAGGTGGGATACAAACCCACGACCTCCTGATAACATGTCAGGTGCTCTGGACCACTGAGGTACTGGCCGCCGATCAAGATCTCCTCTAATTGATGATATGAACATTTTCTACCTACAGTACATATTCCATTGTGTCGCATGTAATTACTTAATGTATACAAAAAAAAAACGAGTTTATTCAATATTTAATCAACTGTATACTTGTATGCTTTCCATCTATATGGCATTTATCTGCCACTGGTGGCTAGATTGCCTGAACAGCGTTTACATATGACATAATGGAATATGTACTGTAGGTACAAATGTTCATATCATCAATTAGAGGAGATCTTGATCGGCGGCCAGTAGCTCATTAGTCCAGAGCATCTGACATGTTATAAAGAGGTTGTGGGTTCATATCCCACGTGGCTCAAGCGAATTTTTCCTCTAAAAATTTGAACAGACTTAAAAGTGGTAATTACTTGTGGGTATGGTTCATGAAAGAAAGGCATTGTGGATCTCCACTCAGTGGACTGTTGCTAAAAGTAAAAGCACTCATGCTGCATGAAAACAATGATACAGGTAAAAAACTGTTCACTGTTACTGACGGTTGGGTAACACACTGGAAACAATGTCATGGAATTCATTTTTCAAGCATTTTGGTAGAAAAGTTATCAGCAGATGAAGATGCAACTCACAAGTTTATAATGAATTTAAGCCATATATCAAAAAGTAGGAACTCAGTCTGGAACAGGTCTACAACATGGATGAAATGAGGTTGAATTTCAAAATATCAACAACAAAAACATTTGCAAGCAAAGCAGAAAAGTCTGCACCAGGTTACAAGTTTAACAAAGGATCACGATTGTGGTATGCAACAATGCAGCAGGAACTCATAAGCTACCCCTTTTCATCAAAATTTGCAAATCCTCAGGCTTTCAAAAATATGAATCCTGATGATTTGCTGGTCTACTACCATTCCCAGAAATTGGTGTGAAGTAATGCAGATTTGTGTCAGAAATGGCTTTCGATTCTGCTTGTTCCTGCCACGGGAAAACATCTGAAAAGTAAAAATTTTCCACAGAAGGCCATTCTTTTACTCAATAAAGCTCCTCATATCCAAACTGTGATGTACTTCAAAATGAAAAATTAAATCGATGTTTTTACCGCCATCTTTGACTTCTTTAGTGCAACCAATGGATCAGGGTGTCAACTAAATGTTTGAAGAGAAGATACAGAAAGAAAATTACACCTATTCTGCAGCATAAAAATCTGAATCTGTTAGGATCTTTAAAAAAAAATCAATATAAAGGATGAAATGTACATGGCAGCTCAAATGTAGACTGAAATCCCAAACTCAACGTTTTTGAAAGTCTTGGAGAAAGCTTGATATTGAATGAGAGAGGGGAGAGAGAGGCTCGATATTGAATGAAAGGAAGAGGGCAAAATGCAAAACATAGCCAAAGATGGAAATTTGTTGCAAAATGCTAAGCAGCTGTTAGGGAATGAAGATTTCGATGAAACTGATCTGGAAGAATGGATGAAATGTGATTCCTTGTTGGAAAATGAAGTCATGGATGACACAGAAATGCTCGACTTCAGGCAGAAGGAAGACAATGATTTGGATCAAGAGAGGGATGGGGTCAACAAGACAGTGCCCAAAATAACATACTCCGAGGGAAAGGATAATTCTTTGGAATCAGCTTCGTGTTACATTGAACAACAACTGTGTTCTACTGCTGCAGACATCATGTGTATTCAAAAGTGGAGGGAACATGTGGCTAAAAATCAAATTTCTTTGATGAAGCAAAAAAAATTAACGATTTTATGTATATTAAATAAATACATGTGTATTTATATTACACTAACGTGTTATGTAACATTTTTAATCTAATTACATACCTACACATTATTACATTTTTTTTCCATTCAGATGTTTTCTTTTTTTAATATACTCTTAACTATGTATAAACTGGTGTTATTTCATTAAAATTTTAATGATCGCTGGAAAATTAGCTGATGTTGCTAATAGGTGGAATTTTTGGCCACAAGAGTTGACTGTAATTCCTTCCTCTACTCCATAAAAAAATTGGATATTGTGATGTAGTGTAAATAAAACAATAGCGTTGAATTGCACCCCTCTATCATGAGTACTTTTTTCAAAGTCAATTCCTTACAACATACCTTCTTACAAAATCATGTTACAAATGATACAAAAGTTCTCCCCTTCATTACTGAGCCTTTTATCTTGTTTCACACCATCCAATTTGCCAACAACATATTGAATGAAGTTTTCTTGCAAGAACCACCAGGTTTATAAGGTTAGCATTAGTAAGTCAAGATTATTTATAATTTATTTGCTTTAATGGTGAAAAATGAGACTTTTAGAAAAATTATGTTTTTAATGGTTTAAAAGTTTTAAATGTTTACAAGATTTTAATATTTCATCTTAATAAACATAACTGATCTTGTTATTCATTATGATGAAATATTATTAACAAACAAATGATGTATTAATAATAAACATAATTCAAAATCTCCCATAATACATATTATTAATTTTGTGAAATCAGCATTAGTAGTTATGTGCAACACAGCCATTTAAACCTATCTTTTTACAATGACCTGTACAACTAGTTTTACTGCCAAACTTGTAAATTAATTCTCCTATGATTCTAATAATATTCATTACATTTATATTGAATATAAATATATTTTTTACTTTAAAATGCAATTTTGAAAAAAATTAATGTTTTTATATACAGGTATCTATCTGTAACGGATGTTTGAAAACTGGAGTTCATTGCAATGTCACACACCATCTCCACAAAATGATGCACATTTGTAAAACATGTTATGTATGAAATAATATATTCTGATGAATGAAATATGTAAATTAATTATTTTAACAACTTTTATGCTCTCATAGTAATACATTAGTTACAACAAATTTACACGTGTAACCTGCTTCTTACATTGATCAACAACATGCTTACAAATCCATCTAAAAACTTATGTGTTACCACTATTTAAAAATCTTGCTAAATACTCTTAAAAAATTTCTAAAACATTTTTCTAAAAAAAGTTTCTAATGCAGAGTTTCAAATGGTGTTAATATGTCAATTTTTAGATGCATTTGTAAGCATGTCATTGATTGGTATATGAAACTGTAACACATATATGAGGATAAGTCAGAAAAAAAAGTTCCCAGTTTGTTCCCACCAAATTAAAAAAACATCTGGGACTATTGCACATTAGTACATAGTGTTACTAAGTAGCAGCAGTCATCACTGTTACACACCATATTGTTAGGTGCAAAGTCAGAGCAGACATGATGAATGTACTGAACATGTATATAAAACTGGAGATCTCAGCAGTAATTCAGTTTCTGTGGGTACAAAAGATCCAACCAGTGGAAATTCATCAATAGCCCCTCACTGGAGGTTAATTTCACCATGAACTTACACCTTGAACCTTGAATAGCTTATGGCTGTGTACAGCTTGAACGTTCTGTCAGTGCAACATGCAAGGAAATGGTGTTGTGAGAACTCCATACTTGGTGATGGAGAAGCATTACTGAGGATAATGCTGTGAAGGAGGATGACACAAAGTGGCTTCAGGAGCAGGATGCGTCCTATCAGCAGGGCTTCAATAAGCTGACTGACTGTAACAATAAGTCTGGTGACTGCAAAAAAGTAAGACATGTATGTACAGACATTTCCTTTTATAATGTTTTCACTGCAATTACCTGCCCCCCATAGAAATTAATTAGGAAACTTTATTTTCTGACTTACCCTCACATAAGTTGATGCAACTAATGTTTGAAATAATTAGAGAAGGGTGCTGGTTAAATAAAATAAAATATGCATATGTTATATCGACTTAACAAGGAAAAGATCCTCTTTGGCTTTTCAAAAACCTAACAAAGCATAATAATGGAGCTTTCTATTAATAAAATCATAATTCTATTATTTTACATCATCTACAAACAAATGCAAATTTAAGTTAAGAGGAGAAAAAAAATCTATGTCTAGTTTTTTTAAGATTAAACACACTGTATATATTAAAATTTAAAGTTATCTTAAACATACTTACTGCTAGAACATCAGCATTTACCAATGATGTGAGAAAACAGCAAACTAACCCACAAAAACAGCACACATTAAAAATGGTCTGTTTCATGATGCAATGTCATCCAGGTTTCATAACTGTTAACAACAAAATGTTTTAAATTACACTTAATTCTAAAAATATAAGTAAACTCTGGTATGTTTTTTATTGAATGAATAAATGAAATTAGTCTCTATCTTAATATATAAAAAAGCACTTTAATAAAGACAGCTAATTTAAATCTAATCAAATTTTCATTACTTGAAAATCTGTAGCTCAAACTGTTACTAAATCAAAAGAAATGTATCAAAAGAAATTGAAAAAAGAACACCATTAACAATTGAAGCGTAATCTATGAGATTTATTTAGTAGAAACAACTTGCTGAAAAAGGGCAGTGATCACATGTGTGAAGTGATTCAATGCTTATTTTACCTTTTAATGAGTATTACATTTTACAGAAGGTACATTTTAATAAAGTGTTGAACCTCCTTGAGCAGCAATACAATCTTCCAATCTGGCATGATTGGTCTTACAAATGCTGGGTATCACGCTGGGGGATACCATTCCACGTGTTTTCAACTTGGACGCATAATTCAGCAATGGTGGTTAGCAATACATACGTTAGTGACATTATATCCACGGAAGAGTCTTTGTTCGATCCAGTCCCAGGCATGCTCAATTGGAGACAAGTCCGGAGAGCATGCTGGCCAAGGGAGTTGGTGCACTGCCTGAAGAGTATGTTGAGTTGCCCGGATGGAGAGTGAGTGGGTGTTATTCTGCTGGAATAATGTATTTGGGATTACACTCAAATATGGCAGGACGACCAGCTGTATAATGTCACTAACATATGTATTGCTATTCAGTGTACCCTGTAAAAACACCAGACACATACGAGAGTGATAGCTAATCGCTTCCCACACTATGATGCCCAGCATGGGCCATGTCACTGGCAGATGCACAATGGAAGAAGCCGCTCACCTTGTAGCCTTTGAATGCGTAAACAACCATCAGACGCTCCTAAGCAGAATCAGCTTTCATCAATGAAGACCACACTGCCATTCTTCCCTCTTGACACCACTGCAAAAAGCTTGACAGTGACTAGATGACAGTGGTAACCATGTCAGCGGCATGCATGCCCGTAGTCCTGCTTCCAAAAGAAGATTGCATATTTTTCTCGTAGACACCCTTGGTACAACAGAGGACTAAATTTGTGGCATCACAGCCATCCGCTCTGCTACCGCTGCCCTCCTAATAAGCCGATCCTCTTGTGCGTCCATAACTCTGTGTTGCCCAGAACTACATCTTCGAGCATGCGAATGTTCTTCTGACCATCGATGCCACCATCATACCAATGCCGATATCTTTTGTGTAACACGGTGTGCAAATTGATGAAAAGACCAATCTGCTTCCCGAAGATCCACTATACAACCTCGCTCAAACTCTGCTAACTGAACAAATGTTGTGTGTCTGGGACATCCAGGCATGGTAGCTTCTTCAAAGAGCATTGAACAACATGACACAAGAATAACTTCTTTTTTCATGCCCTAGTCCTTAAATACACGCTGCGTACATTTGCATGTTGTCGTCCTCAGTGACGTCATTATTTCATCCAATGACTGTCAGTCTTGGATCATGGTTTCTGCTACCCTTAATTATTGACATATTATAATATGAATCTTAATGTTCTTAATTTATCTTATGTTCCTAATGGAATTCCTTCTGGGTGTTCTTTTTTCAATTTCTGCCAGTGTATTTTACAAGCTACAGCCAATCATCAAACATCATACCATTCTACAAGTTGCATTAATACAGGTGGGTTCAAATGTTGTTCAGATGTTGTTGTAGACTGAGTACTCTCTGCCTCCCTCCACATACACACACACTATGGGATGGTTGGGGGAGGAAGGGGGGGGGGGGCTCTTGTTGTTTATGTAACATTTAGGATATTAATTAAATGGTTATTCCATATGTAACAATAAGGAAGGAGAGATCAACCACTTTTGAGAAGAATCTTTTATAGGAAAAGACTGAGCTATTGTTGCCTGCATATAGGGTGACAGACTAGCAAACGGAATTAACTGTGCTACCAAAAGCATGAGGCAAAATACATAACTGAGAACAAAGTGAGCAGACAATGCCAGACAATACCTCATTAGAACTAGTTTTCAGTCAGTGGTGTATTACCGCATGGGTGCATGAGGCCTTAACATTCATGGGAGCCTCAAAACAGTTAAATTGTGATTTTTTTTCGAGCATTTTACTGAGTAAAATATTTCACAATCCTACAATGTACTATTTACATATAAATTTATGTTTTTATTTGTTAATACCAAATATGTGATTTTTGTTATATACACTAAAATGAAGATATTTATTTGTTTTTTAGATTTTGTTTATTTTTCAACATGTGCAAGTTTACACTACATATTACATTTTTTATTTATGCATTTTTGCAATTTTTTAAGCTGCTGCATGCATTTTTTTCCATCCATAAGTTGGCAAAAAGTTTTGCAAAGTGAGTACCCCACCCCCTCCACATACATACTATGGGATAGTTAGGGGAGGGGGGGGGGGGGGGCTTGAATCTTTGAGCCTGGGGCTTTCAGATACCTTAATGCACCACTACCTTCATATGTGGAAAGCAGAAATCTGCAGCTACAGTTACATATACACATTACAAAGAACAAGACTGTTCACTTTAATTGGTTTTATATTAAACACTTGAATATGTGCATGTAATAAATTTGTTGCTAATAATGTAAATAAATTTTTCACAACAATGACAAGCTTTTGCATAGTGCTTTTATAGCTCCAGTTTTTTAAATTCCATTTTTTACAAAAAATGTGTCTTAACATATTGTCATCTAGAAGACTATGATCAGCTTTTAATATGAAAGTGCTCAACAACCAAAAACTTATATCAACTTTTAGCAGAGCAAATATCAATGTGCACATGTAAGAATATCTGCAGAGAATAGTTCTCACATTACAGATATATTTTATGAATATTTGTTATTGCAATAAAACCCCTCATTTGGAAGGATTAATTGGGAGAAAATGAATTTGCTCAAGTGTATGTAGACAGATTATTGGAGTGTGGTACAAATTTTGAGAGCTTTTCGAATTCTGATTTTAGTGATATTGTTGGTTTTACCCCTAAGTGGTAATACACAATGAGTAATACACAATGGTTTTACCTCTGAGTTTCTACACACAATGGGCTAAATGGCTGTCACAAGGACCCCAAGGACTCAAAGAAGATTGGAGGAAAGGGGACCCACTGCTGCTAAAGACTGATGGTAGTCTCCCAGCAAGGCCACCTCCAGTGTGTTCTTTAGTGTGCATAGGGTATGGCTTTCCTGCCCATGGGGTCACACAATGAACATCCCATCTGATGGACAGTGGCCTTTCCAAGCCTGTTAGTTAGTGTCCCCTTTCTCACCAAGGGCAGGGTGAGGGTTAGTGGTGATAAATTTCAACATTGGTACAGTTGGGGCTCGAACCTGGGAATTTCAGATTACAAGCTTAATGTGCTACCAATTGAGACGATATAACAATTATGTTAGTGACACAACAAATAGATGTGCACATACACTGCCACATTAAGTAATTCAGAAAGTGTTAGTTATGTTATTGACCATAATAGTAAATTGTGGTCAGAAACTGAACCTGCACCAAATTTAGAACTATTTGAAGGTTGTTCTGGCATAAAGATTATGCCAAATTCTGCTGAAAAGTATAAATAATGCATTGGATTTATTTATTAGGAAATCTTTTTCATTAAATAATATCCACAAAGGTACCTGTTGACCTTTTAACATCAATAAATGGCTTATCTGGAGAGCAGTGTTGGGTTGTTTTATTTCTGATTGGCACTTTTTTGCACACAACGGGTTAAATGGTCAAGGTCACAAGGACCCCCGAGGGATCAGAGGTTTGGTGGAGGGGACCCACTGTATAGCTGTTGGGGGGGGGACAGATAGTAGCCTCCTATCAAGGCCATCCAGCATGTTCCTTAATGTGCATAGGGTATGCTTTCCTGCACACAGGACCATGGATTAATGTTCCACCTAAGGGATGGCTGCCTTTCCAAGTCCATCACTGCCCCATACTGACCAAGGGCAGAGCACCAAGTTCTGCAGAGATAAATCTCAACATTGCCTGAGGCAGGACTCAAACCTGGGAACTGCAGATTACGATCTGGTGCACTACTGACTGAACCACCCTGGCCCCAGAAGGTCAGCAGTGACTTTGGTCTCAATAGAGCATGTCTTTGTATGAAAAGGCCTGTAAAAGCTAGGAATAGCATCTAGGATTCTTCTCTGCCATATGTGTTGCAAAAATATATGGCATCTTCATGCATGTTTCACGAATCTATGAAACTCAAGTTCAATTTTGTTTCACAAATAAATATACATTTGTTTTTTCCTATAAACAACCCACAAGCTAAGCTTTTTCGGGTTGTTATATTACACATTACATTGTATACTGATAGCATAAAAATACACAGAAATTTTAGCATATTAGTGTGTACACATACTCACTTGAAAAAATTCAAACTATCTGATGTTCAAATATTAATAATTCAAATGAAAAATAATTCACAGCTTAAGAATATAGACAACATGATTTACCTTAGTATATTATACAGAAATTCAATATCTGCAAATCCCATAAGAAAAACCTTTAACCTTTTTTTTAACAAAAAAATGTTTCAAGAGAAATTTCTTAATTCATAAGGTAAGCTAACGAACATTTTGGGGGCTAAATACATTAAATGTTTATGTACAATCTCTTTTTTAACTAATGGAACAATACACTGTTTCCCCTCAGTAGGCAAATGATGCTCAAATATTTTTTCTTCAAGAAAATTACTATTTCTATATACATATAGCATTAGGTTATATGTATATAAAGATGTCTTAAAGGCAAGACATTCAAAGTATATATCTACAATGTACATTAGAATACATATTAATATTTTTTGTTAGTTTTTTATTATTATTCTGTTTTCGAATTGCAATTGTTGGTTTGAGAATTGCTATATAGGTCCCCCATACAACAACATCCCATAATAAAATACAGACTGAATCCACGAATTATATATAATTAGCATCATTTCTGCATCTACCAATTTGTTTAAGTAATAAATTTTGTATAACATTGATCTGTTTTATTTTAATTTAATCATTATATATTCATTAAATCCTCTATCATTATCCCTATTTTTTTAAAAAAGGTGATTGGATTGGATTGGATTGTTTTACCTCTGAGCGGCACTTTTTTGCACACCATGGGCTAAATGGCCAGGCCACAAGGACCCCGAAGGCTCAGAGAAGGTTGGGGGAGGGGACCCACTGGAACAGCTGTTGGGAGCCAGATGGTAGCCTCCCGTCAAGGCCATCCAGCATGTTCTTTAACGTGCACAGGGTATGGCTCTCCCGCACACGGGGCCACGGCTTAACATCCCATCCGACGGACAGCGGCCTTTTCAAGCCCATCGGTGTCCCCTACTAACCGTGGGCAAGGCGGGGAAATTTTGCGGAGATAAATCTCAATGCTGACCCAACTGGGACTCGAACCTGGGAACTACAGATTACGAGCCTGGCGCGCTACCGACTGAGCCACCCCCGCCCCAGGTGATTGGAACTCTTGTGATAACTATAAGGGTATCAGCCTGCTTTCTGTTCCAGGTAAAGTACTATGCTTGATTGTTCTTAATTTAATTAAGAATCAGGCTGACAGTCAATTGTGTGATGAGCAATGTGGATTCAGAAGTTGTAGGAGATGTGTAGATTAGATATTTTCACTCAGGCAGATTCTTGAGAAATGTTTAGAGTTTCAAAAACTTTTGGTTGCTAGCTTTGTTAATTTCAAAAAGGCTTTTAACTCTGTTCATTGTCATAATTTGTGGTTGATTGTGAGATCACATGGCATACTGGACAAGTTAGTTAACATAATGAAAGCTCTCTATAACACCGAGTATGTGAGAATTGGTAAGGCTTGTAGCAATTGGTTTAGCATTGCATCTGGTGTTCGACAAGGGTGCATTTTGTCTCCTTTTCTTTTTAGTTTGGTTATTGATTACGTTATACGATATTCACTGCAAGGGAAAGATTTTGGCTTAAATGGTCTGGAGATAAGAAAATTTCTGATTTAGATTATGCTGATGATTTAGCCCTTTTGGCAAATGATGTTGATGACCTCATTCATTCGAGCTGTTGATGAGACTGGTTAGAAGAGTAGGTTTGGTTATACACAGAAAGAAAACTAAAATGATGAAAATTTGGCAGGCTGTGATTCAGTTAATCTGAATGGTTGCACTCTTGAGAAGGTGTCACAGTTTAATTATCTTGGGAACTATGTAACAGATACTGGTGATGTGTAGCATGAGATTAACAGATGGATAGGAATTGCTGCTGGGATTTTTAAGACTCTATGAGGAGAAATAAGTGCATACACCTAAAGACTAAAATTAGACTGTGTAATAGTTTGGTTCTCTATAGGGTTAGTTATGGTAGTGAAACTTGGGTGGTTTATAAACAAGATAACAGGAACTAGATGCTTTTGAGTCTAAATACTTATGCAGTATCTTGGGCATTAGGTGGTTCAACTTCGTAAGTAATGACAAGGTTATGCAAAGCAGTCTGCAACCTCCTTTAAGCAGCACATTGTGCAGAGAGAAACTCTGTTGGTTTGGCCATGTTGCCCATATGGATAATTATAGATTAACAAATAGGGTTATGAGTAGTGTGTCTAAAGGCCTCAGAAAGAGGGGAGACCTAGAATGATGACAATGTCAAACAGGACCTTGTTAGAATTGATGTGCAGTGGCGAGATGCAGCAGATATAGCTCAGATGCTTGGAGAACTAAATTGCATGGTCTGGTTGGACCTCCATAGCCGATGGCTGCTTCAGAAGGAGGAGGATGACATTAATTAATGTAATTTTGAAACATGCATTGATGACGGAAAGAAACTAAATCATACCATTCTATCTGTTGTCATTCCATATAAAGGTTTGTGGCACCACATATATAAAGATAACTACTTCAACAGCATCAACACTAAAAAGGCCCTTATAAACAATAAATTTAGAGTATGCAACACCAATAGATCTAAGATTTATAAGATCAGTCTGTCAGAATTATAAGACACAGATTTATAAGATACAGTCTGTCATAATGCTTGAAAGATACAAAACTCACAAAAGGTAAATGCATATTTTGACACATATTCTTACAAATCTAGAATAAAGGTAGAAGAAATATTAATGATTTCCATGATACACTTTGCATGCTTACTGCAAATTGGAAGAATCTGAAAAACCCAGATATTAATCTAAAATCCCAAGTCCTTAATGGGTATAACAAATATATGAAAGGTGCAGATTGTGCTGATCAACACCTATCCTTCTTTTCAATATTTATCCACTTTACAAATAATTTTTGAAAAAGAGATGTCTTTTAAAAAAAACTGCTAATTTAATGTTTTTAGAGTATACACCCAATTAAGGTAAAGAAAAGCATTATAAGCTTTTACATCAAGCTGCCACTGAATAGCTAACTGATTATGTTGATCCTACACCTGACAATGAGCAATCTAATATTTCAGTTGACCATGTAGATTTCTCAGCTACACCAACAAATCACACACCTAACTTTGACTCAACAGGAAGAGTCATTGGATTTACACCAACATAAACTTCTGAAAATAATTTGCAGATGAGGAAACCAAAGACAGTGTGGAGTGTGTGAAGCTAATAAAGGGAGAAATCGAACAAGTTATGCTTGCAAAGTTTGTAGTGTTTTGATTCAGAGAGGAACATGTTTTGAACACTACCATACTCTCAAAAAATACTAAACAAATAGTTAGTAATTTTTTTATTTGAAATTTTCATTGTAACAGAAGAAAAATGGACCTTACAACAATATAAAAATAAATGATAATGGTCCATTTTTTGGGTAAACCTGTCTGTCCACTTCAAATGCAGATTTGCAGCAAAGGAAGGTGATGCTCTGTATCTAGTGCACTAAGAAACTGTTAATGTGAACTTTTAGAATCTAATCACACTATAAATGCTTATTGTCACTATCAAGAAATGGAAACTTAAACAGAGCTATTGCAGATAAGTATACACTGTGAGATTGCCTATCTGTGAAGGGAACATACAATTTGTGTGACTATGCACTATACACTGAAGAGAGACTTATACAGAAGTCTCACACATCAAGATATACTCATAGAACACTGCACATTCCAAGTGTGAAAGGATACAAGGATCACTGAGAAGCTCTGAAGAAGTGCACACATGGTGCACAAGATCTGCCTCAGTATATGGACTAGGCCAGTCACCATCTGTGAATAAAGAATACTACTGCAAGTAGATACTACTGCAAGAGTATAAATCTCAGGGTAACTGCACAAGTGACACACCTCAATGCCAACCATCAAAAGCCAGCTACTGTATCTCATTCTCATTCCACTTTGCAACTGCATTTTCTCTACAATGTGTCACAATCTATCAGCTCAAGCACAGCTACAGTTTAGACATCTAAAATCCTCCTATTTAACAAGGTATTTATCCATACTGCCATCTAGGCACAGGCTAGAAAACAAACATCTGAATTCAGAAGTGTATTAATTATCTTTTCAATTAACTTGGAAGTATAAAAGTAAACAGTAAATACACAGAAAACTGTTGACACAGAATCTAAGAAATACATTAGTGTAAAAAAGTTTGCTGATTAGCACGAAGAATGGGAAAACTCATTTTATTATAAATGTATTTCTTGGATTCTATGTCAATAGGCAATTCTGTTTATTTACCACTGATTGATTCTTGTATTAATTACACTTTAGTGTGTGATCAGAGATGGCACCAATGGTAGGTGCCCAAATCCTCAGTGAAGTGTTTAGAGTCTTAAAAGTTAGGTTAAAACTTCCGAAAAAAAAAAAAAAATCACAGAGCAGCAAGAAACGAACCCGCAACTCTCCAGATTCATGTCAGAGCACATTACCAATACAGTGTAAAACAGGTAAAAAACAGAGTTAGGTACTTCATAATTACTTCCAAAATCTTCCGTTTATAAAAACAGTAGTTTTTCGTTAATTTTCAGGGGATTTTTTAAACTTTAAGGAAAAATTTCCCACCACATCAGCGATAATTTTTTTTAGAAGTTTTAACTATTGCTGAAGTCTATTTATCTACAGGTAATCTGTGTATTTACTATGGAGTTGGCATTAGTTTAATGGTAGAATACTCTGGCATGTTTCTGGAGAGATGGGGGTTCAAGCCCCATATGTTGGCGAAATTTTTTCCACAAAATATTTATTAATTGATTTAAAAAATATATAAATTGCAGTTTGAAAATCTTCTTATGTATATCTTATAAAAATACATTATTTAGGCTTCAAAAATAATTTCTTTTTTTTAACTTGATGCATATTTTAAGCTAAGATATAAATAATTGTTAAAGCCATCTGATCACCAATTGTTAGACCTGATATATGGTATTGCCGATTTATTTGTTAACATTACTGTGTGCTGAAGCAAATCCCTGATTTAAGCTCACAAGTTTGATTTCAACTATTATCATCAAATTTTTCCTTAAAGTTTAAAAAATCTCCTGAAAATTAACAAAAAAAAAACTATTTTTATAAATGGAAGATTTTGCAAGTAATTATGAAGTACCTAACTCTGTTGTTTTTTCACTCTTTTCTGCCTTAAACATATTTTGATACTCCTAGAATTATTTTTATCATTTATATAATTTATCCCAGCATTCTAGTTGTGTTTCCTGCTCCTCAAATCAAACTCTAAAAACAGAGCCTTCCTTAGCTCCAAGACTGGCTGCAGCTCTAACTAGGTCATGGCTCACACATGCAATCTCCATTCCATGTGTTATAAGTGGCTCCACAATAGATTATTTACAGTATTGTTCACACATATTGGATATACTCCCTCTGTAAAATCAGTATTTATGTTTTTGCATTTAAACCTTAGTTTTCATTTCTGTAGATTTATTTTATGCTTTATTTTTGATCTATGGATCATTATCAATTTTTTGGAGTCATACTATATTGGATAGAAGGCTTACAACTTGCTGCTGTAGATATTTAACATCGCACGAGATTATATGCTAATTTTTCAATTTTCTTTTATTATTTCTTTGTTTTACAGTAAAATGGCAATTTTGGAAAGTACTTTCAACCCCCCCTCCCCAACGAGGGTGTTCTACTCCCCCTTGACAAGTTTTTCAAAATAATAATTTACCCCCCCCCCCCCCCCCCCATATGTTGACTGTACTACGCTAATGATACAGATGTTTTATCTCTTTGCTTTCATGCACTAACTTTTCAGTCTTTGCCTAGATCCCCAAATTTCAACACTCACGCTGGCAATACAACATGCAGCAATCATAGACTGGGAGCACGCTACACTGCTAGCACATGCATCCACTTACTATGGAACCACTGTCCGTGAGGCTATGCAATGACCTCACATATCCTCACCTGCAACTGCAACACTGGAATCACCCTACACGATACGTAGAAAGAAGTTCTTAACAGTCCTAACATCACCAAGGAGTGCCACTTCACTGAAGACAGAATGCTGTCCTTGTTACAAAAAAGCTTCCAAGTTTGCTCCTAAAAATGCTTTAATATGCAAATAATTTGAATGATAAACTTCAAAACTTTATTGCTCAACAACAGTCAAAGAAAAAAATTCATAATGTTTAGTAAAAACAGTCAAGGAAGTATTCTATTTCATAAACAGGACAGAAAATCCCATTAATGCGAGCAGTCCAAGTTACATTGTACTGGCCCATGTTTTAAAATTAAGCCTTAATTACATAATCCAATCTATTTTTTCACTATATCACTATAAAAAAAAGTCATTAAAATTAGTACATTTGTAAATTTATTTAAATTTTTTTTCATGAAATTCAGAATTAAATTCTGTTTAATTTGGTGTATAACATGACCTATTTCTGTTGATGGTTTTTTTTTTTAATTCTAAAGTTGGCTTGTTTATCTGACCCAGCACAATTAGCAAAATGCCTGAACTTTTCTCAAAGTATGTACAGAGAAAAAAAATATAACAAAAAGAGAGTAATTTTCTTGTTTTGAAGAATTTTTTTTTGTTTCAGAAACAGTCTTTTTATTCATATGCATTATATTTATTTCTTTCCATTAGTTTTTTGTTTTCTTTTCAATGAATTTTTATTTATGTCACCACGTGCATTTTTTTTTTACTAAGTGGCTTAAAAAATCGTATTAAAGTACAACTAATTCTCTTTTGTTAAATATTTTATTTTTACAAAATCTAGAATTAAATGACAATTAATTTATCATATAACAAACTATGATTCCTTCCATTAGTTGTTTAGCAAAAAAAAGTTCTAAAGTTCAATTTTTTTTTGGGCTGAGCATAGCGAGAAAATAGCCTGGTCTCCGGATGTAAACCAGTTTTTTAGGCTGGATACTGAAAGAGTTAACACTATTATTGAGCTATAATAGAAAGTTGTCATTCCTGATCATAGATGGTGCCACTGGCAACAAAGTCACAATAAATGGAGAAATGAATGAGCTGGTGGTAATTCAGTGGTCTAGAACACCTATCATGAAACTGGGAGATGAGGTTTATGTCCCACTCATTGATAAAACTCATTTTTTCCACAAATGTATTTCTTGTTGAGAGTACTTTTTAACCAACCTTAAAATATTACCATTTATTAGCCAAATCAGATTTAGACAGCTCCACTTGAAGTAGAGAACACATTTTGCTGAGATGAGGCTTCCCCAATCTGAAGGCCCCAAGGCAGTCAAAAAACACCACTGAGAGAGATGATGTGAGTAGTGCCACTAGGCCAAGAGGCTAGCCCCTAGTAGCATTCTCAGGATCTAGTACATGTGTTCTCTCTCATTGCATACTTCGCTACACCTTGTCAATAGAAAGAGTGCCATTTTTTATTATGAAAATGACAACACGTTGGACCCAGCAAAAATTAATGGAGCTTAACTGTCAAGTTTTCCCTCATCCACCATAGATTTTTGACTTATCACATTCTGACTCATTTGTTTCAATCCCTGCAAAACACATACAACATTCAAAACAATCACATTCTGACTCATTTGTTTCAATCCCTGCAAAACACATACAACATTCAAAACAATCACATTCCTCAAACTGTTATTGAAGCTTTCTCTGAGAACAATTTTTAATGTGAAATATATTACAATAATAATTTCATAATAATATAAAATAATAATTTGCATTTAAAAGTAAATTAACCCTCAAGCAGCTGCTTACCACAGTAGTCTGACAAGAGCTGCCATCTGTCACAGTAGTCTTGTTGACTACTGTGACAGACAACTACTACTGACAAGAAACTAAAATGAACCACAGAGATTTGTGAGGAAGATGAGATTCCAGAAGGGTTGGGTTGTTTTACCTCTGAGCAGCACTTTTTTGCACACCATGGGCTAAATGGCCAGGTCACAAGGACCCCAAAGGCTCAGAGAAGGTTGGGGGAGGGGACCCAATGGAACAGCTGTTGGGAGACAGATGGTAGTCTCCTGTCAAGGCCATTCAGCGTGTTCTTTAACATGCACAGAGTATGGCTCTCCCACACATGGGGTCATTGCCTTACCTTCCCATCCGATGGACAGCGGCCTTTCCAAGCCCATCAGTGTCCCCTACTGACTGGGGGCAGGGTGGGAATTTTGTGGACCAGAAGAAAGGCAACACAAGAAACATTCCCACCTTATTAAGGGCTGTAATCCAGGTACTTTTACACTGCAGCTAAGATGCTAACGACTCAGCCACCAGGATGGCATGAGGCTAATATACACTGCCTGGCCAAATTATTACAAACACTACACATTGTACACAAAGTACCATGAAACATGTTAATGTGTGCAACATTTCTTACTGACGTTAGTTAATATTCTACACTGCTAAAGCCCCCCAAAAAAGTAGAGGCAAAGTGAAAACCAAAGGAAAATTCATCATTGGAGTATGACTGGGAAGGGTATCAATAATTGTGACTGTACATGTATGTTGTAGCTTCCAAATAGAGCACTCCTAGATATATGTTTATAGGACTCTTTTTAATTAGAGGATCCTGTATATTGAGTTATATAAAGGATCCTATAATATATTTTCTTATATTGACACTATGGCTCATGAAAAGTGCGAATCTATACAAAAATTCCCACCTCTCATATATTTCGCACATGGAATTTTTCAAAAAATGTCTCACAGAAGAGGAACATTTATTCCTCATTGCTCTCTGTATTTCTCTCTGTTGGTGAATGCTTTGCAAATTTTAATGCTGCTGGTCATCCTTGCAGTTGCTTTCTCCAAAAGGAAAATGAGAAAGGTAAAAATCTTCACTGTATTTCATTTTTTATGTATTACACTACAAAAGCCAATGTTCTCACTAATTTAAAAATTCTTCATTAAATAGTTTACACAAAGTGTTAATGCACTATATGATCTTGTAATGTGTTAACAGGATTTTTATGTTTTACATTAACTGGTCAAGAAAATAATGATAAGATGGAAGAGCTGCTTTTAAATTTTCATTTTGTACTAGATTTTCATTTGAACCATTCTAATATAGGCATAATCACATAATCACTATTACACTGTTCACCTTTATTATTTCACTCAATTACTTAGTTTGGTGAGGTTTCTTAAGTGCAGAATTTTAAGTGCAACATGGGAAAAATCAAATCAAAGACTAGTCTGAATAATACATTTGTATTCCCACAAATCAAACAAAGAGACTAAATAGTCCAGTCACTATGCCTTATTAATAATTTTCAGGAATAAACAGTTGCAATGAATAAATGCTCTTTAGTCTTTACAGACAAACATCATTTATAGAATACCATTAGAAACATTAAAAATTATATCACTATGTTAAGCAGTCTTGTAAAAATCATATCCATGAAACTACACCAATTCACAATTTTCCAACAGCTTGCGCGTTTACAGACTTAGCATTTGACTAAAAATATTTGATAACATCAGAGAGCAAGTTAAAAAAATTCAATTTCATAAGTAATGATAATACATACAAGTATTTCTTTATCCAAAGGTTGATTGCTTTATCTCTGAGCAGCACTTACGTGCACATAATTGGGTAACTGGAAAGTTACAAGGATTCCAAGAGCTCAGAGTCAGGTATGAGACCCAATGGATAGCTCTTAGGGGGCAGATGGTATCCTCTTATCAAGGCCATCCAGCATGTTTTTAAAAAGCACAGTGTGTGGTTCTCTTGCACAAAAGATACAATTTACAGTCCCATCTGACAGATGGCAGCCTTTTCAAGCCCATCAATGTCACTTTCTCACTAGGAGATTGGCGGATAGCAGAGATAAATATCAACCAGGCACAGTTGGGACTAAAACCTGGAACATAGATTGAGCTTAGCACACTACTATGTAATTCAAGAAATAATTTTGTGGAAAAAATTATTCGCTGATGAATGGGGTGATAACTTAGTGGTTAGAACACCTGGCATTAACTGGGAGGTGTGGGTTTGAACACTCATCGGCAAATCATGTTTTTCACAAAATTATTTCATGAATTATATGTCAACAGGTGATCTGTTAATTTATTATTGTTTACTCCTTGCATTAATAATACTTTAGTATGAATGACTTCCTTATATAACAAATAAATATTGAGCAATATTGGAAAAGTTGCCTTTCCTGGTCATAGATGACATCATGAGAAATAAGATCAGTAAGATTTAAAAGACAAAAATTACAGTATAGTTTCACAGTGCAGTAATTAAAATTAATATTTTAATACTTATATTATATCATAAATAATAGAGTATTAAATATATGAATTTTAAGATTTAAAAATCACAACTAAATGACAGAGCTGGTGATAGCACTTAGTGCACCTAGTATGTAAAACTGGGAAGAGTGGGTTCAATCCCACTGTCAGGGATTCATTTTTTCCACATAATTATTTCTTAAATTATATGTCAACAGATAATTATTGAATTTATTATTGATTGACACTATTATATATCAGTTTATCAACAACAGCTAATATCACTCTGTTATGAAACCAATTATGTATTACATAAAGTAGAAAACTTTTAAATTTTTCTTGTTTTTATCAAAATACTTTTAAACAGTACCATCAATATTTAAAATCAAATTTAACAAACCAAAATGAAAAAAAAAAAAGCCACGGGTAAAATAATGGAAATATTTCAAAAACATATTATTGAAATACGAATATTTTTACCCGAAAGGTGTAAATACTTTTATAATCACTAACAAAAGTACAAGATAAATGTATATAATTAATATTTTATCGATTTATTATGCGTAGTTTGGCATAAAAATACGTATCACATGCACATCTTACGAACCCAAGATTGCTTTAATAGTCAAAACCCCTACCTGTAGAAAACAGGTATCTGTTATTAAGAACTGGAGATTGCTTTGAACACTAAACGTGTCAGTGCTCTAACTTTACACTTTCGTTTTAAAAACAAAAAGG
This sequence comes from Ryuthela nishihirai, assembly GCA_038380435.1. NCBI lineage: Eukaryota > Metazoa > Arthropoda > Arachnida > Araneae > Heptathelidae > Ryuthela > Ryuthela nishihirai. Next base: position 31,010,660 of record JAWZYU010000026.1, read on the forward strand.
AAAAATTACACTTTTTCACTTGATTGACATATGACTATGTGGGCATATAATTTCCTTGAATCGCAATTGCTTCGACAGAATTGCCAGTTATTGTTAGAGAAAACTTTGGAGACACAAACGATTTTAATTTGCAACTTTTTTTTAAATATTTTCCAGAGGTGTAGAAATATTCTCAAGAATAGAGATGCAAATATCAGAAATTTGTCTTTCTTATTTTGCCTCCAAGACAGCTATTAAAAAAGTTTCTAACGAATTTCAGTATATGGTATTCATATATAAGTAACCTACGACCACACATAGGATAGACTGCGCGCTCTCTACCGTCGCAATGAACATATTTGAAGCTGAGAGTTGCAGGCAAAGAAAGTAGAGGGAGAAGAGTTAACTTCCATAGAGATTAATGTAAAATTGAGTATCGTGCATTTTGCGTAGAGGTGAAACGAACATTACAGGGGACGAACGCTTTTGTAATTACATGTTACTGTCAACTTCTATTCTCTTGGCTTTTCCTATGTAATAATTTCCCATTGATATCCTACGGAGTATATTAATATCAGTTCTGGTCCCTGTTTCTATGCAACCAAGAAAGCTCTTAATTGTAATAATTTATTTTATAAATTAACTTCAGGCTAATTTCAAATCTTCTCTTTCCGTTCAATTTATAATTGTTGGTTCAACGAAAAATAATTCCAATGGAGAAAATAAACCTTTATTAAAATCATGATATTATTTTTTTCAAATACAAAGTGCAGTTATTTATTTTTCCTTTTTTAAAATATAAATTTTTTGATGCATAATTCCTTTGCCCCTTACTGTTTGCTTCCCAGCTGAAACAAATGCACGATAAGAATCGAAACACCATTTGAGGTCGCCACTTACGCTTTGTCAGAGCTGAATTTCTTTTCCTTATACGTTCTTTGGTTGCAGGTTAGATTAGCTGTGAGGAGTCAAAACAAAGGCGTGTACAGATAGGAACTTGTTGAAATATGTTCGTTTTAACTAATATTGCTATATTGATTTTAATATATTACTACATCAGCTGTGAAATTTCTAAACTGTTCATTTTTTAATAATAAATGCATAGATTACCAGTTATTAAGTTTATCCTCAGTCACATTTCTCATAAAACGCCTATTTTATAGGTTAATAGACTTTGCAGTTAGCTATTGGTTAGCCTGTAGTTCAATAGTGATTAAAATATCTTACTGCTATTAACAAGCACTTAATGAACAACACTAAATAATTTGTAAACTAACTAAAGTTCAAGAGAAACAATTTAGCAGTGAAATAGCGGGTAGTATTCAAAAGTTAGGGTAGGGACGGAGGATCGAAGTGAGGATCGCTAAAAAGCTGCTCGCCTTATCGAGGGAGGCATTCCGAGTTCCGAGTGTCGTCTCATTCAACCAACGATTAAAAAGACAACGTTCGTTTAATTAATAATCCATTAATTTTTATTAATAATATAATTAATCATGAATTAATTCACATCATGATGTGAATATACGTACGCGTTTATATGTAATAAAAATAATGAAATATATAATAAGATATAATATGTAAATAAAATAATCACATAGTAATGCAGTAACATATTTTATGCATGTTTATTCATAGATCTTGAATTCTCTGTTTGCCTGAGTGCTATTGAATGAAGAAGTTCAGTTACATTCGTGTGTCGCCATTAGTGAGCTGAGCGATTTAAACTGCAAAAGTACCTTGTTATCAAGCATACAATCAAGAATGAGTAACAATGAAATTACCACTTACATTATTACGAAGAATGATGTGCATTATAATTTTATCAGGGATGGATTATTTGGTTTAATTTGAGCTTTACTTTCTCTTTCACAGATCATCGTATTAAATTTAAAATAGATGTGAAATTGATCATGTTGCATTTTAATTAATATGGTGAAAATATTGTGGTTGATTGTTTAAACAGTGATTTTTTGTGATATGCATCAGCATGGCATACGCACTTTTTTTAACAGCAATATGTTCTCATACTATATTCTTTAAAACGCAAAATAGGTGCAGAAATATCAAACAGGTATTTTAATTTTTTTTTAACAAGATATGAGTATTGCCTTAATTTTATAACAAGCTCTGTCAATTAGAATATAAATATGCCACGACCTCTTCCGTAATCTAGAAAGATTTGACGGCGATGGTATTTCGTTCAGGCTGTTCGGAAATTTTGATGCAAATCACAATATGAAGCTCGTGGATTGCAAAACAATATTTCTTTCTTTGTAGAGCGTGAACATATACGGTTTCCCATGCAAATGAGATATTTAGTTTCTTTATAAAAAGTAAGACTCTTTTGGCATTTATGGTCAACTTTGGCTGAAAATTTCTCTAGATATAAATCTGGAAAACAAACGCTTTAATATCATATTCAGGTATTATATCAAAGAGCTATGCTATATATCAAATATTTATACTTTGGTTCGTATAATCAGCATACAGTCAGCATAAATCAGTGGTGCACATTGAGGTAATATTACTAGAGACAGTACTGGCAACGGACGCCATGAACACGTACAGATGTTAAGCCTAGTCGATAGTGAGGAGAAAGTTGGGTGTTTCTTATAAGTCAACAGTGAAATGCCTACTTCATGCTCCGCGTGCGGATGCAAAAATAAATGCTGTAAAGGAAGTAATTTGACATTTCATAGGTTAGTACTTTACGAAAATTTCGAGATGTGTTCTTGTGATAAATTAAAAATTGAAATTGTTAAACTAAGGGATTTAAATATAAAGGGTTGTCAACTTTTCAATATACCTTTCTGTCTAAGTCGAATGTGGTTCACGAATTTTTTAATATATGAAGCTAATAATATTTGCATATGTAAAGTAAGTGATTTAAAGCCTGAATTAACATGAAATTGAAAGAATGTTTTCATACATTTTACTACAATAAGAAATATTAAGCATATGGCATTAAATTTATGAGACGTCTGCTTTACATTTTTTATTTTCCCAAAGTGTATTATTATTTAGGTAACATATTATATATTGGGCAAGCTTATAATATTTGGGTTTTTTTATAGCATGAAATTAAATTCTGTCATTTATTGGGAGGAGATTTGATTTCCTGCCTCAGCTGAATTAAAAAAAGTTTACACTCTCTGATTATTTCCTTCAATTTTTAATAAAAATTAATATTTTTTAATGAAAGAAGAAAATAAATGTGACATGTTATTTTAAATGAGGCGCGGATTTGCACTATTAAGGTCTATAAATTTTGAGGGCTTTCACTTAAGCTGAATGATTTGATCATATATTAGATTTTAAAATATGTTTACCATTGTTCCTGTTTTAAACGGCCTCAAATTAAAGTATGCTAAGTTTACAGTCAATTTAGTTCAGCTTTAACCACATATTAAGAACATATCGAATTTTTTTTAATTTTCATATAAAAGCTCGATTTGAAAGAGTAGCAGTTTCCAGCGTCTTCGTTTTTCATCCGATATAAATCAGTAAGTGTCTATTAATTAAATTTATTTTGCTTTAATTACTACACTGGAATAACCTCATTGATATAAAAAACAAAAACCAGCAAAGTTCTGCTTCATTTAAATCATTTGTTAAGCATTTTGAAATAGCCTTCATCGTTGTTCGCATCCAATTCGCAAGGCATCTTTGGTATTTTTCCTCACTAAGCAGTCGGCAGACACAGCCGTCTCTTATCATGGCGGTCAATGCTATGGGAATCGGAATCCTGTCTCTAGTATTACTACCTCAATGGTTAGCACGCTTGGCTACTGATCTAAGGGACATGGGTTCGAGCCCCGGGTAAGGTATGGTTGTGTGTGTTGTTTTTCTGCAGAGGTCCTGCCATCCTCACAGACCTTCTACTATGGCATATAATCTGACAGGCTCCTGTCAAACCTTTGTGGCAAGCAGCTGCTTGAGGGGGTATTTATTTTAGCTCGTTTTCACCGTCCAGGGAACTACCCAGAGGAAAGCTTCAGAGGGTGGAATTCAACGGGTGGATTCCCCCAAAAAATCCTGTCATCTTATACGAAATCTAAACTTTTCTACCTCTTTGATGCACAAAACAGGTGTCTTTGCATAATATTATTGTAGTACACTTAAAATAGATTTAAAAAACAACTATAATATTTTATTCCTTATAGAATATTTCTTTAACCTTTCCTCTCTGGTGGAATATTTAGCAATACCCGAAGTTAAATTTTCGACTCCCTCCCAAACCAAAGTCAGGGATATTCCTGAAACTAAATACCAGGTACATGCCTGACCCAAGCCATATAAAATTGGCAAAAACTCAAGGGCATGTTTAAAGATAAGAAAGATATGGCGCGAGGTATATATCCCTCAAATATATAAATATATACATTTTTTTTGGGCATTTTTATTCTTTTGAGACATTTTTAATAACTTCTAAACATAGATGTAAAACATACGACTGGTTTTTGTTCATTTATTGGTTGCCTTGTTTAAATATTTACTTATAGATTGCTTGTTCTTCAATATTTTTCTTAAAAAATCACCTCCCCCCCCAAAAAAAACCCGAAAAGAATATATTTTAAAAATACACCAACGAACAATATCTAGTTACTTAATTAAACACACTTAAACTTCGAAAAATACTTTTATTTCAGTAAATGGTGTAATCTAAGTATTAGGTATTATTCGGATTAGGAGTAATATTCTTTGTGTTAACGTTTAAAAAATTTTAATAATTGCCATTTATTATATTAAATATTGGTACTTTAATCTATTTAGATACTGAAGGAATATTATTGACCATCGAGATTTAACTGATATGATAGAGATTTTATCTGTAAGTGTGAACCTCTAGTCAGAATATTTTTTAAAGTTGATTTTTATACACTCTTTCAGAGTTAATAAAAGGAATCATAGACAATTATATTTAATTTAGACCAATTTTTTCTATTTTAAACATGAAATTGAGTAATATTAAAAACTCTCTTGTGACAGGTTTTTCCAGTAATTTTCTTAGCATAGTGTTTGTCACAGAATAAGGAAGGATCGCAAAAGATAAACGTATAATAAACAGAAAGAAATGAAAGCTATCTAATATGCTCGTGTACTACCCAGAGACGTTTCTGGAAACTGCTATGCTAGCATGCATCTCACTGCTTGGCTTCACTTTGAGAGCAATATTCAAGAGAGCAATATGCTTCCGTTAAGTTCTTTCTACCTCCACGAGGTATACGACGAGCTATCTGACGGTCACAGAACCCTGATATTGGCTGTGAGTGCTTGAAAGCTAGGTATCCTGGTTCTAGACATTGCAGATTTAATATTATATATTTATATCTTCGCATATGTTTCTAATTCATTACAAATTACGTTACGAAAAACAAAAACAATTTACATTTAAATAGGCTGTAAACAAAAAAATCAAACATATTTTTATAATTGAAAATTTTGCTTGGTTCATTTAAAAAAATAACTTGCAAAAGATAATTAAATCATTTGGAAAAATACTCACAAACCTTTGATTTCACACATCCACCAGAGAATTTTAACTAGAATGCTAGTGAGAAAAAAAAAAGGTAAACACATACCACGATTCTTTTCAAAGAAAACTGAGAAAAGAAAATCAGTTAGTTAGCATTCAACCTCCCACTTATATTTATTTCCTTGTTTGGAAACTACTGCTGAAAATTTTCTAAATGGTCGTTTCTATTGGTTAGGAGTAATATTAAATTATGAGAGAGATGAACTTCGTATGATATTAAAGTGATTAAACGCATCAAAAACATTTTATCTCCTTCAAATATTTTATACATTTTATTTTCTACTGAATATTAAAATATTTAACTCCATGAGCGTGAATGATAAATATTAATTCCATCTGTATGAGGCAACAGAGTTGTCTACTTCCCGGATAGATGGCGCACTGTGCGAATAAAAAAATAACATCCGAAAAGTTTATAAGGCCACACAAGCTGAGAAAAGGTTAGCCATTGGTGGTGTAGTGGTAGCATAACAGGCATGTTTCCTGGAGACGTGGGTTCAAATCCTACTCATGGCAGAACCAATTTTTTTCAGCTTATTATTTATGAGTTCCATGTCTATAGGACATATCCTGTGATTCTTTACTACTGATATATTTGGATATTTTAGATTTTGCAATTTTAATTCCCTGATCAGACATTTAGAAGATCTGCTATTTTCATGTGTTTATGGATTTATTGATGACACTAAAGCATTCTGGTTCGAAATGCACAGAAAAAATACCTGTGTTTGTTAAAAAGGTTAAATGTTTGACTACTGTATGTATCCATTTTTGTCATAGCTCTTCATTTTGTAACAGAAATCTAAGAAACTAAAACGATGAACAAAGATATGATTCTTCCGTGTACTGGAAACAATTTTTAATTTGCAAATTGCATACTCATAAAACGCAATTCCATTTTCTTTTTTATATCTAATGGAACATTAAATTGCACAGCAACAATTAGACAATGTCTGAGCGTTTAAATAGTTTCATAAGCGAAAATAAAATGAGATGTAGAACTGGAAGAAACACAGGTTATCCTATGGAGCTCAAACGCGACTGTCAGCGAATTGCCCTAAAATGTCGCTGATGCCGAGTTTTCCAAATCTAAATCACATACTGGTGGTGCTGAAAGTAATGATGTGACCAGCCTATCGTACCTTTGGTCGAAGCAAGTAACTAAAAATCCTATGTCATGTCCTAATATCACAAATAAAATGAATTAAAATTAATAGTAAAAAACCGCAATTCAATGAATATCTATTTTCGGAAATATATATATATTTGTTCAATGCGTGTTTAGGAAATCACATGGAGCTCTCTAGGGAACTGGAAGGACTGATTTATTGAGCATGAGTGAGGCAGCTGATCGATTATATTCTCCTAGCATAGGTAGTATAACAGATGTTCCTTAATGATACTGAAAACACTTGATTTAATCAGAAAAATAATAAATCATAATGATCAAAAACATCTGAAATAAAGTTATTGCTGACGTGGCAGGAATCGAACCCGCAACTCTCTAGATACATGCCAGAGCGCTCTAACCATTAAACCATGCATCAGACTGATCAGGAATAGATGTACGACCACAGTCTGAAGCATTGAGGGTCAGAGTCAATGTTTTGGGATAGATATTTTTTGGGCAATGTCATGGTTGTCGCGCAACATCAACTTTAAGTACTTAGGGCGTCTAATTTTTCTTTCTCCGTGATTCGGAAGGAAAATAGACAGAAACAAACTTTAACTTTCTGATGGGAAAAATATATTAACAAGACTCGATTTTGATTTATCTACCTCTGTACAATGAATTTTAGAAGATATATTTAATGTTAGTGTATGGCAACATTGTTTCGTTACCATGGTGGAATGGAAAGCTTGTAAACGTGTCTGAGTGTGCCGTAGCTGTGTAATGGTCAAGACGTGTGGAAGTTTGTAAACATTGAGAATACTGGATACTGCCATGCATGGATTGTGATTTTTAATTATTTTGCCAGAGTTATTTTTTTGTGATCAGTTGTATTTTGAAGTCAAATGTTTGTGATAAATAGGAATGCTATTGGAAAAATATGTTTAACATTGGGTGTGTACACTTTGCAAGGTTTTGTACCGATCTCTTGGAACATTAGTTCATCCATACTGTGAAAAATATAGGAAACATTCGTTTTTGTATAAGAGCAACATGGATGTTGAAGATCTTGCCGAACTTGGTTTAAGTCAAGTTGGATTGAAAGCCCGATCTCCAGAAGGTCATGCAGCTCGTGCAATGCACATAAAAGGAGATGAATATGTGTGGGTGGAAATACAAGAGAAAACTTTTAAAAACTGGGTGAATGAACAGATACGCCCCCTTGGAATGTCAATATCAAATTTACAAACTGATTTTTGCGATGGTCTTAAGCTTATAGCTCTAATCGAAGTTCTTCAAAAACGGAAGCTGAAAAAAATCAGAAAACCTTTGAATCAACACCAATATTTAGAAAATGTACAAATTGCTCTTCATGCCATGGCATCTGATAATATAAAGCTTGTTAATATTGGTAAGTTTTGATTTGTTTTTGAATGCCATTTAAATTGTTTAGTCCTGTATATTTCTGGAGTGATGCAAAATAAATTTAAAAAGAGAGTTACTCGTACTATATTAGCCCGTTTAAAAAACTTGGTAATTTCAAAATAATTAACTGATTTAAATGAATATATTAATCATATATGTTCCAGTTATTTGTTGCCTTACAAATAAATAACTAAATAATCAATGTTTGCCTTATGAATTATCAGAAAAGCTTTGGTGCTACCTAAACAATAATTTCGCTACAGTAACAATAATTCCAATCTGAAAACTGAATTATATGATTTCTGAAGCTTTTATTTTTCTGATATTGCAAATATTTCATATTGATAGGGAAAAAGCAATCAAACTAAAACCCATTAAATCAAGTTACATATCAGAGCATAAAATTTTAATTTCCCAGTTGCACCTATTTAAGAATTTTAGTTAACATAACAAAAGAAACAAATCATTAAAGTTATCAGAAATAAGATATTTAATATAGTGACATGGTAAAGTCAGATAATACATAAGTACATTTTTTCACATTACCCATCAAGTAGTAGTGGTTTGGTATTTACACCCAAATCAAATTATTTTTACCCCATTAGCAATTTAAAAAAAATCTGGGAATATCTGTAATAGTAAAATATATGTGTGTGTCTATGTCAGCCATGACTCATCAAGAAATCATGGTAGATGCTTCAAAATTTCTGTTTCTAGTTGTCCAAGTAGCAGTGTTGAATTTCAAGTCAAAATTCAAAAAGTGGGGCTTGTTAGAAGCAAAAATTATTACCATGCTATTCCTATGCCACAGTAATTGCAGTCAAATCAATTGTCATTTATTGCTTCCTAAAACTTACATTGGCAGATCACCATATTACCAAAGGCATTATTTTATTAATATGTTGAAATGTAACCCATTGCAGGTAGGAACCTAATTTTTTAACCCAACAAGAGGGAACCAGCACACAAAATGATTCTTGATGGAAGGTACAATGTGATTTCCATTGTACTTTCCATCAAGTACAGCGGGAATCACATGGTATCAAAATCTGTCGAAACAAAAATAAAAATCTCAATAGTTTGTGAGCTAGGGTCCAGTTCAGACTGAAATGGTTTTTAACCAGTAAGTGACCTAGAATACATGCATGGCTATTATCACTGATTTCAGAGTCCATGACACCATGGGCTATGAGAACACTGACATCAGCAATGACCTCAGCAACACCAGACAATTCTTTGAGCTGAATTTGTGCTAAAAGAGTTGGGAGTGTGTGTGTGTATGAGGGGGAGGCAGTACTCGCAACACTAACCTAAAGTGTTGTCAAAATCAGAATATGCAGATTAAAAGTGAGACCTGTGCAGAGTCAGATGTTGCTCAGCAACTCACTCTTAAAGCAATTATATATAAAATATATATATAAATAAATACCCCCTCAAGCAGCTGCTTGCCACAGAGGTCTGACATGAGCCTATCAGTTAATATGCCATAGTAGAAGGTCTGTTAAGATGGCAAGACCTCAGCAGAAAAACAACACGAACATCCATGTCTTACCTGGGGCTTGAACCCAGGTCCCTTAGATCAGTAGCCAAGCATGTTAACCACTTGGCCATAAGAGTGAGGATACACATTAAGTTTGCATGTCAGAACAGTGGCCTGTAAAGACTTCATTTGTGATTCACTACGTTGACGTTTCAACTGCTAATTGTGAGATATAATTGTAAATGAGGATATGACAAATTATTGAAGATATTTTTGTAAACTTAATATAAATTTTTTGTTTTTAAATGCAATATTTTGAATTATTTGGGAAACAAATGTAAGTAAAAAGTACTAGGTTGATCTGCAACTTTCAATTCATATTAAGGTATCTGTCACAAGGATATTGCCACTTAGGAATATGCCATGAAAATATGATTTCAGGGACACTGTCAGTAATTCCTAATTAAGAAAAGTGTTCATTTATGCTACAAATAACAGACATAAAATTTGATACTATTGTAATTCACAATGCCAGTTAGAAGGCAGTTCTCTGAAGTAAAAATAATTACTGATATTGAACTATATTCTGTTTTATTTTATGAAATACACTCTTTTTGCCAAAAAAATAGGTAACCACAAGATATTTAATGTTATTAGCTGCTACCACAGGCAACACTTGGATATATTATGTTATAGTCTTTAGAACATGCAGTTTATTTCCTGAAATTAAATATTTATTTTAATGAAAATATTTAATAATTTAAATTTTATTTGTGTTCTGATACAGAATGTGTATAGTTTTTTCAATGATTGAACTAAAAAATAAATCCTGAGTTTGGGCTAATTTTTAAATTCTTGTTTTCTTTCTACTGGATTGAAAGAAATGGCAAAGAATTAAAGTTTATTTCTTGTTTCAAAATTGTTAGCAAGCAATATAACCAAAAGAAAAGTTATATGAATTGCTTGACAATGTCTTTTGCAAACTTTTTGGGAGGAAATCACTTCACTCTAATTATTTAAATAAATATATGTAAATGGGGACTGATGGTTTTTGACCAAAATTTGCAATCTAAAGAAGTTTTAATAAATAATATCCACAGAGTTTTTTGCTAACTTTAATTAATATCAATAAATCAATAAATGGTTTCATGAAATGTGGCAGTTTTACCGACATGTGGGATCTGAACTCATGCCTTTCCAGAAACAGCTCTCTCTTTTCACCACTAATATGACATCACTCTTCCCATGATTTTTGCATCTAGATTTGGAGCCATCAATAATCTGGGGTGACAACTATTTCTTTTTTATGTTGTGCTGAATAAGCACGACCTAAAAAAAGCTTCTTTGCGCATGAAGCTTTTTTTCCACAAAACCATTTATTGATTAGGAAAGTGCTGAAAAAGTAAATATATGTTAAATAAGAAAATTTTATATTTATGTCCTGCAATTAGAATATTTTTTAAAAAAAATAATATGCACCTGAATTTAAAGTAATAATATACCACTCACTGATCTTTGCCTTCTCTGCTAAAAATTCAACATCTGAGCAAAATGCAGAAAAATTTTCTCATTGGTTCAGATAACGTTTATGGTTTTCTAATGACTAAGGGTAAAAATTTTATTGGTTTTCTAATGACTAATAGTTACTAAGGTTGGGGTGTTTCAGGATTTAGACATTAATTCACCATGTTCATATGCTACTGTAATCTTAATTATTATCTGTATATAAATTGACATATGAGTAAAATGATGAAAGAAAAATACTCTGCTGTGACACATTAAAAAAAAAAACAGGAAAATTTGAAATGGAATAATATTTAAAAGGGTAAAAATTGTTGGGTTATAATGCTATTGAAGACTGTCAAAAACAAATTGTGTTTAACTGAACACATATGGTATCTCCATGTTGAAAATGGATTAATAATACATAGTTATAAACAGTGTCAGAATATTGTGCATTTAGAAAAATGCATGGATTCTATTACAGACATATTATTTGAAATGCTACAACTGAGTATCATTACCCTCAGAACATTTCCCAATTTGTTTTCTTAGTGATATTTGATCATCTTTCAGAACAATTGGGACAAAAAAGGTTTGCAAAAAAAAAAATAGTTTTAGTTTCTTGAATTTTTGATCACTGAGCACAATAATGCTTAAAACATTTCTAAATTTTCAAGAATTTCTTTTAATTATTTTTCTTTCCTAAACTTGTTTTATTTTAAATAACCTAAGGGTAGCTTTTTGATTAAGGCATTTTGGGCATTACTCCACCAAAAAGCAGAAAAGAATGAATTTGAAGTTTAATATGTATTATTTTTGTCTAAAAAGCATAGTATTTCTGCATTTGTTGTGTAATCTTTATTTGTCATGCTGTGTGAACTATTACATAGCATTAAGTGTAGAAATTTGTGTTTTCATTGGTTTGTTGAACACTACAGTCATTTCCAGATATTTCAAACCTTATTCATTTCTATTGTAGTCTTAGAACACTGGCAGCGGTGACCCTTGTAACATGATTGGTTACAATCAGTTAACAGTGCCTCCAGACATATTTCAATATGCTTAAAATGCATAGTTTAAACATCCCATTTTTACATGCCTTTGAATTTTCAGTTTTATGTTTTCTAAGAGTGTATATATAACTACTAGAACAGTGCATATATATTATGACTAAGGTTCACAAGCTTATTTTTCTTGAATATATCATAAAACTGAAAATAATTAATTTTACACTGGATTAATAATAATTAGCTCTTTCAATCTGTATTTCTTATACAAATATAAAATTCCATACCAGCAATATATTTTATACAGTGGACCTTCGTTGTAGAGCTGCTCGCTATACTGCGCACTCGGTTATAGCGCGGGTGATGTTCGCGATAAGTTCAAACATGTTTATACAGGTCCGTGCGGCGTTAGTGAGTATCGCATTTTATTGTTACTGCGTATTGAGTAATTGTGCATATATTGAGTTCCTGCATGTATTTTGAATAGTGTTTAATTATTGTATGCATGATGAGCAAAAGAAAAGCTTACAGTGTGAAATTTATTGTGTCGCCACCGCGCCGCTCGGTATAGCGCGGTTCACCTTATAACGCGGGTGTTGTTTCCCGCCCGACATGCGCGTTATATCGGGGGTCCACTGTATTTTTTTAAACATTCACTAGAATGAGTGTATAAAACTTTTCATGCGTACTGACCTGTAATATTTTTGGATAATAATATGAAATTTTAATATGTTGTCATTTTAAGTGTGTATGTTTCTGTGACACACTAGTTTTGCCATATGTCCAGGATATGACTCCATGTAAATCAGGGCCTGCTCAATAGCATTTTCAGACTTAGAATATTGTATCTTTTGGAATTTTGTCTTTTCAAAAACACAAATCCTAAATGAAGGTAGGATAAATAAATTACCTCAGGCATTCATTGCTTTTTTTTTTTAAAGAAAATGAAGCTTGTCATTTTCTGACTTTAGCAACCTCTAAAGGGAGAAATTCAAATTAATGGCAGTTTTAGAAAATACAGACAATAAATAACATTTCATTAGTACTTGTCAAAAAGAATGGGACAGGGGTGATTCACTTGGTAGCACTTCAAGCTCATAATCTACAGTTCCCCAGTTTGAGTCCGACTGGGCCAGTGTTGAGATTTATATTTACAAAACTCTTTGCCCTGCCCTTGGTCAGTAGGGGGAAACACCGATGGGCTTGGAAAGGCAGCCATCCTTCAGATGGAATGTTAGGCCATGGCACAATGTGCAAGAGAGCTATACTCTGTGCACATTAAAGAACATGCTAGATAATGATGGGAGGCTACCATCTGTCTCCTAACTGCTGTTCAGTGGGTCTCCTCCCCCCAACCTTCTCTGAGCACTTGGGGTCTCAATGACCTGGCCATTCAGCCACTGTGTGCAAAAAATTGCTGCTCAGAGGTAAAACAACCCCCAAAAAGAAAGTTTTATTTTTCTGTTTAAAAAAGTTGCGTTATTCCATATCCCCTTGGGGGAGGAAGAAAAATCTTTGCAGTGAATTTCGCATAACATATCAATAACCAAACTAAAGAGAAAAGGAGACAAAATGCACCCTTATCGAACAGAACAATGCAAAACCAATTGGTACAAGCCTTACCAGCTCTCACACATGACTCAGTGTTATTATAGAGAGCTTTCATTAAGTTAACCAACTTGTCTGTTATGCCATACGATCTCACAATCAAGCACAGATTATGATGATCAACAGAGTCGAAAGCCTTTTTGAAGTAAACAAAACTAGCAACCAAAGGTTTCTGAAACTCGAAACATTTCTCAAGAATCTGTCTGAGTGAAAATATCTGATCTATACATCCCCTACCACTACTGAATTCACATTGCTCATCACGCAATTGCCTGTCAACCAGATTCTTAATTCTATTAAGCACCATCATGCAAAGAACTTTACCAGGAACAGAAAGTAGACTGATACCCCTACTATAGTTATCACAAGAACTGCAATCACCTTTTTTAAAAATAGGGATAACAATAGCTCTGATAAAATCCTTAAGAACCTTGCCTTTATTGTAAAAAATATTCAAAATTTCAGTCATTCGTATGGTAACTGAAACTCCCAGCTCTGAGCATTTACATAATAATTTCATCTACCCCTGGGGATTTATGTAGTTTAAGTTTAGAAACAGCCGAAATAATCATCAGCATTGTCAGTGGGGGCATAACAACAGATAATATTCAAAAATCTTTAATGCTTTAAGAAACCTTTCGTTAATGCACTCGTAGCCTAGAAAAGTATCACTAGGGTGTCTGGTAAGAAGCAGACCTACTCCTTGGAGGTGCAAATTTATCTTTCCTCCCTGAAAAGAGAAATTTAAGATTGTTTTTAAGAATATGACCTTTTTATAAATTATAATGGTGGAATTCTTGTGTGATGACATCAAGGGAATAATCACTGTGCAGAGTCCTTTCATTCCAACTATCTGTGGAGGGAAAATGGTTAGTGGAATGTTTAAGGAAACTATGTTTATTGAGAGAAAGGATGCCAACAATATCAAACAGCCCCCTAATCACAGGCATTGGGGAAAGACCAATTCCTCCACTACTAAAGGCTGAAGCCATGTGCACTGGAAGACTTCCTCCAATGTAAGATATGATGATTCCCATAGAAGCAAGAGTTCAGGTGCCTGTGATGACTTCTGCTCAGGATTGTCCACCAGTTCTGTGGATGGTACCCCAGTGTACTCAAATATGCCTGTCCAGCAGTTGTGTACTATACTCAGGGTGTGCAGCAATCCTCTTCAGTACAGCTTCATGCATGGTCGGTGTCTTCACACCAGCTGTCTGACTTGTGTCATAAAGACTTGTAACAGGGAGCACATTATCAATGTCTCAGTGGCGATCATCCAGATGTCTGATAATATTGGCATTGGGATGACAACACATTGTGTAACAATGGGCATACTCCCTAGCAGTGTACACTCTGTAAGGAGCAGGTACATGTTGTGTACTCCCCCGAATAAAATACATGGTAACTGAGATATTAGGGTGTGTGATAATATCTGCCCTCTTCAGTACAGCTTCTTGCAGTATGGTGTCACCTAATATGTATATTTCAGCCATACGCACTCTTGAAAAGAATGCTACTACAGATAATGTGCACTTTGCAAACTCATCAATCACGGGTCCACCACAATGTTCATTTTGTTGTAAGCTGATGTGACATCAGCAATCTTTGGACTTTCTATACTTGGAAACTGCTCACACAGGCATAGATAGTTCTTTGGGCATATTTGATCTTCTCATGGAAACTTTTAATTTATATAACCATTTTTTAAGCAGAAGAAAAAAAGCTTATTTTAGCATTTGCCTAACCTTTAATCTCGTACTGTCTACACCACTGAATTTTGTTTTTAATTTGAATGATAGTTTCCCAGTAAAACATGTTTAAATGTTGATGATGTCACATCTGCTTACAATCTGCCCATGATCTATAATCTATTCATTCCATTATGTGTGAATGCAAGGCCTGCAGCCAGAGGCAACTTTCAATTCAGTTCTGCATATTGCGAATGCTATTGCACCAATATATGGTAGATGAGTGTTTAATCAGACATGTATTGTGGACAGATGGAGCGTGTTTCACATGACGATATCTTCAAATGTCACAAAAACTGTATGGTTGCATTCCAATCCATATATCATCCACCCACAGCAGCATCAGTTCCATTGGTCTGTGAATGTGTGGTGGGATATTGGGTAATACTTTATTGGCCCATATCTGCTGCCAGATAGGCTGACTGAACAAATATATTTGGTGTTTCTATGACTCTCTGATTTTTCAGATGATGTACCTTTGCTGGTGTTACATAACCTTTGGATACAACACGATGGGGCACCAGCTCATTTAATGTGGGTTCAAAACTGGTAATGGTTGCTTAGATCCAAAGGTCATCATTATAAACTTTGGGACTAAAAGTAATCACATTGTTTAGAACATCACAGAAATGCTCAGCCCAAAATGATTGCCATGACAGAATTCTCACCTTCAATAACCTTACAATGTTTATCCCTGTGTGCCAGCGTGTTTCTTTTCCACACAAAGCATTAATTGTCTCTAATAGCAGGACAGATATGCTTGGAGAATTAAATTGCGTGGTCTGGTTGGACCTCCGTAGCCCATGGCTGCTTGCATTACTGCTTGAGGATGATGATGAATAGCTCACTGCTGTTGTGCTGTCAGGCGGCTTCCTCTGCTTTATCAGCAAAGATCAAGCCAATTTTATTCAACTTTCAACCAATTTTTTATCAACATTCAACCAATAATTTACACATTTATTAAGTTCCCTGTAATGCCATCTGTTAGGACTAGTATTGATTCAGATTATTCCTGCAGTACTTTTTATCAGAAATCAGCTGCAGTGCCGTATCATTCAGATTATTTTGTCCCCTTTTTACCCAAAAGTAGATCAATGGTCCGCAATTTTTTTTATCGTGCATCAATGTTTTTTAATAAAATATAATAAGTTAATGTTAATACAGTGAAACCTCCCTAAACAAACATACTGGGAAGGAATAAAGTGTCCGATTTGGAGAGCTGTAGCCAGTTTGTCCAAGTAGAACAAATGAAAGGTATGCAAATAAAATATCTATAACAAAGGCAGATGATTAATTAAATTAATGCAAAAAAAAATATGCAAATGCAAATTTCATTTTTGCTAAAAATAAACCCTGCTTTCTTCAGAGCATTCCGTTATCGGAATTACACTTTCACTGTGTGTGTGATTAAATCATTTATTCTTTCAGTCCAAACTCATTTTTTCTTACATAGAAGCCCCTTAAAGTTATTAGGTACATACAGGCCCAGATCTAGAAAAAAGTTCGAAGTGGGGGAGGGGAAGAAACACAATCGAGCCGGAAAAATGTACAGGGGGAGGGGCAAGAGACTGGATTTTCACTGCACTATTACCCTTATTAGCATTCTGAAAGGGGAGGACCATGGCCTCCTTGTTCCCCCCCCCCTAGATCCGGCTCTGGGTACATAGATACCTTTTTCAAGTTTTGTCCAACCATTTTTATCATTCATTTTTGAAATCAGATGTTTGAGTGCCATATTTTACTTTGAAATTCTGTGTAATTCCTTCTTTGATCTAGAGGCTGAGAAGTGGATGTGAGCTTGGGAGGCAAATGCGCTATTTCGATATTGTTTAATTTAGTCTTTGAATGAGATGTTTCATTATCAAGAAATGAAATAATTTTTCTGTTCTGGCGAATCACATTTTTTTTTAACTGGGTCAACAATTCCATCATTATGTATTTAGTCATCTATGCCTTATTGTTTACCCTCCAAGTAAATAAATTTGTCTGTGTCAATATTTTTGAAGCACCTTGGTTTCCGTGATTTACAAATAAGAGGTATTTCAGCAGAGTCCGTCATTCTCGTACACAAATGTACAGTGAGATGTTTCCTCTCTAAAACATCATTGTTTTTCAGAATTGCATGGAAAAATAGCATAATCTGCATTCAGTATGCTTTCTGGAAAGTATGATTCTAGTATTTATAGCAACCTTTTTCTCATCTAGCGACCGTTTCGAAATTTGAAGGAAATATTGAACCTCCAGGGAACTTATTATCGATTTGAGGCTTTAAGCTCATTTACACCGACTTCTGCAGCCATTTCCAAAGCTTTTTGAATTATAATCTCAAATGTAGTAATTTTTTGACTTCATACACTGAAATATCAATTTATCACTAAAGAACATTTGTTATTAGGTAATGTACGGCATTGTTTTCCATTCTCATTTTCCTGACACTATTTTAAGAGAATGTCTATAAATGGTTAAAGCTACTAAAGTTTTATTTATTTTAAAATATTCAGTTAACTTACGAACTTCACACTTTTCTTTCCTGGCATGCTCTATCATTTTTACTTTTGCTTTTAAAGTTAACAACTTTCGAGATATATTGAGTCATTAACTGGGTCTAGATCTATAAAATTTCTATAAACTATCCAAATATCCAGATCCTACTCGGCCACTCGGATCGTTATGACGGAGGAAATATCTATTCTTTGTGGTGTAATATTTATTCAGTTCTAAGACGTGCGAATATTTATTTTTTTAATTAAAATTTAAAGCAGTAAGGATTATAGTAAAGTGGAAATGTAATCTGATTGAAAAAAATGCAGTTGTAATTAATGCTAACCTATCCTCTCAGATCTTCTACTTTGGCATATAAACTGACAGGCTCCTGTCAGACCTCTGTGGCAAGCAGCTGCTTGAAGGGGTATTTATTTTTATTTATTATGGTACCTTTGACATATGTCAGCCTCAGTATAAATTATTTATTGTTTGAAAAGGTTAAATAAGTTTTGGCACGGTCTATATAAATAAAGAGTTGCTAAACTGGGAGAAAAGTGTTTTGGAACATAAAGAAAATTCTCTTTAAATTACACTATGAAAACTATAAAGTATATATAATATTAGGATAAAAATAAAGGATAATCGAGTAACTTTCTTTATCTTTTACTTAATGGATTCTTGAAAAATTGGAACAGGAAACTTCTTTCAGAACTCTTGGAGGCGGGTGGGGGGGGGGGGGGGGGGTCGGTAGCGCATCAGGCTCGTAATTTGCAGTTCCCAGGTTCAAGTTCCAGCTGAGTCAGCGTTGAGATTTATCTCTGCAAAACTCCGCGCCCTGCCCACTGTCAATAGAGGACACCGATGGGCTTCGAAAGGCCACTCTGTCGGATGGGACGTTAAAGCCGTGACCCCGTGTGCTGAAGAGTGTTACCTTGTGCACGTTCAAGAAAATGTTGAATGGCCTTGACGGGAGGCTCCCATTTGTCCCCCAACAGCTATCCAGTAGATTCCCCTCAGCCTTCTCTGAACTTTCGGGGTTCCTTGTGACCTGGCCATTTAGCCCATTGTGTGCAAAAAAACTGCTGCTCAGAAGTAAAACAACCCAACTAAGAACTCTTGCCTAGGAGATAGCCCCCTTGCAATGCACCACCATTGTCGAGTAAGTATTTTTCTTTCCCTTCTCCGGACATCCATAAATTCTCAAATTTCCTCCAACAGTGAAAATTTTTTTGTATAGACTAGAGATGAATTCGGGCTCAATTTTTCGAGCTCACCCGAACCATTTGCGATTTCGGTTTCTCTGACGCATCATAAATTATATATACAGAAGTACATGTTGCAAATCATGTACTTTATTCTTGTATTATTAATTTTAAATGTTAATGTAATTTGGAAAGAAAATTTTTAAAAATACCAGTAGAAACTGAAAGTATGTGGATTGGGTTGGGTTGTTTTACCTCTGAGCGGCACTTTTTTGCACACTGGGCTAAATGGCCAAGTCATAACGACCCCGAAAGCTCAGAAGGAGGTTGAGGGAGGGGACCCACTGCAACAGCTGATGGAAGACAGATGGTATCCTCCCATCCAGCGTATTCTTTAACGTGCACTGGGCATGGCTCTCCCGCACACGGAGCCACGACTTAACATCCCATCCGATGGACGGAAGGCCGATGGACCAAGCCATTGATGTCCCCTACTGACCGAGGGCAGGGTGTGGAGTTTTGCGGAGATAAATCTCAACACTGACCGAGCTTCGACTCGAACCTGGGAACTAGCAGATTACGAACCTGGCCTGCTACCGACTGAGCCATCCCCGCTCCTAAAGTTTGTGGGTAACATCATTATAAACACAAAGCGTCATTCATATATGAAAGATAGAGGAATACATAACTAGAATCAAAGAGTTCGTATTTAGAACTCATGTCGCCAGAGGCGATATGCGTTCTAGTTATGTATTCTCTGTCATTAATTTTTTATTAAATCTCTCTTCTCTAATTTATAATCTTTTATTTTAATCTTTATTATGTATTAAATCTGTGTCTTTCTATTTTTTTTTTACTCATAAACATCTCGTTTTCAACGAAAATAAAGATTTTCGTTTACCTACTTTTCACTCCTTAAAAGTTTTAATTCTAAGTAATGGTTATGGGGAAAACGCAAACAGTAGTATTTTATTAGTACTTATATAAGAGAAAATGTATTTCTCTCTTATCCTTAAATTTAAAAAGTTGCTCTTTTTTGCACCACTCTGAGAAAAGGGATAGATTGTTGTTGTCAGGGAATATCTTTTGGCAGTCTACAACCGAAATTTTAAAATTATACATAAATTCATCACTTGCAAACATTCATTAAAAGTTTTGCCGTTTCCATATTTAGTAACCTTTAAAGGTGCAAATTAAAACTTTTTAAGGATTTAAAAAAATGCTGTTTATAATATTTCATTAGTTCCAATCGAAGCAAAAAGAGTTTCGCAGATATCTCTTAAAATAGCTGCGCTTCCCACTCACCCAGAGGCGTAAGGGGTCAACTTATTATTGCCAATGGCATCTTCATGACCTTCACATTCCAGAAATGTTTGTAATATTCTAATTCTAAATAACTCTAAATTCCGTAAGGTATCTGGTTACGGAAATAATAGAGTTTAAATTGATTTAAGTTGCGGAGCTCCGTGTGAACTATATAGAATCTAGTTTGTAATATTTATTTTGCAATTTTCCACCGTTAGATGGCGAAATTATAGTTTTTGTGAGATTTAGAAGGTGTTAATCATAATACTATTTCATCAGTACCTATCCACCGAAGACGAAAAAAAAAGGTTCGATGTCTGCAGACAGCAGAATGAACACAATATCTCGTATTTTTTTTTATAGCTGCTCAAGCACTTGTCACAGAGGTCTGACAGGAGCCTGTCAGCTTATACGCCATAATAAAAGGTTTGTGAAGAAGGCGAGATCTCAGCAGAAAGATAACACAAACATCCATGGCTCGAACCCAAGTCCCTTTGATCAGTTGCCAAAAAATAATCAAAATCCGGAAGGTGCTTAATTTTAATTACTAAAGACTGATTGGGCGGGGGTGGCTCAGTCGGTAGCGCGCCAGGCTCGTAATCTGTAGTTCCCAGGTTCGAGTCCCAGCTGGGTCAGCGTTGAGATTTATCTCCGCAAAATTCCCCGTCCTGCCCACGGTCAGTAGGGGACACCGATGGGCTTGGAAAGGCCGCCGTCCGTCGGATGGGACGTTAAGCTGTGGCCCCGTGTGCGGGAGAGCCATACCCCTGTGCACGTAAAAGAACACGCTGGATGGCCTTGACGGGAGGCTACCATCTGTCTTCCAACAGCCGTTCCAGTGGGTCCCCTCCCCCAACCTTCTCTGAGCCTTCGGGGTCCATGTAACCTGGCCATTTAGTCCATGGTGTGCAAAAAAAGTGCCGCTCAGAGGTAAAACAACCCAACCCAACTAAAGACTGATTAAAAAGTTTAATTTATATAATCAAAATATATTTTGCATTTTTACTTATTTTTCTCAGAATTGCAAGAAATAATTCTGTAATAAAGTATCACAGGAGATGTCCTGTAGACGTGGAACTTATCAATAATAAGCTGGAAAAAAAAAAGGTTTTGTCGTCAGTGGGATTCGAACCCATGTCTCCTAGTATCATGCCAGGTATGTTAATAGTATAGTGGTTAGTATACCTGGCATGTTACTAATAGACGTGGGTTCGAATCCCACTCACGGCGAAACCAATTTTTTTTTTCATCTTATTATTTCAAGAGTTACAAGAAATATTTGAAATTTAGAGTGGCCCCAATCCAGAAGTTGTCTGTTTATCTTGAGCTGATAGAGCCCCAGCCCGAATCCATCTGTAGTATGGACACTTTCTCTTTAATTTCACATCTTCCTATTACTTTTCGCTCGTCATTTGTCAGTTTCCGGATTTGTTAAAACTATTGTTCCATCATATCTGTCGAACGCGACGGACAAAATGATTTATGTGTCAAATGAAAGCTTGTAACGCGAGAATGTCACAGGCAATAAAAAATTACACTCCCATGCTTTCTTCCCTTCAAAAAGGGAAATATGAAAACGAGAGAACCGTTATATCTCCCACCAAAACTAACCCCAATGCGTCAAAAAGAAAGCTAGTGGTATAAGAATGTTACAGGTAAAAAATTTCATTTCCCCGTCTTCTCCTCCCCTAAAAGTGGGGAAATATGAAAACGATTGTTCCGCTATGTTTTTCCAAACGCGAATGCCGAAAATAACAAGCTAATCGTCAAATGAAAGCTTGTGTCATGTGTAATGTGGCAAGTTATAAAAATCCCCCCCCCCCTAAATAAAAAGGAAAAATTGAGAAAATTTGTTCCATTCTCTTATTTGAAAGCGATGGCCGAACATAAAGTTGTATGTGAAATCAAAGATTATAGGTAATAAAAATATAATAATAGAATATATAATAATAAAATATAAATATATAGAATTACAAGAACTAGTTCAGTAGTAAAGTATCACAGGAGATATTCTGTAGACATGGAACTCATGAAATAATAAGCTGAAAAAAATTGGTTTTGCCGTAAGGGGGATTGGAACCCACTTTTCCTAGTAACATGCCAGGTATGTTAATGATGTAGTGGTTAGCTTCCCAAAAATTGGAAATGTTAAAGTCGTTCTACTGTATCTGCAATGCGAGAGCCTACAGTTATGAGGTAGATATCAAATGAAAGCTCATGTAATGAACGTCGTCGACTCTCGAAATTTGTCCCTACCGTTCTTCCACCCACTCCAAAAGGGGTCGGATTTTCACGGGGTTCGACCTTAACGAGTTATACCTCAAATTAAAGCATGTGATGCCTCCCATGCCATGGGCTACCTCAAAAACGAATCCAAAGGGGAGGGAAAATTTGGTCAATGTTTATACGTTATATATCCAATAAAAGTTTCTAAAGGGTAGGTATTTTTAGTGAAAAAGAAAAAAATATTAATAAATTAAAAAATACCTGTCTTCCTATATGCGCCCTAAAATGAAAAAGAATACACGTAAAGCCTTCGATGGTGCAATCAGTCACTGAATTCGTATTCCCTAAAAAGTCTTAAGATAGGCCATTGAAGTTTCAGCACCGTACAAATTTAATTCTACACTTTTTAGGACACATATAGAAAGATAGGTATTTTTTAATTTATTTTAAATTTGTTGACATAACTTATTTAATGTGGTATACCATACTTCAGCCTTAATTGCAACTGTAATTTTTCAATCATGTTATATTTCACTTTAATCCTTATTCTGCTTTCAATTTTAATTAAAAAATGATATCAGTAGTATATTGATTGCTAGATCAAAGTAACCGAGTTGCTACCCGAGTCAAAGGACGATTTAAATCTTGTGGCACATGGTTTATCGAAACCATTGCATAATTTCTTAACAGTACTTGAAGTGATATTTGCCTTTTCTTAAAATTTTTTTCTTTTTTGCTCTTAAAAGTAGTAATTTGTTGATAGTGCATACACATCTGTCATGGTATCAGTTTGAAAGGAAAACAACAGAAAATAACAACTCTACATAACAATTAACTGACTTATACCTAAATGGTGTAGTAACGTTACCCATCAACATTTTGAATTGAGAATTTAGGCCAGAATACGTTGAAATGGTGTTTTTTTTTATACAGTAAAAAACTTTCGCAGTTTAAAACTGGTTTGTTCCAGCTAGATTAAATAAATTGTGTCAAATTGTTTTAAGCTGATAAAAAAAAAATACCTCCTCAAGCAGCTGCTTGCCAAAGAGGTCTGACAGGAGCCTGCCAGTTTAAATTCCATAGTAGAAGGTCTGAGAGGATGGCAGGACCTCAGCTGAAAAACGATACATAAGAAAAAGATAAATAATTTTGAGTAAAATATGCTCTCATAGGTAAAAACGGGAAGTCTCGTCAGACGAATGTTACCAATGATTGCAATATGATGCAGTTTTGAAAAAAGCACTTTCATTATTATGATACTTAACTTTTTTCTCTGGCAGCCACAAAGACAGGATAGCATAACTGTTATTAAGAAGAAAATCTGAACACTGACATTGTTGAACCGCTACTGTTCAGCACCATTGATGCGTCTATGGCCCTGTTGACGGTCACTGTGAATGTGCGTTAGCTTTCTGTTAGTGGAGATGCTAGCATAACTTTGGCTTAAACCATCTTACAAATGACTGCTTTTCCAATCCCATCCATGCCGCATCCCCATCGAGGAGAGTCGCAGAAAGAGGAGAAAATCTGACACTGTCATAATTGCGGCCGAACATGAGAATTTCAGATATCTTTGATTTATAACAAGAAGGCATGTTTGTGCCTTCTTATTATAAATCAGTGTTGAAAAGCTATAACCTTCAGTTGTAGGTTTTCAAACTATGTCCTATATATTTAATTCCTTTTTACCCTGCCAAAATACGCTGCTCCCATTTTTTCGGGGGGTAATAGTGGAGACATAATTCGAAATAGTATACGACCGTCATTATACGAGCTTTCATTTGACACCTAACTCATAACTGTAGGCCTCGCTTTCGGAAGATATAGCAGAACGACTCTCACATTTCCCGGTTTTTAGGGGGGAAGAAAGCATGGGGGCGGTCAATTTTCTATAGCCTAAGACACTCCCCGCGTCACAAGCTTTTATTCGACACATAGCACATTACGCATTCGTGTTCAACAGATATAGGGGAACAATCATTATTTCCCCCCCCCTTTTTGGGGGGAAGGAACGCATGGGGGTCACTTTTTCATAGCTTACGACATTCCCCGTGTCAGAAGTTTTCATGTGAAGTATAGCTTGTTACTTTCGGCTTTCGCATTCTGGAGATATAGCTTAAGAATAGTTTCCCTTTTTTCAGGGGGGGAAGAAAGCAGGGGGTAATTTTTTATAGCTTATGACACGTCACAAGCTTTCATATAGTACATAAATCATTAAGTTTCTCCATCGCGTTCGAAAGATGTGGAAGAATGTTTTGTCAAATCCACAAACCGACCTACTAACCGACAAATGTCAAAGCCAAAAGCAATAGGAAGAAATGCAGGTAAAAAGCAGAGGTAGGGATGAATTATGATTATAGGAAGGATTAATGCAATCACTACGTCAAAAATTTAAAAAGATTACCGTATTAGGGAGGGGCATTTATGTTAATCCCTGTTAAAATATATCACCAAAATACCGTTCTCGGGGGCTTCAGGTTCGAGTCCCAGCTGGGTCAGCGTTGAGATTTATCTCCGCAAAAATTCCCCGCCCTGCCCACGGTCAGTAGGGGACACCGATGGGCTTGGAAAGGCCGCCGTCCGTCGGATGGGACATTAAGCCGTGGCCCCGTGTGCGGGAGAGCCATACCCTGTGCACGTTAAAGAACACGCTGGATGGCCTTGACGGGAGTCTACCATCTGTCTCCCAACAGCTGTTCCAGTGGGTCCCCTCCCCCAATCTTCTCTGAGCCTTCGGGGTCCTTGTGACCTGGCCATTTAGCCCATGGTGTGCAAAAAAGTGCCGCTCAGAGGTAAAACAACACAACACAATACCATTCTCGGGAACAATACTAACATTTACTAACATTCTCTTTTTATCTCGTAAAAAAAAAGAGATGACATCAAACTTTTTTGTTTATAGAGATAAAAAAAAAATTTGCGTTGTATAGGTATTGACAAGAATATTACGATTTGCACTTTCCGAATCTTCCAAAAGTTATAATTGCGTCCTCTAACGGCGGAAAAACTTGAAAATTCGAAAATTAAAAACAAATATTGTTAATGAAGCATTTATGCTAGAAATTTAAAATTTTAGTGGTGGAATGTGGTTATGAAGTTTCCATTGGCAACAATGAGTTGC
Organism: Ryuthela nishihirai; assembly: GCA_038380435.1. Taxonomy (NCBI): domain Eukaryota; kingdom Metazoa; phylum Arthropoda; class Arachnida; order Araneae; family Heptathelidae; genus Ryuthela; species Ryuthela nishihirai. Next base: position 31,036,395 of record JAWZYU010000026.1, read on the forward strand.
TCCTTAGACCCAGGGGGGAGGAAATGCGACTTTTTTTTTTGGTTTAAGAGATAACTATTTTTAGAGATAAATTATGATGAAATATTACTCTTCGCACTTTCGAAACATTCTTTTAGCTATAATTGCGTTCTCTTACAGTGGATAAGTTGAAAATTCTAAAATTTGAAACGAATATTGCAAATTAAGCATTTATGATTGAAATTTTGGTGGTGGAATGTGAACGTCATGAAGTTTTCCTTGGCAGCAATGAATTGACCCTTTATGCGCATGGTGAGTGGGAAAGGTAGCTTTTTTTTTTCAAGAGACAATTGCAAAACTTTTTTTTTAGTTGGATTGGTACTAATGGAATATAATTTGCATTTTACAAATCCTTAGGTAGTTTTAATTTATATCATTAGAGATCATTAAATATGGAAAGAGCAAAACTTTTAACAAATGTTGATTTATGGCAGAAATTTGAAATTTCGGTAGTAGACTGTCAAGAGATATTCCATTGACAGTAAGAGTCTGCCTCCTTTTCTCAGAGGGATGTTAGACAAGCAACATTTTAAATTTAAGGAATAAAAAACAAATACTTTTTTATGTTGTATAGTTACAAATTGAATTGAATTGAATAAGTTTATTTCACCCAAACATACATATATTGGTAGATAAAACACAGACAAGTTCACAGGTGAAAAAGGAGAACATAATAAGCCGTTGCATTTTCTTCCAACATCTATTAGCTCGAATTAAAAGTAGGTAAACGAAAAACTTCATTCCTTTTGAAACGAGATTCTCATATGCACCAGAGGGGATATGCGCTTTTTTGATTAAATTATGATTCTACGCGAGTGATAACGCACTCGCGTAGAATCATAAAAAAGATTAACTTGAATAAAATAAAGCAGAAGAACAATCCATGTGACCCAGTATTATTATTGGTTTGTCAAATTGAAGCTCATATGAGGACCGTTGTAGACTACTTCGAATTATGTTACCCCACCCCAATACCTATCCCCTCCCTCAAATGGGGTCTGAAATTTCGCTGGGCTGACCTTACGGAATTATATCTCATCAAAGCTTGTGACGTCTCCAATGTCATGGGCTACCTCAATCACGACTTCAAAAAAAAAAGGCGAGGAAAAATGTGGTCGATATATTAGATGAAAGTTTCTAAAGGTTGGTGTTTTTGGTGATAAGGAAAAAAATTAAATTGAAAAATATAAAAAAATACAATCTTCCTATGGGCGCCATAAAATGTAGAAAATAAAACTAAAACATATTGATGGTGCCACGTGCATATCCAGGTTTTTTTAAGGGGTTACTGAACCTAAGATTTATTTCTACAGGCTTGAAAAAAGTCTTGTCATGCCGCATACAGTAGCGTGGTCGAGACATTTGTGTTTCAAGAGGGGTTTACCTTTTCTTTTTAGATATGCATTAGAAGCAGTTAATATATAAGAAACTTGTTCTCTTCTGTTAACCAAAAAAGGTGGTTTTTCCTTGTTATAAACAACCTTTTTGTTAGTAGCTTGAAATTCTAGACTCTCAAATAAAGAATCAGCCACCGATAACAAATAAAGGTTTTGAACCCCTCTCCCACCTAGATTTCCAAGGCGTTTTCAGCAGCTTAGCAGATAGTATACCATTATCTCACGTCGCGAGCACCTACGCGATTACGTAGTCTGCATATATATCCATAAAATTACGTCCCTTCGGAAAGTGGGCTTTTTCAGTCACTGAAAACGGCGACCTCACATTTGATTCCGTACCCGGTTTGTCCCCCTTTATTTAACTAAAAGAGTAACCGTCGGGCACTATCTGAAATTCGAATTAGGACTCTGTGATTTGCAGTCAAATCTAGGCAACTGAGCGTTGAAAATTGTATTTTAATGCGAAGATTAGGTTTTTCTGACCACAAGATACATGACCCGATGGCAAGAAATAACAAAGGGAATAATAGAGACATTTCGCACAGGATGAGGAAGACTAGTCCACTTAAATGCGTAAGTTGACATTGCCATCATGTGCGGCATCCGGTTTCAGAACAGCTACGGATAAAAAACAAATTGTGTCATTTGCGTGGCTGTCGTGAGGGGGAAGAAGAATTGACCTCATCAAAGAATTTTTTTTATGTTATTAGTAAAAATAACGTTAGACATCAACTCTTTCTTATATTAAACTTTGCGTTTTCTTACAACTCAGATTTTAACGACTAACTTAGACTATGCCATCAATGCCGAAAAATTTCGGAGCGATTGGTGATGTTCATTAGCAGCCTCAGGTTTGTGAGGTCCTTTCTTAAATAAATAAAAAATAAATACCCCCTCAAGCAGCTGCTTGCCACAGAGGTCTGACAGGAGCTTGTCTGTTTAATACGCCATAGCAGAAGGTCTGTGAGGATGGCGGGACCTCGCAGAAAAACAGCACACACATCCATGCCTTACCCAGGGCTCGAACTCAGGTCCCGTAAGAGTATTTAAACTCTTCACATCTGGGCGTAGCAAGTTGGCGAAGACTGAAAACTCGGGGTTCAAGCATAAGGTGTCAGTTTTTTAACAGACACATTTCTGTTTTCAAATATGATTCATTTCATTTAAATGCAATAAATTGATTACAGTTTTTAAAGTTTTGAAAATATGGTAATACATTAACTGTTAGCTGAATGTATAGTCATTAACAAACTCCGAGTTATGTAACTCGAATGAGTTGTTTTTATTTTTACCGTGTATCAGATTTTCTGCCTATTGATCAGCAATTAAAAAAATTTCACGGTAAGACCTTGGTTCGAGGCCTAAGCAATTTCTTGCTTCGCTTGTGCACTGATGACAGCTACTGGTAACGCTAATAGTTAAAGTGAACCAATACCCCTATATAAGCGGATAACTCTTATTGTTCGATGCTTAGTCGTATAAAAATAAGCTTTAAACTATAAGCTTGCATTTCTAAAATAGTCAGCATTATTCAATATATATTGTATTTATAAATAGTTTTGTGGGACAAATGAGTTTTGCCGATGCACGGGACTCAACCCACGTCTCTCCTAATAGGTATAATTTAAGTATCGTCCCAAAAGTATTGTTGCATCTTATAAAAATTTTGTTCATTACAGTACGATTCAAAATTCTGAGGAAGGTCGCCAAAATGCCAGAAATTGGAATTCTTACGTAGAACGTTCTTATATAGAATAAAAAATTGGTTGGTTTTTATATACTGAAATGCATTAAAGTATGAAAAACTTATTACACGAATTTTACTAGTTATCTAGATTTTTGAATCCTACTGTTATAGATGATGATAATGATGAAAAATTGCAATTTAGTTGTACTTTTTAAATTCTTTTTCCTTATTTTGTAAACAATGATTTCTTTTAAAGTCACTTTATTTTAATACTGTTATCGACGTTATTTTAAATAACCACTATGGCAGTATTAGTCCTAAAAATGTCTCACGTAAACGCTATGCGAGTTGGTTGAGCACATTTACGTGGACCACGTTGATGAAGGCTGCCGTGCCTGCGGACACGGGCCGGTTTCAACTGCTCAGGTATGCGGTGATTGAAGGTCACGGCCACGGCCAACCCAACTATGCTTCGAGGCAGGGCCACAGCTAGTTGCGCTTGTCTGTTATACGTACAGCGTTGGTTGTATCCAGTGCGTCATTCTCTTCTTAACTTCGACATTGGAGTAAGCATTAATGATAGATGGACAGGATATTGACTCCTTAAATACTACTTATCCTTTCTTCGTCTATGGACATGCCTGTGTGAATGAGATGCTTGCGTATACGCAATTATGTGTTCAAGCACGTGTCATGTTCGCTGCTGCTCTGTTTCTCTTTTTCGCACTCAAGCCACATATAGAAAAACAAATGAATTATGTACAATGCTGGAGCCAGAAAATATTTGTTTTTTTGGGAATAATGTCGACCTTTAAAGATAGCAACTTTCGAGCTTTATATTTTACCGGATGTGAAAGTTATTAATATTGTTATTGTTTTTAAATGCATTATCCAACTCTTTAAAAAAATTTTATTGTTATTTATTTTTGTACACACCCCCACCCGAAAAAGTTCGGTATGTGAAACTCCTATTCCAGCTATTATTTCAACAATAAACACGTTTTTAATTTTGGAACGTACACCTAATATAGATTTTTATACGATAAAAAGCAAATTTTATATAACTTTCTAGTGATTTTATTATTTTGCAATAAAAGTAACCTTTAAACCTAGGTACAGAAATAGCGTTATAAAACCCAAAACGAACCAGGTGTAACAAGTAACAAAACTATGCACATAAATTTTAAAATGTGTACATAATGAGTATAAAATAGATGGCATTAACTAAAAAAATTAATATGTATGCCATGAGAAATGAATCTTGAAAGAAATGGGCACTCAGCAGATGGGTGCAAATTGCATTTTTAATTTTTTCGCTAATAAAAGTAGCCGAGTCGTTAGCGTGTTTGGTTCGTGATTAAAAAAGGGACCTGAGTTCGAGCCAGGGATTAGGCATGTAATCTTTATGGTGTGTTAAACTGGCAGACTCCTGTCAGACCTCTGTGGTAAGAAGCTATTTGTGGGGCCATATTTTTGATAAACTACTTGTAACTTTTGTATAACTTAAGCAGTGATGCTCTAAGTTCTGCAAAGCGTTCGGGCTGAACGCCCAAGCAAATGCCTTTTTCATGAAAAATTGAATGTCCTCCCCCCCCCCCCCCTTATAAAACTAGTTAAAAGAATATTTTTCGTAATATAGGAATTTATGAAAATGCTCCTACAAATTTCGTAAGCTCCCCCCTTGGGAACTACTGCTCTGAGTTATAAATCTAGATCCCTTAAACCTATGGATCCGGCCCTCTGAGTATTTTTATTCTATTCACGAAGTGAATATGTATGGGTGTTAGTATTTTTGCATAAATGAGAAATGGTTTCAGCGTGAATCTGTTTATTACTTGTCTTCCTCTTTCATTTCGCTTAATATTTGTGACTGAAATTTTCGAAACGGTTGTTCCATTATATCTTTCCAACCGGTGGCCCATTGCAGCGAGTTATGTACAAGTGCAGGCTTGTGGCGTAGGAAGTGCCATAGACTAAAAATTGTAGTTTCTGCACTATTTCCTTTCAATTGATGACGTTTTAGCCTGTAACTGTGAGGTGATACTGGAATTCTCGATGATGTTTGACTTTTTCAAAAGATAGTGTAATCCACTACCAGGGCATCCTGAAGCGGGCCCCCAGGCCAGGATCTTTGGCGTCGGTCCCCCTACCTACCACTAAGGTTAAGGGCAGCTTGCTGCGTTACAGGATTTAGGATAAAATAAGTCGGTTTAAATGATGACACAAAAGTAATATTTATATTTATTTAAAATAAACTATATGGATTTACATAATAAAAACTTAATATGAAAAATTACCTCAAAGTATATTTTCTAGCTTTGGTCATCGCAAATTTTTCAATAACTTCAGTAAAATCAACTTGCTTAGCTAAATTATTTTCGATGCACAAAATTGCTAAATGATTAGGGGCGGGGGTGGCTCAGTCGGTAGCGCGCCAGGCTCGTAATCTGTAGTTCCTAGGTTCAAGTCCCAGCTGGGTCGGGGCGGGTGTGGCTCAGTCGGTAGCGCGCCAGGCTCATAATCTGTAGTTCCCAGGTTCGAGTCCCAGCTGGGTCAGCGTTGAGATTTATCTTCGCAAAATTCCCCGCCCTGCCCACGGTCAGTAGGGGACACCGATGGGCTTGGAAAGGCCGCCGTCCGTCGGATGGGACGTTAAGCCGTGGCCCCGTGTGCGGGAGAGCCATACCCTGTGCACGTTAAAGAACACGCTGGATGGCCTTGACGGGAGGCTACCATCTGTCTCCCAACAGCTGCCCCAGTGGGTCCCCTCCCCCAACCTTCTCTGAGCCTTCGGGGTCCATGTGACCTGGCCATTTAGCCCATGGTGTGCAAAAAAGTGCCGCTCAGAGGTAAAACAACCCAACCCAGCTGGGTCAGCATTGAGATTTATCTCCGCAAAATTCCCCGCCCTGCCCACGGTCAGTAGGGGACACGATGGGCTTGGAAAGGCCGCCGTCCGTCGGATGGGACGTTAAGCCGTGGTCCCGTGTGTGGGAGAGCCATACCCTGTGCACGTTAAAGAACACGCTGGATGGCCTTGACGGGAGGCTACCATCTGTCTCCCAACAGCTGTTCCAGTGGGTCCCCTCCCACAACCTTCTCTGAGTCTTCGGGGTCCATGTGACCTGGCCATTTAGCCCATGGTGTGCAAAAAAGTGCCGCTCAGAGGTAAAACAACCCAAACCGCTAAATGATTAAGTCGCTCTTGACTAGTTGTGTTTCTTTGCCATGTTTTCAGTGAATTTGCCAGTCTGCTGAACGATATTTCAGCCGAAGAAACAGTAACTGGTACTGTACAAAACAGTTTAATGGCGAGGCAGATATTGGCAAATATACCTTGCAGTTTTTTGTCGTAAATTGCGTTCAGAAGTCTAATCGGGCTTCTTTCAGTGCCGAAAACTGTCTTGTGAATACTTTGAAGGCGAAGGATTTCGTGCAGTAAGTCTTCTGACATATCTTTCTCATATGTATTTACAAGTTTTGCTGCTTTTGTGGTAAGTTGACCAGTTTTGGAAGTTCAAAATGGATGAGAATAAAAAAAAAGCGATTTCTTTTTAAATATATCAAAACAGGCACGTGTTGTCCATCGGCATAAATAAGAGTATGAATGGCGATAAATCATAAAGACGAAACAAAAAGTCGGTATTATGAGAAGATAATGTAATGTGCCTAATAAAATAATCAATTTTAGTTGATTGGACAAAAGCCAATATTTTTTAAAGTCGCTTTTTGTCTTCTGTCCATCTCACTTAGCTGGCGGACCCGCCAAGCCGCCCCCCCCCCCCCTAATCCCGGGCTCCCAGGCTAGAGCCCTTTCAGTCCTACCCTTGTGGGGGCCATGTCCACTACCACTGAGGCAAAATCGATTTTCCCATGCCATGAAGGACTGCACTCAACAGGGAAGAAGAAACGTCTATTGTGTGGCAACTAAATGTATTGGCAAGACTACATTAAAAAGCTAGTGAACAAACACTACTTGTGTTAATGTTCTTTGAAATCACATATCGTAGAGAAAGAATTGTATATTTGCAGTTTATCGTTCGAGATTGAAGGGATTAGTCCATAAATTTCTTGATTCCAACCGGATCATTGTGTGATAGAAGTGTGACAAAATAGGATGTACTCATCAGAAAATATTCGATAAGATCGAAGTTATTGTATGGCAACAAATTAAACAACTGATCTACAGGAGCTTTATCAATCGATTCTAAAATGGTGTCAGATGTTGATCAGAAATAACTGCTTCAGTTTTTTTACTACAAATAATAAATAATAATATTCTCTCAAGCAGCTGCTTGCCACAGAGGTTTGTCAGTTTATACGCCATAGCAGGTCTGTGAAGAAGGCGAGACTTCAGCAGAAAGACAACACAAACATCCATGCCTTATCCGGGGCTCGAAACTAAGGTCTCTTTGATCAGTAGCCAAGCACGCTAACTACTCGGTCGCGGGATAAAGCAAGTTATAATTAGAGCCCTGCGCGGATGTTGATATCGGCATTTGAAAGTGTGTTAACGCGATAAGAAATTGATGTTAACGCGGATAAAATCTCGGATTTGATAAAAAGAATTTTGATGTGCAGAAACATGAAGAAACTTTACTGCGTTATTGGTGGTTGACATGAGTAAGAAACTACTTGAAGTAATAGTAAAAGAAACCTGATTTGAAAATTCAACTGTAATATTCACTTTAAAAAGAAAAGAAAATGCATTGAGATTTGGGTTGTTTGGGTTGTTTTACCTCTGAGCGGCACTTTTTTGCACACCATGGGCTAAATGGCCAGGTCACATGGACCCCGAAGGCTCAGAGAAGGTTGGGGGAGGGGACCCACTGGAACAGCTGTTGGGAGACAGATGGTAGCCTCCCGTCAAGGCCATCCAGCGTGTTCTTTAACGTGCACAGGGTATGGCTCTCCCGCACACGGGGCCACGGCTTAACGTCCCATCCGACGGACGGCGGCCTTTCCAAGCCCATCGATGTCCCCTACTGACCGTGGGCAGGGCGGGGAATTTTGTGGAGATAAATCTCAACGCTGACCCAGCTGGGACTCGAACCTGGGAACTACAGATTACGAGCCTGGCGCGCTACCGACTGAGCCCCCCTCCCCCCCGATGCATTGAGATAATGCAACAAACTATAAAAAAAAAACTTATCCTATACGAAAGAAGCGGTCTTTTTTGCTGACAAAGAAGAATATTAATTGAAATATTATTGGAAACTGGAATTAAATACAGTGGACCCCCGATATAACGCGCATGTCGGGCGGGAAACAACACCCGCGTTATAAGGTGAACCGCGTTATACCGAGCGGCGCGGTGGCGACACAATAAATTTCACACTGTAAGCTTTTCTTTTACTCATCATGCATACAATAATTAAACACTATTCAAAATACATGCAGGAACTCAATACATACACAATTACTCAATACGCAGTAACAATAAAATGCGATACTCACTAACGCCGCACGGACCTGTATAAACATGTTTGAACTTATCGCGAACATCGCCCGCGCTATAACCGAGTGCGCGGTATAGCGAGCAGCGCTATAACGAAGGTCCACTGTATGTGAACGTTTAAGTCGTGGGGATTTCGAAGTTTGCATAGTGAATAGTAGAGGAGAGTTATTGGGTGAGGAAAAGGAGTGCCTTCCCATAATTGCCGATAACTACATTTAAAGGAGCAAAATTAATTTTTCAAATTCTTTTGAGGTAATTTTGCTCCTTAAATATGCCTTAGTAAATACACTGGTTTCCATAAATTAAGGAAAATCCTTATGTTACGTCAATGGGAAGCTGACGTCAAAGTCTATAACTTCTAAAATAAGTTTTTTTGTTTTGAAAAATGTGATTGCAGATAAATATCTCAATTTTGTAAATCAATATCTCGATTTTCAACAATATTCGTTCAGTATTTAATGAGTTATGGAAGTTTGAATATTTAGCGATAACAACCACAAAAATTGACTTCAGAAGTTAATTAAAAGTTAGTCATAAGTATTGCATCAAAGTGTTTAATAAAATAAGTTTGTATTTTAGAACTTTGTGTAAAGAATTCTTTTACTATTCTTCAGTTTTGTATAAGTTTCTTAAGACTGGCATTGCTGTTGTTGAATATTCAAACTTCCATAACTCATTAAATACTGAATTAATATTGTTTAAAATCAAGATATTGATTTATTTGATTGAGATCTTTGTCTGCAATCACATTTTTCAAAATAAAAAAACTTATTTTAGAAGTTGTAGTACTTTGATGTTAGCTTCCCATTGACTTAAAATAGGGATTTTCCTTAATTTATGGAAACCAGAGTATTAGACGAAATTTACCGAAATATAATTTTTCGAATTCTTCAGTAAATTTTGTCTAATATTTAGTAAGACATATTTTTCCGAAATTCAGGCTTTTTGTCATTACAGTATATAGATCTCGATATCGTAGAGATCTATATACTATAATTTTTTCCCGTTAATTAGTAGTCATTACTAAACCAATTGACTGATTTCTTTTATTCCCAAACGTATATTAGACCCCAAGGATTTGCAAAATCTCGGCGGTTATTAAGTAGCCAATATAAGCGATTACTGATAAAATTTTGCTGGTGCGAATAAGACATACGTGTGCGGATGCAGATAAAACTTTTGCCATCTACGCAGGGCTCTAGTTATAATTCATATTCAATAAAAATTACCATCAAGTGGTTTTTCGTTACACATACCAACCCAAGTTTATTTTTTATCACAAATCGAGTATTGTTCGTTATACACATTTTTGTAAATTCAGACTTTTTGCATATAAAGATATATTTATTTTTAGTTTAAAACTATTTGAGTAATTTTAGAATGCATAAAATTGTCTTTCAGGAAAGCCAAATATTTTGTGTATGAATTGCTTATTATTGAAGTTATAGGGCAAAACGGGGAGAAAACTCGGTTGAAGTGAAGCAGGACTTTTCACAGCCATTGTAGATGTTGCTTCCTGGGTCTGTTTTGTAAATTGGTGTGTATTTGAGTGTAGCACGTTTGGCTCCAGTGCATCTAGTACGAATTTGTCTTGGCGGAAAGTGATAATCCTTGCAGGCGGTTGCGCTGACTCAGCAGTTGCTTTTTATTCTTCATGAGTGCCGTGCTATTCCTTCCTTCTTTCAACTGTGTAAAAATTGTATTTTTCTACACCTTTTTACCCCTTCTAGTTAGAAAACATTAAGATAAAGCGAATGCGAGCTCCATTATTGACTGGAAAGATTTTGGTCCGGATGTAAGTCTGAAGGTTATTTTTACTTTGTAAATTTGAATAATTGAAACGGAGGCGAAAATACAGTATATATTGCACAAAAATATTTTAAAAACCCACCGAAATGGAGGGGAAAAATATATTCCAGAACAGTATTTTGGTCCCTGTTTGATTAAGCCACGTCTATCACTCTTTTGTTTTTACTTATCTTCCTACTGTTTTTCCCACGTCATTTGTCAGTTTCTGTACTTGTCAAAATACTTATTTCCCCAATCTTCCCAACCCTTTGACCGATCATATCGGGTTTTGTACGAAATGAAAGCTTGTGATTCGGGGAGTGTCACACGCTATCAAATATTTGAGCTTCTCACCATACTTTTTTCACGTTTAGAGAAGGGTAAATGTGTAAACGATTGTTCTGCTGTATCTTTCGAAGATATAGCTGAACGGCGCCGAGCTTAAACGAGTTATGTGTGAAAAGACCACATGTCAAAAGCCTGTGAGATAGGGAGTGACGTAGATTGCTCTAAGAGTTGTTCCCACTTTCTTCCTCTCGAAACCGAAAGTGAAATTTCGCTGTTTTCGATCGCAAAAGTTCAAATGAAATGATAGTAGATGTCATCTGCTACCTTAAAATATTCCCTCACTTTCTTTCCCTTTTGGGAATGGAAATTTAATGCTGATAGATCGTAACGAGTATGTATCAAATAAATATATACCTATATAAATTCAAAACATTTTATTTTTCTCTTTGCGCCCGCAAAAGTGAAAAAAAAAAATGAAAATATCACACACCAATGATAGAAACATTTTCGGAATTCATATTAATTTTAAAGTACGATAGGAAGCAAAACTGATTTATCTACTGAATAAAAATTGTCAGCCCCGTAATTTACCTTTAAAGTTAATAAAAATACATTAAATAATTTTATCAATGGAATATTTTACTCTCATTTTTCACTTTTTTAGGGCACTAATAAGATAATAAAATAAATAAATTGAAAGAGTTTTAAAGTAATTGTTTCCTTTTCAGTGGCAACTTTATAGGGAACTTTGTCAGTAAAAAACTTATCTTTCCTCTTGCTTCGCAAGAGAAACTTGCTATACCCCCTACGTTTCTCTGCACGCCTAAAGGTTTGATTTGACAAATGACATCATGATCGACCCCTGTTCATTTTACCCTCTCCCACTTTCTTTTTTGGGGGAAGGAGAAAGAGGGGGCATACTTTGAAGTAGCCTATGTTACGAAAACTTAACATAATCGTAACTAGCCTATAATTAATTCAAAATAAAAATATGCTTTCCTCTTCATAAGCTGTCATTTGAAGTATAAGTCGTTGCGTTAGGCGATGTAGCGGAACAACCGTTTACAGCTTTCCCCATCTCGGTGTGTGTGTGTGGGGAGGTTATATAACCTATAACATTTAACATGAGCTTTCACTTTGTACATAACTCATTACGCTCGGACCTCGACAGTTCGGAAGATACAGTAGAACAATCTTTTACGTCTTCTCTTTTCGGAGGAGGGGGGATTTCTACTGACTGAAACCTTCTCATCACAAGCTTTCATTTGGTAATAGCTCTCGGCTAATGGGTTGGGGCACGGCCGTATTTATGGGGAGGGAGGGGACTTCCCTTCTTTGAAAATGCTTCAAATAATGGAGGTAAAAAATTATTACACTTGTGCATATTTCACGCATTTTTCATGAATTTTTTTTTCCTAATCTCTAAAATGAAGGGGGAAATGTTACACTGCAATGGAAATTCAGTCTGTTAGCCTCCCCATTTGCTGTTTTTACGGCTTTATCTTTCCTCTCAATATTTTTTTCTAGTTCCGGGCCTAGTGTAGGGAGATATGATGGAACAACAGTATTGACAAACACACAAACCTGTATCGGAAAAAAATTAAATTAATTAATGTAATCGTTCGAAAGTTGTTGCGGAAAACATATAACGCAGAAAGGAACATGAAATGCAAAAGGTTTATTATAATCAGATCTAAACCTTTGTGTATCATTAAACGATCAACGATTATTTTTGTCATTCAAAGCTCTGATGGTGCTAAGCTATAGCCAACTGAGCCGTATTCAAATCTCACATGGTGGTGAATGAATTCGATTTTACTCTTTTATTTAACACGAAGAAACTCTGCTATTATTAGTCTATTGACAGTTGATTCAATATTTTCTTTAGAGCATTGGGGGATCATTAAATGTGAATGCATAGATCACTCACAACCTGGATGAATTGCACCCTTAAATGAACAAAAGCTCAATACACCCCTCAAAGACTGGCTAAAATGCAGCTGTGCAGTGTGAACACTAAGCGTGACTGCTTGCACCATCACAGTCTACTGATTTCGCCATCACAGATCACTGTTACTTGAATACTCTGTATGAAGCATTGCTTGGCGTGAAATAAGAAACTTGATTCTTAACAATTCTTCGCTATGTACTTGTTATATTATATTACTTAATAACTAGAGCATTCTGACGGAAAGGAATGCTGTCATGCTCCAGAAGCAAACACTTGTTATTCTATCCTTATCAGCACCCTTAGATAAATTGTTTGAATTCATACTATCCTTTTCCTTTTTTTAGAAGAATTTAATTTGCTGTGCTAAAACTAAAAGTTAACAAAAAGGAGACCCTAATGTAATTGTACTCTCTTCCACTCAATCTGTGTCTCGATTCCCCGCCCTGCCCACGGTCAGTAGGGGACACCGATGGGCTTGGAAAGGCCGCCGTCCGTCGGATGGGACGTTAAGCCGTGGCCCCGTGTGCGGGAGAGCCATACCCTGTGCACGTTAAAGAACACACTGGATGGCCTTGACGGGAGGCTAATATCTGTCTCCCAACAGCTGTTCCAGTGGGTCCCCTCCCCCAACCTTCTCTGAGCCTTCGGGGTCCATGTGACCTGGCCATTTAGCCCATGGTGTGCAAAAAAGTGCCACTCAGAGGTAAAACAACCCAACCCAAATCTGTGTCTCGTGTTTGAGTACAATGGCATATGGTGAGTGACAACTGCAGAAGCAGTGGAGATACCACGAGACTATGCAGTCGATGCTTGGACACTTCTGATTGATAGGTTATTGACCTGTGATCTGTCACTTGCCATTCAACCCAGTGATCTACTAGAACTGTGGAGGGTCAACTGCTTATTTTCAAAGTTTCCCCATTGCTTGCTAAGTTGCAATTACTACGCTACTAACTACTTACTTACTACTCTACTGCATGAGTAGCGTAGTAATTGCAACCTGAATTGAATACCTGAATTGATTCAGAGTCTTAAATATTGCACCAGTTTCTGTTTCTGTTTTTCTCTCTTGTTTTTCATAGCCACCTTCCATTTTGATCCACTATATATTCTTTATATTTTTTTACCCTATATTTTCTTTGATTTTGCTGATCGAATGCTTTCTTTTGTTCAGAAGTTTAAAGCTAAGGCGATACTAACTAGACTTTCCGGGTCTGTGACTTCCACACCCTCATAGGTCTTGCCAATGACGATTTATTGTATTTCAATGTACTTCAATCTTGTCTGATTTCGTAGAAGGAAATGACTAATAGGAAATTTATTCACGTCTTTTAGTAAGACTTTCGGCAGATTATGTTTTTTACGAGATAGCGTCCTTCTAAAATGGCGTCGATAATTACCGTTGCCACCTAATCTTCCAACAAAGAATCAACATTTAATTTGCAGACGTATCAATATTGGACAAACAGCGAACAGAGCCAACATTTTTTAAAAACAAAACTTTTCTCATGTGAAAACAAAAATCCTGCATTCCCTTTGGGAGTCAGTAAAACAACAAAAAACGTAAATATACTCAGTGATACCCAAAAATATATATATTTTTTTAGCATTTAAATTAAGTCTTTGATTTTCAGGGATTTCCATAGAAACTACTGTTATTAATGCCCTGAAGAGAGGGGTTATATGATCCCCCACACACCTTAGATTAGCCATTGAATATACTTGCCTTATTTCATGTGACATTTAGTACTTTTAAACTGAGGCATAATCATTACTGAGCCCGACTTACTGTTTCCCTAATTATTGAGTCCGGTTATAAGGGAAGTTTTCTTTGATACATCTTCAAATATTCAAAAATGCCTGCTCCTAAACCGTTTCTTAATTCTTCATATTATAGGTTATTATAAACCTTAAAATAATTATAATTATTTCATGATAAAATTAAAATTGATGTTATTTCGAACGAAAAACACGAAGTAATTCGTAGAAAAAAATTATTATATTTTTGAGTAACATTATAAACGCCGAGAAAGATTCATTAATAAAGGAGAGAGAATTCTAAAAAAATCAAAGGCTGAAAGGCATTTCTTTTAATTACTAACGGCTAATTGCTGTCCCATTGGCCGAGTGGTTATCGTTCCTAGCTGCTGTGCAAAAGGACATGAATTCGAGCCCTAGATAAGGCATGCATGTTTGTTTTCCTGTGTTGTCTTTCTGCCTCATAAATCTGTATGGTATTATATATATTATTATACTGACAGACTTTTGTCGAACTTCTGGGGCAAGCAGCTGCTTGAGGGGTAATTTATTTTTATTATTTATTTTCAAACATTGAATAAAAGGTTGAAATTATAATCAAAAGAGTATTTTATGCTTTTCTTTCACAATTACAAGAAAATTGGAAATTTAAAATATGACTGAGTCCGAAGTCGTCGGTACTATTTCATAACTTTGCAGAGTTTCATTCTTCTGCCGAGCCTTAACTCATCTATAGGCATGACAGCCTGCTCCTCCTCCCTCTTATGAAACGAAGAATTCGTTGCTTAGAAGATTGTAATTATCGATGCTGTCAGAATAGAGTATCGTGAAAAATTAACCCTTTATTTGTAGGTTAGGAATGATGACTGGAAGGACTTCACCTATTTGGGTACTCAGAATGAAAGTTTGTAATACCAGAATGAATTATTAGTTTTTCAGGTTTTGATGTGTTGGAATGACTGGCTATTGGTTTAGAAAGGAAATGAAACGTGTTAAAAGGATGATGTAAGCAAAATTAAAAAAGAAAAGTGTTCTTTTGCAGTAAAATATCCTGTTTAGATGTATTTATAATTTACATTTAAAATGTGACTCATATTTCATTTGCTCACAAGCTTATTGACTAAGTCGCACAATATAATTCTAATTGTTTAAGAAGTATTAGAATTTTGAAAAAAAAATGACATTTACAAATTTGAATTTGGGTTGTTAAAACGTTGAAGGAACCAACAGTAAGAAAATCACAATTTCAAGAAAATGTAGCGAACAAAATTTTGAATGAGAGTTAGTTTCGTCTTGTTCGTAGTGAAATTCAGTATGTCAAAAATCTGGAATTTCTCAGACAGATTTTACTGTTCGAAATGCCATTTTCCACAAAATTATAATGTTCTTATTATCACAACTTTACATTGTCTTTTCTAGGCTTAATATGCTACAGAATAATTTTTTAAACTGTTCTGGAACAGCACTCAAGAAGAACAAATATATACCTCCCTGCGTTAAAAACTCTGAATTTACAACTGTAAACATCTCGGATTGAAATATCAAAGCTATCGCTTTTTAGGCATAAGTAAATATCAGTAAAATGCATAACTATTATAATCAGCCGAAAAGCGTATGTCTCATTTTGTAATAAAACTAACATTTCAGCATATCACGCATATATCCGTTTATGTTTTTCTCAGCAAACACTGATTTTGACTTTCTAATATGTGCATAACCATAATTTTAACAAATCTACTCTTTATGCTAGTCTCATTTTCTCCTTCATCGCGAAAAGCAGTGGGTTGTTTATTGTCTGGACCATCAGATGAAGTCCTATTGATGTGCCATACGGCATTGTTGTAAATGAGGTCTGTCAATGTCGTGGCATGAAAAGGTTATTATTAAGCATACATAAGACGTCTCCATGACGTCAGTGCTATTAGAGTCGCCAGTTCAGCACCATTATAGGCGTGCAGAGAGAACCAGCATAAAGCACATAACCCGTTCGTCCAGGTTTGTTCGTCAGGTGGCTGTTGAAGGGCAAAGAAAGAGAAGTAAATATCACCTCAAGTAGAAAAGCGTCAATGTACTATCAGTTACTATTCAAGTGACACCATTTTACGTTTTCCGTTGGTTAAGCTTTTCTTTTTTTGTTCAGTATGAATAAACACATCCTTCATACAAAAATTCTCGTAATCTGCAGTTCTCAGGTTCGAGTCCCAGCTGGATCAGCGTTGAGATTTATCTCCACAAAATTCCCGCCCTGCCCACGGTCAGTAGGGGACACCGCTGGGCTTGGAAAGGCGCCATCCGTCGGATGGGACGTTAAGCCATGGCCCCGTGTGCGGGAGAGACGTACCCTGTGGACGTTAAAGAACACGCTGAATGGCCTTGACGGGAGGTACCATCTGTCTCCCAACAGCTGTTCCAGTGGGTCCCCCCCAACCTTCTCTGAGCCTTCGGGGTCCATGTGACCTGGCCATTTAGCCCATGGTGTGCAAAAAAAGTGCGCTCAGAGGTAAAACAACCCAACAACCCATACAAAAATTAACAATAGATTGATTGGTTATGGCTGAGCGGGGTAAACAATAATCGCAAATTATATATAGTGAATTTGAGTGCGGGCGAGCCGGATGGAGGGGCTAATCCCCCTTTCAGTGCCCAGGCCCAGATCTAGAAAATAATAAAGGGGTGGTCAAGTGACGCAGTCGAGCCGGCAAATTGTAAAAGGAGAGGGGCCAAGAGACTGGATTTCCTTTGTAATGTAACATTTTCAACCTTTCGTTTTAAAGGTATAAAGCAAATTTCTTAAAAAATATATTAAATATGCAGAAGTTTAATAGTTTTTGCCCTCCATCACATTTACTAGCATTCTCAGGGGGGTAGGGGGCTGCCTTCCTCCTATATCCGGCCCTGTCAGTGCTCATACTGGAAAACTAAGTGTAAGAATTGTTTTTAATATCAAACTGTTAAATAAAGTTGATATTTGAAAACTACAAATTAGTATGAAAACAAGTAAATACAAGGGTTTTTCGAAAAGTAATAGCAACATATGTAGTACTTATTGAACACTTTATTTCCAAGGGTGGGAGTGGCTGAGTCGCAGCACCCCAGGCTCCTAATCTGCAGTTCTCAGGTTCGAATCCCACCTGGACCAGTATTGAGTTTTATCTCCACAAAACCTTCACTTTGTCCTGGTCAGTAGTGGACACCAATGAGCTTTGAAAGGCCATCATCCATTGGATGGGGCATTAACCTTGGCATTTGCCAAGCAGGAGTGTCATACCCAGTACACATTAAAGAACACACTGGATGGTCTTGATGGGAGGCTACCATCTGTCTCCTAATGGCTGCACTGTAGGTCTCTTTTCCCCAGCAATCTCTGAACCCTTGATGTCCTTGAAACCTGGCCATTTAGTCCATTGTGTGCGAAAAATGCCACTCAGCAGTAAAATAACCATTATTTCCATGTGTAATTAACATTCAATACCCACAATGTAATCACCGTCAAATTTAACAACTTTATTCCAAATATGTGAGAGCCGGCAAATGCCGTTATCAGATATGTTGCTGATGATCACTGCGATGGACCGCCCTAGAGCTCGCAATACCTCAGCCAGGTTGCAAAACTGATGCCCTTGGAGTAATTCCTGCACCTTAGGAAACAGCTCAAAGTCTCAAGGCTCATGTATGGGGCTGATGTTTCAAGGTTTTCCCATCGCTACCTTGTCAAAGATTACCTACCTTATCAGGTTGTGCCAGTGACAACGGGCATTGTCGTGAATGAGAAACGGTGGATCCCTTGTGACGAAGTGACGTTGATTTCGGCGTACTGCTGGACACAGATGATGGACAGAAAACCATCGGTAGCACTTCGCATTCACATTTTGGCCCTGAGGCACTGCATGGCGGAGGATAACACCATCGATGTCATACGCGACAATCAGCAGCACTCTCACATTCTTGACACAATTCAATTGGCTGCAAAATGTTGGTAACATGTCATTGGGCAGTTAGAGATCCCCTTATGATGACCAGTTCTGACCGAGATGTCCGATTAATGGCACCCCACACCAGGTGCTGGATCTGTGTGACGATGTCGCACGCACTCGGTGGCGTTCCTTTACCCTGGATGACCGAGGTCGTGCTGACCAAGACAAAAACGAGATTCGTCACTAAACACCACGGTACTCCACTCTTGTTCGTTCCAGTTCTGTCTGAGGCGACACCACTGA
This sequence comes from Ryuthela nishihirai, assembly GCA_038380435.1. NCBI lineage: Eukaryota > Metazoa > Arthropoda > Arachnida > Araneae > Heptathelidae > Ryuthela > Ryuthela nishihirai. The sequence continues at coordinate 31,054,957 of JAWZYU010000026.1, forward strand.
ATATGGGCTTGCATGTGGGCAGATGTGAGGGCAAATTCAGTGCCGGACGATAGGCTCGTAATAAAAGCTGTAAAAGCCTGTTTACCGTCCTCCTGGTAGGTATTCGATGTTACCTGTTGCCAGTCCCTTTGCAGTTGCGTTGTAGTCACGAATCTGTCACGCAATGCCATGTGTCGCAAATGGCGGTCGTGTCGCTCCGTGGTCATCCGTCGTCTTCCTGATCCTTGTCGGCATGTGCTGGATCCTTCTTGAACCCACTGGCGTTATATGTGTACGATGGTGATGGGATTGCGGCCAACAAGGTTTACCACATCTCTGTACGACAAACCAGCTTCTCTAAGGCCGATGATTTTTGTACGCTCAAAGTCTGTTAATTGTTGGAACGGCTGTCGACGTCTGCGTAAGGGCATGTTTAGTGGTTTAGAACAATTTCCACAACATTTTTTCAACCAGGGAGCTTTGGTTGCCTTTATCTGTGTTTGACTGCTCCGCACCTGTGACGTCAGCTCGCGCTTGTCCAGTCGTTTCGATCGTCCTGCAAACCTAATCATTTCCATATACTACTGCCTCCCTAAATTTCGTCACATTTGCATAACTTCTTGCAAATGTTGCATTTTTTATTTCTTATAGGAGATGCAGCAGATATAGCTCAGGACAGATATGCTTGGAGAACTAAATTGCGCGGTGTGGTTGGATCTCCGTAGCCCATGGCTGCTTGAGGATGATGATGATGTGTATTTTATCTCTGTAGCCTCTCGCTGCAGGGCCCTACAGTAGTCTTGTTCCAATTTGCCGCTATATCGTTTTTCCATTTCGGATATTTCTTGATGGAACTTTTCTCCATGTTCATCCAAAACCGATCCCATCAATTGTGGAAAAAAAAAATCAGGTGTGATTGTAAGAAATGCAGCTTTAGCGACATATTACATCCTAATACTCTATATGAAGAAAGTAGTTCTTCGACGATTTCTTCGTAGTTATCTGCCTTACATTGCCTAAAAAGTTGTGGCAAACATTTTTGAATGCTTCCTAGGTTCTCTTTTCATTGTAGTTTAATTTATTTTGGAACTTAGGATCTTGAAACAATTGTCTGATCTGAGGGCCAACGAAAATTCCCTCTTTTATTTTTGCTTTGCTAATCCGTAAAAAATTTCACCTTAAGTAAGCAAATCCATCACCCTCTCTATTCATTGCTTTCATTTCCAGTAGTTTGAAAACGAATAAAATCATATATATTTACAAAAAACGTCATTTTCTCGAAAAACGCCAAAATAGTGCTTGATATAAACATTTGGATGCCAGATTCGGATTCGGCATCCTCAAATCTATAAAGTACATCCATTTTTTTCGAGGGAGAATTTTCATGCAGACCGGTATAATTTTTTTTAAGATACGGATTGTCAACCTGGAAATCCTTACGTGAAATTTGGGTCCAAGCATCCAAATGTTTAGGAAGTTATGAAGAGTTCAAAAGTATAAATAAATAAATAAATAAATACCCCCTCAAGCAGCTGCTTGCCACAGAGGTCTGACAGGAGCCTGTCAGTTTATATACCATAGTAGAAGGTCTGTGAGGATGGCAGGACCTCAGCAGAAAAACAACACACACAACCATGCCTTACCCGGGGCTCGAACCCAGGTCCCTTAGATCAGTAGCCAAGCGTGCTAACCAACTGCTCACAAAATTTAGGGGATATTTCAAAATGAATATGAAGCGAAGAAATATCCCCTAATTTTTGTGAGCAGTGTATTTAAAAGTCGAAACATAAGTGTTCCAAAACAGTTCAAATTGCATGTATTTTTTTGTTAAGTCGCTAATTCATACGACTTGTGTGAGCATCTCTACTCTTGAGCCGTTTTTGCACCTTATTCTCCAGTGTGGAGATTTTTTCCGATCTGTCTGGACCTAGCATTTGTTGAGACTTAAGAATTTTCGATATAGGTATGGCCGAGTGGTTAGCGCGCTTGGCTACTGATCTAAGGGACCCGGGTTCGAGTCCCGGTGAAAGAGCATGAATGTTCGTGTTGTTTTTCTGCTGAGGTCCTGCCATCCTCTCAGACCTTCTACTGTGGCATATAAACTGACAGGCTCCTGTCAGACCTCTGTGGCAAGCAGCTGCTTGAGGGGGTATTTATATATTATTTTATTTATTTTATTTGCTTATAGGTCTTTTAAGCATCAGGAAAAACAGTTTAAAAAAAATCCACTCATTTTCTGGTCCGATAATTAGTGGTCCTACGTGCAAATATGATAGATGAGCTCGAGAGAAGCTTTCATCTATATTTAAGAGTTATCTGTTTAATCCAACCCGAGTCCATTGTGCAGCCGAAGAATAAAATACATTCCGTAGTTATGGATGCATGTTTCGTTTTTCTGCTGTGGTCCCGCCATCCTCTAAGGCCTTCTAAGACAGGATCAGAGATCAGACAGGCTCCTGTCAGATCTCTGTGGCATGCAGCTGTCTGAGGGGGTGTAGTTTTGAAGACCGTTAGAATTAAAGTGGTGGAAAACTGATGATGAAATCTTTACCTTGGAGAGCACTTTAAGACATGGGAATACATCCCTCAAAAAAAAATTACCCTACTGAAGAGTAGAACTATGTTTATGTAAATTAGCATGGAAGTGCGGGACAGTGATATATTCAAATGAATGTAAAATCGCGTGTCTGGTCACGTTTAAAATGCGGCCGATGACACGGATTCCTTTAGTTGTAGGGAAGGTTGTCTTTTCGGAAAAGTGCGACGGTGTAGGTTAAAGAAACCGAACCTGACCTGTGAATCTGGTTACCAATTGAAGGGTAATGTCATCGATGAATGTTTAATCAACAGCGAGTTTCAATGAGACCATATCATAGGTCTCTGTGAAACAGGATGATTTACGCAACGAATTCCAGCGCATTTGGGACGTGATGCGCGAACTGCTGTCCAGCAATGGACATGGGGTATTTCAGGTCGTTGTTCAGGATTATCATGTCTAGAGATCAAAAGGACTTAGTCTGAGCCTCGAATAAAGCATGATGTTTCTTGTGTTGTTTTTCTACTGAGGTCTCGGTTTCCTCACAGACCTCAATCAATTTATTTCCAGATAAAACAGCGTCAAGAAACACTTTTACATTTACATTTGATAGCTGGAAAAAAACTACCCACAAGAGTTACAAACTCACCTGTGGATAAGAAAAGACACATATTATGTACAAGACACAAACGTGTTTTCTGAAGTGCTATTACTCAATTGAGTAATCTAATTATAATCTAAACTTAAGTAATGGAATAAAATATAACAGTGGCCAAGTAAAAACTTTTATATTATGCAACAAAGTTTTTAGTTTTTTCGTAAATTTATGGAAGTTAGTTTTAACACATTCGGGCATGTTCTCACAGTCTTTCAGTTTTAATACATTCTGGCATTTCATTTAATATTTTAGGGACTTTTAGACAAAATACTTCAGATTGTTTCAGATTTGTTGGCTTAGAAATATGAATATTTGGGTGTTTACTACTTCTGTTTCTCGTAAACTGATGTTACTAAAATTTGTTTATCCCATTTTTAAACAAATGCAATAGGATTTTGAATGCATACAAATCTTTTTTACGGGTACCATATCGAACTCTATAAATATTTCCAGTTTTGTCATTTTTTTTCGCAATACATCGTACAACATGATTCTGAACCTGAACAAGAGATTTATATGCATGAAATAAGAGATAATAAAGAGATATATGGCTTGAATAAGTGCCACCCCACCATGTGTGGCAAGCAGCTGCCTCAAGAGTAATTAAAAAAATTAAAAAAAAAACTTTCTTATCATCTTATAGCGCATTACAAAATAACGAGATATTATCTTAACTTTGATCTTCAGTAGCGTTTCTTCTGACATAGCAAATAAATATGATTTCTTCAGAAAAGTGTTCTTCAAATAGTATCCAAATGTATTCTGACATCGCAAGATAATCGTAACTATCGCTTCTACGTCGGGTATATTTCCTTTATACATTGAAAGTGTATTTTCATGTGTGTATAGTCTGGCAGATTTGATTGCGTTATTACATGATATGCTGAATAACAAATAATGATGTTATTGGTTTACTTGTGCTCGACTAGGAAATGCTTCTATATTGTACACTTCTAAGTACAATACTTAGAACAGGTACTCTATTGCGCTTTTTGCAAAATAAAAGTGACTTTTAAAGGTATTGGGATATTTTTTCACTTCTTTGTGATGTGGAGCGGGGTGGCTCAGTCGGTAGGGCATTAGGCTCGTAATCTGCAGTTTCCAGGTTCGAGTCCCACCTAGGCCAGCATTGGGATTTATCTCCACAACCCCCCTTCCCCTCGATCAATAGGGGATACCAGTGAATTGAACAAGGCTCCACATACGTGGTACCGTGTGTGGGAGAGCCATACCCGTGCTCGTTAAAGAACACACTGGATGGCCTTCACGTGTGTCTACCATCACATGTGTCTCTGAGCCCTCGGGGTCTTTGTAACCTGGCCATATATATATTTATGCCTTTTAATATTAATAATTATGAATAATTAAGTGGGGTTTTACAAATTTTTAATAGTGTTCGTTGTACTTTCATTTGTATCGAGGAATTTACCTTTATAGCAGCGACTTATCTCTTCTACCTACAGGAAAAACACAACTTTTTGAAAAGCATAACTGAAAAATTACTTTTTTGATTGGATAATTATTTAAAAAAAATTCTATTTCTGTTTTCCGATCTTTTTAATTTCCATGGTTATGAAAATATGAGAAAATGTTTATGTTTTGAAAACGAGTATTCCATATTTACCAGAAGCGATGGACTGTTTCAAACCACAATTATCTCTCCTATATTTTATGTAAATAATAAATAAATAAATACCACCTCAAGCAGCTGCTTGCCACACAGGTCTGATAGGAGCCTGTCAGTTTATATGCAATAGTAGAAGGTCTGAGAGGATGGCAGGACCTCAGCAGAAAAACGACACATACATCCAATCCTTACCCGGGCTCGAATCCAGGTCCTGCGCGCTAACCACTCTGCCGCGGGACGGCTATTTTTTTTTATATAGAGAATACAAACTCTAAGGGATATGATGCATATATTCTAGACATTATGATACACATTTCTTAACTTAGAGTTTATATTTAACAAACTCTAAGGGATTCCCTTAGAGTTTATTAAATGCAGTAGGCCTGCAGTAGTTGTAAAATTAAACACGTTAACGATCAAACTCATTTAATGTTAATTACTGAGTTTAAAGACAACGCGTGCAATAACGATGGACTTAATAAAGGAGAGGGTGTGACAAATTCCATTAAAGGTAAGAACTTCTGCTCTCAATCGTTATTTACTGAACACAACGCATAACAGAAAGATGCACCTGCTCATTGTTTCTCTGTGACGTTAAACCAAATGCACGGGGGCGGGGGTGGCTTAGTCGGTAGCGTGCCAGGCTCGTAATCTGTAGTTACCAGGTTCGAGTCCCAGCTGGGTCAGCGTTGAGATTTATCTCCGCAAAATTCTCCGCCCTGCCCACGGTCAGTAGGGGACACCGATGGGCTTGGAAAGGCAGCCGTCCGTCGGATGGGACGTTAAGCCGTGGCCCCGTGTGCGGGAGAGCCATACCCTGTGCACGTTAAAGAACACGCTGGATGGCCTTGACGGGAGGCTACCATCTGTCTCCCAACAGCTGTTCCAGTGAGTCCCCTCCCCCAACATTCTCTAAGCCTTCGGGGTCCATGTGACCTGGCCATTTAGCCCATGGTGTGCAAAAAAGTGCCGCTCAGAGGTAAAACAACCCACAACCAAATGCACGTTTTCATTAAATGTGCTGTAAAGAATACTCTGAATGGTTCATTAGTTCTGAATTACTGTTTCGTTATATAGGAACATTTATGTAGCGTCGGGACCGTTGCGAATATCTTATTCCCTTCATCTGTGTTGCTTGCATTCCCATGTGCACAGGGAATGAAAGACCAGTCGGCGTGTGACACGCATGGCCTTGGAGAGTGGCCTGCTGCATAGAGTAACGACCTCTTTGAAAACGACTCGGCCCAACTTCCTGCTTTGTTACTTCTGGGGACCTGCCTGGCCGGAGGTCGAGCTCGCCCCAACATCTGCTACTGAGGGCTTTTACAGTTGAGCATACCTGAGGAGTCACATGGCTTGCTTCAGATTGCCTCTTAGCATCGTTATACATTCATTAGCCTCGGAAGTTTTCAGGCGGAAATTCCGATACCGCGGCCATAATGTCTACCTTATGCTACTCTTTTCACCACATTAGAGGTAATACTGTATTTACTAGCTTGATGCAAAATGAATGCTTGCTAAAACATTTTTTATCACTTAAAAAAAAACGAGGTAGGATTTCACTTTGTTGTCTGTCTCTCTGGCGTTTTTAGAGATAAATCAAAACTTCTTTTTGGGTTCGATAGGTATTGATAAAATATTATGATATGCACTTTCCAAATCCCCAGAAGTTTAAATTACGCCTCTAACGGTGGAAAAAGTTGAAAACTGCAAACTTTTAAACGATATTACAAACAATGTATTGATGCTAGAACTTGAAATTTTAGTGATGAAATGTGGAAGTCGTGAAATTTGATCTTCCCCAGGGTGGTGGGAAAACGTAACTTATGTATTTGTTGAAGAAATAATAGTTTTTAGAGGAGAATTAAAAAATTATGTATTGATTAGATAGGTATTGTTGATTCGCGCTTTCCGAATCGCCCAAAAGTTTTATTTGCGTCCTCTAACGGTAGAAAATTTTGAAAATGACAAACTTTAGAAAAAATATTGCAAGAGATGCATTTAGGCCAGAAATTTGAAAATTTGGTGGGGGAATGTGAAGGTCATGAGGTGTGCTTTAACTAAAATAATCTCCCCCTTACATCCAAGGGTGGGTAGGAAACGCAACATTTTGCTCTAAGATAATGGTTCTTAACCTTTTATGCTTCACGTACCCCGTTATAGTATAACAATGGGAATAAAATAAAACATATATATTACTATATCTGGCGACTTTTGAGCTCTCACGGCGTACCCCAAAAAATTTTACCGCGTACTCCATGTTGAGAACCCCTACTCTAAGAGATAAAGATTGGAAAATTGTTTTTTAGTTGGATAGGTGGGTACTAATGAAATACACTGCTGTTCATAATTTAAGGAATTGAACAAAAATGCAAATATCTCGAGAAATCCTTTTAAGGCTCTAACGAAAGTTTCAGAGGATATTTAATATTTACATCTGAAATAAAAAATATATCGGAATACTTATCCGATTATAAAATTCTTTAACGTGCGCAGGATATGGCTCTCCTGCACACGAGGCCACGGCTTAATGTCCCATCTGCCAGAGGGCGGCTTTTCCAAGCCCACCGGTGTCCCCTACAGACCGAGAACAGGGTGGTCGTTTTTCGGAGAATCAACGCAAGCCCAGCTGGGGCTCGAACCTGAGAACTACAGATTACGAGCCTAGGGCGCTAACGACTGATCCACCCCAGCTCCAATTATAAAATTAAAAAATTAAACGATCTCGTACACGAATTTCCGGTAATGTTTTTACCACTGAGCTTTGGTCATCACACTAGCAGCGATCTCGGTCACAACAGTTTAATAACAAATTACTCTAAATAAATTCTATTGTGAAATCGTGACAGTCTGTTATAGAAGAATCGCAAAGAGAGGATCGTTGAATACAGAGAAAATTGTACTTTCTCGGCTTTTCATAGATAATGCGCTTTTAATAGTCTTTCTTTTTATTGCCCTACCTTCGATTAGCAGAGGACAGCCATGGACTTGGAAAGGTTGCTGTCCGTCGAATGTGACGTTAAGCCGTAGCTCCATGTGCGGGAAAGTCATACTCTACACACGCCAAAGAACACACTGGATGGTCTTCACGGGAGACGACCATCTGTCTCCTTACAGCTGTCAGTGGGTCTCCTTACCCCAACCTCTGAGCTCTTAGGGTCCTTGTGACCTGACCCATTGTGGGCGAAAAAGTGCCGCTCAGAGGTAAAACAATTCAACCCTTTTATTGGTGGGCGACAGACCTATGTTTTAGAAGTGAAACCATTTTAACTATTAGTCATATTTCTTGTCCAGGTTTTAACGCCAACGTATTTATCTCAAAGTTCATCATCATTTGCTGGGTTGGGTTGGGTTACCTCTGAGCGGCACTTTTTTTGCACACCATGGGCTAAATGGCCAGGTCACATGGACCCCGAAGGCTCAGAGAAGGTTGGTAAAGGGGACCCACTGGAACAGCTGTTGGGAGACAGATGGTAGCCTCCCGTCAAGGCCATCCAGCGTGTTCTTTAACGTGCACAGGGTATGGCTCTCCCGCACACGGGGCCACGGCTTAACGTCCCATCCGACGGACGGCGGCCTTTCCAAGCCCATCGGTGTCCCCTACTGACCGTGGGCAGGGCGGGGAATTTTGCGGAGATAAATCTCAACGCTGACCCAGCTGGGACTCGAACCTGGGAACTACAGATTACGAGCCTGGCGCGCTACCGACTGAGCCACCCCCGCCCCTCATCATTTGCTGTCCGAGCCCATTACATGCAGACATCTTTTAACAGAAAAATAATTTATAGCACTCGTCTTTAACACTTAAATATGCATTTCACTGGATATTTTAACCCCATTTGGTTTTATTCGCTTTATTTTTTATTGTTGATTTTTGTTCATTCTTATTATTTCTAGGTTTTTTTTTCACCCATTATTTTATGCTACTGTTATTTTTATCTCGGGTTTTTGTCTCTTTTCCATTTGTTATTTTTATCTTTTCTTTATGGCATTTCTCATTTTAACTTGAACGCAATGGAATGAAATTAACGACTTTTAGTTGTTGGTTTCCTTTTTCTCCTACCATGATTTTCCTTTTATCTCGTTTGGCTCCTATAGCCTTCGTTGCACATGGGCCATAAAACCTCAGCCAACCACCTTAAGCATCCAACGAAATACTCTTTGTGGGGGTTTGTCTCACCTCCTCTTTCCACCTGAGTAACGAAGGAATAAACTAAATTTGAAGTGAGTTCTCAGAATTTCGATTTTGTTCTTAACAACTCATGATTGATTGAATGAATTGTTTTAATTTTCATTCAGATTCTCCGTATAAAATACGCCTCAGGTTCCAAAAGAAATGAATTTTGTCTCTTTGAAGGGGGCGGAGGTGGCTCGTAATCTACAGTTCAAAGTTTCGAACCCCAGCTGGTCTAGCGTTGAGATTTATCTCCGCAAAACCACCATCCTAATCTTGGTCTGTAGGGGACACCAATGGGCTTGGAAAGGCCGCCGTCTGTCGGATGGGACATTAAGTCTAGGTTCAGTGTGCGGGAGAGCCATACCCTGTGCACGTTATAGAACATACTGGATGTCCTTGACAGGAAGTTGCCATTTGTCCAGTGTGTCTCCTCCCTCAACCTTCTCCGAGCCCTCGGGGTCTTTGTGACTTGGCCATTTAACCCTTTGTGTACAAAAAAAGTGCTGCTCAGAGGCAAAACAACCAACCCAACTTCTCTTTGATAGAAATTGTAACGACAGTCATCCAAGCTACTCACCTCTTACTCAATAATAAAGTGTATTTCATGCAATCAGACAGACTTTAGTTCTCGAAACTTATCTCTCCTGAGCTAAAGCTGTTGCATTTGTAAAGTGAAAGACAATTCTAACAAGGTCCTGCTTGACATTGTCTGCCCTCCTCATCTTATTAGGTCTCTCTGTTTTCCTGAAGCCTTTAGGTATACTGTTCATAACCCTATTCATTAATTTACAGTTATGCATACTGAGAGAACGTGGCCAAACCAACGCCGTCTTTTTCTGAAAATATGCTGCTCAAAGAGCGTGCATACTCCTTCGCCTAGCCTCATCTTTACTTACAAAGTCAAACCACTTAATGCCCAAGATGCTGCCTAAGCTTCTAGAATCAGAAGCACCAAGTTCCTTCTTATCTGACTTATAAAGGGACCATGTTTCATTATTCTAACTAATTTCAGAGAGGACCAGTCTATTATATAATCCTAATTTTTGTCTTTAGCCGTACACCCTTATTTTTCTGCGCTCTCCATGGATTCTTAAAAGTCCCAGTAGCAATCTCTATTCTTCTGTTTATCTTACGCCGCACATCACAGTATCTGTTACATTTAGCTCTTGAGATAATTAAATTGAGACACTTGCTAAAGGGTGCAACCATTTAAAATAACGGAACTGCAATTTGCATGACCAATTTTCATCACTTTAATTTTTTTTCTCTGATAGGTGAGTATGGTGAACTCTGTGTATCACCAAACCTACTCTTATTTACCGATCTCATCACAACACTAATGAAATAGTTCGTCTCATCTTCATCATTTTCCCAAAGGGACAAATCTCTAAACTTTGTAAAGCCGATATCTTCCCCTTAAGTGAATTCCGCATAACGTAATCAAGAACCAAACTGAAGAGAAAAGGAGATATGTAAAAGGAGACGCGAAGATGCAAATGCATCTTTGCCAACTCCAGTAGCAATACTAAACTAGTTGTTACGAAATTTACTCTCACACATGACTCAGAATAATGAAAGCTCTCTATAATAACATTAAGTTGTCAGTTATCATGCGATCTCACGTTCAGCCACAAATAATGACGATCACGCAGAGTCAAAAAGCGTTTTCGAAATCTGCGAAGCTAGTAACCAAAGGTTTCTGAAACTAAACATTTCTCATGAATCTGCATAAACGAAAAAAAAAAATCTGATCAATTCAACCTCTACCACATCGGAATCCACACTGCTCATCACAGTGTCCATCAATCAAATTCTTAATTCTGTTAAGCACAGTCATGCAAAAAACTTTACCTGAAACAGAAAATTGGCTGATACCCCTAAAATTATCACAAGAACTACTGTCACTTAAAAAAAAAGATAATAAAAATGGGTGTAGTAAAATCCTTAGGAACAGGACCTTTATCATAAAAATAAAATTATAATTTCAGTCAGCCATGTGACAATATCAACATTCCCAGCTCTAAGCATTTCAGTAGTAATTTCATCTACACCCCTGGTATTTATGTAGTTTTAATTTAGAGGTAGCCGAAGTATTTAGATTGTGATACAGGGCCAACATTAAAGTATTAATTCATTTATTCTTAATACAAGCAATGGGAGTGGAATTAACCAACTTGATTAAAACGTCAGTGAAATGCTCATCCCACCTAACCATGACAGGATCCTGATTTTCATATCACGTATAATGATTTTTATTAAACCAGAGCATAACGTTTAGTCTCGACTCTTTCGAATCTAGGAAATAAAATTGCGTAATGAAATAGGTTATGAGAAATGGATTACTAGCTTGAATTGTGCGTGCTATAAAGATACCAGCATTCCTTTTCGCAATGGACTACCTGAACGAGCTTCGCAATAACTCTCTTCTCCTTTTTGCTTTTTTCGCATGAGTCATTCTAAGTGTAGTTGAGTCGTGTGTTGTGTTGCAAAAGCTGTGGGTACATTCAGTTCACTGGAAGTCGTTCTTGTTAATGTAGCTTGCAGTAGAAAAGGCTTTGATGCTTTCTGCGTATTCATTGTAAGAGTTTCTGTTCATTTTAGTGATGGCAATATTCCCATAAAGAAAACAGAAATAGAGAATGAAGAAACTGACGGTAATTTCACTTTAGCAGAGTTGGGTTGTTTTACCTCTGAGCGGCACTTTTTTGCACACCATGGGCTAAATGGCCAGGTCACATGGACCCCGAAGGCTCAGAGAAGGTTGGGGGAGGGGACCCACTGGAACAGCTGTTGGGAGACAGATGGTAGTCTCCCGTCAAGGCCATCCAGCGTGTTCTTTAACGTGCACAGGGTATGGCTCTCCCACACACGGGGCCACGGCTTAACGTCCCATCCGACGGACGGCGGCCTTTCCAAGCCCATCGGTGTCCCCTACTGACCGTGGGCAGGGCGGGGAATTTTTGCGGAGATAAATCTCAACGCAGACCCAGCTGGGACTCGAACCTGGGAATTACAGATTACGAGCCTGGCGCGCTACCGACTGAGCCACCCCCGCCCCACACTTTAGCAGAGGCGCAACTGCTGGAGAGGAGACGAAAATTTCAGAGGTTTCTGCAAATGAAATTTACGTTTTAACATTATGGTTACTGCTCGTATATGTAATGTAATTGGGAACACTCCAAAATTTAGGAGGCTCACACCACCCATTTCCACATACGCACGCCTAGAGCTTCTCCACCCATGACCATAAAAGCACACTCAGACCTTACTTTTGCCACTGTACCGAAAAGTTTGCCGTAAGCGTCCAGAGAGAAGTAAAGGATATTTTAACAGTTTAATATTAATTCTTCAGTGGCGTAGTGTGACTTGACGAATGGGAAATGCAGCTTCTAAAAGTAGCTCTAATAATGTATTCGAACACAAATGGTTATGTAGGATTTTATGGCGCAGCAGCAACAATAGGACAAACAAAAAGTGGAATACCGTTCAGATGGCTATTATGAATATATTTGATTTTAGAATTATATTTTACGTTGATTGATTAGATTTAGTATTTTTTGTTTAATTATCCTGAATGAAATTAAATTCAGAAAAAGTATAATTTTCCGAGATGGCGGAAAAAATTTCTCTGACATCGTGAAACGTACGGAAAATGCATCCCACTAAATCATATTTAATTCTTCGTATTATAGTCTATTACAAACTTTAAAAATAATTGTTATTATTTAATGACAAAATTAGAATCTTAATGCTATTTGAATGAAAAATATTCAAAATAATTTATGGAAGCTGAAAATTCTTGAGTAGCATCATTATAAAACGCTAAAAGAGATTCATTAACCAAAAAAAAAGAATACTTTTGAAAAATCAAAGGCTGAGTGGTGCTTATTTTTAATTACTAAACACTAATTAAAAGGTTCATCATCCTCATCCTCAAGTAGTCATGGGATACGGAGGTCCAACCAGACCGCGCAATTTAGTTCTCCAAGCATATCTGTTCTGAGCTATATCTGCTGCCTCTCTCCACGGCACACCACTTCGAACAAGTCCTGTTTGACATTGTCTGCCCACCACATCCTAGGTCTCCCCCTCTTTCTGAGGCCTTTAGGCACACTGTTCATAACCCTATTCGCTAATCTATAATTATCCATACGGGCAACATGGCCAAACCAACGGTTGGCCATGTTCTCTGCACAATTGTGAGGTCTCTCTGCACAATATATTGCCCAGAGGAGGTTGCCGACTCTCTTTGCCTAACACCTTCATTACTTACAAAGTTGAACCACCTAATACCCAAGATACTGCGTAAGCATCTAGACTCAAAAGCATCAAGTTTCCTCTTGTTTACAAAGCGTCCAAGTTTCACTACCATAACTAACCCTAGAAAGAACCAAACTATTTTACAGTCTAATTTTAGTTTTTAGGTTTATACGCCTATTTCTCTACACTCTCCATAGATTCCTAAAAGATCCAGAGGCAATCCCTATTTGCCTGTTAATCTCATGCCGCACATCACCAGTATCTGTTACATAACTCCCAAGATAATTAAACTGAGACACTTGCTCAAGGGTGCAACCATTCAGAGTAACTGAAGCACCAACTGCCTGCCCAGTTTTAATCACTTTAGTTTTATATCTGTTTATCACCAAACCAACTCTATTACCAGTCTCATCAACAGCCCTAATGAAAGAATTCATCTCATCATCATTAGCCAACAAGGCCAAATCATCTGGATAATCTAAATCAGAAATTTTTAAATCTGTAGACCATTTAAGGCCAACATCTTTCCCTTGCAAAGAATTTCGCATAACAATCAATAACCAAACTAAAGAGAAAAGGGGACAAAATGCACCCTTGTCGAACACCAGATGCAAAGCTAAACCAATTGTTACAAGCCTCACCAACTCTCACACATGACTCAGTGTTATTACAGAGAGCTTTCATTATGCTAACTAACTTGTCTGCTATGCCATACGAGCTCATAATCAACCACAAATTATGACGATCAACAGAGTCGAAAGATATTTTGCAATGAACAAAGCTAGTAACCAAAAGTTTTTGAAACTCTAAGCATTTCTCAAGGATCTGCCTGAGTGAAAATTGTGATCTACACATCCCCTATCACTTTTGAATCCACATTGCTAGAAGAACTTTACCTGGAACAGAAAGTAGGTTGATACCCCTATAGTTATCACAAGAACTGCAATCACCTTTTTTAAACATAGGAATAATAATAGCTCTGGTAAAATCCTTAGAAACCATTCCTTTATCATAAAAGATATTCATAATTTCAGTCATCCACATGGTAACCAAAACATTCCCAGCTCTAAGCATTTCCGTAGTAATTTCATCTCCCCTGGGAATTTATGTAGTTTAAGTTTAGAAATATCCAAAATAATATCTGTCTGTGTTATAGGGCCAACATTAAAGCCAGTAATGCGTCTATCATCATTACAAACAATGGGAAAAAAACTAACCATATTGTTTAGAACATCATTGAAATGCTCAGCCCACCTAGCCATGAAAGAATCCTCACCTTCTATAACCTTACCTTGTTTATCCTTCAATCCCTGTACACCTGTCCGTTTCCTACAACACAAAACATTAACTATCTGGTACAGCTCTCTGCTGTTGTGCTGTCTAACTGCTTCCTCTGCTTTTTCAGCCAATACATTAAGCCAAAGATTCTTATCAGCTTCTAACTGATCCTTTACACACTTATTAAGCCCTCTGTAATGCTTTCTATGAGGACTAGTAGGGTATTGATTAAGGACATTCCTGCAGTTCTTTCTTTCGGAAATAATCATAAGTGCCTTATCACTCAAATAATTCTGTCTCCTCTGCTCCTTTTTTCCTAAAAGAGTACTGTTAGTTTCCAAAAAAGCCTGTTTAAAACGGTCCCATTCTTCCTCAACTTCAGTAGTAAGCAAACCATGACTGTCATAATGACTAAGTAACCTATCATGGTAAGCTTTAGCTATAACTGGGTCTTTCAGAGCTTCAGAATTAAAGGTATTTTTTAATTTAGCACAACACTTCTTAAGTTTAAGTTGCAAGACACTTTTAACAAGGTAATGGTCAGATCCAATTTCAACTCCCCTTTAAGACCTGGTATTCCTAACAGAACTAGCCCATTTGCTGTTAATCTATAATCAATCATATTCTTATGCAGCCCATCAGGTGAAACACATGTGTATCGCGGTGTTTGTAACAAGTGTTAGTTATTCTCAAACCATAAAGTTTACTTACCTGTAGGAGACGTTGGCCATTGCAGCTACCAATATCAAAAAGGGCCTATCACCCCTCCCCAAAGGTCAGAGTCAGTACCAACTTTGTCATTGAAGTCACCTAGAACAAGGGTAATATCTCCTTTCTTGACAGAATTAAAAATATCCTGAAGTTGTCCGTAAAACCTATCCTTCTCATCCTCATCGGCATCCTAAGTGGGGGCATAACAGCAGATAACATTCATGTCTTTAACGCTTATCTTAAATTTTGCTGTAAGAAACCTTTCATTAATGCATTCGTATCCTAGGAGAGCATCACTGGCGTGTCTGCTGAGAAGCAGACCTACGTCTTGGTGATGCTTATCTTTCCTCCCTGAAAAGAGAAATTTAAGATTATTTTTAAGAATCTGACCTTAATCTGTCCATATGGTCTCTTACAAGTCGAGAATATCTAAATTATAATGGTGGAATTCTTGTGTGAGGACATCAAGAGAATAAGCTCTGTGCAGAGTCCTCACATTCCAACTACCTATTGAGAGAAAATGGTTAGTGGGATGTTTAAAGAAACTATGTTTATTGATAGAGGGAATGCCGACAATATCAAACAGTCCCCTAATCACAGACATGGGGCAAAGACCCGTTCTCCCACCTCTAAAGGCTGAAGCCATCTACAGTGGTAGACTTCCTCCAATGTAAAATTTGACGATGCCAGTAGAAGCAAGAGTTCAGGTGCGTGCGATGACCTCGAAATTGAAATAATTTTTTTACTTATTTTTTTACAATTACAAGAAAAACCATAACTTTATGACTGATTATTAACTTCTATCTAGAACTTACAGACTTGAAATTTTAAAGCAATAGGTTGCGTTGGAGGATACCCTATGTGAAGTTTAAGAGCGGGTAGTTTCAGTCTTCTAATGCAGCAGTCCTCTAAAATTTTCAACGGTATACTCAGTCCAGCAATCCTTCCAAATTTTTTAGCAGTATACTCAAACCTTCAAGTTCTTCTGAACTTGAATCCATCGTTTCCTCTGAACACTAAAGAAAAACCAAATTCTTTCATAATGGTGTGGAACGGAAGTTTTCATGAGTATGTCTGATATAAATGTTAATTTTTTATGCGATTTATTCTTATTGCTAGACGGGTAAGGCATGGCTGTTTGTGTCGTTTTTCTGCTGAGGTCCTGCCATCCTCCCAGACCTTCTACTATGGCATATAAACTGACAGGCTCCTGTCAGACCTCTGTGGCAAGCAGCTGCTTGAGGGGGTAATTATAAAAAAAATTATTATTAAGAATATGTATTTTTTTGTCGTAATTCATGAATTTATGCCGAAGTAAAGCGTCGGTATTACGTAGTTAAAATATCTATTTAAGATTTTGGAAGCTATTATAATTTACATTATTTACTGTAAGAAATTACTTTTCATTTAATGTCCCGTTTTTCAAAAAAGAATTGGCAACTTTAAGCGGGGACCCACAGTATAATGATGTTCCATTAATTAGGCTTAACTTTCAATATTTGAAGTATAAATAATTCCTTTATTGCTAGTAGTATATTATCTTATAATCGTCTGAGTAAGCTAAATGACTGAACTAGATGTTTCAATTACATTTTATAGATGTAAGCATGGAGCACATGCATCTCACAAATGTTCGAAGTGAGTAGTAAATTGTAATCTTGAAATGAATGCTTTTCTTGTTTTGCTCCCCAGAAAATTTTATTTTTGACTCCCACGAAATTCGAAACGTTTCTGTGCATCTTTTTATTGAGGTCTCGCCAACTCACAGGTCTTCTTTTTGGCGATTCTTATTGATAGATTCTCGCCAAGTGGACTTAATAACTGGCTGCCTAAGGAAAATTTTCTTTATTTGTAAATTAGTGATCTTGAGTTTTAAATTAATGAAAATAATATTTAATTTCATTAAGCTTCCAGTTTTAATTTTATTCACTCAGCTGAGGACATTTAAGCAGACGCAACAATAGAAGTTATTTTCTCCAAAGTTCTCTTGTGCGCCTCGTTCTATCGAAAGTAATTGCTATTCAAGAAGTGACCGTAGGCCTGAGTGCACAAACTCTGGTTGCTGGGTTGCAACAAGTCACGCAAGTGTCATCTGCCCACTGACACCACCTCTGCTATTCTGAAGAAAAAAAGCAATCAAGAAAGCTTTCAGAGAGCTCCTTTATCAGCTTGCGATGCTAATGACATTCTCGAAGGTGACTCTTAAAAGAAGAATTTCTGTGTTACGCTCATAGTGATTTATAATCTATGCTTTAAAGCATAGCACTTGCATTTAACCAATATGTTAAAATTTCGCCTAAACTCCGTAGCATTGGCAACAGAAAACGCTGACTATGAAAAACAATAATCAGTATTTTTGTACGAAACCAGCTATAAATCAAAAACAAACCATGAGTTAATACTCAGTTATGTGTATTTACAGTTTTCCAGTTGCTTGTGCATCAAGTGCCAATGGCAATTTCGTAATAGCCTCAATTAAAATTGTTCTAGTCTTTCTCACGAGGCTTCCTACTCAGCGGCCTTTATTAGGTTTAGCCCCATGTTATGTCAATAGTAATTTTGATGCAGAACTCAATGATTTCTTAAATAAGTTTTTTTATTAAAAATGTGACTGAAGATCTCAACTCAGTCAAATTCATTTCAATCTCGATTTTCAACAATATTCCTTAGAGTTATGGAAATGGCATAGAGCAACAATGCAAAAAACTGCAATAATGCCAATTTAAATAATTACTCTGGAAAGGTTAAAACGAAAGCAGTAACCGTTATGCTAACTTTACTGACTCTGGAAAGGTTAAAACGAAAGCAGTAACCGTTATGCTAACTTTACTGACACGTGTAAAGGTATTTTTAGCAGTTCGCGTAATAATTATGTAAATTTTTCGCCAATTTTTAATGTTTTTTGCAGAACGAGCAAATTTGCTAAATGTTTCAGCTCCCATAGCTCTTTAACTACTGAACGCATGTTGTTGGAAATTGTAGTCGAAATGATTTGATTGAGATTTTAAATTATCATCAGTCACATTTTTTCATAAAAAGTTTATTTAAGAAATTATTGAATTCTGTTATCTGAGTTACTATAAATATAACATGAAACTGTTCCTAATAAACTGGCTGCTGAATTCCTAATAAGCGTTCCCCCGAAAATCAGGTCGTCTTATATGAAATTCCAAACTTGTTTACCGGCTTTGAAATCCAAAACAGTTTTCTTTGTATAATTTTATTTTAGCCCCATAATATATGTCCGATACTAAGAATAGGTTTAAAAAGCAACTATAAGATTCTATTCCTTATGGAATATGTAGAATAACATTTTAACCATTTCGTTTTATTTTTCCCTCGTTTCGATCCGGTGAAATATTTTAGTAAATGGGAAACCCTACTCAAGTCTTATTTATACACAAACGAGGGCGTAGCCAGAAGAGTTTCTTGGGGAGGGGGGGGACACAGGTTGTTGACATACAGTGTAAAGTTGATTAACCGACCTTCGATTATCAGATTATTGGTTTAACCTGTAAAAGTCTGTTGACCATCTACTAAACTAAACAGATTCTCACATACCTAAAATGACCTCGAAATTTAAATATATTAGCAAATTTTTAATTTTGCTTCATATTTATTTTTACTGGAAATTTCAAAATTTTCTAAAGCAAAAGAAATTAGAATCATCAGATTTTCTTTGCGCACCCGACTTTGGAGACCACTGCTCTATATAATCTGAATTTTATTTTATGCAATTCAGTTTTTTTTTTTGCTACAGCTATCCCCAATTTACGCTTTACTTACATTCCGAGTAATGGTCGTGAAACTCAATTTTGTTCATAGTGAAAGTAATATTATAAACGGGTGTTGCGTTCCCGTACATTTGTCTGAATTCACCTTTCTATATATTTTTTCCTATATTATGCAGAAATTATTTCTGATTATTTTGATTTGTTATGAAAAAAAAACAATTAATAAAGAAAAGAGTGAATGCCTTTCTATATGTTTTTTATGACTTGAATCATTCTATTTAAAAAAAAATACATGAATAGGAAATTGGAGTCTTTATTGAATGTGTTTCCCGGATAAAGTTGATGTCTTTCTCCCACGTTTAAAGAATTTGTGTAAGGACAGCTGATTGGAACTCTTGATTTTCTGTTTGCAGAGCTCCTTATGGTCACTTTATGTCAAGCCACAGCTTTCTGCAACTCCCCTGCTATCTTGGAAATCTAGCGGTCACGGTTGTCTTGTCAGATACAATCATGTCAGTGTTAATGTGTCGAAAATCCTCTGCTAAGATCTTGGCTAAGAAAGTTCTAATCAGGCTGAACCTCAGCAACTAGTTCAATTAATTTTAATTACATTCACTTTGGTCATTTACGAATCCTTTACTTTGTATTAAATAATTTAATTGTGTTTTAGTTAATGAAGAAATATTCTGAAGGCGTGGGATACTTGCTCACCTGTGTTTTTTTTATTAGCCTTCAGCTAAAATCACGTTAAAGCGAAATTCGCGTGAAATAGAAGAAACAGAAATATCTGCATCAAGATATTATTTCTAAATTTTAGTGGGGCACATTTTTATTTTTTCTAGTGTTGTGTTTATCTCGCTCATAAATATCAAGTCAATTTTTTAGTGATAAGCAAATTTCCATAATGAAATGTTTAAAAGCATCCACAGTTAAATTAGCATAACAAAAAAAATATCCCCTCAAGCAGCTGCTTGCCATAGAGGTCTGACAGTAGCCTGTCAGTTTCTACGCCATAGTATAAGGTCTGTGAGGATAGCGTGAACCTCAGCAGAAAGACAAAACAAACATCCATGCTTAATTGGGGCTCGAACCAAGGTCGCTTTGATCAGTAGCCAAGCGTGTTAACCACTCAGCCACGGGACGGCTGCATAACAAAAGTATGCATTACATTTTAATTTTTGTATCTGACAATGCAAAATTAATCTGTGGTCACACTAACCACACCTCACCAATTACAAAAAATAATTTCACCTCACCAGTTAAAGATTAAAAGGATATAGATTCTAATGTATCCCCAGCTAGGGAATATTCTAACCAGTCCTTGTAGTCTCGATGACTTGAAGGAAGCTTTCGTTTTCGGATATATGGAATGGAAATTTATTAATGTTGACGTAGAAAAATCAACCCACATATAATGATTCTCATCATATAAAATCATTAATAACATCGGCAAAAGTTAACGCCCTTTTGATTTTAAACTTACACAATCAGAGTCGCAAACAATACGACAAAGAATGCTCTCAATGTTGTACATGAACTTGCACACATCGCTAGGTATGCGGTTAGACCTTGGATCGATCAAGGAAGCTGTGTAAAAGGAAGTGGGTGTCCTTCTCCGCTGCTGTCACGGGCAACCGCACTACCACAAAACATCTCAGAATAACTTACCTTGCTGAGCTCAACATCATGCCTTTTCTTAGCCACTCAACGAACAAGTAGTTTCCCTTCTACATTGCGATGAAGCGGCTTAGCACAAGTTCAAAACTGATAACGAGCATTTCTATAAATCTCTTTTCAGAAGAGAAATCACCACTTCACAAATCTTCAGTAGCAGATACTAGAGACTGAATTCTGCGTACGACAATGGTATCAGTCAATTAAATGAACTGTATAGCAAATCTGAATAACATGATTCGATTATTTTAATGATGTTTAAAATAATAGAGGACGGATACTGCCATGTTCTTTATATTTCATTCAAAGCCTTTACTCTAAAGCCGTTTTCAAAAAAAATAAAACTGTTTTGTGTACGAAGAAATTATGCTTATTATAAAGATATCGACCCGTGTTTCATTACGTTTTAACAAACAGATAGGAAATAAAAATGTCTTGAAATAAATCAATGAGTTGGGTTCAAAACAGCAATAGAATACTATCTGTATCGTGATAGTTGTTATACAACAGGAACTGATTTGCAGAACATAGGCACAATAGAAACAAATACAGTTGTAAAAATGTAAAAAATCCAAAATATATTGTGATAATTTCGAAAATAAAGTTTGACTTGACAATAAGTTAAAAAAAAAACGCTGTTAAAAATGTAGAAAAGAATCATCGAGATCTCAATTAAAGAAATACGGTAATGTTTGTGAGGAATGCGAGCAAAATAAAAGGTAAACAAATGAAAATAAAGTGATAGCAGGATCTAACATTAGAATCGGGAAGAATCTAGAGAATGCTGCAAAGAAGTTAAACCTCTGTTGAGAACAGAAGAAAAGGAAATTTAAGTAAGAGAACTGTAACTGGAAGAATAGTCTAACGACAACAGCAAATATAAAAAAAAAGACATAAAGCAATTCGTGAATGGAAAAATGGCTATGATCATCACGAATAATAAATATAATCTAATTACATCCGAACAGAAGATAATCGGAAGAGAAATGGAATGACGATAATCGGGAGAGAAATGGGAAATTTTAAAGAGCTGGTGAATGTACAATAGAAAAAATAATTTCTTATATTGCAAAATTACGAACTGTAGAACTCATGCAGCAAGAAATAAAAATGGTATACATAAATTAAAAATTAACGAGGTGTCACGAAAGAATAAAATAGCAAAGTCTTAGGGTGCAAAACTGTAGGAAAACATGCACATCATAATTGTTCAAATGAGAGGAAAAATATATCAGATTAGTGGAAGGAAACACTGATATGCACAGTACTGAAAAAGGGAAATAAACGTTTTGTAACAATTATAGAGTAATTTCTCTACTTATAAAATGCTACCAAACATACTGTTAAAAAAATATTCAGCGTAGTTTCATTTGCTGGATGATATTAATGGGAGGCCGTCCCGTGGCCGAGTGGTTAGCACGCTTGGCTACTGATCTAAGGGACCTGGGTTCGAGCCCGTTTAAGGCATGGATGTGTGTGTGTCGTTTTTCTGCTGAGGTCCTGCCATCCTCTCAGATCTACTGTGGCATATAAACTGACAGGCTCCTGTCAGACCTCTGTGGCAAGCAGCTGCTTGAGGGGGGATTTATTTATTTATTTTATTAATGGGAGGCTACGAATGTAGTCTGAGAAGTAATCGGTTTGCGAACGAAACAATTTGCTTTGCTATAGCTCATGGAAAGAAATATGAAGTAGCACAAGATATATATATATACCATATGTTCATAGATTTAGTAAATCATGTGATGGTATCAAAAAGGATAAAATTATGGATAATAATTCTACAATTGGGAATGCTAACAAAAGTTAGTCACCACGACAAAAAATGGGCGTGACTGAGACTAGTAATAGAATGAAAATCGGAAATAATACAACAGTTACGTTTGAAGTCATCATGGAACTTGAACTACTGCCTTTTAATATTGTTAATCAACAGGAATGTTAAAAAAATTGGAAACGGGGTGCTAAATAGGTTTTTGCTTTATAAGTAGATTACATTAGTGAAAATTGGGAAGACTTCTAAACACATAAGTGATGGGGGAAAAAAAGCAAAATCACAGGTCTCAAATGAATACATTACGGTGGCCGAGTGGTTAGCGCACTTGGCTACTGATTCAAAGGTATCTGGGTTCGAGACCCGAATAAGGTAAGGACGTTTCTTATTTGTGTTGGCTTTCTGCCGAGGTCTCGCTTTTCTCATAGATCTCTACGATGTATTAAACTGCAGGCTCCTGTCAGACCTCTGTGGCCGGCGGCTGCTTGAGGGGTAAATTTTTAATATGTTTTTATATATATTTATATACATTTTTATATACATTTATATAAAAAAAAAGATCCAACTATGTCTTGGACTGTTTTACCCAAGAGACTAAAAATTTAACATAATCTTAAGTAACATGATTCGTCGTGACTATGTTGAGAAATACTTTAGATACAATTGTGTGCTTTTGACATTTCTTAAGCTGCTTTGCAGTCTGGAGTTGATCGCTATTGCATAAGAACTTTTCACACTTATGAACAATAGACTCGAGGCTTAATTGCTCGATAGAGGAAGCTTTAATAAGAATTGTGAAACGCTGTCGACGGATGCTGAATACGTTTATCAGTTAAGCTGATCTGGAAATGGAAAGGAGATAGTTTAACTAGTACAGGCATCCAAATGTAAGTGAGGGATCATGGTTGGCTTCCTGTCACCTCATTTCTTTCTACCAGTTTCTTTTTTACCTTTGGTTATAATAGACTTAATACTCAGAAGAAAAAAACAGTCTAACCATGCAATGGTATTTGGGTTGGGTTGTTTTACCTCTGAGCGGCACTTTTTTGCACACCATGAGCTAAATGGCCAGGTCACAAGGACCTCGAAGACTCGGAGAAGGTTGGGGAGGGGACCCACTGGAACAGCTGTTGGGAAACAGATGGTAGTCTCCCGTCAAGGCCATCCAGTGTGTTCTTTAACGTGCACAGGGTATGGCTCTCCCGCACACGGGACCACGTCTTAACGTCCCATCTGACGGACGGCGGTCTTTCCAAGCCCATCGGTGTTCCCTACTGACCGTGGGCAAGGCGGGGAGTTTTGCGGAGATAAATCTCAACGCTGACCCAGCTGGGACTCGAACCTGGGAACTACAGATTACGAGCCTGGCGCGCTACCGACTGAGCTACCCCCGCCCCACAATGGTATTTGGAGGCTCGGGTGCAATATCGTAATATGGGATACCTTTTCACCCCATCCTCCCCTTTTTTTTGACAAAAAATATTTTTTGTTAAAATAAACCTGTTTTAAGTATAAAAAAATTTATGACTCACAAAATTTTGTCAGGGTTGGGTTGTTTTACCTCTGAATGGCACTTTTTTGTACACAATGGGCTAAATGGCCATGTCACAAGGACCCCAAAAGCTTAGAGAAAGTTGGGGGAGGGAACCCACTGGGCAGTTATTTGGAGACAGAAACCATCCAGCATGTTCTTTAACCTGCACAGGGTATAGCTCTCCCGCACACAGAGCACTGCTTAACGTTCCGTCCGACAGCCGGTTGCCTTTCCAAGCCCATCGGTGTCCCCTACTGACAGGGCGGGATAGTTTTGCGTAGATAATTCTCAATGCTGGCCCAGTTGGGACTCAACCCTTGGAACTACAAATTACGAGCCTGGCGCGCTGCTGACTGAGCCACCCCGCCCATTTTGTCAGGGAATCAGGGATGTAACTACCGGGTAAATGTCTTGTACCTCACCTCAAGAACAGTGTTTGAATTTTTACGCAGGTGAATTCAGAAGTGAAATTGTTTTATGTGTTGTTTTTCCTCTGAGTGGTACATTTTGCACACAATGGGCTAAATGGCCAGCGTACGAGGACCCCAACAGAGAGGAGGTTGGGGGAAGGTGACCCATTGGACATATGTCAGGAGACATAATAGTCTCCCATGCACACAGGGTATGGCTCTTCTGCACATGCAGACATGGCATAACATCCAGTTCGATGGTCGGTGACCTTTCGAAGCCCATTTGTGTCCCCTCTCTGACCAAGGGCAGGGTAAAGGTTAGTGGAGATAAATTTCAACGCTGTCACAAGTGGAACTCGAACTTGCAGATTAGGAGCCTGATGCGCTACCAACAAAGCCAGCCCTTACCCCAGGAATGTAATGATTAAATCGATAACACTATATGTTACTTGTTGATTACCTAGAGATTGCAAGGGTACGCGGTTGATGCACAGTTTCAAATGAAACTAAATAAATCAAAATAAAAAGAAATGCGATAAAATTGATGAAACATTAAATTGTATTAATAATAAACAGTTATTCTTGTGCAAAGCTTCAAAGAAATATGTAGCTGGTACTGTACAAATGAAGGAAGAGCAAATAAGAAATTTTAGTAATAATGTGCTTCTATTTGCCGTGCGATTAGGGAAACATTATTTTTAAGAAAACCATTCTTGAAACACAGTGAAACCCTGGTGCGATGCATCGACCCCTTTCCTGCACAGTTGTGTTGACATTTCCTCAATATATTGAAACAGAGAGTCATTCAGCTCAAAACATATTATATTGCACTCAACATTGAATTCCTTTTTCAGTAGCACATTCGATTTAAAGGAGTTTATAGGCAAGTTATAGCACGGTATTTTTTTAGACAAACCAGAAAGATTTGCTTGTGAAGGATAAATTTCCGTTATTTTATGTAAAGGAAATTTAAGAGAAGCCTAGACGGCTTAAAACATTTAGCTAATTTGTTTCATTTGTACAATACTTTATGGCCGTCCCGTGGCCGAGTGGTTAGCGCGCTTGGCTACTGATCTACGCGGGACCTGGGTTCGAGCCCCGGATAAGGCATGGATGTTCGTGTCGTTTTTCTGCTGAGATCCTGCCATCCTCTCAGACCTTCTACTCTGGCATATAAACTGACAGGCTCCTGTCAGACCTCTGTGGCAAGCAGCTGCTTGAGGGGGTATTTATTTATTTATTTTAATACTTTATGAGAAAATATTACTAGGAGAAGGAAAAATACACAAATTATAATTCGTTATTGGTATAAATGATGTTGCAGCTTAAACATCCAAATTAGGCCATATATGAAACACAAGGACGTAATATCATAGGGCAATACATCTGAGCACACTGGGAGTCGACATCACGCCAAGCTTGTAATCTGATGTTCCCAAATAAGCCCCCCTATATCTTGAAATTTTCTTCATTAACCACTGTTTTGCCCTCGGTTAGAAGGCTTCGGCTTCTCACAGAGGACAAAACTTTTTAAGAAAATTTTAGAAGAAATAATTATGAACTTGAAAAGGCAATCTTCCGTTGTATTGAACTTTCCATTCGTGGCTCTGTGTGTAGAGAGCCATAGACTGTGAACGTTAAAGAACTTGTTGGGTGGCCTTGGCAAGAGACTTTCATCTTTTCCTAAACAGCTATCTAGTGCATCGCCTTCCCTGATCGCTTGAGGTCCTTTTTGACCTGATCATTTCACCCATTATGTGTATGAAAGTGCCTTTCAGATAAATCCAACGCTGGAAACAAACCCAATCCTAGGCACACTAGTACGAAAGCCCAACTTTACTCTTTCCGGTGCAGGAATGGCTCAGTTTGTAGTGCGCCAGGCTCGTAATCTGCATATCCCAGGTTCGAGTCCACCTGGGCCAGCTTTAAGATTTATTTCCACAAAATTCCCCATCCAGCCCTTGGTCGGAACATCGATGGGCTTGGAAAGGCCGTCGGTCTTTCCAGACAGTGGGCTAAATTGCAGATCACAAAGGCCCCAAAGGATCAGAGAACTTTGGGGGCAAAGGATCCACTGCCTGCAAAAAATGCCTTCAATAACCCAAATTACTCTTGTACCTGGGCCAACTAAATCCTGAATATGACGAATGAAACACTGAAGTATATTTAGAAATTTTGTTTTCTTACTGGATTTGAAAATTATTTCACAGGTGAAGAAATTTGTACTATCGGAGGTGTGATGGCAGTCTGTTGTTCTGTCTGTTGCTAACCATCAGGTTCTGCGCAAAGAGTTTTGCCACACTAGACAGTGGAATTTTTTCCACACTCCTCTTTTTCCATTAGTCAAGTTATGTGTCTATTATTTATATAAAATAGAATTTGCAGTAGCGTGAATGGCAACTGGGGAGACTTGGCAGTTAAAGCTTTAACAATTTGCCAATATCATAAGTCACTGAGGAATCTGGGGCGGGGGTGGCTCAGTCGGTAGCGCGCTAGGCTCGTAATCTGTAGCTTCTAGGTTCGAGTCCCAGCTGGGTTAGCGTTGAGATTTATCTCCGCAAAATTCCCGCCCTGCCCACGGTCAGTAGGGGACACTGATGGGCTTGCAAAGACCGCCGTCCGTCGGATGGGACGTTAAGCCGTGCCTCCGTGTGCGGGAGAGCCATACCCTGTGCACGTTAAAGAACACGCTGGATGGTCTTGACGGGAGGCTACCATCTGTCTCCCAACAGCTGTTTCAGGCGGTCCTCTCCCCCAACCTCTGAGCCTTCGGGGTCCATGTGACCTAGCCATTTAGCCCATGGTGTGCAAAAAAGTGCCGCTCAGAGGTAAAACAACCCAACACTGACGTATCATACGTCATTCAACTTATGATGTATGAGTACTGTCGAAACGTCAACTGCACAGTCTCCCTAATCGATACTCTGTCAACGCCACTGATAATTGCGATTTATCAAATGCTATTTTTGTAAGCCCTTGGCACCAATTGGTGTATTATGAAAGATAATTTTGATTTATGACGTTTTTGATGCCTCCTTCCAGTTGACTCCTGTGATGCATGCAAGTTTGTGCTGGTCCGATAACCATTGCACCAGACCGTAATGTATTTTATTACATGAAATTAATTTGATCACAGAATTCAGCATTAGGCGCAGTAATCATACCGATAAAAATGATCCATAGAGTCTGCTAGCATGAGGTCACAGTTTAAGTCAATTAATTTGATAGCTCATATATCCAGATTCATTTTATTTCTATCTCTGCAATTATCAATTGTATTATTGCCAGGCTGCTTGGATAGTAAGCTCCATTACTATCAAAATTATTCAGCGAACTGATAATAGAATTTAAGAAACCTCGAACCATTCGTCTGATTTCGTTGTGCCTATCTAGATAGGAACTTTCGTTTGACACAACATTATGACATCTAGTTCCTTGTTCTACTGAAATATGCTAGTCACTTCGAGAAGATAATTAACTGGAAGACAGGATTGCAAAATAGACGCATTGTTTGATGTTATTAGATGCTATCTAATTGCAAAGCATCAGCATTTCAAATTTGATGACCTGTTGGACTCGTTAACACAACGCATTGTTATAAGGAACTTTTGTATCCTGGTGGCCGACTGGTTAGCGTGCTTGGCTATTAAAGTGACTGGTTCGAGCCCTCGATAAGGCATGAATGTTTCCTTTTTCGTATTGGCCTCTACTGAGTTATTGACTTCCTCACAGATCATCTCTATGTTGTATTAGTCCTGCAAGGTTCCTGTCAGATCTTAGTGGCAAGCAACTGCTTGAGGTGCAATTGATTCATGGAACTTTCATGTATTTAGTCTCCTACATTAGAGCTAATCATCTACATTTTCATCCTGTGCATATATTGAATTTCTGGTCTTTTAGCAGGCCATGAGATCAATATAAATGACATTCATGGGCTTGGGTTGTTTTACCTCTGAGCGGCACTTTTTTGCACACCATGGGCTAAATGACCAGGTCACATGGACCCCGAAGGCTCAGAGAAGGTTGGGGGAGGGGACCCACTGGAACAGCTGTTGGGAGACAGATGGTAGCCCCCCGTCAAGGCCATCCAGCGTGTTCTTTAACGTGCACAGGGTATGTCTCTCCCGCAATCGGAGCCACGGCTTAACGTCCCATCCGACGGACGGCGGCCTTTCCAAGCCCATCGGTGTCCCCTACTGACAGTGGGCAGGGCGGGGAATTTTGCGGAGATAAATCTCAACGCTGACCCAGCTGGGACTCGAACCTGGGAACTACAAATTACGAACCTGGCGCGCTACCGACTGAGCCACCCCCGCCCCACATTCATGGGCCATAGATGAAAAGAACAAAGAGCACATTTATTTATATTTAAATAGTATTATCATATTTTCACCCTTTCATTTGTTTGGTTTATTTTAATTTCATATTTATTTTACCTAAATGAATAAGATTTAATTTAATCGTTGTATTTCCGCAGTTCACAAATTTTCTTCCGCGGGCTGCCATTTGAACAGCCCTGCTCTTACTATACACTTTCAACACAGCTATTGCCAAAATATATGTTTTCAATATCATTTAAATGAGTCCTTAAATGATGTACTACCTGAATTGAAACTTTTTATGGGTTGGTAACCCAAGTTTAAAGGCAAAATATTAAATAATTTTTACTGAGTTATCCAAATTTTATCTTTGCAAAAGGAAATATGTTATATCTTCATCTATTCCGTCAAATAGAGTAAAACAGCTCATTTAAATAATCGAATGCCACGAATTTCGTTGATATTTAGACTTTTCGTCATATAACTGTGGAATGCAGTAATATTTAAAAAAAAAAAAAACAATGATCAAACTGAGGTGGTGTAAGAATGGAGATATCACGGAGATATTTTTGTCAGATCATCGGGGTTAAGAAGAAACTTCACAGGTGGAAAAATAGCAGCCCTCGACAACAATAGTAAAATCTGTAAGATTATAGAACTTAATTCGAGAATGCGACGAATTTAAAATTACTTGGATTTTATTATTATTGGGAATAAACAAGTAATCTAATGCAGTGGTTCTCAGCGTGGGCCACATGGAACGTTTTTTCCAACTTACAGCGGTTATGAGGGGTTCAGAAGGGGACCATTATCTTAACAAAAAAAAAGGATCTAATAAAATCATTTGACACCGCCTTCAGTTCTCGGTTGTTGGCATTACCCGTGACTTTATCAATCCATTAGTCCAATGAATGCTTGCTTTCTTTGCGTGCATTTGAAAAGTATTGCTAGAAAACCGTTTCGTGGCCGAGTGGTTAGCGCGCTTAGCTACTGATCTAAGGGACCTGGTTTTGAGCAGGGCCCTGGGTAAGGCATGGATGTTCGTGCTGTTTTTCTGCTGAGGCCTCGCCATCTTCACAGACTTTCTAGTACGCCGTAAAAATTGACACGCTCCTGTCACCTCTGGGAAATGTTTTCTGGTACGTT
The DNA here is from genome assembly GCA_038380435.1 of Ryuthela nishihirai. Taxonomy (NCBI): domain Eukaryota; kingdom Metazoa; phylum Arthropoda; class Arachnida; order Araneae; family Heptathelidae; genus Ryuthela; species Ryuthela nishihirai. The sequence continues at coordinate 31,084,774 of JAWZYU010000026.1, forward strand.
TTAGCATTATTTTGTTTCTTTTTCGAACGTTTACGCCTTTTCTTACGAATATCGTATTCTCTTTATTCTCCTCAACATCGCAGCTGGAGATGAATTCAGGTTCAACTTTCCAAGCCTCAAACATTTCGACAATTGTTGAGGCCGAGCTTGATTTGGGAACTTTCTCTGACTCATCTTTATACAGAAATACACGTCGTTAATCATTTATTTTATATATATATTAATTATAATCATTTTATGACAAATTTAAATGTCAATGCTATTGGAATGAAAAATATTAAAAATACTGGTAGAAACTGAAAGTTTGTGGGTAACATCATTCCCCGTTATCCATAGTTAGACCGTAATTGGAACTCAAAAAAACTCCACTTAAAAGCGAATCCCTCTTAAGCGTGGAATTTCTGGCCATAAAAATAATATGAATAGGGATTAATGATTTATGAATAGGGACCAGATTATATGATTAAATATTTGATTACATATTCTTTTAAGAAATTATCTTGACTTATCGCTTACCATAAGTTACTGAACTATTTATCTTAAAAATAAAACGCACATTTTACGTTCTCTGTGTTCTTTAGCATACGAGTTTCTGGTGTTTATGGGTGTGTACAGTATTGCTTTTTAACGGAGAAATATTAATTAGACGTGGGCAATTTGTTTTAATTGTTTTAAAATGTAATTTTAAAAATTAAAATGTGATTTTTATTTTCTTCCCGTCAAAGTAGAGGTAGGTTTGATTGGTCGGATGGAGGTTGATGTTGAGAAAGAATTAGGCGGAGGAGGAGCTGGAGAGACAGGACTAGTAGGGAAATCATCTTTTCCCATTTGCTCGTCCCCTGCTCTGGATGTCAGGTGAAAACTATAAAGACCTGTCTGAGGTTCAGATTGCTCCATGATAAGTTTGTGTTGCAAAGAACGAATCTAAAGTTTGGTTTTCAGTTCACATTTTTACTTGTAAAATTGCAGTGTAGCATGATAAAATACCTCGTAACTTCTTCAACCTAGGCAGAACGATCATAGAGAGGATTAATGGTTCCGAAAATAATCCACAGCATCATCAGTTTTGCTGAAGGCTTCTCTTAAACCTTTAATTGTTAAGATCTTCGGAAATGATATTGTCGTTCGTGGTCTATGGATGTGTTTCGTAAATGCGAATAACTTTTAGGTAGAATTCCTCAATGATTCAGCCCTGTATATGCGGAGAAACGGATAACGGGAACCTCCTGTATCGACCACTGATTACAGGAAGGCTAAACTTCTGAAAAACTTTAAACATTGAATGCATGATAACGACATTGAAGTCTGAAGATACATTTTAAAATTATATATTTTTTTTTGTATATTTTAAGAACTTATGAAACAGCTTAGACAGTTTCAACATTAGAAATAAACATAAATATAACAATCTATGAAAAGAAATTTACTTTAAATAGCCACACTAAGAGTGGAGAACCTGTTTCCAATATCAGTTGTTTCCACTCTGACATCGATGTAAAGTCATGTGTATGATACGAATGGGAATTGAACTGAATACTTGATCATGTATAATAAACAAGTTCTATAGTTGAAATAGCAGATCGTGTTTGGCAAATAATTGAAGAATGCTGATAATGTAGGTCGTGGATTTCGTATCTGTAAAAAAAGTTTCATATTTGAAGAAACCACAATAAATAATTGAAGAATAATTTACTCGATGCTATGGTTACACTTAGTGGAGGAACTAAGTCGGGGCACTGCCTCAAGGTCCGAGCCTATATAGGAACCGGAGAGTGGGCCTTGATTGGGTTTCGAGAAACATTTTTCCTAATGGAAATTGTTAGTTCTACAGAAATCTTAAGTTGCTACGTATATTAATCTAGGTGAATATAAGTTAAAGCTGTTAAAGATAAAAAAGATATATTCCTAGTACTTGCTCTCTGGCTCCCTTATTTTGATATTTAGAGTCACCATTTCTATTTCCCGTATTCGTTCTTTTATACATTTAAATAGTGGACAACGCTATTGTTCATTTTTTGCATTATTTAAATGCATATATTTTCGATTATATTAAAGTATTTCCGATTTTCATTGTCATACAAAGGAAGTTAGGAGAAAAACAAGACCAGAGTGTTATTGAGGACTTTTGATATTTTGCTAATCTTATAAAAAATAATGTATTTCCCACCAGTAAATCCTTAAAATCATATTTTTTATGGTACTTAATATGTTATTCACATCATACTATCGGTATAATATTTTACTTCAGACTTCAACAACTGCATCTTGACTGAAGAGATTTTGACACATAATAAATATATGCCTATAATTAAACAACATTCGCTTTAGATTAATAAAATAAAAAAAATGTTCGAAATAAGTAATATAATGTAATTTACTCTTTGAGTGGCGCTGTTTTTCTTTGCCAGAAGCGGTCTAAATAACCAGTTCTCAAAGCTCAGAATAGGGTTGGAAAAGAACTCCAATATAAGTTGCAGGAGCAGCTAAAACTAAAAGTCTCCGCTCCTTATCGGTTTACCCTCAGCCACAATCTGCATAGCTCTGGCCTCTTGATATGGAATTAAGATGCAGATTGAACTGATTGTGAATAAAATACTGTACTCTTGCCCGAGAATGTAAATAAATCCTCTGAAGGGTTAATGTGCTCAGAGTCTTGTAAATAAGGAATATCCGATCGACGGCTGCTATCGTTCCAAGACCATAACTCCGGTTTCAGTGAGGGCAACTCTAATGTAAACATACATAACTTCTCTGAGCGATTTTTTTAACCTGTAGCACTATAGTAATGGTTCTCACTTTTTTTAAATTTAAAAATGCACTTGAACATAATTTTTGCAAAATTTTTATTGCACTGAAATTAGTGTTCCAAAACTGTATATCACGATATATTTAAGTTCTATTAATATTGCGGCGGGGGTGGCTCAGTCGGTAGCGCGCCAGGCTCGTAATCTGTAGTTCCCAGGTTCGAGTCCCAGCTGGGTCAGCGTTGAGATTTATCTCCGCAAAATTTCCCCGCCCTGCCCACGGTCAGTAGGAGACATCGATGGGCTTGAAAAGACCGCCGTCCGTCGGATGGGACGTTAAGCCGTGGCCCCGTGTGCGGGAGAGCCATACTCTGTGCACTTTAAAGGCGGGAGAGCCATACCCTGTGCACGTTAAAGAACACGTTGGATGGCCTTGACGGGAGGCTACCATCTATCTCCCAACAGCTCTTCCAGTGGGTCCCTTCCCCCAACCTTCTCTGAGCCTTCGGGGTCCTTGTGGCCTGGCCATTTAGCCCATGGTGTGCAAAAAAGTGCCGCTTAGAGGTAATCCAATCCAATCTATTAATATTGCTGAACTTTACATTTGTCATGACATGACACGAATCTAATCGACAAGTTGAATAACATTTAATAAAGAACAAATTGCGAAGTATAAAATATTTCTATCTAATGAACGTAGTATGAGTTCTACGTTACTGACTTTGACCTATGACCTACAGAGGACATTTCTAGTCTGTCAAAAATAAAAATGTTCTATATGCAATATTGTTCAGTTTTGTATTTATTTCTGCTCCTACTCTTGGAATTGATATCTGACTGTGTGCAGAATTTTATAGATGTACATGGGGCGAGGATGGCGCCAGGCTAGGCTCGTATTCTGCAGTTCCCAGGTTCGAGTCCCAGCTGGGCCAGAGTTGAGACTTATCTCCACAAAATTCCCCGCCCTTCCCTTGGTCAGTATGGGACACCGATGGCCTTCGAAAGATGACCACGAAATCAGTGACTCATTGCATCATCGATATGCTCGAGTTTTATTTTCCACTTTTTAAGGCACATATGGAAAGATAAATGTTTTTTTTTTAAATTAATTTATTTATATTTTTTCTTTGTCAGTAAAAACACCTAACTTCATAAACTTTCATATGATATATGACTCATAAACATCCACCACATTTTTTCTTCCCTTGTGGGGCGAGGGTTGCTCAGTCGGTAGCATTCAGGCTCGTAATCTGCAGTTTCCAGGTTCGAGTCCCAGCTGGGCCAGCGTTGAGATTTTTCTCTGCAAATCTCTCCGCCCTGCCCACGGTCAGTAAAGGGACATCGATGGGCTTGGTAGGTCCCCCTCAACCTTCTCTGAACCTTCGGGGTCCTTGTGACCTGGCCATTTAGCCCATGGTGTACTCAGAGGTAAAACAACCCAAGATATTATGCAAATTAATTGTTGAAATTACTAATAATAGTAATTCACGAATTGTACGTTGAATATATATTTAGCACACAAATATTACAGTGTGGACAAAAATAATGGAAATTTCCAATGTCATTAGAAATTTCTAACTGGCATAGTGATTTAAGAGTCTTAGATTTAAGTACTTTTTTAGGGAACATATTCATGATTTAGCTCGTTTTTGAAAAGCGAACTATTGGTTTCACTTTTTAACTATTAGTTTTTTTTGTCGCTCGTCTATAGACATTCCGCAGTTTTGTTTTCCGTGATTAGGATTCGCATTTTTCGAATTTCCCATTAGTTTTATTCCATCCTTAGAGATTGCTCATATTGCAAAAGCAAATTTTCGAACTGATAAGTGGTTAGTGCGCTTGGCTACTGATCAGAGGGTTGGGTTGTTTACCTCTGAGCGGCACTTTTTTTGTACATAATGGACTAAATGGCCAGGTCACAAGGACCCCCAAGGTCTTAGAGAAGGTTGGGGATATGGGATTCATTAGACAACTGTTACTATGCAGATGGGACTACTCCCGTCAAGGCCATTAAGCATGTTCTTTAACGTGCACAGGGTATGTCTCTCTCCCATACACGTGGCCATGGTTTAACGTCCCTTCCGACGGAGGGTGGCCTTTCCAAGCTTTTTTGGCTTCGGCCACAACAGAAGGATACAATAGATAGATCCACCGGCCTACAATAGATCTGGTGGACCACGTTATGACATCAGTGTATTTAGTCCTATCAGCTAGACAATTCTTACATATTTATTTCCATTATTAATTCTGGTGTACTTTTATTCTTACCAAGTCTACAAATCTTTTTACTAATATTAAGAATATTAGAAGGAAAATTATCATAATGCTAATAAACATAAATTTACTTTTAAATCAGGAATATTTATAAAGAAATATTAGTATGAAGATTACTATAAAGTTCGCCAGTAATAATAATAATAGAAAAAAATATAAAAGAATTATCTTGATATATTATAGGACTAACTACGCTGATGTCATAACTTGGTTCACTGGCCTTCTATTGTAGGAGGTGTTGGTTCAAGCCCCAGTAAATCATAGATGTTTGTATTGTCTTTCTGCTGAGGTCCCTCCATCCATCACAGACCTTGTACTGTGGCGTATAAACTGACAGGCTCCTGTTAGACATCTGCGGCAAGCAGCTGCTTGAGAGGGTATTTATTTATTTATTACAAATGAACTATTGATGCCATATTTTTTTAATATAGGAGGCAAAGCGTATTATTCAAGATTTTTATATTGGAACCATCAGCGTAGTTAGTAACAGCGTAGTAGTACCCCAGGGTGGGTGGGTACGGATGCATAACTTGTTTTTTCGTTTTGTTTTAAGTTTTAAGAGATAAGTATTCGTTATGGGTTGAATGCTAATGAATTACTGCTTTTTGGGTTGTACCAGGGCCAAATCTAGCGGGGAAAGGCTTTTATCCCCCCCCCCCCCCGAGAATGTTGGTAAGGTATTCAACTTTCGAGTATTTCACGCATTTTTCAAAAAATGTTTTAAAGAGCTCTAAAAGAAAAGAGGTAGAAATGTTTTCTGCAATGGAATTCCAGTCTCTTTCCCCCACCCCCTTTACTGGGCTTATGGGTAAAAACCCATTCGATTGAGTCACTTGGACGAGTCCCTAATGAAATATTGCTATTTGCATTTTCAGAATTACCTATGAGATTAAATTTGTACCGCTAGAAGGTGCTAAAATTGGAAAATAACAAACCCATTTTCTTTGAAACCGAGCATTACATATGCGCCAGGAGCGATTTGTTATTTGGTTTATTTTGTTAAGGCCCAGCTGATTCAGAGGTCAAAGATCTGATCTCGATCAGTGCAGGATCTGACGGAATAACGAAGAATATAAAATAATCATAACCTCCTTCAACATGACGAGTAAGAGTTAAAAGGCAGTTACAAGATGCAAAGATAAATAAAAAATTCAGAAAACAAGCCACGAATGGCTGGATAATAAAAAAAAACGAGCAAATGACAGGTGTTTTTTTATGGAGAGTTTTTGCAAAACCAAATCTGAAGCAGGAAACAAAACAAGTAGTATGATATCGAAAAAGCACAATGCTAAGAACGGAAAACAGTAATGCTAGTTAAAAAAGGAAAGGAAAGCTGAAAAAAACCTAGGAAAAAAAGATTCATGGAGTCGTAAATGACATACTTAAGCAGAAAATTGCGAGCAGTTTTTTAAGACACATTCTTCAAATTCTTTTATTACATTTACAGGATTGTTTACAGGATGTGTTGATGTTTTTCTCCTTTGTCATGTTTCAGTCGCATATAAATTTTACTTTTATTATCTATAGTTCTTAGAAGAATTGCATTCTTTTTTAACTCCCAGTCATGAAAGGCCGAAACTTGATCATTTAACGCGTGCGCGATTTCTTCATCGACAAATAGTGGAACTTTCATCAACATCGAATTTCTTTCAATGAGTTTTTCTTTTCTAAAGTGAAGATTCTTTATTTTCATCGTTTATATTACAGCGACCTTTCACGTTACAGAAGGTTCATGAAAATATATTTGTACCGTGAAATTACATAATGCGAATTTTATATTTCAATTGATCCTCATGTTGCAGGAAGTGATGCGTTCCTACGGAATTTTTTTCTGTTCGCTGTTGTAACAAAAGCATTTTTATACTCAGAAGAAATAAGATATATATAAAATAAACTTTAAACAATTTAAAAGTGACTCATCAAAATTTTGATTGGTGGTGGTGAAATGTTTAGAGCAGTTTTTCAACCTTTTTCTCTTGGGAACATACTTCGACACACCCATTGGAAAGCGCTGCGTTAGAGCGAAGGAGTGTGAGGCTCAGGATCACCCTTGTCTCCTCGCTGCTAGTGATCTATAATCTGGAACAGATTTTTATCGCTTAAGCGATAAAATGATATCGAAAAGCACAGTGCTAAGAACGGAAAAGGAAATTTTTTGAAACATCACGATTAAGATTTAAATTGTGCTTTCGGGCACAATTTCCTTACATTTGGGACCATATAAAAAAATAAATACCCCCTCAAGCAGCTTCTTGCCACAGAGGTCTGACAGGAGCCTGTCAGTTTATATGCCATAGCAGAAGGTCTGAGAGGATGGCAGGTCCTCAGCAGAAAAACAACACACACACACATCCATGTCTTACCCGGGGCTCGAACCCAGGTCCCTTAGATCAGTAGCCAAGCGCGCTAACCACTCGGCCATGGGACGTAGATCTCCGTTAATGTCTTCATTTACTTCGCTAATAATCGTTCCTTAAATAAAATAGTTTTGGCTTGAATTTGTTGTTTTGTATTTTGTGTTTTTTTTTAATTTAATGTTTTCTCTAAAATTCAAGATCGAATTTATGTTTCTTATCAAAAATTTTATGCTCATGTTTTATAATTTCCATAAGGGTGAGATTGCATAACCCGTGGGGCAAACTTGTATTCCATTTTATAGATTTCCTTTAGTTTTGTGATTCATTTTCCTTAGTCTTGATTTCATGATTTTGAAGCGGTAAGGGGTATGATATTTTGTTGTTTTACTTCTGAGCAACACCATTTTGCTCACATTGATCTAAATGGCCAAGTGGTCACAAGAATCCCAAGTGCTCAGAAAAGGTTGCGGAATGGGACTTACTAAACAGCTGTTAGGAGACAGATGGTAGTCTACCATGAAGGTTATCTAATGTTTCTTTGACGTGCACAGGGAAGGGCTTTCCTGCTTTTGGATCACGGTTTAACGTCCCATCCGACGGAGGGCGCCCCTTCCAAGTCCATCGGTGTTCCGTTTCTGATGAAGAGCAGGATGGGAGATAAATATCAAAGCTAACACAGTTTCGATTAGGTTGTTTTACCTCTGAACGGCACTTTTTTGCACACATTTAATACAGTTTGATTCCGAACCTGGAAACTGCAGATTACGAATCTGGTGCACTACCAACTAAGCCTAGGGTCGGGGGTGGCTCAGTCGGTAGCGCAGTAGGCTCGTAATCTGCAGTTCCCAGGTTCGAGTCCCAGCTGGGTCAGCGTTGAGATTTATCTCCGCAAAACTCCCCGCCCTGCCCACAGTCAGTAGGGGACACCGATGGGCTTGGAAAGACCGCCGTCCGTCGGATGGGACGTTAAGCCGTGGCGCCGTGTGCGGGGGAGACATACCCTGTGCACGTTAAAGAACACACTGGATGGTCTTGACGGGAGGCTACATCTGTCTCCCAACAGCTGTTCCAGTGGGTCCCCTCCCCCAACCTTCTCTGAGCCTTCGGGGTCCATGTGACCTGGCCATTTGGCCCATGATGTGCAAAAAAGTGCCGCTCAGAGGTAAAACAACCCAACCCTCTATGTGCCCTTTTGATTTTGCATTTTCTGCAAATTTTTATCATACTGGATAATAAACCGTGTTTGAAAAAACCTCAATACGCAAAACAGAGATATACTATTTTATTCAGCTATTTTAGCACCTACGAGTTCTGTTTACCTGACTACGTTTCTGAAGTCATCAGGCGAGTGAAATTCGTTTTCCACACTAAGCCCTAATCATATGCACTCAATGAGGCCAAAACCGAATCGTTTCCCACAATAGGAGGCAGTTTTCGCACATAAATATTTCCCACTGTTGCACAGTCTATAAACTTCCATTTGTAGGTCCTAAATCGCTGAATTTTTTCCCCATCTCAGCCATCAGCGAAATCACCATTTTGAAACGTCACGATTAAGGTTTAAATTGTGCTTTCGTGCACCATTTCCTTATATTTGGAACCATAGATCTCCGTTAATATCTTCATTTACTTCGCTAATTTAATGTTTTCGTGCTTACTCTAAAAATAAATTACGTTTTGGGATTTTTTGATGACACCAAGAAGCAGAACACGCTGGATGGTCTTGACGGGAGGTTACCATCTGTCTCCCAACAGCTGTCCCAGTGGGTCCCCTCCCCCAACGTTCTCTGAGCCTTTGGGGCTTATGACTTGGCCATTTAGCCCATTGTGCGCCGCTCAGAGATAAAACAACCCAACTCTCAAAATGGTTGGGTTGTCCAAATCGGTTGCCTCATTTCTGACCGATGTATGGTGGAGATTAGCGGAGATAAATCTCAAAGCTGGCATAGTTAAAACCCTAATCCGGAACATCAGATTACGAGCCTAGTGAGCTACCGACTGAGCCATCTACCTACATTCTTTCAAAAAGGTTGTGGACTTGATTTTAGGATAGATGATCTGATTTAAGGATAAATGACATGATTTAAAGACCTCCCATCAATCCTATGATTTCATACTGTAGGTAGCGCCCGGTTGCGCGCATGGTTCGTATTCCGAGGTTTATGTGTCCAAACTATCATACTCATCTTTTCGTAAGTAAAGGGACACTGATGAGCTGCTTGGAAAGGCCACTTTCCGTTGGTAGGATATCAAACCGAGGTTCTGTTGGAAGAAGAATACTTTGAAAGCAACCCCCACCTGGCCCCAAAGGAAGTCGAAATCCCATCGCTGTCTGATACTTGATGATCCTTGTGACTTACCGGTTTGCCCGTCATGCAACGAAATAGCTCTTAAATTCGTTTTAGTGCTATAACTAGAAAATCTTATACCTTTTCCACTTTGATCCATAATTCCCTTCCAAAGTTTATATTAAATCATTACCCCTGAGTGTAACTGAAAGAAAAATTAAATCGTTAAAAGACGTAATACCCGATATGGGGTTGGGTTGGGTTGTTTTACCTCTGAGCGGCACTTTTTTGCACACCATGGGCTAAATGGCCAGGTCACATGGACCCCGAAGGCTCAGAGAAGGTTGGGGGAGGGGACCCACTGGAACAGCTGTTGGGAAACAGATGGTCGCCTCCCGTCAAGGCCATCCAGCGTGTTCTTTAACGTGCACAGGGTATGGCTCTCCCACACACGGGGCCACGGCTTAACGTCCCATCCGACGGACGGCGGCCTTTCCAAGCCCATCGGTGTCCCCTACTGACCGTGGGCAGGGCGGGGAATTTTGCGGAGCCCGATATGGGGTTAGATTGTTTTACTTCTGAGCAGTACTTTTCCACACAGTGGGCTAAATGGCTAGATCACAAGGACCTCGAGAGCTCAGAAAAGGTTGGGGGGGACCACTGGACAGATGTTAAGAGGCAGATGGTAACCATCCAGTGTGTTCTTTGTAAGTAAAAACTTAACCACTGTCCCATCCGATGGACGGTGGCCTTTCCAAGTCCATCGATGTCCACTACTGACTGTGGGCAGGGAATTTTGAGGAGATAAATCTCAACGCTGACCCAACTGGGAGTCGAACTGGGAACTGCAGATTAAGAACCTAGTGCGCTACCGATTGAGCCTCATCCCCCACCGGATATGGAGTTAAATCCTTGAATTCATATTACATAAACGAAAATAAGGATATCTGTAAATCGTTTACTTTTAAATTGTTTTCTTTATATATTGTGTTGGCATGTATTTCCATAGTTGCGTCTGCGTCATAAAACCCCAAACAACCAAACCAAGCATCACTATAGTGAAGGTAAAAGAGCAGTAATGACTTTTCATTATCATCCCCGCCCTCCACTTCTGAAATGTATTCCTTGCTATGCTTACTAGCAGTAATCTTTTCGAGTTTTATCTTTTATCCTGTCAGAATTTATGACTGCACTTTAATGAGTTGCCTGTGGCCTTAATGCATCCAACTAATTGTAAAGTCCCGTTACCAGTATCTGTCCGACACGTTGCTTACTCAACTCCACCCTTTACACTCACTGCTCACGATCTGATAAGGATCAGCGTTGTTTCGATCTTAACATAGAGCTAGCCAAGGATACAACATGGTTCACAACCGTTCATAATTGTCTAAGATTGACCATGAACAAGACAGGTTAGGCTTTTCTGGGAAATTTCAAGATGTTCTGGAAGAACAAAAGTTTTAGAAATTTAAAATCGTTTTATTGTTGTTTATTTTTATTTTAATATGGAGTTAAATTTTACCTCTGAGCTGAACTTTTTTCCACACAATGGGTTAAATGGCTAGGTCACAAGGACACAACAAAGGTTTGGGGAAGAGCACCCACTGTACAGCTGTTAGAAGACAGATAGAAGCATCTCGTCAAATTGAAATTTAAGGTTTCGAGTGCAGCTGTGGTTTTCCAAACATTTGAGCTCGCACTCCATTGAGCTCGACATTCTTCACATGCTTTACCCAGTTTTAATATTTACATACGGCACGCAACACTCCCCCACCTCTTGAGTTTTTTTTTTTATTAAACTACAATTCCCATGGTTTTCAAGTACTCCCTTGATTCCTGAACTCCTTGAGTTTTGGCGTATTCAAGCAACCCCTCAATCTCGGAGAAGCCCTTATAACCTTATAGCGGTCGAATAGTTTCATTCATTGTAATTGTGTAAATATGTATGACACATTTATATCTATTTCAAATCAAAAGGTTATATCAGTGTTCCTATACATTTTGAGTCTCTGAGCCACACTAGAGAAAAACGAAAACATTCAAATATTTTTTAAACATAATTTATTTTTAGATAATATAGTCGGCTATTATTTTACAATGAATGATTTTTTTATGTATATACATCAAAAGGCCTATCAAATAAAACGTATATGACTAATCCAACGATATAAAAATTAAAAATCAAATTTTTAATTTATGAATTTTTTTTAAATTTCCATAAAATTTGCAAAAGATGTAAATAAAAATTTTGTAGAAAATTTCTAGCTATTCAATTATAACAACCCAATAAAAAGATTTCTATTGGTGGGAAGAATGGTCAGTGTTTTAATTTAATGTCTCTAATGTAGCAGAAACTGTTTTAATGACGCCTAAATCTTATTTGATTCCATTCAAGAGTGGAAACATTTCGAGATTTTGTTCGCCAATGTGTCTGAACCAAATATTTAGTTTTTCTATCGAAAGAGATATAAATTTTTTATAAAAGGCCAAAATTTTATCTTTGCAAAAAGAATGTATTCCGTTTTCTTTGCATACTGGATTTAATTGATTTAAATAATCAAAGAGACCTGCTAGAAATGCTAATTTAACATTTCATATATCATCACTAAGCATATCAGAATATTTTGATTCTTCTAAGGAAAAATTAGGAGCTTTTCTCGAAGTTCCTTAGCAGGTGCAAGTACATGACCTTTTGATAACCATCTCACTTCTGTGTGTATAATTAAAGCGTGCTTAGATTGCATTGCCTTTAATACTTTTGATTTGAATGATTAAGTGACCACTTTGAATGAGAAACCCTGGAATATAAAAGTTAATAAAACGTTGTATAAAATATATTTCTCTAAAGATTTTTTTTTTTGAAAAAATGTTTTGGAAAATTCGCGCACAACTGATGTTAACTGGCGGCACACTGTACAGCGATACATAATTTGCAAAGCATTGGATTATAGCATAACCTATTACATGAAATGGAGCCTAATGTCAGGATTATTAAATGTATTTCTTATTAGCAAAGGTATCGAGTCCACATGAAAGTGGACTGTCCTCCTTTCGTGCTGTGAGAACAGTTTGAAAACTTCTGGATTAGTGTGAAAGCCATTCCAGCAAATCTGTTTTGAAAATATTTTCATTTGTGGTATAATTTACATATAACTATTAGTATTTCTAAACTATATTGTTAAATGCAAAAAAGTTTTAGTTGGTTATATCAAATGGATATTTTTGAAAAGTTAGTCTTCCGTCATTTCCAAATTTGAAAAATTACTTTGTGTTTAGGTCAATAATATAAAATGGAAAATGGCTTACTTACTTAAAAATTCTTGATAAACAGAAGGAATTCACTAATTGTGATAATTTACGTTCAATTAACATTAAGCAAGTTGGAAAAGTTCTTGATACTTCTGTAGCTATCGATTTGTGATGCTCTTATTTGCCAACTTTCTGTCATCCACAATTCTGCATCGTGTAACGACAAACAGATAAGGTTATTTCGAAATAGATAAATTCCGAAATAAAAACTTGTCACTGCAACTGATAAACTAGGTTCAAATGTGTTACATAATGCACAGAAATGTGTTCAGTTTTATTTCAGTAATTTATTATGCAATTTCAAATGAATTTCATTTACGTTTTTAATTAAAAAAATTTTTTTTTTCAGGGAATACAGACATAGTGGAAGGTAACTTGAAATTAATTCTTGGACTTGTATGGTCGTTAATTCTGAGGTACCAAATTGGGCGGACCAATTTTCCACCAAAAAAATTAATGTTGTCATGGCTTCAAGCTGTACTACCTGATCTACATATAGGAAACTTTACTTCTGATTGGAATAGTGGAATAGCTTTGAGGTAAGTTGAGTGAAAATGTTCAGTTTTTGAATGGATAATGATGCTTCGTTTAGGATGTATGCATTAACAGTGTAATAATATTTCGCATCAGGACTTCACCTGTTAATAACAGCTTGACCAACAATGCCAACAATCATTGTTGGCCAAGATAACAGATATGCACCTCTCAAAAGTACATATAAACTTAGTGGTGCCATCTGTTGGCCAGCAAAAAAACTACATCGGAGAGTTCTAAAGCAGGAATTTGGCCAACTTCTGTGTGCTTGAGAAATGCAGGTTGTTGATCACACGCGAAGAGACGAGTTATAATTCTAAACGAAAATTAGCATAATGATTTAAAATGATAAGAGGCATTGGAAAAAATAGTTAATTATTTTCTTTAAACATAAAAGAACAAAAAATGATATGAAGGGCCGGCATATTTAAGAGGCTCCAAAAATTCGAGGTATATAATTATTTTAATTGAAGAGAATATTGATAAATAAACATGATGTAGTAAAAACGTTATTCCAGCATTGGTAAGCAAACATGAACAGTGTTTGCAGAATAGTTTAAATATTAAAAATTTTTTCGTAATGCAGTAAAACTTGAAATACACTTCTTTGAGGCCCCTCATATCATAAGGCCCTAAGCTGTAGCTTACTTAGCTCATATGCCAGTTCGGCCCTGATGATATGGCATTAATATAGAAATTTATCAACATAAACTTTTGTCAAAGTTGAAGCTGTTCAATATATCTCACAATCAATCGATTTCTTTTCAGTGCAGAAAATCTGGAAAAAGCAGCAAACATGTCAGTTTTAAGAACTAAAAAAATAAAGTGCATCAAAATAATTCTGAAAAAGCAGCAAAAACTGCATTTATTAATTTGATCATCAATTTTTTTCACCTTTTATTGTCCTTAAAAGTAGTCTAATAAAAAAATATTTCATAGACTATCTACTGTGGATCGAATGAAAGTATATTGAGGGCTGCCCACAGGTCACCAATTGGCCATCACTTTTATAAAGAATGAAAATTTTTGTGCTTCGTAGCTCAGTGTTGCACAGGAAAGAGATATAAATTATTTCTATAAATTGTGATATTGAATCATGAAGTTTATTTACATTTATATATCATGATCTTAAAAGGCAATTGCAATAAATATTGCATTTATTCATTTCAACTGTGCAATGTTTATCAGGCATTTAGTTCATTATTCCCCCCCCCCCCCTATCTAAAAATTTTCTCCATAATCATCCCTCACAACAAAATAAGGATTCTCAGTGTGATTTATCTTAAAAATTTTATTTATATGAATATAACTCAAGTAACAAAATCAAAGTGAATCTTGCTTCATTTCAGAGGAAGATAGGGCACTAAAACTGATTCATCAACTCAACAAAAATTTTTGGGTTCTATCTTCCTTTGAAATGAATACAGATTTAGTGAGTGATTTCACCATTGGTACTCTTTTATTTTTTAATTTTAAAGTGCCTGTGGAATGATGGGTATTTAAAAAAAATTTAATATATATTTGTTAAATACTATCATAATATGGAATTATAGTTTAATATGTAAAATAAAAAAAAGTTGAATTATAACACAATGTTGTAACTGGTATGATAATTAGGTAAACATTACTACTAGGAGTGGTATGTATCAATACGTTAGCATGAAACAAGCTTGTTTCCATTAAAAATAACCTAGAATTCTCTGTCATTGAGAAATAAAATTTTAAAGTTTATCCTTCAAACTATTTGCATGTTAAAAGTTTTTAAGAAAAAAACTCAGAAGCTTTTTGGAGCAAGGACAGCACTCCGTCTTCAGTGAAGTGACTACATGCAAATAGTTTGAAGGATAAAAAAAATAAATAAATACCCCCTCAAGCAGCTGCTTGCCACAGAGGTCTGACAGGAGCCTGTCAGTTTATATGCCACAGTAGGAGATCTGAGGATAAACTTTAAAATTTTATTGCTCAGCGACAAGAAAATTTTAGGTTATTTTTAGTTAATTTCTGAGCAAGAAGATCCTTTTAATTGTGTACTTGTTTCCATTGACAACATTCAGAATTTTACAAGAGAATTTTTTAGTTATGTTGAAAATAAGATAAATAGGGATAATATAGGAAATATTCCTTATATATAATATAATAATAATAAAAAAAAATAATAAATACCCCCTCAAGCAGCTGCTTGCCACAGAGGTCTGACAGGAGCCTGTCAGTTTATATGCCATAGTAGAAGGTCTGAGAGGATGGCAGGACCTCAGCAGAAAAATGACACAAACAGCCATGCCTTAGCTGGGGCTCGAACCCAGGTCCCTTAGATCAGTAGCCAAGCGTGCTAAAAAATAAATAAATAAAAAGAAATACCCCATCAAGCAGTTGCTTGCCATAGAGGTTTGACAATAGCCTGTCAGTTTTATGCCATAGTAGAAGGTCTGTGAGGATGGCAGGACCTCAGCAGAAAAACAAGAACATCCATGCCTTACCCAGAGCTCAAACCTAGGCCCCTGAAATCAGTAGCCAAGCACGCTAACCACTTGGTCACAGGACGACTGCATATTTATAATACAAGAAATCTAATATATAAAGAAGAAAATTTGTGTGCCTATTTACTTATGCACTCAGCCCCCAGAAGAGCTAGAGGCTCCAAACTTTGCATGAACATTCCCTTCACCCAGGGGAAGAATATAAGCTATTTGTGAACCTGCTGGGGTCAACCAAAATTGGGGTGGGTGGGTTTGAATTTCTGAAAATCCCCATAGACTTAACATTAATAGTTAAAAGTTATTCAAAATAGTTATTGCCACAAAAAATAAATAAAAAAAGATTAAAAACTAAAGTAATTTTTGATTTTGCATGATTAAAGATTAACAGTTGAAAGTTATTCAAAATAACTGTTGTCACAATAAATTTAAAATAACGAATGCATAAAACTAATTTCTTTCTGATTTCACTTGACAAAGTCATTGTTTAGTTTGTTGGGTCAAGAGTACGGGCATCCATGGATATTGAAGTCATTCAAATCAAGCATGTGGAACTTGAGATTCTTTGTTGAAAAGAAAGCTTCAAAACTAAAAATTCATATTAGAAATTAAAATCATTAACTGAATTTGAAAAATATGTAAAAGTTAATAAACGTATATCTCATAGGTTAATTAATGAAAATTTTATATAATGCTTTTCCCTAATAGTAACAATTTTTTCATAGTATCTATATAATTTTTGAGGCATCTCTGACCATATTTAAATTTTTTTATCTATAATTTGCATATGCCCATCAAACTGTGCCTGAGGGGACTCTGGTGGGTATGAAGTGATTTGAAAAATTTGATTATCTGAGGCAATTCTGTTTTTTGGTTTAGAAACATTTGATGTGGGGAGGATCATAGGGTAGCTCAAATTATGTTCATTTCTTTCTTTCCCTAAAAGAGATGGATAAAAATTAAACTGGAGGGAAATGATCGTAATGGTTTTTATGCCAAACAAAAGCTTGTGACATGGGGAGTGCTGTCTACTCTATATTCTAAAGAGTTTCATACCCAAGCAATGCTGGGTAAATCTGCTAGTATTCCATACTTCCACTCCTCTTAGGTAAAAAAACACTGAAGAATTTTTCTACATTGTTGTGATAATGTGGTGGCACACCTTTTCATATATTACATCATCTTTATTTTCAATATTGCATTACATGTTTTAGGAATGTCCAAAGTGTATTACATTTTTTAAGACATTCATTGTAATAAATTATGTGGAATACAAAAAAAAAAATAATTTTACAAGCAAGTCTGGATTGACTTAGCTAGGTATAATAAAATAAAACATAAATACCCCCTCAAGCAGCTGCTTACCACAGAGGTCTGACAGGAGGCTGTCAGTTTAATTATGCCATAGTAGGTCTGTGAGGAAGGTGAGAGACCTCAGCAGAAAAATGACACAAACATTCATGCCTTTTCTGGGGCTCAAACCCAGCTTCCTTGATCAGTAGCCAAGCACTCTAACCACTCGACCACGAGATGGCTTAGCTAGGTATATTGAAGATTATTATAGCATCATACAATGAATGAATGAATGATATGCAATAAAGTTGTCATTGAGTGCATTACTTAGACCAAGTTATCATTACTTAGCATTGCATTATATAAATATATAAATAAATATCCCTGTACCATATATGATGAAAATTTTATTTGTTTATTATCTTTATTTAGCAGTAGTTTTTTCAGTATAACAGTTTGAGATGTTTTAAGTTCTTTTACTTCCTGTAGTAGTTACTTATTTTTTGTTTTGACTTGTATCTTTTATTTTCTCCTAAATAATTATTGATTTCATTACAGTGCATTATTGGAATACTGCCAACCTGGACTGTTTCCTCAATGGAAATCATTGAGTATAAAAAACAGGTAATTGATTATAAATGGCTTAATGCCTATTTATTGATTAAAATAAATTAAAGTTTTACATGTGAGACAACGTAAGCAATTCAAAATGTATAGTGCTGTTTATAAGTCTTGATAAGTTTGTCAAAATGCAGGGATTATTTCTTATTATATCCTTTTTTTACACTGTTTGACAAAATTAAGGTAACACTAGCAAAATATGGTATAACGTTTTTATCATAAGATATAATTAAATGAAAATTTGTCCAAAAATATTAGTATAACTAGGAAATGTGTAGAAAATGAGAAACCTCAGACTGGAAATGAAAGTATTACAATGTCGTTAAAAAAATAAATAAAAAAAGGCAATAAATCCAATTCTTTTACAAGAGCTAACTATACCTTGCAGAGTGACTGAGGAAGTGGCTGATGGTTCACAATGCACCACCCTAAAGTATTCCGTACATATATGATGGAATTTAAATCTGTCGACCTTGCTGGCCAAATCATTCATTGGATATCTTCTGTTTCTAAGTTTTCCTGCATCAGGTTAGTTCAATGTGAATAGGCACTGTTGTCCATAAACAGGAAATCAGTGGCAACCACACCTCTAAAAAGTCAACATAGGGATAAGATCTCTTCTCCATACCTCTGAGAGGTTACAGAGCCTCCTTCAAGCATATGAAGAGGAGTGTGGCCATTGATGTTTGTGCATTCCCCTGACTAGCACACCACCTCCATCATAAGTATCCCTTTCCCTGATATTGGAGGAATAGTATCGTATTCGTCGTTTCCAGATTAAACAATGTCTGGAATCTGGCTTTAGGATAAATCAATACTCATCAGAAAAAAAGAACAATTAGCCCATTGTTCAGGGCTTTAGACGAGCTTTTTGGTAGTTGAGAATTAGTAGGACACAAACCAATGCTGGGATAGAAACCACTTGCATTAAGCCTTTGTGATGTTATCCTGCTAGAAATCCTTTCACTTGTGGCTGGAGAAATCTTGAGAGATTTGTTCCAAAATCATTCACTGTTCTATTTTGCCATTTGAGTAAAATAATCATCAATTTGAGTTGAAGTAACTCCCCAGTGACCTTGGCCAGCTCTTCTGGTAATGGACATCCCACAACTTTGAAGCATTCAACTGCACAAGGGTGAAAGCCCATTTCATCCAGCGCCACAACCAGTGAATCAAATATACGTCTTCTATCACCCACCCACACCAATTCTAAGATTGTGTGGGAACTACACATCACATTCATTATCGATCCTGGAGCACAATAGACAAGCAATTGCTGACAGCCTGGGGGAATCGTTCTTCTCCATATCTATATCATCCTCTTATTCCCCTGAATTTCTGGCCTAGAAGAGCAAGGCTGAATGCTCTCCACTGTCCTTCCACTCAAATGGCCTGGAGCATTACAACAGGCCATTCACAGTGGAGGGGCTTTGCCTTGCTCTGCATTCTTCTTGTGCATCAGCTGTCAGGTCAGACAATATCCATTATGCCATGCTCCAACATTTCTCACCACCGAGTAAGGCTTGGCTGCTCCATCAGTTCAATTATCAGGTTTGGGTTCCAGCTGGGCAAGTTAGAGTTTTTTCTCTGCCAAACTCCCTGCCCTCCCTACAGTGAATGGGGTCACTGTTGGGCTTGAAAAGGCCACCCCCGTTAGATGGGACATTAAGCTGTGGTTCCATGTGTGGGAAAGATACACCCATGCACGTTAAAGAACACGCTGGATGGCCTTGACAGGAGACTGACACCCTTTTCCCAACAGCTGTCCAGTGGGTCCCCTCACCCAAACATCCACGAAACTACAAAATCTTCGAACTTGGACATCTGTCCCAAATAACTGATATTTAAGTAGTGAATATCATGTTTTTAAAATTAAAAGAGCTCGAATTTACCCCTTAAAAATGGTAGACTTTCGGCACAATTCATGTATAGAGTTGCAGTAAAAATTAGATAATGCTACCTAACCATATTAGCAATAAATCATCAGCATAATTCAAAATTCGAAAGTTCAATAATTAGATATGTGAATGAACTGACTGATTTTGATAATATTAAACTAATGCAGATGATAGGTATTCTCCCAGCTGTTCTGCAGCCTTAATGTCAGCATTCTGATAGGCATCAACCAGCACACAAGGCTCAAAATTCGAAAGCACCAAAATCAGAGATAGGAAGGAACAGAAGATTTTGATAATATATAAGTAATGCAGATGATAGGTACTCTCTCCGCTGCTTCGCAGCCTTAATGTTAGTGTTCTGATAGGCCTCGACCAGCACCCAAAGGTGGCTTTTGGTGCCATCCATAAGATGTAGTACTGTCCGGTATAGTGGAACGTTGGATGGCATCATTCAATCATATTCAAGCTCCATCAGTTCAACCGCATTTTTTTTGAAGAGCAGTTTCATGACTCCTGGTGGGAGCTATCATTTTGGCCTTCCCCAAGCCAGGAAAGAACCCAAGATTCCTTCCAATTATTGCCCAGTAACATTGATGAACGTGTGCAAGGTGTTGGAAAGAATGCTAAATGCCAGACTCATCTGGTATTTAGAACATCACAGCCTTTCTTTTAAAACCCAGTGTGGTTTTTGCAGGCAATGGCCAACTCTTGACCATCTGATATGCCTCAAATCGACTATCAGAAATTCATTTTTATGTAGTTTGTAGTCATGTTTATACATCTGGTGTCCATTTTCTTCAACATCTAAAAAGCATATCACACGGCTTAGAGATTTGGCATTCTTCATGATCTTCATAGCTTTGGCTTGAGAGGTCACATGCTGATCTTCATTTCCAACTTTTTATCAAGTTCTTTTCATGTCCATATCAGTATGTATTTTTAGGCTTTCACTATCACACTAATCCAAAATGGTCAAGATTTTAAATGGACTCATCTAATCAATACTATCGCTTCCTCTTCACTACCACATATCTGCATTTCAGTTGTTTTGGGCTGGTATGGTAGGTCAAGGATTAAAAGAAACTTTACATTCAGAGTGGGAATCAACTGACTTTCAATATACTTCAGATGTTTTCTTATTCAGATTTTATCTTAAGAACTATTGCTGGATATTATGCATATACTTCATATTTTCATCTTTACTACTGTATCAAATGATAAATAACGACCTAAATGGAAATAATAAACTGAAATTCAAAATCAAAATTAAAAAGTAAAAGTGGAATAAAAGTTTAGTTAGAACTAACAGCAGCGACTTAACTAGGGAGGATTAAGTGGGGTGGTTATTCCAGGTGCCACAATCCAGAGGGTGGCAAAATAGCTTTTAAGAAACCAAATTTAAGAATTTGATTTTTTATTTTGGAGATTTTGCAGTTTTTTCCCATTTGCTGCCCAGTTCATAGGGTGGCAAAACTGACACACTGCAATGCCCTGCTCTATGGGGACAACAGCAACAGTCACTTGCCTAGGTGGCAAATTTCCTAGTTACACTACTGAATAGCAGTAATAATAAAACTGGAATTTCTTATAACAGGAATGAGGTATGTGAGATTCAGAATCTTCACTGATGTACTTCTGAGCTGTTAGAGAACATTCAAAAAGTGGGTCGAGATCTGTGAAACAAAAAAAAAACTTCCAACTGAAAACAAATGTGACAGCAAAATCCAAATCACAGTTTATTACTTTGAATCCATATATATTGTTGTTGTTACACACAGTGGAGATTACAAACATGCTCTGTAACATTGGAGTGTGCCAGCTGCCTGTGCAAGAAATTCGTGGTAAATAAACTTTAGATTTTAATTTCCTCCTCATAAGTTAACATCAACTAATGGTATGTAACTCTTAAAAAAATCTGAAGATAGTTAATATGCATGTAATCTACTTAGCTAATTTGTCATAAGGAAATTTTGGAAGCTAACTAATGATATTAATGCAGGCTCCTCATCCTTAAAAATTGTAATATTGAACATTTAAATTTTAATTTTAAACAGTGAATTTTTGTGGTAACTGAAATTGAGTAAGTAAATATTACTGTGCTTTTATATAATTGTTCTTAAGATATCATTAAATATCTGTTTTAAGATGGATATAGTCATTTACAGAGGCATTCTAATGTGAGCACTTCAAACTCACATGCTTTGCATTCATCATTTAGAGTTTGGAAGGAAAAGAAACAAAAACTATTAACGTACATAAATAAAAAAGAATATATTCTTCCATTAGGTATATGCATCATGAAAAAATTTAATTGGAAATATATAATTCTGTGAATGAACTGTCCAATTCATGCTACCTAGGATGAGAAATGTTTGAAGAATTGAATTTGATTATTAAATTTGAGGCATTGGAAATGAACTATTAATAAATTAACATAAGCAAGATTCATATTTAAACAGAAAAATTGGATCAATCAAAAGTTTAAGTAGATAGGGTAGGTAGTGCTAAAAAACTTAGAATGATTTTTTTTTAAAGAAGAAATTTGAAGGAATTTTAGCTAAAGAAGGAATTTGATACATGTTACCAAATATATCATGTTGGAATTCAAAGCTATGTCTTATATTAATCATCCTCATATACTTCATTTCATATTTTCAGTGTTGATAATTGTCGAACGGCTATGCACATGGCAAGAGATGAATTTAACATTCCGATGATCCTAACACCTGAAGACTTAGCCAGTCATAATTTGGACGAGTTGTCAGGCATGACCTATCTTTCATATTTCATGAGAGAAGACAGCCCTGGATATAAAGCAACTCTTCGATGGGTACAAAAATATCTGTCTCAATTTCGTATTCAAAATTTCACGGTAAGTAACAGTTAAGTGTGTGTATTGGTTTACAGTGATTATATCAGTAAATTATTCTACAATTCTTGCCTAATTGGTATTACACAGTTCTTGTGTACATAGATAAAATGCTCCCATCTTATCACTATTTAAAAGGAAGGGCAGTACGTTTTTGATTTTAATTTCCACTCACATTTAAAAAAGGAAATAAATCCAAAATTAATCCACTAATGAATAATCAATATGTCTGCTTCAGTTCTTGCACTTATTTTCTTCAATTTATGCTCTCACTAGCAAAAAATACTTTATTCATCCTTAAATAAATATATTATTAATTGCATGTAATTTAAGCTAACTAGTATTGAAAACTTTTGTATATATGAAAAGTATTCTGCTTTAGGAGGATTAACTTTTTCTGAAATTAATTTTTTCAACATTTATAAAACTTTATGATTCACTTTACTGTTTTGAATTATCTTGCTTTGGATCAGCCATGGGTATGAATATTAAATGATGAGACCTAAACTCTTTCTTAAGGTCTTGTTTTCGCTATTACTTTAGATCTCTATTACTTTTTAAAAATATAATTTAATAATTTGTTATTTGGAACTCTATTACTTTGGATCGGCCCTGATTGTGAGTATTAAAATGATGAGACCAAAACTCGTTCTTAAAGTATTCTTATTATATTATTATAATATATAAATTTATAAAAGCATAGATTATAAATAGATAAAACGCATAAAAGTTATAAAAACAAATATTCACAACCTTTATATTTTATCTCGTTTTCAAAAAAACAAGCTAATAGTTTCACTTTGTTGTCTGACCATCTGTAGACATCGAACTTTTTTTGTTTACAGAGATAAATTAAAAATTCTTTTTGTGTTGGATAGGTATTGATGAAATATTACCATATGCACTTTCCGAATCTCTCTAAAGCTATAATTATGCCCTCTAGTGGTGGAAAAAGCTGGAAATTTAAAACGAATATTGTAAACAATGTATTTATTCTAGAAATTTTAAATTTTTGTGGTGGAATGTGAAGGTCACGATGTTTCCATTTCCAACAATGAGTTGACCCCTTAGACCTAGAGGGGGTGGGAAAACCTTTTAAGTTTTAGCATATAATTGTTTGTTTTTAGAAACAGATGAAAAATTCTTTTTGGATTAGATAGGAATCGATAAAATATTATGATTCACACTTTTTAAATCTTCCAAAAACTATAATTGCACCCTCTCTAACAGTGGAAAATTTTGCAAATTTCAAAATTTCAAACAAATATTTAAGCTAGAAATTTTAAATTTTGGTGGTGGAATGTGAATGCCATGATGTTTCCATTGGCAGCAATGAATTGATCACTTAGACCCAGGGATGGGTGGGAAAACACAATTTTATGTTTTAACCAATAATGTTTGTATTTAGAGATAAATGAAAAAATCTTTTTAGAGTTAGATAGGAATTCATAAAATATTATGATTCGTGCTTTTGGAACACTATAATTGCGGCCTCTAACAGTGAAAAAGATTGAAAATTCCTAAATTTCAAACGAATATTGCAATGATGTATTAATGATAGAAATATGAAATTTTAGTGGTGGAATGTGAATATCATGAAATTTTGATTGGAAACAATGAAAATGATAATTAGAAAACTCTTTTTTAGTTTGATTGGTACTAATGAAATATTTTAATTTGCATTTTTCAAATATGTAGTAGTTTTAATATACACCCAATTCTGTTTTTACGTAGTAGATAGGTTCTCGAAAAAAACGTGTAAAAAAAAAATACAGTGCATATGAAAAAATAGAAGATTGGTTCCAGACTGAAAACCAAGCAAAAATAATAAGTTGTTTTCAAAAAATCATATCAAAATCTTTAATTAAATCTTTATTTGATTTTTATTTTATAAACTTATAAAGATAATTATATGTACATATATAAAATATATTACCTTCATAAAGAAAATAATATGTCACTAATTCAAGAATACAAAAGTGCAAAAAAAATATGACTTACATATGCTTATTAACTAGATTTTATTCATTGTCACTTTCTGACAATAGATACATTCGTTTGCGTAAGACGAATTAAATCACTTTCATTGCTTGAAACATTTTGGCCATCGTGTTCATACTCCAATGATGAAATGCTCTCATGTTCATACTCCAATAGTATATCTATAGTACATTTTCAAAGTTAAAACTACTTCAAAAAATGTGACCATAAAAGCGGCATCTTTGTTATAAATGTAAATTCTAGGAATTTTTTCTTGAATAGGAATATTTTTTCAGAATTAAATTCAAATGGAGTTTTTTAGAAAGGCACCGTTTGAACTGTGTTAGATCAAAATAAATCGTGTAAAAAGAGAATTGGAATTTTTTTTTTCTAAACCATTGTATACCAAAATCATGTAAAAAAAATCTGTGTAAAAACAGAATTGGATATACATATCTTAAGAGATCACTAAATATGAAATGTCAGAGCTGTTATTGATGTTTTCAAATAACATGTATAGAATAGAAATTTGAAAAATTAGTGGTAATTTTTAAGAGAGATTCCACTGACAACAATAATCTACCCACTTTTCTGAAAGAGGTGTGGGAAATGCAACTTTTTAAATTTAAGAATTAAAAGACGAATACTTTTATGTTGTATAATTACTTATAAAATACTGTTTTCATTTTTCCCATCATCAGCTAGCTCAGATTAAAACTTTTAAGGAATGAAACAATAGGTAAAAGAAAAACTTCATTCTCTTTGAAAACAAGATTCTCATATGTGCCAGAGGTGATAGGCATTCTTCTAATTGTTATCACAATACGTTTCTCAATGAAGAGAAACACTTATGAAAAACTAGTATTCACATCTTTATTTTCATTATCACAAAGTGTGTCTCAATCTCACTGAATTTGATATAATCTTGCAGTTTGCTGAATAGTCACTATTCATGCAGGATAATATACTCTTTAAAATAATGAATGAACATAGGCCAACTATGGTGGGGGCATTGCTCCCCCTCATTCTGAACCACAACAAAAGTAAATTTTTGAATAAAGCACAAAGAAAAAAAAATACATCTAACCCTTTCATTACCATACTGGCTCAAAACATATGAGATTTTAAATGGATTTATCCATTCAGTGCTATTTCTCCATCTTTACTTCTACCAGCAATTTGAGCCAGTATAGTAGTGAAAGCATTAAAGAATTTTATATTATTAGAATTTCATAATTTAAAAAAGTAGTGAAATGTAACTTTTTGCTTCTCAAAAGTATCAGTTTAAAACTTATAGTTCTACACACAGGATGTCTCCATTGTGACAAGTAAATGAGAAAATTACTTGTAGTATTCTTTAGACTGTATAATAGTTTGGTTCTTTCTAGGGTTAGTTATGGTAGTGAAACTTGGACGCTGTGTAAGCAAGATAACAGGAAACTAGATGCTTTTGATTCTAGATGCTTACGCAGTATCTTGGGTATTAGGTGGTTTAACTTTGTAACTAATGATGAGGTTAGGCAAAGGAGTCTGCAACCTCCTTTAAGCAGCATATTGTGCAGAGAGAGACTCCGCTGGTTTGGCCATGTTGCCCGTATGGATAATTATAGATTGGCGAATAGGGTTAGGAACAGTGTGCCTGGAGGCCTCAGAAGGAGGGGGAGACCTAGGATGCGGTGGGCAGACAATGTCAAACAGGACCTTGTTAGAATTGGTGTACAGTGGCCGGATGCAGCAGATGTAGCTCAGGACAGATATGCTTGGAGAATTAAACTGCGCGGTCTGGTTGGACCTCCGTAGCCCATGGCTGCTTGAGGATGATGATGATTCTTCCACATTCCAATTTTGATGCACCTTTGAATATACCATTGAACTTTACCTAAAGATAAATCATATTTTAAAGTGAATTTTTTAACTTTATTTTCTTTTGCAGTTTATATTTAAAAAATACAGTGGTTATATACTATATTCTCCAAAACTATAAACACTGAAATTTTTTAGGATAAGGGTTATTCTACATGTAAAATTTTTGACTCTTTTATACTGGTCAAAACAATTAAGGGAAAACATACTCAGAGTGACCACTTAATAAAGAATAAATACATGTTAGGTTGTTAAAGAGTGAGATTTAGAGCTCACTAATATTTTTAAGCATTAAATTAATCAGTATTTTGGTTTATCAGCAGGAACATTTTGAAGAGGCAGAATAGCAAAAAGCAATTTTACAGTTTTCACATTGAGAACATGCTGTTTTCTCTATCTGCATTGTGACAAACATTGATGGGGGGGGGGGGGTCAATATCACTATGAAAATAATTTCCTTGTGGAATAAAAGCTTCATGCTGGTGCCCTTGTTTTCCTCACCACTCCCCTTAGCCAATCGAAACTTTGATGGCTGTGTAAAGGATCAAGTTTTTACATAAGGGTAGAAAGTAAATGAGTAGATAAATATTTACAGTGATTGAAACAAAAGAAATTAGCTTTTTATTTACATAACAAATAAATTGTGTGTTAGTTTTTTACTTCTGAGGTCACTTTTTTGCACACAGTATGCTAAATCGCCAGGTCACAAAGACCCTGAGGGATCAGAAAAGGTTGGAGGAGGGGACCCACTGGACAGTTGTTAGGAGATGGATGGTAGCCTCCTGTCAAGGCCATCCAGTGTGTTCATTAATGTACACAGGATATGGCTCTCCCACACACACCCTGCCCCAAATAAATTTGCATAGATGTGTATGGAATATCTCCCTTAATAACTTTGAGTCCAATTATCAAACGGAGACTTACTGTTTGAGTGTAAATATAGCTACTTCTGGCAAAAATGCCCTTGCTACATGATATATCTTGGGAGTATGATGCAGATTGGACATCTGAAAGTGTACAGAACGTGCTGCAGCTTCTCAGTAAATGCCTACCAGCACTTTGGTATTGTCTGTAGTTTTCAGAAATGCCAAAGATGTCTATTAAAGATATCCTGAACATGTTCAGTTGGACTTGATAGAGACTAGTTCAAATTTATCATATTAATTTCCACAGTGTTCAAAATTCAAGGGAGCAATTGTTAATGAAAGAGAATTTCAAGAGAGCAATTGCAAATTTATCATATTAATTTCCACAGTGATCAAGATACATGGGAGCAATTGTTAATGAAGAATATGAGTGGGAATGGAAAGACAGGCTAGGATTCAGTATGAGAAATGGATATTACTTTGTACATCAGAATGTATTGGAAATAAAAATACCATTTCAAAATAAAAGAAATATTCAAAACTATTATTAAATCAGTTTTTGTTTATGGAGCAAAGACTCTGAATATGATGAAGAAAAATGAAAGTGGGCTCTAAAGTTTTTAAAACAATTCCTTAAGAAAGAGTTTTGGTCTCATCATTTTAATACTGGTGATTGGAGAAAAAGATAATCAGGAATATTATCTGCAATATAAGGCCCCCTTAATTATCAAGAAATAGTAGTGATCTGAATTAGATCTTCTGTAGAAAGAGTAGAGAAAAAAAGATAAAGTTACCAGTTTGAACTGCATAGTGTCAGAATAGCATGAAGCCAGTTATGAAAAAAATGGAATAATATGATTCTCACATCTCTAACTACTAAATTCCCCTTTTGTGAGGATATGCCTTATGTGTTTTAATTGTTATTGTGAGATGAAGCCTTAAGCGCTTTTTCTTGTTCATAACTTTTACTTCATAACAGAATTAAGTTCCAATACTCTTTCAATTTTAAAAAAATTCTGCTTGTCCTCAAAGTGTTGCACTTATTTAGTAATAAAACTATCAATATCTACTTTTTTCATTGTTACTACTATCAAAAAACATTGCATGGCATTTTAGTTTAAAAAAAAAAGTTCTTTGCTACTACAAACTGATTGCATTGTCTTTTGAAATTATAGCTTTATCAGTAGCTGAGTTGGGTTGTTTTACTTTTGAGCAGCACTTTTTTTGCACACAGTGTGCTAAATGGGAAGCCCACATTCCTAAAAAGAACACTGGCTCAGAGAAGGATGAGGGGAGGGGACCCACTTGATAGCTATTAGAACATAGATCGTAGCCTCCCATGAAGGCCATCCAGTGTGTTCTTTAAAATGAACAGGATATGGCTTTACATTCCATCTGACAGATAACAGACTTTCCAAGCCCATTGGTATTCCCTACTGACAAAGGGCAGGATGAGGGTTATGCAGAGACAAAATTGGCTCTAGAGGGACTTGAACAGGGGAACTGAAGATTATGAATCTGGTGCACTATTGACTGAACCGCTCCTGTCAGTAGCTGAGATGATATAGCTAGCATACTGTCATTGACTTAGAATATTTAAATGCTTTAAGGAAATTTACAGTTCATTATATTTAATATATTCTAATTTGCCTTTTCTGTTAATGTTGTATAACTGTAATACAGAAGAAGCTGTTCCATGGCCAAGTAGTTAGTATGCTTGACTCTTGATCACAGTGCCCTGGATGTGAGCCCTGTGTAAGGCATGGATGTTTGTGTTGTCTTTCTGCTGAGGTCTCGCCTTCCTCACAGATCTCTATGGCATATAAGCTGACAGACACCTGTCAAATCTCTGCAGCAAGCAGATGCTTGAGGGGTATTTTTTAAAATTTTAATACAGAAGAAACGAACATATTTAATAGCACTATTATCATTTAATTATGAATGTGATCAAATTAAGTACTGGATGATTGAATTGCATGATGTGTGAAAGCCTTATATAATAATTTGAAAGCACTTATTACATATTAAAATTCGGAAATAACAAGGAATGGATATAATACTGAATATAATAAACAGCTAAAACCTACTGACTGAGGCAGGCAAGATAAACAGCTTCCACACAGTTATACTGCTTTCTTGCTCTATTGCTATAAACGGCAAAATTATCCTGTGAACTTTTTCATACCTTCTGTTTAGAACAAATGTACATTAATTTTGTAGAGGTGCTTTTTGGATAGCGCAGATGTAATTTGTTGCTAATGTATGCAAGAAGTAAAGCTTAAATAACCTTGGATATTATCCACTTAAGAATGTTAACTGGAACTGTGTAATGGTTTTGACAACAGTGGATTTGTGCTTATGTATGCCTCGCTGATAACAAGATCTCTTTATAACTAGTGTTAAAATTGACATAGGAATATGTATAACAATAGTTATTAGTCGAAGCATTGAAGCTTCTGAAGTTGATATCAGAGTCTGCACATACGAGCTTATATACGCACATGACCAAAAGTGTCCTGGACTCAGAGAATAATGGTGCCAAGGTTTTTCACACAACCTATATAGAATATCAGCTGAATTGTAACAGAAAACCATCTACTTAAGTGTCCTTCTACTTGTATCCTAATAAAGTGACAAGACGGAACTACAATAATCAGCACGCTGGAAATCAGCAGTGGCACATTATCTTTCTGTGAACAATATTATACAACCACTTCATATGATTAGGACTGGTAGTTTAAAAATATCAGGACTGTGAGAATTACATCATCACAACTGTTAATACTTATGTTAAGCAATTGTGCCAGCTTCCGCAAAGTGGTAACTATCCTTGATTTGCTTTAAGATCTAGTGTAGCTTCAAATAGCTTTAAGATTACAATTATGGCTTTTAAATTACTGTAATATCTTTATATCTTAGTAATTATGCTCCCAGCTTTGGTGGAAAATAATATGCTCTTTGCACACTAAGATTTTGATACACTGTGCTACCAAATGTAACAGCTTAATCATGATATATTAAATTTTAACTAGTTGTTAAACATATCAATCACATTTGTTTATTGCCTTTTATTCACAGCCAGGGCCAGACTGAGGGGCAGAGGCATTCCTCCCTGAGAATGCTAGTAAGGGCAAGGGAGGCCCAAGTTATTAAACCTATGCATATTTCACACATTTTTCAAAACCTCTAAAAGGAAGGGGGAAATATTACCCTGCATTGTAAATGCAATATCTTACCCCCTCACTCCCTTTTACCCTCTTTTGGCTCGATTGTGATACCTCAGGGCAGTCCTGATAACAAAGATCATTTCTTGGAAATGACAGGCTTCTAATGATTTTAAACCCATTGAAGACTTCTATTTTTTTTATACTAATGAAATGCTCCTTTAATTATCCCATTCATTATCATGAATGCATGCATGCAAAAAGTTATACTGTTTGCATAAGCCCTGGGAAGCTTTTTAACAATTTTTTTTGAAAGCTTCATGCAATTTATGCCATACTTTTGTACAATTGCTGTTTTTTGCAGAGAAAATGCTGCCATCTGGTGGATCAAAATATGATCTTGTTAAGTTCGACCTTGGCCATTTTCAAAAGTGTATTGTAGCTCTTTTATCTCGATAGCTGTAATCAGTAGACTTCTTTCAATGGTATTCTTTTGTTGTTGTACCCTTATCAGATATAAAGTGAATTAACGAGGATAATGCATGGAAATATAAATATTCAAAAAAAATTCTCTAGAAATGCCTTGGCATATTTTAAAAAGTCGGGGTTGCAGAGCAAGCACGATGGGTGAGGTTCATAAGTTATGAAAGCCAACGAATGCAGTTTGTGAATGATCATATGTTAGATTGCACAAGTATTAAATTAAATTTTCTAGAATGTGTGCTAATTTTTCATCATTTGTTTTTCTAAGAAACATAGACCTGAAATTTCTGTTGGCAGCAGGTGACTTTGCCTGTTTGGTGCCATTTTGTGAACATAGTCACTGGGCCATAAATATCCAACAAGTCATGCCATTTTTGAGATTGAGACACTTGAGCCCCAACTAACCTGCCCTTTTGGAACTCTGTGATATCTGTAACTTTTGAATTGACTACAACATTTACATTCTGACTTGATTACACTAGGCTCTGATTACACTAGGCTTTGTATATGGTGCTGCACAGTCCTTTATACTGAGATCTACGTGGACTTGTCCCATTCTGGATGGGGGTGATTATAATTCAATGATCACTCAATGTAAGTCTCTAGACTAAAGATATCTAAGCCAAACTCATTGAGATTACAGGAACCACTGGTCAAATTGTTCCTTGCACTATGTAAGCATCTAATATTTAGTTTGTTTCATGAAATAAAAAATCTCAGTGTATAAAAAAAGTGAAAATATCATGTGTTCAAATTGCTTTCAAGAACTTATTGGAAGCAATTGAAATTTGTAAGTAAAAAAATTAAAAACAATGGCTGTCTTTTAAACTGTTCATTACTAAACAAACATATATATATATTAAAGTAATGATAGCGTCAGGGGGAAAGTGAGGTGCAAAAAAAAATCCATTGAATAACAATAAACAATAAGGTTTTAACAGTAATTTATATCAGAAGTGAATATTAACAAGAATTTAGCATTGATATAATGGATTTTGTGTTGAACCTACACCAAAAAATACAGCCATTAGTAGCCACTTTATATCAGCTATTTCCATTTTCAAGTTTACACCACGTGGTAGTGTTGAGTATTGTCCATTTCACTTTATGTCTCATACTGCGGAGATGTAGAAACATTTTTCAGTAACTTAGTTGGTCACATGACTGAATCACAGTGAATTGTTCATTTCATATTGTTTGATTTCAGGTGTCATTGTTGCTTTTTGGACATTCAGCATAAAGTTGCTTATTTGTCGCAGTAGCAATCTTTTCTGATGATTCCATAGATCAATTCGAGAATCATTAAAACCAGTGAGATCACTCAATTAGTTTTGAAACAGTTGGATCAAAAAGGTTAAAAATATTATTGATCGCAAACAAGTTGTTAGGAAAAAATGTAATAATGGAAATAAATGTTATTAATAATAAATACTGAGATGATGGGAATTATAGGCAACGTATTTGAGATGATGGGAATCCATTGAATAACACAATAAACAATAAGGTTTTAACAGTAATTTATATCATCATCATTGTGTTATTCATTGGATGAATGGGAATGTATCATTGTTGTATCATTGTGTTATTCATTGGATGAATGGGAATTATAGGCAACGTATTTTGTGTCTCAGTTTGGAAAATTTGCCAATTAACAATTTAAGTCAGCACATACGAGCTTTATACGAGATATAATGTGAAATTTTGCTGGAGTAATGGGTTGGTTGTTTGGGATTTTATGGCGCATTGGCAGCTGAGGCAATAATGTGCCAAACGAGAAAAAGAAAAGGGTAAAAGACACATCCGGAGTAATGGACAAATACACATAACCACATTTCGGTATTTTATCCTGGATCAGGCACGTGCCCAGGATTTAATTTCTGGGGGGGGGGGGGGGGGGGAGAAGGTGGGTTCTACATAAGTACAGGGCTATCTGAGAATAAGACTTAAGTAGGGTTTCCCAATTATTAAATTATTCCATCGGACAGGAAAGATCAAAATGATATATATTCTATTGCATATGGAATAAAATTTTACAATTGTTTTTTAATCTGCCTTTAGTGTCGGTCATATACTATAGACTAAATTAAAATTATAGAAAGACAACAGTTTTGGATTACAAAGCAGGTAGACAAGTTTGAGATTTCTTGTAGAACGACTGGATTTTCGAGGGGGGGGGGTGTCCAGACCCCTCTCCACCCTGAGTACGTCCCTATCGTGGGTCCCAGCCTCATTAGTAAACTAAGTGTCATACGGCTACACAGCTGAATAGACAAATTGAAACGACAAATTGAGCCTATTGTATATCTCCAAATATAAAAGCAGTCAAAACTACCATTGCCAAATGGTAAGATTTGGTAAACTCTTTTGTTTTCCTCAAATATTATTCAACTTTGTGTATTCATGACATTTTTTAAAAGACTGATTCAATTTATTTTTAGGTATTCAGCTGTTGCTCTTTAGATTACTTAGAAATAGAGTGTAACTTCAAAAGAGAGGTTTTTTTTTTATTGTAAACATTGTGTATTGTTTCATTTGCATCCTAAACATAATTCGGTTGCTAAAATATAGATTTTAAGTTCGCACCCGCAAAAAAAAAACTGAAATTGTATATGTTCTACAAACAATGAGTGCCAAAATCATTGGTTCTCCAATCATTAGCAGATTTCAAGCCTTATGCAAAGATACGACATCCAACGAGAAGCGTAATGTCGTTGCTATGCAAACTCGGATCAACCTCATGAACTTGAACTATGTTGGCTATTTTAACTCTTTTTCAACAAAAAAAAAAACAAGCAACAAAAGTTCTCGTTTGTAGACAAATTTGATTTTCTTAATCGATAAATATTTTTTTGGGGATCGTATTTTCCGAATCTCCAAAGGTTTGAATTTTCACTATTAGGTTACCCAAAATTTGGGAAGTGGCAAAACCTCAAATGAATATTGTAAATAATCTATTCGTGCTAGAAATTGAAAATATCTGTTGTAGAATGTAGCTGGTAAGAGGTTTGTACTGACTGAAATGGGGGCTAGTGTTGGTTCAGTCGTTAGTA
Source organism: Ryuthela nishihirai (assembly GCA_038380435.1). NCBI lineage: Eukaryota > Metazoa > Arthropoda > Arachnida > Araneae > Heptathelidae > Ryuthela > Ryuthela nishihirai. Next base: position 31,118,841 of record JAWZYU010000026.1, read on the forward strand.
AACCAGGCTCTTAAATCTGTATTTTCCAAGTTCTGCATTGAGATTTATCTACACTAAGTGGCCGAGTGGTTAGCACGCTTGGCTACTGATCTAAGGGACCTGGGTTCGAGCCCCGGGTAAGGCATGGCTGTTTGTGTCGTTTTTCTGCTGAGGTCCTGCCATTCTCTCAGATCTCCTACTGTGGCATATAAACTGACAGGCTCCTGTCAGACCTCTTTGGCAAGCAGCTGCTTGAGGGGGTATTTATTTTATTTTTTTTTTTTTATAATCCCCACTCAGCTTTCGGTGAAAAAGAGCATACCGATGATCTTGCAAAGGCTGCCTTCCATGTATTGGAGTTAAACCCTGGCCCTGAGTACAGGAAACGTCATATCTCCATGTGACCTAGTTATTTAAACCGTATGGAAAAAGGAGTACAGTCAGAAATAAAACCACCCAACTGAATGTAAAGCCTTGACCTCACCCCGAAATCTCTCTCTCTGTATGTGGGGGATAGAGCTGGGTAAAAAATTCTATTCATTTATTCCGAATCTTCCATTAGTTTCAATTTCCATCGTTAGAGGTGCCTAATATTAGAATGTGACAAAACATTTTCCCTTTGAAAAAGAGTATTCTGTAATCACCAGGTGTGATTGGGCTTTTCTGTTTCTCCCTTTTTTTGTAATCTTTAAAATTTTAAAGAAAGTACTCCCTTATACAAAGAGCTGAGCATGCTTCCCCTGGTTTCTCATATCACATATAAACACTTAATATACATTATTTGTTACATTCATAGGCGAAACTAGACTAAATTATTGAAAGATGGAGGGGATGAAGGGCCGGATAACAACCGAAAAACTGGTACATAAAAAATGAAGCATATAACGTAATCACACACACACAATTCCTCTATCTCTAAGGGGCCTTACGTTGAATTACAGCATAATAGTGTTCAAAAAGTTGTTAATATGAAAACTTATGCAAAGACGTGCCCTCTCCTCTGGTTTAGTAGTCAACTACTCTAAGCATATTTTGAGTAGTTTTTTTGTCAGTAAATTTTGCTATTAGGTTAACGCCAAAAGTTAAGATCTTCGGTATAGATCCCAGAGTCAGCATCAGGAAATCGACAACGCAGTTCAAAAGCAAAAAATGTTGTTCTCCGTGAAAACGATACTAAATATAAGTTGTAGCCAAATTGATATGTGCTAATAACTATTTTATATTATAATGTTCGTAGCCAATTAATGTAATATGCTTTTATTACCGAAGAACAGTTATGGAATAGTTAGAACGAAAACTTTTATGTACTAAAATTTTAATCTATAAAAATATGTAGAAAATAAAAAGTGACAGAGTAAATATTAATATAAATACTAAGAAAACTCCCTCAAGCAGCTGCTTGCTACAGGGATCTGACAAGAACCTGTCAGTTTATACGCCATAATAGAAGGGTACAGTATGTATCCTTCTATTATGGCGTATAAACTGAGAGATAGAGGGTGTTTCAAAACTCTGTACAAATTTCAATGGGAGATAGGGAACACCAAGACGAACCTTTTTCATCTACGAATGTATGTCCGCTGACGTAACCCTACGGTGCTAGAGGGCGCTGACAGAAATATTGGTGGAGCTGGTACATAAATGTGTGAACAAGTGTGAACAATATGTTTTTTAAAGAAGGTGCTGAAAGTTACGACCCGCAACAGCATTGCATGCATGACAGCGTCGAAGCATTGATTGCCATACAGGTTGGAAGATTCCCGGATTTTTGCGGATAGTTGCAGCGGCGACATCGATTCTTGCAACAAGGTCTTCATCTGAGTCAATGGGAGTCTCGTACATGAAGTTCTTCACGTGTCCCCAGAGGAAGAAATCGATACATGTTAAATCTAGTGATCTTGGTGGCCAGGCGACGGTCCACCCCAGTCTATCCATTGATCCCCAAAGTGGCATTCAGATAATCCCGCACATCATTATTGAAGTGTGCTGGTGCCCCATCGTGTTGAAACCACGTTCGTCTGCGAATGGCATTGGAAACATCTTCCAGCAGTCCCGTCAACGTTTCTTCAAGTAATACCCGATAAATCTGCCCGTTGAGTCAGGGAGGCAGCAGGTATGGCCCATTCAAAATGTCATGGACGATACCTGCCAAAGCATTGACTGTGAACCGTTGTTGATGACCATGCACCATTGTGGCATGTGTATTTTCGTGCGCCCAAACGTGAGAACTGTGCACATTAAGTACACCATCACGTGTGAAAGAGGCCTCATCTAAGAAGAGCACATAAGTTGGAAAATCAGGTTGCACTGTGGTCTGCTGCAGAAACCAATGTACGAATTCCACATGAAGAGGGTAACCCTGAGGTTGCAATGTCTGGACTTTCTGACGATAAAACGGATGTAACTGCTCCTCGTGCAACACTCTCCACACGAGAGTGTGGTTCACACCAAGTCTATGTGCAATAGCTCGCACTTGTGCCTGGATTGGCCTCAATCCGTCGTAGGATCTCTTCTTCCATGTCAGGAGTGCACATGGTTCTCTCCCGACCAGTGTCATGTATGTTTGCATGGAATGTTCTAGTTTCTCGCAGTTGCCAGTGTAAATATGCAAATGTTTGGTGCTTTGACACACGTCTGTTTGGGAAGTGCTGTCAGTACAACCTCACAGTAGCTCTTCCATTTCCATTTGGCAGCCCCATATGCCAGATGCATGTCAGCTATCTCAGCAGTTGTGAAATACTCCATGTTACAGGTAATGTGTCTGATTTACGAATGCCGACGGCAAACACAAGTCCGTTCTCCATTCCCACTTCCCCCCCTCTAGCCAATTGCAGCGCCCTCTACCACCGAAGGATTGCGTTAGCGGCCATACATTCATAGACGAAAACAGTTTGTCTTGGTTGTTCCTATCTCCCATTGAAATTTGTACAGAGAGTTTTGAAACACCCTGTATATATAATTATATACAAAAGTAATGCCCTTTTTGATGTTATAATTTTTATATTTTCTTAAATTATGTAATTTTCTTATAAATTTTGGTTTCTAATAACTTTCTAATATTCTATTTCAGATTTAAAATTCTATTTGATTTCAGATTTTATAAGTGAACATAGATTACTGTTTAACGAAAGAATAAATATAAATATAATAAATACCCCCTCAAGCAGCTGCTTGCCACAGAGGTCTGACAGGAGCCTGTCAGTTTATATGCCATAGTAGGAGATCTGAGAGGATGGCAGGACCTCAGCAGAAAAACGACACACACATCCATGCCTAATCCGGGGCTCGAACCCAGGTCCCTTCGATCAGTAGCCAAGCGTGCTAACCACTCGGCCACGGGACGGCATAACGAAAGAACAAAGAATAAATAAAAAAAAAAAGAGTAAATAAAAAAAAGGGCATTACTTTTGGATTTCCCGTTATTTATGGCTGCAGTAAGTGCAAAAAATGCAGATGTTTAACAATTATCGATACAACAAGACATTTTGTGCAATTTAAACCAATTATTTCTTCAATTCAACCTTCAATTTTAATATTACTGATCGCCATTTGTTTGCAGACGGAAACTGTATCCCAGTCAAGTTGCAGGAGCAAGGTTGGGATCTTGCCCCCCCCCCCCCTTCTACAGGGTACGACTCAGGACACGGATGATGTAATACACTCGTGCAAGATAGTCGCGATCATCCAGTCAGTTGCGTGTAGTTTTGCAAGTTCGAGTTTCAATCTTGCCAAATTGATATTTCTTTCGCTTCTGTTCCATGACTTTAAAATAATAGACGGAGTCGGGGAGGGGCAACAACATTGACCTTCCGATGACATTTCAATTGGCTTTTGAAATCTGTTAAGAATGGGTTAAATTACCTCATTGAGATGCTTCCCCAACGGAACCTTCTTTTCCCATCCTGAGGCTTCAGTTATTACCTACATATTTTCCTATTGCTTTTTTGCTCGTCATTTGTCGGTTTGTGTGTTTGTCAAAACAGTTGTTCCACCATATCTTTCGAACGCGACAGTCAAACGTAATCATTTATGTGTCAAATCAAAGCTTATGACACGGGAAGAGTAAAGGCTGCAAAATTTACTCCCCTTGCTTTCTTCCCCCCTAAAAAGGGGAAATATCAAAACCATTGTTCCTCTATGTCTTTCGAACGTGAAGACCTGCAGTTACGAATTAGGTGTCAAATGAAAGCTCATATGAGGACTGTCATAGACTATTTCGAATTCCCCCCCCCCCCGAAATTATCATCCCCCATAAAGGGGGCTGATTTTTGCGGGGGTGGGCCTTCAGGAGTTATATCTCAAATTGAAGCTTGTGATGTCTCCAATGTCATGGGCTACTTTAAACACGACTCCAAAATCAGGAGGAAGAAAAATGTGGTCGAAGCTTATGAGTCATATATCATATGAAAGTTTCTGAAGGAAGGTGTTTTTTAGTAACAAAATATATAAATAAATTAAAAATGGAAAAAAAAATCGATCTTCCCATGTATGCTCTAAAAAGTAGAAAATAAAATGAGCTGATAATACCATTGTCGAATGAGCATTGAAGATGTAATCAGTCACTGAATTTGTATTCACTTCAAAGGAAGATAGGGCGCCGATTTACCTACTCAACAAGATTACTCCCCTTATCTTCCTTTGAAGTGAATACGAATTCAATAGCTAATTGCACCATCGATATGCTACGGTTTTATTTTCTACTTGTTAGGGCGCATATAGGAAGATAATACTTGACTGTGAAGAAACCTGAATTCCTATCTTGAGTATCCTTTTCGAAGTATGAGGAAGCCGGGCCATTTCGAAATGTGGTGGGCCCGTGTCAGATGCCCAGCGGACCCTCCCTTCCCTAATATTGCTTATGCATGGATAGATGTTTTTCTGATATACTCCTAAGTTTTCTTTCTAATGAGGTCTTACATTCATTGGGGATCTATGTTTTATTACATTGTCAGACCTCCTTAGCAAGCTGGCTGCTTGTCGAGTAATTAATTTCTTTTTAACCCATTGAGTTAAAGGTTTATTGGTTATGAAGAGAGTTACTGTTGCAATAGTAACAGTAACTCTCTTCATTGTTAACTGTTCAAACTTGCAGCCTGAGTGCAAAGAATCCGAATCGCTGTTCTGCAACAGTGGCGTTATTGCTGACATTTCCTTGTGGTCAGCAGTTAGAAGATTGAGGGCAGTACGTACGAATTTCTGTGATTCTGGCTTGGTAATTTTGCTTCACTAAGAGTTACTCAGATTGTACGTAAAATTGCCTATACTTATATTCTTTCCGGCTTCTGGACATCACTTTGAGCAAAGCGCAATCATCATCACTATGTTAAGAGATGTCACAGAGCAACAAAACGAAGTTCAATCTGATTGAGAAGTGAACAAATAAAAATAGGCTAGTGATATTGATATCTAACCTCAATGCAGAGATTGTTTTGAAATGTTTTGCTTAAAGTATTCGCTCTTACCATGGAAGACTTTACTTCCTTGACGTTATAGAACTGACCCGAACTTGTGGAACTGAGCTTATTAGTCACACTAACAAAGGAAGTCAACCATATCATATTCATCCCTCAATGTGCAGAGTTTTCAGCGGTAACTCTTTTTACTAGGTAGTAGGAGTATTTTCTTAAATTTGCCATGGGCATAACCAATAAACCTGTTTTGTCACTACAGACTGACTGGAATGATGGGCTGGCGCTCTGTGCTCTGGTGCGGTCTTATGGAGCTCACATTCCTGAACATTCGGAGCTGAACAGCGAACGGACTTCATGGGAGCAGAATTTACAACATGGTAAGTGTGTGCTTTATTTATAAAAGTGCATAACGATTTACGATGTATGTTAACGCAGATTTTATGTTTAGTGTAAGTTCGATTTTAAGCATTGTTTGGGAAAAAAGGATATTTTCATCGTATTTGTAGATGCAGTTAAGCTTGTTGCCGTGTAAACCCGGTGTATGATTTCGTCTACAGCTCATAACTGAGCGATGTGATTAATTCTCATCCTTGTTTGTAAAGCTAACAGAGATTGACTTTATGAAAATCCAGCGGCTTACAAAGGGTTGTGGGTAAGATAGACTGCTGCGCACCCAAAAATTGAAAAACACTCCCTGAAAATTTGGAGTGTGGGTAAAGGGTATATTTTTTTCACCCACGAATTTTGAATTTTAACGTTGTAAATGATACCTGCAGAAAAACAATTTCTGTATTTTAGTTCCAATTGAAAATCACAAATGATTCACAACATTTAAATCAAATCGTATCTTCTGCTACCCTGATGATAAGATTGACCAATGATGACACTGATGATATGATAGCAGCTGATTTCTGGTGTGATCATCGTATCCAAATTGGGTTTTCAACCCCTTGGTTGGAAGCTGTGACGTCATGTTAAAACATCTATATACATTCTGCCCAGTATGAATTTTCTTAGCCGTCCCGTGGCCGAGTGGTTAGCACGCTTGGCTATTGATCTAAGGGACCTGGGTTCGAGCCCCGGAATAGGCATGGATGTGTGTGTCGTTTTTCTGCTGAGATCCTGCCATTCTCTCAGATCTCCTACTATGGCATATAAACTGACAGGCTCCTGTCAGACCTCTGTGGCAAGCAGCTGCTTGAGGGGGTATTTATTTATTTTTTATTTATGAATTTTCTTACTTCGCATGCCACTGTTCAAGATTCTAAGTATAGAACGTTTTTTTTTTTCAAATGGGTAAATGTTAAAATTCCCCAAAAGCTATTAACTAGAATGCAGTTTTCAGGATACCGTTAGAATCCAGTGCGTAGTTGCTTTTTATCTCGTTTAAAAAAAAAACTAGAATGTTTTCGCTTTTTAGTCTGTAGACATCGAACTTTTTTGGTTTTAGAGATGAATAAAAAAATTCCTTTCGACTTGTTAGCTGTTGACGAAGTATTGCGATTAGCATTTTCCTAATCACTCTAAGAACTATAATAAAACAATGGACAAAGTTGAAAATTCCAAAATTTTGAACGAATATTACAAACGATGTATTTATGCTAGAAATTCGAAATTTTGATGGTGGAATGTGAAAGTCACAAGATTTCCATTGGCAACAATGAGTTGGAGTGAGAACAAGCAACTTTTATGTTTTGACAGATAATTGTTTTGTTCTTTTAATTTTTTTATATAATTAAAAAAGGAAGAAGGTACTTTCCTACACAAACGACGGAGATAACCTGGAAACTATATTAGGCTTGTCCTGGTTTCTCATACAATATGTAAACACTTACACAAGGACAGTTCCACTGTTCTTAATTAATAGTTAGGTACGCTAACCACTAGACCAGATGCAACTTAGAGAAACGCAAATTTGCGGCATTTCTTCTGACACCAATATATCTGTCGCCTGTCTGACTTAAAACTCCTGTTTTCCTTTAAATTTTTTAGAGATAAATTAAAAAATTTTTTCGATTGGATAGGTATTGATGAAATATTACGATTTGCACTTTCCAAACCTCCCAAAACTTTAAATTGTGCCTTCTAATGGTAGATTTTTTTTTCGAAAATTGCAAATGATGTATTAATGCTAAAAATTAGAAATTTTTTAGGTGGAATATGAAAATCATGATGTTTGATTTTCGTATTCCACCTAGCCCCCTTTCCCCAAGGCCCCCTTTTCCCAAAAGGGGGGTGGGCCTTTCCCCAAGGGTGGGTGGGAAAAATCTACTTTTTTGTTTTAAAAGAGAATTGTTTGATTTTAGAGATAAAAATTCGTTTTGGGTTGGATAGGTATTAATGAAATACACTTGTTTTCCATAAATTAAAGAAAATCCCCTATGTTAAGTAAATTGGAAGCTAACGACAAACTCTATAACTTTTAAAATAAGTTTTTTTGTTTTGAAAAATGTGATTGCAGATAAAGATCTCAATCAAATAAATCAATATCTCGAAATCAAATAAATCAATATTCGTTCAGTATTAAAAGCTATCTCTTTGGAGACTAAAATCCAAATTTTAGATCGTTTTGCAACTGGAGAAGGTTCAACATCCATAGGTGAATATTTTGGTTTTGAACGAAGCTATCGTAAGAACCATCAAGAAAAATGAAGATGCTATTAGAAAATCTGTGCTTTCTGGAACAAAATTGAGCGCTAAGTCGTCGTACAACGAGAGATATTGTAAAAGAGAAGTGGAAAAGGCACTAGTAATGTGGATAGAAGATAACTCTCAAAAAAAAAATACCTCTAGACGGAAATACCATCAAACAGATGGCATTACGAATACGAATATATAGCAGATACAAGAAATGGAACCAACCACATCAGCTCAGTTAAGGAAAAATTATGAATTTTCTGCACGTACAGGTTGGCTTGCAGGATTTCTTCAAAGACACGTGTTTCATAATGTAAAGATAAAAGGTGAAGTTGCATCTGCAGATGAGCCAGCTGCTAAAGAATTTTGTCCAAAATTGGCCCAGATCATTGAAGATGATGGATACACTCCTGATCAAGTTTGGAATGTAGATGAAACTAGTCTTTTTTGGAAAAAAATGCCGAGTAAAACCTACGTAGCAAAATCACAAAAAACTGTTGGTGGTTTTAAAGAAGCTAAAGATCGTGTGACCTTTCTATTTTGCAGCAACACTTCAGGAAATCGTATGTTGAAACCGCTGCTCATCAATCGATTCCTAAGACCACGGTCAATGAAAGGTGTAGATTTGAATAAATTGCCAGTGTATTGGATGGCAAACAAAAAAGGCTGGGTTACAAAAGGAATTTTTAATGAATGGTTCTTAAATGTTTTGTCCAGAAGTTAAAAGCTATTAGAAGGAAAAAAATCTCGAATTTAAAGTTCTATTGATTATAGACAATGCACGTGGCCATTCTGTTTTGGAACACTCAAATGTGCAATTTTGTTTTCTGGCGCCTGATACGACATTCTTAATACAACCACTAGACCAGGGTATAATTGCCACATTTAAAACTTACTACGTGAGACGAACATTCCAATACATTTTGGATAAATTAGATAAGGATGAAATACTAACAGTTATTGATGTGTGGAAGAAATTTTCTATTTTAGATTGTATTAGACATGCTGGATTAATGTTATCAGAATTAAAACCATCAACTTTAAACTCATGCTGGAAAGATATTTGGCCAGAATGTGTAAAAAGCAAAGATTCTGTACTCCCAAATACGACTGAATATCCTAATATCATCACTTTAGCACATGCAGTTGGTGGAGAAGGATTAGATGATTTATCGTTTGCAGATATTGATGAATTGCTGGTTGACAAAACTCTTAGCGAATATTAAATAATAGTTGTCCTTGAGACTCCTGATGAAAACAAAAATATGATGGTGATGAAGAGGTTCCACTCACTGCAGGTTTAATTAAAGAAGGGCTTCAAATGGTTAGTAAATTGTAAAGTCATTTTCTTACACATAATACCATTGTCGAATGAGCTGAGCAGTTTAAACGTAAACTGAAGTCGTATGGCGTGTTATCAAGAATTATACAAAGATCTAGTCAAAGCAGGATCTCAACGATTGATTACAGAGTTCGTTGTCAAAACTAATCAAAATTCAGAATCACTGGAAATAAGTGATAATTTGGTTCCCCATGCAACAGAGAGCATTTCACCATTGGGGTATGAACACGACTGCCAAAATGTTTCAAGCGATGAAAGTGATTTAATTCCAGTCTTACTCAAACGAATCCGTCTATTGTGTTAGAAAATGACAACGAATAAAATCTAGTTAATAAGCATATGTAAGTCATTTTTTTGCATTCTTGTATTCTTGAATTAGTGACATATTATTTTCTTTATGAAGGATAATTTACTTTATATATGTATATATAATTATCTTTATAAGTTTATAAAATAAAAAATGTGTTTAAATGAATAAAAATCAAATAAAGATTTAATTAAAGATTTTTGATATGATTTGTTTGAAAACAACTTGTTATTTGTATTGGGTTTTCGTCTGGGACCAATCTTCTATTTTTTCATATGCACTGTATTTTTTTTACACGGTTTTCTTTTACCGATTTTTTCTGAAACCTATCTACCGTGTAAAAACAGAATTGGGTGTACTTCATTCTGTTTGGTTAAAATACAAAATTTTTAGAGAGCATTCCTGTTTTTTTTATAATGAGAAAACACGTTAAATTGAAATGCAAAGTTTAATATTTTATTTAAAACATATTTTTATTTAACTCCAATAATCATTCAGTAGTGAAGACACGGATTACCTGTTGACATAGAAATCAAGTAATAATTATGCTGAAAAAATTAATTTCACCGTGAGTGAGACATGAATGTTGTTAAAAAATTTGTATTTTAACCATAAAAAATTAACCATTATTTCTTAAAGGGAATCCTATTAATTTTTCTTGGCAAATAGTTGTCAGCTCAAATCGTTTTTCCTTTACACTTTTTAACTTCTAAAATTTCCTTGCTTTGTTTTTCTTACTATACTAGTAAAGTTTATTATAATTGTGCAGCAATGTTTATAATTACTTATTATATTTTTCTGGGTTATGTTGCTTGAAGTCGACTGTGGTTGCGTATTCGCGTTTTAGCATCAGCGCCCTCAGGCAATAAAGAAAGCAACATTCCTCTTTCTAAAAATATTTTCCTGCTGCATACTTCGATCAGATGCTCTTTTTTGCGTATTATTGTTTGCTTTTGCTGTCCTTATTCAAAACATTTTTTATTTGTTCTGAATTTTGTCTCCCTACAAAGGTTTATTCCTACGAAAGCCCCATTGCGTGCAAATTTTTAATTAAAAAAAAAAGCCTAAATGGAAATATGTTGGTTATCTCAGATTTAAGTTTAACTTGTATATCTGTCTCTCGTTTTCACCAAGGAGTGGGGGGGGGGGGGGGGTTTCTCAGTCCGTAACGCGCTAGGCTCGTAATCTGCAGTTCCCAGGTTCGAGTCCCAGCTGGCGTTGAGATTTATCTCCGCAAAACTCCCCGCCCTGCCTACGGTCAGTAGGGGACACCGATGGGCTTGGAAAGGCCGTCGACCATTGGATGGGACGTTAAGCCGTGGTCCCGTGTGCAGGAGAGCCATACACTGTGCACATTAAAGAATACACAAGATGGCATTGACGGGAGGCTACCATCTGTCTCCTAACAGCTGTTCCAGTGGGTCCTCTCCCCCAACCTTCTTTGAGCCTTCGGGGTCCTTGTGATCTCGCCATTTAGCCCATGGTGTGCAAAAAAATGCTTCTCAGAGGTAAAACAATCCAATCGAAAACTCGTTTTCACTTTAGATATACGAGGCGAGGTTTGGCTGAAGTCGATAGCGCCAACCTTGTTGTATTATCAGAGCGTACTGATAGACCCCGCAATGCTATGCAATTCCTGGCATCTCTTTGCTGGGCTACAAAAAAAGTTTGCAAAATTTATGATAAAACTTGCTATATAACTATACTATATTGCAAAAAGTGTCCGGACACTTTCATTTTAAATGAACGAATAGCCATATTCAAATCTACCTAACTTTGAAAATAAGCTTTTTTACCGAAAAAAGTAACTAGACATAAATTGAAGATCTCAGTCAGAGCTCTCTAAATCTCTATTTTCTATAATATTAATCTAATATTCAAAGAGTTATGGAAGCTATAATACTTAACAACGGATGTTATCACACACACTTCCAAAACATTTTCCCCACAAATTGATGAAAACTTCAAAATTCTTGCACAAAATTCAAATATCGCATTTATATTATGAATAACTTGTTATAAAAGTTGTGATTTAACTTTTTGAAGTAAATTTTCAAAACTAGCAAAAGTATCACTTAAGTGTTTCAGTTTCCATAACTCTTTAAATATTATATTAATATTATAAAAAAATAGATTTAGAAAGCTCTGACCGAGAGCTTCAATTTATGTCTAATGACTTTTCCCCCGTAAAAAGCTTATTTTCAAAGTTAGGTAGATTTGAACGTGGCTATTCGTCCACTTAACATGAAAGTATCCGGACACTTTTTGCAATATAGTTATTTAAAGGAACAGCTCGGAATTTTTTTTCTTCTATTGCTTGGGACGAATAATTACAGATCGTGATCAGTTTCGTTTTCCTATTAGAAATTCCCCTCGCTTCTTGTGGGGCAGAACTCGTTGTGTCTCAAAACCTGAGCTTGGCAGTAAACTTCATTAACATAAGGCCATGACAGTCGTGGAGAACATCCTTTTTTCCGTCCCACTAGCGATTTCTCGCGATAAGTCCAACCTCTTATTAACCTTAAAACTAGAAATGTTTACAATATTGCCACTATTTTTTTTATTTTCCATATTTCTTTGCTTCTCTTGTATAATTTTTTGCAATACAGGGGAAAATGAATCATATCGAAAATAACTTTTTTTTACAAGTTGAAACTATGTAAGCATTTTAATGCAAATTTTGTTTATGCCGTCTGAAAACAGCTGAAACAATATTTTACGAAGAAAGTTGTAAAAGCCTGTTCAAATTGTCGAATTATGCGTTGCGAAATCCGAAATATATGTCAGATATTTATTATGCACGTTTTCAAAAAGTTAAAATTGTAGTATATGATATGCACGTTAAATGAAACAAAAGTCCCTTCCCACGAGACATGTCTTGCGGGGGGGGGGGGGGGGGGGGGCAGCTCCAGTACGCCGCCATTGCTCATTTTGCTTGCATTGAGATTTTCTGTGCTAGCTTCCACCGTGACCTTTGAGAGAGAGGGGGACACCGATGGGCTTAGCAAAGGATGCATCTGTCGGATGGAACGTTATGCTGTGGTTCTGTGTGCATAACCCAATAAAGATATTTGGCGGTAGATTTCCATCTGTCTCTCAACAACTGTCTAATGGATCCCTGTCGACTACTAAACTCTGAAACCATGATTATCTGGTGTCCAAAAAAATTGCCACGCAGAGGTAAAAAAACCAACCCTTGTGCTTTTAGGTTGTGCTTCTCTTCGCATAATTTTTAAAAAGCCCTTGAAAGGTTTTTTTTTTTTTGGAGGGGGGGGGGGGGTTATGGCCGCACAAGCGACTAAGGTTGTTAGGCTCCATAAAAGATTTAAAATAAAATCAGTTAAAAGATATCGAACCTGTAATCAAAGTTAAAAGCAAACGATATGGGCATCATAAAAAATGATAAAAATCAAAAACAAGGGGTGAAGGAGCCCTTGAAAAAGCTAGAATCAACAGTTGGATAATATAAAAGACAAACAATGGATGTAAAGCATTGGGTAAAACATTAAAAAAAATAAGATTATAAAATACGAAACATAAAGGTAAAATGTTAAATTTGGTAAAAATAGCCAAGAAATTAGAAAAAAAAGCAAAAATGGGTCCTAAATATTAGTCATTCGATAAAAGATGCCCGATGTAAGGGCCTTGGACGACAAGTTATGAGAACTAAAAAATATCTGTCATTCACAATTAAAAGCATTAAAATGAATTGAAATGCGTTTAATGGTTTATATTGTATCGCAAAACATGCACATAAGTTGATCGTCTCCCGAAGAAGAAAAGAATGCATTTTAAATCCACAGAAAACTTCAGAAAATAAATCATAAGGGTGGAAGTTGCTTTAGACTGAATGTCGTTAATGGAGATGAGTTCCGGTCGAAATTTTCCAGACTGAGCCTGGTTAGGGAAAAACTATTTTCTCTGCTACAAAGTTAAACATATACAGAAATGTATGCTGCTAAAATATTGTTTAATTCTATCTATTATTAAATTTAAAGTAATTATAATTTTTTGATCACACAATTAAAAACTTAATATTATTTGAAACGAAAAATACTAGAAATAATTCCTAGAAACTGAAAATTTTTGAGTAACTTCCTCATAAACGAGAGGAGAAGATCATTAATAAAAGATAATACTTAAAAAGAAATAAAGGCTGAATGGTGCTTACTTAATTATTAATACTGATGAAAGATTAAAAATATAATCCAAAGGATTTTTTTCACAATTATAAAAAAATTAGAAGTTGAAATTATGATTAATCTCCGAGCCCGAACTCATCTGTTGTAGTTATTGTAAACAAACTGAAACAGTAAACTGAAAACTGGTAGCAATTCTGGCTCACAGGGCATCGAGAAAATTTAGTTAAAAATAGAAAGTAATCAGTTATTATTCATTAAATGTTTTTAAAACAAACTTGCCAAAATTTTAGAATTAAATGAAAAATTTGCAAACTTTCGTCCCATTCGAAAAGTTGAAAAAAGAGATTATTTTGACTTCTAAGTGTTAATAAGTAAAATTTGCCTATAATATTCAAGTACTAATTTTGTGTTTAGCCTAAAGGGTCACACGATATCCTTCTGCAGTGTTAACTTCATACCAGTAAATTTATATTGAAACTTTACGATTAATAATGCATATGTCTATGACGCGATTTTTTCAAAAACTAAAAGCTGTAGCCTCTGCAACATATGAGCTTTAAAATCGGTAGCAGTAAAAGAAGAGTGTACCAAAAAAATGCAACAAATTCAACGAAAGGAAATCCAACCATTCAAAAGTTAAAAGTTCGCCCCCCCTCCCCTCTCGCATTTTTTTCTAGATTTGGGCCTACCGTCCACACCTGTATTATGAAAATATTAAACATTATCATATTTCGTAAATATGATGTGTATGTATCAAAACGATCTCTATAAAATAAATTTATTACACACTTCTAAAATAACCTATTACACACTATAAAATAAATTTATTACACACAGAATATTTCTTAATAAAGTAATAAATTTATATAATGATTAACAATTCGAATGATGACGTAGCCAAGGGAGAAACGTCAGGAGTTAAAACCATTCCCCCTTGGCACTCCATTCGAATTGATAATCATTATGAGACTTGAATAGAATATATTTTCTGTCCCCAGAATTCAGACTCAAGACGCCAAACACCGTTCATCACATTAGACTCAAAATAACAATTACCACCGCCATTAGAAGTTTCTGAATATGCCACGGCAGCTGATTGCCATTTTTTATATTCTTCATTTTCCAACTAGTGTCTGCCACATTTTACCTATGACCTAACTGACCTATATATCACCAAGTGGTTTCAAATTTTGGCTACTGCCCTAGATTTGGCAAATTGTTCTCGATTGTGCCAACAGTACTGAATTTCGCAAAACCAATCACACTTTAACCTATCTGCCTATTGCGTTTGGCTTTGACATTAGTCGGTTTGTTGATTTGACAAAAAGTTGTTCCACCTTACCTTTCTAACGCGATAGAGAAACTTAATGATTTATGTGTCAAACGAAAGTTTGTGATTTGAGGACTGTCATAGGGAGGGGGGGGGGGTCAATTTTTGGTAGCCTATGCTTTCTTCCACCTTAAAAAGGGGAAGAAATATGAAAATGATTGTTCCCGTATATCTCCTGAACGCGAGTATTGAAAGTAACAAGCTATGTGTCAAACGAAAGCTTTTGACGCGGCGAATGTCGTATGTTTTTTTTCACTAGTCCACATATTGTTCACTAATGAAAATGTGCCGGTGAAATGACAGTTTCATGTTTCTATGGGCCGTGTGCTGAGCGCCAATATTCAATTTACTATTTTAATTCACAAAATAAAGGACAAAATGGCCACTTTAGAAAAAAATTAATTTAAAGGACAGATTAGTGAAATAAAGGACTATCCTCTTAAATAAAGGACGTATGGTCACCGTAGGTATAGTCGACCCTTAGAGAGAGAAAAAAAATCCTCCTTAAGAAATCTAAAACATAATTCTTTAAAGAATCTTATCTTTCCCATTGTCAAAAAGAATTTGTTTAATTATTTACTAAGTGCAATTAATTCGTATTGAAATGAACTCCATAGATATGTCACTGAAGCAGGCCCGGATGTAGAAAACAAACGAGGAGGAACTAAGATCGAACAGGAAAGAATTTTTTTGTCAGTGATCTGTAACAAAACAAAAGGGCTAAAACTTGCTTCAGTAACTAAAATCACAAGTCCGCTTTCTCTCCCACTCTGTTGCGGCTCTCCGTGCAAACTCTAATTTACAAACTTCCGAGCTAACTCTAATTCACAAACACCTCTCCCTCCATCCGTTCTGCAATCGGCCACTCCAGGCGTATTAGTTTACCCGAACCAACGATATAGACCCGAACTTTCTGGGGCTGCACCCTATCGATTGTCTGGAGATTCTGTTGTGAAAATATTCTTATCTCGATTCAAGTTACTTTCATCAATGGTAAAGGAATGTATGAGACAAATTTCATAATAGTAATAGCGAATAATTTCATTAGTGGTAAGCGGGGTGGCGAATAATATTAATGAGAAGGGAGATCGCGAAAATTTCTGTCAACGGTCGCGATTGGAAAAAGTTTGAGAACCTCTGTCTTAGCTAAATAAAAAAGCAAAAGAGTCGGTGTCTCAACAGAAGGGAAATATTTCGAAGAGTTCTTTTACATATGGAGTAATCGATAAAGAATATAAATTGTGAACTATAAGTTATGGTTTTGACATCCGTTTCATTTTGATAAATCCTGTGAATATTTCTCTCCAACCCCCAGTGTAGGTTCTGAGGTTAGGTTCCTTGTGGTATAGCCATTAACCTTAACATATTGTAGTCAAGTAGAAGAATACATATCGCCTCTGGTGCATAAGGGAATCTCGTTTTCAAAGAGAATGCAGTTTTTCATTTACATACATTTTTCACTCCTTAAAAGTTTCAATTCGAGCTAATGGATGACGGAGGGAAATGAAACTAGTAGTATTTTATAACTAAGAAAATAGTATTATTATTTGTTATAGAAACCAATTCCATATTATTATGTTGTTTTATTACTTGTTTGCCATTTATTTCTTAAATTTAAAAAGTTGCTTTTCTCACACTCCTCTGAGAAAAGGGGGCTGATTATTGCAGTCAGTGTAATATCTCTGGACACTACCACCGAAATTTAAAATTTTTATTTCTGCAGTGAACAGATGACTTGCAATCAGGGCCGGACCGGGGGATGGGGGACACATGGTCCTTCCTTTCAGAATGTGAGTAAGAGTAAAAGAGGCAAAAAAATTATTGTTTATATTTCATGCATTTTTCAATATTTTTTTTAAACCCATAAAACGGAGGGGGAAATGTTATACTGTATTGAAAATTCGGTCCCTTGCCCCCCCCCCCCCCCCTCCTATGGGGCGGGGGTGGCTCAGTCGGTAGCGCGCCAGGCTCGTAATCTGTAGTTCCCAGGTTCGAGTCCCAGCTGGGTCAGCGTTGACGTTGATATTTATCTCCGCAAAATTCCCCGCCCTGCCCACGGTCAGTAGGGGACACCGATGGGCTTGGAAAGGCCGCCGTCCGTCGGATGGGACGTTAAGCCGTGGCCCCGTGTACGGGAGAACCATACCCTGTGCACGTTAAAGAACACGCTGGATGGCCTTGACGGGAGGCTACCATCTGTCTCCCAACAGCTGTTCCAGTGGGTCCCCTCCCCCCAACCTTCTCTGAGCCTTCGGGGTCCATGTGACCTGGCCATTTAGCCCATGGTGTGCAAAAAAGTGCCGCTCAGAGGTAAAACAACCCAAACAACAATCCAAGCCCCCCCCCCCCCCGAAATTTTTCTAGATCCGGGCCTGCATGTAATATTTGTTAAAAGTTTCGCCGTTTCCTTATTAGTGATCTCTAGCCATATAAATTATCTAAGTATTTGAAAAATGGGAATTATAATGTTTCATTAGTACCAGTTCCACTTAAAAAAGAGTTTTATAATTATTTCGTAAACGAAACTGTTGCGTTTCCCACCCACCCTGGGCGATACATTGATCAGGGTGGACAATCAATGACATTGATCATACATTGCTGCCAATGGAAACTTCACGACGTTCACTTTTCATCATCAAAAATTTCAAATTGTAGCATAATTAATATAATAAAATATAATGATAAATAAATACCCCCTCAAGCAGCTGCTTGCCACAGAGGTTTAACAGGAGACTGTCAATTTGTATGCCACAGTAGAAGGTCTGTGAGGATGGCAGGTCCTCAGCAGAAAAACGACACATATCCATGCTTTATCCGGGGCTCGAACCCATGTCCCTTAGATCAGTAGTCAAGCGCGCTAACCACTCGGCCACATAGTTTAAAATTTTGCATTTTTTTTTTCACCGTTAGAGAATGCACAATTGCAACTTTTAGTAAATTCGGTAAGTGCAAATCGTAATATTTCATCAATACCTATCTAACCTAAGAATAATATTTAGTTTATCTGTAAAAACAAACAATTATAACTTAAAGCAAAAATGTTGCATTGTCTCACCGCCCCCCCCCCCCCCCACCTCACCCATGGGTCTAAGGGTCAATTCATTGTTGCTAATAAAAACTTCGTGACTTCACATTCCACCACCACAGTTTCAAATTTCTAGCATAACTTTATCGTTGGCAATATTCCTTTGAAAATGTGGAATTTTTGATTTTTCCCACCGTTAGAGGGCGCAATTATTGCTTTTGGGAGATTCGGAAAGTGTAGATCTTAATATCTCATCAATACATATCCAACTTGAAGAGAATTTTTAATTTATCTCTAAAAAACAATTATATCTTAAAACAAAAAGTTGCATTTTCTCACCCCCCCCCCCCCCCTGGCCCCGTGTGTGGGAGAGCCATACCCTGTGCATGTTAAAGAACACGCTGGATGGCCTTGACGGGAGGCTACCATCTGTCTCCCAACAGCTGTTCCAGTGGGTCCCCTCCCCCAACCTTCTCTGAGCCTTCGGGGTCCATGTGACCTGGCCATTTAGCCCATGGTGTGCCCATGGTGTGCAAAAAAGTGCCGCTCAGAGGTAAAACAACCCAACCCAACTCACCCCCACCTCGGGTCTAGTCCTAACTCATTGTTGCCAGTGGAATCTTTGTGACCTTCACAATTTGCTACCAAAATTGCAAATTTCCAGCATAATTATATCCTTTATTAATATTTGTTTAAAAATTTTGGATTTTCGACATTTTCCATCGTTAGAGGGAGCAGTTATAGCTTTTAGGAGATTTGGAAAGTGTGAATCGTAATGTTTCATTAATACGTATCCAACACAAAAAGAATTTGATGTTTGATGAAGACAAAAAAAGTGTACAGATGACAAAGCGAAATTATTTTCTCGTTTTTTTTTTTAAAAAACGAGATAAATTAAGATAAATAAATAAATAAAAAAATATAAATACTCCCTCAAGCAGCTGCTTGCCACAGAGGTCTGACAGGAGCCTGTCAGTTTATATGCCACAGTAGAAGATCTGAGAGGGATGATATCACTGATAAAACAACGCAATCTAAACTTAATTTTAATATGCCTATCTCCAACTATTTCTCTCATTCAGGATTGCACATTAAAGTAAATACAATAACGACATTTCAACATTTAAGCTTTTTTCAGAAAAAACGAACTATTATTTTAGCTTTGTCGTCTTTCCGTCCTTCTGTAGACATTCAGTTTCTTTGTTTTTAGAGTTAAATTAAAAATTCTTTTTTGGTTGGATAGATATTAATGAAACATTACGATTCGCACTGGCCCAAAAGCTATAATTGCGCTCTCTAACGGTGGAAAAAGTAAAAAATGCCAAAATTTTAAACGATTATTGCAAGTTGTGTAATTATATTAGAAATTTGAAATTTTGGTGGTGAAATGTGAAGTCACGAAGTTTGCACTGACAGTATTAAAAAAATAAAAATAAAATAAATACCCCCTCAAGCAGCTGGCTTGCCACAGAGGTCTGACAGGAGCCTGTCAGTTTATATGCCACAATATTACCCTCAGGGAAATGGGAAAACGCAATTTTTCTGTTTTAAGAGACAACTGTTTTTAGAAATAAATTAAGAATTCTTTTTGGGTTGGACAGGTATTGGTAAATTATTACGTTCACATTTTTCAAATCTCCCAAAAGTTTTAATTGTGCCCTTTGATGGTGGGAAAAAGCTGAAAATTTCAAAACTTTACACAAATATTGCAACCGATATACTGGGCTAGAAATTTGATATTTTAGTGGTGGAATGTGATGATCAAGGACATTTGGCAGCAACAATTTGTCCTTTCACCCCCCCCCCCCCCCGAGGTGGGAAAATGTAACTTTATGTTTTAAGAGATTAATGAAAAATTATTTTTGAATTGAATAGGTGCTAACAAAATATATATAATAACATAGTTTCAAATCCTTCAAAAGGATTTAATTCACATTGTTAGAATGTTCTAAATATAGAAAATCTAAAACTTGCAAGTAATATTGCAAACATATATTTATGCTAGGAATAAGAAAGGCTGGTGGTAGAATATGTTGATCAAGAAAAGCTACCTAGATAACTTACTAACAGAAGTATAATTTATATTCGTATGTGTTTTAATTAAATTACTATTGGTTAAAATTAAATTGACTGCTCTTTAATTTCAAAAAGTTACTTAATTTTAAAATTTTCAATAACCTTTTAATATAGTAAAAATAATTAAATAATTTTTATTTATATACACTGAAAAGCCAAAATATTATGACCACCTGCCTAATATGATGATGGTCCTCCAAATACTGCCAAAACAGCTTTTACCCTAAGAAAACACAAAAAGTCCCTTATATTGATGCAGCCTCCTTCACCATTGGGAGCAACAGTTTAATCTGGGAGTTGGCAAATCTCAATTAAAAAGTACTCATTATTCAAAGCAATTCTTATAAAGGTATTTTGGTAAAAGAAAACACTTAATTAGAATAGAGTATAATTGCCCTGACTGTTTCAGAAAGTGATAGATTGAAAAAAAAAACGCCTAGTGCCTATGTTAGTAGGTGGTGTCCCAGTTCATTAGCCAATTCAGACAATGTTAATCAGTGTAAAAATTTTGCTTCAAACAATTATTTACAAACTTTTTTAATTTTTCCTAGTTCACAAATATATACTGCCCTACCAAATCATTAGAGAATTTCCATTTTATGTCAATGGTAATGAAACTTTGAAGGTCTATAACTTCTAAACTATGCATTTAATAGAAAAATGTGGCCAAAGATTAATTGAAGATCGTAATAAAATATGTTTGAAGTAATAAAGTATCACAAGAAAATGTCCCTGTAGACAAGAAACACTTGTAATAATTAGCTGAAAAAAATTGATTTCCTTCAGTGGTGTGGGTTCAAATTCCACTCAGGGCAACCAATTTTTTTCAGCTAATTATTTCAAATGTTTCTTGTCTGCAGGATATTTTCCTGTAATACTTTATTACTAATTATTTATATAGTGCTGTGAACATACATGACAAATATTACTCCATCATATGTGGCGGCTTGGCTGCCCCATTATTCACATAGATGACGCCAGTGGCAAATCAACAAAATATGGGAATGCTTATATGTCACTTCAACAAAGTGACATATAAGCATGTGTTAGTCGCTGGTGGTCTAGTGGTTATGATGCCTGGCCTGCTTCTGGGAGACGGGTTTGAATCTTACTCAGAGCAACCAATATTTTTTCAGCTAATTATTTCAAATCCATTTGAATTCCGATTTTCAGCAATATTTGTTCAGTATATAAAGGGAATTTATTTACGGGAATATTTAACAATATATTTCCTAGTTTTATAAAAATTATTAATAATTGTTTAATATTGAAATAATCATTATACAAACTTCTCAAATGTATATTTATGTTATTAAATGGTCACATTTGGCTGTTGATCAAAGGGACCTAAGTTCAAGACCTGAGTAAGGCATGGAAGTGTGTGTTATTTTACTGTTGAGGTCCTGCCATTCCTCACAGACCTTCTGCTCTGTCATATAAACTGACAGGCTCCTGTCAGACCTCTGTGGCAAGCAGCTGCCTAAGGGGGTGTTTATTTTTATTTCTTTTTGAAACATTAGAAATTATTTAAATCATATAATATAAGTAAAGCAGTCTTATGATGCATTACTGTTGCGAAATATTTTAGCTTCCAAACTCTTTAAATACTGAATGAATGTTTTTGAAAACAGAGATTCAAATAGATTTGATTGTGTATATATAATATACACCGAAGGGCCAAAACATTATGACCTGTGCATCTTTATGCAAATTGAAGCAACTGCAGGTAAACGATGGCACATGTGAAGGCCATGAAATGGTATAAATAACACCTGATACTGAGCTCTGTTAATCAGTGTTGTAACGCTCCAAAACAATTGCAAAATACTTAAAAGTTTTATGCTCCGGATAGCTTAGACGGGCGCCAGGCAATCATTAACAAATTGCCAAAATGTAGAATAAGTTGATTTAGGGTTCAAATGCCAGCGAGCGTTCATAAGTAAGAGTCAAAAATGATTCTTAACAAAATAAGAGTTAATATAAAAAAAGATCCTTAATTAGCGTTGCTCAAGATAAAAAAACTACAGACTCAAAAGGTTATAACAAAACAAAATAGATTTATTTCCAAAATAATTAACTCACCAAGACATCAATGAAGAAACTAAATTCTGTGCTACACGCACGGTGCTACGCACCTTACTACATCTCTCTGCTCTCTCTACAACTCTCAAGTGCTCAAGTGCTCAACTCTCAAGTGCTTTAGTGCTCCAAGTGCTCAAGTGACTCGCAGGTCACGGTTTTGACAATGGGTCGGCGCATGCCGGGAAAGACATTTGCATACAATGACGAAGGACGCAAGCTATGACGCAAGAGGGGGCGTGTCCTTGGCACGCGCTTTAACGGTTACGGTCGGAAGTTCGGAGTTGCGCGTACGCAACTCCTAGAAACTTTTGGATGTGAGCGCTGTGATGCCAAAAGGAAATAAAAAATCCCCAAAATGATAAATATAACGTAAATTAAACAAAACTGATTAAGGTAAAGCAAAAGTGAACGATGGGGCATCACAACTCCCCCTTCCAAAGGGAGTCAAAATGATTGACCTAAATTAAATTTTGACGAGCAATTTTGAATAAAGGACACATCTTACGTCATTTACACATGGCTAAACATAAATAAGTAAAAGTATGCTAGCGCAAATTTTGATATGATAAACTATTCTTACTTTGACACAATTTTCCAGCACAACCAAAGGTACCTCCTCCCTTTTCCTCCTGACAAAAATATGTATTTAACAGCTAACCTAGTGTACTTACGTACCAGTGGCTGTGACAGTTAACTGTATACTAGCATCATCGGTCTAACTAGTATCACATTCTGATACAAACTCGAAATTGGCATATCTTGAACTGTACAGAAAATAACAGGTTAATCAACTCCTAATCTTTCTAAGTCTAATAAATGTTAAAAAGATGAAAAGAAAAAGTGATTCATTACATTTGTTGTTAGCGGGGTAATAACTTCCGCTTTTCCCCTAACCACAATAAAAAATTCGTGAAAGCTAATTCTTCTCCTAAATCACATAAAAAAACGGGTATTCGAACACCGTTATCTCCTCCTAATTACATTCAAATACGCAAAGCTAAGAAAATTCAAAATTTACAAACAAGCGGGATTGTAATCATCCGCTAATTCTTCTCCTATTCACAGAAATCGCGATCTAGCTGAAATAAAAAATCATTAGTTACCTCCCCCTTCAGAGCTAACGTCCCCCTCCCAAAGGAGTTATGCTGGTAACAACTCGGTTATCAGACTATGCCATTTGGGGACAGCTCCAAAAAGGTACACACAAAAAAAAACAAAATTCTGCAGTCATCATCATGGTCATCATCTATATATACCAATAAATACTGTCAATGTCATCCCCAAAAATTACGTATCATTGACACATAAATATCACTGATGACACTGAACAGATTTAAACACATATACATAAATCGTATCTAAGAATAAAGAAAAAAGAGTGTAAATAATTTATAATATACGATGATAACATTTCATCCAATAACTTTTACATGAATCTCCTTTTTTTTTTCACATAAATTCACTTTGGAATGCACGTTATTTTACAATACAAATTCTTAAATCACTAATTCTCTTTCACTCTTCTCATTCATATCCAGAAACATTTTACAATTTCTAAACTTTCCAATATCGACTTACAAAATTTTCAGCTATCAGTCAGCTGAAACGAAAAAAATCTACAAAAATACATTTTAACTCGCGTAAATACAATAACTAGAACCTCGATGAACAAGAATGCAAAAAAATTCTATTCACACAAGTATAAACTCGAACTACAACAATTTCACTTTTCAAAAATAAATATCGAACTCTAAAGTTTCAACAAGAAATTAAACATCGCTAACTATATAATTCACAATAAGGCTTCTTCTTCGTCTTCATCTATTCCAGAAAAAAAAACATTTTATAACTCAATCAAGTGCCAAGTGAAAGAAAAATATACTTAAATTTCATTGTTGGCACTCCGTGGCGATAAATCATCTAGTCGTTTCCGATAACATCTTTCCGTCGTCGTTGGGTGGCTTCACGTAAAGTTGTTACTGAAGATCTCGTTCAAGTCAAGTCGTCGCTGTAGATCTCTCTCGTGACGTCATCTTCCCGATGTTCGCTGCTTCGCTGCCGGTTGTCGCTCTGCAGGCTCTGGTCGTTTCGTCGGCTTTTCGTTGCTCCGTGCGGATTTTTGAAGAACCTTTTCTCGTACTTTCTAGGCTTATTGGTGTCCGCCTCCAAATGACGCTTTAATAGTTGAGGACCTCCAGACTTGTCAGGAATACTTGCGGTCGGCACAACTTCTTGGTTGGTTTTTTCTTCACTTAAATCAGACCCAAAATTATTTTCATTATTATTACTTTCTTTTAAAACTTCTACTTTAAAAACCTTTTCAAAAACGGCTTCCTCATACGATTCTTCTACTTCACAAACTTCGTTATTTAAACACTCATTATTTGCACTAACGGGACATTTTATAGGTGCTTCTGAAATAATCTGTTCTGGACCACAAGGTAAGTCAAAAAGTCCACGGGACCGCGGCTGCACTGTCAATTGACATTCGTCATTAGTACCATCGAAAACTTGTTCCTTAGCAAACGGAAGATCGACTTCTGTATCGTTTCGATCTGTTATTTTAGTTACTTCGTGGCAATCAGTAACAAAAGGTAAAGCCATAGTGGCAAGGTATAACTCATGAGAGGGCTTTTCTTGAGGAACTTTGGCCTCTCGCTTCAAAGATCCCGATGAAAGTTTCCCGAATTTTCATTCCTTTTGTAACAGTATTTCTCAATATGTCCTAGTCGGCCACAAAAGTTACAAGTGATAGTTTCTCTCTTTTGTTTAACCAAAGTTTTAGGTCTAGTGTTATGGTTCGAAGCTTGACGTGGCAAAAAGTCTCTACTTCGTTCATATTCTATAGTTCTAGGCGCGTTCGGCGCAAATTGTTGGGACCGTGTAAATTCCGGTCGTGCGGGAGTCATTCTACGCGACTCAACCTGATATCGCTGCTTTGGCGGGAATGGCATCCATTGTTGGTTATGTGTATTTGCTGCAGATTCTCTTCTTGCAGTGTATTGCCGAGCCAATTTGACTAACTCGGAAACTGAATTTATGTTTCGTACTTCTAGGAATTCTCGGATGGGCAAAAGTAATTGAGACAATATGCAATTTACAATATCAATTTCAGCGGCATCAGCATCGTACAGCTGGTATAATTCTACTGTACCCCATATGAATTTTTCTATGTCATCTCTTTCCCTTTGTCTTCGTGAAAACAACTCTGTAGCTAGTTCTGTAAAATCATTATAAGCCGGATATATGTCCATGATTTCATTTTTAAATTCTTCCCAAAGTTCTATGCCATGACGACATCCTACGTTATTCCACCATTGCTTAGCGCATCCAATTAGGCAAGATACTGCTAAAACAACTTTTTTATTGCTTGGCACTTCATGTAAACGGAAGTGCTCCTCCATGGACTTGACAAATGTCCACGATGACGGACGTTTCGAACCGTCGAACCTTATCTCAGGTAAAGGCCAATTAACATAAGGACTATAGTTAATGGATGGGTTGGCAAATCGTCGTTGTGGCGGTTGAAAATACTCTGTTCTATCGCTTGCTTCTGGCGGAACAGAAAATGGAACCTTACGTTCAAAGTTTCTTCGTTGGTGAACTGACGTAGCATTGTCAGCAAATTTAGGGGTTGTTGTCGTTCCCCTTTTCTCCCGATTATCATCAAGCAGATTCATTAGCACTTCTGCTTCCATCATTACCTCTTGCAATCTACCCTTTACTCTTTCTATGTCGGGAGTCATTATGGCGGAATCGGCCATACTGTTAGCAGACATGTTTAGCGGTCTGCCGAAATTTGGAATTTTGGAAATTTTGAAAACCTTTTTTTTTATCTTGAGCAGCGCTCAAAGGTACTGCTATACAACAATACTAAAGCTATAACTAAGCTTTACAAAAATATAAATTTGCTTGTAAAAAAATTTTTCTTATCGTCCTACGTACTTGTGTGTCCGGACACTTCTAATCATTACAAACGACAATTATCTTAAATATTCAGCAATATCTACGCTGAAACTTCAGTATCTTTGAATAATACACAAAAAAAAAATGTTAAGCTACTTGCTCAACAAAAATTTTCGGCTTAAGCTGCCGTTAAATCTACAACTAGTACATACAACTATTTAGCTCAAAAAATTTACTATCTTTGACAATCATACGAAATTTATCCACAAATATATATACTATCGTTAAATACTGGCGAGTCCCTGTTCGGGCGCCACTTCTTTTATGTGACTCTGTAACGCTCCAAAACAATTGCAAAATACTTAAAGTTTTATGCTCCGGATAGCTTAGACGGGCGCCAGGCAATCATTAACAAATTGCCAAAATGTAGAATAAGTTGATTTAGGGTTCAAATGCCAGCGAGCGTTCATAAGTAAGAGTCAAAAATGATTCTTAACAAAATAAGAGTTAATATAAAAAAAGATCCTTAATTAGCGTTGCTCAAGATAAAAAAACTACAGACTCAAAAGGTTATAACAAAACAAAATAGATTTATTTCCAAAATAATTAACTCACCAAGACATCAATGAAGAAACTAAATTCTGTGCTACACGCACGGTGCTACGCACCTTACTACATCTCTCTGCTCTCTCTACAACTCTCAAGTGCTCAAGTGCTCAGTGCTCTACTCTCAAGTGCTTTAGTGCTCCAAGTGCTCAAGTGACTCGCAGGTCACGGTTTTGACAATGGGCCGGCGCATGCTGGGAAAGACATTTGCATACAATGACGAAGGACGCAAGCTATGACGCAAGAGGGGGCGTGTCCTTGGCACGCCCTTTAACGGTTACGGTCGGAAGTTCGGAGTTGCACGTACGCAACTCCTAGAAACTTTTGGATGTGAGCGCTGTGATGCCAAAAGGAAATAAAAAATCCCCAAAATGATAAATATAACGTAAATTAAACAAAACTGATTAAGGTAAAGCAAAAGTGAACGATGGGGCATCACAGTGTTATTCTTGTTCTTTAGATGGGAAAGGCAGCAGACTTAAGTGAGTTTTACAAAGGCCAAATAGTAATGGCCAGACGACATGGGTCAGAGGATTTCTGAGATGGCAAGGTTTGTGGGGTGCTCAGGGTCAGCCGTGGTTAGTATCTTTAAAAAGTGGTCCGAGGAGGGAAAAACCATGAACATCGACAATGTGTGGGCCGACACAGCTTATCGATGCTAGAGGTGAGCGAAGGCTATCCTGTATGGTATGAGCCAACAGAAGGGATACTATGTACTCATTTGTAAATTGAATGCTGGTGAACGGAGTAATGTGTCATAGCACAATACATCCAACCCTGCTGAAAATGGGGCTATATTGCCACAGACCACTCTGAGTGCCCATGCTAACCTCAGTTCACCATGAAAAGTGCCTACAATGGGCACCAAGCATCAAAACTGGACCTTGAATGATTGGAAGAAGGTCATCTGGTCCAATGAATCTCATTTCCTGTTGCACTATGTGGACTGCCAGTTATGTGTGCATTGTTTACCAGGGAAGTGTTGGCACCAGGATGCTCTGTGGGATGAAAACAAGCCAGTGGAGGAAATGTAATGCTTTGGGCAATGTTCTGTTGGAAAACCTTGGGTCCAGTCATTCATGTGCAGGAAACTATGATGTCTATCACCTACCTAAACATCGTTGCAGACCAGGTACATCCTTTCATGGCAGCAGTATACCCCTCTAGTAGTGCCTTCTTTCAGCAGGATAATGTGCCATACTACACTACCCAGATATTTCAGGGTAGTGTGGATTCAGGGTAGATTGTTCGATAATGGTTTGTGGAACATGAGGAAAACTTCCAGGTATATTACCCTGGCCTCCAAATTCCCCAGACATCAATCCAATTGAGCATCTGTGGTTTGTGTTGGAACAGCATATGTTCCAACACAAACCACAGATGCTTCAATATGTGAGAGCATTTGATGTCATCACTCAGAGTTGTGGACAACAGGGAAGTGTTCCTCCTACATGACAATGTGTGACCATTTACGTTCTGCACTGTTCTGCAGTGGCTCAACCATGTAACTTACATGAGTTAAAGGATCTACTGGTAATGTGTTGGTACTAGATACCACAAGACACCTTTAGAAATCTTGTAGTGTCCATGCCACATCACGTAAGAGCTGTTTTGGCAGAACGTAGAGGATCAACATCATATTAGGCAGCTGTTCATAATGTTTTGGCTCTTCGGTGTATGATCAGCTGCATTTTTTCATTAAATGCATATTTTAGAAGTTACAGAGCTTTGAAGTTAAATTTTCACTGACAACATGGAAATTCTCTAATGTTTTGGTATGACAGTGTAATGCAGGGTGTCTCAAAATATAGGTGCAAACTTTTAGGGGAGGTAGATAACATCTAAAGGAATGATAATTGCATAGGAACCCATAACCGGAAACGTCATGGGAAAGTGGTAGCAGAGGTACAAGATCTGAAAGGATACAAGACAGTGATTAATGGGAAAACATTTATTGGACATAATTATTACAAATGGCGTACTAGATGATACATTTCATAATGTTACAGCAGATGTTCGAAGTTTGACCCATAAACGCACAAATTTTGATGTGCATGCACAAACGGTACATGTCTGTGTGGGATGCACACAAACATGTGGCCCGGTACATGTCTGTGTGGGTACATGTCTGTGCATTCTTGATGCATTTGTTGAGTGGCTCGTCCGTTGCCCTCAGCTATTCCATACACTAAGTGCATATCTGCCAGCTCCCTGTTCGAATACCTTTGCATGCTCTTTGTAAACCGACTACCGCTCGAATGAGGAAATCCAAAATTTCCCCTCTAGCACACTGATGAACAGCGTCACCTATTGACTTATGGTGATGTTTCCGGTTATGGGTTCCTATGCAATTATCATTCCTTTAGATGTTATCTACCTCCCCTAAAAGTTTGTACCTATATTTTTGAGACACCCTGTATAGACTGAATATTTCAGCAAAAGTAACCACTAACACTTTTTTTTTGTATATGTTTTAAAAATTTTACATGCACATTTTTAAAATCTACTAATGTTTAATTTTCATCTATAAATTTCCACAATGAACTTTGTTCATTGCAAATATATATAAGGAGCAACTGTAGAAGTAGGCAGGTATAGATCTTGGGTAGGGGAGGTTGCATGGACCCCTCTTTGAAAATGCTAGTAACCATAAAGTGAGGGGAAAAGTATTAAACATATATATAACCTATGTCCAGAAAGTTTCGGGACTGAATTTATTGTAGACAAACCACGAATAACTGGCCAGTTCTGTTTCTGTGGTAGTAAAGTAGGATTATTCCCCTACTGCTGCACAAGTTTTTGAAACATTTAGACCTGCACTGCTACTCTCTGCAACTGCTCTCAATTATGCTATGGGAGAAATTTTGTAGTAGGATCTAGGTAAGAGGAAACTGAATGCCAGATTCATACCACACAGTCTAACTCAAGAGTGAAAGGAGGATCATTCTGCAATTTGTCATCCTTTTGGAGACTGCAAGCAAGGATGACAAAAAAAAATTCTTCCATCATCACTGGAGATGAAGCACGGTGCCTACAATACAACCCACAAACAAAAAGACAAAGCACTGAGTGGAGAGGCACAATCTCACCTGCCTCGAAGAAATCTCAAGCCCAGTCTTTGAAAACAAAAACAATGTTTATTGCATTTTTTGTCTACAGAAGTATAGTGCACAAGGAACTTGTTCCACAGGGTCAAACTATAAATAAGATTTCTACATAGGTGTGCTGCAATGTTTATGTGAGAGCATTTGATGTCATCACTCAGAGTTGTGGACAATAGGGAAGTGTTCCTCCTACATGACAATGTGTGACCATTTACGGCATTATCCATCAAAGAATATTTGTCGAAACATCAAATCATTGTATTGCTGCATTCTCTATATTCTCCAGATTTCTCATCTTGTGATTTTTTTCTTATTCCCATGACTGAAACGAACTTTAAAAGGCCATCACTATGCTGACATTCAGGCCATTCAGACAGTTGACAGAACAGCTCCACAGCATTTCAGAAAGTGCTTTCAAGGACTGCTTCAAAGACCTCCAGAAATGCTAGAATCAGTGTATTGATGCAGGAGGAGACTATTTCGAAGAAGATCCTTAACACCAAAGTGTAAATTCTCATGCTTATGCTGTCAGTTTCTTCAGTTTGAATAAACTACAAGGGTTGTTCAGAAAGTAATGTCAAAAATGCCACCAAATGCATGGATTGCTCCCAATGAACTTGTTTGCACATCCTGCACTATACAGAACCTGTTCTGGAGGCAAACCATTATTTACATGTTGTTGTGGTAGGAGAGTGGATAAACGAAGTCACGTCAACACCAGACTCTTGTCAGAGTGCCCTAAGACATATTCATAAAGTTGGAACTAAACAGTTGCATTAAAATCAGGTGGCATGTAGGGATTCCAAGTCCATGCAAGGGATCATTTGCATGAACTTGGAAAGCATGTGAAGATGCACTATGCTATCATACAATTGCATTATGAGTACAGTCCTTTTGCTAGGGATGGGACAGTGTTGATGGCACTCAACAGCAAGGCGTCTCACAGGAGAAGATGCAGCTCATACAGTTTTTGCCAGATGTTGACAGACATTGGATGATATGCCAATTGGCAAATGAAGTTGGACAATAGTTTGACTGTTCAGCACATTTTGAGGGGCATCCTGGACATGTGAAAAATTTCAGCACAGTGATTGTCAGCACGGTCATCTCATGGAGTTGCAAAATGCACATTGGCATGGGCATATGAAACGAAACGGATATGCCAGTCTAATGAATGGCACCATCCAGAATCTCTACTCTCCCCCCAAAAATGTGGCAAGAATCTAACATTGTGAGAGTGCTGCTGATTGTTGCTTACGACATTGACGGTGTTGTTCTCCACTATACAGTGCCCCAGGGCCAATCTGAATGCAGAGTACTACCAACAGTTTTTGCACATCATCTGTATCCAGCCATATGACAAAAGCATTGACACTTCATCACAGGGATCCACCACTTCTCATTCACGACAATGCTCATTGTCATGTGACAACCTGTGAAGGAGCTTTTGGCAAGGAGGCGATGGGAAACCTTGGGACATCAACCACACTCACATGAGTCCTTGGGACATTATCTTGTTTCCTAAGGTAAAGGAACCATTCCAAGGACAATGGTTTCACAGCCCTCCCCCCAGCATGGTGTCTGATACTTAAAGGATATAACATACACCTCGGAAATTCCACACCTCCCTAAACACTCTCCTCTCTCATCGCCGATCCCCAGTAACCACCTGCACTAATGCACACCCACCAAACCCTTTAGAACACTTCCATAATGCCTCCTAAAATCGGCGATTAATGCACCCCCCCCCCACACACACACAAACTCTCAATAGCAATACCAATATGAAAACCATTATTCAGACCCTCAAAAACATAATTATCTTAACTCCAAATTTCAGTTTATGAAATCTATTAATTCACTAAAAGTACTGCACTCATTATGATTATGAATTACTAGCCACAAATAATGAAGCTTCCCTCGACATATGCAAAGCTTCATGATTTCCCATAATCTCACACCCTCTCCCAACCTCCATTACATGCAGATCACATTACGGCCACCTGCACATCGGCCAACCACTCCTCGGAGCTGAGCTACTGACATGTCAATTTATGGTACCCCACCCCTCTTCCGCACTCAACAACCAACTGCCTCTACTGCATTATGCTCCTCACTTCCCACCTGATGAAGTGCCGATAGGAACGGCACAAAACATGTGTTGTGGATCTGAAACTTTTTAAGCACTCTATGCTATCAAAGTGTAAATGGTTATTTCATTCGCCAATGCGGGTAGACCATTGGCAGCTGGCATCCTTATTTTAATCTCCACTGAGACGTCGCTTGCCGGCAAGAATGTCGAATTTTAAATTTCTCACCGAAAGCATCCCAAGAAGTTCCTGTTACTACCCATCCTCTTACAGCATGGTATTTAAATCTCTCCTTAATAATTATTGATACTTGATAGCATAGTCCATGTGTTGAAGTGCTTAAAAACATTTAACAGTGTCATAGAGAATTAAATTGCTTTAATTTTTTTAACTTGTAAATAACAACTACTATGATGAAAAGACATGCATCCACTCCCAGGTTAAAAGAACTTTGATTAACAATAATATTTTTTCATGATATTTGAGACACAATTAGTTTCTTGGGCTTGTGTAATTCATTCCTTAGGAGGCACTAACAAGTGTATGGCAATAGAGTCTGCCAGAAGCACAGAAATGGTGCCTTTGTGATGAATTAAAAAAAGGCTTTTAATATGTTTTGAAAATTATTTTCTACAGTCACCATTTTTCCTTTTTGCACAGGGCTCTGCATTGTGCTGTGTTTAGCATAGAACTTAGAGGTCATATAATATGCTACTAATTTCATATGCCTGATATA
This sequence comes from Ryuthela nishihirai, assembly GCA_038380435.1. Taxonomy (NCBI): domain Eukaryota; kingdom Metazoa; phylum Arthropoda; class Arachnida; order Araneae; family Heptathelidae; genus Ryuthela; species Ryuthela nishihirai. The sequence continues at coordinate 31,151,614 of JAWZYU010000026.1, forward strand.
TGTCATATTTTTAATAATCATTTCCCAGCCTAAAATATAGTTTTTTTTTTACACTGGACAAGTAGATTGTCATTATATAATAAAACAGTGTGTTCATAATGGTGTAACTAGTATTATTGCATATTATTCTTTTCATTTTTTGTAATTTGCTAAATTTGATAACAGGTGTTGCTGGAGGAGAGTACTTAGGTGTACGACCACTTCTTAAGCCTAAAGAACTAGCTGATCCTGAAGTAGAACATCTGGGAGTCATGGCATATATAGCAAGATTTCAATGGATAAAACCACAGAAGAGACCTGCAGATAAAATTAGCATAACAGGAACTGACTTGAACAATGTCCATATTAATAAGCCGGTAAGTTTTGCAAATAATGTTTTTGTTAACCGTGTAAGACTTCATACAATCTTATTATCACTAAGGCTATTCTGGGAGTCCACTTGGGCCCAAGTTTAAATGGAAATAATTATAGGATGGAACATTCAAATGTAACCTACTAAAATTTAAATTAAATGGATCCCTTCTAGCATAAAATTACTCTTAGAAAAAGAGAAATTTTGTGCTAGAAGATTATACAATCTTCTAGCATAAAACTTCTGTAATTTTAAGAATTCAAAATTACAGGAGTAGTAGCAAATGAACTGTATTGACTACACTGAGATGCCAGTTTATTTGGTACACTACCCCCTCATCACATAAATGGTTCATTCCACACGTAATACATTGCATGACCATGGTGTGCAGTATAACTCAGGCAGACCAGCTCTTTGAGCATCAGAATCGGTAAATTAGAATTTTGTGAAGATTGAAAGCACAGTATGGGGATAAACACTATCAAAGGAAAGTGTCTACGATTGGCACAACAAATTTTCCGAGAGCTGAGAAAGAGTAGCAAATGAACTGTATTGACATATCAGCTACTGCTGTGGCTGAAGTGAACATCGATTGTGTGCAGCAGGTTATTTTGCAAAATAGGAGGATTGTTGTAAAATAGGATACTGTGGTAAAAAATAGTTGAAGGTATGCTTTATGGAGAGGTAGAAGTTGAAGGCTCGCGACTGGGAGTGGGATCCCTGGTTGACGGGCTTATTGACGGAGAAGCCAAACCAAGAGTCTCCATCCCGGGAGCCGAATCAACTTGGATCTATATATCCATTTTTGTGGCTAACCAGGGAACAGATGAAATTTAGGTTTTGACTGATGGATGAACCTTCCTTCTGTAGGATTGTTCGCCATAGGTAGTCATGGATGAGCTGTGTCCTTGTGGCACTGTCTTGCCGCAGTGTAGTTAGTCGAGATTAAGGCATTCTCCCTATAGTTGGTGTGCAGCCATATGTTGCAGTACAATGAAGGTATGAAATGAGTAGAATGGAGGAGGGGGTGTAGGTGCTACAGGTCTAGATGTGTGTGGGGCTGGTTACATTAGAGTTTGGTAGGGAAAATTTCCCAATCAGCCCCTGAGCAAAAGTAGGGTGCAGATTTTTAGAAACTTGACAGCTTTTCCATTAAACGTTTTCCTGTTGCTATCCACTGCTTAACAGCAGTGGATGGAGATGATTTGTTACAGATATTACTATTCATGCTCAGGAAGCATTTATACCAGTCTAAACTAATCAGTGCAATATGCCTCATTGTGCTTTTCCTCTTTGCAGGTTTCATAGGATGTTGAACAATGAACATATGGTATTAGAATACACCATACACTTCACCCAAGGTATTATATTCAGTAGCTTGTAGCAAGCAAGATTCTGTGTGTCATGTATGATATGGAGCCATGTCTGAAATATAAAATATTCTGCTCTCTTGCATGTATCTGGGTACATTAACAACTTGAATTTTTGATTCATTGTCATGAGAAGCCTGCTCTTTACACAGATCATGAGAAAAATCTCACCAAAGATAGAATCCTTACATCCTTAGTGTGATGTTGGATTCAAGAAATATTTTGATAGAGAAAATTAGTTTTGCAATGAGTGGGATGCAAACCAACATCTGCCAGTTATATGCCACGTATTTTCACCACTAAACTATCAATGGTTAGTTTGTTTATCCACCAATTGTGAATTATAAAACATCCTGATCTTGTTACTTGTGGTGCCATCTATGATCAGGAACAGCAGCCTTTCAATATTGCTCAGAAGTGGTGTTAAATTGGAATCACTCATTCTAAAGCATTACACTAGACAACAAATAGAAACTTTTTTTCATAACATTGGTCAAATAGGATGTTTTTAACGAATTTTGGGGTGCTGAATTCAAATATGTCTGTGAAAAATTGCAGCATGTGCAGTTTTTTTAAATTAAAGGTTAATATATTTCAAATTTCAATGAATACACATATCTGGGAAATGAAAATAAATGTAACTATTTTATAAAATTGCAACTTAAAACTCATTAATTAATTACATGATTACAGTGAAAAAAATTGGAAACATAATAGTTATAGACCACTGAATATAAAGTAACAAATGAAATAATATTGAAATGTAAAATAAGTAACATGGGTAAGGATCTTTTATACTTACAAAAAGTTCATTTTTGCCTTATATGTGCTGAGGTATCTTCCTTCTGCAAGAACCAGCAGTAGTCACCCATCATTGCTGGGTCCCACCTGCCTTGGTATCTCTCCTCCATGGTTCAGATATCCTGGTGAAATGTTTTCCCTTGCTCATCACTAACAGTTCCTAAATTCTTGGGAAAGAAGTTGAGATGTGAGTGCAAGAAATGGATCTTCAAAGACATTCAGCAGCCAAGATTTTCATAATTTTTGAGATCTTGAATAAGCTGATGGTAGTTTTCCTCTTTATGATTCTCCAGAAAACCCTGACCACAGACATAAAGGATTTCCATGCAGCGTGCTCCTTCATATTCAGTTTTTCTTTGAAGACAGTATTATTCAGTAGCTTCCTGATCTGAGGACCAACAAAGATCCCTTCTTTGAGTTTGGCATCACTTAGTTTTGGAAAATTTTCCTTCAAGTTCAAAAACCCTTTACCAGTTTTGTACTCGGCCTTTCCAAAGTTTTTCATAAGCCCCAGTTTGATGTGTAGTGGTGGGAGCAGAACATCAGAGGGGTCAACCAGAGGCTTATACTTCACATTACTCTTTCCAGGAATAAAAACATTTCTTTTGGGCCAGTCTTTTGTAGTGTTCCTTTCTGGCCTTGCTGTCCCACAAACACAGAAAACAGAAAAATTATTTGAATCCTCCTTGAAGACCAAGCAAGAGAGATATGACTTTTAAGTTACCACATATTGTTCACTTAAACTGGTCATATTTTATAGCAGTGAGTATTTTTTCCATGCTTTCATAAGTTTCCTTCATTCCCACAGCATTGGGTCACTGGAATGGAAGGTTTTTGGTTTCCTTTATGCAAAAGAACAGCTTCTAAGGTGAATTTTGATGAACCTATAAATAGATGCCATTCCTTAGGGTCATGAGTTGTTCCAATTTCTTCCATCAGCCCTGAAATATCTGTACAGAAACAAACCATCTTGCATCTCATAATAAGCATATAAAGCCAAATTTCTATTTCTGAACAGAGAAATTCTGGTACCCTTGGCCAGAAGATTCCACTCTTGAAGTCTTGAACCTAAAACCTCAACTTGTTTTTTGGAAAGTCCTAGGCCTCGAACAAGATCATTTAGTTCATTTTGATGAATCAGATGAGGCTCATCTAAATTTTTAGGGATGTATGTAAGATCAGGATATGTATGTGCCTCAAAATCTTCCTCTGAAGAATGTGAATCCATCTCCACCCAGTTGGTTGGAGGTGTTGGTATAGGAAGATCTTCCCCGTGAGTAACTGACCTTATGGCTGAAGGCACATTTGAATATTGTATTTTGCTTTTGTTCTTTTTTGAAAGCCCAACACTTTAATTGAAAAAAAATAGCAATCATGCAAGTGACTAGTTGGCTCATGCCAAACCATTGGAACTGCGAAGGGTGTGGATTTTATCTTACCTTTCAACCATTCACTCAGGCCAACAAAGCACAAAATGCAGCACACATGTGGAACCCATGTTTTGTCTTGATCTCCAAAATGACATCAAAATACAAGTTATAGGCTTTCTACACAATCTTTGTCAAAGAACAACCCTGGGATTTAAAATATAATTTCCACACACATAACAAAACTTACCTGGCACATTAACATATCCGTGATGCTGCCTTTGTGCCATTTAAATGCCAAAATTCACTCTTCAACATACAGCACATGTTTCTCCTACAATGAAAACAACAAGAATGGCAGTCTGAGGTTAGGTTACTGTTACATGTTTTCTCCCACTTGGCAATTAGTGTTGCCAGCCACAAAAGGTAAAATATCTAGTATCCTTCCAGTTGTCTGGAGGTGTTGGTATAGGAAAATCTTAATAGGAGTCAAAATGACCAATAACATGAAAACGTGACACACTAGCCATTTTTTAAGGCCAGATCTGAAATTACCACCTGAAAAATAGTTAAAGGCAGTAATATTCATGTTATGAAAACCTTGCAAACTAAATTAAAAATCAATCCAAAGTGAATGCACAGTATTCCCTGTTAAGATAGACATCAAACATTAATTAATAGATTCTGCAAAAAATTCATCGCTGCCACGACAGGAATCGAACCTGCATCTCTCCAGCAACTAGTTCCTTGCAAACTAGTGTTATTAAAGCAAAAATCGATCAATAGTAAAACACGGATTATTTGTAGACATAGAATTCAAGTAATATTTTGGCAGAAACGATGAATTTCACCTTTAGTGGCACTCAAACTCTAATAAAAAAGTGTTTTTCCATTCCACTCATGGTGAAACCTTTTTATTTGGTTTGCAATATATAGGACAGAGAAGATGTCATCACTTGCAATAATGTATGCTAACTACTAGCCCATACCTGGGCTAGTGGTTAGATTTACACATTAAAAACATGCTAGATGGCAAAACAAAGCCATCTAGCATGTTTTTAATGTATAGCCCTGGTATGGCTCACCTGCACACAGGGTCATGGTTTAAAGTCCCATCTGCTGGACTTTATTAGTCAGTAAGTAGAGGATCTAATAGGCTGGGGACAGCAGTCGTCCCCAGCCTGTTGTATCCTCTATTATCCAAGGGCAGGGCAAGGGATTTTGTGGAAATAAATCTCAACACTGTCCCAGGTGGGACTCTACCTGGGAACTACAGATTATGAGCATGGGGCACTACTGACTGACCCCCCCCCCCCCCCCGGGCACTACTGACTGACCCCCCCATTCTATTGTACAAAGACATGCCTGACTAAGACTGAAGTCACTGCAGACACTGCCTCAGTAGCACTAACAGCACACAAACAACAACCATACCCCACAACCCTGGGACTTGAACCCAGACCCCTGCAATTTCAGAGTCACTGCAAACCAACATGATACCACTGCACCACTGAGGGGGCATTTTTTTCTGTCGAAATATTTATTCAATTCTATGTCTACAGATAATCTGTGTATTTACTAATGACTGATGTTGGATGCCAAACTTTTGGATAGTGTGTAAATGTGTAAAGGAAAGACTTCTGAGCCAGTCTCGCTGAAGAAAAATTTTTGAACTAAATTTAGTTAATAATATTTATCTTGAAAAGTAATGATAGTAAATCATACATCAAGAAAAATATTCTTAAGCTATAACAAATGACTAAAATTGTAATCTTAGCATTGTGCATTCTAATAATACAAACACAGTTATGAAATGGGAGAGAAAATTTAATATACAGCACTCTAGTTTTATAAGAATAGTTGCAGTATCAACTGTATAATCTCAGTTTCCCAACCATGGTAAGAACACCCACCAAGAATGGCAACAAATATCGATCATGCCACAGTAAGAGAAGAAAAATAAAAGGTGAAAAGGAGATTAAAACACTCCAGTTTCTTAAGAACTGTTGCAACATCAACTGCACAATCTCAAAGTATCTTGACCATGGTAAGTACACACATCATGGGTGATAACAACAGCAAGCATTCCACAGTAACAGAAGATAAGCATACAACTTACAGACCAGAAGATTACATGATAGTTCTGTTAGAAATATTAGTTAAACAATAATAGCATATCATTTTTATGTTACTGAATAGCATTTTGGGCAATCTTAAGACCATAGTTTAAAAAAACCCTAAAAGTTTTCTTATTATTACAATTTTATCCATTAAGAATTGAAACTTCAGTTTAAGAAAGTACTTACCATTGTCATTAGGATGAATGCTTATGTTACTTAATTTCCTGCAACTCTAAAGACAGGAAATAAATGCGTAATTAAGTAATTATATAATTTATTTAATATCACTAATAATGATGTAATGCAGTTATTTTGGCCAAATTTTATGATTTATTATTATTGTTTTATAAATATTCCCTTTAGAATATGAAGTGCTTTCTTTTGATTAGCAAATTCTGAAATAAATCTTTTTTAATAAGTGATTACTTAATGTTTTTCATAAAGCAATTTGGTAAAGTAGTCTAATAATAAAAAATAAATAAATAAAGAAATAAATACCCCCTCATACCTCAGAGGTCTGATAGGAGCCTGTCAGTTTATATGCCACAGTAGAAGGTCTGAGAGGATGGTGGGACCTCAGCAGAAAAACAACACAAACATCCATGCCTTACCCAGGGCTCGAACCCAAGTCCCTTAGATCAGTAACCAAGTGCGGTAATCACTCGGCCACAGGATGGCTAAAGTAGTTTAGTGGCTTCAAAATATTATATGTTTGAAATAAAATATAAAAATATGAATGAATTTGTAAATATTTAAAAATTACTTTTCATTGATTACATATTGTATTATATCAGATTTTAATATAATTTCAGGCACATTTTAGAATTAATTTCATAGACAGCAAAGTAGACTTCAAGCAGATTAGAACTGAAGTTCATAGTCAAACAAGAAAAGTTGATTGTCGACTTAATATTTCCAAAGCTGGAGGAACAGGAACTTTCACTCCAACTGAAGTTGGTATGCATGAAGTAAGTTTTAACAAGAATTTAATATTTCATTACTAAATTTTTAAAAAGATCTGATTTTAATGTGATTTATATGCAATGGATGTACAATGACAAATGGGTCCTCTAATCAGAAGTTCAAATGGAATGATTTATCCATTTATTTTTGGTCTTCATGGAATAACATGAATCTGCAATATTCAAATAACCATGCCCTTATACATTGCCCTACCAAAATATTAGAGAATATCTATGTTTCGTAAATGGGACTCTAACTTTAAAGCTTTATAACTTCTAAACTATGCATTTAATGGAAAAATGTGACTGGAAATAACTATCATAATCAAATCTATTTCAATCTCAATTTTCAGTGATATTCATTCAGTATTTAAAGAGTTATGGAACAAACACAAAATAATACTCATTAGAATTTACTTCAGAAATTAGTTAAAACTTAATAATAAGTAAACCATTTAAGAAAATAAATATACATATTAGAAGTTTGCATAATGATTATTTCAACATTGGTTATGAATGATTTTTATAAAACAAGATAATTTATTGTTAAATATTTGAGCTTCCATAACTTTAGATTGAATATTGTTGAAAATCGAGATTTAAATAGATTAAATAGAGTTTTAATTATCTTCAGTCACAATTTCCATTAAATGCATATTTTAGAAGCAATGGAGCAAAGTTAAGTTTCCATTTACACAACATGGAAATTTTCTGTTATTTTGGTAGGGCAATGTATGTTCATGCAGGATATGCATTCAACTTAATGATGTATTAATTTTCCAGAATACATCTAAGCTCTTCATTTTTCCCAAAGAAACTGAAATTATCAGTTTTCAATTAGTGAAATGTTTTCTGCAAATTATTGACTATGAAACTGAGAACTTCAAACATATATATTACAGCATAAGGCCTACATTAAACAAACTAAATGACTACTTTATGAAAGAACATAAAATATTTTTAATTTTTCAGTTAATACTATTAACCATTTTGCATTAAGACAAGAAATAAATAGAATTTAAATTACTTTAAATGATATATACTTTAGTTTGATGAAGCACATTTTGTAGGCACAGTACTCACCTTCTCAAACTCAATTTTTGTAGGTACTGTGCTTCTCTTCATGATGTTACTTTCTTTGTTCAGTTCTATCTTTATCTATTGATCCACAGATGGTTTATTTGTATTCTGTGCAGAATACCATATACCTCTCTTTCTACATTACTATTCACCATTTTCATATGAAATTTGGAATTGTCAGGCTGCCTTCCATGTATTGCTTTAGAATTATTCATGGGTCACTATTAAGGATTATTCTTACAATAAAATTTAATGTCCTCATTAATTGCATCTTGGGCATGACATTTTATTTACTTGGAATTTTAACATAATCCAAAACAGTGCTATAGTCATAAAAATCCACATGGTATACCAGGGATCAAGCAATGTGATCAAGCAATCAAGCATCTTCTGCATCAAAGCTCAATTATGGTTAAAAAAATTATTTATTATGAAAACAATTTTACCATCTTTTCAAGGCAAGAGAAGAAAACATCCTCCAATCAATTCAATAATTCAAAGTAGCTTCAATCAATTCAAGGTAGTAAATATGACAAACCACTGTTCATATTTTCCTACAACTAAAAGTGAGCTAGTGGCTAACTCAAAATCTACATACAATATTGTACTTCTGATTTATTTTGAGCATTTTATTTGATGCATCGGAAAAAAATATTTTGAATTTCAGAAGAGATGAAAACCCATAAGTATAGGCAAGTTTGTTTAGGAGAGACCATGGATATGCATATATTTTTTTTGTTTTAAAAGCAGAAAATATATATCATATAGTACTCTATACTCTCCATTAAGTCAATTACCAATATGCAGTAAACCATACTCTCTGCACCTTAAAGAACATGAGAGCCTTTATGGGAAGTTTCTCTCTATCTCTTAACAACTGTCCAATTGATTGCCTTCTCCAACCTTCTCTGAACCCCTGGGTGCTAACTCAGTATAACTCTTTTGTTTATTTCCATTTATGAATTTTTAAAATGAATGAAATGCTTTATTTGTGGATACTTCACTCTCAGCTAATTTGTTTTTTGATCATTTACATGCATGTCCTGTATTCACAAAAAGAATGCTAGCATTAATGTATAGAGATTCTAATGAGAGATCATTAGCATTATTTTTCAAAAAGCAGCAGGAATAAAAGAGGATTGTATAATATATATATAGGATTGTCTAATCGTTGCCAAAACTGCAATAAGTTTCTTTCTGCATCAGTTGATGTTCATATTCATAACAGTTTTTCAAACAGCAACTGGTTGAATTAAATTAAAGGTTGACTTTGAAATGCACTGTTTGCCTTTTGAGTATTGAGTGAAACAGTGTTTTGTGATTTAACCTTCCTTGAATTGAAGAGGAAGTATGTTTTATATACAGGGTCATTATAAAAGAACACCCATATTTTAAAGTGCTATATTTTATTAAGTGATTAAGTAGCAAAAGTAATTGTGTGTACAATTCTTTTTGCTTTTTTTTATTAGTTCAAGACATCCTTCATAAATAAAAAATAAAATACCCCTCAAGCAGTTGATTTCCACAGAGGTCGGGGGCGAGGGTGGCTCAGTCGGTAGGTGCGCCAGGCTTGTAATCTGTAGTTCCCAGGTTCGAGTCCCAGCTGGGTCAGCGTTGAGATTTATCTCCACGAAATTCCCTGCCCTGCCCACAGTCAGTAGGGGACACCGATGGGCTTGGAAAGGCCACCGTCTGTCGGATGGGACGTTAAGCCATGACCCCATGTGCGGGAGAGCCATACCCTGTGCACGTTAAAGAACACGCTGGATGGCCTTGACGGGAGGCTACCATCTGTCTCCCAACAGCTGTTCCAGTGGGTCCCCTCCCCCAATCTTCTCTGAGCCTTCGGGGTCCTTGTGACCTGGCCATTTAGCCCATGGTGTGCAAAAAAGTGCCACTCAGAGGTAAAACAATGCAATGCAACGAAATCCACAGAGGTCTGACAAAAGTCTCTCAGTATAATACACATTGAGAAGATCTGTAAGAAATGCAATACCTCAGCAGAAGGGCAACACAAGAAATAAAACATCCATGCGTTTTCTGGTGCTCATCCCCTTTAATCAGTAGCCAAGCATGTTAACCACTTTCCCACATTTTTTGGGGTTTGAATCCATTCATTCATATTTTCAAGGGTTTGAATCCATTCATTCATATTTATTAAAATCACCTAATTAGTTGTGTTTTTTTTTTTATCTTGAATGCTTGATATTTTGATGGGGTAGTGCATTAATGTTTCTAATATTTTACTCTTTTAATTAACATAGCAACTGTATTTGAAAGCTAACAATATGTAATTTCTCATGAAATAGTTTACTGCCTTTTTATATTTCTAAATTAAAAAAATGCTTCTAAATTATAGTACACTAAAAAAATTAAAGAAAATGTTTTTGGCAGCTTATACTATATTGTGAGGATGAAGTTGTCACAGGATGCCCTCTCACCATTCGTGTTCATCCAGATATATCCAAAATCCTCTTTTCTGGAATAGATCCATGTGCTGTAGGATCAGTAGTTGAAGTTTTGGTAAGTGAATTTGATCTGATGTTTGATATCTGCTAAGTAGAGTACATCATTACAATAAACGTTTTAGCTGATTATCTCATTCTCAATATGTTTTTAAAAGAATGCATGTATGCTTTGCCATGGAAATTGTCTGGTACCAGTAATGGTATGACTGCCCCACCAAGTGTTGGTTGATTTATAGGGTGTCCAAGAAAAAATGGATACCTTTTGAAGCATGTTTTATGAGGAAGTAAAGAAAATTAGGAAAATACAGCCTTCACCATATGAACAAGCAACTAAAAAAGTTTAAAGCACTTCAATTTTGGGCACCATTTGTCACTCTTAAAATGTCTGTCCAGTATTTAAATGCCTGTAAACTGTTGGTACATATTTGAGGCATGATGCCTTTTACAACATGGATGATGTGGTATTTCAGGTCTTGTAAAGATGTTACTGGTGGTACACTTGGTCCTTTGTATACCCCCTGCCCTTTGTGTACGCACGTAACTTTTTTAGTTGCTTTTTCATATGGTGAAAACTGTATTCTCCTGCTTTTCTTTATTTCCTCATGAAACCTGTTTGAAATTGTTTACATTGTGTCTCAGACACAATGTAGATTTCTTCTAGTTATTATAAGTATTGAAAGATAGCATACTAACTCCTGGAGAGAGAGACAAGGTTTCTTTAGTTGCATATGCTGTATGCATTCTTGCATTGTCATGCTGAAACAATACACCATTTCTCAATAACCAATAAACATTTGATGTGTAGCTCATTCCTATTTTTGAAATTTATGTGTAGGGATAACGGTGAGTCACAAACAAATAGCTCCATAAATACTAAATGAAAAATTGTGCGTTGTTAGCAGTAGGTATCAGTACATTCTATGGTGATATACAGCTCTGTGTTTTTGTATGCATATCAGTTAACAGTTTTGCCATGGTAAAAAACAGCATTCTTCTTGTGCATTTTCAAAAGGCTGTAGAAACTGTGAATGCTGCATCTTACTGTACAATTCTGAAAGAACTTAGGCACTTAATTCACAGAAAATAGTCTTGGCTATTGAGACATGGAATAAAGCTACTGCATGACAATACAAAAATGCATACAGCATGTTCAACTCAAGAAACCAGTAATAATTTGGATTGAAAAATTCTTGATATTCCTCCCTACAGCCCTGACCTTATACATAATGATTTTCATGTGTTTGGTCCATTTAAGCACCACCTTTGAGGCAAACTTTATTATGCCAAAGCAGAGGTTGAAAATGACATATGTCACTGGTTATGACAACTGACTTCTTTTTACACAGTGGATTTCCAGAATTTGTTAAAGCAATGAGACAAGTGATTAAATGTTTTGTATATTATGTGTAGGGATAACGGTGAATTTCAACTATCATTGAAAGCACTTGAAGTGAATTGCACTTAAACCAATTTAAATTGGTTTAAGTGCATTTCACTTTTTCTTTTTGTTTACTCTGTGACTTACTGACTCTCACTTTTAGAATATTCGTTTAACATTGGTTTTATTTGATTAAAACAACTGTTCTAAGGAGTAATTGTACAGCGTCATAATAGTAATTATTATCGTTTTGCCAACTTTTATTTTTTTTATATGCACAAAATTGCAAAATATCTCTTCTTAAGAAACCATTTACTTTGAAGATTTGACAAGAGCTCTTCAGTGAGTAAAAATGCACAAAAATGCAGAAATTTTGGGAGTGAGGAGAGACAGCAAAAAAAAAGATTATAAAATTGGCCACAGGTACAATTCAGTTTTTCAGGCCTGCATGGGAAGGGTTAATGCACTTGAACTTCATTAGTCCAGAAATCTCAGGATATAAGATGTTTAAGACCATGAGAGCTCTCTTGGGTTATAAGAGTACACTAGACTTATAAATTAAAAACATTACACAAGGTGCTGAATTGTTTTATTAAACAATGTATATAGATATAGTAAAAAAGTACAATCATTGAGTATTGAGGAAAAAATTGTCTTGGGCCAGATGGGATACCACCCCATGATCTCCTGATAACATGTCAGGTGCTCTGACTGCTCAGGTTTTTTGGCTGCTGATTGAGAACTCCTCTGTTCATGGCCTTGAGCATCATACCATAGAGTCAGTAATTGGCATCTATCTTGACTGTAATTGAAGATTGGCCAGTAAGACATTTTCCAGGTTTTGTGCACAAGACCAGTCACACTTTAGGTGTCAAGAGACATGGAATTTTTTTTTTCAACACACTTTAATCAAGCTTAAGGATGCAATGTTTAATAATAGACACAGGTAAGTACTTGTGGGCTATGTATATTCATTGCATATAAAGGAAAAATTGTCTTGAGCAAGATGGGGTACGAACCTGTGACCTGATAACCTTCAGGTGCTTCATAGTATGTTGGCTAAAAATAATACCAAGAAGATAATATCTCGACATTTGAGGTGTGAACAAACCTGGAAAGTGCCTTACTGACCAGTCTTCAATTACAGTCAAGATTTAGTGCCGTGGATACTTATAGCCACCAATAGGGGAGAACTGCTGAAAACTATTTCTCTATTCTTAATGAATGCACATAGCCTATATGTGCTTACCTGTGTTTGTCTATTATTAAACAACAGTACAATGTGGATTTTTATGTTTAATGCACATTTGTAAATAAAAATAATGTCATGTGCATCTAAAGGGCTGACATGAAATAAAATATGCAAAACACTGATTTTTTTATATGTATATATATATAATTAAAGTAATTAGATGATAACAAGTGTAATTTTTGTACTATATGAAAATTATATATGGTAATGAAGAACCTCCTGACAACATGTCAGGTGCTCTGGACCACTGAGCTAACTGTTGCCAATCAAGATCTCCTCTAATTGATGATATGAACCTTTCAACTTACATTACATCATATGTAGGGAGTGTTCCGGCAATTTTTTGCCACAAGCGGCGACACATGCTATACAGATGGAAAGTATTTCCTTTACAAGTAATACAGCTGATAAATAATAAATAAACTCGACATATTTGGTATTAACCTATAAATTATCACTTCAAAGTCGATTTAAATTTTAGAGGAAAAATTGAAGACAGTGTCTTTACTGCATTTCAAACTGTCTTACAAAGTAGATGGCAAATTGTATGTTATAAGTATACAGTTGATATCACTTAATAAATGGAAGAAATCCATTTGATGTTTTTGTCAACTATCAAGAGTTGTTTTGTCAACTATCATTTTAGAAGAAAAATTTTAATCGATTCAAAGTGGTAATTTATAGGTTAATACCAAAAATGTCGAGATTATTTATTATTTATAGTAATGAAGATTGTTACTGATTTAAAGTGTATAAACCAAACATAGCTGAATAAGATGGCTATCTCAAAGTATTACCAAACTTCAGCTGCACTTCATCAACTGTAGCAAATTACATTTTTTTTCAGACTAGCCACTTTTGAGAATTTTCCAAAACCATAGACTGCCAGATTAAATAAGTTCAAGTATACAAACTATTTTTTGAGATATCTACTTTTGAAAATTTTCCAATTATTGATATTAAATGTCTTGGCTAAATATAAGTCACAAATAATTATATATCATTATTTCATTTCAAAATTATCTTAAATCGAAATTTTACCAAGGGAAAGATATGAATGCTATTTTTTGCTGTTATCACAAATTTTCAGAGGAACATACATCTCTCCTATCCCTATTTGCCACAAATAAAGGATTAAGTTTGAACCTTGGCCAATGCAGAATGAAAAAATCATGCTGAAATTGCCTGCTATTGTTGACTGGTTTTTTTTTTATGGTAAAAATATTTTTTAAGAACCATTTTGCTGATTTCATCTAAATTTAAAGATTTCTATATACTGAATGGCAACCATAATTCAGGTCAATTCAGGTCAATTTGAGCTTGTTTTCAGCTCTTGCTAATGACAATAGTAATTTTGCATCACTTGCTAATGACAATAGTAATTTTTCTTAAAAATATAAATTTTTTGATTAAACATCTTAACTTTTGTAAGAAAAAAAAAGAAATTAAATAAAAAAAAGATATGGGATTGCTTGCAGTGATCAATAGCATTTTTTGTTACCTAATAATTTTTAAATTAAACATTTTAACTGTTGGTGAGGTGAAAAATAGGATGTGTTCAGTTGTACTGAAAAAGAAAAAGGATAGTTTCTAATCCATAGAATAGAAGCCTGCAATCCCTGAAGATATTCATGTAGTAAATATCAGATATAAAACTTGAATTTGAAATCACTTCATAAGTGGAAGAAAGCCCTTCAACATTTTTATCAACTATCAAAGGATATCATAGTTCTTATCCCACTTGGCTGAAGACAATTTTTCCACTAATACGATATCAACATTGGACTAAGAGTAAATACTCCCTTGATAGTTGACAAAAACATCGAATGGATTTCTTCTATTTATTAAGTGATATGAACTGTATACTTATAACATACAATTTGCATCTACTTTGAAGACAGTTTGAAATGCAGTGAAGACACTGCCATCATGAGACAAGGAATTGTGATGTAGATATTAACCTTGGCCAATGCAGAAGATTCTACCAGTCTTCTGCATTGGCCAAGGTTAATATCTACATCACAATTCCTTGTCTCATGATGGCAGTGTCTTCACTGCAGTGGTTAATATCTACCAGCTTAAAATGCTGGTAGGAATGTTCTTAATATCAATTAGGGAAGATTTTGATTGATGTCCAGTAGCTTAGTGGCCAGAACATCTAACACATTATCAAGAGGTTGTAGGTTTGTATCCCATGTAGTTAAAGACAGTTTTTCCTCTATGTGATATCAACATTGGAGTAAAAATGAATACTCCCTCAATACTTGAATTTGTACTGCAGTCTGTATATTAACTATTGGAACAGTGAATAAGAATATAGATAATAGGGTTAGGGGCAGACTGGGCACATTTTTTCAGGGATGCAGCTATAGCAAGGGCTGCAATAAAAAACTCATTTCGATTTATTTCTAGGTTTCAAGATTTTTTCTGTTGATAGTTTATACTTACCACTTAAAATAGTTTTTCCCCAGTTCTCTAAAACTTCTATCAACCTCATTGATTATTTTCTTTACAGAAGGTATTATATCACCTTCAGTCAAATCATTAGCAATGACTCCAGCAATTTAAGTAATTATGAACCTTATTGGACCATACAGGTTCATAATGACCTAAAAACTGTTGGTTTCCACCCTATATGGGACTGTATAGGGTGGAAACAGGAATGGTTTTAATGATCTGTACGTGCAGTTTGCAGGTTTGTTTTTCTTGTATGCAAATGTGATGTGTTCCAAAAGATGCTCACTCGCAGTAATTCCATTTCTGAAATTAAGCAGGTAGATCCTTCGCTCCACAACGATTTTGATATTGAACTTCATTCTTAAAAAATTAGGAATGAGCTGTAGGTCTTTACATTTTATAAGAAATTTTGAATGCAGCAGTTAGCAAGCCAGAGATAATTTAGATTTAAGGAACTGGTTGCTCAGGTTCATGTTAATGCAAGTTTACTAACAACTGTAGAGAATGTAGTGGTAAATTGATAAACGATTTCATGGCGTCATTATTAACATAAGAATGGATAATGCTGTTTTTGGCAGGTAGATTTATTTATACAAGTGTGAACAAGGCACTGAAATGTGCTAGTTACATGCTTGTAGGAGCTGAGTGTTTTCGACTGCACTCAGCATTCATCTTCAGGGTGGCATACAGTTCCTCGGGGAAGTGGATCGTTGGTGAAATGTTAAGGTAGCCAAAAGTAATAACTTTTTCTTAATGATATTTTCACTGAAGAGAGTCCTGCAACAGAAGTAATTTTCATCATGCTTGTAGTGGATCAAGTCATTGAGTAGCAGATGTTTGGTGCATTGCCGGTAGCACTTGGACGTCATCTCTTATCAGTAGTGAAAGGTGCAGAGCAGTGAGCCATTTTCCCATGTGGCAGTCACTACCTTCAAAGGAGAATGCTGGGGCAGTTGAAGTGCTGAATTAGGCTTGTGCAGTGGGGAGGAGGGGTTCAGACAAATTAGCAACTTGTCTTAATGCATAATGTCTGAATCTAAGTTATTAGCTCTGGAATTTATATTCTCATGTGTTATTTGTTTTTAAATGTATTAAGGCTGATAATAGCTTTTAGTTTTAATGTGATTTCCTTATTGCACACCTATTGATTTATGAAGCAATTATAAATATAAATTTTCTATTTTATTAAGTTTCTTTTGCACATAATGCATATTTAAAGTTTCATTGACATGAATAAAAATTTTTAACTATTATTTTTCTGTAAAATTTTCACAAATTCTTTTCATGTAGTGTTGAACATTTTTTGTGTTACATGTCTTGTGTTGCACATTTTTGTGTTTGATATCTTGTATTGCACATTTTTGGTCAGGCAATGTATATCATTGTTTCAGGTTAGGTTACCAAGGCTCTGAGTTATGCTAGTAAATTGATGTGTTGGTAAGGGATTTAATCTGCAATGTAAATTTTTGATTTATATATATTTATTTGTTTTAGATTAATTCTAATGGTGCTGGTGGAGGAAATGTTCATGTTGAAGCTTTATCACCTGGTGGCAAATCAAAACTCTGCACTGTAGCTGAAAATGATGGAGTTTATACAGCAACATTCACTCCAGATGAAATAGGCATGTTATAATTTATCAACTAGATAACTTTTATACAGTTTTCGTTATTTAAAACCTACAATGTATTGGCTCTATTTGAAAAATTGATTAATATAAATTCAAACTTTCTGTTGTGCTTGAAGGAACTTGAAATAGGACTGCTTACAGAAATAACATATTGCTGCCTATTGGTTATCTCTTTGCTAGTTAGAACTCATACGGTATTTTTTCCTACTTCACTCTTTATGCCATTACAGCTAAGGTTTCAGCTTTAATGGTAATGCAAAATTGATTCTTGACTGGTGTAGGGATTAGGGAGTTAGTTATTGTTCCAGCAGGCAAACCTTGTGTATTGTGTTAGCTCTAACTGAGGTCGTGGTCAGCAGTGACTTCAATCTTAGTAGAGCATGTCCTTCTATGAGAAGGCCTACGTAAATTAGGAATAGTTTCTAGGACTCTTCTCTGTTCTATATGTTACAAATTAAAAAAATATAACCTGTTTCCATTATTATTAATGTTTTTCATTACTATTTAATTATTATGTGGAATCTTGTAATAATTTCAACACTGGCCACTGCCTTGTATTTTAAAAGTGATTATTTGTTATACTTTTGTAATGCTGCAATCTGGATGCTTGTAATAAACACAGAAAACTAATTGCATATTACACTGTCATATTCACTGAATCTCTTTTTTTTTTACTCAAGAGGCCAATGATACTTGTAGAATTCACTGCCTGACTTTTATTATTGTTTAGACTTATTTCTTACTGTGCTTTGACATACTTTTCTAGATTTTAGCTTTAAGTACTTAAATAGAAATTTTGAATTGGTTTGCATCCCATGGTCGAGGGGTTAGCATGCTTGGCTACTGATCAAAGGGAACTTAGTCCGAGTTCCAGGTAAGGCATGGATGTTTGTGTTGCTTTTCTGCTGAGGTCCTGCCATCCTCACAGATTTTCTACTATGGCATATGAACTGTCAGTCTTCCTGTCAGATCTTTGTGGCAAGCAGCTGCTGCAGGGAGCTCTTTATATATATTATAAGGTCCTTACACCAAGGTTATCAAATTTAGTGGGGGGGTTATACACAAAAAGGGAAAAATTTACATACAACCAAATATCTTTATGGATATTTTTTAATTCAAAGCAAAATGGTTATATAGGACAAAACTGAACAATATTTAAGTTTTCGTTATTACTACTTCACAAAACTTGATAAAAACAATGTTAATCCTGCATGCCAGTTAATCATTTTAGCCATTAAAATACTATTGTTTGTGTTCCTAATAAAATTTTCTCTAAATCAAAAAGACTGTTTAAAATTAAATACTTTTGTAATCTTTGGGTTTTAAAAATATTTATCATATTCTATCTAGTTAAACACTATTCCATTTATTCATGATTGTTAGGTATTCACATCTCTGGTAATGTTCTGTGGAATAAAATATTTTTCCACAAAATATTTCTTAATGTATAGACATTAAATAGTCAACAGGTAGCACTGTGATGTCATTTGTGTTCACATCTCTAGTATTTCAAATATTGAAAACTTTCACTGAAACTGTTGTGCAGCAATAAAATTAGTATAATTTTTTTTACCTATTCTAAAATAAATTGGTAGGTGCAAATAGTGACAGAAAGATAGCACAAACATCCAGCTTTACTTTCACAAATTTGAACAATGCAAGAAAGGTAATGATAAAGTAAATATAGGTATGGTAAAGTTTGTGAATAATTTTAAAAATGAACTCTATTGAGTCAAACATTTTGCATGTAAAAGCATTTTTATGGATGTGTCAAATTTTGGCAAATTTTTACAGATAATTGGCAACCCTGCAATACACATATGCATACATATATGCATTTCATAAATAGTTTCACTAAATATGTATTAAAAATTATCAGCTTTGTGACTAGTGTCATCAATAACCTAGATATTTTCTGGAGTGAGGTGCTAAAATGCACCAATCTCTTATACTTCTTGGTGACAATCTCATGAGCAGTTTTTATAAACTGTGCATTGAAATTAGGGTTGAAGAATAATCAAAAATTTAAAAGCCGGGTTTTAATTGATCTGTTTTTTAAAAAGAGGTTTTAATCAATTTTGACCAAAAAGTATAGTAATTTTTAAAAGCCAAAATGAAAAGTACTGACTTTAACTCTTAACAAGCATAGCTTATCGCCTATTTTTTGGTAAAAAAAAATGCCAAAAAAGGCATCATCATACGCATTCATATGAAAAAGAAAGTGAGAACTTTGACAATTGACATATTTTATTTTAGCCAAAATAATACATCATTCAGACAATTTAGAATGGAAAAAAAATTAATAAAAAATATGTACTTAGAAAACAAAAAAATTAAACTTTTTGTAAAAAAAACTTATAAAGAATAAGATTGAAATTTATCTCTATTATGGAAAAAAACATTGAAATAAAATTTTTTAATAAAAACCTTTTACCTAGAAAACAAAAAATAGACTCTTCTTTTAAGAAAAGATATAAAATTAAATTTAGATTTTATCACTATGTTGAAAATTACATCTTAAGAAACAAAGGGCATCTGTCTTTCTCGAATGAAGCTTAGATAAAAAAAAAGCCTCTTTCTGATTCAACACTCATTGGTTTAACGGTAAGTAATGCATTATGTAAATAATAAATAAATAAATACCCCTTCAAGCAGCTGCTTGCCACAGAGGTCTGACAGCAGCCTGTCAGTTTATATGCCACAGTAGGAGATCTGAGAGGATGGCAGACCTCAGCAGAAAAACAACACACACATCCATGCCTTACCTGGGGCTCGAACCCAGGTCCCTTCTTGAAGCCTGTCATTATTCAAAGGAGATTTACAAAACATTCGACAGATTTTTCTGTTTCTTAATTACTTTCAAATTATCTGCACTGAGTCGCGGTGCCTCATTTGTATCAATATTTATCTCAAACATGGGATCCAAATATAGACCTTGATTCACATCATACTTATCTTCATACAACTCTTCATCATCATCTTCAATACCCTACTAGTCCTAATAGAAAGCATTATAGAGAGCTTAATAAACATGTAAAGGATCAGTTAGCTGCTGATAAGAATCTTTGGCTTGATGGCTTGGCTGACAAAGCCAAGGAAGCAGTTAGACAGACAACAGCAGAGAGCTGTACCAGATAGTTAATGTTTTGTGTGGTAGAAAACGGGCAGGTATACAAGGATTGAAGGATAAACAAGGTAAAGTTATAGAAGGTGAGGATTCTGTCATGGCTAGGAGGGCTGAGCATTTCAGTGATGTTCTAAACAATGTGGTTAGTTCTATTCCCATTGTTTGCAATGATGCCAAATGCATTGGTGGCTTTAATGTTGGCCCTATAACATAATCTGAAGTTATTTTGGCTATTTCTAAACTTAAACTTCATAAATCCCCATGGGTAAATGAAATTACTACTGAAATGCTTAGAGCTGGGAATGTTTCGGTTACCACTTGGATGACTGAAATTTTGAATATCTTTTATGATAAAGGCATGGTTCCTAAGGATTTTACCAGAGCTATTGTTATCCCTATTTTCAAAAAAGGTGATCGCAGTTCTTGTGATAACTATAGGGGTATCAGCCTACTCTCTGTTCCAGGTAAAGTTCTTTGCATGATTGTGCTTAATAGAATTAAGAATCTGGTTGACAGGCAATTGTATGATGAATAATGTGGATTCAGAAGTGGTAGGGGATGTGTGGATCAGATATTTTCACTTAGGCAGATTCTTGAGAAATGTTTAGAGTTTCAGAAACCTTTGGTTGCTAGCTTTGTTGATTTCAAAAAGGCTTTCGACTCTGTTGATTGTCATAATTTGTGGTTGATTGTGAGATCATATGGTATACCTGAAAAGTTAGTTAACATAATGAAAGTTCTCTATCATAACACTGAGCGTGTGTGAGAGTTGGTAAGGCTTGTAGCAATTGGTTTAGCATTGCATCTGGTGTTCGACAAGGGTGCATTTTGTCTCCTTTTCTCTTTAGTTTGGTAATTGATTATGTTATACGAAATTCACTGCAAAGGAAAGATTTTGGCCTTAAATGATCTGGAGATTACGAAAAAATTCTGATTTAGATTATGCTGATGATTTAGCCTTTTTTGGCAAATGATGTTGTTGAGATGAACTCTTTCATTCAAGCTGTTAATGAGACTAGTAATAGAGTAGGTTTGGTTATAAACAGAGAGAAAACTAAAGTGATGAAAATTGGTCTGGCAGGCTGTGATTCAGTTAATCTGAATGGTTGCAGTCTTGAACAGGTCTCACAGTTTAATTATTTTGGGAGCTATGTAACAGATACTGGTGATGTATGGCATGAGATTAACAGATGAATAGGTACTGCTGCTCTGACTTTAATTATCTATGGAGAGTGTGGAAAAATAGGTGTATACACTTAAAGACAAAAATTAGACTACAAAATAGTTTGGTTCATTCTATGGTTAGTTATGGTAGTGAAACTTGGACGCTTTGTAAACAAGGTAACGTGAAACTAGATGCTTTTGATTCTAGATGCTTACGCAATATATTGGGCATTAGGTGGTTCAACTTTGTAACTAATGATGAGGTTAGGCAAAGGAGTTTGCAACCTCCTTTAAGCAGCATATTGTGCAGGGAGAGACTCCGTTGGTTTGGCCATGTTGCCCGTAAGGATTATTATAGATTGGTGAATAGGGTTATGAACAGTGTGCCTAAAGGCTTCAGAAAGAGGGGGAGACCAAGGATGCAATGGACAGACAATGTCAAACAGGACCTTATTAGAATTGGTGTGCAATGGCCAGATGCAGCAGATGTAGCTCAGGACAGATATGCTTGGAGAATTAAATTGCATGGTCTGGTTGGACCTCCATAGCCCATGGCTGCTTGAGGATGATGATGATGATTTAAAATATAAAACTATTACCATTACAATCTGTTTCATAAAATGATGACTTGTTCACATAGGCTTTCATTCTCTCTCTCTCTATATATATACAGTATATAAAACTGGAAAGTAAAAAAAAATCACATATGCATTTCTTCATTATTTGAATGACCTTGAAATGTGTTCATTTTTAATTTTTTTTTCCTTTCTCCTTCTCTCTCTTTCTATAAAAAACATTTATAAAAAATTCAACATTACTATAGTCAAATAAAAAAAATCAATAAAGAAAACGATTTTTTGTTTTCAATTTTCGTTTTTGAGGAAATTTTAAAAACTGGGTTTCAACACTAATTGAAATATAGTAATTATGAAGTAGCTTTAAACTTCAAACATTTATAACTACTCTGTCACATGAAAGCAAATGACATGGCATTGTAGAGAAATATATCAACTTTATAGATGTTCACTATGGTTACTGGAGGTGCTTAAACAAACATCCCAATAAAATTCAGTATTTTTCCACAATCTAAGTAACATATCAGACTTCTCAGGAGTTACTTGGGCAACAGCAATAATAACTTGCTCTCAGTTCATTTCTAGATTGAGGTAATGGTGGGTGATAAACTTACCTTTGATTACACTCCCCTCCCCACCCATGCACACACAGAGAGAGAAAGAAATCAAGTTTGGTTAGGTGTCCAGTGAATATAATGAAGGGTCACTTAAGGAAAAAACCACAACATATCCAGTGGCCTGGAAATTACTGATTTAGACAATTGCTTACTTACAGTAAGTAATAGGGGAGGCATGCTGTATTTTTATGGCTTGATTTTCTCAAACCAAAATGCATCATGTTTTCTGTGCACATTTGTAATCTGCCATGTCTGGTTTTCATACAGCAATATTTCCTGTGAACACACCAAAAGAAACATATTTATCTTTACTCTCATATCATTTGTTCTGATTTCATGTGGCATATAAAGTAGTTATATATGTTTGAAATTTTAAATCTTCTTTGCCTCTATGCTTTCCAATTTGGATTCAACTTCAGAAAGATACCATACTTTTGGAATGCAAAAGTTGTTCATTTTGTTTTCAGAAAACACTTTAAAATTAATGCTACCACCAGAATGTGTTCAGTTTCAGAAACTTGACACTATAAAGCTCAAAAGATTTGATTTTAAGACCACACTGATTGAACTACTCTAGATGCATTAGAGGAAGAAGAGATTTTAAAGGGATTTTGATTCTGCCTCCTCATTCGCCAGAATTATATTCCCCTGAAGGCATTTAGGGCATTATGCAGTGATGTCTTTTAAGTCAGCCCCATTATTTTTTTATATAGATGTGTTGCCTGCCACCTTTCATTGGATTTGTGTAATAATTTCACATGATGAATTTAATTGACTCAAATAGTATCCTTGAAAAGTAAAGAGCTGTTATATTCATTCACAGAAAATATAGAATGAAAGAGAAATTACTTTTAGTGGTGTAGTTAAAAAATTCCCAGATTGGTTATACATTGCTGCAGTCAATAAATGCAGTACAATTTGCTGTTGTGAGTTTTCGTGTTCCATCCTTCATTTAAAAATAGAAGATTATTAATATTCATTAAATGTTGTGTTGCTGTGAAGTACAGTTTATAACATTTTCAAAGAGGGAAAAATGTCAACATTGGAACAATGCTAAAACGTAAAATTTTGCTATCAGTTAGGCAAATCTGTTTCTAAGCATTGTAAATAATACATCAGGTTTGTGGAGAGGATTTCCTGTCTCTTACTATTATGTTCGAATAGCACAGTTGATTCCAAAAGGGAAGAGAGAGATTAGTCAGTGATGACACTGCTTGAAAACCTTTGACTTCTTGTACAGCCAAAAACATTGAAGCAGCTGGACAACTCATGCATCAGAACTGCTGTATGATAGTTGTTCAACTTTCAGAAGATTTGAACATTGCACATGGACACTATAATAGAATGTAAATATGCATGTCTGGAAACTTTTTAACTGTACTATGTATTTGTATTGGAGTGCACATAAAAGTGTTTCATTTGTCAGTAGGTTCTACACAGCTCATGACTCCAGAAAATATTCAATAAATATCCTTGCCTTCATTTCTCATATCATAGTTTTTTTTTATTCCATATTCAACATTATAAAAAATATTTCTTGATACTTTGGATAAGTGTCTTTTGTAGTGGTTTTTAACTTTGTTCATTTAGTAGCAATAGAAAATGTAATTTTGTTCTTTGTTTTGTGTTAACATTTGATCTTTTTTTTTTATAAAACTGATATTGTTTTTGAATAATTTTTAGGGGAATGGAAGATTGTAGTTACTTATTCAGGGGAACACATACATGGCAGCCCATTTACCTGTTATGTATATGATCCAACACAAGTAAAAGTAGGTGCATTTAAATATCCATTATACATTTTTTTTAATGTTTTGTTACCGATAAATTAATTTTCTATTAACTTTGTTTTCCCATCAACTTCTAGCTTTTTATCCTCCTTCTGCAGAAAGTATCATAAATTGGTTCATAATTAGAACATTATTTTGAGTTATCTTTTGCTGTATATTTAACTTTATCTGTCACATTTAGTTTTACTCGATTTATTCTTAGAAATAAAATCAATCAAGACATCAAATTAGTGTTTAGATAATATATTAATCCTTAATTTAAACCTTAATTATCCTTAATTTAAAAACGGCATTTAAATTCTAATGTAAGACACTCCTACCCTGATGATGATGAATGAGAATATCCACATGTTTTATAAATAGTATATATATATAGATAGATATTCTTAGAATAATCATATACAATTATAAATCAGGTTTTCATGTGATATTTATTAGAATTTTGATTTATAGCTTCAGGTGTTTGCTTGCCTGAATAACTGACTTCAAGCTTTGAAACTCATGATTAACTGAATGATATCTGAATTTTTATTTAATACTGATATTGGAGACCTCTTTTATCATACTTTAAAGTGTTGGTTTTCATCTAATAATAACAATACAAATTTTCAGTGTGACTGTCGAAAAATATACTCTACAGATGTAATGAAATATCTTGCTGTTATTTTTGATAAACACTTGACTTGGAAGAATCAAATAGAAAAATATAGTTAAAAATATTAAAAGAATTATGTTTCAAATGTATATATTGAGAGAACTATTAGATATATGTACTTTGAAAAAGGTGTATTTTGCATTCATTCATTCATTCTAGAATACAATATGGAATAATTATCTGGGGAAGGACATGAAAGTTATTTGAAGTTAATAAAACAAATACATAAATATGTGTTAAGTATTGATATTTAAAAGAAAATATGATTCTTCTTGTCAAAGTTTTCTGGGTTTAAATTTATTAAATGTTGAACAAATATACCGTATATTTGAGCAGATAAGATGACCTTCAGATAAGATGAGTATAAATTTTCGTCAAAGTTTTATAGTTTTAGCATATATCTGTCCTATAAGACAACCCCAAACTATCAACGGCCTGTGAATTTAGTTTAGATCGGCGATCATCATCTGGATAACAATACTGAATAGCGTATACGGAATTATGTCCTATTCGCAAACATTCGCACTGATTCGGGCATTCGGGTAATGACCTTCACTATTCACAAAAGCGTTGTATGGGCTATTCTATTTTGTGGACATACCCTACTCTGTACTAGTAAATAATTACGGTTTGTCCGTTTTTTCCTCAGTAGCTCAATAAACATAACTTTTAATATTTATTTTGTTTTAGTATTGTTTTACTATTACAATGTAATGTATTATTTACTATTACAATGTAATGTATTATCATATAGCGTATTTAAATAATATGATAGATTTTTCGATAAGTTGTAGTAATTTTCAAGATCAGTCGCAGTCGGTGGTTGCATGCATAAAGGAAAAGCCTTCTTTAGCATTGTTACGTTTTTGCCTATAGAAGCATGTGCCGAATCACGAACTCACATGTACCTCTAACAAGTTTCATTGTAGGTTGTGTCGTGTGTTCAAACGATTTGTACTATAAGTGTAATCAGCGTAAAATTTGTAAAATGTGGGCCGAATCATGGAACCAACGAAAAGAAGGAAATATGAAGCAAGCTTCAAGTTAAAAGTCATAAAACAGGCTAAAGAATCGAACAACTGTGCTGCAGCAAGGGCTTTCGATATAACAGAGAAGATGGTAAGAGATTGGAGAAAGAATGAAGATGCTATTAAGAAAATGCCAATGAAAAAATGTTTTATGAGGAGAGGAATAGCTTGCTGGCCAGATTTAGAAAATAACGTTGCAGAATGGGTACAAGAACAGAGGCAGAATTGTTATGTTATTACAAGAAATATGATTAGGGCTTATGCATTGAAGTGGACACGGGCCAATCCAGAACAAGGCAAAGAATTTAAAGCAACAGTAGGTTGGTGCAATCGTTTCATTAATAGAAAAAATCTGATAATACGACAGAAAACAAAAATTGTGCAGAAATTACCACAAGATCTTGACCATAAAGTCACGAGTTTTCACAAGTTTGTTATTGGTATGAGGCAGAAATACAACTTTCCATTATCTAATATTGGAAATATGGATGAAACACCGATTAACTTCGACATGATAAACAATAGAACTGTGGGAAAAAAGGCGTAAAAGCTGTTAAAGTAAGAAGTACAGGCCATGAAAAGACCAGGTTTACAGTAGTATTAACATGCATGGCAGATAAAACAAAGTTAAAACCCATGGTCATTTTCAAGAGGAAAACTACTCCTAAAATAAAATTCCTGCCAGGCATTTTTGTACATTTTCATGAAAAGGGATGGATGGACAAGAATGGTGTAAAATTGTGGATGGAAAATGTGTGGCAGAAGCAACCAGATGCTCTACGAAATCAACACAGTTTGTTGGTGTGGGATATGTTTCGCAGTCACGTAACTGAGAACACTAAAAATCGCTTAGCACACAACAATACTAAGATTGCTGTTATACCGGGTGGTTTAACTTCAATGCTACAACCTTTAGACGTCTCTCTGAATAAACCATTCAAAGATCACATGCGTGAACAATGGAATAACCGGATGATGAGTGGCGAAAAGTCGTATACGAAAGGTGGAGCTATGCGGGCTGCGTCATTTGATGTGTTGTGTGATTTCGTGATCAAATCATGGGAAAAAGTGAAAGTCGAAACAGTCATCAAATCCTTCAAAAAGTGTGGGATTTCTAATGCTATGGATAGCACTGATGATGATTTGTTATGGGATACTGATGACGAAGCGGAAATCGACTCGTTAGGTACAGAATGGGACCCATATGACGAGCTTCTCAACAATGAAAGTGAGTATGTACTTGAGGAGCTATTTGCCTTAGATGATGAATGTGAGGATTTTGCAGGATTTTAAATACATTGGTGAAGTGATTTGTTTTATTTTATAATGGTTTCAATTTATATAAATTTCAATCTTAAGTTTTTTTGTATCTGTCCTAAAAGACGACCCGGATTTTGGGGCCTTTTTTATGATTCAACTATCGTCTTATCTGCGGAAATATACGGTATATGTTTAAACCTTTAATATTTATACATAAAATTATTCACATGTTTCATAGGATTGAAAACGCCTATAATACTAGATCTATGGAAAATGAAAAACTAATTGTTCCTAAACCAAATAATGAATTATTTAAAAAATATTTTGGTTTTTATGATCCTAAAATATT
Source organism: Ryuthela nishihirai (assembly GCA_038380435.1). NCBI lineage: Eukaryota > Metazoa > Arthropoda > Arachnida > Araneae > Heptathelidae > Ryuthela > Ryuthela nishihirai. The sequence continues at coordinate 31,179,416 of JAWZYU010000026.1, forward strand.
TAATAATCTATCAAAAGATATAAGAAATATAACTAATATTATAACATTTAAAAAAGAAATTAAATTATGGCTATTAAGGCAATAATTATTATATGTTTCAAACTGATAACTGTTATGTACATACCAAATACTATTCTTTTAGAACCTTTATATCAATGTATGCTTTTATATACTAAATGTGATGAGCAAAAAAATTATAATATTATTAATACACTGGAAAGTTAAGTAAACTCTTGTGGTGAGTTGATTTAAATATGTATTGCTAAATGTTTAATTTGAATAAATTATTATTATTATATACCATAAGCAGAGTTTGCAGATTTTGACCAACATTGATCATAATTCCATAATTTTATTAACTTCAAGAAAATTCATATTTTATAATAATTAATCTTAAGTTGAGAACTGTCAATATTATTGCATGCATTCTTATATTATTATGTATTATGTTTGCATATTTTTTTTCTTATATAAGTATGATACTTTCACACCTGATTCAATGAACTCAAGTTAAAATGTTATATATGGTGCATTTGAATATGGCGTTTTTGAAACTTTTAGGTGCAGGGTCTTAGTCCAACCATACAAGGTCAAGAGAAAACATTTGTTTGTGATGCTAGTGCAGCAGGATGGGGTGAAGTAAAGATAGATCTCCTTCATAGTGGATTCTCTGTTCCATTGCAAATAGATGAAAGAGGAAATGGTATTTATAAAGTTACTTTCTGTCCTACCAGCTCTGGAAAATATCAATTGAATATTACCTTCAATTCAATTCATATCAAAGGTATGTAAAGGTGAATCATATAATTTGTAAGTTGGTTTAAATAATTTTTCCCCCACAAGTAATACATTAATTTTCTTCCATTATTTTTACTTTTATGATTGCTTTTTTTTATTTTTTTTTGTTATTATTATCTAGAATTATTATCATATTGCTTGTAATTATTTTGTTCACTCTCTTTTGCAGATTTAATATTTTTATTGGCATCATTCATAATTACATTTTTAAAGGACAGAAGTTAAATATTTATTGCAAATTATAATTTATAAATAAGTAACATAATAAAATAAAAAGTTTTTGATTTTCTAAACATATGAACTCTTTTTATATTAGCATATGTGTGGTGTGTTGTTTTTATAAATAAAGACTCTTTAGTATCTTTACCACTCTTTGTATTATAAAATAGATAAAGTTAAATTATAATTTGTAGAAATGACAGATTGAAATGGAAACTAATAAGATAAATTTTTCTTCAGTCAGAATAAAGAGTAGGAAGGTTGTTATTACTATCAATAGTTGCTAGACTATCATTGAGCTCTAGTTATTTATAATGTTGTAAAATGATTTTTAAAGTAGAAAAATTTGTTAAGTTGTGCTGGCAAAATTATAAGAAGAAATTATGAAACTTGATGCAAATCATATGGTGAATATAACTTGTTATATTATAGTGGAGTTTGAGACTAAGTAGCTTGGTGTTCTGACAAAGTAAATTTTGCACTCACTGTCATTTTAAAGTATTAGTTGAAGTTCAAGTTTTATCATCATTTAACATATTTACATATATATATACTAACATATTAACACTAACATTTCCCTTTCTACAAAAATCATTGTTCATAGTAATTATATTATTTATGCCAATAATGTACAATATAATACTGTCAATCAGATTGGAGACAATGCTCATTTTTGGAATGTAAATATTTGTATGAATACTTTAGAAATTATAAAATATATACAGTACTGTGCAAATTAGTTGGGACAATAGGAAAATGCAGTAACAAAGACACAACTAAAATATTTATTTGTTTAATAGTGTAGTTAATAGTGAATGTGACTCCCCTTAGCTTTAATTATTTCTTTCACCCACTCAACCATTGATGCCACTAGCTTTCCACACATCTCCTTCACTTCAGGATTGTGGTACGACACTTTCATGACACTTTCGATCATTTTGGTTTTCATCGTAAAATCCATCTTAGAAATGCGCGCTTTAATAATGGCCCACAAATTTTCAATGGGGTTTAGATCAGGTGAATTTCCTGGCCACTCCAATATCTTCAAATGTTGCTGAGTAAAGAAGCTCTTAGCAAGCTTAGAATTGTGGCATGGAGCCAGATCCTGTTGAAATACCACATCGCCATTAGGAAACAGCTTCTGCAGTGTTGGGACAATTTTCGCCCCCAGAACGCCTATGTACTTTTTACTGTCCATCATTCCTTCAATGGGGTGAAGTGTCTGTGGCCCGGAAGCTGCATGCGCAAGTTTAGACTTGCAGCAGAAGGTTACGAACAAGTTTAGACTTGCAGTAGTTTAGACTCTGCAGCGGAAGGGACTTAGCATTCCTTCACTTGTCCTAACTAATTCGCACAGTACTGTAACAACCATAAACTATAACAACACATACTAAATTTTAATTCAAAGCAAATCTTTCAGTTTATACAAAATGAAGCAGTAATATGTCTAAATATTGCATTTAATAAATATGGCGTTAATTGATAAAAAAATAAATACCCCCTGAAGCAGCTGCTTGCCACAGAGATCTGACAGGAACCTATCAGTTTATATGCCACAGTAGAAGATTTGAGAGGGTGACGGGACCTCAGCAGAAAAATGACACAAACATCCATGCCTTATCCGGTGCTCGAACCCATGCCCTTTAGATCAGTAGCCAAGTGCGCTAACTACTCAGCCACTTAAAGGGCAGAACTAATTTTAGATTTCTGTTATTTTATGAGTTAAATATTAGAAATACTCAGAGCTTTGGTGTAGAGTATGAACTAGTAAAATCAGATATAAATATAAGCAGTAATACATTGGTTAGCACACTTGGATACTGATCTAAGAGACCTGTTTGAACCACGGGTAAGGCATGGATGTTCGTATTGTTTTTCTGCTGAGATCCTGCCATCCTCACAGACCTTCTACTAAGGCTTATAAACTGACAGGTTCCTATCAGACCTCTGTAGCAAGCAGCTGCTTGAGGGGGTATTTATTTATTTATTTATTTATTTATTTATTTATTTATTTATTTATTTATTTATTTATTTATTTATTTATTTATTTTAAACATCTAAATATTACATTTAATATATTTAATATAATTAATTACATTTAATAAAATTGACAAGATAGAACTATTTTAAGTGTCTGTTATTTTAGAATTAAATATTAGAAATACTCAGAGCTTTGGTGTGGAGTATGAATTAGTAAAATAAGATATAAATAATTTGAAAGAGACTTGGGTTACATTAAAGGTAGCAGTATGTATTTGAAAACAGAGGGTTGTAAAGTTTAAAGATAAAAGATTTAGACTGATTCCATTATAATCATATTTCAAATTTGTGTTAATCATCTGGTATAGCTTATTAGCATTTCATATTTTTGTTTTAATTCATGTATATATTTATATATTTGCATTTGAAATTTAAAAATCCAATTGCCATTTTTTTTAACTTTAAATCTAGTGACTACATAAATTGATGGTTTCTGACTCTTTTCTCCAAATTCAAAATGGGTTAAACTCTAGTTTTATTGTAGTATTATTGTTCTATTTCTCATGAAACTTAAATCCTGATAATGCTAATGGCTGTCTAAGCTATCACTATTTTGAAAATTTAACTGATTATTGTTATGGCCGAGTGGTTAGCATGCTTGGCTACTGATCTAAGGGACCTGGGTTCGAGCCCCGGGTAAGGCATGGTTGTGTGTGTTGTTTTTCTGCTGAGGTCCTGCCATCCTCACAGACCTTCTACTATGGCATTTAAACTAAGACTCCTGTCAGACCTCTGTGGCAAGCAGCTGCTTGAGGGGGTATTTATATATATAGATATTAATAATGAATAAGCAATTAATAACAAGAGTTTGAACTCAGATATCCAGTGAATAAATAAAATTATCTAGAATTTAGCTCAAGGAATTATGAACTGTGTAGCATCCTTTTATTTACATATGAATAAAATATAATTAAATGCCTGTAATCTAAATTAAAAAAGGTGTTTGAAATTTAATGTAAAATCTTAACTGTCCAATAAAATATTTGTTTCTTTCTTTTAGGATCACCATTTAACTTTAAAGTTGTTGAAAATGATAAGGACTTAAAAGGCCTTGAAGTGGAATCTAGAATGAATGATGAAAACAAAAATAAAAAGGATAAGCATCATCCTGCAGTTAGAGACGTTCAGAGAAATCATTTATCCATTGATGGATTAAGTATCAACCAAACGAAAATTTCTGAAAATGAGCGTTATAACCACAGAACAGAGCACCAGAGTATTGGATTGCACACTCAAGATGCTGTTCTTTCTTCTTCACCTTCATGGGAGGAAAGTAAAACTCACCACCGTTCTGATGTTTCTGACAAATTTGTAGGAACAAAAACTGCTCATGATAGTAGAACTGTAAATCAGGAAGCTCTATCTTTTCATCAACGAGCAGAAATTGTAAATAATACACTTATGGCACACAAGGAAGATGCAAAACCAGTTAAAGCTCCTGCCCCACCAACAGCCAAAAAACCTGTGTCTGTTGATGTTAATAGAAATAAGCACTTGAAAGATGCTGTAAGAGAAGAACTATCTCAACACCATTCTAAAATCAACTATGAAAACTCTCAACAGGTGTCAGGAGTGTTTCAGACTAAAAATGCAGAAAATAATTTTATATTTCATAAAGCATATTCTGATTCTACAGAAAGCCAAGGTGCAAAACCCAAAGCATACCCCAAAAAAGTTATAAAGGATGAAAGCAGGGATGTGTATCAAAACACAAGCATTTCATCTAGTGATAACTCTTCCATGTTGAATACTAGTGGAAAGCATGAAACATCTGAATCATCTTACTTTGTGACATCACCAAAACACAAAAAGGATTTAGTAGATGCAAATCGAGTAATTGCTGAAGGAGAAGGTCTGAAATTAGTTCCTGTAAAGCAACCAACAACATTCTCTTTATGTGCTTCTGGCCTAAAGCAGGATGACATCAGAGTCACAGTTACAGGTAATAACAACTATTTATTATATTATTGTATATCAGTTGAGTAAAAATAAACTTCAAAAGTTTATTAAACAGTTCAGATTGCCTATTTGAAAAACTTACAAGAAAGGATGTTTTATTTCATGGAATGTAGTTACACTAAGCTGTTAAATTTTCTTTTTTCTTTATTTCAGCCCCATCAGGTCGAGAAATACCCTTCCGTTTAGAATTTGTTCACCAAGGTCGATACCAAGTTGAATACATAACTCCAGAGGTTGGGGAGCATGTTATTGAGGTGATGGTATCAGGCAGACATCTTCCAAGTAGTCCTTATCACTGTTTTGCTTATGATGCAAGTCAAATAAAAGTTGGTAGAATACCAAATGGAACTGTTGGAAAGGCAGTGGAATTCGAAAGTAAGAATGCTTTCCATGTTATTTAATTTCAGGATGTATTGAATATGTAAAGGATATTTACTCTCAGTTTACTGTAATCACAAAAAATGATTTTTTTTTGGTTTAATTATTAAAATCATTAATCTTGGCATCTTTGGATTGGATTGGATTGTTTTACCTCTGAGCGGCACTTTTTTGCACACCATGGGCTAAATGGCCAGGCCACAAGGACCCCGAAGGCTCAGAGAAGGTTGGGGGAGGGGACCCACTGGAACAGCTGTTGGGAGACAGATGGTAGCCTCCCGTCAAGGCCATCCAGCGTGTTCTTTAACGTGCACAGGGTTTGGCTCTCCCGCACACGGGGCCATGGCTTAACGTCCCATCCGACGGACGGCGGCCTTTTCAAGCCCATCGGTATCCCCTACTGACCGTGGGCAGGGCGGGGAAAAATCTTGGCATCATTACCTTTGGCATCATTATTATCATAATCAAGTAACCCATGGGCTACAGAGGTCCAACCAGACTGTGCAGTTTAGTTCTCCAAGCATATCTGTCCTGAGCTACATCTGCTGCATCTGGCCACTGCACACCAATTCTAACATGGTCCTGCCCACTGCATCCTAGGTCTCCCCCTCTTTCTGCGGCCTTTAGGCACATTGTTCGTAACCTATTTGCTAATCCAGAATTATCCATACAGACAACATGATCAAACCAACAGAGTCTCTCTCTGCACAATATGCTGCTCAAAGGAGGTTGCCAACTCCTTTGACTAATCTCATCATTACTTACAAGATTGTGATGTTACACTGTGTAAGCATCTAGAATCAAAAGCATCAAGTTTCCCATTATCTTGTTTAGAAAGTGTCCCAAGTTTCACTACCATAACTAACCATAGAATGAACCAAACTATTATATAGTCTAATTTTTGTCTTTAAGTGTATACACCTATTTCTCCACACTCTCCATAGATTCTTAAAAGTCAGAGCAGCAGTACCTATTCATCTGTTAATCTCATGCCATACATCACCAGTATCTGTTACATAGCTCCCAAGATAATTAAACTGTGAGACCTGTTCAAGATTGCAACCATTCAGATTAACTGAATCACAGCCTGCCAGACCAATTTTCATCACTTTAGTTTTCTCTCTGTTTATAACCAAACCTACTCTATTACCAGTCTCATTAACAGCTCGAATGAAAGAGTTCATCTCAACAACATCATTTGCCAAAAAAGGCTAAATCATCAGCATAATCTAAATCAGAATTTTTTCGTAATCTCCAGATCATTTAAGGCCAAAATCTTTCCTTTGCAGTGAATTTCGTATAACATAATCAATTACCAAACTAAAGAGAAAAGGAGACAAAATGCACCCTTGTCGAACACCAGATGCAATGCTAAACCAATTGCTACAAGCCTTACCAACTCTCACACACGACTCAGTGTTATGATAGAGAACTTTCATTATGTTAACTAACTTTTCAGATATACCATATGATCTCACAATCAACCACAAATTATAACAATCAACAGAGTCGAAAGCCTTTTTGAAATCAACAAAGCTAGCAACCAAAGGTTTCTGAAACTCTAAACATTTCTCAAGAATCTGCCTAAGTGAAAATATCTGATCCACACATCCCCTACCACTTCTGAATCCACATTATTCATCATGCAATTGCCTGTCAACCAGATTCTTAATTCTATTAAGCACAATCATGCAAAGAACTTTACCTGGAACAGAGAGTAGACTGATACCCCTATAGTTATCACAAGAACTGAAATCACCTTTTTTAAAGATAAGGATAATAATTGCTCTGGTAAAATCTATAGGAACCATGCCTTTATCATAAAAGATATTCAAAATTTCAGTCATCCATGTGGTAACAAAACATCCTCAGCTCTAAGCATTTCTGTAGTAATTTCATCTACCCTTGGGGATTTATGTAGTTTAAGTTTAGAAACAGCCAAAATAACTTCAGACTGTGTTATAGGGCCAACATTAAAGCCAGTAATGCATCTATTATCATTACAAACAATGGGAGTAGAATTAACCATGTTGTTTAGCACATCATTGAAATGCTCAACGCACCTAGCCATGACAGAATCCTCACCTTTTATAACCTTGCCTTGTTTATCCTTCAATCCCTGTATACTGTTATGCTCCAAAGATTTTAAATACTTTTAATGTTTGGACCCTTTGTCTGATCCAATAATTATTCAAGCTCCAGATAGCTAAGTTGGGCGCCAGGCAATAATTAACAAATTTCCAAAAATAAAGTTCAATTGGGGTTCAAATACCAGCGAGCTTTACTTAATGAGTAAGAATTCAAAAATTAAATGATTGCCAAACTTCTATTTTTACTTATAATCAAAACAATTAATGTTGCTCAAGAAAAAAATAGTAAAGATTCAAAATAGGTTTATATAACAAACAAATTTATTTCCAAAATTATTTCAAACACTCACCAAACTTCAATGAAGAAGATACTACATCATTTCTATCTACTAGTCAACTGACTTCTCAAAAACTAACTACTCCAACTCCTCACCAACTAACTCTCTACTCAAAAAATTCAACTAACTCCTGTGACTAACATGTCACGGTTTTAACAAGTGTACAGGCTTAGCAACACGTGGCTGTCGCACCGGTAAAGACATTTGCATAGAACGACGAGCGTGCAAGCTATGATGCAAGAGTGGGCCTGTCCTCGTACACGCGCTTTAGTGGGTGACAATCGAAAGTTCGTAGTTGTGCATGCGCAACTCCTATGCTCTTAGAAACGTACGCTGTGATGCCAAAAATGAAATTAAATCCCCAAAATGATAAATATAATGTAAATTAAGCAAAACTGGTTAAGGTAAAGTAAAAGTGAATGAGAGGGCATCACAATACCTGTCTATTTTCTACTCCACAAAACATTAACTGTTTGGTACAGCTCTCTACTGTTGTGCTGTCTGACTGCTTCCTTAGCTTTATCAGCCAAGCTATCAAGTCAAAGATTCTTATCAGCAGCTAACTGATCCTTTATATGTTTATTAAGCTCTCTGTGACACTTTCCATTAGGATTAGTAGGGTATTGATTAAGGATATTCCTGCAGTTCTTTTTTTTTTTTCTGAAATAAGCTCAAATGCCTTATCACTCAAATAATTTTGCCTCCTCTGCTCCTTTTTTCCTAAAGAGTGCTGTTAGTTTCAATAAAAGCATGTTTAAAACAGTCCCATTCTTCCTCAACTTCAGTAGTAAGGAAACCATGACTGTCATAATGACTAAGTAACCTATCATGGTGAGCTTTAGCTACAACTGGGTCTTTCAGAGCTTCAGAATTAAAGGTAAATTTTTTTAACCTTAGCACAAGACTTCTTAAGTTTAAGTTGCAAGACACTTTTAACTAGGTAATGGTCAGATCCAATTTCAGCTCCCCTACATGACCTAGTATTCCTAACAAAAGTAGCCCATTTGCTGTTAATTAATATATAATCAATCATATTCTTATGCAACCCACATATACTTATGTGTGTTGCGGTGTTTGTTATAAGTGTTAGTTATTCTGAAACCATTAAGTTTACTTACGTATAGGAGACATTGCCCATTGCAGCTATCAATGCCAAAAGGACCTATCATCCAATTTTCATAACTTTCAATTCACAAATTTATCAAGTAAACTTTATGTTACAAATTTACTATTTTAGATATAGCATTAATTGTTTTACACTTTTTTAATATATCACAAATTTTATTTTCATTTCTTTTGCATTAACTTAATTAACATTCAGGAAAATGCTAGGCACAAAACTTGAAGTTTTGCAGCTGCAATCCTTAACCTTGCAAGCATATAGATTTTCCATGCTTGTCCTTCCCTTTTCCCATTTTTCTTCCCTAGGCCTTGCTTCGAAAGGACACAATAAAGTATTTGCAAAGATCACCATCTGTTGAACCTGATTTTTTGTTCAAGAGTGTATAACTGTAGGTAAGTCATATATGTACAGAGATTAGAAAACTGTCGGGTGCAAGTGTCTGGACTTAGCTACAATGAACTACGACACTGTTCCAGTACATATGTGTTTAATAGTTTTCTTTCAACCCCATTTCAGTTATTAGCAGTTTTTTTTGTTTTTTTTTTTGGGGGGGGGGGGCATGCTCACACCCTTAGATTTTTCTGTGAATGTACACATTGCAGAATACTCTAGATCATTGACATTTAAAGCTGTTTTAGGTGCTACACAAAACTGTACAGTTAGAAATGTGACAGATTTGATGGAGTAAGTCATTGCATTCCTGATAAAAGATGAAAATTCTGATTTTCATTTTAAACTGACCTAAATTATATCAGCTCTTTATCTTTTGTGATACAATAAACATATTGTTCCATAATAATTTGGAAAAAATTATGAAATTTTATTACAAAGTAATTATATTATTGTTCATGCTTTTGTCTTAATAAAGAGAAGAGACTAACTACCTTGAAAAGGTTGCCATAATCCAGATGCAATGGTGAATGCTGGTGCCATGTTCAAAAGTGCATACACTGTACAAGATAAAAAAAAATGCTCTGAATGTGTTAATTTTTAATTTTTAAACAATGATTCATGAGATTTTGTTATTACACTTATAGTGCAAGTAAAATATTGAAAGGTGGTTGCAAATAGTCTTTTGTTTCCATAGAGATGAGTACATGACAGGGCCTGTTTTAATGTGCAGCTCTAACATGTTTGTGTAGTTCTAGAAATTCAATGCATTGTTATTAATTTATGCATTATTGTTAATTTACAAATCAAAATCACAATTGCAGAGAATCCCAGCAATATTATAAAGGCATCTTCTCAAAATTAGAAAACAGATGACAATATCATGCCAAAGAAGAAAATTAAAATGCTTTAGTGATAGAATATATATATATATGTTTCATATATATAATTCTACTTATTTAATTTTGTATGTATAATCTGTCCCTGTTATAATTTACTATTTAATATTTCCTTATGATCAAAATATTGTGATTTGTAATTGTTTTGTATGTGAAGCAGTATTTATTTATTTTCCGTAATAAAAATATATTTGCTTACTCTGATATGTATTTGTGTTTGTGTAGCTGTAAAATTTCCTCAAAATATGCTCTGTTATGTTGTGTATTAGTAGGATTATTCAAATCATAGCATCTGAGCTAAGTAGGAAAATTTCTGACCCACAGAGAATGTGTGAAAATGCCAAAAAAAAAAATGTATTTGTATTACAAAAGAGATTTAAAACAAACATATGAAAAATATGGCACACATATATATAAATATAATGCATTTTGTTTTTTCCTTTGGCCTGTATGTTTACTGTCTTCACATTTGAACCTTGTCCCTCTCCCCCCAAAAAATAATAATAAAAATTGAAACATTAACCTACTTGAAAATAGAATTGAGTAGCTCTTTTATATAGTTATATATATATATACACACACATACATACCTTAAATACACATCAGTTTTATGGATACTTTATAAAAACTAAATGTTAGGCAGCAATACACAAACACCTAGTAATCATAAAGCAGTGTGAAAATTAAAATAATTGGTTAATAATAATTGTATGCCCTGCCTAATAAGGTTTCAGTATTCTCAGTTTCTTCAATATATCTGGGAACTTTTTTTTGTTTAATATTTACAAACCTTTTTCAGTTTTAATTGGAACTGCCAGTAAGTTGAAAGTTTTTGGTGTCTAATATAATAATTTAATTCTTTTTCATTACTATTTTTGTTTTTCTACAAAATAATATGAAATTATATGTCATTACATATAGTGGAGATGTAAATAGTTTTTAACTGATAACCTTTTAACTGATATAAAATCATATACAGTGTAAATCAATTTCTTGCATGCAAAAATGTGTTACAAAGTCAATAAAGATGGAAAATAGTTGGCAAAAGTCCAATTTAATGTCATTAGAGATGCACTTACAGTTTGCACTTATACTTTATAATTTTAATTTATCAGAGCCTTAAAATTATGCAACATCAATTATCATCCACAAAAGGAGATCAAAATCATATATTCTCTAGTATAAATGCAGGTTATCCATTTAATTTCATAAAAAAAATGTCATACTATTATTATTCATGGAAGTAATTATCAGACCACCAACAAAAAAGAAATACAACATCTTTAAATATACCAAATATATGTTCTAAATCTTCCATCACTTTATTGAGATCAATTTTAAAATACAGAGACAACTACATCCAAACAGGAGGTGTTTACCTAATTCCTTTAAAAAGAAGAAATCATTCCCAGTACTGATATCAAATCACCACTTGGATAAAACATGACCTCCAGAAGCTTACAAGAAAGAATCAAAGAACATAAATATGATATCAAGAAAAAAATACCAGTGACAGCTTTATCCAACGTTTTTATGAACCATAATACAACTCCCATCTTTGAAGAAGCTAGAATCTTTGCCAGTCCAGATTTTTAATTTAAATTTTCATACAATGAAAAATTAATTATCCATGTCAATCAAGAATTCTGCTGCAGTGATGATTTACAAACTTTACCTACAGCCTGGAAACTGTTATTAAAGGATTGCCTCCTAATCCCAATATTTTGTTCAACAACAAAAAATATTGGCAATTTTCTCACAACATGTTACCAACAATAGATACATGCAGTTGCCTATTCATCCACTCAATAGTGACACATCAAATGCACACATCTGAATAATGATATATCATATATTGCAATACTATAATGTTTTCAAATAAACCTCACAACAGACTTTGTCACAGGATTAACCACCACTTTGCTGAAGAAGAATGTATACTGCATTTGAAATCTAGATACTTTGTATTTTGTGGGTGGTATATTTTGTACTTTAATTTTTTATAATATGATTCCAACCAATATTTTCATCAATCTTAAATTGTGTGTGATACAACTGTTACAATATTCTTCGACATTTCACAACAATGCTATCAAGTATGTTCATCAAGGATATGCTCTTCATTTTCTACTGTTCAGAACTGTAAGTGCATCTCTAATGACATTAAATTGGACTTTTGCCAAATATTTTTCATCTTCATTGACTTTGTACCACATTTTTGCATGCAAGAAAATTGATCTACATCATATATAGTTTTATAACATTGTTTAAAGGTATATATAACTACATATATCTCTATTGTATACGTACTGAGATTTTCAACTATTACATATGGTGTGACACAGACAGATTTTTTCATTGATTTATGTTTTTTAGTAGTCATTTAAAGTTTTTAATATAATGATTTAAAGTTTTTAATAAATTTCATAAATCTAAGTTGTTTATTTGTTGAATAGTCATGAAGTATCAGCCAATTTTGAATGCTTCAAATATCAAATTTACCATTGTGTTCTGATTCTCAGCAAAATTTTACTAATAGGCAATACACCAAATAGCTCCCTCAGCAATACAACAATATCACGTTGTCTCATTGACACAGCAGCTACTGAGGTCTAGGTTTGAGTTCCAGAAAGAGAACCAGACTATTTCTCTAGAGGGATGATAAAGAAATCTCATTTTTGAAATCAAAAGTTTATTAAAATATTGACTGAAATATATTTATATTGTTGCTGGATGATGCAGTTTTTAACAGTAATAAATATTGATATCTTCCATTAAAAGTTTCAAAAGCATTGCAACTTTGCTAGATGTAAAATGACAACAACAACCTCGAAACCAAAATCAATTAATACTCTACACATGGATGAGTATGCAAATATAAGCATCAGCCATTAGCACTACTTATGGTTACTCAGGTTTAACATGTGATTAGAAACAGTTAAAACAGTACACTACAGAACTGAGATATTGTTTCACAGTCACTAGAATCCTAAAAAGAGTGAAAATGATATCTTTGCCTCTGCCTTTAAAAATACTAAAAAGCAGTTTGTTATTAATATATATTCAAGCATTGACATGGTGGATCGCTTGGCTGCTGTAAGAGTACAATTTGAATTTCAAACTTTTATTGTTTTGTGGTTTACTTGCTCAGGATCAATCAGTCTAATCCTACAATGATTATTTATAAAAAAATTTCGAAACTGGAAATATTTGTTATCTTGTGAGATATTTGTAGTGTATGAGAGTCTGAAAATTAGTAAATGTCTGAGGCATTCAGTACAGGAAATATCTGTAAAAGCTTGAAAACATTTCTTTGCTTAATTTTTTCCCAAACCATATAATATTTTAAAGTAACAAAAAACTCACCATTTATCATCATTAAATTAGAAAAGATTTTTCACAGATGCTCTCAGATATTATTTACTGTTAATTTGGGATTTAAATGTTAGTAATCCTTAATTTCCCTTAACACATTAAATATTTGGAAAAGGAGGTTGCATGAAAACCATATTATTACACTTGACAGTAATGATAATTTATCATAAATTACATAAGTGTCTTTCTTTTTGTACTTCAGTAAATAAAACAGAACTGGTGGCTCTATCACTACTTTATCTTAAATGCCACCTGAAATAAATTTTAAAAAATGAAAAAAAAAAAAATTGGTAGATTAAATTGATACAAATAATTTTTATGGAAGCCGTCCCATGGCCAAGTGGTTAGCATGCTTGGCTACTGATCTAAGGGACCTGGGTTCGAGCTCCGGGTAAGGCATGGCTGTTTGTGTCGTTTTTCTACTGAGGTCCTGCCATCCTCTCAGACCTTCTACTTTGGCATATAAACTGACAGGCTCCTGTCAGACCTCTGTGGCAAGCAGCTGCTTGAGGGGGTATTAATGTTTATGAGCCTTTGGAGAAGAGAATCATATATAACAAATAAATAAAATGAATGCAAAATTTCATCAAAATGCATGCTGAGCTTAAAACTTTTAATGTATCCTAGTCACTTTGTAAAATAAAGTATTTTTTCTTTAAGTATATGTGTAGAGGATAAAAGTATTTATTGCTCCAAATAGAAAAGTATATCTTTTGTTGTTTATTTTGCTACCAGTCAATGGTGCTGAAGCAGGTTCAGGAAATTTGGAAATATTAGTAAATGGAGGCCATGTGACAAGCAATGTGAAGAGTCTGGGAAATCATTGTTTCCTTGCTTCATTTATCCCCCATACTGCTACAACACATACAATTGAGATGAAATTCAATGGCCATCATGTACCAGGTGAGTAATTTCACATGCTCATTTCCTTTAAATAAATAAAAATGGAACTGTTGCTGAAGAGTTTTAAAATGTTTGAGAAGTAGGAAAATAGGTGAATAACCTGATGACTAAAGCTGTATTTTAAAGTAGTTTATCTTTTCAAACATCTGTTATGGAGAGAAAAAATAGGATTTTGCTTAAAGAGGAACACAAATTGAATGCTTTTGATACCAAATGAAGAACTCTAATTTTTTTCTATATTAACTGTAACGGGCCAAAGAAATGAAATACTTTTAAGTTTGGACCCTTTGTCTGATCCAATTATTTTTATGCTCTGGATAGCTGAGTCGGGCGCCAGGCAATAATTAACAAATTGCCAAAAAATAAAGTTTAATTAGGGTTCGAAATACCAGCGAGCGTTAATGAGTAAGAATTCAAAAATATTAAATGATTGTCAAAATGTAAAGGTTAATTCTAATCAAAACAATTAACGCTGCTCAAGAGAAAAAAATTAGTAAAGATTCAAAAAAATTTAAATAACAAAACAATTTATTTCCAAAAATCACTCACCAAAACTTCAATAAAGAAGATACTACATCATTTCTCAACTCTGTCCAAAAACTCTGACTAAACACACTGCACTAACTGTGCTCCTCCGTGCTTACTACCACACTAACTGTGACTACATGTCACCAGGTTATAACAAAAGGCTACAGAGCCAGCATGTGTTGTGTTGCACGCCAGGAAAGACATTTGTATAAATTGACGAGCGGCGCAAGCTATGACGCAAGAGGGGCATGTCCTTGTACACGCGCTTTAGCGGGTGACAATTGAAAGTTTGGAGTTGCGCATGCGCAACTCCTAACCCTTGGAAACGAGCGCTGTGATGCCAAAAATGAAATAAAAATCCCCAAAATGATAAATATAACGTAAATTAAGCAAAACTGGTTAAGGTAAAGTAAAAGTGAATGAGAGGGCATCACAAACTTGAAGTAATGATGAGGTTTATCAAATAGATCATCCACTATCTTGAGAGCAGCATTATGTGTAGGAAAAGATATTGGTGTTGTCTCTGTTGATCATATACAAAGTGTAGTAAATTCTTTCCACAAATCCTGTCTTTAGCAAATGTAATTATAAAGAATGTTCCTTGTGTAAAGAAGGGTCTTTGAATGAAACAAATGATGATGCCTAAAACAATGAATTAGAATTGGTCTGGACAATCTGGATACAGATATGGTTTTAAAGGGCAAATTGTGAACGTCTGTAGCTTCCATTTGCTTGTGAATTTAAAATGGATGGATGAAATCGACTTGAATCACAATTCAAAGTTTTTCTGTAAACCATTACTTATATTAGAAACAAGAATCCCCAACTTATGACAATAAATTGCATGTAGCCCAAAAAGCCAATATAAAGTGGCTTTTGGCAAATTTTGAAATTTTTATTTTTTAAAAGAAATATATATCTACAGTGATATGGGGCTAGGATTATTTTTCAGTTGTTGCTCATGGGTTACTAGTTTAGGGCACTATCTAAACAATGTATAATGTGTAGCTTTTGTTAGTTTTATATTACAATTTTCAAAATATATATTAGTAGCATTTTTTATTATATCTCTTTAATAAAAATTGTTTATATTTCATTGTGAATCATGAACTGCACAAGCTTTCAATAACTTTATTTCTTTTTTATGTACTAGGTTCTCCATGGAAGTGTGAAGTCAGTGATCATGGTAAAAAGTTATCAGCCAGAGGAGAATCATTAAAAACTTTCAGTGCAGGACACTCTGCCTCTTTTGAAGTGACAGCTTTTGGATATTCCAAAGAAGATATCAGTGTTAATATTATTAGTAAGTCTTGTTAACTATCAACACTAATTAAAAGAGTGTGCAAAATATGAGTTTTCATTGTAGTAACCAATGTGTTTTTTCTTCCTACTGTTTTTGTTATTAAAAACTTTTGTAAGAGTGAGTGTAAAATTCTTATTGTGTCATATTGTATTCTTATTGCATCATATTTTAACTCAGCTGCCCAGTCCTTCAGTATAATTTTATATTAATAATAAAGTTTTTTCTCTTGTATAGTCAGTATGATAAAACCTATAAAATGTATTATTTATGCTTCACAAGTGATATTTTCCACCATTTCTCCGTGGTGTTTAAACAATGTTAGTGTTTCACATTACTATTTACAATTGTTTTTGAAAGAAATTTTATTAAGCATGATCATAGCAAAACATGAAATTGATGAATAGCAAGAAAGTGATTAGTTTTGCTTGGTTTACTAAAAGTAATAGAAAAACCACTCATGTGGTTTCATATGTCTGTTTCAATTCCTTAACTCATGTCTATAAATTTTACTTAATATTGTAAAGAGTAAACCTGCCTATTAAAGTGTTAAAATAGTTCTAATTATGACAGTGTTGGGAAATATATTTTAAAAAAAACATTTTATAAAGAGAATAAATGAAGAATAGATATAAATGAGTTTATTTTATTTCAATTAACATAGATTTGCTATCCTTCACTGTTTTACCCAGTTCAATCAAAAGCATTTGTCATACTTGGATGCTTTGGCTTAAATATAGAAATTTATACAAATATATGAAAAGTTAGGTAAAAAATTTAGTTCTGGCTGAAGCAGGATACAAACCCATGCCCATCTGGCAACATGTCAGCCATGAATTTGGATTTTATTCCTGTTAGGACTCCATTTTTTTCAGCTGATTCTTCACTTGTTTTAAGATGACATTTTCAAATATTCTGATTTGTATATGCAATTTCATGTTGGTCATGCTAATTAGTAAAGAGGAAAGTATATCTTAAGCTATTTTTAAATAGTTCTTGTCTGCAGGACTTTTTTCTGTGTTACTTTATTACTAAATAACTCTATCTTATAAGATTTAATAATGTAAGTACAATATAACTCTTTTAGAATAGGTAATCCTTACATTGAGAATAGCATCCATCAGAATAATATTTTCACTATAAGCTTGATATTGTGTTAATTTTGTAGCTCTCTTATTAAGATTTTGCATTTCACTCACACTCAAGTGATTTGCTTTAGCTAGGAGAAAAAAACTTATTAATAATTGAGATTGTAATCTTTATTTCAGGTCCAACAAAAACTGCTGTTCAGCACAGAATTGTAGACATGGATAATGGTGTTTTTCGTGTGGATTTTAATGCATTTGAAGTTGGTAAGTATTTAGTATAAGTAATGGATTGGAATGATTTATTAATTCATATTTGTTTGGCATTTGTTTTCTTCATTTGTTTTCTTCATTTGACATCTATTTTATTATTAATACTAATGTTATCTCCAAAAATAATTTTCTCTCTATCATAATATGTTTAGCTCTTTCTCACTTTGGTATCTGTTTTTGACCTTAACTATGATTCACACTAAATATGAAATTTAGACATTCATTTTTGGGCTAATACATTTTTTTTAAATACAAAAGCAAGCATAAAATAGAGTTATGAGTAAATGCATATTAACTTTCTTGTATTGATATGGTTTTTATTCTCTTATTTACTGTCTTGAAACTTGTAATAACACAAAACTATTTTATACCTGAATGGTTTCCTTTTTTATCTTTTGTCTGAAAAATTCACTTATGCAATATGTTTATTGATTCTTATATTTTCTACATAGTATGGGATTTAGTCTATCTTTATTAGTGAAAAGCCTATTTTTATTACATAAGGCACTAAATGTATTTTTATTTTTTATTATGTGTAACATATATTGGTAATAACATAAATCTTTATTTGCTTTCATTTGCTTAATTTTTGATATACAATTAGAGTAGTACCATTAACCCCGCCAAATTAGAGTAGTACTATTACCCCCCCCCCCCCCCCCCAGGGTCCCACCTAAAAAACTAATTTACATCTAAAGCCCAGCTATTTTTTCACTTTAATCAGCCAAAAAATAATTAACTTCAGAGCTTTTTTTGCCAAATAACTAATGAAAGGAATTATGGTGTGTTATATGCCAAATTACATTGAATTCTGGATTTTCTAAATATGAAATATTTTACAAAAATAATGACTAGTTTTATTTTAATAGGGCATTTTTAGAGTCGTGTAGTAAAAAAATGCATCTGGCAAAGCAAATAAAGATTTATTTAAAATATACTAATAGACAGAAATGATTATAATGCACATAAACAGAAAGGCTATCTAAAAAATAGTGGTTTAAGTCATAGGGCTGATTTAAAATTGTTAAAATTTTCTCTATATCACTGTGATTGTTGGAAAAGCTGAGACAATTAGATGGAAATACTATCTAGGGATGTAGCCTGGTTTCTTTTTTTCTTGCGATGATATCTGATGGATAGATGAGTCTATTGCCCTGTGGTTGGTAGTTCAGTCCAGATATAAGTTCATATATGTTCGTGATTTTTTTTTTCTTGTTCCTTGCGGGAATGTTTTGAGGTAGTTTGACATCGATTTGGTGCACATGTTAATTAATGTATTTTTAGATTTCCAGCTTATATCCAAACTTTTCTGGAATGGCAAATACTATATTTCAATACATAATCACTGCACATTTCGCATTGTTGCTGTAATACATCGTGAGGCGAAATAGTTGATTTGCAGCAAGCACAGATGTTGGTGTGCTGTGGTCAGCATTTTAAACATAGGTGACAATCACATTGTTATCTGGTTGGCATTTTAACGTCATTATATCAATAAATATTTTGTGGAAAAAATTTTGTCGACATACGGGACTTGAACCCACACTTTATTATGTCCATCTTACTCAGTGCAATATAAAAAGAAATAGTAGCCAGCCATCGATCATAGATGGTGCCAGTGGTAGGCACTGAAAATCATCAGTGAAAAGTTTAAAGTCTTAAATTAGTGGAAAAAAGATGAGCTGGCATTAGTTCAGTCAATAAGAATACTCTGGTATGTGTCTGGAGAGATGTGGGTTCAAGTCCCTTATGTTAGCGAAATTTTTTCCACAAAATATTTAGTGGTCAGTATTTGTTTACGTTAATCTTGGAGCATGTTGTGTGGAGGGGTGGGGGTAGTAGTACATATGAAGCCCTCTATTGAGGGGTCGGGGAGAGTAGAATTTTAAGTTGGGAGATAGGATTTTAAAGTTTAATATCATCTATTATCTTTTCCAAAGTATAGGGGTGATGGGGTGAGAACTAAGCATTCTATCTTCTATATGTCTGAGTACAACATGTGCTAGAAGTCCCGATAGGGGTGAGTCCATGAGGACACCTTCTGTTTGATGATAAATTTGCTGATTAACCTGGAAATAATTATTGGTTGTGGAGAGGTCTAATGTCTCATGCATGCTAAAGTATTCTGTTGAGGAAGAGCCTTGCAGCTTCCAACCGTTTGGTCTCAAGTCTCATATTAGCATCCAAAACAGGGGTGATGGGGTACAGGGATATGACATCAAAATAGTGGAGAGAGTAATGGGGTAAGATAGTGGTGTAAGATAGTAATGGGGTAAGATAGTGGGTTTAAAGAAATCATATAGGGTGGAAAAGATAGATACATAGATGATATATTTTTTTAATCTGGCCTGGAGACCTAATACAGCTGGATAAATTAGTAGTGGAACTCAATAATGTTTTCCCAACCATTCAATTTGCTCATGAAGCAGAGAAAAATGAATCAATAAACTTCCTGGATGTTACTATCCATAGGCATCCCCAATCTGTCGAAATCTCCATACACTGAAAACCTTCCTTCGTCCCTAACTTCATCCCTAGGATTCTGCCCACCCCATAAATTACAGTAACAAATTTCTAAATAATATCCTAAAAAGATACAGTCACAACAAAATGCTTCCTTACCTGTATCACCAAGACAGACTCTCAGAAAAAAATTTACTACACCATTCCCTCTTATCCCACACCTAACCAACTCTTTGACAAAAATTATGAAGGAATTTAATTACACTGTGCCTATAAAAGTCCACAGCACCATTTCAAAATTAATTTAGAAATGACTGTGACCACAAATGCCTTCATGTGACATTTATGTCATCCTTATTGAGGACCCACATGAAGAACTCCAGCAAAAAAAAATATGTAGGAAAAACCTTCAGACAATTCTCAACCGAACTGGCAGAATAAGTAAGATTACGAAGAAGTCAATCAAAAGACAGCCCTAACCCAATCTGCCATCAAACTTGACACCAAAATTTAATGATGGAAGAATACTATTTCCTACGAGATTCAATTAAATTTTGCTGAAAACTTTATAATATACTTAAAAGAAGTAAAATATGTAATAATGACATAACCCCACCACCGTCAGCATGGAAAATATCCTTCAATAATTACCCATGCATTAAACTGAATTAAGCATTTCCCACCTTTCCTACATGCACACATAAACACAACAGTACCACACAAAATTTCCCACAATTAGGTATAAATAAAGCACCCAACAATAATACTAAACTTTAAAACCCCAACCTTAAAATTCTACCCTCCCTGACCCCTCAATAGAGGGCACCACATGTACTACCACCCACCCCTCCACACAACATGCTCCTAGCCTAATGTAAACAAACACCGACCTCAGCACACCAACATCTGTGCCTGCCGCAAACCAACTATTTCACCTGATGATGCATTGGAGCAACAATGCGAAATGCATAACAATTATGTATTGAAATATAGTATTTGCCATTCCGTAAATGTTGGGACATAAGGCTGGAAATCTAAAAATACATTAGTTAATGTGTGCATCAAATTGGTGTCAAACTACCACCAGCATTCCTGCAAGGAACAACAAAAAAAAATCAAGAATATATGTGAACTTATATCTGGACTGAACTACCCACCACAGGACAATAGACTCATCTACCCATCGGATATCATGCAAGAAAAAAAAAACAATGTAAATCCCTAGATAGTATTTCCATCTAATTGTCTCAGATTTTCCAACAATTAAAGTGATATAGAGAAAATTTTAATAAAGGCTCTTTATTTTTGAAAAAAAAATTGCTTGAAACAAGAAAATTACTCCTGTTTTGTCATTTTTTTCTTGGTAACATACTTTGAGAAAAGTCTACTTTTTGCCAATTGTGCTGAGTCAAATAGACAAGATAACTTTAGAATTAAAAAAAAAAGAACCAATAAACCTAAATAGTGAGGTTAAATCTCACATGATGACTAATTTCCATGTCAAGGAAGTCCTTTTTGCTTCCATATCCAAGACCATTCATTTTCCAGAAATATACAGGGTCAAATTTTTTTTTACTGGAAAATGAAGAAATAATAAAAGAAAAATTAGTATATAACTAATGCAATGTTAAATTAACATCCACAGCAACAAGTTGTAAGCTGGTCATCCAATGACCAAAGATTAGTAATTTACAGAAATAAAATAAATGTATAGAAATGAAAAACTAAGGTTTATTATTAAAAAGGAAATAAAATACTACCTTTACAAAGGGAGATGATATCCAGTGTGGGGAGAGAAAGTATTTGTACTTAAATCAACCATGTAAACAACTACCATGCAGCCACTTAACAGAAGGCTCTCACCACTCTTGCTCATGAGCAAACAATTGCTGCAACTTCCTCTTTCGTGATGCTGTACACTGCAGCCAGTCTTGGAACAACAAGCTCTGTTAAGAAGGTTCTTTTTTTAATTATAGTTTTGATTTGAAGAGCAGGAACAATGCATAGAAAGCTGGAATAAATGATGTAAATGATAAAAATAATTCTAGGAATACTGAAATAGGTTTAAGGCAGAAAAGAGTGTAAAATGGAAAAAATAAACAGAATTATTCACTTGGTAATTACTTCCAAAATCTTCCGTTTTCAAAAATAGCAGTTTTTTATTAATTTTTCAGGAGATTTTCGAAACTTTAAGGAAAAATTTGCTGATAATAGTAAAATCAAACTTGCGAGTTTAATTTGGGGTTGCCTCAGCATACAGTAACAGTAATGAAGAAATTGGCAATACCATATATCACTTCTAAGAAATGGCAATCAGATAGCTTTAACAAATTATTTGTATTGTAGTTTAATAACATATACATCAAATGAGAAAAGAAAATATTATTTTTCAAGCTTGAATTACTTATTTTTATAAGATATATGTAAGAAAATTGTTAAAGGGCAATTTCTGTTTTTTGAAAATTGAATTTTTTGTTGCACTAAAAATGAACATAGATGTCTTGGGCTCTCATTTCAGATTCTGTCAACATATATGTTTATCATGGACCCTGGAAGCATTAGCAAATATTATAATTTAAGTACTGGTTGCTACATATAGTTAAAGTATTTTGATATTCCAAGCTTTTAGTAAATATTAGATATATGTATTTTTAACAGAAACTTCTTTGAGATTACTCAAGTCAATTATTTCTTATAGCTTATTCAGATTAATTATTTTTTAACCTATTCAAGCTAGCATAATATTTTGTAGTTAATGAGC
Source organism: Ryuthela nishihirai (assembly GCA_038380435.1). NCBI lineage: Eukaryota > Metazoa > Arthropoda > Arachnida > Araneae > Heptathelidae > Ryuthela > Ryuthela nishihirai. The sequence continues at coordinate 31,202,338 of JAWZYU010000026.1, forward strand.
ATTTATCTTTGTGTTTATATAGAACTTTGAGTCAAGTTTTATTTATATTGCAGGTAGCTATACAATTGATGCTGCTGTAGGTGGACATCAGTTGCCAGGGAGCCCTTTTGTTACAAAAGCATATTCCTCAGCCCATATACAAGTGTTAGATGTCCCTCACTCTTGCATGGTGGGTCATACATGCCAATTTCAAGGTATGTACTTTAATATATTTCATTATATAATCTTTTTCTTCTTTTGAATTTTTTAATGAATAATTTTTGTTAATATTGGAGCTACTACTTCAGAGCAATATAATTTATTTTATGATTACTTCTTATCAGTATATATCATAAATTGGTCTTAAAATGACTTTCAAAGGGAATTTAGCTAATTTTCTCTGTAATTTGATGTAAATTTATGATATTAGAAAAAAATGAGCAACTTAATTATATAACTAGTTCTTAACAATGATGAAAACAATTTGAAGTGCTATTTTTGAATCCCTTATAAATGATATATGTATATCAAAACTACGTTCTACCAAGAAGTAGTTTAAATTTTTAGTTACAACCTGATATACCACAATATATTACTATTTGCTATATGTAATTTAATAAGTTATTTGCTGAATTAGCATGATGTCTAAATATTGTATTTTCTTTAGAAGTGTTTTTGTAGCCTGCAAAGATGAATGAAAAATGTAGATTTGTAAGAATATTAATATTTCATACATTAATATAAAACACAAAAACCAGTAATCATGTGTTACAACTACAAAAATCATTTATGGATGGGTAAGATATAATTTTTGCAATATGCTCTTTAAGGATGACTTAATCCACCCAGTCAAGATGAAAAATCCATAAGTTACTGCAAATAATGCATATAAATTAGAAATACAAATGCAGTATATATATTACAAAATGAGAAATAATATCCAGTGCAATTTATCAGATAATAGTTCTGAATTGGTAAAATATGCTAAAAAACTGACTTTTTGTCTACTCTGACATCTCATAACACATAATAAAATTTAGTTACCGTGGAGTGCCTATTGTATTCAAAACAAATGTGGACCAATATTTGTTGCAGTAAAAAAGCCTTTTTTTTACATAAGGCAGTAAATGTATATTTCGTTTTAGCATGTGTAATAAAATAGCTATTGATATATGATTATAGTTGTAATATAAATAAATATTAAAAATAAGGATTGATATCTATTTACAGACCAACATATAATGAGATATTTTAAAATGATAAACAAAATTTTTATTAAAAGTAAAAAAGAAATAAATTACTCCTCAAGCAGCTTCTTAACAAAGGCATAAAAGGAATCTGTAAGTATAATAAATTACAGAGAAGAACTGTAAAGAAAGTAAGACTTCAACAGAAAGACAACAGCAGAAATAAAACCCATGTTTTTTCCAGGGCTAACCTGGTTGTTTTGACCTATAGCTAGCTAAGCATGCTAATCTCTCAGCCACTAAATGGATAAAATTTCCAATCAGTTATAAGAAAATTTGATTGGTTACAAGTGTAAGCAATTTTTATTTCAAATCATTGTTCTTCACATTTACCATATAGTATGAGATATAAAAATCTTTTTTTTTACCATTTGTTGGTAGAATGGTAAATTATGAAAAATTTTAAGTTTCCTGGAAACTTTAAGTAGCATTTCTTTTGCATTATGTTCTTCAGCACTTTAATTTTTTATGTAAATCTGGTTGATATTAATGTATTTTACATGTTACCCCAGTATGGTTTAATGATGAATATTATTTTAATTATTAAACTGTGTATAATGAATGGCAATATATTGTAGTATGTCATGTTTTAATTTATTCTGATTCTGATTCATATTTTAACATTTTTTGTAGTGGATGCTTCTCAGGCAGGGGAAGGTCAGCTAGAGATATCTGTCAATGATGGCAAAGTACCAAATCAAGTACAGGTTCTTGGTAGTGGAAGGTGCTTGGTCAGTTTTCGACCAGAATCCAGTGGTCCTCATACTATTGACATTAGGTTTAATGGAGAAAATGTCCCTGGTAAGTAATTAAAAATGTTACATTTATTTACTCTGCTTATGATTTTTTAATGTATATATACTGGTTTCGGTAAATTGAGGAACATGTCAAAATTCATTGATATCTCAAAACCATATGAGTCTGCAGGATAAAATTTGGAAACAATATACAATTTAATAAGGTATTTAAGAATCACCACATGAAATGTGAAAAATTTATTTGTCCTCCTACTTACAAAAGATGGCACATGAAGAAACTTGGTTTAAAGTTAAGTAACAAATAGGTTAAGTGGATTCTAATCTCCCTCACAGTGATACCTCATATTGTTAATGAGACAGAGTCTAAGATGGAGAGTTTTGGATAGAAGGTAATATGTTCCCTAGGTTATCCCAATCATGCCCAATCAGATTAGAGAATGGATTGGCCAATCCATGGAGCTTACAGTGTTTCCAAGATAGTGTGGTCAAGCAGTATGTCTCAATACTCACTTTGTTGCATTCTTCTAGCACAACCAAAGATAGCTCCTCCCATAATCCCTAACAATGTGTACAGCTGCCTAATTGTAATACATTACCAATGGCTGTGGAAGTTAACTGCATAACTAACATTTATATCATTGATCCTATAGGAGAAAATTACCCTAAAAAATTTTCATGCAGTCACGAATAGGAATCCAAGAACTCACCTCTACACCTCTGAGCAGTGTGGGAAGCACATAGAGACTTGTGTAGCTGCCAAAGATATGAACTTTGACACTCCCACCAAATTAAATTCCCTTTCCAGGATATATGATGGGTGTATTCCTTGTTATCTCCAGATCAAATAATGTTCAGTCACTTTGGAGGCAGATCAGCATTCATATGTAAAGAGTTCACCTCCAGTGATGTTGGATCCAACTATAATGCTGTGCCAGATATTAAGATCTTAACTGCCAGATACTCAGATTTTAGGTGTCAAGCAATAATTAACTTGCCAAAAAAAATTAGGGTTCTTTTGTTTCGGAATGAAAGTGGCAAAATTTCACTTAAACTTGTGAATTTGTCCAATATAAAGTTCAACTAAACTAAAGTAAATCTACTCTCTGCTTAAGAAAAGAAATTTAAAGTCGAAAATAATATCAATAATAATACATTTATTGATTTTAACTCCCCAAAATACACACAAACAAATTACAAAAAGAGAGTCTACAACTTCTACACCTCTCCACTACTAACTTCACAACTCAAACTTCCTACTCAAACTCCAACTCTAACTACAACTAGCCTCACACTGACTTTAGGAAAATGCTGGCATGTGTCTGAAAACACATCTGTGAGTCATGTTTGCATAAAGAAGCATTGGTGATCTTGACACCAGCATTTAGAAGCCATCAATCAAAATCTAGCTAATAGAAAGAAGAATCACTGATGGTTCAAAGAAAAAGAAAAGAGTCTGTAAATAATAATTAGAATGTAAATAAATTAACTGGTTAAGGAATATAAAAGTGAATAGTGAACCATTACACAACTAACATGGAGTCTGCTCTTCAGTTGCTTCCCTCTGTGTCATTGTTTAAGATCAGACAAAGCACTAGTTATATAGTATAGAGGTACGCTCTAAAACCTGCATATGGTAGAGATTAATACCATTATTCCTATTGCTAATAAGCAGTCAATGCATTTGGTTAGGTGTTTTTGAGTACCCAAAACTATTGCTTCCAATACTAATAAGGTTTTTATTGTCAGAATTATAATAATAAAATTATTTAATGTCTTAATGAAACTGAAGCTTAATGAATGTCTAAAAATAGTTTTTCAAAAAACTTGTCTATGTCAAGAAGATATGCTATAAAGGTTATGAGCAATATTCTTCTTGGTCTTTGGGTTTTTCTAGATATTCAGATTAACATGCTTTTATGTGCAGTTGTTTTCCAATATGAATTTCATTAAAGCAAACTGAGGAGTTAACTGAAAGATATGAGTCTCAAGTACTATCTGAAATATTCTCTCAACATTAAGCAGCTTTTTTTAAAAGTTGCATTAGAAGTGTGGTATACAGAGAGATATACAGGAGGGTGGTATACAGCTGGTGGATAATCCTGAGCAGAGGTCATCACAGACACCTAAACTCTTGTTTCTACAGGCATCATCAAATTCTACATTGGAGGAAGTCTTCTAGTGTGATGAATTTAGCCTTTAGTAATGGGGGAATGGGTCTTTGCCCCATGCCTGCGATTAGGAGGCTGTTTGATATTGTTGGCATTCCCTCGCTTAATAAACATAGTTTCTTTAAACATTCCACTAACCATTTTCTCACCATAGGTAGTTGAAATGTGAGGACTTTACACAGAGATTATTCTCTTGATGTCCTCACACAAGAATTCCACCATTATAATTTAGATATTCTTGGCTGGCAAGAGACCAGATGGACAGATAAAGGTCAGATTCTTAAAAGCAATCTCTTAAATTTCTATTTTCAGTGAGGGAAGATAATAAGCATCTTTAAGACATAGATCTGCTTCTCAGCAGACATGCTACTGATGTTCTTCCAGGATATGAGTACATTAATGAAAGATTTCTCACAGCAAAATTCCAGGTAAGCATTAAAGACTTGAATGTTATCTGTTGTTATAACCCCACTGAGGATGCCGATGAGGATGAGGATAGGTTTTACAGACAACTTCAGGATATTTTGAATTCTGTCATGAAAGGTGATATTACCCTTGTTCTAGGTGGCTTCAATGCCAAAGTTGGTACTGACTATTATAACCTTTTGGGAGGAGTGATAGGCCCTTTTGGTAGCTGCAATGGCAATGGGCAACATCTCCTACAGAGAAGTAAAATTAATGTTTTGAGAATAACTAACACTTTTACAAACACTGCGACATACAGAAGTACACATGGGTTTCACAAATGGGCTGCATAAGAATATGATTGATTATATATCAATTAACAGAAAATGAGCTAGTTCTGTTAGGAATATCAGGTCATATAGAGGAGCTGAAATTAAATCCGCATGATCGGTTAGCTGCTGATAAGAATCTATGACTTGATAGCTTGGCTGACAAAGCCGAGGAAGCAGTTAGACAGCACAACAGCAGAGAGCTGTACCAAATAGTTAATGTTTTGTGTGATAGAAAACGGACAGGTGTACAGGGGTTGAAGGATAAACAAGGCAAGGTTATAGAAGGTGAGAATTCTGTCATGGCTAGGTGGGCTGAGCATTTCAGTGATATTCTAAACAGTGTGGTTGTTCTACTCCCATTGTTTGTAATAATGATAGATGCATTACTGGTTTTAATATTAGCCCTATAACACAGTCGAAGTTATTTGGCTATTTCTAAAGCTAAACTACTTAAATCCCCTCTCCCAGGTTCAAGTCCCAGATAAGTCCCGGCTAGGCATTGAGATTTATCTCCGCAAAACTCCTGCCCTGTCCATGGTCAGTAGGGGACACCAATTGGCTTGGGAAGGCCACCGTCCATTGGATGGGATGTTAAGCCGTGCCCCCGTGTGCGAGAGAGTCATACCCTGTATAAGTTAAAGAACACACTGGATGACCTTGACAGGAGGCTACCACCTGTCTCCCAACAGCTGTTCCAGTGGGTCCCCTCCCCCACCCTTCTCTGAGCCTTTCGGGTCCATGTGACCTGGCCATTTAGCCCATTGTGTGCAAAAAAGTGCCACTCAGAGATGAAACAACCCAACCCAACATAAAACCCCAGGGGTAGACTAAATTATTATGGAAATGCTTAGAGCTGAGAATGTTTCAGTTATCACATAGATGACTGAAATTTTGAATATCTTTTATGATAAAGTCATGGTTCCTAAGAATTTTACCAGAGCTATTATTATCCTTAGTTTTAAAAAAGGTGATCGCAGTTCTTGTGATAACTATAGGGGTATCAGCCTACTCTCTGTTCCAGGTAACATTCTTTGCATGATTGTACTTAATAGAATTAGAATCTGGTTGACAGGCAATTGCCTGATGAACAATGTGGATTCAGAAGTGGTAGGGGATGTGTAGATCAGATATTTTCACTTAGGAAGATTCTTGAGAAATGTTTAATGTTTCAGAAATCTGTGGTTGCTAACTTTGTTGATTTCAAAAAGGCTTTTGACTCTTGATTGTCATGATTTGTGGTTGATTGTGAGATCGTTTGGCATATCAGACAAGTTAGTTAACATAATGAAAGTTCTCTATCATAACACTGAGTCGTGTGTGAGAGTTGGTAAGGCTTGTAGCAATTGGTTTAGCATTGCTTCTGGTGTTCAACAAGGGTGCATTTTGTCCCCTTTTCTCTTTAGTTTGGTTATTGATTGTGCTATGCTAAATTCACTGCAAGGGAAAGATTTGGTCTTAAATAGTCTGGAGATAGGAAATTAATGATTTAGATTATGTTGATGATTTAGCCCTTTTGGCAAATGATGTTGATGAGATGAACTCTTTCATTCGAGCTGTTGATGAGATGAACTTTTTCATTCGAGCTGTTGATAAGACTGGTAGTAGAGTAGGTTTGGTTATAAACAGAGAGAAAATTAAAGTGATGAAAATTGGTCTGGCAGGCTGTTATTCAGTTAATCTGAATGGTTGCAGTCTTGAGAAGGTCTCATAGTTTATTTATCTTGGGAGCTATGTAACAGATATTGGTGATGTGTGGCATGAGATTAATAGACAAATAGGGATTGCTGCCGGGACTTTTAAGAATCTATGGAGAGTGTGAAGAAATAGGCATATACACCTGAAGACTAAAATTATACTGTATAATAGTTTGGTTTTTTCTAGGGTTAGTTATGGTAGTGAAACTTGGACATTTTGTAAACAAGATAACGTGAAACTAGATGCTTTTGATTCTAGATGATTATGCAGTATCTTGGGCATTCAGTGGTTCAACTTTGTAAGTAATGATGAGGTTAGGCAAAGGAGTTGGCAACCTCCTTTAAGTCGCATATTGTGCAGAGAGAGACTCCATTGATTTGATCATGTTTCCCGTATGGATATTTATAGATTACTGAATAGGGTTATGAACCAGTGTGCCTAAAGGCCTCAGGAAGATGGGGAGACCTAGGAGGCTGTGGACAGACAGTGTTAAACAGGACCTTGTTAGAATTGGTGTGTAGTGACCATATGCAGCAGATGTAGCTCAGGACAGATGTGCTTGGAGAACTAAATTGTGTGGTCTTGTTGGACCTCTGTAGCTCATGGCTGCTTGAGGAGGAGGAGGAGGATATAAGATTTTTCATTAAACCTTTTGAAGAAAGTAGCACATAAGCAAATAGAAGTGAGTTTGTTCTTAATTTTGCATAACTTATTATTCAAAAAATAATTGTTAGACACAGCTATTTCAATATTGTTTAATAACCACAATAAATGCTGTTACAAAATTTCAAAACCTCAAGTCATGAGGAGTGCTACTCGACTATCAGGTGGAACACAAATGTGAAAAAGCCCACCTTCTTACCCCTTTTAAATACTATTATATACCACTAGCCCTTGAAATCATCCTTTGTAAAATGACATGAAGGAGATCTAGAGTAAATAGTATTTTAAAAATACTATCTACTCTATATTATATTTTTATTCTAAATTATAATTTACCAGTTAAAAAAATTTTTATCTGATAAATATTTTTTAAATACTATCTACTCTAGATCTCCTTTGTGTCATTTTACAAATGCTGATTTTAAGGGCTAGTGGCATATAATGGTATTTAAAAAATGAAAGGTGTGTCATAGCCAGTTGGCTTTTCACATGTGTGTTCTACCTGATAGTTGAGTAGCACTTCTCATAACTTGAGGTTTTGAAATTTTATAACAGCATTTATCGTGGTTATTAAACATAACTTATTATTACTGTTCTTACTAGTTCAAATCATCAAGACCAGGCCCTGTATATGCTTATATGAGTATATTGATATATGTATGTGTATTGTGGCACTCAAAATAATATGGTTGAAAAAAAAATAATAAGAAGAAAATACTTGTCCCTTAAAAGGTTGCTGATCTCTGACCTAAGTCTTATGTTTTGCTGAATCTTCAGGATGCTGTTTGTGTCAGTTGGGATTTCTGCAGCAGCCTGTGGATCACTGAATGACTTGCATTAATCATCTGGCTACCTCTCCCTGTCTGTGGCTAGCCTCAGACTGTCTTAGCTTGTCTGTCTCAGACTGTCCTCAGACTCAGGCTTACTTCAGGCAGATAATGTCTTATCAAATCTGCTATGTGAAACTGTCATACCAATCTCCATTTGAGGATCAGCCAATAAAAACATTTAAAAAAATAATGCAAAAAGTGAAATATTTGATTCGTGAAAATTGTGTCTCGTGATGACAGTTTGCATGCACGAATTCTGGTTAAAAATGGTCAAGATCAGGAGAAAACAATATCACTATATTTTAATGCCCACTAAATCAAAATTTTGCTGATCATTGGTCAGAGAGAATAAAGGAAGCTTAATTTTTAAAATGATGGGGAAATCCTGTATAAGGACTGTGTATATGTTGACTGCTGAGTAGTCTAATGCAGCGCTGTCCAACTAGCGGCTCATGGGCCTCATGCAGCCTGCACAAGAATTTTTGTGGCCCACGAACAAAATCAAGTTTTTACTTGAAATTTTAAATAAATATCTTTAATCCACCTTATAATTTTTGTCAACTTATATTACTTTACTTGATATACAATCTTCAACTTACTCATTCTATAAAGTTTACGAAACATTCTTAAGCCAACCGGCAAACTTCTGAAATCTTTTAAGAGCGGTGCGGCATCATCAAACAAATGTTTTTATGAAGCTGCAGTAATAAGATGCATCTGACATCATGAATCGCTCTCACTGTTCATGCATATGGAGAGGAATTTTGCCAGACAAAACTAATCGCTAAAGAAAAGATCATTTTGATCTCCACTGTACTAGCAACAACACGAACTTTCAAGTTTAATGAAAATTCGGCTAAATAATTGCATTAGATGAGATTATTTATTTTGTGCGCATTTTTTATGTGATGTGATTTTTATTGCTGAACAAAAATTTGTTGTGTAACTATATGCTGTATTGGAAATAGTGTTGTATGAGGTAATATATCTTTTGGAGCTTTTTTTTAATGTGGAATGAAAATTTGCTGTTTACAGACATGCTTGATTCAAAATAGTTGTGTCTGATGAGAATATATCTTTTGGATCATGTTATTAAGCATGGAAAGGACATTTATTGGTTAGTTCTATATGTTACTGAAAGAAGTGACTTCATTTGACATTTTTAAAGTGCGTATGGTGATGTGATGTCCACTATTTAGTAATATATTCAGTTAAGTAAAAAATGCATTAGATGCAGTTATTTTTGCCCATATTTTATATGCAAAACAAAGATTTTGGATTTAAAATAGGCATTCATTGTTATATTCTTTTTGGCATATTCTCTCTTTACAGTGCCTTCACTAGATCGTAATGTGAGTTTTTTGGCCATTAATGGAAAAGGTTGTCAAAATTACCAATTTAATTCGTGGCAGAAATCATTCTCTTACACACAGGAAATTTAAAGCTTTTTTGGACGAATTGCATGCTGAATATGACGATCTGCTTTTACATAGTAATATTCACTGGTTAAGTGCTGGAAAATGCCTCAAGAGATTTTTTACACTTTGAAAAGAAATTCGTCTTTTTCTCACAGAAGTGGGCATTGATGAAGATTTAATAGCAAGTTTTGTTGATGAAAATTTTGTATGTTCACTTGCTTTCCTAACAGACATTACAGATTATTTAAATGTCTTGAATAAATCCTTACAAGAAAAAGATCAAAACATGTGCTGTCTTTATAATCATGTTACTGGGTTTAGAAACAAACTACAATTGTTGAAGTCAAATTTGCAGGAAAACAATTTAATTCATTTTGAAACTTGTAAAGAGTTCTACGAAGAAATGAAGCAACTTAGTAAAACAGTTAATTTTGAAAAATTTGTTCCTAAATTAGATATCCTAATTAAAGATTTTAATAGATTTTCTCAATTTGATGACCTTAAGCAAAGTTTAAATTTATTCAGCAATCCATTAAATATTGATATTAGTGCTGTAGATCCTAAATCAGATGGAATTATGTTATTTTCAGGTCAACCCAATTATTGCATCTAATAGAGAAACTGGAATAGAATTGTTCAAACTTTTGCCTAAAGAAAAATATCCAAAAATGAAAGATTTTGGACTCCAAATAATTTCACTGTTCAAAAGTACATATATCTGCAAGTGTGCATTTTCTGATATGAAATATATAAAATCAAGATATAGAAATTGCTTGAAAGACTCTTCACTTGCACATATATTTCAGCTCGCAGCAACAAATATCGATATGGACATAAAAGAAATTATTGCCAACAACTATGGCCACAATGCTCCCATTAAATTTATTAAATATTTGATAAGATTTAGAAAATTTATATTGGTTTATTATTACTTATTGTTTTTTCGTATAAATAAAATAATTTTTTGAGGTTTATTATTACTTGATTTTTGTATAAATAAAATAATTTTTTGAGGTGACATGAACAAACTTTTCTATTACCTATCCTATGCTATTCTTTTTTTTTGGCCCGCAAAATATTGGCAAAATGAAAAATGGCCCACGGTCTTAGAGAAGTTGGACAGCACTGGTCTAATGTATAAAAATGACCCAAAGACAAAATTGTAATTTTTTAAAGAAATTTTCAAAACCATTCTGTTCTGTATCTGTTTCTGAAAAAGGTATAAGATAATCTCAGTATGCACTAAATTATGAATTGTATCTGTATTTTAGTGTGTGTTATGCCCTTTATGTTATGTACCAATATTAATTGTATAAACTGTAATATATAATTTTTCCCAACTCAATAATTTTTAGTATAAAAGTTTGATACTTTCACAAATAAAATGCTTTTATTTGCGAAGGTATCAATAGGTAAGTTATTAATGTATGATAAAATTATTATACATTTATTTGTTTAGTTTTTTTTTTAACTTCTTTTCAGATAAAATGGTAAGTAGCTGTATTGTGGGAAGGAATTGTTATAATTTAATATTTTGCAGTTTGGCATTAATAATATATTAATATTCTATAGGTTGTCCCATGGTAGTAGAAGCTACAGAAGCTACTTTCTCAATAGAAATGTCAAGCTTAGAACTGATCCCTATTGACAGACCAGCTCATTTTAATGTCAATATTAAAGGAGGAAGAGAGGGAGAGTTAAAAGTATCTATAACATGTATGTAATATGCTGTTTTAATAAATATATATAGATGAAAGTTAATGATATACAATATATTTCACTGTGCAGTCTTAATGTTGTGTGATGCATTAAAATATAAGTGATGTGCTTGGTAAAGAACACTTTGGAGAACTTGAATGAGGAGACATCATTTTTCTCTAATAGCTGCCCACTGTATGTGCTTACCCTATTTTCTTCTGTGTCTTAGATTATTTGTGAGCTGGCCATTCAGCTTATTGTGTCAGGAAAAAATACACTTAAAGGATAAAACAATGAGTAGAATCAGTATAACAATGCTATATGTATAAATTTATAGACAAAATAATTAATAAATATTAAGTTATGTTCCTTGCAAGAAATTTTTAGAAAGATATTGTTTTGAAAATTGGGTGATTTTGTTTTTCATTCGTTTCTTATCAAGAATCACTTATTCTTTTGTTAAAATCTGTACAGCATATGTCCTGAAAGGCAATTTTCATGGTCTGAATAACATTTTCTTATTTGATGTAAAATTGCCCTGCTGTTAATCATTTCTTAAATCTTAAATTTAATTACAAAATTATTTCTGGGAATTAAAAGTGAAATTTTGATAATCTTACTTTGTAAAACTTGCTTAGAACTGCTGACTGTGCATGATACATGTCACATTGCTTTTGATTGTGTACAACAATGTTGAAATTTGAAAATTAATATGCAGATCTGACATTACTAGACAAGACACAAGGTAGAATATATTACTACTAATATAAATATATTTGAAAATTAATATGCAGATCTGACATCACTAGACAAGATACAAGATAGCTATATAGAATATATTACAACTAATATAAATATATTTGAAAATTAATATGCAGATCTGACATCACTAGACAAGACACAAGGTAGCTATATAGAATATATTACAACTAACATAATACTAAAAACAAAATGTGATCGTGAAAATGCATTGGTAATAGCTTCATCTATTTTACTACATTGTTATTACATTATTTATTACATTGTTTGAAATCAAATTATTATAACAAAAAGCTAAGGATAATTTGATATTCTCATACTGAATACCACCTTCTTAGTGAGTGGGTATTTCTTCAGAAGTCCGACTACTGAGCATGATAGCAGTGGCAAGAGCCTATTTTCTTTTCTGTAAAAATATATCACCAGCAGAATTTTGTACATACAATTGAAGCCATTACGTATATAAAATACCTTAAACCTAAAGAAGAGCAGGAAGTCAGATTCTTGCATTCAGAGTATTCATGAAAGATATTTGAGAACTTTTCAGCTGCAGTTTTTTATTGTATTTTATCTGGGAACATTTTAATTCAGGCTTATGGTGAATTGCATTCACTTAGGGTTATGAAATATCTTGGACTGGTCCTGCTGACATGTAATATATTCTGTAGATATCTTTTCAAGGGTTATTTTTTATTACCTCCAGGAGTACTCACATATCTTACTAGCCAAACATTTATTGAAACACTGTCTTGAATTATTTCATTCTGATATAAAGACAATACAGTTCTGCTAGTTAATTGTCTCCTGATTATTTTTATTTTTCAATGCAAAGTTTTACATTCCAGTGTGTGGTATATTAACATTGTCAATTTTCTTCTTTTTTTTTTCAACATTATTTATAAATGGGTGCTTTTTGCAGCTCCTAGTGGTATGAGGCTACCAGTGAAACTTTTTGCTAATCCCAAGAATGGCTATGGCGGAGAATTTATTCCCAAGGAAGTTGGTAAGCATTTTTTTTTTTCATGTATGGATGAAAGAAGGAGAAATATACACATGAAGTTTATATGTGGTCTAATGCACAATAAAGTTTAACAATCACCAATCATTTAACTATTTTAATCTGAGTTATATTTTGTTCTGCAGTTAAATTCACAAAATATGTAAGTAGCATTTAAGTTAATTTTTGTTCTTAGTTTTACTACTTCAGAACAGAATTCTTAGTTAAATACTTATGTTAATATATTTCCTTTTTTTTGTAATAAAGCATGCTTGAACCAGTGGCAGTAAAATTGTTAAATTCATTTTTTTTTTTACATTTAATAGTAATACAAAGTAACAGAAACAAAATAGTAGTCACATGAATTTTATATTACTCATAATAGCCAATATAGTTGATATTTCCTGCATAAAGATGATATTGATCAAGATATGAAAAAATATAATGAACTACATTTTCTGATGTTAATGCACCATAAAATCCAGAAACCAATACTAGCTAACAGGTAAAATAAATTTGGAATTTATTTTGTATTTCAAAGGATGGCATGGCATAATCATGAAGAAGCAACAGCAAAATTTGGTTTTGTTGAATTTTGATAGTTTTATTATCTTTCTTAGAAGCATTATTTTATCATGATCAGGTGGAGTGAGAGATTTCATTGCACCAGATTGCATTCTTTATTTTAAAAAAAAGCTTTTTTTTCCATTTTATTGCATTAATCTTTACATCTATAGAGATGTATATTTTTTTAATGTATATAGAGTATTTTATGTTAAGAACCAATATTTTTAAGCAGAACTTGCTGATAATATACCTTTTTCAGTTTATTAATTTTCAGAGATCATTCGTTTTTATTTGATGCATATACATTATCATTTGTTTACATTGATGATATGTTTCTTTTCACATAGGCCCTCATTTGTTGTCTGTGGAATATGGTGGTAAAAAGGATAGCAGTTCCCCATATACAGTGAAAGTATATGATGCTCAGCAGGTGAAAGTGAGCAAGATGCCAGAGGGAATATTAAGAAAAACATTACAGTTCACAGGTAATATATTTATTTTAGTATTGAATCCATAGAATTACATCATACAGATCTATCCATGTTCTTTTATAACTTGCTCTATTATGTTTAAACATGCCTATTTTTCCTTTAAAGTTATTTTTTTTTCTTTAATATAAAATTCTTGCTAAGTAATTGTTTCCTACTTACATGTGACTTTTGCAGAAACTACTGCTTGCCCACAGTGGAAAAAATACATGTTTTGAAATCTGTTATATCAATTGCAGTATGATTTGTGAAACAAATAGTAAGTTTAGTTCTGCTGGAACTTAGCTCCAAATCATTGATATATACAGAGTTAATCCAGATAGGCTATAAAGCTATAAGGTCCTTGTGACCTGCCCAGAAGTAAAACAACTCAACTGTAAGGCTAATTTCATATATTCTAATAAATTTGATACTAATAGGTATTATATTTAATGCAGCCATTAATAAACAGAAGATAGTATTAACCCTTCCATTGTCCAGGTCATATGTATACGTATACACAGGGACATAGTAAAAAGAGTGTGATTGAGGGGGGGAGAAAGAAAATTTTATAACTCCGAAATCAAATTTTGCCAACCAAGTAAATAAATACTTTGCATAATTGAATTTTTGTCTGTGTCAGGGGCATTCCCAGGATTTCTTTCTGTGTGTGTGTGGCAGGGGGGGGGGAGGGAATTGCCTAGATTCTCGATTATCCCAAATCATCTAGGTCTTGCCAAATTGTCTCACTTTTGCCTCCTTGCCATACTTTTACTAAAAAAATCCCTATTTTTGCATCTCACTTGAATTTTTACAAGTGGCTTCAAATTTTGCCAACTTGTATTGATTTTTATCAACTCTTCTTCATTTCACAAAACCAATCCAAATTTTCACAACTCGTCTGTGTTTTTACCAAGTGGCTTTGAATTTTGCCAAGTTGCCTCGATTTTGCCAACTAGCCGTAATTTTATAGATAAAAATCCAATTTTTTTTACATCTCACCTGAATTTTGCCAACTCTCCAAGACCTTACCAAATTGCCTCGATTTTGCCACCTCTCTTTAATTTCACAAAAACAATCCCAATTTTCACAACTCGCCTGTATTTTACGAAATAGCTTCGAATTTTTCCAACTGCCTAGATTTTGCCAAGTTACAATTTTAGCAACTCACCATAATTTTACAGAAAAAAAATCCGAATTGTTACATTTCACCTCAATTTTGCCAAGTTGTCCCAATTTTGCAAACTTCGCTAGATTTTGCCAACTCACTATAATTTTACAGAAAGAATTCCATTTTTTACATCTCATCTGAATTTTACCATGTCACTTCTAATTTTGCCAACTTCCCAATATTTTAACAACACCCCTTAATTTTACAAAAATAATCCCAATTTTCACAACTCGCCTGTATTTTTCCAACTGATTTTGAATTTTGCCAACTGCCCTAGATTTTGCCAATTTGTCTTAAATTTTTCAACTTCCCTAGATTTTGGCAACTCCCCAAAATTTTACAAAAAAAATCTAATTTTTACAACTCACCTGGATTTTGCCAAGTCACTTCAAATTTTCCCAACTCCAATTTACTTTGGGGGAAACCTCCCCCCCAAAAAGCTATGCTCCTGTGTATATTCACAGAATTCAAAATGAGAGGCTGAGGACATGCATTTGTTTTTAGTACAATCAAAAAAATTTTATATTTTAAAAATGAAAATGCCTTTAAAAATTTTCTTATATATATATATATCTTATAAAAATGCATAATTAAAACTTGAAAAATAATATTTTCTTTTCTAATTTAATGCATATTTTATTGAACTACAATATAAATAATTTGTTAAAGCCATCTGATTGACATTTCTTAAAAGCACTATATGGTATTGCTGATTTTTTTTATCACATTTCTCTTTGTTGAAGAAATCTCTTGATTTAAACTCACAATTTTGATTTGAACTAATAAATAACAATTTTTTCCTTAAAAAACATTTTTTCCTTAAAATTTCAAAAATCTCCTGAAAATTAATAAAAAAAAATGCTGTTTTTTAAAGTGGAAGGTTTTGGAAGTAAATGTGAAGTATGTACCTCTGTTTTTTTCCCTCAGCTTACACTCTTTTCTACCTTAAACCTATTTTAATAACACTAGAAGTATTTTTATCATTTATATCATTTACCCCAGCATTCTGTGCATCGTTTCTGCTCCTCAAATTGAAACTATAACTGAAAACAACCTTCTTAGGCTTCAAGACTGGCTGCAGCTAGGCAAACTAGGTCATGGCTCACTACCTACAGCTGAGGATGCAGGTGGTTCACATGTGAGATCTCTGTTCTGTGTATTATAAGTGGCTCCATAAATGATTGTTTACAGTGTTGTTCCCATATATCTATATTGGATACACTCCCTTTGTAAAATTAGTATTTTACTTTTTTTTACATTTAAACTTTAGTTTTCATTTCATTACATTATTTCCGTAAATTATTGATCTTTCGTTTGTTTGATCTATTGATCAATATTTCACATTGCATTAGGTTATATATTAATTTTGATTTTATTATTTCTTTGTTTTCCAGTAAAAAAGCTTTGATCTTGTATTATTTTCTGAAAATGATTGAGGTCTTGAATACAGAAGCAAAAAGAATTTCCTTGGCACAGAAATCAGTTTTTCTGTGAGAGGACATTTTCCTGCTAGTCCCCAGTAACTTGGCTGTGCCACTCTGACAATATAATTTTCTTTTTATGCTTTGGTGCACTAACTTTTTGGCACATAGCCAAGATCCCCAAAATTCAACACACAAAGAAAAAAAACTGTAATATTTATCAAAAAAAAAAAGCAGCCAAGAAAGTATTCTTCTATTTCATATTAGGACAGAAAATCCCATTAATGTGAGTAATCCAAGTAACCTTGTATAATGATGGCCTATGTTTTAAAATATACCATAGTGAAAACAATCATTAAAAGAAATAAAAATTGTTTCAGATAAATATATTATTTGAGGAGAAATTTACTTTTGATTAATATATAATTTAACTGTTTTTTTTTTATCACATTTTCCAAAATTGTGATAAATCCTTAATTGATAGTCTGATCTATTTTTTCACTATATTACTATGAAAAGGTTTTATTAAAATTAATATGCTTGAAAATGCTTATATTTTTAATTTTCATAAAATTTGGAGTTAAATTCTGTTTAATTTGGTATATAACATTACCTATTTGTGTTGATTGGTTATTTTTTTAATTCTAAAGTTGACTTGTTTATCTGACTCAACACAATTGGCAAAAAGCCAGCACTTTTCTGAAAGTAGGATATCAAGAAAAAAAAATAAAAAAATAGGAGAAATAATTACTTGAAACAAGAAAATAAATTTTTTCATCATTCAGAAATAAATACCTTTCTATTTATGTGCATTATAATCATTTCTGTGTTATTAGTTTGTTTTTTTTTAATAAATTTTTATTTGTGTTACCAGATGCAATTTTTTACTATAATTCTAAAAAAAGTCTTATTAAAATAAAAATCAATCGCTTTTTTGTTAATATTATATTTTTAGAAAGTCAAGAATAAAACACTGATTAATATGGCACATAACATGTCATAATTCTGTTAATTAGTTATTTGGCAAAAAAGTTCTAAATATAAATATTTTTGACTGAGTATAGGGAGAAAATAGCTTGGAGTCTGGATGGAAATCATGATTGCTAACTTGGCAAACTGTCAAGTTTATTCACACACACTCAAGAATTAGAAAATTGTGTGGATAGATCCAATTCCTTCAATATACAATGAAATTGGTCTTGATGACAATCTTGTATTTGATGGTCACTTGACAAAATGACTGTTTTTCAGTTATGATTTTATATCTGCTGAAAACAATGCATTTAATTAATATGTTACAATAAGCATCTTCTAAGTATAATGTAGTCATCATACTTGACACTTTAACTTCAGCTGAATTATCATGAATGCCATGGAACCACTTTCATCTCTAATTTTATTAAATTTTGAATGAGAGTATTAGAAATTTATAGACCACTTTAGTTGACTGCACTTTATGAGATAAGTATTAAATATAATTGCAACACAACTATAACTTCAGCTTTTTGTCCCACTCATAGAATACTATAAAATTACAGTGCTATCCATACTCTTGTGTATCAGTACCTTTGGATTGCATGTCTTTTGCATAGAAATCTTGTCTACATTTAATTCTAGCTATTCCTTCTGGTCCTGTTTTCTTTTTTAAGTTGGTACTGTTTTAAAGAAGCTTTATTTAAATGTATTGTTTAACATTTGCTGTTCTAAGCAGTTAAGAAATATGCATGTGACACAGAGCTATAGCAAAGGAATTGTGGTTGGATGTGTGTGCAAATTTCCACTAAAAGAAATATTTTGCAGACTCAAAAATAAAACACTGCTAAAAGTATACTTTTGTATATGTTTTTTAAATTTTTCGTTTTTGTAATTTTTTCCTTCTTTTAAATAGAAGGTTTTATTAAAATCGAAAAAATTACAGTTTTAATTTCCAATTTTCACTTTGATTTCCTTTGTGATGAGTATAGTCTACAATTCCTTGACCCCCTCTACCCACCCCCACCAACTTCCACCTCTGTCCCTGAGGACTTATCCATTACCTTTGCATTGTCTTGGCAGTCAGTTCCTGCACAGTCTTTATGCCATCAAGATATTTTTTGTGGTATAATTTGTTTTAAGATAGAGCTTACACATAGGCTTTGCTACTGTTTGAAGAACAAGGTTTTGGCCACCCTGAGGTAGTCAACTAGAACAGCTTCTCCATGATTATGAAATTATAAATTTGAATTTCAAATAGAAACTGCTTGTACAAATTTCCTCATGTATGCCATGTTTGTATGCATAGATTTCAATAGCACTGCTGAACAATAGTAAAACATTACTAAATTCCAGTTTGTTGGAAATATTTTAAGTTGCAATTGTTTACTATTTTTTTATCCCAATATTTTGCTCTAAAATGCTACCTTTTAAATTTTGTTGTTGTTAGATGATTACTTTGTTTACTGTGCAAGTATATGAGGTAGAAGTTAGTTAGTTTCATTTTAGTTCATTTAGTTCATTTTTAGTTCAGTTAGTTTCATTTTTTACACTTGCTGCTTTCAATTAGTTCAAAAGTTCTTTTATGTGTCTGGTAACATGAAAACATTTTCATACTGTTACAAGAAAGATATTATATGAGCTTATTACTTGAAAGCTATTATTTTCTTGCATTTCATTAACACTTTTCTCTATTAATATAGGTAACAATGTTCTCTCCGATATATTATCCATATTTTGTAAAGCAGAAACATCTCGTATATTTTTATGATTAAAAATATACTATATAGCAAACTCTTGATTATCTCTGAGAAAGTGGTGGAAAACCTGAAGGTTTGATAAATGTAGAACTTGGTTATATATATTTTTAACAAACATAAAAATAGGGTTTCAAGTGAAAACTCAATAAGATTGCCATATTCACCACCTTGGCAAGATTGCCAAATTCACACATTTCTCATTCATTCACCACCTGCAAATTCACACATTTCTCATTCATTCACCACATTCATAATAACTATTAATAAAAAAATAAAATAAATAAACACCCCCTCAAGTAGCTGCTTGCCACAGAGGTCTGACAGGAGCCTCTCAGTTTATATGCCAGAGTAGAAGGTCTGTGAGGATGGCAGGACCTCAGCAGAAAAACAACACATACATTCATGCCTTACCTGGGGCTCGAACCCAGGTCCCGTAGATCAGTAGCCAAGCACGCTAACCACTCGGCCACGGGACGGCTATTACAGAGGTATAGAAATCTATCTGTAAATATACAAAATACAGTTATCAAAATATGAAATATACTGTATATTAACGTGTATAAGGAACCCATTTTTGCCAAAAATTGGGTCCCAAAAATAGGGGGGTTTCTATTTAATTATAGATATTAACAAATTACTCAATTCCTCAAACTTTGATGAAAAATCAGGGGGTTCCTTATACATGAGAGTTCTTTATACACGTTAAAATACGGTAACTGACATTTTGCTGTATTAAAGTACTAAGCTTCAAACATGCATGTGAATCTTAAGTCTAAAAATTTAAGCTGTTAACTGTTTACAAATTGCTTAGAAAGTTTTAACTTGCCTCTTGTTAAAATTGTTTTGAACCTTAGTTTCACTCCCCACCCTGCCCACAGTCAGTAGCAGACACCGATGGGCTTGGAAAGGCCACTGTCCATCGGATGGGACGTTAAGCCATGGCCCCATGTGCAGGAGAGCCATACTCTGTGCACATTGAAGAACATACAGGATGGCTTTGGTGGAAGGCTACCATCTGTCTCCTAACAGCTATTGCAGTGGGTCCTCTCCCCAACCTTCTTTGAGCCTTTGGGGTCCTTGTGACCTGGCCATTTAGCCCATGGTGTGCAAAAAAATGCTTCTCAGAGGTAAAACAACCCAATCTTAGTTTAAATTGCTTCTGTCCATGCTAGGAATAGCCTTTGCTAAAACTGCTGCAATATCATTGACACGAGATGATCTGTAGAACTTTTTATGAAAGTTTCTGTTCATAAAAAGTTTCTGTTCTGTTGCCAGATCCATATTCATGAGAGAAATAAAATTATAGTAGTAAGAATGCAATTTCAATGAAAAAAATGCAAATATAATTTATTATACATGACAAATGTTTCTTTTAATACTGAAAAATTATTATTATTATCCATAAAAATAAAGTTTGATAATGAAAAAAAGTTTGCTAACTGAATTATTGTAACTAATTTTTATTTTGGAACTCTTAGTTTAATAGCCTTCCCTGATGCTACACCACTGGTGCATATCTTTATTTTGCAAAATAAATTTCTTTTATATATTTTAAATTTGATAGGTTTTCTTTCCTTTTTTGCACAAACTTTGTCTTTCACTTACTATACTTAAGTTTTGAAGAGTTTTTTTCCCCCAATACAAAACATCATCAAAAAAAATGAAGTGTTACAATAGCCATAAGTCTGAATAGTTCTTAGTAATGATCAAATGACTGATAGTTTTCACCACATTTATATACAATACTGCCAAGCAGCATATTTTGTGTTAGCTGATTGAAATATATAATTAAGGCAGGCCTGCAAACCACTATGTAAGTAGTAGATTTCAAAACACTGACAGGTGTAAAATAATCAAATGCATTTTTCATTGATTATTTCAAGTAAATAACTTTTTATTTTTGACAGACATCATAAATGATTCTTGATTACTTTATGCAATGATATATTGAAGCATGGTATTTATTGAGTTTTCTTTGGACCTTTGATGCAGAAATATATTCTGCCAGTCCCATATACAGGATGTTTCAAAAAGGACACAACTCTAAATATAAGAGAGTAGAACTTACATGCATGTACATTTTATGCCATAATATTAATCAGTTGGCATTACTGTACTCAAGATTAACAGCCTTTAGCAGTTGAAATGATCTTGTCATGCATTAGTCTCACTCAAGCATTCATTCCTTTGTGTTGTGTCAGCTATATTGTTTTCCAAAAACGAATGTATATTTATTATTGAGACTTATTGTGCATACAAATCTTGCAAATGTGTGAGAAAGGAGTTTGAGTTGAAGTTTCTCAGTCTGCAGTTCCCAATGAGTTGACAGTATGTCGTTTGATTGATAAATTTCATGACAGTGAGTCTGTACAGGATCGAAAGAGCCCAAGCCGGCTATCGCTGTTAACTGCTGAAGTTCTTGATGATGTGTCTCAGCATTTAACTCGCTCACCCAGAAAATCTCTTAGAAAGTTATCTTCACTTGTTTGACTGTCACCAGCTACTGTTTTCAGGGCTACAAAGAAGTTAAAATTTCATGTCTACCACATTGGTGTCGTTCATGAACCGAAAGAACCAGACCATGAAAAACGTTTATGTTACTGCTGTTAGTTTCGTTCTTTTGTTGATGAAAATAGAATTGAGATGTTGGACCATGTTTATTTTAGTGATGAGGCTTGGTTTCACTTGGATGGGATGTGAACAGTCAAAACAGTCGAATATGGAGCAATGAAAATCCTCACACTTTTCAAGAACGACCATTACACGCACAGAAAATTGGTGTTTGGTATGCAATTTCCCATCATCGTGTGATAGAGCCTATATTCAGGGGTTTAGTGAAAGACTATGGTTGTGGGGGGAGGAGAAATCGAAAATTTTCCAACTCGAAAATCAAATTTTGCCAACTGACAAAATAATGTCTTTGTCATGTTCGTACCTAGATTTTCACTCTGTGTGTGTATGGGGGGGGGGGGGGGGCAATTTTTACAACTCTCCTGCATTTTGCCATGTAACTACGACAAATTTTGCCAACTAACCGTATTTTTACAGAATTAATCCCAATATTAGCATCTCGCCTGAATTGTAGCAAGTCAGTCCGAATTTTTCCAACTCCTCTTTATTTGGCCAACTTTGCTTAATTACACATAACCAATCCCAATCTTTACATCTCTCCTAAAGTTGCCAGGTACTCTTCAAAATTTTCAAACTCCCTGAGATTTTGCCAAGTTGTCTAGATTTGACCAACTCTCTTTAATTTCACAAAACTAATTCCAATTTTCACAACTCGCCTGTATTTTTCCAAGTGGATTCGAATTTTACCAACTACCCTAGATTTTGTCAACTCCCCAAGATTTTGCCAAGAATTCTCGATTTTGCCAACTCTCTTTAATTTCATAAAACCAATCCCAATTTTCACAACTCACCTGCATTTTGCCAACTGGTTTCCAATTTTTCCCAACTGTCCTAGATTTTTCCAAGTTACCTTAGTTTTTCCAGCTCGCTTTAATTTTACAAAAACAATATCAATTTTTACATTTCTCCTGAATTTGCCAAGTCACTTCAAAATTTTCAAACTCCCCAAAATTTTGCAGAGTTTTCTCAATTTTGTCAACTTTCCTTAATTTCATAAAAACAATCCCAATTTTCACAACTCGCCCTATTTTACAAAGTGGATTCAAATTTTGCCATCTGCCCTAGATTTTGCCAAGTTTCCTGAATTTTGCCAACTTGCCACAATTTTAGAGAAAAAAATCCAAATTTTTACATCTCACCTGATTTTTGCAAAGTCACTCTGAATTTTGTCAACTCTCCTAGATTTTGTGAATTTGCCTCGATTTTGCCAACACCCCATAATTTTACAGAAAAAAGATTCCAATTTCTACATCTCACCTGAATTTTGTCAACTCTCCAAGATTTTTCCAAATTACTCCGAATTTTGCCAACTCCCCAAGACTTTGCCAAGTCACTTCAAATTTTGCCAACTGCCCCTAGATTTTGCCAAGTTTCCTCAGTTTTGCCAGCTCGCCATAATTTTACAGAAAAAAAACCCCCAATTTTTACATCTCACCTGATTTTTGCAAAGTCACTCAGAATTTTGCCAACTCTCCTAGATTTTGCCAACTCGCCATAATTTTACAGAAAAAAATCCCAATTTTTACATCTCACCTGAATTTTGTCAACTCCCCATGATATTGCCAAGTCACTTCAAATTTTGCCAACTCCCCCAAGATTTTGCCAAGTCATTTCGAATTTTGCCAACTCACTTGTATTTTACTAAGTGGCTTCGAATTTTACCAACTGCTCTAGATTTTGCAGTCTCGATTTTCCCAACAGCCCTAAATTTGCCAAGTTGCGTCGATTTTGACAACTACCCTAGATTTTGCCAAGTTGTTTAGATTTTGTTAACTTCCCTTAATTTTACAAAAAAAAAAGATTACAAATTTTCACAACTCACCTAGATTTTATGAAGTTGCTTCAAATTTTTCCAACTCCAAGTTACTTTGGGGGGGAGCCTCCCCCATCCCCCCATAGCTATGCCCCTGCCTTTATTATTTGACTCAATTGTAACTGGTGAAGTTTATCATGACCTCATCCAACAGTTTATTGCACTATTGGTTGTGAATGAACAAGAGTGTTGGTTTCAACAAGATGGTGCAACCGCGCATACTGTAAATGACACAATGGTCATGTTGCAGGAATTTTTGGTGATCATTTAATTTCAAAAAGTTTGTGGCCCACAAGATCCCCGATCTTACTCCTCCAGATTTTTTCCTTTGGGGATATCTCAAATGTGTAGTGTTTCAAAACAATCCTCATACACTTGAAGACTTAAAGGCTAACATTGAAAGAGAGATTTTAAACATAAGAAAACAAACATTGCAAAAGGTGGCTGCAAATGTTATGAAACGGGTACGAACCTGCATCCAGGTTGCAGAAAATCACTTTCAACATCTGTTGTAAAGGTAGATATATGTCTAATTTGAATCTTTTGAAATTTGTGTCATTTGTCAAGTTTAAATAGAAAAATGCAATAGACTGTTGCATCCTTTTTGAAACACCCTGTATTTTGGATAATTGGAACTCTTCTGTATTTATTAAATAATTTATATTTTTTTAGTGGATGCAAGCCATGCAGGTGAAGGCAATCTTGAAATCACAGTCAGTGGTAGAGGTCGAAATATACCAACACAAGTGCATCCCCTAGGAAGTGCCAAATTTGCAGTCACTTTTGTGCCATCTGAATTTGTTGAACATTTTGTTAGCATCTCCTTCAACAAAGAACCTGTACCAGGTAAGGAGGAAAATATTTGCATTAAGTTTCCTAAAGTAAATTTTAAAAAAGGAAGCCTAATAATTGACACTAATTTGTGTATGATGTTTAAAGTTTCTGTGCTGCAATATATTTTATCGTTTGATTCTCAAGCATTTAACATACAGTTTATGCTATTTGGAAATTTCTGAAATTGCCAATGTATATATAAAATACTAGTAATAAAAAACAAGAAAATATTTCAATTTCATTGAAACTAAACATGCAAATAATATCATGTTCATAATAATTAGAGATGGTGTTGAGGCAGTATAAGACAAAAATTCACAAGTGGCAAAGCAGGTCTAGTATTACTATATTCATTGTAATGAATATCAGGTCATTTGTTTAAAAAGGTCTGTATTGCAATGCATCAGTGTTTGCAAAATAGATAAAATAGATATGTTTAATTTTCAGATTTATGGTGTCATAAACTGGGTCAGCACCATTAAAAAAAAGTTGGAAGCTGACAGTATTGATATCTATTCTACCAGGGCCAGATTAAACAATTGGGAACCCTGGTGCCAAGTTTTAAATGGTTCACTGGTCTACCATTAAGTTCTTTATTTCTTTAAAACATATGGCAAAATATAAAAATTGCACTATGTTATGTTAAATCATTGATTGAGGCAACAGAAATATAAAGAGTATCCTTTATAAATTAAAAAAAATCAAACCAGGACCACTACAGAGTGAGCTTTTGGAGCCATGGCTCTATCTTTAATCTGGCCCTGCTACTGTCTTGTAATAGAGTAGATCTAGATCTGGAAAAAATCAGGGGGCAAGAAATTCAATCAAGCCAGAAGGGGGAGGGTCAAAAGACTAGATTTCCATTGCATTGCATTGATAACATTTCACCCTCCATTTTTAGAGGTCTTTAAAAATTTCTTGAAAAATTAATGAAATACAAATAAGGTAATTTTTTCTTCTGTTATCCTTACTGACATTCTGAAGGGGGAGGGGCATTAACTCCCTAAATCTAGCCCTGTAATAGAGCAACAGGCCCAAGGTATTTTGCCACCACAAGTAATAATACTGATTAGTGCCTTTTACAGAAAATTTTAATAAAGATGTGCTAACATTTAATTTTATTTATTGTTACTTTCAGCAAGTTATTAAAATTGAAATAATTTCATAAAAAAATAAGTAAAATGCCATCAAGATACTTTGCTTATTTTATTTTGATTAAAAAAATTATGCTCAAAATTTATACCGTCCAGTTCACTGATATCTCAGGACAATCTTGGGGATAAATTCCAGGTCTCATGATATGGGTGCCATCACTAATACCATCATAGTATTATATACTCACTTATGCCAGCATCAGTGAGTCACCCAGCAGGTTTCCAAAAACCAGTTGTTAAAAATTACGTTGGTTTCCAGAAACTAGGAGAATGTGCACTGCTCATGAAATGTTGCTATGCATTACACAGAATTCTCCGTGCATCATTCTGACAAAATAAATAAACATTAAAACATCTCCCCAAATTTATCACAAAAGATTTATGACACTTCACAAAAAATAAATGAATTGTTTCCATTAATTTTAAGTATGAGTATCTTGACCCTGGACCATAATAATTGGTACTTACATCACCATGTGGCATCTGTGTTTGAAAAAGAAGAAAAGTAGTGCCATAGATTATGGACTAGGAGGAGTGATATGCCATAGATGAAAGTTTAGCGTCTTGTCAAAAATGTATATAGTGTGATTATTTTATTTTACGTTTATTTTATTAAAATTTGGAGTTTGCTTTAATCACTTACGTATGTTATGTTTTTCGTATGTATCCTACAGTTGCATGAAAAATAAAATATATTGCTCTTATTTATAGTTATATTTTTTATTTACAGAAACACTGCCACTAATTACAGGTTTATCCCAGTAGGGGTTAGTTTTTAATATTTTTAGATAAGATCTGCATTCTGTGTGATGCTTTGATTGAGATATAACTTTTGTAGTTAAAGTTAATTATAGTATATTGATACTTACCTATCATGCAATCTCAAATGTAATATTTTCAAACGTTTATCCAAGGGGAGGATAATTAGAGATGGTGGGTGTATTGGGATTGATGTCTTTCATGAGGGAGTCAGCAGTTTCATTTCCAGTAAGTCCAATGTGGCTACTCACTGGAAATGAATGTCATTATTGTTGGTTTTCATTTGAACAGTGCAAAGATGAAGTATGTTCTGGGTGATATTTTGGTAGCAATATTTAACTGGCTCTTTCATAAAGGACAACAGGGCAGCTTTGCTGTCTGTGAGGAAAACTATTTTTTTATTCTTTTCTTTGCTTGTCTAAATCAGGGCTTGTTTCAAAGCCATCAATTCGGTGTTGGTAGAGCTAGTACAAGTAGTTAAGTGGAAGTTGCTTCTATGATTTTTTTCTTGGTCATAAAAATCCCTTCTTCTCAGTTTAAGGCTCCATCTGTGTAGATCTTTTTGTTTCATGTGAAGTAGTTTTCTATGTGTCTTTTAGTGAGATCCAGTATATCTTCCTGAAGATATTTGTACTTTAGGGCTCTGATTTCTGGAATATCTGTATGTATTTTAGGGAGACAGGAATCCCATGGAGGCTGATCTGAGATCCAGCAATACTTACCTATGAGTGAACCAATTTTTCTATAAGCAAGGTCTGTGTCTAGATCTTTCAAAATTTTCACTTTTGGTGTAAGGTTGTAGATTTTTTTGATCAGATGGTGCTCCTTGTGTCTCACTGCCATTCTGAGGATATTCTTCTTCATATTTTCCTGAGTTCTTATTTCAAAAGTGGGGATTGAGATCTTTGCTAAGATAGAGATATTAGAGCATGTAGGGAAGTTGGCCTGAACAGAATTTTATAATTTTGCATTGTTCTTTTTCTAGATTTTGTTTTAGGGTTTCTGATGCTTTAGCAGTGAGAAATAGGTCATATTCTATCTTTGATCTTAAGATGGTGATGTACAAGCCGAGCAAACATTTTGGCTTGCAACCCCAGGAGGTACCAGCCATACATTTGAGGAATTGGAGATGTTTTTTGCAGCTTAGGTGTAGGGTTGTGTAATGTTCTTTCCATGAGAAATTGCAATTGAATGTCATGTCAAGGAATTTTTGTGTAGAAACCTGACTAATTTTCATTTCTCCCAGCTTAACGGTAATGTCTGGGATTGCTCTTCTCTTTCTAAGGATAAGGAGCAGAATAGTATTGTCTAGAGAGATTTGTAAATGCCACTTTTTGCAGTATCTTGCTATAATGTTAATAGATTCTTGTAAGTTTTTTTCCAGTTGGTAGTAGTAGGTGTTGCAGCACGAGATAGCAATGTCATCTGCAAAAAGTGAGATTTTGGTGTGGGATTGTAAAAGTGCTGGAAGATCATGCAGATAAATATTAAAAAGTAGAGGTGAAATTATGCTACCCTGTATAATTCCTGTATTTAAATGTCTCCTTTTGGATAGTATCTGGCCTAGTTTAACTTGAATGATTTTATTTTTTATTATCTTCTTTAAGGTATCAAAGCGATTCCCTTGAATGCCTATTTTTTTTTTAATTTGAGAAGACCCTCCTGCCACACCTTATCAAATGCCCCTTTAAGATCAATAAATATAATGGCAGTGGATGAAGAGCCTTTTGGAGATCTAGAGTAAAATTGTCCTGTGTGCACCTTGCAGGTCTGAAGCCTGAAGATTGTTCACACAGAATGCTGTGGTGTTCTATGTACCATCTGAGTCTAGCTTTTATCATTTTTTGAGGATCTTAAGAAAACAAGACCTCAGAGTTATAGGTATATAAGCTTTCAAATTTGTAGGAATTTTGTTGAGTTTTCTGATTAAGATTGTGTGTGCAAGATTCCAATCCTCTGAAAAAAGCTTGCCTTTATAGTGAGAGTTGTAGATATGTAGGTTGTTGGGTTGTTTTACCTCTGAGTGGCACTTTTTTTGCACACCATGGACTAAATGGCTAAGTCACATGGACCCTGAAGGCTGAGAGAAGGTTGGGGGAGGGGACCTATGGGAACAGCTATTGGGAGACAGATGGTAGCCTCCCGTCAAGGCCATCCAGCATGTTCTTTAACATGCACAGATTATGACTCTCCCGCACACGGGGCCACTGCTTAATGTCCCATCTGACGGACAGTTGCCTTTCCAAGCCCATCAGTGTTCCCTACTGACTATGGCAGGGAATTTTGCAGAGATAAATCTCAATGCTGACCCAGCTGAGACTCGAACCTGGGACTACAGATTATGAGCCTGGCTGTAGGAGGTGTAGGAGGTGAGGAAGCATTTCTGGAGGTAAATTTTTAATAGCTAAGTAAGATATATTATCTGGTCCTGGTGTGGATTTTTACTTTATCAGGTTTAGAACATAAATTAGTTCAGAGAGGGTGAAATCTACATTCAGTTTTTGAGAGTGCTCTTTGGTGAATTCTTCAAAGTTCGCTTCCTCTAGTTCTTTTAAAATATGCAAGTCTTCTGTAGATCGGCAGTCATCTGAGAGGTTTGGGAAAAAGTGTGTAGCAAAATTATCAGCAAGTTCTTCAGTAGATATATTTTTTGTAGGCTTATTTTGTTCCATTCTTGGGTGGGTGTAATTTCTTTGGTGATAGAGTTGAAGGTAGACCAAATTTTGGTTGTGGGGGTAAAAGGAGTTAGATCCTTAGTGAAGTTTCTCCATTTTTTTTGTCATTTTGGATTCTTGCATTTGTTATTTTTAAGTCTGAGCTGTGGAAGAAATTTCTAGACCTTCAGGCTCTTCTTTCTTTCCTTCTTATGGCAATTAATTTTTTGGTTTCCCAAGCATTATTTATGTGGCAGGACTTAATTTGGAAGGAGGTAGTGGAATTTTCAAAAAAAATTTAATGCTCTCTTTGAGATCTTGGTAGTTGGAGGTTGTGAAGTCTTGTTTTTTCCAGAGTTCTTGATAGTTCTTCCAGTTAATTTTGTTCATATTTCTGTAATTTATTTCTTTTGAGTTATCTGGAAGTGTGATCATAATTGATAAGTGATCACTGTCAATTGTATCTGGTAGTGCTTTCCATGTGAGATTGTGGAATAGGCAAGGATCAGTCACTGAAAGGTCAATAGCAGAATCATTGCATCCAAACTTGTAGAAGGTTAGTGAGCAGTCATTCAGAATGGAGAAATTGTTATTGTTGATGATGGATTCCATGACTTTGCCCCTGCTATCAGTTTTATGTGATCTCCATATAGGACTGTGGGCATTGAAGTCCTCACAGACTATGAGGGATCTGGGGCATTGGTTGGTTAAGATCCTGATATTGGGTTATGAAATATTGTTTCACAGATTGTAAATATTTAGGAAGGTGATTAATAATTTATTAATTTTCACCTGGACAATCTGGGCTTGAAAGAGATCTTGGTAAAATTTCAGTTTTACTTCTGTTTGTGGGATTTGCTAATGAACAAAAGTGGCAATACCTCCAGACCTATTGGTCTTGTTTCATTGATAGGTAATATATGGGGCTATTTTAAGAGGAGTGGTGACTTTGGTTTCTTGTAGAATTAAGTTTTTTAAGTTGTAGGAGTTACATAAGCTTTTTAGGATTTTTTTGTGCCTGAATGTCCTGAGGTTTCATTATAGTAAGTGGCTGGTCAGTTTTTTATTTTTCTCCATTATGAGGAATGGGAGAGGTAGCTTGTTCTATGATTTTCTCAATTTCTGATTTGTGTTTGAGAGTGCTTATTATCAATGCTTTAAAAATCTTAGTAAGGATGAGGATCAGAGATTCAGGCTCTGAAAATTCAGTTGCAATATCCTTAAGGTTTTCTTTTTTTGCATAATTGTTTTCGTATCTTCTTCTTTGTCCGAGTTTGGTTGGCTGGGGTTTTTGTGGTGGAATGAGGTCTCTTTCCTGCTTTCTTGGTCTATTTTTTTTTTCCTGTGGAGAGTTTTCCTTCTGTAGATTAGACTGAGAAGTGGAAGGTTCTATATTTTGATTTGTTCTCCCTATATATTGATACCGATTATTATTTGAGGTTAGAGTGAGTTTGTTCTTTGAATGGCTGGATTGGTCTGTAGCTTTCCTGTGTTGGTTTTGGTTGTAACCGTAGTTGTAATTGGATTGGGGGTTGTTATATTCTAATGGTAGACATGATTCTTCTTTTTGGGGGTAGTGAGTATGGGCCCTTCTATAGTGGGAACTAAAGAAATCATAGTGATATTTCTCTTGATCATCATATCCGAAGTTCTTCTGAGATCTAAGGTTGGTTTTCTAAGTGCAGCAGACCATGATATATTTTCAGTGGAGTATATGCACCAATCCCCTGTGATGATGCATAGAACCGGCCAGGCCTAGCACCTAATGTCCGACCCCGCCTTCTCGTGGTGCGGACCGTTAGTAACTTTCAAAAGATATACTCTCTTGTGGAAGTGAACGGAAGGGGAGGGCTGCCAGATCAGTGTGGCCTACTGATCTGGACAACTATGGCTACTTTTCTTTTTTTTCTACCCTGCTGAGGAGTGGTCAACCACACAGGGTCCTGGTGCTGACCATATAAACCTACTGGACTGGACAGATATATGGCTCTGAGCTTGATTATGGATCCTGATTTTGCTGCACTGGTGGGCTTCTGTGGAGGGAAAATCTTCCGCTGTGTTTTCTGTTTGTTTGTGGGTTGACAGCCCCAAGTGAATAGATTCACAGGATATGTTTATCAGCTGGTGGATAATCCTGAGCAGAAGTCATCGCAGGCACCTGAACTCTTTGCTTCTATTGGCATCGTCAAATTCTACATTGGAGGAAGTCTTCCAGTGTAGATGGCTTCAGCCTTTAGTAGTGGGGGAACGGGTCTTTGCCCCATGTCTGCGATTAGGGGGCTGTTTGATATTGTCGGCATTCCCTCTCTCAATAAACATAGTTTCTTTAAACATCCCACTAACCATTTTCTCTCCATAGGTAGTTGGAATGTGAGGACTCTGCACAGAGCTTTTTCTCTTGATGTCCTCACTCAAGAATTCCACCGTTATAATTTAGATATTCTCGGCTTGCAAGAGACCAGATGGACAGATAAAGGTCAGATTCTTAAAAATAATCTTAAATTTCTCTTTTCAGGGCGGGACGACAATAAGCATCACCAAGGCGTGGGTCTGCTTCTCAGCAGACACGTTAGCGATGCTCTTCTAGGATATGAGTGCATTAATGAAAGGTTTCTTACAGCAAAATTTCAGACAAGCGTTAAAGACTTGAATGTTATCTGCTGTTATGCCCCCACTGAGGATGCTGATGAGGATGAGAAGGATAGGTTTTATGAACAACTTCAGGATATTTTGAATTCTGTCAAGAAAGGAGATATTACCCTTGTTCTTGGTGACTTCAATGCCAAAGTTGGTACTGACTCTGACCTTTGGGGAGGAATAATAGGCCCTTTTGGTATTGGTAGCTGCAATGGCAATGGGCAACGTCTCCTACAGGTAAGTAAACTCAATGGATTCAGAATAACTAACACTTATTACAAACACCGCGACATACATAAGTACACATGGGTTTCACCTGATGGGCTGCATAAGAATATGATTGATTACATATTAATTAACAGCAAATGGGCTAATTCTGTTAGGAATACCAGGGCATATAGTCCCCTATATGAAATTGAAATCTGACCATTACCTTGTTAAAAGTGTGTTGCAACTTAAACTTAAAAAGTGTTGTGCTAGGGTTAAAAAATTTACTTTTAATACTGAAGCTCTGAAAGATTCAGTTATAGCCAAAGCTTACCATGATAGGTTACTTAGTAATTATGACAGTCATGGTTTGCTTGCTACTGAAGTTGAGGAAGAATGGGATCATTTTAAACAGGCTTTTTTGGACACTAACAGTACTCTTTTAGGAAAAAAGGAGCAGAAGAGTCAGAATTATCTGAGTGATAAGGCACTTGAGCTTATTTCGGAAAGAAAGAACTACAGGAATGCACTTAATCAATACCCTACTAGTCCTAATAGAAGGCATTACAGAGACCTTAATAAACTTGTAAAGGATCAGTTAGCTGCTGATAAGAATCTTTGCCTTGATGGCTTGGCTGACAAAGCCGAGGAAGCAGTTAGACAGCACAACAGCAGAGAGCTGTACCAGATAGTTAATGTTTTGTGTGGTAGAAAACGGACAGGCATACAAGGATTAAAGGATAAACAAGGTAAGGTTATAGAAGGGGAGGATTCTGTCATGGCTAGGTGGGCTGAGCATTTCAGTGATGTTCTAAACAATGTAGTTAGTTCTACTCCCATTGTTTGCAATGATGATAGATGCATTGGTGGCTTTAATGTTGTCCCTATAACACAATCTGAAGTTATTTTGGCTGTTTCTAAACTTAAACTTCATAAATCCCCAGGGGTAGATGAAATTACTACGGAAATGCTTAGAGCTGGGAATGTTTCTGTTACCACTTGGATGACTGAAATTCTGAATATCTTTTATGATAAAGGCATGGTTCCTAAGGATTTTACCAGAGCTATTGTTATCCCTATTTTCAAAAAAGGTGATCGCAGTTCTTGTGATAACTATAGGGGTATCAGCCTACTCTCTGTTCCAGGTAAAGTTCTTTCCATGATTGTGCTTAATAGAATTAAGAATCTGGTTGACAGTCAATTGCGTGATGAGCAATGTGGATTCAGAAGTGGTAGGGGATGTGTGGATCAGATATTTTCACTTAGGCAGATTCTTGAGAAATGTTTAGAGTTTCAGAAACCTTTGGTTGCTAGCTTTGTTGATTTCAAAAAGGCTTTCGACTCTGTTGATCGTCGTAATTTGTGGTTGATTGTGAGATCATATGGTATACCAGACAAGTTAGTTAACATTATGAAAGCTCTCTATAATAACACTGAGTCATGTGTGAGAGTTGGTAAGGCTTGTAGCAATTGGTTTAGCATTACTTCTGGTGTTCAACAAGGGTGCATTTTGTCTCCTTTTCTCTTTAGATTGGTTATTGACTATGTTATGCGAAATTCACTTCAAGGGAAAGATTTTGGCCTTAAATGGGCTGGAGATACGAAAATTTCTGATTTAGATTATGCTGATGATTTAGCCCTTTTGGCAAATGATGTTGATGAGATGAACTCTTTCATTCGAGCTGTTGATGAGACTAGTAGTAGAGTAGGTTTGGTTATAAACAGAGAGAAAACTAAAGTGATGAAAATTGGTCAGGCAGGCTGTGATTCAGTTAATCTGAATGGTTGCAGTCTTGAGCAGGTGTCACAGTTTAATTATCTTGGGAGCTATGTAACAGATACTGGTGATGTGCGGCATGAGATTAACAGATTAATAGGGATTGCTGCCGGGACTTTTAAGAACCTATGGAGAGTGTGGAGAAATAGGCGTATACACCTAAAGACTAAAATTAGACTGTATAATAGTTTGGTTCTTTCTAGGGTTAGTTATGGTAGTGAAACTTGGACACTTTGTAAACAAGATAACAGGAAACTAGATGCTTTTGATTCCAGATGCTTACGCAGTATCTTGGGCATTAGGTGGTTCAACTTTGTAACTAATGATGAGATTAGGCAAAGGAGTTTGCAACCTCCTTTAAGCAGCATATTGTGCAGAAAGAGACTCTGTTGGTTTGGCCATGTTGCCCGTATGAAAAATTATAGATTGGCGAATAGGGTTATGAACAGTGTGCCTAAAGGCCTCAGAAGGAGGGGGAGACCTAGGATGCGGTGGGCAGACAATGTCAAACAGGACCTTGTTAGAATTGGTGTGCAGTGGCCAGATGCAGTAGATGTAGCTCAGGATAGATTTGCTTGGAGAACTAAATTGCACGGTCTGGTTGGACCTCCGTAGCCCATGGCTGCTTGAGGATGATGATGATGATGATGATATTTTTTTGGCTTTACAGGCAATCAATTTTTCGGGGCATTTGGCCCATGTCGCTGGATCTGCCCCTTTGCAGTTAGGGCATGAAAGATGTTCTGAAAGATATTCTCTGGCCAAATGCTCACCTCCACATCCTTTACAGTATGGTGTACCTCTGCATATAGTATAGAGTGGCCAAATCGGTAACATTTAGTGCAGATGGTTGGTGGTGGCAGGTACTCTGTGATCTTATATCTTTGGAGGTTGAAGAAAATATATGAAGGAGGGAAATCAAATCCAAAACTTAGGATCACCTTTTCAGTAATGATTGGAGTAAAATCTTCCCCTGTAGTGTCAGGAGAGGCAGGAAAATGCAGCATCAGTCTACTTTTGATAAAAGACAGCTCTTTACTGGCTCTATCGATGCAGTCCTCTGAGAATTTGATGGAGACTCCTTATCATGCCAAACAACTTGGCAATTTTTTTGGAATTCGGCTCATAATAGGGTGCCCCAAAAGTTCTTGAGTATTTAAAAGAGTCTGACAATGTTCTGAACTCAAAGTCTTAGTTAAAATGCTGCCCCTGGTGGTGAATCTGCCAAAGAAATCATTGGAAATAAGCAAAATGATGGCGACAACAAGATCTTCGTTATCGAGAAACTTAAGGACAGTATTACAACTCGAAAGGTTTCTGGTATATCCTTGTAAAGGTTCTCTTTCCATCAGGGTACCTTTATCCTTCCTAAAATTAAATATATTTAATTCTCTATGACACAGTTAAATTTTTTAAGCACTTCAACACATGGACTATTCTATCAAGTATCAACAATTATTAAAGAGAGATTTACATACCATGTTATAGAGGATCCATAACTCAAAGACGTCACAGGTAAAATTTTCCCCAAAAACAAATACATAGGTAAAACTTGATGCCCATTTAACGCCCCACTTAAAAAGCATAAATACGACATCTTAAATAAACTATGAAAAAACGCACTATCTCAAGCAATCACCGAAAACAATCTGTCCACTGATTTTCACTTCGCTAAAATTATAATATCCCCACCTATCAAATTCCAACTAGTTGTCACAGAAAATATCCTCATTAACGTCAAACTCTCTGAACTCTGCAACACAGACATTGTCCCCCTTCCCTCAGCGTGGCGTCTGATTCTTAGAGGATATAACATACACCTCAGAAATTCCATGCCCCCCTAAACACTCTCCTCTCTTATCACCAATCCCCATCTACCACCTGCACTAATGCACACCCACCAAACCCTTTAGAACACTTCCATAATGCATCCTAAAATCGATGATTAATGCACCCCTCCGACACACACACAACTCCCAATAGCAATACCAATAAGAAAACCATTATTCAGACCCTCAATAACATAATTTTCTTAACCTCAAAATTCAATTTCCGAAAATTATTAATTCACTAAAAGTACCCACTCATTATAATTATAAATTACTAGCCACAAATAGTGAAGTTTCCCTCGAAACTGGCTGATCTTGACGAGTTACCATAATACCACACCTCTCCCAACCTCCATCACATGCAGATCACATTACAGCCACCCACACATCTGCCAACCCTCCAATCCTCGGAGCTGAGCCACTGATGTCAATTTATGGCACCCCACCTCTTCCCCTTGCTCAACAACCAACTGCCTCTCCTGCATTAACTTAAGCTCCTCATTTCCCACCTGATGAGGCACCGAAAGGAAGGGCGTGAAATGCACATCGTGTATTAAAACTTTTTTAAGCACTCTATGCTATTAAAGGCATAAATGATTATTTTCTTCACCAAGGCAGGTAGACAATTGGCAGCCATCATCCTTCTTTTAATCTCCACTGAGACATCACTTGCCGG
Source organism: Ryuthela nishihirai (assembly GCA_038380435.1). Lineage (NCBI taxonomy): Eukaryota > Metazoa > Arthropoda > Arachnida > Araneae > Heptathelidae > Ryuthela > Ryuthela nishihirai. The sequence goes on from JAWZYU010000026.1 coordinate 31,238,616, forward strand.
CAATCAATTATTAAATTTGTCACCGAAAGCATCCCGGAAGTGCCTGTTACTACCTATCCTCTACAGCATGGTACATAAATCTCTCCTTAATAATTGTCGACACTTGATAGCATAGTCCATGTGTTGAAGTGCTTAAAAACATTTAACAGTGTCATAGAGAATTAAATATATTTAATTTTAATTACTGCACTGTGTACCTCTACTCTAATTTTTGTTTATCCTTCCTGATCAGAGAAGAGATAGCTATAGAATCAATTTTCTGATCGGTGGGTGTGGCTTCATCAATGACAGCCGGAATCTACGCTGGTACCTCTTCCGATAGAAAATTGGATGAAGATACATTTAAATCATGGGACAATATGCTTAGGTCCATTTTAGGATCATTAGTGGGGATTTCTTGTTCTTTAGAAGCTAAAATCTTGCTTTTACTTCTAGTGGTGGCAACTGAGGTCTTAGGAATCATTTTGTCTTCTTATGTTTTCTGTGAGTCTCTTTATTTTCAAGGATATCGGTGCCGCACCAGATTTCCAGTCTGCAAGTCTGCTTGCTGACCATATACCTGTTCTGCTGAGGGTGTAATGTAATGCTCCAAAGATTTGAAATACTTTTAAAGTTTGGACCCTTTGTCTGATCCAATAATTATTCAAGCTCCAGATAGCTAAGTCGGGCGCCAGGCAATAATTAACAAATTGACAAAAACAAAGTTCAATTAGGGTTCGAATACCAGTGAGCGTTACTTAACTAGTAAGAATTCAAAAATTAAATGATTGTCAAGCTTCTATTTTTACTTATAATCAAAAGAATTAACGTTGCTCAAGAGAAAAAAATAGTAAAGATTCAAAAAGGGTTTATATAACTAACAAATTTATTTCCAAAATTATTTCAAACACTCACCAACAGCAATGAAGAAGATGCTACATCATTTCTATCTACTCGTCAACTGACTTCTCAAAAACTAACTACTCCAACTCCTCACCAACTACTTCTCACTACTCAAAAAACTCCTGACTACTCACTTCTCAACAAAACTAACTACTTCTCTCTGTTCACAAAAAACTGACTCCTGTGACTAACATGTCACGGCTTTAACAAGCGTACAGGCTTGGCAACACGTGGCTGTTGCACCGGTAAAGACATTTGCATAAAACGACGAGTGCGCAAGCTATGACACAAGAATGGGCGTGTCCTTGTACACGTGTTTTAGTGGGTGACAATCGAAAGTTCGGAGTTGCGTATGCACAATTCCTATGCTCTTTTAAACAAGCGTTGTGATGCCAAAAATGAAATAAAAATCCCCAAAATGATAAATGTAATGTAAATTAAGCAAAACTGGTTAAGGTAAAGTAAAAGTGAATGAGGGGGATCACAGTAAGTTCAAGGTCACTGCCCTTCTCGTAGCCCTTCTCTTAGTGTAATGGCGGTATGCTGGGCAGAACAAAACTTTAATGTAGAGTAGGAAAAAATGAAATGTGGAGAAAAAAAACACATATTATCATTTTCTTCCTTAACAAGTTGAAAGATCTTCAGTTTGGAAATGTTGATGTAAAGGCTAGAATCAATTTTGTTTATAATTCGGCACACAAACACATTATAATTTGCTCTAAAAACAGTCACGTCCTTCTTCTCCTGGCCCTCCAGAGGGCGCTCTGCAAACTTCTGTAAATATAAAAGAATTATAGTACCATGCTTAATTAGCACAGTGTGAGATACCAAAGGATGGAAAAAACTTTTCTTTGATGAAATGTCTCATGTACAGAATCTTATATTGCTGCTGGAGAAGCTCATAGTTCTTATTAAGTTTATTGCATGCCATTACTGAAACATTTTTCTTTAAACTAGTTTGTGCATTATTTCATTATGGTATAAGACATTGGTGAAATGTATCAAAAAAACTACATTCCACCAATGCACTTTTAATGCTTTTGTGTTATATAACAGATTAATTAAATGGTGTTAAAAAATAAACTTTTTGTATTTGTTGAATTTCAGTTCTTTGTTTTTAGGTTTTTTATTTATTTATAATCTTAGGTAGTCCCTTTAAGGTAAAGTTGACAAATACTCCAAGTAAAGTATCAGTGTCAGGATCAAGTCTTGTAGCATCAACTGTAGGAAGAACTGCTAGTTTTCTTATTCAAGGAGTTTCTACAGAAGACCAGAGTATAAGTGTGCAGATTGAAGGTATTTATTATATATTTTATAAATATATGTGCTATGAAATGGAAATACAGTACATGGAGTACATTGAAATATATTGTAAATGGGGAAGGCTCATTGGGCTCAGAGCCTATATATATATGTATGTAAGAGGTAATGCAAATGAATGTAAAGATTTGAAACACTTATTATACAAAACTACTACAAATGCAAATCTTATGCATCTTAAGAAAGCATATATGAAAATATTTTTCATACTAGAAAAATATTATAAGTGCCTAATATAGCTACCATGGGTCATCTTACCTGTAACCACCCTATATTCTAGTTCATCCCATACTTAGTATGTCCATGTCAACAGATACAGTGATTTGACTTATGCATGAATTTCCTTCCTACTTGGGGCGGGGGTGGCTCAGTTGGTAGCACGCCAGGCTCGTAATCTGTAGTTCCCAGGTTTGAGTCCCAGCTGGGTCAACATTGAGATTTATCTCCGCAAAATTCCCCGCCCTGCCCACGGTCAGTAGGGGACACCGATGGGCTCGGAAAGGCCGCTGTCCATCTGATGGGACGTTAAGCCATGGCCCTGTGCACGTTAAAGAACACGCTGGATGGCCTTGACGGGAGGCTACCATCTGTCTCCCAACAGCTGTTCCAGTCCCATCCCCTAACCTTCTCTAAGCCTTCGGGGTCCATGTGACCTGGCCATTTAGCTCATGGTGTGCAAAAAAGTGCCACTCAGAGGTAAAACAACCCAAATCCTTCCTACTTGGAGGATTTTGATAAACTTTGTTTTAGCATGCTATACAGTAATCAGAATTTCATTTCATTGGAAGAGAGAACACAAAATGACCTTTTGGGTAGGTAATGGAAATCTAAGTAGCTATTGCTGTGACACTGCCACAGCAATAGTCTACTTAGATTTAGTGTGACTATTGCTGTGGAAAATGACCCAAAAGGTCATTTTGTGTTCTCTCTTCCAATGAAATGAAATTCTGATTACTGTACAGCATGCTAAAACTTATTGATGGTGACATCTATTGAAACCTATAAATTAAATTAAATTATAAAACAAACTTTCACGTTTCTTCTTTCAAAACATGCATTATTTATTCAATTTGTGTTTATAGGCTTTTGTAAAGAATTTTAAAAATTGTTATATTTATTTGTAATCACTCGATATATTATACAAAAAATTAGCATTCATAAATTAAAATAATTTTATTTAAAAACTTCTATTCTCTATGCTTCTAACAAATGATCCATTTGGATATTGAACAGTATGTATACTGTTCAATCTCCAAATGACTCTTTTGTTTTTGTTGCACAATGAATTAATTTTGTTTTATTAAGAATTTTGAGAAAATTTTATATACCCAACAGATTTCTGAGACCTTTTACGACAGGCAGCCAATAGGATTATTGCACTTATATAAAGGTTTTTCTGAAGAATAGAATAACTGCATTATAAAGTCTTCGCATAGTTGAAGGGAAAGGAGGAATTTAATATCCCAAGAATAAGAACGACTTATTGCATTAAATTCTCTATTTCACCTTAGGTATTTTCTTTTCTGCATGTGTTAAAAATCATGATAAATGCAAATTAAAGTAGAAGACATTTATTTGTAAAAAATAAGCAAAAAAAAAGTTCTTCTATAATAAAAAAAGTGTAAATTTGTAGAAACTGTAATTCTGATATTTAATTTTGTATCATGAATGTGTTTTTTAATTCAATTAAGCCCTAACTAGTATAGTGGATAGAGAACCTGACTACTAAGCCAATAGGCATGTCCTAGTGTAAGTGTTTGTATGTATGAGAAACCAAGCAAAGCCAAAAAGCATGCAGGTTATTTCCATCCATTGTATTTATTAAATTTTAAAAAAATGCAAAAAAATTATATTAATAATAAATATTTAATGCTTTAATATATTAATTTTTTAAAATTTTTAATTAATACTAAATATTAAAGTAATGCATTAGTTTTTAAACTAAAATCTTGTTTTTATTATATATTTTAGGGCCAGATGGAAATACTATTCCATTTAATATAAAAGATAATGCAGATCATTCAGTAAAAGTAGAATTTTCACCAATTAAAACAGGTTAGTACAATGTAACAAGTATTCTGTTGATTGTTTAATTATGGCATCAAATAACTATACTGGTTTCAAAAGTTTATGACCAAAAGGGCAATTTTCTACATAATGTGTAAAGTCATTGATAAAAAAAAGTGATGAAATAAAGCTACACATTAATTTTATAACACCAATTCCAAATATTTCATATAAATCAATGTAACATATTTCCTAATATATGAAGTCACCTCACTGGAAAAGAAGGTGTAGTGATAGAGTTCTCTATTTAAAAATTCGAAAGTTTCAGATCATGATAGCTATTTTTAAAAGTATCCCAGAGACCATTTGGCTGAATTGTTTTATGGTGGGCTTGCAGCTGGTCAGTCCTAAATACATTTAGTCAGATGGCTTAACAAAGCCACTGTACTATCTACAGACTTTGGACACAGTGTACAGATGAGAGACTGTAACGCTCCAAAGAAATGAAATACTTTTAAAGTTTGGACCCTTTGTCTGATCCAATTATTTTTATGCTCCGGATAGCCGAGCGGGTGCCAGGCAATAATTGACAAATTGCCAAAAATAAAGTTTAATTAGGGTTCGAAATACAAGCGAGCGTTATGAGTAAGAATTCAAAAATATTAAATGATTGTCAAAATTTTATGTTAATGCTAATCAAAACAAACTAATGTTTCTCAAGAGAAAAAAATTAATAAAGATTCAAAAGGTTTGATAACAAACAATTTATTTCCAAAAAGCACTCGCCAAAACTTCAATAAAGAAGATACTACATCATTTCTTACTACAAACATCTTCAACAAATTCCAAACTAAAACTGATCTCTAAACTGTGCTGTGCTCTACTACTCTCTCTACTATCTTCTGTGTTACTCTGACAACATGTCACCAGGTTATAACAAGAGGTACAAAGCCTGCACGTGTCATGTTGCACACCGGGAAAGACATTTGCATAAATTGACAAGCAGCACAAGCTATGATGCAAGAGTGGGCGTGTCCTTGTGCACGCGCTTTAGCGGGTAACAGTCAGAAGTTCAGAGTTGAGCATGCGCAACTCCTTACTCTTGGAAACGAGCACTGTGATGCAAAAAGGAAATAAAAATCCCCAAAATGATAAATATAACGTAAATTAAGCAAAACTGGTTAAGGTAAAGTAAAAGTGAATGAGGGGGCATCACAAGACAACTACTCAAAACAGTGTTAAAAGTTATCCAAGAATTACAGATACCAGTAAGATAGGTATTTGTGAATACTCAAAGGCACAGGATGTTAGTGTCAACTGTGTTACAACCTCTTTACAACTACATGCTGCCATTAACATCTATCATATGCAAAAGGCTTCACCATGGTGACATACACAGTCGATCAGAATAATATGATCACCTACCATACATATACTATGGTAAGTGGTCATATTATTCTGATACGACTGTGTATATGCAAGACAAACATTGGTGTGTTACCTCTTTCAACTTACACCACAGAGGAGAGTATTTAAAATGGAATAAACAGCATGCGACCTGACGAGAAAAAACATGGATTTGTACTGTATACCAATAAGTTCAGGGCATACACTCCTCTCTAACATAACTGAGAGAGTTATCTGTTGTGAGTTAGTATCATGGTTAGCATAGGTACTTCCCTGGCTATTCATACTAACTGTTTTGTGCTTTAGGGTGGCACTATAATTTCTCATAGGTATAAAAATAAAGTTTTGAACCCCTATATACAAGCTAACACTTTACAAGTAGGAAAGACTTCCATCCTACAAGATAATAATGCTCAACCACACTAAGCTAGATTTCTCATTATCTAAAGATGAACAGCAGCAGTATGGAATATTAGATATATCATGGAAATAGGGAATACCATGCCAGTCTTGTAGACCATATTTGAAATGTACTAAGAAGATGTGTTGCTTCCCTCCAGCTACTTCCATAAACATTTCTGGGACTCTGATAGTCTCTAGTAGAACAAATAGATATTATTGCCATCTGATCTTTTGTATGGCTTCAATGAGAACATGAAACAACACTACGAGATGTGTAACCATCAGGAGTGACTATGTCTCCTATATTATCATTTGACATTCAACTCATACATCACCTTTGACCCTATTGATATTATTGCCTGAATTATGAGTAAGGCATTTTCTTTTATTTTCTATTTGCATAGTTATAACATTCAATAATAAAATGTAACAACTTGATCTACAGTATCACCATTAAAACATGAAAAAACGTCTCAGATAAAGTTTAAACAATTACAATTTAATGCAGGATATCACTATCCAGTAATAGAGCTAATGGTAGATACTTTTCTAGATACTAATGGACAATAATTTGCGTGATTTAAATGTCCTCTTACATGGTAGAAATAATCCATCAGCACTTGATGACACTGTGATGTCTCAGAGAGTTTGTATTAGGCTGGAGAGCTTGATTATATTAAGCATCTCAACATTGTACAAGTTGGAGCTTGCACGGAAAACTAATTAGTTGGCAAGAGACATGTGAACGATGAAACAATCACAAGTGTAGAATCAAATAACGTAAAAAACATAGAGTAAGTTCAGATGAGTAAATTGAGTCAACTATAATACCAGTGGCATGGCACAGCTACCAAGGCTCAGCTCTGCATGAAATTTTTTAAGTTTTCCTTTTAATTGGGGAAACAAAAACGGTGGTAAAAATCTAACAGAGAACAAAAATTTAATATCTGAGCAAATATTTTAAACAGAAAAACGTAGCTGTTGCCACCCTTGATTGACTGTGTCAGCTGGAAAGGGAAGATTGTTCAGTACTACTTGCAGCTAGCTCTTACAATAAAGAAAATGTAATTAGCCCTTGCAAATCATGCCTGCTTTGCTTGACCTTGTGGAAGCTTTGAACAGTGGGAGAGGGGACACCATCTGGGCTAATTTAGTTATCCCATGGTCCAACCACATCACTTTGTCTGACCACGCTCTTGGTAGCTTTCATGAGCAACAGCAGTGGAAGAAGGGACATCTGTGGGGGAAGGGTGTGTGTGTGTGTGTGTGTAACTTGTGTTAAATGTACAGTTGGTAATTCTTTTATGTCGTGGTAAAGTATTTTATTGTTTTCTTAGTCAATATATAATTTTTATTTCTTTTATATATAGTATAATTTCAATAATGAATGGAATTGACTTTTTTTTTGGAACACCCATTTAATAGGTTACGTGATCAAGAAAAATTTGCAGTGCAAACTTTAGGAGCAGGCCACCATAGGCATCAACTGCATTTTTTTTTCAAGGGGAGGGAGTGCAAAGAGTACATTAGTGTTTCAAGATAGAAGTATTTAAGCAAGAGGCCATTCATTAATGAGTGAAATTGCAATCGTGATAGTCACATCATACCATAATACAATTAAGAATGCTTAAAACAAAATATAAAAAAGAAACTTATTATTGAAATTCATGTGAAAAATATTTTTCATATTAATAAATAAAAATAAATAATATGCTTCTGAAACAAAAGAAAATGCAAAAAAAAATTAAGATTTTTTTTCCATTAAGGAAAAAAGGGGTTAATTTTTTGGTACTCATATTATCCATCATAATTAATTTTTTGAGGGAGGAAGCAACTGCTCTCTGCTTCCCTGTAATTTAGAGGTACAAAACTCAGTTTGTCTTTTAATGTGAATTGGTATCAATAAAAATTTTGGCTAACTGCTATTAAAAACAAAAAAATTCAGTTTTTATGGAAAAAACTTATAACTCCAACAATATTGCTTGAACATTATTGCCATTTCAGTTAATTCAACTACTTGTTTAACACAATGGTGTAACCAGTATTTCTGCTCATTGAAAGGACCAAAAATAACATTTTAAAATGCATTAGCTCTGGAGTAATTTTTGATCACCCAACACCACTGTATAGCACCATAGTCTGTTGATAATAGACCATTAGTATAATTTCATTATCATATCTCCACAAACTGAGACTTGAGTTTTAAAAAAGTTTTAACTGAACTTGATTTGTTGTGCATTAAACTACAATAAAATAAATTAATGTAGTTTGATGACACTGTTAGTGATATTAAATGCTAGTGCTCTGTTATCAACAGACTATCATATAGTTTGACTTAGTCCATCTGGAATTACCATCTGCCATTTATGTTGTTTACCTCTCCACTTGTGACTAATGTAATTAAGATCTCCAGCCTTTGAGTTGTCATAGTGTCTTCAAGCACCAGTGTCTTTTTTTTAGGCACCTACTATTAATTGATGTAGTGGATAGCATTTTCTTGCATTAACACACTATTATATATTTTACTCAAAGTGCAGCAATAATTTTAAAATACAGTAAACTTTATCCAGCATTAGATACTTTTTATATTCTAGCAGTGTTACTGATGATGAAGTTGTTACTTTTTGTAGACAAAAGAACCCTGTCAAATATCACATTAATTCATCAAGTTGTTGAACCATCTCAAACTTTTTGAATCATCCTTAACTCTTGGAAACCAGTATACTTTTAGTTTTCTTTCCCATAATGACTCAATTTATATTGATGTATACTGATTTTGCAGTGTCTGTCTTATTAATTTTATCTAATTTATAAAAGCATTTAACAACTGATTTTATGCATTATGATTGTTTTGTCAATTACTACATTTTATTATTTATTATGACCATTTTATGAGCTGTTTTATTTGGTTTTAATATTAAGTTGCTCATATTTCCACAAACAGGTAATATCTGATTTTAATATCATATAATGTATTTTCATCCAGTTACCAATGGGATTCTTTACTGTTATTATCAAGCAGTATTGTTCTTATAATACAACTTGTGCATTGATAGTGACCAGCTGACTACTATTAAGATCAATTTTAAATAACACTCTGCCAAAGAAGTAACAGACTGCACATTTCCTGTCATCAGCTATGACACTTGGTCACATGAGGTGTTAACTTAAGTTGAGGACATTCATATTTCTTAAACAGTTTTTAAACTTTTATTAACAGTTTTTTTATTTCATTTTGATAAATGTCTTTAAATAAAGTAAACTTTTGATTTTGTAGGGGAATATAGAATTCATGTACACTGCATGGGAAAACCAATTGCTGAAAGTCCATTTGTCACTAAAATATATGATGTTAAACAAATAAAGGTGAAAGATATTCCTAAAGGAACAACTGGAAGGCCTGTGACTTTCTTAGGTATAGTATTTATAGTTTAAAACATTTGAGAATGGTTTATTATTGCCTGAAGTAATTAAAGAACATTTGTGATGGATGAACTACTGATCATTGTAAAGTGAACAGTGTATTCTCTTTATATTGTAGGCTACTCTTCCATAGAATAGGAGGTGCATAATGCATTTATAGCCCAAAGTAAAAAAGACTTTTCTCCATCATTTGTGTATATACATTGGCAGAAATTGAAAAAAGAACACCCAGAAGGAATTCCTTTAGGAACATCATATTATAATATGTTAATAGTTAAGGGCAGCAAAAACCATGATCCAATATTGAAAGTCATTGGGTGAAATAATGACATCACTGAGGATCACAACATGCAAATGTACACAGCATGTATTTAAGGACTAGGGCGTGAAGAAAGAAGTTGTTCATCTTCTGTCATGTTGTTCAGTCTCTTTGAAGAAGCTACCATGCCTGGATGATGCAGGTGCACAACATTTGTTCAGTTAGCAGAGTTTGAGCAAGGTCATATAGTGGGTCTTCAGGAAGCAGGTTGGTCTTTTCTTCAAATTGGACATTGCATGGGACAAGAGGTATTGGCAGTGATATGATGGTGGCATTGATGGTCATAAGAGCATTCGCACACTTGTAGACGTGGTTCTTGGCAACACAGAGTTATGGACACACATGAGGATCAGTGTATCAGGAGGGCGACAGTGACAGAGTGGATGACTACGGCATCACAAATTCGATCTTCTGTTGTACCAAGGGTGTCTACAAGAATCATATGCAATCATCTTTTGAAAGCAGGACTATGGGTATGCATGCTGCTGGCATGGTTCCACTGTCATCTTATGTTTCCACTGTCATCTATGTCACCGTCAATCATGTTTGCAGTGGTGTCAAGAATGAATTCATTGGAGGGAAGAATGGCAGTCTGTGGTCATCAATGATGAAAGTATTCTGCTTAGGAGCATCTGATGGTCGTTTATGCATCCAAAGGCAACCAGGTGAGTGGCTTCTTCCATCGTGCATCCGCCAACAACACACAGGGCCCACGCCAGGCATCATGGTATGGGGACATCATACATGTTTGGTGTTTATACAGGGTACACTGAATAGTAATACATATGTCAGCAATATTGTATTTATTAAGTACGATGCTGGCTGATCTGCCGGCTGTCCTGCCATATTTGAGTGTAATCCCAAATGCAATATTGCAGCAGGATAATGCTTAATGCTCGCCCACACTCTGTCCGAGCAACTCAACATTCTTTTCAGGCAATTGAAAACCAACTTACCAACTCCTTTGGCCAGCACGCTCTCCATACTTGTCTCCAATCAAGCATGACTGGGACTGGATTAGACAAAGACTCTTCTGCGGACTGCAGCAGGCAACGACCATCGCTGAATTACATATCCAAGTTGAAAGTGCATGGAATGGTATCCCCCAGCATGATATCCAGCATTTGTATGACTGATTGCATGCCAGATTGGAAGCTTGTATTGCTGCTCGAGGAGGTTCAACATCTTATTAAAATATACCTTCTGTAAAATGTAATACTCATTAAAAGGTAAGATAAACATTAAATCACTTCACACATGTGATCACTCTCCTTTCTCAACAAGTTGTTTCTACTAAATAAATCTCATAGATTATGCTACAATTGTTAATGGTGTTCTTTTTTCAATATCTGCCATTGTATTATTCTTCAGTACACAATATTTGTGTACTGAAGTACAACTTGCTAATCATCAGTGGGATGGACTGAGTTGGTAGTACACCGGGCTCATAATTTGAAGTTCCCTGATTCTAGTCCCTACTGTGTCTTTACTGAAATTTTTTCATCACTAACTTTTTCTCTACCTTCAGTGAGAAAGAGAACACTTTTAGGCTTAAAAATATCCAATCATCCATTGGATGTGACATTAAGTCATGACCTCTTGTGCAGAAGAACTATACCCTGTCCATACTAGAGAACATGCTGCATAGCACTAATGTGAGGCCTCCTTATATCTCTTAACAGTTGTCTAGTACCCCTTCCTCTATCCAGCTCTGAGCCCTCAGGATCCTTGTAACCTAGCTATTGACTCCATTGAATGCAAATAAAGTGGCACTCATAGGTAAAACAACAATGACCTAAACATTAAACTCCTTCTAATGTATATAAAATATATTAGTACATTTACCTTTATATTTGAAGGCTGTGGTTTTTTTGTATGATGCATGAAAAAAAATGTAAGACATATCCTCTTGAGGAATGAAATAAATTTGTAAAGACATCCTTAATCATTTAAGAAATATGTACTTTTATGTAAATTGCCCCAGATTAAAACAGATAATTTAAAACACAGTGCATATTTAAATCTGCAGGGATAAAGTTGTTTTGAAATAAATATGTGTTGCCAGTATGGTTAAAAATTTACAATCTAAAACTGATATAAACTTTCCAGTTTACACATTTTGACAGTGCTTTTTGATCACTCATATACATTTTCATGTCATGGATGTGGGGATGTTAGTATTATATCCTTGTAAGATTCCAAATCTTCTTTCTCTGGCATTAATAAAAATTAAACTCTGTTTTTTGTTAGCCATGTTTTATTTCTTATGTTTTTGTTTAGAAATTTCAGTTAAACTATGATTTGGATATAAAGTTTATAATATTTATTTATTAACAGATAATTTTGATATTTGGGACAGTAAAGGTGAAAAGAGGGATAGAAGGATATAAATCCAAATTTTCCCATTAACACATCGAATGCCTTTACATGCTGAGTTTGTGGTCCTGTATATGGGAGAGCCATACCATGTGCATGTTAAAGAACATGCTGGATGGCCTTGGTGGGAGGCTACCATCTGTTTCTTAACAGCTGTCCAGTGGGTTCCCTTTCCCCAACTTTCTCTGAGCTCTCAGAGTCTTTGTGACCTGGCCATTTAGCCCATTGTGTGCAAGAAAGTGCCATTCAGAGGTAAAACATCCCAATCTGCTGAGTTATAGTTGTTGATCAACCCTCTGCTAAATTATGCTCTGAAGAATCCCTTGGAATTCTGACTAATTCTGCTACACAGTTATATGTGGCATTTGGAAAGTGGTGAGCATTTCCATTGTCACTTATTAAAATGTTATACAGCCAGCCACAAAATTCAACATTATAAGTGAGTTTTATCTCATTACCAAGCATTAAAATCCAAACTAATCATATGTTTAACTATCAGAGGTAAAAAATTTATTTTTTTAGTATTGCAAAATTATTTTTAACAGTAAATTTTTTCCTATTGAGCAACATTTTTTTGTAAGCCTAAGAAAAACACGAAAGTTAATTCCTCTAACCTATAAGTAATCTTGTTTTGAAATTCAAATAATCTGATTATAGGTTTTTTTTGGTTTCAATTTAAAGTGTTAAAATCATGAAACAGTTAACAAAATATAAATTTTTATGTATTTTTGCAAGCAACAATTTTTGCCCCAACAAACCAGAATGGCACACCTGGTGCATAAACATTCTCATTTAAAATTCTAAGGCATACCTGCTTTGAGAGTTAATGTATCTTTCACTTCAATTCCTTTTTTATACAGCAGAGTATATTTTCTATGTGATATGATATTAGAATTTTGTGTTGAAAAAAGCAATACCATATTTGATAAATTATTAAAGTAATATATCATTCTAGTTGAAACATCACATGCTGGACCAGGCAATTTAGAAGTCATGGTTAATAAAGGCCAGGTACCCACTGTACCTCAGGCACAGAGTCCCACCCAATATGCTATTTCATTCACTCCTCAAGAACCTAAACCTCATCTTATTGATCTAAAATTCAATGGTGAAGTTGTACCTGGTATGTATCACTAATCAAAAATTTTCACATAAGATAATAGTTTTTATCTAAAAAGAAATTTTGCATCTTCCCAAATAAATTTTAACAATACTTGCTTGATAAAGCAATTTACTCTTAGTGAGTTAATATATAACAATAGAGTTGAAGTTAAATAAACAATTGCCATGCAGTACATGCAATAAATAACGGCAACTTTATCTTCATTATCAGAAATTATCTGTAGTCTCAAAACCTAAAGAGATATCAAACTTTTCTTTAACTTAGCTGGCTTTTAATGGTTGCTGGACTTTATAGTTAGGTCTAGCTTGGATATATGTCTGAGGAATTATTATTAAATAAACAGGCTTGGATGGTTCATCAAATATTTAATTTAAATGTTCGATATAGATGACACTAAAGAGTAATTTTGTATAGAAAAATTTGCAACATGGAACTGTGGTTGTTCAATAACAGAAGGCAATAGTTATTACTTTTGTGATAACTGTTTTTGTGATTAAAGAAGGTTCCATGTCCTGAAGTTTACACATCATTTTTCTGTTTATATATTCTGTTTCACCTAAGTTGAGACCTGATGTAAACAAATAGCTCTTTGCCTATTGGCTAAAGACCTCATCACTACATTTAAGTGTATTTGTTTGCATTAAAAAAATGTGAAAATTTTTCTGACATATTGCTTTCAACAAAGCAATGGTCAGAAAAATGAATTTAATCTACTTTATTTGGTTGCTAGATGATACACTTAAACATTACACTTAAAACTAACAATCAGACAATTTATGAATTTGAATATGAAATACAAAACTAAAACCGAAGAAAGCCATTATCTTTTAAAGAAGACAGGATGGCCTCAATGGCATATTTGTGTGCAGTCAAAGTGGCAAAGACAATGGAAGATTCTTATAATTACTTTACATATAAAGCTTAAAATCTAATGATGAACCTGATGTGTAGAAATGCAATAAAAGAAATTGCAAGTGAAATTGTGTCTCTAAAAGTGTTTCACTCAAATTGGATATTCCATATTCCAGTAAGTAACAGCAAGTAATTAACAGTTATGAAATTGTAATCAATTTACCTTGGCAACAATAAGGAAAAGAGTTCAAGAATTCTTCATCAGAAATAAATTGCTGGTTAAACAAAGTATTAATATTGATAAACTCATACTCATTGTACCTAATTTAAGTCTTATATAGATATGGCTTTAGATTTTCCACTTGCAAATACAAAACTGCTTTAATTGAACAATATCTTTACAGTTATTTTGTTTGAGTAAGAGGTAAGAGTAAATCACTGAGGTCTCAGATGCTTGTGAAGTGCACTGAAGAGCCAATACATTATGACCAGCTTGTCTTTATACAAATCGAAGCAACTGCAGGTAAACAACAGTGCGTGTGAAGGTATGAAATGGTATAAATAACACATGATACTGAGCTCTGTTAATCAGTGTTATTCTTGTTCTTCATATGGGAAAGACAGTGGACTTAAGTGAGTTTGACAAAAGCCAAATTGTAATGGCAGACAACTGGGTCAGAGCATTTCTGAGATGGCAAAGCTTGTGGGATGCTCACAGTCAGCCATGGGTAATAAGCCATGGGTAATTCTTCAAAGAGTGGTCCGAGGAGGGAAAAATCCACAAACCACCGGCAAGGTGTGGGACAACAATGGCTCATCGATGCTAGAGGTGAGCAAAGGCTATCCTGTATAGTACAAGCCAACAGAAGGGATACTGTGGTGCAACTCGCCCATAATTTGAATGCTGGTGACGGGAGTAATGTATTACAACATACAGTACATCGACCCCTTCTGAAAATGGGGCTGCATAGCTGCAGGCTGCTTCGAGTTCCCATGCTAACAGTTCACTGTCGAATGCGCCTACAATAGGCACTCAAGCATCAAAACTGGATCTTGAATGATTGGAAGAAGGTCATCTGGTCTGATGAATCCTGTTTCCTCTTGCACCATGTGGACAGCTGGGTGCATGTGCATTGTTAACCTGGGGGAGTGTTGGCACTAGTATAAACCATGGGACAAAAACAAGCTAGTGGAGGAAGTGTAATGCTTTGGGCAATGTTCTACTGGGAAACCCTGGGTCCAGTCATTCATGTGCAGGAAACTATGACATCTACCACCTATCTAAACATAATTGAAGACCAGGTACATCCTTTTATGGCAACAGTATACCCCTCTAGTAGTGCCTTCTTTTAACATGATAATGCGCCATGCCACACTGCCCAGATTGTTCGAGAATGGTTCACGGAACATGAGGAAGACTTCCAGTTATTGCCCTGGCCACCAAATTCCCAGACCATGTAACTTATAAGAGTTAAAAAGGATCTGCTCTTAATGTGTTGGTACCAGATACCACAAGATGCATTTAGAAATCTTGTAGCATCCATGCCTCACCAGGTAAGAGCTGTTTTGGCAGTACATGGAGGACCAACATCATATTAGGTAGGTGGTCATAATATTTTGGCTCTTCAGTGTATAAAGAAATTAATAACTGAGCAATACTATATAATAACATGGAGACAATTATTTGCAGCAAATTAAAGCATATTGTGGAAGCAAAAAAGTTACTATTTAAATAAAACTTGAGAAAATTTAAGCCATACAGTTTTTTAAAATGTAGTAGTAAATATAATAAGTGAACAAGTTTTTAAACATCTTTTTCTTGACATACAAAGAAGCAGCAATGATACTATAGGCAATATTAGAGAATAGCGATTTCAAAAAAATTGTGGACTGAAATGGAATTTTCATTTTAAAGTTAAATTCATTCAAATATTTCTATTGATAATATATTTATTATTTCATATTTTTCACAGACATTTATATAAATTGACACTGGTGTTTATTTAGCATTGCAATTATGATGTCATATATATCTGATTTGTGTTTAATATGTGCATGTGCAAAATGAGCAACAAAATGTAACTGATAGTAATTACTTCTGTGCACATTAATACTAGGAAAGGCTTGCTTATGTGTATGTTTTTTTTTATGTTAGGTCTCAACTTAGGTGGAACAGAGTATAGAATTGTTTTTAATGTTCAATAGATATATAGTGATTAAAAAGTTATTTAAAAAAAAAAGAAATATTACCATATCTAAGGAGAACTAACTATTAACATCAAGATTTTCCACTGTTTAGCTAAGCGATATTACTAGATTTCAGAATTTGAAACAAAATTCTATTTTTAATTGGTTGGTCAAATTTTAGCTATTTTCTAATTATTATCTATCATATTTTTTTAGTTTAAATAAGAAAGAGCAAGTTATTTTTATATAACTATGAAGTAAAATTTTCTGTAGCAGTAATGCAAACTTGATCCATAGCTCATTTTGATTTAAACTTCAGTGCTTTAAGTTTTAAATGCCATAAAATAAAATAGTGTTTTTTTAGTTTTTGACTCTTTTTCAAATTTAAGTTTCTAATTTTTTAAATTAACTTGTTTTTAACAAAAATTAATTTTCTATAGCCATATATTTTTAGTCATTTTACTGGCAATTATTAAAAATTCAATGAAATCACATCATATCTGAGATATATTTGCAACTAAAAAATTAAATGAAAGAAAAATTTAAGTGATAGTACAGATATAAACTTCACGATAAGATTCTAAAGCTTGTATTATTCTTTATTGAATAAATAAATAAATAAATACCCCCTCAAGCAGCTGCTTGCCACAGAGGTCTGACAGGAGTCTGTCAGTTTATATGCCATAGTAGAAGATCTGAGAGGATGGCAGGACCTCAGCAGAAAAACGACACATACATCCTTGCCTTACACCGGGACTCGAACCCAGGTCCCTTAGATCAGTAGCCAAGCGTGCTAACCATTCGGCCATTGAAAACATTTCAAAATTGAATTGGCCATCAGCAAAAGTTTGGTTTCAAAAATCTGATAAAGGGTTAGCAGAAGGCACAACCATCACTAAATTTTTATGTCAGAGGACTTTTAATACATTGTGTTTCTCGTATTTAGTATACTCCAAGGGTTTAAATCCTAGATAAAGAATGGATATTTTGATGGTTTCTGCTGAGCTGTTTCTTTCCCACTGATCTTTCTGTGGCCCTTTTCGGTGTTCCTAACCACCAGGGCTGGAACTAGTCAGTAGTACACCTGACTCATAATCTTTAGCTCTGAGGTTCGAGTCCCAGTGGGGCAGTGTTGAGATTAATCTCAACAACTCTCCCCACCCTGCCTTTGGTCAGTAGGAGACACTGATAAGTTTGGAAAGGCAGTTGTCTTTCAGATGGGACATTAAACCATGATCCCATGTGTGGGAGAGCCATGCTCTGTGCACCTTAAAGAACACAATGGATAGCCTTGATGGGAGTCCTAACAGCTTTCCAATGGGTCCCCTCCTCCCAATATTCTCTGACCCCTTGGGGTCCTTGTGGCCTGGTTATTTAGCCCATTGTGTGCAAAAAAGTGCTGTTCAGAGGTAAAACAATGCAATTGTAGTGGGTGGCATGCCCCCCTTTTTAAGAATGCTAATAAAGGTAATGTAGGCAAAAATAATTAACTTTTGCACATATCATGCATTTTTCAATAAATTTTTTAAAGACCTCTAAAATGGAGAGGGAAATGTTATACTCTAATGAAAATCTAGTCTCATGGCATCTGCTTTTACTTTTTTCTGGATCAATTGAATCTGAAATGCAAAAAAATACAATAAAAATGGAGAAAAGGAGTGATCCAAGATTCAAAATCAGGTTTTATGACAGAGACCTGAATTTTTAATTCAACATGAGGTGGTGCAAAAGAAACTCCTTTGTGAAATTGGAACCATGCTATCAAGTATTTTGAAAATTATGGGTTCAAATATGTTAAAAAGAGAACAACTTTCTCAAGAGTTAATCAAGTGATGTATTACTGTATTGGCTGGGACCATGAAAACTATCATGTATGATATCAACATGCATTTGCTGCTATTATTTATATTTATATGTATGTATTTTGTAATATTTTTTTGCATTATATTTGCTAATATTTATATGACTAGCAGAATTGCCTGGGTGTTGCTCAAGCTTCAATATTTTGACTCAGAGTAGGCATATTCATAATTGGTGCACTGCCACTTATTCACATCCAGGGTGACATCACCAGAGGAGGGCATTTTTGGCTTCCCAAAATTCCACAGGTACTGGAATGATCAGTCCCGAATTTGGTATAGTGGTCCCACTTAGTTCTTGCTATGTAGAATATAGAGATCTGGTTACTAACTGTGGTTGGTCAGAACAGATATTTCATGGCCTGCTTTTGGGGGAGATCCTAATTTTGTGGGGCCAAAACTCTAACCAGTGCACTAAGTTATGGTGAGATGGGGGGAAGGGGTGGCTCAATCAGTAGCGCTCAAGACTTCTTAATATATAGTTCCCAAGTTCAAGTCCCAGCTGGGCCAGCATTGAGATTTATCTCTGCAACACTCCCCACCCTACCCTTGGTCAGTAGGGGATTCTGATGGGTTTGAAAGGCTGCTGTCCATTGGATGTGACGTTAAGTCATGGCCCCATGTGTGGGAGAGCAATACCCTGTACATGTTAAAAAACACTTTTGATGGCCTGGATGGGAGGCCATCATGGCCATCATGGCCATCAAAAGTGTTTTGATGGGAGGCCATCATCTGTCTTCTGACAGCTGTCTAGTAGGTTTCTTTCCTCCAACCTTCTCTGAACCCTTTGGGTCCTTGTGACCTCACCATTTAGCCCATTGTGTGCAAAAAAGTGCTGCTCAGAGGTAAAACAATTCAACCCAATACGATGAAGCTGTAGATGTGGTTTAGTGATCCTAGCTCTGACTGTTTAGGAGGCAATGTTGAGCAAACAGACACACAAACCAACTCCCTATTATTTTATATATAGAATAATGATCAAAGTCATTATTGCATATATTTTAGTAAATGCCAAACTGGAAACAATAACTGTTTCCCTTTTTTTGCCTACATAAATACCTTATGTACTTCTTTAAGCTTTGTTAACTTTTTGTTGCATTTTTCACCTAAAAAAGACAAAAAGAAACATAGTGCAGATGGGTGCTAAATTTTGCAACACTCTGTATATAAACAACTTCAAGAATTGTCAACTTATTAGTTTTTTATCATTTATTTAGGAAGTCCATTTGAATGTCTGGTCATTGATGCAACAAAGATTAAGGTGAAAGGGGATGGAATTGAAAGAGTGCCAGTCAACTGTCCTGCTTCGTTTATAATTGATACAAATGGAGCAGATGTTGGAGAAGTTCACTGTACAGTACTTGGTAAGTTAACCTTTTTATATATATACTTTGATAGCTTAATATGTTGCCTTAAGATATTTAAATGTTTTGAGATCAATATGCTAGAATGCTGTGTTTTACAAGTTTGCCCTTTTTCTGCAATTGAAGGTTTTTGGAACCATGTTATCAAGTTATTACGGTTGAAACAAAAATAATATTGAATAATATATAAGTAAAAAATAAAACACTTTGAACTTTGTGGAAATTAGAGTTTCTGTTGCTGCCAAATAGTTATCTTGAAAGACAGGCATGAAGGATATAACTAAGTTTGATTTAGATAGTTATTTCAAATACAAAAACTTATTTTAATCTTTGGCAACATCTAAAATTCTATTAATGTAACAACCCAGTGATGTCCAATTTTTGTATAATTAACATTAGAATGAAGTTAAAATATGTTCAGTCCTTGAAGATAGGGTTCATTCATCACTCCCAATTCAATGTTTGGAATTTTTTGGCCTACTCATATTCATTCTTTATTTCCATGGTTGTACTTCCATTTTCCCTCTGCAGTGCCACTGGCCATGGGGTTTCTTTCAATGCATTCTTTGCTGAACTGATTGAAATAGTCTTTGATATCAGGAATAATAGATTTGCCATGTTCTTAGTTTTGTATTAATTTACTCAATGTTCAAAATGGAACCAGAATGCACATAAAAGAATTACAATAATGTATTGTGGAATGGAACCAGAATGCACATAAAAGAATTAAAATAATGTATTGTGGAATGGAATCAGAATGCACATAAAAGAATTACAATAATATATTGTGGAATGGAACCAGAATGCACATAAAAGAATTAAAATAATGTATTGTGGAATGGAATCAGAATGCACATAAAAGAATTACAATAATGTATTGTGCAATGGAACCAGAATGCACATAAAATAATTACAATAATCCCAAAATATTTTATACCATTCTTATAAGTATTTTATTTCAGGAGCATTAGAGCAATGCTTGTCTTAATGTTATTACAGTGTTCATTAGATATGCAAATTAAAATGTATAAGAACCAATTCTAAATTATCATTCTGCAAAAAATCAATACTTTCCCCCAAGTCATGCTGAGAATGCAGGATAAGCTAGCAGTTCACTAGCTTATCATGTCATAGCCAATATATATATAAATTTGACTTTGCCAATTTATTCAAATTCAAATCATTTCAAATTAAGTTTCTTGATCCCTAATACAGCAATTTTTATTGAATATGAAATTTCTTGAATATTACTGTTGCTTTTAGCATTTAAAACTTAAACTGCCTTCTTTTGTGACCATCTGAAAAGACAATCTTTTTTAACTTCATTCTAATGTTAATTATCCAAAAATTGGAAACCTTCATTTGTAGATAAAGGACAAACTTTCAAATCATAATATCCCAGTAAATAAAATTCTTCATGTTTAACAATTGGCAACTCTTATAAAGTCTATTAATAATGAATCTCTAAATTCAAATTTTACTAAAACTTTTTTTTTTGTGTGTGTTCTGTTAATTTATAAATGTGTTCTTAATCACTATATGAGTTCTTTTGAAATAAAATTCCAACCCTTTTTTCCCTTTATGTCACTAAAGCTCACTGTCCCTCCTTCATATTCATTTAAGGAACCAGGAAATAATTCCTTAAATAATTTCTCAGACTAAGAAAATTGAGATGTTAAAATGTACAAAAAATCATCAGTGAATCAAAAGCTCCATTATCTTGTGATATAACTAGTGTTTGTATCTCTGTGACCATCTCTATGTATTCTGTATAACTATTCAATGCTACTAGTTGATTGGTTGATTGTTTGGGGTTTTATGGTGCAGTGACAACTAAGCCATGTTGTGCCAATCAGTCACTAATAACATCAAATAGAATAAAAAGAAAACTTTCATAAAATGTATTTTTGTACATAGAATCTGTACAACATGAAATACAATAGTAATTGTACAAATATAGTAGTGATGTCCAAGTTCTCCAAGCAAGTCTATCCTGAGCTACATCTACTGCATCTGGCCACTGCACACCAATTTTAACAAGGTCCTGTTTGACATTGTCTGCCCACCGCATCCTAGGTCTCCCCTTCTTTCTGAGGCCTTTAGGCACACTGTTCATAACCCTATTCGCCAATCTATAATTATTCATACGGGCAACATGGCCAAACCAACGGAGTCTCTCTCTGCACAATATGCTGCTTAAAGGAGGTTGCAAACTCCTTTGCCTAACCTCATCATTAGTTACAAAGTTGAACCACCTAATGCCCAAGATACTGCGTAAGCATCTGGAATCAAAAGCATCTAGTTTCCTGTTATCTTGTTTACAAAGTGTCCAAGTTTCACTACCATAACTAACCCTAGAAAGAACCAAACTATTATACAGTCTAATTTTAGTGTTTAGGTGTATACGCCTATTTCTCCACACTCTCCATAGATTCTTAAAAGTCCCGGCAGCAATCCCTATTCGTCTGTTAATCTCATGCCGCACATCACCACTATCTGTTACATAGCTCCCAAGATAATTAAACTGTGACACCTGCTCAAGACGGCAACCATTCAGATTAACTGAATCACAGCCTGCCTGACCAATTTTCATCACTTTAGTTTTCTCTCTGTTTATAACCAAACCTACTCTACTACCAGTCTCATCAACAGCTCGAATGAAAGAGTTCATCTCATCAACATCATTTGCCAAAAGGGCTAAATCATCAGCATAATCTAAATCAGAAATTTTCGTATCTCCAGCCCATTTAAGGCCAAAATCTTTCCCTTGAAGTGAATTTCGCATAACATAATCAATAACCAAACTAAAGAGAAAAGGAGACAAAATGCACCCTTGTCGAACACCAGAAGTAATGCTAAACCAATTGCTACAAGCCTTACCAACTCTCACACACGACTCAGTGTTATTATAGAGAGCTTTCATTATGTTAACTAACTTGTCTAGTATACCATATGATTTCACAATCAACCACAAATTATGACGATCAACAGAGTCGAAAGCCTTTTTGAAATCAACAAAGCTAGCAACCAAAGGTTTCTGAAACTCTAAACATTTCTCAAGAATCTGCCTAAGTGAAAATATCTGATCCACACATCCCCTACCACTTCTGAATCCACATTGCTCATCACGCAATTGACTGTCAACCAGATTCTTAATTCTATTAAGCACAATCATGGAAAGAACTTTACCTGGAACAGAGAGTAGGCTAATACCCCTATAGTTATCACAAGAACTGCGATCACCTTTTTTGAAAATAGGGATAACAATAGCTCTGGTAAAATCCTTAGGAACCATGCCTTTATCATAAAAGATATTCAGAATTTCAGTCATCCAAATGGTAACCGAAACATTTCCAGCTCTAAGCATTTCTGTAGTAATTTCATCTACCCCTGGGGATTTATGAAGCTTAAGTTTAGAAACAGCCAAAATAACTTCGGATTGTGTTATAGGGCCAACATTAAAGCCACCAATGCATCTATCATCATTGCAAACAATGGGAATAGAACTAACCGCATTGTTTAGTACATCACTGAAATGCTCAGCCCACCTAGCCATGACAGAATCCTCCCCTTCTATAACCTTACCTTGTTTATCCTTCAATCCCTGTATACCTGTCCGTTTTCTACCACACAAAACATTAACTATCTGGTACAGCTCTCTGCTGTTGTGCTGTCTAACTGCTTCCTCGGCTTTGTCAGCCAAACCATCAAGCCAAAGATTCTTATCAGCAGCTAACTGATCTTTTACACGTTTATTAAGTTCTCTGTAATGCTTTCTATTAGGACTAGTAGGGTATTGATTAAGGACATTCCTGCAGTTCTTCCTTTCCGAAATAAGCTCAAGTGCCTTATCACTCAGATAATTTTGCCTCTTCTGCTCCTTTTTTCCTAAAAGAGTACTGCTAGTGTCCAAAAAAGCCTGTTTAAAATGATCCCATTCTTCCTCAACTTCAGTGGTAAGCATACCATGACTGTCATAATGACTAAGTAACCTATCATGGTAAGCTTTGGCTATAACTGGGTCTTTCAGAGCTTCAGTATTAAAAGCAAATTTTTTAACCCTAGCACAACACTTTTTAAGTTTAAGTTGCAAGACACTTTTAACTAGGTAATGGTCAGATCCAATTTCAGCTCCCCTATATGCCCTGGTATTTCTAAGAGAACTAGCCCATTTGCTGTTAATTAATATATAATCAATCATATTCCTATGCAGCCCATCAGGTGAAACCCATGTGTACTTATGTATGTCGCGGTGTTTGTAATATGTGTTAGTTATTCTGAAACCATTGAGTTTACTTACCTGTAGGAGATGTTGCCCATTGCCATTGCAGCTACCAATACCAAAAGGGCCAATCACCCCTCCCCAAAGGTCAGAGTCAGTACCAACTTTGGCATTGAAGTCACCAAGAACAAGGGTAATATCTCCTTTCTTGACAGAATTCAAAATATCCTGAAGTTGTTCATAAAACCTATCCTTCTCATCCTTATCGGCATCCTCAGTGGGGGCATAACAGCAGATAACATTCAGGTCTTTAACGCTTGTCTGAAATTTTGCTGTAAGAAACCTTTCATTAATGCACTCATATCCTAGAAGAGCATCGCTAGCGTGTCTGCTGAGAAGCAGACCCACGCCTTGGTGATGCTTGTTGTCGTCCCTCCCTGAAAAGAGAAATTTAAGATTATTTTTAAGAATCTGACCTTTATCTGTCCATCTGGTCTCTTGCAAGCCGAGAATATCTAAATTATAATGGTGGAATTCTTGTGTGAGGACATCAAGAGAAAAAGCTCTGTGCAGAGTCCTCACATTCCAACTACCTATGGAGAGAAAATGGTTAGTAGGATGTTTAAAGAAACTATGTTTATTGAGAGAGGGAATGCCGACAATATCAAACAGCCCCCTAATCGCAGACATGGGGCAAAGACCCGTTCCCCCACCACTAAAGGCTGAAGCCATCTACACTGGAAGACTTCCTCCAATGTAGAATTTGACGATGCCAATAGAAGCAAAGAGTTCAGGTGCCTGCGATGACCTCTGCTCAGGATTATCCACCAGCTGATAAACATATCCTGTGAATCTATTCACTTGGGGCTGTCAACCCACAAACAAACAGAAAACACAGCGGAAGATTTTCCCTCCACAGAAGCCCACCAGTGCAGCAAAATCAGGATCCATAATCAAGCTCAGAGCCATATATCTGTCCAGTCCAGTGGGTTTATATGGTCAGCACCAGGACCCTGTGTGGTTGACCACTCCTCAGCAGGGTAGAAAAAAAAGAAAAGTAGCCATAGTTGTCCAGATCAGTAGGCCACACTAATCTGGCAGCCCTCCCCTTCCGTTCACTTCCACAAGAGAGTATCTCTTTTGAAAGTTACTAACGGTCCGCACCACGAGAAGGCGGGGTCGGACATTAGGTGCTAGGCCTGGCCGGTTCTATGCATCATCACAGGGGATTGGTGCATAGCTCTCCTTCCAGTGACTACCTAGCTACCATTAACTAAATTGCACGGTCTGGTTGGACCTCCGTAGCCCATGGCTGCTTGAGGTTGATGATGATGATGATGATGATGATGATGATGATGATGATGATGATGATGATGATGATGATGATGATGTCCAACATGTGACATGTTGTAATCTATCATTCAGCAAATTATCAGTCTTGGCTATAAACACAGTATTTAGATTTGGTGCATTTTCAAAAAAAAGTTTTAAAGCTTTTAAGTTGTCACCCTTTCATTTATGCCTTCCTTTTTGTAGTTTAATATAAAATAAATTAAAAAATACCCCCTCAAGCAGCTGCTTGCCACAGAGGACTGACATGCTCCTGTCAGTTAAATAAATTTTAAGTCAGTTGTAGTAAAACACATTTTATTTATATAGCATTTTGTAGAAAATAATATATAGTTTTGTTATATTTCGAAAGCAAGATCATATATATCATAAAAGAAAAAACTGCTCTTTTTTAACTTATATGTAACCATATCTGAAGGTTTATAATTCAGTGTATTTTTCATGCTGAAAAAGGATAAAGGTAAGTTCATATTAAAAATAATTTATTCATTAGAAATTTATAATTTATTTTGCATAAAGTTGAAAATGTTCAGCTAATTAAATTTGAATTTTCATAATGTTTCTATAAATATTAAAAAAGTCCCAAACATTATTATATTTTATATACTTTTAGTAATTTAAAATTGCATGCTATAAATTTTTTAGTATATATTGTTACAAGGAAGTGATATTTAGAAATTAATACTTTTACTAATATCTTACATGTAAAACTTAAGGAAGCATCAGTCTATTATAATATATACAAAGTTTTGAGAATGATTTCACTTGAAAATTGCCTCGTATGATAAGATATGAAAATATCTCAATCAATCACTTTTGAGATAATATTGAATCATTATTATTTGATCATCAGGAAATATCATAAATTGCTTTAAAATGTTATTGCTCTTTAGTCCACATTAATTGGTAGAATAAGTTTGTATTTGGTAGAAGGGGTGATGAGAATAGTGCTCATAAAGGACTCAAAACTATGTACTTAGATAACAATGTTTATATAGAATTTTGATTATTGATTGAATTTATAAGGACATTCTAAATTTCAAATGTTACATTTTTAGGTCCAAACCAACATCAACTGAAAAACTACCTAAGTGGCAACTATCATAGTGGATATCGTATAGAATATACACCAACAGAAGTTGGTAAGAATTTCCTTTTACGTATTATAGCAATTAATTTTTGTGAGTAAATTAATGTGTGAACTATTTAAAAATGTAAATTAATATATAAAGTGCTGTTGCTGGGTTGTTGGGTTGTTTTACCTCTGAGTGGCACTTTTTTGCACACCATGGGCTAAATGGCCAGGTCACATGGACCCCAAAGGCTCTCCCATCATTTATTGGATATTTTAAGTCAAGTAGGATATACTCTCTCTTCCTAAAGTTAGTTTTTCATTTTCTTTTATAATTAAAGCTTGGTTTTCATTTCATGGATTTACTTTATTTCTGTAAATTATCAATCTTTCAGTCGATCGATTTTTCAGAGTTATGCTACTTCAGATGGTTGGCTTACAACTTGTTGTTGTGGATATTTTAACATCCCATTAGACTATATGTTATTTATTCTTTTATTATTAGTTCATTTTCCAGTAAAAAACTTTGATTAGCATTTTCAGCTGTAAGTTTAAGGTTTAATTTTGATTGATCAATTAGTTCTGATATGTATTTAATCAACAATAAATTGATTGATTAACTGACACCTCTCTAATATTCGTTGGGTTGGGTTGTTTTACCTCTGAGCGGCACTTTTTTGCACACCATAGGCTAAATGGCCAGGTCACATGGATCCTGAAAGCTCAGAGAAGGTTGGGGGAGGGAACCCACTGAACCAGCTGTTGAGAGACAGATGGTAGTCTCCCGTCAATGCAGCATTTTCTTTAATGCTGCATTGACGGACGATAATTTAAATCCAGCATTTTCTTTAATGTGTACAGGGTATGGCTTTCTCGCACACAGGGCCACTGCTTAACGTCACATCTGATGGACAGTGGCCTTTCCAAGCCCATTAATGTTCCTTATTGACCGTGGGCAGGGCAGAGAATTTTGCGGAGATAAATCTCAACGTTGACCCAGCTGGGACTCAAACCTGGGAACTACAGATTGTGAGCCTGGCATGCTACCGACTGAGCCACCCCACCCCTTTCTAATATTCATGTTAATATGAAGTGCCAAAGGTGAAAAGTGTATCGCACTTTGAAACAGAAAGAACATGTTGAATTTACAAAAAAAAAAAAGAAATATTGCTCTCCACAAATATAAGTATCCACAGTCATATCAAAATAATATGACCACCCTCAGAATCACAGTATACCCACCCAGGTGTGTCACAGAGTGCACATGACAAGGTCGACCACACAGAGATATAAGCGGCTGGCCAGGACAGATGAGCCATAGTGCGTAACATGAGAACAATGGGCAGAGGTATTGATTTGTGGAACGTTCAAAAAGGAATGATAATCGGCTACCTCGCCAAGGATGGAAGCATCTCGGAAACAGCAAACTTCATGGGCTGTTCGTGAGGTGCTGTAGTTGGTGTACCAAGAATGAACCACTGGCACACAGAGTACCTCCAGACGTCATAACTGTGGAGCCCCAAAGGCCATCAACCCCAGAGAAGAATGTTGCCTCCATCGACTGATAAAGAGCAATCAACATGCAACAGTGCAGCAATTGACCACTCAAATGAATGCTGGGGCACCCAGATATGTGTCCCCAATAACAGTAGAGTGAACCCTGTTACTCATGGGTCTCCAGATTCGACACTGCATAAAGGTGCCCATGTTAACCAAGGTCCATCGGCAACAACGCCTGCAGTTTACACGGTCATATTATTCTGATATGACTGTGTATATTTACTGTCAAAGTCTGTATTATTGCTATAAATATGCCTCTTGACAAAAACCAAAAACAGAAAAAATTTACAAATATTACTTTGAGCTTATTGAGTAGCCACATTTCTTCTAGAATGCTAACTTGATTTACCTATAATAATAATATTTTTTCTAAATAATAATTTCTAATAAATATAATTCCTAAATAAAATTTCCTTTTTTTTAAAATGTGTATGAATATTTTAGTAGTGACTAATTCTTTTTAAATGCATTTTATTTTTGCAGGTGACCATGCAGTAGATGTTCGTGTAGATGGTCAACCTGTAGGAGGAAGTCCCTTTCTTGTTAAAGTTTATGATGCAGGACATGTTAAAGTTACTGATATTGGTTCTGGGGTAGTAGGCAAGCCTGTATATTTCAGCAGTTAGTATTTTATTATTTTATATATATATATATTTTTATTTCCCACCAATGCTTTAATGTATGTAAATAATTTCACATTGAAAATGGGAATATAATTTTGTAAAAATATTTGAATGGAATAAATAAATTCTGGTGGATTATTTTTTGTAATAAGTTTTATAATTATATGTTTTTGCTTTTTTTTATAATTACAGTTGATGCAAGTCAAGCTGGTGCAGGAAACTTAGAAATCATTGTATCAGTTGGAGGCAGAAATGTACCTAATTATGTTCAATCAGAAGGAAATGCCAAGTTCAGAGTAAATTTTAAACCCACTGAAGCCCAAACCCATACCCTCAGTGTTAAATTTAATGGAGAACCAGTACCAGGTAGGCTGTAAAAGAATATTTCGTAAAATATATATAAAATGTAATATTTTCCTACTGTTACATAATTTATTTTATTTATATTACAGTTTTCTTAAACTATTCTTTATTTTTAGAATTCAAAGCTTATAAGGTAAAAATAATATGTAATACTATTTTAAACAAAATTTTTAAGTAGGTAAATTTTTGTAGCTGTATATGAAATAGATCTTTTACAAAACAACAGCAAGAGTAAATTAATGAAATCCATGGAAAACTTAATAATTGAATATGAAAAATACCATTACTAATAATCTGAATAATTAATCTGAAAACAAATTTTCGTAAAACATTTTATGATAATGCCATTAATCCTTCCAGGGTCCACCCTGAAAAACTGGTGCATTATGGCCTTTGTTGCCATTGCACCGTTAAACCCCAAACAACCAACCTGAAAAAATTATTTGTATCCAGAGGCCAAGCTTATTTTTTCGTATGCTAAACCAAAAAAAAATGCTTTAAAACTTTTTTTTTGTTAAATAACTAATGAAAGAAATTATTGCATGTTATATGCCAAATTAATCAGCATTTAATTCCGGATCTTTGGAAATAAAATATTTAAACGAAATAAACCACTAGTTTTATTTTAACCCTTCCAAAGTCCCTGACAAGCATAGACTTTGATAAAATCTGATTTTGACTCTGATCAGGCAAAAAAAAAATAACTTTTGACCTTTTTTGCCAAATAACTAATAAAAGAAATTATGGCATATTAATCAACATTTAATTCTAGATTTTCTGAAAATAAAATATTTTCAAAAAAAAAGACTACTAGTTTTATTTTAATAGGGCTTTTTTTAGAGTCATATAGTAAAAAAAAATGCATCTGGCAACACAAAAAATTATTTTAAAAAAGCTAATAGAAGAAATGATTATAATACATATGAAAAGAAAGGCTATTTATTTCTGAATAACAAAAAAAAATTCTTTTTCAAGTAAATATTTCTCCTGTTTTATAAATTTTTTTTGGTACGAAAAGTCCAGGCTTTTAGCCAATTGTTTAGAATTTTTTTTTGAAATAACTAATCAACTGAAATAGGTCAATATTATACACCAAATTAAACAGAATTTAACCCCAAATCATAGGAAAATAAAAAATTTAAATAGATTTGCAAACATATTAATCTTAATAAGACATTTTCACATTATTATAGTAAAAAAATGGATCGGAGTACGCAATTAAAAGCTTGATGTTGGAAAATGTGATGAATAAAAGCAGTTAAATTATATATTAACCGAAAGTAAATTTTTTCCCAAATAATATAATATTTATTTCTTTTAATGATTCTTTGCAATGTGGTATATTTAAAATCTGGGCCACCATTGTACTAGGTGACCTGAATTGCTCTCATTAATGGGATTTTCTGCCCTATTTATGAAGTGGACAAATCGCTTTCTGGCTGGCTTTTTTTTTATTAAATGTTACGAATTTTTTCTTTGGATAATGATGTTTGGCAATCTTGGCTGAATGCAGAAAGGTTTGTGTACCAAGGTTAAAAAGCAAACGGCTATATTTTCAGAGTGGCATAGCCAATATATTGAGAATGGGGGGGGGGGAGTTAAAATCTTTTAAAACTGTAGAATTTAAACATAAAAAAACTTAAGAATAAAAAATAATTAAGTTTTGTAGGGAAGGGGAGTAAAAACCCTTGCCAAAATTGTGCTCCTACAGGAAGAGTTTTCCATGTCAAGAATTGAGATAAAAAAATTTTTAGTGGAAGGGGAAGAAATAATGAAAAAAAAAATAAATATAACCTAATGCAATGTTAAATAAAAAAAAAAAATTAAATTAAAAAAAAAAAAAATAATAATAATAATAATAATAAAATTTTAATTAAAAAATTAAATTTGAAAATTTTTTTTAAAAAATTTTTAAATTAAATTAAATTAATTTACAGCAGTAAGTTGTAAGCTGGCTATCTGATGTAACATAACTGCAAATATTTGTAATAATCAATCAATGGAAAAATCGATAATTTATGGAAATAAAGTAAATTTAATAAAAAAAAAAAATAAATACCCCCTCAAGCAGCTGCTTGCCACAGAGGTCTGACAGGAGCCTGTCAGTTTATATGTCACAGTAGAAGGTCGGTGAGGATGACAGGACCTCAGCAGAAAAACGACACATACATCCACACCTTACCCAGGGCTCAAACCCAGGTCCCTTAGATCAGTAGCCAAGTGCGCTAACCACTCGGCCGTGGGACGGCTTTAAAGTAAATTTACAGAAATGAAAACTAAGGTTTAATTTTATAAAAAGGAAATAAAATACTAGCTTTACAAAGGGATTTTGTAATCTAATTTGTTGGGAGAAACTATTTGACTTTAATCATCCATGTAAACAACTTGCAGTGTCAAGGAAGTCCTTTTTGCTTCCATATCAAATACCTCATTCCTTTTAAAGAAATAATACAAGGTCAAAAATTTTTTCCAGAAAACAAACAAATAATAAAAGAATAAATAACATATAACCTAATGGGATGTTAAATTATCCACAGCAACAAGTTGTAGGTTAGCCATTCGATGTAGCATAACTCTGAAAAATCAATATTATCAATCGACTGAAAGATCGATAATTTACAGAAATAAAGTAAATCTACAGAAATGAAAACTAAGATTTAATTATAAAAGGAAACAAAAGACTAACTTTAGGAACGGAGTGTATATCTTACTTGACTTAAAATATCCAATGAATAACTTGATATGAAGCCACTTAGCAGATGGCTCTTCACACACTTGCATGTGTAAGCTGAGCAAACAATTAGAACACCTGCTACTTCCCCCTTCTATCCTGACGCTGTGTATTGAACCATATGAAAAAAATTTTTTTTAGTTACAGTTTCGATCTGAAGGGCAGGAAAGACACATAGATTGCTGGGATAAATGATAAAAATAATTCTAGGAATACCAAAATAGGTTTAAGTCAGAACATTATGTAAAATGGGGGGAAAAATGGAGGTTGGTACTTCATAATTATTTCCAAATTCTCCCGTTTTTAAAAATAACTATTTTTTTTGTTATTTTTCAGGGGATTTTCAAAGCTTAAGGAAAAATTTGTCGATAATAGTTAAAATCAAACTTGTGAGCTTAAATCAGTTGACTTCTTCAATACAGAATAATGTTAACAAACAAATCAGCAATATCATATAATGCTTCTAAAATATGGCAATCAGATGGCTTTATCAAATTATTTATATTGTAGTGTAATAAAATATGCATCAAATGAAAACAGAAAATATTATTTTTCAAGCTTGAATTATGTATTTTTGAAAGATACACAGTCATATCATAATAATATGACCACCCCCCATTCCCATTATTAGGTAGGTGGTCATATTATTCTGATACAACTGTGTATATGTAAGGAAATTTTCAAATGGCAATTTTTAAAAAAGAAATCGAATTTTCATGTGTTGTATGAAAAATATCTATTGACATCTTTGAACACTCATTGCAGATTCTGTCACATCTATGTTCGACGGTGACTCAGGAAGGGTTAAGCTTACTATTGGCATTAGCATTTGCCACTAGTATATTACTAGCATTTAATTAGAACATATATTCTAATTTATCAGAGGAATTAAAAGTGAAAAATTTAATTGGAAAAAGAGAATACTATATATGTATTATCCTTATTTCTGTACATTTTTGATATCCTACTAAATTAGTGGAAAGGTCAGTGGCAAATTAATCATCTTTTCCATTTGTATATATGTTTTTTTTTAAATATATCTTGTTATATTTCTATATTTATTTAATTTTTTTAAACTATGTAATATCAAGTTTTCACCAATTCTCATGTTTCCTTTTTGTTTACAGGGAGCCCTTTTTTTGTAAAAGTAACAGATAGTAGTCAATCTGTAGTCACTGGATCTTCTCTAAGGATGACATCTTTGTCTCGTGGAGCCCATTTCTCAATTGACACAAGAGGGGCTGAAAATGCTGAATGTAAAGTAATAGTCACAGGTAATAGTTTGCTTAGCATTGGTTGTTTTTAATCTCTGTTGGTCAATGTATCATTATAGTAAACTCTTCTCGTCTTATTGATTTTGATGTCTGATAACTTATTCAAAAACTCTTAAGCTGCAAATATGAAACTTAAAAATGTCTAAAATCATTAAGCATTAGCAAAGTTATCAGTTCACATTCTTTTGAATATTGTCAACAAGTACTACTACAAAGAGTTTACTATACTAGAGGGAAAAAGAATAGTCATTGTGTGTTCCAATCCATTGGAATTCTTGTCTGCAATTTTAAATTATCACTGGAATAAAATTAGAAATTTGTAATCTGGTAAATATATGTGTTATGTAAGTGGAATCCAGCACAGAAGAGAAATCATGCATTGTCTTTTATAAGCTGTGCTGCTTGTGGCATTATACTTCTGTTAATGCTCAGCTTAAGTTCTCCACGGTTCCAATTTAGTCTTTATAATGGGTTAGTGTTTGCACTAAAGTTTAAGCAGAAATATCCACAAAGTCCTTTGATTTCAATGGTTTCTTCTTTAAAGCTTGGTTGAGTTCTCTGCAGATTCCATTTACTTTGCTATGTTGTTTATCTAATGCTTGGTTTGAATATGTACATGGGTCCTGTTGAGTTTTTGCTAGTATTGTATTGTAATATTAGTACAATATCTGTAACTAGTAGTATGCTTAGTAAATTTGGCAGGTAATGCAGTATCCTGGCTTCATATAAATGCATAATGAAAAGTGTTTTACTTTTAAGTTTCTTTGTACTTTATGAAAGTTGCTATAGTTGCTTTAAAAATATTTGACAAACTCTTTGATTTTGATATGTATATTCTAATTGTTTCTTGATTTGAAGTTTTAGTAAAATATCTCTTTATCCTTTAGGCCCAACTACCAAAGATGTACCAGTGAATATAACTAAGACATCAAGTACAACATTTGACGTTAGTTTTAGTCCTCAGGAAGTTGGTAAGCAAGATTTTAACCTAAAAGGAAATATTTGTATTGAAAACTTTCACGTAAAAATATTTAGTAACTTTGACATGAATACTGGGTGCATATAACATGAATCTGTTCCTCCTTCAAATTCACAGTATGAGTACTGGTGGAAATTGGAAAAAGAACACCATTAACAATTGAAGCGTAATCTATGAGATTTATATAGTAGAAACAACTTGTTGAGAAATGACAGAGATCACACATGTGAAGTGATTCAATGTTTATTGTACCTTTTAATGAATATTACATTTTACAGAAGGCACATTTTAATAAGGTGTTGAACCTCCTCGAGCAGCAATACAAACTTCCAATCTGGCATGCAATCAGTTGTACAAAGATACCATTCCATGCACTTTCAACTTGGACACATAATTCAGCGATGGTTGTTGCCTGCTGCAGTCCATGGAAGAGTCTTTGTCCAATCCAGTTCCAGACATACTCAACTGGAGACAAGTCTGGAGAGCGTGCTGGCCAAGGGAGTTGGTGCACTGTCTGAAGAGCATGTTGAGTTGCCCAGGTGGAGTGTGGGCGGGCATTATCCTCTGGAATATCGCATTTGGGATTTTATTCAAATATGGCAGGACAGCCGGCTGTACAATGTTGCTGACATATGTATTGCTATTCCGTGTACCCTGTACAAACACCAAACACATGCGAGAGAGATAGCTAATCACTCCCCACACCATGATGCCCGGCATGGACCCTGTGTGTCGCTGGTGGATGCACGATGGACGAAGCCACTCACCTTGTTGCCTTTGGACACGTAAACGACCATCAGACATTCCTAAGCAGCATTGGCTTTCATCACTAAAGACTACAGACTGCCATTCTTCCCTCCAGTAAACTCATTCTTGACACTGCTGCAAACGTGCTCAACAGTGGTAACTATTCCCATAGTCCTGCTTCTAAAAGACGATTGCGTATCGTTCTTGTAGACACCCTTGGTATGACAGAGGATCAAATTTGTGACACTGTAGTCGTCTGCTCTGCCGCCGCTGCCCTCCTGATACAGATCCTCTTGTGCATCCAAACTCTGTGTTGCCTGGAACCATGTCTGCAAGTGTGCCAATGCTCTTCTGACCATCAACGCCACTATCGTACCACTGCCGATACCTCTCATCCAACGCGGTATGCAATTTGATGAAAAGACCAACCTGCTTCTTGAAGACCCACTATATGACCTAGCTCAAACTCCACTAACTGAACAAATGTTGCATGCCTGCATCATCCAGGCATGGTAGCTTCTTCAAAGAGCACTGAACAACATGACAGAAGACGAACAACTTCTTTCTTTACACCCTAGTCCTTAAATACATGCTGTGTACATTTGCATGTTGTGATCCTCGGTGATGTCATTATTTCACCCAATGACTTTCAATATTGGATCATGGTTTTTTGCTGCCCTTAACTATTAACATATTATAATATGATGTTCCTAAAGGAAATCCTTCTGGGTGTTCTTTTTTTCTATTTTTGCCAGTGTATTTAGAGGACTAAATTATATAGTCTGGTTGGACTTCCACAAAGCTTCTTTAGGACTATGTATGTATCTGTGTGTGTGTGTGTGTGTATGGTTCTGGATCTACATCTCATGTGCATATTAGTGCTGGTTATAAAAACATTAGAAGGTATTTAGAGTACTTGTGATATTTTATATAGTGTGGTTTCCTAGGAATTATTAGACTTCCAGTAAAGCCAAATCATTGAACAGTTAAGCAGGACATCAGTGAGCAATCTCCAAAGAACTGTTTGAATAGTACTAAAGGAAAAGTGAGCAATCCAAAGAACTGTTTCTGCCAAACTCTCTTGATGTCAAAAAGACTGGTGGTTCAACTGTTGCAGCATATAGACATCTACAAGCCATATAATATACGCTGAATGTTATCAAAAGGAGTGTGCAGAGCAAGTTCCATCAAATGGTTGCACCATTATCAATTGAGTTACAGTTGTCCACCAAAGCAAATGGATATTTCCACAGCAAGAGCTACCATGATAAAGCCATGAGGAAAACTGAATATTTCTTGGCCAAATTTCTGATAATAAACCAACAGCTAGCATGTGTAATGTGCTATACAGCTGAATAAATGGCAGTTTTCCCCAAATGTACTGCAAACTATTGGAATCGATTTACTTATGATCAATCTCTATGCACTATGCACATCTGCATGTACAGAGACTTTTGTTTTCTCTGTTCTTAGTAATGCTGTATATTAACTCTCTACTACAGTGGGTCATATGTATCACGAACCAAATTGCAGCGAATTACAGTTATATTTTGTCTTATCATAACTTCATAGACAAACTAATTGTGATTAACAATTTAGTATTAGAGACTATTAGTAGTTTGGTAAATATTTTTTAAGTTCTACTTTTTTCATCCTTAGCATATTTTTGTCGTTGTAATAATTTTTCAATGAAATGTAAAAAAATGTGTACAATAAAGGGTAGTATAATAGTTTAAAATAAATTTAAATTTAATTTAAAAATTCTGATTTTGAGTTAAAAAATAAAAATGATAATTTTTAAATTAAAGCTACAGTGTGTTAATTCACAAACATTAATTTAAAAAACTTTTCTACCATGGTGAGATTTTGGAATATCTTCAAAGATTTTATTTTTCTTTCATATTTATAAAACAATTCAAATTTAAATAATATATATTATTTATTGTTAGTGTTAAAGCTATTGTTTAAACTAATTTTAAAGCATTTTATAATTATAGAATATTTAAATGCATTTGATTAAAATAAATTTTTCCTTTTAGTTCAAATGGTTCCTAAATATTACATTATTATAATTTTCAACATTTAGGTCCACATCAAGTGCTTGTAAAACTAGATGATATTCCTTTGCCTGGTAGCCCTTTTACTTGCAATGTATATGACGTTTCCAAGGTAAAAGTTTCTAAGTTAAGTCCTGGAAGTGTTGGAAAACCTTGCACCTTTCAAGGTAAGGTTAATATTTTTGTTAGACTTTTCTTCACTTAAATATCTACATTAAGTTTAATAATATTTTATAAATGGCAAATGGTATTTTCGTATATTTCACTGATTTATAAAGATAGCCATGGATGAGGATGCAGGTAAAAAGTAATTTTTACAATAATATGTTACCCCAAAGTATCATAGATGTAAAAACTCGGTATTATTCCTTAATACTATCTTAACAAAAATCAAATATCATATGATATAAAGTAAGTTTTACAAGGCGAGATTTCTGAATTGCTTTTCATGGACTTCACAAAATGCAGTTTTTTAAACTTATAAATTTAACAAATTTTATTTGTAAGAAATGTTACGTAATGAAATGATAAAATGAAAATGAAATGATACAATGATAAAATTATATTACAGTTTATGTAGGTTTTGTCAGGAAATCTTATGATGCAGCCTTTTTGCATTTTTTTTATTTTATTTTTTAATAGAAAACAACCTTCCTACCCCATACATACATATGAAGTTTTGAATGAATGAAAAAATAAGAAATGAAATCTTGTTATACATTTGGATAAATGCAATGTGTAGTATGAGAAGCAATATTTTAAAATTCATAGCTTTTATTAGCAATGCAAAAGCCATTACAACAACTAAAATCATTGAATACAATTTCAGGAAGTTTAAATATTGTATACTAGCAGCCCAACTGAATTAGAATGATAATTGGCCAAGCAATGAAAAATTCTCTGATTCTATTAAACCTTTCATTTGCTTGTGGAGTGCTTTTTTTTTAATTGATCATAGTTTCTTTAATCAGTTTCATTTTTAGTATATTCTGTATATAAAACTATATCATAGGTTCAGAATAAAACTGGATTGGTCAATGAGAGAGAGAAAATGTAGTGATAATCAATTGAGCAACATGTAACAAATGTAATGAAATTTGTGTAGTTCTAAATATGAAACCACTAGAGATTTGAAATGGATATCATTATATACTTCATTTTTTTTTGTGATTATGTCACTGGATTTTCATATCAAGCTAGATTACTTATCAACAAGTTGAAAATTTCATGTTTCAACTGGATATACATTTGGATATTTTTGCATATTATTGTTTTGCCTGACTTATATTTTTATCTGTCCATTTGTTTTACTGAGTACTGATTTTCAGGTGGGTAGATAATAATAGCACTTCTAGAAATGACCTTAAAATTAGGGTATTTGCATAAATGGATCAAATTGTTTGAGGTCTGTTGGTCCATAACTCACTAATCACTGGTTTTAACCCCTTTAGTGGTATGCCCAGAAAACTTCCAGGCAGTCATCCACAAACCACAAGATATGTGCTTGGAATAGTTATATAATCATGCACTTTGTTAACTATGATCACCTGAAAGTGTTACCTGATCTTGTTATCAGTTGTAAATCAATGTCTTATAAAAAAAAAAGAGAGGGAAGCATTTATGCCTTCTTTTTATTTTCTCCTTTGAAGAGTAATTCAGGCAGCTTTTTCTTCTGTTATTTACATAGCTGATAATCTATACACATTGAAATGGTGTGACAAAAAATGTATACTTACTAACACATATACATGATGATTCAATGGCTGACATTGAAAAAAAAAACTAAGAGGAAAATAGGCCACATGACTAAAAAACTTGTTGAATTGTTAATTACAATAGAAACATGAGTGGAGCAGACAAACTCTATCAGTATGTCAAACCATATGAATGTCTTAGAAAGAGTGTAAGGTAGTACAGGAAGTTATTCTTTCCTCTTCTGGATTTATACTTTTTAATGTATTCATTGTTTACACAAAATATAATGGCAGCAAACAAACTATTGCAGTTTAATTGTAAAGTACTTAGTAGAATGCTAGAAAGGTATGCCAGCAATAATTGAGCCATGATAGAAGAAACCAAAAACCAAACTACCATTTCACCTGACAGAAAAGTAATTTTCTACACGCATCCCTCCCACAGAAAAAAAGTTCCTTAGTAGGATTTGCAGAGTATGTCCTGAGAGGAAAAAAACTAGTTGGGAATGTAAAGAAGTGTTGAAAATATTCCATTTCTTTCAGAAAATTTCTGTGAAACTTGCCATACAAAAAAGATTTAATAAGCCTAAAAAACTGTGAAATATGATTTATGCATTATAATAGTAATCAAATGCCACTTACAGTGCCTCTTGATACGGGGTGGGGGTGGCTCAGTTGGTAGAGTGCCAGGCTCATAATCTGCAGTTACCAGGTTCAAGTCCCAGCTGGGTCAGTGTTGAGATTTATCTCTGCAAAACTCCCCACCCTGCCCTTGATCAGCAGGGGGCACTGATGGACTTGGAAAGACTGCCGTCCATTGGATGGAATATTAAGCTGTGGCCCCCATGTATGAGAGAGTCATACCCTGTGCAACTTAAAGAACACACTGGATGACCTTGATGGGAGGCTGCCATCTGTCTCCCAACTGTTTCAGTGGTTCCCCTCCCCCAACCTTCTCTGAGCCTTTGGGGTCCTTGTGACCTGGCCATTTAGCCCATGGTGTGCAAAAAAGGCTGCTTAGAAGCAACCCAGCCTCTTGATGCCTCGACCATCATATGACCTTGGTTGCCACATCATAACCGAAGTTTCTTAACATTTTTGAGATGTACAACCTAAAAAACTCCTAGGCACCAGTTTTCACATTTCTAGTATTCATAAATCAGGGTTTGACCAAGCTTTAAACTGTCTTTGAGCTTGAAGGAATCTCAAATTTCGGAATTTCCTGAAATCTATGTTCCAAAATATTCCTAGATCGAATTTTCACAGCTCGAATACTTCTTTGTCATGGTTATAATTAGCCTTAACTGACATAGTGGTTAGGCAGCTAGTGACTGTTCCAGCAAGGCTAACTTTGTGTGTTGTGTTAGCTCTAACTAAGGCAGTGGTCAGCAGTGACTTTGGTCTTAGTAGGGCATGTCCTTGTATGAGAAGGCCTGTATTAAGCTAGGAGTAGCTTCTAGGATTCTTCTCTGTCCTATATGTCGCAAATAAAAAAAAAAATTATCCTCTCCCCTCCCTTCACTTATTCCCTCACTCAGTCACAATCAGCTATCTTATGTATAGGTAATAGTGATAACACAACTTCTTATACATATTTAGTCAAATTAAAACATTTTATGGTTTTAATAATATTGTAAAAGAAACTTTATAAAATTATATTTGAATGTACACTGCTCGACATTGAAAGTGTCCCACCCAGAAGGACATGTCATACAAACATGCAAATAGAAGGGTCGGTGTGCGCAGTTGAGATATGCAAATGACGATAATTTGGAGCCAATGACGTGTGTGACTCAAGAGACAAAAGGTGCAAGAAGGAACAGGGATGGTATTGTGTTTATGCAGGTGGAAGTCATGTGAAAGGTTGAGATTAGGTGATTCCACTTGGAAATTGTTCAGTGAAGGCTGAGAATTCCTGGTATATGCCGTTAGCAGGTTTATCACCATTTGGATGCTTTTGAGAGAGGAAGAATTATAGGCTTCTGTTAAGCTGGATGGACTACATGTCATGTCACTGCCCATGTTCATCAGGATATATGAACTATTGGATGCTGTTGACAATAGTGGTGAAATAAAGGTTAAAGCGTGCATCACTCAATGAGTGGTGCCATCCAACAGACATCAGTGTGGCTTGATAGGCACATTGTACGACATGCTCATTTGTCACCACACAGTACTGTAGGCAATATTCAACAGGCTGTGTCAGCAGCCATGGATGTCCTCATAATGATCCAAACAGTAAACCAAAGGTTGCATGAGGCACACCTGTGTTCTTGGCAACCGTTACGTCGACTGCCATTGATGCAAACCATCGCAGTGCTCATCTGGCTTGGTACTGAAGTCGTGCAAACTGAGATCACGAATGGAACACTGTTGTGTTTAGTGATGTCTAACAGTTGATGGGTCCGTATATGGCGACAACCTAGCGAGAGGACAGATCCAGTTTTTGTTCATGACCTGCGCACCACCAGTCAGCCAGGCATAATGGTATGGGGTGCTATTGGATATGACAGCAGGTCACTTCTTGTCTGCATCACGTAAGCACTGACAGGTGCACAATACATTAGCATGGTTCTGCAGCCTGTTTTGTTACCATTCCTGGGAGGCATCAGCAGCCCATTTTCCAGTATGACAATGCCCGTGTACACACTGCTAGGGTCTCCAGACAATGTTTGTAACAAGTTCAAGTATTTCCATAGCCAGCAACGATCTCCAGATTTATCCCCAATAGAAAATCTGTGGGACCACATTGGATGACGTATGAAATCCTCTCACCGGCCTGTGCAGAATCTCGATGAATTATGGGAGCAAGTCAACACTGCTTGGTGTGCAATTGCTCAGGACCATATCCATCGACTGTATGACTCCATGCCACGCCGCATTGCTGCCTGTATTGCCATTCACGGTGGTGCAACCACCTACTGAGGCAGTCACATTGTGCAATCCACCTACTGAGGCAGTCATGTTGTGCTGCATTATCTCAACTTCTAACCGCTGTAAGTGGCTGCAAATTAAATCATGGTATGCCAATATGTATTGCTGTGTGTGGTGCTACATTTCACTCCTATCCCTTCACTCCTTCTGGGTGGGGCAATTTCAATGTCATGCAGTGTAAGTGCATCATGGGGATCAAAAAAAAACTTAGGATATAATAACTAAAAGTTCTCTGTCATTGAGCTATAGAATTTTTGAAGTTTATCCTTTGAACCATTTGCATGCTAAAAAGTTTTCAGGAGGAAACTCAAAAGCTGTTTGGGAAAAGCCACCTGAAAACTTTTTAATATGCAAATGATTCGAAGGATAAATTTTAAAAAATCTATCATTCAACAGCAGAGAAATTTTATTTATTATATCCAGTTATTTTCTGAGCAAGAAGGTCTTTTAATTGTGTTTTTATTTAAAAAAATTTTTTTGAAACTAGCACAATTTTACAACATAAAAAATGTCACTTGGGTCAGTGGTTAGGAAAAAACTTTGAACATCCAAGTGTGCTAAATTTTAATATTTTTGGCACTTTTTTAATATTTTGTTTGTTGATTATATAGTTGCTGTAAATTATAATATACTATCATCTAATATATAAAGTATAAAGTTTATGTATTTGTATATCTGTTCACTTATGCACTCAGTTCCTTAAAGAGCTAGAAGTGCCAAACTTTGTATAAACTTTCCCTTCATCCAGGAGAAGATTACAGATTATGTGCAAACCTGTTGGGGTCAAAAGACCAATGTGAATCGATTTGAATTTTTTGAAATTCCCATAGATTTAACATTAGTGGTTGTTGAAAGTAATCATTACAATAAAAATTGTTGCCTTTAAAATAAGAAATAATTCAATTAAGTTCT
The DNA here is from genome assembly GCA_038380435.1 of Ryuthela nishihirai. Taxonomy (NCBI): domain Eukaryota; kingdom Metazoa; phylum Arthropoda; class Arachnida; order Araneae; family Heptathelidae; genus Ryuthela; species Ryuthela nishihirai. The sequence continues at coordinate 31,280,655 of JAWZYU010000026.1, forward strand.
TCTGCCTTCACATGATAAAGCCATTGTTTCAGAAACAGATAAATAACTTGAGCAGAACAACACACTTTGTTGAAACTGAAGTCGTTTGAAAGAGTGTGAACAGAACATGAGGCTTTTAGTTAAAAAGAAGTCATTTTGTAACTGAGAAGAACTCATATTAAACATTAATTAATATAATTTGAACATTGTTCATTTATTTCATATATTTCATTGCAATGTCCATTAAGTTAATAAAGATCATATGTCTCCTAAAATATATTAATTAATAAATGTATTAAATAATACTTTAAATAATAAATATTGTGTTTCTTTTTTCATTGTGCATTACATTCTTAGTATATAAACGTTTTTTTTTTTCCCACAAATTAGACCCACCATACACAATTTGCCCATATTTAATTTTATTTGCTATAAAGTTACTTATGCCTGGCAATTGTATTTGAGCAACTCTCCTGGGTACAAAAGGATTTAAAACTTCGATTTTCTGAGCAATGCCATACTGCATTTTGGTTTAAATATGTCTGATGTGGGACTAGTAATTCAAAATATGTTCACTTCTTTTCTCTCCTAAGAGATGGGATGGGGGGGGAGGCATGTGGGGACAGAGGGCATAATGAATGGAACATGAGGTTTTCATAACAATTTTTATGGTGAATGAAAGCTTACGATTTTGGAAATGCAATCTACTATATACTTTAGAGAGTTTCAGACCCAAACAACATCAGGTAAATTTGCTAGTCTAGTAAAATAATAAAGAAATTATATTTCAGTGAAACTATCTTTTTTTTAAAATGACTAAAGCATACAAGCAAATCTTTTAGCAAACTCTCTTTAGAGCATACAAGTAAATCTTTTAGCAAACTCTCTTTAGAGCATACAAGCAAATCTTTTAGCAAACTCTCTTTAGAGCATACAAGCAAATCTTTTGTTTATATGCTGTATGACATGGAACAAAAGCAATAATATATTTTATGAAACAACTATGAAAGTCTAATTTTTATTTTTTTATTTCTCATATGTTTTGCTTAATAAAAAACACAGTTTTTAACTGTTTGCTTCGAAAGCAAGTTAAAAAAAAGCAAGTTAATAATAATAAATTATTATAAAATAATGGTTACAGTTATGCCATAGATATTTTGAATGCTTATTATATTTTGGAGCATAATAAGTACGGGTAATAAAAATGATAACAATATACTTGTAATGTTCAAAAATGTAATTTACAGTCTTAATTTTTTTTAATTTTTTTGAAGATAGCTATTTTATTATACCATATTAAATTAAATTTTAAAGATCAAAGATGTTTTTAAAAAATTTCATAATTTTGTAGTGGATGCATCTCAGGCTGGAGAAGGTACACTGGAATTGGTTGTTACTACAAGAAAGTCTTCAGTCAGAGCTGAAGTATCTATGAGAAGTAGGGGCCTGTATGATGTCACTTTTATCCCACAGGATAAGATTTCACATTATGTTAACATTACTTTCAATGAGGAGGATGTTCCAGGTGAGTGATGTTGTTTTTAGTTTCTTTAAAGTTATGGTATGCCTGGAATTGTACTTAAATAATTTCTGCTATCAAACTGCTGGCAGCCATGCTACATTAGTAATAACAAAGGAAAAAGAATGATTTTTCAAAAAGTTAATTAAAAATGCTACAATACTTTGAAATGAGATATAACAATTTATGCACTTTTGTAACACATGAATCACTTTTAAAGAGTTACAGATGGTGTAAATGCAATATATTTATATTCATAATTTTCTCATCTTTAAGTTTTCATTAATTATAGTGGAATTTTTGTCTTATCTTGATTATGAAGTACTTCTTGCATCAAAGTTTAATAACATTCAACTGCTATTAGAAACCACTCTGATGGATGAAGACTGTTTTAATCAGCTGAAACATGTTTCTTCTCTATATACAATCAAAGAACTCTTTACCAAATAGGTCAAATAATGAATCACCTTAATCAAATATATAAATATATACCTACATGTATTTCTTGTAATTTGTGAAATTAATTTCCATATGTTGGGGGGGGGGGGAGTGGAATACACATTGTATAATCAAAGTCAAGCCTGACATAGCTACCGAAATTTTTATGTACATAAAATGCAAGTGGATTCATCCAAATGTATTGTATGTATTCTATTAACAGGGATAAAATTTTAAGGTCATTTGTACCAAACCACAAATAGTAAAACCAGTGTATATTTTGTATTGTAACAAAATATGTGGAAATAAAAAACTGTGAAAAGTAGCTTTTATGTTCTACAGTTTCTTTATTTCATCCTTAGTCACAGTCTATTGTATAGCATGACATTACTAAAGTACTGGATTCAAACTCAATAATTCCATTAAAGTCTATGCTTATGTTAATGAGCTCTTCACATATAGATGAGTTTGGAGTGTCCCAATTGGATTGGTTTTCAAAATATCTGATCAAATTATTACCTAATATTTTTTAAAATTTCAAGGGTTAAGCAAATATGTCTCTAAAAAGTGTTATAGAGCAAAATTAAAATAATAATAATAATAAATCCCCCCCCCCCTGAAGCAGCTGCTTGCCACAGAGTTCTGACAGGTGCCTGTCAGTTTATATGCCATAGTAGGTCTTTGAGGATGGCAGGACCTCAGCAGAAGGACAACACAAACATCCATGCCTTACCCAGGACTTAAACCCAGGTCCCTTAGATCAGTAGCCAAGCATGCTAACAACTCTGCCATGGGACGCTTAGTTGTATTTAATCAAAAGATGCAGTTATAAAAAATCTAGGTACTTTAGGCTTAAACTTGGTAAGAGTGCTTAAAATGTCTAAAATAAAAAACAACTGACCCCATTTGATAAATGATATATAAAGAAAATTACTGCAAATGGTAAATCAAATGAAAACAGTTCTAAACCTAAAAGTAAATAAGAGTCCATTTTGAGTATGTAGTAGAATCAGTTTTCAGTAATTGACAAAGAATAAAAACAAATTCACATTTCCATAAAGAACTCTAATGAGAAATCTTAATGAGAAAAATTAACTGGTTTGTTTAATGTAGTAGAAAAAGTTTGTATTAATCAATAAGGAAATATAATAGTTCACATTGTTGTTGAAACTGCAGTTCATGATATTTAGGCCAGACTACTGTGGTTCTTTCAACTTTATAAACTGCTAAATTGGTTTATTGAGTATGACAAAATGTTTTCACTACATGTTTGGCAAAGCTGTGTATGTGTTTTTTTTTATCAATTGTTGCAGTCCTCTACCATAATGTGAAGCTTTTTATTAGTTATGGCATTGCTTCTTGCAATGTTTATCATTGTCTCCATTTTGTTATCATTTATGGGTAATTTCTTATTACTCTGTCCCATTCAGTGTAAGAAATGCTCCTATTTAATGGGACACATATTTGTTTTTTGACTATTTTAAAAATACCATGTACTTACTGAGTTTAAATTATTGTACTCCCATGAAGATGGTGAGATAAAACTGCCAAAATTCTTGAAGCTTTTATAAATTCATTTGTAAATTTAAATTTTACATTATCAGTATTTCAATATCATATTCATTTACCCTGGATGTAGTTATGGGGGGAGGGATATATATTATACGATGGGTATATTATAGTATAGGGTATATTTTTTTAAGTACTTCTGAAAATGTGAAAAATTAGTTCATTGGTTCTAAGAGCAAAAAAAAAAAATAAAAAAATTAAACAATTCTCAGATTTATTCTCTAGGAGCAGAACTGAAAAACGGTATATATAATTATCCACATTTAATCATGTATATGTATATATTTACAAGTAACTACTTCTTTTAATATAATGTTTTTGCAATATGTTAATAAAAAATTTTCATAAAGTTATCCAAACCCAACTGACCCCAGACTGGAATTGTATTCTGAGATAGCTTTTTTTATATGTCTTGGAAAGAAATGTGTTAAGGGTTGAAATTAAAACTATTTATGATAAATTTTAAAAATATAAACACATGATTAGAAAGTGAATAACTTACTTGCATTGATTGTTAATATAGAGCAATTTTTTAAAATTTATATTTTATTAATTTCTATTTCGAACAATTTACAGGCAGTCCATTCAAAATTGAAGTCCAGCAGCACCCAACTGCCATTAGAGGTCAACAAACTGTGCTGGCCAATGGAGAAGGCTTAAAACAAGGGCTTGTAGGATCTGTTAATGTCTTTGATATTGATACAAATGGACTAGAAGGTGATATTGAAGTAAGAGTAACGGGTAAGTTGCTTCTCGAGTTTCGGATTTTGTTTTCAAGTTTTGTAACCAATGTATTACTAGCAAATACAGATTTACATTATAATTATTCATAAAAATCTCACATGAGCCAAAAATCATAATAGTGCAAAAAATTAAAAGAACAGATCTTCCATAAATCCTTAATGTTTGAGAAATAGTATTTCCTGTAGAATAAATTTAAGACAATAAGTCACTTACTTTGATTAGAAATTCATAAATTTTTACATCCCTCCAAAGAAATATTACCAAAAGTTGTAGTCATGTTTTAAGATTCCAACATGTTTGCATATAAAAATCAAGAATTTTTATAATATAGAATATATTGCTGGAAAAAAATTAATATTTTGTTTAAAAGTCAGAATGAGTAAGGAAAATAAATATACATTTAAATCTTAGTTCTAAAAACCTTGAACTCTTAATTTGAAAATTTATTTAAATTTCCTACTCATTCTTTATGCAAAATATTTCTTATTTTCTCATGAGAATGTATAGTATGGGCAAAATGTCAGCTTACAGAGAAATAATGGTTTCTCATCTCTCATGAAAGTGACCTTAATTTTGTGAAATAAACTCTGAGATCTGATGAGGCAAACTTCAAATTAATTGGATGTGTATTCTGTCTGTGTCTGTTGTGAATTGTATTGGAGTGTGTATTAGAGTGATGTGAACTACCTTGAGATAATTCAATAGGAATTGAATATGCCAGATGATATTGTATTAGCTGGCATATGTAGTCAAGGAATAGTGTTCAACTTTATTCTTTTAATAAAGAGACAATCTGTGCCAAAGTGTACCTAAAATCTTAACAGATCATATGCTACATGAGTTGCAAAACAGTCCAAAATATGATGTCACATTCATTCACAAGAGGATGGGACATCTTCACACTATGTATTAATTGTACAATAGTTCCTGAATGAGATTTCAGGAGAATGGATTGTGTGATGTGGAAGGTTGATTGGCTAGCAAGATCATGTGCCTTACTGAGGTTAACAGGTTTTACAAATTTATTCTGATCAGGGTAGAGAACGTGGCTTCTTGTATTTATGCTTGCACATCACTCTGTTAATCAAATGACTCTTGAGAATGTATAAATAAAAAATGAACTATAAGTTTTCTTATGTTGAAGTTGTTGATGTTGAAGTGTTGAAGCCTGATTAATCATTTTCATTTTTCAGATTTTAGTGACCTATATAAGTTCTGAAGTGTGATATGTCATTTCCATAAGTACAAGATTGTAATATTTTTTTCAAATGGAAATACACCTATCCCTTGATTTACACGGTACTCAGTTCACACAATTTTGGGTTTGCACGGTCAAAAAATGCAACCAGTTTCGATTTACACGGTACTGACTGAGATTTCCTTTCTATGTACGTCTGTCAGTACCATGTAAATCGAAACTGGTTGCATTTTTTGACCGTGCAAAGCCAAAATTATGTGAACTGAGTACCGTGTAAATCGAGGGATAGGTGTATGCATTTTTTAAACTGTTTCTAATCAAATGTCAAAAAAGCATGTAAATATATAATATGTAGTTTTTCACCTGTTGATTCCATTTGAAGTGATGATAAAGTTCAAAAATAATCTATTTGCACCCAAAACTAATTCATTGTATTCCCTGCTTGAGTTACCATAAGTAGCATGAAGTAGCAATACATTAGTTTATTCTTTCCTCTGCTTATTGTACATATATTATTGATCGGTTTTAGTTCAGTGGTAGAGTGAGGGTGGCTCAGACGTGCATCAGGCTCATAATCTTTAGTTCCCAGGTTTGTGTCCCAGCTGAGCTAGCATTGAGATTAATCTGCAGTGCAGGAGAACCATACCCTGTGGCATGTCAAAGAACACTGTGCCTTAACAGTAGGCTATCACCTGTCTCCTAACAGCTGTCTAGTGATCCCCTCTTCCCCTCCAACCTTTGCTGAACCCTCAGGATCCTTGTGATCTGGCCATTTAGCCTATTGCATGCAAAAGAGTGCCACTCAGAAGTTAAACAACCTAACCTTTTGGTTTCAGTTGCCTTGATCTAGTTTCTAGTTTTCTGTCTAGTGAAGTAGCAATACTTTCTAAACTTTTAACATAAGGCATTAATTTTTATTATTACCAGAAGTTGCCTCATCCCAACTATGTACATTACTTTCAATCAATAATTTAGTAAGAATTTCAGTTTTAAATGAAGTTTTTTTACTTCATTGCTCTTAGAATTATATTTTATTGGTCCGGAAAATATACTGTGATTAAAATGAATAAAAACTATTTCGAGGCTATGAGAAATTTAACTGCACTAAGTTATATGTCAGAAATAGCTGCTGTAAAAGCATAGCTGTCTCAAATAACATCAAATTATAGACTGCATTAGAAAACTCAACTTTTAAAAGGCTCTGACAACTGTACTTTTCAAATGCAGTCATCCATTGGCATAACCTGAATTTTAAATACTGCCATCTACTGACATAAGGAATTTGTTCTTGAGAGACAAACTGTTAACCAAGACTTCTACAAAAATGTTCTGTAATGTTTGATCATTTGTCATTGCCATCTTGAGTTAAAAGCCTTGGGGAAGTTATTTTTCCTGTGCAGTAATATATGATTCCATATTGCATTTGCCTTCCAATGGTGCTGTAACAATCTTCAGAAATGATTAAAGGATACATAGTCATATCAGAATAATATGACTCCTACCATAGCATATGTATGGTAGGGGTCATATTATTCTGATATGACTGTGTATATTGATTCAAAGGAAGGCTCATTCAAAGGAAATAAACAGTAATAGTGTGATGATATATTTATTTTTATTCAGTAAGTCTAGGAACTTTAAGGAAATAGGTTTTATGATTCCTTTTAATGGTTGTATACAGTTACACTTTGCAGCATAGCATTGAATAAAAAAAACTATATAATCTCCTGTGGACAACTCCACCATGATTGTAATATATAATCCTTCAAATGGTTAACAGTTTTGAACATCTGAGGAAAGGTAACAAGCTACCATTGCATCATAATGCAAATGTTGTTTATTGTGATAAACCATAGCCTATTCTGAAAAATGGTGCCTGTACATAACTGAGGAGTAGCAATATGTTGAAGTAGAGTGGGGATAGTCAGAGTTATCTCAATGAAAATTCTCAGGGGTAAGTTGTTGTTATCAGGGGGAAAAGTTTAAGGGTTCAACCCTCCCCCAAATGGATATGTTTAAAAAATATTTTTGCATTTTTATGCTTTTGAAACATTTAGCAACTATTAAACATTGATGATGCAAAATGTACCAATGATTTTTTTTTACTTATAGGTTGCCTTTTTTAATATTTACTTATTGATTACCTACATGTAAGTGAAAATATCATACCACAACTGTGGTGTTCAAGCAGTATGGCTTTATTTTCTGTGTTAATGAACCATGTGCACATCAGCATATTACCCAGAATTTAATGTTTCTTTGATGGGTAAAGACAATATAATCATTTTCATATTTATGTGTTTAAAATTGTATATCAGTATTCTTGAACACATTGCTGAAGCAACTATCACCTTACTATTGCCCGTTGTATTTGCTATTTATTCACATATTGGTACCCAAGAAGTGGAATGAATACAGCAGAAACAAGCTTTCTGTTGTAGAATAATTCAATTCTTGAAAGTAATAGGGTGTGAAGCATTCTTTTCCATAACTAAATTTCCAGGGGAAAGGACAATAGCTTAGATTATATTTTGAGGAAGAGATGCCCATTTTATGAAATAGGCATATTAATGAACATATTTTTATAGTGTTATTACCTGTTTCTTGCAAATACAAAAGTATTCTTAGGGAGACAGCACCTACTCAAATCTGTGGGCATTGTAATCAATAATGTGCTGGACTCATAACTGAAATTCAAAGTTTTATATCAGCACTGGGTTTATATCCACTTACCCACATCCTTCCCTCACTAGGAAAAATATTTGTTGGATGGGATGTTAAACCATGGTCCATCAGCAGGCAAACCATGCTTCATGTGTATTAAAAACACACTTATAACTTAATGGAAAGTTTCTATCTCCCCTTAATAATGGTTCAGTAGATTCCATTCTTGTGTTTTTTCTGTGCTGTTGAATTCTTGTGTTCTGACTGACAATTTTGCACTTTGTACAGCAAGAAAGTTCTATTCAGAAGTAAAACAATTTAACCCATCCAGAAAGTAAATTGTGCTTAGCTTAATAGCATTACATTTTTTATTATAAGATTCAGATATTATGCTACTAAAGAGCATTATTTACAGAATAATGTTATTAAAGATATAAATTCTACTATATATAAAACTACTTAAAGAAATGTACCAAGGGACAGAGGTATTCATTATTGCATCATCACAGTTATGATACATTGAATCACATTATATCATACATTGAATTGTGATAGGTAGATTACAATAAGAAAAGTGAATAAATTTCCATGCAAGCTTTTGTTATTGCTTTTTCTCTTTTTGTGAACAACAGTTTTTTTTTTGCATATCAGATGTTAAAATTAATAAGTTTTCATAATTTTCAAATGCAAAATATCACAAATTAAATATATGAAATTGTTAATTTTACCATTAATGTCTTTAACCAGTGTCCATGATTATAAAAGATTTTTCAAGATTTTTATTACATATATTTTTTTGCTCTTTACAGGTCCAACAGGTTCACTGGTACAAGCATCTGTTGTCAGCACAAAACATGGTTCTCACCGTGTAGAATATCAAGCACGAGAAGTAGGCACTTACAAAGTTGAAGTGTTACATCAAGGCACTACTATCTCAAGCAAACCATTCCTTACAGAAGTATGTGATCCTAGCAGAGTTAAAGTAATTGATGTGGAAGATGGAATTATTGGCAGAGAACAAATATTTAAAGGTGTGTGTCTCTTAATTCATGAAAAGCGGTAGTTTTTTTCACTTCTGATACTCATCTTTCTAACATTCTTAGCTCAAAGTTTTCTAATTTGCTAGTGTTTATTTTGATTTCCTTGTAAATCATAATTTGTTTTGTTTGCAATTTGCATTAAGCACGTACTATTTATAATGGAATAAGAGAAACTTGTGCATGACAAATAACTATTGATGGTCATTCATACATAGAACAAGAGCAAAAAATATCATCCAACTATCTCCCAAATTCAAACTTAGGATCTCCTGGTTACATGTCATCTACTCTAACCTCTTGAGCTAAGATGGTGGGAATTCCGACATATTCCAATAAGGTTATAAACAATAGTTTCATTGTTGAAGTACTTCTATGTATATCACATACATATATATATTATGCATAATATAAATTAGTTAGAATATTTCATTTTGTTACATATGTAATTATAGTTTAAATATTGCATATAGTTATATAGAAAACTTTTTAAAATTCAGGTTTTTATGTTCAGAATTCTTTAGAAATCCAGCACATTTAAAACAAAAAACATTGGCATTGTCAGATATAAACAATTGTTGGCCATTACCAAAGTATTCATTTGTGCTATTTTATCACAAAAAAATACTACCCATCCTGTATCTAGATAAGTAAACCTCGAGACAGAAAGAAAGGACTGAAGAGAAAGCATCTTATGCTTAATTTAGCTAAAAAATGGAAAGTTTATAAAAAGTTAGCAAGAGGAGAAGGAGCAAGCTTATGCAGGAATATGTCAGATTGTCAACATTATATTACATAAAGGAAAGGAAGAATGGTTGCTGAAGTTTTTGCACTGCCAAAATGTTTGAAATTTTCTAATTTGCTAGTGTCTATTTTGATTTCCATGTAAATCATAATATGTTTCATTTGCAATTTGCATTAAGCTTATACTATTTATAATTGAATAAGAGAAACTCATGCATGAGAAATAACTGCTGATGTTAATTCATACATAGAATAAGAACGAATGGCAGCAGTTTGAGGAGGTTATATTATTTTTTAAGGATTTTTATTATAGCAATAATAATCGTAATTTGTGGCAAATGTAGATTGATAAGTTGAGAATTAAAAAAGTATTATTATTAATACAACAAAATTTTAAAGAAAAGTTAAAAATGACTAATTTTAAATGAAAGCAATTTTTTTAAAACTTTACATTAAAATGAGAAGTTTTCTGGCGGTCTTAATTTTTTTTTCCAATAGAGATGTAAATGATTAAAAAACACTTTTAAACACCAATATAGAATCATTTACGATGTAGATCAATTTTCTTGCATGCAAAAGTGCAGTACAAAGTGAATGAATGTGAAGGTTATTTGGTAAAAGTCCAATTTAATATTATTAGAGATGCACTTACAGTTCTGAATAGTAGAAAACAAAAAGTATATCCTTGATGAACAAACTTGATGGTATTTTTTGTGAAATGTCAAAGAATAACATAATGGTTGTATCACACACAATTTTAAGAACAAAATGGGGAGAATCACATCATAAAAAACTAAAATATTGCGAATATAAATCCACACAAAATATAGTTATATGTAGAAAGATTTTAGAAATTATATTCTGTAATGTTTTGCTCCCTAGTCCACTAAACCTAGTTTTATATCTTAAATCTTTTTAAAATGTGTTTCATCAGCAAAATGGTTTTATTTGCTTTAGATAATGAAGATATATGTAGGAATTATAATGTCTATTTTTGCAAAGTGTGAACATTTACTGGAGGTACAGACAGAGCCAGAAATTACACTCAACTTTAGAATCTTATCCTAAAGTAACTGATGAGCAGATATAAGTTGTGTTATGTGGTAAAAGAAAGAGCAGTTAATTCTAATAAAATACAGGCAATCCAAAGAAAGAAATAGAATATGAACATAGAAAATATGATGGAGAATAATTTGGTATTTGAAAACGGATATCTTCTGGTGGCATGGGAAGGGTTAAAAGTACCTCACTATATATATATTTCAGTAAAAAAGAAAAGTTTGGGTATTAATGATATGTTTCATGATTTGTTTTTCACAGTTGATGCTTCTCGTGCAGGAAGAGGTGCATTGACTGTTGCCATTACAGCAGCAGGACGGGATGTTAAACATACTTTGAGAGAAGTAAGCTCTGGTTTTTATCAAGTATCTTATGTACCTCGTACAGATCATGCACATAAAATCGATGTGTATTATAATGGCCATCAAGCTCCAGGTTAGTAAAATATATATTTTTTATTTCTTGATATGTATTATCTTCAGATCATTTTTGTAAATATTGCTTTTTTTTTTCCTGTAGAATTAAAAGGTAATTTTAATAAAAACTTATAAAAAAGTTAATTAAATATTTCATTATTGTTCAAACATTGTGCTTAATAAACCATGAACAGGGAACCTTTTACCAAATGATGACCATATTTAAATTATATTGCAGGACATACCTATATAAAAAGCTGCAAATAATTTGTTATCTGAGTTAGTGTGATAATAATTTTTTTTTAATATCTAATATATAAAGATGAAAGTTTGTTTGTTTGTGTGTGTATCTGTCCACTTATGCACTTAGTCCCTAGAAGGGCTAAGTGCATAAGTGGACTTAGCCCTTCTGGCTCCAAACTTTGCATGAATGTTCCTTTCATCCAGAGAAAGAATATAGGCTATTTACAAACTCACTGGGGTCAACCGAAATCGGGGTGGGCAATTTCTCAAAATCCCCATAGACTTAACATTAACAGTTGAAAGTTATCTAAAATAACTTACCACCAATAAATTCGAAATAATGAATGCATCAAACTAATTTCTTTCTGATTTCACATGATAAAGTCATTGCTGATTTGTTGGGTCAAGAGCATGAGTGTCCGTGGATATTGAAGTCATTCTAATTAAGCACAAGTGGGACATGAGATGCTTTGTTGAAATGAAATCTTCAAAAACTAAGAATTCGTCAGAAATTAAAATCATTAACTCAATTTGATAAATATGTAAAAATTAATAAATGTAATATGTTAATTATAAAAGTGTTAATACATTAAGTAATAAATAACGTTATTCAATAACAATGAATATTTTTTCATAATATCTATACATTTTTTGGGCCATATTTTTCGCAGTTGATGCTTCTCGTGCAGGAAGAGGTGCATTAACTGTTGCCATTGCAGCAGCAGGACAGGATGTTAAACATACTTTGAGAGAAGTAAGCTCTCAAACCATATTTTTCTTTAAAAGTTACATATGTTTGGCAAACTGTATAAAGAGACTGGTAGGTATGAAATGATTTGAAAAGTTCACTTATTTGAGCGAGGCAATTCCGTTTTTCGGTTAGATACTTCATTACTGTTGAGGATGATACAATACCTCGAAAAATGCCTATTTCTTTCCTTCCCTAAAAGAGAGGGAGAAAAAATTAAACTGGAGGACATTGATTGTAATGATATTTATGCTAAAGGAAACCTTGTGACATGGGGAGTGCCATCTATTCTATATTCTAAAGAGTTTCAGAGTGTTGGGTAAATCTGCTAGTACATATATAAAATGGTATGGCCTGAAATCATTTAATATGTTTTTATTACTTATTTCAGTGCCGGGTAGTTCTTTGCACTTATCTCTGCATTACCATCATTCACAGTTTTGTGTGGTGCTGAATTGTGAATAAATTTTCATTGCATTCTATATTAAATTTAACTTCTATCCACCTGGTTGAAGTAGGGTGAGGGAAATTCAATATTTCACTGGCATGCCAAATTTGTAATTAGTGATTTATATTGAATCCTCACCTGGACCAGCATCAGTATTTTATCTATTTTCTATAGCCTGCTTTTGGTATGAAAGAAAAATCCTTGGTCTTGGAAATGTTATTTTATATCTTTTGGATAAATATTAAACTGTTGTATTGTGTGCTGGAGGGCTATACTCTGTGTATGTAAAAACATGCTGGATATCCTTGAGGAGAGGAGATCCTGTCTGTTTCTTATCTTTCACTAAGCCATTCTTTATTACATGATCAAGTCAGGAGAGTCATGAGTTTCTTCTGAGTTGGCCATGTAATAAAATGGTATACTGCACCTCTGAGCATACTTTCTCCTTGTTAGTTGTGACATCACACACTTATGTGCTGAGATTAGCATGGGAATAGGTTGCTTCTACCTTGGCTTGTATCTTCTGGTTTCCCTTTATGTTGAAATTGGGACTCATACATCACTGAATTCTCTTCTTCACTCCTCAATGAAAGATTATTTCTATGTTGTTGTTTTTTTTTGCATTGCATTTCAACATTGGCTTTGACATTTTATTGTCATTACATTTAGCATGTGTTGCAAGTGCTTGCCTAATATAGAAATAAGAATCCTAACTTAATATAGAAATAAGAATCCTAGCTTGTTCCCTACTTTGTTCATCTTGAATTTCCCTTTCAACTTCTCTAAAAAGTACAACTATCTAATCCAGAAGCCTGTTAATAAGTGGGTTCATAATGTGAGAGGGTCTGCTAACTTACTCTCTTTCCTTGTTTCTTAAATTAATATGGGGCTATCACACAAAGCAATATCCATTATAGCTTCCCCATTACAAACCTCATTTTCACTACAGTGGTTCATCCTTTTTTTTGTGCTACTGCTCAAATCATATGGAAATTTTCATTTCCACCTGCTTCAATTATTTTTTAACAGACATATACTCTTAAGTCTGCTCTCACTAAACTATTACTATCTGACCCTTCATGCTGCTCATTGCTAAATATATTCATGCATTCATCAAGTAAATTATTTCCCTAACACTTTCATCATCATCATCATCCAGGTCTCAGTACTCAATAACTGCTCTCCTATCTCTATCAATTCCAGCATTTCTCATTCTGCAAACTATCATTAACTTGTTTGTTGTCTGCAGTGTTGGGATGATCTCATCTGCAAATGTTGCTTGTCTCATGTCTTTTTTATTCTAAGCAATAAGCAAGCAACAGATCAACACAATGGAAACCGATTGTGCTAATCGTATGGTGGTAAAATATTCCTGTCTAGTAAATATATAGCCGTCCCATGGCCGAGTGGTTAGCATGCTTGGCTACTGATCTAAGGGACCTGGGTTCGAGCCCCAGGTAAGGCATGGATGTGTGTGTCATTTTTCTGCTGAGGTCCTGCCATTCTCTCAGATCTTCTACTATGGCATATAAACTGACAGGCTCCTGTCAGACCTCTGTGGCAAGCAGCTGCTTGAGGGGGTATTTATTTATTATTATTTATTTTATAAATATATGCTGATCACCCTCTGCAGTGGATATGCACTATAACTATTCTCATAGCTACTTATTATCTCCAGGAACTTAAGACTTTGTACTCTCCACATTGACAACTGATATGGTTGGTCTTCAAATAATTAACTACTTGCATAGTGTTTACCAAATATTTACACTTTATTTTCAAAATCCAGTGTAATGTCAATAATAGCTGCAATTTCCTTGATTTAAGGCATGCAACAATAGTCATAATTCCTCTTTGGTTATAATGGTTTAGAGATCTCCCTCCACCAGGTAAACAGGCAGACTAGGTCACCAATTTTCTAACACTGTGTGTTGGCATAAAATGTGGTAGTTTCACAGGAGATACATCCAATAGAGGTGCACTATATGATTAAATGTTCAAAAGTTTTATGTCATTTTAACAGTTTAAACACCCAGTAAATTCACTAATACTTGATCACAAGATCCCAAATTTTTCATATGTGGATTTCTGCCTATGCGTTCCTTTTTTTTTCTTGTAACTGTAAATTAAAAATCCAAGTCCTTATCTGTGATAGAATCTTATTTTGAACCTCAAACCACTTTTTTTTTTGCAATTTTTATAGCTTTTATAACTATTATTTAAAATTTTAATTTTGCTCTTTTCAACTCTCCCTATAACTTTCCAAATTCTTGACTTCCCAGTCCCTAATTTCTCATATGAGTTTTACTCTTTCCACTCCATATTGTGTTTAAAATTAAAATCTCTACCTATAATAGGAACCTAAGTTTGAAATCACTTTCATTTTTCTGCTTAATTAGGAATGGATGGTTCAAGGTACTTGCTGAATTTTTACAGGATATTTGCTAGTTATGCATAATTTATATACATTACACCCCCAAAAAACTACACTCATAATACTATAACATATGATATAGGCTTTATTATGTCTCTTTATACTCTTTGGCTACTTTGGACAGCAGTCCAAAGTAGGACTTAAGACTTTTGGACTTAAGAAGTAAAGGAATAAAAGATTTTGAAGCATGCAACACTAGCAGTATCTATGTAATTGCTAATCTAATCCAAATCTAATTGCCTATCTTATCATCTTCTGAAGAAGAACCACTCGAACATGACCACTTGGAATGCTACTGACTCCTGCCTGATCACCCTATGGCCATACATCTTGTGCCCTCTCCCATACCAATATATAGTGAACCCACCCCAGTCTACTTCATGATCAAGAACTGGTTGCAGTCATTGTGCATTAGTGAGGAAATGTCCTGGCATTGTAAATTCAGGGAATTTCGATTTCTGATACCTGAAATTTATTATATGACAAATTACAAGCATTTATGTGTGTTGCATTTGTATTCCTTTTAAAAGACATTTTTAGCTTTCATCGAGTAGATAATTTGAAAAATATTTTGCAGGTGATTTCATATAATATAAAATTTTTCTGAAGGTCAGGTAAGGCTTTTTGTTGTATTGCAAATAATATAATAGGTAGGTAGATTCCCCATACCTACAATAACTGATAGGTTTTTTTTTATTTCTATATTTGCCAAAACTAACACAGCTCATAGTTTTTCATTCTGAAGGATTCACGATTATATCTATTTCACTCTTGTTATATGTTTTGTCATTAAAAAACTGCATTGACTTAGTGATTTAATACCATTATATAGTTATTTTCATTTCTTAGACAAATATATATATTACCAAAGATAACAGAGCATTTTATTTTTTGCTTGTCGTAACAGACAGGTTGTGACTAATTCTATTTTGTGGAGAAGCCAGGCATTTGGAGAAGGTAACCAAAGATTAAGATCATGAAAAAACATGCAAAGCTGTAATTTCTTTTAAAAATAATGTTGCATTTGGTTCCTTTTAATACCTGTATCCTAATGCATGTCAGGGAATTTTTTTGTAGTTTGTCAGTAACTGGCCAACCAGTGCATTCACTGGGTGCTAAACTGGTATGTGTCTGTATTCATAAGATCAAATTCATGTGATAGCTAAACAAATTACAGTAAAAATTTGTTGGTTAAAATACAATATCGAGTTGTAGCAAATTATTGCTCATTTTCATATTACACTCTTAATTCCTGATTTAACCAATTGCTTAATTCATATTAAGCACTGTTTTTTTTTTCTGTTTATAATGGAGATGATAAATATGGGAAACATAACAAGTAATGGAAAGTATACTAATACTTTGTTCATGTGCTCATTTTAACACTTTATTATAATGTATACAATGTTTTTATGCAGTTTTTTATAGGAAAAAAATCATGTTTTGTTTTCGAATAAACTAAAAATTGTTTTCATATATTCCAAGCTAATTTCTTCTATTATGCACAGTTTAATATTAAAGTTTTTTATTCTTTGGTTTAAAATATGAATATTGCTTTCTAGGTTGCCCCCAAATGGTGGAAATTAGAGATCCTAGCCATTCTATTATAGCACATGGGTCAGGACTGAAGTCTACTTCAGCTGGAAAAACTGCATCATTCCTTATTGAAACTGGTGGATTTGGGGAAGCAAAAGATTTTGATATTGTTGTAATTGGTAAAGTTATAATTGTCTGATTTGTAAAGTATTATTTACTATATAATGTTGATATAGGTATTTACAATTCAAAATTAGATATTTTTTATTTAAAACTTCAACAAAGGATTCAATTTTAATTCACAATAGGAATTGAAAAAATGTTTATTGTAAATATTGTTTTCTTTTTGCATCTTTTATCTAAGCCAACCTCACAGACCTTCTACTATGGCATATAAACTGACAGGCTCCTGTTCAGACCTCTGTGGCAGGCAGCTGCTTGAGGGGGTATTTATTTTTTTTTTTTATTATCTAAGCTTGAAATATTAAATGAAAGAATAAGTCTAAACTAGCTATGTAGAAAATAAATAGAAATTAATATTTCTACACCATAAAATGAAATTTTGAAATGTAATAAAAGTTCATTATAATGAGATGAAGGGATGTTGAAACCAAATTTTCCTCTAACAGACATCTTATAAAACAGGTCCTTGATTTTTAGTTACATACATAAAAGTTAAAAAAACACACACTTGTGGCATACAGGTTTATAAATCATAAAATGAAATATCACTCAGTTGAGCACTTTTGAATAGGGTTTTATAAAACAAACTGCAGCAAGAAACAACCACTGAGAGCCTAACAAGTACAAGTTGCACCAACCTTGTAGCTGTGAACCATTAGCATCTGTTAACTGTTCTTATTCTCAAGTGGCTCTTAATTCAATGAAAACAAAGGCCAAGGTCATGCCTAAGTTAACAGTCAATTGATGTCTAAAAAATCTGAAATCATTTTTGGACCTTTAAATCAGTCTGATAATTAAAAGATCAAATTTTAAAATAATAAATTACCTTTTTATATATTCGGTTTACTAATGGACATAGTTATACCAGGGGCAGGATAGCACGCCAGGCTCATAATCTGCAGTTCTGAGGTTTGAGTCCCAGCTGGATCAGTGTTGAGATTTATCTCCACAAAATTCCCTGCTCTGCCCACGGTCAGTAGGGGACACTGATGGGCTTGAAAAGGTCACATCCTTCGGATGGGACGTTAAGCTGTGGCCCCATGTGCAGAGAGTCATACCCTGTGCATGTTAAAGAACATGCTGGATGGCCTTGATGGGAAGCTACCATCTGTCTCCCAACAGCTGTTCCAGTGGGTCCCCTCCCCCAACCTCTCAGCCTTCAGGGTCCATGTGACTTTGCCATTTAGTCCATGGTGTGCAAAAAAAGTGCCACTCAGAGGTAAAACAACTCAACCCGAAATAGATATACTGATCAATTACTCATGAATGATAAAGAAATATTTCTAAAAGTTATTGTAGAAAAATCAAAGGAAGGAATATTTGTGGGTTCTCATATTTTGGAATTGATGAGAAATGTCATTTTATGGTGTAAAAATATTAATTTCTATTTATTTTCTATATAGCTAGTTTAGACTTATTCTTTAATTTCTTAATGTTTCAAGCTTAGATAAAATATGCAAAAATTTCTACATATTTGATGCACTTTTAGAAAGAAAAGAAAATGGGGCTTGGGAAAGCTTCAAATGCATCAACTGATAAATTTTTTGTGATGGAAAAAGGCAGAAAACTATTAATATAGAAAAAATATTGGGAGCATATCATAAAATGGGCTTAACATGTCATTAAAAATTTACTTCATTCCCATTTGGACTTCTTTCTTGAGAATTTGTAAACTAAAGTAATGAACAGGCAAATGCTTCCATCAAGAAATTTCAATCTTTAAAAAATGCTACCAGGAAAGATGGAACCCAAATATATTTTAGCTGATAAATGTTGGAGAAGTTTCTCTTATTAATAGTCAACATCATTATTCATTCTTCATTATTCAATTCATTATTCATCATCATTAGTCAACATAATTCCATTCAGGTTGGTATATATGGTCAGCACCAGGACCCTGTGTGGTTGACCACTCCTCAGTAGGGTAGAAAAAAAAGAAAAGTAGCCATAGTTGTCCAGATCAGTAGGCCACACTAATCTGGCAGAATGATGTATTATCAGAATATTTGATTGTTAATTCAGCTGACTTCTGTCTGAGAACTTAATCCCCCATATTGGGGTGTTATATCCCATGATTATTATACAATGTTAACTGTCGGATTTACTTAAATATTAATATCAACTTATACCTTCTGGCAACTATTTACTGTTTAATTTCTTATATCACTTCATATAAGTCCATTAATGTATCTGATTGCATGTGTTTTCACCATTTGTCCAGACTTGAATCATACTATATTTCATATATTTGGTTTTTACACACTTTGACTTGGCTGTTTTCTACATGTTCACAAATCAGCTCAACCACTTATTGTATCAAAATTTTATTAATATCAATAATAATTGTGCCAAATATTTATAATTCTTATGGGAAAAAAATCAGATATTTTGAAACTTATAGAATGTAGTGACCTTGCAGATTAACTTAGATTAAAGACAAGTTTAACTTTTTATACTTTTTTCTATTATTTTATAAGACAAGATTAACGTAGCAACCACCATAACTATTTATCTTCGCAATCTGTATAACACCAGTAGCATAAACTGTTCTATTATGATTCACACAGTTCTGTATGAACTCCCTAAATTCATTAAATTTTTTTCCCTTGTTACACTAAAAATATATAACTTTTTCCTATTCATTTCATTTATCTTTTTCCTTTCCTACTTCTTATATTTTACATACTAATTCTTTATTTTCATTTCTGAGTATTATCTCAAAATTTGTCTCTAATATAATGAACCTTTAAGTGTGAAAAGACAGGCTGTCATCATTGCTTTCTTTCACTTGATTTAATTTTTTCTTTCTGCCTCAAAGTAACTGATTTAATGCACTTGTGCAAGAGATTAACATACTGCGACAACTTTAGTTGTTACTTGTTTGTCTTAGAATGCTAGGAAACCTACCTTTATATTTGGGCGTTTTAGGCTAAACTTTCCCAAGACTTCATTATTAGCACTGTTCAGTTCATTTCATAAATTGCTGTTTCCCCATAGAGATATCAAACTAGTGTACACTTCAGAAAAATAGCATAAAATCTTAGAGACTACATAAGACTAAAGAAAAATTATATGTATATTGTATGTTTTTTTTTAGTTATTAATTGTAAAATTTCAGTCATCCATTTATATTAAAACATGTTTTTAATGAAATACGATAAAAAAAAAAGTATTTTTCATCTTTATCTGTTGTTAATCAAAATGAAGTGACAGTAATGTAATAAAATACATAATGAAAAATATAAACATAATATGAAACCTGTCTAAAAGCATTAAGATTAAATCCACAAGAATAACAGCAACACTTTTGCATATGGCTATTGTGCAATCCTATTACCATGATTATTCTCTTCTTTTTTTTCTCTGTCAGAAGGTACTGGAATATTGCTCTGATTCTTTTACTGAAAAAAATAACATCAAAGAATGAAAAGGAAGGATATTACTTATGATTAGGAAATTTAATGAAAAGTTCTAAATTTTTTTTTGTCTTATTAAACACTGCCTACATCTGCAATGTATCTTTAGAATGTGAAAATGAATAATAATTAGAATCAGAGACATAGCCAGGATTGGTCAGAATTTTTGGAAGGGAGAGGGGATATTTTAGAAGTCCCATTGTGTAAAATCTATAATATAAGATTGATATCACCAAAAACACTGGTATGAATGATGCATTTTGTGAAAATTTCTTGTTACTAGAGATGCACTGATGAGAAACACTGAAGAAAAGTCAAATAAAGTTCAATTTAATGAAGCATTATTCACACTTACAGTCCAAGAAGATGAAAATAAATAGTTATTTCTTGATCGGTGAGCTTGGTTGCTTTAATACAAGAACATAGTAGATTCATTACTGCGAAATTGTGCACAATAATAACAAAGAAGTAACTGAAATGCATCATATAAAAGTAATAGAATCTAGATTTTGGAACATACAATATGTTCTTCATCAGCAAAAGGGTGGTAGTTTCCATGTTGAATTGCATTAAGAGAAGTTATATTTGAAAATTTTTTTCAAGAAAGGGATATTATTGTTAAGAAGCATATGCATGAGATCAGATGATATATATGATGGCACATTTTTATTGCTTTATGGTATTAAAAATTGGCAGTATTTTTTGTTGTTGATGAGAATATTTGAATTAGGGAAATCTTTTAATAGGAGTTTCCAAGCTGTGGGTAAAATTGGTAGTTCATTGTTACAGTAGAAATCTTTGTTGATATGAATTATAATTTTTTCACTGTATGAGAATTTAAATTTAGTATTAGGATTCGAAATAATTTTGGCTTCGTCGAAGATTGGAATTGCATTGTGGTTGATAATGATGCTAGATAAAGCAGTTGTTGATTTTTTCTTGATATCATATTGATTCTCTTTAATGCTTTCTGGTAAGTTTCTTGAAGTCATTTCGATATATCCAATTGGTGATTTGACATTATTATTAGGAGTTGCATCTTTTTTTAAAGGAATTAGAAAAACTCCTCCTGTAGGAATGTAGCAGTCTCTGTCATTCAAGATGGATTTTAGTAGAGTAGTAGGAGGTTTGATAGGTATTGTAGTTGTATGTTTTCACGATTTTTTTATGGTATTATTCAAAGCAGGTAAATGTGATATATTTAAATAACTTGTCAGTTGACTTCTTGGTGGTAATATTGTAATTTTATTAAAATTAATTTTAATTAAGTAATTCTTGGTGGTAACTGACAAGATATTTAAATATACCAACTCTATATTATATTTACCTGCTTTGATTAACATAAAAAAAATATCATAAAAACTTACAACTATATAGTACCTATCAAACCTCCTACTACTCTATTAAAATCCATCTTGAATGACAGAAACTGCTACATTCCTACAGGAGGAGTTTATCTAATTCCTTTAAAAGAAGATGCAACTCCTAATAATAACATCAAATCACCAATTGGATATATCGGAATGTCTTCAAGAAATTTACTAGAAAGAGTTAAAGAACATCAATATGGTATCAAGAAACAACTGTTTTATCCAACATAGTTTTCAACCACAATGCAATTCCAATCTTCGATGAAGCCAAAATTATTTCAAATCCTAATACTAAATTTAAACTCTCATACAGTGAAAAAATAATAATTCATGTCAACAAAGATTTCTGCTATAATGATGAACTACCAATTTTATCCACAACCTGGAAATTCCTGTTAAAATACTTCCCTAATCCAAATATTCTCATGAGCAAAAAAAATAACACCAATTTCCTAATATGATACAACAATAAAAATGTGCCATCACATATATCATATGATACTGCATCTCATGCATACACTTCTTAACAATAATATTCCTTTCTTCAAAAAATTTTTCAAATATACCTTCTCATGATGTAATTCAACAGGAAACTACCACCATTTTGCTGACAAATAACATATTATATGTTTCGAAATGTAGATTCTACTACTTTTATATGATGTATTTCAGTTACTACTTTGTTATTATTGTGCATGATTTTACAATATTGAATCTACTATGTTCTTGTATTAAAGCAGCCAAGCACACCCATCAAGAAACAGCTATTTATTTTCATCTACTTAGACTGTAAGTGTGAATACTGCTTCATTAAATCGAACTTTATTTGACTTTTCTGTGTGTCTCATCAATGCATCACTAGTAACAAGAAATTTTCACAAAATGCATTATCCATAACAGTGTTTTTAAGGTGATATCAATCTTATATTATAGGGAGAGGGGATATTAAAATTTTTGTTATAATTTTATTACTACAAATTGTTGAACTAATTGTTGTGTAAAACAGTATTTTCTGAGCGAAAAATCTCCAATCTCTATCCTCCCCCCCTCCCCATTGTCTGTGCTACCAACTGGAAATATATAAGAATTAAGATTTATGTATAACTCAATTGAGATTGAAGATGGATTTAAATATATAATATTATTATCCAGAGTTATGTGAATTATGAAAGACAGTTCAGTCAATAGTGTGTCAGACTTGAATCTGAGAGTCACTGATTTTGTAACCAGACTTTCCAGTTTGAAATTTTTGCTGCTTATCACTATTCTGCCCTCAGTGAGGAAAGATACATTTATGAGTATATAGAGGATACTATCTGTTGGATGTTAAGTTATAGCCCCATATATTGGACAACCATGTCCTATGTGTTTTAAACAACTTGCTGGATTCCCTTGGGAAAAGGCAGCCATACAATATCTTTCCCAAGAGTGTCCTTAACTTATCTTATTCCAAGCATTAGAAATATTGTAATATGTTTGTTTAGACTGCTATGCCTGAAAAGGTGGCAGTCAGGATGTCACTTGTTTTACATTGATTCTGTTATTTTTTTTTCAATCAACTTTTCATTGACTATGTTAGTATTTTGCTTCATATAAATCTTAACCAATCTGAAAAGTTGCTTAAAATATTTTATTTGAAGTGGGTAATAAAAATAAAGGTATGTAAATTAAACTGTGAAATGTTACACGTTATTTTGTCACATAAATTTTTATGTCTGATTTTTCTGTTTAGGGCCTTGTGGATCTCCATTACCTGTTAAATGCTATCAGCAAAAGGATGGAAGCTTACTAGTGGAATGGACAGCCCAACAAGCAGGTAAAGTATGAAAATAAATGCAACAGATCTATATTTCATGTTTGTTACAATCTGCATTGTAATAAGGAATGGAAGTGTTGCATCAAGCTTTATTTTATTCAGTTTATACACACTATATATATATATTTGTAAAATTTCCTCCAAAATTATGTAAATAATGGTGAAAACTTAATAAAAGTACACTACTAAAATAATGCTATTGCTGATGATAACAGTTGTGTTGATTCTTAAAATCTAATTGTATTTTTATAAGAACTGAAGTCATTAAATAGATACTTCAAGTTCTAAACTTAAAACTCTAGTTGTTCAATTATGCAAAACAATTTAAACTTTAGTAAATATGATTCAAATTTTTTAAAGATTAATTTTTATCTGGAAAACTTAAAAAGCTTACTAATGTTGAAGATACATCTAATGTGTAGCTGATTTTCAGTAATTATGAAAGCTGATGAACTTGCATAGTAACTACTACTTACAGTATAGTTCACTTTTCCTATTAAGCAAATGGAACCAATTTTATGTAGCTTGCTGTGAATTAGTTTGAAAACATTAAAATGGCCATTCATCAAATTACATAAAGTCTTTCTGCCACCACACACTAGAGTTCTTTTAATAATTCTGATTCTTAAAAGGCATTAGATAATAATTTTGGAAATATAGATATTTTGTAAGATATTTCAGTTTGCATCTTGCTGATTTTTTTCTTTCATTTTTCCTGCCAAAAAGTGTAAAAATTATAAATTGAAAAATTTAAATAATACCTATCTTCCTATAGGGCCCTAAAAAGTAGAAAATAGACCTAAAGCATATCGATGGTGCAATCAGTCACTGAGTTCGTATTCACTTCAAAGGAAGATAGGGTGCCGGCAATCTTGTCGAGTAGATAAATTGGCACCCCATCTTTCTTCAAAGCAAATACAAACTCAGTGACTGATTGCACCATTGATATGCTTTAAGTTTATTTTCTACTTTTTAGGGCCCTATAGAAAGATAGATAGTTTTCAAAATTTTTAATTTATATTTTTTTTGTGGTCACTAGAAACACATACTTACCAAAACTTTGATATACAAGTTATAAACATCGAGCACATTTACCCCTCCTTTTGGAGTCCCATTTGAGGTAGACCACAACATTGGAAGCTTTAATTTGTGATACAACTCATTAGAGTAGCACCCTGCAAAAATCCCCTCCCCCATTTTATCAGGGGAGAATAGTGTGGGCAAAATTCGAAGTAGTTTACGACCATCATTATATGAGCTTTCATTTGACACCTAACTGGTAACTGTTGTATACCCTAGTATACAGAAGTAACCTGTAACCCTAGTATTCAGAAGATATAGTAGAATGACCTTCACATTTTTTAGGAGGTCCTGATTCACAAGCTGTCATTGGACACATAGCTCATTACTTTCCACACTTGCATTCAGGAGATATAGGGAAAAAATCATTTTTACATTACATCCTTTTTTAGGGGGGAAGAAACACGGGGGATCAATTTTTCATAGCTTATGACATTCCCTGCATCAGAAGATTCCATCAACGTATAGCTTGTTACCTTTGGCCTTCATGTTCTAGTGATGTAGCTTAAGAATAGTTTTCACATTTCCAATTTTTTAGGGGGAATGAAAGCACAGGGAACCAATATTTTTTAATAGCCTATGACACTACCCACATCACAAGCTTTCATTTGGCACATAAAACATTACATTTCTCCATCACATTCAAAACATATAATAGAACAATGTTTTGTCAAATTCACAAACTGACCAACCAACAAATGTCAAAGTCAAAAGCAATAGGAAGGAAAAATATATGAGATTCCCTTACTATAACAAAAGCTTTTTCCTTTTTTTTTTACCTGATAAAACAAGATTTTTAACCCTGCTCTGCCTAATAGCAGGGTTAAAAATCTTGCTATTAGGCATAGCATGGTTAATAATCTAAAATATTACCTATGTTTTATGGTAATATTTTGTTCATTATTGAGAAATGAACATCGAATTGGGATTTATCTGTTTAGCACTAAAATATATTATTCATACTCTGCCACTTATTAATTTTGTTTCAGTACCATAACAATTACTAAAAACTACATCTGACTGATATGTGAATGACACTATTAAATAATAGAGCTGTATAATGACTTTCTGTTCAAAGCACATTCAAACTGTGATCAGAAATAATCACCAACCCAGCATAGCTTTCCAAATCTCTCATCTTCATAACAGTGGTTGATTACTGCTTTGCAATGCTCAATCCAGCATAGTTTTCCTAATCTCTCACCTTCATAACAGTGGTTGATCAATCCATTTACAAATAAAAGTTTAAAACTTTTTTTATATTCAAGGCATCCCTTCATATGGTATGTAATTTCTACTGCACTCCTACCTACAGTCATTAATTTCTTTTGCATCTTAAGTACAACCCTTTTAATGCATCATGACACCTTGAACTTTATGTAATTGATATTTAAAAAATATTGAATATATACTGAAATACCAAATGTACACAATTGCATATTTTGTAAATGTGTGAAATTCACTTTTTATCTGATTCATACACTGAAGAGCCAAAATATTATGACCACCTGCTTAATATGATGTTGGTCCTCCACATGCTGCCAAAACAACTCTTACTCAGTGACGCATGGATACTACAAGATTTCTAAAGGTGTCTTGTAGTATCTGGTACCAACACATTACCATCAGATCCTTTAACTCTTGTAAGTTATGTGGTTGAGCCACCACAGATCAGATACACTGTTCCAACACAAATCACAGATGCTTGATTGGACTGATGTCTGGGGAATTTGGAGGCCAGGGCAATACCTGGAAATCTTCCCCATGTTCCACAAACCGTTCTCAAACTATCTGGGCAGTGTGGCATGGTGCATTATCCTGCTGAATTAAGGCACTACTAGAGGGTATACCATTGCCATGAAAGTATGTACCTGGTCTGCAATTATGTTTAGGTAAATGGTAAATGTCATAGTTTCCTGCACATGAATGACTGGACCCAGGGTTTCCCAGCAGAACATTGCCCAAAGCATTACACTTCATCCACCGGCTTGTTTTCATCCCACAGTGCATCCTGGTGCCAACACTTCCCCAATTAAATGATGCACACGTGCCTGGCTGTCCACATGGTGCAACAGGAAACAAAATTCATTGGACCAGACGATTGATGCTATGCCCACTGTAGGCGCTTTCAACAGTGAACCGAGGTTAGCATGGGCACTCGGAGCAGCCTGTGGCTATACAGTCCCATTTTCAGCAGGGTTCGATCTACTGTGTGTTGTGACACATTACTCCCATCATCAGCATTGAAATTACAGGCGAGTTGCATCACAGTATCCCTTCTGTGGGCCCATACCATACAGGATAGCCTTCGCTCACCTCTAGGGTTGGATTGTTTTACCTCTGAGTGGCACTTTTTTGCACACCATGGGCTAAATGGCCAGGTCACATGGACCCCGAAAGTCGTAGAAGGTTTTGGGGGTGGGACCCACTGGAATAGCTGTTGGGAGACAGATGGTAGCCTCACGTCAAAGCCATCCAGCGTGTTCTTTAACATGCACAGGGTATGGCTCTCCCACACACAGGGCCATGGCTTAACATCCCATCCGACAGACGGTGGCCTTTCCAAGCCCATTGGTGTCTCCTACTGACCACGGGCAGGGCGGGGAATTTTGTGGAGATACCTCTAGCATCGATGAGCTGTGGTCAGTCCACATCTTGCCAGCAGTTCATAGTTTTTCCCACCTCGGACTATTTTTTGCAGGTACTAACCACGACTGATAATGAGCACCCCATAAGCCTTGCCATCTCAGAAATGCTCTGATCCAGTCATCTGGCCATTACAATTTGGCCTTTGTCAAACTCACTTAAGTTTGTTGTCTTTCCCATCTGAAGAACAAGAATAACACTGATTAACATAGCTCAGTATCAGGTGTTATTTATACCATTTCTTGACCTTCACACATGCCGTCATTTATCTGCATTTGCTTCAATTTGCATAAAGATGTGCTGGTCATAATATTTTGACTCTTTGGTGTATTTTGACTTGAGTTGTGGTACAGTTATCTTTTGATGTCTGTTTTTCTATGACCATTACAAAAATTTTGCATTTTTTTTTGGTCTTAAATCACTGCAGTCAAGAACAGTTGGACAGTTTTCATTTTTTCTTTTGATGATTTTAAAACTTGCAATATAATATTATTATAATTAATTAATTTTCTGTTATTGTTCTTTTCAATATTGAGTGAAATTTCTTATACTTTCATTGTGAAACACTACTATTACTTTTACAGGTAACCATAAAGTAGAAGTGCTGTTTGCTGGAAAGCCTATCTCAGGATCACCATTTTCATGCCAAGTTTTTGATTCTACTAAAGTTGCTCTACAGAAAGTCAAAACTACTACATTTGCTGTTGGAGAAAACATTTCTTTCACTTGTGAGTTTCACTTGTGTGTATTGGCTTTTGCTTAGCTATTAATTAATTTTTTTTATTTTTAAGAGATTTTTTTTTCAGCTTTTATGTAACTTTAGGTTATAAACCATAATTGTTTTTTATTTTATAGTAAATCGACGTGATGCTGGGTATGCTGAATTGGATGTTACTGTAACCAGCCCTTTAGGCAGACATTTGCCTATTGAAGTGAAAGGCACTCCTGATGGTGAAGGTGAACTCATTGAATTTACACCAACAGTGCCAGGCAAATATAAAATTGCAATCACATATGGGGGAATAGAAGTTCCAGGTATGTTATTATTATAATTGTAAATTACATATTGATTAATATATGCACAACATGCTAAAATAATTCAGTGTAACAACTGTTTAACAATTTTTAAAAAAGAATTGGGAACACTCAAATTGTGTATAATTCTCAGTGGGGGACTCATGAGCCTCTAGATAGGTGGGGCCAGTATATATTTATAGAGTGAAACGAACTATGCAGGGGCAGTGATGATTCAGCTGGTAGTGCACCAGGCATGCAATCTGATATTTCCAGGTTCGAGTCTCAAGTGGGCCTGAACTGGGATTTTATCTGCTAGATACCACTCTGCCCTCAATGAGAAAAGGAACATTGATTGTCTTAGAAAGGTTAATATATTTACATAATAAAGTTTTACTTACATATATGAAGTGGAAAGTATTACAAGCAGTATTATGTACATATATAAGCAGAAAGGGCTGCATACGCCAAATTTTTTTCATTTAGTAAATATATGTATATTATTAATTTATAATATTTATTTTATAATTTCTGCTACCTATTGTATCTAAATTAAAAAAAAATGAAAAATTATGATGATGAAATTATCAAAATATTGTATTTCAGGGCTGTGCCTAGACAATTTTGTCCCCATGAAAAGTGAGGGGAGATGTCTGCACCCCCGTACAAGAGTTATTTTTCAACCTATCAGATATTTTTTTTGTATATAGTAATAAAAATTGACCATGTAATAATTAGAAATTGCACTGTAGGTTTCATTTGCACTCAGGACAGCTGTATCATTTCCACTCCCTTAGCAAGCCCTGATTGTATTGTTAATAAATTTCTCATACAGCTTCCACTGTGTACATTGTGTTGCATCTGAATTTGAGATCATTTTTATTTTAACACTTGCTTAGTTAAGAGGAGCCGTCCCGTGGCCAAGTGGTTAGCACGCTTGGCTACTGATCTAAGGGACCTGGGTTCGAGCCCCGGTATTAGGCATGGATGTGTGTGTCGTTTTTCTGCTGAGGTCCTGCCATCCTCTCAGGTCTCCTACTGTGGCATATAAACTGACATGCTCCTGTCAGACCTCTGTGGCAAGCAGCTGCTTGAGGGGTTATTTATTTGCCGTCCCATGGCCGAGTGGTTAGCGCGCTTGGTACTGATCTAAGGGACCTGGGTTCGAGCCCCGGTCCCTTAGATCAGTATAAACTGACAGGCTCCTGTCAGACCTCTGTGGCAAGCAGCTACTTGAGGGAGTATTTATTTATTTATTTATTAGTTAAGAGGAGGGGGTATTCATGGGATCTATTGAATTTCAATGGGAAATTTGCTATTAATACTAGACTACTGAGCTTCTGCACAAAGGTGGTCAATAAATCTAGACTGGTCCTCCTGTGCAGGTATTTAGTGCTCCAACCAACTTGGTTCCAACCAATCCAGGTTTTTTAATGAAATTATTTTTGTGTTTCTAAAACAAATTTATTTTAAATGTAATGCTCAAATTTAAAGAAATTAAATTCGAACAATTCTTCTGCTTGGGATTTGAGTTGGTGTAAGTACATGGATGTGATTCATACAGTTGGGTTGTTTTACCTCTGAGAGACACTTTTTTGCACACAATGGGCTTAATGGCCAGGTTACAAGGACCTTAAAGGCTCAGGAAAGGTTGGGAGAAGAGATCCACTAGGACAGCTGTTGGGAGACAGATGGTAGCCTCCTGTCAAGGTCATTCAGCATGTTCTTGAACATGCACAGGTATGACTCTCCCACATATAGAGCCATGGCTTAACATCCCATCCGATGGACAATCTTGCCAAACCCACTGGTATCCCCTACTGACCGTGGGCAGGGCAGGGAGTTTTGTGGAGATAAAGCTATTTTATCTATTTTATCTATCTATTTTTTAATGTAATGTATGTTGTGATTGTTGCTCACTAACCAGTTCAGTTCTATGATAGGTAAAAAAAAATGCTGTTCTCACATTGGAATAAATATTGGCTCTAAATCCCTCAATCCCATTGGAAGAAAAAGAAAAAACAAACCTATATAACTTAGAGCCAATATTTATGTTCCAATGTGAGAACAGCAATTTTTAACCTATCATAGAATTGAACTGGTTGGTGAGGGACAATCACAGCATATATGGCAGAACAAACGACAATGCTATTCCAGGACTCAAACCTGAACACCGGCAGTTACAGTATCACTGCAAGCAAATGCAAAACCATTGTGCCACTGAAGCAACATTTTGTAGTTGGTTGGGTGGTTTTACATATATTATATGAGTATATAATTGATGATAATAATTAGCTCTGTATACTGAGATGCTATTTTATTAGAATACACTATCTAATCAGAATTTCTATGAGGGTATTAGAAGTTTAAAGCAAATTTACTGTGCAGGAAATATGTGTACACCACCCGTCTTCATATAAATGAACCATTATGTGAAGACGGTGGTGTACACATATTCCAACATGTCACATGTGTGTGGTATAAATCAGACAGACCAGCTCTTCAAGCGTCAGTTACAGTTGTATTGAGTATCAGAATGGGCAAAATGAGTGATCTGAGTTACTTTGAAAGTGGCATGATGGTGCTAGATGTGCCAGTTCCAACATCTCCCAAATGGCCATTCTCTTGGGCTCTTTATGCACAACTGTTTCAAAAGTTTTCTGAGAATGGTGCAAAAAGCAGAAAAAATAACAGTGATTGGTAATTCTGTGAATGAAAACAGCTTGTGGATCAGAGGGGTCAAAGGAGAGTGGCGAGAATCGTGCAAACGAACAGACAGGCCACAACCAGGCAAATCACAGCAGAATTAAGCTTTGGCATGCAGAAGGCCATCTCCGAATGCATTATGTATTGAACCTTGTCGCAAATAGGCTACTACAGCCACTGATCATGTCAAGTGCCAATGTTATCAGTGAAGAACACAAAATCACATCTCCAGTGGGCACAAGAGCATCAGTACTGCTCCGTTGAGGACTGAAAAAAGGTAGCTGGTCATACAAATCAAGGTTCCTTTTGCATCATGCTGATGGAAGGGATCAGAATTTTGTGTAAACAATGTGAGGCTATGGAGCTATCTAGTCTGTGTTGACAGTACAGGCCGATGGTGTCGGTATTATAGTGTGGAGGATATTTTCCTGGTACACATTAAGCCCCCTGATACTCATTGAAGGACATCTAAATGCCACAGCATATTTGAACATCATTGCTGATCAAGTTTATCCCTTCAAGGCTACAGTTTATCCTCACTCAGATGGACACATTCAGCATGATAATCCACCTGCTCACAAGGTACATATCATCATCTAATAATTCTAGGAACATGCTGACGAGTTTTCCTTGCTTCATTGGCCTGCACTGTTCCCAGATCTAAACCCTATCGAGCATTTTTGGAAAATTATATTATGTATAAAATGAAAATGTTTACCATCAAAAGCAAAAGCACTTTCCATTGGTAATCTCTTGAAAATTTTTTTATTAAAAAAAATGGGAACTGCTTGTATTATACTCTAAAATAGAAGTGTATAATCTATGAATGACAATTGGAATAGAAATGTATCAACCTGAAAGTGGCAAATGTAATAACTTAGAAAGGTTTTTACTCAAAACACTGTTTTCAACATTGTTTTATGAAAAGAAATGTATTTCAGTGTAAAATAAACTTAAGACAAAGCATCATTTGTGATTAAAAACTCCAAACATTCAATCCCTGTCTGGGATCATTTTTAAAAGTTGCAGTCTTTTTGGAATGTTGATCTTTTGTATCCAATATGAGTTGAAAAGTAAAAGCCTTTGCTTTTTATCAAATTAGAATTAAATGAAAGTGAAAGAAAAATCCTCAAATATATGGAATGATAAATTTAAATGGTTGACATAATAAAGCTTTAAAAAATTAAAAATTATCTGGCAGGACTAATTTTTAAAAAAATTCAAAAA
Source organism: Ryuthela nishihirai (assembly GCA_038380435.1). Taxonomy (NCBI): domain Eukaryota; kingdom Metazoa; phylum Arthropoda; class Arachnida; order Araneae; family Heptathelidae; genus Ryuthela; species Ryuthela nishihirai. The sequence goes on from JAWZYU010000026.1 coordinate 31,312,889, forward strand.
ATTGTTTCTAAATGTAAAACAAATACATCTGAATGAATTATTAACTAATAATTATTAACTAATAATAAGCATTGTTAATTTTATTAATTCTGTATAAAGAATGCATATGGAATGATCATCCTATTGACTAAAATGTCTTTTAAACATATGTTTCCTCTTATTTCCTTAAAACATATGGATTGGCATATACCCTCTAAAATACAGATCATATAAAATAAACTATATTAATAGAGAACACTCATACTAACTTATGGCAAATATGGAGTAGCTGCCATTTTTCTAGCTATTGATTAGTTTTGGCATTGCTAACTAACTAAGCAGTTTTCTTTCTATCAGAGTAAAATGCCATTTTGTGCAGCATTTTATTTTAAGTCCACTGCTGTCAGAGTTGGACTTCTCATCACTTAGTAATCAATCATTTGTTTTATTATCTAATCCACAATCAAATTTGTTCAAGTTCAAGAGGATAGCTAGGTGTTTTTAAAGAGGCTTTTTAACACTTTAAATTTTTTAATTGTGTATTCCTGAAAATATGCAATTTTGTAAGTTCAATTTTTCAATTGTGGATAATATGAGAATGTAAGTAAGAAAGTTTTTAAGTGAACCACTATAAATCATATGCAATTTTTGCTATTAAGAATTAATGTTCTTTTTCTTCATAATTTAGGAAGTCCAATTACTTTTATTGCTCAAGATGGTGGTATTCCAAAAGTACAAGGACCTGGCCTAAATTCTGCTCAATGTGGATGTTCAGCTACCTTTAAAATTTTGTCTAAGGGACTATGGGGTCATCCTCAGGTTTCTATTGATGGTAGGTACTGAATGCAATAATTTTTATATTTCTTCTTGATAAAATAATATTTATTATTTTTTAATAGGGAACAAATCTAGTTTTGCCTGTTAATTGGCTTTTCAAGTATGTTTAGAATCATTGAGTATATAAAATTATTACCTTATAATGTACTAAATGTCATAAGACTGTATTCATTTTATATAAAAATTTGATTCATATCAACAGATTTTTTCCACAAAATATTTATTGATATACTGATGTTAAAACGTCAACCAGGTAATGCTGTGATTGTCACCTATGTTTTTGATTCATATTATTGGGCTTATAAAATGATGTAGTCATTAATAAAAACGATTACCATTAAATAAATTGGGAAATGTAAATTTTTAGTTAATATTTCATAATATATATTATGCATTTGTTTGCAATATGCTTAAGAGAGTTGTATTAAAATGTTAATTTTATCTTTTTAAAAAGGATGTTTAATTCACGATTATGCTGTATTTCTAATAGCTTTTGAACATTAAGCTTAATACTATTTTCACATATTCAAGCCATGAGTATTATTCATCCTGGTAAACTATCACTTAAGGACAGTTTTATAAAAAGCTTCCAAATAAAGAGGTGTAAATTGTTACCATTTTTTAGGTGTCTTCCATACTTCTAGCTGGCTAAAGGATAATAGCACGACCAACTGAGCAAGCTAGAAGTATAGAAGACACCTAAAAAATGGTAACAATTTACACCTTTTTTACTTGGATACTTTTTATAAAAGTGTCCTTAAGTGATAGTTTATCAGGATGAATGATACTCATAGCTTGACTATGTGAAAATAGTATTAAGCTTAATGTAGAATAGTGTTGCTCAAAAGCTATTAGATATACAGCATAATCGTGAATTAAACATCCTTTTTAAACAAATTACTGTGTAGTTTAAATTAATTATCTTTTTAAATACACATACCTAAAAGGAAACCTAAGTATGTGGAATTTGTGATAAGCTTTTTTTTATATTTCGAAATTAACAATTAACCCTTAAATATCAGGTATCAGAAAGTGAACTCATATAATGTCCAATTTAATTTTGAGGTGTTTTCAGAAAATGAAAAAAAAATTAGAAAGTTATCACAAAGTAACCAACAGAAATAGCTTGTGTTATAAAATAAAAGGAGAGCATATAATTCTGAGTAATAAAAATAGAAAAATATCAAAGAAAACTAAAGAGAAGTAAAATATTTTAATTTTTTTTTAAAGCAAAATTTTCTTTTTGTGTCAGTTAAATTTTGAAAATCTGTTTTTTTTTAATTCATTATTTTAATATAAAAAGAGTTCAAAATATTTTAATATTAGTTAAAACTTTCATTTATTTTCAGTTTTTCTAAATTTTTAGTTGTTTATGCAAATAAGATGTAATATATGCCTATGCTCAGATTTTTTAGGCTACAGGTGCACAAAACATTTGCTTTAAAAATGAAATGACTTTAATAAACACTGGAAATGTGGAAAAATTTTACAGCACCTGAAGTATAACTGAAGCACTGAAATTGTGATTTAATCACTTCCAGATCAAGTATGCATTACCACTAATAAAAAAGGTTAATTTTAAAATATAAAAACAGCATATACTACATTTAGAATACTATATTAATTACTGCTGCTATTAAGAATACTACATTACTGCATTAAATACAGTGGACCCCTGATATAACGCGCATGTCGGCGGGAAACAACACCCGCGTTATAAGGTGAACCACGTTATACCGAGCGGCGCGGTGGCGACACAATAAATTTCACACTGTAAGCTTTTCTTTTACTCATCATACATACAATAATTAAACACTATTCAAAATACATGCAGGAACTCAATACATACACAATTACTCAATACGCAGTAGCAATAAAATGCGATACTCACTTACGCCTCACGGACCTGTATAAACGTGTTTGAACTTATCGCGAACATCGCCTGTGCTATAACCGAGTGCGCGGTATAGCAAGCAGCGCTATGACGAAGGTCCACTGTACTACATTAATACTACACAATACTACATTAAATACTACATTAATTAAATAAGACTGAAATAAATCCTGCCTTTTGCAAATAAATGTTTCTGTACTCCTTGTCCATTGAGGCAGTTGAGACCAGCAAATTCTAATGTATTGGATTTGTTTTTGATGAAATAGCTTTAAAAGAATTATTTCTCTTTTTAATCATAATATAAATCTCAAGCAATTAAAATAATTCTAGAAGTAGCAGAGTAAAAAAAACTTTTTTTTGAAACTGATAATCTACTAAAATACTAAGCAAAAGTTAAGTAGTGCTTTCATCATTAGCAGAATTTGCTGAATAATGCAACTTGTTTGTAGTGATAAAAATCCATTTCTTTCATTTACAATTTTTGGAAGTGTTGAAAGTTTACTTGACTAAGTAGGACAGCAATTGTGAAACCAAACAATAATTTGTTTATTGAACAGTAAAGTGAAAGTGAAAATACATATTGTGATGCCTCCTCATTCACTTTTACTTTACCTTATCCAGTTTTGCTTAATTTATGTTATATTTATCATTTTGGGGATTCTTATTTCCTTTTTGGCATCACAGCGCTCGTTTCCAAGAGTTAGGAGTTGCGCATGCAAAACTCCAAACTTTCGATTTTTACCCACTAAAGCGCGTGCACAAGGACACGCCCACTCTTGTGTCAGCTTTCGCCGCTCGTCAATTTATGCAAATGTCTTTCCCGGCGTGCAATATGACACATGCGGGCTTTGTACCTTTTGCTATAACCTGGTGACATGTTGTCACAGTAGCACAGAAGAGAGTTGAGCACAGTTAATGCAGAGTGTTTAGTCAGTGGAGTTGGTGTTGAGTGTTGGAGTTTTGTTGAAGAGTTTGTAATGAGTTTGAAATGATGTAGTATCTTCTTCATTGAAGTTTTGGTGAGTGATTTTTGGAAATAAATTTGTTTTGTTATTTAAACCTTTTTGAGTCTTTACTAATTTTTTTCACTTGAGCAACGTTAATTATTTTGATTAAAATTAATCTTTAATTTTGACAATCATTTAATATTTTTGAATTCTTACTCATTAATGCTCGCTGGTATTTCGAACCCTAATTAAACTTTATTTTTTGGCAATTTGTTAATTATTGCCTGGCGCCCGACTCAGCTATCCGGAGCATGAAAATAATTGGATCAGACAAAGGATCCAAAACTTAATAAACTTTAAAAGTATATAATTCTTTGGAGCGTTACAATATGACAGAAGTTGACACTATTTAAGAGATGCATGCAATACAAATTAATTGATACAAGCGCAAAGAGATTAATTTTCAGGCAGCAGTAATTTTTAGTATCTATTTTTTTTTCCAAGCAGCATTAACAAGTAAAAAAAGTATGTTAAGATTTTAAATGAATATTTTCAGATTTACTTTAAAAAATTGCATATTTTCTTTAAAGACAATTTATAAACTGGAACAGTGACCGTTTCGTGGCACACTAGAATCAGAAAGGTGATTGGCCTTGGACATAGAAAGGTTAAAAGAATTAATGGTTGTGTGTCCCTCATGTGAATTATATGTAAATTTATTATTTCCCTCATGTGAATTTATAGTTGTGTGTCCCTCATGCTACAGCACTAACAAAGCTACATAAGAAGTGGTTTGATGAAACCACATTCTCTTCATGGATGAATTGAGATATTTTTAAAAACATTATAGTTATGTTCTGATCTAGAGAGAAGTGCACATGCAACCTATTCTCTAATGCAGCAGTTGTTAAATTGTTCTCTAATAGAATTTAATAACTAAGCAATAAACTAAAATGAGTTTTATTTTGTGTATATAAAACCTAAAAGGAAAGCATTTAATAATTTACTTTTAATTAAACAATAACAACAGAACAAATAATAAGAACTGGAAACAATAATTGGATAAGCATGCCGAAGGCATACTTGATATATTTCAATTCATTTGCTTCTGGAAAACATTGATGTTTCATAAGCATAAGTACATGTAATTGTAAAGTGAATAATAAGTAATTGCAAAATGAAAGTAACATAAGTTATTGTAAAGTAAGCAATAAGTAGATGTAAAGCTACTCACATTTATTTAAACAAGGGAAGAATTAGCAGAAGAATTGAGTTCTGACATGACTATAATATGAACTTAGGATCCCTTATTAGACAAATTAGCAATTTTGCACTATTAAAGCTGTACATCATTTTAAAGATATACACCAGGCATGTCAAACACACGGCCCACCGGGAACTGTTCTGTGGCCCGCCAAGATTGATAACCAATACGTTTATTTAACTTTCAACAACACTAGATTCTTTAATTAAAATTATAAGTACGTACACGGTACATGAATTAAATAAACGTATTTCAGGAAACATTTCCATTTATATATAAGGGAAACTATTGCGCATAAATGTATATGTCGGAGCCCAATCGTAGAATTGCGAACAACTATTTTGTGCAAACAACTATTTTCCACTTTAAAAAATAATCAAACTGCGGAAAGATCAAGCTTAACAGACAAGCATGTGCAAGCAATTTTAAAAATAACTACAGCTCAACAAATTCAACCAAATTTTGAAGATTTGGTTAATGAAAAACGTTGCCAAGTTTCGTCAAAAAAAAAGATGATATTATTTTATTTAAATAATGTTAAATTTAAAAAAAGAAACTTTCCTACATACATATGTATTTTTTAATATGTTTATATTCTGTGTATTATTATTTTGTATGTATTGATTTGTTTATAATAAAAGCTATGCTTCATCTTTATTTCCATTTGTTTTTTTTTTTGTTTTGTGGCCCGCGATTTAATATACTTAATATGGCCCTCGGTGGTTAACGAGTTTGGCATGCCTGGTATACTCCTATACACCTGTATACCTTTTTACCTATACACCTGTATACCTTTACATCTATACACCTTATACCTGTATTGCTCTAGGTCTCCCCCTTTTCCTGAAGCCTCTGGGCACACTGGTTATAATTCTATTTGCCAATCTGTAGCTATGTATATGGACAACATGTCCAAACCAGCACAGTCTCTCTCTGCACAAAATGCTGCTCAATGGAGGGTGTTGACTCCTTCAGAGCTTCCTTACCTGAAGGTTTTCAGTTCTTATTGTCAATTCACTATTTCACAAAAAGGTCCAGATGTGTGGTTGGAGTTCCCTTCTTTTTTATTTTTTTAAATGTCACATTTTTTCTCAAAGCACTATACAATTCTTGTTATGAATGCCCTGTGCAGTTTTATTGAAAGTACAAAGCAGTTATTTCGTTTTACTCTTGCAGTAAAAGCCTAAATTGCATAAAGAATACTATTAAAGTTTGCTACTGCTCTTCTGCCCTTCATAACTGGGTGACAAATTAGACAAGTTAGCAATTTTGCACTATTAAAGCTGTAGGGCATTTTAAAGGTATACACCTGTATTGGTTAAATTCATTTTTATAAATACTTTGAACACTATTGTTGAATATTGTCAAAGTCCAGTTCCTCAGAGCAGCCTTGCTCCCAGATGTGCAGTTGAAGCTTCCTTATCTCAAAGTTTTTCAGTTCTTATCATCAATTCACTGTATAGTTTTATTTCACTATTTCACAAAAAAAAGTCTAAATGTGTGGTTGGAGTTTCCTTCCGTTTTATTTTTTAAATGTCACATTTGTTTTTTTTTTTGTTTTTTTAACACTACACAGTTCTTGTTATGAATGCCCTGTGCACATACTTGTGCTGCAATACAAAGCAGTTATTTCTTTTTGCTATAAGTATTATTGCAGTAAAAGTCTAAATTGCATAAAGATTACTGTTAAAATTCACCACTGCTCTTCATAACTGGGTTTATATTGGCAATATTCTTTAGTGTGCTGACTTGTTTCAACCATTTCACAGCCATTCTTATGAGCACTTTGTTTGCAGTTGTAGGGGACCATATTGTTGAGTCCTGAAAACTATTCTAAAAAACACTGAAACAAGGTAGCTCCAACTGCACATTTGTAAACAATGCCACTCGGAAAAACTGGACCTTTGACAATATTCAACAATAGTGTCTAAAGATATTTATAACTGCATATTTAACCAATATAGGCATTTACCTTTAAACTAATGTACAGCTTTAATTGTAGAAAATTTCTAACTTATCTAAATATTATGAAAAAAAAAACCTATGAATATTTTTGTGTAAACAATTAAAGAATCACTTGGTTACATGCTATTACTAAAGTATCAATTAATCATCTTATTTCTGTTGACTGGAGTTGCATAGTTAAATTCTGTGATCACACCATATTTATAGAATCTTATATTGATCAAAAATAAAACATATCCAAGACAAACAAAAATTTTATTTTAAGAGCAAAAATCATACAAATCCAATCAGTCTTATCAGTTGCATTCATTATTATCAATGAGAAATTCAATACAATGCAGCACACAATGAGGCATCATCATAATAATAATAAATAATATGAGTGAACAAACAGATAAATGGGCAGGCGAACACCTGTAGAGAATGCATGTGTTTCTTGTATGACATGCTGAAGTCAGCATGCATTCTCATTGTTGCCAATGGCTTTATTACTATGCAAACAATCGACAGAGTTTCATTTGCATTTTGATAGATTTTGGAGTCCTATGGTTCCTCAGATGCTTGACCAAAAGGTCCCAAATTTCGTATGCAGATTCCTCTTGAGTGACTCCATGTTGGGTTAAAAATGTGAGTCTCTACTTGTGATGGGATGGGGTTTAGAACCTTGAATGGCACTATTGATGTGGCTCTGTCAGCTGTAAATTATGAATGAAAAAGTTGTCAATGGAAAATCCTGTCAAAGGAGAAATTTGCTGTGTGTCACATGTTTGGTGAATTATTGTAAAAAAAGTTAGTGTGACAACAATTTCTGTTTCATTTTTACAAATTGTAAAAGTATTCTACTGATTAAAATTTCAGTTATAAAAAAATTTAACCTTTTCCAGTGTTTTCAGCTTATAATTGTAAGAACTTTTACGTATTTTTATTCAAAAAGAATTTATTGGTTTAAAATCTATTTCAGGTCCTGAAACAGAAGCTGATGTTGTTATTGAGGAGGAAGAAGAAGGAGTGCATGTTGTTACTTATGTTGCACAGGAAACAGGATTGTTTGATATAAAGATACTCTGGAATGGAAGAGAAGTTCCTGGTAAGTTCTAAATATTTCCCATGTGAACATAATTTTCTCAATTTTGTCACATATCATTTGAGAGAACCATAACAGTTTTAAATATAATAGTGCATTTGCTGTTTAAATATTCTATAAAATGCTTTGTATTTATATATTTTAGATATTGCAAAAAATAATTTGCAAAGTTTACCAAAATTGGACTTTTCTGCATTATTTCCATTTTCTATTGTTTATTTTAATGTGGATGTAACTTTTTAACCAAGGAATTAACTCATCAATTGGAAATTTTATTTGCTAGTGTAAATTAGTTAATACATACAACCATGTATAAATATTGCTCATAAATTAATATATGTGTTGAATAAATTATCGCCCCACATATTAAAAATGATCACCCAGTGTGTTTTAAATTTTTATCAAAAGGAATTTATATCCATTATTTAGTTGCATAACCAGCTGGAAGATGCATTGAATCTATTTCAGCTGAATCTTCTGTGAAGAAACAGCTGAAATACAGCTCTATCCACTTGTTGTTGACAGACATTTAGGGGTTTGTGATCACTTGACATGTTCTCTTTTTTCGTTTTCAAAACAGGATTTGTCTGTGCCCTCTTCAGAATTGTTGATATGGTTCATGAACCTGAAGTTTTGTTTCTTAGACTTCCCCTTTTTAATGCTGTTTCCAAAGTCTTGTAGTTTTGACATCTTAAACTCCATGGAGAATGTTGTCCTTTTTTGGCATTTTATGAAGTATCTAATAAAAATGCTTGGGAAACTTGCTTGAAATGCAAGGCAACTGCAGATTCCTCTCAGTGAGGAAGTCATGGCTAACAGTGTTGTGACTCAACAGTATCTGTGGACACATAATAGTGGGAGTAGGAAGCAAATATATTATGTTGCACCATAGTAAATGAGCAAGCTGCTTATAATGCACTTTAAAACACATTGATTCAAATTTTTTTTAATTTTTTTAGAATTGAAGTAAAAAATATGAAATGTTTAAAAAAAACTAGAAAAAGCTCTAATTTTAAAAAGTCTGATTTTTGTCCCATTATATTGAATATTACCTTAAATTTAGCTCATTATGTGAAATTAAAAAATATATGTTTGCATATACAAATGGCAGGCCTTTTAAAAAAACTTTTTCTAAAATAGTTCTCATAATATTGACACTTATTTCAACAAACTTTTGCTGCTTATAGTTAATCTACAACCCAAATGTCAGCCAATTCATAAATCCACTGTAATTCATGACAAAAATTGAAAAAAAATATTTAATAAATTAAAAGGAAGAAACTTAATTTCAAAAATATGATTATAACAGTTTTACATTTTGAAAGAAAAGTAAAAGTCTTTATATAAAAATGGCCCTAACTGTAATAATGGTTAGGGAGCTAGCTACAATTCCAACAGGCAAACTTTGTGTTTTTTATAACTGAAAAAAATTTGAGAAATATCAGTTCACATTAAAATGCCAATTCATATTTAAAAGAATACCATCTACAGCTGGTGTGTGGTAGCGCAAGATAGCTCAGTTTAAAAGACACATATTCAGAAATGTGCGACAGACATTCTCTTTTCACATCTTCTTAGTGAAAATCCTTATGTACATCTGAAGAAAGTTCCGAAAACTTTCTAACTCTTCAAAAACAGTATGGAAATGTTCACAGTAGTGCAATTGCAGCAAGCATGGGATGACAATACAGAGATGAAATGAATATTCTTTCTGTAGGAATGAAACAAATGTCAACTTCCTGAGCATATACTGAGTGTTTATGGTTGTTGCTGTGATTCAATATATTAACATGTGTTGGATACAAAAGTCTGAAGTCATCAACACATGGTTGAAACCCATTAGGTAACAGAAATTAATAAGGTAACTATGAAAGAAAACAGTTCACTAGATTGAACTATTTGTGAGCAAGGATTAAATTTCTGCTTGAATTGCTTTGAATTTGAATGAAGTGGTTAGTTTGCTATATTGAAGTGCATATAGGGACAATCAACTGTTTACCTTCTTGAACTGATAAGGTTGAAGATATATGACTTTAAAACAAGCTTGCAGGATGATTGTATGGAGAGTAAAGCACCATATCGTGTTTTTACTTCAAGCCACATGTTCTGAGGTGCCAGAGCATGCCAGGTGACCTCATAGTGAAAGCAAAAATGCATGATTTTGACCATTTCACTTAACTAACTGTTGTTGTTTTTGAAAAGTATGTAATGTCCATAAAAATTAAAAACTTATTTTTACAGTATTCATGTTCATTCCTAATAAATTTCATTTGAATTGCATTAATTATTAAATTAATATGCATTAAATTAAAACTATTTTGTATTGTGCCTAGGGAGTCCTTTTCATCCTAGAGTGGTTAATCCTCATAAAGTGAGGGTAATAGGAGGATGGGAAAATTTAATAGATGAACAAAATCATATTCCTATTATGGTTGGAGAAGAGAAAAGAATTCCTTTTGATATTACTGAAGCTGGACCTGGTAAGACTGCTCTATTGGATTAATAGTTATATATCTAAACTGTGTTTTATTTCATTTTGTCTGTTGAAATTTGTTAAATTACTATGCATTGCTTAACAGATGAAAGAAGTAAGATATTAATGTAGTGAATAAGAAAACAATTCATAATTTACCTATAAATTGTCTAACCAGTAAAATATCATTATGTTAGAATTCTTTTTAAGAGAACTAGCTCTAGTGCCATAGTTTATTAATATAATGAAATATGTGTTTATTGCTTAACTTTAGCTGTTTACCCCATGTTTGCTTCCATAAGTATTGTTTTATTATAAATAAAAATAAATACCCCCTCAAGCAGCTGCTTGCCACAGAGGTCTGACAGGAGCCTGTCAGTTTATATGCCACAGTAGGAGATCTGAGAGGATGGCAAGACCTCAGCAGAAAAACGACACACACATCCATGCCTAATCCGGGGCTCGAACCCAGGTCCCTTAGATCAGTAGCCAAGCGTGCTAACCACTCGGCCACGGGACGGCTTGTTTTATTATAGATATAATTAAATCTTCAGTTATTCAATTTTGTTGGCAAAGATTTGGCCACTTTCTGTTAAAAGTTGGAAGCTGAAAGTTTGAGTTGATTTAATATGAATTATTTAAAACTATTAAATAAAGTATATTCATATTTCATAGTATATTAAAATTTTGAAAAATCTAATATTTGCTTAGGTAAAAATAGTAAATTTAATTGCAATTGAAGCAAGTTCAAATTATTACCATGAAAAATTCTGTAAAAAGAAATGATTTCTTAATCTAAACTGTTAAATAAGCTATAAATGTGATAAAAAAAATATTATTATTAGTTGTACATGCATGTAGTGGTATCCAAAACATTCGAAATTACAACCAAAATGCAACAATGATAACCAGAGCCGTCGCCAGATTAGATCGCGCCCTGAGACAAACAATTAAATATCATCCCTGATGGATTAGATTATAAGACAAAAATATAAGAAAATCTCCAATTGCTATTTTGTTTTTATTACAAGAGAAACATTAAGGCAAAACAATTATACATTAATATTAATTAAATGTTTGCTCTACGGGGATATTGCACAATAAAACTGTTTATAAGCTCTTCTAAATTTTCACAAAATGAATAATAATCCCCAAAATGATAAATATAAGGTAAATTAAGCAAAACTGGTTAAGGAAAAGTAAAAATGAATAGGTATACCATCACAGGCACTGTGAGGCAGGCTTTCTCTATGCTACACCCTGTCGATGGTACTGATGATAACATGGATATATATTGCAGCTGATTTCAGATACAACACTTTTGAAGTTTCATTTTCAGCATTGATGAAGTAGAACACTTCAATTTTAGAATTAACAGCTGAAAATGGAAGTTTTCATTAAAAATATTGGACATGTGAATGAGATTTTTTCCAGAGATAAAATATTTGTTCACACTTTTTCTTCTGAATTTTAAGTAGGTAAATATTATTTATAAACTGTAAAATGTTACCTTTTTTTGGTTATTGAATATTTTTTTTTTAATTTTTTAATTAATCTTACCGGAGAGATGTCAGTGTTTTTATCTACTCAGTTGTATAAAGTGGGTAAAGGATTAAGCATTATGCTATTTTTTTTTTGCAGCAAATACTGTAAAAGACCAAATTTTATGTTGTGTATAATTGAGCTCTTACTACTTAATTGTTCATAAAAATAATAATTGCAGAATGTGAATTAAAACTTTTAAATATCTCTTATTAAATAGCACCATAATTTATTTATCCAGTAGTACATTAAATACCTGCGAGATTGGTTCTGGATAATTCTATTTGTGTAATTTTATATCTTATTTTTATCTTCAGATCTCTGTTTTGCTTCTAATTTTTACAAATTCGCTTAGTTATTCTTTTTTTATATGATAATTTTTAAATTTAGTTACTGGTTATATAGTTTTAAAAGTAAGCAAAGTCTTAAAATTTATGTTCTAAATAAATTTTCCATAATTCTTACCTAACACCAAATGTTCTTAGAGACAGATATATAAGATTAGTGGGCTAACAGATAAAAGGCACAAAGTTTTCAGAATACAGTGTTTTTTACTTCAGTTATAATTATACTTCAAAATTTTGTGTTAGTTTTCACAAATATTTTCAATTAGGTATAAAAACGAAATTTTACATAATCAGAACAGGACCTTAATTATTGGTTATATGCAAACTTCAGTAGTAATAAAATTTCAAGCTATGGAATAAATAGTGGCAGCTTATTCGCTTTTGTACCCTTGTATATACAGACAGGAGTGGCAATCACATGAGTATGCTGGTAAGAAAAGTACATAATTCTAAAGCAGCCATTTCATCAATTCAAGGAAAGAAGTTTATATGGACAGAGGAGTTGTATAGTGTGATGTAGATGCTCTTAAGGTATGATTGTCTGGTTTCTAAGCACTATAGGGTTGGTTGGGGTTTTATGGCATAGCAGCAACTAAGGCTGTGATAGGCTAAGCAAAAGTAACCACTCAAAGGTTGCATTGTATTATTCGTATCTGACATATATATATATAGTTTTGCAATGATCAGATTTTTGAAAGATGGTGCAAGGCTTATAGCAATTGATTAATCTGGTGTTCAACAAGGGTACATTTTGTCTCCTTTTCTGTTTAGTTTGGTTATTGATTATGTTATGCAAAATTCACTGCAAGGGAAAGATTTTGGTCTTAAATGGTCTGGAGATACAAAAATTTCTGATTTAGATTATGCTGATAATTTAGCCCTTTTGCTAAATGATGTTGATGAGATGAACTCTTTCATTTGAGCTGTTGATGAGACTGGTAGTAGAGGTAGGTTTGGTTATAAACAGAGAAAACTAAAGTGATGAAAATTGGTCAGGAAGGCTGCGATTCAGTTAATCTAAATGGTTGCAGTCTTGAGCAGGTGCCACAGTTTAATTATCTTGGGAGCTATGTAACAGCTACTGGTGATGTGTGGTATGAGATTAACAGGCGGATAGGGATTGCTGCTGGGACTTCTAAGAATCTATGGAGAGTGTGGAGAAATAGGCGTATACACCTAAAGACTAAAATTAGATTGTATAATAGTTTGGTTCTTTCTAGGGTTAGTTATTATAGTGAAACTTGGATGCTTTGTAAACAAGATAACAGGAAACTTGATGCTTTTGATTTTAGATGCTTCCATAGTATCTTGGCATTAGGTGGTTTAACTTTGTAACTAACGATGAGATTAAGCAAAGGAGTCTGCAACCTCCTTTAAGCAGCATATTGTGCAGAGAGAGACTTCATTGGTTTGGCCATGTTGCCTGTATGGATAATATAGATTAGCGATTATTGGTGTGGTTGGACCTCCTTAGCCCGACTGCTTGGGATGATGATGATGATGATGATGAATCGAAGAATAACTGACTAAATGGAAAATTGTTGACATAGTAATTTTTCAAATGCAATGTGAAAAACCAGGTTTTTTGGTATTGATTTAGTGAAAAGTATCAAAAATATAAATCTTAAAACGTTGGTGTGCACTCGTGATTCCTGTAGGACTCTCGGGTTCAGGAAAAAATCACTAGTTTTATACTATAAAAATAAATTCAATACGAAAATCTCAGAATCTTAGGTACATTGAATGCTGCAACCACATTTATTCATTTTGAACGATTTTGATAAAAGAGGTTTGATGATTTTGGTAAATTTCAGATAAAACTGTGTATAACAAATCCTCTTTCAGATATTCCACACTGAATCTCTGGGAAGTAATGAGAAAATCATTGCAGATCATCAAATTTATATTTCAGCAGCATCATATTAATTTTTCATATTTAAGTTATCATTAATATTATTATTTGCAAAACGAAACACTAACCCAATAATACTAATTCAGGTTGGCTTATTTTGCATCTTAACTGCCATTTTTGTTTGCACATAGTGGGTTAAATGGCCAGGTCACAAGTCCTCCGAGGGCTCAGAGAAAGTTGGGGGAAAAGGAAAACACTGGATAGCTCAGGACACACAGATGAAAGCCTCCCATCAGAGCCATCCAGCCTGTTCTTTAACATCCCACACCAAGGGTAGCAGTTTACATCCCATCCAACAGACGGCGTTCTTTAGAAGCCCATCAGTGTCCCTACTGACCGAGAGCAAGGTGGGGAGTTTTGCAGAGATAAATCTCAAAGCTGCCCCAAGTGGGACTCAGACCTGGAAACTGTAGATTACAAGTTTATCACACTCAAGAAAAAGAAACCCGCCCCAAGAAACTGAAGGAAATATACTAGTAGAGGAACATATCGAAGAAAGGCTCTAGAATTTCAGAAACCAACCGTACAACATTTACAGATTTGGGAACCGTCCAAGAAAAAACATGGAAAACATACAAGGAGCAGAGAAAACCTTAAACCAGAAGAGCAAGAAGAGAATCAAATAACTGAATATTACATTTATACCCTCAGAAAATGTTTCACATTGATTAACCTTTTGAAAGTGTCTAGCCGGCCTTCATGCAAAACGCCAGTCCAGCCGACTGCCGCCTCAACACACCCTTGCTTGTTTCCTTCCCCCCATCAGAGGCATCCGCTAATAAAAAAAAAACTTCAACACCATTCCTTGTTTCCGACCTTCAGGCAGAATTCTTCCCATCTCCTCTTCTCATCCTTTTCATTACACAGAAAGCTCGAAGAATTGAGTTGTCACCTGACGTCTTCAAAACCGCTCTGTTGTGTTCAATAGTTTTCTGTTTTAAAACCTTTGCTTGCTAAGCTAGATCTCAGCACTCATTTCAAGAATATAAAAAGCAAAGCAAATATAGATGTTTTCAGTGATAATGTTCTTTGCAAAGTTGCCAGAAAAAAGCAAAACAAAAAATGTAAATTATGCAACTTATCTTCCGATATGCTCCGCAAAAGGGAAGGAAGAAAGCACTAAAGTAAAACATACTAATGAAATCCCTTACTTAATTCGCAATAACTTCAAATGAATATAGGGCACGAAACTAATATTTCTTATCAATTGCAACCTTACCACATTGCAAAGGCCCTATCTTTCTTTAAAGTTAATATGAATTTAGTATGTAATTTCATCATTACTATGAATTCATTTTTATCAGACATCATTCAGACTGTCTGTTAAAGATGTCTTTTTAATTAAAAAAACGAGCTAATTAAATAACTCTGTCGTCTGTCATTCCATCTATAGAAATCGGACATTTTTGTTATTCGATATCCATTAAAAATTCTTTTCGTATTGGATAGATATTTATGAAACATTACATTTTGCACTTTCTGAATGTCCCAAAAGCTATAATGGCACAATCTAATATTGGAAGAAAATGGAAAATTAATTTTAAAAAAAATCATTGTAAATGATGTATTTACACTAGTAATTTGATATCCTTACAATGGAATGTGAAGGTCATGCAATTTCCATTGGCAACAATAAGTTGGCTCCTTAGTCCAGAGTGTGTGAAAAGAGTAGCTGTTTTAAGAGATAATTAGAAAAACTCCTTTTTGTTGGATTGGTACTAATGAAATATTATAATTCGCATTTTTCAAATGCTTAGATAGTTTTAAATTATATCATTAGAGATCACTAAATATGGAAATGGCAAAACTTTTAACGAATGTTTCAAGTGATCTGTTTATGATAGAAATTTGATATTTTGATGCTAAAATGTCAAGAGATATTCCATTGGTAGCAACAATTTGCCCCCTTTTCTCAGAGAGGTATGAGAAAAGCAACTTTTTAAATTCAAGAAATAAACACAATTTTTATGTTGTCTAATTACTAATAAAATACTGCTATATGCATTCACCCCCCCCCCCCCCCCCATCATCATTAGCTCGAATTGAAACTTTGAAGAGCGAAAATGCATGTAAGCATAAAATACCATTCTCTTTGAAAACAAGATCCCCATATGAGCCAGAGGTGTTAACTGTTCTTCTAGCTAATTTTCAAAACCCTCACAGGAAGACATTTTTTTAAAAAATAGGTGTTTCATTTTCCATGTTATGTATCCTTTACTACTTTTTTCTTACAGTAAGAGACTGCAGTTGGATGTACAAAATAACTGTGTATAATCGGCAACTATATTTTAAAGGACTGGTTGTGCCAAATTCACATTTGCATAATTCCAGGGGGCAAACTTTTGAATGATCAAATTTTAAGTGATATTCCAGCTTTCTGGTGAGAGAGACATTAGCACATGATATTTCCAGGGTTTCTCAACTGCTGGCCCGCAGACTACCAGTGATATTCACAGACTTAATGCCACACAGTTCACAGGGACTGAAACTAAATCCTGGGTACGTTTTCCATTGAGGGGTAAATATTCTAAACATAATTTATAAAAAGCTGTCCGTGATTTAGAAAATAATAATGGTAAATTTATTGAAACTAGTTTATAAATATAACTTAATCAACTTATATCCACTAAAAGGGGTGGGGGTGGCTCAGTCGGTAGCGCGCCAGGCTCATAATCTGTACTTCCCAGGTTCGAGTCCCAGCTGGGTCAGCGTTGAGATTTATCTCCGCAAAATTCCCCGCCCTGCCCACGGTCAGTAGGGGACACCGATGGGTTTGGAAAGGCCGCCGTCCGTCGGATGGGACGTTAAGCCGTGGCCCCATGTGCAGGAGAGATATACCCTGTGCACTTTAAAGAACACGCTGGATGGCCTTGACAGGAGGCTACCATCTGTCTTCCAACAGCTGTTCCAGTGGGTCCCCTCCCCCAACCTTCTCTGAGCCTTCGGAGTCCATGTGACCTGGCCATTTAGCCCATGGTATTACAAAAAAGTGCCACTCAGAGGTAAAACAACCCAACCCTATATCCACTAAAGAAGCATGTTTGCAGATGCACATAAACAATATTACAAAAAATTAAGCTTCGATATAGCTTCGTTCTATAGTACAACAGGGTCAACAGCAAACAACCATTTGAAAATGCCTTTTTTTTTCAAAGTTACTGAATTATTTAATGTTTTCTTTTCACCATTTAATTGATTATATAATCTACAAAATCCCCCCCCCCCTTCGCTCCAAAATCCTGTCATCTATACAAAATTTCCAACTTGTCTACTTACTTTGAAATCCAAAGCAATTGTCTTTGTATAATTTTATTTTAGCACCATATTTTATGAACGATATCATAAATAGATTTAAAAACAATACTACAAAACCTCATTCCAAATAGAATATCATTTTAACCTTTCATGTTCCGCGTAATATGTTAGTAATTCGGAAACCATTCTCAAGTTTAATTCTGAGACACTTGTCCCCTGAAAAAAAAAAGAAAAACTTAATCCAGGGTATGTGTTTGTCTAGGTCAAAGGTGAAGAATCACTCATCTGTTCAATGGTTTTACATTATGATTTTTATCCACAATGTTATAATAATTTACAGGTGTCTAAATATTTCGTTTCTTTTGCTGACCAAATGTTATGTTATCAAAAAATTATCTGGGTTCGAGCCACAGATAAGGTATTGACATTTTTTGTGTTGTGTTTCTGCTGAGTCTAGTCTTCTGCTAGTCTTCCTCACAGATCTCCTCTGTGCTGTATTTAACCAACTGGCTCCTGTCAGACCTCTATGGCAAGCAGCTGCCTTGAGGGGCAAGGAAGTACCAGGGGGGCATGAAAATTTGGTCATCTTTATGAAATTTCAAACTTGTCTACCTGCTTTGAAATCAGATACAGTTGTCTCTAAATAATTTCTTTTAGTGCCATAGTACATATCCAAGACAAAAATATATTTAAAAACAACTGTGAAATTTCATTCGATATAGAATATCATTTTGTTCTTTCCTGTCCGGTGGAATACGAATAATTATGAAACCATACTCAAGTTTTATTCTCAGATCCACCTCCTTCCCTCTCTCTGAAACTAAATGCTCAGTACGTTTTCCCATTGAGGGTAAATTATTGTTTTATTTCATTTAAGGATTAATAATTCGCTAGCATGAATTTTTTAAAGGGGCAAAATGTAAGGAATATTTTTAATACGGTATATTATTCTACTCTGAATAGTATAAGAAAAATAGCATTTAAAAAAAACCTTTGAAATATTAAATTTCTAAAAATCCATTTGGCAGTGAATTTATGTTAACAACAGCGTTACTAAATTTTCAAACTCTCTAATTCCTCTTCACACTACCAAAGTCATTGGAGAAATTTGTGGACACATATTCACTTTGGCACCAAACCCGGATCTAAAACTAAATAAATAATGAGTGGAAGCAATGCATTTGAGCCAAAAAAGATGAAAGGAAATTTCTCTTGGAGTGTAAAATTTTCACATTCCTTTTGGAAGTTTTGAAAACTATTCTTGTGAAATGGGTAAATTTTTTTTAGATCTCAAAATGGAAAAAAAAATATGCACAAGTTGAATAATTTTAATAATTTTTGTCCTCCAATACCCTTACTCCACTACCCCCTTGGATCTCCCCTACATTTGACCTTTTTTAACACCATAAAGCTGTATCATATAATTCTAAAATTTAACAGAAATTAAAATTCAGAAAGATCTAAATTATTTTCACAAATATTGTAAGAAAACAGAAATCTGAACGTACTTCCCATCTGATAATAGATCCAGTAAGAATTAAAATAATTTAGAAATCACAAACATCACTAAAATAAATATTTTGCAGTGCTAGATTCAACTTTTCTACTCGTTTCCTCCTGCCAAGCTTTGTCTCTGGTGGTAATTACTTTCGAACTCGAACATCTACACTGGATGTGAACGTGCATTGTCAGTAACATTTTTGAAGCTAGGCATCATCAACCTTTCCCCCGAAGCGAAACGAATGGTTGATGATGCCCCTTTCACTACCTTTGTTCAGCTCTCTACCACATACTCATTGCTAATCGTTTAGAGGGGGGGAAAGCAATACTGAAAAGGCAACACTCTTTCTCACCCAGTAAGGTGGATCTTGATGAAAGGAATCTTCAGACAGCTTGGTATCCAAAGGGTTAAAGCGATATTGAGACTAATAAAATTTCAATTTTTGGATTTGGACATGCAAGTTTTACTGACATATATGAAATATTATCACATCTAGTTGCCAGTAAACAAGCTCAACATACAGGGACTGATATTGCAAAACAAAACTGTCGAAATATTATTTCCTAAAAACGATATTATCAAGAAATGCAGCACCCTTCCTATCAAAAAATTAAGTGTTTTTTAATTGATACAAGCTAATTGAGTAAACTAATCTTTCATGTAGAATATTTCTACAGAACTTTGTAAAGAAAAATACTTTTTCTACAAAATATTTTCTAAAGCTTTATAAAATTATTTTGATCAACAATAGTTGAAGAGTTGTCGATTCCATTTGTCATATCGTAACGATACCTGTTGTTCAATCAGCAATTTAAAGTGCATTGAATATCGCCCTCATTGTTGTAAATCTGTATGGTCTATGCAGATTGAGTAGGACACTACTCTGGAAGGAAAAGAAAATTCACAGAAACTAAAAATACGTAGGCCATTCAAAAAGTTAACGTTTGCGCATAGTGTCTGCGCAGATTCCTGACCAGAGTTTAATCAAGGTCAGCCGAGTCCAGTGAGTTGTTGGCTATCTGATGGTGCCATTGTCTGGCATGTATTATCCGTTTGTGGTTAGTTACAATCTTTCAAAATGAACACGTGCATTGAAAATCCCGCGAGATGGGAAGTTCAATCAGTTATCTGTTATCTGACTGCTGAAAACACCAGGCCTATTAGCATTCATCGGAAACTTGTTCAAGTGTATGGAGAAGGTGTTATGAATGAATCCAGTGTCAGAAAGTGGTGCATAATGTCTAAAATCGGAAGAACAAACACCCATGACAAGGAGCGGTCAGAGTGCCCCTCTCTCATCACACACAATCTGAACACTGCCTGTAAGACAAAGGAGCTGCTTGATGAGTTTCACTGGGAAGATTTTGAGCATCCCCCTTACAGCCTGGACTTGGCGCCATCAGACTACCACTTGTCCCCCAATTTAAAGCAGTTCCTTAGTGAACGTTTTGATAATGATGATGCACTAAAGAAGGATGATATGGACTGGCTAAAAGGACAGGTGGCAGAGTTCTATGAAGAGGGGATACTTAAACTTATCCCAAGATATGACAAGCATCTAGGGTGACTATGTAGAAAATAGGCTAAGTTATGAGTTAAAAATTGTAAATAAAATATTTGAAAAATTTAAAAGTATATATCTTTTATAACCAAACATTGTTTACTTTCTGAATGTCCCTAGTATATTGACCAAACTCTGCACATTTAATAATAAAAATAATAATTCTTGTTTTCAATCATTTTTTACGCTAAAAAACACACTTCTGAACATAAACACCCAGAAATTTTAATTAATCATAAATATTAATTAATAGGTAATCTGTCAAATGTTTTAGCTCTCAGGCTTGAAAAATTCTTTCAATTTTTTTTTTTCTTTCACGAAAAATGTTTACCTCAAAACACCTGGCATCTGGAGCAAGAGAATTTGACACATTAGATCAAGAGAGGGGTGGGAAAACACACTTTTTAATTTTTATCAGATAATTGTTTGTTTTTATAGATAAACGAAAATTTCTGGGTTAGATAGGAATTTTAAGTCCTTCATAGGCCCTAGGCACTTTTATTTCTAGAGGCTGTGTGTCAGATATTTTTACTCATTTTTATACTAATTCCATTGTTTGCACCCACAGAAAACAATTTATGAATTTTGAAAATACTCACAAATTTTAATGCACCGTGAACAACTCTTAACTTCTGCTGACACAAAATCTTGGGTCTGCCATTGGTTTGCGATGCGTGCAATGCAACTATGCATAAGGTTGTATGCATAACAACATAACCCTGGAAATAATTTCAAATCTTCTTTTCAAAAAATCGTTATCCTGTGAAATAAAATAATAACTCTGTCGCAGTGTCGTACATACTGTAATATTTGTTGGACCAGACACTGTTGCATGCGGGAGAAAGCAAGGTAAAAAAGATGCAGACTATTGAACAGTGTATTTACAAGTACAAGAACGAGACAGTGTGTGAAATGGAATCACGTGCTGCTACTTACCCTGTTGGCGTCATGTTATTCCTTACATAAAAAAGCACTATATATACTAAAAATTGGTGAACTGATACTGAAAAGTATTTATTACTACTGGGTTTGTGATTGTATCAGTGAGGCTGTTGAGAGACATGACGGCTTAAATTAGTTTTGCCTAAACATAATTAAGCCGTCACATTATGAACATAATTAAATATATCTAAATAAATATTTTAAATTAAAAATTTTTTTTTAAAAGATATTAAAATATCTAAATAAATATTTTAAATTAAAATTTGCTGTTTTTTCTTATTTTGGGATTTTTTCATGTATTTTTTCAAGTGAAATATTGTAGGCCTTAAAAGGTTCATAGGCCCTAGGCACTGTGCCTAGTCGGTCTAATGGATAAAGTGGCCCTGGCCATGGTGTTTCATTGGCAAAATGAATTGACCTCTTAGACACTTGGGAAAAGACAATTTTTGTTTTAGCAGATAATTTAATAGGAATGATTAGAAATGTTTGGCAGAAAACTGCATATCGTATTGATGTATGGAAGAAACAGAAAACATATCACACTAAATAAGTTATTGAGCGTTTTTCGATATTTCTTTGTAAAGTGGTGCAAGCATCACAATAAATTGTTTTTAATGCTAAATTAATGTTTTGCCAAGTATTGAGATTTTTTCTAATCATTTCCTCAATCCGAAATACTCGTATTCTATACGATATTCATAGAAAAGTTGTTAACACACACTTTTCAACCAATGAAAATGAAGAGTGTATGTTAATGACATATCACAAATAAAGAATTCATTCCCTTGCACAGGATTCTAATCCAAGTCCCTTTACCAAGAGGCCTGAACAGTAATCACTGGGACAGTGCCAAAATTGAAAAGGCCACTTCAGAAGTTTTGCCAATACTAAATACTAACAACAACTATCATATTTACGAAAAACGAAATCTCAACAACAACAACCATTGTTACTTTGAAAGAACATTGCATAAGGAAATCAGAATAGAAATTCCTGAAATAGTTATTCATTACATTACAAAGCTTTATAAAGAAATAAACTCTGCTGGGGCATTTCCATTCAAAACTTAAACTTACTGAGATAACTTAGGATACGCGAAATGGAAGAATTTCTTACTGTGAACACAAAGTTAGACACATTGGTACATAGCAAACATAATTCATATTAAAATAGCTAGAACAAATATTTTCACACAGTAAAGAAATGGATATAGTTCCAGTTCTCTGTACATTCATTCATATGTTAAAAAATACTTATGAGGAAGATTTTTGAATCTAAATATGTTCAGCCTTCATGGTCAAATTTTATTTTTGGTATCATTATTCCGATGAAAGTATTGGATGAATTCTAATGAAATATTCTAACTAAATTCTAATGAGATTTTCTGATGAAAATTTGATTACAGGAAAACTGAAAGCAGAAGTAAGAGGTCCAACAGGCATGGTGATGTCAAGACTTGAACAGTCTGGGACTCATCGATATCATCTGTGCTTTACACCA
Source organism: Ryuthela nishihirai (assembly GCA_038380435.1). Taxonomy (NCBI): domain Eukaryota; kingdom Metazoa; phylum Arthropoda; class Arachnida; order Araneae; family Heptathelidae; genus Ryuthela; species Ryuthela nishihirai. Next base: position 31,335,892 of record JAWZYU010000026.1, read on the forward strand.
ACAGAAGGAGGTAAGATATAAAATGCTTCTTAGTTAAATGATGCATTGTAATTTTCAGTAATACAGAAAAGGATAAAGTATGTAGTTATTTCATGTCACTTATGTAGTGGCAAATGGTAATATAATTTTGAAATTAGATGGACTGAAAAGATGCAAGAATGTAACAACATAAGAATATAAAGAACAAATCCTTTTATTTTACCAAACTGATTTTATTAGCTGTGAAGATATTTTGCAATTGGGAAATTCATGTAGCATCAGCCATAACTGGGAATATAGCACATCTTCTCCACACAAATAAACTATTTTTATTCTTAAACTGCTATTTCAGTATTATCAGTGGGAAATTCAATAGCAGTAACTGAGACAAATATCCTTTTAACTTAGAATAAGTGAGAGTTAATTAAAAAATTTAAATTTTGCTGAAGTGGTACCCAAACCCATGGTTTCTTGATACCACATCAAGTACTCTTACCAACTGAACTATCCACCCATTGAATCTTCAATTAACAAGAAATTGTGATGATACTTCACAATTGGGAAATGCCATAGCATCCATCTATGATTAAGAAAAGGACACATGCCCACGGTAAGATGTTATTTTATATACAGACATGCAAATCTAGCATTATCAATGATAATTTCAATAACAATACCACAATGGCAAATACCCCAATAACTTACTAATAAAGAGTTGATTAAAAAAAAGAATTTTTGGTAGAATAGAACCTAGGGTCACTAATAAGATATGTCCCATTCCAATCATAGATGGCACAACAAGCACATCTTGATCTTGGAAATATCTTGATTAAAAGACTAGGCTAGCTCAGTTGGTAAATGTGCCTGATATGTTATCAGGATCTCATGGGCCCCACTTTTGCAAAAATGTTTTTTTTTTCCAGCTAACTCTGTAAATTAATATGACATTTAATTATAAGTTACTATTATTGATTTTGCTAATTTGTTAGCAATTAAATGTTGCACACTTTTTGGGGGCGGGGGTGGCTCAGTCGGTAGCGCGCCAGGCTCGTAATCTGCTGTTCCCAGGTTCGAGTCCCAGCTGGGTCAGTGTTGAGATTTATCTCCGCAAAATTCCCCGCCCTGTCCACGGTCAGTAGGGGACACCGATGGGCTTGGAAAGGCCGCCGTCCGTCGGATGGGACGTTAAGCCGTGGCCCCATGTGCGGGAGAGCCATACCCTGTGCACGTTAAAGAACACGCTGGATGGCCTTGACGGGAGGCTACCATCTGTCTCCCAACAGCTGTTCCAGTGGGTCCCCTCCCCCAACCTTCTCTGAGCCTTCGGGGTCCATGTGACCTGGCCATTTAGCCCATGGTGTGCAAAAAAGTGCCGCTCAGAGGTAAAACAACCCAACCCTTGCACACTTTTTGGCTGTATCAGTTTTAGATAAGGGTGGTATATAGGCAGTATGTGCAATTTGTTTAAATCAAAAATATATTAAATATATTTTAAAAAGTACAAAATTTGTTTTAAAATTAAGGAGAAATTTAATAAGAAAGCTGAATAAAGATGCTAATTATATTACAGTTGTTTTATTGGAAGAGTATAAGTCTCATACTGGCAGTATATTATCATATTTCTTTTATTTATAGTGGAACATCATTTATAATTTTTAAGTTATACATTTTTGTTAGTTACAAGTAAATTTATGTTAGTTTCAGAAATTTCTGCTAGCTTTTGACATTATTTTATTGTAGTTATATGTAAATCATTAACAGGCTTATTTGTGGTTTCATTTTGTTTTTTCATGCTTTTACATTTTAAAAGAAAAAAAAGAAAAAAATGCCTGCAGTTGTTTGACAAGTTGCTTATTATTTTATTTGTGTTATTGTTCAGGTGAGTGGCACTTTTTGTACATGGTGGGTTAAATGGCCAGGTCACAAGAACCTCAAAAACTCAGAGAAAGTTGAAGGAAGTTGACTCATTGGACAGCTCTTAGAAGACAGCTGGTAGCCTCCCTCCGAAGCCATCCAGTGTGTTCTTTAATGCATACATAATATAGCTCTCCTGCACATGGGACTTATCCAACTGATCTTTTCAGATGATGATATATAAATCAATTTGATGAAATATAAATCAGTTGGGACTTGAACCATGGAACATTTTATTTGTCTGAACATCAGTGCCCATTAAGAAATGCTTTTTTTCTCTTTTGGTGGGATTCCTGAAATTTGCTAGTGCTCTCAGTTTGATACAGGGCAAAATATCACTGCAAGAACTTCCAACTTATGTGACACCATCCACTTAGAGGGAACTCTGGTCACACTGATCAATACAGGTATTATGCTTGTTTCCACAAATACAGAACCATGGAGCATTTCTGAGATACACTTGGTACAACCTCCCAAGAGGGATCAAGCTCAGAGTGTCATGAACTGGATCACATACTTTCCTTGCCTGCTGCATCGTTTTGCATATTCTCAAAAATCATATACTAAATGTTTTAATTGTATCTTTAAAAAAAAACTTTGTTGCTAAGACAAATACATATTAATTCCATTACTGGTATTATATACATTGATTTCCATAAATGTCAATGTAGAATATGTTTAAAAAGTGGGAAAAAAAAGTTATGTATTTATTTTTTAAGGAAATTAGGCTGTACCTTTTGCATTTTACTTAAGTAGATGTTCCATTACATGATTTTAATGCACATGAACAAGTGTATATGGCAACTAAACTACTCCTATTAGATGCCAAAAAATTCTGAATTCTGCATAAACAAGTTTTTTTTTAAAGTGCATAAATTAAATAATTTGTGCATAAAATATAAATAAATTAATAATATATATATTAATAATATATATATATATTTGTAAAATAAAATATTAAGTTAAATAATTTGTGCATAAATAATAAGTGCATAAATTAAATCTTTGTGTTAGCATACAAATGTTGAAGCATTAATGAAAACAGTATCACTAGGTATTGATTAAAGTACAATAATGATAAGTAGTTTAAACATGCATCTACAATTGCTTGTTTATAGCAGTTTATTCAAAATAAAGATTATTTTTTTTTCCACTTCTTCCTAGGGGATCATTATATATACGTATACTTTGCTGATATATCTTTGCCATCATCTCCATTTCTGGCCTATGCTGAAGAAGTAGGACCAGCTCCAGATCACACTAGAGTTGTTCTACGTGGTCATGGCTTGACAGGAGCAAGAGTTAGTGAAGAAGCTGATTTTGTTATTGATGGATCAGAAGCAGGACCAGGTATCATAAGTTATGATTTGCATTTATTTTATGTATAATGAAATTAGTATTGTAAAAAAAATTTTGCTGCATTTGTTTATTTTGTAAACATATATGAAATTTTCAATTACAGGATCTCCAGAAGTGAGCCTCAGTGGTGTGAAAGCTGATATTCCTGTTAGATTACTGCCACTTGGAAACAATATTTATAAAGCTCTCTATACACCTAGTATTCCAGGTAAATATATATATATTAATATGATCTTATTTTTCATTTTAACCCATCTGTTATCAAATATTTCGGTGCTAATATTTCAGATAGTGTGTATGCATGGATGCAGATATCCATTATAAAAGCTCTTGGCAGATAAAATATTATTAACATGAATAGTGAATAAAACTGCAGATAAAAAACAATTGATGTTAACATTTAAAATATCGGATTTGATAAGATGCGGGAACATGAGCTAACATTACTGCATTATTGATGGTTGGCATGAGTGAAAAAACTACTTTCGATAATGGTAAAAGAAACTTGATTTGAAAATTCAATATTGATATTGACTATTAAATTTAATCACAATTAAAGCTGTAAAAACATCAATGCTCTTAAAAAACTACACCACAAGGATGATGTGTGCTTAACAAGTTTTGGAATGGTATGCAATGATTGGTAACAAATGGACTGGTATGCTAAGATTGACAGGAAATGTTCTTTAATTTAGAACATTTAAAGCTAAGCTGACATTAACATCCAGCATAGTTCTGCTTCAAAAGGCCATTGTACCAGCCAAGAATGAACTCTAGAATATAACCACAGTGTCTACTTCTACAAATAAAAGATTGACATCATCTTGCATACAGAGTGGTTCTTCACATCAATAGTGCAAATCCAACAAAGACTGATAAGCTTGGTTTAAAAGACAAGGATCTATCCTTCATTTAACATCTTCAGGCTGAGTGAACAACCAGCTATGCTAACTACAATCTTCAGCAACGAAACCATCCAACATGTTGAACCAGCTAATATTGGACTTTGGCAAATTATATTTTGTCATTTCTCTATTCTTCTTTATATTGGTGTAAAGAGATATTAGAGCTAAGGATAAATTAATACTGTATTATAAGCAAGTAATGGAAAACTGATTATATAGCCAATTAGGCATAATACGTAGGCTTAGTTCCAAAACTTGTTAAGCACACATCATCCTTGTGGTGTAGTTTTATAAGAGCATTGATGTTTTTACAGCTTTAATCATGATTAAATTTAATATATTATTGTAGCTGTGAATTATTACTTAAATGATTGATATTGACTTTAAAGTGAGGAAAAATACATTGAATAAAGTTTTGTGGATGTGCGTTTGAATGCAGATAGAAATTTTTCTTTCGCACAGGACTTTATATATAAGTAGATATGGACTTCTTGAATATTAGAGAAATATTTCATTTGCTATATTAACAATTAGTATGAAACACTAGCAGTTGCAGTCAAAATGTGCAAATAAACTAAGGTGGATAAGCTAAGTAAAAACAACACTATTGATTTTGAATTGGCTTATTTATTTTATGTTTAATTATTATTGTTCATATTTTCACAGAGATAGTCTAAAAAATGCTTACAATGCATCTTGAAGTAACATATATTTTATACTAGAATCAATCAATACTAAATGCACAGAATTACCTGTTGACATAGAATCCAAAAAATATATTTGTGGCTGGCATGAAACTGGGAGACTTGGTTTGAGTATCACACATTAGCAAAATTCATATTTTATACTATTATTGGAGCTAATAGCTGTTGCTATTAAAATGAACTTTCCCATTACTTTTGATCAAGGTTTTCCAAAGGATGACCAGTGATCTCACTAAATAGGTAAGGTACATTAGGTGTCTCGTCTCATTAGTGTTTTGCTTTTATTACCTTAATTGAAATGTGAAATTTTAAAGAGTCAGTATACAGCCCACTCCCCAAGGCTCCCCACTTATAAAATGACCCTTCTTGAGATTTTTTTAAATTGCTTTACATATCTAAAATTAAATATTAATTTAATTTCAGTATTCATAAATGTGTATATGATAATTTAGTAGTATCAGATTGATTCATAATGAAATGGGCTCACCAGACCCAAGCTCTGGCTACAAATTTCAGTTAGATGAATGTTTGCATTGTCTGCCAGAAAGACACATTTTCAGCTTTAACTTTTTTACTGTGGCAAAAGTATTCCAACAATTTCTCATGTTCTAAGCCATTATTGAAATATAGCTGTAGAAAACTAATGCGCAAATTTTATTCTGTTGCAAAACTGTAGGTTGGGTTGGTTTGTTTTACCTCTGAGCGGCACTTTTTTGCACACCATGGGCTAAATGGCCAGGTCACATGGACCCCGAAGGCTCAGAGAAGGTTGGGGGAGGGGACCCACTGGAACAGCTGTTGAGAGACAGATGGTAGCCTCCCGTCAAGGCCATCCAGCGTGTTCTTTAACGTGCACAGGGTATGGCTCTCCCGCACACGGGGCCACAGCTTAATGTCCCATCCGACGGACGGCAGCCTTTCCAAGCCCATCGGTGTCCCCTACTGACCGTGGGCAGGGTGGGGAATTTTGCGGAGATAAATCTCAACGCTGACCCAGCTGGGACTCAAACCTGGGAACTACAGATTACGAGCCTGGCGCGCTACTGACTGAGCCACCCCCCGCCCCTCAAAACTGTAGGAATTTAATAGTAAAGTTTTTTCAGACTATACATATATTTTCATGTGATCTATAAGTTCAAATCACAATTCCATCAAATTTTGAAAACATTTATATACTCTATGTCACTAGAGAAGAGAAAATCATACATATGTATTGTAATTTTTCATTTAACAGTGATAGTTTAATGCTTTGTCTGAAGCATGTTATTCCTGTAACTTTAATAAAGATTTTTTTAGATTAAATAACAAGTAATGTTTATGTTGTATTAAAGCCAGTTGCATGTAATATTTTGCTTTCTAGGTGCCTATTTGCTTAATGTCATGTGGTCAGAACGGCAAGTCAAAGGTTGTCCATTAAAGGTGGCAGTAGCTGCTAGCTGTGATGCAGCAAAAGTTGCTTGTTCTGGTGATGGTCTTCGTGGAGGTACAGTGGGCAAGGAAATAAAAGCTTTCATTGACACAAGAAGAGCTGGACCAGGTAATATATCATTGTGATGATGTATGAATATTCCCACAGATTTAATTTGCTACTTTTTTCAATAGGTTATTACATTTTTTTTTTCTTCATATTATTTCAACTCTTGGTTTGAAATGTACAGTAATATATAATATCTTAAAGTTGGGTTGTGTTAATTCTTTGGCAAACTATTATACACCGAAGAGCAAAAACATTATGGCCACCTGCCTAATATGATGTTGGTCCTCCACATGACACCAAAACAGCTCTTACCCGGTGAGGCATGGATGCTAAAAGATTTCTAAAGGTGTCTTGTGGTAACTGATACCAACATGTTACCTGCAAATCCTTTAACTCTTGTAATTTACATGGTTGAGCTGCTGCAGATCTGATATGCTGTTCCAACACAAACCACAGATGCTTGATTGGATTGATGTCTGGGGAATTTGGAGGCCAGGGCAATACCTTGAAGGCTTCCTCGTGTTCTGCGAACCATTCTCGAACTATCCAGGCAATGTGGAATGGCATATTATCCTGCTGAAAGAAGGCACTACTAGAGGGGAATATCAATGCCATGAAAGGATGTACCTGGTCTGCAATGATGTTGTGGTAGACGTAATTGTTTCCTGCACCTGGATGACTAGACCCAGTTCCCTGCAGAACATTGCCCAAAGCATTACACTTCCTCCACCGGCGTGTTTTCGTTCCATGGTGCATCCTGGTGCCAACACTTCCCCAGGTGAATGACACTCACATACCCAGCCATCCACATGGTGCAATAGAAAATGAGATTCATTGGACCAGACAACCTGCTTCCAATCATTCAAGGTCCAGTTTTGATTCTCGCATGCCCATTGTAGGCACTTTCAACGGTGAACCGAGGTTAGCATGGGCACTCAGAGCAGCCTGCAGCTACACAGCCCCATTTTCAGTAGGGTTCGATGTACTGTGTGTTGTTACCCATTACTCCCATCACCAGCATTCAAATTATGGGTGAGTTGCACCACAGTATCCCTTGTGTTGGCTTGTACCATATGGGATAGACTTCGCTCACCTCTAGTATCAATGAGCCATGATTAGCCCACACCTAACAGGCGGTTTGTGGTTTTTTCCCTCCTCGAACCACTTTTTGAAGATACTAACCACAGATGACGTGAACACTCCACAAGCCTTGAAATGAACCTCAGAAATGCTCTGACACAGTCATCTGGCTATTATAATTTGGCCTTTGTAAAACTCAGTTAAGTGTGCTGCCTTTCCCATCTGAAGAACAAGAATAAAACTGATTAATGGAGCTCAGTATGTGATGTTATTTATACCATTTCATGACCTTCACTCACATCATCATTTACCTGCAGTTGCTTCGATTTGCATAAAAACGTGCTAGTCGTAATGTTTAGCTCTTTGGTGTATAGTAAAACAAAAGAACTTAATGATGTGAAGTGGTGTCCATCTGTGCTAATTTTGTAACATCCTACAATCCTTTCTGTGGAATTAAATTACTTACAAAAGATTATCTTCAATTTACTCTAAGAATAGTAGACATTGACCTGATGGAGCTTATTTAACACAGTGTGTTACTATTCAATAAATAAATCCACTACCTAGCCAGTGTAGACATTATTTTAAGGTGCCATTTGACTATTGGCATGCAATGACAGATATGCACAGCTGGGATCCATGTCATTTTCCTTTGTTGTTTGTCCTCTGGCTGCTGCTGGTTGCCAAAACTATTTTCTGTCAAATGGTGGTAATTGTTTTCTTTTTGGTGAAAATTGTTAAGCAGAATAGATTACTGAGCATAGCAACAGTGTAAATAGTAGCTTTAATTATCAAATTGACATGATGGGCTTTTGTACGCACTACCCTAGTGGTTTCAGTTGCTACTGTAACAAAAGTCTGAATTCACGTAGTTCTGGTTGAATTTCATTTGGGACCAAACTTGGCACTGGTGCCAATGGTCCATGAGTACTGTTCTAAGACTAATTTTCAAATACAGAGACTGTGTATTAGACATTGAAATGGATTGTTTTTCTGGCATCCTGAAGTACTAATATGTTGAAGTTTCAATTGTATGCAAATGAACTTTTTTGTATTAAAGTATGTGTATTTTATTCTGCTGTTAAAATAAAAGAATAATTTGAGCTATAATACATTTGGTGGAGAGCAAATTTGCCAGTATTAAAATTAAGTTAGATAAGAAATGCTGCCACTAACATGTTACTGTGCACAGCAGAAGATACAGTTCTTGAGAAACCACTTCTAAGTTATCATCTTTCTTGACTTCTTATGACCAGAAATTTTCGGTTCTGATTCTATTGACATCAAAACTGTTTTTGTTAAGCCAATATTTAGGCAAATTATTTAAATGTTATATGTATATTAGGGACTGTTGGACATATGAAAGGTGATTCTTGCAAATATCAATAATTTTTGTAGTATGGTAAAAGTATTCCTGCAAAAATTCTATAAAAGTAAATTTTGAGGAATAGTTCTGCCAGATGTTCTAATTTTTATAATTTTAGATACCGAATCCTTTAGGTCAGGATTTGATAGATTCATCATCTGTCTCTAAATATCTGACATAACATTTGTGGAATTTTTCATAAAACAATATAGTCAGATGTTTTGGAGTTTTATATTTGGTTCTCATCTAGGTTTACTCAAAATTTTTAATACTTAAAATAATATTGTTTAATGAGTTGTATTAATAGGTAAATAATTAGCTGAAAAGTAGCCCTAAAGTAATTGATAATTCTTTTTTTCAGGGGAGCTGACAGCACATTGCATGGGCCCTCATAAAGTAGCATACTGTGAATTGTATGATCACAGAGATGGTACATTTACACTCTATTTGAAACCCCAAGAAGGAGGACGACATGTGCTTACTGTCAAATATGGAGGAGAGCATGTTCCAGGTAACAATCAGAAGTATAAAATGCTACAGCCATTCTTTGTATGATAATAAATATACTATTATTTATTCTTATGGTATTTGATTTCAAATATCACATTACATTGTGGCCATTAGTTTGAAAATCTCTGATATCTAATATCTTTAATTAATATTATGAGCTCCAAGCCTACATCTTGGAGATGATTTCCATCCCATCTCCCTGAAAAGAGAAATTTAAAGTTATTTTAAGTGTCTCACCTTTACCTGTCCATCTGATCTCTTGCAAGCTTAAAATATCTAGGTTATAATGCTGGAATTCCTGTGTGAGGACATCAAGAGAATATCTCTATGTAATGTCCTCGCGTTCCACATTCCTGCAGAGAGAAAATTATTAATAGGATTTTTAAAGAAACTAGGTTTATTTTGATAAGTAGGGTCAACAATATCAAACAGCCCCCTGATTGCAGGCATGGGGCAAAGACCTGTCCCTCCTCTGCTAAAGGATGAAGTCACTGATGCTGGTAGGAATTTCAGGCACCACCTTTTCAAGTGGACTTTTTCAAGAGCCATATGACCTGCCTGAGACACATTACTCCAGTTTAGGATTGGTAATACCCAACTAGCTAAGTGAGGTTTAAGTACCTGTGATGGCCTCTGATCAGGATTATCCACCAGCTGATATAAGGTATCCCGTGTCTTTGTTCACTTAGGGCTGGCAACCCAGAAGCAAACAGAAAACATAGCGGCAGATTCTCCCTCAACAGAGGCCCACCAGTGCAACAAGCCCAAGATCCATAATCAAGCTCGAATCCATGAGCAAGTTGTCTAGTAGGTATAAATGGCAGCACCAGGACCCTGTGAAATTGACCACTCCTCAGCAGGGTTGAGAAAAAAAAGTGGCCATAGATGACCAGATTAGTAGGCCATACTGAACTGGCAGCCCTCTCCTTCCATTCCCTTCCAAAAGAGAATATCTCTTTTGAAAGGTACTAATGGCCTGCACCACGGGAAGGAGGGGTCAGACATTAGGCACTAGACCTGGCTGATTCTGTGCATCATCACTGGGGGATTGGTACACAGCTCTCCTTCCAGTTTATGCCTAGCTACCATTTACAGACCAAGCAAGGTAACAACGCCAAAATTACTATTACCATGCTGCAGAAACATTTATATATTGACGAGATAATGCATTTTATCCAGAATTTCTAGATGAAAATATACCATTATGTTTCTTATTAGATTCTATAATTTTAGATTTAACCCTTTGCACTTGAAGGATTTTTCGCTATAGGGAAGTAGCAACTCAAAGTTATTTTGCTAAAAAGTTGATGAATTTTTTTTTACAACTAATATAAAAATAAATCATGCATAAAATAAAAATAATATAAAATAAAAAAACATAAATAACATAAAATAAAAATAAATCATGCATAAATTAACAGATAGAACTATTTTATTTCAATATTTCATGTTTTTTTACATCATAGAAGACCTAATATTGAATATCAAGCTTTGTAATTTTGCCTCATGTTATATTTTAGGAAGCACTTACCAAGATGCATTCTCGGTTTGCCAGGAGAAGTGTTACAAACGTGTCGAATATCAGCTCTTAATTGATCGACCAGTGATTTAACGTATTTCAAATGACTAAACAGACGTTCATTTATTTGCTTTTTTACAAGTTTATATAAGATGTAGGAATTAAACATCAAAAATGTAAAGAGGAAAGATATCTGTTTATAAAACAGTTATTGTCACCTCTCAGTTGCCATTCGAGTTGCTGCATCAAACCAAGTGGTGACTGAGGGTTGCCTCTTGAGTGCAAAGGGTTAATATGAATAAATCCTTAGTTTGAAAATTGCCTTGAAATTGCCCTTTTTTATTTTTCTGAAATAGCTGTACCGTAGCCAAGTGATTAGTGTGCTTGGCTACTGATCTAAGGGACCTGAGTTCGAGCCCTGGGTAAGGCATGGATGTGTGTGTCATTTTTCTGCTGAGGTTCTGCCATCCTCTCAGACCTTTTACTATGGCATATAAACTGACAGGCTCCTGTCAGACCTCTGTGACAAGCAGCTGTTTGAGGGGGTATTTTTTATTTATTTATAGCACTTTGAATGTGTAGTGTATCTGCCAGTGAGACCTGAAACAAAAAAATATTAATAGTTTATACCATTTTGCATGTATAAATAATAAAGTGATTGAAACAAGCTTAGTAATTGGTCTTTGTCCTTTTTTTTAAAAAAAAAAAAGAGAGCTCTGCATTAGCATTATCATTATCTTCAAGCAGCCATGGGCTACGGAGGTCCAAGCAGACCATGCAATTTAATTCTCCAATTATATCTGTCCTGAGCTACATCTGCTGCATCTGGCCACTGCACACGAATTTTAACAATGTCCTGTTTTACATTGTCTGCCCACCGCATCCTAGGTCTCCCCCTCCTTCTGAGGACTCTAGGCACACTATTCATAACCCTATTTGCCAATCTATAATTATTCATACGGGCAACATGGCCAAACCAACGGAGTCTCTCTCTGCACAATATGCTGCTTGAAGGAGATTGCAAACTCCTTTGCCTAACCTCATCATTAGTTACAAAGTAGAACCACCTAATGCCCAAGATACTGCGTAAGCATCTGGAATCAAAAGCATCTAGTTTCCTGTTATCATGTTTACAAAGTGTCCAAGTTTCACTACCATAACTAACCCTAGAAAGAACCAAACTATTATACAGTCTAATTTTACAGGGATTGAAGGATGAACAAGGTAAGGTTATAGAAGGTGAGAATTCTGTCATGGCTAGGTGGGCTGAGCATTTCAGTGATGTTCTAAACAATGTGGTTAGTCTACTCCGATTGTTTGTAATGATGATAAATGCATTGGCGGATTTAATGTTGGCCCTATAACACAATCTGGAGTTATTTTGGGTATTTCTAAACTTAAACTTCATAAATCCCCAGGGGTAGATGAAATTACTACGGAAATGCTTAGAGCTAGGAATGTTTCGGTTACCACTTGGATGACTGAAATTCTGAATATCTTTTATGATAAAGGCATGGTTCCAAAGGATTTTACTAGAGCTATTGTTATCCCTATTTTCAAAAAAGGTGATCGCAGTTCTTGTGATAACTATGGGGTATCAGCCTACTCTCTGTTCCAGATAAAGTTCTTTGCATGATTGTGCTTAATAGAATTAAGAATCTGGTTGACAGGCAATTGCGTGATGAACAATGTGGATTCAGAAGTGGTAGGGGATGTGTGGATCAGATATTTTCACTTAGGCAGATTCTTGAGAATGTTTAGAGTTTCAAAAACCTTTGGTTGCTAGCTTTGTTGATTTCAAAAAGGCTTTGTTGATCATCATAATTTGTGGTTGATTGTGAGATCATATGGTATACCTGACAAGTTAGTTAACATAATGAAAGCTCTCTATAATAACACTGAGTCGTGTGTGAGAGTTGGTAAGGCTTGTAGCAATTGGTTTAGCATTACTTCTGGTGTTCAACAAGGGTGCATTTTGTCTCCTTTTCTCTTTAGCTTGGTTATTGATTATGTTATGTGAAATTCACTTCAAGGGAAAGATTTTGGCCTTAAATGGGCTGGAGATACGAAAATTTCTGATTTAGATTATGCTGATGATTTAGCCATTTTGGAAAATGATGTTGATGAGATGAACTCTTTCATTCGAGCTGTTGATGAAACTGGTAGTAGAGTAGGTTTGGTTATAAACAGAGAGAAAACTAAAGTGATGAAAATTTGTCAGGCAGGCTGTGATTCAGTTAATCGGAATGGTTGCAGTCTTGAGCAGGTGTCACAGTTTAATTATCTTGGGAGCTATATAACAGATACTGGTTATGTGCTGCATGAGATTAACAGACGAATAGGGATTGCTGCCGGGACTTTTAAGAATCTGTGGAGAAATAGGCATATACACCTAAAGACTAAAATTTGCATTAGCAATCAGTATTAATTATTAACCCTCCAATGTTCCCAAAATCTGCAGACATTGACAGGTGCATACATTCCTATTGCAGTGAAAAATAAATGGGGTTGTGGATTCATTCCAATTTTTCAGGCTGAATCCTACCAGAAGTCAAGCTCTCTGATCATTGGCTCAGTTGGAGCTGACATACAAGGTAATACCATCACAACAGTAGCTAAACTCTCTAACCCACAATTCTAGTTAGGGCTCTCCTTACACTTGTTTCAGTAGTTTAATATGAATGATTAAGCTGTAGATTATAGATTTTCTTCTATTTTTTACTGGGAGAAAAACATTTTCTAGAATAAATAAGGTAGAACTAATAAGGTTTACATTTAAAAAAATTTGAAATAATAAACATATTTTTTTCTAATTAACTTTTGTAGGAAGCCCTTTTACATTGAGGATTGCTGGTGCCCCAGATGCTTCAAAAGTGCGAGTTTATGGTCCAGGTATTGAGCCTGGTGTATTGGCAACATATCAAAGCAGATTCATATGTGATACAAGAGGAGCAGGAGCAGGTCAACTTACTGTTCGTATCAGAGGACCAAAAGGTACTTTTTGTTTGTGTCTGATAATTTAAGCATTTGTATCAGATCTTTATCAAATTATGTAAGTGTTCATTGAAGATTAATGATTTAAGCAAGACCATCTTGGTTAGGAATATAGTGGATACTGTACACTACGCCAGAGCTACTAGATTGTACCTAGAAGCTCTTGAACCAAAGGAGTAAAATTCGGTGATGTGCAAAGTATGGAGGTAAAGTTATTTACATGGTGTGCAAAAAAGTGCCACTCAGAGGTAAAACAACCCAACCCAAAGTTATTTAAATTTAATAATTGACTTATGGGTGTTTATGGGGGGTGTCCAGAAAAAAAATGAGTTTTTGCATTGTTCTTTTGTATTATCAATTTGCATAGTTTCAGCAGGATAGGTTGTTGATGTTGCAGATCGTATAAAAGCTTGTTGCGTATGTAACTGGTTCATGTTGGTACATGTGTTTTGAAACATTCATTGAACATTCCACAAAATGGCCAAGAAATTTGAAATCTTGATTCCGTTGTGCCATTGCTGGAAGCAAGGGTTTAAAGTGGCTGAATATTAAACGAAGTTGGAGGTGAAGGTATTGTGGTCACTTTGACAGTGAAAATCTGGTTCAAGAAGTTTGCAGTTGGTGATATGAACTTGGAGAGAAAGTAAAGCTCGAAAAATACTCTCTGTGATGATTTGGACACCCTACTCACGGTTGATGAAGCAAATCCAACAACCATCACCCACAAATTGTAGGCCAAACTGAGAGTTACCAAATCCAACATCACTGACCACCTGCAGAAGCTAAGAAAGGTCTGCAGATGATGAAGCGAGGTGCATACTACCATTCTGACCCAAATAAAGCTTCACAAACTTGATGGAATGAAGCTCCTGCCACAACCAGCATAAAACCCCAACCTTGCCCCTTCTGATTATCACTTGTTTTGGGTGATGGTGCATTTTCTCCATGAAAGGCACTTTGCTGATTCTGATGCTTGCCTCTGAATTGAAGGCATGCTACCTTGCCCAGAATGAACACCTTGCAGAAAGATGAGTACAAACTCTTGAACACTGTGGTGCATACTTTGAAATATAAGCATTGATTGCTACAAGGTTCTGAGTAAGTACATTTCCATATCAGAAATGCACTTTTTTTTGGATGCACCAATATTTGGAAAAGCTAGGAATTAATTTTAAATTATTTAAGTTTCATTTTATGTATAAAATTATTCTGCATCATAGGATTTTGAAATAAACAACTGCAATAAAATTTTAGACAAATTAACCCACCTCTGAATTTAAAAC
Organism: Ryuthela nishihirai; assembly: GCA_038380435.1. Classification (NCBI taxonomy): domain Eukaryota; kingdom Metazoa; phylum Arthropoda; class Arachnida; order Araneae; family Heptathelidae; genus Ryuthela; species Ryuthela nishihirai. The sequence goes on from JAWZYU010000026.1 coordinate 31,350,982, forward strand.
AATACATTTCCCTCCTTTTGTTTGAGAGCTTTCCTGTTTTTTTCTTTTTTTCCTGTTTGAGAGTTTTCCTTTTGTTTGAGATTCTTCCTATCTAGGTGATTCTCACCATACCTGCTATTTAAGTGGTGAGTAATGCAAATATATTGAACAAAAGTAGAAAATAATATGAATGTAAAGGCCTCAAAATTAATATTATTACCTTGGACCCAAAGTATCAAGTCAGTCTTGACATTAAGTAGTCACATTATATCTTTCTGTACCCAAACTTCTTTAATTATCTTAAATTTTAAATGGAAAAGAATGAAATTTATTTGAAAAGTAATGCCTGATTCATTTGTCTCAAATTGATTTATATGTCAAAGAAAATGAAATTTATTTGAAAAGTAACCCCTGATTCATTTGTCTAAATTCAGGCAGTTTTAAAAAGTAAATTAGTTAGCATTTCATTGAATCTAGTTGAATAGTGTATAAAGGTACAATAGTTGCATATTTAGTATACCAAGGAGTAGGTTTTTTTTGCCATTTCAGTTTAAACAGATATTGATAATTAGCTAATTTGAAACTTGCTTAAAAATACATTTTTTTGGAAATTTTGTGAAAAAAAAACTTGAGTTGCCTCAAGATAGCACTAGTGAAACAAGTTATCCCACCAAATTTAATATTTTTTGCAAAGTGAAGTTAAAATAAATGCTGTTTCCATTTTTTATTATCTACACCTATAAATCCTCCATTTTGAATGGTGCTCTAAGTACCTTCACTTCACAAAAGGCATATTACAGCATACCACACCATTGATGTAGACACACTAATGACCATGCAAGTCAATATCGTTACAATTGAAGCCTGCGTCATTTGCCAATTTTTGCCAGGTGGTGTATGCAGTTCCTTAGCTCATCACTTGTTCTTTTTCCTTTGTTTCAGACTGTACATTCAGATTTTTCAAGTGGAAATATTTCTTATTAAATCAATCATGTTTTTCATAATGACTTATTTCTTTCTCTCTTCTATAGTTATGGAGTAAACTAATCCTTAACAAAAACATCCCATGAAAACTGACCTCAGGGGTGCTGAACATATGACATTCAAATTGAACACTACTAATTTCATATGATTTACTGAAAATATTATAATTTTTCACTATCTGTTCCAAAGATATTTTCTTGGTTAGTACAATCAGTTGTTAGTACATTCATTCAGGTTAAGTAAAGCAACATGAACAAAATGTTGTGTGAAAGAAATATAAATATGGGTGAAAACCTTTTGAATCGTGTTATGTACATTGCAGAGTTTATTAAGACGTACCAGTAATGTTAAGTTCTCATTAACTAAAAACAGTTCTTCAGTCTACAGATGATTGCTGTGAGTTACTGATGTGTAGTTTATAATTTTTTTACAGAAAGCAAATATGGCTTTGGATTCAGTAAATATATTATCACAGAAAAATGTCCTGTAGACAAGAAACACGTGGAAAAAAAAATTGGTTTTGCCCTGAGTGGAATTTGAACCCATGTCTACCAAAAATATGCTGGGTATGATGACCACTATACCATCAACCACTGATAGTGTAGTGATTATCATAGCTGGCTTGTTTCTGGGAGATATGAATTCAAATCCCACTCAGGATGAAATTAATTTTTTCCCCAGCTAATTATTTCAAATGACTTTGGATATCTAGACTTTTCAGTTAAGTAGAATATTAAATATTTACTTTAAATATTTTTATATCATGCAATTTTTATCTTTAGGTGCATTTCGTGTTGAAATGCAGCGAGAGAGCCAGAAAGATAGGACCATTCTATGCAAATACGATCCAACAGAGCCTGGTGATTATAGATTAGAAGTGAAGTGGTCAGGAGATCACGTACCAGGCTCACCTTTCATGGTAATGATATTTGATACACAAGAAGAACTAAATCATTATGTTCAAGGACAATACCAGGCTCAAAGTGGTGGTCCACCACCTTTACCTCCAGCGGACTATTTTGGTGGCAGCTTGACTTATAGCACTGGGTTTGGCCAAATGTCTTGGAGAGGTTCTACTGCAGAACTCTAGAGTGCCTTACTGTTTCACTCATGGGAGTTATGAAGCAAGTCTTCATATAAATATCATGGTTACCATATGTTCATAAAAGATATTCATTTATTTTCTTATTAAACTATACCTTCTATAAATGACAGCTATTTACTGAAATGAAAGTTGCAAGTTTAGATCTGCATTATTATGCTCCATTTTGTGTAAATATAATATAGTAGAACTGATTGTTATATTTTTGCATTATTTCATATACATTCAGAAAAAAACTAGTTTAAAGTTAATTATTTGTATGATGTTAAGTATGTAAAATCCTTTGGCAGCTTTCTGAAATGTAATGAGCTGTTCCTAAAATTTGGTTGCAGCATTCCTTTGCTTGCTTATGGGGGAAAATCTCAGGATTTAATTATAATAACATTCCATTTTTTTTTTCCTCTTAAACTGTGTATATTTCCAACAAAGTTGAAATTGTGAAATGCATTTAAAAATTACTGTAGTATTAATTTGTACATAGCAAAGTAGCCATTTTGGAAAAAAGTTGCTTTAATGTTGTTTGGGTAGACAAAGCAAATCATCAAAAACAAGTTTTAAATTCTTAGACAATTATCCTTTATGCATGAAATATAGGATAAAACTTTGAATTACAAGAAATGAACTTTGGGTGTAGTTTTAGTTGAAGGTTAATATTTCAAATAATAGAGGAAAAGAATACAACATTATATTGAATAGTTAAAAATGTAATCAGGAATCTGGAAAATATATATCCTGTAAAATATGTGATATTTTCTTTCTGCTTGTTATTAGAATTATATATCTTTCATTATTTTTTAACATTTGAATTGTATGTAATGTCACTATACTGTAATGTACTTTTTGAATTATGTATATAATTACTCAACACACATAAAGGGAGCATTGGTAGTAATGAGAATTTATTGTAGTAACAATAGAATCTATTATTTTTATCAAATAGAACTTATGAAATCAAATGTTGGGTGCTATATACTTATGTTATAATTATGATCTGCTATAACATTAAATATAAATGTGAACTAGTAAACTTATAACAAAGTTTAGGTTTTAGTGACATACTGCAAGTGTGAATTCATTCCTGAAGATCACATGATTAATTTCATATTATATGTATTTGAAAAGCATGGTATAAAAGCATCTGATTGTCAAAATCAGCTAAAGATGACTACTTTTATTTGTAAGAGCTCTTAAACATTCATAAAGAAATCATGCAAAAATATTAGTTTTCATCTTGATTTGCACTTCTTAATTATCTCTAAGCCAAAAATTCCATATTATTGAGCACTCAATTAATTTATGAAATTCAGTACATGATCTTAACTAAATTCAAAAACATTGTTTTTCCTATATATATATATACCACATCAAATAAAAAAGTGATACTTGATATTTTGCCAAACAAAGATTGCTGTAGCAGATTAAAATTTAATTTTTCAGGGAAATATTTCTTATGCTCCAAATCAGTCTCTCAAAGTTTCACTGCAATAGAGCAGGTTGAAAAAATATGGAATTATATGGAGACTGCCTACAAAAACTCTGGTTCACCCTATGGATGTAAATTGTTAACAGAAGTAATGTATGACTGCTAATAATACTCTTCCTCTGATTACTAGATGAGCTAATTTTATTATGACACTATGAGGCAAGCATTTTCAGTACAGTATTCTGTGAATACTTTTGAAACTTTATTAATGAAATAATTATTAGCAAAAAACAAAAAGATTCTAAGCAAGAAAATTATTGACACACATTATTTAAGTGTTTTAAAAGTAGTAATAGAATTTTGAACTTGTTCCAGATGTGATAATCTAATATCTTATGTCTTGGAGTTAGGAAGCTATTCTGTGCTCATTATAGCTTCAGGAATGTTTGGCACATTAAATATTCTTGTATTATATAGATGAAATGAGGTGTAGTGTCATTGACCAAAATTTAATATTGATTCCAGTACAAATCCTGACACTCAGTTGACTAAATATGAGGTGAAATTACAATTATAAAAAGAAAGTACTAAAAATTCTAAATTTCTGAAAGTATTCCAGCAGTTATATTAATTTTTATTTTTTTGTAATCAGTTTTTAGTGTGTGGAATACATTCTCTACATATTTTATTCCAATAAAGCATGCTTGGTTTGTTAGACTGTCAAGCAGAACTGTTTTTTCTGTCTATTCAATATACATATACTATATAAATGTTATTCATCAAGAATTATATGGAGTAATTAATAATTGATTTAATTCAGGGTTCTTAATATTCAATATAGCACCCTTAGCAAATGTGATTGACTCTAAATATAAATTTTCTAACATAACACAAAATTATCTAAAAGAAAAATATATTTACTTGTTTATATTTTGAAGGGAAAATCTACCAGTGTACCTTTATGACTGACATAGGTAACTGTTATATGATGAAAATGTTGTTTTAAAAAGTTAAAAAACAGCAGTAATGTTTGATGTATTCTTAATTCAGTAATTAAAAGAAATAAGTCATTAGGCATTTTTATTGATTAGTATTTTTGCCAAATTATTATTTTATTTAAATTCAATTCTTAATGCTTTCAGCACTTCATACATATTTGTGCAAAAACTGCAGTAATGGAACAGTATTTGTGGCTAATGATTTACTTCTGTTTCATGAAGACTGCAGGAACGTGAAAGGAATGAAAATCTAAATTACTTTTCAAGCAGTTGCTTGACACAGAGGCCCGACAGGAGCCTGTCAGTACATTATGTGAGAATAAGACCTCAGTAGAAAGGCAACACATGCAATGTTCATATCTTATATTGTGCTCAAACCAGCTCCCTTTAATCTATAGGTAATCACACTGATCACTTGGTTGCTAGGATGATAGCACTTTGCAAATATATTATCAACAAATTTTAGATCTTCTTCCTCAACTAATCAAATGAAATAAATATATGGAAGCTTAATCATTTCAGCATTTATGATTTTGGGAACATAGCTAGTTTCGGTTATTTTATATAAGTGTACTTTTTTTTTTTGCACACATTGATCTAAATGGCCAGGTCCCAAGAACTCCAAGATCTCAACTGGGTATGAGAAAGAGATCTACTGGATGGCTGTTAGGAAACAGATGGAATCCTCAAGTCAAGGCCATCCCACATGTTTTTGAATGTGTACAGGATAAGCCTCTCCTGAGCAGAGAATCATAGCTTAATGTCCCATCTCATGGATAGCTGCCTACACAAGCCCAATGTGTCCAATTTCTCACCAAAGACAAAGTAGACTTAGTAGATGAATTCTCAACACAGGCACAGTTACTTTGAGAGCATAATCTACCATTAAATGCTTATAGATTAAATAATAAAATTAAATCATTGTCTTCCTACAAGTTAATGTGTGTGGATTAATTTAGGCTGTCCCTTTTATAGGTATTTGTGGTAAAAACTCATGATATCTGTACTGATTCCTCAATATTTGAAATTGTTTTAAGTAAAAATATTGCTTTTATGGTACAGACTCTAATGTGGTGATTTCAAAAAAGAATATATTTCTCAGTAGCTTACTTGCCACAAAGGCCTGACAGGAACGTGTCAATATCATATAGCATAAAACTAGACCTGTGAGGGAGTGAGACCACAGCAAAAAACTACACAACCTTAAAAGCATAAAAACACCCATTCCTTCTCGTGAGATATGAGGCCACATCTCTCTGTTCCTCAGCCAAGCATACTAATTGCTCACTGAGTAAAAAGTGTTCATTTGTTCATCAGTATTCTTCAGTATCATAAGTAATCTAGATAACCTGTTCACACTTTCTGCAAAGTGCTATCTCATACATATATGTTGTTTTTTCCAGAAACTAGTCACATGTCAAGCATTCATTAGAGTAGTTCAGATTCACAGATCAAGTATCCACTATTCATAAACAATTAATCTGATTCAGCAGATATCCATGAATGTTTCAAGATTTGATTAAGCTGAAATTCAGTTTTTAATTTCAAACAATGCTCCAAATTTAAATATACCTAATAGTGATTTAACTACTGATGTTGAAAGAAAACTATATGTATGATATCTAACTTTAGAAAGATAATTTCAACTCTATGTTTATTAATTATACATGGTTTTTTCCTATAAATATTTCAATTAAAGTTGCATATCTTTTTTTACTCATAAAGTATCAGGTTTTTCATGATGGACCAAGACATTTTTTCAGTAGGAAAATAACTGAACTTTAGAACCTCATCTGAATTATCTAACATATACAGGGTGTTCCTGAATTCATGGCCCAAACGTGAGGGTATGGTAGTACACACCGAAACCACCAATATTTGTCATAGAATATGCAGCCGCAAACACAGAGAGGAGTCAGAAATGAAGGACACAGAGGTTTCCAGAGTGACATTTATTGGAGATCATTACAACAAATGCTCAAACGTCCGCCCACCAATGTTGATACAGGCAGCACAACGGCAGAGTAGTGATCGATGTACCTGCTTGTAAATACCGGGCTTCTCGCGCATATCGGCAGCTGCAATGGACAGTCGGGCCACCAGATCCTCTGCAGATTGCATGGGTGTCTCGTACATGACACTCTTCAAATGTCCCCACAGAAAGAAACCGATACAAGAAAGATCAGGCGATCTGGGGGGCCATGGGATGGGACCACCGCACCCAATCCATCGATTCCCAAATGTGGTATTAAGATGCTGACGCATGTCCATGCAAAAAATGGGTGGGTGCCCCATCATGCTGGAACCACATACGGGCGCAGATTGCGGCTGGAACATCCTGAAGCAATTCTGGCAAAACCTGTTGCAGAAAAATACGGTACGTTCACCCATCGAGGCAGTAAGTAGGGTCCAATTAAGTAGTCGTGTATGATCCCTGCCCAGACATTGACGGCAAACTGTTGCTGGTTCAAATTTGGATGTGTACTATGGGGGTTCTGGGCCACCCACAAATGCGCATTATGGACATTCACTATGCCTTCACATGAGAATGTTGATTCATCCGTAAAGAGCACATGCGCGGTGAAATCGGGATGTGCGACACTTTGCTGCAGGAACCACTGGGCAAAATCCATGTGCAGGGGATAATCAACAGCTGTCAATGCCTGCACTCGCTGCATGTGATAGGGGTGTAGCCCTTCTTCATGCAGTTCTCGCCAGACACTGTTCCAATGCACACCCAGTCGCGCAAACATTTTATGATCAGGCACACAGTGCATAGGATATCATTCATGGTAGAGTCTTTGCGACTCTCTACCATTGCCCCCAGCTATGCCATACATCAGGTGCATATTGGCTTTCTCTGCATTCATTAACTGCACCATTTTGTGTCCAGTCGATGCTGAGAATACTGGGGTTTGGCTGATCCAGCTCTTTTAAGCCATGCCATCTCATCTACACCCCTACGAGCACCGGGCTGCGTTTGCGGCTGCATATTCTATGACGAATATTGGTGGGTTCGGTGTGTACTACCATCCCCTCACGTTTGGGCCATGAATTCAGGGACACCCTGTATATGCATAGATAATACCAAATGAAAGAACATTTGATTCTGAACAGTAAAAGAGCATATATTCAAGTTAAAATAAAGACCACTTAGGCCTAATTTAAAAAAAATTTTAACTAACTTTGAACAAATAAAGGTTAAGGAAACGTACTAGAAATATATAATTTGAATACTTTTTTTAATTATTTACAGTTATTTTCTTGAGTATAAGATATTTTTCAATACCCATATTTTTTTTATTAAATATGAAACTCTTTTGTTATGAATTAAAGTGAATATATGCATGAAAATTCTGGAATTTAAAATGCAATCATATCATAGCAGCCAAAATAAGATATTTCATAACCGTTAAAAAGAGCATCATTTGAGGTATTTATTGTAGCGGGTTTTTTTTAGAAAAAAATTTGAAGTAAAAGAAATCGCATATATGATAACTTTTTAGCATTTAAGAAAATTTGCTTCTACCATTGTTTGATTATGTACCGTATTCCAAAAAGTGTTTATGGAATGGCAAAGATTGCATTAAGAATTGATGTATGTGTTGTAAGTTCATGTAATATTTCTCTTTCTCTGACAACTTTACTATGAATGTGCCAATTATGTAACCAAGTATATAATAAATGTATTTAACAGAGTTTTTCTAAGCAATTCTAATAAAATGTAGACTTTTAGAAGAAATAATAATTACATTTCTATATAAATGCATTATATTTTTTTGTTTCTGGCTTTGCGTTTTTGAATGAATAATGTTACATTTCTCAGTAAATGCAACAGCTGTTTATTTGAATCACATAAAAAAGCATTGCTCAGAAAAGCACATTATCCTCTTTCTCAAGAAATAAGTGTAGCATGTAATCCTCAGAAAAAACTTGTCCAATCAAAAAAGGAAAATGCAAAATACTTATTATTTTATGTATTGAAGCTGCCTTAATGTTATCCTCATTCTAAAATAGTATATAAAGAAAACCTTATTTCAATGCTTGGGAACACTTGACAACCTAAAGTATAAAGAGTGTGAAATCATATACTGCTTAAAAGTCTACTTTTCTGTTGGTAGTATTGTTGCAAGTTAATGAAATACCTTCAGACAAGAAGAATTTTAGAATTCAAAAATCACATCTAAGTAGTGTTTTAGAATCTGGAGAGTCTACTCTTTTACTCTATTGTAAAATGGATTTTATGTATACAGAAATGAAGTCGTCTACTTGTGAGTAAAGTGTAGAATAAAGTTTTTCCATTTGCAAAACCTGTTTCATAAGTTGTTTTCACTAAATAAATAACGAATAATATTTTATGAAATTCTTTATAGTCTTTATATATATAAATAGCATGAAGAAAACCCATGTTGCAAATCAAAATTAGCGAATTTTTCATTTATTGTTTTATAATGAATATGCAAGTTAAAATTTCATATGAATAAGAAGTATAATTTTTTCTAAAATTTTTAATGTAATTTTTTGAGAAATGCAGTGCCAAGAGATAAGTGCTTTTTTGATCAAAATTTGTAGCATTTTATATACTTTTTGTAAAACAAGGAATCTCAGGTTATGTATTTCTTTCTTGGGGTTTTTGTAAATTTAATATTTGTTACTTTAATATATTTTTTATTACTGTTATATCTTCATTTACTTATAAATAGTTGCTATTTAGTAGTTCTACAAATTATTGTATTTTTAATAAATACCTTTGATTCTTCTTTTTATTTCAAAAACTGTGTTAAAAAGCTGAGATTTTACAATAAATATTTTTGAACAACAGCTAAAGACTTTTTATTACACATGTAGATATAGTACTTTTTAAAACTGAACTGATTTATGAATTTAATGAGTATTGGAAGATTTAAAGCTATAAAGTCATGTTACCAAGAGAGGAAAATTATGCCACTCGTGGTGAATTTTCATAACTAAATGCTTAGAAAATTAAATATTTTAAGAAGGATAGTAGCTTTTTTCCGCCAAGGTCAAAATTAGTCCCTTTATTCAGTGGCAGACTTATGTCCCAGCCAAGGGTGGAAGTTATTTTTCAGAACTAGGTGGACACTCCAGAATCGGTTGGAAAGAGTTGCTATGGTGACGTTTAATAATACATGAAATATCTGTTTAAAGTCCCAGTAATTATGACCCAAAATATTATGAAGGAGTGGGCATACATAGAGTGGAATTATTTCCTATCGTTAAATATGCAGGGAATTCAGAACGTTCTTGACACCTGTCTGTATATTTGCACTCGATACTCGGAAGTTAACGAGCTATGACTTGTTTGTGTAAACTTATCAAATAGATAAAAAATTAAAAGCTAATGCTGTATCATCATTTCTCTCTTCACTGGCAGCATGCAAAGTTAATCAACAAAATCTGTGCGTTGTTGCTATGGAGCCCACTAGGGATGGGGAATTTACATTTTCACAAGGATGCAGCTTGGAATTACACAAAAAATATTCAAATCGATTTATCAGAAGTATATGGAGATCATGCCTGTTCATATGACACTGTTGTGGAATAGATGTGTAAATTCAGACTGAAGGAAGCTGTGATCAAAACCATTAGAGTTGACTCAGGCAAGGAGATGTTGACAGTGTCTGACCCTAGTGGCCCAAATGGTTAACAGATATTGTCACAGATGATGAGATAGGATTTATTACTAAACGACTTCCACAAAGATCAACAACTATGTTTGGGTTGTGGAAGATGAACCACATCCCCAAATCCTATGATAAGACTTTCGCTGAAAGAAGAAGATATTTGAGAATTTTTTTTTTTTCATATCCCAAGGAGTAGAAACACTGAAAAAATGGCTATAATTGGCCAATAATACATCAACATTGTTTTCCCAAAATGGTTAACGAGATGAAGGTGTAGTGTTGAACAACAGGAGTGTCAAATGTTCTTCACGACAAAGGCTGTGCTCACGAAACCTGGCAAGTTACTGCCTATCTGGAGCAGCAGAAAAAATCAAACAGCTACCCCATTCTGCATATTCACCGATCTTGCACCATGCGATTTTTGGTTCTTTCCAAAAATTAAAAAAGAATTGCTGTGAAGCCTTTTTCAGGGGTGCAAGACCTTGGAATATTTGTTTATTCAGAGTTGCAGAGTTCTGGAACTCTGAATGTTGCAATTCAAAGTTGCAGAGTTAAACAGCAGAAGTACCCCGAAATGTTCCAGAATTGGCTTAGCTGTCTGAACTTTGCATAGATGCTGAAGGGTAGTAGGGACGTAGCGAAGGACTAGGTTGAGGGGGGAAGAAATCAAAAATTTTCCAACTCGAAAATCAAATTTTGCCAACTGAGTAAATAATGTCTCTGTCTCGTTTTTACCCTACATTTTCGCTCCGCCGTGGGCAATTTTCACAACTCTCCTGCATTTTACCATTTGACTTCCAATTTTTCCAACTAGCCATAATTTCACAGAAATAATCGCAATATTTACATCTCGTCTGAATTGTAGTAAGTCAGTGTGAATTTTCCCTTGATTTGGTCAACTCTCCTTAATTTCACAAAACCAATCCCAATCTTTACATCTCTCCTAAATTTGCCAAGTCACTAGAATTTTCAAACTCCACGAGATTTTGCCAAGTTTTCTCGATTTTGTCAACTCCATAATTTTACAAACCCAATCCCAATTATCACAGCTCACCCGTATTTTCCAAGTGGATTCGAATTTTGCCAACTGCCGTGCATTTTGTTAAGTTTCATCGATTTGTCCAACACTCCTTAATTTCACAAAACAAAATCCAATTTTCACAAATCGTCTATATTTTACCAAGTGGATTCGAATTTTGCCAACTCGCCGTAATTTTACAGAAAAAATCGCAATTTTTTACATCTTCCCTGAATTTGTCAAATCATTTCCAATTTTATCAACTCTCCTTAATTGTACAAGAAAGGCACAATTTTCACAATTCCCTGTATTTTATCAAGTGGCTTCGAATTTTGCCAACTCCTCTAGATTTTTCCAACTCTCTTTAATTTCACAAAACCAATCCCAATTTTTACAACTTACCTGTACTTTACCCAACTAGGTCGTTGGTTTAAAATAAGAACGCGTTTCCAGTTTTGTGTTTATAAAATTATCACCAAATCATTTCTGTTCAAAATGATTTTGCATCTGACACAAAATTTGTACAGTAAAACATAAATTCCATGTATCCTTATGGGAATTAAAATTTCACCTTACGTCCTTTTTTTCAAGCGTAATATTTCTTCTGTCTGGCATAAATTTTGTCTTTATTTTTCTTACACTAAAAGAAAAATGCGTATGAAATAAGAACACGCGTCTTGTTTCGTGTTTAAATGTGATCACAAATAAGTTTTATGATCAAAAAAATTTCCTAGGGAACGCGTATTTTGCACCCTAAAACGTGAATTCTATGTTATCTTTATGAAGTGAAATACATTACACACACTATTTTTGTTCGTTTTAATTTTGTATCTTACTCAAATTTTGTTCATTATTTTTAGGTAAGATAAAATAAGAACACGTTTTCCGTTTCTTGTTTACAATTTGTCCACTAAATTGATTGTCAATGTTCTCGTTTCAAATTTGTCCACTGACTGTAATACATGCAATTGAATGAATTTTTCGTTAAAACATACTTCTTCCCGACTCTGTTTCTGTGCCATAATTGTATAATGTTATGGAAAATGAGTGATTCAATCTGTACGTTTCAAGTCAGCAGCTCACATAAATTTTTAACCTTAGTTTCAATGTAAGCTGAAATCTGGTGTGCAAGAAGATATTTTTAGTTATAGCATGAAATCAGTTCGTGCTCTTAATAAATGCAAATATATTTTCCGTAGGACTGTTTCAAACCACTATCTCGCAAAAATCCTGACCTTATTTTTCAAGTAAAATCTGGTATGTGCATGTTTTCAAATCTTTTCCACCGTTTTCTGATCTTAATAAATACGTAAAAATACATTTTTTCGATATCGTTCTTCCCCCATCAACTTATAGAAGGCGACAATAGTCAAATTTCTTCATAGCATTTAAAAGTCTATCTGTCTTAAATTATGTCCGAATATCATCACATAGTCCTCTCAAGAGGGGCAGTGTTCGGTTCTACGGTCATAGGTCTTTTGAACTGGAGTTCAGAAGAAACTTATAAATTCCCTTCCTTTCTAACCCGTTATATACGCCAAATCGATTACCTTTTCCCTAGAAGCGTCTGATAAACACCGAGCTCAAGGGAAATTGTAAGATACATTTCCTAAACATTCGGCAAAGGTAGAGTATGACGGATTGAAAGTCGTACCATTTGGTTCAAAGGATTATTTACTCAAGCTCTTTCGTTAATGAAGGAAATAGTTTATGAGATCGTATCAGCAACAAATACAAATATTGCGGAGCAGCTGGCGTCCAACCGGAGTTCAATCTCCAGTCACCCCATTCACAACACACTGATAAGAAGAGACCATGACCTTTGTCAACAAGAAAGCACGACGATAATAGGTTACTGAAACATTACGTGTTAAAGCTTGTAGCAGATGCTTAAAATAAAGAATAGTATTTTTAAAACGTGAAGTAATTTTTTTTTTTCTTGGATCAAAACCCATTTTTTTAACAAATATATTTCAAACACGATTTCCACCCATTTTTTATCGATATTTTTGAATCTCCCAAGGTATTGGGAATAAATGATGGTATTAATCAGATGTGTGAAGAATGTGGTTGAGAATAAAAATGTGCGAGGTTGTAAATTTATTGAGTGGTCCGTTTCATTTAGTTCGCAGATTGGGAAAGTTTATGCCTAATAAATTACATCGATAATTATTATTCCTAAGGTTCCCTTTGGTAGTGACGACCATCAATAAAACGTGGTTCTGTGAAATGCAGGATGATAGGGAGGGAAAAAATCAGTCACCGGCAGAATGTCGGCTCGATAATTGGGACTTTTGAAAACAGTTATTTTTTCAAGCATTGACTTCTGCTATTGCGATGTCTCCCTATGAAACGTGGTTGAGAATAATTATGTGCAAGGGGATTAAAAATTTATTGCGTGGTCTGTTTCATTTAGTTCTAAGGTTGGGAAGGTTTATTCCTAACTATGCTGATCATTATTATTCAAAGTAAGATGTATACTTGGAAAAAATATTTATTTCTGGTCTGCTTCATTTAATTCTCAGATTGTAAATCCATCCGTCACTGAAACGTGGTCCACAGGATGGATGAGATGAGTTGACGTGCTTATTTCTAAATGCGATTCACAAGGAATAAAAAAAGTAATTTATAAACAAAAATATTTTATATATATTCTTAATTTATTCGTAAGTTAATAAGGAATAAAAGAAATGAATAGAAGAAATAGAAATATAATTTCCAAGTTAAATGTGGTTTTCTAGGAATAAAAAAAAAATTCATTCACGAGGAATAAAAAATTTATTTATTTCTAAGTTATTTTCTTTCCTGGTGCTGACCATTTATACCTACCAGACTGGACTTGTTTATGGATTTGAGCTTGATTATGGATCCTGGACTTGCTGCACTGGTGGGCCTCTGTTGAGGGAGAGTCTACCGCTGTGTTTTCTGTTTGCTTCTGGGTTGCCAGCTCTAAGGGAACAGAGGCATGGGATACCTTATATCAGCTGGTGGATAATCCTAATCAGAGGCCATCGCAGGTACCTGAACCTTACTTGGCTAGTTGGGCATCGTCAAGCCTAAACTGGAGTAATGCGTCTCAGGAAGGCCATGTGGCTCTTGAAAAAGTCCATTTGAAAAGGTGGTGCCTGAAGTTCCTACCAGCATCGGTGACTTCAGCCTTTAGCGGAGGAGGAACGGGTCTTTGCCCCATGCCTGCGATCAGGGGGCTGTTTGATATTGTTGGCCCTACCAATCTCAATAAACCTAATTTCTTTAAAAATCCTACTAATCATTTTCTTTCTGCGGGAACGTGAGGACATTACATAGAGATTATTCTCTTGATGTCCTCATGCAGGAATTCCAGCGCTATAACCTAGATATTCTAGGCTTGCAAGAGACCAGATGGACAGGTAAAGGTGAGATACTTAAAAATAACTTTAAATTTCTCTTTACAGGGAGGGAGGATGGAAAGCATCACCAAGGCGTGGGTCTGCTGCTCAGCAGACATGCAAGTGATGCTCTTCTAGGATATGAGTGCATTAATGAAAGGTTTCTTACAGCAAAATTTCAGACAAGCATTAAAAACTTGAATGTTATCTGCTGTTATGCCCCCACTGAGGATGCTGATGAGGATGAGAAGGATAGGTTTTACGGACAACTTCAGGACATTTTGAATTCTGTCAAGAAAGGAGATATTACCCTTGTTCTTGGTGACTTCAATGCCAAAGTTGGTACCGACTCTGACCTTTGGGGAGGAGTAATACGCCCTTTTGGTATTGGTAGCTGCAATGGCAATGGGCAACGTCTCCTACAGGTAAGTAAACTCAATGGATTCAGAATAACTAACACATATTACAAACACCGCGACATACATAAATACACATGGGTTTCACCTGATGAATATGGCTGCATAGGAATATGATTGATTATATATTAATTAACAGCAAATGGGCTAATTCTGTTAGAAATACCAGGGCATATAGGGGAGCTGAAATTGGATCTGACCATTACCTTGTTAAAAGTGTCTTGCAACTTAAACTTAAAAAGTGTTGTGCTAGAGTTAAAAAATTTACCTTTGATACTGAAGCTCTGAATGACCCAGTTATAGCTAAAGCTTACCATGATAGGTTACTTAGTCATTATGACGGTCATGGTTTGCTTAATACTGAAGTTGAGGAAGAATGGGGCCATTTTAAACAGGCTTTTTTGGAAACTAACAGTACTCTTTTAGGAAAAAAGGAGCAGAGGAGGCAGAATTATTTAAGTGATAAGGCAATTGAGCTTATTTCAGAAAGAAGGAACTGCAGGAATGTCCTTAATCAGTACTCTACTAGTCCTAATAGAAAAGATTACAGAGAGCTTAATAAACGTGTAAAGGATCAGTTAGCTACTGATAAAAATCTTTGGCTTGATAGCTTGGCTGACAAAGCTGAGGAAGCAGTTAGGCAGCACAACAGCAGAGAGCTGTACCAGATAGTTAATGTTTTATGTGGTAGAAAACGGACAGGCATACAGGGATTGAAGAATAAACATGGTAAGGTTATAGAAGGTGGGGATTCTCTCATGGCTAGGTGGGCTGAGCATTTCAGTGATGTTCTAAACAATGTGGTTAGTTCTACTCCCATTGTTTGTAATGATGATAGATGCATTGGCAGCTTTAATGTTGGCCCTATAACACAATCTGAAGTTAGTTTGGCTATCTCTAAACTGAAACTTCATAAATCCCCAGGGGTAGATGAAATTACTACAGAAATGCTCAGAGCTGGGAATGTTTTGGTTACCACTTGGATGACTGAAATTTTGAATAACTTTTATGATAAAGGCATGGTTCCTAAAGATTTTACCAGAGCTATTATTATCCCTATTTTCAAAAAAGGTGATCGCAGTTCTTGTGATAACTATAGGGGTATCAGCCTACTCTCTGTTCCAGGTAAAGTTCTTTCCATGATTGTGCTTAATAGAATTAAGAATCTGGTTGACAGGCAATTGCGTGATGAGCAATGTGGATTCAGAAGTGGTAGGGGATGTGTAGATCAAATATTTTCACTTAGGCAGATTCTTGAGAAATGTTTAGAGTTTCAGAAACCTTTGGTTGCTAGCTTTGTTGATTTCAAAAAGGCTTTCGACTCTGTTGATCGTCATAATTTGTGGTTGATTGTGAGATCATATGGTATACCAGACAAGTTAGTTAACATAATGAAAGCTCTCTATAATAACACTGAGTCATGTGTGAGAGTTGGTAAGTCTTGTAGCAATTGGTTTAGCATTACTTCTGGTGTTCGACAAGGGTGCATTTTGTCTCCTTTTCTCTTTAGTTTGGTTGTTGATTATGTTATGCGAAATTCACTTCGAGGGAAAGATTTTGGCCTTAAATGGGCTGGAGATACGAAAATTTCTGATTTAGATTATGCTGATGATTTAGCCCTTTTGGCAAATGATGTTGATGAGATGAACTCTTTCATTCGAGCTGTTGATGAGACTGGTAGTAGAGTAGGTTTGGTTATAAACAGAGAGAAAACTAAAATGATGAAAATTGGTCAGGCAGGCTGTGATTCAGTTAATCTGAATGGTTGCAGTCTTGAGCAGGTGTCACAGTTTAATTATCTTGGGAGCTATGTAACTGATACTGGTGATGTGCGGCATGAGATTAACAGACGAATAGGTATTGCTGCCGGGACTTTTAAGAATCTATGGAGATTGTGGAGAAATAGGCGTATACACCTAAAGACTAAAATTAGACTGTATAATAGTTTGGTTCTTTCTAGGGTTAGTTATGGTAGTGAAACTTGGACGCTGTGTAAACAAGATAACAGGAAACTAGATGCTTTTGATTCTAGATGCTTACGTAATATCTTGGGTATTAGGTGGTTTAACTTTGTAACTAATGATGAGGTTAGACAAAGGAGTCTGCAACCTCCTTTAAGCAGCATATTGTGCAGAGAGAGACTCCGCTGGTTTGACCATGTTGCCCGTATGGATAATTATAGATTGGCGAATAGGGTTATGAACAGTGTGCCTAGAGGCCTCAGAAGGAGGTGGAGACCTAGGATGCGGTGGGCAGACAATGTCAAACAGGACCTTGTTAGAATTGGTGTGAAGTGGCCGGATGCAGCAGATGTAGCTCAGGACAGATATGCTTGGAGAATTAAACTGCGTGGTCTGGTTGGACCTCCATAGCCCATGGCTGCTTGAGGATGATGATGATGATGAAGTGTGATTTACAAAGAATGAGTACTAATTCCCTACTTAAATGTGATTTACAAAAAATAAAAAATTTGTA
Organism: Ryuthela nishihirai; assembly: GCA_038380435.1. Lineage (NCBI taxonomy): Eukaryota > Metazoa > Arthropoda > Arachnida > Araneae > Heptathelidae > Ryuthela > Ryuthela nishihirai. The sequence continues at coordinate 31,368,390 of JAWZYU010000026.1, forward strand.
CGTTAATTTATAAGAAATTCGTAGGTTAATTAATAAAAAATACAAGAAATAACAATATTATTTCCTAATTTAAAAAAATAATGATCGCTTATTGCTACTTCATCCACCTTTAAGCACATCAACCATATAGTACCCATAGTGTAGTGGATAAACGCTCTAGTAGGCTACTAACGTGAGTGTAGTGTATAAACGCGCTACGAGGCTACTAATGTGATCGAATCCCACTGTGGTAACCAGTTTTTTTTTTAATATACTATATGTTAAAAACATAGTACGTGTGTTAAACACTAGATGACGCCACAATTAGTTGGAATATTTCGAGGTTTCGGATGGGTGATGACGTCGGAAACCAAGATAGCGGGTCAGAATTAAAAATGGAAAACTTAGAATTTTTCGGGACCTTTAGGGTTGTTTACTTAACGATGGGAGGGTCAACCAGGGTTGTCTTAGGGGGGCGGTCAAAATATAAAATAGCGGACGAACGGCAAAAATCAAGATTTTCGAAAAGGAGCGTGGTCGAAAGGACGATATCGGAGGGACTTTATGTTAAACGATTACGATTATTATATCGATTAATCAATGCGACAAATTGGTGTGTTATTACTTATGTTCCCTCAGTGACTACCTTCTTGCATAGAATTTGCCTCTAGCTTCTACACAGAACTCTGTAAAACGAATCAACGTTAGAGACAAACTACCAATCATTGTTCATCCAAACAAAATGATGATATTTGTATTATCTTCTTTGTAAGAATCTTTTAAGAGACTGCACACAGAGTGTATTATACCTAGTACGGATATTGGAAGTTTTGACAACTTTGAAACTTTAACACAGATCCTCTCCGACGTTATTGAAACCCTCAACTTCAGCTAAAGAAATGTTCACATTGAAAAAATTATGGGAATACTGAAAGGTGATGGAAAAAAAAGACAGAGAAATCCTTTCTCCTCCAAGAAAAAATAGAGATTCCTAAAGAAATTGGCTTTCCGGAAATATTTTGCAATGATCCACAACATCTAACTTCTTGTGATAGGAATATTTTTCCAAAAATTACGCCTAAAGCGTTTTCGCAAAACAACAATTTCCGTAGGAAATTAATCCGAGTTTGCTGAGGGATCCCTAAAATTACCATTTAAGCAGATACCTGTTATTCTATCTAAGAGTGCAAAAAGTTCACTGGCACTGCCACGGCCATTCAGACCCACATAACCACAATATCCTGAATATAGCTAAAAAATATCAGAGAGAGCAAATGGATATTTTATAGTCATCTTAGATATCTTATGTATATTCCTTAAATATTGTGGTTGTGTGGAGAGCAGACCAATGGGTAACACAGATGTGTTGTCGATTGAAGTGTTAGTTTCTAATATACCCCTTCAGTGCCATTAGTTTGCAGAGAATTCGCCTCTAACATCTCCTCTGAACTCTGTAAAACGAATCAACGTTAAAGACAAAGTACACTTTCAAACAAAATGAAGATATTTGTAAGAATAGGCTAAAGAGACTGCGTACAGAGTGTATTACACCCAGTACGGATATTGAAAGTTTGACAATCTTGAAAATTTTACACAAATCGAAAAATTACGCCTAAACCGTTTTCGAAAACAATCATTTCCATAGGAAATTAATCCGAGTTTGCTGAGGGATCCCTAAAATTATCATTAAAGATGATACCTGTTATTCTATTGCAAAAGACTGCAAAAATGCACAAGCACTGCGACGGCCTATATAAAAAATTCTTGTTTAATTAATGGATTATTGTATATCCCTTTCCTCACTCTGAGAAAATATTTGTTCTAACTATTTTAAACACGCGAAGGCAGTCAGACGTTGCCACCTGATGGACGAATGTTCGATATTACTATATTGGAACATGTTCCATGTTTCCGAATATTCGAAACTGATAGCCGATGAAGTAATTAATAAGTATAAAATTTTCACAGAGCTAACAATATTGGAATTAAATACACCATACTGCTGTTTAGCTTAAAAAATAAGATTTTTTCCCTTTCATATTGCGTCTTGTGACATTAGAACTAGCTCTGCGTTTATGGAATAGAGTTCTACAATATCATTCGGAGTCAATGGAACGAACTTTCAACATTCAGCAGCAGGTCAATAATTCTTGTTTGTTACACTCCAGGTATTATGATCAAGGAAAGTCCCTTGGATGTCTTGACTTTTGCAGTACCAGAACACACATAGAAGCTCTATTTTTAAACAAGGTAAATAACATACAGGCGTCAAAAAGTTAAAAAAAAAAAATTTAAATGGCACCAAATCTCCCTAGTTTAAGAATCTTTGAGTAAGTACACTGACTGCTCAAAGTGGAAATCGCAAAAGAAGTGATGTAATGCCAAAAATTGACAGCATATGAAGGTAGATGTGCAAATGATCAAAACACGCAACGTGAGGACGCAAGGTACGTGGGTTTATTGCAGATTCCTCAGTACAAAGTATGCCTACCTCAGGCGGGTATACAAGTTAAAAGTCTCGGCATTCGATCAATCAGATAGTTAATGATGTCCTGAAGCATGGCTTTCCAAAAAGCATCCAATTACGGCCGTGATTGGGCATATACTGTAACAAATTCGCCCCCGGAAGCAGCTGGTGAAGGCGACGACCCATAAGATTCCACATATGTTTAATGGGCGACAACACCTGGGGAGTATGTCAACCACGGGATAATGTCCACGCCTTGGTGACTGCCATTGTACATGTAGTGTGTGGGGTGGCGTTGTCTTGCTGCAGAATCAGTCCAGGCATGGTGGTAAGAAAGGGTCGTGCCACAGGATTAATGATATCAATGTATCATCTTAGCATTAGGGCACCAGAAACATGGAGCAGGGGTGTCCAGGCGCCATATATATCACCCTGTACTATTGTGCCATCATGGGGTACCGTACGGCGGCTCATGTCGTTGACGACGCCAACGCCATGAGGATAAACGGCCATCTGGCATGCCGAAACAGAGTCAGGACTCGTATGTGCAAACACTCTCCTCCATTCCATGGACTAACGTGCTCTACACCAGTGGAGACCATATAACCGGTGATGCAGTTGCAACAGTAGATGCCAGACTGAATATCTCGCCCTCATTCCTGTGTCATGCAAACGTTGTCTAATGAGTTGCGTACGCAATATAAATAATTTGTTAAATCCATCTGGTTGCCATTTCTTAGAAGCGGTATATGGTATTGCCGATTTCTTCGTTAACGTTATCCTGCATAGAAGTAATCACCTCATTTAACCTCACAAATTTGGATTTAACTATTTTCAAAATATTTTTCCTTAAAGTTTCGAAAATCTCCTGTAAATTACTAAAAAAAACTGCAATTTTTAAAAGTGGAAGATTTTGGAAGTACTAATTGCGAAGTATGTACCACCATTTTTCTTTCACGTTTTACCCTCCTTTCTGCCTTAAACCAATTTCAGTATTCCCAGAATTATTTTTATCATTTATCCCAGCATTCTATGCATCTTTAACTAAAAAGCATTCTATGCATCTGTAGCTCTTAAAATCGAAATTGTAACTAAAGAAAGTTTTCATAGAAACAAAGAAGCAAGCCAGTGTTGTTCCAGAGTTCACTGCAGTACAAAGTACATTACGGTAGTATGTACTTTGGTGCAGTTGAGTACAATGACGAAGTTATTACTCGCACATGTGGTAAAGTGATTCTATAGTGGATGTTTACAGAAAGAGCTCCTCTCGGATATAGGGCAATGTGACCATGAATCTAGTCAGTATTAATCTTTGTTTTCATTTCTGTAGATTTATTTTTTTTCCACAATTTACTGGGTTTTTTTTCGTCATTTTCCGATATCATTATCTATCGTGCTATGATACGAACTCGTGGGATTACAGTATTTATCCACGGCTCTGTTAGGTGTCACGGTCCATTCACTACGGAACTTTGATTATTTGCATATCTCGACGACAGATTGCCTCCAGCGAGTTATATACCTCTACTCCCATTCCTTCTTGGTGTTGCGATTTCCACTTTGAGCAGTGTAATTCTACATATTTTAAATCAAATATTATTGAATTAGTATTCTATATGGTTAGCACGCTTGGCTACTGATCTAAGGAACCTGGGTTCGAGCCCCGTTTAAGGCATGGATGTGTGTGTCGTTTTTCTGCTGAGGTCCTGCCATCCTCTCAGATGTGATGTGATGTGATAAAATGTGATGGGAAGGTTAGAAACCCTTCAACAATGGGCTTCCTGCTATCCCAATATCCTCTCAGATCTCCTACTGTGGCATATAAACTGACAGGCTCCTGTCAGACCTTTGTGGCAAGCAGCTGCTTGGGGGTGTATTTATTTATATTTTATTATTTTATATGTAGTTTAGTAACATGAAGAAGGGGGGAGGAAAGTGTTATCTCCCCTCATTGAGAATATTTATTTTCAAGAAAAGATTTGTTCATTGTCCTCTTCTGCTGAGGTCTAGCCTTCCTCACAGACCTTTTATATGGGCTGACAGGCTTTATTCAGAACTGTATGGCAAGCAGTTGCTAAAGGGTGTTTTTTAAATATCCTACGCTAGTTGAACCTCCATAGACCTTGGGTGCTTGAGGATTCTAAATATATATATATGTTATGAAGATAAGATAATATGCATCTGCACATATGCAGAACATTCATTTAAGTGTGGTCATTGTATCAATCGCGTGTTATACCGGTTGCTGAATATTTTAATTACATTCATATATGTATGATGGTTTGAATTATTTCGAATTAGAAAATTGACTTTCAGTTGGAAGCTTGAATTACCTTGGTAAATGTGTTACGATGTGTGAGGAAAATTATTTTCATCTAACTGTTCTCGGTATCAGTAGTTATAGAATCCATGAGATTAAGAGTTTCAGTCTCAGTAATTTTGGGCTCCAGCTAAAAGTTTTGTGTTCGAACCATTGAGTGGTTCGCTATGCAGAACACACGAACCATCGTGTGTTAGCTATGCAGAATTCAAAACTGTTTAGTAACTTTTAGAAAACTGTAACGTCCGGCAAAAACTGATTATTGTAGTAAGTAAATTGGCAACAACGCTGGAGTCGTTGATCTGAATTGGTGACCAAAGGTGATGCGATGATTTAATTTCTGTTGAACTACTTTGTATTATATATTTGTATAACGCTTTGACTGAGTTAACATTTAAAACTTAGTACGCTACAACATTTAACATGTCAAATAAATTCATGGGTACTGAACTTAGCTCTTATCGGGATCAACATTTTAAGGTAGGCCTAACACATGAACTTTTTATGGCCAGTATTTGAAAAATTATTTCTTTGGATTTCAAAGAATAGATATAATTACCTTTTAATGAAAAACACGAAAATAGTCATCTTCATTTAATTATCCTTTAAATGTAATTTGTAAAGTTGCTGATGAATGCAAGCTGAAACCATCCTCGAAATTCGAGAAATACTAATTCTGCATATAATTTTCAGTAATGGCTGCTGCTTTTCATAACTGATTTTATTAATTGTAATAATGTGTACTATACTATGCACTTTTTTTGATGCAAATTATTAAGTAATTTTTGAAAACTCCCATCGGGCACGAGTTAAATGTAGAGTGCAACTGTTTGAAATAAAGTTTTTGCAACGAGTTCTATGAACGCAAATGGCTGTCGGGTGATGCATCAGTAGAACGGTGACGTAAATGAATTTTTGTTATACAATTTTTTTTGATTTAATAAGGTGGAAAAATAATATCCCAATTCCTTCATATAAACTTTGGTAATTATGTAGGAGAGCATACTGGTGTCATTAAGGATGCTTTGATAAGTAAATGTAGAATTTCTCAATTATGAATAATGAAATTTTTGGAAGGTGCTCTATATCACAGCATGCTACTGTTACTCTAATGTTAAGTGTGTGAAGTTATGAGTAGCACACAGATATATTAAGAGAGACACACAGATATATTAAATCCATATTGTGTTGTAAGAACACAATTAGAAGTTAGCCAGAAGTGAGTATTATATGATTAGATTATTTGTCCTTGTGGCTTTTTTTTTTTAAGTACACTTCAGCAGGAGAGCATTTTTGGAAAATTGTGCTTTGATTTATTATGGTACGCTTCTCTTTAATTATGTCATGGAATAATATTTCAAATTATTATCATGGGAAAATATATATGATAAGTGTAATGTATAAAGTAAGAATTTGATATTTTTGCGATTTAGTTAGTATAAAGGGTAATTATTTGGAGTTTCTGATACATAAAGTCATAAATTTGCAATAATATAGTTTGAAGTGAAAATAGTTGGTGCTAGTTTTGTAATGTAATGTGTGTTGTGTGAATCATAGTTGAATAGTTCAACTCTGAATATAGTTGAACTATTCAATGTATGTATGAATATAGTTGAACTGCTGCTTGAGGGGGTATTTATTTTTAATATTATTATTTATTCAGCTTCAGTTTGAATATGGATCATAGCTTTCAGTAAAATGAAGTTGAAAATTTGTGGCAAATTTATCACTCTGTTATTACTGTATATATCAGAATAATTAAATATATTCTTCCATGGTAAAGTAGTCCTTTTCTGTAATTATTTTTATCTCATAACACAAATTTCAATATATCACAAAATCTTTAAAAAAAAATGCATCATTGATCTGTACGGGATAAATAAATTAATTGAATAAAACTTGCTTGTGACTTAAATTATTTACCTTTTGATGCGAAAATCTGTCTTGACCAAGTGGCGGTCACAGGTAAAGAAGACAGATGGGTAACTAATTCAAATTGTAATGCAGCACCACCTAACCTAAGCCTGGGTTACTCATTTTCTCCACTCTCATCTTGTTAAGACCACAATTAATCTGTCTCATTTCATAATTTTCAGCAGAAGATGGAAAAATATCAGGAAAGGAAAAAAAAAAAAATCTAGTTACTTGATGAATCTATACAAATGAATATGCGAATCAGTCTTAATATATTAGGAAATATATCGAAAAGGTACTTGGTGTTGATTGCTGTTAAGTATCGAAATAGTAACAAAAACATCTTACCAAATAGTTTGTCTATTTTTTTACTTTCATTTGTGCAAGCTCAATCTTACTATAATACAAAATCAAACTGAATATGAAAATATAACAATATATTTGACGATTTATGATAAAGTACTAATATCATACTTTCAAAAAAATTGGTAAGCAAACCCTGGCATTGTGCAGTGTCATTTTTTGACTCGTGATACAGAGGTCCTCTGTTCAAAACCAGCCATGTCTACTTTTTTTTGCCAGGCTCTTTGAAGCTTTTGAGCATTATTTATAGAGGCATTGCACTCGCTTCATTATAACCGTGGGATTTATGAGAGTTACCAATCTTCTGTGGCTGAGTGGTCAGCATGCTTGGGACCTAGGCTCAAGCCCTAGGTAAGGCATGGATGTTCGTGTTGTTTTTCTGTTGTCTTGCCATCCTCACAGACGTCTACTATGGCATATAAACTGACAGGCTCCTATCAGATTTCTATGGCAAGCAGCAACTTGAGGGGGTATTTATTTTATTTATATACTCTCCTTTATCTGGGGAGGTGGTGATGAGGTTATATACTTTGATTTTGAGAGTTTTTTAGAATGCTTTCACAGACTACTTTTTAAAATATGGTAGCACCATTATGCTCTGCTAAATAATTACTGCCCAGAAAGCTTACTGGTGTTTTCAAGGGGGTTCTGAAAAGTTGGAATTGTGATAAGTAGGTGTATTTTAAATAGGTAAGTGTGGAAATAAAAGCATTTGAGCTATGAATAATTAATCACATCCAGAAAATTTTTGGATTTTTTCATTGTAGAAATGGTAGAATATTCTTAATCTAATGTGATGTGTACAGATTTACATGCTGCTGAAAGTAAGTTACGAGTTGCTATAGGCACATGGATAAGATTTGTATAGGATTGTGTGGGATAGTGATACAGTTGGTAATACTGCTAATGGTGTTCTGTAAATTGGTAGTCCTTTTCTATACCATTTTTCTGTTTACATTGGTTGTATGTAATGGCTTTACAAAGTCTGCAACAGTTATTTCAGAAACCTGCTAATAAGTCGGACACAAGTAGTCAAAACAACACAAATTCCTGAATTATTCTGTACTGAATGATTCCTATTCTGTATTTAAAAAACACCAAGACCAGATTATCATATTACTAAGCGTTATTGACAATATCCTGGAATAAAATGCTGCAAGGAGTAAATGCTTTTATGCACTATAGACATCAAACATAGAATTTCCTGACTAAGATTAGCAACATTACTAACAAATAATAACTATGTAATGCATCATTCATTTATGATCAATATATTACATTAACCCATAAAATGTGGAAAGCAATTTTTTAAGAACCTGCAGATGAGCTTTCATGATGTTTTTATGCTTATCTACCAAAATGTTCTCTTTTCCTTTTTATACTGTTTGCAATTAAATGCTCATTCTTTTGGTATTTAATATAAACTGCTTCTGTTCATTAGTTACTTCAAAATAAAGTTGAATAGGCTCTTTTTTTTTTAAATAAAAACTTGACCCTTTTACAGTTAAGATTTGAAACACAAGTATGGAAAATTATGCTAATTAAAAGTACAATAGTTAACTATAGTTATATTGTCAAATGTGAGCCATTAGTATTTTAATTGTGCATAACAGAAATAGTGGAACTTCGAGTCATATCCTATATTTAATTTTTTATGTGCTGCCATATAGATGTTGGATGATATTACACCATTAGAATGGTTTACTGCCAAACAATTGATGTAGTCTGAATTTGCATTGTTTCTGTAAGTGAATCATTTTTTAACAAAATACATAAAAAAAGTTGCATTAGATCAATTGTATATTTAAATTTCTGTTTAGAACTAAAGCTACAAACGGTGTTAGGAATACTCCATGACAATCTTAGCCACTTACATAATGTTTTACCCCTCAAGCAGCTGCATTGCTATGGAGGTCTAACAGAAGCCTGTCATATATATATATTCATTGTATACCTATTACAACAGATTTTTTTCAACTAATTATTTCAAATACCTATTATGTTGGGGTGGCTCATTCAGTAGCATGCCAGGCTTGTAACTGCAGTTCCCAGGTTCAAGTCCCGCCTGGGCCTCGAACTAGACTCCACCCTGTCCCCTGGTCAGTAGGGGACATAGTTGGGCTTTGAGTGACCACTCTGTTGGATGGGATGTTAAGCAGTGGCCTTGTGTGAGTAGAGCCATACCTGTGCATGTGAAAGAACCCTGGATGGCCTGAAGGGATGCTACCATCTGTCTCCCAATAGCTGCCCAGTGGGTTCTCTACCCTAGACCTCTTAGCCCTCACGGTTCTTGTGACTTAGCCTTTTAGCTCCCATGTGCAAAAAAAGTGCTGCTCAGAGGTAAAATGACCCTAACCTATCATGCTGCTGTAGCTATAGCAATGTCAGTTTTGTAGAAAATGTTTTGGGGAAAAAAAAAAATTAGAAGTAAAATATTTTGTTTCACACATTTTCTTTGCAAATATTATGTGACCTATGGCATTATGTCAGATATTGTTGAGAAACTCGATCAAGTATCAAAAGTTATTAAGGAGAGATTTATGTACCATACCACAGAGGATGGGTAGTAAGAGGAATTTCTGGTATGCTTGCATCCTGGAAACTTGTCAAATGAAAAGTAAACAGGTAACTTACATCTTGGAAGTTCCTCTTACTGCCCATCCTCTGCGGTACGGTACATAAACCTCTCTTACTAATGTTTGATACTTGATAACATAGAACATTTGTTGAAGTGCTTAAAACATTTAACAGCGTCATAGAGAATTAAATATTTCAATTTAATTTTAATTACTTTACTGTGAACTCCTACTCGAAATGAAGTTATACCACACTTGATATAGATAAATATTCCTAACAGTGCTGTTTCTTACTGAGATAACTACTTATATTATCGATAGCTTGTACATTTGACAACAATCCCTGGTATTATCAGTAGGAAAACTACCATTTTTTTAATCATGGAGTAAAGAAGCTTGTCATTGCTTTAAAATACTAGCAAGTAATTTTTGTTATAGTAAAAGTTAAATGGTATCAATAAATATTTTGTGAAAAAAATTTTGCTGGCATAATGGGAATTTAGCCTGCATCTCTCCAGAAACATACCAGAGTATTCTACCATTGAACTAATGCCAGCTCATTCTTTTTTCCAATAATTTAAGATTTTAAACTCCTTCAAGATTTTCAGCACCTACCGTTGGCACCATCTTTGATCTCAGGTGGCAACTATTTCTTTCTATATTGCACTGAGTAAGATGGAAATAATAATGTCACTTCACACTATTTAGCATTATTAATGATTTAAACATAAATGACATTCATAATGTTACCTGTTGACTTTTTAAAGTCTAGAAATTAATATTTTGTGAGGAAAAATTTCTGTGAAGAGTTTAAAGTCTTAAATGAGTGGAAAAGTTACAGCTAGCATTAATTCAATGGTAGAATACTGTTTTACAAGTTTCTGGAGAAATGTGGATTCAGTTTCCATATGTCAGCGAAATTTTTTCCTCAATATATTTATTGATTTATAGACATTAAAAAGTCAACAGGTAATACTGCGAGTGTCATTAATGTTCAAATCATTAACCCTTCCAGTGTCCAGGACATCTATATATGTTCACAGAATTCAAAATGAGAGGCCATGATAAATAATATTTTCTTATTTGATGCATATTTTATTAAACTATGACATAAATAATTTGTTAAAGCTATCTGATTGCCATTTGTTAGAAGCGATATAAGGTATTGCCAATTTGTTTGTTAACATTACGCTATAGCAATCCCCTAATATAAGCTCAGAAGTTTGATTTGAACTGTTATCAACAAATTGTTCCTTAAAGTTTCTAAAATCTCCCGATAATTAACAAAATAGTGCTATTTTTAAAAATGGAATATTTTGGAAGTAATTATGAAATATGTATCTATTTTTTGGTGTACCACTGAAAAATTGTTATTAAAATTAATCTATTTCTACATTGTTCAAATATTTTACTTTAATAAAATTCAGAATTAAATTCTTTTTAATTTGGTATATAATATGACCTATTTCTGTTGATTAGTTGTTTATTAAAAATATTCTAAATTGGATTCTGCAACAAGCCTGGACTTTTCTCAAGGTATGGTACTGAGGAAAAATATTAAAAAACTGAAATGTTTGCTTTAAACAAGAAATTTTTTTTTTGTTATTCAGAAATAGCCCTTCAATTCATATGCATTATAATCATTTCTATCGGTTAAATAAAAAAATAAAAATAAATACCCCCTCAAGCAGCTGCTTGCCACAGAGGTCTGACAGGAGGCTGTCAGTTTATATGCCATTGTAGCAGGTCTGAGAGGATGGCAAGACCTCAGCAGAAAAACAACACACACACAACCATGCCTTACCCGGGGCTCGAACCCAGGTCCCTTAGATCAGTAGCCAAGCGTGTGTTTTTTAAATAAATTTTTACTTGGGTTGCCAGATGCATTTTTTTTACTATATGCCTCTAAAAAAGTCTTATTAAAATAAAACATTTTTTGTTAAATTTTTTATTTTCAGAAAATCAAGAATTAAATGCTGATTAATTTGGCCTATAACATGCCATAATTCCTTTCGTTAGTTATTTTGCAAAAAAGTTCTAAATTGATTTTTGTTTTTTGTCTGAGCATAGGAAGAATATAGCTTGTTGAAACCAGTTTTTCAGGCTGGATGCTGGAAGGGTTAATAATGCTAAATAGCATGAAGATATGTTATTATTTACATCTTAGCACAATATAAAAAGAAATGGTTGCCACCTGAGTTTATAAATGGCACCAACAGTAGGCACTGAAAATCTCGGTGAAGAGTTTAAAGTCTTAAATTAGTTGGAAAAAGAGAGTTGGCATTAGTTCAATGGTAGAATACTCTGGCATATTTCTGGAGAGATGTGGGTTCAATTCTTGTATATTGGTGAAATTTTTTCCAGGAAATATAGACATTAAAAAGTCAACAGATAATGTTGCATCATTTATGTTTAAATAAATGGTATATTTACACATATCTTCAGGGCTGTTTATTTTTTGTCACTATAGATATGGCCCAAATTACAGGATTCTCTAAAAAAAAAAACGTGTTATTAATTCCTTTTTTCATTACTCTACAATATTTAGAAGTTTTTTTAGAGACTTAATTATTTTTTATATTTCATATATCTGTTGTCAACATAATACTGGGAAGTTCAACTTAAACTTGTATTAACTTTGACAGACATACAATTTAACTTCTATTTGTAACAAGCAAACAGTACAGCTCCCCAAGTAAAGTTCTCAAAGAATTTGACTCCCAGAAGCTTGCAATGCAAGTTACTGGATTGAGCCAGAATGGATAGATATATAGTTCCAGTATTTTCACCTTGTTTTAGTGGTCTTTTAGAAAGTACTGACAGCCCCTCCCCCCGTTGCACCCCTGAGACATGTAACATTCTCTATTGCAGACTACTATTTAAAAATGCATACAACTTTATGCCTCACTTTCATTCTCAGAACATTTCACCATAGCAAGAGATACTTTTGAGAATATTTCATTTGACTATGCAGATGGAAGTAACATGTGTGCATGAGGTAAGCTTAGTAATTCCTTAATTTACATTGTTTTTTCCTTACTTAATAGAACCCTTCATTTATCACATGAGCAAAAAATATTAACTTTGCTTGTAATAATTGTTACATTTCTGTTCTTAGGATTAGAAGCTCTGAATTTTATGCACATTAATTTTCCACTAGTAAATCAATTTTTTCCTACTTCATGTTTTTTCAGACTAGAACACTTTCGGCAGGAATAGTAAAATTTGAACAATGAATCGGCTTTCAGTGGGTATTCTCAACATAGATTTGTATACACATGTCATCTTCCACTAATAATTAATTACATTCCCTACTGGATTTGTAGTCAAGCCCAAAAATTAGAAAATTAAATTAAATTTTAGGAGCCAGAAAAAAATTTTGGCAGCTAGTTATTAGTCAATCATATATGGTAATTAGGTTTGAGTTTTCTCCACCCCTGGTTATGCTATTTGCATTTTATCTGTATTCAGGTATTACTGGAATTCAACATCTGGTGTATTGGTTTTAAAGGGGAGGGGGGGGAACAAGGATTGTGGAGCTTGTCTCTTGCTATTGTACTTTCCTATTGCTAAAATACTAACCTGTCTAGAATCATTTACAGAATGTTTAAAGAAAATTATATAAAATTTGTGATAGTACATAGTTATTGGTGTGCACCCTAATATGAAGTTTTTAAGTGTATGTTAATAAATATGTCATTGGACAACTGGTTGCTTTCCTCTGTTGTATATTTTTATTTGTTACAAGTTTGTAGAGTATACTCAAATAATTGACTGCAAAAGGCCAGAACCATAAAGGGCCAAATTTAAATATTAAAAAGGTGAATATTAAAAGATATAATACAAATTTCTAATAAGGAAAAAAATATTATGGGTCAGAGCCTTAGTTATTGCACAAAACACCACCCTTCACTTCCTTGCCCTAAGTAGATTATATATTTTTATAATTAAGTAATTAAGAAATATTGATTATAAATATAAACAATTACATTTTTATGTATGCATATTGGTTATGAAAAGGAACATGAGAAATATAAAAAAAACCTTCTCAAACAGCCACAGAGGTGTGACAGAAGCCTGTCAGTTTATATGCCATAGTAGAAGGCCTGTGAAGATGATGGAACCTCAGCAAAAAACAGCACAAACATTGTGCCTTACCCAGGGCTTGAACAAAGATCCCTTTGATCAGTAGCCAAGTGTGCCAACTATTTGCCGCAAGACAGCTAATTTAGCGGGGGGCCCTTATACAAAAAATTGGAAGTGAAAAAGTAAAATTAAGCTGTGGGCCTCAGGTAGCCTATGAATGCTCTTTTGAATGATTTGAACCTGCTGAAATAGACTACAAAGTTGTAATGTTGATGGGGACTAATTGTAGGAAAAGGCCTAGAATTGAGCATTGGTGATATTTCACAAAAATTTAATATATTAATTAACCCTTTGCACTTTAATTTTTTTTTATAGATAGAACTTTTACCACTGGTATTTACTTTATCTGTCATGTTCAAGGATAAAAATTATGATCACGAATAATAATACGGAGCACAGATATGACACGTAACCATTCGCTATGGACGTTAGCTCCAGACTGACTGACTAGCATGTTGCCATTATCGCGCCTGCGAGTTTTATGATAAAATCAAGATGGCACCTTCTGGTGAAAAGGGTTAAGAAAGCTTTTTCTATGTTTGAAAAAGATGCTATCTCATTTTGATCACTTGACATAGATAGGAGTAATAATTTTGATCATTAAGAGTAAATTTGATTGAAACTGTGAAAACCATTCTAAATATATAATTCTTTCCTCTTTTTAAAATTTTGCATAATTTATTTGCGATCAGATTTTCTTGTTAAAGATTCTGCATGTGAATATTATTTGTATTATATTGTGCTTACATTAATATGTTTTATATCATTCAAGAGCAAATTATTATGTTTTATTTTTCATGGTTTAGTTGAATTAAACTTTTGTGAAACGGAAAATATTAAATAATAAATCCATGAAATATAAATTGTAGTTTATCTTGATTGAAGAAATGATTTCAGTTTGATTTTATACACATTGTTCATTACTCGTTTCAATTACCATTTTACCCTTGGTGGGGAAAAGCCACTTAGATATTACATGAAGATCAGTTTTCTTTACAATAATGCTGATTTTAATGTCAGTGGTAGTTTGTTCATAAGACTTCTGTTTAAATCTTCCATATATCATTACTTTGAACACCTGAAATTGGTTGTTTAATGGTTTAAATGGTAACACAAATGAGTATGTTACTATTTAAATTCATGCTGTTCGAAATAGAAATATTTAACTGCATGACTGAAGTATGAAGCACACTGCAATAGAAATTGTTGTCATTTGGAAATTTCTCAATGTTGGATTCTGTATTTGTCCATATGAGCCTAATTCTATATTTCATTCTTTAATAAATATTAAACAGATTCAATTGAAAATTGTGATTTAGAGAGATTTGAGTGAGATCTTCATCTCTAGTGACATTTCCCAATAAAAAAATTTTTGAAAGCTTCATCTGAAGCAGCTAGTCTACATTGTTGGAAAATGTGTTGCACCTTAATCTTTTAACTTTTTAAATATACATAAGTTTGTTGTTCAAGATTTTAACAATTTAATTTGGATCTCTCGTGATTTAGTGACTTGCAAAGCTGATGAAAAACGTATGGCATCTAGTATGTCACCTTTGTAAAGATCACTTGTAACCTGAAATCAACATCAGAACTTTCAGCATTAATAGCAATAAGTCAACTAGTGGTGTCACAACATGCCCTTAAGTAATAGAATATTAAATCATCTTAAGCTACTCCATTTCTGAGCTGTGTGAAACTTCAGATGCACAATTGTGTTCTCTTAACTGCAATCAATAATGGGCAATCCATTGGTGACAACATGCTACTCAGTTGCTACTGTAATGTTAGCATTTGACGCCCATAACGTAATAATTTAAAGACTTTAGCCGTAATAATTTATATAATATTAACCATAATAATTGAAAGACATTAGCATTTAACGCCCATAACGGCTGACATTTTGAAATGAACTCATCCAAATAGTACTATTCCTTTGTCTTTAATATCCTCTACCCTTTTCTGAAATTTCCTGGGCATTAAAGGGTTAAAGACTGCTCATGTGATCTTAAACTACATCCATTACCTAGGGTTTAATGGCTTGTGTTCGTATAAAAGAATCTGATATCTGTTAATCCATCCTGTTGATATCAATAACTCCATCTAGTTAAATGACTGTGTATTACAGTGTTAGTGTGTTTTTAACCATTTTAATAGAGTATAAAACTAATATAGTTAGCTGAAAAAAATTTGGTACCACTGAGGGCTAAACCAAAATATTTTCAGCCAATTATTTCAAAAGTCCCTTGTCTACAGGACATTTTCCTGTGATACTTTATTACCCTAAAATAGTTATTTTAAAACTTATAATGTAAAAGTATAAGCAGTTAATATGTTGATTTCATCAGTAAGCTAAGTAGTAAAGCATTGACTTCAGTTGCGAATAGAAGTGGTTGTAACTTCAGCTTGTTTTCAGGAGTGTTACATGATACAATATCTTCCCTTCCATATTGCTCCAAATTTTGTACTGATGATCTCTTTAAAAAAAAGTAATAAACTTAAGAGCAGTTCACTTAAAGGTGGGATTAGTAGTAGGCGTCAAACAAGTTTTTACCTATCTTCCTGTTGCTTTTTGCTTGACATTTGTTGGTTTGTCAAAACAGTTGTTCCACTGTAATTTTGAATGTGATGGAGAAACAATGATTTATGTGTCAAATGAAAGCGTGTAACATGGGAAGTGTCATAGGCTGTAAAAAAGTTACCTCTCATCCCCCCTAAAAAAGGGGAAAATATGAAAACTGTTGTTCCCTATATCTCCAAAATGTGAGTGCAGAGAGTGTAACAAGCTATGCGTCAAATAAAGCTTGTGATATGGGGAGTGTCCTATGCTATAAAAAATTGTGACCCCATGCTTTCTACCTGTCTAAAAATGGGAAAATATGAAAATGATTGTTCCGCTATATCTTTGGAAAGTGAGTGGGGAAAGTAACAAGCTATGTGGCAAATGAAAGCTTTTTTTTTTTCAAATTCAAATTTATTTTTAATAAGTATTATTGAACATGACATAGGCTATAAAAAAATTAACTCTCCATGCTTTTTTTCTCTTAAAAAAAAAAGGGAAATGTGAAAATGATTTTTCTACTATATCCCCAGAATGCAGGTGCAGAAAGTAACATGTTGTATTTCAAATGAAAGCTTGTGATGTGGGGAAGTGTTTTTGGTAATAAAAATAGACCCCCCCCCCCCCCTAAAAACAGGAAATGTGAAAATCGTTCCTCTACTATATCTTTTGAATGTGAGGGCCTAAAGTTAGGTGTCAAATGAAAACTCATATAACTGTTGTAATCTATTTCAAATTTTGCTCCCCCCCCACCACCACCATACATACTCCTTCCTGAAAAGAAAGTTCATGGGGGTCGACCTTGCCATGTTCAATTTGAGATATAACTTGTTAACTCCAATGTCATGGGCTATTTCAAACATACCCTGAAAGGGAGGAGAAATGTGGTCAATGTTTAGTCATATATCAAATGAAAGTTTCTGAAGGTAGGTGTTTTTAGTGACAAAGATAAAAAAAAATATAAATTAAAAGATTGAAAAAAACCCTATCTTCCTTTATGCACCCTAAAAAGTAGAAAATAAACCTAAAGCATTTCTCTTCAAAAGAAGATAAGGTAAATCTGTGCCCTATCTTTCTTTGAAGTGAATACAAATTCAGTGACTGATTGCACAATGAATATGCTTTAGGTTTATTTTCTACTTTTTAAAAATAATATTACATATGTGAAGATAGATGTTTTTTTATTTTATTTTGCACCTTTTTTGTTTAATTTCTTTTAACTTTAGTTTTGCATATTCTTTGACCAAGCAATTCACTGCAGTCAGTAATGGCAATAGATATTCATTATGTGAAATGTGCTTTTCGCAGATGGAAGATTGCTGATTCGGACTGTAGATAAACTTTTGGGTGACATTCGTTGTTATAATACAGTTTGTTAGTGGCAGATGAAAAATATTTGAATAAAAGAGGTAACACAGTCTTGATTAGATGATAAAGAGAGAGACCTAAATATCATGTCTTTGAAGTAAAATATTTTTATGTCCCTTAATATAGCTGTACCTAATCTGAAAAAAAAATTTGTATACAATTAAGTAATATAAATATAATCAATTATAATAAGCTAATAAAAGATTAAAAAAAATGCTGTAGCTAAGAAATATTTTACTAAAATGTTTAATTTAGATTATTTTTTTTTGTATATAAAATGAGCTCTTTCTGTTCAGGAATTAAAGATCATAGTTTTTAGTTAGAAAACTATTTAAGCAAAATGGAAAATTTTGCATTTTAAGGCTTCATTGTATAATTATTATATATATAATTATAATTAAAATAGTTTTTGTAGAAATAATTTGCCTATTTTGCTGATGTTAAGAGGTATTGAATGGGTCTTTTTTCTACTTATGCCTTTATTTTTCACTAAGATACACAACTTTTTGCCATTAAAATATCCAAAATTGCCTGAGAGGCATTTTTTATTAGCTTTACAAATATTATCCCTGAACTATAAGCTGGCATCCCAAACCCCCAGAATATTTTCATTTTAACAGAGTGCATCTAATAATATATCAGTTATCTTGAAACATATTTGCAAATTCACATCATTCCTAGCAGTGGTGGTGAAACGTTCATTGACTTTCTTGTGCTGTAATTTTTTGAGTGTTTGGACAAGGTTATTGTACTAATATGTTCATATAGATCAGTAATTTGAGAATTTTTTTTTCACTTTAGGGAAGTCGCAATGAACAAGAGAAACTTCTTGCTAACAGCACAACTTTGTATATTGGAAACTTGAGTTTTTACACTACTGAAGAACAGATTTATGAGCTGTTTTCAAAATGTGGCGATGTCAAAAGAGTTATAATGGGATTAGACAGGTTCCGAAAGACACCTTGTGGTTTTTGCTTTGTTGAGTATCCTTTATGATTATTCTATTTACTTTATGATACTCCTTATTGTTGCTTTTCATTAATGTTGAAAGTTTAATTTAATAAAACTATGTGCCAAAACCTTGAATTCATGCTATAACTTATGTTTATTCATTGTTAAATATTTAAAACAGGAAAAATTATAGATGATTGCTTTTTTAAAATAATCTACCATTTGGTTTAAAAAAATTCTTAACTCTTCATATAGTTGTGTGCCTTTGTTAGCATTAAATAAGGTTTCATCTTATAGCTTTAGATATTAAGTTTGATTATAACTATTATCCTGTATTAATCAAGAACTCATCTTTCACCTGTTGATAAAAAATCCAGGAACAGTTTTTGTACATCTAAATTCTTCTTTCAGATGCATTAAGATGAGTTATTTGCATGCATAACATGTCCTTTCTCAGGATCTTGGATTATCTATGGTTGCATAAAATAATCCATTGGAGCACTATAAAGAAATCTGTATTCATTTGTGCTATAGTGGTGTGAATTTTGTTATAATGCTTTAATAGATCATTTTGAGAAGCTCTGGATATTGCAAGATTGACAAAGAACCAGGCATTATACATAAAATTATACACCTGTTAATAAGTCCAGGCAGAGTTTTGGTCTATATGAAAACTTCTTTATTAAGATGAATTAATAGGGAAAAGCAAACAAGAAATCATATTTTCCCTATTAATTCATCCTAATAAAGAAGTTTTTGTTTAGACCAAAACTCTGCCTGGACTTATTAACAGGTAGCAGAAAAGGAATCTTGAAAAGAACTGAGACTTGTCCACGTGCACCATAAAACCCCAAACAATAACAAGCTGCATTAATAAGCAGTATTTAGTAATTTATTGTGTAAAAAAAAAAACCTTATTAAGTGAACATTTTGTGCCTAAACATTCATTCTCAAGCTGCGATCACCCATCCTGTAGCCAGTCACAATGTACATCTATTCCCGACAACTGATATTAACTTTAGGAACTTGCCAACACCTTATCTTCCTTCGAAGTTAATACAAATAGAGTAAGTGATTTCATCATTGACAGTGATAACTCATGAGCTTCTGAGTGGTGGAGCCAGAATATCATAGTTGAAACCAGCTCACAGGAATGGAGAGGGAATTGTCTGTAATGCCCCAGACTCATCTCAGATTTGAGTCCCAATTGTACCTGTGTTGAGATTTTCTTCTCTAACTCCCACTCTGACCTTGGAATGAAGGAAAAGAAAAAAAGATGGGTTTAGTAAAGTTTGTATATATTATATTAAGTGTGGCAAAATTAAATTGTCATGTTCAGGAATTTATTGTTTGGACTAGTCTCTGGGTTATTTTGATGCAATACTGCAACACAATTGTGTTCTACACCTACAAAAATATTATCAATTGTATCACTATGCTATCCTGTACGAATCATATCCATGCACCTACACTAACTTAAACTCCTCAGCACATGCATATCCATAGACTTGAACAGTATTGTGCCACAATAGCATCTGTTAAAAAATTTCCTTAATTCTATACAAGTGCTTCTTTGTCCATGTTTACCTCTGAAATGCACCTATTACAATTATAACTTACCAAAACCCCTTAAAAATACCAGTAAAACTGCTAATAATTTTGAATTTTATTCCCATTTTATTGTGGTACAAATATGTAATTCACATAAAGCAAAAAAAAAACTTGGTTAAACTCTATACAGAATTTGACAAGATTGGTACCTAAATTATACTAAATCATGTTTGGCAAATATTAACCAATATTTTAAGCATTCAAAATATGTTAAAAGCTATCTTGAATACATAATACTTCTGCTTCTTTTAAATTAATATTTAAAAGTTTCCTAACTTTGGCACCCTGAAAGGTGTGAAATTTGTCCTGCCCCTAGTTTGTTCTGTATGATGGTAGTTCTAGATCAAGAAGATGTGTACTTGGTAGTGATAGCACTTTTTTAAATCATTTTTTAAATCTAATAGCACAAAACATGAGTAATGCTATTTTTAATTTGTATAGATTTTGGAAGCAGAATCCTCTCAGATCTCCTACTGTGGCATATAAACTGACAGGCTCCTGTCAGACCTCTGTGGCAAGCAGCTGCTTGAGGGGGTATTTATTTTTATTTATTTTTATTATTTTTTCCCAAAACATCCATTAAATTATCAAGAGCCACTGATACTAAAGTGCATGTCAAATTTCTGCAGATCAGGAATACGTAGGTACTGATAATTGCCACTAGTACAACAAATAAAACTTTGATTGTTTAAAAAGTAGAAATTCCCATTTGAAATTTTTTTACCTATATGTCATAAAAGTAGATAATTCAAATTTCTAAAATAATACCTCACCTTTTCCATTTGGAAATTTTATTTTGAGATGCAATATAAATAATTTTTCCAGCATTCTGATTGCCATTTCCTAGATGCAGTATACAGCTTTGCCATGTTACATTTGTTTACCATACTCCATGTTGAAGCAACCCTCTGATTTAAGCTCACCGTTCAATTTGAATTATTGTCAACATATTTTTTCTTAGTTTCTCCTTAAAATGAACCAAAAACTTCTTTTAAATCTGAGGATTTTTGGAAGCAATTAAGAAGAATGTATGTCTTTTTTTTTGTTTCATTTTACTCATTTTTCCACTTTTAACCTATTTCAGAATTTTTAGAATTTTTTTTAAAATTTATCCCAGCATTTAGCACATAACTTATTGAAACTAAAGCTGCTACTCTTGACTTTTTGTAATCAAGCAAGAAAGATGCAGCTGCAATGTTGCTTAGTTTGCCATTATGACTAATTGAATAGATGTGTGCATGTGGTTGTCCTGCTTTCCTGTCATAAAATTGGAAGAAAACTGCATAGAGAGCTCTTATATCTTTTATTAAAGTTCATTTTAATTTCCATAGATTTATAAATAATTATCAATCTTTTTGGAGTTATATTTTTTTGCTGAAAAGGAAGTCTTGCAACTTGTTGCTGAAGATTTTTTTTTTAACATTGCTTGAAGTTTTGCATGTGAAAGCAATATCCTTGGTTCAGGAATTAGGCTTCCTATGGCTAGGAGACGACAATGCTGTCTATCACAGTTTCCCCATTGTTTGGGCTTTGTCACTCTGAGAATATCGAAGTGTTTTTTAGCTTTGGTGCACTAACTTTTTGACATTTTGTCAAGATCCTCAGAATGCAATACCCAAAGAAATATTTCTAAACAATTACCAAAAAAAAATTAGAAAAAGACCCAATATGTAAGATCCTCCTCCTCCTCCTCAAGTAGCCATGGGCTACAGAGAGCTAACAGATTGTGCAATTTAGTTCTCCAAGCACCTCCTGAGCCACATCTCACCACTGTAGACCAATTCTAACAATGTCCTGTTTGACATTGTCTGCCCACTGCATCCTAGGTTTCTCTCTCTTTCTGAGGCCTTTAGGCACACTGTTATCTAATCTATAGTTATGCATATGGACAATTCTAATTCATATTTTAAATTTCCTAGATGCAGTTGGTTGGTGTAGGTTATATTGAATCAAAATTATGATTATTATTGCACCCAATTCCCTAATCTATAGTTATGCATATGACAATTCTGATTCATATTTTAAATTTCCTAGATGCAGTTGGTGTAGGTTATATTGAATTGAAATTATTATTAAGGTAAATTTAGAAAATATTAGCTTAATACAGACTACTTATATTTGAAATGTTGTTAGCAGAAAGGTTTATACATAACAAAATTGATATTAAGAAATTAATCTAAATGTCGCAAAATTAGTAACTATTCTTATTATACTAAAATAAATTATATACCACTTACACGAGTCTTTCCAGTAGCTTAGTAAAGACACAAAAATTTTAGCATGAAGCTGTTTTAGTTTCATATTTGATGTTGAAATTTATTAGTCTCATGATTAGAGGTCATATTTACTAATATCACCAGGTCTTGTTTCGTTTTTTTCTGAAACTAGATAATGCATTCAAAATAAAGATGATATAATCATTTCAAAATATTATTTTATCTATATTTGGAAGCTGGACCCTACTTTTCGTATTCAACTAATAAGTTATATCTTGTTTGCTTAGATGGAATGAAGTGTGGTCATTGATTGACAAGCACAGGGCAGCTTCTGACTTGTCCCAATAAACTGTTGTAATATAGGAAAAGTGACAAAAGGTGAATAGCCTTAATTAAATTGTTTTTAAAACAATTATCCTTGGGTGTTTACAGCATTCAGGTGCATTCTCAATTGGCCTGTTGAGATCTGTGAAGTGAAGCATTGCAATTTTAAATGCAATTCTTCACCGAATAGATATTAAATGGATAAGTTGGGCAAAATACTTAAAAATAAAAAACATTCAAGTGAGTTATGGTTTTTATTATTATTTAAATATATGGTTTAAATTAATATGAAATGTAAATTAAAAAAGATTAATATATATATTATGCAAATGTTAATGCCCATAATGACAAGCCACCCATGATCATTGTTATGTTTCACTTTTTTGTGCACATATAGGAAGATGTTTTTTTTTTATTTATAAGTATCACTATACTTATAAATTATATTATTATAGCATAACAAGCATAAGAACTAACACTAGGATATACTCAAAAAGCAATAAAACCAGAATTTGTGAATATAAGGTTTCCCTGACAGTGTTTCTAGATACTATTCTCGAATAGATGGTGAAAATGCTATGAGGTATATTAATGGAACCAGACTTGATGATCGCATTGTTAGAACAGATTGGGATGCAGGATTTGTGGAAGGTAGACAGTATGGCAGAGGAAGAACTGGAGGACAGGTAAATTCTTCATTGTATATGTATTTTAACGAAATAAAATCATGCATGTTAAACCTCAGGAATAATTTACACTAAGTTGAATGATTGTTTTTTTAAATTAATGTTCATTAACACAAAAGTGCATCTCTAATACTTTCATATTAAATTTTAAGGCATTAACAAATACAAAGAAAGTTTTTACTTAAATACTTTGAAGATGGGTTTAACCATTCATGCATTTTTATATGAAACATATTTATGCATACACCGAATTGCCATTGAATTAGGGATAGGAGACATTATCCAAATTCAGTACTGCAAGTCCTGCATTTGCACGCATGCATGGCTGAAACTCTGGTCATATATAACTGTCAGCTTTGGTTTCCCCAAGCATTTGTCGTGAGAAGCGTAATGGGAAAGGTGTAGGATTTATAGATGCATTTGACAGAGGGCAGATCGTAGGTGCCCGATGAATGTGACACTCGATCTCCGAAATTGTCATTGAACTTGGATTTTCTCGTACGACGGTTTCAAGAGTGTTCTGGGAATATGAAAATTCTGGTGAAAAAACAAGCACATGGACAAACGGCAAAGGACAACCAGTCTTGAATGATCATGGGCTTTGCCATCTGACTCGCATCGTACTGACCAATAGGGGCCAGACATCATCTGAAATCACCTCCTACCTGAAAGCGGGTTCCAGCCAGGAAGTCAGTGCATGGATCATACAACACTCACTTCATCATCTCAGCTTCGGGAGCTGCCGTCCTATGAGAGTCCTAACGGCATGACACCAGGCTCAACGCCTTGCCTGGGCTAAAGAACATCAAAACTGGACCATTGAAAATTAGCAACAGATAGCCTGGAGTGATAAATCCCAATTTAAACTTCATCACACCGATGGGAGACAGGGAATGGCGCTAACCCCATGAAGCCACAGATCCTGCATATCAGGTCTGAACAGTACAAGCTGGTGGTGATCAGTAATGACCTGGGGTGTCTTCAATTGGACATCTGTGGGACCTTTGGTACGTGTACCGATGACTCGAGCATTCCGGTATGTAGAACTCATGGCTGACCATTTACACCCATTTATGACCATCATGCATCCCAATGGAGATGGTGTCTACCAGCAAGACAACTGTTCATCTCACAGGTCCAGGTTGGCTACTGCATGGTTGCAGGAGCATTCTGCTGACTTTGAAATAATGAATTGGCCACCTAGAAGCCCAGATTTAAATCCCTTCAAAAATCTTGGGATACCATCAAGCAGAGTGTTCAGGCCCGTGTCCCATCAGTGACGACCTTGAGAGAATTGTGGACACCTCTGGAGGATGCATGGGTCGCCATGCCTGTGGAACATTTACGCAAGCTTGTGGAGTCCTTGCCTCATCGTGTGGCAGCCGTTATCAGGGCCAGAGGGTGTCCAACATGTTACTAGGTTGCTATCCCTAATTCAATGACACTTCAGCCTACATTTATATGCACATATGGAGACATAGAATTCCATGTCAGTACTGCAGGGTGACATGACAGGCTATATGATTGAAAGGAAAAGATAACTCAACCCAGCATTTTAGTGTCTGGTAATATGTGTTGGAAGATGGCAACAGTTGCCACCACCAATGTGTAGCAATGATTCACAGTTGCCAAAGTTGTGTATTGTTCCTAACCAGCATCAATGGGGCTTTGCAGTAAATGCAATGCCATTTTTCTGGAGGCAGGGGTTATTTATATATATAGGATGCAATTCATCCTTTACATGGAAGTGGCTATGACAAGAAATTTTGTCAAAGTCACTTCTCAGTGGAGAACAAAAAGAATGCACGATGAGGTAATTTGCAAATCTAATAAAGGAAGTGTTTATTTTATTTGTGTTAATATATGGGAATTATAATTATATTTTTAAAATATAGTGTTCTAAAAATATGGATTATGTAGATGTTTCCTAACTTTTTCTTAAATGGCTAATTCATAAATTGCTTTCATAGAGTAATTTCCTTTAAGTGATCTATATAATCTGTTTATGCTTAAAATTATTTACACTTGTTCAAAAATATATTCTCACTATTACATATTCACTGTTTGAAAATTTTAACTCTATTGTTAAATTAGTATTCAGTTTATTTTTTCCCCTTCATTAGTCCATATTTTTTAGATTTTAAATGACCTTAGATAATTTCACTCTATTTTTTAGTTGTATTTAAAAATAAGACATAGGTAGCAAAGTATGAAGTTTTTGGTTCATTGATCTCTTTAATATTTAACCCTTTAACACCCATAACGGCCGAAATTTTGAAATGGACTCGTCCAAATAGTGCTATTCCTTTTAATACCCTCTACCCTTTTCTGAAATTTCCTGGGCGTTAAAGGGTTAAACTTTTATGAGGATTACTAATTAACCAAAACCATTCTACTTTAACTTTTGGTTTTATATTAGTTTTAATATAAATGACTCTTTTAATCCAAGAAATGTTTTGACAGGTACGAGATGAATACAGAACTGATTATGATAGTGGAAGAGGAGGATATGGAAAATTAGTTCAGCAAAAGCTTGGACCACCTATTAGTGCTACATAGAACAACAAAAAAATTGGTTGTTGTTATTTTGGTTTGAAAGACCTTATGGTTCATATATTGTAAAATGGGCCAGTTGATTCATAATAGTATCATTGGCAAAGTAAACTCAGTGTATATTGGCATCATCATTTTTCAGACTAATGTATTTTATTAAAACCACATTTTCACTGGTTAAACTTGTTGAAAATTTGCTGCCATTTTCTTTAATTATAAGTATATGAAATAGGGAATTATTTATTTGTAATCAATAAAATGATAGCCTTTTAAAAATAAGCGTCAAATACTCCACATCATTGTTACAACATTCAGAACATGAAAAAACTTTTCTGATTTTGATATTGCTAACTTATTGTGTAATAAATGTATTCGAACAAATTATATGTGGAAAATTTTTCAGCGAAAGATAGAATCAGTTGTTGATACTTTGTGGAAAAATTCTAAATTAACATTTAATACTGTGTTTTGGTTTCATACTTGTTCATAAATATTTTGTATCAATACAGTGATAACATTGAAGAAAATTTCGTTGATCAAATTTTATCAAATGAGCACATTAGAATAAATCCTTGTATAATTTTTATTGACAAAATACCTGAGATATATTTGGCATTAACATTTTCAGTTTTAACTTTCTGCATTTTTTTTTTTGTACTTCTCATATTTACTTTCAGAGTGAAAATAAAAGTGGGTCTGTGCTAAGAATAACATTTTCAACATGGGTGGAGCAGAAATGTTTCTTGGGGAAGAGGGGGAAATTTTTTTGTAGGAAAAATATTACTTCATTTTGCTAAGTATAATGAAAATACTTAGCAAAATATCTTGTGGTAAAAGTTTCTGCAAATATGTAATGAAGTAAGCATGCTTTCATAAATTCTTGAACAACAGTACTGGTCGCTGAAAGACATACCAGCTCTCACACATGACTCGGTGTTATTATAGAGAGCTTTCATTACATTAACTGACATCAGTATCTAATTTGTACTAGTGGATCATTCACATAGAGGATTTTTTTACCGCTGGACAGATGGAAGCCTCCCATTAAGGCCGTACAGTATGTATGCTTTAATGTGCACTTAGTACGACTCTCCTGACCATCACCATCAGATGGACGACAGCCTTTTCAAGCCCATTAAATCCCCGTATTGACCGACTGAACTAACCCCTCCTTCTTCAGAAAATGTTAGTAATATATTTTTAATCTTATACCACGCAAAAGGATTTTCTCATTTATCCCTTGAAAGAAAAAATATATTTTCTCACCCCATAGAGTTAAGAGTGAGAAACAGATTACCAGGGTTATCTATATAAGATTTGGCAAGTTTGTCTTGTTTATGTTAAATTTCTTTTTGTTTTGCACTTAATAAATAAAAATAAATACCCCCTCAAGCAGCTGCTTGCCACAGAGGTCTGACAGGAGCCTGTCAGTTTATATGCCACAGTAGATCTGAGAGGATGGCAGGAATTCAGCAGAAAACAACACGAACATCCATACCTTGCCCGGGGCTCGAACCCAGGTCCCGTAGATCAGTAGCCAGGTGCTCTAACCACTCGGCCACGGGACTTAATTTTCTAAAATTTAAAGATTAGCTATTTAGCTTAGAATTACAAATTTTCAATGTAGTTAATATATTTCTAGCATAAATATATCATTTACAATATTAGTTCTTAGATTTAATGTCCTCTAACAATAAAATGTCTTTTTGACATTGCTCAAACACATGCTCAAAGGTAAAACAACCCAACTCCCAAAATTCGAACTTCTTGCAAATGGGCATTTAAAATTTTTCCAGTTTGTTTGATCTAGAGCTGTTAAACGGTAAGAGTTAGGGCAGCGAAATGTGTTTTGTTCTCTTCTCCAACCCTCAAGAAGAAGAAAGTAAAAAAAAAGAATAAGAGATCGGACAAAGTCGGAACTATGTATTCTCACAATCTGGGCAAAAAAATTCTCGATCACACCCCAACCCATGGACAAAGAAAACGACCGAGACGAATATAATGCATACGAAAAAAGATTTACCTATTTAAGGAAATAAAATTCAAATACAAATTTCTATGACAAGATTCAAAAATTTTTTATAAAAAACAGTCATCTCTTAAGCTACTTAGTTTCGATGATTAATTCTATGTCTTAATAAATTATACTCCTTTTAAATATAAATTAGCAATAAAATATAGCCTTAATTATTTGGAATTTGTATTTAAACACAAAAATTTGCATAGCCTCTTGGGATTGTGCGTGCGTTACTAGTGCCTCCGCTCGCTTCACCATTTAAGATAGCAAGGGCCAATTTCGGTATAACTTAATACTGGGCGTTTCAAAAAGGACGCAACCCTAAATATAAGAGCACTTCTTACGTGCATGTATATTTTGTCATTAGTCAGTTGGCATTACTATACTCAAGGTTAACAGCCTTTAGCAGTTGAAATGACCTTGTCACGCGCTGGTCTCTCATTCCTTTGTCGTTTTCCAAAAATGAACGTTTATTTATTGAGACTTGTGCGTACAAATCTTACGTGTGAGAGGAGTTTGAGTTGAAGTTTCCTCAGTCTGCAGTTCCCAAGAAGTCGACAATATCTCGTTTGATTGATAAATTTCGTGAGGCCATCTGTTAACTGCCGAATTTCTTAATGATGTGTCTCAGCGTTTAACTCGCTCACCCAGAAAATCTCTTAGAAAGTCATCTTCACAGGTTGGACTGTCAATTCAGGCTACAATGAAGTTAAAATTTCATGGCTACTGCATTGGTGTTCATGCACTGAAAGAACCAGACCATGAAAAACGTTTACGGTACTATCGTTGGTTTCGCTCTTTTGTTGATGAAAATGGAATTGAGGTGTTGGAGTTTATTTCAGTAACGAGGCTTGGTTTCACTTGGATGTATGTTAACAGTCGAATATGGAGCAGTGAAAATCATCGCACTTTTCATGAACGACTATTACACGCACGAAAAATTGGTTGCAATTTCCTGTCGTGTGATAGGGTCTATTTTTTGACTCAACTGTAACTGGTGAAGTTTATTGCACTATTAAATGTGAATGAACAAGAATGTTGGTTTCAACAAGATGGCGCGACCTCTCATACTGCAAATGACATAATGGACATGTTGCATCATGACAGTCATTTGATTTCAAAAAAATTGTGGCCCATGCAATCTTACTCCAGATTTTTTACTTTGGGGATATCTCTAATGTGTAGTGTTTCAAAACAATCCTCATACACCTGAAGACTGGCATTGAGAGATTTTTAACATAAGAAAAATATTACGAAAGGTGGCTGCAAATGTCATGAAATGGGTATGAAACAGGTTACAGGAAATTACTTTCAACATCTGTTGTAAAGGTCAATAGTAAAAGTCATGTCTAATTTGCATCTTTTGAAATTTATGTCCAAGTTTAAACAGAAAAATACAATAGAGGGTTGTGTGCTTCTTGAAACACCCTGTATAAGGTTTTTTTTTCTTTCCAAATTTGACAGCATTGGATGACAAACATAATTGGACCATGAAATGCCAGATGCTTAAAATACATCAGATCAATATTTTCTTCAATTACACCACCCTCCAAACAGTAATGACAAAAGGTCGCACTTCAGAGGATTTAATATGTCATGAGAATTTATTTGTTAATGTATATAACACCAGGAAAATAACTTCCTCCTTACCTCTTATGCCTGTTGTCAGGTATGTAATAAAATTTGTGAACTGGTCAGATTTTCTCACCCCTGCTTAGGAAATTTCCTTATGAAGTCCAACTGCAGAGAAAAATTTTAATCTTTTATAAACTCCTACCATACAGATAAGAACTTGAAATTTTTAAAATCAAAATGAGCAAAAACGGCAAAGAGCTACTAAGCCAATTCATTCAACGATAGACATCCACAATTTTCATTACAGTCGAGTAGTCGCTGGCCAGCTTTTCCCGTAGATTAGGGAATTTCCTTAATGTGTGATTATCTTTTGCTCGAGGCTTTAATTCACGAGTTTCACTTCTATTCCCAAAGTAGTAAAGAGCTTAAAAATTGATAATGAAATGAATTTATACATGTTTCAGGATTAAAACCTTTTCCCATGAACACAATAAGCTTTATTTTAAACGACTCCGTCTTGTTTTTGGGGTAAATTTCCACCTATTCGGAGGTTTCTAAAAGATTTCGATAACAACAAACCACTTTTGATAATAATAGTTTTAAAAATTCTGTATCTGCATGAAATACATTGGCAGATAAAGTTATGACTAGTGCAATTTTTGTATGTTTAAAAATATCCGAGGAATACCAATTATTTCAAAGATGTACCTTCAACAAACTATCTTAGGTTCTTCAAATTCTTTGTCAAAGGTTACTTTGGAGGGTAGCCTTCCCCCCGTAGCTACTAGGTATGTCCCTGGATTAAATGTTTACCTTTCAACATTTGTCAATTCTGATGAGTTACGAGTGTACGAGAGGACGGTTACAAGCCTCGTCACACTTGGGGTGGTCTGACACTGGGTCTGTACTTTAAGATAGCAAGGGCCAATTTCGGTATAACTTAATACTGGGTGTTTCAAAAAGGACACTGGGTCTTCTAGTAATGCAAATAATAAAAGCAATTTTTTGTTTTAGTATTAAAAAAGCTGTTGGTTGTCAGGTCTATACGTAATGATTGAAAGAACAGTAACCATACTATAAATTTAAAAAGCAAAATTTTGACTTTTTTAATCGTAGACTAATAACGTTTTGATTTAATGTTGTTGAAATTTGCATTTCTCGTAAAATTTATATGAATAGTATTTTTCGCTGATATCCAAAATTTTTTATTTTTCGCAGAGCCAGTTGGGGGATCCCCCCCCCCTCCAGAGCACGAAGAGGAAAAAACGTTTCACATTTACGAATCTATTCAATGCGTTATTCTATACTCTCGTAGGTGCAAAAAAAAACTTTGATCAGACAAAATACCTCATGATCATCATAAAACGATCAAGAAGCGCGATACATTTGATCCTTTGATTTCCCAAAATGAGCTACAAGAACAATCTTTTAACTGAGAGCGTTTTGAAATATACGTAATTAGAATGCTAAAAATATTCCCGTATTTCATTAAATATTATCGATAATGTTCCAATTCAGATTTATTTCCTTTCCCTTTAGATCAGGACAGCCCAATTAAGTGAAGAGCAGTAAAAAAAAAACTATTCTGAAAGAGCAGCAGGGAAATTTTTGAACTTAAAAAACGAAATCCTAACATTTCAAAATAATTAGTAAAAAAAATACTTTTAATTAGTATTAGGAAAATCATTTAGTCATGTACCTAAATATGTTTGGTCGAATCATTATCACCATTCTCAAGCAGCCATGGGGTACGGAGGTCCAACCCATGGATATGGCTGTTAATCTGTGAGCAGGCAAAAAGTCGAAGGCAGTCAGTCGTTGCCACCGCAGGTATAACCAGTCAACTCTACCGTATTGAAACACGTTATAGAGAGCAATTTTGCAGCCTCAGTAATTATTTATTTCGTTCTCTGCAAATTTCTTTTTTGTTTGAAATGATCTGCTTGCCACAGAGGTCTGACAAGAGCCTGTCAGTTTATATGTCATAGTCGAGGTTCTGTGAGGATGGCAGGACCTAAGCAGAAAACAACACAAACGTCCGTGACTTATCCGTGGCTCGAACCCAGGTCCCTTAGATCAGCAGCCAACCGCACTAACACTCGGGCATATAATTTATTTTGTGCTTTTTGTAACTTTAGCGATAGACATATCCAGTTACGTTTCTGGCTCATGAGGTACAAATTCGATTTTTTTTACTCCCTCTGTTGAAATTTTTTTTATTAATAATGCAAACTTTCAACTAAAATATGGGGGTTTCTCCACTGAACCATTCTGAAGAGATATATATTATAATAAGGCATGGTTGTGTGTGTTGTTTTTCTGCTAAGGTCCTGCCATCCTCACAGACCTTCTACTATGGCATATAAACTGACAGGCTCCTGTCAGACCTCTGTGGCATGCAGCTGCTTTGAGGGGGTATTTATTTATTTTTATTAATCATATAGACGTAGTTACCCTAGTGGTGCCATCTAGTGAGCAGCATACATAACTTCTATTTGAGTATTTTAGTAAAAAAAAATGGGTTCAATCATTCAGGTCTAGGAGAAGTAAAAATTAAACAAATAAAATTTAGAGACAACTCATGTAGAAATAGGATACACCAACAATTGCAGATTTATGAAATTATGAGCCTTCATGTATATTGAAAGTTAATTGCAGATGTTACTGAAAACTGCATTCAGAACATAAATACCTTTAAAAAATTCTACTTCTACAATTCTGAACTACAGTGTGACAAAATGACTTCCATGCTAAAGATAATTGTGTGCATGCCCAAAATGCAATCCATAATCTAAGTATTACTCATTTAAATCACTCATTGTGAACATTCCTTTTTTTTATTTCTTTCTTTAGAAAAATAATTGTTGGTCATTCTCTTATATCATTGTTCAAGTTTACCACTCAGTCTGCATAAAGTTTTTCATATTACCACATGTCATATGCTTATTTTTTTGCTTTAGGTTAATTTATAGTTCCCTAAAATTTATTGATAGTAGTTTTCAGTGAAAGGTTACTCATTAGAATTCCTCATAAAAATATAACTGCAGAACTTTATTACTCAGCTTGGGCTAACAAATGGTTGTTTGATGTTGTCATCTTGCAGATTCTGCATGAATGAATTTGTTATTTTGCTATGTCAAATAATACTGCATTCCCATTTGTTATTTTGCTATCTCTATAGGAGGAATGAATCTCACAGATTAACCAGGATTGGTGACTTGCATTTTTAATTGAGGTATATTAAAAAAAAAAAACTGTTTTTGAGCCTTCTCTAATGTATGTTACATCTGAATAATCATAAAACACATAAAGAACAAAATTTCCCCTCAAACAATTATTAACCATAGAGTTCACACAAAAGCTTATCAGCATACCACAGAAAAGACCAGTGAAGAACTCAGCAGAAAGAAACAAAAGAGCTTTATAGAAACCTCAAATCACAGGTCTCTTACTTCAGAGCCAAATATGGGTTGCGTTGTTTTACCTCCGGGCGGCACTTTTTTGCACAACATGGGCTAAATGGCCAGGTCACATGGACCCTGAAGGCTCGGAGAAGGTTGGGGGAGGGGACCCACTGGAACAGCTATTGGAAGACAGATGGTTGCTTACTGTCAAGGCCATCCAGCGTGTTCTTTAAAGTGCACATGGTATGGCTCTCAAGCACACGGGGCCACGGCTTAACATTCCATCCAAAGGACAGTGGCCTTTCCAAGCCCATCAGTGTCCCCTACTGACCATGGGCAGGGCGGGGAATTTTGTGGAGATAAATCTCAATGCTAACCCAGCTGGGACTCAAACCTGGGAACTACAGATTACAAGCCTGGCACACTACTGACTGAGCCACCCCCGCCCCACAGCCAAACATGCATACCGTTTGACTACTGGGGGAAAGATTAATGTAATACATAAGAATAAACCTTTATTTTAAAAAAAGTACAATCATATAAATAAAAATCTAATATATCTTTACCAAATTCTTATTACAACTGAAAGCCATGTCAGGAAATCGATATCTTTAAGTTTTTTTCCTGAAGGAATGGAAAAAATTTGAAGGTGTGTTAAGACATAAATCAGGACTAAATCTTGAATTTTAGCAGAATTAAGTATTTGAGTTATGAAAACAGGAAAATTTTAAAACAGTCATTCCACCACAATGCATTTTGTCCATATTGAGTACAACTGAATGATTAGACATATTCCTTAATACAGAAATTCTTCAGCAAACAATTTGATATAACAATTACATCTGATTAACCTTTGAGGAAAATAATTTTAATTGACAAATTCTTCTGTTAAACTATTTAAATATTGAATAAAATTCCAGAAGTTAAAGAATTTGACAGACGATTTAGATTTTCATTAGCTTCAGTAACTTCCCACAGAAAGTTTATTCTTCATGATACTTAATTTCTAATTTTGCTTTTTGTTAGCATAACATAGAAATCCTCTAATGATTGGACTCTATATGTCTCTAAATACTAAAACTGAAAAGAAAAACTTTATAATTTATGAAAGTATCAGGTTAACATTATGAAGAATGTACACTTAATTTTGCACTCTGTAGGTTCCCACCCTTATGGCAAAAAACAATTTGAGAATGAGTCAATGCTAGTATATTCACATGAAAGGGTGAAATTCACATTTTAAATCTAATATACTAATCTGTGGCACCTGAAACCATATTTCCCATACTAAAATAAAAAAAAAAGGGGGGGATTTTATGAAAAGAGCTAGTTATTGATTACTGGAACTCACATAAAAAAAAATACCTCCTCAAGCAGCTGCTTGCCACAGAGGTCTGACAGGAGCATGTCAGTTTATATGCCACAGTAGGACTGAGAGGATGGCAGGACCTCAGCAGCAAAACAACACAAACATCCATGCCTTACCCAGGGCTTGAACCCAGGTCCCCACATAGGCAAACATAAAAAGTTTTTAATTATTAGAAGCACCACTGAAGCAAAGCTACTTTTATAAGCTACTTCTATTAAAATTTTTTACCAGACATGAATTGGTGATGTGGTATATGAAAGGGCACCACAGTAAGCACAAAGGAAAAAAAATGATCAGTATCAGTAAATAAACACAATTTTATGAATATCATTTAAATGAAACAGAGTCTTTGGAAAGATTACCATAACATATAAATAATACCTTTAAAACTAAATGTAATAGAGCACATTTGTCTCCCTCCCATGCCTTCTTGGAAAATGATATTAAAAAATATTTTTGATCACTGTATCAATATTCAGTATACAACAGAAAAGACTTTCTTGGTCAGAAATTAATTAAAATAACTTAAAATTCTCTGCCATTGGGCAATAAAAAGTTTTAAGTTTACCCTTCAAATTATTTGCATGTTAAAAGTTTTTAAGAGAAAACTCTGAAGCTTTTCATTGAAGAAAGCATGCTGACCTTGCTCCAAAAAACTTCTGAGTTGCCCCTTAAAAACTATTAACATGGAAATAGTTTGAAGGATAAACTTAAAAATTTTATTGCTCAATGAGAGAGAATTTTAAGTTATTTTAAGTATCAATATTGGACATTTTTGGTGTTAATAAATCCAAGTCTTTGAGATATATTCTTTCTGCATCTTATAGAAACATCATGGTGGCATCCAAGATTTCAACGTGAAAATTTATTTCTTGTTTAGAATTTCTTTTTTATGGTAAATACTGGAACAAAGTAAGAATTCAAGTGGAAAACTTTCCAGTACAGCTAAAATCATATAACCATAAACTTTCAGTTGCTGGTGTATACCATCACTGATGGACAAAGTATATATTTTCTCAATTTAAATATTTGCTCTTTAACAAGAAATAAATTAAGGTTATGAAAAGTTTAACAAATAATTTATTCTAACGAAAAAGATATTTTTTTTATAATTATACGATGCTATCAACAGCAAAATTTAACATAATTTTTTTACTTGATCCACTTTTTAGTACTTCAATGGATTTAAAGTATATATATATTATTTCAATCCCCAAAAATACTTTGTAATCACTTAGTAATCACGTTGTTAATCACAAACTACTCAAATTTAAAAAAATTAAAGATTTAAAAAGTAAAACTTTAATAAATTCAGTAAGTAGTCACTACAACATAGGCTTTACATTAGTTCTGTGAGAGATTGTACCTGCAATGATAGGCTTTTGTGTGAACTCTATGGTTAATAATTGTTTGAGGGGAAATTTTGTTCTTTATGTGTTTTATGATTATTCAGATGTAACATACATTAGAGAAGGCTCAAAAACAGTTTTTTTTTTTAATATACCTCAATTAAAAATGCAAGTCACCAATCCTGGTTAATCTGTGAGATTCATTCCTCCTATAGAGATAGCAAAATAACAAATGGGAATGCAGTATTATTTGACATAGCAAAATAACAAATTCATTTGTGCAGAATCTGCAAGATGACAACATCAAACAACCATTTGTTAGCCCAAGCTGAGTAATAAAGTTCTGCAGTTTTATTTTTATGAGGAATTCTAATGAGTAACCTTTCACTGAAAACTACTATCAATAAGTTTTAGGGAACTATAAATTAACCTAAAGCAAAAAAATAAGCATATGACATGTGGTAATATGAAAAACTTTATGCAGACTGAGTGGTAAACTTGAATAATGATATAAGAGAATGACCAGCAATTATTTTTCTAAAGAAAGAAATAAAAAAAAGGAATGTTCACAATGAGTGATTTAAATGAGTAATACTTAGATTATGGATTGCATTTTGGGCATGCACACAATTATCTTTAGCATGGAAGTCATTTTGATATTACACTGTAGTTCAGAATTGTATAATTAAGAACAATTTTTAGTAGAAGTACAATTTTTTTAAAGATATTTATGTTCTGAATGCAGTTTTCAGTAACATCTGCAATTAACTTTCAATATACATGAAGGCTCATAATTTCATAAATCTGCAATTGTTGGTGTATGCTATTTCTACATGAGTTGTCTCTAAATTTTATTTTTTTGTTTAATTTTTACTTCTCCTAGACCTGAATGATTGAACCCATTTTTTTTTAACTAAAATACTCAAATAGAAGTTATATATGCTGCTCACTAGAAAGCACCACGAGGGTAACTGCATATATATGATTATATATATATATCTTATTTTCAGAATGGTTCAGTGGAGAAATCCCCCATATTTTAGTTGAAAGTTTGCATTATTAATAAAAAAAATTCAAAACAGGGGGTGTAAAAGAAAAAAAATGGAATTTGTACCTCGTCAGCTAGAAATTAACTGGATGTCTATCCCTAAAGTCACAAAAAGTACAAAATAAATTATATGCTATATAAACAAAAGGTACATATTACTACATTCATTTGTTATCAACAGTTATCATTTTAAACAAAAAAAGTTTGCAGAGAACGAAATAATTACTGAGGCTGAGGCTACAAAATAGGTCTCTGTAACACGTATCAATACAGCAAAGTTGACTGACTGTACCTGTGATGGCAACATAAACTTTTGAAAACCGACATATTTTCTTATCATTGGCCATATTGGGAGTGTGCCATCCAGTTTTCCATCTATATCCATGGTCCAACCAGACTGTGCAATTTAGGTCTCCAAGCATATCTGTACTGAGCCATATGTGCTGCATCTGGCCACTACACACCAATTCTAACAAGGTCCTGTTTGACATTGTCTGCCCACAGCATTTAGGTCTTCTCCTTTTTCTGAGGCCTTTAGGCACACTATTCATAATCCTATTTGTTAATCTATAATTATCCATATGAGCAACTTAGCCAAACCAATGGAGTCTCTCTCGGCACAATAGCTGCTTAAAGTAGGATGCTGATTCCTTTGCCTAACTTCATCATTACTTACAAAGTTGAACCACCTAATGCCCAAGATACTGCGTAAGCATCTAGTTTCCTGTTATCTTGTTTACAAAGTGTCCAAGTTTCACTACCATAACTAACCCTAGAGAGAACCAAACTATTATACAGTCTAATTTTAGTCTTTAAGTGTATACGCCTATTTCTCCACACTCCATGTTAATCTCGTGCCGCACATCACCAGTATCTGTTGCAAAACTTCCAAGGTAATTAAACTGAGACACCTTCTCAAGACTGCAGCCATTCAGATTAACTTAACCACAGTCTGCCTGACCAATTTTCATCACTTTAGTTTTCTCTCTATTTATAACCAAACCCACTCTACTACCAATCTCATCAACAGCTCGAATGAAAGAGTTCATCTCAACAATATCATTTGCCAAAAGAGCTAAATCAGAAATTTTTGTATCTCCAGACAATTTAAGGCCAAAATCTTTCAGTTGCAGTAAATTTGGCATAACATAATCAATAACTAAACTAAAGAGTAAAGGAGGCAAATGCACCCTTATCAAACACCAAAAGCAATGCTAAACCAATTGCTACAAGTCTTACCAACTCTCACACGACTGTTATTATAGAGAGCTTTCGTTATGTTAATTAACTTGTCTGGTATGCCATACAATCTCACAATCAACCACAAATTATGATGATCAACAGAGTCAAAAGCCTTTTTTGAAATCTATAAAGCTAGTATCCAAAGGTTTCTGAAATTCTAAACATTTCTCAAGAATCTGCCTGAGTGAAAATATCTGATCTACACTTCCCCACCATCACTTCGGAATCCACATTGCTCATCACGCAATTGACTGTCAGCCAGAGTCTTAATTCTATTAAGCACAATCATGCAAAGAACTTTACCTAGAACTGGAAGTAGGCTTATACCCCTATAGTTATCACAAGAACTGAGATCACAATTTTTAAAAATAGGGATAATAATAGCTATGGTAAAAATCCTTAGGAACCATGCTTTTATCATTAAGATATTCAAAATTTCAGTCATCCATGTGGTAACCGAAACATTCCCAACTCTAAGCATTTCTGTAGCAATTTCATCAACCCCCTGGGGATTAATGTAGTTTAAGTTTAGAAATAGCAAAATAATTTTCGACTGTGTTATAGGGCCAACATTAAAGCCAGTAATGCATCTATCATTACAAACAATGAGAGTAGAATTAAGAACATTGTTTAGAACATCACTGAAATGCTCAGCCCACCTAGCCTTAACAGAATCCTCCACCATCTATAATCTTAATTTGTTTATCCTTCAATCCCTGTATACCTGTTCGTTTTCTACCACACAAAACATTAACTATCTGGTACAGCTCTCTGCTGTTGTGCTGTCTAACTGCTTCCTCAGCTTTGTCAGCCAAGCCAAAGATTCTTATCAGCAGTTAACGGATCCTTTACACGTTTATTAAGTTCTCTGTAATGCTTTCTATTAGGACTAGTAGGGTATTGATTAAGGACATTCGTGCAGTTCCTTCTTTCTGAACTAAGCTCAAGTGCTTTATCACTCAAATAATTCTGCCTTTTCTCCTAAAAGAGTACTGTTAGTTCCCAAAAATGCCTGTTTAAAATGGCCCCATTCTTCCTCAACTTCAGTAGTAAGCAAACCATGACTGTCATAATGGCTAAGTAACCTATCATGGTAAGCTTTAGCTATAACTAGGTCTTTCAGAGCTTCAGAATTAAAGGTAATTTTTTAAACTTAGCACAACACTTCTTGAGTTTAAGTTGCAAGACACTTTTAACAAGGTAATGGTCAGATCCAATTTCAGTTCCCCTACATGACCTGGTATTCCTAACAGAACTTACACATTTGTTGTTAATATATAATCTATCACATTATTATGCAGCCCATCTGGTGTAACCCATGTGTACTTATGTATGTCATAGTATTTGTAATGTTTGTTATTCACAAACCATTAAGGTTACTTATCTGTAGGAGACATCGCCCATTGCACCTACCAGTACCAAAAGGTCCTATCACCCCTCCCCATAGTAACAATTTTGGCATTGAAGTCACCTAGAACAAGGATAACATCTCCTTTTTTGGCAAATTCAAAATATCCTGACATTGTCCATAAAACTTATCTTTCTCATCCTCAGTGGGGGCATAACAGAAGATAACATTCAAGTCTTTAATGCTTGTTGGAAATTTTGCTGTAAGTAACTTTTCATTAATGCACTCATATCCTAGAAGAGCATCACTGGTGTGTGTGGTGAGAAGCAGACATATGCCATTGTAATGCTTATCTTCCCTCCCTGAAAAGATAAATTTAAGATTAATTTTAAGAATCTGACCTTTATCTGTCCATCTGGTCTCTTGCAAGCCGAGAATATCTAAATTATAATGGTGGAGTTCTTGTGTGGGAACAAAGAGAATAAGCTCTGTGCAGAATCCTAATATTCCAACTACCTATGGAGAGAAAATGGTTAGTGGGATGTTTAAAGAAACTATGTTTATTGAGAGATGGAATGCTGACAATATCAAACAGCCCCCTAAAAACTGAAAGAAATTATCCCTAGTATTTTTTTTGCGTGTGTGTGTGTCTTATGTTTTATGAGCTGCGGATTCAGTGTGGCCTGCTTTCAGATGGTCAATATATCGGTTTGTCTTATTCATAATCAATTCACGCATATTGTCCCTCAGCAGTAATTTTAGAAATCCAAAGGTTTCTGATCTTACCGAATTTGGTTGAATAATGAAATGTCATTAAAAATCACTTCCTCTATCATTACTTAGTAGAGCTGAAAAAACTTTCTCAGTCGCCATTCAGTGCAGCTGAATATTCTTGGTTGATTGTGATTGAAACCTCATTTTCTTCTTCAGATAATAGGAATTCGTTAACCTCATTCTCTGAATTATGAATGGAAATAAAATGTTTAATTTTTTTCTCCAAAATATTCCATTTATGGAAAGCTATCTGAAACAGCAAAATAGAACTCGACTTCAAAATGATATCAGGGAATTTGAATAGTCACAGAAGTTTTATTCATAACATGGGATATTTTTAGAACAAATCCCCATTTTTTCCATAAGTTGTCTTGATTTGTACAGTGATATCCCAGAACCTAACTACCGTGCAAATTGAGGGATGGGTGTAATCTTACTTTTTTAAATTGCTTTTCTGTCCAAAAGAAATTAGAAAAATAACAGGCTGTTTTTCAGCCAAAAGGCCTAGAAAAGTTGCGAAATCCATTTTTTTGGCAGTGGCCCTCTTAATTTGAAAAGGAACTCTACCTTGTGTATCACCCCTCCCTGATATTTTCTGAATCCATCCCTGAACAGGGCAGCTATTTTTATTTGAACAATGTTGGCTGATTATCTCAGCAGAGGCATGTTAGAGTTACAAATATGTTTTAACTTGCTATACAAATCTCATGTAATAAAAAATCTTTTATGCCAAATATCTCTTTCTCATAACACTTGCATTCACATTAACATTTATGAGCAAAATATATACATTAAAGTCTCAGGTAGAGGCTAGAGGTGACTGTTGCTGTCTGTGTGTTTGTTGTCTAGTCCCTTGTTGAAGATGCTGGTTTTTCAATCTTTCTAATTCATTTAGTCGAGACTGTGAGTGCTTCAATCGGTGCCAAGCCATCTGCATCATCTTTTGGCTGGCATAACTTGAACCTTCATGTGCTTGACCTGCAGGATAAAAAAGCAATATTAAAAATAATAAATGGCAAACATATATGATAAAAGGCAACAATAAAATTATAACAAAATCACTGACATGCTTTACCATTAAAAGAAAGTGAAAATTAAGCAACACCTTTCATTAAATACAAAATTAGAATAGGAACTTTTGAGATATGTTTGGTGTTGCATGAGATATTCATGTATTTAAGATGGCTCCCATCTTACAACAGATAAAATAATTTGGTTGCATTGTTACACTTCACTCTTTGAGAGTTTGAATTATGTGTATTTTTCTAAGTCCTGAAAAAGACACTGAAGAATGTCAACCCCCTTCCCCCACATTACACTTATACTTCTACCCATTGGGCATTTATGATTGGGTCCTCCTGGTTCCTTTTGATGGTATGGGTGGGCCTCAGGCTTCCAAAGTGACTAATCTATATGTCACAACGCATCTCATGATACAGTGAGTCATTTACTAAGAAAGTTGTGGCAAGAGGTGGGAATGGGGAGGCTGCTTCCTATGCAATGTCATGTTCCACTTAATTTTGTGACGAAAATAAATATTAAACTTCTTATCAAAATCAACATGCAAATAATACCATTCTTTCCAAATGAAACTACATCGTAACATATCATCAAATGGAAATTTGCCTCTTCAAGCACATCAGGGGTTCTTTTTTCATCATGAGTAATATAAGGGTTTGCTGGAGGGGGCATGAGCCCTTGTTAAAATAGTTTGATAAAATTAAGCAGATTATTTTAATTGTGAATGGCCTTTAGCTGAAATACCTTTCAAAATTGGTGATCTTGGTCCTTCTTCTGCTCTCATTATGTATGGTGGGCCTTCAACCAAGGACATAACTCTGCCTATTCACCCAATTGGCTCTTTAAAATTTTGTAAGTCCCTTATAACAAATTGGCATCACATTGGCTGGGTAAGATATAGTAATTTTGAATGTAGACTTTGTAGAATATTTAGCTGTAACGAAATGGGCTTTTTTATATTTTACCTCTGAGTGGCCCTTTGTTGCACACAATGGGTTAAATGGCCAGGTCACAAGGAGCCTGAAGGTTCAGAGAAGGTTGGGGGAGGGGACCCAATGGAATAGTTGTTGGGAGACAGATGGTAGCCTCCTATTGAGGCCATCCAGCAGGTTTTTAACGTGCACAGGTGTACGGCTCTCCTGCACACGGACCCACGGTTCAACATCCCATCTGATGGATAGCAGTCTTTTCAAGTCCATTGGTGTCCCCTACTGACCAAGGACAAGGAGTTTTGCAGAGATAAATCTCGATGCTGGCCCAGGTGGGACAACCAGGACCTGCAGATTACGAGTCTGATGTTCTATTGCCTGAGGCCACCCCTCCCCTCATTTTTTTTAAAGTATTCACTATTAGGGAGGTGGGATAAATGTTCATTTTATGTACAAGGCTGAGTCAGTAAGTTAAAAAGTCCCAGGAAATATATATCAGTGAGAAAATGGAATGAAATGCAGTAGTTTATTTTTCAGCATAATCACTCACCCCATTACTTTATTAATAACTGTAATATTGATGCTTATCTTTTTGGTTGCCATCATAGCCTATGACAGAGAGCTGTGTCTAACCCCACAATGTCTGTGAACATCTATTAAAAAAATATATATCACTGGGATGAGTGAAAATTTTAGTGTGCACCTTGTTTTTTTAGTTCACTACTTGCTATTTTACATAATCCCATAAATTCTTTTTTTTTTTTTGTTCCTTACCAGGGCTGGATTTGGGGAGTGGGGAATTCCTAGAAATTGTCATTTTTCATTAAACAATTAACGGTCAAACATTGGATTTGAAATAGACTCATCTAAATCAGTGCTACTCACAAATGAATCTTTAACTCACTTCATATATACATTCATACTTCAAGAATATATTATTTTAAATTTCCAGTGGATTAATGTCTTAAAATGTTTGTTTAATAATATCATTTTAGAGTATAAATTTTATTTTCTGTTATTCAACTGTTTAA
This sequence comes from Ryuthela nishihirai, assembly GCA_038380435.1. Taxonomy (NCBI): domain Eukaryota; kingdom Metazoa; phylum Arthropoda; class Arachnida; order Araneae; family Heptathelidae; genus Ryuthela; species Ryuthela nishihirai. Next base: position 31,411,527 of record JAWZYU010000026.1, read on the forward strand.
TGCTTATGAAACAATGCAATCAGTGAATGTTAAGAGTTGTCTGGAGTCTTTTAGCCCTAAATGGCACTTCTGTGCACACAATGGGTTAAATGGCCAGGTCACAGAGGCCTCAAGAGTTCAGAGTAGGTTAGCAAAGGGCATCCACTTGACTTGTAGGAAGCTGTTAGGAGACAGATGGAAGCCTCCTGGCAAAGCCATCCAGAGTGTTCTTTACTGTGCACAGGGTTTGGTTCTCCTGCACATGAGGGAGCTCAGTCAGTAGTGTAGTGTGCCAGACTCATAATCTACAGTTCCCAGGTTCGAGTCCCAGCTGGGACAACATTGAGATTTATCTCTGCAACTCTCATCCTTGGTCAGTAGGGGACACCAATGGAAAGGCCACCTTCCATTGGATGGGACATTAATTCACATTGGATGGGACCCTATGTGCAGGAGAGCCATACCTAGTGCATGTTAAAGAACATGCTGGATGGCCTTGAGAGGAAGCTACCATTTATCTCAAGGCTAAACAGCTATTCAGTGGGTCCCCTCCCCCAACCTCTGAGCCTTTGGGGTCCTTGTGACCTGTCCATTTAGCCCATTGTGTGCAAAAAAAGTGCTGCTCAGAGGTAAAACAACAACCTTGCACATGGGCCACAGATTAACATCCCATTGAATGAATGGCAGACTTTCCAAACCTAATGATGTTAGCAGAGATAAATCTAATGCAGGACCACTTGGGACTCAAACCTGAGAACATCAGATTATGAACCTGGTACACTACTGACAGAGAACCACTGGTAATCCATTTCTTTTTCAGTACAGATTTTCCAATTAAATGTTCTACTTAAGTTTTTGAATTAAGTTCATGATTACCATACCATTTTCCCCCAACTTCCTAAGAGAAAATAAATAAAAGACTATTTCAATGTGCAGAGGCAGTGAAAAATTCTGGTCATCTTATGGGTATTTTATAGTAACTGCTTTCATAGACTCTATTCCAGGAAATATATTTTGCTGGATGTGGTGACAAAGTTGCATCTTGAATGCGTTTAAACCTTATGCTGCCACAACTTGAAAATTTAGTTCATGAAGCCTGCATGTTCAGATATGAAAATAAACTCTGTCATTAATACCATAAAATAATGAATTTTTTAAAATTAAAATTAACTTTTTTTTATACACTGCTGGCCATTAAAAGTGCAACACTAGGAAAGACAAGAGATATCAAAGCCATATTTAGTGAATAAATAGCTTATGTTACAAGGATCAAATAATTACAAATACAACTCAGTTAGACTTGTGGAATACAAATAAATCAGTATCTTTTGTAGCCATCAGGAGCGGCAATAGCAGCTGCTACACGGTCCGGCATTGAGAGGATGAGATGTCAGATGTGTGTTTGAGGAATGTCAGTCCATGCAGTTTCAATATGTAGCCAAATTTTATCTGTTGTAGCAGCTGCTGGTGTCTGGTGTGCTAATCATGAGATCATGGACCAGACATGCTCAATTGGGGGGCAGATATGGTGAATGTGCAGGCCAAGGCAGAAGTATCACATGGTGGCTATCCAGGAATTGTTGGATGATGCATGCCACATGTGGTCGGGCATTGTCCTGTTGGTAAATGGCACCAGAGAGCCTCTGAAGATAAGGTACAAAAACACAGGCTCCAACACCTCAGTGATGTAATGCTGGCTGTTCAAAGTACCGGTAATTTGTATGAGGTGCATGCGTGAGTGGAGTTCAATGTCACCCCATACCATAACACCAGGGGCTGGCCCTGTATGGTGCTGCATCATGCATATCTCACTGAGCCTGTCACCGCAGTATCACCAGACATGGATTTGTCCATCAAGGTGCTGCACACTGAAATGGGATTCATCTGAAAAGATGATGCAATGCCATTCTCACATCTATGCATGACGTTCTTGGCACCATTGCAGTCGCATATGCCTGTGTTGTAGATTCAATGGTAGCCAAAGCAATGGCCGCCTAGCAAAGATGCTCCGATGTTGCAGACAACTTTGAACCGTACATGCAGACACTGGTTGATGTGCAATACACCCTAACTAGTGAGCTAAGGTGTTAGATGTGACTGTACGATCATTCAAAGCCATGCACACGAGACATGACACTGACAGATGCACACTGACAGAGAAAAAAAAAATTAATGGAGAATTTTCAGTGATTTGCAAAAAAATACAACCATATATGTTTTTGCTTCATTTTAATATATTTTGCAATTAAAAACTATTTTAGTGTTTCTACATTATTTTTGTCTATTATCAGATATATTTTACAAATGGAATGCAAAGAGAAAAGTTAATATTTTATTGATCATGTGTCTGGTAATGTCATGGGGAGCATGATATCGATTAGCAAGCATCTAGTTTCATTTTGAAACTTTAAGTGCACTATTGTTATGCTGTACAGATAGATAATTATACTGCGTGTAGGAAGTACTGAAGTGTTTTTGTGTTTTGTTAATGAAATATAGTTTTCGAAGGATGAATAAATGTTTTTAAAATATTTTTTCAAACATAGATATTAATTATAATGGATATTATCAAGTTGAATTGGAAAATTGTGACTTTTTCTAAACTATTTCATTGACTCAGAGTGATCTATATCAATTCTGACTTTCTCTAAGATTCTGAAGGGGGATATCGGTTCCACAACTTCTAGAATTATTACATTGCTGCTCAAATATATACTGCAATTAGAAAGAATAATTATTTGAAGCTTGATCAAAAATGAAATCATTAGGCATACGTGACTTACAATGGTAGCTACTTTAGGAAGCATCTGATTAGGACAAAAAATTTACATTTTAATGATAGGACTAAGATTAATACTATTTTTGATTAAACTGAAGTAATTTGATAACTAGCATTCAGAATTTGTAATTTTTGGTTAGGTTCTATGATATACCTATTATAAGTTTATGAATATGTCACATTCATAAACTTCAACTTTTCCATTGTAGTCAGTCCACGCAAATTGATCTGGAAGGGTTCGATCTCGATTTAGTGGTTAAAATAATAATAGATACAGAGAATTGTGTACTGGTAGGAAGTTCATAGCATCAATTAGAGGCGATCTTGAACGGCAACTGGTAGCTCAATGATCAGAGCACCTGACATGTTACCAGGAGGTTTTTAGTTCATATCACAACTGGCTGAAGAAAATTTTTCCTCTAAAATTGATCAACATTAAATTCAGAGTGATACCTTCCTTAATATTTGAACAAATAGGTCAGAAAAAATCTCTTGAACTTAAACTATATTTGTTTTCAAATATTTTATAATTTCTTCAGAGCACTTTATTCAGCTTTTAAATTATTTTTTTTTTAAAGCAAAATAAATTTTTGTAACAGTATTACATTAGTCTTAAGACTTTGGCCGATTGAAAAAGAAATCGCCATTGTTTGCATAAATGAACATATACATTAGAAAAGTCAAATAAATGAAAAAATTAGGTAATGAGAGAAATATTATGAATTATATATATATATTAATGATATACTTCAGAAAACATGGCAAAAAAAAAACACTTATTTTTACTAAATTGAAAATGCAAAAAAATAGAGGAAAATCTTGCAATTTTCCTAAGAAATGCTAATAAAATTTTACTTTTCTTAATTTTCATAATTTTCTTAACTCCAATCAAATGTTCTTTCTTAAAAATATTCTAAAGGTTAATCTGTTAATCTGACTTGTCACAGCTGGTGAAAAGCTTGGACTTTTCTCAAACTATAGTACTGAGGGAAAAAAAAATAATAAAAATTGACAAAGAGAGTAATTTTCTTAATTTAAGTAAAAATTTATTTTTCTGTTTATTCATAAATAAACCTTTATATTCATATGCAGTATAATTAATTTTGTCTTTTTTTTAAATAAATTTTTATTTGCATTGCCAAACACATTTTATTATTAAATGCCTCTTTAAAGGCCCTAATAAAAACAAAACTAGTCATTTTTTGCTAAATATTTTATTTTCAGAAATTCCAGAATTAAATGCTGATTAATTTAACATACAACATGCCATAATTCCTTTCATTAGTTGTTTGGCAAAAAAAAAAGTTCTAAAGTTCACTTTTTTTTTGGCTGAACACAATTAAAAAAAAGCCTGGCTAGAGGGTATAGTTGAGTTTCTTCAGGCTTGGCATGATAAAGGTTAAGCAATTGCACTTATAGACAATTACATCAATTACTGAATGGAGAAGCTGCAATTCCTGATTTGTCTTTGCTAGAGTGACTTAAATGTTACATTTGTTATTACTTTGATACATATAACTAGTTGTAGCTGAGGAGAAAATTACCTCCTCACCTACAACTCCCATCATATTTTACAGTTTGTGTACCAGTTCCTGTTTTTATCAGCAATTTGTCTCCCTGAAGAATGATTTATACACTGGAGCTTGCAATACAGTGTTGAACATGAGTAACAAATCTAAGTTCTGCTAACCACAATTCACACTGTCTTTTGCAGTGATAGCCATGACCATTTTTATCATTTTTGACAATTAACTGATGTCATATCACCTTTTATATACTAACTTTCTGCACACAAAATTAATTTACTAATGTCACATGGACAGAAAGCTTCAGGATAAATAACTTGGAGAGTTCCTTCCTCATGTAAGTTGCACACTAATACACCTGTAATTTACTCAGTACTACCTCTTCTTTCTTGATACCTCTAGTCCAGACACTATTCAAACAATATAACTATATAAATACTGAGTAAATATTGTTTAAAATTGAATAATTGTAATAAATTACCACTGAGTGGCCCTGTTTTGCACACAATGGACTTAATGGCCAGGTCACAAGACCCCCAAAAGCTGGGGGAGAAGGGAACCCACTGGATAGCTGTTAGGAGACAGATGGTAATGTCTCGCCAAGGCCATCAAGTATGTTCTTTAACATGCACAGGGTATTAAGTCCATTGTGTGCAAAACAGGGCCACTCAGTGGTAATTTATTACAATTATTCAATTTCACACAGGGCTATGGTCTAATATCCCATCCAATGGACAGTGGCCTTTCCAAGCCTCTCAATGTTTCACACTGACCAAGGGCAGGGAGTTTTGTAGAGATAAACCTCAATGCTAGCCCAGGTGGGATTCGAACTGGGAACTGTAGATTATGAGCCTGGTGAGCTACCAACTGAGCCACTTCCAGCCACCATGGGAATGGTCTTAATGAAGTCTACACCTAGGAAAATGTGATAATTCAAGTTCTGTCAGCTTTAACAAAAAACATTAAAGACATGTAACATCATTGTCTCTTATTGAATGCTTCAGCTTCAATAACTCTTTAACCTTTAGGTTTTTAACAATGCATAAAATTGTGTCCACAATAATTTTAAACTTTTTTCCAGCTGTTCCTTTTTAACTGCAGTGACTAACAGATATATTCTGTTGGGTCTGTTAGAACAATAAGCTGCATTACATACCAAATGAAAGAGCATTTCATCCTGAATAATAAAATAGCATACATTAAAATCAAGGTTATTTAAGCCTAATTCTAAAAAAAAAATAGTTAACTTGCTTTAGACACTTTAACCCTTTCAGGATCCCACCTGAAAAACTGGTTTACATTCAGAGGCCCAGCTATTTTTACACTATGATCAGCCAAAAAAAAATTCACTTTAATTTTTTTTGCTAAATAACTAGTAGAGTAATTATGGCATGCTATATACCAAATTCATTAGCATTTAATTCTAGATTTTCCAAAAAAAAAAGACAATTATCTGGCAATGAAAATAAAAATTTATTTAATAAAAACTAATAGACAGAAATGATTATAATACACATAAAGAGAAAGAATTATTTTTGAAAAAAAAAAAATTACTTGAAACAAGCAAATTATTTGTGTTTTGTAATTTTTTTTTCTCAGTACTAAGTGGTTTGACTTTGTAAGTGATGATGAGGTTAGAGGAAGGAGTCAGCAACCTCCTTTGAGCAGCATTTTGTGCAGAGAGAGATTGCATTTATTTGGTCATGTTGCCCATATGCATAGCTATAGATTGACAAATAGGATTATGAGCAGTGTGCCCAAAGGCTTCAGGGAAGAGGGGGAGACCTAGGATGCATTGGGCAGACAATGTCAAACAGAACCTTGATAGAATTGGCCTACAGTGGCCAAATGCAGTAGCTGTAGCTCAGGACAGACAGCTGTGGAGAGCAAAATTATACAGTCTGGCAGGACCTCCATAGCCCATGGCTGCATGTGGATTTTGTATGTAAGTACACTTTGAGAAAAATCAAGGTTTTTTTTGTCATCTGTCCTGAGTCAATTAAATAAGTCCACTTTAGATTTAAACAAAAATAACCAATAAACTGAAATAGGTCATTTTATATACCAAATTAAACAATCGTTTGTAAATGGTAGCTAGGCATAAACTGGAAGGAGAGCTGTGTACCAATCCCCAGTGATCATGCACAGAACCAGCTAGGCCTAGCACCTAATGTCCGACCCCGCCTTCTCATGGTGCAGGCCATTAAGAAAGAGATATTATCTTTCAAAAGAGATATTATCTTTTGGAAGGGAAGGGCTGCCAGCTCAGTGCCCAGCTACTGCTCTGGTCATCTATGGCCACTTTTTCTTTTTTTCAACTCTGCTGAGGAATGGTCAACTTCACAGGGTCCTGGTGCTGACCATTTATACCCACTAGACTGGACTGGTTTATGGATTTGAGCTTGATTCTGGATCCTAGGTGGCCTCTGTTGATTCTGGATCCACTGGTGGGCCTCTGTTGAGGAGAATCTGCCACTGTGTTTCTGTTTCTTGTGGCTTGCCAGCCCTAAGTGAACAGAGACACGGGATACCTTATATCAGCTGGTGGAAAATCCTGATCAGAGGCCATCGCAGGTACCTGAACCTCACTTAGCTAGTTGGGTATTGTCAATCCTAAACTGCAGTAATGTGCCTCAGACAGGCCATATGGCTCTTGAAAAAGTCCACTTAAAATGGTGGTGCCTGAAGTTTGGTGGTTTAAGCCTTTAGCAGAGGAACAGATCTTTGCCCCATGCCTGCAATTAGGGGGCTGTTTGATATTGTTGGCCCTCCTATCTTAATTAACTTAGTTTCTTTAAAAATCCTACTAATCATTTTCTCACTGCAGGAATGTGGAACATGAGGACATTATACAGAGATTATTCTCTTGATGTCCTCATGCAGGAATTCCAGCATTATAACCTAGATATTCTAGGCTTGCAAGAGACCAGATGGGCAGGTAAAGGTGAGATACTTAAAAATAACTTTAAATTTCTCTTTTCAGGGAGGCAGGATGGAAAGCATCTCTAAGGTGTAGGTTTGCTCCTCAGCAGACATGCCAGTGATGCTCTTCTAGGATATGACTGCATTAATGAAAGATTTCTTTTACAGCAAAGTTTAAAACAAAAATTAAAGACCTGAATGTCATTTGTTATGCCACCAAAAAGGACTGATGAGAATGAGAAGGATACATTTTACAGCCAGTTTCAGGATAATTTGAATTCTGTGAAGAAGGGAGATATTTTTCTTGTGCTAGGTGACTTCAATGCTAAAGTTGGTACTGACTCTAATCTTTGGACAGGAGTTTTAGGTCCCTTTGGCATTGGTTGTTGCAATGGGTAACATCTCCTAAAGGTAAGTAAACTTAATGGTTTGTGAATAACTAACACATACTACAAACACCGGGACATTTATAAATATACATGCTGGGTTGCACAGGAATATGATAGATTATATTTTAATTAACAGCAAATGGGCTAGTTCAGTTAGGAATACCAGATCATACAGGGAAGCCGAAATTGGGTCTGGCCATTACCTGGTCAAAAGTGTTTTACAGCTGAAGCTTAAGAAATGTTGTGCTAAAGTTAAAAAAATTAGTTATAACACTTAATGCCTGAAATGATGAAGATTTAGCCAAAACATACCATGATAGGCTACTTAGTCATTATGACAATCATGGTTTGCTTACTGCTGAAGTTGAGAAAGAATGGGATTAGTTTAAACTGGCTTTTCTTGAAACCAACAGTACTCTTTTGGGAAAAAAAGGTGTAGGTTTGCTCCTCAGCAGACATGCCAGTGATGCTCTTCTAGGATATGACTACATTAATGAAAGATTTCTTTTACAGCAAAGTTTAAAACAAAAATTAAAGACCTGAATGTCATCTGTTGTTATGCCACCAAAGAGGCATAAGAAAACCAACAGTACTCTTTTGGGAAAAAAGGGAAAAGAGGAAACAAAATTATTTGAGTGATAAGGCTATGGAACTTATTTCTGTAAGAAGGAAGTGTGGGATTAATATGATTCAACACCCTACTAGTCCTAACAGAAGGCATTACAATGAGCTTAATAAATGTGTAAATGATCAGTTAACAGCTGATAAGAATCTTTGGCTTGATAGCTTGGCTGACAAAGCTGAGGAAGAAGTTAGACAACAAAACAGCAGGGAGGTTGTAGCAGATTATTAATGTTTTCAACAGGGATTAAGGGATAAACATGGTAAGGTGGTTGAAGGTGAGGATTCTGTGATGGTAGGTGGGCTGAGCATTTCAGAGATGCTCTAAATAATGCGACTATTTCTACTCCCATTGTTTGTAATAAGGATAAATGTATTACTGGCTTTAATGATGGCCCTACATCACATTCCAAAGTCCCTTTGGCTCTCTCTAAATTAAAACTGCATTAATCCCCAGGGGTGGATGAATTTACCCTTGAGAGAATTCATTCACCCCCAATGAAATGCTTACAGCTGGGAACATTTGTTGTTACATGGCTGACTGAAATTTTGAATATTTTTTATGATAAAGGTGTTGTTGCTAAGGATTTTACTAGAGCTATTATTGTCCCAATTTTTAAAATAGGTGATCACAATTCTTGTGATAATTATAGGGGAATTAGTTTACTTTCTGTTCCTGGTAAAATTCTTTGAATGATTATACTTAATAGGATTAAGAATTTGGTTGATGGACAACTGCGTGATGAACAGTGTGGATTTAGAAGTTGCGAATGACATATTGATAAAATATTTTCACTTAGGCAGATTCTTGAGAAATGTTTAGAGTTTCAGAAACCTTTGATTACTAGCTTTATAGATTTCAAAAAAGGCTTTTTTGTGGTTGATTGTTAGATCATATGGAATACCTGGTAAGTTATAGTTAGTGTAAAGCTCTCTATAATAACACTGAGTCATATGTGAGAGTTGGTATGTCTTTCAGCAATTGGTTTAGCATTGCTAGCGGAATTAGAAAAAGAGTCCATTTTGTCTCCTTTTTTGTTTTGTGTGGTTATTGATTATGGTATGCAAAATTCTTTGTAAGGGAAAGATTTTGGCCCTGTTGGCTAATGATGTTGATGAGGTGAATTATTTCATTAGGGCTGTTCATGAGAATGGTAATAGAGTAGGTTTGGTGAAAACAGAGAAAAAACTAAAGTGATAATAATTGGTCAGGCAGATAGTGCTTCAGTTGCTGTAAATAGCTGCACTCTTGTGCAAGTGTCTCAGTTTAATTGTCTTGGGAGCTATGTAATAGATATTAGTGGTGTGCAGCATGAGAAAATAGAAGAATAGAGATTGCCACAGGAACTTTTAAGAATCTATGGAGAGTATGGGAAAATAGGTGTGTACACTTAAAGACTAAAATTAGGCTGTATAATAGTTTGGTTCTTTCTAAGATTAGTTATGGTAGTGAAACATGGACCCTTAATAAGCAGGATAAGAAGAAACTTGATGCCTTTGATTCTAGATGCTTACACAGTATTTGGGCATTAGGTGGTTTGACTTTGTAAGTAATGATGAGATTATAAAAAATAATTGTGCAGAGAGAGACTGCATTGGTTTGGCCATGTTACCTATATGCATAAATGCAGATTAGCTTGGGTTGGGTTGTTTTACCTCTGAGCGGCACTTTTTTGCACACCATGGGCTAAATGGCCAGGTCACATGGACCCCGAAGGCTCAGAGAAGGTTGGGGAAGGGGACCCACTGGAACAGCTGTTGGGAGACAGATGGTAGCCCCCCGTCAAGGCCATCCAGCGTGTTCTTTAACGTGCACAGGGTATGGCTCTCCCACATACAGACAGATTAGCAATCAGGATTATGGACAGTGTACCTAAGGGTTTCAGAAAAAGGGGGAGACCTAGGAAGCGATGGGCAGACAATGTCAAATAGGACCTTGCTAGAACTGGTCTAGAGTGGCCAAATGCAGCAACAGTAGCTCAGAACAATCACATCTGGAGAAGAAAATTACACAGTGGTTGGCGGTCAGTAGCTCATGGCTGCATGAGGATTTTGTTTGTTTGTTTGTGTGTGTGTGTAATTAAACAATTACAAATTTTATGAAAATAAAAAATTTAAACAAATTTTACAAACATATTAATTTTAATAAGTTTTTTAGAGTGATATAGTGAAAAAATAGATCAGATTATGCAATCAAGACTAAATTTTGGAAAACCTGATGAATAAAAATAGTTAAATTATATTTCGATCGAAAGTAAATTTCTTCCCGAATAATACAATATTTACTGAAACATGATTTTTATTTCCTTTAATGATTCTTTTCAGTGTGGTATATTTTAAAACATGGGCCAGTGTTATACAACATGACTTTGATTGCTTACATCAATGGGATTTTCTTTCCTGTTGTTTATGAAATGAAGGAATACTATCTTGGGTGCCTTTTTTTTACTACATTAGGAGTTTTTCTTTGGGTGTTGAAGCTTGGAGATCTTAGCTAAGTGCAGAAATGTTTGTGCACCAAGGGTAAAAAAGTCTACATCATTAGAGTGGCACAGTCAATATATTGGTGGGCAGGTAAAATCTTTTAAAACCACTGAATATAAACTTAAAAACTTATTATTTAACAAAAAAATTCTGTGTGTGGGGTGGGGGTAGAAATTACTTTCCCACAGGAGGACTGATTTCCATGCCAAGGAAGTCCTTTTTGCTTCTGTATCGAAGACCTCACTCATTTTCAGAAAACAAAATCAAAGTTTTACTGGTAAACAAAGAAAAATTAGCATATAACCCAATGCAATATTAAATCAAATATCCACAGCAACAAGTTGTAAACTGGCCATCCAATATAATGTAACAGAAATAAATCTACAGAAATGAAAATGAAGGTTTAAATATAAAAGTATAAATAATACCAATGAATGGTGAATTTATCCAAAGTGTGAGAACAGAGTTCACTCTAAGTAATCCATTTTGTAGCCACTTGACTGCCACACATGCCAGCAATTAACTAGGTCATGGCAACTGGCTCTCCTGTCTCCCGTGACACTGTAGGCAGTTTCACAATAAACTCTGGCTTACAGTTTCGATTTGAAGAGTGGGAACCATACATAGAATGCTAGTATAAATGATAAAAATAATTCTAGGACTACTGAAATAGGTTTAAGGTAGAAAAAGAGTGTAAAATGAGGGGGGGGGGGGGACAGAACTTGCCATTACTTCATTACTTCCAGAATCTGCTGTTTTTAAAAATAGTAGTTTTTTGTTAATTTTCAAATTTTTGAAAGTTTAAGGAAAAGTTTAACAATAATAGTTCACATGGTGAACTTAAATCAGGTGGTTTTTTCAACATAGAATAACATTAACAAACAAATTGGCAATAATTTTTAATGCTTCTAAGAAATGACAATCAGGTGACTTTAAAAGTTATTTATATTGTAGTTTAATATGCATCAAATGAAAAAAAGAGAATATTATTTTTCAAGCTTCAATTACTTTTTTCTTATAATATATATGCAAGAAAGTTTTCAAACAGCAATTCCTATTTTTAAAAGATCGAAGTTTTCTTGTTGTACTAAAAACAAACATGGGCATCTTGGGCCTCTCATTTCAGAATCTGTCAATGTCTATGTTCGTTAGGGATCTTGGACGAGTTAAGGGTTAAATATTTAATAGATACTTTCAAAAATCTAGAGTTACATAGATTCTAGCAAGATCTTCAATTTATCTCCAGTAATATTTTTCATAAAAAAGTTTATTTCAAAGTTAGGGAGCTTTGAACAACTTTTCATTCATATAGCACAGAAGTGTCCCAAAGTATGTTGGAGAGTAGAATATAAGCAATGACAAATACACTCTGTAACAATTTATTCTAATTTACACTTACCTGTAGACACCTGTGTGAGGTAAGTTATATGTTTTGAAAGACAGCTTTCTACATTCTCTAGAGTTTTCAGGAATGTTGCAGTATGAGTTTCAACTTGTTTCATGCTAGGTTTTTCTTTGCTTAATTCTAGAGTAGCCTGACCTAAAAAATAAATAAATTTAACCTTATTTACTTTGTTTGTAACAGAGATTTGATGGGAAGAGATCAATCACTGTAAAATATTATAGAAATAGTTCTGTAAGGGAGATGAAACCTTAACAGAAAAATTACACAATTTTGAAAAAAAAGAGAACCACACATTCTCATGATTTGAACTTGTCTCTTTATTCTGCAGGAAAACATCAATCTCTCAACCACATACACTTTATTACTAAAACTATTAGGCTACTTCCATATTGCGTTAAAGGAAAGCCACATGCAGGCTCCTGAACTTTGAAAATAAACTTTTCACAGGAAAATGTCACTGAAAATAAATGAAATCTCGTTCAGCTTCTCTAAGCTGAGTTTTTCAAGGTATTCATTTAATATTTAAAGGAATTGATTGATGAAAGAATTATATTAAGAAGGAAAGGAATGATTTGAAACAGGAATATTTAAACAGCAGACACTGCTAACACTCATCCTGAAAACTTTTTTTTTTTTCAATTTGTGGAAAACTGAATTATTACACATACCATTAAAATTGTTTTTATTTTGGTGACCAATTAAACAATTTATCATTTATGTTTCAATTAACTTTGGTGGTAAATTCTTATGACTGCTGCTATTAAGTGTTTCAGCTTCTAAACCTCTTTAAATATTAGAGTAAAAAAAAATAATTACCACTTAAGTAGCTGCTTGCCAGGAGTCTGATAGGAGACTGTCAGTATAATAGAACATAAAAAATTAGAGTAGAGGTACACAGTGCGGTAATTAAAATTAAAGTTATTTAATTCTCTAATGTTTTTAAGCACTTTAACACATGGCCTATGCTATCAAGTATCAATAATTAGAAATCTGTGAGGAAGGCAAGACCTCATAGGAAAGACAACAGAAATAAAAAAGACATACTTTACTTGGGGCTTGAACCCAAATCCCTTAATTCTGCAGCTAAGTATGCTAACCACTTGGCCATCAGTATGGTTGAATAATATTTAAAATTTCAGGTTTAGATCTGAATGAGATTTTTTATTTTCCCACAATATTTTCCAAAGTTAGGGAGGATTCAATGTAGTTTTCTATTTACATAACATGTAGGTATCTGAACACTTTTTGCAATATAGTTTTATATACAAAGAAATTTTGGTATACTTATTTTTACTCTGTACACGATACAGGTAATTTTAGGATCAATGATAACAAATCTCATACAAGTAAGTTTTACCATATTTTAAAGTAAAATTTAAGTTCCAAAAGTAAAACTTAATGTTAAGTTGAATAATCCAAATAATAAAGAAACTTTGACAATTAAAATTTCCAAATATTTGTTTTAATCGAGTACAAACACAACTACAAAATATATAGATTTGAGAAAAAAAAATGCAGTTTCATTGAAATATAAACCTTGAAGAAACTATCAACCAACAGTAAATGATTTCTTCATAAAAAATAACTGCAAAATCAATAACAATCATTAGTCTACATATATACATTGTTCAATGACATTAATAAGACAACACAGAAATGAATTTCACTGTGGTTTAAAAAACTTAAGAGCCACAAACATCCAAACTATGTATTTCAGACTATATTTGATATTTGTGCTGGCAATTTGCATATTTAAAATAGTTAACTATATACACAAGTACATATAAAAACTTACACTATGATATTATGCTTGAAGAAATTGGAGATATAAATCGTTACAAGTGCACACAGTAAAAAAAATAAAATGATTTATTTCCACAATATCACCTATATATGATAATATCATCTAACAAGGAATATACACTGCTGGCCATTAAAAGTGCAACACTAGGAAAGACAAGAGATATCAAAGCCATATTTAGTGAATAAATAGCTTATGTTACAAGGATCAAATAATTACAAATACAACTCAGACTTGTGGAATACAAATAAATCAGTATCTTTTGTAGCCATCATGAGCGGCAATAACAGCTGCTACACGGTCCGGCATTGAGAGGATGAGATGTCAGATGTGTGTTTGAGGAATGTCAGTCCATGCAATTTCAATATGTAGCCAAATTTTATCTGTTGTAGCAGCTGTTGGTGTCTGGTGTGCTAGTCGTGAGATCATGGACCAGACATGCTCAATTGGGGGCAGATCCGGCAAACATGCAGGCCAAGGCAGAAGTGTCACATGGTGGTTATCCAGGAATTGTTGGACGATGGTCTGCGATGGACAACGACAATGGCACCAGAAAGCCCCTGAAGATAAGGTACGACCACAAGCTTCAACATCTCAGTGATGTAATGCTGGCTGTTCAAAGTACCAGTAATTTGTATGAGGTGCATGTGTGAGTGGAGTCCAATGACACCCCATACCATAACACCAGGGGCTGGACCTGTATGGTGCTGCATCATGCATGTCTCACTGAGCCTGTCACCACGGTATTGCCAGATATGGATTCGTCCATCAAGGTGCTGCATACTGAAGTGGGATTCGTCTGAAAAGATGATGCGATGCCATTCTCACATCTATGCATAAAGTTCTTAGCACCATTGCAATCGCATATGCCTGTGTTGTAGATTCAATGGTAGCCAAAGCAATGGCTGCTTAGCAAAGATGCTCCGATGCTGCAGATGACTTCGAACTGTACATGCAGACACTGGTTGATGTGCAATACACCCTAACTGTTGAGCTAAGGTGTTTGATGTGGCTGTATTGAGCTAAGGTGTTTGATGTGGCTGTACAATCATTCAAAGCCATGCGCATGAGATGTCTGTCTTCTCATTCGTTTGTGTGACAGGGCCATTGAGATCCCTCACGTCGGTGAGTTTGTTCCTCCTCTACCCACTTATGCCATATTCTCATCACCATGGCAGCATTCTACCCAACATGAGCACAGATGTCTTAGTACAATAATCCGCCTTCCTGTAATCCCACAATTCTTCCTCGATCAAAGTCAGAAACCTGGTCGTATGGATGCTGTTCTTTGATGGAGGATACTTGATCCTTTAGTGTTCAAGAACTGCAAGCAAACACAATCCAGTGCTTTACACTGGCTCTTTGTAATCTCCTCTTATACCACTTCCAAGGGGTGTTACTATCACACATGATGTGTGTATGTGCTGCGCTTTGAATCATTTACATGTTCTCCCATGGGCTACCAATCTTGCGTATTTCGGGACAATCTGATGAGTTCTTCCTGGTGTTGCACTTTTAATGGCCAGTAGTGTATATAAAATATATTCCCAACATATATGACAATAACAATATTACCTGTTGACTTTTTAACATCTATAAAATTAACAAATGTTTTGTGGAAAAGTTTAAAGTCATACATAGTGTAAAAAAGACAGCTGGCATTAGTTCAATGGTAGAATACTCTAGCATATTTCTGGAGAGATGTAGGTTCAAGTCTCATACGTTGGCAAAATTTTTTCCACAAAACATTTGTTAATATATTCCCTGTTAGGAGAATTAATGTCCCCTGTGTTGCAGTTTGAGATGATAAAACTATTCAGTGGTAATAATTCGTTTTACATATTAAGCAGTTAGAAACTTAGTTAATATGAAGGGAAAACACAGTGAGCTGAATTAAAAATAGATTACGTTAACTCTATGAACACTGTAGGTACTGGACTAGTCACATCTTATCACAACAAACAATCACCCCATTGAAACTAATGTGGTAATTGATGGTCATAGATAGGTGCAGTGAAGTTTAGGTTAAATAGTCATACCTATATTTTCTTCATTCTTCTAGAGGTAGCTTCATCAGATGTTCATGGAGGACAATTCCAGGTTGTGTGCTGCTCTCAGTAGCTGATGTTTTTATAGTCTGGTATTGTTGCCTCTCACTTAGTGATAGAGTTCTGATGTGCAGTGGTGTTGCACTTTGCTGCCTCTGTGGTATGAGTCACAGGGTGTCATTCTAAACTTTGTCCTCCTATTAGTGGGTTGAGCTGGTTGCCTCTATGAGATGTTGGTGACTAGGTATTGCAATGTGTTTCATGTCTGCTTTGGCACATCATCAGGTGGGCACTGTCCTGGCAGCAGGATGAGATAAAGAAGTGATGTGCTCGATTGGTGGATACACATGTGGCCTGTACAGGATTGCCAAGGTCAAGTGTAGACTTGGAGTGCCCCTGAGGTGCTGTGAATGAGGGATGAATTGGAAGTGCTCTCTGAGCTGCACTGGTCCTGTGAGTTGGAGTGTTAATAAGAGCAATCTGGAATTTCGGTACTATATGGTAGAATATTGTAAATAAGTTGCATAATTTCCAGAATTTAAATTACTGAGTATCGGGTGAACTTTATCTGTTGAAAGTGAATCCTATCTGTCTAAACCAGTATTTATAGATAGTAACCTCACATGGAAATTGCAAGTTAAAAATATAGCAAAAGCTTAAATATTAGGCTTTCAAGAATATACTTTATTTGAAGCTTTAGAATCTGTCCAAATTAAAAGTAATATACAATTCTTGGAAACATCTTATTATAGTTCCTTACAAATATTACAAGTCTGAATGGACTTGTAAAATTTATAATGAATTATAATAATTTCGAATATTATCAAACTTTCATATTTTGAGCATACACCTCAAAGAATAATTTGAAGATTTAGAATAGGTTTCAAATTTGATTCAGAATTTGCATCCCATGAAATAGTATCTTCTACAAATAAGATGTTTCCAAGAATTGTATATTACTTTTAACTTGGAAAAATTTTAAAGCTTAAATTAAGTATATTCTTGAAAGCCTAATATTCAAGCTTTTTACTATATTTTTGACGTGCAATTTCCACGTGAGGTTACTATCTATAAATACTGGTTTTCACAGATAAGATTCACTTTTGACAGATAAAGTTCACCCAATACTCAGTAATTTAAATTCTGGAATCTATCTACAATGTTCTACCATACAGTACCGAAATTCTGGATTTCTCTTATCAACACTCGAATGCACAGGCCTGGTGCAGCTCAGAGAGCACTTCCAATTCATCCACCTTTCTGAGCACATTTGGTCCACACTTGACCTTGGTGACCCCGTGCAGGCCACATGCGCATCAACCGATCGAGTCTCTATCTCATTCTGCTGTGAGAACAGTGCCTGCAGGATGACATGACAAAGATAACAGCACAAAAAATGTCGCAATATCTGGTCACCAATATCTTGTATAGGCAACCAGCTCAATGCACTAAAAGGAACATGAAGTTTAGAATGATACCCATTGACTCATACCAGAGCAGCAGCAAAGTGCAACACCACCATATATAAGAACTCTATCACCAAGTGAGAGGCAACAATACTGACCTGTTAAAATATCTACTACTGAGAGCAGCACACAACCTGAAATTGTCCTCCATGAACAACCAACGAAGCTACCTATAGAAGAACAAAGAAAATGCAGGTATGACTATTTTAACCTAAACTTCACCAGTGCGGTGAATCTTGCAATGCCACATACATAGATCAGTGCAATCTATAACCATCAATTACCACATTAGTGTCAATGAGCAGATTGTTTGTGGCGATAACATGTAACCAGTCTAGCACCTACAATGTTTAATGTTAACTTAATCATCTTTAAAAGCTTTGTTGTTATATTTATCACTATGGGGGAATAGTTCTTGGCTGGTACACTTGTCATAGTTGTTAGCAAGGATGATGCTTGGTTGCTGTGGTGTTCTAGCTATCAGCAGTTCACCAGTCTCCAATAGCATTGCTGTGTAATAGTTGTCACTGTCTGCTGGTGCAGGAAATGTTCATTTAACACATGGAGTCTGCTGTTTATCTCCACATGCTGCAGGATGACTTGTTACAGGGCTCAGCTGTAGTGGAGTTTTTCACAAAGCTTTAAACTAGTTGATGAGTGATAGTAAAAGATCATCTCCTGTTGATATACACATTTGACATTTATTTTTGAGCATTATGCATTTCGTCGGTCTGCTCTGCTGACATCTTCAAATTGACATCAACTCCTTGGCAGATGAGGTTGATATAATGTGACCCCTCTAGCAGTGCTCCTATAACTTAAACCAGAAACTGTAAGAGCAAGTTCCAAGCTGGTTGGAGGGGAGTTAGAATAGTGTTGAATTTCCACTTAGTGAATTTCCACTTTTCCTTAGAGTGAATTTTCCACTTAGTTTAGCTGAAATTTTGTTGGTAGTGATGCTAATATTTTATAATTAAGTTTCGTTGCTGGTAAATTGTTTTTAATTATTATTTGAATACGAGCTGTATGACCTATTTTTTTCCTGATATCCATTTCATGTTTGGTGATGCAATTATCAATTGTTCTATATGTTTTCCCTACATAATTATTTTTCTATTTTAGTAATTGGTGTAGGCCCTCAATTTTTATATTATATATTCTTATTGTGGGTTTAAATATTGTCTATGTTGTTAAGTACAACTTTTTTTCATTGTACTTGTTAGAGAGTTAGGTGCTTTCATATTATACTTCTTTAAGATATTATTTAGTGAATATGAGACCTGGAGCTTACTGCAATGTCAATAA
Organism: Ryuthela nishihirai; assembly: GCA_038380435.1. NCBI lineage: Eukaryota > Metazoa > Arthropoda > Arachnida > Araneae > Heptathelidae > Ryuthela > Ryuthela nishihirai. Next base: position 31,430,252 of record JAWZYU010000026.1, read on the forward strand.
AAAATATATCTGTCAGATGTCAATAAATTTTAGTGGGATAAATGAATGTTGAACAATTTTTGCATCTCAATGATAAAAAAAGTTAACTCGTGGGGCTTTAATTGCACTTGTGACTGTTATTAGTAAGCATACACTACAAGGGAGCATATGTGCTCCTTGTAATCAAGAATCTGCAACTCTAATTACTACTCAGTTGCTGCCCACATTTCTGATGATGCACGCAGGACTGGCATGTACCCATGATTTAGTTGGGGGGAGGAGGAGTTAAGTCCTTGATAAAGGCAAAAACTCCAATGCTCAAGTGTGCAATTTTTTAAATAACAATACAAATGTAGAGCAAAGCCAAAACTAAAATCAGAGCTAAGGTATCCTTTCACTAACAGGATTTACTGCATAGTTCAAATGAAACTAGCTAAGAAAAATAACAATTAAATCTGTTGGGTGAATGTCGGCAGACTGCTATTTGGCGACTTTTTTTTTCCATTATAAATTCTATTTGAGTTTTAATTTTCTTTCGTTCTTTTTATGACTTCTTTAAATTTACATCTTTTAGGATTCCATAGAATAGAATGGCTAACGTTACTAATTCCTTAGTTCTGTTACTTTATTTTGTTGTTTTTATAATATGAAATCAGACACATCCAGAATTATTTTTTGGGGGTAGGGGGTTCTTAACCAACAAAATTTTTCTTTCAATAGCCTTTACGAAAAATCTTGCAATGCCACATACAATAGTGTGGTCAAGACATTTGTATTGGTGGTAGGGGAGGTTTGTATATATGCATTCAAAGAAGTGAATGTATAAGAAACTTATCCTTTAATTTCAAGCTTTCAAATATTTAAGGAATGTGCAAATTGGTTGGTTGGTTGTTTAGGGTTTAATGGCGCATTAGCAACTAGGGCTATAATGTGCCAAACGAATGTCCAAGATGTAAAAAGATAAAAGTCATGGAACCCTCAACCAATTTTTAAAAATAAACTAGGAATTTAACGAGATAAATGTAGAAAAATAAAATAACAAGCAGTGAATAACAATAAACAAATGTAGAAATATTTTGTAAAAATAAAAGTAACCAGGTGTAAACAATCAGTAGAGTAAAATTATAGACGAGTAAAATAACCTGTAAATTATAAAAATTGAAAGACAGCGTTAAAACAACAATGATCAGCTAACAAATGTCCGAGTGTAAGAGGCTCGGACGTAAAATCATGAAAATTAAAAAACAAACGCCTTTCAAAGTTAAAACATGGACATGATATTAAAATGTGTTTGATGGTTAAAATGGTGTCACAAAACTCACACTTAGATACGTCGTCCGCCCGTAAGAGAAACGAATGTGTAATAAACGAATGACCTAAGCGGAGCCGAGCAAGTACAACTTCCTCCTTGCGATTCCTGCGGTAACAAGACTGCCATGGTTTGATGATAGGTTTGATCTCGAAGAGCTTGTTCGTAAGCTGTTCTGACCAAGATCTCTGCCACCGTGCCCGGAGCTCGATGGTAAAACGCTGCCAGAAATCCAGATATGGAACCGGCAACGGAGAGGGGCGTGGCTGACTTGGCAGCAGCATCTGCCAAGTCATTGCCCCTGATACCGACGTGACCGGGCACCCAACAGAAATGGATGGTGGTGGTGGCTGCCAGACGATGTAGCTGCTGGCGGATCTTAGTAAGAACAGGGTGAAGCCGATGCCTCACCGAGATCAAAGCCTGTAGCGAACTAAGCGAGTCGGTGTAAAGCACACACCGACGATGATGCTTAGTCGCCACGTGGTCCAAGGCGAGGCTGATAGCGTGCAACTCTGCGGTGAAGATGGAACACTGCAGTGGGATCTGGTCTGCAATGATTACATCACAGCAGACCATGGCTGATCCCACCGAAGTGCCGGACTTCGAGCCATCTGTAAAGACAGGCAAGAAGTCCGGGTGCTCAGCACGATGGCTGGCAAAGAGTTGCCGGTACACACAGTCGGGTGTAAAGGCCTTCCCCGTCCTGCACAGGGAAAAATCGCAGGAAGGGGAAACAGCGAGCCAAGGTGGAAGTGGCTCAGCTGTCGACTGTGCAACGCTATCGAGACTGGTGTTGATGTCTCTGAGGTAGCCTCGAACACGCAAACCAAAAGGACGAATGGCAGTCGGCCGATTAGTGTAAAGCATTTCCCACTTCGGACTGAAAACGCAGTCCCAAGTGGGATGGCCAGGCAGGGATCGCAATTTAGACGCATATTGTAGGGACAACTGCTGACGGCGAAGAGATAAAGAAGGTTCGTCGGTCTCAACGTAAAGACTCTGGACCGGTGAGGTGCGGAAGGCTCCCGTGCAAACACGGAGGGCCTGATGATGGAGGGGGTCCAGCACCTTCACCACCGAATCCCGGGCCGAGTCGTACACCTGGGATCCGTAGTCCAGTTTCGATCGGACAAGTGTACGGTACAGGCGGAGCAAAGAACATCGGTCTGCCCCCCAAGAAAGGGAGGAGAGGACCTTGACGATGTTCAATGCCCGCGTGCACTTGGACCTGAGATGACGTATGTGTGGTAAAAAGGTCAATTTCCGATCGAATATGAGACCGAGAAACTTGGTCTCCGCCACAACTGGAATGATGTTACCCCTGAGCCGCAGCTCGGGATCCAGATGAAGATTATGCTTGTGGCAAAAGTGCACACAAGCGGTCTTCTGTGGGGAGAACCGAAACCCGTTTGCTGTCGCCCAAACCGAAAGATTGTTCAGGGCAATTTGCAGTTGTCTTTCAATGACCCTCATGCTGGACAAAGAGCAAAAGATGCTAAAGTCATCAACATAGAGGGCATTGCCTACTGATGGAGGAAGTTGTCTAGTTATAGAATTAATCTTGACAGCGAAAAGCGTAACACTCAGAACGCAGCCTTGTGGCACCCCCTGTTCTTGGGGGTATGGCTGCGACAGAGTGTTACCGACACGGACACGAAAAGAGCGTGTCGATAAGAAGTTGGAGATGAAGATCGGCATGTGACCTCTTAAGCCGAAACTGTGGTCATGAAGAATGCCGAATCTCCAAGCCGTGTCGTACGCTTCTTCGATGTCGAAGAAAATGGACACCAGGTGCTCTCTACGTAAAAAGGAATTCCTGATCGCCGATTCGAGGCGGATCAGGTGGTCTAAAGTAGACCGGTGCCTGCGAAAGCCACACTGGGTGTTGGAAAGAAGGCTGTGATGTTCTAAATACCAGATGAGTCTGGCATTTACCATTCTTTCCAACACCTTGCACACGCAGCTCGTCAATGCGATTGGACGATAATTGGAAGGAATCTTGGGATCTTTGCCTGGCTTGGGGAAGGCCAAGACGATGGTCTCCCGCCAGGAGTCCGGAAACTGCTCCTCGAGAAAAATGCGATTGAAGAGATGGAGCAGCCGATGTTGGAGCATGGCATAATGGACATTGTCAGGCCCTACAGCAGAGGCACGAGAAGAGTGCAGAGCAAGGCGAAGTTCCTCCGCTGTGAATGGCCTGTTGTAAGGCTCCAGGCCATTCGAGTGGAAAGACAGCAGAGAGCGCTCCGCCCTGCCCTTCTGGGCCAGAAACTCGGGGGAGTAAGAGGAAGACGAAGAGATGGAAGAGAAGACTCCCCCAGAGTGTCGGCAATTGCTTTGGGATCAGCAATTGCCTGTCCATTGTGCTCCAGGATCGATAACGAGTGGGACGTGTAGTTCCCACTCATCTTCCGGACTTTATCCCACACGACCTTAGAACTAGTCGTGCGGGTGATGGATGACGTATACTTGATCCAAGATTCCTTCTGGCTCTGGTGTCGGACGAAACGTGCTTTCGCCCTGGCGCGTTTGAAATTTTCAAGGTTGGGGGACGTCGGATATCTCCGAAACACCCCCCAAGCCTTGTTCTGAGCCTTACGAGCTGCGGTGCATTCTGGATTCCACCACGGTTTCGGAAAGCGAGGAAACCGTGTAGAAGTTTGAGGAATCATTGATGCAGCTGCATCTACGATACAGTCCGTTATCTCCGCTACTGCCACATTGATTGGCTCCTGGCTGACAGAGTGGTCGTCGAGCTCAGAGAGCAGCTCGAAACCACCCCAGTCAGCCCGATCGAGCCTCCACCGTGACACGCGTGAAGGGCTGCAAGGCCCCCTACGGGAGATGGTGCACACCACGGGGAGGTGATCGCTTCCATAAGGGTTGTCCTCGACCTCCCATGTAAAGAGTGGAAGGATCGAGGAGGAGCAGATGGTGAGGTCAATGGCAGTGAAAGTGCGGGTTGGGGAGTGAAAGTAAGTACTGACACCGGTGTTCAACAGGGAGAGAGAAGGATCCAAGAGCCACTGCTCCAGGACCCCACCCCTCCCGTTGGTGTCAGCACTGCCCCAAAGTGGACTGTGTCCATTGAGGTCCCCCATAATGAGGAAGGGGGACGGCAGCTGCGAGACGAGATCATCAAGGTCTTCCTGGAAGACGATGCTCCCAGGTGGAAGATATACAGAGCAGACAGTCAGCGAGAACCCCACGAAGAGATGGATGGCTACCGCCTCTAAGTTGATGGTGAGTGGTACGACCTGGAATGGAGAATGGTTGCTCACGAGGATGGCGACACCTCCGCGAGCTGGACCATCTCCATCCCGGTCCCGGCGAACTAGTGAAAAGTGCCGGATCGTGGGATCTGTGACTGGCTGCAAGTATGTCTCCTGCAGGCACACACAGATGCGCTGGTGTACCTGAAGGAGGGCCTTGATGTCGTCAAGATTCCTCTGGAATCCACGACAATTCCATTGTAGGAGTGTGGCCATCTCAGGACTTAGAAGAGTGGGCGGACGACGAATTCCTATTCAACTTCGCCGCAGAGGACGGTTTAGTGAATAGGGGGCAGTCGGTATCCATGTCCTCGGAATCGTCCAAGGGGCATGGATCGGTGACCGCCCTTTGTGGTGCTGTTATTTTCTTTTTTGGCCCCGGTGGGGGCCCCTTCGGTTTTGAAGGTCTTGCTGTCTGAGGACGGGGAGGAGGAGGCCTTCCGGTGGAGGTGGAAGGCTGAGCTGCTGGAATGGAGACCGGGGTTGATGTCGAAGTCGACACCACCCTCGGTCTTGATTGCGTGAGGAGGTACTTTGCAGCTGGCGAGAAAGACTCAGTAGGTAGTACACTGATGTCAGTCTGCACCGCAACCAAAGTCATTGGAACGATGGGCTTTCCAATGACTGCACTAGCATAGGAAACCTTGCCAGGTGGGGCGGGCGGTGCAGCAAGTTTTCTCGCCTCAGCATAAGAGATGTTATTTATGACTTTGAGGCGTTGTACCTCCTTTTCCTCCTTCCACTTCGGACAGTCGCGGGAGTACGCCGGATGTTCGCCACTGCAGTTCACACAGCATGCCTTTTCTGCTGTGCAGTCAGGATCGAGATGATCCTTACTGCCATAGCGAGCACAGGTGGGCTTGCCCCTGCATGCTGTGCGGGCATGACCGTATATCTGACACTGAAAACAGCGCAGAGGGTTTGGGATATACGGCCGAACCTCACAATGTAAATAACCTGCCTTGATGTAAGAAGGCAGGCGTGGCGTATTGAATGTCACAATCAACACCCGGGTGGGTGTTAATTTCCCATCACGGCGTGTCGAAACCCGGTGGACCGCTGTTACTCCTTGAGGTGTGAGCTCCGAGAGGATTTCCTCCTCAGTGACTTTGAGGAGGCCCCACTCTGTGATCACACCCCGAGAGGAATTCAAAGTTTTATGGGGAGTGACTTCGACAGCCACCCCACCAATTTCTTTGACTTTCAGGAGCAGTTCAGAATGTTTCGAACAAGCGGTCTCAACCTGCAAGTCGCCAGATCGTAAGCGCTTGACGGATTTCGGCTCTCCCGCAAGACCTTTCAAACCTTTATTAACGAAGAAAGGGGACATGTCCCCAAGTACCTGATCACCCATGGAGTGGATGATCAGGAACTTTAGGAACGAAGACACAGACACAGAAGACAACGGCAGAGATAACTTTGACAACGAGGAAGATGGGGGCTCATGTCGAGCCCTCTTGTTGGCGGCGATCGCATTATTTTCATCATTCTCTCTCATGTTTTTTATTGTGTGGTTCAGTGCCCGCTGTCCCCACCCTCCACGGAGCCCAACAAGGGGACGCCCAGTCGGGCGCCAGGGCTACACTAGCACTATACCCACACAGACAGTGAGCCAAGCCCTCACAAATAAATAGAAGGAAAATGAAAAGAGAAATGTGCAGAACAACATTCTACACAATTCAAACAAAGCTTAAAATAACAAAATTGTGAATGGCCAAACTGGCCTCACAAAGAAAGAATAACTACAAAAGAAAAATAATCTGTGAGGAAACTTGTAAACCTGTACCCGGACCGTGGGCAAGGTTACTCACCGCTCTGCACGGTTGACCCTAGCAGGACCTGCCCACCAGCCGATTGCTCCTGGGGGGGCCACCCCAGGAGCTCCCGTTTACCGGAAGCAGAGGCCAAAGCAGTGTATAGCAGAGGCCCCGGAATCCGCTGCCCAGCCCCGCGACGGACAGGCTCCCCAATGGCAAGACGGCCAATGGGGACAACGCCAGTCATGAGCTGAGGAGAGAAGACAGGGACCCCCGAGCAACTACCAGGATCTTCCTTTCCCGGGACACGGGTCTCCGCGCACGGCAAACACGCGGGCGAGCGTTTAGGACCCTGCGAAGGTAACCGAGCCAGCGGAACCTTCACAGGGTGGTCCCCCTCACCGCGTACAGGCGCTCACACCGAGGGGGAAGGAATGTGCAAATACATGCCTATTTGGAATGACAGATTCCTTGCCTACTTACAAATTTTTGGTATATATATTTAACAAACAGTATTGACATTGTTAAGAGGTTTGAGATTAAGGTAAATTGATGTGTTTTGGATTCTTAAACCTAGATCAGAAAGGGCTTTTTGAAATTTAAATTAGGTATGGAAAAGAAATATTTTTGCAAGGGACTCATTTTATCTGTGGGATACTACTATTCTCGTAATATTAAGTTTATGGAGTTGTGAATACAGTGACTTGGTAGAGGTGTAGGGATATGATTGAACATCATATTGTAGTGTATAAATAGAATTAGGTGGTATATAGGAGTGACTGGGTACATTAACCCTTTCCAGGTCAAGGATGTCTATAGGAGTTTTTTGTACAACACATGAAACTTCGATTAAAAAAAAATACCATTTGAAAATTTTCTTACATATATCTTTTAAAAATACATAATTCAAGCTTGAAATATATTTTCCTTTTTCATTTGATGAATATTTTATTAAATACAATATAAATAGTTCAATAAAGCCACATGATTGCCATATTTTAGAAGCACTACATGGTATTGCCGATTTGTTTGTTAATGTCACTCTGTATTGAAGCAATCACCTGATTGAAGCTCACAAGTTGATTCGAACTATTATCAACCTATTTTTCCTTAAATTTTCAAAAATCTCCCAAAATAATTAACAAAAAAAACCACTGCAGATTTTGGAAGTAATTACAAAGTATGTACTGCCATTTTTCCATTTTACACTCTTTTCTGCATAAACCTATTTCAGTATTCCCAGAATTATTTTTATCATTTTTCCCACTCTTAAAATTGAAATTCAAAGTGAAAACATCGTTCTTGAGTGCAGCTGCACTTAATTACTTTATGGCTCACTGCACAAGATGCAAGTGACTCACACATGCTATCTCTGTTCCATATGTTATAAGTGACTTCATAATGGATTATTTAAAAATTTTGGTCCAGCGATAGGCTCCTGTCAGACCTATGTGGCAAGCAGCTGCTTGAGGGGGTATTTATTTTGCCGTCCCATGGCTGAGTGGTTAGCGCGCTTGGCTACTGATCCAAGGGACCTGGGTTCAAGCCCAGGGTTAAGGCATGGATGTGTGTGTGTCATTTTTCTGCTGAGGTCCTGCCATCCTCTCAGACCTTCTACTATGACATATAAACTGACAGGCTCCTGTCAGACCTCTGTGGCAAGCAGCTGCTTGAGGGGGTATTTATTATTTTATTATATTTGATACCTTTGCAAGGTTAAGATTTACTTTTTTGTATTTAAGTCTTAGTTTTCATTTTGGTAGATTTATTTTTGAAAATTATTCATCTTTTCACCAATTGATAAGTATTGATTTTTCATAGTTATGCTACATCAGATGGCCGGCCTGCAACTTGTTGCTGTGGATATTTTACTTAACATCACATTAGGTTATACGTTAATTTTTATTTTGTTACCTATTATTTTTCCCAATAAAACTTTTATCTGGTATCATTTTTTTCTTTTATTATTTCTTGAGTTTTTAGAAAAAAAAAAGAAAAAACTTTGAACTTGTATTGTTTCCCGAAAATGAATGAGGTCTTGGATAAGGATACAAAGTGGGCTTCCCTGGCATGGAAATCAGTCCTCATGTGGGAGGGCAATTTCAGGAAGTTTTGCTAAACTCACTGTGAATATTTCACTCCCCCCACTCCCCAGAAAATTTCATAAAAAAAATTAAGTTTTCATGTTTACATTGAATGATTTTAATCCCCCTCCCCCCACCTCTATCTTGGCTGTGGCACTCTGACGATATAACATGTTTTTTTTTTTGCTTTGGTGCACAAGCCTTTGTGCACTTAGCAATGTGAAAATGGAGACTCCCTCCCTGTTTTTTTTTTTGCTTTGGTGCAAAGCCTTTGTGCACTTAGCAATGTGAAAATGGAGACTCCCTCCCCATTTTTTTTTTGCTTTGGTGCACAAGCCTTTGTGCACTTAGCAATGTGAAAACGGAGACCCTCCCTGTGTTTTTTTGCTTTGGTGCAAAGCCTTTGTGCACTTAGAAATGTGAAAATGGGGACTTCCTCCCCCTCCCATGTTAGATTGCCCAATTTCAACAACCAAAGAAACAATTCATAATGTTTAGTAAAAAAAAAAGCAGCCAAGAAAGTTTTTTTTTTTCATTTCATAACCAGTTCAGAAAATCCCACGAATGTGAGAAGTCCAAGTCACTTTGTATAACACTGGTCATGTTTAAAATATACAATACTGAAAAGAATCATTAAAAGAAATAAAAATTATGTTTCAGCTTAAATATCATATTATTCAGGAGGAAATTTTCTTTTAATTAATATATAATTTAAATTTTTTATTTCCAGCCATCCCATGGCCAAGTGATTAGAGTGCTTGGCTGCTGATCTAAGGGACTGGGTTCACGTAAAGCATAAGGTAAGGCATGGATGTATGTGTTGTTTTTCTGCTGAAGTCCTGCCATCCTCTCAGATCTACTATGGCATATAAACTGACAGGCTCCTGTCAGACCTCTGTGGCAATCGGCTGCTTGAGAGGGTATTTATTTTATTTTTATTTTCATTAAATTTGTAATTAAATTCTGTTTGCTGATTAATTTGGAAAATAACATGCCTTAATTTCTTTCATCAGTTATTTGAGAAAAAAAGTTCTGTAGTTAATTTTTTGTGGCTGAGCATAGGGAGAAAATAGCTGAACCTGGGAAAGATTAATGTTGCAAATAATGTAGTTCCAATATGTGGTCAATTTTGATTCATTAAAATGGTATTTTGGGAAATTTATGTTTTTTATAGTTTTTTTTTTTTTGAGTATGTGGTTGCTGCTGTGTGCTAATGGAGAACATAGGTGAGTTTGAATAATTTGTTGCAAATATTAATATTTATAGTTTCCTGTAATTTTTGTGTGGATTATGAATGTTGATTAGGTGATAGTGGTGTATATATTCAGAAAGGGAAGTTGTGGTTGGGCATGAATAATTTTTGATTATATCAATTGAACTGTTTTAGTTTATATGGTTTTTCATGGCTTTTTCCCCTGGGACAGGAAACTAGATGCTTTTGATTCCAGATGCTTATGCAGTATCTTGGGCATTAGGTGTTTCAACTTTGTAACTAATGATGAGGTTAGGCAAAGGAGTTTGCAACCTCCTTTAAGCAGCATATTGTGCAGAGAGAGACTCCGTTGGTTTGGCTGTGTTGCCCTTATGGATAATTATAGATTGGCGAATAGGGTTATGAACAGTGTGCCTGAAGGCCTGAGAAAGAAGGGGAGACCTAGGATGCGGTGGGCAGACAATGTCAAACAGGAACTTGTTAGAATTGGTGTTCAGTGGCCAGATGCAGTAAATGTAGCTCAGGATAGACTTGCTTGGAGAACTAAATTGCATGGTCTGGTTGGACCTCCGTAGCCCATGGCTGCTGGAGGATGATGATAATGATGGATCAGCAGTGCATTATTTACACTCTGTGATTGTTTTAGTCTACTGGGATGTTGGTAATTCTTCCAAATCACTACTAGGTGTTGCTTAACAAGCTTGTTTAATATGATTAAAATGCTTTTAGCTTTCATATTGTTTTCTACCTTCAACACAACTGGAACCTGTCACAAAGAATGCATTAACCCTTTTGTTTTAAATTGAGTTTTTATTCTAGAGTTTAAATCTTAATTTTTCTACTTGTGCTTTTGTCTAAGCATAAAAAATTATGTGTCATTTAACTGTACACATTGTGTAATGGAAAAACTGAAGAGTCATTTAATTTGGCTGGGATGGTACTGATTTAAATTTTTGAGTAAATCACCTGCCACATTATTTAAAGAAAAGCCCCTGAAAACAAATGATTTATTATTTTCTGGGGCTTTTTTTATAATGTGGCAAGTGGATAATTGTTGAAACTTGGCCAACAATGATAGAGTACAGGCCTGCCCAATTCGAGTTTTCTCAAGGCACTCTTATGCAAAAAAATCCACCAGAGGGCGTGCAAACACTTGACAAACAAACCATGTTGTCTGCATAGGTTTTCATCGAGTGCTTTCTGCATTTGGATTTAAAACTGCGATCTTTTCAAAACTTAAAATTTTTAATGCACAATTTTTCAAATTTTCTCTATTCTTAAAGATGGTGGTATGTTGTTTTCTGATGTGTTGGTCCAGAACAGGTGGATATGATATAAAAACAAAGGGACAGGAATTGAAGATCAAAGGTCACAGAAGCTACATATCACATGTTCAAAGGGTGGATGGGGGCTTTCCCCCCCTCCCACGTTAGACAACTGACTGCAAATTGGATTAACTTCAGAACCTCATGCCTGGAAGCTACAGGGAGCAGGGTGAGGGAGAAAGCTGGGTCATGTGTCACGTGTTATATATCCTTGCACCTCTGATTGCCTTCATTCTCATGGTAGAGAAATTTGATACCTTTTACAATCAATTTTTAAAATAACTATGAACTACATCAATTTGAAAAAAAAAATCAGAAAAGACAGCTGAAAATGCATTGCAACTTTCAGATAAAAAACCAGAAGGGTGAAAGCAAAACAGCACGAGAAATAAAATTGAGAAAAAACGTGATGATACTGAATGCTTAGCATTCAAGGGCGCAAAATTTCTCCACTCAGATGCTGAGCTTGTGGCACTGAACAGGTTAATCAGGAGAAAGGAAGTCATTTTTTTTTTGCATCTTTCTGGAATCAAATTTCTTTTGTCGCTAATGCATAGAGTATTATATTCACAGTAATAATTCAAATCACTAACTCAGAGTAATATTGTGCTTGATTGAATGAGAGGAAATCACGCTAATTCTAACTTCGGAAAGTGTAAATCGTGATATTTCATCAATAACTATGCAACACCAAATAATTTTTTATCTCTAAAAAGAAACAACATTCTCTTAAAACAAAAAGAGATTGCATTTTCCCACCTCCTTGGGTCTAAGTGGTCAACTCATAATTGCCAATGGTACAACATGACCTTCACATTCCACCATCAAGATTTCAAAGTTCTAACATAAATATAATATTGCTTACAATATTCATTTGAAATTTTGGAATTTTCAACTTTTTCGACATTTATAGCTTCTAGGAGACCAGAAGAGTGAAAATCATATTTCATCAATACTTGTTCAATGCAAAAAAAAAGTTTTCAGAGAGCAAAATAATTGCACTTTCTCACCCACTTTGGGTCTAAGAGGTGAATTAGTTGTTTCCTATGAAAACTTCAGGGAGTTTACTTTCCATCACCATAATTTCGAATATCTAATCATACATTGTAAAAAAAAACCCTAGCATTTTAGTTTGGTGATTTCGCTTCTGCATACCATACTAACAAACTTATTACAATTTTTTTAAATCCAAATCTATATGATTTTTTTTTCCTAAAAACTTTTCGATTAAAAATGTTAACAGCATATAATAAATGTACATATTTAAATATATGTACAAAAATAAATGTAGCATATTTCTCTTCCCGAGGTTCTTTACATTCATGAAATTTTAAATTTTTCCTCACTATTTTAACACGAAAACGACTGAAGGAACAGTTTATTTGGACATCATCTAGTGATTTTATATTATAGGAGCCTCACATAAAGGTACCTTTTTCAAGCAATTACTCAGGCCTGTAGTCTATCATTGCAGGCCAAGGTTGAAATGAATGCTGGCTATGAAAACATAAAATGGAAGCCATTCAAATGTGTAAATTGGCAGTCATCAACGGGCAGCTTCTGTAGCATGTTTTTTTTATATACTCCTATTAATTTCAGCATTTCTAAGAAACCACCTGCAGTATTACATACAAAAAACAAACTCCCAGAATCATATACTCAATTTCCTTCTATTTTTTTTTATCATGCTTCAAGTGAAAGAATGGAAAAAAAAACAATGAAAAAAATGGCCAGTATGGTGTAGTTTGAAAATTTTTTGTAAATTACTATGAAATCAGCATTTTTGGCAAGTATTACCAACACTTGAATAGTTATTTAAGCAGTATTAGCTGTTCTGTTTAGTGTTTTGAGCATCTTAACCCTCTTTGTGTTATGAATATATATCTCTCTCTGTTTTACAAAAGCCACAGCAAGGTGTAAGCAACAGTTCTGTGGAGAGTCTGCCATGTCAATAGATACCTGTGGTAGGGAGAATACATTCCATCCACCAGAAGGATTGTGACAATGGATAGCAATTTGGGAGAATTACCAGGATATTTAACCCCTGGTCCTTCTACAGAGTGTGGATCGGGTAGTGCATTATTTACAATTTTGTGCACTTACGCTGACTGCTTTTTATCCATATTTTATTTTTTGGATTTTCTGTAAATTTTACGAATTTTTTGTATCTGTTAGGCAGTGGTAGAGAGAGAATTTTGATTCGAAGTTATGGAGAAAATTGGACTACTTTCGTCGGCTAGTTAAAAAAAAAATATGCCGGTATCAATACTCTGGGGTGGAATTTTTCCCAACAGTGTCACCAAATGAGCAGTTTGCGGAACGGGCCCCACCAATCTATTAAAGTTAATTTCATTAAAAAAATATTCGTCTGATAATTCTTTAATTAAACAACACTCGAGATTCAACGTACTACGACAGAGGCAGAGGTCTTACTGATCATTACCTATCAGGAATTCCCCGAATGTACACCTGCTAATGTTATTTAGCTTGTCAACAAACATTTTATATGATATCAACATTTTCTAACTTACCTGCACTTTGAAGTGCTGTCGCAATATCTTTTTCTACGGAATCTAGTTGTTTTAACTTCTCTGATGGGCCAGCCATATTCACTTAGAAATTTGTTTACTTCCGTATTCACGAAAAATATTGCACGCAAGCAACATATGATACGAACAAGTTGCAGAATAATAAATCTGGGTAGTCTTAGCCAAATGGCCTTGTCAAGTAGTTTGTTTCTTTGCTTATTACTGCTCTGCAGAGAAGAATTCTGAACAAAGAAGAGAATGATCTCTATGTTCACTGATCTGCCAATAATTTGAATTCTTTGCTAATGGTATTAAGTGATGAACTCTATTAAATTTCTGTGAATCCAGTGCAAGAAAGCTTAACCTAAAACTAAAGCTGCTCGTCCCACACGATAGTCATCAAGAAATGAATCGCTGCTTGTCCCACACGATAGTCATCAAGAAATGAATCGCTGTTTGCAATCAGGTTTAGATATCGCCATATCATGCACATTTTCGAAAAATATCGTAATGAATCAACTATTATAGGCCTGTTTCCTGAAAAAAGAACAAGAAACTTTTGAATTTGTTTTCCAAGTCATGCGATACTCGAAAATACTGATGTAAACTAGTGCTGTTTCAAGTGACTTACAAAACTGGACTCTGACGTTTCTAGAGACCATTCTCTTATGAAAGAAGTACGCACAAAGATGAAGTACAGGTTAAATACGAAAAGGCAAAACGAAATGCCGTAGAATTAAATGCTGTTTGGAATAAAAGCAATATTTCACAACAAGCTCATGAAAAAAACTAAACATCACTTTGACGAACTGTGAGGATGAGATACTCACTGACGGCGAGTCTAGATTTTGAACAAACGCGTTCTATATGTGTCTGTACGTTTGTCATCAACCAGATGTGAGAGTGCAGGAACTAGTCAAGTTATCAGATTGCCAACTTTATGAATAAGCTCGAAGAATAATTGATAAACATGATGGTAATCTCAGCGATGACTTCCCAATGCAATTAATATTACTGCGATTTTGCTTAAAAGCAGCATTGAAAAACTGACCACAGTAAAACTACTCGCAAATGTATTAATTATTGAAAACGTTGCATTTTCGGTCAATTTCTCAGATACATGTACAGTTTTCATGCAACTAAACCACTAACAGTTGCTATTGCTGAGGGATGTTATTCAAAACTTAAACTCATAAAACTATCTAAGAAGTATCAATGGGCCAAGCACATCTAAGCAGTTTAAGTGTTCTATCTGTAGAACACAAGGAAACTCTTAATAGTCTCTTCAGAAAATAACCTCCAAGGCGTTATCAACATGTTTGCACCATAGATATAGTAGAGGCCCTATATAGGTAGAGATTGGCCATCTCAAAATTGAACGCCATGTTTTGTCGGCGCTCCGATTGTTTAGCGTGCATAGCTGAATGGTATTGCACGGTACTTATGGATTTCGGAAAAAGGTAGGGTATTATTTGATACAGATTTCAATGTTCATGATTAGAAGCAGTTTAGAAAATGTCAGAAAAAGGAAAAGTTAATTTTAGGTTTTTTTTTTTTAAATAAGGTGTAATATCGCTTTGTTATCTGTCCGTCTGTAGATATCGAACATTTTTGTTTATACATCATCATCATCATCATCATCATCATCATCATCATCATCATCATCATCATCATCATCATCATCATCAAGCAGCCATGGGCTACGGAGGTCCAACCAGACCATGCAATTTAGTTCTCCAAGCAAGTCGATCCTGAGCTACATCTACTGCATCTGGCCACTGAACATCAATTGTAACAAGGTCCTGTTTGACATTGTCTGCCCACCGCATCCTAGGTCTCACCTTCTTTCTAAGGCCTTTAGGCACACTGTTCATAACCCTATTCGCCAATCTATAATTATCCATACGGGCAACATGGCCAAACCAACGGAGTCTCTCTCTGCACAATATGCTGTTTAAAGAAGGTTGCAAACTCCTTTGCTTAACCTCATCATTAGTTACAAAGTTGAACCACCTAATGCCTAAGATACTGCGTAAGCATCTGGAATCAAAAGCATCGAGTTTCCTGTTATCTTGTTTACAAAGTGTCCAAGTTTCACTACCATAACTAACCCTAGAAAGAACCAAACTGTTATACAGTCTAATTTTAGTCTTTAGGTGTATATGCCTATTTCTCCACACTCTCGATAGATTCTTAAAAGTCCCGGCAGCAATCCCTATTCGTCTGTTAATCTCATGCCGCACATCACCATTATCTGTTACATAGCTACCAAGATAATTAAACTGTGACACTTGCTCAAGACTGCAACCATTCAGATTAACTGAATCACAGCCTGCTTGACTAATTTTCATCACTTTAGTTTTCTCTCTGTTTATAACCAAACCTGCTCTACTACCAGTCTCATCAACAGCTCGAATGGAAGAGTTCATCTCATCAACATCATTTGCCAAAAGGGCTAAATCATCAGCATAATCTAAATCAGAAATTTTGGTATGTCCAGCCCATTTAAGGCCAAAATCTTTCCCTCGAAGTGAATTTTGCATAACATAATCAATAACCAAACTAAAGAGAAAAGGAGACAAAATGCACCCTTGTCGAACAGCAGAAGTAATGCTAAACCAATTGCTACAAGCCTTACCAACTCTCACACACGACTCAGTGTTATTATAGAGAGCTTTCATTATATTAACTAACTTGTCAGGTATACCATATGATCTCACAATCAACCACAAATTATGACGATCAACAGAGTCGAAAGCCTTTTTAAAATCAACAAAGATAGAAACCAAAGGTTTCTGAAACTCTAAACATTTCTCAAGAATCTGCCTAAGTGAAAATATCTGATCCACACATCCCCTACCACTTCTGAATCAAGATTGCTCATTACGCAATTGACTGTCAACCAGATTCTTAATTCTATTAAGCACAATTATGGAAAGAACTTTACCTGGAACAGAGAGTAGGCTGATACCCCTATAGTTATCACAAGAATTGCGATCACCTTTTTTGAAAATAGGGATAATAATAGCTCTGGTAAAATCTTTAGGAACCATGCCTTTATCATAAAAGTTATTCAAAATTTCAGTCTTCCAAGTGGTAACCGCAACATTCGCAGCTCTGAGCATTTCTGTAGTAATTTCATCTACCCCTGGGGATTTATGTAGTTTAAGTTTAGAAACAGCCAAAATAACTTCAGATTGTGTTATAGGGCCAACATTAAAGCCACAAATGCATCTATCATCATTACAAACAATGGGAGTAGAACTCACCACATTGTTTAGAACATCACTGAAATGCTCAGCCCACCTAGCCATGACAGAATCCTCACCTTGTTTATCCTTCAATACTTGTATACCTGTCCGTTTTCTACCACACAAAACAGTAACTATCTGGTACAGCTCTCTGCTGTTGTCCTGTCTAACTGCTTCCTCGGCTTTGTCAGCCAAACCATCAAGCCAAAGATTCTTATCAGCAACTAACTGATCTTTTACACGTTTATTAAGTTCTCTGTAATGCTTTCTATTAGGACTAGTAGGGTATTGTTTAAGGATATTCCTGTAGTTCTTTCTTTCCGAAATAAGCTCAAGTGCCTTACCACTCAGATAATTCTTTCTCTTCTGCTCCTTTTTTCCTAAAAGAGTACTGTTAGTGTCCAAAAAAGCCTGTTTAAGATGATTTAATTCTTCCTCAACTTCAGTAGTAAGCATACTATGATTGTCATAATGACTAAGTAACCTATCATGGTAAGCTTTGGCTGTAACTGGGTCTTTCAGAGCATCAGTATTAAAAGTAAATTTTTTAACCCTAGCACAACACTTTTTAAGTTCAAGTTGCAAGACACTTTTAACAAGGAAATGATCAGATCCAATTTCAGCTCCCCTATATGACCTGGTATTCCTAACAGAACTAGCCCATTTGCTGTTAATTAATATATAATCAATCATATTCTTATGCAGCCCATTGGGTGAAACCCATGTGTACTTATGTATGTCGCGGTGTTTGTAATAAGTGTTAGTTATTCTGAATCCATTGAATTTACTTACCTGTAGGAGACGTTGCCCATTGCCATTGCAGCTACCAATACCAAAAGGGCCTATTACTCCTCCCCAAAGGTCAGAGTCAGTGCCAACTTTGGCATTGAAGTCACCAAGAACAAGGGTAATATCTCCTTTCTTGACAGAATTCAAAATATTCTGAAGTTGTCCATAAAACCTATCTTTCTCATCTTCATCGGCATCCTCAGTGGGGGCATAACAGCAGATAACATTCAAGTCTTTAACGCTTGTCTGAAATTTTCCTGTAAGAAACCTTTCATTAATGCACTCATATCCTAGAAGAGCATCACTAGCGTGTCTGCTGAGAAGCAGACCCACGCCTTGGTGATGCTTATTGTCGTCCCTTCCTGAAAAGAGAAATTTAAGATTATTTTTAAGAATCCGATCTTTATCTGTTCATGTGATCTCTTGCAAGCCGAGAATATCTAAATTATAATGGTGGAATTCTTGTGTGAGTACATCAAGAGAAAAAGCTCTGTGCAGAGTCCTCACATTCCATCTACCTATGGAGAGAAAATGGCTAGTGGGATGTTTAAAGAAACTATGTTTATTGAGAAAGGGAATGCCGACAATATCAAACAGCCCCCTAATCGCAGGCATGGGGCAAAGACCCGTTCCCCCACCACTAAAGGCTGAAGCCATCTACACTGGAAGACTTCTTCCAATGTAGAATTTGACGATGCCAATAGAAGCAAAAAGTTCAGGTGCCTGCGATGACCTCTGCTCAGGATTATCCACCAGCTGATAAATATATCCTGTGAATCTATTCACTTGGTGCTGTCAACCCACAAACAAACAGAAATCACAGCGGAAGATTATCCCTCCACAGAAGTCCACCAGTGCAGCAAAATCAGGATCCATAATCAAGCTCAGAGCCATATATCTGTCCAGTCCAGTGGGTTTATATGGTCAGATATATAAAATATTATTTTTGTGTTAGATAGGTATTGCATTTTTGGAATCTTCCAAAAGTTACAACTGCACCCTCTAACGGTGGAAAATTTTAAAGATTCCAAAATATCACACGAATATTCCAAATGATGTAGGTTCATTAGAAGTTTGAAATTTTGGTGTTGAAATATGAAGGTTACGAAGTTACCATTGGCAACAATCATTTGACCCTTTAGACCCAGGGGTAAGAAACTTTAGACCCAGGGGTAAAGAACCAAACTGTTATACAGTCTAATTTTAATCTTTAGGTGAATACGCCTATTTCTCCACAATCTCCATAGATTCTTAAAAGTCTCGGCAGCAATCCCTATTCGTCTGTTAATCTCATGCCGCACATCACCATTATCTTTTACATAGGTGGGGGGGGGGATGCAAGTATTTTTTTTATTTTGTTTTAACAGAAAAGTGTATGTTTTTAGAGATAAATTCAAAATTCTTTTTTGGTTGGACAGGTATTAATGAAATATTACAATTTGAATTTTGAAAATTTCCCAAAGGTAATAATTTCGCCCTCTAACGGTTGAAAAAAAACGAAAAATTCCAAAATTTTAAACGAATATTGCAAACGATGTAGTTATGCTAAAAATTTGAAATTTTGGTCGTGAAAACTCCATTGACAACAATGAGTTCACCCTAAGCCCAAGATAGGTGAGAAACAGAACGGTTTTGTTTTAAGAGATAATTGGAAATTTCTTTTTTACTTGGTTACTAATGAAATGTAATTCGCATTTTCAAAGGTAGTTTTAATTTATATCATTAGAGATCACTAAATATCGAAACTGCAAAACTTTTACCGAATGTTTCAAGTGATCGGTTTATGATAGAAATTTCGGCGTGTAGAGTTCTGTTATGGTAAAAATTCCACTGACAGCAATGATCTGCCAACTATTTTCAGAGGAGTGAGAGAAAACCAACTTTTTAAATTTAAGAACTAAAAGACAAATACTTTTTATGTTTTATAATTACTAATAAATTACTACTATGCACATTTTTCCCATCATATATTAAAAAATAAATAACCCTTTAAGAAGCTGCTTGTATAGAGGTCTCACAGGAGCCTGTCAGTTTATACGCCATAGTAGTAGGGACATGAAGATGGCGGAACCTCAGCAAAAAAACAATACGAACATCCATAATTAAAACTTTTAAGGAATGAAAAAGTAGGCAAAGGAAGAACTGCATTATCTTTGAAAACAAGATTCCCGTATGTGCCAGAGGCGATATGCATTCTTCTAGTTATTTTACACTTTCAGTATCCTCTGACAGTGGAAATTCGAACTACTGTATAATTAAGAAAATAAACTATTAATATTTTATTAGTACCTGTAATGTGCAAAAAAAGTTTTTCATTTATCTCTTCCAAGCAGAAAAGTTGCATTTTACCAACGGGACAAATCATTACAATTAGTGTAAGCCACTTGATCATCACACTCTAAGATCAAAAATATAAGTTTCCAGCAAACATAGATCGTTTTTAATATTTATTTAAAAATTTTGCATTTTCCAGCTTTTTTCCGTCGCTAGAGGGCGCCTTTCGAGTTTTATTTACCACCATTAGCACTCTCTAACACTGGAAATTCCAACTGATGAGGATTCGAAAAATGTAAATATTAATATTTTTGTGGAAAAATCTTTTGCCGACATACGGGATTCGAACCCGCATTTCTCCAGAAACATGCCAGAATGTTCTAACCTGTTGGCCTAATGCCGGCATTTTTTACAAGAAAACATTTATTGAATTATAGACGTTTAAATCTCTACAGGTAACGCTGAGATTATCAAATATGTTTAATTCATTAATATTTTGTTAAGAAAACGAAGTAATATATTTATATGTATTTTTTTGTTTTATAGGCACTATATATTGATTTGTTTATTTCTTTAAAATAAGTTTCATTTTCGCACCCCCTTTTGGCTAAGACGGCAAAGCCTTGTTGCCATTGTAACCCTTCTGACCATAACACTCTAACTACCAAAATTTCAGATTTCCAGTGCAAATAGTTTTTCGTAATATTCGTTTGAAATTTTATCATTTTCTGTCTTTTCCCATCGCTAGAAGGCGCTATTAAAGCTATTAAAAATTTTCAAAATTGCGAATCGCAATATTTGTTTGACACCTATCCAACCTAAAAAGAATTTTCCATTTAGCTCTAAAAGTAAAAAAAATATTGTCTATAGACGGACAGACAACAGTTAACAGATAGACAGACGAACAAATATTCGCATAGACAGACGACAAAGTTAAACATTAGCTCGTTTTTCAAACGAATCTTAAAAGAAATATTTTGTTGGTTTTCAGTTAGTTCGTTTCATTTTTGCAGCCGATTGCTGTCTTCTCATGGAGTTTCTCGAAAAAAATATTCATTAATTTGTTTCTGAGTGGAATTTTACACCAAAATGTTTACACTAAAATTTTACACCAAACTTTTTACACCCAAATGCAGCGCAGTGAGGCATTTATGAAATATGACAGCTTTTATAGGCAAAAATAGTGATAGAAATGTATAAAACTATAAAAACTGAGAAGTTTTAACTAGGTACACACGCCAACACATAGGCTTTCGTCTCACAGTACAAAACATGGCGCCCATAAACCACGTGACTCAATCAACCAATGGAAGTGAATCACCGAGATGGATAGGTCCAGCTTAGAAAGAAGGATGTATAAGAAGAAGAAGGCCAGCCTCTAACTATACAGGACGTCTAAGATGTAGTAAAGAGGAAATAGGTAGAGCATTGGCAACAAACCGTGACCCCAGCCTCCCTTGCTAGAAACCGCCATTTTGTGGTAAAAAGCTTGCTACTGCAAATAATTCTCATTGTATTGCCTTTGTTTAAAAATTATTAAATTCCGCTTAACATATCCTATGCTGCATTGATTTGTATAAATATAAAGCATGGATATATATATTTTTTACCCCTTTAATTGTGTTATATTTCAATTTTGGCAGTAACAGACCGGATTTGTCATAACATCTGTTTCATGTTTCTGGCAAAAGCAAACTTTTTTGATTCATTAATAACAGATCCTCAAAGCTCAGAGCTCACAATGTTAACAAGTTTTTCACCAAATGAAAGCTAGATAGAATCCAAATCGTAATGCAGTCATAACCTGAATAATTTGATCGCTCAGCCACGACATGGTTTCGTCGCAAGTTAAGATAAGTTGCGACATTAGTTAATATTTCTGAAAAAAATTTCTCGCAGACACGTCGGAATCGAATCCGTAACTCTCCAGACTCATGCCAGAGTGCGTTATCATTACACCACGCAACGGACGAGGAAATCTTTCAGAAGACCTTATAAATCTGTCACTGCTGTCCCACAATTTAAAATATAAGTTCCAAAATATTTTTATCGGAATCAGCCATATTAGCCCGAGCATACCATTAAACAACGAACCACCCTTCAACACTTTCCGATCATCCAAGTTTGAAAAGAAACAAACATAACTTTAAACAATATTTCTCTTATCTGCAGTTATAGAGACCTAGAAATTAAATAACCCCATCAGAGACAACCAAAAAAAAAAAACAGAAAATCGCAAAAAATGAAATAATTCTACCAGAGATAACAAGCTTAAAAAACACGAATATCGTAAACAATTCACCGCCCATTAGCATTATATATATAAAAAAAAAAACGAACTAAAGAATCCCATCAGGGACAACAAATGCAAGAAAAACAAAAAATCATGAACAATTCACGGACGATTCGAATTATAAAAATAGCCCCCAGAAGTAATCCCATTACGGACAACAAACGTAAAAAACAAGAAAACCATAAATAATTCACCGCCCATTCGCATTACAAAAAAAGTCCCCAGGATTAAATAATCCTCTCACCATGGACAACAAACGGAAAAAATAAGAAAATCATAAACAATTTACCACCGATTCGCATTATAAAAGAAGTCCCCAGAACAGACGTGAGAATTATAAATCCCATCGTCCCACATTTCTTGCTTAGCATAAATGTGAACCGTATTTACGCCAGGATTTTTGCAATGTCTTTAGTCAAGAGATGGGACGCTGACACTTCAATGGACGCTGACATACTGCTTTTTTTCACTTACGTTACTTTATGAATCTTACTTATGTTCCATTATGCCACCTATAGCTGTTTTAGCGAAGTGCAGAAAACTTAATTTCAAAAACAAGGTGCTTACACTTATTTAAGATGGGTTGGGTTGTTTTTCCTCTGACGGCACTTTTTTGCATTCCATGGTGCTAAATGGCCAGTCACAAGGACCCCAAAGGTTCAGAGAAGGTTGGGGGAGGGGACCCACTGGAACAGCTGTTGGGAGACAGATGGTAACCTCCCATCAAGCCATCCAGCATGTTCTTTAACGTGCACAGGGTATGACAGTCCCTCACATGGGGCCACGGCTTAACATCCCATCCGACGGACGGCAGCCTTTCCAAGCCCATCGATGTCCCCTACTGACCGTGGGCAGGGAGTTTTGTGGAGATAAATCTCAATACTGACCCAGCTGGGACTCGAACCTGAGAACTACAGATAAGGAGCCTGGAGCACTACAGACTGAGTCACCCCTGCCCCCACTTACTTAAGAAGAATGTCATAATCTAGTAGTATGTAAAAATTAAATAATGAAGTTCAGGTTTCTCCTTTGGTTTTACTGCTTTAAATTTTCATTGCAAGATATGTAATTGAATTAACTTTAATACAATTCATTTTAGTCATTTATAAATCTTATTTTTTATGTTTGGCAAATAATTTCATTATATCTGTGTCTTATTAAGCATTTAATTAGGAAAAGCTATGATGGTGATAACATGCCAATTTGTGTTTCTTTTTTTTATCCATGTTTACATGTTTTGAACAAATTTCATGAAAGACATGTTAAAAATAGGGATAATAATAGCTGTAGTAAAATCCTTAAAAACATCTTTATCATAAAAAAAAAAATCAAAATTTCCGTAAGCCATGTGATAACAGAAACATTCCCAGATCTAAGCATTTCAGTAGTAATTTCATCTACCCCTGGGGATTTATGCAGTTTCAGTTTAGATACAGCCAAAGTTCTTAGAGCCAACGTTAAAGTCAGTAATGCACCTATCATCATTACAAACAATAGGGGTATAACTAATCACTCTGTTTAGAACATCACTAAAATGATCAGCCCACCTAGCCATCACAGAATCCTCACCTTCAGCAGCCTTACTACGTTTACCCCTCAATCTTGTTTACCTGCCTGTTTCTTCCGACAGAAAATATTAACTCTCTAGTACAATCCCCTGCTTTTGTGCAATTTCGCTGCTTCCTCCGCTTTGGCAGCCAAACTATCAAGCCAAAGATTCTTATCAGCTGTTACCTGATCATTTACAGTTCTATATTATTTGTAATCACGTCTGTTAGAACTAGTAGGGACTGGTTCAACTGTTCCTGCAATTCTTTCTTTCAGAAATAAGCTCCATAACCTTATCACTCAATATCTTTTGCCTCCTCTGTTCCTTTTTGCCCAAAATTATGCTATTACTTTCAAGAAAAGGCTGTTTAAACTAATCCTGTTTTTTTCTCAGTTTTGGTACTAAGCAAGCCTCGATTGTCATAATGACTAAGTAGCCTATTATGGTATGATTTGGCTATATCTGGATTTTTCAGAGCTCCAGTACATTTGAGAAATTAAAAATAAATATTGAAGTTAGTACAAAAATACAAACATATTTACAGGAATTACATAATTATTTGATACATATAAACAAAAAGACAAGTTACACAGACGAAGACAAACATATAATATGAAATATGATAAAGAAAAAAAACATAGAAAACTTAGGGGGAAGAAAAGGAAGGTTAAATCGGGTGCAATTGTGGGGGGGGGGGGGAGAAGCATAAAGAAAGAAGGGAAGATAAGAAAATTTTGAAAAACCGTTCGTACATGTTTCATCTGTTGTGTAACATAGAGTTAAAGTCGTAGTGATTACTTTATTTTCCAAATAAACACATAAAATTATCCTTCGTTATCTTAATTTTCTGTGTGTAATGCGAATGTTACTATGGTTGATTTTAATAAATAATTTTATAATTTCAAGCTTCAAGGTGTCTTATTTACAACATCTTTACTATGTTGTAGGAAGTAGGAAGAAATACAGATACATAAAAGAACGCAAATTTGTCACTTTCTTTTTGTTCGCTTAAAGAAGGAAGATTTCCAGGGAGACGCTGAGCAATTTTTTTTTCTGAAAAGGGGGCGGTAGGAGAAATAAGTTTGGGAACTTCTGCTCTAAACTTACCACTTCCTGAAGTGAATGAAGCTGAGAATGTTTGTTGCCCCATGGCTGACTAAAATTTGGCATTTTTCATGGTATCCTTTTAAACGATTTCAGAAGAGCTATTGTTATTCTATTTCTCAAAAAAGGTTGTTGCAGTTTTTATGATAATTACAGTGGGGGTTAATTTATTCTGTTTCTGATACTGTTCTGTCATAATTTTGTTAAGCAGAATAATGCAATTTGGCTGATGACAACTGCGCGATGAACAGTGTGGGTTCAGAAGTGTTAGAAAATGCATAGATAAAATATTTTAGCTTAGACAGGTTGTTGAGAAATATTTAGTTGCAAGAACCTGTGGTTACTGGATTTCAAAAAGGAGGTTTTTTTTATCGAAAGCTTCACGATTTGGTTGATCGCCATGATTCTTGGTTAATCCTAAGATCGTGTGGAGAGCCATACCCTGTCGATGTTAAAGAATACGCTGTATTACCTAGACAGGAAACTTGCAACTGCCAAAGAGCTGTCCTGTAGGTCCCCTTTCCCAACATTTTCCTAGCTCTTGGGGGTCTTTAGTATGTCTAGTTGGTAGAGCGCGAGGCTCCTAATCTGCAGTTCCCAGTTTAAGTCCTACTTAGGCCAGTGGGGGCGGGGTGGCTCAGTCGGTAGCGCGCCAGGCTCGTAATCTGTAGTTCCCAGGTTCGAGTCCCAGCTGGGTCAGCGTTGAGATTTATCTCTGCAAAATTCCCCACCCTGCCCACGGTCAGTAGGGGACACCGATGGGCTTGGAAAGACCGCCGTCCATCGGATGGGACGTTAAGCCGTGGCCCCGTGTGCGAGAGAGCCATACCCTGTGCACGTTAAAGAACACGCTGGATGGCTTGACGGGAGGCTACCATCTATCTCCCAACAGCTGTTCTAGTGGGTCCGCTCCCCCAACTTTCTCTGAGCCTTCGGGGTCCATGTGACCTGGCCATTTACCCATTGTGTGCAAAAAAGTGCCGCTCAGAGGTAAAACAACCCAACCCAACCTAGGCCAGCGTTCAGATTTATCTTCGCATAACTTCCCGGCCATGGTCAGTAGGGAACACCGATGGGCTTGTAAAGGCTGCCGTCCGTCGGATGGGACATTAAGCTGTGGCTTCGTCTGCGGGAGAGCCATACACAGGGCACGTTAAAGAACATGCTGGATGGTCTTGGCAAGAGGCTTCCATCTATCTTTCAATAGCTGTTACTGTGGGTCCCCTCCCATAATATACTTTGAGCCTTCGGGGTCCTTGTAACCTGGCCATTTTAAGCCCATTGTGTGCAAAAAATAGTATCCCTCAGAGTAAAACAATCCAAAACAAAGGCACGATGCACACCTCTTTATCGGCACTAAGATTTCACCAGCATAAATAGCTAATTTGTAATATTCGTTTAGAGTGTTGGTATTTTCAAAATTTTCATCTGCAGAGGGGGCTATTAGAGCGAAACAATTACAAGCAAACATTTGCAAGTGAAAAAATTAGAAGGGGGGCGCCTTTATGTCCCCCCCTTCCTTTCTGCCCTCGATCAGAAAGAGGAAAGTTGGGCTTGTAAAGACATCCATTCTTTTTTTTTTATTTTTTTTCACCATTTGGACAAAAAAGTCTCGCTTAGATATAAAAACCACCCATGGACTCATGAAGTAAATATTTTTGTAGCTTAAATAGTGAATGGCAGCTGCAATATTGTGAATTTCAATTTATTCCAATAAATGGCTGCGTGTGATTGCGAATTCGTTAAATATTTATTGAGCTCAGTGCGTGGCATAGATGCTCGCTACTCGTTATTGCATAATGCTTTAAAGCTGCGTTGTCACACTTTCCCAGCATAAAAGGAATTTTCAACATGGAGATCTACGCAACATCTCCTAGGCCGATATACCAAATTATGACGTCAGAATGTGTAGTCTTATAATCTAGGAGAGGTTTATATATTATCATTGCTGGTTGACTTTTATGTCAATCTTTGTACTAATGCTTATTTATAAATACACCTTATTTTAAAGGAAAATTATTTGTACTAGCATTATAATATCAGCTGCATCGCGTCATTATGGACGACCGCAACATCCCCGAACGAAATTCCTAAAGTTTACCCTTTAATTGAGAAATCAAAAACTAGGTTAAAATTTTGTCACGTCAGTCGCATCTTTTTTGCTTTCCATTGTGGCACGATCCCCTCTCCCCCCCCCCCCCCCACTCTTCTCTGAGGTCCGGTCCTGGTATCAAATAAAATCTTGAATAACTGCTAGTGAATGCATTAAGACATTCTTTTTCCCAAGAAAAAGAATACAATAACAAACTTTTAACTGTTTTAAACCCCAAAAATATTTTTGTTTCCGGAACTTCGTTTCAATTGTTTCTAGTGGACAGTGCATGAGCTGCCCGACACTTATACTCACCTGGTAAAAGCTTCACAATACAGACTCACAATCTTTGTTAAGCGAGTGTGAATTGCCTCCGCCTTTCGCTCATGTAGTAGAGCAATTAGCACTTAACCAGGAGATCCCGAGGTCGAGCCCGGGAGTCAGATGGATGGATTTTTTGACACCTGCCTAATTACTTCTACTACTTGTTTAACACAGTAGCGGAACAAGTTATTCTGCTCGAAAGATCTAAAATAACATTTTAAGAAAACGTTAGCCCCGGAGATATTTTCGTCATGCTACGTGACTGTGATAATTGTTAAGAAATAAGAATAATTATTCTTCTAAATAAACATTATTATAAAGATGAGTATAAAAGTGAAAGAGTAAGAAAAATAGACTTATAATATAGAATATATTTATATATCTAGGCAGATATCATGTTTGCTTTAGAAAGTATAAAACAACCCGCATTAAGTGATTTGGAAACGTCAAGTACGGGAAGTATCGTGTTTCGTTTATTCGAAAAGTCGAGTGTTGCAACGGCTTCCGGTTTAATGATTTCGAAGTATAAGTACCTGAACGGGGTTCTGAATTAATTTGAGCAATACTTTGATTATTGATTCCCCTATTGGTAAAAGAAATTTCCGCTGAGGGCAAAACATTGGGATATTATTTGAGTCAACATTAGGTCTATAAAAATATCTGTTTAGATATAGCGGAAGGAAGTAATAGAATACATTTTTTTTGTTGAATATGACTTCGCAAAAACTCAACAAACGTAACAGAGGACGACTGTCATTGTTAAAAGAAAGAACAATTCAAACAAAAGAGTAATTATGGAACAGTATTATTAGCAAGAAAAAAATCAATTGAAGAGACGATTTTACTGCGAATGGTAAGTATTGAATTGGTATTCTGCGATTTCTAGTGGATGAATAAGATATTTTGTAAACTTATTTTTCAAGCGAAAGATAGCTCTGTATGTGCAGTAGTATAAAGGATAAAAATAAAAGTTTTGAAATTATATAGGAGGGAAGGTGATGTTTAAAGAGGACATGAATAAAAAAGAAGGCGATCCTCAACAGTTGTTCATAAATACATCAAAAGATACGTCAGTAGCTGATACATCAGATATAAAGTTGCCAAAATCAATTTCTGTTTTAGATAGCCGGAATATAGATACTACAGTCCACTGTGATAGTGATCCTCTTGATTTAAGAAACTATGAACTTTATATTGAAAAGTGGCTTGGCTTCTGTGAAGAAGAATCATCTAGCAGCATTGAATTGAAAAATAGCACAGAAGACCTAAAGACACAGCAATCAATTTCTGTTTTATATAGCCGGAACATAGATACTACAGTCCACTGTGATAGTGATCCTCTTGATTTAAGAAACTATGAACTTTATATTGAAAAGTGGCTTGACTTCTGTGAAGAAGTATCATCTAGCAGCATTGAATTGAAAAATAGCACAGAAGACCTAAAGACACAGCAATCAATTTCTGTTTTAGATAGCCGGAATATAGATACTACAGTCCACTGTGATAGTGATCCTCTTGATTTAAGAAACTATGAACTTTATATTGAAAAGTGGCTTGACTTCTGTGAAGAAGAATCATCTAGCAGCATTGAATTGAAAAATAGCACAGAAGACCTAAAGACACAGCAATCAATTTCTGTTTTAGATAGCCGGAATATAGATACTACAGTCCACTGTGATAGTGATCCTCTTGATTTAAGAAACTATGAACTTTATATTGAAAAGTGGCTTGACTTCTGTGAAGAAGAATCATCTAGTAGTATTGAAATGAAAAATAGCACAGAAGACCTAAAGGTACCAGATTTAGCATCCTGTGAAGATAAGTTCTTGAATGATACGACTATTTCTGCAGGTGACAATGTTGAGCGTTTCCTTTTGTTGAATAGGAATAACTCCGACGCTGTCTTAAAGGTTCCTTCTTCACCAATCCAATCTATAGATGAACGGCAGAAAAACTCAACTGATGACGGGAAATTAACTACTGGAAGAACAGAAATGACTGTTGGTACAGAAATGCAAAAGCTTCGTAAAGGCAAAAAAGGAATGATTCAGTGGATGCAAAAAAAGTTTCGTTCTCTTCTTCGTTGGGGACGCTGCAACTGAGCTATCAACATTCAAGAAAACGGCCCTTTTAAGGGCCCCTAAATTAGGAAAGTGTATACCATTTTCGTGCATAAGTGTTTTGTTCTGTCCATTTCATTTAAACTATGCTAGGAAATTTAGTTTTTACCTGTATTAATTAACCCACTGCATGATATGTTTCAGATTAACACTATTTCCAATTTTTGGTGGGGGTGGCTAAGTCAGTAGTGTGCCAGGCTCATAATCTGGAGTTGTAGTCCCAGGTGGGTCAGCGTTGAGAATTAAAAAAAAAAAAAAAACTCCCTGCACTCGTCAATAGGAGACACCAATGGGCTTCGAAAGGCCATGATTCATCGGATGGGACGTTAAGCCATGGCCCCCATGTGTGGGAGAACCATATCATTCGCTCATTAAAGAACACACTGGATGGCCTTGATCGGAGGCTACCATCTGTTTCCCAACAGCTGTTCTAGTGGGTCCCCTCCCCCAACCTTTTGGATCCTTGTCAACTGCCATTTAGCCTATTGTGTGCAAAAAATGAGTCGCTCAGAGGTAAAACAACCAAAATTTTGATAACACTGCATACTAACTACAATTTAGGTTCCAAATATAACGAATTAGGAATTGTTCACAATTCATAGGAGTTAAATTTGCGACATGTTACAATAACAAACATAAAATGACAATCGAGGGGATTTTAACCGTTTGTCAACTTTGAAGCCCTATTTCATCAATGTACAGTCGCTCAAAAAAGTATCCGAACACTATGGTTGATTACGGAATTCAGAAAAAATATCTGGCAACGATTTTTTTAGAAATTAGTGATCTGGCAACCTTCGCGTCACGTGATTACAGAATTCAGGAAAAATATCTGGAGCGTGTACAGCAACTGTACACGCTCCAGTTACCGTTCACAGCAAACTGGAGCGTTTGCAGTTACTGCACACGCTCCAGTTTGCTGTGAATGGTGTGACTGCACACACACAATATTTCCGTGAGTGAGCCCACACGATTCAGGTCTTTGTGAGCTCACACGATCCAATGTGCTGTGAACATTAACCACAACCGCTCCAGTTTGCTCTGAACGGTAACTGCACACGCTCCACTTTGCTCTGAATGGTAACTGCACACGCTCCATATTCATTGCATTATATATTCATACGAATTATATATATTTAAAAAGTATCCAAACATTATGGTTGATTACAGAATTCAGAAAAAATATCTGGCAACGATTTTTTTTAGAAATTAGTGATGTGGCAACTTTCGTGTCACGTGATTACAGAATTCAGGAAAAATATCTGGAGCGTGTACAGCAACTGTACACACTCCAGTTACCGTTCACAGCAAACTGGAGCGTCTGCAGTTACTGCACACGCTCCAGTTTGCTGTGAACGGTGTGACTGCACACGCTCAATATTTCCGTGAGTGATCCCACACGATCCAAGTCTTTGTGAGATCACACGATCCAATGTGCTGTGAACATTAACCACAACCGCTCCAGTTTGCTCTGAACGGTAACTGCACACGCTCCACTTTGCTCTGAATGGTAACTGCACACGCTCCACTTTGCTCTGAATGGTAACTGCACACGCTCCATATTCATTGCATTATATATTCATACGAATTATATATATTTAAAAAGTATCCAAACATTATGGTTGATTACAGAATTCAGAAAAAATATCTGGCAACGATATTTTTTAGAAATTAGTGATATGGCAACCTTCATGTCACGTGACACGAATGATCTCTAGATGGCCAGGTAGCTTCCGTTTATATTTTAACACTCTAGAATTTACTCTCTTTAACTCTAGATTTACGTTCTTCAGAGTTACTCAGGGTAGTATATTATATCGGATCAGGCAACCCATACCTAATAAAGAACCAAGAGAGAAAATATTCTTAAAGGGCTAGAGGAAAGATTTTCAATTTAAAAGTGAAAACATACATTTCTAATGATAATGAAACGCCAAAAAATTTTAAGGAATAAAGAAAACATTTTTAAAAATGCTTGTTCAAAAAAATTGAAAAGAAATAAGTCAGATTCATTATGCTGATGATTTGTTTCATGAACATCAGGTTGGCTAGGTCTGTACTACATTAAAAATAATGACACATAAAGTTTGGAAAATTTAACCGGTAACTAATACACTTAGTGCTTGTATTCTGCAGTCCCTGGTTCGAATCCCATTTGGGCCAGGGTTAAGATTTATTTCTGCAAAATCACTGCTGTCTTTAGTCAGTACAGACAGCGATGGGCTTCGAAAGACCGCTGTCTGCTGAATGGGATGTTAAGGCGTGGTCCAGTGTATGGAAAAGCCATACCCTGTGCACGTGAAAGAACATGCTGGATGGCCTTCACGGGAGGATCTGTCTCCTGAGAATTGTCCAGTGTGTCCCCCTTCCCTTAAGCTTTTCTGAGTGCCTTCAGGGGCTTTGTGACGTGGCCATTAGACCCTTATGTGCAAAAAAATGCCGCTCAGATGCAAAACACCCAACCCATAAAAAGGTAAAATTTTGCTTGCTCCCTCTGAATGAAATATAGGATTTTCCTTTCAAATTTGCAATATACAGAAACCTTTTTTTTTCACAAGTAGAGAAGCGAAGCAAAATAAAGTTATATAAGCATTTCTTAATATATCGATAGTTTCTGACAAAAGGTCATAGGTTTGAGTAGTTCATAGGTTTGAGTCCCACCTAGGCCAGTATTGAGATTTATTTCTGCAAAACCCCACCGTGCCCTCGGTCAGTAGGGGTCACCGATGGGCTTGAAAAGACCACCATTTGTTGGATGGGAAGATGTGGTCAGTGTACAGAAGAGCCATACCTTGTGCACGTTAAAGAACACCTGGATGGCCTTGATAGGAGGCTTTCATCGGTCTCCCAACAATCCCCTCACCATGTTCTGAGCCCTCCTGGACCTTGTGACCTGCCTATTTAGCCCCTTGTGTGTAAAAAGGACTCCTTAGAGGTAAAACATCCCAAGTTTCTAACCAGAGAAATCCTGCAATGTTTTTTCTTTTTGAAGAACACCGCTGGCCATTAAAAGTGCAACACCAGGAAGAACTCATCAGATTGTCCCGAAATATGCAAGATGGATAGCCCATGGGAGAACATGTAAATGATTCAAAGCGCAGCACATACGCACATCATGTGTAACAGTTACGCCCCCTGGAAGTGGTATAAGAGGAAATTGCAAAGAGCCGGTGCAAAGCACTGGAATTGTGTTTGTTCGCAGTTCTTGCACACTAAAGGATCAAGTATGCTCCTTTGAAGAACACAACATCCATACGACCAGGTTTCCGACTTTGATATCATAAACTATCAATATCCCTCGAATATCAAAAAGGGAGAATTATGGGATTATGGGAAGGCGGATTATGGTACCGAGACATCGGTGCTCGTGTTGGACGGAATGCTGCCACAGTGATGAGAATATGGTGTCAGTGGGAGGAGGAGGAACGAACTCACCGATGTGAAGGATCTAAACGGCCCTGTCACACAAACGAACGAGAGGACAGACATCTCGTGCGCATGGCTTTGAACGATCGTACAGCCACATCAAACACCTTATCTCAACAGTTAAGGTGTGTTGCACATCAACCATTGTCGGGAGGTACAGTTCGATGTTGTCTGCAGCATCGGGGCATCTTTGCTAGGCAGCCTTTGTTTCGGCTATCATTTACTCTACAACACAGGCATATACGACTGCAGTGGTGCCAAGAACATCGCGCATGGATGTGCGAATGGCTTTTCAGACGAATCCTGCTTGCTCAGTATTTGGCAGTACTGTGGTGACAGGTTCAGTGAGACATGCATGATGCAGAACCATACAGGTCCAGTCTCTGGTGTTATGGTATGGTGTGCAGTTGGACTCCACTCACGCCTTATACGCATTATGAGTACTTTGAACAGCCAACGTTACATCACTGAGGTTTTAGAGCCAGTGGTCGTAATTATCTTCAGGAGCTCTCTGGTGCCATTTACCAACAGGACAATGCCCGACCACATGCATCGTCCAACAATTCCTGGACAGCCACCATGTGACACTTCTGCCTTGGCACCGGATCTGTTCCTAACTGAACATATCTGGGGTCCTGATCTCACGACAACTAGCACACCAGACACCAGCAGCTGCTACAACAGATGAACTTTGACTTCGTATCGAAACTGCATGGACTGACATTCCCCAAACACACATCCGACATCTCATCCTCTCCATGCCAGACCGTGTAGCATCGGTTATTGCCGCTCATGGTGGCTACACAAGATGCTGATTTCTTTTGTGTTCCCGTGATCCCATAGAAGCAGTTGTGTTAGCGGCTCCCGTAAATATAAATACTAGAGCGAAGAAAACTACAGAGAAAAGTGGACAGGAGTCAGTGATAGAAAAGGTAGTTCCATTCTACGCCATGTTCTGTGATCTGTAACGACTTTAAAGAATTGTTGTCTTTCTTTAATTATGGAAATTTTTCTAGTTTAAAAATTTTACATTTTAACATCCGAAGTTTAAGAAATAAATTTGAACAGCTAGAAGCTATTCTTGAATATTTAAATAGTAAGACGCATATTTTAATACTTTCTGACATACAGATCAAACCATACGAGTTAAATTTCTATCAGATAGATGGTTATCATATGTTATATTGTTGTAGAGATTACAATAAATCTGGTGGGATACTTTGCTACGTTAAAAGTTCCTTAATAGTCATGCAAATTGCATTTAATGATATAAGTTCAGCTGAATATATTGCTATTTATCTGGAAAATTATCAGCAATATTTCGCATGTATCTATAGATCTCTTTGTATCCCACTTACTACTTTCCTAGTAGAATTTCAGGAACTACTCCTATCACTTGATAATAAAAGCGAAGTTGTTGTAATTGGTGATTTAAATATAGATATACTAGGAAATGATCACTACACAAATGAATAACTAAATTTGTTGTCATCAAATGGCTTTCAAAGTTTCATAAATTCACCGACCAGAGAGAGTATGATATCTTCTACTCGTGTAGATCACATTTTTGTTAAAAGCAAAATCGAAAGTTCATTCAAGAGTAGTATTGTTAAATTAGCAGTGACTGATCATTATCCCATTGCCTTAACAGTTAATTTCAACAATAATATGAATATTCAGTTTGATACTTATACAGAGCCTATTCTTTATCACTACATAGACTATACTTTATTGAACAGGCTTTTAAATGAAATCACACGTTTTTAGTATTCCATGGCTGCACAATGCAATATGATGATGATGTATGCATTTCAGTCTGCAACGTTAAAGAGATTAATTATTTTGCACTTGAAATCTGAATATATGAAAAAAGCAGTTTTTGCTTGTTTGCTTTGTTCTCACCATGCACCAGTAATGCATACACAAAAATGTTTGTTTCAGTAGGGTTTTATGATCTTATCTTTTTTCCACTGGATAAACTATAAGTTTAGGGCCTTGGAATTACATTAATGAGCTGATAGAAATGATACAAGACTTCTCCAGTTTGCCTATAAGCTATGAAATTAGGCTAAGATGATAATAAGGTATTTCCATCTACTCATTCACTTTAAGGTATAGACTATAGTACTAAGTTTAACACACACAAAACCAGCATTATTGTGCAATCTGAAAGGTATATCCTATGAACTTTGTAAAACAGTTGCACTTCATGCAGGGCCGAACTTACGCATTAGCTAACTAAGCTACAATTTAGGGCCTCATAATTATGAGGCTGTGTCACGAAATTTTATATTCAAATTAATGTACTGTGCAAACACTGTTCATCTGAGCTCTAAATAATTCAAATTAATGTATTGTACAAACACTGTTCATTTCAGCTCTCAATACTCATTATTGTTAACCAGTGCTAGTATAAGGCATTATTGTTAACCAGTGCTAGTATAAAGGTTTTCACCACATCAATTTCATATTTATTTTTTAATATTCCCTTCAATCAGAATAATAATTATATCTCGTTTCGACTTTTGAAATTTTGAGGCCTTTTAAACTTATTGTAGCGTAGGGCCTCAGAAAGCCAAAGTCTGGCGCTGACTTCATGGGAAGAGATAAGAACAACAGTTTCAGGGAAGCTGATAAGTATGTACTACAGCTTGAAACTCTTTACTCCAGGGTGGGTTGGTGATACCCATAGAAGTAAGGTTTTAGGTACCTGTGATGGCCTCTAATCGGGATTATCTACCAGTTGGTATCATGTGCATCTGTTCACTTAATGTTGACAAATGATGCAAAAAATTTATTGCAGTTGATGCAAAAAAATACAGTGGTAGATTTCTTTCAACAGAAGAACACCAATTCATCAAGTCCAGTATCCGTAATCTAGTTCAAAATCGTAAGCCAGTCAAGTGGTGTTAAATGTTCAACACCAATATCCTGTGAAGTTGACGTTTTTCAGAAAATGTGGCTAAAGATGTCAATAGGCCACACTGATCTAACAGTCCTCCCCTTTCTCTCCCTTTCAGAAGAGAATATCACTTTTGAAAGACACTAACGAGCCTGCATCACAAGAGGGCAGGGCTGGTGCATCTTTTTTTTTTTGCATCATCACAGGAGATTGGTACACTGCCGTCCTTCCAGCGTGAGCCTAGCTATGATTTACAAACCTTCCATTTGCAATGGATATATAAAGGGTTAAAGCAGTTAAAAGCAGGTCATAAGCTCAAAAAATTTATATTGTTATATTTCTTCAGTAATAGTAATAAATTAGTGTTTGCCTCTGAAGTTGAAGTTATGCCACACTGGCTACTCAAACGATTATTGCCGTAACTAACCTGACAGAATATAAGATCAATACTGCTAATTCTCTTCCCATCCATCTACCAGCAAGAAAGGTTCCATTAGCAAAACGGGAGGAGACAGAACAGTTAATAAGGGACATGGAAGTCCAAGATATTACAGAACCATCCCTGGACATCATGGGCAGGGGTGGCTCAGTTGGTAGCAGGCTAGGATTTTAATCTGTAGTTCCAGTCTCACCTGTCCGAGCATTCAGATTTGTCTCAGCGAAACTCCCCACCCTGCTGTTGGTCAGTATGGGGCATCGATGGACTTGGAAAAGCCAGTCTGCTGGATGGCCTTGATAGGAGGCAATAGCTGTCTGCTAACAGCTGTCAAGTCAGTCCCTCCCCCAAACCTTCTCTGAGCCTTTGGGGTTTTTGTTACCTGACTATTTAGCCCATTGTGTGCAAAAAAGTGCTGTTTAGAGGTAAAACAACCCAACCCAATCCTGGACATCACCAGTGGTCCTTGTTAATAAAAAGGATTGATGCACTACATTTTGTGTGGACTATTGAAGATTAAATGATACACTAAGAAGGACTGTTTTCCTTTACTTAGAATTAATGACACACTTGGCACTCTATCTGGGTCAGAATGGTTCTTGACTTTATTCTTGGAAAGCATTTATTGGCAAGATGGCAGATATCCTGAAGACCTACAAAAGACAGCTTTTAACATAGAAAATAGACCTTAGCAGTTTAAGGCGATGCCAATTGGATTTTGGAATGTACCTGCAACGTTTGAACGACTGATGGAGTCAGTGCTCAAGGGTGTGTCATGGGAGATCTGCCAGGTGTACTGGACAACATCATCATTCTTGGAAAGACTTTTAGGGGCATTTGAAGAATCTCCGTCATGTGCTCATGCAGCCAAGCTAAAACTGGGGCCAACTAGGTGCAAGTTGTTCCAACAGGAAGTCCATTACTTTGTTCATGTCATTTACATCAGGGATCAAGACTGACTAGTAAAATAGTAGCTGTGAGAGACTGGCCTCCACTCCAGTATGTTCATCAACTTCGTAGCTTATTGGACAGTGCATATACTACAGAAATTTTGTCAAGGGTTCCTCCAACATCCAAAACCATTACATTGACTAACAGAGGGCTGGTGGGTCATGTGGATACAAGAATGTGAAACGTCTTTCAAAAATTGAAGCAAGCTCTGCCACTCTGTCAGTGGCACCAGTATTAGCATATCCACAAGCTGGTAAACAATTCACATTAGATCAGGCATGTCCAACCTTTTGACTTCCCTGGGCCACATTGAGTGAAGATGAATTGTTTTGGGCCGCACATAAAATATATAATATAGTTAATGTATATCAATAATAAAACTTCATTTATTTTCTTATGTTATTTATTATAAAATTAAAAAAGGGCAACCTGAAACTAATGGGATATCAAAAATTTGCTGAAAATCACATAATCATTGTTGAAAGCTTATGTCGTAAGATTTACGATTCTGTGTGACGCTTTACTAGCTGTCCAGGGCCGCAGGTTGGACACGCCTATATTAGATACTGATGCAAGTACCACAAGAATTGGTATTGTACTCTGACATCATCAAGACAGACAAGAGTCATTCCATATTTCAGCAAAACCTTATCCAAACCTGAACGAAAATATTATGTTACACAAAAAGAACTATTGACAACAGTGAAAGCCATAGAGCATTTCATCATTACTGTTATTTACAAAAGTTTCCTATTCGCACTGACGATGTTGCTTTCGGGTGGCTAGTAAACTTCCAAAAATTCTGAAGGATAGATTTCCAGGAGAATACAGCATTTATAGGAGTGACTTTCCATTCATCATCATAATGACAAGTTACACAAGAATATAGATGCACTTTCTTGACGCCCATGTATTGACGATTGCAAGTACTGCTGTAATTGGAGGGATGATATAGGACACTACCGAAATAATGACTATTTGACAGATAACCTCAATACAAAACAAACAGTGATACACCTAACGTCTTGACTGAAACAACTGCAAAACGACCTGAGAGCAAATGTAGCCCAATTACCAAAAGGTATTGGGCACAGTGGGACTCCTTACACGTGACATGTGTATTGTACAGAAGATGGGAGAATTCCACTGAACAACTGATTAGCTCACAGATCATCCTTCCTTACTTCGCGAGTGGAATTAGTGATGAAAGATTACATGATAGTGCCATTGGATGACACTTCGATGTTAATAAAACATTAGGAAAAACCTGGGAACTATTTCAATGGCTGAAAAGTAGGGCAGATATTGAAAGTGGTGTAGGCAATGCGAAGTCTGTGCGACAAAAATAGGCCCCAAGACTATTCAATGGCTGAAAAGTAGGGCAGATATTGAAAGTGGTGTAGGCAATGCGAAGTCTGTGCGACAAAAATAGGCCCCAAGACTAAGAGTTTGGGGCCTATTTTTGCATGTGTCATCCATACAAAGAGACCAGTCTGTGCGGCAAAAATAGGCCCCAAGACTAGGAAAAGCTGCAAACAAACAATGTTGGTGCCAGTTTCGAAAGAATAGCTATAAATCTTACGAGTCAGTTCCCTAGAACAGATGATGGAAATCGATATTTATTGGTAGCAATGGATTGTTTCGCAGTGTCCTGAACTTTATCCCATCAAGGATCACGAGGCAACAACATTTGCAAAGTACCTTTGCAATTCCACTCGAACCATGCACGGAATTTTGAGTGCAAGGCATATGCCTGTTATTAGGCATTCAAAAAACTAGAATGACTCCCCAACACCCTCAGTCGAATGACATGGTTGAAAGATTCAACAGAATGATTGGTCAACATATAGCATGGTGTGTGGACGACCACCAATGTAACTGGGTTGGGGTTGTTTTACTTCTGAGTGACACTTTTTTGCCACAGAGATTGCCACAGTTTCTAATGTTAAAAATGGATATTTAAATAGATTTATGATCTTTGGTTCTCACTAGCATAACATGGAAGACTATTGTTTAATATTCTAGGTTCTGCAACTATTTAAATGCTAAACGAATATTGAAAATCGATAGATTTGATTATGATCTTTAATTTATCTTCAGTCACATTTTTCCATTAAATGCATATTTTAGAACTTATGGAGCTTCCAAGTTAGGTTCTCATTGACATAACAGGGAAATTCTAGAGCATTTCAGTAAAGTACATCAAAAGCATAGGAAATGAATAATGTGGGTCTACGTTCTCCCCGTTTCTTGATTTCTTTCTTTCTTTGAATTTATAATAAACCTTTATTTAATCAGTTTACATTTAAAACACTGGAAAATTTCCCAATCCCCTTCCACAGGCCCTAACTACGCTACTATCATATACAGATGAAATAACAAAAAAAATTTTAATTTACAAAGCAAAAATTTAGCATTTCTTATTACCTATGAAATGTTATCCCTATGATCGTTTTCGCAAGCTTATTGACACATTCATATAGTACACAGGTACCCATTTTTTAAACACATTCTGCCGTTCCTTAGCAGAGTGATAGCACGCTTACGAGTATCAATAATATGGAGACACTCGGCTAGTTTACAAGCGCCGCCTCCTCCTCTTCCTATCTCCATGGTGGAGTTAGACAAGGGTGCATTTTGTCTCCTTTTCTGTTTCGTTCGGTTATTATGTTATGCGAAATTCTTTGCAAGGGAAATATTTTGGCCTTAAATGGTCTAGAGATTTCAAATATTCATGAGAATGGTAATAGAGTAGGTTTGGTGATAAACAGAGAAAAAACTAAAGTGATGAAAATTGGTCAGGCAGATGGTGCTTCAGTTGCTTTGAATGGCTGCACTCTTGAGCAAGTGCCTCAGTTTAATTATCTTGGGAGCTATGTAATAGATATTGGTGGTGTGCGGCATGAGAAAAATAGAATAGAGATTGCCACAGGAACTTTTAAGAATCTATGGAGTGTGTGGCAAAATAGGTGTGTACACTTAAAGACTAAAATTAGGCTGTACAAGAGTTTGGTTCCTTCTAAGGTTAGTTATGATAGCGAAACATGGACCCTTCGTAAGCAGGATAAGAAGAAACTTGATGCCTTTGATTCTATATGCTTACGCAGTATCTTGGGCATTAGGTGGTTTGACTTTGCAAGTAATGATAAGGTTAGAAGGATCATCAACTTCCTTTGATCATCATATTGTGCAGAGAGAGACTACATTGGTTTGGCCATGTTGCCTGTATGCATAGCTGCAGATCAGCAATCAGGATTATAGACAGTGTATCTAAAGGTTTCAGAAAACGGGGCAGACCTACGAAGCGATGGGCAGACAATGTCAAACAGGACCTTGCTAGAACTGGCCTAGAGTGACCAAATGCAGCAGCAGTAGCTCAAAACAGACACATCTGAGGAAAATTGACATCTGAGAAACATTACACAGTAGACTTGACATCTGAGGAAAATTACACAGTAGTTGGAGCTCCATAGCCCATGGCTGCATGAGGATTTTGTATGTATGTATGTGTATATACATGTGTGTGTGTGTACTAGTAGTCGCGAAAAGGTTTTCTTTTTTGTTCAGCACAGTGACAAACTTAAATTGTTGATGTTTGCGTAACAGAAGTTCTTACGAATATCAGTATGTTCAGTTACTGTAGAGATTGTCATTTCCTGTATACATTTTGCATAGACAGTAGAAAAACATAATTGGTAAGAGTTGTACCTATGAATTGTTTCATGATTGGATTTTTCGAATGTTTTATTCATTTATTATTTCACTTTCCATGAATATCAAAAGTAATTAATCACTAGTTAGCCTATTGGTATTTCAAGTAACTAATTACTATGTTTTTTAGAAAACTGGAAGGAGAGCTGTGTACCAATCCCAAGTGATGATGCACAGAACCGGCCAGGTCTAGCACCTAATGTCCGATCCCGCCATCTCGTGGTGCAGGCCGTTAGTACCTTTCAAAAGAGATATTCTCTTTTGGAAGGGGAGGGCTGCCAGTTCAGTATGGCCTACTGATCTGGTCATCTATGGCATTTTTTTCTTTTCTTTCAAACCTGCCGAGGAGTGGTCAACTTCACAGGGTCCTGGTGCTGACCATTTATACCTATTAGACTGGACTTGTTTATGGATTTGAGTTTGATTATGGATCCTGGACTTGCTGCACTGGTGGGCCTCTGTTGAGGGAGAATCTGCTGCTGTGTTTTCTGTTTGCTTCTGGGTTGCCAGCCCTAAGTGAACAGAGGCATGGGATACCTTATATCAGCTGTTGGATAATCCTGATCAGAGGCCATTGCAGGTACCTGAATCTTACTTAGTTAGTTGGGCATCGTCAAGCCTAAACTGTATATGTGTAAGTAATATGTGTATAAACTATATATGTGTAGTAATGTGTTTCAGGCAGGCCATATGGCTCTTGAAAAAATTCCCTTGAAAAGGTGGTGCCTGAAGTTCCTACCAGCATCAGTGACTTCGGCCTTTAGCAGAGGAGGAACAGGTCTTTGCCCTATGCCTGCGATCAGGGGGCTGTTGATATTGTTGGCCCTACCAATCTCAATAAACCTAATTTCTTTAAAAATCCTACTAATCATTTTCTCTCTGCAGGAACGTGGAACGTGAGGACATTACATAGAGATTATTCTCTTGATAATTCTCTACATAAGTACACATGGGTTTCACCCGATGGGCTGCATAAGAATATAATTGATTATATATTAATCAACAGCAAATGGGCTAGTTCTGTTAGGAATACCAGGGCATATAGGGGAGCTGAAATTGGATCTGACCATTACCTTGTTAAAAGTGTCTTGCAACTTAAACTTAAAAAGTGTTGTGCTAGGGTTAAAAAATTTGCTTTTAATACTGAAGCTCTGAAAGACCCAGTAATAGCCAAAGCTTACCATGATAGGTTACTTAGTCATTATGACAGTCATGGTTTGCTTACTACTGAAGTTGAGGAAGAATGGGATCATTTTAAACAGGCTTTTTTGGACACTAACAGTACTCTTTTAGGAAAAAAGGAGCAGAATTATCTGAGTGATAAGGCACTTGAGCTTATTTCAGAAAGAAAGAACTGCAGGAA
The DNA here is from genome assembly GCA_038380435.1 of Ryuthela nishihirai. Lineage (NCBI taxonomy): Eukaryota > Metazoa > Arthropoda > Arachnida > Araneae > Heptathelidae > Ryuthela > Ryuthela nishihirai. The sequence goes on from JAWZYU010000026.1 coordinate 31,472,307, forward strand.
TGTCCTTAATCAATACCCTACTAGTCCTAATAGAAAGCACTACAGAGAACTTAATAAATGTGTAAAGGATCAGTTAGCTGCTGCTAAGAATCTTTGGCTTGATGGCTTGGCTGACAAAGTCGAGGAAGCAGTTAGACAGCACAACAGCAGAGAGATGTTCCGGATAGTTACTGTTTTGTGTGGTAGAAAACGGACAGGTATACAAGTATTGAAGGATAAACAAGGTGAGGATTCTGTCATGGCTAGGTGGGCTGAGCATTTCAGTGATGTTCTAAACAATGTGGTTAGTTCTACTCCCATTGTTTGTAATGATGATAGATGCATTGGTGGCTTTAATGTTGGCCCTATAACACAATCTAAAGTTATTTTGCTGTTTCTAAACTTAAACTACATAAATCCCCAGGGATAGATGAAATTACTACAAAAATGCTCAAAGCTAGGAATGTTGCGGTTACCACTTGGATGACTGAAATTTTGAATAACTTTTTTATGATAAAGGCATGGTTCCTAAAGATTTCACCAGAGCTATTATTATCACTATTTTCAAAAATGGTGATCGCAGTTCTTGTGATAACTATAGGGGTATCAGCCTACTCTCTGTTCCAGGTAAAGTTCTTTCCATGATTGTGCTTAATAGAATTAAGAATCTGGTTGACAGGAAATTGCGTGATGAGCAATGTGGATTCAGAAGTGGTAGGGGATGTGTGGATCAGATATTTTCACTTAGGCAGATTCTTGAGAAATGTTTAGAGTTTCAGAAACCTTTGGTTGCTAGCTTTGTTGATTTTAAAAAGGCTTTTGACTCTGTTGATCCTCATAATTTGTGGTTGATTGTGAGATCATACGGTATACCTGACAAGTTAGTTAACATAATGAAAGCTCTCTATAATAACACTGAGTCGTGTGTGAGAGTTGGTAAGGCTTGTAGCAATTGGTTTAGCATTACTTCTGGTGTTCGACAAGGGTGCATTTTGTCTCCTTTTCTCTTTAGTTTGGTTATTGATTATGTTATGCGAAATTCACTTCAAGGGAAAGATTTTGGCCTTAAATGGGCTGAAGATCCGAAAATTTCTGATTTAGATTATGCTGATGATTTAGCCCTTTTGGCAAATGATGTTGATGAGATGAACTCTTCCATTCGAGCTGTTGATGAGACTGGTAGTAGAGTAGGTTTGGTTATAAACAGAGAGAAAACTAAAGTGATGAAAATTAGTCAAGCAGGCTGTGATTCAGTTAATCTGAATGGTTGCAGTCTTGAGCAAATGTCACAGTTTAATTATCTTGGGAGCTATGTAACAGATAATGGTGATGTGCGGCATGAGATTAACAGACGAATAGGGATTGCTGCCGGGACTTTTAAGAATCTATCGAGAGTGTAGAGAAATAGGCATATACACCTAAAGACTAAAATTAGACTGTATAACAGTTTGGTTCTTTCTAGGGTTAGTTATGGTAGAGAAACCTGGACACTTTGTAAACAAGATAACAGAAAACTAGATGCTTTTGATTCCAGATGCTTACGCAGTATCTTAGGCATTAGGTGGTTACACTTTGTAACTAATGATGAGGTTAGGCAAAGGAGTCTGCAACCTCCTTTAAGTAGCATATTGCGCATAGAGAGACTCCGCTGGTTTGGCCATGTTGCCCGTATGGATAATTATAGATTGGCGAATAGGGTTATGAACAGTGTGCCTAGAGGCCTCAGAAGGAGGGGGAGACCTAGGATGCGGTGGGCAGACAATGTCAAACAGGACCTTGTTAGAATTGGTGTGCAGTGGCCGGATGCAGCAGATGTAGCTCAGGACAGATATGCTTGGAGAACTAAACTGCGTGGTCCGGTTGGACCTCTGTAGCCCATGGCTGCTTGAGGATGATAACAAATTTACCCCACATTTCTCGGGTCTGAAACTGTTGAAAATATTGAGCAGATGGCATTCCCCACGTCGCACATTTGCATTTGGAATAAAATTCCTAACAAATTCTTTACTCTTCTTTTAAGGAAGGTTTAAAAACTTCTAGAGGGCCAGATCTGGGGGTTTCTTGAATTCTTTGAAAACAAGTAATCTGTGTATTTAAAATTATTTCATTATAATGCTGAAAAGTGATTTCTTTATTTGCATCTATATTGAGCTATTTTGGACAGTTGCCTTTCCTGATCATAGATGGTTCTATGAGCAACAAAGTTGGGAAGATTTGAAAGTCAACCTACAGAATAAATGACGAATCTGCTGATAGTTTAGGGGTTTGAACACCTGGAATGTAACTAAGAGGAATGGCTTTGAGTTCCACTCATCAGCAACTTTTCTGTTTCCACTTTTTTCACACAATTATTTTTGAATTCAGTATAACACATCAGTTCAACACATTATTTGAAGAAAAGTACATCACAGTAAATGCATAGTTACTAATGCTATTATTTTGAAAAATTTATTCGTTGCAATATCTGGTGCACTGCATAGATCATACATTCAAATAAGCAACATGGGGAATTATGAAGTTTCATAAAATCATCAATGAATTAATGTTATTTCTAATGGAATTTATATTTCAGAATTATAAATCAATGCAAGTGAATCATAAAAAACACGGGGAAATTTTCATTCACTCATTATTTCTAACTTTTACTATCTTCGTATTGCTTTTCGCTTCACATTTGTCGGTTCGTGTTTACTGTTGTAAACTATTCGAATTTTGCCTCCACCGTTCACCCCTCCCCCCCTGATAAAGATGGAGAGAGGGATTATTTTTCGCAGGGGTCGACCTTAATGAGTTATATCTCAAAAGCTTTTGATGTCTCCAATGTCATAGACTACCTCAACATCACTCCAAAATGGAGGAAAAATGTGGTCGATATTCGAGTCATATATCAATGAAAGTTTCTGAAGGTAGGTGTTTTTAGTGACAAAGAAAAAAATATCAATCTATTAAAATTTTAAAGAAAATACCCATCTTCCTATAAGCACTCTAAAAAGTAAAAAATAAACCTAAAATCATATCGTAGGTGAAATCAGTCACTGATTTCATATTCACTTCAAAGGTGTCGATTTACTTACTCAACAGGATTGCCTGAGCCCTATCTTCCTTTGAAGTGAAAGCAAATTCAGTGACTGATTGCACCATCGATATGCTTTAGATTTATTTTCTACTTTTTAGGGTGCATATAGGTAGATAAGTATTTTTTATATTTTTTCATCGTCATTACATTAATGTTATTTCTTTCTTTGATTAATTTAAAATTCCTAAAAAATACCATTAGCTGATGTTAAATATTAGAAATAAATATAACATTAAATGCTTCAGGAACAAATTAAAAATTCGTTGCTGAAGTATTTAAAATTTAGGGAAAAATTCCTCTTTTAAATTTCTAATTCACATTTTAGTTTAAAACAAACTTTTTTACATACTGATATTTACTAATTTTCTTAAATTGGCACATAAAACAATTGGCTATTATAAGAAACAAAATACATATTTACTGAGCCACAAATTTATTTGGTTTCTGATAGAGACAACATTGCTTCTCTATTCAGACGGAACAAGTTCCATCCCTCTGATGTGGTCAAATTCACAGCACCATTCTTTCTATAGAAATCAATAGATGGTGCATTCCAATCTAAAACAGCAAAGTCTAATCGGTTGCATCCACTTTTTATGCTTTCCTAGATGTTTGGAAATGAAACAGATGAAACTATAGCAAACTTTAAATACAGTACTATTCACTATTAATTAAAGTAACCATTTACACTAAATTACATCATATTCATACTCAGAGCTGTATCTAGGCTATGGCCATGGCCATAGGTGCTAAATGACATTTTCAGATATGTTTGAAATTTTCATATATTACCATTGTATACATGCACATATATTAAAAAGTTGCTTAGACGTTCGAGCTTGCCTGCCATGACGAAAGGCAACATTCTGTCACTTAAATTGTAGCTTTTCTCAGTGATCTCAAGGGGTGGGGAGTGGGGGTGGAGGTTTTTTCCTGTTTTACAGTTGAAGGACATTGCAAAACAGCAGTGATAGTACCTTATCAGATTTGCGTGATCTAGAAGAGAGCTGGTTTCTTGTGAACCAGAAAATATTTATAACCTCTCATTGCCACAAAGAACTACCTATTCTCCATGCTCTCGTTCTAATCCTGTCTGTAGCCTAAGAATGCCACATCCTCAGTTAGCACACAGCAGCCCCTAATCTAAACCCAATTCTTCTGTCAATGTTTTTAGTCAGCCACCTAGTCATTTGTGTTCTTGGCAAAAAGGCCTAATTTCCATCACTTCAGCATCATTGCTAAATTGTTCTAGTTGCGGAAGCTCTTGTTCATCCACTGCAAAAAATTTTACAGATTAGAAGACAACCATTAAAAGTAAAGAAACAAAGTAAGTAGATAAGTATACTCCGAAACAGGGTGGCCACATAAGAAAGACAAAAAAGATCGTGTTACCTCTTTTTTACAACAAAAAAGAACCCTTTTCTTTTCAAAAAGTCAAAACTTGTGAGGAAACTTTTAATTTAAAAAAACAATGTTACATAAATTTGTTCAATAGCAATGAGAATTCAGAGAGAAGTGAAAGAGCAAATATTATTTTCATAATGAATAACAATTTCAGTGGAAGTAATATTTCATCATCATCATCATCCTCAAGCAGCCATGGGCTACGGAGGTCCAACCAGACCGTGCAATTTAGTTCTCCAAGCAAGTCTATCCTGAGCTTCATCTACTGCATCTGGCCACTGCACACCAATTCTAACAAGGTCCTGCTTGATATTGTCTGCCCACCGCATCCTAGGTCTCCCCTTCTTTCTGAGGCCTTTAGGCACACTGTTCATAACCCTATTCGCCAATCTATAATTATTCATACGGGCAACATGGCCAAACCAACGGAGTCTCTCTCTGCACAATATGCTGCTTAAAGGAGGTTGCAAACTCCTTTGCCTAATCTCATCATTAGTTACAAAGTTGAACCATCTAATGCCCAAGATACTGCGTAAGCATCTGGAATCAAAAGCATCTAGTTTCCTGTTATCTTGTTTACAAAGTGTCCAAGTTTCACTACCATAACTAACCCTAGAAAGAACCAAACTATTATACAGTCTAATTTTAGTCTTTAGGTGTATACGCCTATTTCTCCACACTCTCGATAGATTCTTAAAAGTCCCGGCAGCAATCCCTATTTGTCTGTTAATCTCATGCCGCACATCACCATTATCTGTTACATAGCTCCCAAGATAATTAAACTGTGACACCTGCTCAAGACTGCAACCATTCAGATTAACTGAATCACAGCCTGCCTGACCAATTTTCATCACTCTAGTTTTCTCTCTGTTTATAACCAAACCTACTCTACTACCAGTCTCATCAACAGCTCGAATGAAAGAGTTCATCTCATCAACATCATTTGCCAAAAGGGCTAAATCATCAGCATAATCTAAATCAGAAATTTTCATATCTCCAGCCCATTTAAGGCCAAAATCTTTCCCTTGAAGTGAATTTCGCATAACATAATCAATAACCAAGCTAAAGAGAAAAGGAGACAAAATGCACCCTTGTCGAACACCAGACGTAATGCTAAACCAATTGCTACAAGCCTTACCAACTCTCACACACGACTCAATGTTATTATAGAGAGCTTTCATAATGTTAACTAACTTGTCTGGTATACCATATGATCTCACAATCAACCACAAATTATGACGATCAACAGAGTCGAAAGCCTTTTTGAAATCAACAAAGCTAGCAACCAAAGGTTTCTGAAACTCTAAACATTTCTCAAGAATCTGCCTAAGTGAAAATATCTGATCCACACATCCCCTACCACTTCTGAATCCACATTGCTCATCACGCAATTGACTGTCAACCAGATTCTTAATTCTATTAAGGACAATCATGGAAAGAACTTTACCTGGAACAGAGAGTAGGCTGATACCCCTATAGTTATCACAAGAACTGCGATCACCTTTTTTGAAAATAGGGATAACAATAGCTCTGGTAAAATCCTTAGGAACCATGCCTTTATCATAAAAGATATTCAGAATTTCAGTCATCCAAGTGGTAACCGAAACATTCCCAGCTCTAAGCATTTCCGTAGTAATTTCATCTACCCCTGGGGATTTATGAAGTTCAAGTTTAGAAACAGCCAAAATAACTTCAGATTGTGTTACAGGGCCAACATTAAAGCCACCAATGCATCTATCATCATTGCAAACAATGGGAGTAGAACTAACTACATTGTTTAGAACATCACTGAAATGCTCAGCCCACCTAGCCACGACAGAATCCTCCCTTTCTATAACCTTACCTTGTTTATCCTTCAATCCTTGTATGCCTGTCCGTTTTCTACCACACAAAACATTAACTACCTGGTACAGCTCTCTGCTGTTGTGCTGTCTAACTGCTTCCTCGGCTTTGTGAGCCAAACCATCAAGCCAAAGATTCTTATCAGCAGCTAACTGATCTTTACTAGTTTATTAATGGATTCAGAATAACTAACACTTATTACAAACACCGTGACATACATAAGTACACATGGGTTTCACCTGATGGGCTGCATAAGAATATGATTGATTACATATTAATTAATAGCAAATGGGCTAGTTCTGTTAGGAATACCAGGGCATATAGGGGAGCTGAAATTGGATCTGACCATTACCTTGTTAAAAGTGTGTTGCAACTTAAACTTAAAAAGTGTTGTGAATACTGAAGCTCTGAAAGATCCAGTTATAGCCAAAGCTTACCATGATAGGTTACTTAGTCATTATGACAGTCATGGTTTGCTTACTACTGAAGTTGAGGAAGAATGGGATCATTTTAAACAGGCTTTTTTGGACACTAACAGTACTCTTTTAGGAAAAAAGGAGCAGAAGAGGCAAAATTATCTGAGTGATAAGGCACTTGGGCTTATTTCGGAAAGAAAGAACTGCAGGAATGCCCTTAATCAATACCCTACTAGTCCTAATAGAAAGCATTACAGAGACCTTAATAAACTTGTAATATTTAAAATGGATTAAACCATACTAAGATGATTAGATTTTTCTTGAGGACCTTGAGCAATTTTTAATTAGTTACTAACTACAACAAACCATTTTAGCAACTAGTTTTAAAATTGTAAATAATATTATGTCCAAATCTTTACAAAAGAAAAGTATCATTAGAGAGGTATTTTAATAATTTTTTCATTTAATATATATATATAAATCATGGCATGGTATCACCAACTGACCAATGGGGCAGATGTTGCCATCAACTGAATTCCCTATGAAAAACATGCAGAATGTTGTGCTTCTAAAAGGATACAAGCAAATATGCAGGTATTTTGTATTTCTGTGATTCATCCAACACTTGATTTATATAAATTTCTAATGAATCTAATATTTAAACCTATTTTAACTTTTTTGACTGTATGCAACATAAGGAAATTATTATTATTAACTTTTATTATTATTCGTTCAGTAATTATTTTTTATATTTCTTACGTTTTAAAAATATTACAAATATTGTATCGTTATATATATATTAGAAGTAAAAATTTTCGTTAGTAGTTATTAAAAGGACAAAAGAGAACATATCCTCTATAAAGAAAAATAGAGCAATGAAGGGTCAAACAAAAACATGAACATGTTGTCTTTAAAAGAGACCTTCTGGCATTGAGAAATCTTATCTCAATGCCAGAAGGTGAAGAGTCAAACAAAAGCAATGAACATGTTATCTTTAAAAGAGATCATCAATTCTTCATCTTTAAAAGAGATCATCAATTTAAAAGAGATCTTCATCCAGAGCAATGAAGAGTCAAACAAAAACATGAACATGTTATCTTTAAAAGAGATCCTTCTGGCAAAGAGAATTGCCTTCTCTTACCCTGAAACAGTGACGTACGATACAGAAATCATTAATAGTAGAATGAAATCTGTTTAAAGATGAAATGTGCATATTCAAGAAAATTATATATGTCCCATCGAAACTGGAATTCGTACTAATCAGGGTGTATCCAGCATATTTTTTTATGAAATGACAGAGAATTGTCATTTCATTAGTAACTTAATATCCTTAGGAACCTGAATATTTCAAATCCATAATTATAATTCTAGAAGGAAAGAGTTTTAACCCTTTCAATTAAAAGTGTAGCATTTGTCTGACCCATGTTTTTTTTTTGTTTCTTTTTCTGAAATTTTCAGGCATTTAAAATTGTCAAAAAATTCTAAAAGAACTGCATGTTTAAAATAGCATATATTTTGAATTTTTATGTGTGGTGAAAGTGATTTAAGTGTATTTTGTTAGGTGCAATTTCTTCAAAAATATTACACATGGTTCTTTGGACTTAATTTCAACCTTACTTTAATTGACAAAACCAAGAAAATGTCATTATCTCTGCTAACACAGAGATCATGACTCAATCTTGAGTAAATTGCATGTTTAAAAATAAGTTAACCTTTATTATTAACTAGCTGAACTGTATCCAGCAATACCTGGGCCCAGGGTGAATGAAGGAAGGTGGCGCTCGTTGAGAGAGCATTTCTTGGTGATCATTGGCTAGGATTTTTGATGTCACAACAGGGAGACGATGACAAACAAACCTTATAAGCATACAGTAAAATAGATTTGTATTAACAGAAAAAGTGTAAAATTTCAATTTTGTGGAACTGCTTGAGGTCAATCTAGCTAGAGGGAGTACTAAATATTTACTGTTATAGATATACCCTCAGTGGCCACTTTATTAGGTACAGTTCCACATTATGTCAATAGTAACTCAGATACACAACTCAGTAACATCTTAAATAAGCATTTTTTTTTGAAAAAGTGTGATTAAAGCTAATTGAATGATCTCAGTTAAATCTATTTCAATCTCACCTTTTAACAATATTCATTTGCTATTTAAAAGCAATAATTTTAAATAATTGTTATCAAAAATTAATAAAAACAAGTTAAAACTAAAGAAATTGCTAATACAAGTATTTTCAGCAGTTCATATGACAATCAGATTAACTTTTTGCAAATTTTGGATGATGTTTTGTAGAATGAGCTAACACGATAAGCGTTTCAGCCTCTATAACTCTTGAAATACTGAATGCATATTTTGGAAATCAAGATTTAACTAAATTTGAGTTCTTGAAATTATCATCAATATTTTTTCATAAAAACATATTTAAGCAGTTACTGAGTTCTGTACCTGCAATGACATATTTGGAACTGTACCTAATGAAATGACCCTTTTAGTGTATGTTTACATTACAGATATCATAATTATATCATTTGAATATTGAATCTACAGAATTTGTATTAGATGATTCTGAGAAATTATTCTAATCTTGTTCTTAAAATTAAATTTGATCGAATTAAAATGCTGCATCTTAATTTATTTCAGCTTACAGTATTTCCATTACACAGTCTGGTTGGATCTCCGTAGCCCATGGCTTCATGAGAATTTTGTATGCATATATGTATTTAGTGTATTCCCAACTATGTTAATAATCATAATGACAATAATTAAAAAAATTATTTTTTGCCACTGTGAATAGTGGTTTAAATTTTTTCCCATCCAAAAGAAATTTAATCTGACCTGGCTTAAATACAGTTTTCAATTTATTAAGAAAACTTATCTTGGAGTTATCCAACAAAATGTCTGCTTTTTCTTTTTACTTATTTTGATTAATTCCAAAGCTGTTATTCTGCTGTATCAATTTGCATTTATGTGCATTCTACTGTTGCTGCTTTAATCACAATCTTTTCTGCAATGCAGAAATTTCCCACCTCAGCTTTACTTAGTTTTTTTTAACAACAATTCAAAACTGTTGTTCTGGTTTTTAATGCACAGACTCTGATGCACTGACCGAAGTTTTTATTCTCGTGAATCAGTGCAGTATAAGTTCAAGTTAATGTAAGATCATGGGGAAAATAACCTTCAATGAGGGGCTTCACTTTCTTAATTTTCAATGAGGGCCTACACCAGAATAATTTTCTTAATTTTCTCTTTCTTAATTTTCAATGAGGGCCTACACCAGAATAAGCCAAAGCATTTAAATTATTAATTGCCTGAGATAATGCTACTTTTTTATTGGGCACAGTGTCATAGTTTCCAGAGCAATCAGTTTATTTTTCCAAAAATTTTTTCAGTGTTTACACAAGATAACAATCGTTTGGTTAGAGTTGAATCTGTTATCAAGAACAAAACTGAATTTTCACATGTAAGTCTTTTTTTATCTGGAATGGCATTATCATTTAGATAAGTTTAAAGGTAATCCTAAGAATTCATTTTATAGGTAACGATTGTAATAGGCACCTAAAAAATATTTATTACACATCGAATTTATCTTCATACTGATACTGCAGCACCAACTTCATATTAATTTTTGCATCTGATGGAAATGTATATGAAACATTGCTATTGTTTTTCTTAGAATTATTCATGTATTTTGTAACTGCACAATTTGGCATGATAAAAAATAATTACTTGAAAGACTTCACAGAGAGAAAGATTTACCAAGCGAAGAACAAAGAAAGGCATGAAAGAACGGATGATTATGTAAAACCCTTAGCTCAGCTATTCCCCATTGTGACATCATGGAGCATGCTCTCTCAGCGACATCAGAATGGCCTTGCTAAATCAGTGCCTCATGGCACTACCTTTCTTAAAAGTGAGACCCTGTCCAGGTCTCACTTTTTTGTTGTTGGTGATGCTGTAGTATTAGCATGAAGATAAATTCGATGTGTAGTAAATATTTTTTAGATGTCTGTTACAATCGTTACCTATGAAGTGAATTCTTAGGATTACCTTTTAAACTTATCTAAATGATAATGCCATTCCAGATAAAAAAAAAAAGACTTGCATGTGGAAATTCAGTCTGTAGGAATATTTTTGTTAATATCCCATAAGTAAATATTTTTGGTTTTAGCAAGCTGCTTTTGTAATTCTGACTTAAAATCAGTCACTGCAACTTGGACAACCATCAGAGCCAGCTCAAACAGGTAAGCGAGGTAAGCAGTGCATTGGAGCACCTTCGACAATGCAACACTGTAAAATACCTCAAAAGGAGAGATGAAATAGGAATTTACATGGGGGAAGTGGAGGAAGCACAAATACACCTTGTTGTGCCAGTCCTGATGACAACCAAAAAACACTGTCAAATTTTGAAGGTTCTACCATGATTTACCAATGAGTTATGGATGCACAGACAAACACACACACAGATATCTCCTTTTATTATTAAATATTATAAGTATATTCTCATTATAAATATATTCCAATTCTATAAATTCTGAGGTTGTTTGAATTGAAATTCAACAAGACCACTCTTCTGCATTAAAAGAAGCTAAAGCAAAAAGCTGTCCTGTCTTTTGCTGGGTGGTATATGAACTCACAACCACCTGATAACACATCTGACCACTGAGCTACCAGACACTAATCAAGGTTTCCTCCAGTAATGATATTAACCTTGTGTGTTTGCATCCAAATTAACTCAAGACAATTTTTCTCTTTAGAGTTTAATGTTCAAGATAGTTCTCATTGAATTTCACATTTACCTTTTATTAATATTTCAAGCATTTTTATTTTTGTACCATTGACAAATTTTTCAAAGAAATGGCAAAAATTAAAAAAAGAAAATGTAGTGGGCCAAAATGCATCTTTCTCATGGTAAAACAGGAAAAACAGACAGATTGAAGATGCTACAAAAAGTATTTTTCTCATCTCTTTAAAAATGAAACAACCTCACCAAATCGATGGATATATTTTTGCAAATTTCTGTGCTAAATGTAGTAGTAGTAGTAACTATATTTCTATTTTCAACAAGACTGAATATTTAAGATTGATTCTATATTTCATTTCTATGACAGTATCATACACAATTTCTATCAATAGTATGCATAGAAATTAACTCACCAAGAGAGTAATGAAACTCGCTTGTGAGTTAATTTAATGTAAGCTATTTCTGAAAAGAAAGTGAAGGAATAATAATATAATAAATAATACAATACAATAATTATTTATCCTGAACATAGAAAAATGAAGGTTTCTCCCTGCTCAAACGATTTCTGCAATTTCAACAATAACAGGATGTGCAAAACATTAAATAAGAATGTAAAGCCTTTTAGAAAATGGTTATTCTTTTCCAAAAACATGGACACTTTGTATTATTTCCCTTGCCTCCTTTTTTTTTTTTGAAAACCACAAATTCTTCACTTTTTGGTATGCAGGATTCTGGATTTTCCAAATAGAAATACATGATTCCAAGAATGCATAATCGTGAATCATCAATAGATCATATAAATATTACACTGCATGGAAAATATCTGAATAGAACTGAAAGTTGGAAGACTCATTGATGATGGTTTTCAAAGACAGGTGGAAAACAAAAGTGATAAAATCGGAGGTTGGTTTACATGAAGAATAATTTAGCTTTGAGGGTATCATCAAAAAATAAAATTGATGGGAATTTAAATCGTGGAATAGTTCTGAACTTAATTGAGCTAGAATTATGATGCAACTATAAAATAGTTTTTAATGAATAGAAATAAAGGACAATGTGGCAGAGGTTGGCTCAGTCAGTAGCGGATAATCCGTAGTTCCGTTTTGAATCCCGCCTGGGTTAGGGATTAGCAGAAATAAACCCCAACACAGGCATCGAGATTTATCTCTGCTAAACCCCCACCCTGCCCTCGGTTAGTAATGGGGCACCAATTGGCTTGTGAAAGACTGCCTTCTGTCAAATGGGCCTTAACCTTTTCACTACCACATTGGCCCAAGCTGCAGGTAGGAGGTAGTGAAGAGGAAAGAACAGCTTTGATTGGGTGAATCCATTTAAAATCTTGGCTGTTTTGGGCCGGTATGGTAGTGAAAAGGTTAAAGCTGTGATTCCATGTGCAGGATAGTCACATCTTGTGCACTTCAAAGAACAGCTGAATTGCCTTGATGGGAGGCCTGTCTAAGCTCCTTTCCTAACCAGTACAATATAGAGTGGGAAAAATTTTAGTAAATTCTAAAGAGCAAAAAAGTATTTACTTGTCTACCATGAAACAAAAGAGATTAAGTGGATTAGCAATTTTATTCATCGAGCGATTTAATTGAAGAAATAAATTTTGATGACTCCATTAATGGTTTTTTAACATAAAGGCAAGAATAATTAACTTTAAGAAATATAGTACATATCTTTAGTGCAATGAGAATAAAAATTATAAAACTATATGTAACTTTTTTACTTTATACCACATTATAACATTACAATGTTTTCTTATTTTAAAAGTCAATATTTCAATCATAAAAAGGTGCACTTTGATTTTCTGCCATAAGTGCCATGAGCACTAGTATGGCTCTGTTCATACTAAATGTATATTATTCTAGTTCAGTGACAAGCAAACTTCAGAGGGTCACAGAAAATTTAAATTAAATATAAACTGTCAAAATAAACCTATTTATCATTAACTTCATTTAAAAAATAAATCCCTTATTACATGAACAATATAAATACACTTTAAAAGTTTGAGGGGGTCACATTAAGTTAATATTTAAAAAAAATTATAGTTTAAAAAGTTTATACACCACTGTTCTAGTTCATAAAAGGAGGCAATTTCTTTAGTACTCTATTTAAAAATTTCTTTCAATTTTACCATTTACAGTTAACTAATCTTGTTATAGATGAAGTGTATTACATGTTGCAAGGATACAACCATTTTGTGACTATCATTTGTCATCCTTACACCTCAAACTATTTCAAATTGGTTTCTTTTAGATATGAAAAATCAATATATTGTTCTTTTTTCTACTTTAACAATAACAGACATAATCATAAGTCATAAAAAGTAGAGCATTAAATTCTTTTCTGTGAAATTTATCAACATAATTATCATTCTGCAACTTTGTGACTCTGCCCTACAATATATATTCAAAGAATAAACAATACATTCAACTGTAAAATTTGTTAGAATTGAATGCAAGGAAGATTAATGATTGTAGTTCAAAGAGCCATCAATATGCAGAAAACCTTCATTCATTCAGCATATCAGTATTGTATTTTCAGTGCTATATGCTAAAGCCTGAGCAATGCTGGGGAATTTTGCTAGTAATTTATATTGACAAAATCCAGACAGTGCTACCGACTGAAAGTGTCTAACTGAAGAAGCATTTATTTCCATTAACCCTTCCAGTGTCCAGCCTGAAAAACAGGTTTCCATCCAGGGGCAAAGCTATTTTCTACCTATGCTCAGCCAAAAAAAAAACTTTAACTTTAGAACTTTTTTTGCCAAATAACTAATGAAAGGAATTATGGCATGTTGTATCCAAATTAATCAGCATTTAATTCTGGATTTTCAGAAATTATAATATTTAACAAATAAGACAATATGTTTCATTTTAATAAGGCTTTTTTGGAGTCATATTAAAGTTTTTAGTAAAAAAATGCATCTGGCAACACAAATGAAAATTAAAAATAAAACTAATAGACAGAAATGATTACAATGCACATGAATAGAATGACTATATATTTCTGAATAACAAAAAAATTACTTTTTTTGGTTTTAAGTAAATATTTTTCTCGTCTTGTAATTTTTTTCACCGTACCATACTTTGAGAAAATTCCAGGCTTTTAGCTAACTGTGCTGAGTCAGATAAACAAGTCAACTTTAGAATTAAAAAAAAATAACCAATCAACGGAAATAAATCATGTTATATACCAAATTAAACAGAATTTAATTACGAATATTATGAAAATAAATAATATAAACAAATTTTCAAACATATTGATTTTAATAAGCCTTTTTCAATGTGATATGGTGAAAAAAAAGATTGCACTATACAATTAAGGCTTCATTTTGGAAAAACTGCTGAATAAAAATAGCTAAATTATATATTTATTGAAAGGAAATTTCCTCCCGAATAATATAATATCCAACCTGAAATATGATTTTTATTTCTTTTAATGATTCTTATCAGTATCGTATATTTTAAACACAGCCAGTGTTATACAACGTGACTTGGACTTCTCACATTCATGTGATTTTCTGAACTAGTTATGAAATAGAAAAAAAAAAACTTTCTTCCTGCTTTTTTTACTAAATATTATTAATTTTTTCTTTGGGTGTTGAATTTCAGTGATCTTGGCTAGGTGCAGAAGGTTTGTGCACCAAAGCTCCAGCCCTTCCCGAAATTGCCCTCCCACATGACTGCCGATTTCCATAGCAAGGAAGTCTATTTTTGCTTCCGTATCCAAGACATTCATTTTCAGAAAACGGTACAAGCTCAAAGTTTTTTTACTAAAAAAACAAGAAATAATAAAATAAAAATTACATATAACCTAATGGGATGTTAAATAAAATATCCACAACAACTTTTAAGCCAGCCTCTGATCTAGCATAACTTGGAAAGATTGATAAATCAGCCGATATAAGATCACTAACTAGTGGAAGTAAATGTACAGAAATAAATTTGTCTTCATATCCAAGACCTAACTTATTTTCAGAAAAATTATACTATATCAAAGTTTTACTTGAAAAGTAATAAATAATAAAATAAAAATTAACAAACAGCCTAATGCAATGTTAAAATATCCACAGCAAGTTGTAGGCTGGCCATATGATATAACTATGAAAAAATCAATACTTATCGATTGGCCAAAAGATCGCTAATTTCCGAAAATAAATCTACTGAAATGAAAACTAATTAAGGTTTAAATATAAAAAAAATACTAACTTTACAAAGAGTATCCAATATGCTGGACCAGTTGGGTTGTTGTGTTGTTTTACCTCTGAGTGGCACTTTTTTGCACACCATGGGCTAAATGGCCAGGTCACATGGACCCCAAAGGCTCAGAGAAGGTTGGGGGAGGGGACCCACTGGAACAGCTGTTGGGAGACAGATGGTAGCCTCCCGTCAAAGCCATCCAGCATGTTCTTTAACGTGCACAGGGTATGGCTCTCCTGCACATGGGGCCACGGCTTAACGTCCCATCCGACGGACGGCGGCCTTTCCAAGCCCATCGGTGTCCCCTACTGATCGTGGACAGGGCGGGGAATTTTGCGGAGATAAATCTCAATGCTGACCCAGCTGGGACTCGAACCTGGGAACTACAGATTACGAGCCTGGCACGCTACCGACTGAGCCACCCCCGCCCCGTATGCTGGACCAAAACTGTAAAAAACACTTGTAGCACACAGAAGTAAAAAACACTTATAGCACACAGAACGGAGATAGCATGTGTCAGCCATCTGAGTCTTGTTTGACTCAGTGAAGCATAACTAATTAAATGCAGGTGCAACCAGAATTTCTAAGAAGGATGTGTTTACTTTCAGTTTCGATTTTAAGGTGGGAAAGATGCATAGGAATATTGTGAAAAATGATAAAAATAACTTGGAAATACTGAAATAAGCTTATGTCAGAAAAGTGTGTGAAACGGGAAAAAAAATTGCGGTACATATTTTGTAATTACTTCCAAAATCTATTGTTTTTAAAAATAGCAGTTTTTTGTTAATTTTTAGATTTTCGAAAATTTAAGGAAAAATTTGTTGATAATAGCTCAAATCAAACTTGTGGGCTTAAATCAGAAGGTTGCTTCAGCAAACAGGAACGTTAACAAGCATATCAGCAATTTCGTTTAGTGCTTCTAAGAAATGGCAATCAGATGGCTTTATAAAATTATTTATATTGTAGTTTAATAAAATATGCACCAATTTAAAAAGCAAAATATTATTTTTGAAACCTGAATTATATATTTTTATAAGATATATATATATAAATTACAATGACAATTTTTATTTTTAAAACATCAATATATTTTTGTTGTACTAAATGTGCATACATACGTCATTGGCCCCTCCATTCGGATTCTAAGTACATATACAGATGGCTTGGGTACTGGAAGGGCTAAGAGCTGCTTAGGATGCAAAGAAAATCAGTTCATGAACAGCAGAAAAAACAGTGCCTACGATCTATGAAATTCTGTATATCATTGACAACATAAGATGTTTTATTGAGGACTGTGCTGAAGGGAGAAATTTTAGTTTACTGAATTCAAAGAAAAAACTCTGTCAGAGAAAAATCTTTGTAGTAAGACAGAAAAAAATATTTTTTTAATTCCTTTTTTTGGAGTACATAGTACAATCTGCATTTTTTTTCATTTTATGTTTATTAAAATCCAATTCAATAACTTTTTGGGTTTTGCATCCCCCCATAACAAAAATAATAACTTGATGAAATAATAGAATCTTTAAGATATACACCTGGTATTAATTTGTTAGAATAATATAGAGGAAAAATTGCCATTAGCCGAATGGGATCTGAACCTATGACCTCCTGATAACAGAGGACTTGACACGTTATCTGGAGGTCATGGGTTCAGATCCCACCTGGCTAATGACAATTTTTCCCCTATATTATTATAGTAACTTGAATTTGAATAATTAAAATTACTTCTTGATTTCACCAGCTTCAAATTTTATAGCATGTGATATATTAATGAATTTCTACAAATATTTCTAAATATGATTACTACTATCACTCTTGTGATATTACCTTTGCAACAGCCTTCCATAATGCAGTACCAATTCCAAGTTTTCTATATTTTGGTGTTACATAGAGATCTTCCATATAAGTAGCTCGTCCTTCCCATGTTGAATAAGTATAAAAGTAAAGGGCATATCCTACTACATTTGATGTGTCATCTGCAAGAGCAAAAAATATATATATATATATAAAAGCACATCACAGTCAACATATCTAATACTAAGAGGAAAGATAATGTTGCTTTAGGTATGAAACTAATACACAAAAACTTTATGTTACATGCATTCTTTTCAGTTATAATCAAAAATGCAATCAGGATCAGTTACCACTGTATATGTAGGCTTTCCTTCACAACTTCTAACACTTGGATACATGGATTTTTACATATTAAGGCATAGAAAGTTCAATTAACATGAATGCAAGGAAATTAGTTCCATTAGAGCTGCAAAAGCAAGCAGATAATTTTATGGTTCTACTAACAGATCTGTTCATGGTAAAATTCTTTCTACACTTTTCTTTATTGGCCATTCTGCTAACTGGAAGCAGAGTAGACATTAGATCATGCCCACACCCTTTAACAAAGGTGAACAAATAGTAAACATATGTATAGTACTTATAAATGAATGTAATGATTTTGAAAATTCGCTGTAAGAAAATTATACATCCCAAGTTAACAAATCATACATATTTTGGGTGAAGATGAATGGAAGTTATTTGCCTAACAAAAAGAATACGAAAGTTCAAAATAATGACAATGTATCACCTTACATGAACCCTATATTCCAGTTCATTCTGTGTTCTGCATAGTGTCTTATCAACAGACACATTTCATAGAATATATATATTATGTCAACTTATTAACAATTAATATGGATATACTTTTTTTTCCTCAAAAAGATCACTAGAACAGAATGAAAACAACAATAACAAACAAACATATTTTGCACTATTATATAATAGGTGTATTCCAAATGGGTGAACAAATGAATGGGCAGGTGGTCATGCACTTCTTGCACATCAACAGTAACATCATTGATGGTGGAAATTTTTGGCTCCGTGATTCCAGACACTTGACCAATTGGCCCCAAATTTGATACAGTGGTCCAACTTATGTTTTGCTATGTTGGGTTAAGAGATTGGATTCCTAGCTGAATGAGCTGGGATTAATCCCTCTCCAAGTATCCAGAATTTCTGGGGGCACTGCTGTCACCTATCTTATCAATGGAGAGCAGAAAATTACAAGAAGTAAATTATTGATGGAAAAAGTTATAAATGGACAGATGTTTAATGTCAAACTTTTGGCAGTTTGGGTGATAATATTTAGATTAAAAAAATACTGGAATGACATTCGTCATTCCAGTATTCATCACATTCCAGACATCCATCACAATCTCTTACCCTCCCCTAGAGTCAATAAGAATAAGGAGTAAAATTTTGCCATTTATGTTAGTGAAAAGATAAATATGAAACAATAATGCAGTTTTTTACTGTATGTGTAAAATAAAAATGAATATATCAATAAATATATTGTGGAAAAATTTGTTGACATACGAAATTTGAAATTGACAATTGATTTATAGATGTTAAAAAAGTCAACAGGAAACTGTGATTGTTATATATTGTTTAAAATAAAAATGCCATTATTTTATTCAAAACATCAACATATGACAAAAATAGAGCAAAATAAAATTACTTGCAGAAAGAACATATATTTACATGAAAATCCCAATCCTTGTTATTACTAACCTTTATGGCCATCACTTTTAACTTCAGCTATGAAACAGTTAAAAAACCTTTTGGCACCAAAACCATCTTCTTTCAAAACTAAATGAAAACAACATATATAACTAGGTGTTTATATAATTTTCATTAAAATCACATAATCACATCACATAATTCAGATTAAAACACTTTTTCAGTGATACTTTGCTTTTATGTATATTTGCTTATGTGTGATATATATACTTCAATGTGCCAGATGGAATAAAAAGCAATTGAGGTATCATAATATATAAGAATAACACTTCTTTTGCTGGTTAGATTTATGAACACACACACATATAGGTTAGGCACTGAAATGTGCTAGTTATTTGATTTTAGAAGCCCAGAACTTTCAACTGTAATCAGCAGTCATCATCAGAGTGGCACAAAGTTCCCTGGGAAGCAGTTCATTGGTGAAATGTATATAGGTAAAAGCAATACCATTTTCCTGAATACATTTTCAGCTGAAAAGAGTCCAGCAGCAAAAGTAGGTTTCAGCATTCTTGCACTGGAGAAAAAATCACTGAGTAGCTGATATCTTCAATGCATTGCAGAGCACTTGGATGCATTTTTGTGTCAGAAGCGAGAGAGACAGAGCAGAAAGCCATTTTCATATGGATCAGTACCATGTTCAAAGAAGAAATAGCTGGGCACTTGAGGAAAGTTAGACTTGTGCAGTGGGGGCAGAGGAGACTCCGTGAAACGCCCTTGCTAAGTTTGCCCTTGGCAAGTAACCCCGCAGTTCAACTCAGCATTTATCATCTTGCACCCCCACTTCAAAACTCAAGTTCCTTTCTGTGAAACCCTCAAAATCATTCACCTTCTGAGACAGATGTTGCAACTTTAATATCCCCCTTCCTCCTGATGCTTAGCACATCATGCTATATGAGTCCCCCCCCCCCCTCCCCCAACCATTGGTCAACTGGCTGCACCTCTCCTTGTGGGTCCACACCCCTCCTCCTGGTTGGTCATGGGTTCAAATGCAGCACCAATTGGCAATAACTTTTTCCACATAATTATTTATTGAATTCCATATATACAGATAATCTGTGTGTTTACTATGGATAGATTTTTTCATTATTAATGCTTAAGCATAGTGATATCCTCATTAACATCTGATTCATTAGCAAAAATTGGAAAATAAGTTGCTTTTCCTGATTTCAGATGGTGCAAGGTCCACCACATTCAGAGAGATAAAGATCACATTGAGGAAACAAATTATCATCCAATGAACAGGTTTAGCAGTAGAGTGCTCTGGTATGTATCTGGAGAGTCATGGGTTCAAATCCTGCACCATCAGCAATAATTTTTCCCACCTAATTATTTAAAGGGTAAAATGTCATGTTATATACCAAATTACAGGTTAATAAAAATTGCACCATACTGACTTCCATTTCAAGTTTGCCATCAGATGGAATGAGTAACTTTAAATCTCAAATTGGAACACCCTTTTTCATGTGGGTTGTTTTACCTCTGAGTGGCACTTTTTTGCACACAATGGGCTAACTGGCCAGGTCACAAGGACCCCAAAGGCTCAGAGAAGATTGGGGAGGGTACCCACTGCAGCAGCTGTTAGGAGACTGATGGTACCCTTTCTTCATGTGAATGAGCATCTTGCATCAAAAGCTGATTACAATAGTCCAGCACTACTTAAATTACATTTGCAGCATTTGATAAAACACCATTTAAAATATATATATGTTGGTATGATAATATATTGGATTGGGTAAGATTATTTACTAATATTAAATCAACTGGAATTTCTCTTAAATTTCTTTTCCTCATTAAGAGATTTCCCTTAATGAATGAATTTTGGAAACTGTCAAAGGAGCAGTGGACAGGATATATCAGAACTCCAACAGTGATTGTAGTTGCCAAATATAATAATTTTCTCCATATAATTTTGCTTGGAAAGAGCGTTGGATAAAACAATAAAAACAGGGGTGATCATAAGTCTAAAGTCTGGAGGGGGCCATTTAAAAGTGTCATTTTTGGACAACAAAATCTTTTATATGCCCCTACATATGAGATATTGAAGTGGTTGGTTGGTTGGGGGTTATATGACACATCGGTATTGAAGGCGGTGGTCCGCCTTCTCAGAAAAGAAATTGGCTGGTTATTGGAATTAAAAAAAAATACCTGTGAGCCTCTTTGGAGGGGGCAATGGCTCTATGGTCCCCCTCTTTATGACCGCCACTGAATAAAAGGTACTTCAAATTTGGCAAAGTTGTAGTTATATGATGTCACATTGGCTAGAAAAGATTTTGGTTGTTTAGAGATTACACACATGTTCTTTGATTTTCTGTTCCAATGATCTTGAGGTCATGATAATTTGGGTTACTCTTGGGGGAATTCACAAGAGAATGCACTGATCATTATAATGGGAGAATATAAATACAGCTTGTTTGATTTTGTCTCTATGAAAATTTGCAAAATTTAAAAAAGTCATCAGTTTTTTTTTTAAAACAATGAAATTATATTGTTCTATTATATTACACTGTTACATAATGGAGATATGACATAGGAAATTGTAGGAAAAATTGTTGACTTTCTTTTTATGATTTTGAAGGATTAATATATTTGTAATTCATTTTGTTATGTGCTTTAAAAGTAAATTTTATTCAGTTTCTGCATCTTTTAACCAATAAAAATATCTTTTAGAGAAAAAAAAATCATTAGATAGACATTTATAAGTTATTACAAAATAACCTCCTTAAAGACTGTAAAAAACAGCACTAATTTGCTGAACTGAAAGAATGAAGGTTTTCTGTACATTGAAGTTATTTAGCGTATTGTTGGCTCTTTGAACTGAAACATCTAAAAATGCTAATCTTCCATTACTTTCAATTCTAACAAACTTCAGGGTTGAATGTATTAATTCTTTGTTGATATCTTGTAGCCATCCCATGGCCGAGTGGTTAGCGCGCTTGGCTACGGATCTAAGGAACCTGGGTTTGAGCCCCGGGTAAGGCATGAATGTATGTGTCGTTTTTCTGCTGAGGTCCTGCCATCCTCTCAGATCTTTTACTTTGGCATATAAACTGACAAGATCCTGTCAGACCTCTGTGGCAAGCAGCTGCTTGAGGGGGTATTTATTTTTTTTTATTTGATATCTTGTAAGGCAGAGCAAGAAAATTACAAAATGATAAATATGTCGATAATTTTCATTTGGACAAAATAATACTTGCTTTTTTTAGGGCTCTTTTCATTCAATGCCTTTTTCTATTATAGCAGAAAAACACCCTAATAATACTGGTCCACTAAAGTATCACTTGACTGTTTACAATGAAACACGTTATCTATAACTTCAAGGATAAAATGGAGTGCTCATTTTCAAAGAGTAAAATTTGATTGAATTTCTATAAATGGGAAGACAGATTATTATTATTATTATTAGTACCAGGAAGCTGATTTTACCAATTCTTTCACAATTTTGAGGAACAGTGGACCACTGTTTTCCAATTTTAAAAAACAGTTCACATGTTGAAGTCCTGGAACTTTTTACCTGGAAAAACTGAACTTGCAACAATGTTTCTTCCTGGTGATGCCCTTGGTAAAGTATACTGATGCAACCCTTTGCAGAGTAGCAGTGGAAGCACACACCACTTCACTGACTGTTGAAAAGTTGCTTTATCTTTTAACAGTTTCATCCTTGATCCCGTGATTCCAAATACATATATTGTTTTTCCCTGTTGCACCCCCATATTGCATTAACCACTCCAGTGTCCAGCCTGAAAAACTGGTTTACATCCAAACTTAACTTTAGAACTTTTTTGCCAATAACTAATGAAAGGAATTATGGCATGTTATATGCCAAATTAATCAGCATTTAATCTGAAAATAAAATGTTTAACAAAAAAAGGCAAGTTTTATTTTAATAGGTCTTTTTTAGAGTCAAGTAGTAAAAAAATGCATCTGGCAATACATAAAAATTTTATTTAAAAAACACTAATAGACAGAAATGATTATAATGCACATGAACAGAAAGGCTATTTATTTCTGAATAACAAAAATAATTTTCTTGTTTAAACATTTCTTCCGTTTTGTATTTTTTTTCTTCTCCATACATACTTTGAGAAAAGTTCAGGCTTGTTGCAGAGTCCAATAAACAAGTCAACATTAGAATATTTTTTTCATAACTAATTAGCAGACATAAGTCATGTTATATAGCACATTAAATAGAATTTAACACTGAATTTTATTGAAGTACAAAATTTGTACATTGTAGCAACATATTAATTTTAATAACACTTTTTATAGTGGTATACTGAAAAAATAAGAACATATTTCAGAATTACTTGCAAAATTTTCCATTTTTAAAAATAGCAGCTTTTTTGTTAATTATCAGATTTTAGGAACTTTAAGGAAAAATTTGTTGATAATAGTTCAAATCAAACTTCTAAGCTTAAATTAGGGGATTGCTTCAGCAAAGAGTAATGGTAACAAACAAATAAGCAATACTTATATCGCTTCTGAGGAATTGAAATCGGATGGCTTTAACAAATTATTTATGTCATAGTTTAATAAAATATGCATCAAATGTAAAAAGAAAATATTATTTTTCAAACTTGAATTATGTATTTTTAAATGATATATGTAAGAAATTTTTCAAATGGCAAATTTTATTTTTTTAAAATCTATTTTTTTTTGTTGTTCTAAAAATAGATAAATACGTCCTGGACACTAGAAGGGTTAAAAACCAAGTTCCTACTTAAAATAGAACTTGAGTTCAAATTATGAACCACTTATCCCTTCATCTCCAACCCCATCTTTTTTTTACATACATACATACATACAAAATCCTCTTGCAGCCATGGGCTATGGAGGTCCAAGTAGACTGTGTAATTTTTCTCTCTAGATGTATCTGTTCTGAGCTACAGCTGCTGCATTTGGTCACTCTAGGCCAATTCTAGCAAGATCCTATCATTTGGAAAGTTAATTTAGTGTTTCACTGTGAAATTAATTCAGTGAAAAAACCCCCCCTCAAAAATACAATAATTTCTAAATGAATTTTTGAATTTGTAATGAATGATTGAATTAATGTCAGAAAGTTAAAAATTTTATATTTTTAGGCCCATAATTTGATTAAATATTTCAAATTTAAGAGCATTTGATTTTCATAAAATAATAAGACCCGAGCTGTGAAATATCAAACTGCTCCTTGTACTTGAATAGTTAATGCAATCACAATCTGATTTATTTCATGTTTCTTTTTCCTCCTTACTAATCAGTCTTTGAGTTTACATATGACTCATGACAGATGCCTGTGAAATTTTCAGAGATATTACCTCATTGGATTAAATATTAATGATTTTAAACTCTCATCCATGCAGATAAACACCAATACATACACTTGATGGGAGACTATTATATGTCTCGTAACAATGTGAGCCTCACCCAACCTGTTTTGAGCTCTTGTGACTTGGCCTGTTAGGTCATTGGCTACAAAAAAAAGCTACTCAGAGGTAATAAAACCCAACTCTCCATACAAACCATAACACTCCATGCATATTCCTATAACGAAAAACAATATGGTCCCTGTAAATCACCCACAAGCATTTCCTTGTATGGAAATAAAAGCAGTACTGTCACAGTTGTTTGCATCTCTTCTGTAATTAGATTACTGATAATTTTTGCAGGTATTATCCCCTGCCAAGCACACTTAAAGTGGTTTAAAAACTTTTAATGAAACTGATTTTAATCCTTAGTGGAAGTTGCATCATCCAGCATCTACTAATATAGCTTTTGGTCAACATCTCAGTAGATTAAGCTTCAAAAACTTTTTGCTTTGCTACTTCTAGAATTATTTTTAGTATTCTTCAAATATACATATATTGCAATAATTGTGTTAAAAACAAAACTGACCAACAGCAATACATTAGGATTTTCTGACTTCAAATGGCAACATTGGATTATGAGAAAACTTGACTGATTTTAAAAGGCGGTACTCAATGTTTTAAACTACTTTTTAACTGTATTTCATAATTAAAATTAGGAAACCATGTTTTAAGTTAAATTTCTCTACAGTGGTAACATTACTTAAGGTTTTTAAATTTATGCAATAATCTATTTAAAAAAAAGCAAAATTGAAAGAAATTTCTGATAAAATGAAACTAGAAGGAAGCATATCACCTCTGGTGCACATGGGAATCTCATTTCCAAATAGAATGTTTTCATTTACCTACTTTTTCACTCCTTAAAAGTTTTAATTTGAGGAAATGGATGATGGAGAAAATGCAAACAGTAGTATTTTATTAGTAATCATACAATACCAAAATTACTTGCCTTTTATTTCTTAAATTAAAAAAATTGCTTTTATCACACCACTCTGAGAAAAGGCAGCAGATTATTGCTGTCAGTGGGATATCTCTTGACACTCTACCACTGAAATTTCAAATTTCTAACATAAACAGATCACTTGCAGCCTTCATTAAAAGCTTTGCCCTTCCATATTTAACACTTTAACACCCAAGAATCTTAGAAAAGGGTAGAGGGTAGTAAAGACAATAGCACTATTTGGACTAGTCCATTTCAAATCTCGGCCACTTTGGGCCGTTCTGGGTGTTAAAGGATTGATAACCTCTAAAGTATAAATTATAGCTTGTACTTTTAGTTGGATTGAACAATGTAGTATCAATCCAACTAAAAGAGTTTTCCTGTTATCTCTTAAAACAAAACAGTTGCATTTCCTGCCCATCCTGGAAGGGGTCAACTAATTGCTATCAGTGGAAACTTCATAGACCTCAGATTGTATCACCAAAATTTTAAATTTCTGGCCTAAATACATCATTTGCAATATTCATAAAAATTTTTTCGAATTTTGCACTTTTTCCACCATCAGAGGGTGCAAGTATAGCTTTTAGAAAATTCGGAAATTGCAAATCATAATATTTCATCAATACCTATCCAAACACAAAAAGAAGTTTTCTGTCTAAAAACAGCTTACTTTTAAAATAAAGAAAATTGCATTTTCCAATTCCTGGGTCTAAGTGGTCAACCCACTGTCACCTATGAAAATTTTGTTACCTTCATATTCCACCACCAAAATTTCTAGCATAAATACATCGTTCACAGTACTCATTTGAAATTTTAGAATTTTCAAAATTTTCTAATGTTAGACTGCACAATTATAGCTTTTGGGAGATTTGGAAAATGTGAATCATACTATTTCATCAATACCTATCTGACTTAAAAATAATTTTTAATTTATCTCTAAAAACAAACAATTATCTTTTCAAATTCAAAAGTTGCCCCCCCCCCAAGTCTAAAGGGTCAATTTGGTGCCTACGTAATGGGAATGGCTGCCGATTTACGCAATTCTCCATGTTAGCAAGCACGCACCATAAGGGCAGCACTGTTCCACGGTAAGGTAACCTATGCTAATGGTAAGTATGTAGTGATCTGGTCGAAGTCGTATGGTAAATCCAAGTACAAGTCGAGAGAAAGAAAGAATCAGACAGATGGCTAATCAAGTACAATAAACTAGAATCTTTCTCAGAGATACAAATGGGAATAATGAATCCTTAAATACTAGACAAATGCTGTTAAAAATCGAGATTTAAATAGATAAAATTATAATCTTGAATTTATAGTCAGATTCCCATTCACGTAACACAGAAATTCTCTAATATTTTGCTAGGGCAGTGTAACTCAGTTCCATATATTGTAAAGGTTTCTGCGATTCCAAAATATTATTTATTCAAAAGTGATCTCAGAAATTTTTTCCAATTACTCATGTCATCGTTACGTTGCTGACATTTTGATGCAGCCACCTGATTTGCAGATCCGGTTTGGAATAAATTCGATAGAAACTGAGTTTTGCTTCTGCAAAACATCACACAATACTGCATCATCGTTCAGACTTCTAGTTAAAAACAGCAGAAAGTAGACAGAATAGTAAATAATTACTTACAAACAAATCAGTATCAGAATCCAATTTTGAAGCAGGCAGTAAACTGCGTAATAACCAGTACTGCTACGAAGCAAGTAACAAGCAAAACAGCGGATAGCCAGTGCCAAGTGGATGAAAATGTAACAAGTGCTGCTGTTACTTCACGTCTCGAAATCGGCAGGCATTCCCATTATGTAGGAATCGGGTCAACTCATTGTTGCCAATGGAAACTTCATGGCTTTCACATACTCTACCAACAAAATTTAAATTTTTCTAGCATAACTACATTGCTTCCAATGTTCATTTTAAATTTTGCAATTTTCGAATTTTACAACATTTGAAGATTCAATTATAGCTTTTATGATATTTGGAAATTGCAAATTGTAATGTACCTATCCAAACACAAAAATAATTCTTAATTTATGTATAAAAAAATTTACTCTTAAATGCAGAAAATTGCATTTTCCCATTCCCTGGGTCCAAAGGGTCAACTCATTGTTGCCTATGGAAACTTTGTTACCCTCACATTCCACCACCAAAATTTAAAATTTCTAATGTTGGAAGACACAATTATAACTTTTGAGAGATTTGGAAAATGCAAATCATACTATTTCATTAATACCTATCTATACAAAAAGAATTTTTAAGTCCAAAAACAGTTTTCTCCTAAAATAAAAAATATTTTCCCATCTCCTTGAATCTAGGGTGTGGTGGGAAAATGCTGATCCAACAATGAGTGCCTCCTTGGTCTAGTGGGGGACCCATTGTTGCCTATGGAAACTTCATGATCCTCACATTCCACCACCAAGATTTGTAGCATAAATACATCATTTGCAAT
Organism: Ryuthela nishihirai; assembly: GCA_038380435.1. NCBI lineage: Eukaryota > Metazoa > Arthropoda > Arachnida > Araneae > Heptathelidae > Ryuthela > Ryuthela nishihirai. The sequence goes on from JAWZYU010000026.1 coordinate 31,500,283, forward strand.
ATTGCCTTTTTTTTTCACCTTAGAGGACATAATTATAGCTATAGAAAAGTTCTGAAAGTGTGGATCATAATATTTCATCAACACTTATCAAACACCAAAAGAATTTTTATCTCTATAAACAAAACGTTTGATGCCTACAGATGGGCAGACAGACAACAAAGCAAAAGTCTTATCTCATTTTTTTAGAGATAAAAAAGATAAAATTTTGCTTTTTTACAAAAAAGTACAAAATTTTACTTACTCTTATTTTTCTTTGAATTTTTGATCTTTCATTAAATTTTCTTTCCTTTGTTTTATATCATGACCTATCTCTGTTATTTTAGGATATGGTTCTAAAGTAATTTCCTTTCATTTTCTGAAGCACTAAAAATATTATATAGTTCTAAATTAATTTCCTTTTATTTCTTAAACATTTAAAAATTATTTTGTCCACCAGAGAAAGTTCAGTTTCAGAAACCTGACCTTTAACATATAAATTAAGATTGTCATGGATAATCCTTATTATACATATTTTTCTATGGAAAACACAATGCCATCATTTGGCCTTGAACCAAGCACATTTTGGTCATGTCCTCTATGTGTATTTTTGATTATGTTCTCCCTAAAGAGATATTAATAAAGCATTTGCCATTTGAACAATGCATTTTGCTTTGATGGTATGGAAAATCATGGGCATGGAAATGACCAGAGCATACCTATTAAAGTTCTCACAATATTTTGGTAACATTTTTTTCATTGCATCCAATATATACTATTTGTGGATGAAACTTCAAAGTATATTTTGATTACTTATGGATGCAAGTACCATATTAAATATTAAAAAATGCATATAAAATTAAACACTAAATACAACACACACAAGAAACATACAAAAAACAACAATAAAAAATAATGAATTTTAATTTCATAACTTTCTTTTATAAGGCTTTCATCAAAATATAAAGCATATATTTGTGTATTCATCCAAAAAAGAAAAATAATTATGAAAAAAAAGTTAAAAAGTCATTGTTTACAGCAATTTTTTGAACAGCATTAATCTGTGGTGACTAAAAGCTGAATACACATAGTAACATGGCCAAAGTGGTGTGCTATTCTGGATTAACCAGTAAAAACATTAACATTTCAACAGTTTTTGGATTCAAAGACCAGCTCTTTGTCTTTTATCAAATGTTTATAATTATCTATTAGCATTTATAACCTGCATTCAACAAAGTTTTCAATGAAAAAGACTGGAAAAACTGATAAGGCATATTACTGGAAAATTTTTTATCAAGATCAGTAATTACTGTGAGATAAAATATCTACTGCTTTTATAAACAAAATCATAATTTGTGGTCAAAATATAATTAGTCGGCCATACTGGATTTGATTTATAGTTATAATGATCAGTAGTGTAGCCAATATTAGGAAATATGTTTGGAGAGGGGAGCTGAAAAATATTTGAACTGTTAGCTGCAAATAAAATTTTGTTGTAAGTGGGTTCTGAGACCACAACTTCCTGATAACATGTCAAGTGCTATGACCACTGAGCTATCACAAGTTAACTCAGTTTCAGCTAACAGAGACTATAAGCTTTCACAATCAGCACACTTGTGCTGGTATCTGAAACATTTACATCATGAGATTACAGTCTTCCTGAATCTGTCAGGAAGGAACTTACAAGTTACCACCCACATTGATGTGGAATTATGATGTTTGTAGTTAAACATGCAGAAACAGCATTATCAGTCCAAGATTCAATACTACATACACAAAGGAACTGTAACTCAATTTCTTCAGCTAAATAATCAAGTGTTCAGAGATTATGGAACATTTCCTGTATTTCATGTATTGGATTTTAAAAAATATTTTAGTTTTTATTACTGTGAAATGATGATTTTAAGAATAAAATTTCTCCAAGTACACTGTAGGTTATGCCCTTATTACATTTTCATACAAGTGTGATGGTAAAAGAGGAAAAAGTATGCTGAAATCTTTCATTTGCATGTTGCAAATGCTGGTTTCATATTTATTTTTCAAATGGTACTTCGCATTTTTTTCCTATTTCGCTTCTCATTAATACAACTTATTACATTATGCAGAGTGTAATAAAAAAGGTTAAATAATGGATGGGATGAAAGAATATTTCTAATGATTCTAAAGAGATAAAGGAAAGTAATTCAATGCAGAAATGATATTTTACTTTCTCAATTATATCAGTTCATCAGATATCCAAGTTACTAGATAGCCAGTATGCTAATTTCAAATTGCTGTTATTTATTTAAGAACATTTCCTATCTTTTATTAGAAGTAAATTTTCACATTCCATAATTATACTGAAACTGTACATCAGGAGCTTTATCCACATTCAATAATCTTCATTTCAAAAAATTACACCACTGGAAAAATTAGCATTAAAGACATTAGTCCTACCCTATAAAATGGAACTATTCATAACAAAAATCTAACCATCTTCAGTAATTTTAGGTCCAGTGGGCATATTTTCATAATCTGCCAATTCCTGAAAAAATGACAGTAATCAATATATGGATTTACAATAATATTTTACAATTAACTATTAAAACAAACATTAAGAAAAAAAGAAATTATACCACAGTAACACTTAAGGTGCAAAATAATGAAACATAAAAGAGCAAAACATTTAATACAACAAATATGCCTTAATATGGTTGGACAAGATCAATGAAATGTCAGTGTCTCGCATTCCTTGTTACAGTTGTCCTAATTGTGCTTGGCAAAAGTATAGCTGCTTAGAGTAAAATGCCAACAACAGATAAATTATTGCAATAGAGAATGTGCTAAAATTATTCAATTTGTGGGCAGACAAAGAACACAGGATTGTTAACTATCCAGTAAATCATGGTTTTAAAACTTTTTCTTACTTGAATATTTTCAAATGCTTTTAAAATTACTTACTTATTTCTACTATTAGAATTAAAACCATAGTATGCTGATATGAAAAAAATTAACTAAAGTTCTTTTCACACCATATAAAGAGGTTTGTGCACACTATAATAAAAAATTTAAATAATGGCAGAGCTGACAACCTCATAAGACAAAAATTACAATGTGGAAGAATGAAATATTGGAGCACAGCAGACCTGCAATTTACAGGCTTAAGGTGGCTTTTTTTTTAATGCAACACATTAAACATTGCATCTTGATGGAATACTCAACTTCTGGCTCCTACTGCTGACTGATGGCAACAAAAAAGTTTAATTTTTTCAGAATTATACCAAGTTTCTAAAAAGTACTTCCATAACCCCCACTAAATATGCAGTTTAAACTAATTAAAAATGCATTTCAATATCACATTAGAAAGAATATTCAACTTATTGGAAAGTTCTACAAATAATAACCTACACAATCATATTACTATTAGTGAAGTTTTATTTGTGAACTAAAATAATCATATTACTATTAGTATAACAATACGGTGAGAATATGCTGAGTAAAGAATATAATGAAACACTTATTCCTAAGCATAAAATTTCATTTCTGCAAATAAAAGAAAACCACCAAAAGTAATAGAATTTAAGGCATATTTTCCTAACTGCACATAACATTATATAATGAATGTCCGCCAGTACCATTCGAGGCTACTTGTTTCAACAGCCTATTATCACAACACACAAATGTTCATTATGTAATTTCAAAAAAAAACTTGAAAAAAAAAATCAATAATCTCATTGGAGACAGCTATTCTAACAAGCGCATACCACTAAACAATGAAGTGTCGTTCAACAATTTAAGAGAACTCCCAGAACAAAATCATCAGAGACAACCATTTTACTTTGAAACATACTGCTAAACAATGAACAACTATTCTGCCCTTTTTATCCCCTCCCCCCACAAAAAAAATTCAATCTTATAGCAAGCCTAGAAAACAAAATTGTAAACAATTCACCACTGATCTGCAGTATAAAAATGCCCCTGGAACTAAATAATTTTGTCAAAGACAACAAGCTTGACACACATGAATTATAGTAAATAATGAATCACAGTATGAAAAAGCTGCTGAAACTAAATAATCCCATCAGTGAAAACAAGCCTAAAAAACACAAATTATTGTGAACAATTCACACCCAATCAACAGTATAAAAAAGCCCCCAGAACTATTAGAGATAATAAGCCTAAAACACATGAATTATCATAGACAATGCCACTGCTATCTGCATTATTAATAAAAATAAAAAAAAGAACAATATAATCTCATCAGAGACAACCATTTTAAACAGAGCATATCGCTAAAGAAGAAATTGTCCCATGTTCCCCTTAACACAATAATAGGGAATATGCATTAACTAAATATCAGAAATCTAAGTAATTACCACTTTTGAGTTTTTTTTAGAGGAAAAATTGTCTTGATTGAGCCAGGTGGGATACGAATCAACGACCTCCTGATAACATGTCAGGTGCTCTGGACCACTGAGCTACCGGCCACCAATAAAGATCTCCTCTAATTGATGATATGAACATTTTCTACCTGCAGTACATATTCCATTATGTCAAATGTAGGCGCTGATCAGGCAATCTAGTCACAAGCGGCAGATAAATGCCATATAGATGGAAAGTATATATTACAAGTATACGATTGATTAAATATTGAATAAACTCGACTTTTTTTGATATACACTAAGTAATTACCACTTTTGAGCCGATTCAAATATTTTAGAGAAAAAATTGTCTTGAGCCAGGTGGGATACGAACCCATGACCTCCTGATAACATGTCAGGTGCTCTGGACCATTGAGCTACCAGCCACCGATCAAGATCTCCTCTAATTGATGATAAGAACATTTTCTACCTGCAATACATATTCCATTATGTCACATGTAATTACTTAGTGTATACCGAAAAAGTTGAGTTTATTCAATATTTAATCAACTCTGTACTTGTAATATATACTTTCCATCTATATACATTTATCTGCCGCTTGTGGCTAGATTGCCTGATCAGCGCCTACATGTGACATAATGGAATATGTACTGCAGGTAGAAAATGCTCGTATCATCAATTAGAGATCTTTATTGGTGGCCGGTAGCTCAGTGGTCCAGAGCACCCGACATGTTATCAGGAGGTCATGGGTTCGTATTCCACCTGGCTCAAGACAATTTTTCCTCTAAAAATTTTGAATTGACTCAAAAGTGGTAATTACTTAGTGTATACCAAAAAAGTAGACTTTATTCAATATTTAATCATAAATCATCTTCAGCTTTCAGTATTTACCCAAAGTGAAATTTATACCTTTTTGCTACATATATGGGAATTAAATCCAAATCGTATTAAAAAAAAATACAATTATATGAATAGTCCACTGCTTTTCTGAAAATAAACTCCTACTTTTATTCACCTTAGAAAGTTAGACTTAAAAAAAATCAAGATCCAAAGACCACATGAAACATACCAACAGACAATCCAATCAATTGTTTGATATGGTGAAAAACTATTATACTGTATGTTATTTACTTACATTACACATCACCTTAAGAATGTTCAGTTACCATTTGCAGCACCATCTAGTGAGCTGATGGCTATAAACTGCAGGTCTATTTACATATTTATTATTAGTTGCAAAGGTTGGAGCAGTACTCCAACAGTTGACGGACTGCATCGTCCATGCAGCTGCCTCTACTATTCCTCAGACCTCGACTCGGTTTCCACGGTTCCCAAAACCGTGGTGGAATCCTGACTGCACTGCAGCTCGTAAGGCTCAGAACAAGGCTTGGGGGGTGTTTCGGAGATATCCGACGTCCCCCAACCTCGAAGCATTCAAACACGCCAGGGCGAAAGCCCGTTTCGTCCGGCGCCAGAGCCAGAAGGAATCTTGGATGAAATATACATCTTCTATCCCCCGCACGACCAGTTCTAAGGTTGTATGGGATAAGGTCCGGAAGATGGGTGGGAAGTACACGTCCCACTCATTATCGATCCTGGAGCACAATGGACAGGCAATTGCTGATCCTCGTGCAATTGCCGACACTCTGGGGGAGTCATTCTCCTCCATCTCCTCATCTTCCTCGTACTCCCCCAAGTTTCTTGCCCAGAAGAGCAGGGCCGAACGCTCTCCGCTGTCCTTCCATTCGAATGGCCTGGAGTCTTACAACAGGCCATTCACAGCGGAGGAGCTTCGCCTTGCTCTGCACACTTCTCGTGCATCTGCTGTGGGGCCAGACAATGTCCATTATGCCATGCTCCAACATCTCTCACCATCGAGTAAGGATCAACTGCTCCGACTCTTCAACCGTATTTTCATCGAGGAGCAGTTTCCGGACTCCTGGCGGGAGGCCATCGTCTTGGCCTTCCCTAAGCCAGGAAAAGATCCCAAGATTCCTTCGAATTATCATCCAATTGCGTTGACGAGCTGCGTCTGCAAGGTGTTGGAAAGGATGGTAAATACCAGGCTGGCCTGGTATTTGGAGCATCATGGCCTTCTTTCCAACACCCAGTGTGGCTTTCGCAGGCACTGGTCTACTGTAGACCACCTGATCCGCCTCGAATCGGCGATCAGAAATTCTTTTTTACGTCGAGAGCACCTGGTGTCCATTTTCTTCGTCATCGAAAAAGCGTACGACACGGCATGGAGATTCGGCATTCTTCGTGACCTTCACAGCTTCGACTTGCGAGGTCACATGCCGATCTTCATTGCAAACTTTTTATCTTCTCGTATTTTTCGAGTTCGTGTCGGCAACACTCTGTCGCGGCCTTTCCCCCAAGAACAGGGGGTGCCACAAGGCTGCGTCCTGAGTGTTACGCTTTTCGCTGTCAAGATAAATTCCATTACACGGCAACTTCCTCCGACTGTAGGCAATGCCCTTTATGTTGATGACTTTAGCATCTTTTGCTCATCGTCCAGCATGAGGGTCATTGAACGACAACTGCAAACTGCCCTGAACAATCTCTCGGTTTGGGCGACGGCCAATGGGTTCCGGTTCTCCCCACAGAAGACCGCTTGTGTGCACTTTTGCTGCAAGAGTAATCTTCATCTGGACCCCGAGCTGCGGCTCGGGGGTAACATCATTCCAGTTGTGGCGGAGACCAAGTTTCTCGGTCTCATCTTCGACCGGAAATTGACCTTTTTACCTCATATTCGACATCTCAGGTCCAAGTGCACGCGGGCATTGAGCATCATCAAGGTCCTCTTCTCTCTCTCTTGGGGGGCGGACCGATGTTCATTGCTCCGCCTCTACCGTGCACTTGTCCGGTCGAAACTGGACTACGGATCCCAGGTGTATGACTCCGCCCGGGATTCGGTGGTGAAGGTGCTGAACCCCCTCCATCATCAGGCCCTCCGTGTGTGCACGGGGGCCTTCCGCACTTCACCGGTCCAGAGTCTCTATGTTGAGACCGATGAACCATCTTTATCTATTCGCCATCAGCAGTTGTCCCTGCAGTATGCAGCAAAATTGCGATCCCTGCCAGGCCATCCCACTTGGGACTGCGTTTTCAGTCCCAGGTGGGAAACGTTATACCAGAATCGGCCGACTGCCACTCGTCCTTTCGGTTTGCGTGTCTGAGGTTACCTGCGAGACATCAACACCAGTCTCGATAGCATCGCACAGTCGACAGCTGAGCCACTTCCACCTTGGCTCACTGTTTCCCCTTCCTGCGATTTTTCCCTGTGCAGGACGGGGAAGGCCTTTACACCCGACTGTGTGTACCGGCAACTCTTTGCCAGCCATCGTGCTGCGCACCCGGACTTCTTGCCTGTCTTCACAGATGGCTCAAAGTCTGGCACTTCTGTGGGATCAGCCATGGTCTGCTGTGATGTAATCATTGCAGACCAGATCCCACAGCAGTGTTCCATCTTCACTGCTGAGTTGCATGCTATCAGCATTAACTTGGACCACATAGCAGCTAAGCATCATCGTCGGTGTGTGCTTTACACCGACTCGCTTAGCTCGCTACAGGCTTTGATCTCAGTGAGGCATCGGCCTCACCCTGTTCTCTCCAAGATCCGCCAGCAGCTCCATCGTCTGGCAACCACCACCACAATTTTCTTCTGTTGGGTGCCCGGTCATGTCGGAATCAGGGGCAATGATTTGGCAGATTCTGCTGCCAGGTCAGCCATGCCCCTGTCCGACTCTCCGTTGCCGGTTCCCTATCTGGATTTCCGGCAGCGTTTTTCTACCGAGCTCCGGGCACAGTGGCAGAGATCTTGGTCAGAACAGCTTACCAACAAGCTCTTTGAGATCAAACCTATCATCAAACCATGGCAGTCTTGTTACCGCAGGAATCGTAAGGAGGAAGTTGTCCTTGCTCGGCTCCGCTTAGGTCACTCGTTTTTAACCCACTCTTTTCTACTTAAGGCGGACGCAGTACCTAAGTGCGAGTTTTGTGACACCTTTTTAACTGTTAAACATATTTTAATTCAGTGTCCAGCTTTTAACCTTGAACGTAAATTGTATTTTACTTTCCACAATTTTATGGCTGAGCCTCTTACACTCGGCCATCTTTTATCTGATGAATCGTTTTTAACTCCTGTTTTTGACTTTTTACGTTTTACTGGTTATTTTACACGTCTCTGATTTTTACTATATTTTTCATTTTGCAATTTTACATAGGTCCTATACACCCATTTTTATTGTTAACTTCTACTCTTGTTGTTTCTTTTTACACTTTTTACTTATCGATTTTGTGTCGTTTTGTTTGTGTTCTTTTTAACTTTGGTTGTGGGTTTCATGTCTTTTACCCTTTTTATCGTTTGTTTGGCGCAATATAGCCTTAGTTGCTATTGCGCCAATAAACCCCAAACAACCAACCAACCAGTACTCCAACTGTCAACTTGCCTCAACTCTAGTGAAAGAAATGTTTTAATCCCTTATTAACCCATTAGCCCAACCCAAAAAACAATAGATATAAAGATCTATTCAAGTTGCAATGTCAATTGTGTACCACAGGTCAGGGAAATTATCTAATCTGTATTATCTCCTTCACTCTGAAGTTTCCGATTCTACATAATCCAATAAGCATTTAGTTGGCCAGAGCTGGAAGAGTAGGGTATAGGTTCAATAAACACCCATTTAGACACAGTCTATGAACTTCAACTGTGTAACATAATTTAGGTGTGGACTCTGCCATGTGTTCTGTCTGGAAATGGTAAGCTGGTGTCATAGAATTCTTCTGATTAATGTGCAGATGAGGCCCACAAGCAAGCATAGATTAGAGAGTGGGGACACAGCTGCACCTTTAGTACAGTAAAAGAGCTAAATTGGAAACAATTATTCACTTTCATTTACATTCTCCATTTGGGAAAATATTAAAAATACTGTAAAATTTGGGAACAGTTTCTGGCCTTACTGAAAAAACAAAAAACAAAAAGAAACTTGCAATAAGATGTATTAAAAAGGGTTGTTATCTAGTATAATGTTTTAAAACTGATTTTTAGTTCTAATAATTAACTGAATTGCATGAATTTTTTTACCTGTATTAGACGATGAATATCTTTACAATCTGAAGGTTCAGCAAGTCGGATAATAAATGGCTTCTCTTTTTCATTCATAGTTTGCAGATCCTATTAAGAGATTAAAAAAAATCTGTTAATGGAAATAAAAATCAAACAAGATAGTGTTAATTCTGTTCCACCAAGCATAAGCTTTGTGTTTGGGGGCTTCTTTTTGACTCGTAGTTATCAGTTCTTATTAAAAGAGAAAAAGAAATCTGTTAATGGAAATAAAAATCAAACAAGATAGTAGTAACTACTGTTCCACCATGCATAGGCTTTGTGTTGTTAGCTCCAACTCAGGCACTTGTCAGAGTTGGGTTGTTTTACCTAAGAATGGCACTTTTTTTGCACACAATGGGCTGAATGGCCAGATCACAAGGACCCCTATGGTTTAGAGGTTGGGGGAGTGGACACACTGGACAGCTATTAGAAGATAGATGGTACAAGGTCATAGAGAGAACAGATAGGTGAATGCCATCCAGCATGTTCATTAATGGAACCATGACTTAACGTCCCATATGAAGGTGGCATTTCCAAGCTCATCTGTGTCCCCTACTGACCAAAGGTAGGGTGGGGGAATTTTGAGGACTTGTCAAAGAAAAAGACTTCTGTTTTAGAAGGCTATGTCCTGATATAATAAAGCCTGTATAAGCTGAGCTTTTAATTTCTTTGTCCATTATATGACATGCCGTTCCATGGTTGAGTGGTTGGTGCGCTTGGCTACTGATCTAAGGGACCTGGGGTTTGAGCCCCGGATAAGGCATGAACGTCTGTGTTGTTTTCCTGCTGAGATCCTGCCATCCTCACAGACCCCTACTATGGCATATAAACTGACAGGCTCCTGTCAGACCTCTGTGGCAAGCAGCTGCTTGAGGGGGTATTTTTATTTATTCTTTTATTTATAGGACAGGTAAAACAAACATGTATGATATTTAAGCCATTAATCTGAAAGTAGGTACTCAATGGTTTTTTGCATTAAGCATTTTTACATTTTTGAAATGAAAAAAAAATTGAATCACATGTGGCAAAAAAGACCATATTGTAGTAATATTGTGTTTTGCCACATTTCTATATGGCTTTTCCCCATTTCATCATATAAATTTCTGCAAATGAACAAAGTATATTTGGTAAAATATGCAGGCAAAAATAATTATTAAATATGCAAATAAACATAAAACTTAGATGAAAAACAAGCACAGAGTTTTAATTTTTTTCTCAATGTTTTTGACAAAGACATAAATATGCATTTCTATTTTTTGAAATAATACATTGTATACACAGGTACAAAACAAAACAAAAAAAAGAAGCAACATACATTGACTTACATATATTCGCAAGATGATTAAATGTTTTAAATTACATATTAATTTTAAAAATTTTGCAAAATTACTCAAAATAAATTTACAACGGCTTTTCCAGGTATCGTAAAATGTACTCCTGAATGGGATAAAACACTCATTGAATAACTTTAGGGTCAGCTACCACTGTGTCAAACAGCCATGGCTGTTAGACATTTGGAAACACTGGTTAAATTGCAATATATATATATATCAATAATAAGACAAACCATAGCTGTAGTGGGCTAAAATGATTACACTGCACATGCGCAGATTGCCCCTTACAGTTGTTTTAGTGCCTGCACATCAATTTGCCATGTTCAGCTTCGGTAAAATTCCGCAGAACAGCACCACTTACGCTTCTGCAAAGCTAGCCTTCTTCTCCTTAGACCTTCTTTGCCCCAACCTTCCCTGAGCCTTCAGGATCCTTGTGACCTGGCCATTTAGCCTATGGTGTGCAAAAAAGTGCTGCTCAGAGGTAAAACAACCCAACCCATCCATGCCAGACAGGATTTCGGCTCTTCTTCGTTGCACAGAGGTGTTATGCGCTATTAGGCGACATTCAACCAGGGGTGACTAATTTTTTGTCCAGTGAGCTTATATATCTATGGTTAAAATGCTCAGTGAGCATTTTGCCCAGAGATATATACACACACAAGAATATTCCTCTATTAGATTCAAAGGGAATATTTTGTCTGCTTCCCTTCAATCTGAAACTAAAAAATAATGAAAATGTATTTATAAACTGCAGTCACTTACTATATTTGCAAACTTTAATCAATACCTTTTTTTTTTTCATTACTGGAATCCTAATTCTGAATACTTAAGAGCAGATCTTGAACAAAAAAAATCTTCACTTCTATCTCTTTGACTTCCCATGTAAAGAGTAGTAGGATCAAAGAGAAGCAGATGGCCATAAAGTGTAGGTTGAGAAATGAACACTATTCTGGTATTGGAAAGGGAAAAGGATGCATTAGCAAGCCATGTTCAAGTAAAATGTCCTAGTGGAGAGAGCACTGCTCAAAGAAGCCAGTATCCATTGAAATCCCAAAATATAATTGCGGATAGTAGCTATGTGATAGGACTATCAAGATTTGTCTGGATGATGACAATTTGAGAAGATAAAGTAGGTAATCAAGAAAAATCTAATGCAGACAAAACTGCTACATTTTTATTGGCAATAAGAGGTAGAGATATCAAAGGAGAATGTTGATTCATGCAGATGGCAGCATTCTTCCAAGCAAGGCAATTTTTACCTGTATGCCAGTGAAACAGGGAAAAATAACTAGGGACCACAGAGCTCATTACAATTTCCTTCAAGAACATGCACCTGGGATCACGCTACTAAAGAGGCATTAATCAATGTGCACCTCCAAACTTTTCAGGTAAGAATTACATGATTGATATCTCATTAAATAAAAAGTGCCCTTCTTACTAAGTCTCATTTCTCACCAAGGTAAAGACATGGAAAATGGACTTTAAAATGGCTTTGATCTTCCTATTTTGGCTCTGATGTAATGTTAGGTTGACTTTAACTGTGAACAGCACTTTTTTTTAAACACAATGGGCAAAAGGGCCTCCGAGGGTTTAGAAGTTGCAGGAAGGAACTCGCTGTACAGTCAGCCATCCAGAATGACCTTTAATACGCATAAGGTATTGTTCTCCCACACACGGTGACATGGCTTTACATCCTATCCAATGGCCTCTTTCAATCTGTATCACCTAATGACCAAGGGCAGGGTGGGGGTCCGGGCACCATGGGTGGCGCTACTGCACCGGCGGCATTTTTAGGGGTGGCAAAGATCATGGGTGAAGGTTGACCGGAGTACTTATGATCAGTTTTCAACGTTTGATTTTTAATTGCTTTTAAAAATATTAAATTCAGCTAAATTATTCACCAATAACTAAGATTAGGCTTGGAGAAAGGAGCAGCAGATATCCAAGTTGGCTCCAGGAGGTAAAATAGCGCCAGTAGTGGTGGAGACATTAAAATCTCAACGCTGACACAGGTCAGAACTGCAGAATATGAGCCTAGCGCATTACTGATTAAGCCAGCCCCTCCTCCTGCCAAAAGGGACGAAGAGGCTGACGAGTTATTTTACCATACAAATGTGAACTAACCTCTTAAAGATATTTACTATAATCTGATAATAACACAGCTGTTGAACAGTGTTGTACTTCCACGTTTTCATCAATCCATGAAATTAAAATCCAAATTATGATTACGGTTATGGTTGTTTCACGGAGCTTTAATGAAAACAACTTTGGAGTCGTATTCTTTAGATGTAACTAGATGTTCTATATAGGTAGAGGTAATCCATCTCGAAACTGGACACCATGTTTTGTCGTCGTTCGAATTGTTTAGCGTGCAAAGCTGAATTATATTGCACGAATACTTCGGATTATCGAAAAGGGTAGGCTAATATTTGATACAGATATCAGTGTTCCCGATTAGAAGCACTTTAGAAAACGGCTAAAACAGAAAGTAAATATTATGGCTTTTTTTTCCTAAAAAAAAGAATAATTTCGCTTTGTCGTCTGTCTTTCTGTAGACATCGCACTTTTTTGTTTATACGGATAAATGAAAAATTATTTTTGTTTTGGAGAGGTATTGATGAAATATTACGATTTGCAGTTCCGAATCTCCCAAATATTTCACCGCCCTCTAACGGTGAAAAATTTTGAAAAGTCATACATTTAAAACGAATATTTCAAACGATATATTTATGCTAGAAATTTGAAATTTTGGTGTTGGAATGTGAAGGTCACGAAGTTCCCATTATCAAAAATGGGTTGACCCTTTAGACGGGGTGGGGATCGTAACCCATTTTACTTTAACAGAAAATTATATGTTTTTAGAGATAAATTAAAAATTCTTTTTGGGTTGGACAGGTATTGATTAAATATTATGATTTTCACTTTCCGACTCTCCTAAAAGCTAAAATCGCGCCCTCTAACACTGGAAAAAATCGAAAGTTCCAAAATTTAAAAATTGCAAAATATGCAGTTATGCTAGAAATTTGATTTTTTGGTGGTGGAATATGACAGTCTTTAAGATTCCATTGACAACAGTGAATTGACCCTTTACTCCCATTGTTAGTCATCACTAAATATGCAAACGGCAAAACTTTTAACGAATTGTTCAAGTGATTTGTTTGTGATAGAAATTTGAAACTTCGGCTGTAGAGTGTCAGGAGACATTCCACTAATGTTCTGTTCCACCTTTTTTTTTACAGAGAGGAGTGAGAAAAGCAACTTTTTAAATGTAAGAACTAAAAGATAAATACTGTATAACTACTAATAAAATACTACTATGTGCATATTCCTCCCTCATCATCCAAAGGTTTTAGGATTTTAAAGATAGAAAAATGAAAAACTTCATTTTTTTTGAAACAAGATTTCTATAAGCTCCACTGGGGAAATGTGTTCTTCAAGTTATTTTACACATTCAGTACACTCTAGCAGTGGAAATTGGAACTAATGGTGTTTGCGAAAATAAGCTATTATTCTGTTATTAATAAATGTACAACACAAAAATTATTTTTTATATATTTCTTAACACAAAAAAGTTATATTTTGCTAACACACATTTGGTATAATGGGCCAATCATTACTATTAGTGTAAACCACTTGACCATTACAATCAATCTGCAAAATTCTAAATTTCTAGCATATGTACCAGATTTTTTGGATTTTTGTTTAAATATTTGGTATTTTCCATTGAGGTAGTGATAATAGAGACAGGACTCCGATTCCCGTAGCATTGACCACCAGGATCACAGACTGTCGACTGCTTAGTGAGTTTGGATTGGATTGTTTTACCTCTGAGCGGCACTTTTTTGCACACAATGGGCTAAATGGCCAGGCCACAAGGACCCCGAAGGCTCAGAGAAGGTTGGGGGAGGGGACCCACTGGAACAGCTGTTGGGAGATAGATGGTAGCCTCCCGTCAAGGCCATCCATCGTGTTCTTTAACGTGCACAGGGTTTGACTCTCCCGCACACTGGGCCACGGCTTAACGTCCCATCCGACGGACGGCGGTCTTTCCAAGCCCATCGGTGTCCCCTAGTGACCGTGGGCAGGGCGGGGAATTTTGCGGTGATATATCTCAACGCTGACCCAGCTGGGACTCGAACCTGGGAACTACAGATTACGAGCCTGGCGCGCTACCGACTGAGCCATCCTCGCCCCTGCTTAGTGAGGAAAGATACCCATGATGCCTTGCGAATTGACTGCGAACAACGATAAGGCCATTTAAAAATGCTTAACAAATGATTTAAATGAGGCAAAACTTTGCTGTTTTTTTTTTTATTTCAATGAGGTTATTCCAGTGTAGTAATTAAAGCAAAATAGATTTAATTAATATACACTTACTGATTTATATCGGATGAAAAACGAAGACGCTGGAAATTACTTCTCTTTCAAATCGAGGTTTTGAATGAAAATTTAAAAAAAATTCGATATGTTCTTAATACGTGATTAAAGGTGAACTAAATTGACTAAACTTAGCAGACTTTAATTTGAGCCCGTTTAAAACAGGAACAATGGTAAACGTATTTTAAAATCTAATACATGATCAAATCATTCAGCTTAAGCGAAAGCCCTCAAATTTATAGACCATAATAGTGCAAATCCGCGCCTCGTTTAAAAAAACATGAAAAGTCACATTTATTTTCTTCTTTCATTAAAAAATATTAATTTTTATTAAAAATTGAAAGAAATAATCAGAGAGTGTATACTTTTTGTTAAATCAGCTGAGGCAGGAAATCAAATCTCCTCCCAATAAATGACAGAATTTAATTTCATGCTATAAAAAAAAATATTAAAAGCTTGCACAATATATAATATGCTACCTAAATAATAATACACTTTGGCAAAATAAAAAATGCAAAGCAGACGTCTCATAAATTTAATGCCATATGCTTAATACTTCTTATTGTAATAAAATGTACGAAAACATTCTTTTAATTTCATGTTAATTCAGGCTTTACATCGCGTACTTTACATATGCAAATATTATTAGTTTCATATATTAAAAATTTCGTTAACTACATTCGACTTAGACAGAACAGACCTTCTACTGTGGCATATAAACTGACAGGCTCCTGTCAGACCTCTGTGGCAAGCAGCTGCTTGAGGGGGTATTTATTTATTTATTTTATTATTTAGTTTAACAATTTCAATTTTGTCATTTATCACAAAGAACACATCTCGCAATTTTCGTAAAGTACTAACCTATGAAATGTCAAATTACTTCCTTTACAGCATTTATTTTTGCATCCGTACGCGGAGCATTAAGCAGGCATTTCACTGTTGACTTATTAAAAACACCCAACTTTCTCCTCACTATCGATTAGGCTTAACATCAGTACGTGTTCATGGCGTCCGTTGCCAGTCCTGTCTCTAGTAATATTACCTCAATGGTATTTTCCAGCTTTTTCCGTAGCTAGAGGTTGCTTTTTGAGTTTTTATTTACCGCCTTTAGAACTCTCTAACAAAAGAAATTTCAACTCATGAGTGATGCGAAAAATATAAATATTAATATTTTGTTAGTACCTGTAAAAAAAAAAATATTATTTTTCGTGTATCTCTTAAAAAATTTCATTTTCTGACCGAAGATTGACAATGTCAAAAAAGAAGAAAGCCTTGTTGTCATTGTCAATCTTCTGGCCATACGTTTTACTATCAAAATTTCAGAACTCCAGTGTAAATGGATCGTTTGCATTGACATTTATGTTCTTCTTTTGAAAAGCCAAACTATAGCATGTTTGTAACTATTTAATTTTTCATATGCCTATTATTAACGTCCAATACATACGTTTATTGTATTGTGTGACTTTTTGATAACCCTTTACATTTGATACTCATTTGTGACATTGCGATCTTTTCTAAATGTGACATTGAAAAACGATTTTAGCATTGAAATATATCTCAATGTTGAACTTTGTACCTTCTTTAAAAAAAAAATCAGCTTCGCTGGTGATGTTTTAAGTAATAAACAATTGGGAACCTACCCAAACACTCTCGCTAATGATGCGACCTTGAAATCAATTGAAATCCATTAAATATGAAATCACTTAGTTTTCAAAGAGATAGCAAAAAAATCACACTAAGTAGATAATAGAAGTTTGATCATACCCTTCTAGCCCATTATGCTTAATATAATGGTATATTCATCGTATCAAGGAGTTAATCATATATAGCATATGAAATTTTACATTTGACAGTTATTTTGCTACATTTTCTTAATTTTACATTAGAAAACTATTTTAGCCTTGCAATATTTCTCAATGTTTTATTTCATACCTATTTTTTCATGCAGAAAAATCAGCTTTGCCAGTGATATTCTAAGTAACAGACAATTGGAAAACCAAACGAAAGAAATGACGTGTCCTTCACAATCAATCATATATTAAGCACAATGGGCTAGACAGGGTATGATAGCATAGGGAAATGAAATTTGTACATGCAACAATGGAAGACAAGCTGTTTTTTTTACGAGATACCAGAGATATAGCATATAGTGTGGATTACATTATGATCGGAAATAGAACACAGTTGATTTAAAAAAAAGAATATTTCAGTAGGAGAGTTGCAGTCATTGTGAAAAGGATTTTGTGTAGTATGCAGTGACAACATCATCATCATCATCATCAAGCAGCCATGGGCTACGGAGGTCCAACCAGACCGCGCAGTTTAATTCTCCAAGCATATCTGTCCTGAGCTACATCTGCTGCATCCGGCCACTGCACACCAATTCTAACAAGGTCCTGTTTGACATTGTCTGCCCACCGCATCCTAGGTCTCCCCCTCCTTCTGAGGCCTCTAGGCACACTGTTCATAACCCTAATCGCCAATCTATAATTATCCATACGGGCAACATGGCCAAACCAGCGGAGTCTCTCTCTGCACAATATGCTGCTTAAAGGAGGTTGCAGACTCCTTTGCCTAACCTCATCATTAGTTACAAAGTTAAACCACCTAATACCCAAGATACTGTGTAAGCATCTAGAATCAAAAGCATCTAGTTTCCTGTTATGTTGTTTACACAGCGTCCAAGTTTCACTACCATAACTAACCCTAGAAAGAACCAAACTATTATACAGTCTAATTTTAGTCTTTAGGTGTATACGCCTATTTCTCCACAATCTCCATAGATTCTTAAAAGTCCCAGCAGCAATACCTATTCGTCTGTTAATCTCATGCCGCACATCACCAGTATCTGTTACGTAGCTCCCAAGGTAATTAAACTGTGACACCTGCTCAAGACTGCAACCATTCAGATTAATTGAATCAGAGCCTGCCTGACCAATTTTCATCACTTTAGTTTTCTCTCTGTTTATAACCAAACCTACTCTACTACCAGTCTCATCAACAGCTCGAATGAAAGAGTTCATCTCATCAACATCATTTGCCAAAAGGGCTAAGTCATCAGCATAATCTAAATCAGAAATTTTCGTATCTCCAGCCGATTTAAGGCCAAAAGCTTTCCCTTGAAGTGAATTTCGCATAACATAATCAACAACCAAACTAAAGAGAAAAGGAGACAAAATGCACCCTTGTCGAACACCAGAAGTAATGCTAAACCAATTGCTACAAGACTTACCAACTCTCACACATGACTCAGTGTTATTATAGAGAGCTTTCATTATGTTAACTAACTTGTCTGGTATACCATATGATCTCACAATCAACCACAAATTATGACGATCAACAGAGTCGAAAACCTTTTTGAAATCAACAAAGCTAGCAACCAAAGGTTTCTGAAACTCTAAACATTTCTCAAGAATCTGCCTAAGTGAAAATGTCTGATCCACACATCCCCTACCACTTCTGAATCCACATTGCTCATCACGCAATTGACAACATAAATTGTCAATATTTGTTTAGAAGTTTTTTGGAGGAACGGAACATCTTTGGTTATTGTAAAGAGTGTCATTTCCTGCAAACACTTTGTATAGTCAGTAGATAAAGGTAATTGGTAAAAATTGTACCTATGATTTGTTTTATAATTACATTTACGAATGTTACGTTCATTTCTCATTTGGTATTTGATGAATTTCAAAAGCAATTAACCATTAGTTAATTAACTTATTGGTATTCTAAGTAATTAATAAGTAAATTTACTTGTTATTGATGTAAATTTATTGCCTCAGTTTTTAAATCAGTTAATGTTTTGCAGAAAAGAAACTTGTTTTTTTTTTGTACTTTGTTTTAACTTGTTCCTATTGAATTGTTTGTTTATTACGAATTGATGCACAGCTGTGTTAAAATAAAAATATTGCTAAAAATCTGTAATAATACCTTCATAACATCTGTTACCCCAATGCCACAGCCTTAGCATTTTCACTCATTAAGGTTATTTTAATCAAACATTGTAAATAAAATTTTAAGCTTTATTTATCAAATACAAATAATAATAACATCTCTATTTCAAATGTTTGCATTGGGGGGAAAAAAAAGAAAAATTTGTCACGTAAATGATTATTAACTGTGGCAAAATGGAAATGCAGAGCACAAAAACATAAAATTTATGTCATAAGTTTAACATTTCTTACTATGACAAAATTGTTGAAAATTTCCGATAAATTTCATATTTATTCAGTCTTTAAATCGCATTTTTTTTCATATGTAAATATTATTAGTTTTATATATAAAAATAAATGGTGTACTACATTTGATATTGTACATTGGACAGAACAGCATATTGAAAAGTTGACAATGCTTTATTTATTTCCAGTTCTGCGATTTAACATTTTTAATTTAAGATCATTTCGTAATTTTTACAAAGTACTAAACTATGAAATGCGAAATTTCCTGCTTTTATAAGAACAGAATTTACAAACATATGTTGATCCAAATGTTTCGTATCACTTTTACTTATCCCAAACATGCTTCTTTTTGCCTATCAAAAGAGTAGGCTTAAGATTTGTACCCTACACTGTAAAGAGAACAGTAAAATGAGTATAATTGCAGTTATGTTGAGAATCGAAGCATGCTGATATCAGAGACTCGTTTATCATATAACAGCTGGAAAGTGATAAATCTTCACGTTCTCCACGTTCTCTACGTTCTTTGTTTAGTTCATTTTTTTTTTATCAATTATTCCTGGGATAGAGAAGAACCATATTGGATCTGTCAATATCCAGAGATGGGTTGTTTTACTTCTAATCGGCACTTTTTTTGTACACGATGGACTAAATATCTTGGCCACAAGAACTCTGAGATCTCATAGAAGGTTGAGGAAGTGGACCCACTGGACAGCTGTGATGATAGCCTCCCATGAAGGACATCCAGTGTATTCTTTAACGTTCACAGGATATGGCTCTCCTGCACAAAGGGTCAAAGCTTTACATCTCGTCTGATGAATGGAGCCTTTCCAAGCCAATTAATGTTCCCTACTCAACGAGGGCAGGGGGTGGGGTTTGCGGAGTAACAAACTACCAAGTAAGCCATCTCAGCCCCATTTATATTCAGGTAGGAATGTTTGAAACATCATTAAATAAGTTTGTAGTTGACTTGAAAAAGTAGAACTAGGGAAAACGCTTGAATTCTTTATTGAAATAATTCTTCTTATCTGTATTTACCTCTTTTTTAAGGAAAGGATGTGATTCATGCTTGAAGAGGAGCCGCATATAACGTCGGAAGAAATTGGTTGTGTTTCTGAAAATACCTAGAGGTGATGTACACACAGTATAGGTACGCCCAGGCGTAGTCTAAGAGCTTACTTTCGTAGTCTTTCGATGGAAAGACAGTGCTGTTTATTGAAATCCGTCATCAGGAAGGATCGATAGTCAATTCTGGATCTAATCATCATTTTACAGACGTGTAAGGGTTGCTTTGCAGAGAGACCACTCCATTTACCTTCAAGAACTCTAAGAATGTTGACGTAGGGAGTCAAGGCTGATTGCAGCACTAAAGCAGGAAATTCAATCTGTACAGTATTATGTTGTTTTACTTCTGAGCGGCACTTTTCATATCAAGGAGAATCTATATGCATTAGTATAGAGATAGATTATCTCACCTCAGTATTTATTGATTGATTACCTAGTTGCATTAAATTTCGGCGAAAATAGTAAAACTTCCGCATGTTTCAAATTTGCCATTTAGTTTCAGTAATTCGAGAGAATAAAATATAGGGCTAAAAAAATCCATAAACCAATTCTAACAGCAGGATTTTGAAATGAATGAGTATATTGAATTGAACACAAAATGGCTACAGCAGTAGCAAATATGAATTTGGTGTTTTTTTTTTAATTCACAAATGTTTTGCGCCCTCTTGCGGCAAAACGGAAAATACGCGGAAACGGTGTTCAAACGCTAAGGCTGGAGCAAGAAGCAGTCTTGAGTTGCCGCAGAGAGATATATTTGGGACAGCGAAAGGAGGCGTGGTGTAGTAATTGTGACAAGGAGGCGTTGGCCACAGGTGAGATGTTTCGTTTTTATGCGGTAATTAACGAACACTGATTGATATTAACAATATAGCTTTCATCTGTTAAACGTATTCAAGGTGACAAAATTTCTAACTCAGAGAAACTTTGACTCTTCGTTTGGTATTAACTATTGTGATGCACCCGGCAAACTGATTTCTTTTCATATTACAAAGGTAAAGTTACGATTAATCTGCTGTGCTGGGAAAACTGAAAGGAGGAGATAAACGTTATATGAAATGGTGGAGAAAGTGTAATAAGCTATATTACCCGAGATACTGAACGCTGGAAAAATATACTTTACAACGATTTTAGTGAGGTTCTTTTTTCGGAAAGGTTACTGGAAGACAGAACATGGCAGAAGATGTGTTATTTGATGATGTATACGATTTGTATGAAATTATAGGAAGGTAAGTTAAATTTCATTAATACTATTTTGACACAAATGTTTGTTTTCGTTAATTATTTCGCTGATCCGCTCATTAAAACTTGTCAAAGTAATTATGTTTTTTTAATATATTTAAAGCAAATTTCATGAGCTGTTACTTTCAAGTATAAAAAAATGTGAGAACTTATAATTGTTATTTTGTTTTGACGATGCATAAAGAAAATAGTAACTGCAATAAGGCCCTTTATATATTGTGTGTAATTTAAAGTTAGTTGAATAATAATTTGGTTTATTTCTATAGTGCTTTTTATACAATGTACTTCATCATTTAAGCAATATAAAGAATTGGTGATAGTTCTTTTATTTGCAGTTAGGATTTGCTTAAGAATTTTTCCCACTATTATGTTTAATTTTTTCTGATATTAACCAGAATAGCAGAAAATAAAAGAAAGGTGTCAGAAAGAAGCATTTTTTTCACAGTGATCATATTAAAAAATAAACTAAAACTGGAAGTTACTAAATTAACAGCTGGTATATTATAATTGCAAGGAGTTTATGCACAGTTTATTAGTGAACTATGAAAAATACTCATTTTACTAAAGGTAAGTAGATTATTGCAACCAAATAAGAGAAAAATGGTATTAAGTAGATAATGTTGTATTCTACAGAGGGGTTAGTGCTATAATCACAAGGGAGGGATGATAAGATAACAATGTTATCCGATTCCACAGGTGTCTATGATGTATATTACTGAGATAGTTTTTGTGAACTGGATGTCTGGTCCTAAAAATGCATCAAACCCCCTCCCATATATTTTTTTGGCATGGAACCAGAAAGGGTATATTATGTAAAACAGGAAAACCAGAAAATGAAAAGAAAGAAATTTAGGATTAGTAGAAAAATAATATAAAAACTTATGGAATTTTACCATACCCATTTAAATTTGTCCATTGACTAAAGCTTTTGTGTCATTGAGAAAAATGCTCTGTAGTTATGATTCCATAATGCTTTGCTTATAAAATCTGCTTGTATGGATTCTAAGATTTTCAGAATGTTTCCATCTTCTGCCCTATGGCCAGTTGGTTAGCATGGTTGGCTACTGATCGAAGGGACCTGGTTTGATCCCTGGGTATGGCATGGATGTTTGTGTTGTTTTTCTGTGGAGGTCGCACCATCCTCATATACCATCTACTATGGCATATAAACTGATAGCATCTACTGTGGCATATAAATCGACAGGTTCCTATTGGACCTCTGTGGCAAGTAGCTGCATGAGGGGGTATTTTTTTTTATTTAAAGATAGTATAATATATAATTGAATTTAAGACTCCACCTTTAGGGATAGAATAACAAATTTTCGAAGGAAGTGCCTGAAACTCAAACTCGTCACTCCCATGTTGGAAGTTTCTAAGTATTACACTGGTAATGTATACATTAAAAAGCACATATAAAATAGTAAATATAGAAAAAAAGAATTTTTAATTTTAAAATTCAGAAATTGTGGAAATTAAAAGATTTTGGTAAAATTTATAATTATTTCCAGGTTTTAAGATGTATTAAAACATATTGTTGTGCTCTAATAATGTTTCTCACACAGTTTAACAGCTATCAATAGGATATTTGGAGAATTACTGGAGTTTTCCTTCATACATACACAAATCAACTAGAATAAATTTGAAATGTTTTAATTTTATTCTTCCACAAATATCTAAAATACGACAATATGGGAGATGTATTCCTTTAATTAATATCAGGCTCATGAACTAAGGTTATTGTTTAAGCCTTAACTGTGCCAACATTAGGAATTTCTCTGCTTGCTTCATCCCTTTTGAAAAATGGGCACATAACTACTTGAAAAGTGTGCTTCCCATGAGATTGGACATTATGCCATATTCTTTTGTTCTAGCTGCATTTTTTGCATAGTTGAGCCAAGGGTTTATTCTAAAAATGGTAAATAGTGAGACAACCACCTGTTGACTGTTTTGAGAATTGTTTGTTTGGTACTCTTCCCAATCATGTTCTGAGCCTGTTTATCAATTTATATATGCGAGTGTTCATTTGTCTGTTGTGTTGTAAAACAATTAATCATATTGGGGGGGGGGGGGGAGGAGGACAAAACTACCCATCCTGTTAATAATTTGGAATCGTGTTAATTTTTTATTTAAAATTTCGCATGAAACTTCTGTTTAGATTTTTATTATTAAAATGCTTAAGCTTTAAGGATGGACGTAAATTCTATGTGATGTCAGACTTAAGTTTAAGCGGTACCCCTGACTAAACCTCTCATAGGTAATATATAAATCTATATCACTAGTCAGTAGTGCTGTTTAAAGGGCCTGTGTCTTTTTTATTATTCTTCATATTCATCATGTTACTGTTTGTTAAAAATATTCAATCTAAAAAAACAATTCGTTTCCAAGAGTTTTTTGATTTTTTTTTTTAAGTTTACCTTTTTTACAATACATAAAGAGTACAGTAAAATTCTTTTTATGATTAAATGATTACAATTTTTATCATTTTTAATTCATTGCATATTCTGTGTCAGTGATTGCTATAAAATATATTTTTTTTAGTGCTCTAATTGTATTATTCAAAATTCCATAGAGTATGTGCAATACTGTTCATTCAAAAGCAAACAGTTCCTTAGATATCATTTTTCAGCTTTCCTGATTACCTCTGCTCTCCCCCCCCAAATAATTTATGTAGTGGAAAGTTGTTTAGTATTTAACAGCACTTCAAATGTGGCAGATATCATAGAATTAATCTACATTTGTGAAGTGCCATACTACTTTTGCTGCTTTGATTATGTACTTGATTCTCTCACTTGAGAAATTGTTAGCTCTAGTTCCTTATTGCATTTTGATAAAACAAACTAAAATTGATATATACGGATTTTTATTTATATTTTTAATGCAGACAGCTTGCAGAGTACTCTCAATAGAAACTTTGATCCTTTAATCTTAAAAACCAAATTACAATAAACTCTAATTGACTAGTTTAATGTGTGGGAAATGGTGGATGGAGAGTGTAAAAACACAAATAGTATAAAATACATTGAAGCTTATTTCTATGTTTAAGTGTTTGTAAGGAAAATAGAAAATGCTCAGAAGCTGATTTTTGTATAATGCATATTAAAGAGCTATGCATAGAGTCAGTGGATTAGCAAGGGTGTGTGAAATTCCTTGCCAATTTTTTTTAAAGGAAGGAGGTATTTTCCTACACAAAGGGTGGAGATAACCTAGAAGCAATATTAGGCTTGTCCTTGTTTCTCATACAACATACAAACACTTAGACAAGGACATGCCAGTTGTTAGCAGTCAGGTACTCTAACCACTAGACCAGATAGGACTTAAAAAAATTATTAATTCAGTAATTTACTTTGACAAAAACATTAATTACTCTTAAATGCTCCCCTTTCAAAAATTCTAACTGCACTATAATAGGTTTACTAAAATCATCTTTTTGCTCCTTGTTCTAGGGGCGGGGGTGGCTCAGTCGGTAGCGCGCCAGGCTCGTAACCTGTAGTTCCCAGCTGGGTCAGCGTTGAGATTTATCTCCTCAAAATTCCCCGCCCTGCCCACGGTCAGTAGGGGACACCGATGGGCTTGGAAAGGCCGCCATCCGTCGGATGGGATGTTAAGCCGTGGCCCCGTGTGCGGGAGAGCCATATCCTGTGCATGTTAAAGAATACACTGGATGGCCTTGACGGGAGGCTACCATCTGTCTCCCAACAGCTGTTCCAGTGGGTCCCCTCCCCCAACCTTCTCTGAGCCTTCGGGGTCCATGTGACCTGGCAATTTAGCCCATGGTGTGCAAAAAAGTGCCGCTCAGAGGTAAAACAACCCAACCCAACGCTCCTTGTTCTAAATCCTTGGACTACTGCATGGCTAATCTACATACTGGATAATTCCACTAATGATTAAAAATTTGCTCTACATGACTAAAAGCATAATTCTTTTTGTCATAATAGCTACGATAATAAAAACAAATACCACCTCAACAGCTGCTTGCCACAGAGGTCTGACAGGAGCCTGTCAGTTTATGTGCCATAGTAGATCTGAGAGGATGGCAGGACCTGAACAGAAAACAACACGAACATCCATGCCTTACCCAGGGCTTGAACCCAGGTCCCTTAGATCAGTAGTCAAGCTCGCTAACCACTCGGCCATGGAACAATAATAATAATAATAAAAAAATTCGATATTTTGAATTTTTCCATTTGTTAATTATTGAAGGTTACTTAAAAAATGTATAAATCAATAAGAGATGAGCAGAAGTTTTAGAAAAAATTTATATATATATATTTAAAGTTTACAAAGAATCATTCAGTACACATATAGTCTGTGGACAAATCAAGAAATACATCTGGAAAAAGTAGTTTTGCTGATGAGTGGGATTCAAACCACACCTCCCAGTTATATGCTATGCATGTAATGGGCAGGCAACTGGTAAGCATGGGTTCGAATTCCATTTATTGACCAAACTCATTTTCTCCACCAAAGTATTTCTTGTTTTACAAAGTAATTTAATGATTTACTAGAAAAAGTTTATAGTGACGAAATAAATGGAACATATTTGTATGATTATTTTAAGCATAGTACCTCTATCCTATTAGCTTTCATACCTATTTATGAATTCTTGAATCCAACTGCGTGATCAGTTTTGTTTTAAGCATATGAACAGTGATATTTATGGAGTGAAAAATAATAGATTTTTGCCACATTTACAATACAATTTACAATTATAACTAGGCTATCATCAAATTAACTTCCAATTATTAACTCAGAATTATACAAATGTTGGTATTTTCCCTCATATTTGCATTGCAAAATATTAATTCTATATTTGCATGTCTGCTTGTCTAGCTGGCCTTGAATGTTATGCATAAATTTAAAAAGATTCTGCCATTTCATCAGTGGGCATTTTGCCGTGGCAATGTTGAAATATCATGTGTGATGGAATCACATATGATATTTCAACACTGCCACAGCAAAATGTCAGACCAAAATGACTGCCACACTGCCACAACATAATGTCAGACAAAAAATGACTGACATTACTATGCTTATGTGATGGAATCACATTCACAATGCAGTATGCATGTATATAATTTAACCCTTTGCACTCCATAGGCACCGCTACGGCAACATTTGCAAAAGGTTAATTGAGGGAAATGTGTGATCTTAAAATGACTGAAAAATAGTATGATGGTTTTTACACAGTTTCTGTAAAACTCCAAAGTTACAAATAGGCATTACACTGTGCTAATTTACTTCTAGGTTAAGTTCTGTAGAAATGTTACCAATTCTTGAAATATACCAGAATACCATTCTGGTTTATTGTTTTATTGGTGATATCATTGCATCTCATGAGAAATTTAATTTTACAGTTCCACTTTGCTGTATTAATAAAATTATTGGCTCCTGATTTCTGCAGAGATATATAGAAATGAAGTTTAGTATCTACAATGTGTGTCGACTCAACAATACTTTTAGTGTATTAACTATATATAATAATATAATGTAAATTTTGCATTCATTGTCATCTATTGTATTAGTCTAACATGTTGTTTGTGATACTTCCATTTCGAGACCTGCAACTTACAAAATAGTTAGGTCGGTTTTTAATTTGAGTGGGAAATTTTTCTTGCTGTTTATGGCCTAAATTAAGAGCGGTACTGATATGCCCCACAACCCTCGCATTGTCAAAATGAAATTTACAAAATTTATGGAAAAATTGATATACAGTCTTTTAAAGAAACAGCCTAGATTTTTTTTATAGCTTTGAAAGAAAAATAACAGATCATGAGCAATCAGCATCTTTTTCATACTAGAAATTCCTCGCTTTACTACTTAAAGGCCAGAACTCAGTCTCAAATATTTAGCTTGGTTCTGAACTTCGTTAACATAAAGCCACAAGAATGAAACATATTCAAAATAATATAGTAGAAAAATGTAAACTTTTTAATGCAAATTTTGTTTATGCCCTTCAGAAAACTATTGAAGCAATTATTTTATGAAGAAAGTTGTAGAAATAACTCATTCCAAAACGTTGAGTTATGTATTATGAAAACTGGAACATATATCAGATACTTATTTGGTACATTTTTTAAAAGTTAAAATTCAGTGTGTGAATGATGGTGCACATTAAATGAAAAAAAAGGGGGTCTCCGAGATTTTCTGGTACACCACTGTCCAAATGCAAGTTATAAGACTTAGTGCTGCCGTGGTTGTTCAATATTATCACATTGATTCGAAGTGATTATTGCTGCTGCTTGAGCTCATGTTGTGTGGTTAGCATGGTCGTTTATTCTGCCATATTCTTTAGATATGGTTAAAGAACCACTATCAACTGTTTATGGTAGTTGGTAATTTCTCAAGGTAATGCAGTATGTTCTTTAAAATGCATAAGATAGTTTTATAGAGAAGCAAGTACAAAAAGTCTCAATGTGACAATGCCTGGAACAAATCTTGTGATCTATGATCTGGCATGCTACTGATTGTGCCTATTGGAAAGAAATAACTGTGCTGTAATTTTTCTAATTTTTTTATATGTAGTAGTACAGTGGGAACAAGGTGCTTGTGCAGGTTTTCTCATACAGTGGTATAGGAAAATGGGGGATGCTGAACAGACTCAAGTCAGCCATTCATTTTTCTAATGACCTCATTTAAAAAAAATAGTTTTAAATATAATTGAAAAATTTAGAAATATTAATTTAAATCTAATTTATATTGAAATTGCAATTTAATTTTCAAAATGTAATTTCATATTAAGAATTTGTTATTTCATTAAACCACTTTGTAGTACTTTTTTAATTATAAATTTTGAAGTACTTTATGTACTATAACTATGAACTCTTTGAACGGAGGTCGCTTGTAAAAAGTCTGTAAAAGACAAAAAGTATAAATTAATGCACAGAGATATAATTTGTTACACTTTTGATTCCTCTCACCAAATATGAATTGCTACAATATTGTACAAAGACTTGTCCACTGAGACAAATCACATCTCTGATGAGAGGGGTCAGTGGGTTGCTTGGCTCCATTGCAGCAGAATAATAATCTAATGTGCCTAGGTTAAAGTCCCAAATGTGCCAGCATTAAGTTTTTGTCCTCTAACCTCCTGCCTACGCTTGGTGATAAAGAGGAGACTGAAGAACTTCTTGGAAAGGCTGCCATCCGTTGTATGGGACATTGTGCAGGAAAGCTGTACCCTGTGTACATTGGGGCGGGGGTGTCGCAGTCGGTAGCGCACCAGGCTTGTAATCTGTAGTTCCCAGGTTCGAGTCCCAACTAGGTCAGCGTTGAGATTTATCTCCGCAAAATTCCCCGCCCTGCCCATGGTCAGTAAGGGACACCGATGGGCTTGGAAAGGCCGCCGTCGGATGGGACGTTAAGCCGTGGCCCCGTGTGTGGGAGAGCCATACCCTGTGCACGTTAAAGACATGCTGGATGGCCTTGACGGGAGGCTACCATCTGTCTCCCAAAAGCTGTTCCAGTGGGTCCCCTCCCCCAACCTTCTCTGAGCCTTCGGGGTCCATGTGACCTGGCCATTTAGCCCATGGTGTGCAAAAAAGTGCCGCTCAGAGGTAAAACAGCAACAACAACCCTGTGTACATTAACGAATGCTCTTCACAGGAGGCTTCCACCTGTTTGCTAATAACTGTTCAGTGGCTATCTTTCCCAAACTTTTTCTGAGAGACCTTTGGATTTTTGTGACTTGGGCTGTTCTCATTGTGTGTGGGACCCTTTTTTTCGTACGTCACTGTAACGTACTATCTTTCCTGTTATCTCTAATTCAGGATTAGGGTTGGCACTCCTGCATTTATTTGTCAGTTCTAAATGGGGAACAAAATATTAAAGTTTGCTATCATTATTAGTTATATGTAAGGCCGGATTTAACGGGAAACAGTGGTTCACTTGCTCCAGGGCCCCGAAATCTCGAGGATCCCAGCGAAATGAAAATGTTTCCACAATACGAATAATAATATTTCTAATGCATTACCCATTATACATTGTTACTCAGTGGCCGTAAAAGAAAGACTTAAAAGAAATCGTATCTTGGCGTTTTTATCTCCCTGTTGGAACGATATCGAGAAAGTATTGTCGTTACGGGCGTTTTAAGATTTCAAAGAAAATGCACATTTTAGGCATACTGAAGAAAATTTACAAAACCTCATTTCCTTCTGTCAGTTTGTTCCTCCAAAATTTCATAAAATAGCAATTAAAGTTCCCGGGTGCGCTTTGGGTTTTTAACGAAAAAGTACTGGGGTGTCGTTCTGGTGCAATTATAGCACTATTGCTACTAGACTTCAAACACGACACCTACTGGATTTTTAATGTGTGTTCGGCCAGATCACACTCCCTACTATGGACACTAGAACCGGGAATTTTCGTAATTATTATTGGGAGGCCACTAGGCAAAAAAGTGCTCCAAGGCCCTCGGGACACTAAATCTCGCATTGGTTATATGTTGTAGTGTATGTTGTTAAGAGTAATGAAAATAATTTTAATAAGATTTAACTATTTCAAAGGGGATAATGTAAATTTAAACAATATTGTTTACAAATTTCAGACATTAGTTTGTAATATTCAAATAATATGGCAATGAAAGAACTATTCTTGAAAAACACATTGACAGAAGTTGCAAGAAACATCGTGAAATACTGTTGTTCATGAGAATGTTTAGGTTACAAGCAAATTTCCATTAATCGTGATAAATATTTGGGCTTAACAGCAAGGATTACATATTAACAAAGATCACGACACTGAGGGATGTGAAGCTTGTCATCTCTTATTAAAGCTTACTTGAAATATATATGTAATGATGAGGTTTTGATAAATGTCATTTTGATAACCTTGTGCTTTTCCAAAGACTTCCGCAGCAGAATGTACATGGAAAAGATTTAATTAATGTTTAGTTCATTAATAGACTTTTTGAGTTAACCGTTTTAAATATTCCAGGTTTTGTTGTTGTGCTAAATTTGCTTTACATGTCATTTAACCGTAAAGTTCTACCGATACGTTTAATCATCTGAGCAGTGGCTTAGTGGAAAATCTCGGGGGTCCTTTTGTGAAAATCCATCAGCTTTCAATTATTGACACGTAAAATTGAAATTACTACACTTTGCTGCATAAAATATAAACGTGTATGCGTTTTGATTCCAGCAATTTTCTTAGTTTTATACCATACTAAATACAGGTAAACACTTATCCGAAAGGTAATCATAGGTAAATATTATTTGCTGGAAAATTAAGGAAAGGCTTTTGAGACAATGAGTTCTGGGTCACAGACAACAAAGGAGAGGAATTTCTAGTAGCGTATACGAAGCTGATTGTTCGCGATCTCTTATTATTCATTTAGAGATATGGAAAAAACATCTTTTTGGACTAGCCCTATAAATAGTTATGTATCAAGTATCCACATAAATTTTATGAAAAATGTTTTGCAGAGGCCCCCCGTAACTTCCTCCCATCCTCAGTGTAAGGTTGCAGAGCTTATCAGTACGCCTCTTCATCTGAGATATGATTTTCCTTCAGTGCTGTTTAAGCATTTACTCGATTTTAGTGTAACACCACTTGGGCTATCGATAGCTGTACTTTGAGTATATATTTTATTCTTTACGACAAAAGTTTAGCGAAAAGATAACTTATTTCTTAGAAAAATATCTTCAGAATGTTGCCAGTTGTACCTGCAAAGTGCGCTTGTCTACTGATCAAAGGGACCTGGGTTCGAGCCACGGTTCAGGCATAGGTTATCACAGTGTTATCTTTCTGCCGAGGTATCGCCTTCCTCACAGATCTTATCTGTGGCGTATATAATCTGACAATCTTCTGTCAGAGTTCTGTGGAAAGTAGCTTGCTGAGGGGTAATATAAATTTTTTTAATTTAAAAACCCTATAGGTTTCTAAAGTCTCGCGTCTATTCTTCCAGTTAGTCATGAATACCTGAATATGGTAAATCTGTAGAACCATCTAAAGAAATCCCTGCCCTTATCATCACTACTCTCTCTACACAATAGGGGCGGGGGTGGCTCAGTCGGTAGCGCGCCAGGCTCGTAATCTGTAGTTCCCAGGTTCGAGTCCCAGCTGGGTCAGCGTTGAGATTTATCTCCGCAAAAATTCCCCGCCCTGCCCACGGTCAGTAGGGGACACCGATGGGCTTTGAAAGGCCGCCGTCCGTCGAATGGGACGTTAAGCCGTGGCCCCGTGTTCGGGAGAGTCATACCCTGTGCACGTTAAAGAACACGCTGGATGGCCTTGACGGGAGGCTACCATCTGTCTCCCAACAGCTGTTCCAGTGGGTCCCCTCCCCCAACCTTCTCTGAGCCTTCGGGGTCCATGTGACCTGGCCATTTAGCCCATGGTGTGCAAAAAAGTGCCGCTCAGAGGTAAAACAACCCAACTCTCTACACAAACTTTATGATCCTGTTAGACATGGTGCAGGAGTTCTGAAACTGAGAGACAATTGGTACAGTCGTAATTAATACTTTAATTGATATTAAAATAAATTAATCCTTTATATAAGGATATCAAAAATGACTTGCATATTGTTGTAATTCAAAAGGTAAACCAGAAGCTGTTATATGAAAGCTCAATAAACAATTGGATTTTTTTTTTTTGATTGGACAGTCAACTATCAATTCCATGTAATGCGTAGCAAAGCAATGGGACAGTTGCCAATGGCGCCAGGTATCAGAAGGGCGCCGAACAGTGAATGAGAAAAGAGCCGATATATCAATTTTCGTGAAAGAAGCTGTGAACCAAAAATTTACAAATCTGCCTGAAACATTCCAAGGTAACCAAACTTTCATAATGTGGTTTGGTTATCTATATTATGAAAAAGATGTTCTTTTTATAATGACAAAAAGGTATCATTGAGAGGAAGGTTTTGGAAGACAGTCGAGACGTGGCAAGATTACTGAATATGGATTACTGTTTTGATTAGACAGGAACTGTGCGAGGAAAACTATTCATGGTCAACAAAATTAACTTCGGTATAGACCAGTGATTCCCAACCTTTTCTGGACCATCGCCCCCTTTAGAAGAGAACAAAAATTTCAACGCCCCCCTAGTCCATAATAGTTAATTTTATATGAAATATTATATTATATAATAATATATACCTAATTTATCTGTTTTTATCTATTAAAATCATAAAGCAGAAATTAATAAAGCGACAACCAAATGTACAATAAAATTGTTTATTAAAATTTTAAAAATAAACACAGAATCAATAAGAAATAAAAAATAATGAGATAAACACAAAATTAATAATAAATAAAAAAAATTAATGAGATGGTTGAGGCTGGTGGAGTGTTAACAATTTGTTAATGTCTGGTTCCAATTTCGTTAACATCAATCGCAGATCGCCACGTTCAGTGATGGTGTAGTCTGTTCCTCTTCTTTGACAGTAAATTAGCTACTGCACTGAAGCCACGCTCAGCCATATAGGACGAAGGAAATGCGATTAAAAACTTCTGTACTATTGCCCACAATCCAGGATAGAGAACTGGTATTGATTTTTGAAGCCAGAACTCTTGGTATCCATGTTTGAATTTTACTTTGAGTGCTTCCTTAGTCGTGAGTTCTAAGAGTTCCTCTTCCAAATTTGATGATTCTTCAGTATCTGTGTTTGCGAAAGGATCTAAAACCCAACTCGGTATATTCATGTTTAAAATATCTTGGAAACGCTTCGTAAAATCAACATGAAGAACTTCCAAGTGTTGGCAGTAAGTAAATCTTCCGGTTTTGCAGAGACTGCTGATAATGTGGGAAAGTGGTTGTATTCACCTCTACCTAGATTTCGTTTGAATAGAAGAAGTTTTCCCGCAAAAGCAGCTATGACGTTTTTTGTTTTAATTAAATTCAACTCATCACCTTGCAATTGTAAATTAACTTGATTAAATATTTTAAACAGGTCTGTCAAATAAGCGATGTTATTTTTTGACGTAATCAGGTTTTCGCGCAATTTTTCGTCTGTCTTCAAGAAAGTCCAGTACTGAGTCAAATAGATTGAAAAAACGATTCAAACAAACACCTTTAGAGAGCCAACGTACTTCTGTGTGCAGCAGCAAGCGATTGTAATCTTTATCATTTTCATTACAAAGCTTACCAAATAATCGGTCATTCAATGAATTGCTTCTAATCTTATTGATTGCTTTAATAACGTAATGGAGCGTCGTATGCAGACGTTCATTCAAATTTTTTGCAACCAAATGCTGACGATGAATAATACAATGTACAGCGAGTACATTTGGTACTGCTTGTTTCAAATGCGCTATGAAACCCTTATGACGCCCTGTCATTGTTGGAGCACCATCAGTAGCAGCAGACAAAATATTGCAAATAGGAATTCCTTTCTCTTGAAAAAACTTTTGCATGGTATTAAATATAGATTCTCCCTTTGTATCAGATTCCAAATTTTTAGCAAATAATAACTCTTCATGAATTTTTTCTTCTTTTATAAATCGTACGTATGATAAGAGTAGAGCTTCGTTATTTGGTAGAGTTGATTCATCGAGTTGAATAGAAAATTTGCAAGTCTTTAAGTAGTCACATAATGATATTTCAACGTCTTTTGCCATTTCATCTATTCTTCTTTGCACTGAATTATTACTGAGAGGAATTTTTTTGATGATATCTGACGGTGTCTTATGATGAACAGTTTTTAATATCTCTTTGACTGCCGGCAAAATTAATTCCTCGCCAATTGTGTGTGGGTTTCCTGCTTTTCCGATTAACAATGAAACGTTATATGAGGCTCGTAGTCCATCATCATCTTGTTTAGAAGACGATGCAAAAAGGTTTGACATAGTTGGCTGTTTTAAATATTGCTTTTCCAGTTCTTGAAAATAGGATAAATCTTTGTTCTTCTTATCAGCATGCATTTTATTTAAATGCTCTTGTAGCCTAGAAGGTTTCATAGCTTCATTTGAAAAAACTTTTCGGCAAATTAAACACATAGGTAATGATTGGTTTGTAGGAGAGTACGTAAATTCATATTTCAAATACTCAATACTGTACTGCCGGCATTTCTTTTTAGATGTAGATTCAGACATTTTCAAATACAAATTAACTTCTCAACAGAATTATAGATAGTTATAAAAATAATGTTTATAATGACTTCTAACACTTATCACTCACGACTATTTATCACGGCGAAGCACATAAAAATAATAAAACATTCCTAGAGCTATCCCTTTTATAGATTTGATTTTGTGCACGCATTAACTTGTATGTTTGCGATGCCGGCGCACTTGCTCCGTAAACAAGTCATTTCAAGCTCCCATATTCTTGTCGAAACATGTTAAATTGCATGAACCGCGTGTTTGCCTACCAACTTGCAAGGACTTGTCACCGTCAATCTATTCTAAACTAAAACAAATTAGGTATAGGTATACCTAATGCTAATTTAAAAATGCTTATTAACGCGATAACAATAAGATAATTTACATAGCTAAATAAAATATTTATTCATGAAAACAGGTATTTTCAAAGTATTTTATTAAAAAATAATTATAATAATAAATTTATTATATTTAATATTTTTTATATTATTATTGCATCAAGGTTGATTTGTCTATCGGGACGGACACACATGTCCAACATAATAAGCCTGATATAGTAGTGGATGTTAAGGTATTGAATGAGATTACAATTATTGAAGTAGGAATAACATCTCAGGATAACCTGCAGACAGTAGAGGTTGAAAAGAAGAGGAAGTATGATCTGCTGGCTAATGAGTTGAGCCTAATTCACAAGTGTAATGTTAATATTATACCTTATGTTCTGACGTGGGATGGTATTGTAACTACGTACCATAAAGCATACTCAAAGCGACTTGGAGTGGGAAAACATATTGAAGCTTATATCCAATCTATGATCTTGAAGAGAACTTTTGAGAGCATCTCAGTCGACTTCAGACGTACCAGTACGCTAGTAGGCGGTAGCAGGGAACTTATTGTCCAAGCTGCAGTTGAAAAACTGTACATGACGGATGAGGTAGTGGATGACCAGAATCACCAGGAAGACACCACAGAATAGAAGAGATAAAAAGGTTGTCACAGAAAATTCCATTAAATTTATTTTTATTTGACCGCCCCTCTTGACTGCCTCAACGCCCCCCATTTGCCTCTGGATCCGCCCCCGCCCCCATGGAAGGCTCCAGCGCCCACTGGGGGGCGGTATCGCCCCCGTTGGGAATCTATGGTATAGACTATAGTATGCTCTTTAAGTTGCATAGGGTATATTTCTCCTGCACAAGGCGTAACCTTTTATCCTAAGGACGGTGAGTTTTGCTAACGCATCGGCGTCTGCTGAATGGGAGCTTGCGGAGATATCTCGACGCAGTCACAGCGCGGTTGTATTGTTTTATCTCTGGGCGGCACTTTGCATACAATGGGCAAGTCACAAGGACTCGGAGAAGGTTGGGGAAGGGGTAGTAATAATAATCATAAATCCGTAGATGAAATTAGTACGGAAATGTTTAGAGTTGGGAATGTTTCGGTTACCACTTGGATGATTGAAATTTTGAATATCTTTTATGATAAAGGTATGGTTCCAAAGATTTTACCATACCTATTATTATCCCTATTTACAAAAAAGGTGATCGCAGTTCTTGTGATAACTATAGGGGTATCAGCCTATATTTTGTTCCAGTTAAAGTTATTTTCATGATTGTGCTTAATAGAATAATGAATCTGGTTGACCGGCAATTGCGTGATGAGCAGTGTGGATTCAGAAATGGTAGGGGATGTGTAGATCAGATATTTTCACAGGCGGATTCTTGAGAAATGTTTAGAGTTTCAGAAACCTTTGGTTGCTAGCTTTGTTGATTTCAAAAAGGCTTTCGACTCTGTTGATCATCATAATTTGTGGTTGATTGTGAGATCATATGGTATACCAGATAAGTTAGTTAACATGATGAAAGCTCTATAATAACACTGAGTCACGTGTGAGAGTTGGTAAGGCTTGTAGCAATTGGTTTAGCATTACTTCTGTTGTTTGACAAGGGTGCATTTTGTCTCCTTTTCTCTTTAGCTTGATTATGTTATGCGAAATTCACTTCAAGGGAAAGATTTTGGCCTTAAATGGACTGGAGATACGAAAATTTCTGATTTAGATTATGCTGATGATTTAGCCATTTTGGAAAATGGTGTTGATGAGATGAACTCTTTCATTCGAGCTGTTGATGAGACTGGTAGTAGAGTAGGTTTGGTTATAAACAGAGAGAAAACTAAAGTGATTAAAATTGGTCAGACAGGTTGTGCTTCAGTTTTTCTGAATGGTTGCAGTCTTGAGCAGGTGTCACAGTTTAATTATCTTGGGAGCTATGTAACAGATACTGGTGATGTGCGGCATGAGATTAACAGACGAATAGGAATTGCTGTCGAAACTTTTAAGAATCCATGGAGAGTGTAGAGAAATAGGCGTATGCACCTAAAGACTAAAATTAGACTGTATAATAGTTTGGTTCTTTCTAGAGTTTAGTTATGGTAGTAAAACCTGGACTCTCTATAAACAAGATAACAGGAAACCTTATGCTTTTGATTTAGATACTTACGCAGTATCTTCTGCATTAGGTGGTTTGACTTTGTAAATAATGAGGTTAGCAAATTAGTCAGCAACCTCCTTTGAGCAGCATTTTGTGCAGAGAGAGAGACCAATGGTTTGGCCATGTTGCCAGATGGATAATTATAGATTGGCACATTGTTCATAACCCCATTTGCTAAAGGCCTCAGAAAGAGAGGGAAACCTAGAATGCGGTGGGCAGACAATATCAAACAGGACCTTATTAGAATTGATGTGCAGTGGCCAGATGCAGCAGATGTAGCTGAGGACAGATATGCTTGGAGAATATATTGCAGTCTGGTTGGACCTTCGTGCCTCATAGCTGCTTAATGATGATAATGATGAGTGTTGCGCAGAAAAATGGAATTAAATCTGTGATTATTTCCGCCATGGAGATCACAATGTTTGCATAGTGAAATATAGAGAGGAGTTACTGGGTAATATGTCTTCTCACAGTGTGATTTTTAGTTAATTATTAATAAGTCATTTGGGTAATTTTTTTACTCACAAACATACATCGGAAGCATGTGCAAAAACTCTACGGTTATTAAGTAGCTAGTGTATGAGGCTGCTGTGCCGATCAAGATTTGCGGATATAGTTGTGGATAAGACTATGAGGAAGCGGATTGAACTTTTGTTATTCGCCTAGGGCTATATATCTATATTTACGACTTTTTTCTTACCAATAAATAAAATATAGGTCATTTCGACATGCACCTTATAGTGTATTTCTTTTTTCCTATCACTTTTTTGAGTCCAATTTGGATTACAACATTTTATTTTTCGTATATAGATCAATACAAAACTGTGTGTACAACATTTTATTTTTCAGATATAAATTTAATGATAATTTTTTTTTGTAACTCGTTCTCAATTTTAAGCAGAAATATTCCATAAATTATCTATTTGACACAGCCTTAAAATTACTTTAAACTAAATAATAAATCTTCGATATGCCAAAATTAGCCATGATTATATCAGATTGGGAATAGTTGCAGTTACAAATGATAGACTTTTGTTGTTGTTTTTTTTTGTATGCGAAGTTTTTCGTACTTTTTTTCATTCATGATGGCAGAGTGAAATAAATCATATGCTTTAAAATTCTTAAGGGAGGTTTACTGTAGGACTCAAGGAATAAATGATGTTCTTCGCCTGGACAGGTGGTCATTCTATTGCTAGGCGATTGCAATTTTCTTTATCTTGCCCGAATGATGTTGAGATATTTATGTGCAATTTATGTGGAAGAATATATACTTTGCTGAGGCAATACTTTTTATTTCGAAATCTTTGTCATAAAGGAAAAAAAAAACAGTTTAATGCATTAGGATAAATCCCTTATATATATATATAAAAGGAATGCTAGAGCCCACTAACCACCTAATAACTGGAATGTATCAGAGGTCGTCCATTAATTGTGTAACATTGAACCAAATTTTAATCCCTCTATTGTACGTAACGCTTAACTGGATCCCTAACTCACCTTCGCATTATGTAACTCTTTTTGTAATGGATTTCACTTTTCGTACGATAATCAGCATAACAAGTGAATTACGGTATTGTAGCTATTTTCATAACACCACTTCCGACGTCACTACGCCATGTAATGAAATATAGCAAAAAACCCACCTCCCATGAGGTATTAAGTAAATTTATGGGCGACCTTTCACCTATTGAAACGCATTGCTATAGATTAGCGCATAGTTCTGAAAAAACATTTTTTAAAGTACCAGTAAATTGTGTGTTCGAAAAATCCAAGTACCAATATTTTATTAATTTAAAATTTAATTAAATCGGGTAACATTCGACTTTTTTTAATATAAGAAAGTATAGCTCCGTTGGTGTTACCCCTACCCCCTTTGAGAGATTCAATATATATTTTAAGGTAGTCAGTCCTTCAGAAACAGACTCAAGTACATCAAATGAGACTCAAATATATCAAATCCCCTTCACCCATTTTAAAATTTCTGCGTATACCACTGATTAATGATGTAATAAATTAGCATTCAAACATTGCTTGCCACAGAACTCGGGTAAGTAGACTGTGTGTATACTTTGCCATAGAGAAGGTCTCTGAGAAAAGACGAGATTTCAGCAGAAAAACACAAGAAACAACCAGGGTTATTATGACGTATGAAAATTTGCAATACTTAGATATACACTGGTTTTCATAAATTAAGGAAAACCCAGAAAAATTATGATAAAAAAACTATATGAATGATTTCAATGAAATTTGATGTAAACTTCAATTGAATTACAATGCTAGTTTCAGAATGGCATAAAATATTTTACACTGGAAACATTTTTTGTCAAAAAAATAACAGGAATTTGTCCAAAAATGAGGTGTCAGAATGCAATGGGAAAAGTTCTTTAATAAGGAGTGTGGTCACCTTTTACAGCAATGCAGGCACGACAGCTATGTTCCATGCTGTTTATGATGATGTGAATCAGTTCAGTAGGGAGTAACGACCATTGTTCCTTTAAAGCAGTAATAAGCTCTCCCTTTGTTTCAGGTGGCGGGTTGAGGGCAGCAATACGTCTCCCTAGATTATCCCATGCATGCTCAATCGGATTTTGGCCCAGAGATCGAGCTGGTCACCCCATGCACATAATGGTCTCCTCTTGACGGTATTGTTCCATTAGTCGAGCTCTATGTGGACGAGCGTTATCGTCTTGTAAGATAAATGTTTCATCGATTGCACCAGCGTAAAGACGTACATAAGGTCCAGGATGTCATCTCTATATCTTTGAGCATTGAGGTTCCCACTCGTCAACACAGAGGTCTGTGCGTCCAACTAAAGAAATGCCACCCCAAACACACACGCTACTTCCGCCGTAACTGTCTCTTTGACGGATGCTACTGGCATGACCGATGGGCTTGGAAAGACCGCCATCCGTCGGATGGGACGTTAAGCCGTGGTCCCGTGTGCGGGAGAGCCATACCCTGTGCACGTTAAAGAATACGCTGGATGGCCTTGACGGGAGGCTACCATCTGTCTCCCAACAGCTGTTCCAGTGGGTCCCCTCCCTCAACCTTCTCTGAGCCTTCGGGGTCCATGTGACCTGGGCATTTAGCCCATGGTGTACAAAATAAGTGCCACTCAGAGGTAAAACAATCCAACCCATATCAAATAATGTCTGTAATCACTCTGCAAGCAATATCTGGACTCATCTGTGAAGAGTACGGACCTCCATTGCTCTTCTGTCCAGTTAACATGCGTGCATACCCAATTCAACCACTCTCTCCTGTGACGTCACAAAATAACGACCCATTCCAAAATACCCATTTTTATACCGCTATCCGATTATGCAAATTGACGCAATCTAGACTAATTTGCATATGATATGCTCACTCGGCATTACCTTACTGGTTACGTGAACAAGTTTGGTGAGGATCGCACAATTTTTGGCCGAATTATCGCGGTTTTTCCCATTTTTCCTCAATTTATGGAAACCAGTATACAGGGTGATTCAAAACTTATCGTTCAAATTTCGTGGGGAGGTAGGGAATACGTCAGGAAACCGATTTCACATAGGAAAGTATGTCCGCAAATGTACCCATGCATGTGTAGAGGGCGCTGTGTGTACCCAACCAGTGTACAGCTCGCCCGACCATTCCCGCTGTCATCAGTGTACGAGCTGACTTACTAGTGATAAGATGAATCGTTTTACACATCAAGAGCTAGCGGATATGCATCTCGCATATGGGGCAGCTGGCGAAAGCGGCCGCCGAGCTAGGCAAGTTTACGAAGACCGATACCCCAACAGAAGAATACCGCAGCATCAAATGTTTGCACGTGTACATCGCAATCTGCGCGAATCATCATCGCAATCATCGCAACCTACTGTGAACTTGTACTTTACCTTGTTGGAATAAAAGTCGCATTCGTTACCACTTAACTGTACTGTTTCCTTGTGTTCACTTTACTTGTCCATTTTGTTCATGTAGATGACGTTTGCGGACATACTCTCTCTATGTGAAATCGGTTTCCTGACGTATTCCCTACCTCCCCACGAAATTTGAACGATAAGTTTTGAATCACCCTGTATATGTCTCTTCTATCGCGTATCAGAAAAAATTTGCCATGTGACATAATTTGGGATGACTGATACAGCGTGAACGTGGGAGGGTCTAGGGCAGTGGTAGTCAGCTTTTTAACTCCTTGAGGTCGTAACAGACTCTGAAACCTTTTTCCTTTTTGAATAATAAAAACCTTCTCTCGGCCAATGGGGTTTTTATGATATGGGCATTTAGTCCATTGTATGCAAAAAAGTGTCACTCAGAGGTAAAACCACCTAACCTCTCTATGTGAAGCCATGTATAGGATGTGACAAGCAAAGGGAAAATTTTTTTGGAGAGAAAGCATTTTTTAAATTTGCGCTTTTTTTTCGTAATAGCCCCACTTAATACATTGTGTGGAAATTATACTAGTGCAGGCAAAAGATCAATTTCAATTGGTGCTTAAACGATTTAAATAAAAAAAAAATGATGTGCCTTATCAAATAATATTCGCGAATCACGGCCATTTAATATAGTTGTAAAATTCAGTGAAGACGACTGGGAGAGTTTAATGCCCCCTTCCCTCCCACTCGAGTACACCATTGTCATATAGAAGCTAAATGTCCAATATTTCGGAAATCGTTAATATATGGAGAAGAAATAGAAGACTTCATCGAACTCTAGACACTTCTTGTTCACTATCTCAGATAGCTGCTGAATTATCGTCGCTTTCGTCAGAGTTACCACTTAAACCAGGGGCAGGGAACCTATTGGCACGCGAGGCAATTTTGCTTGGCACACAGGCGAACTCAGAAAAAGAAAATGCTGATCTCGAAATTAATGAAAAATTACTAATTACAAATTTTTTAAGACTATTTTCAGGTATCAGAACTGCAAGTCTAGAAGAGTTTTCATTAAGGTTTTTTCAATTCAGCTAATTCGAAAAACCGAAATTTATAAAGCATCCCCATAATACAATATTAGAAAATTCGAATTTGGATATATTTGGATGTATAGATTTAACCAATGATGTTGAAATGCTATTGGATGTGTTGCAATCCAGCTCAATTACGCTCAGAGAAGCAAAAGTCTATTGAGGGTCGAGTTAGAAACTGTTGAGCAAAATCATATTAACAGAGTGAACATTGAAGAATGTTGAAAACGAAGTGCTAAACGCATGGAATGAAATTGCTGAAAGATTAAGTTTTTAAAAACAATAGCTATATCTCTTTTATCACTTTTACCTATTCGTGTGGGTCGCTATTTTCCACTACGAACTTCATAAAATCCAATGTAAGACGTCGATCTAAGAAAAGTTACTAAATTTCTATTTAATTTTTTTTATACTTTATCATCTTTTATAAAAAAAACTGTCGGTTTTCAAATTTTGCAAGAGAAATTAGATATTTCTAACTATACCCAAAGTAAAAATATTTTTATGGAAAGAAAAACATTATGTGGTACGCAAGCAAATTTAAATAATTTTATAGGCGAAAAAAGACCATTGATGTGGCACGCAAAAAATGTTTTAGTATATGTGGCGCGCAAGCTGTAAAAGGTTTCCCATCCTTGACCTAAACTCTTCAGAGACATCAACTTTTCAAGCGGTAACTTATAATCATAACTATTATTTATTATTCTTTTACATAAATTTTTCGTAACTATTTTACTTCATAAATATGTATCATGAATTTTTCAATTTCATTTTGCTTTGTTTACTTCTAATGTTATTTTACTGTTTCAATATTGTAACTTCTAATGTTATTTATTACTTACTGTTCATCATACATTATTGAATCGTATGATGTAGAATTTGGATTTGTTAAGAATTTAAAATGGGAAATTTGTAGTGCTATAACTTATCGAAAATATTTTAGTTATTTCTTATGCGAAACAGTATTTAGATTTGGATCGTTTCAGTTTGCATCGTGATTTTCAGGAACTTAATCACGACGCAAATCGAAATCTTGGTGTATTCGTTGTCATTGAGAATGTGTATGCTTATTAATAACATACTGGTTGCTTAAGTTGATTTTCGTTGAAATATTACGACAGATTTTTAACATGTTCTACAGTTTTGACCTAGTTCAGTAATTAAGGAACTTATTGTACTTTCTTGAAACGTGTTCTACGATGAGGACTGCAATAAGAAACCTGAAGTGATTTCATCTTCATTGGACTTGAGCTAATCTCTCGTTATCTTAACTCATTGTTATACCAAAGAATTGCATTCGATGATATGCATCTATCACAACGCTTGTTTGAGCTCAGGAGCTTGTATTGGAAAGTATATTTTGCCTCATGAGGAATTCCTGCAGTTAAATTAATAAAAGTGGTTGGGGAGTAATAAAACAGTTCTAGTATCTGTCAAGGTGATTACGCAGAAAGCAAATTTTACCATTCTTGAGCAAAAATAAGTGGTCTATATGTTTTTTTTTTTTTGCTGAATACGAATCAGTTTTTAAAGTTTTATATCACGTAAAGCTCAAGGAATTTTAGTTTCAATTTTATTGAAAAACCTGGTATTACATGGGGGGGGGGGGGGAGAGGGAGGTGACTCAGTTAGTAGCATGCCAGTTCATAATCTGCAATTCCCAGATTCGAATCCAGCCTGCGCCAATGTTGAGATTTATCTCTGCAAAACTTCCTGCCCTCGGTCAGTAGGGGACACTGATGAATAATGGAAAGGCCGCCGTCTGTCGGATGAGACGTAAAGTCCTAGCGTGGTGTGTCGGAGAGTCATACCCTATCCACTTTTTAAAGAACATGCTGGATGGCCTTGGCGGAAGATTATCATCTTTCTCCTAACAGCTGCCCAGTGGGTCCCCTCCCCCAACTTTCTCTGAATCATCGAGGTCCTTTTAATTGTGTGCAAAAAAATGCCGCTCAGAGGTAAAGCAACTCAACCCAATGAAAATTACAATATAGTTAGCTTTACCCTTAGATAAAATAAACTGATTTTTATGCTGACACCTAGTGTATTAGATATCATGTGATAATATTGAGTCATTTTTAAAACTTAAAAATTGCAGTTTTATCTTAATATTGTGCTCTTATGCATGTCTTTTTATTGTGCACTTTTGAAGATTTTATTTTGTCTTTGTTCTGAAGTAACAATTGCATAAAGTAATTAAACAGTAAGTTGACAAGTAACATATTAAACGGAAAATATGTCCAGTGAATGAAGCTGACTATTTTTATTACATTTATGGAAAGTTTGCTGTGGAATATCAGAGAAGTTTTATTTCTCTTATTAAAAA
Organism: Ryuthela nishihirai; assembly: GCA_038380435.1. NCBI lineage: Eukaryota > Metazoa > Arthropoda > Arachnida > Araneae > Heptathelidae > Ryuthela > Ryuthela nishihirai. The sequence continues at coordinate 31,544,711 of JAWZYU010000026.1, forward strand.
TGCCTATCAATTTTATTTTGGATGTATTATAGGTAAGTGACTAAGATAAACAGTGGACACCTCCTATTTGTTGTTTCGTTTGCAAAACGTCTATGTTGGTGTTAATTAAAGGATCTCGTTCGTCTATGTTTTTCGCAATACCTGTGATTTGGAAATAACATGATCACTTAAACAACTGCTATTTCTGTAAGAATAAAATATCAGATTTCTCAGCAAAACCAAAAAAATTCATTATTATAATTTGTCCTTAGCAATATGATCTTCCCGTACCAATACCACCTAAAACATTAACTGCAGAGTAGGAGAATTGGATGTTGTAATTGATATAGGCCTTTGTAATGATCAGATTATAATCCTTCCAAATGAATCGTGATCTCACAATCTGAACTAAATGACTTGGATATCTAAAAGTCAAGCTGATCATCCTGATTTATGATTATAAGGGTAGATTCTTTAGGATCAGAAGAAGTGATAAGAGTGTATCCTAACTATGAAAGGAATTTTCTTCATATTTTCCATTGAAAGAAAATTTTAACACTTGTAATGATGTGAAATCCGTAATAGAAACACTTGAACGCACAAAACTGTAGACAGCGACTTTGATTAAAATTGAGTTTGAAAGCGGTTTTGCTATGTAACAGTAATAAATTCAATTCCAGCTCATTCAGTTCAACTGAAGGAATCTTATGAAAACATGAATACCTATTAAATGGCAAATATCAAAAGTTCAACTGAAATATATGTGATGGCATAAATTCTATTGCTCTTCTTTTGGGAATTGTGGAAATCGAAGGTTTTTTCCCCCATAGTAGACTTTGTGTTAAAATGGTTGCTGTTCCCAGCCCATAATTTATCCTATACATTTCGGTAAGAAAATTATTTTTATACATATTTATGCAGGTTGATTATACAGATTACTGCCTTTTTTTGCGTGTGAATGGAATAGCCATTCTAAGGTGAAAGCATTGCTTTGTCCGTGATTTGCACCGAACAACTAATTGAATTAAAGAAAAATACCCAAAAATTAGTGAAGCCAAAATAAGGAATATTTGAGTGTCATCAGATTTGATAATTGATGAGTGACAATATGTTTGATGCAGTTTTACAAAGAAAAAAGCTCCGGGAAAGTTCCAAAGCTGTCGAGATAAAATTTTTTAGGGAACAAAAAAAAGCAGAAAACTATAAAGATAATGTTGAAAAAATGCTGGTAGCAATAGAAATGGGACGTAACATGCAATTAAAAATTCTCTTCATTATCATTTGGACATTTTTCCTGAAATTTGGGAGCTGTGAGTATCCATCAAGATATTTCAACCTTTGAAAACCGCTGCCAGGGAAGATGGAACCCAAATAGGTTATCTGATTATTATTGGTCTTTAATAAGAGAACTTCTCCAATTTCATCATATAAGTGAAAAAGGATCACAGATTCTTTCAGTAACTGATTATGTACATATATATCACTGATTATGTACATATATCCAACTGTATATTCACAAAAAGAAATATTAAATTTATAATAAAATTTGGTTTTTCTTAAATTCTGTACGTGATAGGAAAAATCTAAAAACATTTGAATTCAGCATGAAAATGTCTTTTATAATCGCATATTTTTACGCAGGAACCAGAAAAAATTAAAATTGTTGTTCATTGTTATTAAAAGAATACTGCTTATCTAAGTATTTCATATGGAATGCTAACTGTGTAAGCTAATTCAAAATAACCACAAAAAATATTGAACAAAGCAATGATCTGTTTATAAGTAAGGCGACTGTAGTTTCGTTTTGCCGAGATAAGTAAACTTTTAGTAAAGAGTTTCTGAAATTCTTTTATCCCTGTAATTTTTTTTTATATTTTGTAAAGTTGTAAGATTTTTACCTTGTTAGGTCTCTTTGCGCCATTTTTACCATAACTTTGATATTAAAAATCAAAATTCCATAATTTTATAAAAAAAACTTCTTATATGTACTAAATTTGTTTTGCTAAATTGCATTCATACTCAGTGGAAGTTAACAGAATGCGTATTAATCAGAATTCATATGGGTTTAATATTGAACTCGTGTATCTTTTAGCATCTTTCCGGCTTTTATAGTCTAATACCATATTTGTATTATAATTATCATATTATATTTTAGCCGTAATTCCAAACGAGTGGGTGGGCACGTGTGACGTCATCGGTGACAGAAATTGGCAGTTTACCTATAGTTCCGCAGCTACTTGAGCGATCCCCAATATGGTGGGGATGTTCCCACTTTTCTAGCTTTCTTGAGACAACAGATCGGATTTCTAGCTGTTGTAGGTGTGGAGTGATCCCTCGAAAAGTGTCCGAAATTTCTGTGGGCCAATGTAGCCGCGGAACCACGGGGAAACTGCTAATTTCTGCCATTGCCTACCTTGGCAATGGACTAGTACGTGTAGAAACCTGTGAAGGAAGTTATCAATGGACATAGGTTTGGCGCCAAACTATTGGCGGGATTTAATTGTGATGGAAAGCTCTAAATGAACTTACGATGGGAAGAGTTTCAAGTTGGGCAAAATTATTGCCGATGATAGAGCACCCTGGAATGTATCTAGAAAGTCGTGGGTTCGTAACTCGCACCGTCGGCAATAATTTTTTCCACATAATTATTTATTGAAATAAAACTTCTTTTGGATCTGCAGTGAAATCTGACTTCTGTAGTAGACTGAACTATTTCAGGCTAGTAAAAAAAGTGGTTTATTTCATTTTTATCTACAAGTTTAACTTTGTAGACTAAATACAGCTGATTCGTAAATTCATAAAATGTCATCTAAATACAGTAGACTTCCTCTTATCCTGCCCTTACGGGATCGGACTCCTGGCCGGATGAACGAAAGGCCGGCTAATCCAAAAATTGTGTCAGAAAACAAATAAAAACGGCAAATGACAAAACACTAAATGTACTGTATTTTAATTAATAATTTGTTGTACAATATTAACAATTTACTCACTTGAAAAAGTCCGTGATTTTCTTTTGTTTCTTTGAGCTTAACCCTTTTTTACCTGCAAAGTCTTGCCATTTTTTAATAAACATCACATTAATTGCAGATGAGTCCTGTTGCTGTTCAGTGTATCTTACTGCAACATCAAGAGCTGCTTTTCCTTCAATATGGCTAACTTTCTCTTCTTCCTCTTCTTCATTCTCCGCTTCTTCTCCGTTTCCTTCTTGGCAGGCCGCATTGATAATTTCGTCATCATTCAGTGTTTCATTTTCCAACTGTTCCTCACCTTTTAACTATATTTTAATGTCCTCTTTTTCAAGTGTGTCACATCCAGGCAGAAGTTTAAAGTCATTAAGCAGCGAAATATTCTCATTATCCGTCATATCTTCGGCAGGCACAGGCTCACTCGATACTTTCGGGTTGCGTCTTTGTTACTTTCTACACACTTTTCAACTTCGGGCCAAAGTTTTCTCCATGACTTCACAAACGTTGTACGAGGCATTTCTTCAAAAGCTCTTGCCAACATGTAGGTTACATCCTTGATATTTATTGTTTTCAAAACATTTAAAAGTCCTATTCCGTCATTTTCGGTTTGCTGTAGAATTTCTGAAAGAAGCTTTCTCTTGTATCGCCTTTTTAAACTTACAAGCACGTCTTGATCCATTGGTTGGGTTGGGTTGTTTTACCTCTGAGCGGCGCTTTTTTGCACACAATGGGCTAAATGACCAGGTCACATGGGTTGGGTTGTTTTACCTCTGAGCGGCACTTTTTTGCACACCATGGGCTAAATGGCCAGGCCACATGGACCCCGAAGGCTCAGAGAAGGTTGGGGGAGGGGACCCACTGGAACAGCTGTTGGGAGACAGATGGTAGCCTCCCGTCAAAGCCATTAAGTGAGTTCTTTAACGTGCACAGGGTATGGCTCTCCCGCTCACGGGACCACGGCTTAACGTCCCATCCGACGGACGGCGGCCTTTCCAAGCCCATCGGTGTCCCCTACTGACCGTGGGCAGGGCGGGGAATTTTGCGGAGATAACTTGATCCATTGGTTGCACTAAAGGTGTTACATTAGGTGGCAAAAACATGGCTTTTATGTTGTCCGAAATGAGTTCACTTGGGTGTGTTGGGGCATTGTTGAGAATGAGTAGGGCCTTTACAGGCATTTTAAGACTTGTCAAATGGTATTTTACTTTTAGAACAAATTCTGTAAAGAGCCGCTTTTTAAACAAATACGAATCTATCCAAGCAGACTTTTGAGCTTTGTAGTAAACTGGCAGAGCAGTTAAATTTAAATTCTTGAATGCTCGGGGTTTTGCTGATTTCCCAATTTACAAAAAGAGGTAGTTTGTGCGTAGTTGCAGCATTTGTCTACACAGTCACAGTGATTCTTTGTTTTAAATATTGATGCTGAGGTTTCTTGCGCTATCACAAACGTTTTCGTTGGAAGAAGTTTAAAAATTAACCCAGTCTCATCTACATTGTAGATTTGTTCTGCGCATAAGGCCTTCTTCTTCAATAAACACTAAAAGTTTTTCTGAAAATTCCTTTGCTGCTAAAGAATCAGCTGACAATATCTCACCACAAACACCAAGGTAATGAACACCATGCCGTTTTTTCCAGGGAGAAAAACCATTCCTCGCTTGCTGAAAAATCTCCCTGATTATCGATTTTAGAATGAAGGATTAATGCATTTTCTTTTAAGATTGCCCCACTGATTGGCGTTCCTTTTCGACGCTCTTGCATGAACCATAACCAAAGTGCATCATCGACAATTTGATTTTTCGGCTTTTTAAGAGTGCACTGAGAAGAAAGCGTTTTTTTAGACTCGACTTGAGTGCAGCAATTTTGTAAAGATCTTCTATTCCTTCTCCATTCATTTATCGTGCTTTTACCAACATCTAGTTCATCACAAATGTGCTTTACTGGATCACCTTTGTCAATACGTTCTAACGCTTTTAATTTCATCATTTGTTTTCTCCATCGTAACGACAACAGACTCCTGTATACGCACTGTACACTGTAATATTCACAAAGAGGAACTGAAGCAAATATGTGCTGTACTATAAACAAAACACGCGGCGACTTGCTTCTGCTTCTTGGAACGACCGGTTAAAGCGGAGGCCGGTTGAGCCGAGACTGGATAAGAGAGAGTCTACTGTACTAATTATAAAATAAAGCGTTAAATGTTAGTACAAACGTTTCATTTCTAACATATCCATTTCATAAATATATATTTTCATTAGATTTCGTTTTCAAATTCGATAGTGTATGTCTACATTAACGATGAGTAGTTTTCGTGACCAAAAAGAAATGTACGAGAAATTAATCAGCGTATCAGAATTAAAGTACAAAACCATGTTACACTAAATGCTGAACTGAGATAAATGTACATAAATAAAACTTTTAATATGCTTTTTAAGAATAACCAGTATTTTTAAGGAAGCTATCCTCCCATTTTCCATGAGTCGTTGGTTCAATTTGCATGGTTTTGATTTACACGGTGATTTTTCCGGAACCTTATTTACCGTGTAAATCGAGGGATGGTATATACTACACTGTGCATCAGACGATTATAAATAAAAATTTGCCACTGATGCTAGATTCTTTTAATATTGTTGCTGCCTGCCTGTGGGAAACGAAATTATTACCTCCGTGGGTAAGTAATTTTGTTCACAAGACTACGTTGATAAACATTTTTAGCCACTAACATTTGCATTTTTTTTTCACCGAGAACAGTTGTAGAGTATTAAATTATGTTAAAGAGAGGACTATGCAGCATTTTTTGGGCTGACTGCATATTTTCGTTACTTTTTTGCATTACGATGCGAACTTTTTTTTTAAATGTTGCCAAACCATTCAGCAATTTTTCTCTCTTTAATTTTAAGCACATTTGGTTTTCCTGTTCAAGACTTTATTATGTAATCAAATGGTTTTCCTGATTTTTAATGTTTCCAACTGCTTTCAAGAGTAATTTGGAAGTTTTCAGTTTATTTTTTCAGTTTTTTTTAATCTGTTCTCGAAAACAGTTGCTATAATGTAACAGACAACTTGCAGAAGTGTGTTCAGCAGAATTTATTGAGGAACAGAGGAGGAGGCGAGTGGCATCTGGTTCGGCATAATTCTATACTATTGAAGGAGAAAGTAGCTGAAGACGATGTAACCTTGGCAACTGTCATCCTTATGTTAGTAACAGATGGGCTCATTGCCAAGGCAAAGATCAGAATATAAAAGCATGCTTGAACAACAGTGGCAATAACATTGCATCTATTCGTTGCTGCAGTGACAGTATAACAAGGAGTTACGGGTAGAAATAGCCTTAGCCAATAAGTTTTTCTTCTTAAAGGAAGCTTGTTTCTTTTAGATAACACAGCGGTTAATAAAATTTGCAGCTTGTTGTAATTTCCCTTAGAATACAGAGAGCAGACTTAAATAAGTATATCACTCCTCAGGCAGTCATATAGCACGGAACTCTGGCAAGCTAACAAGAGTCTCGTAAATTGGCTCCGAAAAGACTCCCTATATAGAGTAGAAAGAAAATAATGACTTAAAGACAATACAAACATCCTTAACTGGAATCTAAGGCTTGAGATAAAAATCCACTTTATTCTGGGTTGGAAGAAGAGAATAATTTCTCTGTTTGTGATCTAATGGTTAGATAATAAAAAGCCACTTTATATAGAGTTAGAGAGAATAATATTTCTCATCGGGATTTGAAAACGAGAAAATAAATATCCAGCATATCGCACTTTCGTAAATCAGAGAGTAAAAAATCTAATTTTTTTCTTGATTTCTGGTAAACGAAACGAACAAAAATACGCTTTGTGACAAGCAGCTGCTTGAAGGGTAAGTTCTTTTTAATATTCTCTATTAGAAAATAAGAATGAAAATCCTCAATATTTGAATTCGATAATTAGAGAATGAAAAACCACTTAGATTCGAAGAGGAGAGAAAAAATGCACTCTAGATGGGATTTGGATAAGAGGATAAAAATAGGTCTTGTTTGAGAACAGAAAATGAGATAAGAAAACCTTGTCTGACATCAGTCCGAGACTAAATCTCCATATTGAACATTCCCCAGAGCCATCTATCTGTGAAAAGGTTCACAAAGGCAACATGCGAGTGGTGTTGCGTCGTTTGTATGACAGAAAATTGAAACCTTCCAATTTAAAGATATGTGCTGCCATTGTATTAACTCTCCATAGCGAATGTCATTCCGATGCAGGGCCTAATCTGGGGAAAGGAGATAATGCTAGTAAGGGTAAAAGAGGCAGAAAAAAATAATTAAACTTATTTATATTTCATTCCTTTTTCAAGGGGGCGGGGGTGGCTCAGTCGGTAGCGCGCCAGGCTCGTAATCTGTAGTTCCCAGGTTCGAGTCCCAGCTGGGTCAGCGTTGAGATTTATCTCCGCAAAATTCCCCGTCCTGCTCACGGTCAGTAGGGGACACCGATGGGCTTGGAAAGGCCGCCGTCCGTCGGATGGGACGTTAAGCCGTGGCCCGTGTGCGGGAGAGCCATACCCTGTGCACGTTAAAGAACACGCTGGATGGCCTTGACGGGAGGCTACCATCTGTCTCCCAACAGCTGTTCCAGTGGGTCCCCTCCCCCAACCTTCTCTGAGCCTTCGGGGTCCATGTGACCTGGCCATTTAGCCCATGGTGTGCAAAAAAGTGCCGCTCAGAGGTAAAACAACCAACCAACCAACCTTTTTCAAGAGATTTTTTAAACATCTGTAAAATGGAGGGGAAATGCTGTACTTCATTGGAAATACAGTCTCTTGCTCCCCCCCCTCTATTTTTTTTCTAGATCCGGGCCTTTTCCGATGTACTTTTGTTTTTGCAGCACATGAGTTTTGCTTCTGATGCAACTATTGTCTTTTCCTATCCAAAACTTTATTCAGTGAGTAAGAGATAAAACACTTCGTTAATATCTAAATAATCAATTTCTGATGGATTTTTCTTATGCTTTAAGCTTTTTAGTCATTTTTATTTAACAAGTGTTTGAGAAATTATAAGCTACCTATAACTTCTCATATTTAACCCTACCCTCACTTCTTATATAATAAAAATAAAATATAAGAAATTTAAGAATTTTTTAGTGCAAGAAGTACTGAATCATGGAACTCTTTTAAAAATTGCAGAAATCAACGAAATCTAGAAATCAACCGCAGCAAAAACATGTATTATCAAAATATTTTTAGCACTGATGTTAACCCAAAAACTACATGGAAATGTATCAATAGTATTTTACGAACGAGGAACATTATTTTTTCTGATCCAGTGCAAGTAGAAGGTAAGGAAATGGAAACTGATTCTGAAAAGATTATTTCAATACGTATTTTTCAACTATTGGAAGTAATATAAGTCAATACTTTTCAAACGATGCAGATACTTTTAGAATGTTTTTAAAAGATAAGAGTTGTACTAATAGTCTCTTTCCCACTTCCACAAACGAAGTGTATCATGAATTATTAAAACTAAATGTTGAGAAAAGTTATGGAACTGATGATATTCCAGAAAAACCCATTAAGTTTGTTGCTAATTTAATCGTTGCACCACTAGCCGCTATTTTAAATGTTTCAATGTCGAAAGGTGTTGTTCCCGATGAATTAAAAATTGCTCGTGTAATAGCTGTTTACAAATCTGGAGATAAAAATGACGCATCAAATTATCGACCAATATCAGTTCTTTCTACTTTCGCCAAAGTCATGGAAAAAATAATTTATAAAAGAATACTTGATTTGTTTTTAATTTTAATGTTTTACATAAAAATCAATTTGGTTTCATACCTGGGAATTTAACAGAAAAAGCTTTAATAAATATAATAGTCTCTGTACAAAAATATTGAAAACAAGCTACTCACTATAGGCATTTTTCTAGACTTATCTAAAGCATTTGACTCTGACATGAAATTTTGTTGTTCAAGTTATACCATTATGGTTTTCGGGGCATTGTTTACAAATGGTTTCAAAATTACTTATCCAACAGAAAACAAGTTGTTTCTTATAATGTATCCGAGACTTGTAGCCTTAAAAGAGGTGTACCTCAAGGATCTAATATAGGACCACTACTTTTTCTCTTATATGTTAACGATATTATTAACATTTCGCATAATTCTTCTCCGATATTATTTGCAGATGATACTAGTATATTTTTTATACAGGTAAAACCATTGATAACTTAATTGACATCATTAATAACGATTTAAAAATTTATGCAAAATGGTTTAGAGCCAATAAACTTCAGTTAAATATTGGCAAAACTAAATATATCTTATTCGGTCTAACTGTAAAAACTGCAAATCTTTACCTACATGAAATATGCATTGATGAAAATGCAATCGAAAGAGTTAACAAAATTAAATTCTTAGGAGTATGGCTTACTGGCAAGTGAAATGGAATGAACACCTTACCTACATTAGAAGAAAAAAAATTCCAGGAATATTGGCCTTATTAGACGTTATTGATTCATGTTTCCTTTTCGAATTAAATTGCAATTGTATAACTCCATTATTTAACCTCATCTACATTTTTGCATTTTAATATGGGGTAACACAAGTAATCAGAATATTAATAAACTATTATATATTCAAAAAACATTCGTCAGAACTCTGTATAATCTAAACTTTAATGAACATACTAAAGAATTTTTTGGAAAAGCCAAAATTCTACAACTTCCGTATCTATACAAATTAAATATAGTATTATTTATGTTCTCTGCTATTATGTTAAAAAAAATACGATATCAGTTTCCAAAGGAAGTGTTATCATTACCCAAGTCGACAGCAACTTGACCTAGAATTACCATTATGCAGAACAAATTATGGATAAGCATCACTAATCTTTCAGGATGCGCAAGTTTGGAATAATTTAGATAATAATTTAAAAGGAGCTGAAAAGTTTTCAGATTCAAACATAGTTTGTTAACTACTCTAACTCATTAATATTTTTAATGCTTAAAATATTGGTGTATCATACAGTATATATTTGCCACAAGTTTGATTTAATGTAATTTAGTTAAGGTGGTCAGTCTTGTCAAATTCTTTATTGAATTTTTTAACTAAGTGTCCCTTTTCTGTTTTATGTGAATTGTGTTATGTTAACGAGCATAACATCTTTGTATTGCATAATAAAATGGAAATAAAAAATTATTATTACATTTAAATTTGCTTACTCTGTTGATGCTAATGTTTCATAAAATAAATTTTAAGTACTCAAAGAATCTATCTCTCCTTGCTTGAATTCTGCCATCGGTATTAAATTTCTATCGGTGCAGATTTATTAATGGAATAATACTTTTTGTGCGCAAATTAAAATTCTGATTACATATATCATTATTCTAATGGTATCCTTAAAAGTAATTCCCAAGGCAACTGTTTTTTTCTTGTAGAGATATTTTTCATTATTTATATAGCGAGATTTATCACCCATATGATGATTAAGGGGTGGGATTTTGTCATGGGAATAAAGTTACCGAGCTTTTCTTTTTGAGGCTTTGCATAATTTATACCCTTGATTTTGACATGCTTTATAAACTTCCCAGATTTACAAGCAAAATACAGCTTTATAGCGTGAGAAATATTTCAAAATAGCATCGTTTAACCATCTGAGTAAGTGTTATATTAAGTAATGCAGCACTTTTTCTTACATTGCTATTTCTTCAATCTCTGCAGTTAAACTCGAGAACTCATACAGCGTTAAAAAATATTTTTATATGTATTAGAGTGTGTGGATAAATCTCAGCATTTTCTTGAGTATTTTCTGATGATTTTCGATATTCATTCAGTGGTAAATATTTCATTAGCCTGTCACAAATTCTAAAGAACTAAGTGGCTCCCTTTTGCTCTTCGGTAGACCTGATACGCTTTGCAAGACAAAAAAAAAAGGCTTGGCTACAGGAGCATCAAGCGAGCACACGCTGCAAGTGGAAGGTGCTGATCGATCTGAAAGCAGGCAAATGCTTCGTTCTAACGTTCCTCCTTTGGTCCTCTGGTTCGTGGCGAGGACAGGAGCTGATACCATCTTCTTTCGTAAAACGTTACGGCTAAAGCGTTCGAAAATAATTCTGAAACATCCGATACGCCGTTCGTGAAGTGTTCTGTATTGGTTTAGCAGTCGTGAGGGCTTTTTATTCTGTTAAAAAGATAAAGTCGCTTAAGGTGCTGCTTGAACTTTTTAGGCCGATCATTATGCCGATGTATGAATAAATACTAAATAAAAATCATGAAAAAAGGTTCTCGATGTTTCTCGTACTTCATATTATTCAAGTAGAGTCGAGGGAACTTAGAATTTTAAGTCTTTAAAAGAAACGTATCGAGCTTTCACTTTCCAATTTAATCCTGAAATCGGAAAGTTACACAATTAATTACTCATAACGTGGAGGAAAAATATTTTCCATTACACATTACTTTTTCTTACAGTAGTAATGTAGCTTTGAGATTCTTCCGCTGAAATCCGGTCCTCTTCTGAGAGAGTAGCTGCTCTCTCATATTAATTTATGCAAATTAGATCCAGCATGTATAGTTCATTGCCCAAATATTTTCGTTCCTATTCGGAATATTTGTGTCAACGATATTTCTCTGCTTTTACTCTGTTTTATTTTTTTATAGACACAGCTGATGCGTGTGTGATGACAAATAATTGTGATCATACAAGCGACTATTCGTGACTAAACTTCCTGTCAAATAATATTTAACCCATTAATCCCCAACGTTGCGTAAACGAAACATTCTTCAAATAATAATAAAAAAATATATATTTGCCTATTAATCCAATTTTAAGCCAATGTATGTTATAAAGGACATAGTCTTTTATGTACAAGCATAAATATTTATCAATATAAAATAATAGCCTAATTATTATTCATATTAAAACTATACCTAAATACCCTATCTAATCTTTTGCAGTTTGACGGGTCGAAAAAAGATATGTAGAAATACTAAATGTTCTAAGAATTTATGAAAATGACCACATATATTTCATTCAAGACAACGTTTCATATAATTAGAAAATATTTTTTTAGTTTTTGCACAGTATAACATTTAGAGTAATGTTGCGTTTACGAAACATTGGGATTACACAACATGTGCACATTATGTCTGCCTCAAGTTTGATGACTCATTGCGAACGAATCTATTCTTGCGCTTTTAGTTCTGATATGAGCGATATCGTCAGTGTTCAGAGATTTGTGAAGTTGAACTAAGCGTTTCGTCTTGTTGGTATAACAATAATTGCTGTTAGATAATTAGTGAAGTTGCATAACATACTTTCGTCGGCGTACCTTTTTAACACTGATCTTTTTTTGATTTTGCTCATGTTTCTGGAATGAATAATATTTGGTCCAGTTGCACCCATTATCTTCAAAGTTTATTAGATTCAGGTTTCTATTAAAATTCACTAACCCTTTTAAATAACCCCGCCCTGCCCACGGTCAGTAGGGGACACCGATGGGCTTGGAAAGGCCGCCGTCCGTCGGATGGGACGTTAAGCCGTGGCCCCGTGTGCGGGAGAGTCATACCCTGTGCACGTTAAAGAACACGCTGGATGGCCTTGACGGGAGGCTACCATCTGTCTCCCAACAGCTGTTCCAGTGGGTCCCCTCCCCCAACCTTCTCTGAGCCTTCGGGGTCCATGTGACCTGGGCCATTTAGCCCATGGTGTGCAAAAAAGTGCCGCTCAGAGGTAAAACAACCCAAACAACCTGTTAAATAAAGTATACCGTGTGACAGAATTGGAGACATTTCAAGTTTTAAGTATTCACTGAAAAGTATTGTTTTGTACCTCTAATAGAACTTTCTTAGAAATAAACAGTAAGGCTCTCCAGTAATATCACATTGCTTTAATCCAATATTATCAATATGACTTATCTTGTATGAAGAGCTTATAGGCGAAACGTGTCATATCCGCTTTAGTACATTTTGACAAAAATGCAATTTTTAAATATGGTTAAAATGACATTGTAGTGTGAAAAAAATAGTAAATAAAAACCCTCTGGAGGGTTATCCGTAACTTTTTTTCTTGTGCGACTGAAATATTTCCTCTTAAAATCTTATAAATTGGTTATGGATATTTATAACATTTTGTTTGATTCCGTAAAACTTTCTAATTTTGCCTAAGTTGCCCTTGGAAATACAATGCTTATTTAAATGCTTCATTAATTATGCACTGACTGATCAAATACAGAAAATACATTTTTATAAAGATGGAATGGAACATTTATTAATCAAATGAATTTAATCTCTGAAACCAGATAACTTATTTAATTTTTTTAAAGTAATTTAAATGCGGTGTTAGTAGCAATGTAGTATAATTAATATGGATTAAATTGAGGGACTACATAAAAATCTCTTGTTTCTTAGCAGAAAGTTATAAAAAGGGAAAATCTCGTATGACGAATTGAAGAGTTGCCCGTATTTATCAGGAAAAGTTTGGAAATGACATAAAAAAAAAAAACTTTCTACATACTTGTATCAAGAGTTGAAGGAAAATGCAGAGTATGTTTTCAATCTGTGGGGAACGTTTGGAGTTCGATGACTTCTCCAGAAGTCTCAAGTCTTCGATTTTATTTTTCATGAAAAGTAAAAAAGCAAACTGCAAAACTTAAATACTTGTTCTCAAATCTAAAGCTGCCTAGGAACAGTTTTCATCCAGAATATTTCCCTCATATCCTGGCATGTAACCTCTACTTCTTGACAAGGATCACTCTTTGTGCAGCCATTAGATGGATAGAGACAAATTTTGCGTAAAATACTAATTTTTTCAGTTAACAAATTCCATGGGATTTAAATTTTTATTTCTAAAATATTAAAAGCGAACATTCCATGGCGATCAGCTTATTTATTTTTTTTTCTCGTAAGTGTTTTTAATTTTTTTGCGCCACATGTATCTGATACATTTTGCTTGAAAACGCTTCATTTCTGTCTGCCGTGTTTACCTACCGGTAAATTCAGAAACTAAAACGTGGAGTAAAATTGTACGTGCTGTTAATACTTCTATCAAAATTTTTAAAGTTTACATATATACACAGAAGAGCCAAAACATTATGACCAGCGTGTCTTTATGCAAATTGAAGCAACTGCAGGTAAACGATGGCGCGTGTGAAGGTCACGAAAAAGTATAAATAACACCTGATACTGAGTTCTGTTAATCAGTGCTATTCTTGTTTTTCAGATACGAAAAGCAGCGGACTTAAGTGAGTTTGACAAAGGCCAAATTATAATGGCAAGACGATTGGGTTAGAGCATTTCTGAGACGGCAATTTATTTGAATGCTGGTGACGGGAGTAATGTGTCACAACACACAGTAGATCGAATCCTGCTGAAAATGGGACTGCGTAGCCGCAGGCTGTTCCGAGTGCCCATGCTAACCTTGGTTCACCATCGAAAACGCCTACAATGCGCACGAGAGCATCAAAACTGGACCTTGAATGATTGGAAGAAGGTCATCTGGTCCAATGAATCTCTTTTCCTGTTCCACCATGTGGATGGGCTGGGTACATGTGCGTCACTTACCTAGGGAAGTGTTGGCACCAGGATGCATCTTGGGATGAAAACGAGCTGGTAGAGGAAGTGTAATGCTTTGGGCAATGTTCTGCTGGGAAACCCTGGGTCCAGTCATTCATGTGCAGAAAACTATGACATCTACCACCTACCTGAACATCATTGCAGACCAGGTAATCCTTTCATGGCAACGGTATAGCTCTCTGGTAGTGCCTTCTTTCATCAGGATAATGCATAATGCCACGCTGCCTGGACTGTTCGAGAATGGTTGGTGGAACATGAAGACTTCCAGGTATTGCCCTGGCCCCCAAATTCCCCAGACATTAATCCAATCGAGCATCTGTGATTTGTATTGGAATAGCATATCCGATCTGCAGCTGTTCAACCACGTAATTTACAAGAGTTAAAGGATGTGCTGGTAAGATGTTGGGTACCAGATACCACAAGACACCTTTAGAAATCTTGTAGCGTCCATGCCTCGTCGGATAAGGGCAGTTTTGGTGGCACGTGAAGGACCAACATCATATTAGGCAGGTAGTGATAATGTTTTGTCTCTTCGGTGTATTTCCGTGTATTCCCCAATCTACATCAACTGATAAAAAAAAAATCTTAAAAATCCCGAAATTTCCATAAATATACCTCAGTGTTCACTGAATTTTGACCACCTCCCTCTATGTTATGTCAGTGGAAGCTAACTTTGAAGCTCTATAACTTCTAAATTAAACCTTTTTTGACAGAATGGAACTGAACATAAAAGATTTGAATGAATCTCGATTTTCAACAATATTCCATTAGTATTTAGAGAGAGATGGAAGTTTGAATATGTAACAATAGCAATGCCTAACGTTAGAATAAATTAATCAGAACTTAATTGCAATTTATTTCACACCGTTTAATACAACAGGTGTACGTATATTTGAAAAGCTAATGTAAATAATGTTCCGATATTTTTCAATTTCCCCAAGACTTGCATTGTTGCTGTTAAATATTCAAAGTCCATCACTCTTTAAATACAAAGCGAACATTATTGAAAAATCGAGATTTAGATAGATTTGATTGAGATCTTTAATTTATCTTCCGTTACATTTTCTCATAAAACGCTTAGTTTAGAAATGATAAAACTTCAAAGTTAGCTTCCACTGACATAACATGGAGGTAGGTAGTCGTAATACAAGGAGCACGGAGTGTAAATATATGCATATCCATTGTTTTGCTCACCCCTTGATATTCTCTTTGTATCCTAAACAACGAATTTTTGGCTACATTCCATACAATGGTTATGCATAAAAAAAAATTGAGGAAAATTGGAGTGAAATTTGTTAGAGCGAACTTTGATATATCCATTTAGTGTCAGCTTTTGTTTATAACTTTTTCCTTACCGTAGTAAAATACTCGTCACAGTTGCTGTATCCCATTGCTTCCCACTATTGATACGAAGCTGAGCCTGTAGTTACAGCTCTAATACCTGCGCCAAAGGAATTGGATTGCAGATAGATACTCTTTGTAGTTCCAGAGTAAGCTTTGCAAAAACCGTAACCGTCAGAAGAGTTTTGCAGTTCCTGCGTTCTTTGGTGAAATGTGCTCTTGTGGAAGAGAAATAAGCTCACGTCCTCGACAATCTCGGGAATCTTTAAAGAGCCACAAAAGAATCGAACTGCTTTCCATTGACGATGGAATGTCTTTCGCATGCTGACAAATCGATGAAAGGAATGCTAAGCATTGACTGTGTTGAGTTTCTTGAAACCTCTCCAATAATTTTTCTTTTGCCATTCAGCAGCATTTGCTTTAAGAAAACTTTTGGTTATGCAGATGACAAGAATTATTTATTCGTGTTTTTAAAAACGCATGCACTTTCGTTCGACCGATAGTAGTGGCTAGATATCTTTATATTTTATCTATGTGAAAAAAAAGTACAGAACGGTTTGGAATGCAAATGAGAAGCTACTTTGAATAATGCTGTATTTTAAAATGCGTTTGCGATTTCATGTAATTAGGCAAATTGTACTTTATTTAGAATTAAGTTTGTCGTTAATGAACTGATAAATACAGTAAGCAATGAATAATGGCTAAGTGAGTATATAAAATAGGTGCAAAGAAACTTGGACATTAGTAGTGAAAGGTTGACCCTGGGGTAAAGGTTTTTTAGTCTTTACCACTCGTAGTGTGATAAAGTTAGGCAAGTGTGAAAAATATGGGAGAGGAGGGAGTAAAAAACATCATAGTTGCATGCTATAAAAGAGAATCGTTTATTGTATATTTAATCCACCAGTGGCGCGAGTTCTTCCGAAATAGTTTTCTTTTCACAAGTTAAATCTTTTTATTAAGGTAATAATTTGCATTTTATGTTCATCTGCGAGTGGTTTCCAAAGTGGTGCTCGCCACTAGTGTGTTAGAAGGCTCGGGAAATGAAGAAACTCAAAAAGCTGTTTTTATACACACATGAAAAGGGAGCTCGATGAAAGTTTTGCTGAGGGTGAGGATCGTTTTCGGAAGTTCCTTTTCGATATTGCTCGTTCACCTTATTTTGACCCTACTCTTTGTCAGTCATGTTATTCTCTGACATCTTGTGTGAAATACTTCGTAATTACTAATTAAAATAATTTATAATGTATGGAAAATGTTTTTGGGGGGAGGGGGGTAAGGGTTAGCTAATCTGTACAAAAAGTACTGCCTAGCTAAGACGTTCCTCCACAACCAAATTTGCTCAAATTTTTGTTTCTTGATACCGTGTTGAGCCTCAAAACTGTGTTGTTAAATGGACTTTTGGCTTCATTTTAGAATCTGATATAAAAATCTTAAGATAATGTTACAATCATCTCTAGATTATGAGTCATGTTTTCGCTTATACAACCGTTCTAAAACATTAAATATGTAAGTCCGTGTCTTGAATGTTCTTAAAATAGCCTAACATTTTTAAAACATTGATTTGTAATAAAACTCAGTAAATTTGTGGAATTTAATAATTTCATACATATCAGTTACCACTTGTGCTCTAGGTAATGTCTTCAGTTTTTAAATAAAAAACGTACTATGAACTACTATTCGATGAAGAGCTCTGCCATTAGCTTTCGGAGATTTATCGGAAGCAGATTGCTTTTGCTGGCAACCATTTCATCTTAATTACACCTAGAAAAACGTTGAAGTTTCATTAAGGGTTGTGAGAAGACATTTTTCACATCGCTACTATTTCATTAATGGTTTTCTCGTAGGAAATACAGCAAACAGCTATGAACACATTCAGCGTTTTGGAAACCAACATCAATTGTGATAAAAATGAAAGCTTGAAATCACATAATTGATTGAGAGTTGTTAATAATAGACATTAGTAAATGGTTCTCTAAAAAAAAAAATTTAATACGTCGCCAAAAACAAATTTTTCTTCTAATTATTAAGACTGCACAAGGTTTTGGTTTTATGGCGCAAGGGACTGCACAAGGTCTGATGAATAGAAGCAGTTCATAATACGTTTTTTATTTAAAAACTGAAAACATTAGTAATAAATGCTTAGGCGACCCTTTATGGAGCTGTTTACCTGACCCTTAGAACCACTTTGGCGGTGGTTGGCTCAGCCACTCCAGGCTCGTAATCTGCATATCTGAGGTTCGAGTCCCAACTATGCTAGCGTTGAGATTTATCTCCCTTAATATCCACCCTGCCCTCAGTCAGAATGGTGACACTGTTGGGGGTTTAGAAAGGCAGCTATACACCGGATGGAATGCGACTTCATGTACAAGAGAACCATATCTTGTGCGCGTTAAAGAATTTGCTGGTGGTCTTGGTGGGAGACTTCCATCTACACACATTGGCCATTGAATTAGAAACCTTTATTCAATACCGAGTTGGACCTCCTTTAGTCCGAATTACAACCCTTATGCAATTTGGCACAGATTCCACAAGATGTTGGAGTGCCTTTCCATCTCCAGCATACCAGGCGTTCATCAGACAGTCCTTTAACTGGCTCAGATTTGACGGAAGAGGATTTTGCTTCCGGATCTGTTTTTCTAACATGTCCCATACATTCTCAATGGGGTTCAGATCCGGGCTTTGTGGTGGCCAGGGAAGATGGTGGAAATAGCTGTCATGCTCGCTGAACCACTGCTGAACACATCTTATGCGATGGATAATAGCATTGTCATCCGTGAAACAGCCGTTACCTGCTGGATAAAAAATCAACATTGTAGGATGGACTTGATCGGCAACAATGTTCAGAAAATCCTTGGAGGACACCCGATCTCCCAGCAATATCAGGGTGCCCGTTCCGTATCAACAGAACGTGCTCCACTCCATGACGCCGCCACCAGAATCTTGAGTTGTGTGTACAAAGCAAGCTGGATCCATTGCTTCATGGGGCTCCCGACAAAAACTCTGCCTACCGTCGGTACAGAACATGGTGTACCGCGACTCGTCGGACCAAGTAACTTTTTTCAGTCTTCCAATATCCATTCAGTGTTCCTGACACTACTGTAAATGAACTTTCCGGTTCTTCGCAGAAATCAGTTGTTTCCGTATAGGTATGCGACTGCTAATACCGATCCTCTTCAATTCCCTGCGCATAGTTCTCTGAGATATGGGTCGGGAACAGCCTTCATTGAATGCTTCGGTCAGTTGCTGCACACAGTAAGTCCTGTTTCTCCGTGCAAGCCTTCTCACATGACAGCGACTCGTTCTTGACAGATTGTCGTCGCGCCACACTTAAACTTCTTAGACAAGCAATGTGGGTTATTTTTCCACTGATTAAAAACTCGAGATATCTCACCTTTTGAGAAACCAGTCAGCTCTGCTGTTTTTAAAATCGGTGCTCCAGCCAGACGGGCACCCACAATAAGCCCTTTATCGAACCCCGAAAGATCCTTTGTTTTTCGCATTGTGATCAACACTACTGGTGATGCACGTGTCACGTATTTTGCATATACGCTGCACAAGTGACATTTACTTACATCTGCATAAAGGCTTCTAATTCAGTGGCCGTGTGTGTATTTTCCAATTGCTGCCCAATGAGTCCCCTGATTGCTTGGCAATACCTTAAAGTGATGCCGATGATTTGTGATTTTCGGATTGGGTAACCAGAATACTTATCTAAGAGTGATTTGCCAATTGATTTTTAAAAAATATCTTAAATAATCAAAAAGGACTTAACGCCCAATCCGGCGAACGAATGGCCACATTTCTCACATTTATTTAAATTTTTCACATTTTCTGTCTATCATATACAAACTCCTAAGTATTTATAGTTATCTACTCAATTTTTTTTCACGAACAATTATTCTTCATACAATTTCGAGAATGCAGTACTATTTTTTTTTCTTTAAAAGCTCTTGCAGATTTTCTCTTAATAAAAAAAATTGTATATATTTTAGATTATTATTTAAAAATAACCCATTTATTGTAAACTAGTTCTGGTTACAAATCATTTGAGTTTTTATATTATTTAGTATCTCTAACTCATGTCCCGAATAAATTACTGCAGTATCATCTGCAAATACAATGATTTTACCATTTAATATTGTACAAATCCATTTATATATATATATTGGTTCCAGAACAGAACCTTGGGGAACTCCATGAACAAAAGCTTCACTACCTACACTTCTAATATAATTACCAATTTGTACTTTGTTTTCTATTTGATACATAACGTTTTATTCATGACAAAGTTTTTCCTCTAATTCCACTAGAATTTGATTTAGTGAATAATAAGAATTGAGGAACAGAGTCAAAACCCTTTTTTAATCCAAAAGTATAACCAACTATTTTTGGTTATTAATGTTTTCATGTATGATAGAAGTCTAGAATAGCATTTTCCATTCTCATACCCCCTTTCCTAAAGCCAAACTGATAGAGAAAAATCCATATTTTCTCCGGAAACAAACCATTTTTTGTTTAATAATTGTTTCTAGTATTTTTGAAAAAACAATAAAATTGGTCAATAATTCTCCATAAGTTTTTATTACTAGTTTAAAAAATAAGCAAAACTATTGCAATCTTAAAAACGTCAAGAAATACTCCTTCTGAAAACGAGAAGTTTATCAAGAAGCAAAGAATATGATTAACTTCTAACATTGAATATAAAAGTTACTGTAGTGTTGTGATCACTTGGTGGTTTGCCATCCTTCAGTTACTTAAGAATATTCAAAGATAATGTTCTGAATGTAAGGAATAAAGAATGAGTTAAAAATTTTACAATTAATGTAATAAAAAATTTCATCATGTTCAGGTTCCTCACATTATTCTTTCAATGTTATCCATGTTATAACATTCATAAAATTATTAAATGTATTAGCAAAATTCACCGTGTTATTCTCTGATGAATTTTTCATCAGAAATCTGCTACGGTAAAAATATTTATCTGGCTCTTCCTGCCAGACATTTCTTTAATTCCATTCCAATTATATATTTTTTGAATCTTTCCCATTTTTCAAAAACAAATCTCTATAATAATCACTTTTCGCATTTCGTATTACATTTGTTAAAATACTTTTGTTTTCTAAAAAAGTAATCTGCCTTTGATTCATTCTATTCCTTTTAAAATTTTTTATATAAATTCTTTTTATGATACACCGATTTTGCTGTAGCAGTGGTGATCCAAAGTTTAATATTTCTGTTTTTAGGATTATAATGAATAACTTTAAGAGGTTCTTTTTCTTCTCATGCTCGTAACATTTGTAGCATATTATTATTGGTTATTTAGGATTTTTTCAGCTTCGCTCACTCATGGTAGTCAAGATTCCTATTACTAAATTAACTAAACGTTATCAGTGATGTGCCACAATAGGTCATATGCGCAACAGGTTCTAGTTAGCGCTATTTATTGTTTCTAAATTCGAAAGGAATGTATCGTTTAGCCTTTTAGTAAACGTTTTCTACTGACGGCAATGGTGGAAAACATCATTGTCGGAATTCATTACTGCGAAGTTCCCATTCCTACCGGTTTCATTCTGTCTTTTGGGCTAGTGAGATTAGGCAGAAGATTCAAGTTACGTGAGACGAATGCCTTTGAAGGAATGAAGGAAAATTGAGCAGAACAGATCCGACGGTGATTATGCGAATCGTGTTTGCCGTCGTATTTCATCCAAATAATCAGCTTAATAAGTTGAATAAGCATTGATAAGCTTGCTTAACTGAATGGTGCGAATGAAACTGTACGATGCAGCGTAATTTTTGTAATGTCTCATCTTAGGAGCCTGAATGCACAATAAATCGATCCGAGACCTTTTTTGCAGTACATATTTCTTATGGCATTCCTGCTTATACATTGTTCGCGCATTATTATACTTGCATATCCTTAGGTATGAATGCAATACAGTAATGCAGGTGGAATTTTCAAGGATGCAAAATTCTTGAAAACTCTAAAGTATAAAACTTAGATATACGTGCACAATTTTCCCTGTCTTGATATATAATTAAGATAAAGAATCGAAAATATAACTGAAAAATGTTAGTATAACGTCTCTTTGGGTACCAATCATGAATTTAGAACACAAAATCGGAAAAGAAAGATCAGAAAATACTACAAATTGCAGTGGCATTCCGGTGTTTTTTTACGTTTTTATCATTTAAAAGACTGAATTCTTATAAGATTATAATCCTTTAATTCATTTAGTGTATAAAATATAATTGTAATAAATAGTAGTATTGAATGTTTTCGTTTCTGGCAGTTTGTGAAAACATTTGTTCTAAATTGAATCATATCTTTCGAACGCATTGGAAAAATTTAACGATTAATGTGCCACATGAAAGATTGTAACGCGGGGAGCGTCATAGGCTATAAAAAATTGACCTCCATACTTTCTTCGCCCCCCTGAAAAAGGGGAAATATGAAAAAATTTCTTCCTCTATATCTTCATAACGCGAGTGCAGAAGTAACAAGCTATATGTGAAATGAAAGTTTGACGTAGGGAGTTGGGTTGTTTGGGTTGTTTTACCTCTGAGCGGCACTTTTTTGCACACCATGGGCTAAATGGCCAGGTCACATGGACCCCGAAGGCTCAGAGAAGGTTATGGGAGGGGACCCACTGGAACAGCTGTTGGGAGACAGATGGTAGCCTCCCGTCAAGGCCATCCAGCGTGTTCTTTAACGTGCACAGGGTATGACTCTCCCGTACACGGGGCCACGGCTTAACGTCCCATCCGACGGACGGCGGCCTTTCCAAGCCCATCGGTGTCCCCTACTGACCGTGGGCAGGGCGGGGAATTTTGCGGGACGTAGGGAGTGTCATAGGGTATAAAATAATTGACCTTACACACTTTCTTCCCCTCTAAATATGGGGAAATGTGAAAACGATTGTTCCATTATGTCTCCAGAAAGCGAGGGCCTACAATTATGAGTTAGGTACGACCCCGTTCACCCTAGAGAGGATAGAAATTTAGGGGGGGGGGGGCTAAGTTTATATATAGATAAGTTTATTATAACTTATCTATATATAAATCCTATAAATAAACTTATCTATATATAAATGCTATAAATAAACGGACTCTCTAGAGCCCCCCCCCCAAAAAATTGACGTTAACGAGTTTGTCAAGTTAAAGTCTGATGTCTCCGATGTCATGGGCTACCTCAAAAACAACTCCAAAAAATTGGGGAGGAAAAAATGGTCGATGTTTACGAGTCATATATCAAATGAAAGTTTCAGAAAGTAGGTGTTTTTAGCGACAAAGAAAAAAAATTATGTATTTTTAAAAATTTTAACTTATTTATATCTTTCTATATGCTTCTTAAAAAGTAGAAAATACATAAAACTAAAACTTATCGATAGTGCAATCAGTCACTGAGTTCGTATTCGCTTCAAAGGAAGATAGGGCGCCGATTTACCTATTCGACAAGATTGCCGGCACTCTAACTTCCTTTGAAGGAAATACGAATTCATTGACTGGTTACACCATCGATATGCTTTAGTTTTCTACTTTTTAGGTCGCATATGGGAAGTAGGTAGTTTTTAAAAATTTTAATTAATTTATATTTATATATTTAGCGTTTTGGTTTTAGCTCCTTTTCAAACAACAAACTACTGTTTTCGCTTTGTCTTCTGTCCATCCGTAGACATACTCGTAGGTAACTTTTTTATTTTTTGAGGCAGTTGAGTAACTAGGCTGTTACAAACGAGATAAAATCGTAAAATCCTCAAAAAGGGCAAAATGAAAAGAAGTTTTTCTTAAAAGCTATTTTGACGGCCGGGGATGACATGTCCTCTCCCATATGCCACTGTTTAGAGGTAAATGGAAAATTGTTTTGTGTTAGGTACCAATGAAATATGATTCGCATTTTTAAACTGTTCCGATAATTTTAATTTCCCCAACTATAGAACACTAAATTTGGAGAATGGCAAAACTTTAAACAATCTGTTCATGCTAGAAAAATTAAAACTTTCTCTTATGGTCAAAATGTTTATATTGGTAGCAGCGATTTTCCTCCTTACTCCCAGTGGGGTGGGCAAACTTAATTGTTTCTTTTTTTTCTTTTTTTTGTTTTAAGAGAGAAACTGAAAATTCCTTTTGTGTGTGATAGGTACTAATAAAATGCTATTAACATTTTTCGGATCATCTGTTAGTTTGAATTTCCACCATAAACGGACTAAAGTCGAATAATTACATATTCATACTTTTTGAAACGAGAGATGCATATTCACCTGATGCTATTTCATCTAGTTATATTGTTCCTAGATATTAGGAGAATATACACTGATGTTCACGATAATCGTAACACCAAGAAGGACCAATCAACATGCTAATATTTGGGGGTTCAAATAGCTTTATTTTAGTAATAGATGATTACAATAAGGAGGCAATTGGAGAGTTAGTTACAGAGTTGTTTAATAATGACCCTTTCTTGTATGACCAACTGTACACGGTAAAGCATGGAGTCAAATGTTTGATGCTGAATTGTGGAAGAGCTGTCCAACTACTAATCACCCTTGCCCAAAGTTCGCCTGCATTTTCCAGGATATGCTGGTATTGCCACAACCTCCGTTTGATCATATATCATACATTTTCGATGGGTGACAAATTAGATCTCGTGATCCTGGCAGCACATTGTTTTGCCTCAGGTATTCGATAATGGTAGCTGCGGCATGGGGTCTTGCATTGTATTGCTGAAATAGGCATGTGGGACAGAATAAGTACGAAAGAACTATTGGCTGTAAAATGTCCTGGATGTAACGAGCACTGGTAATGGTAGTGTAGATCCGTACTAGGGTGAATTTGCTTTCATCGATTATCGCACACCACACCGTAATCACACACGTCTCATTAACCCGTCAGCAGACGAGGATTCTGCCATCCAGACCAGAGAGAAGTGGGATTTATAAGAAAAGATATTGTACTATCGTCGTCGCTCGATGCACCACTGTAATCTGGTTGCTTTGGCAAGGGGTGTCAGAGGCAGTCTTAGCAATGTCCAGTGGGCGTACAGTCCGAATTGCAATAAACAGCATCGAACTGTTATTGCCAACATTGAAAGATGTGTTACTGACCTCCACTCTTAAACCAAGGCAGTAGATGGGCCAGAGCGATATGTTGTAGCCAGCATTCGAAGATGGCGATCTTCCCATGAGTTGTTTGTACATGGTCCAGAACCATCCTAACATGTTCATTGCCCATCTTCGAATCATTCTCTGAATTTGCCAATGATGCCAAGCAGATACACTATGTCCCACACGAGCCGAGCGCAGTTTTTCCATACATAAGATTGCCTTCTCTCATGCCAACAATACGCCCTCTGTTGCTTACTTCGAGATGTGGTGCTCGCACCGTGCTGCGTGGCATAACTTAACACCTGCACAAGAACTGATAAGTTGAACACGGCTACCGCCCCTTTAAATACCTGTGTGAAGGGTCTAGGTCACATCCTTTCCAGAATGTTCTCGTTGGCCTGTAACCAACACGACTATACCGATGACCATGAAACTCTAATCACTTCAGTAGTAGGTGCTAAACTTGCCCCATACAAGTCACCGACCTTACACCATTCCTTCTCAATGTTCTGATTTTCGTGAACAGCAGCGTATTTTCTACCATAATGTTTTAAAATGACTTTATATTGACAGTAAAGACTAATATAAAAGCCTAGAATATTATCGAGATTTACTGTTTTTATGTGAAGTTGAGATAATGTGTTCTAAAAGTTTAACGTGCAGTTGCATTTCACATGAAAATGCCGGAGAGCTACCGAACCACTAATTTTCTAAAAAAAATGCGTGAATTATGTATACAATATATAAAAATATGTGCTTCAATGTTATAATTATATCTTTGCATAATATGAAAAATTTTGTGATGTAAATTATACTGTGGTGCCTTCCTAGCGCTTTGTTGTAAGCAGGGTAAGCACCGTATCGGGTATTTTCCAAAGGGGCAACGCGGTGTCTGTAAAATGTCTGAAAAGGATCTTCCCATCTGAGCACAAACATATCTTGAGCCGTTCCTAGTTGTATGCTAACTGCAAATTAATAGTTTAGCGTTTTCTTTTCTCTAATGTCTGCAGATAGCACTGTACTACCGATCAGTTTGTGTTGCTCTTACGTGAAAACCGTTAATTTGGTATCTAATGCATTGTCATTATTTATTTGATTCGGTCTCTTGTGTTTTCACGAAGTTGTTTAATCTACTAATCAAAATAGTCTTACTATAACATGTGCTAGACGTATTTGTCATTGTAAGGGTTTCATCTATTCACATTAACAGAGATGCTTTAATATTATTCTTAAGATCATTTTTTGTGAAAATTATAAACGGCTTCATGTACACATCTCTCTGAACCAGTGGTGGTCAAACTGTGACACTTGCAGCTTTTGTCAATTGGCACCTCTCCCGATTTTTTTTCTCTTCCAAATTCGATTCGTTATTGGTGCGGCACATTTACAACTTAGTATGTGGCATGCTGCAGAAAAAGGTTTGCTCTCATACTCTAGATCTGTAGGTTTCAACCTTTTCGGGTTGAACTTTTTGAGCTGAACCTCTGTTAACAATTTTTTCATGAAGATTAAATAATTTACCCCCCTGTGAAACTAGTCGAAACTATGTTTACCGTGTATAGGAATATACGAAAACGCCCCTTAGGAGGCGGTAGTACCCTCATCGGGCACTACTGCCCTAGATAAATATCATTCGTATCTTTAAGTGTTCGAGAGTGATCGTAGGCTTGATTATAGAATCATCTTGTGTATTAGATTCAAAATAGCAAGGTCACTATACTTGGCTACCTTGAAGCCTGATACAGATCTTTTTTATTCTGATGGGTAGGCCCTTGCAGAAATTCTTTTTAAAAAACAAATGCATATCTTGTTGCATTAAATTTTATTCAGGGCCTATCGTCTCTCTCGAATGATTTCTGAGAACTTCTCAGAATAGCTTGCAGCAACTTTAGTATTGGCAGATATAGTGCAACGTTTTTAAATCGAGGGTCCACGTACTCCTAAGGTGTACACGAGATTTATTTCATACGTTATGAAACAGGTGGAAAAGAACGTTTTGTGAGTTTGAAATCGTGTCGGCGTAACAGTTGTAAAACTTGCAACGCATGAAAACCAGATCTCTCTTTACTCCTTCCTCGCCGTCGCATAGAAACGTTGCTCCGAATTCATATCGTTCAGTCGTGTAGAGTCAAGCCTTCGGACATAGTTCGGAATACGGTTTTCTTCTAATTTTCGAATCTCAAGCATTGATTTAGCTGTAAGAAGAAAGGAAATAAAATAAATATCCCCTCAGCAGCTGCTTGCCGTAAAGATCTGATCGGAATATGTCAGCTTAATATACCGTAGAGAAGAGATCTGTAAGGGTGAGACAGCAGAAAGACAACACAAACTTCCATGCCCTTACTTGGCTCTCGAATGCATTGTTCTAAATTTCGCCAATTTATCACTTTTCTGTAAGATTTCTTGAGAAGCAAGATTCATCCTATTTTACCTATCTTCATATTGCTTTTCGCTCGTTCTTTGTCGGTTTGTGGATTTATCTAACAGTTGTCACATCATGTCTTTCGAACGCGACGAACAAACTCGGTGGTTTATATGTCAAATGAAAGTTTCTGATACGGGAGTGTGTATTGGGCTATTAAAATTGTTCCCCCATGGTTTCCCACTCTGTGTCCCCTGAAACAGGAGAAGCACAGCGGAACAATCGTTTTCATGTCTCCAGAAAGCGAGTACCGAAAATAAACAAGCTATGCGTCAAATGAAAGCTTTTGGCGCAGGGAGTGTCATAGGCAGGGCCGGACTTTGACTTTGTGAGGTCCTACACTATACAAGTTTAAGAGCCCCAAAATTTGAAAGTCGAATTATGTATATATGTTACCGGCAATGTATGAAAAACGGCATTCTATAGAATACCCGGCGCTTTTAGGCAATGTATGAAATATGAGAATTATTACATACTTTCCCTAGGCATTATATAGAATGACAAATACTATTTCGGCAAAGTATGAAAAAGGCTTTTATTGAAAAGATGCATGTGAAAATGTAAGAAGTATAAAATATAAGATACGGGATTTTTCTACAAAAAGAGAAAAATACCGTTGCTGAACTACCGCCAGAAATATTAACATCATAACCTATAATGAATCTGTCGTCCGCATTATAAAAAACGCCCCAAATGAGGTAAAGCCAAGTGAGAACGAATCAGTAAAGTGTTGAATATTCGAAGTTTGCAATTCGAGTTAGGATACTCGTATTTCACTTTACTACTTGTCAAATCTATTTCAGTGGAGTTCCGAGATGCTTGTGATATGTCGTTTTTTGATGACTTTTTTAAATGTTTTTTGACCTTAACTCTCTTTCTATGGAAGCTAGGGTTCTCAAACTTTGGGATCCCTATTGAGGCAACCCTCTTTTACACTCTTACAACGCTAGGGGACACTTTTCCGAATGGAAGGGTGTCTTTTTGGTGTCCAAAGTGACCAACTACGGCGGTCTTTTTTACCGAAACTAGGAACTGGCGGATCTGGCAATCAGGGTGAGCCTATAGGGGACCCAGGGGAACATTTACTGGTCAATTCGAATTGGACTGAGTGCTCTGGCTCTCTGTTTGAGGCGAGCGTCGAGAGTCACGTGACTCGCATTGCGACATTAAACATCACTGCCGGGAGTATTTTATACTTTGCCGATTTGCCTTTTGGCATTCTATAGAATGTCTAGGAAATGTGTGAAATATGAATCATTTCATACATTGCCGGCTAGTTTTAGACATTATATACAATGCCTAGGCATTCTATAGAATGCCGGATTTCAAACTTTGCCGGTGACATATATATTATTATGGTTGAAGGTAACATAAAAAAATTAAACAGGAAATTGATGTGAAAACATTATTCTAGCAATGGTAAGTTAAGATGAAGAATGTTTGCACAATAGATTAAATATAAGAAATTTTCGTTACCGTCATTGAAATGCATTTCTTTGAGGCTCCTCATAATGCAAAACCCTAAGCTATAGCTTAGTTAGCTTATGCATAAGTCCGGCCTTGGTCACAGGATATAAAACAATTCCCTTCCATGCCCTAAAAAAGCGGAAATAGGGAAAACTATTGTTCCGCTATATCTTCGGAACGCGAGGGTGGAACGTAACAAATTGTATGTCAAATGAAAGGTTGTGACGTGGGGAATGTTGTGAGCAATAAAAGTACACAAAACTTGACTTGTTCCCCCCCCCCCCCTAAAAAGATGATTAATGAAAGTCGTTCTTCTACTGCATCTTTCGAATTCAAGGACTTACAGTTATAAGTTGATATCAAATGAAAGTTTACTTGAGGACCGTCTTAGACTACTTCGAATTATGCCCTCCCCCCATGCTATTTCTTCTCCTCCAAAAGAGGATGGATATTTAGGGGAGGTTGACCTTAACGAGTTATAGCTCAAGTTAAAGCTTGTGATGTCTCCAATGTAATGGGCTACCTCAAAAACGGCTCCAAAAAAAGTGAGGGAAGGAAAAATATGCTCGATGTTTACGAGGCATGTATGTAAAATGAAAATTTCTGAAGGTAAGTGTTTTAGCAACAAAGAAAAAAAATTATAGGAAGATGGGTATTTTATTTTTTTATATGTGCCCTAAAAAGTAGAAAATATACTTAAAACATATCGATGGTACAATCAGTCGTTGAATTCGTATTAATTTCAAAATTAATTCAATTCGTATTAATATTCCTTTGAAGTGAATACGAATTCAGTGGCTGATTGCACCATATCGATGGTGCAATCAGTCACTGAATTTAGGTTTATTTTCTACTTTTTAGGGTGCATAGAAGAAGATGGGTATTTTTTATACCAGCTCATCTTAGTTCAATTTGAACATTATTTTAGTATTGTCAGATGTGAAGACTACTAGATTTGGTGATGCTTTCTTTTTCTGTTCAAATGGGAAACAATCTCATATTTCTGGCATAAACCCTTATGATTTTTTAAGTTATGATAAGAAGATGCTAAAACCGAATTTGGTGGCCTAGCTCTCTTCATTTAAGAGCATTTCTTGATCAAACAAAGACACAAAAGCGCCATTCAGAGGTAAAACAATCCAACCAACGGATCGTATTGTTCTGTGAATTCGATAACGGGTATACCCTTTTTAGATTGTTTTCAAAAAGAGCTATTTTCACTTTGTCATCCATCGTCTCTCTGTAGAACATAAACATTTTGTTTTCAGAGATAAGCGAAAAGTTATTTTTGGGTTGGATAGGTACCAATGAAATATAATTTACATTTCCGAGTCATCCAATAGTTCGAATTTTTATCGTTAAGAGGCTGCAACGCCGTAAAATAACAAACTCCATTATTTTTGAAAAGAAAATTGCTTATTTACTAGAGGCGTATTGTAGTTTTCATATTCGATTTGCTTAGCTAGTATTCTCATTTTCTTTTTCCGCATTTTTCTGATTTTGCCTAGATAATATTAGTTGAAATGCATATGTCTGTATATTTTTGAAATCAGTATATAACTAGTTAATTATTTCATTCCTGGTTTAACAAATAAATTGTATAAAGCTGGGTTTGAAAGGCCATTTAGGTTGCCTTGAACATCGATATCTAATTTGGAGGAAATATTTTCGTGAGCAGGGTGGATGAAACCACCCTGCTCACGAAAGTGATCTTGATCACTGAGCTACCAGCCTCCGTAAAGATCCCTATTTAATGATATGAAATTTTCTCTCTGCAGTACAAAGTTAAATATCTGCCTCACTTGAAGGCGAAGTCTTCAAGTGACACAGATAATTTGAGTTGTGTACTGTAGGTAGAAAACGTCATATCAGAGGCGATCATGATCTGTTGTTGGTAGCTCAGAAGAAGTCAGAGCACCTGGCAGTTATCAAAAGGCTGTAGGTTTGCATCTAATCGTACTAAAGGCAATTTTTTTCACTAAAAATGATATTAATGTTGACTTTTCAACTGAAGAAATAGAAATTTATTACGTAAATGTAAAGACTAGGGTTTCTACAATGTAAGAAATAATACACTGGTACTTAGAAAGTTTGAGAACATATTACCAGAGAACAATAAAATAGTTTTGGTACCTGTGACAAATACAAAGTCCGAAGAAAGCTTTCTAGGAGTAACATAATCTGTTGCGTCGTTTACTAAGTACGAAACATTAATTTATTTCGGTTCCGACGCTTCCCTTGGCCTTGTCTGTAGATTTATCTTCTAGGATCGTCTGCAAAAATCTGAAAGCCTCAGTATAATTGGCATTAAGCCATGCTTGCCAATTACGAGTATATCCTTACCAGAATAACGGTTTTTGCAATCGATAATGATGACTTTGCCAAATGCATACTATCTAGCAGTGAAGTAGTTTAAGTACTGATGGCAAGCGAAGTAACAAGTAGGTTGTTTTAATATTATATTAAATATCTGCAGTTTATATATTCTTAGCGGAAATGTGCTGTGTACTTGATAGAAATCTGTATTAATGTACTTCATGGACATTTATTATAACATGGAATAATTAGTGTACAATTTTTTTTGCAGCTTTTTTAACCAGTATTGATTTTGTTACTTCTATTTGATATTTACCTGTGAATAAACTTACTAGTTATACTGTTATAATTTAGGTACTCACGCGATTTATTAAAACAAATCTAACTGCAAAAGAGATAATAATTTTAGTGATTTTATTATTGTAATGGGAAAGTTTGTAACGTATTATGCTTTTTTTTATTATTGTAATGGGAAAGTTTGTAACGTATTATACTTTTTTTATTACTGCAGCCAAAATATCATTGTTTCCGTAGTTTGGTATTAGTTTTTATGTAATTCCTTACTATTTTTTTAATATGCATATTTTTTTAACGTGCATATCTCGATTCATATTACTTGCAAGTACACTGGAATTTAGAGTAAAAAGCGTTAAAAATCAATATTTGTTAAGGCATTGCATCATGGCTATTTGTGTTGTCTTTCTGCTGAGATCCCGATGGGCTTGGAAAGGCCGCCGTCCGTCGGATGGGACGTTAAGCCGTGGCCCCGTGTGCGGGAGAGCCATACCCTGTGCACGTTAAAGAACACGCTGGATGGCCTTGACGGGAGGCTACCATCTGTCTCCCAACAGCTGTTCCAGTGGGTCCCCTCCCCCAACCTTCTCTGAGCCTTCGGGGTCCATGTGACCTGGCCATTTAGCCCATGGTGTGCAAAAAAGTGCCGCTCAGAGGTAAAACAACAACTCTGCTGAGATCTCACTTTCTTGACAGATCTCTGTGGCGTATTTAACTGACAGGCACTTCATGTCAGACCTCTGTGGCAAGCAGCTTGCCTGAGGGGATATTTATTTTATGCATTTTATAATGATTAGTATACTTCGCTGCGTAGCAAAAGGACTTGATTCGATCCCCGGATAAGGCATAGATTTTCCTTGTGATGTCTTTCTGCTGAGGTCTCGCCTTCCTCACACACTATGACGTATTGTGCTGGCAGGCACTTGTCAGCTCTCTGTGTCAAGCAGCTGCTTGAGTAGTATTTTTTTTAGGGAGTTCTAAGAATTCCTAATAGAATTGAATTATTTGACTATAATTGATCTCTTTCCTAAAGGATGTAAATTATTTTTTTTTAAACAAAACTAAGTATTTGGATTTTTTTTACAAATACATTGCTGCTAATATCTGTCATTCCTCTATGACTTTGAATGTTCTACAGTAATAGAAATCAATAATGATTTTAATTAAATATTTTATTACATTTTAATTACTGTCTTTTTCTTTCATCTTGTGGAGATTCGTTTAGTTTAAGATTAGAAACTACACGATTTCAATCGGAAGAAAAAAAGGAATGAAATTTGATAATTGGAATGCTACAAAGACATTACCATTCTTATGTTTTCATTCTTCATCTTTGATGATTTTGTTCTATAACCAGCACAATGACATATATTAAATGAAACAGTTCATTTTTTATGCAGAATCTGAAGGGATAAACGGACACGACTCTGATAACTCGCCACGTACAACCCGCAGTGCGGAGACGATATAAATGGGCATTCTTAAGGCAAGGAACAGCATTCTGGCGGTGCTTCGCTGTGCTGGCGATCTTAGTGTAGGAGATTTGGGCCAACTTCTCATCCTGTAAGCCTGTAATGCTGACTCATTTCTTCGCGCTGTCGAAAGCATTTGGAGGTGATGCTGCGGTGTTGATCCTAAAGGGAGGAGCGAGAGCGTCAACAGGTCCGGCCACCTGCTCGCTAACATCATTGATCGACTACGCTCAGATATTTCTCCACGCTCAGGGTTCTGCTGTTCGGTGTCTCATTTGCTGTAGGGTATTTTTCGAACTGCAAATGCGAAACTCTGTGCCAAACTCTGTGTTGTAATACATGTGACGTAATATTTTTTTTGTATTTTTTTTTAAGCACATTTCATGCATTTCCGTAATAGTATAAAAATAGATCACACGGAGGAGAATAGGGCAGTACTTGGTAATTTCATCGTGTATTTCAGTGTTTTTGCGATAAAGGTTCATTTTGTGGTAATAAGAATAACAATGATTGCTTTGATCTGATATTGGATTTTGCACAAAATTGTAGCAACAACGGTAGTAACATTGATTTTTATTGGTCAATATTTATTATTTAACTCAGTGGTCCTCAACCTTTTATGATTCACCTACCCCCTGGAAATGTGTATGTAATTGGCGTACACCTGGTATTGATAGATAAAACTATAATTATAGTATAACAATGGGAATAAAATAAAACACATATATATACACATTAAATTTTGTATTCTTAAATTGCATATATTGATAAATACAAAAATTGACTTTTTTGCACAGCAGTGTAGCCAACTTAGCGACTTGTTTAGTCTCATTCTTAAGATCTAGCGACTTTTGAGCTCTCACGGCGTACCCCAAAAAAATTTACCGCGTACTCCACGTTGAGAACCTCTGATTTAACTTTTCAATGATCGAGAGGTTAGTGCACTTGGCTATCAAAGCTCATGTCTCGATAAAGCATGTTTTTTTTTCTGATATATGGGTTAGAGACCCGATTAAGGCATGGATGTTTGTGTTGTCTTTCTGCTGAGATCACTTCTTCCTCATAGATCTCTGTGGCCTATTAAAGTGCCAGGTTCTTGTCAGACCTCAGTGACAAATAGCATTCTTAGTAGTAAATTTTTCTATTAATAATTTTAAAATGCAAAATATATTTTTCTAGCTCTGCATAGGAGTAAAATGAGCGAATCAGTTGCGCAATTCTTTCTTCCACTAAATTGAAACTACAGTAAGATATTTGGCTTCTTATCAACTTAAAGTTATCGATGTTTGATTAATCGAAAAACTACTTAACTGAACTAGACTTATCGCTTTTCGTTCATATCTCAGTGACTCTGATATAGTACAAAAAATATTTAAAATATTAATTACTTATGATATCCATGTTAACATCCATCCATTATCAGAGTGATCACAGCAGAAGCCTTATCATTGTCAATAATACCGTAAAGTAAGAACTGTTACACATCGTTATATAAGATCAATAATAGAAGATATTTCCTGACCATGAACCTGGGTAATCAGGAGCAGAGGTAATTGATAACTTGTGCATACGTATACGATTAATCAGTCTTCAGTTCGGTTGCTCTAGATTATGTGGTCTTGCATCAGCAATTGTTGACCTCTGATCCCTAAAACAGAATCTAGATTTCTCGTGTAGAAATGGAAGCCGAATAACAGTTATGTAATATCCTACTTTGCCAGTTTATGATTAATTATAGAACCAGCTGAGCTCCATACATTAGTTTAAGAATGAATATTTTATTTAACTCTATGCCGTCCCGTGGCCGAGTGGTTAGCGCGCTTGGCTACTAATCTCAGGGATCTGGGTTCGAGCCCCGGGTAAGGCATTGAATGTATGTGTTGTTTTTCTGCTGAGGTCCTGCCATCCTCTCAGACCTTCTACTATGGCATATAAACCGACAGGCTCCTGTCAGACCTCTGTGGCAAGCAGCTGCTTGAGGGAGTATTTATTTTTATATATTGCTCCTTCATAATAAAGAACTTAAGTGTATTTGTTTTGCTTTATTATTTCTGCATCAATGTTTTAAAATTTGAATTCTTCAGGAAACTTTGTCATTTTATAACAATATAAAATGAATGGATAAAATGTTTGTAAATATCACGTAATAGAAAACTCGTCAAGTTCTACAGTCGAAAGCTGAAAATTCAAAATGGGCGAGCTAAAGAGACTGGGAAGTGGGGGGGGGGGGGAGTAGTTCAGGTTTCGATATCGGGTTCTATTATAGGTAAGGACTTGAGAATTTAGTGCAACAGTTTTTTGTTGAAATTAAAAGATCCCTTGACCCCCCCCTCTCAAATGAAGAAAATGTAAGTTTTTAGAGATAAATCTTTTTTTTTGTGGTAATTAAGCTGTCACAAAAGGAGCTACCGTGACAGTTCGAAAGCTGCCAAAAGTTATGTTAATCAAAGTTATAGATCATATGTATGTCAAAGTTATAGGTCATTAAAAAGCTGTTGACTAAAAAAACTCAAGGGGTAGCAGTTACTTACATTAACTTTCTCATACTCTTAGATTATTATTCAGCACAAACTTCAGTTTCATAGTTCAATTTTTATTTTGAATCCTTCATATTAAGAGATCAGTAATGACTGAGACTAAAGTTCAGTCCTTTAACGTGCATAACCAAAAAAAAAGTAATTTCTATTTTAGTCAATATTAAATTATCGTATTGTCTTTTGTAATTGTTTATAATTGAATATTGGTGTAGGTAAAAGAAAACGAAATATATAACCATTTTGCGAAAATTATGTTATCGCTCTATTATTATATTATTTTTATGTTATTCTATGTTATCGCTCTATTATTTTATGTTATTATTTTATTATTTTCGCTCTATGGCAAGTATCCTAAATTACGAAGTGTACCGGAAACAACATTTCCGGAAGAAATATCTGCAAAATTTCAAAAGTTGAAATCGCTCATGCGCTATAGAGGCTCGCAGAGACAAGACAGCATTGGGGAAACAACATTTTCTAATTGGGTCACCTAAAATATATAGACTAGGATTGGCTCAGTCGATAGCGTGCTTGTATTGTAATCTGATGTTCCCATGTTCGACTTTCAACTCTATGCATTGAGATTTTCTCCATTCTACCCTCAGCGAGGAAGAGGGCACCGTGGACTTGTAATGGCTGTTGTCTGTAGGATGGTACGTTAAGCTATGCTCTCTTGTTCATATGAATCGTACTCTTTTTCACCTTAAAGAACACCTTTGATGGCTATCTGTCTTCCTAATTTAACCGTCTCTAAAATTTCAGCAGAGGTGATTGACAAAAAAAAAAAACCTAAAGGTGTAGTAGAAATATGTCTTCTGTCAGTGAACATAGGTAAATTGAGATCCACTTCTCTATGTTATGTACAATGCTGTCCGAGACAGAACTTACCATATCGAAGCGCAAAGGTATTCGCTACCTGTGGATCTGCCTAGTGGACTAGTTCCTGACTGCTGTGGGCTTTATTCTTAACTGAAGGACATCAATGACATTGTACAGTTCTGTTATCATGTGATCAATCCATGTTATGACGGCTCTAACGAGCAGCCATAAATATCACAATTCGATGAACCTCATACGTTCAGTGTTTATCATTTAGTGTTATGTGTGACATTATGGTACCATTGTCAGAACCGAGAGTGCACTGCAAAATGTCTCCGAATCAAACAACCAGTATATTTCCCGACATTCTTTACACCCATATAACTAGCTTTCCATGCATCTCACCTGCACAATGCTTTGTGCTATTTGCATGGCTTTCAATCTCCTTCATGGTGTTCCATAGTATAATCTTAAACACACTCTTTTTTTTAATGGAACGCCGAAAAAAACTCAGTCGTCCCATTTAGCTTACGTTTGCATCGCGTACTATGTCATTTTACTTTCCAACTCTGTGGAAAAGAGTAGTTAGCGAAGTTTAATTACACTGTTAAATCAAGACCTTGTCGCCGAGGTAATGCCGCTCCTCTTGATTGCGTCTAAAACGAGACCAAGCGAGACTTCAAAATCTCATATACAAGTATGAACCTTATTATAGAATACATCTTAACTAATATAACTTTTCCTGGGCAACAAAAGAGCAATTATTGCTGCATCCCATGATAATGATCATGATGTACATCCTTCGACATCGGCTCCCACACTACAGAAAACCATACTGTGCTCGGCGGCGTTCTAGGCCGTGATATCCGTGCTTCAGGAATAATTGAAACAGAGCATCGCTGAGGATGACTATAATCAGCCTGATGCGGAAGGCGTTACGACTACCTTCCGCCCATAGTTGCTTGTACATGACAAAATAAATCGCTTTTCCATCCTCTGCAAATCACGCGCCACCGCCTCTCGCCTTCTCTTCTCACCTGGCTCTCTCTCACACATCCCTGGAGACAAGACGGTGGTGGACCGGGAGGTCCTCTCTTTGCCGCAGCTGATGTGGCCTGTCCATCACGAAAATTACAAAGCTCGGGTTTATAGCATTTATTACCGCTCCAAAATGAAGGAAAATATGGGGGAAATATCGACTAGGGCATAAAAATGCGGTAATGCTGGCTCGACGAAACTCCTCACTACTTTTTTAAGAAGAGTTGTAAAAAAACTAAATATTCTTTCGAGAGCATTTTCCAGAATTCTGGGCTCTCAGAAGTAACCCATCCGATTTTCGAGAGTACAATATTTATTGCTGAAGTTTTCCGAAGTATCATAACACGTTTTCCATTAAGAAAACAAATAACTGCAACGTACTACCACCCTGCGTGATATAATGTAAAGACTAAGTTAGAATATTATTTACAAAATAGCAGTTTTTTTTACTCGTATAAGCTTACTGAAAAATATGGCCCTAATATTTTACAATAAATACATACTATGAAATGTTTTATGAAAGCATTTACATTAATGCAGTATGGCAGCTTTCTTCACAGAGATAGCGAAGTGTGGAAAGTGAACTTAAATAGTTAAGAAGTGTTATCCTTCAAAGAGTACATATATTTACTATGGAGTGTACTTCTTAAGCAAGAATCCGTGATTGAAGTTGATGTTGCGAGTTCCGATCCAAGTGACAGTGACTAAGTGAAATGCCTGAACAAATAGACATCAACAGAAAAAAATAAACCGTTGCATCGTCGCACTTTTATGTATGACCGAGGCAACATTACCGCATTTTTATGCCCTAGCTGATGTTTCCGGCTTAATAATGGAAACCGGGGAGTGATATTTGTTTCTTCCCAAGTGAAAAATTATATACTCTCGCACTCTGAAAAAGCAATCTGGCACGTTCAGTAGTAATGGTTTTTAATCTCTTTCAGTCTAAGAAGATTAGAAAAGAGTCTCAGAATGTTTTGCGTTGATAAAATAGTCCATTTTCCTCTTTATTTATTAGCATTGAAGAACATTTTGGAATTCTTAAAAAGAGACTGTAGTTTCTTAGGAGAGGGATGGTTGACATACAGTGTAACCTCAATTAACCGACCCTCGATCATCCGTTATTAATTTAACCGGTCAAAGTATGTTGACTTCGAATTATGAACAGGTACCACTCAGTGACAGAGCTACGTTTCCTAGCCCCCTATCCCCTCCCTCTCAAAATAGTATAAAAAATTCTTAGACAAAAAACAGTAGACTGTGGTCACTAAATTTTCCATTTTTAGCAATTTTTTTTCTATAAAATTTTGTATAATTTATTTACTTGACATAATTGTGCGCTCCCCTCATTTTTCACTGATTAATATCCTAAAATACTTTTAAAAGCTTTCATCATGGATGGAAAAACTATTCAGAATATTTACAGTGGAACTATAGATTACGAGCCTGTCGCACTACAGACCCATCCAATGGCCGCTCCTTTGATGTTGGATTCAACAGTAAAAAGTGTAATTTAGCAAAAAATATAATTTTTAACTGACGAGCCTAGGATAAGGCATAGATGTTTATATTCTGGTGTTGTCTTTCTACTGAGGTCTCTCTTTATTCACAGATCTTATATGACTTCTGCTTTTCTGAAGGGAAATTTTTTATATAGATTTCATCAAATTAGAATTAAAAAGTTGAGTAAATATTAATGACAATCAGTTTTTATATTGGCTAGGGACCTCAAAAGTAGTAAGTGTCCCTGGCCTCTCTGGACCTGGTGAGAGAGCCTAACGGAAGTTATCGATTCTGCCACCAAATATAATAAAAATGTTTTTGAACCACGAACTGATTTTGGAAAGATTTGAGAGTAAAAGATTAATAGGAAAGTGAAAGAGAAGTGAAAGTGAACCAAGATGCCTTTGTAGGTCTTGAAGTAGTAGTTGCCTTCTTTAGCAGGTGCACTTTGCCGTAGTAAGGCTTTACAAATGCAGGAGTGCAAAAGGCTGAGTTTCATGACTGTATGACCAGGTGGTCTGCCCCCCCCCCGGAAAAACCAGTAGTCTTTTACGAATTCTCAACCTTGTCCTACCTGCGATGAAATTCAAAACAGTTGAGTTTGTATAATTTCGTTTTAGCCCAATAGTATATGTCCGACACTAATTTTTTACAGGGTTGGGCTGTTTTACTACTAAACGGTATTTTTTTTTTCACGTAATGGGCTAAATGGCCAGGTCACAAGGATTCCGGGGAATCAGAGAAGGTTGTGGAATGGGACCCACTGGACAGCTATTATGAGACAGATGGTAGCCTCATGCCAAAACCATCCAGCGTCTTCTCCTGGGGCGGGGGTGGCTCAGTCGGTAGCGCGTCAGGCTCGTAATCTGTAGTTCCCAGGTTCGAGTCCCACCTGGGTCAGCGTTGAGATTTATCTCCGCAAAATTCCCCGCCCTGCCCACGGTCAGTAGGGGACACCGATAGGCTTGGAAAGGCCAACGTCCGTCGGATGGGACGTTAAGCCGTGGCCCCGTGTGCTGGAGAGCCATACCCTGTGCACGTTAAAGAACACGCTGGATGGCCTTGACGGGAGGCTACCATCTGTCTCCCAACAGCTGTTCCAGTGGGTCCCCTCCCCCAACCTTCTCTGAGCCTTCGGGGTCCTTGTGGCCTGGCCATTTAGCCCATGGTGTGCAAAAAAGTGCCGCTCAGAGGTAAAACAACCCAACCCTATGGCTCTCTCGCACACGGAGCCACTTCTTAACGTCCCATCCAACGGACAGCAGCCTTTCTAAGTCCATTAGTATCCCTTACTGATAATCTCAAAGCTGGCCCAGCTGGAACTCGAATCTGGGAACTGAAGATTACGAGCCTGGCGTGCTACCTACTGAAACACCCCCATATCTACTAAAAGCCTACTCAATTCTTATTTTTAGAATCCCCCCCTCCCCCGAAATCCGAAACCAAATCCTGGGTACGTGCCTGGTTTGTTGTATTAATTATTCTCATTTAAAGAAAGGCAGAAAAAGTTTTCCTATTGAAAATAGTCAAATCCGAGGCTTTGATTTAATTTAGAAAGATAATTTTACACGTAAGAATACAAAGCGAAGTTTTGTGTCGTATTCTTAACGCGTTTTTATTTCTGGAACCATGTTCTAAAGTTATCATCAAATTCCTCACTGTAATGGTGAAACGTGGTAAATATGTGTGATATATGCAGCAAAAATATTTGTTGGCTAAAGTTGTCAGACACGTTACCACTTGTTCATGTTTTAAGAAATCCCTTAAACCCTAGAAGCAGCGGGGCGGGGGTGGCTCAGTCGGTAGCGCGCCAGGCTCGTAATCTGTAGTTCCCAGGTTCGAGTCCCAGCTGGGTCAGTGTTGAGATTTATCTCCGCAAAATTCCCCGCCCTGTCCACGGTCAGTAGGGGACACCGATGGGCTTGGAAAGGCCGCCGTCCGTCGGATGGGACGTTAAGCCGTGGCCCCGTGTACGGGAGAGCCATACCCTGTGCACGTTAAAGAACACGCTGGATGGCCTTGACGGGAGGCTACCATGTGTCTCCCAACAGCTGTTCCAGTGGGTCCCCTCCCCCAACCTTCTCTGAGCCCTCGGGGTCCATGTGACCTGGCCATTTAGCCCATGGTGTGCAAAAAAGTGCCGCTCAGAGGTAAAACAACCCAACCCAACCCTAGAAGCAGCAGTTGTCGAATTTTCAACACATTCAAGGTTGAAATATACTAAATATATGAAAACTGCTCTTTCTAGGAATAATAACATTAACTGTCAGAATTGATGCTATACCACCATTATTTCTAACATTAGTTAAGCTTCGAGATTTATCTCCGCAAAAACTTCTCACCCTGCCCAAGGTCGTAGGGGACACCGAAGGACCATCTGTCGGATGGGGCTTAAGCCGTTGGCCCGTATATGGGAGAGCCATACCCTATGAACGTTAGGAAGGACACTGAATGGCCTTGACGGGAAGCTACCATCTATCTCCTAACAGTTGTCCAGTGGGTCCCCTTTCACCTTTTTTATACAGCAGTCGTCATATATAGACAT
Organism: Ryuthela nishihirai; assembly: GCA_038380435.1. NCBI lineage: Eukaryota > Metazoa > Arthropoda > Arachnida > Araneae > Heptathelidae > Ryuthela > Ryuthela nishihirai. The sequence continues at coordinate 31,586,045 of JAWZYU010000026.1, forward strand.
GAGGCTACCATCTGTACCTAATGCATTTTTTTTGGCATGAGGCTACCATCTGTACCTAATAGCTGTCAGAGGTAAACCAATCTCCTCTGAGCTCTCGGGTCCTTGTGTGTGGCCTATTGTGTTGTTGGACAGTTTTACCTCTGAGCGGCAATTTTTCCACACAATGGGCTAAATGGTCAGGTCACAAGGACACCGAGGACCTAGAGTAGGTTGTGTGAGGGGAACCACTGGATAGCTTTTAGGGGACAAATGAAAACCTCCCATCAAGGCCATCCAGCGTATTCTTCAGTGTGCACAAGGTATGGCTTTACCTCCCATCCGACGGATGGCGGCCTTTCCAAGCCCATCAGTCTCCCACCCTGACCGAGGGCAGGGGTAGTGAGTTCTGCGGAAATAAATCTGAACGTTCATGCGGAACTCAAACCTGGGAACTGTAGTTACGAGAAAATCACGCTACCGGCTGATTCACCCTCGCCCCTACCCATTGTGTGCAAAAAAGTGCCGCTCAGAGGTAACCCAACCCTGCACTAACAAACTCCCCAGCATAAGCACATCCTTTATCATCATCCTCAAGCAGCCATAGGCTACGGAGGTCCAACCAGATTGTGCAATTTAGTTCTCCAAGCATATCTATCCTGAGGTATACCTGCTGCATCTGACCACTGCACACCAATTCTAACAAGATTCTGTTTGACATTGTCTGCCTACCGCATCCTAGGTCTCCCCCTCTTTCTGAGGCCTTTAAGCACACTGTTTATAACCTTATTCGCCAATCTATAATTATCCATAAGGTCAATATGGCCAAACCAACGGAGTGTCTCTCTGCACAATATGCTGCTCAAAGGAGGTTGCCGACTCTTAGCCTAACCTCATCATTACTTACAAAGTTGAACTACTTAATGTCTAAGATACTGCGTATCAAAAATCTAGATTAAGATTCTATATCAAAAAACTAGAATCAAAAGCATCGTTTGCCGTTATCTTGTTAACAAAGGATCTACGTTTCATTACCATAACTAACCGTAGAAAGAACCAAACTACTATGCAGTCTAATTTTAATCTTTAGGTGTGTACGCCTATTTCTTCACACTCTCCATAGATTCTTGAAAAGTCTCGGCAGCAATCCCTATTCGTCTGTTAATCTCATGCTGCACATCACCAGTATCGGTTACATAGCTCCCAAGGTAATTAAACAGACACCTTCTCAAGAGTGGAACTATTCAGATTAACTGAACCACAGTCTGCATGAACAATTTTCATCACTTTAATTACCTCTCTGTTTATCACCAAGCCTATTTTACTACCAGTCTGATCAACAGCTAGAATGAAAGTGTTCATTTCATCAACATCACTTGCCAAAAGGAATTGGATCTCCAGATCATTAGGCCAAAATCTTTCCATTGCAGTTTCGTATAACATAATCAATAACCAAACTAAAGGGAAAAGGAGACAAAATGCATCCTTGTCGAATACCAGAAGCAATGCTAAATCAATTGCTACAAGCCTTACCAACTCTCACACGTGATTCAGTGTTATTATAGTTTACATTATTATAGTTTACCTAACTTGTCAGGTGTGCCATACGATCTCACGATCAACCACAAATTATGACGATCAACAGAGTCAAAAGCCTTTTTGAAATCTACAAAGCTAGTAACCACAGGTTTCTGACTCTAAACGTATCTCAAGAATCTGCCTAAGTGAAAAAATCTGATCTACACATTCCCTACCATTTTTAAATCCACATTGCTCATCACGTAATTGCCCGTCAACCAGATTCTTAATTTTATTAAGCACAATCTTGCAATGAACTTTACTTGGAATGGAAAGTTGGCTGATGCCCCTATACAGGGGCTTGGCGAAGGGATATGTTTTGGGAGGGGGAATGACGAAATTTGCAAACTCGGAAATCGGATTTTACCAACTGAGAAAATAAACACTTTACATAAATTTCATTATATATATTCTGTAAATGACGTACATTGATTTTTCGCACAGTGTTTGTGTGTGGAGGGGGAGGGGATCGATTTTGGGTATTACCAAGTGCCTCTATTTTGGGTTTGGCTAGGTGCCTCGATTTTGCAACCTTGCCATGATGTTACACAAAAAAAGCTCTACAACAATTTTGCCCAGTTGTCTCGATTTTGACAAGCTTTCTCGATATCAACAACTATCCTAAATTTCACAAACCATTTTCATTCTTCACAACTGACTTGTTTTTTTTTTACCAACGGGTACAACTGTACTTTATTAAACAAAATCAATCCCACTTTTACCTATCCTCCTATTTATTTTGGCTTTGACATTTGTTGATTTGAGGATTTTACAAAAAGTTGTTCCGTCATATTTGTCGAACGCGATGGAGAAACTTTGATATCTGTGTCAAATGAAAGCTTGTGACTCGGGGCTATAAAAAATTGACCCCCAATGCTTTCTTCCCCCCTGAAAAAGGGGGAAATATGAAAACAATTTTTCCCTTATATCTCCAGAATGAGAGTTTATATAGCCTATGACACCCCAACATCAGAAAGTTACTTCCACCTTGGAGCTCCGAAGATAAAGTGGAATAATCGTTTACTATTTCCCTTTTTAAGAGAGGGGGTGGGGAAAAGAAAGCGCGGGTTATTTATTTATAATTTTTATATAATTAATATTTTTTTATATATGGCCTATGACACCCCAACATCAGAAGCTTTAATTTGGCGCACAGCTTGTTACTTTTCACTTTGCGTTCCGAAGATATAGCGGAACAATCATTTTCATATTTTACCGTTTTAGGGGGAAAGAAAGCATGGAGGACTAATATTTTTATAGCCTCTGTCACTTCCCCGTCACACACTCTCATTTCGCACATAGCTCGTAACTTTCGGAAGATATTGTAGAACAGTAGTTTTTATATTTCTCCTTTTTTAGAAAGAAAGGAAATAGGGGTCACTTTTTATAGCCTGTGACACTCCCCGAGTTACAAGCTTTAAATTGACACATAAATCACTTTCTCCATCGCGTTCGAAAGATACATGGTGGAACAACTGTTTTGACAAGCCCACAAATTGACGAAGGACAAAAGAAAAGCATTAGAAAGATAGGTAATAAATGAAAAATACCTATCTTCCTATATGAGCCCTAGAAAGTAAATTTAAAGCATATCGATGGTGTAATCAGTTACTGAGTTCGTATTCTCTTCAAACGACGACAGGGCGTCAGTTTACCTACTCGACAAGATTGCTGCGTCCTATCTTCCTTTGAGTTGAATACGAACTCAGTGACTGATTGCATCATCGATATGCTTTAGGTTTATTTTATAATTTTTAGGACCATATGGGAAGATGTGAATTAAAAATTTTTAAAAATACCTAACTCACTTGTATTTTACAAAGTGGTTTCGAATTTTGCCAACTTGCCGTAATTTTACAGAAAAATATCAAAATTTTTATATTTTCCTTAAATTTGCCAAGTCACTTCGAATTTTACCAACTCTCCCTAATTTCAGAAAACCCATCCAGATTTTTACAATCATCTGTATTTTACCAAGTGGCTTCGAATTTTGCCAACTGCCTAGATTTTTGCCACGTTGCCTTGATTTCGCCAACTCGCCATAATTTTACAGAAAAAAAATCCCAATTTTCATATATTATCTGAATTTTGCAAAGTCGCCACAAATTTTGCCAACTCGCCGTACCCGCCCTCGGTAAGAAAAGGAGCACCGATGGGCTTCGAAAGGTCGCCGTCCGTCGAATGGGACGTTAAGTCTTGGCCCCGTGTGCGGGAGAGCCATACCCTGTGCACTTAAAGAACACGCTGTGGATGGCTTTGATGAAATCTAGAATAGGTCTCTTAATAGCTGTTCAGTGGGTCCACTTCCCCCAACCTTCTCTGAGCTTGCGACCTGGCGATTTAGCCCACTGTATGCAAAAAAGTGCTGCTCAGAGGTAAAACAACCCAAACTACTTACTACATGTAACGTTATTATCTTTTACCTCATTTTATCAAGAGCATTATTTATGGAGTTTAAATGAACACCCCATTTTAAAAATTAAACAGGTGTCTTGAAGTTCACTTCATATTGCTTGGAAAGTATATTTACTAGCCCTTGCGGTCTCAAGAATTGTGGGACAACCTGAACGCTCAATAAATTCCTGCTCGCTAATTATCTCGAATCGGCCATCTAAATCATTCGGAATTGCAGGCAAGCATCGGAAACCCGAAAGAATCCTGGCAGAAGCATTCATCGCACCAATCAGTTCATCTCAATCTCCTCATCCATCCTTGTCACGGGAAGTTTTGGACGTAAATCATCGGCAAGCATGTTAACGTCCAAACCTTCTGGGTAAGGAAATTCCTGTCTAGTAAGCGATTGGTTAAGGCACTGGACTGTTAATAATAAACTGGAGGCAAATTGTGGAAGAATGTGGACATTTTAACTGTTCCCGTTTCTGTTCGTCAATATGTGATATTTAGAAGAAGTTGCCGAATGGTTATCGCGCTTCGCTACTGATCAAAGGGACCTGGGTTCGAGCCCCGGCTAAGGCTTGGATGTTTTTGTAGTTTATCTGCTGAGGTCCCGTTATCCTCACATAGTACTCTAAGGCGTATAAAGTGACAGGCTCCTGTCAGACCTCTGTGATAAGCAGCTGCTTGTGGTATTTTTTTTAAACGAATTATACATTACTATATTATACAGTGCTCCAAGAAAATGTTTAAGAATTTACATGTTATGTCAATGGGAATCTAACTTCGAAGCTATATAAATTCTAAAATATGCATTTAACGGAAATTTTTAACTGAAGTATCAATCATACACCGCTATTAAAATCTCGATTTCCAAAAATATTCGTATAGTATTTGAAGCGTTATGGAAGCTAGAATATTTTCATAACAGTGTCTGATTAGAATTTACCTCATAAAAGAATTAAAACTTAAATAAATATTGTTTCAAACCATTTAATCAAATAAATACATTTTAGACAATTCAATATTAGACAATTATGAAGGATTTTTATAGAACAAGGTAATGTTAAATATTTGAGGTTCCGTAACTTTTAAATAATGAACGAATATTGCTAAAAACCGATATTTAAATAGATTTGATTATGATACTTCAGTTGCATTTTCCATTAAATGCCTATTTTAGAAGTTACAGAGCTTCGAAGTTAAATTTTCATTAACATAATGTGGAAATTTTTTAACGCTTTTTTAGGGCAGTGCATATTATTTTGAAAAATAAAGTTTTGTTTTGATGTAGCTCCTAATAATCCTTTTTGACATAGTGACAAAGCTTCCACCGAAATTTCCATTGAAGAACAAAAAGTAAAACACATCAATAAAGACTATTTAAGAAACACCTATCTACTTATATGCGCTCTAAAAAAATGAAACATGCCAATAAGGAAATTATTTAAGGAATCATTCGTGATTTCATCTTAGCTTTATACGAAGATAGGCCGTAAAAACAAGTTTCTCTTACCAACTGAACAAAAATTGTTGGGACTCTATTTCTTATGAAGTTAAAATGTGATTTGAGTAAGTGATTTTATCATACGCATGATTGGATTTATTTTATAGGGGCACACATGAGAAGATTAGTATTTTGTTAATGTTTTTTATTTATGATTTTTCCACACTTTATTCTTTTTTTGTTTTGGAATTCTCGGCATCTTTATGGCAGTACATAATTATCGTATGTGTACACTGTTTCCAGTGATTTGCATATTAAATGGTGGTAAATTTAATTAAATGCTTCTAGCATTCTGAAACCGTTGCTCACACCTAGCCTTATTTCTAACGTGGAATATTTATGGTTCAATTAGCAAAGTACGACATTGCGGATTTTGGTTGTGAACTTGTTTTACCATTCAGCTGCCTTTTTTTTTCTTGCACATGGACTAAATGGCCAAGTCTTAAGGAACCCAAGGGCTCAGATAAGGTTGCGGGAAGGTACCTACTGGACAGCTGTTAGGTAGCAGATGGTAGCTCCCGTCAAGACTATCATGTTCTTTACCGTGCACAGGGTATAGTTCTCCTGCACATGGGTCCCACGGATAACGTCCCATGCGACGGACGGCAGCCTTTTCGAGCCCATCTGTGTCCTCTTTCTAACCAAGGGCATTGTGAACCGGGGGGGGGGGGGATTTTTAGCTCTTCCAGCGTTGAGATAATCTAAATGTTGGCAGAGTTGAGACTCGAACCTGGGAACTACAGGTTATGATGACCTTGGCGCGCTACGGCTGAGGCAACCCCCTCCCCGCGACGTCGCTGGTGATTAAGAAGTTTATAAAAAATTAAAATAAGGAATGAGAAATTTGCGGCTGATGATAGGAATCAAGATAATATAAAAGGTATGAACTTGAAAAATTCGGTAGCATTTTGTGAGAGAACGAAAATTATATTTTTCAAAGTAATTGAGTTCAAATCTCGAGTAACACTTGAAAAATCTGCCCAGTATTTAATACGTGAAAAGTGTATTGACGATAACATTAAAAAAAATACCTTCTCAAGTTGCTGCATGCCTCAGTCTGACAAGAGCTGCTAATTTTTTGCAGGCAGGTTTGTAATTTTAATATCGTTCATAGAAAAACCTATGTATATTTATGCTAGAATATTATACTTTTATAAATAATAGATTCAAACTTTTCTCCCTTTAACAACGTCTCGGAAAACATTTCCTTTTATCGACGCTAATTGTTGAATATCATCGCTTGAATTAAAAGGCATGCTTTAAAGCGATGCTCAGCAATTTTGAAGATTTTGGAAGCTCTTTTCTGAGTGTACTTAGTCCTTAATCTGAAACGATGCTCGCAGCTCAGTCTAGCACAGAGTACTTGCAGGGTGCACAGACGGATGACTACGGATGATTGCGTTTCCAATAAATCTTCGCCTTCAATAATGAGGGTGCCCAAGCGTAGCAGAATACATGTTCTTCCTCAAGCAGAATAAAGTTCACAAGATTCTGATGTTGGATGTCGAAATGGAAATATTTAAAAGAATTTGGTGAGCGTTCTGTTGATGCTGCGAATTCCCTAGAACTACTTGGCTCCACTCGTGAGGTCGATCTTTAAGGATGACGATAAAACTTAAAGCAACAGTTAAGACTATAATATAAAACCTTGTGGTGCTTTGAGGTTGTGAGAGGCAAGATTTCGATGAATTTGACTCTCTCATAGATTCTGTTAAAAATTCTCAAATGCAGTTTGAATTGTTTCCTTTTTCCATCTTGTCTTGCGTTAGCCATCTTTTTTAATTCGATACCATTCAACTTTGTACTGAATGGGATATAAAGTCAAGTAGCTGCAGATCCCATAAAGTTCTATTAAGATAAGATTTCTGTATACAGTGAAATTTGAAAAACAAGTCGAAGCTTTTCAGATCATTAAAATAAATGAAATGTTAAAAAAAGGCCAATTTTCCTGTATGTGCCCTAAAAATAGAAAATGAAACTAAAAAGCATATCGATGGGGCGGGCAATCAGTCACTTTGTTCGTATTCACTTTAAAGGAAGATAGGGCGCCAGAAATCTTGATGAGCAGGTAAATCGACCCCCTATCTTCCTTTAAAGCAAATAAGTTTTCAGTGACTGATTTGCACCATTGATATGTTTCAGGACGCATATAGTAAGATAGGTATTTTTTAAAACTTTTAATTTAGGTGTTTTAGTAGCATATAAAAAAAACCCATCAGAAACTTTCATTTGGTATATGACTCATAAACATGGACCACATTTCTCCTTCCCCTCCTTTTTTTAGGAGGTGGGGGAGGAAAAGTGGTCATGATTTGTGACACGTAGACATCACAAGCTTTAATTTGAGATATAACTCTTTAAGGCCTACACTCGCGAAATTTCCCGCTTCCTTTTGTGACTAGATAAGAATGGTGGAAGACATAATTTAAGTAGCCTAGGACTGTCCCCGCATGAGCTTGCATTTGACACCCAATTCATAACCATGGGCCCTGGCGTTCGGAAAAATAGTAGAGCCACTTTCGCATTTCCTCTTTTTTTAGAGGGGAAGAAAGCAAGCGGAGAGTTGTGACACTCTCCATACCAAAAGCTTTCATTTGACATGCAACTTGTTACGTTTGGTCCTTGCTTTCGAAAGATATAGTAGAATAATCCACGTATTTTTCCCATTTTTCTGAGGAGGAAAGATTTTTTATAACCTGTGACATTCCCCATGTCGCAAGCTTTCATTTACCGCAAAGTCCGTTACTTTTGGGCCTAGCTTTCCGAAGATATAGCTGAGCAATCATTTTTATGTTTCCCCTTTTTTATGGGAGAAAAAGCATAGGAGGTAAATTTTTATAGCCTCTGACACGTCCCGCATTACAAGCGGAATTGAAGAAAAATCTAATATCATTTCTGGTGGGATCCAATATGTAGAAAGCATAAATATGTATTCTCAAAAAATTTAGTCTCTATCTGCTGGAAGCTTTCGTAATTGAATTGCTTCCAGAAGTATGATATTTCATTTGACACATAAATTAATTTCAGATATGATATTCATTTTAGAAAGTATAATATTTCATTTGACATATAAATCATTAAGTTTGTCCCATGCTTTTGAAAGATATGGTGGAACAACTGTTTTCACAATGAGTGAAAAGCAAAAAAAAAAGGTTAAAAGGCGTCTTTTATTTCAAAGGCAACGACACTGATGCTGAGTGATCCCTCAATGTCTCCAGAATTATTGAAAATTGCATGCAGTGTTACAGGGAGCAGCGCTTCACTAAGAAGTTATTAATTTTCGATTAGATGTTTTTCTCTTCTTCAAAAGATAACGTACGACCTTCCGTAGGACGTCGACCTCTGCAAATCCCGTTAAGTCTGCTTCCAAGAATGTTTTGCAGACGATTACTTCCAAATGTTTTTTAACTGGTTTAAAAGAAAGTAACGAGTCCAGGTGGCCGAGTGGTTAGCGCGCTTGGCTACTGATCTTAGGGAGTTCGAGCCCCGAGTACGGTATGGACGTTTGTGATGTTTTTCTGCATAGATTCCGCCATCCTCACAGACCTTCTACTCTGGCGAAATCAACTGACAAGGCTCCTGTCAGATCTTTGTGACAAGCAGCTGCTTGAGGTGGTATTTATTAACGAGCTAAGGGTTCCACTTCGTTTGTAGAAATTTAATATTTTGTTTTTGTTTTTACTGATAAAAATTCGGTTTGGTTTGAATAGCGTTATTCGGGTTGTTGGGTTGTTTAATATCTGAGCGGCACTTTTTTTGCACACAATGGGCTAAAGGGCCAGGTCACAAGGACCCCGAGGGCTCAGGGAATGTTGTGGAATGGGACCCACTGGTTGCTAGGAGACAGATGGTAGTCTTCCGTCAGGGCATCCAGCATGTCTTTAATATGTATAGGGTATGGCTCTCCCGCACTCGGGGCCACGGCATAACATCCTATCCGACGGATGGTTGATGTAGTGTGATGGTCAAGAAATTTACATTTGATTGCAGTGTTTTTCCCCCTTACCCACAGAGGAAGGGAAATGAAACTTTTTGTTTTAAGCGGTGAATGAATAATTCTTTTTGTTTTATAGGTATTAATAAATATTACTACTGCATTTTCATTTATTAAATCATCCGTTAGTTAGAATTTCCAGAGTTAGAAGGTGTTAAAGGTGTGAAATAACAAACTTGATTCTCTTTTAAAACGTGCATCCCATACCAATGCTACTCTAGAAGGCATGTTATTCTTCTAGTTATATATTGCATATAAATACTTATTTAACTTTTTAATCGTATGGAAGAATAGATTCAATCATATTTGAATTAAATTTCATGTATGGATATTTATTTTCGTTTTATAATGGATTAAATGTAATGAATAACTACGTTATATCAGTAATAAAGTATCACAGGAAACTTTCCTGAAACACTTGAAATAATTAGCTTAAAAACACTTTTTTTTAAAGCTAAAACGTTTTGGAAGGAAAATTTTTTAGTAAAACGTTTTGGAAGGAATTAAACTTGTTATAGGCGATTCCTATAAAAAAATGAAATTCGCTTGACATTGCATTATTATTAATCTCCATTTGCTATCTTTGAAATGTTTCAATTTATAGTTCCTAAGCTTTCCTGTTGAGGTCTTAAAATGGGAGCTGTGCCCCTATAGAGGGAACTTCGGCCTTGACTGCAAGTTAGCTCTAATTGTGTCTTGCTGACCAGAAAGAGCTTGTGCGGTTCGAGATGCTCCGCTTGTGGCAATCAGCAGTGGTAATCGCCTGATGACAATTTCCCGTGTGCACCAAGAGTGTGGGGCCTTTACTTGCGGTAGGCTTGTCGCATGGCTGACTAAGCGGCACTCACGGGTCAACAGTTGACCTTTACATGCTTTCATCTCATGGAATCCGTTTCTGCCGATTTTATCATCTGCTAATGCCGTTCTTGTTGATATATCAACCGCTCACTGGATCCTTTTTTGCTAATAATTTTTGTGGTTTTAGGTCCATGGTGGTGTAATGTTCTAATACGAAAAAGTTCTATACTTTGTCCAAATTCATTTATTTGTGAATGGATATCATTTTATTTTCCGTCGTATTCATCCACTTTTGCGTCCCATGCAGTTTTATAAATTTAAGATCCTGACTTGTTTTTGATATATTGAACATTTTGTTTACCGTTATCTGCAGTGAATAGTAGATCATATTGTATGGTAGTTTAAAATATGTTTTGAGGGAGAAAAACGTACAAGAACGTTTATTCTTCATTGTCGAATTTCTTGTTGTTGAAGTTCAAACTAGAAACCTGAAGCACTATTTACCTTAGAGCAAGCTTCCCAAACTTCTCAGTGACACAAATTTCTTGAACCAGAAAGCTGTTAACGTACTTATCTTGTGCTGATAATTAGGATTTTCTGATATGCGAGTAACAAAGAAATAACCAAATTCTAATAATTATATGATATTCTGTTGTACCCACAGTTTACCAGCATTTTTTTCTTAGGGTGTTTTATTATCATTGTAATTACTTTTCTTTTTTGGGCCTCTTCAGCACGCTTTTAAACCACACTTTCAGAAACCCTGCACTCTCTTTTAACTGAAAATGATCGTTGTTTATTAAGCAGTTTGTTTCAAATGTCTGACTACTGAAAAAAATTATTTGTTAATAACTCATTTTTCAAAAATAGCGCGCACTTTATAAAATTATAAAGAGGTAAAAATGATTCCATTTTGGAATATTTTTATTTCCGATTCATAATTTTTTAATATAATTGTGGGAGAAGAAATCATATGCATCACATAATCCATCAACCAGACAATATACTATATATATTGTTTCATATTGTGACTCAATAATCGTTTATTCTCCGATATGACAAGATATTAAGTTACAAATAGTGTATTGCATTGAAACAGTAAACAAGTTGAAAGTTTTACAAACACTGCCAGCTTATTGCTTAAAATGCGCTCACTATTGTTCGAACTAAGTGTTAAAAATGATAAATATTGTTATATCTTTATCGTCTGTCGTGTTGCCCATGGTTTACGACACGGCACTTCAAAGGTGAAAGATTAAGACACCTTGTTGTATACATTTCTGAAACCGAAATATTTCTTTCGCAAATGGGAGTTTTTGTGAGAATAAGCAGACGCCTCCAGCGGTGATGCTATTTCGGAGGTGCAAGCAATTTTTCTTCTTTCTCCTTTCTCCTGTAAAGTACAAAATGGGTTATGAAACATAAATAATGCGTAAGTTATTACTTAAAGCGACATGTGGGAAAAAGCCAAAAAAGCCCCGAGCCACTTCTTGTGGGACCTCATATATCATTTAGATAAACAACCTTGTGGCAAAGGTTGAGATACTTGCCGTCTTGGGGCAGCTTTAGCTTACTTTCACTCGTTTATAACTGACTTTTCATTTAGCTGACACATTTCAGGAACTACTTTTAAAAGGATTAGATTCTATCAGGAAAAAAAGAACAGTTCTCTTCAGAAATTCCAGATCGTGCCAAGCAAACTTCAGTTTCAGACAGATTTGCTTGAAAATCTTGATGTCTTGATGTGCACGTGATGCGAAAGTGAAGGATTTTTCTTGCTGTTTAATGATCATTACGAGTAGTTAGCCATCTTGCCTGTATCATTTAATAACGGGTTTAAAGAATAATTTTTTTATTTATAATTTGAAGCTGTAATATTTTTTACCGTTAATATGTAAGAACCGTTACCCAAATGGGAAAAAGTCGTTACTTTCGTATAACTTAATTTAATTCAGTTGTTCACCGTTATCATCCGTTAATGACGTTCTTGGTGATATATCAACCGCTTACTCGATCCATTTTTGCTAATAATTTTTGAGGTTTTAGGTCGATGGTGGTGTAATGTTCTAATACGAAAAACTGCCATACGTTTTTCTGATTTATTCATTTGTGAATGGCTATCTTTTTATTTTCCCCGCAGTCCTTCATTTAATATAAGATGACTCGGTTAGTAGCGCGCCAGGCTCGTAATCTAGTTCTAGGTTCGAGTCACACCTATGCCAGCGTCCTCTGCAAATCTCACCTCCCCTCAGTCAGAAAGGGGACTCAAATGGGATTGGAAAGTCTGGTGTCCATCTGATCGTGGCCCTTTGTGCAGCAGTGCCGTACCTTGTGTAAGTTAAAGAACTCGTTGGATGCCTTGACGGGAGGCTATCATCTATCTCCTAACAGCTGTTCACTGGGTCCCCTTCCCCCAACCTTCTTTGAACCCTCGAGGTTCATGTGACCTGGCCATTTAGTGGCCAAAAAAGTTCCGCTCAAAGGTAAAACAACCCTAACCTTTACTTAATAAGGTGTGTGATAGTTTATTATCGAAAAGTATTCATCCAATTTTGCTTGCCAACACACTTTATAAATTTAAGATCATGATGCGTTTCGATTTTCATTCTTATTAATTGGAAGATGAATGTTCAGAAAATCGATTTGTACCGATAAGTAAACTAGAAGAATAACATATCGCCCGTGGTGAATATGGAATGCTCTTTTTCAAAGAAAATGAAGTTTTTCGTTATCCGAATTTTGCATCCTTTAACAGTAGTGATTCGTAGTAATGGGTGATTGGAAAATGTAAGTAGTAATATGTTATTAGTCCTGTAAAACGCAAAAAGAATTTAATTTCTCCCTTAAAATGAAAAAATTGCGTTTTCTCATACCCTAGAGTTAAGGGATAAAATCAGTCTGTGTATATGAAATAATATATTTATTACATTAAAATATTAAATTTTAAAATTAAGTACTATTTAAAAACAAAGAGTAATCTTTCGAATTTTAACCAATAATAATTGAAACACATGAATATAAATTATACTTCTGCTATGAAGTTATCTGTGTATCTTTTCTGTTCTTGATCAACGCATTTACCACCAGAATTTCAAAATTTTTAGCATAAATATATCGTCTGCAAAGACCTTCTACTATGGCATATAAACTGACAGGCTCCTGTCAGACCTCTGTGGCAAGCAGCTGCTTGAGGGGGTATTTTTTTTTTAATATTGCTTGAAATTTAATTTTTCTAAATTTATCGCCCTCTAACGATGTAAAACCTTTTGGAGGATTTAAAAATTATGAATCATATTTCATTTTTAACTCGGAGAATTTTTCTTCAATCTTTTAAATAGATCTCTTAAACTCGTTGATCATCACATTCCACCTCTAAAATATTAAATTTCTGGCCCAAATAGATCATTTGCAATATTTGGTTCAAGTTTTGAAAATTTCAACATTTTCCACCATCAGAGGGCGCAATTAAAACTTTTGGGAGATTCGAAAAGCGTGAAACGTAATAGCTTATCAATACTTATCCAACCCCAAAAAAATTTTATCTCTTAAAACGAACACTTACTTTCTTAAAAAATACTTTTTCCCATCCCTCTGGAGGTAAGGATGAAAAATCATTGTTATCAATTCAAACTTCGTTTCATTTCACTACCAAAATTTCTAACATTTAGGTCGATTGCAATATTCATTTAAAATTTTGTCATTTTCAGCTTTTTCCACCGTTAGAGGGAATAGTTATAACTACTGGGAGATATTGAAATTGCGACTTTTTATAAAAAAACGGAATTCGTCTTTTATTATTATTCGTCCGTTATTATGTGCCGTTTATAAATTAAATGCAAGAATTTCTCAACTGATTGACCATTCGTTACCAATAACTCTGCTCTCTGAGCTTTTATTTTGCTTAAATTTTTATACAATGCAATTTGTTTAATTATTCGATTGTATATAGAACTCTAGAGGTTAAGAAGGTGCTGTATTCTGATGTAAGGTGATCGGGTTTGAATTTCTACAATAATGTCTAAGTGGGACTTTTAAGAATCTATGGAGAGTGGAAAAATAGGCATATACACCTAAAAACTAAAATTAGACTGTATAATAGTTTGGTTCTTTCTAGGGTTAGTTATGATAGTGAAACCTGGACACTTTGTAAACTAGATAACAGGAAACTAGATGCTTTTGATTCCAGATGCTTACGCAGTATCTTGGGCATTAGGTGGTTCAACTTTGTAACTAATGATAAGGTTAGGCAAAGGAGGAGTTTGCAACCTCCATTAAGCAGCATATTGTGCAGAGAGAGACTCCGTTGGTTTGGTCATGTTGTCCGTATGAATAATTATAGATTGGCGAATAGGGTTATGAACAGTGTGCCTAAAAGCCTCAGAAAGAGGGATGCGGTGGGCAGACAAGGTCAAACAGGACCTAGTTAGAATTGGTGTGCAGTGGCCAGATGCAGTAGATGTAGCTCAGGACAGACTTGCTTGGAGAACTAAATTGCACGGTCTGGTTGGACCTCCGTAGCCCATGGCTGCTTGAGGAGGAGGATGATGATGGTTATTTGTATTTGCTGATAAACTCCTTAATCTCATATACCGCGTTTCCCCGGAAATAAGACCGGGTCTTATATTAATTTTTGCTCCAAAAGACGCATTAAGGTTTATTTTCAGAGGATGTCTTATTTTTTCATGTACAACAATCTACACATTATTCAAATACAGTCATGTCATCTTCTTCTGGAACATCATAACTGGCACCTTGCAGGCACCAAAATTCGGAAAACGTTTCTTTATTTTACACGAGTGCATTAAGTACGGTCCGTTACAACACATGACGTATTGAATTATGAAGATTCATATTAGACACAACCACGTGCGCACGTTATTCGTGCGTTGTGTCTGTACTCCGATTGGTCATTCGGCAATAAGTCTCGAGTTCATCTGTTTACATAAACGTTTACCTCTCGTCCAAAGGCGCCCGCTTGGGTATTTACAAATACTTAATTTTAATTTATATTATCATTTATTTTAAGTATTAATGTCAATAATATTATTTATTTATATTTAATTATATATTAATATTATTTTATAATTCAATACGTCCGTCGTGTGTTGCAACGGACGTACTAAATGCGTCCGTGTGGCTGACGATCTTAACTGGTGCTTATTTTTGGGGTAGGGCTTATATTACGAGCATCCTGAAAAATCATGCTAGGGCTTATTTTCCGGTTAGGTCTTTTTTTCGGGAAAATACGGTAGCTATATACATATCGGATATTTCATATTGAAAATTTAAGACAAGACCAAAAAGTAATATACTTGAACTACAGAAGATGAAAATTTTTTCGGACAAAACGCAACTTTCTATCGTTCATCAATCAAAGAAAAAAGCACATCCAGTTACATTGTCTATTGATGTAGTTGAAAATTTAAGAGAAAGATAACTTCGAAGTAAATTATATATATATTTGTTGAAGAATATGTATTCAGAAGATCTCGAAGATCGCTGTAAATATAGTCATTCCTGTAAAGGTTTTCATTGCTGAGGATAGATGTGTTTTATTTATGTAATTAATTAGAAATAAGACTGAAGTTTTTCTATTTCCCTGACATTAATTGCCTAAGAGAAAATTCTTTCCAATTAAATGAAACCACAACTTCTAGTTAATGCTGCTTTTTTTAAAAAAGATAATTAGTTTATTCATTCCAAATCGTAATTGTTCCCAATGCTCTAATGAGAAAGAAAACTCATAGAACTTAATTGTTCATGATTTCTATTTCTCAGGTAGCCTTGGGACCTACTAAATGGAGAATAAGTCACGACAAAATTAGTTACTTCTCTATAATCTGAAAATATGCACAGTGTCTCCCAATGGGACAATACGAAACAAACTACATTTAAATAGGTTGTCATTAATCTTTTTAAGTATGCAAAAGGTTTTTGACTAATGTTCTGTTCTAATTGCAAGTTCTGAGCTGAAAATACTCTTATTATTAGAAGCTACAGGTACGGGACAGAAAATGGAAATAGTTCCATGTTTTCTCAATAGAAAATTTACATTCAGAGTTCAACAACTTCTTCAGCGTGATATTTAATGAAAAATGTGTCTAAAAATAAATTAAAAATCTCAATCAAATCTAAATTTCGATTTTAACAATATTTGTTCAGTATTCAAAGCTCTAACGCTGGAATATTTAACAGACTACAAAAAATTGACTCCAAAATTTAATTAAAACGTTAAAACAGGTTAAGAGATCAGTACCGGTGCAATGCACCCTGTATTATACTAGAGTTAACTATGATCTCTGCTCTCAACCTGTTTTATTGATATAATTTAGTTTTGGGGTATTTTTTTTTTGTAACCTGTTAAATATTCCAGTATTTCTAACTCTGAGTACTAAACAAATATTGTTTAAAATCGAGATTTAGAGATTTATTTTGAGATCTTTAATTTATCTTAAGACATATTTTTCATTAAAAATTATACTGAAGAAGTTATTGAGCTCTGAATATGATTTCGTATTAAAATAACGTAGAACTGTTTCTATATTTCACTATTTGCATATAATTTAGTGTAAGCTTTGCATTTCCTTCATCTGTTGTGTATTGACACATGGAACGAAAGAACGCCTATTTCGAAGATATTAATTTTCATCCATTTTTTTTACGTAATGGACAATATTTTTTCCTCTTTGTAATCGTGTTTGAAGTAACCGACCTTGGCTTTCATTTTCTATCATTTTATTTCCTCATACAACAAGGAAAATGAATCTTAAGATTTAGACCAAATAAAAAGTACTTTATCAATAATTTGCAATTTTATGCTTTGATCACTCTAATAAGTGACTAAAACCCTATTTCTGAGAGGCGTGATGAGGTGTTACCTTCCTTAGTCACTTTTTTTTCCCATGGCCACGTTAAGAAAAACAGTTTGTTCTTCAAATTGTTCTTTACGTTCCAGTCGAAACTGTCGGTTTAGAAAAAAATTGTCGAAGGAGAAAAGCTAATACTTTCAGGAATGGCGTTTCGCCAGATGATTGAAATCTCTAGTAAATTAAAAAACCAAATCGGCATTACGGTTAACAAGTCAATTTAAGTAATATATTTAGTTAGTTTTCAAAACTCATCTGAGCTGTCAGAATTCTCCTCGGAACCTGAAAATCAAGGTAAAAAGACCTTGTGGAACCCGAAGTAGTTCAAGTCATTCCTTTAATATGCTAAATTTTTGTCGCAGAATTTCTTTCTTTACTACTAGATATACGCAAGATCGCTTGAGACAGCAAGTGGTTTCGGGATTGGATGGGTTCTGCCTCGCTGAACCTTTTAGTCAGAATATTCATTTGAATCATGAATAAACACAATTCTACTTTGGATATAGTCAGAATCATCGATAAATCATCAATTTTAATTGAATTTTAGGTAATGACCGTTGGAGAAAATAATTTAATTGAATTGAGCAGTTTTAAAAGTGTTCGGCGTTTATTTGCTGCTTGGGGCAAAATTTTTGTTTTTTACTGAGCGAATAATATATGCACGTTTAATTCAACCTTCGCTCATGCTCAGTGTTATACTTTCTAATATCAGCAATGAGATTCACTTTACATGGACCTCACTATATTTACTCCACAGGATGCCCCGTCCACTCAGTTATCCTCTCATCATCATCATCACCCTCAAGCAGCCATGGGCTACGGAGGTCCAACCAGACTGCGCAGTTTAATTCTCCAAGCATATCTGTCCTGAGCTACATCTGCTGCATCCGGCCACTGTACACCAATTCTAACAAGGTCCTGTTTGACATTGTCTGCCCACCACATCCTAGGTCTCCCCCTCCTTCTGAGGCCTCTAGGCACACTGTTCATAACCCTATTCGCCAATCTATAATCATCCATACGGGCAACATGGCCAAACCAGCGGAGTCTCTCTCTGCACAATATGCTGCTTAAAGGAGGTTGCAGACTCCTTTGCCTAACCTCATCATTAGTTACAAAGTTAAACCACCTAATACCCAAGATACTGCGTAAGCATCTAGAATCAAAAGCATCTAGTTTCCTGTTATCTTGCTTACACAGCGTCCAAGTTTCACTACCATAACTAACCCTAGAAAGAACCAAACTATTATACAGTCTAATTTTAGTCTTTAGGTGTATATGCCTATTTCTCCACAATCTCCATAGATTCTTAAAAGTCAGGGAAGCAATACCTATTCGTCTGTTAATCTCATGCCGCACATCACCAGTATCAGTTACGCAGCTCCCAAGGTAATTAAACTGTGACACCTGCTCAAGACTGCAACCATTCAGATTAACTGAATCACAACCTGCCAGACCAATTTTCATCACTTTAGTTTTCTCTCTGTTTATAACCAAACCTACTGTACTACCAGTCTCATCAACAGTTCGAATGAAATAGTTCATCTCATCAACATCATTTGCCAAAAGGGCTAAATCATCAGCATAATCTAAATCAGAAATTTTCATATCTCCAGCCCATTTAAGGCCAAAATCTTTCCCTTGAAGTGAATTTCGCATAACATAATCAACAACCAAACTAAAGAGAAAAGGAGACAAAATGCACCCTTGTCGAACACCAGAAGTAATGCTAAACCAATTGCTACAAGACTTACCAACTCTCACACATGACTCAGTGTTATTATAGAGAGCTTTCATTATGTTAACTAACTTGTCTGGTATACCATATGATCTCACAATCAACCACAAATTATGACGATCAACAGAGTCGAAAGCCTTTTTGAAATCAACAAAGCTAGCAACCAAAGGTTTCTGAAACTCTAAACATTTCTCAAGAATCTGCCTAAGTGAAAATATCTGATCCACACATCCCCTACCACTTCTGAATCCACATTGCTCATCACGCAATTGCCTGTCAACCAGATTCTTAATTCTATTAAGCACAATCATGGAAAAAACTTTACCTGGAACGGAGAGTAGGCTGATACCCCTATAGTTATCACAAGAACTGCGATCACCTTTTTTGAAAATAGGGATAATAATAGCTCTGGTAAAATCTTTAGGAACCATGCCTTTATCATAAAAGTTATTCAAAATTTCAGTCATTCAAATGGTAACAGAAACATTCCCAGCTCTAAGCATTTCCGTAGTAATTTCATCCACCCCTGGGGATTTATGAAGTTTAAGTTTAGAAATAGCCAAACTAACTTCAGATTGTGTTATAGGGCCAACATTAAAGCCAACAATGCATCTATCATCATTGCAAACAATGGGAGTAGAACTAACCACATTGTTTAGGAACATCACTGAAATGCTCAGCCCACCTAGCCATGACAGAATCCTCACCTTCTATAACCTTGCCTTGTTTATCCTTCAATCCCTGTATACCTGTTCGTTTTCTACCACACAAAACATTAACTATCTGGTATAGCTCTCTGCTGTTGTGCTGTCTAACTGCTTCCTCAGCTTTGTCAGCAAGGCCATCAAGCCAAAGATTCTTATCAGTAGCTAACTGATCCTTTTCACGTTTATTAAGTTCTTTGTAATGCTTTCAATTAGGACTAGTAGGGTACTGATTAAGGACATTCCTGCAGTTCCTTCTTTCTGAAATAAGCTCAAGTGCCTTATCACTTAAATAATTCTGCCTCCTCTGCTCCTTTTTCCCTAAAAGAGTACTGTTAGTTTCCAAAAAAGCCTGTTTAAAATGGCCCCATTTTTCCTCAACTTCAGTATTAAGCAAACCATGAGTGTCATAATGACCAAGTAACCTATCATGGTAAGCTTTAGCTATAACTGGGTCTTTCAGAGCTTCAATATTAAAGGTAAATTTTTTAACCCTAGCACAACACTTTTTAAGTTTAAGTTGCAAGACACTTTTAACAAGGTAATGGTCAGATCCAATTTCAGCTCCCCTATATGCCCTGGTATTTCTAACAGAACTAGCCCATTTGCTGTTAATTAATATATAATCAATCATATTCTTATGCAGCCCATCAGGTGAAACCCATGTGTATTTATGTATGTCGCAGTGTTTGTAATATGTGTTAGTTATTCTGAAACCATTGAGTTTACTTACCTGTAGGAGACGTTGTCCATTGCCATTGCAGCTACCAATACCAAAAGGGCCTATTACTCCTCCCCAAAGATCAGAGTCAGTACCAACTTTGGCATTGAAGTCACCTAGAACAAGGGTAATATCTCCTTTCTTGACAGAATTCAAAATATCCTGAAGTTGTCTGTAAAACCTATCCTTCTCATCCTCATCAGAATCCTCAGTGGGGGCATAACAGCAGATAACATTCAAGTCTTTAATGCTTGTCTGAAATTTTGCTGTAAGAAACCTTTCATTAATGCACTCATATCCTAGAAGAGCATCACTAGCATGTCTGCTGAGCAGCAGACCCACGCCTTGGTGATGCTTTCCATCCTCCCTCCCTGTAAAGAGAAATTTAAAGTTATTTTTAAGTATCTCACCTTTACCTGTCCATCTGGTCTCTTGCAAGCCTAGAATATCTAGGTTATAGCGCTGGAATTCCTGCATGAGGACATCAAGAGAATAATCTCTATGTAATGTCCTCACGTTCCACGTTCCTGCAGAGAGAAAATGATTAGTAGGATTTTTAAAGAAATTAGGTTTATTGAGATTGGTAGGGCCAACAATATCAAACAGCCCCCTGATCGCAGGCATGGGGCAAAGACCTGTTCCTCCTCCGCTAAAGGCTGAAGTCACCGATGCTGGTAGGAACTTCAGGCACCACCTTTTCAAGTGGACTTTTTCAAGAGCCACATGGCCTGCCTGAGACGCATTACTCCAGTTTAGGCTTGACGATGCCCAACTAGCTAAGTAAGGTTCAGGTACCTGCGATGGCCTCTGATTAGGATTATCCACCAGCTGATATAAGGTATCCCATGCCTCTGTTCACTTAGAGCTGGCAACCCAAAAGCAAACAGAAAACACAGCGGCAGACTCTCCCTCAACAGAGGCCCACCAGTGCAGCAAGTCCAGGATCCATAATCAAGCTCAAATCCATAAACAAGTCCAGTCTAGTAGGTATAAATGGTCAGCACCAGGACCCTGTGAAGTTGACCACTCCTCAGCAGGGTTGAAAAAAAAGAAAAAAGTGGCCATAGATGACCAGATCAGTAGGCCATACTGAACTGGCAGCCCTCCCCTTCCGTTCCCTTCCAAAAGAGAATATCTCTTTTGAAAGGTACTAACGGCCTGAACCACGAGAAGGCGGGGTCGGACACTAGGTGCTAGACCTGGCCGGTTCTGTGCATCATCACTGGGGATTGGTACACAGCTCTCCTTCCAGTTTATGCCTAGTAGGTGCCTGGATTCAGTCGTATATGTTAAAACCGTTCTGGGCATGAGCTAATGTAAACAGTCTATCCTTATCACTGACTACGATTTGGTGACCGGTAAAAGGACATGCTCTGCATTTTAATTTTCAGTAATTGGGTCTCAATCAAGGATGTGCTGCATCGAGCTCGTTGTTAAGTTTTTGAGTGGTTCGGCAAACACATTGCTTCTCTTCATATGTTAATTAGAATGGTAAGTCCTAACAATATGTCGTAATAAAAACTGAACGAAAACATGTAAATAATAGATTCATTTATCTGATAAAAATATACTATGTGAGTTAATTTTGGCCCAACTCTTTTTTTGCGTACATATAGCAATAATAAATAAAAATAAATAAATACCTCCTCAAGCAGCTGCTTGCCACTTAGGTCTGACAGGAGCCTGTCGGTTAATACGCCGTAGTAAAAGGTCTGTCAGGATAGATGGACCTTAGCAGAAAAACAACACAAACGTCCAAATAGAACACTAGTTCATGCCTTACCCTGGGCTCGTCTCTTAGATCAGTAGCCAAGCATGCCAACCACTCGGCGCCTTTTGTTAATTGATTGGCAGCCACACTCGTATCGCAGCGTACATGAAGTAATAATATAGAGCAGTAAATAATCCTGTAGAAAATACATATTTGAATGTGTGTTTTCATTTCCTTCTCGATCTTTATTTTTTTAAATGCATGCTAGTATTTTAATCATTTCGGTGAAGGCGAAAGTTATAATACAGTAAGAAATTTATGTTTGAAATATCGAAATTGTAGTTTTGAAGTCGTAAAGCTCGTAATTTATATTAATATTTTATGTTTTGGTAATGGCTTGAAACAGCGAAAAAAATCAGTTGCTTCTTTTATTTTAACAAGAAGTTACTTTTGGTACAATTTTAAGTTATCGGAGAAATTGACTTTCGATAAGTAGGATATAGACCAATATTTGTTTTTGTTTTTCCTGACACCATGGGGTGCAGATTGGCTTAGCAGCGCATCAGGATCGTAATCTGATGTTCCCAGGTTCGAGTCCCAACTGTGCCCCTATTGATAATTTTCTCCGCCAACATCCATTTATTCTACTTGCGGTGAGAAAAGGGAGACCATTAGGCTTGCAAAGGAAGCGTTCATTGAATGAGGCGTTAAGCAGTTGACCCATGTAAAGGAGGGGCAACCCTGTGCACCGTAAAGAGCACTCGGGATAGACTTGATGGGAAGCTTCCATCTGTCTGCTAACAGGAATAACCACATAACATTCTTTCAGCATTCGAGGCGTATGTGACCTGGCGATTTAGCCCACTGTGTGAAAAACATGGGCGCCAAGAGTAAAGCAAACCGGACCCTGATAAAATGTCCTGTGTTTGACTACTGAGCTATTTGTCTTCTGATCAGTATCTTTGTATCTTGTCTGGCTGAAGTTAGTGAAAAAAATTAACTTAAAATTTTACTTTGTACAATTGAACCTTTGTTGAAAAAACTGAATATTATGTAGTACTTATAACATGAATTTGATAAAAATACAGATTTTCTTGTATTTGATACAACATAAATTTTTCTTTGGCACTAAATCAGTATTGGCATTATTTGGAAGTTTCCTCTGACGTGTGGCCAGCATTGAGATTTTAACTCCGCAAATCTACCCACCCTGCTCTGTCAGTAGGGGACACCGATAGGCTTGGAAAGGCCGGCATCCGTCGGATGGGACGTTAAGCCCTGGCTCGGTGAGAGGGAGAGCCAGACTTTGTGCACGTTAAAGAACATGCTGGATGACTTTGACGGGAGGCTACCATCTGTCTTCCACCAACTGTCTAGTGGGTCCCCTGTCCTTAACCTTCTCTTAGCCCTCGGAGTTCTTGTGACCTGGCCATTCAGCCCGTTGTGTGCAAAAAAGTGCCGCTCAGAAGTAAATAGAACCCACCCAATCCTCTGAGGTGATCACTTCAAATGCTGACAATAGCTTTAGTCTTTCATTCAGCTGGGAAACACATAAATACTTTATACAATTCTAATATTTCATTTTTTAACTAATTTCAGTACATGGGTTATTAAAATTAGATGCAAGTGATCCATTTGGTAGTGAGCCGTGCTCACACAAACTGACGCTCATAGTTTTGATTCCTGACTTTGTCGGCGTTGATTTTTGTTCTGTTTATCTTCTTATTGGGGAATAACACTATGAACTAGCACTTATTGAATGTCGCGTTAAAACGTGGTTCCGTGTATAAGAACCTTTACTCTGTTCACTTTCATATGCGTTGAATGTCTATGACAAAAGACTTCCATATTTGTGACCAGTTTCGTAAGTTAGTTGCAAAGTCAAATAATCCTTTGGGTTTAAAGAATCCATTTAAGTGATTGATAAACTCCCAACACCCTTTTCTCCGCAAAATTCCCCATCCTGCCCACGGTCAGTAGGGGACACCGATGGGTTTGGAAAGGCCGCCGTCCGTCGGATGGGACGTTAAGCCGTGGCCCTGTGTGCAGAATGAGCCATACCCTGTGGAATCGTAACAGATTACAACAGCTCAAGTCTACATTGTTAAATGCACAATATAAACACGTTAAACAAATTCAGTGTGCACGTTAAAGAACACACTGAATGGCCTTGACGGGAGGCTACCATCTGTCTCCCAACAGCTGTTCCAGTGGGTCACCTCCCCCAACCACCTCTGAGCCTTCAGGGTCCTTGTGACCTGGCCATTTAGCCACGGTGTGCAAAAAAGTGCCGCTCAGAGGCTAGTGGGGGAGGAGCCATAACTTGTGCACGTTGAAGGACATGCTGCATGACTGACGGGAGACTGATCTGCCTCCTCAACAGCTGTCCAGTGGGTCTTCTTCCAACCGTCTTTGAGCCCTCGGAACCCTTGTGATCTGTTCATTTAACCCATTTTGTGCAAAAAGGTGCCTCTCAGATAAAACAACCCAATCTATAAATAAAATAATAAATATATAATAAAATAATAAATAAATAATAAATGAATGAAAAAAAGAAAAAAATAATAAAAAATGGAAAAAAAAAAGAATTTATATGAAAAAAATATTTCTTAATTCCCTCAAGAAAGACACTTGAGGATTTGTTATAAGAATTTTCTTACTTGTTCTGGGAAAGCCTGAATAAGGACCTCCCATATTAGTGTTACGTGTAAGCAAGCAAGCAATAATAAATATATCTAAATCTAAAAATAATCTAATAAAACAAACCAATCTTTTGGTTTTACCATAATATAAGAATGATCTTAAAACTCTGGAAAAGTTTGTTATTAGGGAATGTGGACTTTGGCTTATAAATATCACGATACTAAGCGAACAATTTCATACATCGCACAGGTACAGCAGAACCAGTATGAATTTATATTGCTCATTTAACAATGTAGACTTGAGCTGTTGTAATCTGTTACGAGCTTAGATGGTTCTCTGTCATGGAACTCACTTTCAGGTGACAACGCCTTTGAGCTTTGCATGCTTCGCTTGATTAACTATTGGTGAAACGTGTCTGGATTTAAAGTAATCGTTAATAGGAATCTCAAATCGTGTAACATTATTAAATCTGTTAGTCACCACAGTTATGTTAATTTAGCTGATTTCAATGTATCTGAAATCTCCTGCTCATGCAGAGATCTTTGTCGTATCTCTCGCTTCCAGTCGAAGAGTAGTAATGCGTTGTGCATGCGCGCCTTTCACAGTCTGATCACGTAACACCCATTGCGGTATCTTCACTTCCAGAATTCTACAAATACGGACTTCGCTTTTAGTGAATACGGAGTTCACTTCTAGAGAATCTTCACGCCTTGCTCTATCAAATACCAACCGCTCTAGACATGTAACCTAGAAAATTCGAAATATTCTTTGTTTTTAAGTCAATAAATTTTTTCAGATATGATTCTTTTTTGTCATTTTCTGATGTAAGAATCGTGGCTTTTTTACTCAGACAAGTGGTCTAAAATTTCTTCTTCGAATATCAGTATAAGGTAAAGTTGATAGAACCCCTCCCAAACAGTAAGAAAATCAAATGGATAGTTGTTCCACCTCTAAGCGATGCACCATGCGATTTTTGGGTTATTTCGAAAACTTCAAAAGGAACTTGAAGGGAAGGCTTTTTTGAGGATGGAAGACCTTGCAAAATACCCTCAGAGTTGCAGAGTATTCCCCAAGTGGGATACCACAAAGAATTCCAGAATTGGCATAAACGTCTGCATAACCGTCTACAACTTTGCATAGATGCTAGCGGCAGTATGAAGGACAGCAATAGTTTTGTTTTCCTCACAATTTTGCAATGGTTTTCGTTCTTTAAATGCATGTCAAGAACATTTTGAACGCCAGTCATAGAAGATGGCTCTAAAAAGAAGTTTCTTCCCAGTAGGTTTTTAATTAAAAAAATGCGATTAACAGAAGTTGGAATTGAGCTATAGAGAGAATATTTTAATGATTCTTAGAGAGCAGAAAGAAACGACATGATTGGGGCCAGACACGTATCTAGAAAAAAATAGGGGGGGGGAGGGCAAGAAACTGGATTTCCATTGCAATGCAACATTTTCCCCTTCGTTTTTAAGGCTTAAAAAATTTCATAATGGTGTGAAATAGGCACAAGCTTAATATTTTTGGGCCTCCACTAAACTTACTAGCTTTCTCAAGGGGGGGGGGGGGGATTGGGCTAAACCCTACCCAGTCATGCCCCAAAAGTCTATATTTAGGTTCAGGAAGGGAATCCATTGTGCATCTGTTAGGGGACAGGTGGAAGTCTCCGTTAAGGCCAAGCAGCGTATTGTTTAATATGCATCGGGCTAACCGCTTAACTTAACATCCAGTGGCTTTCGAAACTCATCCGTGCCCCTTTCTCATCGAAGGTAGTTTGAAGCTTAGCGAAGAAAATTTGAGTGCATAGTGTCGATTTGAATCTGGGAACATCAAGTTACGAATCGTGCGTACGACTGACCGAGCCAATCCCCTTTTGCATTCGGATGGGATTTTAAGCCATATTCACTTGAACAAAGCTAAGAATGCTGGGCATGATAGCATGTTGATGAATACGCTAGATGACTTGGGTTGTGTTACCTCTGAGCGACTGGGCTAAATGACCAGGTCATAAGGACCCTGAGGGCTCAGAGAAGGTTGGGGGAGGGAATGCACTGGACTGCTGTTGGGAGACAGATGGTAGCCTCCCGTCAAGGCCATACACCGCTCTTTAGCGTGTACAGGGTATAGCTCTCCCGCACTCGGGTCATAGCTGAACGTCCCATCCGACGGACGGCGGCCTTTCCAAGGCCATCGGTGTCTCCTGCTGACCGAGGGCAGGGTAGAGAATTTTGCAGAGATAAATTTCAACGATTGCCCAAGCGGGACTTGAAAACGCCTGATGGATTTAATAGAATATATTCATTCGATATTAATTGCAGTCCAAATTTTTACCGAATAACTTTAGTTTTTATATTTTGTAACGTAACCATTCAGATCAATGTGTAATAAAGACGTGTTTGTTTCTGGTCCAACGGTAATTGTTAACGAACCTGTTGAGAAAAAAGTTTATTTCTTGCATAAGGCTTTTTTGCTGAATCTTTTCCTTCATGAAAGGTGTTGCTTGAGAAGAAATTTGGTATAGAAGAAATAACCCATCTCGTGCTTATTTAGGGTTTCAATAATGCGCCTCTCTCTCTCTCTGTGAGTGTTGGTGTAAAACGCTTTAAATCGTACAAAGGTAATAGTTTTCGCTTCTACTCTTTTGGACGCATAATTTAAAAAAAAAATATATTTATTTCGTTTGTCCATTTGTATACTTTTAAAGAGCTGGCATTTTTTTAGAAGAGTGTAAACACTTTGTAGACACACGTTTTTTAACACAATGAAAGCTGAGTATCTCAGTTTTGCCAGCAGCAGATGAAAACAGCGTTGGATGGGCGTTTGCTAATTCATTTTATGACTCAATTATTGACATCTACATATATACACCCTCTTACTGAAGTTAAAGAGAGCTAAAAACCCTTTTCATACTCTTCGGAAGCTTCTTAAAAAACAACCTCCCACACTAAATCGCATTATTTGGAAACATAATTAAATACTTTCGCTAGTTTGTTAACACAGCATATAAAGTGGTCAAGAGCTTCATAGCTTGTAGTAACTTAAAGGAAAGGTTTTGCTGATAAACGTTCATAAAGAGTTAGGTAATCTATAAATTCGATGCAAATGCTGTTATAGATAAACTGTTACTCAATCGTTGGAAAAACGAAAATGCATTTGAGGTGTGACCCTTTCTTTTTCAGCCATCTGACAGCTATTAGAGATGACTGATATTTAACATCGGATTAATCATCGGAAATCGTATTATTTATTAAACGTATTATTATCGTATTATTATTTAACATCGGAAATCGTAATGCACTGCGAATAGAAAATTATAATTGAATAGATCTGTTAATTTTGATAATGAATCATAGTGAGAAAAAGCCTTGATTCGGTGCACTACAGCAATATCTTGCGTATGTTAAAGAGCTTAGTGGTTGGCATTGACGGGATTCTGCCATCTGTCTTCTAACACCTAAATAGTGGATTCCCTCCTCCTATGGGGCGGGGGTGGCTCAGTCGGTAGCGCGCCAGGCTCGTAATCTGTAGTTCCCAGGTTCGAGTCCCAGCTGGGTCAGCGTTGAGATTTATCTCCGCAAAATTCTCCGCCCTGCCCTCGGTCAGTAGGGGACACCGATGGGCTTGGAAAGGCCGCCGTCCGTCGGATGGGACGTTAAGCCGTGGTCCCGTGTGCGGGAGAGCCATACCCTGTGCACGTTAAAGAACACGCTGGATGGCCTTGACGGGAGGCTACAATCTGTCTCCCAACAGCTGTTCCAGTGGGTCCCCTCCCCCAACCTTCTCTGAGCCTTCGGGGTCCATGTGACCTGGCTATTTAGCCCATGGTGTGCAAAAAAGTGCCGCTCAGAGGTAAAACAACCCAACCCAACCCTCCTCCTACCTTTCTCTGAGCCCTTGTGACCTATCCATTTAGACGTTATGTGCTCAAAAGAACAGCGGTAAAAGAACCTAACCCTTTGAAAAGAGTGATACTAAAGGGCTGAAAGTTCAGCAATGAAAGCAGCCACAACCATATGATGAATGTTACGATTTGGCATTTAGATATTATAGACTGATAATGACTATCCGTCAGTACTGTTTATTACAACTGTGCATTACCTACATCAAAGTTTCTCTGATGGAGAACCGTGGTTCTGCTATATTTCAGAGTAACACTTTGTTCATAACAAATGTTTTTAATTATTTTCTATATTTATAGCATTATTGAAAAGCTAGTAATATTCGAGGAATCGACAGATAATATATGATACGCTAACGCCATTTTTTTATAGTTTGAACTGATCTTTAAAAAGTGAAAGTTAGCACTGGTTTAATATGTAGGTATTCTGTTACACATTCTTTAGAAATCTTTTAGCCGTAAAGTATTAAAGCAAGCATGTTTACCACCAGCTTTGTTTAAAATCTACGTAGGAAAGACTATGAAAGAGTCGAACATATGGAGTATACCAACTAGAACAGGTACATCTCGTTTTTTATTTTTTGAAGAATATTGGTTGGGTTGTTTTACTTTTGAGTGTCACGGTTTTCTTACACATTGAGCTAAATGGCCAGGTCATAAGGCCTTAAGGGATCAGAGAAGGTTCGGGGAGGAGACCCACTGGACAGCTGTTAGGAGATAAGTCGGAACCTGTTGTCAAGACTATCCAACGTGTTCTTGAACGTGTACAAGGTATGTCTTTCTGCACACGAGGCCAAGATTAACATCCCAATCCAACTGGTGGCCTCTTTCTGACCTAGAGCAGGATGGGATTAATTTATTCTGTTACGCGTGTACAGATAATCTCAACGTTGGCCTAGCTGGAACTCGAGCCTGGTAACTGAAGATTACGAGCCTGACTCGAGTTTGTTAGGCAATAATTCCACAGGATAAAGATGATTTAAAATATATTGTGAAAAAAAGAAACCAAATGGAGGAAAGAGATAAATTTTGAAAAAATGAAACATATATGAGCAGGAAATAGTAGAGGAAAAGATCCTTAAGGTCGATAGAAAAAATTGTGAGAAAGATGACTTGTTTTAGTATCTGGTATCTGTTGTCCAGTAAAGTGGCACATCTATAGAGGAAGTAAGAACGGAACAAATAAAGCAACAATAAGAATGTTTAGTTCCATGTGATAGAAATATATCAAGAGGAATAAAAGAATTTGTTTGCACATAATTATAGGAAATATTTTAAAGTACTGAACAGAGCCGAGTGGTTAGCACGCTTGGATACTGATCAAAGGGACCTGGTTCGAGCTCCGGTTAAGAATGGATGTTGGTGTTATCTTTCTGCTGAGATCCCGCCATCCTGAACAGATCTTCTACTATGGCGTATAAACTGACAAGCTCCTGTCAGACTTCTGTGGCAAGCAGCTGCTTGAGGGGATATTTTTTATTACTGAACAGAGACAGTAACGTTGACAGAATGCTTATCTTCTAAGGTTAGAGAAATCGAAATAGATTTTTGCTGAAGATTTGCGTAGAAGACAAGAATGGAAGAAATTGAAGGAATTTGGGGACTGAAGGAAAATACTAGAGATGATCATAAAATGGTGAGTGAGATGATATGAATAGGATGGATGATGAAAGGATGGCCAAAAATTGTGGAAATTCGAGCTTTCACGAAAAAGAAGAGGAAGGCCAATATGCAATAAAAGATAGTGTGGAGGAAGCGATGAAGAGGAAGAATAAATGAATAGAAAGAAGTGTGAAGGTTGGATACATAGAGGGAAGCGGAAAAATGCACCGTCGAGACTCAGAAAACTAAAGCTTTCAAGGACATATACTTAGCGGCCGCTTGGTTAGTTGCATTATATGTTATATCGATAGTAACTCAGATACAAAACCAGTAACTTCTTAAATAAGCTTTTTATGAAAAAATGTGACTGAAAATAATTTAAAGATCTTAAATCAATTTTAATCACGACTTGCAACTGTATTCGTTCGGGGTTTAGAGAGTTACCGAATTTGTAATATTTAACAACAATGCCAGTTTAAATAATTGCGCTGAAAAGTTAACAAAAACATTTCAAAACGAAAGCAATAACCTTTATACTTTGCAAACCTGTGTACAAGTATTTTTAGCAGTTCACCTAATAATTGTTTAATTTTAATAATTGCACAGCAGAAAAAAGATTTAATATATATTGGAATTTTTTTTGCAGAACGAGCTAACATGCTGAATGTTTCAACTTTCATAATGGTGGGGGTGACTCAGTCGGTAGCATTCCAGGCTCGTAATCTGCAGTTGCCAGGTTCGAGTCTTAAATTATGAAATAAATATCGCCTAGAAAGCAAGTTTTCGAGTACATCACAGTAAACAATGAAAAACAAGGCAAAATCGGTGGTGCATGAAACAAAATATGTAACTGCATAAAAAAGTAATTTTCAAAAAGTGATATATCCATAGAAACATAAATAAGTGGTCAAGACAGAAAATTATCAAAAAACTTATCGAAAGAACTCTAGAATTTTGTAAATTCCGAAAACTCATAGCAATTGAATGAAGTAATATCACTAAAAATATGCCAACCTAACATTTCCAAACATCGCTAAAATTGATTTTGAGTAATTTATCTAAATTTTTTTTTGTTGCACTAAAGAAACAACTACCATAAAAATTTTGATGGATTTGGTTTTTTTCAATTTAGAAATTTTGTCATTCAAAATATAAATTTCTTACGATTTTCACCGTATATATTTAAATAGATGTAAAATGCGTTAAGGGCTGTTTAATCTCTTAGCATCACTGTTTTACGCACCATGGGCTAAATGTCCAGGTCGCATAGAAAGTTTGGAGGCTCACTGGATAGCTGTTAGGAGACAGATGGAGGCCTCCCTTCAAAGCCATTCAGCTTCTTCAACTTACACTGGTTATGGTTCTCCCGCATATGGGGTCACGACTTAACGTCCCATCCGACGGACGGCGTCATCTCCAAGCCCATCGGTGCCCCCTTTTCTCCTCGAGAGCAGGATGGGGTTTTAGCGGAGATAAATTTCGACACTGGCAAGGTGGGACTCGAACCTGGAGACTTCAGAATACGAGTCTGGCGCCTGCCGACTGAACGAACCCCTCTCCACTGTAAAATGCTTTCTAAGGAAGACTTAAAATGTATCACTAACAGAAGCTCTTCATGAAATCGTTATTATTGGATTCATGAATTTATACCTTCGGAACTTACTTCTTGGATACTATATATTTGTTGCATTTCAGTATCAAACTGTTTAATAATTTTTTTACCCTGAACTTTTGCACTTTGGTCCAATATCAGAACTCGATCTGATATTTTCTCTTCTCAAAAGCTAACTAGGAAATTCTTATGACAGACGTGGGAAATAAACGGGCAGCTTTTGTATTGAAAAATTCTCTTAGTTGCTTGTTACTTTGCTTTTTTTCCCTTGCTCAAACCGTTGCTTGGGAAAACGCTGTCTCCTTTTTCTATTTTCAATTTCTGTTCTCACTGAAGCAGTTTAACATACACGGTTAGTATATTTTGAACCTTTTATTATCAAATATTGCTTCTGCTGGTAAAAGGATACTTCTGATAAAAGTAATTCTTTTGTTCAGTATCAGTGACTTAAAGTGTGCAGAGATTGATTCCAACAGTAATTTTAACAAAAAGCGCAGAAGAATAAACATTTCGTAGATTATTTCTTTTTGCTTGCAGCATCTGCAGATATAGTACACTATATTACCAAAAGCGATTGGGACATTGTGAATTAAAAGCTACTTTCAAAACTCCTTCTGAAAATAAGATTTTCAGTTCAGTGGGTTTAGTTCTTGCAAAGATGATCAACAAATCCAAAGGATAATCTTTTAGGTTAGCTGATGTGTTTTTTTTTTTAAAACAATCCAATTTGTATGCATTAATCATATCTTGGACTGTCTGGAGCCCAAGCTCCGAAAGAATATTATATAGGGAAAGAAAGTTGTAAAAAAATTGCAGCATTGTTCATAATGAATTCTGAAACGAAAATAATTTAAGTCATGAACGCGTATAATTGTTTCCATGTCGTTTTTTTTTTTATTTTACATTAAGGATGCTTATCAACATTTTACACATTGACGTGTAGTGTATGTAAAGCACCCATTGCCCCTAGAAGTAAGTAAAAATTCACACTCTACACTCGAATGTTAAACGAAAAATATTTTTTTGTTATTAAGGTTATATATTCGAGACGTTATAAAAAAAATGACGGACGGGAGAGATTGCCAGTTTTAACTATCATGTGATGCTAATCAAAGAACTTAATATATTTTTCAGTGCAACGCCACCCTTTCTGCCTTTCTATAGCAGTCCGTTCATTAGTTGCACTCAGATAAGCCTCCTTCACTTACATAGCCTCTTAATCATTTTGAGACTCTCCTCTTTACTGAATCCCCATCTTACGCTTTCTTTTTACGTAACGTATTCTGAGCGCAAGTATTCCTTCATGCATCATATATCTTCTCAGACTCTTTTCGTCACTTGGCTCCAACTAATTAATTGAAGATAACATCCTAATTAACATCCAGAAGCGTTTGTTCGTTAGTGCTAGTTGGTAAAGTCTCTTTTGTAATTTCTTGTTAGAAAAATAATGCTGCATGTGTATGTATATCTTATGCACATGAGAACGTTAAAAATGGATTCTGTGAAGCGTAATAGTTTATTTTCAGTTACAATGTTTAGGAATTTCGTAGCCATCTATACAGCAACTCACAAAAAATAGCCAAAGTTATGGTTGTTTTGTATTTTGAAGTTGAAGCTCTTTACTAATTTTGCGTAGATATTTATTCTTAACGTTAAGTAGTAATAATTGCTATGTAAGTACATAAAAAGGTTATTATAAAAAATAAATTATTAAATAGCATCTTGAAATTTCGATGTAGCTTGAACTCAACGACCGTGAGCGAATAATTAACAAGAACGTGACTATGCGTCATCAAAATCAATGAGTACGGCCGTTAGTTTTTAATGTGTCACTAATCTCTAGTTAATGAATATTTTGCCTTGGACAGAGAGTTCTTTCGGTTTATCCTTTAACGAGGATTTTCCTTTCTTCTAAAGGATATCAGAGCTCATATTTCTTAATTCTCACCGTGCGATAATAAAGCGATACATTCTCCTCAAGCTTGAGACTTCTGCATCCTTCTGAATTCTCTTTTGAAAAGAAGAAACCGAATGCCTGAGTTATTTGTAACCCGTGCACCTCTAGATGCTGTGAAAAATTTTCTGACAGGTTGTTTATATATTTGTAGAAATTTCCGAGGTGAAAGGAAATATACAGCGATAGGAATATGTCGTTTATCTTCAGAAAGAGGAAATTAAATTTTTGATTAAAATGTGTCGCTGTTCCCTCTTTTTGTTTTGTATTAGACTTTATTATTTAGAATGGCGGTAAAACGGAAAGTAAATTTATTTGCATAAAAATGCACGGATGGTATCGATTAGGTAATGTCAAAAAAAGTCTTCCCTATTGAAACCATATGTTATCAAACGGGGCATTCTATCAGGCTTTACCCTTAAAGAGGGTCTAGTTTGGACCACTTAAGGTAGATATGCACAATAAAATGCAATAATAGTTCAAGTGAAAGGACGCCAAAATTAATATTTTCTCCTGGGCCAAAAACATAAGATATACAAACACTGATATCGGAGTAGGAGTTGTCTGTCGGATGGCATTGACAGCACCTATCTCGATATCGGAAGTCTGAACTTTGAGCTTTTGTTTTTCTTTGTTTCCTGTCCTTGAGCTTTTTGTAAGAAAGAGCCTTTATGCACTATTAATGAATGAACACGTTTGATGTGTGTGACGGGAGACTGTCATCTGCCTTTAACAGCTGTTTAGTGGCCATCTTTCTCCTACATTATCACGAGCTTAAGAGGTCTGTCATGCTAGAGGCCTTTTCAAATATTTTTTTTTGTTCGGGTTTTGAATGTTATTTTGGATTTCACCAAAATGGGCATATGCTACGTGGGAGGCCCTCTGTCCCAGCATCTGGAGAGTTAATTGATGTAGCAGTGCCCGGGGGGACGGAGGTCACCCGAAACGCTCGCGTCCACTGACAAGCAACCCGGAGGCTAGCGGACTTCCCAGATGGTCGGGCGGAGAGAGAAAGGGTTGGCAACGAGGAGGACAGAGCCAGTCGAGGGACGAACGCGTGCGGACGAAAAATGGTAAAGCTGGGAAATGCCTACTGGTAATAACGGCATTGGGCTCTGTGAATACAGCTGAACAGGCATAGTAAGCTGGTGTTGTTGTAATGCTATGTAATTGAGCATATGTCCTTGTTCTATCAAGCATGTTTAGAAGGTTCAATAAATAATTGTTATTTTTAAGTAAAGGCTGAAGTTGAACCAAATTATTGGGGAGGAGCCTCAGTATTGAGTCCCTGCAATTGTGATAAAACCGTTGATTTTATCTGAAAAACTCTTTCACCCATCGCGTATTGCGATCGAACCGAGGGGACATTCCTAAGTGGTCCCAATAGACAAACAAACGAAGAAGCAACATCACAAGGTCCTTGAGATAACAACCGTTTTAGGGCGCTGTGCAGGAAAAAAAATGCACTGATCAATTTTGTTTTGATTGACCTTAAGTGTAATTACTTCTCATTTACCATATTCTTTTGGTTGTTTTTATCTTTGGTGAAAAGGATTAATTTTGCGCTTTTTCGTCTTGCAGTTTTATTAACGTTTTAATAACTCTAAATATTTTTGGAAAGGCAGTTTATTGTTTTACGGATGTTACATCGCAAATCGTGATATTTAAAGTGTTTTACAAAGTATATTGGAGAATATTTATGTTGTGCCATGGAAACCAAACTTGCTTCCTAATTTTTAAAATAAGCTTTTTATAGTAAATTATTCATTATCATCCTCCTCAAGCAGCCATGGACTAGGGAGTTCTAACCAGACCATGTAATTTAGTTCTCCAAGAATATCTGTCCTAAGCTACATCTGCTGCATCTGGCCACTGCACACCAATTTTAACAAGATTCTGTTTGACATTGTCTGCCCACCGCATCCTAAGTCTCCCGCTCTTTCTGAGGCCTTTAGGCACACTGTTCATAACCCTATTCGCTAATCTTTAATTATCCATACTGGCAACATGGCCAAACCAATGGGGTCTTTCTCTACACAATATGCTGCTTAAAGGAGGTTGCAGACACTTTTGCGTAACCTCATCATTACTTACATAGTTGAACCACCTAATGCCCAAGATACTGCGTAGGCATCTAGAACCAAAAGCATCAAGTTTCCTGTTATCTTGTTTGCAAAGCCGCCAAGTTTCATTAGCAAAACTAACCCTTGAAAGAGCCAAACTATTATGCAGTCTTAATTTTAGTCTTTAGGTGTATACGCCTATTTCTCCACAATCTTCATTGATTCTTAAAAGTTCCACAGCAATTCCTATTCTTCTATTTATCTCATGCTACCGGTCACCAGTATCTGTTACATAGTTCCCAAGATAATTAAACTGTGACACTTGCTCAAGGGGTAACCATTCAGAACGACTGAAGCACCAACTACCTGAACCAACTGCCTGACCAATTTTGATCACTTTAGTTTTCTCTCTGTTTATCATCAACCTACTCTACTACTAGTCTCATCAACAGCTAGAATGAAAGAGCTCATCTCATCAACATCATTTGTCAAAAGGAATCAGATCTCTAGATAATTTAAGGCCAAAATCTTTCCATTGCAGTGAATTTCACATAACATAATCAGTAACCAAACTAAAGAGAAAAGGAGACAAAATGCACCCTTGTCGAACACCAGAAGTAATGCTATACCAATTGCTACAAGCCTTACCAACTCTCACACACGACTCAGTGTTATTATAGAGAGCTTTCATTATATTAACTAACTTGTCTGGTATACCATATGATATCACAATCAACCACAAATTATGACGATCAACAGAGTCGAAAGCCTTTTTGAAATCAACAAAGATAGCAACCAAAGGTTTCTGAAATTCTAAACATTTCTCAAGAATCTGCCTAAGTGAAAATATCTGATCTACACATCCCCTACCACTTCTGAATCCACATTGCTCATCACGTAATTGACTGTCAACCAGATTGTTAATTCTATTAAGCAGAATCATGGAAAGAACTTTACCTGGAACAGAGAGTAGGCTGATGCCCCTATAGTTATTACAAGAACTGCGATCACCTTTTTTGAAAATAGGGATAATAATAGCTCTGGTAAAATCCTTAGGAACCATGCCTTTATCGTAAGATATTCAAAATTTCAGTCATCCATGTGGTAACCGAAACATTCCCAGCTCTAAGCATTTCTTTAGTAATTTCATCTACCCCTGGTGATTTATGTAATTTAAGTTTAGAGACAGCCAAAATAACTTCAGATTGTGTTATGGGGCCAACATTAAAGCCAGTAATGCATCTATCATCATTTCAAACAATGGGAGTAGAACTAACCACATTGTTTAGAACATATACATGAAATGCTCAGCTCACCTAGCCATGACAGAATCCTTCCCTTCTATAACCTTACCTTATTTATTCTTCAATCCCTGTATACCTGTCCGTTTTTTACCACACAAAACATTAACTATCTGGTACAGCTCTTGGCTGTTGTGCTGTCTAACTGCTTCCTCGGCTTTGTCAGCCAAGCCATCAAGCCAGAGATTCTTATCAGTAGCTAACTGATCATTTACACATTTATTAAGCTCTCTGTAATGCTTTCTATTAGGATTAGTAGGGTATTGATTAAGGACATTCGTACAGTTCTTTCTTTCTGAAATAAGCTGAAGTGCCTTATCACTCAAATAATTCTGCCTCCCCTGCTCCCTTTTTCCGAAAAGAGTACTGTTAGTTTCAAGAAAAGCTTGTTTAAAATGATCCCATTCTTGCTCAACTTCAGTAGTAAGCAAACTGTCAGTCATAATGACTGAGTAACCTATCATGGTAAGCTTTGGCTATAACTCGGTTGGGTTGTTTTATCTCTGAGCGGCACTTTTTGCACAACACGGGCTAAATGGCCAGATCACATGGACCCCGAAGGCTCAGAGAAGGTTGGGGGAGGGGACCCACTGGGACAGCTGTTGGGAGACAGGTAGTAGCCTCCCATCAAGGCAATCCAGCGTGTTCTTTAACGTGGACAGGATATGGCCCTCCCGCACACGGGGTCACGGCTTAACGTCCCATCCGACGGACGGTGGCCTATCCAAACCCATAGGTGTCCCCTACTGACCGTGGGCATGGCGGGGGAATTTTGCGGAAATAAATCTCAACGCTGATCCAGCTGGAACTCGAACCCGGGAACTACAGATTACGAGCCTGGCTCGCTACCGCCATAACTGGGTCTTTGAGAGCTTCAGAATTAAATGTAAAATTTTTAACCTTAGCACAGGACTTTTTAACTAGGTAATGGTCAGATCCAATTTTAATTCCTCTAGTGCCCTGGTATTCCTAACAGAACTAGCCCATTTGTTGTTAAGAATATGATAGATTATATATTAATTATGCCGCCCAACTGGTAAAGTCCACGTGGGCTTATGTATGTCGCTGTGTTTGTAATAAGTGTTCGTTATTCTCAAACCATTAAGTTTACTTACCTATAGGAGACGTTGGCCATTGCAGCTGCCAATACCAAAAGGGCCCATCACTCCTCTCCAAAGGTCAGAGCCAACTTTGGCATTGAAGTCACCTAGAACAAGAGTAATATCTCCTTTCTTGACATAATTCAAAATATCCTGAAGTTACCTAAGAAAATTTTAAAATCTACTTCATGCCTATATGACTTGTTGTTGTCAGTCAGTATTTAAAGAATTGTCGAAACTGGGATATTTAACAGATGTCCGAAGAAACTTTACAAAACTGACGAATATTTACACACATTTCTAAATTATATACTTATTTAAATGGTTTGAAACAATGCTTTTTTTTTAGTATTAACTTCTGAGTAAATTTTTATGACCGACATTGCTGTTGTTAAATATTCAAGCTTTCATGTGTTAAACATATCAGTTTATTCGGAAACAACCGGCCGGTCGAAAAACAACTATGGATAAAATCCTTTCA
The DNA here is from genome assembly GCA_038380435.1 of Ryuthela nishihirai. NCBI lineage: Eukaryota > Metazoa > Arthropoda > Arachnida > Araneae > Heptathelidae > Ryuthela > Ryuthela nishihirai. The sequence continues at coordinate 31,624,683 of JAWZYU010000026.1, forward strand.
ATAAATAACTAATACAATAATAACAATAAGATCTATCTCCAATTGTTTTCGGACTTTGCAGTTTTAAGCATGTTTCATATTGTTTGTACTTATGACACTGTTCGGCATGTGTCGAGGAGTTTAACACGTAAAAGAAGAAAAAGTATCTGAACGATTTCTACTGACAACAGCAATCTAACTTCTACGGATATCCGTTGAGTGCTTTTCTGCGGTATTACTTCCTCTCCCTTCCTGATCCTGTCCTGTCTGGAGCTCGTCTTTGGGCTGCGTTTGGTGAAAGTAAGGCGAGGACTCTCTTTGTGCGCATTACAGACCAAAGCCAGCTCTTTGTGTGCTGCTTTTGCTGGAAGAGCTGCTGGCATTACACTTTCATGGAGAAAAAGAGGAGGACCTGTGCCGGAGTCGCCCTTGGTTTGCATAATTGACGAAGTTAAGTGGTTATCGGAGTGCCTGGTGAACAGATCGATGGGGGACATTTTGTGCAGTCTTGTAGGCCCGCTGTCACGGGATATGCAATGAACTCCTCAGAGGCTTCATAATGACGCCCATTGGTTGCATCATGTTACTCTGGGCCCACGATCACGTCGACTTGTGTAAGGAGCAGAACGGCAGCAATTTTCTGTTACCGGAGAGCCAACTGTTCTCAGCATTCATTCACATCCAGCTTTTAGTTGAAAAGCTATGGAGTTGTTGGCTGCTGATCTAAGCTTTTTCAAGGGAAAAAATACCATGAAGCATTTTTTTCCCCTAAAAGAGTACTTGGGTAACCCTTTCAAGATCTGGAAGGTGGAGAATGAATGACCCCTAGAACCATAAATTAATCATATGTTGTTGTAGAGTTTATGTCGTTATTTATTGGCCGTAAAAACACGCTTTTCGATGTTAAGGCCACTTATGCCTTTTCAGACTGTAATGGGATCCTTCTAGCGGCTTGTGATTACTCTCTTTTGTTACATTAATATGCCTTTTATTAAGTGCTGCAGTCCATAGTGAGGGCATTCTGATTTCAAGTAATTGCATTATGCCGAAATCTGCTGTATTTATTCAGCCGAAATTGTATACTTATATATATGTATACACTCGGCCCTCCATGTAAGCGAGGACATGGAGGGTCGAGTCAAAAAAACTCCAAAAACCTCGCGCACATTAAATTCGCGCAAACGGAGCTTAAGAAACAATAGGAAATAAGGATTAAGTTCCGGGATCGCTTGCAATTACATCTATATACTTTTTAATAAACTAATTATTTATGTAATTTACGTAAAGTATTGCAAATAAATAAGTGATTAAAAAATAAAGGTTTAGAAGAAATTATTTTATTACATTTTTGTAAAGGTTACATACAATGGAAATTGAAAAATTAAAATCTTTACGAAACAATCAGATAGACTTAATCTACCACCCCGCCGCAAAACCCTGCCTTCGGTCAGTAGGGAACAACCATGGTCTTGGAAAGGCCTCGTCCGTCAAATGAGACATTAATACGTGGCACCGTGTGCGGGAGAGCCACAGCCTGTGCACGTTAAAAACACGCTGGATGGCCTTGACGGGAGGCACTATCTGTCTTCCAACTGCTGTTCCAGTGGGTCCCCTGACTCAACATTCTCTGAACCTCGGGGTCCTTGTGGCCTGGCTATTTAGCCCATCGTGTGCAAAAAAAGTGCCGCTCAGAGGTAAAACAAATCAACTCTACCACACCGACAGTTTCTTTCTCTGCACGAATGGATTCGTTAATTCCAAATGCACGCCCTATAGCCGACACACCTTCATCGGCATCAGTCCTTGAGATAATTTAAAATTTCTCGTCTAAGCTCACGATATTCCTCTTCTTCTGTATTGGTCCAGTCAAAATTGCACTTTTTAAAGTTTTCAAGATGCAAATAATTTAACTACATCGTAATGTTAAACGTGGCTAAAAATGCAGCATTTGTAGACAAAAACCACTTCCTTCAATGTTTGTGGCTGTCTCGACCGTGTTTACTATTCTCGTTATTAATAATAACACTGGTAGCTTAAACATTGAGCTTAACTCGCTATATTGAATTTCGGTTCACTTACAAAATAAAAAGAGTACATTAAAGATAGTTCGCGCAAATTCGAATTCGTGCAAATGGAACTTGCGCACATGGATGGTGTATTTTATATGGAAAGAGTTGAGTGAAACGTTAAAGGGCAGCATATGTTTAACTCTGTCGATGGGCAATTTCTGGTATAATCAATATTTAAACGTCACTGTTAAGAGGAGCAAGCGCAACCGTGTCATCAAAAGAGTTAAAAGCGAACCCTTGAGACAGTTCAATGCTTAACTGTCAATTTGGTCAATGTCGGGGCAACAAAGAAATGCCTTCAACTGTGTTTATTTTTTTATGCGGTTTCATGATTTGAAACTGACTGTGAAAGGGTTAAAAAACACGTTAGACGCATCGACGGCAGGCTTTCATCTATCTCTTGTCCCCTCAGAGGGTTGGGTTGTTTTACCTCTGAGCGGCACTTTTTTGCACACCATGGGCTAAATGGCCAGGTCACATGGACCCCGAAGGCTCAGAGAAGGTTGGGGGAGGGGACCCACTGGAACAGCTGTTGGGAGACAGATGGTAGCCTCCCGTCAAGGCCATCCAGCGTGTTCTTTAACGTGCACAGGGTATGGCTCTCCCACACACGGGGCCATGGCTTAACGTCCCATCCGACGGACGGCGGCCTTTCCAAGCCCATCGGTGTCCACTACTGACCGTGGGCAGGGCGGGGAATTTTGCGGAGATAAATCTCAACGCTGACCCAGCTGGGACTCGAACCTGGGAACTACAGATTACGAGCTTGGCGCGATACCGACTGAGCCACCCCCGCCCTCCCCTCAGAGGAGTTTCGCTCATAGGTAAAATACTCTTTCCTCAGTCAAGAGTCGGCAACTTTTCAAAGAGCAGGTTTTGGTTGTTTTATTTCTGAGCGGGACTTTATGGCACAGAATGGACTAAATGGCCAGGTCATAAGGACCCTAAGTACTTCGAGAAGGTTGGAGGAAGGGAACCTGTCAAGGCTATCCAGCGTGCTCTTTAACGTGTACAGGATATGATCCTTCTGCACACGGGCCACTGCTTTATGTCGCATCAGACAGACGGCGACTTTTCCAAGCTCATTAGTGCCCCTTTTCTGACCGAAAGCAGGGTATACCGGGAGATAAATAGCAACGCTGGCTCAGGTGTGAACCTTTCAAAGGAGAATAACTATTTTTATATATATTTTTTCCACGAAATTGTTTTGAGTTCCGCTGCACTTAAGGAATACACTCACTCATACATAGAACCTATCATAGATATAACCTAATCCTGGTGTATAGGCCGGGTACCCTTAAGTGATAGAGCTGTGCTTACTAGCTCTCTTCCTACCTTAAGATAGTGTTCAAAACTTATTGAACGGAAACAGTAGATTACGGCCACTAAAGTTCCTAGACGTAAAGTTTTTAGAGTTATTTAAAATTTTACTGAAAAAAAAAAAATTAAGGTATTTACTTGCGTAATGGTACGCTCCTCCTTTCCCCAGAGTTTTGCACCTTAAAATGTTTTTTAAAAGTGAATGGAAATGCACAGAATATTTCTTATGAGCGATTTTCGGTAGGAATAATAAATAACCCATTAAGGAATTACTCATTTTGTAGGTAATACAATATTTTCCATATAATATTTTGCTTAAAATACATGATGTATGAAAAATCAATATATTTTTACACTAAAATCTTTAGTTTTAATACTGTATATTGGGACTGATGCAAAAGTAATGGAGAAAAACATGAACCACGCGTTTGCCGTTTCCAGGAAATGTTCAGCGGTCTTGTAAACAACTTAAAAGACAACGCATCCGTAGCTCTGGTATCTAATAGGTTCTATATCTACATTTAGTTCGTACAAGTGGCAATAAGTCACACCATTACATTGGTGACGCAAGATGTGTATATTCTTCCCATCATGCTGTACGAATTCAAAAATGGTGTCAGTCTCTAAGAGTGTTTGCGTAAACTTGTGCAAAGCTTATGGGGACAGTCATTTCTAGAAGCACCTGTTACCGGTCATATGACAAGTTCAAGTCAGGTGACTGTCAGTTTGGAAACGAACCTCGAAGCGGCCGGCCGGTGGAGTTGAATGATGACCTTTTAAAAGCAGTGCTGAAGGAAAATCCACTTTGGACATCCAGGAAATTAGCACAGCTACTGCACACCAATCAGTCCTCTGTCGTTCAACATCTGCAAAAGCTGGGTTATGTGTCAAAACTGAATTGATTCCCACATCAATTTTCACAAGAATATTATGGCATGCTGTATCGCATGTACTTCATTGCTTGCTTGACGAAAGGCCGATGGTTTTCTTGACAGAATGATTACAGGGGATGAAAAGTGGATTTTATGATAATGCTGTCTTTAAAAGATCGTGGTGTCAAGCAGTAGAATCGTCTCAGTCTACGGAAAAACGGGAACTACATTCTCGTACGGTGATGCTCTGTTGTGGTTATGATTGCAGGGATATCATCCCTTAAGAGATTTTAAACCGGCTCCAAATAATCAAATCTGATGTCTATTATGAGCAGTTGTACCGCTTTAATGCAGCACTTAAATCCAAATGCCCTTCTTTTGGTAAACAGAAAAGGTGTGTTCCCCCAGGACAACAAGAGGTCCCATGGTTGCATTACGGACACATCAGAAGCTGCGGTAATTGGTCTGGGAAATAATGAGACATCCCCCATATTTGTCAGACGTGGTTCCCTCAGATTTCCATCTGTTCCGATTCGTGAACAATTTCATTTTCGATAGAAGTTTCGGAATGACGACGAGGTGAAAGGGTTGGGTTGTGTTACCTCTGAGCGGAATTTTTTTTTGCACACTATGGGCTTAAATGGCCAGGTTACAAGGACCCGAAGGCTCAGAGCAGGTTGGAGGAGTGACCCACTGGAACAGCTGTTGTGAGACAGATGGTAGCCTCACGTCAAGGCCATCCAGGTGTTCTTTAACGCACACAAGGTACGACTCTTCCACACACGGTGCCACGGCTTTACGTCCCATACGAGGGACGGCTGCCTTTCCATGCCCATCGGTGTCCCCTACTGACCGTGGGCAGGGCGGGAAATTTTGCGGAGATAAATCTCAACGCTGACCCAGCTGGGATTCGAACCTGGGAACTGCAGATTACGAGCCTGGCGCGCTACCTACTGAGCCACCCCCGCCCCCACGAGGTGAAAGAGTGCATTGCCAACTTCGTTGTCACGAAGGACAAGAGTTTCTACAGGAATGGCATCTGCTAACTTGTAGATTTTTGAACATGGCACGTCATATTTACTAATGGTAATTACGTTCTTGATTAAATAACACATTGGTTAATCATGGGAACGATTATTCTTGCATGTCTCGTGTTTTCCATTACTTTTACATCAACCTTATTTACATTTTTTGACAATAGTACAATCAATACCGACAGAAGTTTTTAAACGCAACATTAAATAGTTTATCATGGACAGAAAAATTATTTAGAATATTGAAACGATATCTTCACGATTTTGTCTCCCTGGTAATGATGCCAAGTGATACCCTTTTTACTTCAAAATATTTTGGTAAAGAACGTTTTTTTAATCATTATGCATAAGAACGGCTGAAAAATGCCTTAAGATTTACGCGCCTTGGGCATATTGGGTAATATCGGTTTCCCAAAAATATTTTCTTGGTAAGGATACACATTTTCATCATACTAAGTAACAATTATTATCAGCAATGGCTCGAGACATTTTGAATCCTCGAGAAATCATTCGAAGTCGGCAGTTTTCCTTGAGAGTATTTTTTTAGCAAAGGGTGTTTTTATTTTAATCTTTTAGAGAAAAAGTATTGTAAAAATATCCTTACGTTTTTCCCAACCAAAGCAGTTGTCCTGTTCCAGGCAATCTGGAGCGAAACTGCACACTAGATGCTGAAAAATGTTTATAAAAGTTTTAAAGGAATGTAAATATACCTAATTTAAAAAAAATTCACAACAAAGCATTCTTTGTTTAAGTATGTGCTAGTGTAACATTAACCAGTGTGTCTCGTCTTCCTAGTACTAGTTGGGGCGGTGGTGGCTCAGTCGATAGCGCACTATACTCGTATTCTGCAGTTCCCAGTTGGAGTCCCACCTGATCCAGTTTTGAGATTTGTCTCCGCAAAACTTCCCACCCTGCCTACGGTCAGTAGGGGGGGGGGGGGGGATAGATGGACTTCGAAAAGCCACCGGCCGTCGGATTGGACGCTACGCCGTGGCCCCATGTGCGGGAGAACCATACTCTGTGCATGTTAAAGAACATGCTAGATATCCTTGACGGGAAGCTACCATCTGTTTCCTAACAGCTGTCCAGTGAGTCCCCTCTCCGAACGTTCTCTGATCCCTCGGGGACTTTGTGTCCTGGCCATTTAGCCCATTGTGTAAAAAAAAGTGCCACTCAGAAGTAAGACAACCCAAATCCAGGTACTAGATTAAGAAATGCATCTGATTTCAGGAAAAGCAAAATTACATTGCCATCAAGAAATAAAAACTGTTATGTTAGTTAGCAATATGACATAAAGCGAACCTAAATCTTTCCGAATTAAATGCCTCAGATTCGATGATTTTGAATAGAAAATTTTTTTCTATCTCTGTTTAAACGAAAGAATTAATACAGCAAACAAGTGTGCTAGCCATTCGCCAACAGTTAATTTTTTTTAAACTATGAACAATATGTAACTAAAACCATCCACTAATGGAATTTTAGAGAAAAGATAGATGAAGTTCAGTATTTTATACTCTTAAACCTGTAAAGGTTACTCCCAAATCTCCAAATCTACCTCGTAGTCGCCAAAAGCATTTTTTTCACTTAGTTATCGGAATCGATAATTCAGTTAGGCCCTCTCACAGGTCTGAAGACGACCCGGGAGAGTTCGAACTCCCGATTCCACTCTAGGAGGGCATACCCCCTAGAGAGGATGAGCTTCCTTACTAGCATTCTCAAGGGGGAGGGGGATCATGTTCCCCCGTTTTTGAGAATTCTAGTAAGAGTAATAGAGGTCAAAAATTATTAAATTTACTTTTTCAGACAATTTTCATGTTTGTTTTAAATCCCTAAAACGAAGGGGAAAATGTTACAGTAAAATGGGAAAAACTTAAATGTTACTTTAAATTTCACAAGAGTGAATAAAACCAGATTAATAGGTAAAACCCTTACTCTAGCAACAGTTTTAAAACAAGCTCTGTTACTTCTGTGATATTTCCGGTTAACTATGCACTTATCTACCTACATAAAAAAGGTTAATGCAAATACATAAAGTTTCTTGAAGAGCCCTGACCTGATGGATCCGTATTTGTATACGTCCCTACTGCTTATAACCAGCAAAATCAAGTTTTTAAGACCTATGGAAAAAAAATAAGAACATCAACTAAAAATATTAAAGTAAAAAAAGTTACTGACCTTCAGTCTTTTACACTCCTATTCCTATTGAGATTCACCATTAGAAAACCCACTTGATAGAGAAGAGTAGTGCTACCTCAAAACCTACAACAGCCACCTGGTCACTTCCTATTATATTAACCCTTTTTTCCCCTGGGGCGGGGGTGGCTCAGTCGGTAGCGCGCCAGACTCGTAATCTGTAGTTCCCAGGTTCGAGTCCCAGCTGGGCCAGCGTTGAGATTTATCTCCGCAAAATTCCTCGCCCTGCCCACGGTCAGTAGGGGACACCGATGGGCTTTGAAAGGCCACCGTCCGTCGTATGGGACGTTAAGCCGTGGCCCTGTGTGCGGGAGAGCCATACCCTCTGCACGTTAAAGAACACGCTGGATGGCCTTGACGGGAGGCTACCATCTGTTTCCCAACAGCTGTTCCAGTGGGTCCCCTCCCCCAACCTTCTCTGAGGATTCGGGATACATGTGACCTGGCCATTTAGCCCATGGTGTGCAAAAAAGTGCCGCTCAGAGGTAAAACAACACAAAAACAACTCAACCCTTTTTTCCCAAATCTGTGTAAATTCTATTGGTGATCCCCTAAATATATTTCACTGGCTTCGTTGGTAGAATCGATAACTATTGGATGAGCCCGGAATGAGTGTAAGGGAGAAAAATGTTATTCTCCTACTGTTTTATATATAATTAAGGTATCCTCATACACTGTATATATGAGGATACCTTATTGTCAAATAGTTTCAGCGTATGTTCAATTCCTAAATACCACCGATACCAAATGGTATCCAATTATTTGGTTTTGTTTCGGTTTTGATCGAATCGGAAGGCAGTTGCAAGTAAATACCGTTTTGGAGTCAAAATTGGTCCAGTGGTTCTTCAAAATTAATCTTATTTTACCTTACTGCAAAAACTGCATAAAATACTCCATCAAAAAAAAAGACCTTTAGATTCCCCCCAGGGACGAAAAAAAAAATACTGCTTTATATCTAAAACCCCTGTTCTGGCAACACTTGTAGTACAGTCCTGTTACTATTCTTTGATATGTCGGGTTACTTTTAAACATTTGCATTTATCTACGTGAAAAAAAAATAGGTATTAGCTGATTCTTGTGTGTGTGAGGGGAGGGCACTTATGTAAGACGATGGACATAGGCGGGTCCGTACCTGCCGATGCTCATTACGAGACAGTCCTTTTAGCATATGTACTTAGTCCTCAGGAGATTGTTAATAGCAATATTTTTCATCCGAACACACCGTTCAGCTTTTAAAACTTTTTATCCTTGCTAAATATTCTGATGATAAATATAGGGTGCCGCGAAGAACTAACCACTACTAAGTCTTGTGCTTAGTAGTGGGAGTAATAAAGAGTCACATATAAAAGCAATCAAAAAGTCGACTTTCTGCAATCAAAACTTATTTTTGACTCAACTGCAATCAAAAAGTCGCAGTTGCCGATTTCTGCTGTGTGGAGAAGATATCTAAAAGAGATAATTAATAATGCATTGCCCCAGACCAGTGATTCTCAAAACGGTTTGCCATGAACCTGTACCAAGTGTGTCGCCGCATCAGGCAGATGAAGTCTAAAAATAAGCTAAAAAATATTAAAAAGCCTGAAATATAAATAGAATGGGAACGAATGATGTAAATACGTAAAAGAGGAATATATAGATTGCGTATTATTATTTTATTGAACGATACGAGTTTGATAAAATTGTTTAGAATTTTAAAATACGAGTAGAGATTAATTGGTAACGCATTCTGCGAATGACAGTGAATGATTAATGAATGTGAAAAAAAATGACGGTGATTCGATCTATTAGTATAAGAGTTTTTTAATTACTAAAATGCATTAACTGTGGTTTTTGCGACAAAGTGAACCCGATGTTGGGGTATCGTGAAGAAGTGAACCCAATAATAATAGGGTGCCGCGAAGAACTCAATGCAGTACTAGGTGCACCGCGACATGAAAAAGGTTGAGAACAACTGCTCTAGAGTTTGTGGCGATATTTATTGGCCACAGGGATTCGCTTTGTACACTGAGCCAAGGAGTATATGTTTCATGAATTTCTATTGAATGTGTAATTCTTAGAAACTACATAAGTAAACTGTGTTAATAGAAATTAAGTAAGCTCAATATTTAGAAATCGGAAATTGAATATACCGAGTAGTTTTGTGGTTAGCACTAGTGAACGTAAGCTCCAAGAATGTTACCACATTCACTCTTGTTGAACGCAAGAGATAATTTAAATCAGTTGACATAAATTATCTCTTGCGTTCTATGTTGTCGAGGTTATTAACACTACTGTTGGTTTGGAACAAAATTGTTAATTTTTTTCGTGACTAAAAAATGCTGTTGCTGAAGTCATTTCTTCCTGATACTCCAACGATTAGTGTGGGCTTAATATTGGAACTACTTTAAATATGTATTTGCTTGCTTGGATCGATCAAAAACTTCAGCGTCTGTAACATTTGTTCATGTCGCAAATTGAGGTAACACATGGACAATTCTAAACCGTTTAATGATTGAATTTTACGGTAGAAGGAGAAAACTTCTATGAGTAAGGCAGAATCTTACAAATTACTCGTTCTTGTGCACCAGCTGTAGCTCATTGCTAATCAAAGCAGAGGCATACAGTTCTGCATGTTTTCTTTTGAAACGCATTATATTAATATGCTGAATATGGAGAGTGAATCGAATGGCTTATGGTTATCATATTGCTTAAAGTTTTGACATGAAAATTTGTAACTTTTCAAATTTTAACTTATGGCATTCAACTTAAGTACAGTGTTCAAAAGTCATAATGCTGGGTATTTTGTTCGGATTATATTTTTTTCATGAACGCGATATGTACACTGCATTTGTAGAGTGTCAGTGCATTTAACCTTAGCATGGAGGATTTGTAAACAGTGATTCTCGAACATAAGTAATACCAAAGCAGTAAAGATAATTACTGCTTTAAAAAATAATTATAAATTCGACATAATAAGAAATAGTAGATATGTATCTGTTGGGTTGTTTTACCTCTGAGCGGCACTTTTTTGCACACCATGGGCTAATTGGCCAGGTCACATGGACCCCGAAGGCTCAGAGAAGGTTGGGGGAGGGGACCCACTGGAACAGCTGTTGGGAGACAGATGGTAGCATCCCGTCAAGGCCATCCAGCGTGTTCTTTAACGTGCACAGGGTATGGCTCTCCCGCACACGGGGCCACGGCTTAACTTCCCATCCGACGGACGGCGGCCTTTCCAAGCCCATCGGTGTCACCTACTGACCGTGGGCAGGGCGGGGAATTTTGCGGAGATAAATCTCAACGCTGACCCAGGTGGGACTCGAACCTGGGAACTACAGATTACGAGCCTGGCGCGCTACCGACTGAGCCACCCCCGCCCCTATGCATCTGTTAAGTGATATGTTGAATAAATAGGCCAGAGCGCTTGACATGTTATCAGGAGATCGTGGGTTCAGATCCCACCCGGCTAATGATAATTTTTCCTCTATATTTATTTAATTATTAATTAACTGAATTTGAAGCTGGAAGAAGTTCTGCTTAAGAGCTTAATATATCCAAGAATTTTATCATGTTGCCAAAATTGTAATATAAAACTAGATGTAGAACTCTATTTTTCTGATTTATATCTTGGTTAGGGAAAACGGTAACACTCAAAAACCGATATTGGTATTTCGTTGCTGAGTTTTGTCATTGCTGTAAATGTGTGTATTATAAAACAAAAAAATGTAGAATAGTACAGGTAAAAAAAAACACAAGATTAATTAAAAATATGCTTTTTATATTTTATTTATTATAATTATTTATACACTGGCGGAAATTGAAAAAAGAACACCCAGAAGGAATTCCTTTAGGAAGGTTATATAACATGCTAATAGTTAATTAAGGGCAGCAGAAACCGTGATCCAAGATTGAAAGTCATGGTAAAATAATGACGTCACTGTGGACGTCAACATGCAAATGTACGCAGCGCGTATTTAAGGACTAAGGCATGAAGATAGAAGTTATTCGTCTTGTGTCGTGTTGTTCAGTGCTCTTTGAAGAAGCTACCATGGCTGGACGTCGAAGGTGCGCAACATTTGTTCAGTTAGCGGAGTTTGAGTAAGGTCATATACTGGGTCTTCGGGAAGCAGGTTGGTGTCCTACAAGCATGTAGACCCAGTTCCAAACTGTGGTCTACATTAAATATACTTGGAAAACGATTAATAGTGCTTAATTGTGGACAACTACTACCTTAGGAGAGATTCATTTCAATCAATCAATCAAAATGTTTTATTTTTAACACATTAGACTATACATTTAGTCACCAATAACAACTCAAACACATTCACTTATCTAGGTTGTTAAAGTTAGCATTTCATGCAATAACAAAAAAAGTTCGACATATTTTTCACAAATTAATTACAATATAAGGATCCATACAAGGTGGATTGTGACAAATTATAATATTCTCGCATTTTTGCAAATATAAAAATGAATATTTTCATTTAAAAGCAAACTAAAATAGAAAAAAAAAACTTACTCTAGTCTTACTCTCATAGGGAGAAAATTACATTTTTTAAAGTTCTTAAATATATATATTATTATAATACAGTACAAGAAGGATACAACAACAAAAATTTAAATTATAATTTTTATCGTAGAACTGTAAACATAAAATCCAAGTCGAGTGTATGTGAGAGATAAAACTTTAATTTTTTCTTAAAGATAAATATTCCACCAATACAATTTCGAAGCTTACTAGGTAAAAGATTAAACATTTTTGGTGCTAAATATAAAATATGTTTGTAATATTTCCTTTTTTTTTACAAGCGGAACTACGTACTTTCTGTCATCTACATAAACGAAAGTTATAATTACCTACTTCTTAATTCAAAAGAATGACTATGCTTATAAATATAAATCATCAATTTATAAGCAAACAAGTCACTGAAGGGCAACAATTTTAAATTTTGACGTATGTTATTTCCATTTTGACAAATACTTCCATCAGGCATCTTTTTAATAATTTTATTTTGGATGGAAGTCAGTGGTTTCAGGGTTCATCTATAAATACCACCATAGCATAGTACCCATAATACACTGCAGAATGAATTCAAGAATAGTAAATTGTTACCAATATTTGTTGATTCACATTTCTTTTAAATAGTGAATTATTATTGTGTTAAAGTGTACTAAGTTTTTTGATTAACTTTTGAACGTGTGGCCTCCAATTCAGATTTTGGTCAATTGTTATTCCTAAATACTTTATTTCATCCACGCTATCAATAGACACACAGCAATAGTCCTCATTAACATCACAGTTAGTTTCATGGATTTTAACCGTTAAAATTTTTTTCAATATCAAATTTATTTTTTAGAGTGTACAATATATATTTCATCTTAGATAAATTTAGAGTAGCTTATTTGTTTTAAACGAATTTACAATATCTGTTAAATCATTATTGATTATACTTTGTAGGCCAGCAAGAGTTTCTGCTGTAAAGGTAATAGCATTATCATCGGCAAAACTGAATCTTACCATTAAGTTTTAAAGAGCAGATCTCATTGATAAAAATTAAAAAGAGAATTGGGCCTAAAACAAAGCCCTGAGGTACTCCGTGTTTTATTTATTTTTGATTGATTCAGAAAAGGCTTCACATAATATTTAGATTACGGGAATACACCTTCTACTGGCTGTAACCAGTCTTCTATTACAATGATCTTTTTTTTTTGTTTGTTGTACAAGAGGGACCACTTCAATTTTCACGAAAAATTTCATTCCTCCTTTTTCCATATTCGTATCACTGTGCTGCGATTACAGATAACAGCTACAGCATCCTTGACTAATATTTCAGCCTCGAACAAAATAAAATCTTTAAAAAGAAGCAAATTGTTCTCTTTCAATATCCTGTTTCGTCCGTCTACTCCTTTGTGAGGGTAGCTCAGTCTTTAGCGTGTCAGGCTCACAATCTGCAATTCCCAGGTTCGAGTTCCACCTGAGCCGGCGTTGAGATTTATCTCCTCGAAACCTTTCACTACCCTTGTTCAGTAGGGGACACCGATGGGCTTGGAAAGATCTTCGTCAGTCGGATGGGACGTAAAGCCTTGGCCCCATATGCGGGAGAGCTATACCCTGTAGAATAACATTACTGTTAACCTTAAAGAACATGCTGGATTGCCTTGATTAGAGGCAACCATCTTTCTCCTAACAGCTTTCCAGTGTATCTCCTTTCCATAACGTTATATGAACTTTCTGGGTCCTTGTGACCTTGACAATTTTCCCATTGTGTGCAGAAAAGTGCCGCTCAGAGATAAAAGAGCCCAACCCTCCATCTACGTCTAAAGAATTTCTGGGGAAGATCAACCTCAATGGAGTTAATCCAGTCTACAACATGTACTTGCATGTATGCAGTGTTACACTGACTTAGTGCTGGGCTTGTAATCTGGTGTTAGTTAGGTTCGCGACCCATCTGTGCCCTCAATGACTATTTTCTCCATAACCTCGAAGAGAGGGGAGGGAGGATTGATGCTTAAGAAATGTTTTTGGGGGTTGTCGTGATGAGCTGCCGCACAGAGGTAAAACAACCCAAAAAACCTCAGCTTATTAATATCAGTATTAAAATCAACCATTACCAGCTTTTTCTCATAAGGAAAAGTCTTACTCTCATAGGAAGAAAATTACATTTTTTAAAGTTCTTAAATATATATATTACTTAAATATGCAATTTAATCTCTTAAAAAAAGTTCTTTTTTTTTAGATGGAATTGCTCCTTCGAGTTTCTTAATTCGAAATGATCCGTAATAATTTTATTTTTTAAGCGACAGCTTGCTATCTATTGGTACTTCTGAACCTTTTTGAAAGTTAAAAATGAGTTGTTTCATAAAAATTAATTTTTAATGAGTTGCTGTGAGATTTGATCCGCTCACCGTTCGTATTTAATTTTTGTCAAAAACTATTTGCGAATTTCTAATATTACATATAAGTCTGCCGGATAATGCAATATCTTAAAACTCCCCTTTAGTGCTTCTAAGAAAGTAAAGAATTACTGGCGATAGAAATGTTTTTTTACAAAATTAGATTCAGAATGCTTGAACGGTCTGTGTAACATTTTACACTTCACTTTAATCTTTCCTACGTGCTGCGAGACAGTCAAAGTGCTCAAGATTGTATCGGTAATATTTACAAGTGAAAAACTGCATGTCAAGTAAAAAAAAAATTCTTTCCTTCTAAAAGAGGAGGTGGGGGGGGGGGCAGTTACGAGAAAAGGCTTCTAGCTGTTAAGCGAACTGGCATCCGTAATTAAAATGCAGTTTTATTTAGGATCAGACGGGCTTGAAATTGCGGAAGCTGTCAGGCTGCCTTTCGTTGGAAGTGTAGTTTTATTCTTCCATTTTCATTTGGAATAAGCAGTGCTCAGCATTTCCTGAATTTCTCTGTTGCGAGGTCTTTTTTCAGACGCTGCATATCGACAATGCACTTGTTTTCATACAGCATCAGAGTTATTTACAAGAGTTCTTGTTGTCGAAGTGATTGATGAAATGTTGAAGAGGCCAATTTTGCGTCACTTGGAATGAAACTTCATTTTAACATGAAACTTTTCTTATTAACTGACGGATTCAAATCACTAACATTGTTCGTAACTATTTGGCTTGGTAGTTTATATTTTTTAAAACGATTTAATTTCCGCTTGCTTAGCAAACCAGTTTCTGTTGTTTTCATCCTCTGAACGAAATTAAGCAATACGATCCTTTGTGAACTACTAATAAAAGTAAAACTTAACGTACGTTGTTCGAAAATTTTTGTCCTAAATTCGTCACTTTTCTGTTCATAAAGTTCTTGTTCATTGTTTATCTCGAAGCTGATGGTAACTGGATTTGTTCTGTTAGTGGATATTTTTTCAAACGAATTCTTACAAACATTAATAGTCCATTCATGTCAGTGGATATCTTTTCATATTAATAGAACAGGGAAATTCGCAGCTCTCGGTTGATTTCATGAAGTATTTTAACCACTATTAAGCTGTCCTTAATCCACAAGGCAAATATGGGTGCAGAGGAAAAATTGCCTTGGGCCGGGTGGGATCTGAACTCACGTTCTCCTGATTATATGTTAGGTGCTCTAACCGGAGGACGTGGGTGAGATTATATCTGGCCCAAGACAATTTTTCCTCTGCACTCATGTTTTCCCTGTGGATTAAGGACAGCATAATAGTGGTTAAAATACTTGATGAAATTTTCAGATTAATTCTAAGAAACGCTACTCTGGTTCATGTCAATGATTGTTACTTCAAATCAGTTTTGGGAAGTAATCCTGGTCCATGTTAGTGGTAAATTCTAAAAATGCTCGTAATCTAAAGTTCTCAGATTCTAGTTGCCATTGTTACTGCCTCGAAATTTTCTTCTCTAACCCCCATTTTAGCAAAGGTTAGGAAGGAAACACGGATGAGCTTGGAAAGCCGCCGTCCATCGTATGGGATAATCCGTAGTCCTATGTAGGAAGACTGCCCTATCCTGTGCGTGTAAAAAACATGTTAGATGGACTTGATTGGAAGCTTTTATCTGTATCCTAACACTTACCCAGTGAATCCCCTACTTCTAACCAGCCCTGGGCCCTTGTGTCCTATCCATATAGCCATTTATCATTTTAAACATACCGTTTAGAGATACTAAAAGAACTCAACATTTTTTTAAAATTCATTATGATAATATTTGAAATTAACTGTGAGAAATATTACTGACAAAACTTAAAAATATTTGGTCAATCTGTGAACCACTTTCCACAATTTTTCGTCATATGTTTAAAATCATGGGAAAGCTGAATAATTAACATCAGCTTCCTGATCCTGCAAAGGAATGTTGACCGATCGAAGGTATCTGATTGTACAGGATATATTTATATTGGTATTTAATGTTCTATAATTTCCACAATAAGTCCAGAAGGGTTTCGTGAATCATCCTTGTTTCTAATAAGTGAAAATCGTACATTAAAATATGTCTCAAATTCGGAGATGAAACAAATCCCCTTCTTCGAACAGAAATGACAAAGAAAATTGACCGAGCTACATGCAATCAGTGATAGAGGAAATTTTTAGCTCTTACTCTTATACTTCAACTACATTATATTTGCCGTAATAACTATGTATACGTACCCTAGACATTTTATTTAGAGCTAGGACAAGGAAATTCTTCCTAGCTCTAAAATATGTACCTTACCACTTCTCTTACTATATATATATATCCTAATATAACGCAATGATTAGGTTGTGTGAAGGAAATGTCGCTGGAATGCCAGTGCTTCTCATGAAAACAAATGGGAAAAAAAGAGAATCGCCAAATCAAGTATAGCCCTCACATTTGACATAACTGAGCGAATATTGAAAAAGACTAAATAAAGTTAAACTATAATAGGAATATATTGGAAGATAGGATGAACCTGGAATAGAATTGCTTCTCAAGACCATACAGAAAAGAGATAAAACGTGACACTTTGAACTAGTCCTTTGTTTTAAAAGAACTAAATCGGTGTTTAAAGAGTGAAAACAGGAAAAAAATTCATATTGGCAACCAAAATGACTAATGACAATAGCCTCCCCTTTTTGTGTTTAAAGTACGAGCCCCGGATCTAGGAAATAATAAAGGAGGAGGCCAAGTAAACAGACTAAAAAGGGGGGAGGGGGGAGGGAACAAGATCGACCCAAAATGAAGTGAAACGAGTTCCAATATAAATTGTTCCCGCCATTTTAGTGGTTTTTAGCAAATTTCTTGATAAACCCGAGTAATATATATATTAGTTTCATATTTTTATCGCCTCAGTTCTAGTTTACTAGCATTCTCAAGGATGTGAAGGGGAGGGCATAGCGTATTCCCCTCTAGATCCGCCCTGGCCATAGCATATGATAAGAGATTATAGAGACGAATAAAAAAATACATTTAAAAAAGTTTCAATTTTTTTAAAAGTTACTCTGAAAACACATTTTAAAAATATTGAAAAAAATTAGAAATAAAAATTATCAAAATCTGCTATAGTTTATAACCTCTGTAATTATAAACTGTTGTTTCCAGGGGCAGTTCATCCATTAGATCACCTGGGGCACTGTCGCATCAAAAATAATCAGAAAAAATAATAAACGAATTTCAAATTTACTATTCATTATGTGTCATTTCTAAATCAACAAAATGCTACTTCTTTATATTCTTTCTGTGATCATTATTTTCCGTGTTATGTAAACAATCACATTTGTTCTGCGAATCAGTGAGATTCGTCTGCTTTAGTTTATAAAATGCTTATTTTTTCATTACGGCCACGCCCGGAATCTTAATAGTATTTATTATAACGATGACACAAATGCGCATGTTTTGAAACGCAATTGCGCTGAACGGCAAGAGGCGAGTAACCGTTTTGAAGTGGCCCGTGACACTTGATTGGCTGATTTTACCAGTGCAACCAATAGTGGAAGATCTTGTTACTTAGCGAAAATCTTCATTTGACTGTGACAGGTTCAAAGGCCTAAACTTTCCTGACAAGATGAGTTTGAACTGAGCTTGAACTGGTTGTCAACTTTTTAATTTGTCAAGGAATGATATTTCTGTATAAACAGTTAAAAAGAACATTAGGTATTAAAATGTAAATTGTGCTGAGCATTTAGTTTACAAGACAATACTAATTATATACATATTGTAACAGGCAGTGTTATCAGCAGTTCGTAACTCAGTTGACTAAATGCAGTGGAATTTTTGACTTGTAAGTCCCAAAGGTCTCCGGTTCGATTCCAGCCGCTCTCATAAGTTTTTTTTTCAGTCATGTTTTTATAATTTACTTTTTTTAGAATTCTTTCTAAAATAATGTAATATATATATAATAAATTAATATTGTAAATTAAATATAACCAAAATTGATTACTTTAATAGTTCAAATGACAAGCAATTAAGTTTAAAATAATAAATGTAAATTTATAATCGGAAGTGAGTCAAAAAAATATACATCTAGATATTAAACATATTTTGCATAAATCATTTCCTAAAATAGCAGAAGAACGGAGGAGAAAACTACATGTATAAAAGTAATGATGGATGCGCAAAATATTGAATTAAAGTAGAAAGAACAAGAACCCCTTTCAGAGTTCTCCCCCCCCCCTGACATTTTTTGTTAAATAATGCGTTTTGAGGGCGGCTAAAAAGAATAATATGTACATTAAGGAACTTCTTTTCAATTTAATTCGGTTCAGTTAAATTTAAACCGAATTGGTCCGATCTCCCCAATTATCTTTTGCAACATCTGGGCCCTGCCTGCACTAGTCAAAGTGCCCCATCAAAAAGTTTAGTCACGAGCCGCCACTGGTTGTTTCATTAATAGGTTTGAAATATATTTTCTAAAAAAAGAAAACTAATTGATTCAAGAATCTGAGGATATCAGATAAATATGCTAGTATTAAATAAGTATATTTACAGATTTTCGAGGCGATACCAAAACGAACTCTATAGAGTTCGAAACCTCGAGGCATTCAGTTCAACCTTCGGAAATAAACCTAACATACAGCAGCATAGTCTGTTAGAAGAGAGCTTTTAACCCAGAACAAATAACTACCGTCGTAATATTTTATCAAAATAAGTTAGTAAGGATGAACGAAATTAAGCCGATAACTAAGTTTAACTGATATGCAATAATAAATTGTTTACTTTATTAGTTTTTATAACTTAATATAGGATTATTTTCGGAGATGGATGGAGTGGTAGCAGTTACCATGATTCTTGGATATTGGGCGACCTCATACAGGTTCCAACGATTATTTTCTAATAAAAATTGGTAATAACTGAAACATAGTGTAAATTTAGATGCTCCTAGTTGATGTTTTTCGTTCACAAACTGCTCATTTGAATGCAATTCTAATTGAAGAATTTGTGCATGTAAATCCACATTTTGCTATGAATTACCAATATCATTCTTTCTCCCCCCCCCGCCAAAAATATTCTGAAAGAAAGCTTAATAACGAACAAATATACACAATTTGTTCTCTACTGAAATGTAATGCGCAAGATCTGTTAAATATTTCATCAGAGAATAATGGACCTCACACTTTTTTCCTGCTGCCCATTTTATTGCGAAGTTGGCAATACTGTCATTGATTTGCAGCGAAAGCTTAATTCAACTTGTTGCGGGGACCTCAATTGATTTATTATATTTTTGAATGTAAATTTTGAAAAAAAAAAAGCCAGCAGAATGAAAATTAATTTTTTTTCCGAGATATTTCCGTACCCTTGGTACCCTAATTCCTTAGAAATATTCTTGCACTTTTTTGCAACTTCTGTGTGGATCGCAAACACCAATTTGCGGAACATTGTCATTAGGAAATAATCTATGCATTTGTCCACATGCTCAAATCCTACGGCTTTTTATTGTTTGTTTTGTGGGTTGTTTTACCTCTGAGCGGCACTTTTTTGCACACCATGGGCTAAATGGTCAGGTCACATGGACCCCGAAGGCTCAGAGAAGGTTGGGGGAGGGGACCCACTGGAACAGCTGTTGGGAGACAGATGGTAGCCTCCCGTCAAGGCCATCCAGCGTGTTCTTTAACGTGCACAGGGTATGGCTCTCCCGCACACGGGGCCACGGCTTAACGTCCCATCCGACGGACGGCGGCCTTTCCAAGCCCATTGGTGTCCCCTACTGACCGTGGACAGGGCGGGGAATTTTGCGGAGATAAATCTCAACGCTGACCCAGCTGGGACTCGAACCTGGGAACTACAGATTACGAGCCTGGCGCGCTACCGACTGAGCCACCCCCGCCCCTGGCTTTTTATTGTCTCGTGGCAGTCCTTAATGATAAACTTTTGTCAGTTTTGTAGGGAGAAGAATGTACGAGTGATGTTACTGTTAGTTATTACGGTGTTCAAACGTCTAAATACCGAACGAATATACGAAGTCAAGAAGACGTAAATTATTTAAACACCTTATGAAAGCAGATTTCAAAATTTTAATTATTGCTTTTTAAATTTGGCTCATCTTCAATAAAACAGGGAAATGACCATTTCTTCTGTCATGCTTATATATTTAAGCTGTATGATAATCAACAAGAGTAAAATTAAGTCGAAAACTTTCTCACACCTTTGACGGTTTCTTTTAAGAGAGAATGGATAAGGTATCTTCCCAGCATGACACTTCACTTTACAGTGCAAACAGTTTACCGCGAGGCTTGTTAGTAAAGGACACACACAAGAGTCCTACAACTTTTCCTACCGGTTTGTGATTTAAAGTATTTTCAGAATACAAGCTGAATGCAAGTCTACTCTTTCAGCTTTCAGGAAAAAGTATCTTTGAACTGCATATTGTATACATGAGCTTCGGAAAAAAACTATTTTAAGGAAACATTCTCTCTTGAGTAGACCAATTTACGCTCAAGTTAATTGAATTCAATTTTAATTAGGTATTTTTTCTGTTTCAACCAGAGATGAGTTGGGTTTCAAATTTTCGAACCTGTGCTTGACAGACACTGAAATACTACACGAACCCAAACCGTCCGTATCCGAAATATTTCGTAAGTACTCTTTTAATTTAACGTTTTTTAATTAACGAAAGCCAAGGTAGAGAATGTGAAATTAAACAATCAAATGCCTTAAATGTTTTTAGTTCTTCGTATTATTTTCAAAATTTTTGAAAGTTAAATGCTTTGCTGTTACAAACTTTAAAACAATTATAATTATTTAAAAGCAAAATAAAAATCCCATTGTTATTTGTAACTAAATAATAATAAAAAGTAATCCGCAGAAATTGAAACATTGACTAAAATCATCAAAACGGCAAGAACGATTCTTTAATGAGAACGAAAGAACACTTGAAACAGTAATCAAAACAGACTGTGCTTATTATTAATTTTAGTCACTAAACGCTGATTAAAATGTTGAAATATAATCAAAAATATTACCTTTTTTACTTATTTCTTTCACAGTTATATGCGAGATTGGAAATTTAAATGTAACTTACTCAACCCGAATTCGTCTATGCCCCTGAGCTCACTGAACTTTTTTCTAGTTCGTACCCTAAAGCAGAAAATCATCGACTTCGATGAATGTGTCATGAAGAAAACAATTAATCAATGTTATGCTGTCAACTGGAATTTCCAAGACGGAAGTATATTCTGAAAATAGTTAAATTGGATTTAAAGGCAGCGAAACAAGCTCAAGATGCATAATTTTCAATACAGAATACGCGTACCACTTCTTTTTGAGAGAATGCTCAGATATCTCTGTGGCGAAGCTCAAATTTGCGTTACATTCGAAAGTAGAAAGCCTAGAGATGTCCATTAATTTTAGTTAGTAGTTACACAGTTCCCAAAGCGTAACAAGAAACGTCGTAACCAGGGTTGGGTTGGTTGGGTTGTTTTACCTCTGAGCGGCACTTTTTTGCACACCATGGGCTAAATGGCCAGGTCACATGGACCCCGAAGGCTCAGAGAAGGTTGGGGGAGGGGACCCACTAGAACAGCTGTTGGGAGACAGATGGTAGCCTCCCGTCAAGGCCATCCAGCGTGTTCTTTAACGTGCACAGGGTATGGCTCTCCCGCACACGGGGCCACGGCTTAACGTCCCATCCGACGGACGGCGGCCTTTCCAAGCCCATCGGTGTCCCCTACTGACCGTGGGCAGGGCGTTGAAATTTGCGGAGATAAATCTCAACGCTGACCCAGCTGGGACTCGAACCTGGGAACTACAGATTACGAGCCTGGCGCGCTACCGACTGAGCCACCCCCGCCCCTCGTAACCAGGGAATTCAAGATAGGAGACTTAGTGCTTTAAAGAAAACATTCGATTTAAAATTACTTATGTTGGAGGAGAAATGGATTAGATAGTTCTTTAACTTTCAAAATGGAAAGCATGAATTGGTTCAACATTATGTAAAACAGATGAATATCATTTATTGATAATTTACCATTCGCAAATTATACTAGAGTAATAAGTAGAGGATTACTCCAAGAGAATAGAAATGTAATTAGTTTCAATCAATGAAATATTTTGCAGAGATGTTAAAAGATGAACTCTAATTAAGAAATAAAAATTTGGTAATCAACATGAAAAATTTAGTGCTACCTATGAAAATGTTTTAATTATATTAATGTTAAAAAAAAACGCGAAATTTCGGTTTTGTCCATAATTCGGATATCTTGCAGATCTCAATTAATAGTATTGATAATGACTCAAACGAAAAGTATATTGCATCACATAACTTTTAAACTGGATGATGCTAACATGTTTTTTCAGGGGCGGATGTGGATTAGTCTACCGACTAATCCACGCCAGCCCCTGAAATTATTTAATTTTATTCTGAATTAATATAGAATTTAATTTATCTTCCTATATGGGCCCTAAAAAGTAGAAAAAAACTTAAAGCATAACGATTGTAGTCTCTAGCGGATTTTTAATGACTCTAGGTTGGAATTAAAATTTAATTTTGAATTGCAATCAAACTCCTGTCAAACCACGACCCTGCCTAGTAAAGAAGTGATTTCATACCTTCTAGATGCTTACGCAGTATCTTGGGCATTAGGTGGTTCAACTTTGTAACTAATGATGAGGTTAGGCAAAGGAGTTTGCAACCTCCTTTAAGCAGCATATTGTGCAGAGAGTGACTCCGTTGGTTTGGCCAACGGTGCAGAGAGGGACTCCGTTGGTGTTGCCCTTATGGATAGTTATAGATTGGCGAATAAGGTTATGAACAGTGTGACTAAAGGCCTCAGGAAGAGGGGAGACCTAGGATACGGTGGGCAGACAATATCAAACAAGACCTTGTTAGAATTGGTGTGCAGTGGCCAGATGTAGCTCAGGACAGACTAGCTTGGAGAACTAAATTGCACGGTCTGGTTGGACCTCCGTAACCCATGGCTGCTTGAAAATGATGATATTTTTAGTGACAAAAAAATATAAAAAAAATATAGAGATTTTCTAAATTTTTTAATTTATCTTCGTATATGGGCCCTAAAAAGTAGAAAATATACTTAAAGCATAACGATTGTGCAATCAGTCACCGAGTTCGTATTCACTTCAAAGGAAGATAGGGCGCCGATTTACCTACTGAACGAGATTGCCGGCGCAGCATCTTCCTTTGAAGTCAATACGAACTCAGTGGCTGATTGCACCATCGATATGCTTTTAGGTTTATTTTCTACTTTTAGTGCCCATATGTTAACATGTTTCCACCCTGCCCTCCCACCCATCCCACCCTGCCCTCGCTGAGAAAAGTGACCTTGATGGTCTTGGAATGACTTCTGCTGGATTGGCCGTTAAGCAGTAGCCCAGTGTGCATGAGAGAGAGATCCATACCCTGTTCACGTTAAAGAACACACTGAATTACCTCAACGGGAGACTTCATCTGTCTCCTAAGAAAAATACCTTTCCCCTAACTTGGATCTGAACCCTTGTGGTTCTTGTGACCTGGCCATTTAGCCTAACTGCTCAGATGTAAAACAACCCAACTGCTACCAATAATGTACAAGGAAGCTATTATGAAGTTTCTTTTATTTTCAGGTCACTTCGTCCTGGGATTCGTTCCAAGACGCTGTAGTTTCTGTAAGTTCAAAAACAAAAAAATTCGATTACAATGATGAAAGTTTTTAACATTCATTAGTTTTCACCCTCTTTACCTTTCTTCTTTTGCTTGTTTATTTAGTTTCTGTAAATGGTAGCTAGGCACACTGGAAGGAAAGCTGTGCATCAATAAGTGATATGCACAGCACCGGCCAGGCCTAGCACCTAATGTCCGACCATGATTTCTCGTGGTGTAGGCAGTTTGTGTCTTTCAAAAGAGATATTCTCTTCTGGAATGGAATAAACGCATATATCTGATATGGCTGCAGATCAGTGTAGCCTACTGATATGTGCTGAGTAGTGGTCAACTTCATAGGATTATGGTACCGATAATTTATACCCATTGAGACTGGTTTATGATTTTGAACTTCATTACGGATTCTGGACTTGATATACTGGTGGGCCTCTGTTGAGGGAAATTCTGCCGCTGAGTTTTCTGTTTGCCCATGGGTTGAGCCCTAAGTGAGGAGAACCACAAGATACCTTACATCAGCTGGTGAATAATCCTAATCAGAGGCTATCGCAGGTACTTAAACTCTTACTTTAGCTAGTTAGGCATCGCCAATCCTAGCCTGTAGTGTCTTAGGCAGGATTGGCCGTTCTAATTTCTATGTAATTCTGGTTCTTGAAAAGCTCCACTTGTAAAGAGGGTGCCTGAAGTTCTTACCAGCATGGATGACTTCAACCTTTAGCTGGTTGGGTTTTTGGGGGAATGGGTTTTTGTCCCGTGCTTGCGATTAGGGGTTGTTTGATATTGTTGGAAAACCTCTCTCAATAAAACTAGTTTCTTTAAAAATTCTACTAATCATTTTCTCTCAGTAGGCACATGAATTGTGGGGACGATGAATAGAGATTATTATCTTGACGTCCTCACACAGGAATTCCAGTGTTATAACCTGGGTTTCCAAGAGACCGGATGGACAAGTAAGGTAAGATACTTAAAAGTACTTTTAAATTTCTCCTTTCAAGGAGTTAGGATGGGGAGTAACTTCAAGGCGTAGGTTTACTTCTCAGCAGACACGCTAGTGATGCTCTTATAGGATATGACTGCATTAATGAAAGATTTTTTACAGCTAAATTTAAAACTAAGATTAAAGACTTGAATGTTATCTGTTGTTATGCCCCCACTGAGGACGCGATGAGGATAAGATATGTTTTGTTAATAACTTGAGGATATTTTGAATTATGCCAAAAAAGAGATATTGTCCTTGTGCTAGGAGACTTGAAAGCTAAAGTTGGTAGGCTCTGATCTTTGGATAGCGTTGTTAGGTCCCTTTGGCATTGGTAGTTCTAATGGCAATGGGGAACGTCTCCTATACGTGAGTAAACTTAACAGTTTGAAAATAATTGACACATACTACAAACGCCGGGACATTTATAAATACATACGAGCTACACCTGATAGATTGCATGGAAATATGATAGACTATACATATATTAATTAATTGACTGGTTCGGTTAGGAATACCAAATCATATAGGGGAACCGAAATTAGGTCTGACCATTACCGGTCAAAAATATTTTACAACTGAAACTGTGCTAAAATTAAGAAAATCACATTTAATACTGAACTGTGAAAAGTCCAGATATAACCAACACATACTGTGATAGACTACTCAGCATTATGACAATCGTGGTTTGCTTACTGCTGAAGTTGAGAAAGAATAGGATTAGTTTAAACATGCTTTTTGTTAAAAAAAATCTAACAGTACTATTTTGGTTAAAAAGGGACAGAGGAAACAAAATTATTTGAGTGATAAGGCTATGAAACTTATTTCTGAAAGAAGGAAGTGCAGGAATAATATGAATCAACACCATAATAGCCCTAATTGGCAGCATTACAAAGAACTTAATAAACGTGTAAAGGATTAGTTAACAGCTGATAAGAATAATAATAGTTTGGCTGACAAAGTGGAGGAAGCAGTTAGATAGCAAAACAGTAGGGGATTGATAGATAATCTTTTGATAGTTAATCTTTTGTTTGGGAAGAAACAGATAGGTACACAGAGATTGAGGGATAAACTTGGCAAGGTGATTGAAGGTGAAGAATCTGTGATGGCTAGGTGGGCTGAGTAATTCAGAGATGTTCTAAATAATGTGATTATTTCTACTCTCATTTTAATGAGGATCACATTATGAAGTCATTTTGGCTGTCTCTAAAACTGCATAAATCCCCAGGGGTGGATGAAATCCCCACTGAAATGCTTAGAGCTGGGAACGTTTGTGTTGCCACATGGCTGACTGAAATTTTGAATATATTCTATGATGAAAGTCATTGTCCCTAAGGATTTTACTAAAACTATAATCTTTATTTAAAACAAAAAAGTGATCGTAGTATTTGTGATAATTATAGGAAAATTAATCTACTTCCTTTTCCAGGTAAAATTCTTTGCTTGGTTGTGCTTATTAAAATCAAGACTTTCGTTGATGGGCAACTCTGTGATTGTCCTAGTGTGGATTCAGAAGTGGTAGGGAAAGTATAGATCAGATAGACAGGCCCATTTTATATGTATATATTCGCTATTCCTTCTTATCTTCTATGTAATTTTATGTTGTGCCCGTGGTAATTTATTTTCCTCAATCATTTATATTTTGTGTACATTTTCTCCTTTTGAGCTTAACTTTATTTAAACATATGTTTTGCCTGTTGTTTTATTGTAATAATCCTCCACTTTTTGTTATGCATGTGTTTTCCTTTCTGCATTGTTTTTATCATCTTGTATATGCCCCCAAGTAATTCCTTGTGTTTGTGTATTTTTATTTCGTATTTTGTTTAGAATTCTAATGTTTCCCAGTAAACTGGACCATAATGACATTTGTATGTCTTCATTAACTTTTTTTTCCGTATTAATTTTAACGTTTGCTTTGCACAAAATAGATAATAATAGTAATAATATAATTTTTGTTTCCCACTTATTATACTACTTAAGCTAGAAGAAAGCTGCGATTTATTACCCTAATTTATGCTCTTAGATTAACAAGTCTCGTCCACTTTTCAAAGGTAAAGGAAAAATTATAATATTTAAGGAAATAACTGATATTAACTGCAAAATAAATGTTGGATCATGGTATACCCAGAAAAGTAGTAACTGTTTGTTCGATATACTGGTGCAGCGCTATACAAATGCCAGCCCGTAAAACGTTTGTGGTCTACATGGAATGCGCGAATTATACGAAAACGAAACAAAAAAATTGTTTTCGCCAAAGAATTGTAAAAAGAAACAATCGAAAGGGTGAAAAAATGTTTTTTTGTTCGATTGATCTGAACTAAAACCGTATCGATCCGAGTAGAGCAAGCGCACGACCTTCTGATGACATAAAAAATGAATATGTTCAGAGGGGGCCATTTTCCCCACCTTTGAGATTGCTAGTAAGAATATCGGAGGCAAAAAATGATTAAACATGTGCATATTTCACCCATTTTTCAAGAAATGTTTTTAAGACCCTAAAACGGAGGGAAAAATATTATACTTCAACGGATTTCTAGTTTCTTTGACTTTTTCGGCTCGATTGCGTCACTTTACCATCCTCCCTCTTTATTTTTCCTATATATATCCGAATCTGAATATATTAAACAAAATTTATATTGATGTGTTTTTTTTCTTCACTTCTGACCTCTGGATGATTTTTTTTTCATCTGTGGGCCGTTAAAAAGACTCTAAATTCAAAATGGATTAAAAAATCTAGCCTATTTAAAGATGTAAATCAGTTGTCCCACATTAGTAAGTGTAGTAAATATCTAGTTTCGCATTCCGCGCCCACTTTTGTAAGCAGTGAACGATTTTTGCCAAGCACGTATCATTAATAATGTATCATTATTATGGTTATTGTCATCTTTCCTTTTCACGCATTATACGAGCTAACGTAACTATCATTGGTTGCCATGTCATCTGAATAGGAAACTAATGGTTGACTCCAACCTTCACAGTAGTATATATATATCTATATGTACTACTTATATACACAATTGAATATTCATTCTACAATTTCGTACTTAAACATTGTAGCTCTTGGCATATTCGTGAATTCAAGCACTTGTCATTGGATTTTGGTTGAAAGCTATTTAAACTTTGATGCTTGATTGCAAAGCTTAAAAGTGGCAGTAATGAATGCATCGAGTCGAATGCATGTATATACCTCTCTGTGCAAGGCTTTGCAAGGATTCGAGTGCAGGCTTTGATGACTACAATATGGGCACTCTTAGTCCTCTACCTATATTCATTTCTCGTTGCTTAATTTGCATATTGTAACGTCCATAGTCAGCTGTTTGAGGGGTTTTTGGAAGTGTTCGAAGTTATTAAATTATAAGATTTCCACATGGTTTTGAAGTCTGTAAATATATTTATCCTGAGAAACCCGACTAGGTCTGATCAAGTAGTGACGTATAAAGTCATACAGACGAGTGCCAGACCATTGAAAAACCCTACTATCGCTTACATAGCTGGCTTGGTAAAGAAAAAAAGAAGAGTTATATTTATATAGGCTAGAACAATGGTTCTAAGAAGATATTTTCTAGTGATTGCATTACTGCCCACGAGCAATTCGATGAGGGCGTATTAAAAAAATTAAATGTTAAACATGTAATTACAGACTTGTAAACTTGTAATGGAAAAATCAGTTTTGTTTTTTGAGAATATAAAAGCTCTATTTTTTCGTCTTTAACACATCCCCCTATCATTATTCGCTCTCGCAAGAACTGGATGAGCACACATAAAGAATTAACTAAAATTGCTGTTGAGGCATTTACTGCCAAGACCTCTGGCGAAACAGTCAGATTACAAACCAGATGTTCAGATGACTATAGGTCATTTGTCATTTCTTCGAAGCCTCAAAACAGTAATTCCACACCTACAAGAAATAGCAGTCATTTGGTCGGAGTAGAATCGGTCATCGTAACAAGACTGCATTTTTGGGGCGGGAGTGGCTCAGTCGGTAGCGCGCCAGGCTCGTAATCTGTAGTTCCCAGGTTCGAGTCCCAGCTGGGTCAGCGTTAAGATTTATCTCCGCAAAATTCCCCGCCCTGCCCACGGTCAGTAGGGGACACCGATGGGCTTGGAAAGGCCGCCGTCCGTCGGATGGGACGTTAAGCCGTGGCCCCGTGTGCGGGAGAGCCATACCCTGTGCACGTTAAAGAACACGCTGGATGGCCTTGACGGGAGGCTACCATCTGTCTCCCAACAGCTGTTCCAGTGGATCCCCTCCCCCAATCTTCTCTGAGCCTTCGGGATCCATGTGACCTGGCCATTTAGCCCATGGTGTGCAAAAAAGTGCCGCTCAGAGGTAAAACAACCCAACCCACACCTACAAATTAAAAGAAGAGAAGAATCTCAGGGTAGTCATTAAAAATCTACCCCATGACATAACTTCTGACGACGTGCATACTGCTCTAGTTGACTTGGGCTTTACAGTCATAAAAATCTCACAGATGAGACGTGGCAAAGACAAAAGCCTGATTCCTGTCTTTTTGGTGGAATTACCTAAAGACACAACCAATAAAAAGATATACGATATAATTGACCTCTTCCATCTGAAGATTCACATCGAGAGTTACAGAAATAAGAAAACTCCGACACAGTGCCATAATTGCCAGCGTTATGGCCATGCACAAAGTGGATGCTTTAATCATCCACTCTGCGTGAAATGCGCTGGAAGTCACGTAACGAAGGACTGCCTCAGGAAAAAGGATGAAAGTCCGCCTAAATGCGCCAATTGTGGCCTTGGCCATACGGCCAATTACAAAGGCCAGACCCTTTACCAGTCTGCCTGACTCTTTTCTCGTCTGTCACCCTTGTCCCAGACGATTTTAGAGTCGTAAACTGGGAACTCTTGAAAACTACAGTCAACGGAAAAGTCTCCGGATTCTGTAATCCTCTATCTCTCAGGAGGATTGATGATACAATTATCACCTTTGCTGATCTTTTGAATCAATCTACAATTGATGCCAGCACCATTCATAAACCTCGTAAGGATTTCTACATTCTTCCCAGATTTCTTTCTGATCTTGTCAAAGAGAAAAATAAAGCTAGGCATAAATGGCAAAGATCGAGAGAGGCTCGTGACAAGAATGCTTACTATGCACTTAAGATAGAAGTAAGACAATAGCTCACGGATTACCGAGGTCTTACTTGGAAAAAGATTACCTCACTCTCTACAAGTGATGGCTCCATCTGGAAGATGGTTAAGACCTTAAAGAATCCTTATGTTAACTACCCCCCCCCCCCATCCATGGAAAGGATGGGTTATGTTACAATGAGGATGATAAATGCGAAGTTTTTGCGGATGCCCTTGAGATTCAGTTTCAGGAAAATTCTGATCTGTCCAACGATAACACCTGTGACAAAGTGGAGGAAACTCTTTCCCGTTTCTCTCAAGTGGACAGATCCAGAATTCATTTTACATCTCCACCTGAACTGACTCAAGCCATCCGCAAACTGAAACTCAATAAGGCTTCAGGTCCTGATGATATATCCAACAGGATGCTGAAGAACCTTCCGATAAAAACTATCACGCATCTGTGCAACATTTACAATTTCCTTCTCCGGCATCACATCTTTCCGGAGGTTTGGAAGAATGCTTACGTTAAGCTCATCCACAAACCGGGTAAGGACTCATCCTTAGCTGACAGTTATCGACCTATAAGTCTTCTATCCTGTTTGGGGAAGTTGTTTGAGCGAATTTTGCTCAATCGACTGGATGAATTCCTTTTAAACCATCATATCCTGCCTGAGTCACAGTTTGGATTCAGACGTAAAAGATCGACTCATCATCAAGTCCTCAGAGTAGTGGAGACTATCGCTGAGGCTCTGAATAAAAAGGAAATTGTTGCTGCCGTCTTTCTAGACGTGGCCAAGGCTTTTGACCGCGTCTGGATGGATGGCCTCATCTATAAACTGATCAAGATTGGAATTCCTTCGGGCCTGACTGGTATCCTTCAATCTTACCTTTCAGATAGAACCTTCCAGGTTCGCATCAAATCCTTTACTTCCACAAAGAGAGTGGTGGCCGTTGGAGTCCCACAAGGCTTTCTCCTAGGCCCCACTCTCTTCTCAATATACCTTTATGACATCCCTTCTTTTGACCGGATTGTCATTACCCAGTATGCCGATGATATTGCACTCCTCTTCCCTTGGGAGTTGAGTATGCAATTAGAAGACTCCAGAATTGTTTGGATGAGTTAGATTCATGGTATGATACTTGGAAAATGTAAATCAATTCTGACAAGAGTAACGCCATACTTTTTAGTGGCAAGAGGATCAATAACCTTCAGTCTTTACTTTTTATGGATGAAGACATCAGATGGCAAGACACTGTCAAATACCTTGGACTCACCTTGCAGAAGAAACTGAAATGGGATCCCCATATTCACGGGATCATAAGTAAGGTGAACACCGTCCGATGTCAGCTGGGACCTCTTCTCAGAAGGAACTCCGTCCTTTCGATTGACCACAAGCTTTTGCTCTACGACATGGTCATACGTCCCATCATTTCCTATGCTTCCCCTATTTGGGCGAACACCACTGCAACCAATATACACAAGATTCAGGTCTTGCAGAACAAGATCTTGAGATGTGCGGTCGATGCCCCTTGGTTTGTAACGAACAGACAAATCCACAAAGATCTGGGCATCGACCATATTTACACTTATATCAAGTTTTTGTCACGTGGTTTCTTTGACAATGTTCAAAGTAATCCACATGGAATTATATCCTGCTTGTTCGACTACAATCATGAAGTCATGAATAGTTACAAGAGGCCTAAAATGATGGCTTTCAGCAAAGATAGTCATCCATTTTAGGTCTCTTGTGCATCCTTACTGTTTTTTCTGTTGATCTTTATTGACCTTCGGGATCCACCATTGGTGGTTTATTTTACTATGTTGTGTTTACACTGATGCCAACTAGGCACATATTCAGATGGAAGAGGTTATGGGTACCCATGTACCTGGTACTCTGAAAATGAATAACCGATCTACGATCTACGTCTTTAACACATAATTACTCAGTTGCCATCAAATATGCACAGACTGTATGTACTTCCATCATACTTTATACGGATTTGGTTTAGAGAAAGATTTTTGTAACGAATGCTATAAAGTTGAATATATCCTGATGGCTTTGATTGAAAATGTTCTTTTTGTGACAAATTTGTGTGATAAATGATAAAAATTTCCTTAATATTTTAATTTAAATACATTATTGAAAATTTTTTGATGGGTGCACCTGAACTGACTTGGCGCAATATAGCCTTAGCTACTCTTGCGCCAAAAAACCCCAAACAACGTGAACTGTCTGGTGGCCGTACTTGAGAACCACTGGGTTTAGAAATTCAATATCTACATTTTACGAAATAATTTGATTTCCAGAAAAATTTGCTATTTACTTTATTTCAGAAAAGGAAAAGAATTGCAGATCATTGGGATACATCGTTTATAATTTAAGTTTGTTGAATTCGAAATAAACTGCAAAATTTTAATATAAAATAATTAGGAAGTAGAGCCCTTTACAGAGTAATACATTTAAATTCGGATTAGTCTATCGCTGAGCAACATATTTGTTGCCTGCACAATGACATAGCTGGCAATGGTTATACTTGGTAAAGGAAAAAATATAAATTTTCCGTTATGCGCCCTAGAAAGTAGAAAATAAAATTGAAGCATATCGATGGTGCAATCAATCACTGAATTCGTATTCACTTCAAAGGAAAATAGGACGCCGATTTTACATAGGGTGTGCTGGGGCAATCTGGTTGAGTATGTAAAATCGACGCCCTATTTTCCTTTGAAGTGAATACGAATTCAGTGATTGACTGCACCATCGATATGCTTTAATTTTATTTTCTAATTTTTAGGACGCAGATAAGTATATTTTTAATTTTTTTTTTTGTTTTTGCTGCACGCACATTGTATAATTGGCAGTGGTAATAATTCGCCAACCCACAAGAATATCAAGGCTTAGAATAGGGAAGAGGCCCTACTGAACCGTAGTCAGTTTCAGATGAGAACCTCCCATGAAACTGTCCTTTGTGTTTTTAACATGCTGAGGTAGGGCACCCGAACCGTGGTTTAACGACTCATCCTATGAGCGTGTCTTTGAAACCGAGTAATATCCTCTCTCACTGGACTCATACTTAGCTCACACTAGAGTTTGGAATTCCTTGTTTCGAGTAATTTACAATTCGGCTGATACTCATGGCAGCGTTCCCCGCCCTGCCCACGGTCAGTAGGGGACACCGATGGGCTTGGAAAGACCGACGTCCGTCGGATGGGACGTTAAGCTGTGACCCGTGTGCGGGAGAGCCATACCCTGTGCACGGTAAATAAAACGCTGGATTGCCTTGAAGGGAGGCTACCATCTGTCTCTCAACAGCTGTTCCAGTGGGTCCCCTCCCCCAACCTTCTCTGAGCCTTTGGGGTGCATGTGACCTGACCATTTAGCCAATGGCAGCGTATGTGAATCCGGATATGCTCAGTTAGATTTGTTCTCTGACCAAATTTGCTCCTCATGATTAAGTGATATAGTTTTTACTGATAATGATCAACATCTTGTAATATATGCAGTGATTGTTCTGTTGAGCGTGTCCTTCATTCATGAGTTTGGCTGACTGGATGTAGGGTGCTTATAACACTGGTTTAAAAGGTTTTTATAACATGAACAATTATAGCTGCTTTAACTATTTTTTAGGTGCTGATTTAAGATATAGCCTTAAAAACGTGACGTACTAGCCATTTTTTATGTTATTGGTCATTTTGACTCCTATTTAGATCTTCCTATACCAACACCTCCAGGCAACTGGGAGAATATTTTAGAAACTAGGAGATTATTTTTGTGGCTGGCAATACTGATTGTCAAGTGGGAGAAAACCATGGAGGTAGTAAGGGCGCCTCCCCCTATTCCTATCAGTTAGCATAGTTGGCTAGTGTAGCCGAAACTGCCATGTTACTCCTACCCTGATAGTGGTACTGAAAGATCAGTTGTCATCACATATGTGAATGTTTTGTACGAATACTGGCACAATTACATTGTAATAGTTCGTAACAACAGTTGTATTATTACGTATATAGGAATTTACTCTTTTTTAATTCCTTTTTATTTCTTTTTTTGTGTTTGCGTTAGCAAAAACTAGTTCAACATCGTGATCAAATTTGTCTGTGGTTTTTAAAAACGGTTCTTGAGGTCCATATTGGACGTCTATCGTAATAAATTACATATCAAAAACAATTCAACAATAATATCCTACAGGCAAAAAGGGGATGAGGGAACATATCAAACCAGTAGTAATTTTAGTTATATATAGCAGTAGTAGCAGTTATTTACACTACTTTTCAATATAATTAAAATAACGAAAAGTTTAAAAATTCCGTAAGAAAATTTTTATATAAACTTATCTTACCAATGAAATGCTATCCCTTTTATCTATTTCGCAGATTAATTTATGCAGGAATATGTTATAGAGGAGCCAACGTTTTTGCACAATCTCTCGTTCGTTAGCATAGACATCGCACGCTTACGAGTAAGAGCAATATGGCGACGTCGGTTACAGTTTTCAAGCCATAGGGCATCTCCCTTTCTTCTTACCTCCATGGAGAAAACATGTAACAGTAACCTAACCTCAGACCGCCATTCTTGTTGTTTTTATTGTAAGAGGAGGAACATGTGCTGTGCGTTGAAGAGTGAATTTTGTTTTTTAAATGGCACAAAGGCAGCGTCGCGAATGTGTTAATGTGCCAGATAAGTTTTGTTATGTGTGTGGAAATAATGTTTGAAAATCCCAGAGTTCTTTGACAAAGATTGAAGAAAGCCTATCACTTGTATTTTGGATTTATGTTGGAGATCAGGACAAAACATGGGCTCCACACTTGTGCTACATTTTGTGCTTTGTTGGTCTCAGTGAATGGTTGAAAGGTAAAGATAAAATCCACGCCATTTGCAGTTCCAATGGTTTAGCGTGAGCCAACTAGTCATTTTCATGATTGCTAATTTTGTTTAACTAAAGTGTCGGACTTTTCAAAAAAGGACAAAAGCAAAATACAATATCCAAATATGCTTTCAGCCATAAGGTCAGTTCCTCATGGAGAAGATTTTCTCATACCAACACCTCCAACCAACTGGGAGGAGATGGATTCACATTCATTGGTGAAAGACTTTGAGGCACATAGAGATCCTATATATACCCTTAAAAAGTTAGACGAGCCTCATCTGATTCAGCAAAATGAACTAAATGATCTTGTTCTAGACCTTAGGACTTTCCAAACAACAACCTGAAGTTTTAGGTTCAACACTTCAAGAGTGGAATCTTCTGGCCAAGGACCAGAGTTTTGCTGTTCAGGAAGAGAAATTTGGCCTTTTCTGCTTATTACGGGATGCAAGATGGCTTGTGTTTCTGCACAGATATTTCAGGGCTGATGGAAGAAATTGGTACAACTCATGATCCTAAGGAATGGCGTCTATTTATGGATTCGTCAAAATTCAGCTTCAAAGCTGTCCTTTTGCATAAAGGAAACAAAAAGCTTCCATTCCAGTGACACACTTTGTGGGAATGAAGGAAACATATGAAAGCATGGTAAAAAATACTCACTGCTATAAAATATGACCAGTTTAAGTGAACAATATGTGGTGACTTAAAAGTCATATCTCTCTTGTTCTGGGCTTGAAGGAGGCTTCACAAAATTTTGCTAATTTCTGTATTTGTGGGACAGTAGGGCCAGAAAGGAACACTACAAAACAAACGACTGTCCCAAAAGAGATGTTTTTATTCCTGGAAAGAGTAATGTGAGGTATAAGCCTATGGTTGACCCCTCTGATGTTCTGCTCCCACCACTACACATCAAACTGGGGCTTATGAAAAACTTTGTAAATGCTATAGATAAAACTGGTAAAGGGTTTTTGCACTTGAAGGGAAAATTTCCGAAACTAAGTGATGCCAAACTCAAAGAAGGGATCTTTATTTCGTCCTCAGATCAGGAACTGATGATACTGTCTTCGAAGAAAAGCTAAATATGAAGGAGCGCACTGCATGGAAATCCTTCACGTCTGTGGTCCAGGGTTTTCTGGGAATCACAAAGAGGAAAATTACCATCAGCTCATTCAAGATCTTGTCAAAAATTATGAAAATCTTGGCTGCCGAATGTCTTTGAAGATCCATTTTTTGCACTCGCATCTTGACTTCTTTCCCAAGAACTTTGGAGCTGTCAGCGAAGAGCAAGAGGAAAGATTTCACCAGGATATCCACTGGATATCCTGGTGAAATTCATGGAGGAGAGATACCAAGGCAGGTGGGACCCAGCAATGATGGGTGACTACTGCTGGTTCTTGCAGAAGGAAGATACCTCAGCACATGTAAGACAAAAATGAACTTCTTGTAAGTATAAAAGATACTTACCCATGTTACTTATTTTACATTTCAATATTATTTCATTTGTTACTTTATATTCAGTGGTCTATAACTATTATGTTTCCATTTTTTTTTCACTGTAATCATGTAATTAATTAATGAGTTTTAAGTTGCAATTTTATAAAATAGTTACATTTATTTTCATTTCCCAGATATGTGTATTCATTGAAATTTGAAATATATTAACCTTTAATTTAAAAAAACTGCACATGCTGCAATTTTTCACAGACATATTAGAATTCAGCACCCCAAAATTCGTTAAAAACATCCTATTTGACCAATGTTATAAAAAAAAAAGTTGGTGTTTAATGTAATTAGAGCAATGTCTCACTTTCAAATAATCATTTTCTATTAAGTAATTTTGTGATGTGATGATAATTTTTTTGCAATGCAAATTTAAGGATCATCATTTTTTAAACCTAATGGTTTTGAAATCTTAAATCTTTTAAATCTTTATTGTAATGTAGTTTCGAAATAAAATGTCACTGATGCTAATAAGTGCTATTTTTTCTAAAATAGCTTTTTATTACTCTAAGAACATTATGTTTAAAGAAATAATTTTTAGGTAGTAATCTATTGTTGTTTTACTTTGCTGTGGGAACGATAATACTCCAGTATTTTTCTGAAAAATTTCCACGAATTTTTCGTGTCCCTTATATTGCCATATACAACAAAATGTGATAGGTGCATAATAATGTGAATGCAAGACGAAAATATCCAATTTAAGCCATTCAGCAATACTTCGTGTACAAAGTTGGAAACCAAGTGGACCATTTGGCATGGATAACATAAGCTCCGTGCGAGAAATAATTACAACATGATGGAAATTCATCAAAATTCTCGAGGAATAAAATATTTCTGAAAATTTGGCTACTCTAAAGTTATAGAAACCTCTTCTGAAAATTATTTATATATATAATTTTTTTCGGCAGAGAGTCACTTGAAACTCTTACATAAAAGGCTTGTTTATAATGTCACTTAAAATTTCCTTTTTTTTGCACACTTCACTGTATGAAGTACATAAGGTTCTTTCTCTCATCAGCGCAGTTTGGCGTTTATTCTTAACCTTTATAAGTAATAAGAAATAATGTATGCAAATGTTACAATGTAAGCCTTAATACCTACTTGATATTCTATTCTGGTAACTCAGTTGAACCTCATTTATCCTTTCAGCATGATTCAATTATTTCTCCATACTTGCTACACCATTAATTACATTCTGCTCATTGGCATATCTTCCGGAGAAGGGGATGTGTACTGATTGAGGGAAGGCAGGCGATAATTATAATCTTAAAATATCTTGTGGTAATTTAAAAGCTATGGGAGCATGCTGTGCTGCATATTCTTGCCGTAGGTCAACTCAAACAATTCACGGATGTTACAAATTTTGTTAGTAGAAAGCTTCATACAAAGCTCTATAGCGTTTAAGTTTTTTAATGGAAAAATGCACCTGAAAATGAGTTAAAGCTCGCTGAACCAGGCCCGGACCTAGGGAAGAAAACGAGGAGGGCAAGAGATTGGGTTTCCAATGAGATATAACATTTCCCCTCCATTTTACAGGTTTTTAAAAAATTTCTTGATAAATGCATCAAATACGAATAACTGTAATTTTTTTTTCTTCTATTATCTTTACTATCATTATTCTGCAAAGCGGCCTCCCAAATCCTGCACCATATCTATCTGAATTTTGATTTTTAACAATATTCGTTCAGGAAATTGAATTTGCAACATTTAACAGCATCATCGCAGTCTTAGAACTTTATCTGAAAAGTTAAGTAAAACATAAACGATAAATCTTATATAAAGCAGTTTACCAAAATTAATGTGTATATATAAATAGGTTTGTGTTATGAAATTTTAAATTTGAACAATTTTAAAAATAATTTTTAGAAATGAGCAAGAATGTAGTTTAGTAATCTAGCATTCATAACACTGTAAGCATAACAAAATTTTTCGGAAATGGAAAGATTCGAATAAAGATTAATTAATCGCGACTGATAGCAGAAAATTACCCGTTCAACAACCTTGAATCGTCTTCATTTCGTCTTCGTTTAATTCCGCTTATTTCTTTCTAGACTTCCTTCAGCATTTAAAATGCTTTTTTTTTTTAACTTGAATGATTAGCTGGCTCTGTGCCTAGAAGTACCAGCAGACTACTTTTCGTTTGACCTTTATTCTCCAACCTATCTGCCTTGAGTGGCTCTACCAACTTAGCTCTCCAGGTCATTGAGGTACACAAGTTCCACCACCATATCTGAGGCGGAGACCAGTATATTAAACTTTACAGAAGTTATAAGCTTATTTTTAATAGTTTATATAATGAGTAATTCAATTTTCATAAATTTCGAACGCTTATTTGTAGAACGAGGTATTTTTAAAAATTCCAGCTTCCATTTACTTGAACCTGTTCGTAGTCGGGTTTCTTACTTTGCGTTTGGCTAGTCTAATGCAATGGCGACTATTGTCGGGTGTGACTGTGAACACATTGTTGAAAATTAAGATTTGACAGATTTGCCTGAGATCTTTGAATATATCCTCAAATATTTTCCATAAAAATCATCTGAAGTACATAGGGCGTTCATATATAAACGAGAATTTAGTTACCGTTAGTGTAAAAATATTCTTGTGTAAACAGGCATTCATTGACAAGTAAAGACATGTTGAATCTTGTGAACAGCACAAGTCGTGCCAACCTCCACTTCAGTCAATTGTAACTAATATATTGGACCAAGAACAATCTAGCAGTGTTGCGCGCGAATAATTATCAAATTTCTCACGAAGGAAGGCGTCATTCCTTCGGAAATCTTTACAAGGCTTCGAACCCAGTTTGCGGAAGATTATTTGTTACAAGCAAGTGTGTACAGTTCGGCCAAATTATTTGGAGAAGGACGAGACCTCGTCGAAAATGAACCTTACACTCGGAGACCAGAAACTCTCTCCCGATAATATTGTTAGGATTGAGAATTTAACCTAGACACAATCGTCGCATAACCGTTTGTGAACTCTAAAAGGAGACTGGAATTAGTGTAGGGACTGCTGAATAAATTGTGCATAACTAGCTGAAATTCAATAAAGTGAAATCAAAGTGTGTCTCACGACCAGAACACAAGGGACAGCGCTCGTACTCACACCGCTTTTTTTTTAACGATGGAGACTACGGAAACTGAAGTGGGATGTACTGCCTCATCCATGGTATATTCCCGACTCTGCTCCATCCGATTTCAATTTGTTGGACCGCTGAAGGAGTTTTTTTGGGGGTAAGAGATTCCGAGACAATGTTGAGTTCATTGCAGCTGTGCATAGTTGGATTGACAAGCAAACAAAACCTTCTTTGGAACTGGAATTAAGAAGCTTCCAGAACGTTGGAACAAGTACAATGCAGTTAACTGGGAACTACGTTGAAAGGTAGTATTTATGATTTTTCTATTTTGTTGTGAATAAATTTTTTAGAATCAAATTCTCGTTTGTATTTGAACGTCTCTCGTAATAAGTTATTGAGCTCTGAATTTGAATCCCTGTTGACATAACCCATTTTAACCTTTCATACCAGTCCTCTTTAAAAGACAAATGATTATGCTGCCATATCACAGCAAACAAATACTGCGGCTATTTGCTTAGCAGTGAGCAGATCAAATTTTTTATAATCATAAAAAATGTTTTTGATAAACAGGCAGAACTGTTTCCATTCAAGTGGCCATCGAGTGTAAATATACTAAATAGTGACCAACGTTTTCCAAAATATGGAAGTGACGAAATAAAATAGTTTCATTTAAATCTGAATGGAAAAACTTTCGAAACGAAAGGTAAAGAAAAACCTACCAAGCCAAATATTTCATCCACGTGGGTAACCGAAAGAGGCTGAGGAGCAAAGAACCCAACGAGTGGAAACGACGTTACAG
Source organism: Ryuthela nishihirai (assembly GCA_038380435.1). Classification (NCBI taxonomy): domain Eukaryota; kingdom Metazoa; phylum Arthropoda; class Arachnida; order Araneae; family Heptathelidae; genus Ryuthela; species Ryuthela nishihirai. The sequence goes on from JAWZYU010000026.1 coordinate 31,664,972, forward strand.
TATCATCGTACCGATTTCCCTTTCTACGATCGATTTCTCCCTTCCCCTAATCGATGAGAAGGATCCACAGTGTCTTAGCGTATCGTCGACCCTCAAATGTAGTAATAATTCATGGTACGGAAAAATTGGTTGGGCAGCGAAGTAATGTCTTATTTTGTTTTCTTGAATAGTGCGGAGAGTAATTCATCATTATTCACAAAGTGGAATTTATTTGGAACTATTACCTGAGGAAAGGACAAATTATTTGCGGTTGGAAACAGATGACTGTTTCACTTCGCAAACAGAGCGTCTACTGAGAAAAAGCAAAATTGCCGCTTGCTCTGAAATCGTTAGCGGAAAAATCGTTTAGTTCGGTAACTTTAAAGGAAAGGTCTTAAGAGTACTGGTTATCGAAGTTTACGAATTCAATTTTTCCAATTTTATGTCGGATTTTTTCCTTAGTATTTGCCAGGAATTAGTTTCTCTGCAGCTTGTTTGCCAATGTTGCTTGATTTACTGATACCAGGTTAAAGCTTTTTACAGTGCTGCTGTAATGGTATCTTGTAATGTTATGTTATCGAAATTAATTTTGTGACTTTGCAAACTTTAACTTTTATTTGTTTTGAAATGCCACGAATTTCTCTAGTAATAAACGAATATTTTGGGGGAGATTTATTCTAATATATTTTTCCCTTGGTTACAGATTGGATTTATTATTAATAATATGTTATTAATAATATATTATTACATCATGTTGGAGAAATTTTAAAGTGACGTTCTCTGTAATGTAAAATAAATGTAAAAATGCTAGAAAATCCGGATTTCGAAAGCTTTTGAATGTTTCTGCATCGCGTTTTTACTTATGTTAATGATGTATAACTCGAAGAGAGGATGTTTGTAATACACCGAAGAGCCAAAACATTATGACCACCTACCTAACATGATGTTGGTCCTTCTACGTGCCATCAAAACAGCTCTTACCCGGCGACTCTACAAGATTTCTATAGGTGTCTTGTGGTATATGGTACCAACACGTCACCAGCAGATCCTTTAACTCTTGTAAATTACGTGGTTGAGCTGCCGCAGATCGGATATGCTGAACAACACAAACCACAGATGCTCGATTGATGTCTGGAGAATTTGGAGGACAGGGCATTACTTTGGTTTTTTCGAGGATGAGAAAGACTTCTTTCTCGAATATTCCGGCAGTGGTCATGGCGCATTATCCTCTGAAAGAAGGCACTACTAGAGGTTAATACCATTGCCATGAAAGAATATACCTGGTCTCATTGATGTTTACGTAAGTGGTAGACGTCATAGTTTCCTGCACATGAATGACTGAACTCAGGGTTTCCCAGCAGAACATTGCCCAAAGCATTACACTTCTTCCATCGGCTTGTGTTCATCTCACAATGCATCCTGGTGCCAACACTTCCCCAGGTAAATGACGCACAAACATACCCGGCCGTCCACATGGTGCAATAAGAAACGAAATTCATCGGACCAAAAGACCTTCGAATCATTCAAGGTCAAGTTTTGATGCCGGTGTGCCCATTGTGGGCGCTTCCGACAGTGAACCGAGGTTAGCATGGGCACTCGGAGCCGCCTGCGGCTATAACCCCATTTTTAGCAGGGTTCAATTTACTGTGTGTTGTGACACATTGCTCCTGTCACCAGCATTCAAATTACGGGCGAGTTGCGCCACAGTATCCCTTCTGTTGGCTCGTACCATACTGTGGATAGTCTTCGTTCACCTCTAGCATCATTGAGCCATGGTTGGCCCACATCTTGCCGGCAGTTCGTGGGTTTTACCTCCTCAGACCACTTTTTGAAGGTAGTAACCACGACTGACCGTGAGCACCCTACAAACCTTGCCATCTCAGAAATGCTGTGACCCAGTCATCTGGCCATTGCAGTTTGGCGTTTGTCAAAGTCACTTAAGTTCGCTGCTTTTCCCGTCTGAAGAACAAGAATAACACTGATTATCAGAGCTCAGTATCAGCTGTTATTTATATCGTTTCATGACCACATGCGCCGTCGTTTACATGCAGTTGCTTCGATTTGCATAAAGACGCGCTGGTTATAATGTTTTGGCTCTTCGGTGTAAGTTACATTAAAGTCTCGAAATGCAAGGTAAATCACGATAATGATTCCATATTTAATTTAAAAAAAAACTAAATTTCCTCCTTTAGGAATGGTTTCGAATCCCAACTAGGCCAGCGTTCAAATTCATATCCGCAAAACTCCCCGCCCTGCCCACGGTCAGTAGGGGGCAACCAATGGACTTGGAAAGGTTGCCGTCCCTCGGATGTGACGTTAAGCCGTGGGCCCTGTATGTTAGAGCCATAACCTCTTCATGTGAAAGAACACGCTGGATGGTCTTGACGGGAGAGTACTATGTCTTCCAAACCTGTCCAGTGGGTCCCCACCCCCCCATCGTTCTCTGAACCCTCGGGGATTTTGTAACCTGGCCATTTAGTCCATTGTGTGCAAAAAGTGCAACTCAGAGGTAAAACAACCTAACCCTCAGGAATTCTAATTATTTGTTAAATGACAGATAATTAATTATTGAAGGGACAACACAATGAATGGAAATTAATTGAAGAAATTGCACGGTAAAGAAAAATTATTTTGAAGACAGAGTAGTAAAAAGGCTTTTTGTAAGTTTTAGAGAGAACTGAATGAACTGGAGTGGTGGAAATGACGACAGTTTATCGGTTATATCCTTTTCGTAATCTAATTTTACTATTAATCTTACTTATTACTACAGACATATATTCTTTTGAATTTATCGCTCTTTGCTTCTAATAAATATGTTTTTATTGCCATGATAATGAATACTGTGTAAATTATGAGCATTGGTTAATTTATAGCTGTTTTTATTAATTTTGTTTTTAAAGAATTACAAGGTTTTTTGTTTAAAAAGGAATTAGAAATTTACTTTAAAATATTTTATGCGAGCAAGTGTATCATTTAGATAGCAAATATAATGCAAAATTTCTACATCTGTGTTTTCTTTACCTTTCTACTATCAAAATCTGTTATTAAATGAGAATAGTTCAGTGATGAAGCAACATAATTTTCAGTTGAAATAAGTGAGAGGCTAATGGTCTGTGTTGGGTCATTTGCGAATTTCTACTAGAAAGTATAATAATCTCTGGTGAATATGGAATAATCCTTTTTGAAAAGTGAAAAGTTTTGTCGTTTTCCAACTTTTAGCATCCTCTAACGGTGAAAATTCAAGCTAATAGAAGGTTTGGAATCTTTAGTAGTTAGTTATATTTTATTAGAATCTGTCCGACCGAGGAAGGATTTTGCATTTATCTCTTAATACTAAAAAGTTATACCCTCGGGTCTCGACTAAAGTAACCAGCTGCTGATGTCGATGCAAACCCGTTGACCGCTATACTCTACCCTTTAAATTTCAGAATTTTAGCAGTTATTATGATCTAATAAAAATAACAACTGTAATTCATTCCGATTGAGCAGATACTGGTGGATTTTCTTTGCAAAATGTATTTTATCAATTTTCTTTTTACAAAATGAAATTTTCACAGGGCTACTGTAGGAAAGGAGGGGGGTGGGGTGTCTTGCCCCTTCCTCCCCCTGGAAATGTAGTTTTATAAAGTTATATTTTTCTACTGCTTTATAATTGTTAGCCGTTCCATGGCCGAATGGTTAGCGCGCTTGGCTACTGATCTAAGGAACCTGGGTTCGAGCCCCGGCTAAGGCATGGCTGTTTGTGTCGTTTTTCTGCTGAGGTCCTGCCATCTCAGACCTTCTACTGTAGCATATGAACTGACAGGCTTCTGTGCAAGCAGCTGCTTGAGGGGGTATTTTTAGTTTTTATTTATAATTGCTTTTTTTCTTTGGTAAAAAATGCAGCTAATGAAAACGACACTAAATATAATTACTGCTCTTTTTCAAAGATTTTTTCCCCCTGCACCTGGAGAAATTCCTGTGGACGATATTGAAAATTACTGTTTATTTTTAGCAGTTTGGTTTTCTCCCAAATGATTTTCCAAATACTTGCTTCTCCGGTCCCAAATTTCATAAAGTGCGTTCCTCTGTAACCCACTTGCGCATGATGCTTTAGAAATTAAAGTTCCTACCTTATTGCAGGGCCTTATTTAGTGCCTCAAATCACTCCTCCCTTCATTTTTATAATTTATAGAATAACATCTTCATTGAACATTTTTCGACACCACTTTAAATTCCCAATACATGACCGTCGTCCAAAATTTCTCCTACGGGTTTCCCCTTCTCCATCTCGTGTTGCGTTAAAGATTCGAGCTTCATTCTGTGATCGAACCTGAGTTCGAATTTAAAATTGCTTTTTTTTTAGGCTTACAGGACCTGTTGAATTTCAGTGTGAAATTTTCTAGTTTCATTTAAAATTGGCCTTTTTCCAACTTCAGAATCTTTAAAGCTGGAAATTCAAACTTTTGGGAGATTCCGCAAATGCTAATCGTAATATTTTATTAATACCTATCCAGCACAAAAGTAATTTTTCAATAATCTCTTAAAACCTAATACTGAATATCTACGGACTGACGGAGTGAAAGCAGTAACTTGTTTTTTTTTTGTAAACAAGCTAAAGACTTCTTGATTAATTTCAGTTTAACGTATAACGTGCCGTGAAATCGTTTCTCGATTTATCACTTCCTTTTCTAATATAAGTTTTGAGAAGCTTCTTTCATCTGATGCTGCTGGTTAAATTAAGCCCCATCAGTAAGTTTCAATTTAAGGCATTACATACCATAAAGAAAGAATTGCTGATCCTTACTAAGGGGCTGACTGACTTATACATACAAGTTTTCTAAAATCAATATAATTTGATACAAAATTCATAGAAGTGTATAATTCTACATTTTCCCTATAGTCGAGGGCTTTTCAAATCTGCTTCGACTAGTGCTAACTGTTTGTTAAAAATTACTTTTTTTAATAATTAGTTAATTTACTCCATTATATGTTCGTTTTCGGAAAATGAACTGCTGTTTTCACTTTGTCGACTATCTATCCGTGTGTAGACATTTGGTTTATTTGTAAGAGTTAAAAGAAAAATTCTATTGAAGTTGGATAGGCCCTAATGCAATATTAGCTACACATTTTATCACTCCATTAGTTTGTATTTCCACGGTTAGAGGGCGTTAAAACAGAAGATGAAAACTTCATTCTCTCCGTAAAACGAGCATTCATTATCATAAGCAACCTGTACAGCAGTACACAACAAGATACAGACTTTCCGATCTCTAACAACTTGTTCAGTGAATTTCCTTACCTCTTCCTTACTCTTAGCATTAGTATGCTTGTGGCTTTAATATAAATGATTTTGTTTATTTATTGAGGATAGTACAAAAATGGACGCTAACACCGCGCTCAAGACATCAGAAACAGAGAAATATAATGTGGTTAACACTTTGAAAACATATAATTACATACATAAAGAAGGATGAAACATTTTAGAAATTTGACTTAGGCGACTGTATTTAGTCGATCTTTGAAAATGCGCAAACCTGGGGACAACACATCAGGAGGATTTTACATTGTACAATAAAATTGTTTTAACAATTTGAATTCAACCCCTGTTTGTGTCCTTTAACCCTGGAATGAAACTGCTGTTTTATTGGGGTATAAATGGATGACATTTATTGGGATATAATTAGATGACAGATAATCAATATTATAGGAATTATATATATATTCCTAAAATAAAATTGTTTTAACAATTTGAATTCAACCCCTGTTTGTGTCCTTTAACCCTGGAATGAAACTGCTGTTTTATTGGGATATAAATGGATGACATTTATTGGGATATAATTAATAATAATTATTTAAGTATTATTCCTGGAATAATACTTTAATATTAAAGAATGAAGTAAAGTATATTCCTGGAATTATATATAATATTCCTGGAATTATTATATTAAAGCTGTAAAGTATATTCCAGGAATCCTGCGGTATGGAGTGTCCCAAATAAAACTTAATGTTTTTGTCACAAACCACTTAAAAAAAAAAAACAGCAGACACACTCACCATTCCAGTGTACCAACTGAAACTTGTCCGACTCAAAGTATTGTAAAAGTCATATAGGCTGCCAGCAATCAGCAGCGCCAACATTAATCTAGGCAAGAAACAAATTCCCTGGGACATTGTATACCCCCACTGTTCCATTCCAGGATTAATATCCGTACATTCAAAGCCCTTTGCAACTGAAATATTAGTTTATTACTTGACATTGACAATAAGTGTAATTAGTCGTCTGGCGAGATTTAATTCCATACAATTTCGATTATTGAACTGAAACCTGTTGCAAACGCATAGGCTTCTGAATACATTTTTTTTTATTTGCGACATATAGGACAGAGAAGAATCTTAGACGCTACTCCTAGCTTTTACGGGCCTTCTCATACAAGGACATGCTCTACTAAGACAAAGTCACTGCTGACCACTGCCTTAGTTAGAGCTAATACAACACACAGTTTGCCTTGCTGGAACAGTCGCTAGCTGCCTAACCACTATGCCAGTTAAGGCATTACATGTCATGACATGTCATATTTCTAATATTTTCCATTTTGTGATTATAAAACGTTAGTCGAGGTTAGGGAGATATATTTCCGAATGCAGATGCTCCGGAGATCTAAAACTTTAACGTCATCATGGATATATGCTCGAGATTGCCAAAGACAATTTGCATAATAATGTGTTTCGAGTGGTTGGTACTAAGGGTGGTGGTTATAAATCATAATGAAACTCTATGTTAATAGTTCCGCTATTCCTTTCAGATGTATAATGCAGAGAGTTGGTGAAATAATATTACGTGCCAATTTGCAATATTACTGCCAGTTTGTAGAGGCCACCATATATGAATGTATGCATAACCTCCACCTTCGTCGGCTTTCTAGCCGCCCTGCCCACGGTCAGTAGAGGACACCGATGGGCTTGGAAAGGCCGCCGTCCGTCGGATGGGACGTTAAGCCGTGGCCCCGTGTGCGGGAGAGCCATACCCTGTGCACGTTAAAGAACACGCTGGATGGCCTTGACGGGAGGCTACCATCTGTCTCCCAACAGCTGTTCCAGTGGGTCCCCTCCCCCAACCTTCTCTGAGCCTTCGGGGTCCATGTGACCTGGCCACTTAGCCCATGGTGTGCAAAAAAGTGCCGCTCAGAGGTAAAACAACCCAACAACAACTCGGCTTTCTAGTGGAGAGGTACGTAAGTTGATAACTAAGTTTGGTCAAAAGGTTGCATGCGAAGGCGACTCTCTATATACCTACAGAAACAGTTACGTAGATTCACACTGTGAAACAGAAATCCACTTGGCAGCAGATAGTGTACATGCGGTGTCCCATGAACTGAACATTCCTGTCACCATGCTATGGAATGCCTTTCGCAACAACTTCCATATAAGCTGTGTAATGTGTAAGTTCTTTCAGAAGGTGAAGTTAGATGACGCGTTGCCTTTGTGCTATTAATCTTTGTGCAATCTGGGAGAGTTGTGCATTGAGGAGTAGTGGTACCATATAATTATTTGAACAAATGAAGCACTCTTCACCCTTTTGGAAAGAATCTAAAAAATCGTGTAATTTGGTGTGAAACTAATATATATTAATTCCTGGAAAGCTTTCCCCTTCATGAAAAGAAAGGGACAGCGTACGTGGCATTGCTACTATTCTGACAATGACAATGTTGTTTTGCGATGGTGCATGCACCATCACAGCAGAGTTGTACCACATCTTATTCAATTGTCATGTAGTCATACTTTATCTATGGGAGAGCTAGATCTCGGAGAAAACGATTTTCACGCAAGATAGAGCTTCACCATACATTGGTCGGGATATGAAGTCGATCCTGGGCGACATATTTTCCCTGTAGGGTTATTTCTATCATTTTCCCTGTAAGTGGTCGATACGTTCTCAATAACTGAGTCCAGTGTTAATAGAAGTCTCAAAACAGTATCATATCTAAAGGCAACAATGATCAGATCAGGTGCGAACATTCCACACGAAATGCATTTTTCTTCTATAGTGTTTGCAATCATTCGGATGCAATGTGTTTTGGACATTATTGGTGCACATTGAAAGCATGCGACGTTTTTCTCTATAGTACCGATTTCTGAGCAATCAGATTGTCACAATGCTAAATGCTGGTTTATTATTTGCCCCCACTTTGTGGTAGTGTGTCATTCTGTTAATTATATATATATTAGTCTTGAGGGTATGATTATATTACTGTTATTCTAAAGTTGCAGGCCTTTGGAACTCCAGAACATCCTAAATCCTTGATACATTGCCACAAATCTCGGAAGTTAATTTGTAAACATCCAGTATTACTATATTGTAACCATTTGGTATATAATTCACGAATATCATTTGCTTGTACAGCAGGTGAATTCTGATGTGTGCACAACATTTACTCTTAACACTCGCTATAGCCCACCAAAAGTTTGGTGCAAAACGTATTTCTCTTCCATTTATTGATTGCCCAATTTATATTAGCCGAGACAATCCGAGCGCCACTCACCGTTGCCTGATCCTCCATATTTGCAAAGATTTAATTCCCACGATACCCAGGGATCATTTTTTTAAAATCTTAACACGGGTCGCACAGGGGGAACCAGCGTACGAAATCTGGGACCAGTTAGTTAAATATCTGGAGAATTAAGGAACCCAAATCTGCCGAAATTGTCTTAAAAGTTTACATTGCATGTAGTGTACCATCAGACGTCAGCAACGCCTTATCAGAAACATATGTTTGTCTCCACTCCCTCCCACTTGCCTATTAATTATTATAAAGATGATGTGCAACTCTTCATACGATACACTCCATTCATGTTAATATCTCGTAAAGATTGTTTTTTTCATTTCTGTTTAACTTTCGATATCACCCTTACTAGCATATTTACCCGACGTTGCTCGATTCTGAAATTCTTTATATAGTATGTGGCATTCTCCACGTCGCATGCTTTTATTGATCTAAAACCCATTACGATCGTTTCTTCCCCCTCACGCTACCCCCACCCCGTTGGCAAAAATTTATCCCCCTCTTTTAGGAGAAGCCTGAAACTCTCTAAAATACACCAATAGCTGTCCAGTGAGTCCCCTCTCCCTCACGTTTCTTCCCCCTCACGCTACCCCCACCCCGTTGGCAAAAATTTATCCCCCTCTTTTAGAAGCCTGAAATTCTCTAAAATGCACCAATAGCTGTCCAGTGGGCCCCCTCTCCCCAACCTTCTCTGAGCCATCGGGATCGTTGTGACCTGGCCATTTAGTCCAGTGTGTGCAAAAAAATACCGCTCAGAGGTAAAACAACCCAACTGTAAAGTATATTCCCCACGTCGCAAACTTTCATTTGGTATAAAACTTAAGATTGTTTCGTCCTTCCCGCTATCTCCCACGGTAAAAATTTTATTCCCCTCTTTTAGGGGAGGTCTGAAAATATATAGTATACATCACTCCCCCGTGATTTTGAATAACTGCTAAGTCTATGAGAGACACCAATATTTAACTGCTAATATTAAGTTTATGGGGATTTTGAGAATTTAAAACCCGCTCACTGCAATTGTGGTTGACCCAGCGGTTCGCACATAGCCTGTATTCTTCCTGTGTGTAAAATGTACGTTCGTGCAAAGTTTGATGCACTTAGCTCTTCTGGGGGCCGAGTGTATAAGCGGACAGACACACAAACTGCCTCCTTTATATATTAGATTTATTTTTTCAGTAAGTGACTATATAATATAAACTGAAAGAATTGTTCGGTGTTTCCAGTCACTTTTATTTGAAATTCCTGAGTAAAATGGAGTAAATAGCGGTTTTCATGACAGGAATGCGATAATTTGATTTTCAGCTTTCGAACAAGAAATGATACACTAAGTGTCATCTTACAGCCAGCATGTTATTCAAGGCAAACTAAAACGAAGTCTTTAAATGATATTTCAGGAAAAGGTTCCTTTTTTCCCCCATCTGGTTTATACTGTAAAATTTCTTTCTACCTTTTTTTTTAGAGGTCCAGGATGATTGAGTCTTTGTCAAGCGTATCTTGCTAGCAGGATGATTTACCTTCGCTTCCTTTTATGCCTGTTACGTGACGTCTTGTATTTGGACTCGATATTTCGCTGCCTTTGGATTGGTCGCTTGGGACCTAATGGAAGCCCATCGTTTACCAAATGTGACGGCGTTACGTTTCTTTCTTATGTGCCCTGTCTAAGATGACGGACGCCAGTAAAACCGTATCCTGAGCCTTGCTTGGAGAACAGAATTGGGTTATCTTTCCACGGTGTCATTCCCCTTATCATACAGGATTATTTCTCGGTTCTTCGTGTTTGTGAGAAAGTATAACGCAATGAAGAAGTAAATTATCTTTCCGTTAAAATAGAATTGTTAAAGCGCATAACGTGTTGTCATGTTAACAATAATTCTTGAAATACAAATTTATTAGAAGGGTTTTGCATTAGAAATATGAATTCTTACGTCTCCCAACAGCTGTTCCAGTGGGTCTCTCCCCTAACCTTCTCTGAGCCCTCGTGGTCCTTGTGATTTGACCATTTAGCTCATTGTGTGCAAAAAATAGCGCTCGGAGGTAAAACAACACAACTCGCACCTTATCTACAATCAGAATAGTGTTAGGCTCCATAAAATGTATTAATTGGTAAATTTATTTCGAAGGAATAGTTGTAAACGGAATTCAAAACTATTTTATATTTCCTGGAAAGAAACAGGATATAATAGAGAGCAAAAAGCTGAATATACTTCAAATAAATGAATGCAAAATACCTTATGAGAATGAGGCAGATACTAACTAGAGTTGTACAACCTATCACCGAGTAGCACACTTAATGGATCTGATGCTAGTTAGAACCTCGACATCAGCTCTGGGTCGGAATTGACTTCTTGTGAATAGTTTGAACTCTTGAAAATACCTGTAACATTTACCATTTTTCTGGTGCTGCTGAAGAGCAACATTCATTCGCGAAAACGCAAGTGCTCTCAGGAAAACACAAACTGCATGCGAAAACTGACGGAAGAAAAAAAAAAACTTCAAGCAGTCGCTTTCCAAAGATATCTGACTGCCTGTCAGTAGAATACGCCACAGAGAAGACGTGTGAAAGGCGAGATCTCAGCAGAAAGACAACACAGAAAAGAAATGACGCACTATTTTATGACAAAGCAAAAAAACAAGCCTTTTTTTATAATGTAATAGAAAACTCGTTACTTAAATCTGTTTTTTATAGTGATAAAATTAAATAGGCTTCATTTTGAAGTTATTTGTTTAGGTAGACCCATAGCTAGTGAACCTATCCTATTACCAACAGAATGAATTTTTTTTTTTACATATTTTTGATGCGCAATATACACACTGTCCTCTGATTGAAATTGCCCCACCATGAAACAATAGCCCGAAAAAGCTGAAAATTTACGTGCTTGACAACAACTTATTTATGTATTACTGATTTGCATTTGACGCCGAAAGGCGCAAAAACGTGGCCAGTAACCAGGCAGTTGTCATGCTGTAAATATTGCCGGGCGCTACAAAAAGCAGTGTGAACGATTGCTAGCAAACAGAAGTGTGTGAGGTCCTCTGTAAGGTAGCCATGCCCATACGATGTGAAACACGACGTTACTTACACCTCACGGACTTTGAAGTGGGCCGGATTATTGGAATGGCAGAAGCTGGATTTTCCAGTTGACAAATTGTGACACATATGGATTGTGATGGACGCTGTTAGCTACAATAGATAACAGAAGATTCCGCAACACGGCTGCCAGATTTCTGTAGGCCAAAAATCTGTAGGAGAACTTCAGAACGGGTAGACCGTCGGATCCGGCGAGAAGCTATACGTGATAAAATTGCGATGGTATGGCAGATTACTAGCACCAATCGGCATCCCCACTTCTTCCTGTGTCTGCCAGCACAATCTGACTTCAACTACGAGACATGGACCTATGTGCATGCCATCCCTTGGCTTGCCTTCCTCTAACTCCATCCCATCGTTGTGCATGTCTTCAGTGATGCAGGGAGAGAAGTTCCTAGTATCAGAATGGCATCGTATGTCTTCAGTGGCGAATTTTATTGATGGCAATTTGACGGCAACCTGTTATGTTGAAATTCTGCTACGATCTGTGCTGCTGCCATATTTATGTTACCATTTTCCAACAGGATGATGCACAGCCACATGCTGTCCGAGTTGTGGTGTGGTTCTCTTTCCTTGGCCTGTGTGCTCCCCGGATCTGTCTCCCATCGAACATGTTGGATACGATGGGGTGGCACGTTACATCTAAAGCTCAGCAGCGTATGACTGTTGGCGAACTGATAGCAAGGGTGCCGCGAAGCATAGCTGCATTATCACATTCGCCACCTATTTGACTCCCTTCCATAATATATTGTCTCGTGGATTGTGGCTCATGATGGCCATACCGCCTACTGATGTACCTCGCGTTTTGCCATTAAATATTGGTAGAACTGTCCGCCTATGTAGTCATTGCTTCTTTATGTGTATAGCTGGTGTCACAACTAATTTAGTTCACATGCACGCATTCCTTCTAGTTGGGGCACTTTCAGTGGAGGGCATTGTATGTATTACTTTGAGGTTCAGTTTTCTCATGGTATCTGTGGTGTATGTAGACACGGTAGATATTGTTTTGTAGCGCGTGCTTTGTTTGTGTGTTGTATTATATATAGACAATTGTGGGTGATTGACTGACGGCTGACTGACTACCAGGGTATCACGTTAATTCTAACTATGATGCAGAAATAGTAGAGCTCTGAAAATTTGCACCTAGAGGTAATCCGGGTCGTAGATCTCGGAAAAAATCAGAAATTTGACCTGCGACGTGTCCTTTAAGGTCAAATGGAGATGTCAAACCATGATCTACGAGTTCTAGAAAGGTGCAAATTAGTATCTGGGGGTGTTTCAGATTGCAGATCTCCGAAATGTAACGGAATTTCGATCGGGTCAAATTTCCTCGAAATTCTTCAAGGTCTAAAGTCAAATTTCAATATGCCGGTGCTGGAGAGCGAAATATTGGTGAATAGGACTATTTCAGACCTCAGAACTTTTCAGGTCTAGTATTACATTGAAGGTCAAAGGTGTCAGAATGAAAGGCTAGAAATCAAGAGGTGTGGAAGGCACCGATTAATTTATGATATTATAGAAAACCAACCATTTTGAAAATCTGAAATTGCTGCTTGTTTTTTGTATAGTTCTGAACGAGGCATGGATAAGAATATCTTTAACGCTCCTTAAGTCCATTGACTCCCATTATTAAATTGGAGCGTGGTTACTGATGCGCTGTCATTGAGATTCCTCACAAATTTATATCTCTTGAAGTGTTACTTTTGTATTGATCAATGACATTTATAGAGTGGAGCTTTATTATTAACTGGGGAAAGGACAAATATGTTACAAACTTGAAATGATGTCAGTAAAAATCTTGAAGACAAACTGAAAGATGTCAGAAATTAGTATTTTAAGTTGTGGCAGAATGAAAATGTGCAGTCATTGTGCTCCAGAAAGTTAAAGAAATGCCACTATATCAATTAACCAAGTGACTCGCAAATTTATCTGCCAAGTACCTTTTTGTGATTTTATGACAGTTTATGTAACAGTGAATAAAAGTGCAAGTATCGTATTTTCTATTTTTGGTGATTTAGCCTAAATTCGATCCCAATTGTAATTCCTCAAAAGCTGGGAGAGTCTCAGTCGGCAACGCACTAGGCTCATGATCTGCAGTTCCCAGGTTCCAGTCCCACCTGGGCCAGCGTTGAGATTTATCTCCGAAAAACTTCCTACTTTGTTCTCGGTCAGCAGGGGACACCGATGGGCTTTGAAAGGCCACCGTCAGTCGGATGGGACGTAAATCCGTGGCTCGTGTGCGAGAGAGCCATACCTTGTGCATGTGAAAGAACATTCTGGATAGCCTTGACGGGGGAGGCTGCCATGTGTCTCATAACAGCTGTCCAGTCGGTACCCTCCACCAACCATTTCTGAGCCCTCGGGGTCCTTATGACCTGGCTATTTAGTCCATTGTATGCAAAAAAAGTGCCGATCAGAGGGAAAATAACCCAACCCTCAAAAACTGAGTAGATTTCACTACTTTAATTTGCTTGTGTGTAAGTAAATTGAATGCTAAACTAAGCCCATTAGCCGTCTCTCGAACATATACTAATAGTTAGGCAGACGTGCAATGTTTTGTGTCCTCATCAACAACAGTGTATGAGAAACACAGATAATCAAATTGTATTGGAAAACCTTGCATAATTTTTTTAACTTCTCAGATTATTAATTTTTGGAAGCTGAAGTTTATACATATTTGTTGAAGCGCTCTTCTCTGAGAAGGCCTTCCAGTTCTTTCTTCCATCACTGAGTCTTAAAAGTTAAAGCAACAGAAGAACTGAACAACGCACTGACTGTCATGCGTAATTTTCAATTATCTTGTAAAATAATGCTTCTTTATACATTTCAGTTCATTCTGTCATATTGAAAGCGGACATAAGTCCACTTCCGAGTAATTTGGATGCCAGAGGTATGCAACTGAACGGCAAAATAAGCTGCTTTGCCCTAGAACCCATGAAAAACGACCGCCCTTTTTTTCCTTGTTGCGGTTAAGGTTTTGCGTGATAAGAGCGACCCTTTACTTCGTGGCGTGCCCACTTGCTTGCCTGGTCACGCAATTGTGGCACGCGGTCGTCAATTACTCTCCTTGTAGAAATCTGCTATTGTTGTATCTGCTCCTGGTGCTCGCAGCTGGCATTTCGTATCCACACTCTCAAGTACAGGACAGGCTCTCCACAGAATGCCACAGATGATGCTAGTTTCTATTACTGGAATGCGTAATGAGAAAATATTTTGTTACGGGGGGACTGCTGAGTTATGCGAAAAGATCAAGTGAATCGTAGAATGTCAGATTTAACGTCGTTCCTTTGGTGCTTTCAGAATCAAGAACTGTCACAACCAACCTTAATGGATTTTTAGAAACTCGCCAGCATTTGGTTGCAGACGGCGCAATTTGGTATCCGGGCGATTTAAATGCGGGCCTTTTCTCACATAAACGGACACATAAAAAGCAATTTGTGTTGGATGGTTGAATGAATGCGTTTTTTTTTTTGCACTTCCTGATATGAATACGGTTAATAACGTTGCACGTTTCCAAATCTATTCAAACCATCTCTTCTTTTGAGCATCCTAGTAACAACCGTTAGTATTCCCCATTTGTTGCTACATAGCCTGTGAACTGGTTTGATGATTCTTTTGATAAGCGGTAGAACAGAAACTGAGGTGAAAGAGTTTTAGACTGGGACTTAAATATTAGGGTTATTTTGAAGTTTTACGTTTCCGAAAAGACAACCTAACATCCGCTGTTTCGATAGTTCCAAGCGACTTGCAGATTTCAAGATATCTAAAAATAATTTGATGAATTGACATGATATTTAGTAAAGAAATATCAGTTGCATTCGTACATAATAAAATCATGTAGGCAGAGAACAAAACTAAATATCTCAGTTCCATAAATTCTGACGATGACATCACTGTAATGTAGTGTGCTAGACGGAGTGGGAAACGATCGTTAATAAAAGGTATGTCAGTTTAGACAGCTATATATGCTCACAGCAATGTTGTATGTTGTCACGAGGCTGCCTAAAAGGCAATAGCACATACTCCTCTATTAGAGCTCATCTAATATCCTAGAATGTTTGTTGGGGCGGGGGTGGCTCAGTCGGTAGCGCGCCAGGCTCGTAATCTGTAGTTCCCAGGTTCGAGTCCCAGCTGGGTCAGCGTTGAGATTTATCTCCGCAAAAATTCCCCGCCCTGCCCACGGTCAGTAGGGGACACCGATGGGCTTGGAAAGGATGCCGTCCGTCGGATGGGACGTAAAGCCGTGGCCCCGTGTGCAGGAGAGCCATACTCTGTGCACGTTAAAGAACACGCTGGATGGCCTTGATGGGAGGCTACCATCTGTCTCCCAACAGCTGTTCCACTGGGTCCCCTCCCCCAACCTTCTCTGAGCCCTCGGGGTCCATGTGACCTGGCCATTTAGCCCATGGTGTGCAAAAAAGTGCCGCTCAGAGGTAAAACAACCCAACCCAACCTAGAATGTTTGTCAGGGTATCTGGAGGGAAGAAAGGCATCTCCCTAAAGTTGTCCAATCGTGCTCTGTGGGATTATGAGAACGAGTTAAACTTCCATACGGATAGGTATTCACTTCCAGATAGTCGATATGGCTGACTCGTTGTGGTCGTTCATTATCACTCCGTAGGATTATATCACATATCAAATCAGTATATATATATAAAGTTCACGTAAGTCTCCACGAAATCACGTGGTCATACTGCTGAGCAATTATGATGCCATCCGATGGTCGATATAATCACCCAGAGAGATGCCTGCTCCAAACCATGGCACTACCCTTAAAATAAATCTCTCTCTCGATGACGTGCGTATTCTGAGTTCTTTCCAGATTTTTCGTTCTCTGAGTTGAATCTCATTGTAGCAAAAAATCTGCCCTCTCCTATTAACAATATAGACTTATATTCTTGTGATGTTTTAGTGACATGTTTCTTATTCCATTTCAAACGCTTCCTCCTGTAAATTCTTGAAACATTTTATCAATAGCAAAGTATCATGTTGACCAGAATGCAATGCATTTAGTTGCACTGATACCACAACCCTTGTCTTTGAAAAGAAAATCGTAAGTTCTTGTCCTCACTGGCATATGTGACCCGTGTGTCTAACAAAGCTTCGTGTAAATGCTCCCTTTGAATTGTATCAAATGCCTGTGGTCAGTAAAGAGAGTCGCTGTATGCTATCTCGCAAGATCTGCTCGAGATTGAACAGCATTAAGCTTTCTAATGACATCCATCGCAGCACTTGGTAAAGTGGTTTCTTTGAGACATTGTTTCATAAATGGGCATGTTGATCCAAACTGTTCTGTCTACTCGTTAAGAGAGACCTGACCGGCGTAGTTGTTAGGCAGCTAGCGACTGCTACAGAAAGGCAAACTTTGTGTTACTCTGAGTCAGTGGTCAGCATGACTTCAGTCTTAGTAGGGCATATGTCCTTGTATGAGAAGGCCTGTAAAAGCTAGGAGTAGCTTCTAGGATTCTTCTCTGTCCTATATGCGGCAAAAAATAATCAACTAGTGTTCCCCCATTTCCAGTGAAGTTAGTTTAGCTGTTCACATTGATATCCTTACAAAATTTAGATTAAATATTTTCTAACTAATATTTGACCTTAATTTTATAGTTTTTGGTAACTTTTAGAATTCTTTAGAAACTGAATATTTCTTCATTTTTCTGAAATCAGTGTAGGAAACCAGTGAATGTAGCTTTTAAGGTTGTAGCTGATAACTAATCGAAACGTTCTCTTTTGATATTAAAATAATTTACATATAAGTCTCATATAATGTTATGTAATGTATTAATGGAGAATTTCTCATTACTGTAAACGTTTAAAATTGTTTACAGTAATACAGTTTACAGATTCGATTTATTTTGGAAGCAACAGTGCTATGGATCTCTGCACAGGTGTAAATATCTGTCCGCAATAACTAATAGTATCTCTTTTTTTTTTGTTTACTACCTATAATGAACAGAAAAATTAATGGAATGATTTATTAGACTACTGCAGCCAAATTAGAAGATAATGTAAAATATGAAATCATAATCCCTCATTGGAAGAGTGGCATAGCAAATTTGTTAGGCAATGTTGTATTAATATCGCAATGACGTTATTTAATTTTTTTTCCTTCTTAGGTTTGTAATCTTAAGAAATAATCGGAAATTTGAAGTTTTCAAAGAATAATGGTAATTTAAGTTACCCTAGAATGGTCATTTAGAAACAATTATACCTATTTATGAATTTAAGGGCAAATAGTAACTAACACACTCTACTATTGGCTTTGAATAGCTGTTAGAACTATTAAAAATTTCTTTTGTTAGGAAGAATGATAAGTCTTCCATAACCAAACAATAAGTTCGATGTAATGGGGGCGGGTGTAGCTCAGTAGGTAGCGCTCCAGGATCGTAATCTGTAATTCCCAGGTTCGAGTCCCAGCTGGGTCAGTGTTGAGATTTATCTCCACAAAATTCCCCGCCCTGCCCACGGTCAGTAGGGGACACCGATGGGCTTGGAAAGGTCGCCGTCCGTCGGATGGGACGTTAAGCCGTGGCCCCGTGCACGTTAAAGAAACCCGTGCACGTAAAAGAACACTTTGGATGGCCTTGACGGGAGGCTACCATCTGTCTCCCAACAGCTGTTCCAGTGGGTCCCCTTCTCCAACCTTCTCTGAGCCTTCGGGGTCCATGTGACCTGGCCATTTAGCCCATTGTGTACAAAAAAGTGCCGCTTAGAGGTAAAACAACCCAACCGATGTAATGGCACGAGAGTAGAAATTTGAAGTTGTTGTTAGAAATGTATGAACAAAAATCTCTCTAAAAATTATTTTTTAGGCTCATATGATACAGCATTGCTATTTCGTCTTAAAGTGCTGAAGAAACGATTGCCAAGGAGTTTTGAAATCGCAATTTTAGGCTATCCCGTGGCCGAGCAGTTAGTGTGGTTGGCTTTTAATCCAAGGGATTGGGTTGTTTTATCTCTTGAGCGGCACTTTTTTGCACACAATGGGCTAAATGTGTGCAAAAACAGGGGACCCGCCAGACATCTGTTAGGAGACAGATGGTAGCCTCCCGTCAAGAACATCCAGCGTGTTCTTTAACATGCACAGTGTATGGATCTCCCGTACACGTGGCCACGACTTAATGTCCCGACGGATGACTGTCTTTCCAAACCCATCGGTGTCTCCTACTGAGCGAGGGCAGGGAGTTTTGCGGAGATAAATCTCAACGCTGGTCCAGATGGGATCCGAACCATGTAACTGCAGATTATGAGCTTGGCGCGCTACCGATTAAGCCACTTACCCCCCCCCCCCCCTGATCAAAGGGACCCGGGTTTGAAACGCGGGTAAAGGCACGGACGGTTGCTTTTCTACGCAGGTCTCGCCTTCCTTACAGATCTGCTATGGTTTGTAAACTGATAGGCTCCTGTCACTTTGGCAAACAGCTGCTTGAAGGGATTTTTTTATTTAATCATTAAATAATGATTAATGTTTTGCATTAAAAAATTGTTTTTATATCATTCCATAACCTGGAGCTTTTCGATGTAAACTTTACTCCTAGATAATATATGTTGAGCCAACTTTGTTGGTATTACAGTGTTAATTTTCCCCGTCTGCTGACTAATAATTTCCGAATATTCTGATAAATTTATTAGCTGTAAATATAATTTATTATTAGCTGTAAATATTTATGTATATATTTATTAGCTGTAAATGTAATTCAATTGTATGGCTTTTGTTAATAATTTTATAATATGTACCAGACTTTATTTAACCAAACGCTGACTATTAATGGATAATTCATTTTCTGGAAAAACTTATTCCGTTAATTTTCCACAACAGGATAGAATTACTGTAGATGATTTTAAATATATTTCTGGGGAATTTTTTTGGTGGGGTGGCAACCTAATGAACAAACCACAGCCTTTTAAATTTATATATTTAATAAAATCCCCAACGAACGTAACCTAGGACGTTAGTCAAGTACAAGATCAATAGCTAATAGCAGCAGTGATGTTTATGAATTCACTTTACAGAAGTCTGAAATATGCGCTTGAATTTGAGGAAAAAAAATCTTTCTCGATTTTCTTTTGGTTGTACCGTTAGCGCAAATTGTGGTAACACTTCAACAGCTGCGGCGCAACATAATGTGGGAACCCCCATTCCACTTAATTTCCTCCATAATAAAACTTAAAGTCTGAAACTTTCCATCAAAGCTTTCTTTTCACTACTTCCTAGAAACTCTGCTGTCGATACTTTACACTTTAATTACTTTCTAAAGCTTTGATTTTTTTTTCAGATTATTAAGATTAAAAAATTGTTTTTACATCATTCTATATCCTGGAACTTTTCGATGTAAACTTTACTCCTAGGTAATATATGTTGAGCCAACTTTGTTGGTATTGCAGTATTAATTTTCCCCGTCTGCTGACTAACAATTTCCGAATATTCTGATAAATTTATTGAAAGCAGTTAAAATGGTTTGAAAAATGTTTTTCGGTTAAACCTATCTAGACGAAAGTTTCAGCAATCCAAACAATGTCCGATTGCGATGTTATTTTTTTTCACCCTCGAAAGTCAGAAATTCGATTAAATCTTTCATCACAGCCACATGACCCACCTCTAGAGATAAAAAGCTAAGAATAAACTACATGTGGAAACATAATTCGAAATAAAAAGGAAAATAAACTCTTATGTAATCAATACTTTATATCTATACGAGATTTTTCAAAAATATTCAAATTATAGTTTTTTTTACACTTTATATTGAAAACATTGTGTTTGTACATCCGATTTTTTTTTCTCAAATGGAATTGTATTTTTAAGTCTTAAAGTGTCCGAAACCAATTTACTTTTTAAAAAAATAGGCATAAGTGGCCTTCATTTCAATTTGAATATCAGTTTTTATTGTTGAGAATGAGTTTCATCATTCAAATTATTCATCAAGCTCTATTATTCTTTTCAATAAGGGGCAGGAGTGGCTCAGCCAGTACCGCACCAGGCTGATAATCTGCAGTTCTCAGGTTTGAATCCCAGCTGACCCACCATTTTGATTTATCTCCAAGAATTTTTCCCCACCCTTCCCACGGTCAGTAAGGGGACACCGATGGCCTTGCAAAAGCCACCTTCTGTTTGACGGGTGTTAAAGCCGTGACTCATATGTGGGAGAATTTTTCCTTCACTTTGTCAACGGGCAGTAGGGGACACCGATGGCCTTGGAAAAGCCACCTTCCGTTTGACGGGCGTTAAAGCCGTGACCCAGTTGTGGGAGAGTCATACCCTGTGCACTTTAAAAACATGCTTCCAACAGCTGTGCAGTGGGTCACCTCCTCCAACCTTCTCTGAGCCTTTGGGGTACTTGTGACCTGGCCATTTAGCCCCTTGTGTGGAAAAAAAAGTGCCACTCAAAAGTAAAACAACCCAACTCTTTTCAATGAGTTTTTTCCCAATATACAGTATATGTATTCATAAGTTACTGCAGAATAAAATCCTGTTATTTTTCTGCTGAAAAAAGTTAAATATCATCTCGACCACAATTGTATTCATTGACAGTTTAATAAAGGTTGTCTTTAACCTGGTGCCAAGAGATTTCGTCATTGTAAAGTGATAGAGCGATAACGATAGCAAAAAATTTCTTTAATGTTTCGTACTCGATTTTTAAATTATATCAATGCAGACATAAAACATTTCTGTTTTGTATAAAACTGTTACATAATTCAGATTTATATTCAACTGTGAATATTGGTATTCACATTAGTTGCAAGATATATGATTCAAGAAGCGGGATGTCTTGACAGATAGGTAATATGAATTTAATTATTCGAGGATAATATCCATGTTGTGTTGAGAACTGAAGCGAAAAGATATCCAATTAAAACGTCTACTTTGCAGAATTGAAAGGCAGAACATTGCAGCATTCTGCCAGAATATAAAGCCAGATATGAGATAGTCTGCGTGGTAAACGAAATAAGAACCCTGCTTAATTATCCCTTGGGATGTTTGCCTGCTTTTCACTCGGTTGATCAACATAATATGTGATTAATCGTAAAATTTTAACCTGAAAATTTAGCATAATGATGGCTCCTGTAATGTACTGAACAGTGTGTGATAATTGATTGCAGTGTTCTATTACGTATTACATCGGATTTAACTGGTTCCGATGTAACTATTATAGTAAAACACAATACCTTAGGGAAGGGAACTAACTAATAATAGTTAACTCCGATGTTCTATAATAGAACATCGGATTAAACTATTATAGTAAAACACAATACCTTAGGGAAGGGAACATGACGAGATATAGTTTTTTTGAATACATACACATAAAATAATTGAGATAGAAATTATAATCAGTAACAAGGTTTATTCAGAAAATGGATTATTGCATGCAGGGCCGGACTTTCACCTTCTGAGGTCCTAAGCTACAATAAGTTTGAGGCCCCAAAATGCGTTATATATTATTATTCTCATTGGAGAGAACATTAAAAACTAAACATGAAATAGATGTGGTGAAAACAATGAAAATTCGCGTTGTATACAACAATGACTGTGTAAAGCTGAGATGAACAGTGTTTGCACAATAGATTAATTTGAATATAAAAATAAGCGTGAGCTTGAAACTTAAATTTTTGAGGCCCCTCACAGTCGCGAGGCTTAAGCTGTAGCTTAGTTAGCTTATGCGTAAGTCCGGCCCTGATTGCATGAAATATTTGGAATGTAGTAATATAAACTTTCTTAAATTTTGATAGTTTCAGAATCATTAATAGTAGATTAAAATGAGCAATAGGGAAAGATGCTCAACATTTTAATGATGCTCTAAATAACATTACTGAAAATTATCCTTAATTTGTACCATCGCTAAATATTTTATTAGAGATTTAATTATTCGTATTTCCAAGAAATATTGGAATAATTAGAGGCATCGGTATATTCTGTTTCTTGTCAAGTTCTTTGTTTTACGTGCTTAACAGAATTAAGCATTTCATCAATGGGCAACTTCGATAGCAACAGTGAGGGTTAAAAAAATTTAATAAGCATTATTAAATTTAATGTCTTAGATTCTTGAAAGATGTTTAGTTTAGAGTTTCGAAAGTCTGTAGTAACTTTGTAGATTTCGAAAATGCTTTCTACTCTGTTGATTAACATAATATGTGGTCAATCACAAAATTTTTAATCTTAAAAATTAGCATAGTGATGGCTTCTGTAATGCATTGAACTGTATGTGATAATTTCAGGGTTCAGTTTAGTATTACATCTGGACAGCTGTTAGGAGATAGATGGAAGTTTCCGGGCAAGCCCATCCAATGTGTTTTTTTTATGTGCACAGATTATGGCTCTCCTACAGTAGGATGAGGTTCATTTAGCGCAGATAACGCTATAGATAAGTTTCAACTTATAGATAATATATACTGATATAAGATAAGTCAACGCTGGTACAGTTGGAACTCAAACTGAGTTGGGTTGTTTTACCTCTGAGCGGCACTTTTTTGCGCACCATAATTTTTTTTTTGCGCACCATGCGCACTTTTTTGCACACCATATAAATGGCCAGGTCACAAGGACCCCAAAGGCTCAGAGAAGATTGGGGGAGGGGACCCCCAACATTTGTTTCCAACAGCTGTAGCCTCCCGTCAAGGCAATCCAGTGTGTTCTTTAACGTGCACAGGGTATGGCTCTCCCGCATACGGGGCCACGGCTTAACGTCCCATCCGACGGACGGCGGCCTTTCCAAGCCCATCTGTGTCCCCTACTGACCGTGGCAGGGCGGGGAATTTTGCGGAGATAAGTTTCAATGCTGACCCAGCTGGGACTCGAACCTGGGAACTGCAAATTATCTCATGCGTACGCTGATGCGATGTCCAGATGTAATACATCTATCTCATGCGTACGCCAATGATCGCCCGGGATTCGGTGGTGAAGGTTCTGGACCCACTCCATCATCAGGCCCTCCGTGTGTGCACGGGGCCTTCCGCACCTCACCGGTCCAGAGTCTCTACGTTGAGACCGATGAACCATCTTTATCTATTCGCCGTCAGCAGTTGTCCCTGCAGTATGCAGCAAAATTGCGATCCCTGCCAGGCCATCCCACTTGGGACTGCGTTTTCAGTCCCAGGTGGGAAACGTTATACCAGAATCGGCCGACTGCCATTCGTCCTTTCGGTTTGCGTGTCCGAGGTTACCTGCGAGACATCAACACCAGTCTTGATAGCATCGCACAGTCGACTGCTGAGCCACTTCCACCTTGGCTCGCTGTTTCCCCTTCCTGCGATTTTTCCCTGTGCAGGACGGGGAAGGCCTTTACACCCGACTGTGTGTACCGGCAACTCTTTGCCAGCCATCGTGCTGAGCACCCGGACTTCTTGCCTGTCTTCAGAGATGGCTCGAAGTCCGGCACTTCAGTGGGATCAGCCATGGTCTGCTGTGATGTAATCATTGCAGACCAGATCCCACAGCAGTGTTCCATCTTCACTGCTGAGTTGCATGCTATCAGCATTGCCTTGGACCACATAGCAGCTAAGCATCATCGTCGGTGTATGCTTTACACCGACTCACTTAGCTCGCTACAGGCTTTGATCTCGGTGAGGCATCGGCCTCACCCTGTTCTCTCCATGATCCGCCAGCAGCTCCATCGTCTGGCAGTGCCAGCAGCTCCATCGTCTGGCATCATCTGGTGTGTATCGAAAAAGCATCGAAATCACCACCACGATTTTCACCACCACGATTTTCTTCTGTTGGGTGCCCAGTCATGTCGGAATCAGGGGCAATGATTTGGCTGATTCTATTGCCAGGTCAGCCACGCCCCTATCCGACTCTCCGTTGCCGGTTCCATATGTGGATTTCCGGCAGCGTTTCACCATCGAGCTCCGGGCACAGTGGCAGAGATCTTGGTCTGAACAGGTTGCTAACAAGCTCTTCGAGATCAAGCCCATTGTCAAACCGTGGCAGTCTTGTTTTCGCAGGAATCGTAAGGAGGAAGTTGTCCTTGCTCGGCTCCGCTTAGGTCACTCGTTTTTAACCCACTCTTTTCTTCTTAAGGCGGACGCAGTACCTAAGTGCGAGTTTTGTGACACCGTTTTAACTGTTAAACATATTTTAATTCAGTGTCCAGCTTTTAACTTTGAACTTAAATTGTATTTTACTTTCCACAATTTTAATGGCTGAGCCTCTTACACTCGGCCATCTTTTATCTGATGAATCGTTTTTAACTCCTGTTTTTGACTTTTTACGTTTTACTGGTTATTTTACACGTCTCTGATTCTTACTATATTTTCTAATTTTTACCCTTTGCGATTTTAAATAGGTCATATACACCCATTTTTATTGTTAACTTCTACTCTTGTTGTTTCTTTTTACTCTTTTTTACTTATCGTTTTTGTGCCGTTTCGTTTGTGTTCTTTTTAACTTTGGTTGTGGGTTCTGAGACTTTTATCCCTTTTTTATCGTTTGTTTGGCGCAATATAGCATTAGTTGCTGTTGCGCCAATATACCCCAAACAACCAACCAACCAACCAACGCCAATGATCAGCTGCCTTGTAAACTGAATATTGTTCAGATATCACGTTCATTGGCGTTTAAATCTCAATGAGAAATGGTGCTGCGTAGTACTTTCGTGAGCAGTGCGGCGTTGCCATTGCTAAGTTACCAGCATTCTGCAAGACCGATTCCGGAAAATGTCAATAGATCTGGTTACGAAATTTTCTATTTTTGCATTTTTACGGTAGAATTTTAAATATTGTATTTACTACCAAAGTTTTACCAGTGAATACTTGAGAATAAATGCCATTTATCTGAGATTGGACACGTGTAGAGAGTTTAAAGTCTCGTGACATGTAGCAAATGCACGCGTTTAATATTGTGCTTAAGAAGCAAAATTAGCATTAATCATGAGAGATGTGAAAAGGCAGGAGTGAAATTTACTTCTTGACGCGTGAGCGATTCAATTACCGTTACGCGATGAATAAAATATGAAGCTTGAAGGCCACGAATGCTATGCGCCAAATTTAGAAAGAGTCTAAACTGTGTATTTCAGTTCCAAGTAGATGGCTATTAAACACATTCAGTTCACAAGTAGATGGCTAGGGAAGACTTACACTTTACAACGTAGTTGACAATTCAGTTATGGAGGTTTTCGTCATTCACTCGAGTATTATACATTTGGATTGTCTGACTGTTCTTCAAAGAGATGCGAATATTTCAGAATGCTTTGGTATTCTGCAGACCGACGAGTGCGATGTGTGCCGCCATCACAATGGAGAGACGAGGGCCCTATATCTCGAGGAACATTGAGAATGCTTCGTGAATTCTACAGGGAACACGTCAGGAGCAAGAGTTGTAGTCTCTCAGGTCACTTGGCGCCATTGAACTTCTTCCTTTGAGTTATTTGAAGACATCCTAAAGGTTCCTTCCTTGCAGCTCAGCGTTACAACTTTCATCGCAGGTGTCACAGGGGACACTACGGCCTGTGTTTCAGGAAACGAGTTAGACTATTCACGAAGGGCTGATATTTCCAGCATATACAGTATAACATTACTGGATTACACCTTTCCTCTGTCGTAATCAATAAACGTTTCCAAGCTTGAGCGTGATTTTATGGAAATAGCAATGCGATTTAGACGGATTGTGTGGAACTTTTTCTCTTCAATATCATTGGTTCAGTGTGTATCGAAAAAGCGTCGAAATAAGTCCAAATAAGAACAGGTTTACAGTTCTTCTTTCTCTTGTAATACATTGTCAAATCTGTGATTTGTAATATAATATCACTTTACAATAACTGAGATTAAGAGTTTGTTGTTTTTAGCAGTTAGAAATATGTCATTGAAACATATGACCGAATAGCAAATGTTATTGATAGCTTTTTACTATTGTTAGTTCTCTGCTTTGTAAGATCGGGGGTTGAGTTAGTGGTAGCGCAACAGGCTGTTCATAATCTGATGTTTCCCAGGTTCGAATCACCTCAGTGCCTACATTGAGATCTTCTCCGCTAACTGCCCTCTATCTTTAGTGAGAAAGGGGGACTGTTTGGAGACCATCCTGTAACGCATGGAGCGTTAAGCCGTGGCCCCATATGCTGGAGAGCCATAACTTGTTTAATTTTTATACTTGAATAGTCTTGACGGGAGGTTTCGTTCTGTTCCCTAATAACTGATCAGTAGATCTCCTTCCATAACATCTCTGAGCTTTTGGGATCCTTGTGACTTCGATGTGTAATCTATTGTGTTTAGAAATATGCTTTTCAGAGGTTAAACTTCCTAATCCATTCCCCGGCATGCATGTAATACAATTAATTCCTCCTGTATCATTCGAAATTTCTGCTTTAACCTCATTCGAAAGCTCTTGGTCAGTTTGAAAAATGTTAAATCCGAGATAAGTTGGAGCCATCGTTATACTTTTGCATGCATCAAAAATGTTAAATGTTGGGCTGTTTGATTTTAAATTTTGGGAAATGTTTTGAATTTGTAATTTTTATGTGCTAATGGGATCTAACAACAAGAAAAGGGAAGGTTGTTTCTCCTAAAATGTGCTGTTGACGTATTACTGAACTTCTGTTACAACTCTGGCCATGTCCTCCCCAGAATCTGTTTGATGTGTTACTCTCCCTGAGGATGTATGAAACTAAGTTGATGCTGGCCTGTTAATTTCGATAGCCTTTATTCTGGCATTTATGTAATGGTAAGCAATCGGGTGCTGCCAGATTCGAATTTAATAGTAAGTGCCTTTTTTTAGAACTAAGCGGTCGCAATTAAGAGTTAGTTTTTCGTGCGAGATTTCTTGTATTGGTGCATTTACACGACTAGAGTAGTTAAAAAGAGATTTTTCTTATTTTCATATTTATACATTTGCAGAGTCTTACCTAAGAGTTGATATTAATATTTTGTTTAGCCTAACACGCGGATGGTCCCAGGTTCGTGACCTGACAGGTACAGCAATTTTTTAGCCGTCCCGTGGCCGAGTGGTTAGCGTGCTTGGCTACTGATCTACGGGACCGGGGTTCGAGCCCCGTGTAAGGCATGGATGTTCGTGTTGTTTTTCTGCTGAGGTCCTGCCATCCTCTCAGACCTTCTACTCTGGCATATAAACTGACAGGCTCCTGTCAGACCCATGTGGCAAGCAGCTGCTTGAGAGGTATTTATATTTTATTTAATATAAATATCATGATGAACTGCAGGGAATTAGGAATGTCGGCAAGATTTGGCCATCGAGGGCAAATCCAAATAAAAACTGTTATGTCCTGAATGGGAAAACGCGAATCTGAAGTTCAATTTTTTTTTTTGTATAATTTATATATTGTTATTTTCAAATTCCAAGCCGAATGAGGAGATCAGTGGTTTGTTTCAGTGATTGAATTATTGCATGTATAAAATTTTGAATTTAGAAAAAAAAGTATAAACTAGGTTTTAATGAATAAAATGCAATAAAATGGGTAATGATGGACAACTTATTAGTATTATGTGCCACATTGTCTAGTTATTTTATTTCTAAAAATTACAAGAAAAAAATTTATTATTGTAACTGCAGTTAAAATTTTCAAATTGGCAGATACCACTACAAAAACGATTTTTCAAATATTTTCTGAAAA
The DNA here is from genome assembly GCA_038380435.1 of Ryuthela nishihirai. NCBI lineage: Eukaryota > Metazoa > Arthropoda > Arachnida > Araneae > Heptathelidae > Ryuthela > Ryuthela nishihirai. The sequence continues at coordinate 31,693,135 of JAWZYU010000026.1, forward strand.
ATGGGATTTTTTTTTTAAATCATGTAATCAGTTTGAATACAAAGATATTTTTTGCGAATGAATTATCAGTCTAACATGCATTAAAAGTCGTAAACGAAACTAAAATTTCAATGTTCAGAATTGAGTTTGAGATTTAATTCAAAATGAAGCCTAAGCTGAAAGTCCGAAAATTAATTCGTTAGTGCTAAGTTGTTACATCCAATGGAATATGAGATAGATGACAAATTTACTTCTGAGCAAGAGGAAAAAAATTTGAGAGTAGAAGTTCAACCTTCTTAACTGTAATTTCACCAATAATTTAACACAAACATCATCGAAAAAAATGTTCACGTTATATGAAACTGAATTTTATAAAAGCGTGTGTATTTCACATCGGAAAATCATCTTTGTTTGAATACTTGAGAATAAATGCCATTTTTCTGAGATTGGACACGTGTAGAGAGTTTAAAGTCTCGTGACATGTAGCAAAATGCACGCGTTTAATATTGTGCTTAAGAAGCAAAATTAGCATTAATCTTGAGAGATGTGAAAAGGCAGGATGTGAAATTTACTTCTTGACGCGTGAGCGATTCAATTACCGTTACGCGATGAATAAAATATGAAGCTTGAAGGCCACGAATGCTATGCGGAAAATACTCGAGGCACGTAACTCTTCCTCTTGACACGTGAAGGATAGAGCCAATAGGAATTAAAATTAAAGATGAATATTGTTATTTTTCTTGACAAGGGCTAAGGTGGAAAAGATTAAGTTTATTTTGCGGTTTGTTTACTTTAGTAGGATATTTGAAAATAAAAATTTATTCAAAAGGTTACTAGGAAAATTTAAGGTAACACAGTGTAAATTGTATTTCAGCTGATAAATTATTTCTTCTCGATTTAAAAAGAGCCTGGAGATTTGTCGCAGATTCTCTAGTTCTCAAATTTCTACATCAGTAATTCGCAAAGCGAACGTTTTAGAAACTTGTGGGAGAATTTTCTTGAGGTTTTCTGTGGAAATATATTAAATGGAATATCGAATACTTCATAGATTAACGTTTTCTTCCATTCGGCCCAAAATGCGTGGGAACCACTATTCTAGACTATCAGGCTTTGGGTTGGGTTGTTTTACCTCTGAGCGTCACTTTTTTTTGCACACCATGGGCTAAATGGCCAGGTCACATGGACCACGAAGGGTCAGAGAAGGTTAGGGGAGGGGACCCACTGGAACAGCTGTTGGGAGATAAATGGTAGCCTCCTGTCAAGGCCATCCAGCGTGTTCTTTAACGTGCACAGGGTATGGCTCTCCCGTATACTGGGCTACGGCTTAATGCCCCATATGACGGACGGCGGCCTTTCCAAGCCCATCGGTTTTCCCTACTGACCGTGGAAAGGGCGTGGAATTCTGCAGAGATAAATCTCAAAGCTGACTCAGCTGGGACTCGAACCTGGGAACTGCAGATTACGAGCCTGGCACCCTACCGACTGAACCACCTCCGCCCCTATTAGGTTTTGATAGCGTCATCAAGCTCAAATCATATTTTGTCATATTGTGATAGCGGAAGCGATGACATCATCGGATCTCGACAATTATTTTTCATTCTCATTTTCGCATGTCGTACAGGTTAAGGCACACTAATGCAACCCATCGCAGCAGATCGAGTGCCGAATGTTTTGGTTACGGATCTTTTTTAATCAAGATGGTTTTTGTTGCTATATCTGTTTTCTTAGTGGTCTTATTATTTTTTATATACTCTATATAGATGAAGTACTATAACATTTTTTCTGCTCCTTTATGCTGATATTTTCAAATTCAAATTTAATTTTTCTGTAAACAATTATATGCATAAATATACAGTGAAAAGGCTCACAAGAGTACTCCCGTGCGTGAGTTTTCAGTACTGAAAATTCATATATTTATAAATAGTAAATACATTGGAAATTAAATGCTTAAAATACAAATATATTTAAGAAGAATAACATGTACGGAAAGAATTTAGATCCATTGAAATAATAAACATTACTAAGGTAAAAAGTTTTCTGTCATCAAGGTTTAGAATATATAGTTTTAATTTTTTGCAGAATAAATGATAATTTCGAATTGTTTTAATCTCATTTGGGATAGAGGAGAGAATTTTCGGACCTAAAAATAAATGTATAAAATAAGTATATATGACATAGCATTATCTTATCAAAAGTATCCGGACACTCCTTCCGAGTAGTGGATTCGCCCATATACGCCACATCCATGGCACAAACAGGTATAAAAGGATACAGGTGACCTGACAAACCTCATATACACTCATGAACAGGAGAATGGGCCTTACGGCAGTGCTCAGTGACTTTCAACGTGGCACAGTCATAAGATGCTGTCTTAGCAACAAGTCAGTTCGGGACATTTCGGTCCTGATGCAGTTGCCCCGATCAATCGATGTAAGTGTTGTTATTGTGAAGTGGAAACGCCTAGGAGCAACAACAGCGCAGTCGCGACCCTGTAGGCCACGTAAAATGACAAAGCGGGACCGCCGAGTAGTGAAGCGGGTGGTGCGACAAAATAGCCTGTTTTGGGTTGCAACACTCGCCACCGAGTTCTAAAATGCCTCTGGAAGCAGCGCCAGCATCATAAAGTTCGTTGCGGACTGCAAGAAATGGGTTTCCATGGCCGAGCAGCCGCACACAAACCTAACATCAACAAGATCAACGCAAGCGTCGGCTAAAGCACAGCACCAGTTGATTCTTGAGCGGTGGAACGACGTTTTCTGGAGTGATGAATCACGCTTCACCATCTGGCAGTCCGACGGACGAATCTGGGTGTGGAAGATGCCAGGTGAACGCTACCTGCTTGACTGTTGTGCCAACTGTGAAGTTTGGTGGAGGGAAGGCATCATACTTTGAGGTGGTTTTTCATGGTCAAGCCTGAGCTACCTAGTTCCAGTGAACGCTACTCTGAATGTCGCGTCCTATAATTACATTCTCGATAATTCTGTGCTCCCAGCTTTATGGTAACAGTTCGGTGAAGACCCTTTCATGTACCAACACGACAATGCCCCCTTCCACAAAGCAAGGACCCTGCAGGAATGGTTTGATGAGATGGGTGTGGAAGAACTTGACTGGCCTTCATAGAGCCCTGATCTCAACCCATGGAATACCTTTGGGGTGAATTGGAACGCCGACTGCGAGCCAGACCGAACCGTCCGACATCAGTGACCGGCCTCACTAATACTCTTGGGGCAGAATGGCAGGCAATTTCCCACAGTAACGTACCATATGCTAGTGGAAAGCCTTCCCCATAGAGTGGAAGCTGTGATAGCAAAAAACTGTGGACCAACGCGATATTAATTCCTTTCCTGTTAGCGGGAGATTGTGGATGAGCGAGTGTCCGGATAAATTTTGATCATATATTGTATGTACTTCCATATTAGTTAAAGATTCAAATTTAAATCACCAGGTTAAATAAATCTCCAAGGCTCAGAGCTGAATACGGAGATCTACTGGGCTGATGTAGGAGATATATTCACTTCAAAGCCATCCACTGCGTTCTTTAATGTGCACAAATGTGTATTTTTCTGCACATGGGGCCACAGCTTATTTGATGGACAGTGCCTTTTTTCCATATGTTTAATATTAGCAGGTTTACCCGGCGTTGCTTAGGTATAAAACTCTCTAAAATATATAATAGATGATCGCAAGCTTTCATTATATTAGACTCGTTATGATTGTTTCGTACTCCTTTCCCCCCTCCCCCGGTAAATATTTTATCCCCTTTCCTAGGGGAGATCTGAAACTCTCCAATATATAGTAGATGGTATTCTCCCTCATGATATTGAATAATTGCTAATGTTAAGTCTTATGAGAAACATCGGTTTTTAACCGCTAATGTTAAGTCTTTAGGGATTTTAAGAAATTCAAATCCGCCCACCCAAGTTTTTGTTGACCCCAGCGGGTTCGCACATAGCCTATACTCTTCCCCTGGGCGGAGGGTATGTTTATGCAAAGTTATTTGCCTGTAGCTTTAAGAGATCAGAGGGACTGGTGAAATAGCCCAGAGCCAGTGAGGTCAAAATTCATTTTCTAAAAAGAGAAAAATTCTCCTTGGAAATACATTTACCCTTGTGGTACCTGTAAAATGGTCATACATTAACTTGAAAGTACCTGCCAAATGGTTTTAAGATAATAATCAAATGCAGAGATGCTAGGTAATGATTTCTGGTAAGGCATGCAAGAATATATTTTGAGGTTAAGTTGGGTTGTTTTACCTCTGAGCGGCACTTTTTTGCACACCATGGGCTAAATGGCCAGGTCACATGGACCCCGAAGGCTCAGAGAAGGTTGGGAGACGGGACCCACTGGAACAGCTGTTGGGAGACAGATGGTAGCCTCCCGTCAAGGCCATCCAGCGTGTTGTTTAACGTGCACAGGGTATGGCTCTCCCGCACACTGAGCCACGGCTTAACGTCCCATCCGACGGACGGCGGCCTTTCCAAGCCCATCGGTTTTGAGGTTAAAGATGGTTCTTTATTCATTATACCATATGGTTAAACGTTAAGAGCCACTGTGTTAAAGTGAGTTGCCATAAGCATTTGCGAGAGAGGCGAAAATAGAAAGGAAATGCTTGCACTCAGTCCTTGACTTTCATCCGAAATAGATCTTTTAGCCCGCATCCAAGCATGCTAACCTCCGGGAAATCTATATAATAAAAGATGTCTGTGTGTCTGTCTGTGGCAGCCATAACTCATCGGGAAATCAACGTACACGGTTCAAATTTTCAGAGAATGTGTCTGGTTGTGGTCCGGATTGCAGTGCGTAATTTCAGGTCGAAATTCTAAAGGGAAGGAGGGCTTGCTAGAAGCAAAAATATTTACTATGTTATTCCTACGGGAAACGATAATCCATGTCAAATTTATTGTTGCCATTTACTGACCCCTAACTGTGAATGTAAAGAGGTAAAATAGCATTTAAATCTGCTGCCGTTGCCAGATTCCCCACATTTCCAAAGGCATTATTGAGTCGTACCATTACAGCTAGGGACCTGATTTTCTAACCCCACAGGAGGTCGGGCAGGGGGAACCCACCTTCGAAATTTCGGACCTTTCGGTGAAGCACGTCGGGAATTACAGAATGCCGAAATCTGACAAAATAAATATCTCGATCGTTTGCCATGGGCTCTGAGAGCGCACGCGAGTCAGCAGTGACCTTTGCAACACCGGGAAATTCTTCGTGTTCAAACTGTGATAAAATGTCGGGGGGGATACTCACTAATTTTTAATGCAGGAAACAACATAATATGCAGAATTAAAAGTGAGACACGAGCTGTCGCAATTTGTGTAGAAAAGGAGCCACGGGCCAAGTGGGAACCTGATTTTTAAACCAATCACCGGGCCACACGGGGGACGCTGTGCAGGAAATTTGGACCGTGTGGACGAATATCACGGGAGCCATAGGACGGCAAAATCTGCAGTAACGGAAATAAAAATCTCTATAGCTTACGTAGAAATAAGCTACGGGCTATGGGAGAGCTCGCTGACGTGAACAACGATTCAAGCCAACACCGGGCAAATTTCTTTCTGTTGAAAATCTGTGCTAAAGTGTCGGAGTGGGGGGGGGGAGTAATTACAAAATTACCTTTAGTGCAGTGAAAATAAGAAAGGCAAATTAAGAGTGACCCCCGGGCAGCGCCGGTACGTTCAGCTAGTAAGAAATAAAAAAGCTTCATAATTGAGAGATGACAATTAGGTGATATTTACCTTTTTTCCAAATCGCAGTTGTTGTGATAACATTTCCTATATCTGAATATTTATTTTTAAAAAGTCTCAAGCAGCTGCTTGCCAAAGAGGTCTAACCGGAATCTGTTAGTTTAATACGCCACAGTAGAAGTTCTGTGCGTATGGCGGTATATTTGATGAATAAACTGAAAAACATTTGTCACGTATTCATATCCAGCATGGATGAGTTAAGAAGCCATAGGAAACCTTATAATTTTATGAACAGGTTGCTCTTTCAAGGGTAGATTTTTACTTAGGATCTTTCTAGCTCGAGTAACATGGCTGTTTTTATCTATTTTCCTATTGCTTTTCGCTTGACATTTGTCGGTTTGTGATTTGACAAAACGTTGCTATATCGTATCTTTCAAACGGGATGGAGAAACTTAATTATATATGTGTCGAATGGAAGCTTGTGACGCGGGGAGTGTCATGGGCTATAAAAACATTGACCCCCATGCTTTGTTCCCCCCTAAGAAAAGGGAAATATGAAAACTATTTGCCGAAAGTAGCAAGCTATATGTCAAATGAAAGCTTCTGACGCGTGGAATGACATAGGCTGTAAAAAATTGACCCGGCATAGCTTTCTTACCTACCTTAAAAGTGGGGAGGAATATGAAATCGATTGTTCCCCTATGTATCCTTAACGAGAGGACGGAAAGTAACCAGCTATGCGTCAAATGAAAATTTCTGACGAGGGGAGTGTCATAAGCTATAAAATAATTGATCCCCATTCTTTCTTCCTATCTAAAAAATGGGAAAGTCGTTTTACTAGATCTTCCGAACGCGAGAGCATACAGTTACCAGTTAGGTGTCAAATGAAAGCTCATTTAATGGCCGTCGTAAATTATTTCGAATTTTGCCTCCACTATTCTTTTCCCCCTATTAAAAAAAGGGGGGACGGGGACGGATAAACTTTAACGAGTTGTATCTCAAATTAAAGCTTGTGACGTCCAATGTCGGGCTACCACAAACACGACTCCAAAAGGGAGGGAAAATGTGGTCGATGTTCATGAAATGGGATTTTAAGATGACTCGAGTAGGAATTAAAATTTTATTTTTAATTGCACTCGAATACCTGTCAAACCATGATCCTGTCTGGTAAAGAAGCGATTTCACACCCAGTCATATATATCAAATTGAAGTTTTTTGAAGGTAGGTGCTTTTAGTGACACAGAAAAATAAATTAATTAAAAAATACATATTTTCCTATATGACCCTAAAAAGTAGAAAATAAATCTAAAGCATATGGATAGTGCAATCAGTCACTGATTTCGTATTCACTTTAAAGGTAGGTAGAGCGCCGATATACCTGCTCATCAAGATTGCTGGCCCCCCTGTCTTTCTTTGAAGTGAATACGAACTCAGTGACTGATTGTACCATCAATATGATTTAGGTTTATTTTCTTCTTTTTAGGGCGCATATGGAAAGATTGGTATTTTTTAGTTTATTTTTGTCGTACGGACCGGTGTGTAGATTTTTTGTAAGCATTTCGACATATAGAGCTTTTTACTTCATCGAGCTTAGATTCTATGGGACGGGAAGTGCACAGAATTATATCCTTTTACATTTGAATCATTAATGATTGGTATTCCACCTAATTACAATGCATACATTATGGATTCATTTAGTATTCATGTCATGAGAATGGCGTGGGTTCAGATTGCACCGGCTCAAGACAATTTTCATCTGTGCCCACGTTGACCTATAGAAAAATAGTGCTAAAAAAATTTGTTACTAATTGCCATGTGATACTGAAATTGTGTGAGTGAATAAAGAAACAAAAGTTTTAAATTACTGGAAATGTACTCCCTAAATGACATGTAGGTCGTAAGTTGTCAATTTTTTTTTTGGACACCTCACTCTTGTTTCAAGTTATTGCTGAAAGATGTGCCATGGCATCTTAATACATGGCGCCGTTTTTAAATTGTTTTAACCATAAAAATTTTACACTTTTCCCCCTCCCTATTAAATTATTTTGCCTTCTACTGGGAATGCAAACTGTACAGCTCGTTGTACATCTACCTGTCGAGTTTTCGATATCACCAAGTTCCATTAAATCCAATAGCACCATTCACAAGTTATCACCCTAATAGAAAGATGAAGGCAGACCGCTTCTTAATGGGAACGATCTCTCTTAAACAACTTCCAGAGAAATCTGCCGTTTGATGTCCGTTATTTCCAAAGTTTTGCCAGCCATCTCTAGCTCATGGTTGTCAGTTCTGGACGGCTCGTGAGCTAAGGAGATCGACGACGGAACGGCCGCTCACAAATAACTTAGCGGAGCAGGGCAACTGCTACTAGCTGCTGAAACGAGCCATTAAGTAGTCCTCTCTACCTGTGATCGTTGGCCTAATGGCACATTGATTGGCACAGCGCTCTGTGGCAACTGGGCACCAGTGTGACGCCCATAAATCACATGGTCATCGACTCGTTACTTTACGGTGCGACCAACATTGCGCTCTTTGGGGCCCTTTACCTGCTGTTCGAGGACTGTGGGAAGATGTTGAAATGGCGAAGAGCAAGATACTTTTCTTCCACACAGATGGTAGAAATGTCTTAAAAAACATTGCTGTAAAACTTAGTTGTTTTTTGTATTGTATTCTTCGTATATGTACAATAGCTATCTAGTAGTAGTGTTTTTTGAAAAATATGTGTTTTTAAATACCTACTTGAAAAATAATAGAATTGAATAAGAAGAAATTAACAATACAAAGACTTGCATATACAAGTAGGAACAATATTAGCATAAGTCAGAAAAAGAATAAAATATATACAAAATAAATAAAAATAAAAAGTTACATTTTAGCAGACTTTTGAGCAATTTGCTCATTTAGGATGCCAAATTGAATTATTAAAATTGGATGTCTTTAGTGGCAAAACACGTGTCTCATTACGTTAGAAACAAAAAGCATCGAACAACTTTAAAGTAATGATCAATATTTGAAGAAGTAATAATAACATTATTCACTTTTAATTTAAAGCACGGTATGAGCGTTTATTTTTAATTTCAATAGGTAAGGAATTAAAAATTCTAGGAGCTAAAACTTAAAAGTGCTTATGAGCTATTTCTTTACTCTAGGAATTACAAATAAAAGACCAGATTGACGAGTAAGCATTACTCTTTGCATTTAATGTGTAAAATTGTTGGATTTTTAAAAATGAAAACAGCTCTAGTATAATTATAGACTTTATTATGAAATGTCATAACTTTTGTCATAACCTTTTTCTGGGCAATCACAAGAAATTACACTGGTTTCCATAAATTAAAGAAAGTCCCCATGTTAAATCAATGGGAAAGCGCTATAACTTCTAAAATAAGGTTTTCGTTTTGAAAACTGATTGCAGATAAAGATCTCAATCAAATAAATCAATATTCAACAATATTCATTCAGTATTTAATGAGTTATGGAAGTTTGAATATTTAACAACAGCAATGCCAGTCTTAAGAAACTTGTACAAAACTGAAGAATAGCGAAAGAATTCTTTACACAAAGTTCTAAAATACAGACTTATTTTAGTAAACACTTTGATACAATACTTATTACTAAGTTTTAATTAACTTCTGAAATCAATTTTTGTGACTGGCATTGTTATCGCTAAATAGTCAAACTTCCATAACTCATTAAATACTGAACGAATATTGTTGAAAATCGAGATATTGATTTATTTGATTGAGATCTTTATCTACAATCACATTTTTCAAAACAAAAAAACTTATTTTAGAAGTTACAGAGCTTTGATGTTGGCTTCCTATTGACTTAACATAGGGATTTGTCTTAATTTATGGAAACCAGTGTATGTTAACCCAATGCCTACTATGAAATTGCAATTTACTAAAAAAGTTGACGGGGTCAGTGAAAAAATACATAAAGCATTTTTATCAGAGTTAATTTTTAATTCATTTTTGTTAAACCACCTTGCAATAATAATTAAATCATTAGGTATATCATCATCCTTTTCTGTAAACAAGCACTGTATCATCAGCATATTAAAGTTAATTTTCCTTTTAAAATTTGATAAAAAAATCATTTATATAAATTAAATAAATTATTATTACTTGTTTAGAGTGATATTTATCGTCATTCTTAATGGTAACAGACATCATTACTGTTCATCTTTATGATATCAATCAGCATACACTAGTTATGCAGAAAAGCTGTGATTTTTTTTTGTATTTGTTGTATTATAACAGTATAGCTTCTTATCGGCTAAGACCCTAGCTACAGAACATGGAGCCAGAGATGGCCTCTACCATACCTCTCCAGAGATGCTCCATGAAAGGGAAAGGGAAAAAAATTGGATGGATAGCTTTAATGAGAATATGAAACTTTTCCTAAGAAGGCCATCCGACGTTTTTTTTTCTTCACGTGCATAATGTATGGCTCTTCTTCCTGCGAAACATGGTTTAATTGCGATCAGACGGACGGTTGCTTTTTCAGGTTTATGTGTTGTCTCATGTTTCATTGATGGCAGATGCTGACACTTGATATGAGAATGGAATGAGAAATTGCAAGGGTATATTAGCTGCTGTCCAACAACAAAAAAAATCCATTAAAACAAAAAGGCTTCTGGCGGAATTAGATAATTGGTATAAGTGTCAATGCCACAAACAAAATCAAGTTTTTTCTTCGTGAATCGTGCGCATATGTTATCAAATAATGTATATTTGTATATTATATATTTGGAGAAATCCCAGAATAGATGAAAATGGGGAATAACGCCTTCTGTAATTGTGTCTCTTTGAGTGGGCGAAAGAATTAGTTTTCTTGTCAAGCTATCGAATTTTATAAACAGATAAAGGTACTGGACAGAAAAATGGAAACAGTTCCATGCTATCTCAATAAAAAATCACATTCAGAGCTCAATAACTTAAAAAAAATCTAAATCTTGATTTTAAACAATATTTGTTCAATATTCGAAGAGTTATGAATGATGGAATATTTAACAGGCTACAAAAAAGTGATCCCAAAATTTAAATAAAACATTGGGTTGTTTTATCCCTGAGTGGCACTTTTTTGCATACCATGGGCTAAATGGCCAGGTCACATGGACCACAAAGGTTCAGAGAAGGTTGGGGGAGGAGACCCACTGGAACAGCTGTTGGGAGACAGATGGTTGCCTCCCGTCCAGGCAATCCAGCGTGTTGTTTAACGTGCACAGGGTATGGATCTCCCGCACACGGGACCACGGCTTAACGTCCCATCCGGCGGATGGCGGCCTTTCCAAGCCCATCGGTGTCCCCTACTGGCCGTGGGCAGGGCGAGGTTCTTTTGGGAGATAAATCTCAACTTTGACCCAGGTGGGACTCGAAACTGGGAACTGCAGATTACGAGCCTGGCGCGCTACCAACTGAGCCATCCCCGTCCCAAATAAAATATTTAAACAAGGTAATAGATCAGTAACGAGTGCAATGCACCCTGTACTCTACTAGAATCAAATATGACCTCTTAACCTGTTTTAATTGAATTTTGGGGTAAATATTTTGTAGCCTGTTAAATATTCCAGTGTTCTCTGAATACCGAACGAATATTGTTTAAAACCCAAGATGTAAGAGAGCTCTGATTGAGATCTTTAATTTTTCTTTAGACATATTTTTCATTAAAAATCGTGTTGAAGTTATTGAGTTCAGAATTCGATTTTCTATTGCGACAACACGGAACTGTTACCATTTCCCCTACCTGGTCTAGTGGTTAATGTACCTAACCACTAAGCCAGCGGGCATGTCCTTGTGTAAGTGTCGGTATGTTTTATGAGAAACCAGGACAAGGTCAATAGAGCTTCCAGTTTATCTCCGTCAGTCGTGTAGGGGAGTATCTTCTTCCCTTATTTTAAATTTATTTAATTAAAAAATTTTTTCCGTGAAGTACCTGTATGTGTTCTGTTCGTTTAGTATTCATTGTATATTCCAATCACATTTTTCTTAATCACTAAAGTTATTTTCTTTGCGAAAGAAAATTCTTTCTTCGCCGTGAAAATATCTTTCATGGCGAAGTCTAGAGTTTGGCTTTGAAATATTGTGGAAAAATAAATTATTTGAGTTGCCGGGTAGCATGAGAATAGATTTCAAAATTCTCTGAGGACGAACGTTTAATCAGATACCTGGCGAGCATTTATCGAACGATTTAGCTGACAACGCTGACTTGCTAACTGTCAGATAACCATTCGTTGGTATTGTTTAAAGAAGAGAATCCTGCAGATCTATCTGAATTGCGAACCTTACGAGAAAGAAACGAAAACTCTCCTTCACCAAGCCTCGCTGTATCGATCTAAAAGCAAATAGTTAAAGTAGCGTAATTTCTAGAACTCCTCTCCCATCTGCTTGAGGTATGCGTGCATTGACCATGGCAGATCGTATCGTATGATAGGCTTTCCGAGATCAGATGATTTCCCAAAATCATTTTCGTATCAACTGGGGCATTTTGTTTTTTGATATCATTCCACGTTTATTTCGCTGTTTGAATCCCTTTTCGCTTAACGACAAAAAAAATCTAATTGCAAAAAGAGGAATTATTTACAAAATTGGAAATAAAATTATTCTTTTAAATCAGAATACTATATCAATTTAAATGAGATTTTTTCGAAGTTCAATTTCTTTTTGTTTATGGAGATCTAAAGAGCGAATTGAAAACTTTTTCTCGCAAACACGAAAATACTTATGCGATTGAAACTGTAGTACTTTTGTTCTAAGGTAAAAAAACCATCAATATCGTGAATTGCATATTTTTTCAATCAATATCGTGTTTGCATTTTTTCTTCATTTGCAGAGTAATTTCAAGGTAATTATCACGAAGTATTTTAAATTTCTTTCGACATTGCATTTTTTAAAAAGGGTGGTCAGTTATTAAGATTATTTTTGATAATTCTTTGTCTCATTTCCGATCTGTTAACGTTTTACTGCGCAGCCAAAAAACGTCCAAAAAATCCGGAATAAAGCATTACTTTTGTGTTTTTTTTATGAGGTCTTTCTCAACTTTAAGGCATATGATACTGGCATGCGTCTCTGTAGCAAATGAATGGTTGATTGAGCAGAACTTTTATTTTCTATTAGTGATCGAGTTGTTAGCGCGTCTTTAGTTGGGCTTTTTAGTACGATCCCCAGATAATGGATGTTTCTTTGCTGTGTGGTCTTTCTGCTGAGGTCTCGCCATTCTCACAGATCGGTATTTTACTGTCAGATGTAAAAAAAAGTCGAGTGCTGATACCCATCGGGAGCATTCATGGCTGGCGAAATGTTGCCATAGCAATCATCAGGCGCCTCTCACGAAATATGCTTGCAGTTGTGGACTAAATATTTAAAGTTTACATTGTTTAAAAACTGCAAAACATATTTATTATTATTTATATAAGGGACCTGGGTTCGAGCTCCGGATAAGGCATGGATGTTCGTGTCGTTTTTCTGCTGAGGTCTTGCCATCCTCACAGACCTACTATGGCGTAATAAACTGACAGGCTACTGTCAGACCTCTATGGCAAGCAGTTGCTTGAGGGCATATTTATTTTTCTAAAGAATTGAGATTAATATAAATGGTATAAGTTTAAGAGCATGAGCTCTTCCAGGTTGCTGTAATAGTTAACACACATATTAGCAACAAAATATATACTTGTAAGTCGAAAGAACGGTGAAAAGTTAAAAACCGTTAACATCTTAATATATCTGAATTTTGAAATACTTTTTCTTTAGCCACCATTAGAATTTTGACTGATGATTTTCTTATTATGGAACATTAATTAGATTTTAAAAAGGACGATGAAAAAATAACAATTCAAAAATTTTAAATGGAAATCTTTTAAAAATTTCCTTATGTGTTATAGACTTCCGAAATAAAACAAATTTTAAAACTTTGAATACTTAAAGACAAAGGCTATTACATAACCTTGTCTTTAAATTGAAGTTCCGTCAACCAAGTGCGACGATAAAAAAAGGTTCTATTTTTCTACTTTTCATGATGTCTGCTAGTCTTGATATGATGAGAGAAAAATACGATTTGTCCAGATTGTGGTCTGGCTACTGGTCGCTTGCATTTCTTTTAGATGCAGTGGCCACTCACGACGATGTTAGTGTTGTCATAACAACCATGTTCCCATGGTCGTAAGTCTGTGCATATGGGCTCTCCGGTCTGTTCGTAGCTTCAAGGCAAAGCATGGTTCGTGTAGTTTTCTTACAAAATAGCTGGGATATAGTTCCTTCACAGAGGTTGATACTATAGCTCTGACTTGAGGTAGAAAGTTGTGTGTTCTTTAAGTGCAGCTGTGTGCTTTAAATGGTATGTGTGTGGTCAACTAGATGTTTCTTTTTTGTTGCTACTCACAAAGATAAAACAACTTTTTTTGCACCTCGCACTTTTGTGAAAGGAAAATAAAATAATGGGAGGCATGCCAAAGGAAGAGGTTATGCACATTTATTTTGTCACTGCATGAAAGTTTACCAAGGTCAGATAAGAAAGAAGAAAGCGTATTTTTTGCGAAGATATTTCAGTTGATACGATTGTGGTAACAGTTGAATTGCAGTCATACGCCAAGGGATAAAAAATAATATACTTCAGAGAAAAATATTTTGCCATTAAAAACTTGAGAATGATAAGAACTTGTTTCATGACAAGCTCAGAATTATGTCTCGTTCTACAGCCACCTACCTCTTGACAACTACTCTTATCAGTTATTTTTACTGAAAATTCTTTCAAAAACGTCATTTAATATAGCGAACGGTATTTTGCAAGTATTTCAAGTAGTAGGATTGGTTTGTTTTATCTCTGAGCAACACTTTTTGTATACAATGGGCTAAATGGCCAGGGCACAAAGACCCCGAGGCTCAAGGAAAGTTGGCGGGAGGAGATCCATTGGACAGCTGTTAGGAGACAGATGGTAACGTACCGTCAAGGCCATCCAGAGTGTTCTTTTTAACGTGCACAGGGTACGGCTCTCCCGCACACGTGGCACGGCTTAATTTCTCATCCGATGGATGGCGGACTTTCCAAGCCCATCGGTTCCCCTTACTAACCGAGGGAAGGGGGGGGGGACGCCGATATGCAGTTCCCAGATTCTAGTCCAAATTCTGTCATCGTTGAGATTTTTGGCTTACCCTGCTCTCGGTGAGAAAGGGGATATTGATGAGCTTTGAAAAACTGCCATCCGTTGTGATGATCCTCTGTGAAAGATGGGATCCTCCGTGGCATCCTCTGCGAGAGAGCCATACTCTGTGCGCATTAAAAAAGCGCTGGATAGCCTTGACAGGAGACTTCCATCTGTTTCCTAAAAGCTACCTAGTGGATTCTCTTCCCCAACCTTCTCCGAGTCCTTGGGGCCTTGGTTACCTGACCATTTAGCTAGGCAAAAAGGACAAAGCATTTTAGGCAAAAAGTCTCTGAGGTAAAACAACTCAACCTCCCACTTACCAGTATCGAGTACAGAACTCCTCCCACTAATCCAATCCACTCTCCACGCTGTTTATGTTATCGTTGATTCTTGATGCAAAAAGTAGTAAAAGATATGTGATGCACTTTTCTGTTTAGCAATAAATCATAGTAGTTATCAAATTTCTGTACAAATACTCTTAATGCAAAAGACATTGTGTGTGTAAGAACTGGGTAATAAAAATTTACTGCAGTAAATGTTTTCGAATAAGCCAGGCATCTGTGTTCATTTCACTTCATTTAGCTCCCAGCACTTGCAGAGTGAAAATATCGTTTAGTTTATCGGAAAACAAAAGCAGTTACGCTTAATTAGTTTCGAGCTCTTTCAGGAATGCTGAAAGATGCTAAAAATTCGCACACTAGTAACGCTGTCCATGGTCAGTATTCAAACACCATTGTGTGCATTATCTAATTTGAGCGCCTTGTTTGGATAATCGCTCAATTCACTGCTTTCTTAGATCTTATCGGAGATCTCTTCAATGTTCATAATAGGATTAAAGTTCGCAGAAAGTTTTCCTATATGCAGATGGCTTTTTATAGGATTTTCATTGAAATTCAAGTGCTTGTTTAGTTGACGTAATCGAGTAACATGCCCCAAAACAAAAATTACTCTATGAACTCTGCATAAATATCAGAAGAATCTTATATTTCGTTCTAAATGGTGCGGGGTTAGTTAAGTTGGAAGCACGCTTGGCTGGTAACCTGATGTTGCCAGTTCGAGTGCCAACTCTGCCTGCGTCGAGATTTCCCCCCACTAACTTTGATTTTCCCTCAGTGCGAAAGGAGACGTCGATGACGTCCTTCGATATGCTGCTTTAAGCCTTAGCACTGTGTACATCAGAGCCAAACCTGTTGACCAGAGAAGACTTCAAATTCTTCGTTATGAATTTTGGAATGACTTGATGGACCATTGTGGGGCAAATGAAACGTACTCATCACAAATTCGTTTCAGTGACCAGGCAACATTTCATTTAAACGGGAAGTGGAACAAGCACAACTTTCGAGTGTGGGGAAAGTGAAAATTCTCACAAGATGAATTAATAAATGTTTGTCCGAAAATCAAACTTTTTTTGTTCTTTGATGTCTGACAACTGTATGAACCTTATTTCTCTGAGGAACTTGTGGAAACAGTTACCGGAATTATTTATCGTGACATGTTGAAGATTTGAATTAATGCGCCATTTGTTCAAAGACTAACGTTATTTTTCAACAGGATGATTTGCCACCACAGATACATATTGAGGTAATAAATTCCGGAACATGCAATTTACCTGATCATTGGATCAGTTGAGAGTGACCCATTTCCTGCTGCCGCTTTCACCAAATCTACCCCCCCCCCCCCAACTCGACCGTGTATTTACATCAAAATATTAAAACAAATAGTTGCTTGGGGTTGAATAGGTTCATGTGATGGAAGTTTTACCATAGTGCTAATGGATTTTATGTCTGTATGAACAGCGTATTCTAAGGATCATATTCAAGTCAGATCAAATATCAGTTAACAAGATCTGATCTTTAGCTAGTAGAGCTAGTTCATTCTGATGTGTGGAATGGTGGAAACTATAATGAAAAAGCCGCAGAAATTATGACAGTTACATTAAAATAAATTAACCGTCAAGGCGCTGCTTTGCCACAGAAGTCGGACAGGACCGTGTAAGGTTAATATGCCATAGAGAAGATTTTAGCAGGACAATACAAATAAAGAAGCACCCACACCTTAACCCGAGCTCAAACCCAGGTCCCTTTGGTCAACAGCTAAGCGGTCGAATAACTCGGCACGCCATTGCCGAAATCACTCTGAAAAACCAGACAACTATGCGAATTTGTAATACTTGTCTCTCTTAATTATGTTACATAACATTTGGGAATAAATTATTAAAATCATGACTTATGCTACCAAGTAAGAACATGAAAGCTGAGCAGGGGCAACAGCTGTATAGGCGGTTGCTTAGGCTGAAGGAATATTGCAAAGAAATAAATTTCTCTTAAGATCCACTTTCCATAGAGGTCTAACAGAATACTGTCCAGTAAAATAGTTTGAGAAAAAACACTACAGCATTAAGACATCCGGTTAAAAAAATCCATTCCTTATCCGGGACTCGAATCCAGGTCTCTTAGCTCCAGTTGTCAAACACTGTAACTACTAGGCCACAAGGATATGTCAAAACAGAATAAAAAAAATCAGTAATGATCTTTCATTAAAGCCGGCACAAATGTTAGCTAAATGGTGCCTGATAAATCGTAATTACATTTATATAAATAATGTATAGTGATAGGAAAAAAGAAATAATTCGTTCGCCAGGGCTACGAAAATCGGTGTGCCGCTCGTATATGAAAAAATTAAAGATTAAATTTTAAATTTATTATAATATGAAGAAATACATGAGTACAATAAACAACACTTCGTCAAATACATTATCAATGCAACACTTTACAAAGACCATCAAAACAGTAAAAGTTCAAAACTAAGCAAAACGATCAATAAATTATATACGAACAACCAATGAGCTATCAACTCTTCCATGTTGTAAAAAATATTTTATCAAAGAAAATAAACTGTAAATTATGAGACAGGTGTGGGTTGCACTTTCCCCAAATATCAGTTTCTTTAAAATAATTTTTTATGTTGATTAATGAATTGAAATCTTATTTAAAATTTAATTAGTTACCTTCATTTAAAAGTATAACTCAAGGTCTGATAAATTTCCCCAGGTTATATATTTATAAACTGTTCAGAATTCAGGCAGTCTTGCAGTAAAGATAATTGCTACGATTAAATTAAATTATCCGTGCAGTGATCCACTGATTCTATTTTCCCCACGAGACTTTTCCTTCTTAATATGCAGACTACGTTTAACTTCTGATTCAGTCTATAAACAGACAGCCACTTCTTGGTAACACGCAAACCTGGAAGTGACTGTGCTCATGAAAGCAACATAATTTGGAAACGCGAATAATAATGGTTCTTCTTTCGCACGCACACTAACGACTTCTGGGCTGCATTAGAAACGGAAATGTTCCAAAAAGCGCTCTCTTTTGAAATGTGCTAGAAGGATATTGGAATCGTCGAGTATCACGATAGAAGTTTTGGGCCGTATGAGTTGGTACTGTTTTTTCGCTTTATGAGGCAATATCATTTTTCATTAGTTGCGCTCTTATCGTATCCTGTCTGAGTGTATTTTTGGATCACGGATAAGCTGTAGAAATTCCTGTAGAATACTGTTTGCAAAATGTGGGGCACCGCCCCCTTTGAGGAGAGCAGGGAAGGTAGCTGAGTTGTAAGAGGGATGCGATACCTTTATTTAAAAAGTAGTAGGTTTTATAACCTTTGCCTTAAGTTTCCTTTTTTTGTAATGGATCAGGGCCGAATCTAAGCGGGAGGGGGGAGCAAATAGTCTGTGCCGCCCATTTCGGAATGTTAGTAAGGGTAATAGAGGCAAAAAAATTATTGAAGTTTATAATATATATTTCATGCAGTTTTCAAGAAGTTTTTTTTTAAAGATCTGTGAAACTGAGGGGGAAATGTTATATTGTATTGGAAATCCAGTCTCTTGCCACCCTCCCCTCTTACATTTTTCTGATTAGAGTGTGTTTCTTGGCTCTCCCTCGTTTTTTTTCTAGATCCTGGCCTGTAATGGATTATGCTATAACCTTTTTGCGCCCAAGTCCATTTTTTTTTTCTTTGATCATAGGTACAAGTATATTTTTTTTGTAACTCTCAAAATTTAAAGCTTGTCTGCAGGATATATAATAATGCTTTAATAATTCGTCGTTAGAGCACTATGATAGGCCTTCCATTTTTTTGCGACTTGACATTGTTATTAATTGACATTTATATGAGAAATTTATAATATTTGACATTGAATATGCTATGAAGTAAATAGTGCAGTTTATATAAGTTATAAACATGAAAGGTAAACGCCAGCTGGCCAAAAAAATTAGAAACCTTTTACTATTTGCAATAACTCCCAATAAGCACAGTCGTTGGCCAACAATATGTTGGGTTTGGTTGTTTTACCTCTGAGTGGCACTTTTTTTGCACACAATGGGCTAAATGGCCAGCCTATAAGGACCCCGAGGGCTCAAAGAAGGTTGGGAGGAGAGGACCCACTGAATAGCTTTTAGGAGATCAGATGGTAGCCATTCTTTAAGGCCATTTAGCGTGTTCTTCAACGTTTACAAGGATATGGCTCGCCCACACACACGGGACAACAGCTTAACGTCCCATGACGACGGTCATGATCGACGGTGGCCTTTCCAAGCCTATTAGTGTCTCCTACCTACCGAGGGCAGGGAGTTTTCCAGAGCCAACAATATGAGTAAACCCCGAGATGAGGAAGTTCTGTGGCATAATAGGGCTATAATATAATGTGGCTATAAGAGGAGGAGGCATCTACAATAAATCTGCTTTAGATCATCTACTGAGGAATATTATGGAATGCACGTTATTGAATTTGATACTGTTTCTTTAGCAATATAACCTGCAGTTGTTTCATTGTCAAAGACTGCTATTTTTGATAGCATATATCATACTAAAAATTGTTTCCATATATTTCACACATTTTCAGTAAGTTTCAGAAGTATATACCAGTGGAGTTCACCGAGTTTCCTTTTATGTTAAACTACCGGTGATCAAATGCCTATGGTACGAAACATTACAGTGGATGTTTTTTTTTTTGTAAGTTTTTGACTTTTTTTTAATTATCATTGATTTCAAGCCGTGCGAACTTTTTTACCGACCATTAGGTGCCTCATCAGCCAGAGCAGTAAAGTTGGCCAATGTAGTTTATCATTTTATGGAACTTGGCGCCACACTTTAGACTGGCCAGCAATATAACGTTTCAACCTTGAAGGTCACCCCTTTTTAGATTCATTTAACCACTTAATTATGTAATTTTATGGCATTCTCTGCACTTTCATGGCCAATATTATTTTAACATTTTCTAGTGGTACATTATAACTTCCAATCTACTACTGCATTATTGAAAGTTAGTAAAACTTTATTTATTGCTACAATACATTTTGTAGAGGAACGACAAATTTCAGTTCTGTGATACAGTGGCTGTGTTTGACATTCCGCCCCCTATACAACCAAGCATCCGTAGCTATGAGTACAAGCTTCAGCCGTCTAACGGTCAGAACAACTGATTGCATTAGCTTTTTAATAAATAAATACCCCCTCAAGCAGCTGCTTGCCAACCAAGTTGTAATTGCCTCTTATACATTAAAAAATTTGCAAAGAAAGGAGGGGGGGGGGAACCGCACAAATGTGTCGTAGCCATGTGCTCCAGAATAACAAGAATGCATATGTGAGTCGTTACCAGTTAAGAGGGAAGGGCTCAGTCGGTAGCGCACTTGACTAGTAATCTGCAGTTCCCTGGTTCGAATCTCAACTGTGATTTGAGATCTCTCATTGAGATTTTTCACCGTTGAACTGCACCTGCTCTTGAGCAGAAAGGGGGCACCGAAGGGTTTAAAGACACCCGTCTCTCGAATGGATATTAAACCGTGGCCCGTGTACAGGAGAGCCATAATGTACACGTTAAACCACACTGGATTACCTTGACGGGGAGGCTTCCACTTGTCTCCTAACAGCTGTCTAGTTGGTCGCCTTCCCTCAACCTTCTCTGAGCCCTTGGAACCATTGTGTAAACAAAAGTGCAGCTCAGAGGCAAAACAACCCAACCAATTAGGAGTTTGCGATTCATATTGCACCAGCCTGGCTAGTGCATATAATAAAGCTTTTCTGAGTCTTTCCCTCTGGAATATATAATGCATGCTTCATGCGACCTGACTAGCGTTGAGTTTTTTTTTTATATCTTATCCATAGTCTGTCGTGGATCAGAAGATGGCAGCATTGAGTTTTCCAAAATATTTGTATCCCTGGAATGAGAAGCTGAGTGTGGTTCAGTGTTCAACCGTAGCTCTTGGACGTTAAAAAATCCATTTGATGGTGGTGACGGTTCTTCCATCTTCTCAAATGGATGTCCTGTAAGCATCTGTTTAAGTTTTCTTGATATGGTCATGTGACTTGTTCAATAAAAAGTGCTATTAAGAGGCATAAAATCTAAATCCTATAGTGTGACGCTTGTATTTAACCTTAAATGAGAAAAGTAGGGAGAAATATATAAAGAAGCAAACAAAACGACTACAATATGAGAGTACTTGCATCTGTACGTAATAAAACACTTCGCTTGACCAAACAGAAGTTACTAACATTTTTTCTAGGTAATTTTACATTAAAAGTTCAGTGATGAGTGCCCAGTGTGATGAATAATATGTACTATAGATTTTTTTTTTGCTTAACTTACCGAACTACAAATTTCGCTCACCTATATCTTGAATGAAAGAGAAAACTGTTTCTAAATTGAATGACTAACTTTTTCGGTTTCCTGAAATATTTGGAATTAAATTGCATTTTCATTTAGTTTTATTCCTGAATATCTGGTAAAATGAAGGATGATTAAACAAACCGAGTCAGTCGACAATTTATCTATTTGACAGTTAAATTATCTTTCACATGCTTTCTCTTTGCGAATAATTTGCCAGTTGAAAAATTACGTCGTTCGTAAAGGGTAAAGTGAAAGGCAATGCATCTTCAAAGAACATGATGGATTTCAGCGAAAATGAACATCAAAAATAGATGAGCATTCTTTGCAATTGAAGTTCGGTTTACATAGTTTCCTATTTGGAGAATGTTGTTTTTCAGTAATTTTAGAATGAATTTTGAAAGCAAAAGCGAAAAGAACAAAGGCTTTTAGAATGCTCATATATCTTAATGAAAAAGGTGGAAAATTCTTCTCGTGGAAACAGCATCACGAAGTTATTGTTACCACTGAGAGGTAATTCAAAGTTCATTTGCATGTGATAAGTGGAAGGCCTTGTATACCAGTACTAGCCAATGGGACTTTGGAATCAACGCTGTGCTTTCGACTGGGATAGAGACATTATTGTTTGCATTCAGTTGTTAAGTTTAAATATACGCTGGTTTCAGTCCAGATTAAAAGAAATTGTGCATGTTATTTCATCAAAATTATCCAAAATTGACTAATCAACATTGAACAAATTTAACCTAATGTTGTTTGAAGTGCATTAATGATTGCATGAAGTGCATGAAATAAAAATTCTTTACACATTGGGCAGATATTTTTGGTCGGGATGTGTGTTAAGTTTAATCCCATATCAGTTCTACACCATAACGGAATGTTGGTTTAAATATTTTTTATGATTATTCTCTCTTAAATTCTTTTATTTTCATATACAAGGTCATCGCTATTGAGTGTGCATAATACAGTTGACAGAATTTACAGTTGTCATAGGACACCGTGCCCTATAAACTTGAATGAAAACGAATAATAAAGGGTTTGGTTGTTTTACCTCTGAGTGGCACTTTTTTTGCACACCATGTGCTAAATGCCAGGTCACATGGACCCCGAAGGCTCAGAAAAGGTTGGGGGAGGGGACCCACTGGAAAAGCTGTTGGTAGCCTCCCGCCAAGGCTCTCGTCGTAGCTCTCCCGCACACGGTGCCACGGCTTAACGTCCCATCCGACGGACGGCGGCCTTTTCAAGCCCATCGGTGTCTCCTACTGACCGTGGGCAGGGCGGGGAGTTTTTCGGAGATAAATCTCAACGCTGACCCAGCTGGGACTCGAACCTGGGAACTGCAGATTACGAGCCTGGCGCGCTACCGATTTAGTCACCCCCGCCCCGAGTCATTGGGGAACAGCGACTTAGTGTGTGGATAACGTATTGCTGCGGAGAACCGCCATCATTTGAAAGCCTAGGAGAGGACTGACCCAGTGAAGTCTGCATCTAGGACGGGGACCTAACAGCTCTGGAAAAAAGAACACAAAATAACATGTAATATTCACTTCTATTGTTATAAACGCTATATATGGAAAGTGGTTGAAGGGAAAACAGTGAGAAATAATGGAAGAATTATTATCCAACATTATCCAAAATTATAAGGTTAGATTTATTTTGATAAACAATTTGTTATAAACAAAGATTTATGTTTTAGCTAATGAAATGAATTCTTGCAGCCAGAGCAACACTAAGTAAGGAGTAATTCAGCCTCCATAACTCTTAAAATATCAAACGATTATGTTGAAAATGGCGATTTAGAGAGATTTCAGTGAGATCTTCTATCTGATTTTGTGTTTCCATTCAAATAACATGGAAATTTCCAAACACTGGTAATAGAGCACAGTTTCTCAATCGATGTTTCTCAAAATGACACGAAAGTCTAATCATTGGTAATAATAAAACTGGAAATTTATCCTGGTTGGTAACATTAACGGAATCTTATCGAAGGTAAAACTTCGACTAAATTTACTGCAAGAATAGGTGAACTCTTTACACGTAAATACTTGCACATTTGCATGAACACGTTCCATCCTATGGGCAAAAACCCACCGAGGATAGAACTAGGGTTAGCGGAAAAAATCAACGCAAGCAACATATTGAAGGATTTTCCAATATGTAGGAGACAGCAGAAGCATTAAGATTCACATCTTATATGCAGAATGATTTCAAGGTTCAAGCTGCTCTAGGCACAACAACGAGTTATCTCCCCCCCCCATTTACTGGTTTCAGTTCCGTGTTTACTTAGAAAAGTTCTAAATAAATGCATATATTGTGAGGTAAATACGTAACTGCTCATACGTTACGTTAATTACTTTTGTCCTTTTCGAACATATTAAAGTAATTTTGAGGTATTTACACAAATACCAAATCATACGTTTAAATGTGAGTACCATAAAAATATTAATAGATAGCCTATCAAATTGAAAAGAAATCAACAAAATGAAAATACACTCTTGGATACAAAAATTTAAACATCCATAAAGGATGAATGCAGTGAAACCAAGCCATTACCGCATGTAGTACCGGAGGTCCTATGCAAATTATTCCAGTGATGATAGCATGACGCCTCATGAAATCGGAAACAGACGCTGCACTGTCAATCCCGAGACTCCAATAAATGCCACCATAGCAGACAGCAGGTAAGTCAGTGGAAGGTAAATAGGTGCACGCGTGTGTCAGTGGTGTTGCCAAGGCAAGGGACGTGAGCATGTTATCAGCAGCTAGGCCCGTTAGAAGAAGGTCGTATCGTAGGGATACATGAGGCAGGCTGGTCTTCCCGTTGTATAGCTGGCCATCTCAGTTGTGCAGTTATCACTGTAGTACGTTGTTTAGAGAAATGGACGAGAAACTGGTACCGTTTCACATCGCCGTGGCTCAGGTCCCTGCAGACATGTCATGCCTATATTTTAGAAAATATGGACTCGATATGGTCTCGAATTCCCCTCGTTTTTGCCAGTTTTTTGTCCCCCTTTCTTATACTTTGTCCTTCACCTTTCTTCTTTCGCACTTTGCTAACTGATTATTTCTCTCCAGGCTATATTCCTTCCAGAACAATCTAGAGTTTCTGAACTTCACGTGAACAGTTTCTGAGAAAGGCTGCAGAAAGACTTGGCTAATGCAACTTATCTAGCTGCTGAAAAGGACACGGGATAGCCAATGAGGAACGTCCGCGACCTCTGCTCCATCTGACCCTGAGCTATACATTCGGGTAGCTGATGCGCAGATTGAACACTTTTGCTCATCGCTTGTTGCTGTGCAGAGAGGAGGAAATATGATTGAATAGTGTCACTCGATGCTCCATTATACAGGACAGTACTACATCTCGTGTGACACCACAAATCATATTCGCGAGCTAATTTACGCATAAACGAAAACTGAACGATGATACTGCGAAGAACCGGAGAAGGGCCTATCGAAGAAATCTACATTATACAGAAGATATCTAATTCAGTCTGTTCATTCATTTCAGGAACGTTGTGGAACTGTTTTTGAATTTTGAGCCGTACCCAAGATTTTGCCGATAGTTTTTTTTTGGTAGCATTATTATTTAAAGTTATTCTGTATCTCTGTAAATGAATTATGCCGGGTTTCTACAGTTTTTGAAAGGGGAATGTCGAGTTTTTTAAAAAAGAAAAAAAAGTGATTTATCGCTACCAAAATAATAAATAGTTGCGACAAATGTTCAAGTTACAAGCTCTCGCGGATTCAGGGATGGATGGGTGAGGGGACCCATTGGACAGCTGTTGGGAGACAGATGTTAGTCTCCTGTCAAGATGATCCAGCGTGTTCTTTAACGTCCGTAGACTCTCCCACACACGGACAACGGCTTAACATCCCATCCGACGGACGGACGCATTTCCAAGCTCAACAGTGGCCCTATTCATTATGGGCAGGGCGGGGTGTTTAGCAGAGAAAAATCTCTACAAAACAAAATCTCTGTTGCCCAGGTGGACCGGAACCTAAGAACTGCATATTACGAACCTGGCACGCTACCGACTGAGCCTCTCCAACGCCGTAAAAAAAAAAGAAAGAAAAGAGGAGAGGTGGAAATATGATTGATGCCACCTGATGCTTCACTATTCAGGGCAGTATTACATCTGATGGGATTACATCTGATCACATTCGCGTACTAGTTTAAGCCTAAAAGAAAACGCGATAAAACTGCGAAGCAATGGAGAAGGGGCCTTTCGAAGAGAAATACGTTATATTGAAGATATCTAAATCTAGAAAGGGACCAAAGTATATAAATATATATCTAATTGAGTTAGTTCGTTCATATCATCAACTGTGAGGAACTGTTTCGAATTATGAGCCGTGCCAAAGATTTGTTGCCGATATTTTAATGGTAGCATTGTGCCGAAAATTATTCTGTAACTCTGTATATGAATTGTGCCGGATGTCTACTGGACTTATGACAAACTTCCACAGGCTGAGCAGAGTGGAAGCACACAAGAGTGCCGCTTCTCCCTTTCTGAGTGGAGCGGGGGTGGCTCAGTCGGTAGCGCGCCAGGCTCGTAATCTGTAGTTCCCAGGTTCGAGTCCCAGCTGGGTCAGCGTTGAGATTTATCTCTGCAAAATTCCCCGCCCTGCCCACGGTCAGTAGGGGACACCGATGGGCTTGGAAAGGCCACTGTCCGTCGGATGGGACGTTAAGCCGTGGCACCGTGTGCGGGAGAGCCGTACCCTGTGCACGTTAAAGAACACGCTGGATGGCCTTGACGGGAGGCTACCATCTGTCTCCCAACAGCTGTTCCAGTGGGTCCCCTCCCCCAACCTTCTCTGAGCCTTCGAGGTCCATGTGACCTGGCCATTTTAGCCCATGGTGTGCAATAAAAGTGCCGCTCAGAGGTAAAACAACCCAACCCTTTCTGAGTACCAAGTGCGGCGAAGAGAACACTGGCCT
Source organism: Ryuthela nishihirai (assembly GCA_038380435.1). Classification (NCBI taxonomy): domain Eukaryota; kingdom Metazoa; phylum Arthropoda; class Arachnida; order Araneae; family Heptathelidae; genus Ryuthela; species Ryuthela nishihirai. The sequence goes on from JAWZYU010000026.1 coordinate 31,719,555, forward strand.
CCAGGAAAACATTGATCTCACAATGGAAGAAAAGATAAAACTCCTATCTGTTAATCTGAGAATTTCATTTATGGGAATGTCAAAGGCACGAGTCGTACTAGGATCTTTTCATCCCTCATGGCCTAGGAGAATGAGGTGTGCACACTTTCAGATTTGGTTTCCCTCTCACTTATTCTTACGTAAATGGAAGCATTCAACTCAGTTTGTTGTTTCGAAGGAAGTTGACCCAAGCTGCACTGTGCTAAATGTTTGTCATTGTGCCTGTCCCTGTCATAGTGTGTTATGAATTAATGGTTGAAATAAAAGAATTATATCAGTGAAATAATTCCCGTATATGATCTTTTATCTCATCCAATTATTTTTTACTACTACTGGCATGGTAAAAATAAATTGGGATAGTAAACTTATTGCAGCTACTGACTTCCCCCAGCGTGATGCCGACTGCAAACTTGTGGATTATAAAGTTCTATTTTTCTCCACTTTGCTTTCCTTTTTTATTTACACTGAAAGTCAGCCCCCTCCACAATATTATATTGCTGGGGTAGGGGTATGACAGTACCATACGATAAGAATTTCGCCTCAACCGCCCACAAGCAATCTCCAACCCCTGTGCAACATGTACAGCAATCGAGCACAATGTGGTTCCTACAATGCATTCACCAGTGTTCACATGGACCATCTGATGACATTTGAATGAAGCTAATTACAGGCATGGCATCACTGCGCAAGTTGTCTGCTAATCATTGCTAGGTATGTCATTGTGGTGCAAATGTATGCCATGGGAGGGGGGAATGGCACCACTCCGTTTTCTCGGATGAGTCGCTCTTCTGTTAGGATCACTGTGGCTAGCTGCAGGATCCGGCATACATCCTGGAGCACCACAGTGCCCGCATATCTGTATTCTAGTATGGGGCTGTCATCAAAATGATTCCAGAACACTTTTAGTGTCTGTCCAGGGAACTAACTCAACGATACGTCGATGACATTCTGGTGCCTCGTTATCTCCTTCCCAGGAGAGCTCTCTCATGCCATTTTTCAGCAGGATAACTCATGTCCCCATATGGCACTCATTGTCCAAAGTGTTTAGGGGGATGTCAACAACCTACCTTGACCCGCTATGGGATCAAGGACGCCATGTCTAACAGTGTCTAGGGGGATGCCAACATCCTACCTTGGCCCGCTCTGTCCTCGGATTTCTCTTCTACAAGCATCTATGTATGTGCTGGACCGATATCTCTGATAGCGTCCACAGCCAAGCACACACAAGACACCCTGCGTCTCCATTTAAAGCATGAATGGTAGAAATTCATCAGGACATTATTAGGAATCTGTATGCATCGACGTCTGGCTGCATGCATAGCCGCCAACAGCGGTCATACCACGTACTGAGAGCCCATATTGTGGAGGACCCTAAATAAATAAATAAATACCCCCTCAGGCAGCTGCTTGCTACAGAGGTCTGACAGGAGCCTGTCAGTTTATATGCCATAGTAGATCTGTGAGGATGGCAGGACCTCAGCAGAAAAACGACACACACATCCATGCCTTACCCGGGGCTCGAACCCGGATCCTTAGATCAATAGCCAAGCGTGCTAACCACTCGGCCACGGGACGGCTGGAGGACCTTAAGCACATCCTTAATATGGACGCAGATGATTGTGCGATTAATCATCACTACCTTGTAACATGCTCAGTTTCACCGAGGTTTCGAGGATTGCTTCATAGTGGGGCAATTTTTGTATCCAGTGTAGTAGAAGCTTTTGGAGAATATTTAATATTTGTTTCATTATGTATGAACGACATACTTGTCCTGAAATATTATCCATTACCGAAAATCTGCTGCCCCTTAAAATTTGCTGTATAGCCAGTATGCTTAAAGGAAAAGTAGTATGCTTTAATGGAAAATGCTCCCTTGCATTTTTATATAAAAAATAATAAAAATAAATACCCCCTTCTCAGATCTTCTACTGTGGCATATAAACTGACAGGCTCCTGTCAGACCTCTGTGGCAAGCAGCTGTGCTTGAGGGGGTATTTATTTTATTTATTTATTTATTCAAGTAGTAGAGTGGAATTAAATTTAATGGATGTAACTGCTAAGATGGCTCTCGTTCAGATATGATGGTGAGAGAAGTTACGATTTATCATGAAGTATTGTTTTAATAAAGCTTCGGATATGTGTCCATATTAAGATATTAAGATTTGTGTATAAGGGATTCGGAAGTTTTTTTTACATAAGGCTAAAATGTTATATTTATTTCTGAAATTAACCTCTTTTCTCCATTTTTTTGATGACTAAAAGCAAATAATTTATCTTATTGTCAATTATAATTAACTATTATTGAATTGTAAATAAAAAGTTCGAAAAATAAAGACCCTTACAAAAAGAAAAGTATTAAGTAACACTGGGAGGGGGGGGGATCTGGCAAAGCGTTACATAATGGGGAGGGAGGTTAAAAATTAATCTTAAACAACATTACATCATTTATGGACAAACCCTTGCACACTATTAATAAGCACTTCATGATGGAAAACAAGTAAATAGTGGCTGATTGTTCTAGAATAAAAATAAATTTTACTGTCCAATGATGATAAATTGAAATGATACATTGGATTCATTACAAAACAATAGAATTTTAAATTTCGTAAGAATCTGCTACGGAGAGCAAAAGCAATAATAAACTGCTGTTGAAACGTTCATCTGCAGGGATGTTCTTATACTGTTGATATATTGCATTGCAGAAATAGTTGTTGGGTTAAGGATCAATCTGCAGTCACTGCTGCCATTATGTACTGTTTGAGCTAGGTATGTAATAGCTGTTGAGCTAAGTATTTCTCTCTTCTTTTGCCTCGACTGCCTAATGACGCAGTGATATTTGCCTTGAAAAAGCATCCATTGTATTCAATCAATACTTTCCTGTCTTTTCCACGCTTCTAATTCGAAAGGCATCATTTTTAAATTGCGTGATGGATGGCTCTAGTGGCAAAAAGGAGAGTCTTGTTACAGTTAATTACGGTTAGAAATGTTCGAGTAGTTTAATTTCCTTAGGAGTGAACAGCTATTCGGATAATTAACTGTCTCAGCTAAATTATGTTTGTGGTCTTCAAGTGCCTTACAGTACTTTCAGAAAAATCAACTACTGAATATTTGCCCTTTTAGAGTAGCTACTTGATAACGTTTATAACTATATCCAGTAATATAAAACGTTTGGATTCATAATCCTTTATTGTGCCTGGTATAGAATTAGGTCCTTTATTCCGGTATATATAAATGATTTGTAGAATATAAAATTAAAAAAGTGATATTTATCTATATGCTGATGACACAGTTTTAATAAACAATCACAAATATTTAAATCATAGCATTTCAGACATTCAAACAGATCATAATAATATAATTAGATGCTAAATCATAATAAAATCTAATTGGGAAAAAAATGGATGATTATACACTCACCAGGATTTAATATACATCGAAACCTCTTTATTAAAGCATAAAATAAATTGAAAAAAAAAAAAAAAAAAACGGGGGGGGGGATGCTTTTAATTGTGAATCATTATCTATTTGTCCACGTGTTGAGCAAATGAGTTAAATAAAATATCTAGGAATCATTTTTGATGAATATTTAAGGTGGAATGCTCATATATCCCACCACGTGAAAGCTTGAGAATATCAGCGATAAAAGTTCAAAAATTAAAATAGGTATTAAATATGGAAACCTGTGTATTATTTTACGAGCAATATGCGAATCGATTTTAAATTATGGAATAATTGTACATGGAACAACTAACTTAATTAACGAAATAAAATAAAAAAACTGCAATCTATAATTGCTAAAAATATTCCGTTTAATTTGCAAAAAAAATTATAAAACTTCAACAGATAGATTAAAATTTTGAAACCTTTTATCCTACTGTAACTTATATAAATATAACTTAATAATTAAATATTTTTGACGAAACTTGCAAACTTAAAAATTCAGCACAATAATAATACAAGACTTCAAAACCAGGGGTACTACAAAATGCCTACTTTTCGAAATAATTGCGAAAAACGTACCTCCGAATATCAAATACCACTTATATTTAATGCTATCCCAAAAGAAATACTAAATATAGATTCTTTTAGTAGATTGAAAATCGAATTGAAAACATATTTGGGAATTTCAAATTAGCTGAATATTATGTGTTATGTTTCGTGTATGTATTTGACGTATACCATTTTTTGTGGCTGAATGACCTATGTTTAATTTAATTTATTCATTTTCTTACAGATACGCTATTTAGTTTTGCGGGTCTAATGGTAAATGTACTGTATTCTTTACTTTAATGAATAAAAAAATTTATATTCTTAAAAAGAATCCTTTAAATGAGATACACCTCAATCAGGATAGGAGTATAAAAATGATACATAATGTTCCAAAGAGGCTAATAATTTGGTAAAAATTATTTTTAGAAAATTAGTAAACAGGATGAAGATTTAGAAAATGCTTTGTAGTTTATATTTCATGATTAAACAATTAGAACTATCGTTTTTTCGCCGCTTAGCGTTGATATAAGAGAGAATTTATCAGACAGATAAAAATCTGTCGTTAATTTTAGATTTGTTGTTTCTACACGGGTTCTCTACACCCGTGTTGTTATTTCTACAGATGTTTTATTATTTGTTGTTATATTTTTTTTACATGGGTAGTTTATATTCATTGTTCCTTTTCTTATTAATCTTTGTTTGCTTTCCCTTTTTGTGTCTATTTTTAACTTTGGTGTGCTTTCGATAACTTTTGCCATTTTAACTTTGTTTAGAGCAATATAGCCTTCTTTGCGCAATAAAATATCAACCAATCAATCAATATTTATTACTTTAGCATTTTCATAGTACGGAACGCATTTAGGTGAGCATTTCAGCAAAAGGAGGATCAACCATTACGATTCTTTCTGTATACTTACACTTTTTTCGTAATTAATAATTGTGGTTAATTGTTTTCTATTGTTTAAAATTATTTTTTTGACAATTGGTCAGTGATCAATAATATTTGCAACTGCTTCTACCGAATCATAGAGAACCAACTGAATGACACAATAGGTTGGAAGCAAAAAAAGATGGTTTAGGAATAGTTTCTTCTCCATTTTACATTTATTGTTCTTGAAAAAAAAAACTAAAATCTCTACAGGAACGCTTATGGCAGTTAATGCATTTAGTCTCTAATATTAAATATCATCTGAACAATAAAGTAAGCATGTGTCGCGCTATTTATTTAAGAACTCGTATTCAAGTAAAACGTTTTGACCTTGAGGATTAAAATTAATATTTAAAGCCATTAAGCCTCCCGAATTTGTCCCCACTGTAAATTATTAATTTCCGTCGTTATTCATTTCTCTTCCTTACTGTAAAAGGTCACCTAATTACAAAAAAAAAGGAAACATATTCGTAAAAGAATTTGTGATGTCAAGATGATACATTTTAAAGTAATAATTAAAGTAATAATTAAAGATAATCCTAGGAAATGAAAGTTAGGATAACTTTAGTTTCGTATTTAAATTGCGATTCGAGTTTGAGAAGATTAACTAAATGGCTCTTCAAACAAATAAATATGTATATGTATGATGAAAAATATTGCAGTTAATCGTGCAATGAAGGTACTTCTCTACGATTAAATTATCCGTAGCTTAATATCATTATTTTCAATGTGAGATATTTTCTCTGTTTATTACGATGCCAAGAGTTAATTTCGTGTTAATGCAGGAAACAGGAAGTCGTTTGCAACACTCGAACAGAAGAGAATAGCGTTTGCTCCATCTAATAAGTCCATCTCTAATGCCAGAGGTTTTCAAGCAAGAATTAGGTACGAAAATGTTTTGAAACATGGCAGTGCGCATGAAATATGCTCTTGTACTTAATTTATTAAATTTATTGTTCGTGGAGCCTGTCGTGCAATTAAACATTCCTTCGTAGATATTTTGTTTCAGCCATCTCATTGGGTTGCTGCTGGAAGTGGTATGCTTCCGTGTTGAAAGGAAGAAGCAAACGATTCTCTGTTTTGGCGTGATAAATTTTCGTCTGTTGAACGGCGTTGCCGTCGGTTTTAATTCCTTCCGTTACTTGATATCGTAGATTGACTTCACTTTAATGCTGGGCCGCAAACGCTGCACGACGATGAAAGGGTGAAAAAAGAGCGCTTCAGTTATTTATGGAGTATTAATTCTCTCATACATCTGTCATTTACTAATTCAATAATGCATCTTGCAATCGCTTAAGCTGTGGTGTCGCCTTTGTTACATTGTGGCTGGAATGGCGCTGATGTGAATTCCGACCAGTTCTGTGCGTCAGCTTGTGTTGTAGAATGGGTGCAGAGGAACTGGTGCTTTAGCTAATTAAGCTCTTTTCCATGTTGAACGAAGCTTCTGTGTATGTTCCCCCCCCCCCCCTCGACAAAGAAATTTCCTTGCGTAGCTAATCAGAAAAAGATTATGCTTTGTATTTGGCATGAAATCTCCTGGCATTAAGTTTAATGCAATTGAAGAAAGCGTTATGATGTTAAAAGCTGCCGTTTTTAAAGAGCCAAAATCCTGGTGCACAAAATACATAAAAACCTAAATGTTTCAGTGGCTATCGAGATTTTTCTCGAACAAGAAAAATTGCTGAAAAATATAAATGCATCTGTTATTCACATTTTATATACAAATTAAATCAAGTATAGTAGATTTGTTAATTACTTTATCAGTGTGTAAACATTTTTTTAGATTTTATTAATATCATAGGATGATTTTATTTATTGGGCTTCGTATATATATATATTTAGTTAAGTGGACACAGGACCCGTATTATAAAAACTGTGAAGAGGGAGGGCGCGCAAGTTACTGAATTGAACCAAGAATGCCGTTGCAGAGCTTTTAATGCTCTCAAATAGTTAATTATGTTTCTCGTTCTAGAAATCTTAAAACATTCTTGCAACATATGTGTATAATATATAAATTCACTATATTTTTACCAAAAAAATGTAAAAGATTCCTTCACATTAAAAAATTTAATACGAGTCATGATATCTTAGCGATTAGGGATATCTTTGGTAAAATTCGAAGTCACTTGGTAAAATACACGCAAGTTGTGAAAATTGGGATTGTTTTTGAGCAATTAAGGAGAATTGGCTAAATCGAGGAGACTTGGAAAATTCAGGGGAGATGTAAAAATTGGGTTTTTTTCTGTAAAATTATGGCGAGTTGGCCAAATCCAGGTAACTTGGCAAAATGCAGGGCAGTTGGCAAAATTCGAAGCCACTTGGTAAAGTGCAGAGTTGTGAAAGTTGGGATTGGTTTTGTGGAAATAAGGAGAGTCGGCAAAATCTAGGGTAGTTGGCCAAATTGAGGTAACTTGGGAAAATCTAGGGTAGTTGGCGAAATCGAGGAAACATGGCAGTTGGTCCAATCCGAAGCCACCCTGATAAAAAGCAGGCGAGTTGTAAAAATAAGAATAACAAAATAATAAAAAATAAGGTTGGCAAAATCGAGAAAACATTGCGTAATGTAGGGGATTTGCTGTAATTCAGGTGAGACTTAAAAAAATTGTACAAATCTCGGCGATTTTGCCAAATGGAGGCAATTGAACGCAGCGTTATTCTGGGTACGTCCTTGACCGAGACATAATGTATGTACAGGTCTTATTTTTTCATTTGGCAAAATTAAAATTCCGAGTTGGAAAAATTTTCGTTCTCTCCCTCCCTAAGCAGTCCTTCGCTACGCCACTGAGCTCAGATTTATATAGGAATCCACTGAACAGCTGTAGAGGTAGCCCGCCAGGCTCTAATCTGCTGTTTCCAGGATCGAGTCCCACCTAGGTCAGCATTGAGATTTATCTCTGCAAAACTCCCCGCTCTGCCCTAGGTTAGTAGACTGACGAGAGGATACCTAACAGCTGTCCAGTGGGTCCCCTCACCCCAACCTTCTCTGCCTTCGGGTATGTAACCTGGCCATTTAGGCTCATTAGTCCAAAAAAAGTGCTCTCAGAGGAACAACCCAACTGGACAGCTGCTAGGAAACAGATGGAAACCTCCTGTCAGGCCATCCAGTGTATTCTTTAACTTGTCTCCGCAAAAAAATCCCCGCCCTGCCCACGGTCAGTAGGGGACACCGATGGGCTTGGAAAGGCCGCCGTCCGTCGGTTGGGACGTTAAGCCGTGGCCCCGTGTGCGGGAGAGCCATACCCTGTGCACGTTAAAGAACACGCTGGATGGCCTTGACGGGAGACTACCATCTGTCTCCCAACAGCTGTTCCAGTGGGTCCCCTCCCCCAACCTTCTCTGAACCTTCGGGGTCCATGTGACCTGGCCATTTAGCCCATGGTGTGCAAAAAAGTGCCGCTCAGAGGTAAAACAACCCAACCCAATTCTTTAACTTGTAGTGCTAACCCTTTTCTCACCGAGTGAGTCAGTGAATAATAATCAGAACTCGAGCCTGGGAACATCTGATTTTGAAGAGCTATCATCTGAGCTAACCCGTATTAGGACTAAGTTTTCAACCATTTATGATTTCATTTTATTGGAATTCACATATGACACAAATGAAATATCCAAAGGAGTGAGCTTCAGATATGTTTAGAGAAATTTAACCTTCTCTGTATTAGCTCTTATTTTTGTTAATTTATCAATCAAGTAGTAATGTTTCATATGTAGAATATTTCAACATTCCTTCGGTGTTATAAGTTTTCATTTGTATAAAACAGAATAAATTGCACTTGAAACATTAATGCGCACCATCTGAAATTATGGTTATGCAAAGTCTTTAACGATAGAATTGGGAACTACATCCAATTTAGTTTCGGAGTAAGTCGATTCAATAATCCGATTAACTTTCGCTAGCAGTCACTATGTACCGTCATTGGCAATTATTGAGTTAGTCAATGGAATGTTTGAGGGTTCTGTCAACACGCTAACCGTGTTAATGAAACACACAAGGTTTACGTAGCATACGTCATCTGCAGTGTGTAACATGTATTCTTTAATAATGTCTGAACCTTTTCATCGAGAGTGAAATTTCGTGTATCGACAAAGCTATAATGACTTGTGTGTATTCTTGCTGAATCAAAATCAGAAAACAATGTGATTGTTTTATATCAGAAAAGTTCTGAACAACAGTCTTAAAAATGAAAGTTAATTATGTGGTTTTTGTTTCGTGAACAAACGTTGGAATATTACTCGAATGAGTAATACTCCAACTTTTATTTATTTCCCATATTATTAATTGCTAAACAGTACTATGACTTTCATTGAGAAATATTATAGTAATTGTTAATGAATTTAATTCGTAATGAAATAGTTTTATGTCATTATGTCCAAAAATTCAATCATTGCGAAGTCAAAAAACGTGCACACTAATGAAGTGTAAAATGATAGAGATGTTTCGCTGCTTGATGGCCGTAGTTTGGAAATTATTGTAAAATTATCAAAAATTTGGTAATCTCTAAGTGGGTGCCGTCCCGTGGCCGAGTGGCTAACGGACCTGGGTTCGAGCCCCAGATAAGGCATGGATATTCGTGTTGTTTTTCTGCTGAGGTTCCGCCATCCTCTCAGACCTTCTACTACGGCGTATAAACTGACAAGCTCCTGTCAGACCTCTGTGACAAGCAGCTGCTTGAGGGGGGCATTTATTTTTCAACGTAAGTGGTGAATACAAGGCGATTGAAATTACAACCCTCCTACACTTTCATAATTGAAGATTGAAAATAGCTTTATTTTCAAACTTAATTTTTAAGAATGTAGGATACTTGGTACATATTGGAACCAGTTCACTGTCCCGTTGGAAATGTGTCCGTCGTAATAGAGTCTGTAGAGAGGTTAAGGTTTTTTATTCTCTTGCTAAAATTTTTATCGTCTTATAACATTCCAAGGTAATTAAATAATTCTTTATTGAAAGCTTATACCAGCATACGTTGACCGAACCCTTAACAGTGTTTATTACGTATTGCAATTAATACATTTAGTCATTATCAGTAAAAAAAATTGTATATAAAGAAATTGGTATTTTTTTACTTCAATTTTAGTTCGATTTAATCCGCCCCCCATCATATCCTCCCCACCTTATAAATGTGTAGTTAAAATGTGTAGTTTAGGCATGTGTATAGCGCATATGAGTATAGTCTCGCATGTGTTAGGGTTGGGTTGTTTTACTTCTGAGCGGCACTCTTTCGCACACAATGGGTTAAATGATCAGGTCACAAGGATACCGAGGGCTCAGAGAGATTTGGGAGAGGGGACCCACTTGACAGCTGTTGGCTATCGATCAGATAGTAGCATCCTGTCAAGGTCATCCAGAGTGTTCTTGAAAATGCACAGGGTATATGGCTCTCTCGCACACGGTGCCACGGCTTAACGTCCCATTCGATGAACAGCGGTATTTCCAAACCCATCGGTGTCCCCTACTGACCTTGGGCAGGGCGGGGAGTTTTGCGGAGATAAATCTCAACGCTGGCGCAGCTGGAACCGGAACCGGGGAACTGCAGATTATGAGCATGGCGCGCCACCGTTATTTCTGTGCCCCATGTATTAGGCACAGAAATAAAGATCTTAAAGTATGACGGCAATCAATGAGATTGCATTAATATTTTTCTAACGTTGTGCGTTCAATTATATCAGATGAGAGCTTGGCCCCCGGCTCTGATCAATAACCAACTCACCCACGACAGTCATTTCGATCCGATAAAAAAAAAACTGTGTGGAACAAAACACCTATGCGAGTGGAGATCTCGAAAGCGATATAGATGGATAATACAGTTGGAAGAGATGAATTACTTGACATAGGGATTACTATATCGCTATTGCATAGTAGATAAAAGAATCTCTTATGTGTACCATTTTTATTGGAATAAAACCAATGAAGAGAGTAAGAATTGAATTCATTGCTGCCTTACAATGATAGTTATCTATTCTAGTATGAAATTTGAACAAAGAAATTCACTTGGGTTCAGTGGTTGCAGCTCTTTTGGAACTTCCTTCTTTTTGCAAAAAGAAGAACGTTCCAATAGAACTGCAATCTCCTCGAATGACAACCTCAGTAAGGGGCCGGAATATTAGGATATTCGTTCACAAGTGAATCTCTATATTAAGTTCATCATGCAATGATATATATTTACCACTTATTTGTTTTTGCAGGAAATACTGTTTCCCGAAATTATCTTTTTGATTGGTGTCATATGTTCAAATATTTATTCTTTTTGCCATATCGAAACATCGATATGTCATACCATACACTCAATAGCTACTGAATCATGACATCCAATCTATGTTGAAGAATGAACTGTGTTATAAAAACGGTATTGTGAGACGTTTGAATTGAAAAGTGGCACAAATAATGGTTAGACGGCTTAATTTATCACAATTCGAAAGAGTTGTTGGGATTTGAAGAGAGGGGGAGATTATTGATGCCAAGCGTGTTTGCGCGCGCCTCTAATTAAAGAACATTAACACTTCTTGATGGATTTTCCAAAGCAGTTATTGTAAAAGTGAATGGGGACGGGAGTGTTGACAGGAAACAACCAGTAAGGTTAACTTACAATGTGGGAGATAAATCCAACCCCTTTTTCAGGGCATGAACAATTGAGAGATTCAGTTAATTAAGGCTTGGCCAAATGTAATGACCCTCCCTCGATCAGTGCCAATTTATCTAATAAACATGACAAATTTGGTGTATGAGCAATTACCAGCGACAATAAAAGAAAATTAAATATTTAATTTTTAGTTATGAGAGGGAGGAACGATTTGAGCGCTTTAATAAGTACAATATTTTTCTTCTTGTTTATTTTTTATATTTCTTTCATATGTAATTTCAAGAATTACAAAATCCAAATCAATATTTTTACACGGTTAAAAATTATTAAAATATAATGAGTAGCAGATTTCGCGAAGCTAGTCTTATCTGCGGTCGCGCGAATAAGACAATAGTATTTGGTATCTTTTACAGAGTCATGTGGAAGAGGGGGAGGGGAGATTCTAGGCTATCATTATTTTCAGATTTGTCTTTCTTACACATCTCTGCTTCTTTTTCTCTTTTATTGGAATCCTTCTCAAAAATTTAAAATATTCCCTTCCTTAAAAGTTAGGCTCTGCTTGAGAGTGTGGCCGCTGGCCATTATATTTATTCGGCCCTGCCTGCGAATACAACGCCATTGCTGCTAATAAAATGTGAACGTTCTGCTAATAAAATGTGAACTCTCCTAGCTTTTCAGGAAGAGAGTGCGTCGAACTTTTCATCTTTTGACATGTCAGAGTAGACGCCCCCAATGATATCCACTCCTAACTCCACAACACAAAAATGAGACTTGCCAAGAGCATCAAACATGCAAAATTCTACTTCAGATACAAAAATCAGTTAATATTACCCCAGCAAAACCACAATTAAATATGATTAAATAAAATTATATTTGCATAGAAGGTTTGCATATTAGAACGTGCTTTGAAGATTTGTGCTCTCAATAGGCCCTTTTATTCCTGGTTTAAATTAATTACTAATGTTAAGATACCCAGAAGAAAATGTTAACCCAGTAATGTATGAAGTGCTACCTAAATATATATATATACCGAGTTATGTTATATTGCAGAGTTATATTAAGTTATATTAATTTGACGTAATAAAAGCAAAACTAAATTAAAAATCAACATGAAAATCATTGTTTAGGATTATTTTTAGTACTACAGAAATACTAAGTCGTATTCTTAAATAATGGCGCTGTGTCTCCGCATGACGTAGACAGAAATCAACTAAGGATAACAAAATGGGTTTTAACACTTTTTCTGGAATTTTTTTTTTGTTTTATTAGTATTAATAATAATTTTTTGGTCCGCAATGTTGCAATACGAAAACATGCTGCCTCCTGAAATTTGCTTTATTGGCAGCTTAATTGCTTTATTGGCTGCTTAATGGAATAGGCGCCCCTGTTTGTATATTCATTGTTCATTCATAAGAATATAAGCATTAACAGAAAAATATTCGTATTTTTAAAAAATAATAGCCCAATTTACATAAATGACAGGATAATATAATTTGAAAGTGAGTTAGTAAAATAGTGCATTTTATAAAAAGCACAACATAGTATGGTTGGAAGATTGAGGTAGAACGGTTACAAAACATTAAACTTTTAAAAACGTTAACAAACGTTACAAAAATAAAAACTGGTATAAATTGTGAGAACTTGTTCATTTACACTAATTGAAAATAAAACTTTAATAATGGTAGAGCAGCGTCAAGGAAACTGTTGATTAGGCTATAAAAATCTGAATGGTTGTGACCGGATGATTTGTATTAACACATTATTCTTCTAACAAATAATTAAAACTGCTCCCACGGCTAATTTATATTAGGCCATGATAATTCCTTTTATAGATTAAATCGGATTATAAGTTTTCGGATGTGGTAATCTGCTCATTACGACTGAAATGGAGAAACTCGACCCTTTCTTGTTCCGATATAATAAAAAACAAGCTGCGGGTATCTTCTATCAACAATTGCGCACGTTTCCATCAGTGTTAGGTTCGAGTCCCAGCTGGGTCAGCGTTGAGATTTATCTCCGCAAAATTCCCCGCCCGCCCACGGTCAGTAGGGGACACCGATGGGCTTGGAAAGGCCGCCGTCCGTCGGATGGGACGTTAAGCCGTGGCCCCGTGTGCGGGAGAGCCATACCCTGTGCACGTTAAAGAACACGCTGGATGGCCTTGACGGGAGACTACCATCTGTCTCCCAACAGCTGTTCCAGTGGGTCCCCTCCTCCAACCTTCTCTGAGCCTTCGGGGTCCATGTGACCTGGCCAATTAGCCCATGGTGTGCAAAAAAGTGCCGCTCAGAGGTAAAACAACCCAACCCATCAGTGTTACGTACAAAGCAATTCATGCACTGGCGTAATGTTGCGGGTATTGCTAGCTTCGAAATATTAGATATTTACAATAAATAATTGAAATTAAACTTTTGTTAAAAAAGGATGTTTTAGATGAGACAGAAAAAAATTCAATTAGCCGAGAAATAATTTGGTCAATTTAATGTTTTGAGATAAGGCCAATACACTTTATTAATAATTACATTATTCTGTGGTCTCATGAGGCATCCTTCAAATGAAGTAGATGTGTAAACTGACGGTATTTTGTAGTGAGTGATGCGAATTCCCATGAGATAATTCAGAAGATTTTGAATATGGCAAATGTTACTGTATATATTTGCATATAGAGTCGAGGAATAGTGACTTTTTGTCATATTTCCTGTTCTTATGAAACGCTTCTTTAAATGTAAATGGCAAATTAAAAAAAATCAGTTTTTATTTTTTTATGCGTTTTATTTTTTTGTGTAGAGATCGTAACTGCCAATGCATACCTGGAAATGTCGTCAGATTTTTTGGTATCAGATTTGCAAAATAATCCAGAATATAATGTCACGTTCATTTGGCAACAGAATTGAGCACCATCACACTCCGGATTAAACCGTGCGCCAGTTTCTTTGTAAGAACTCTGAAGAATGAATTGGACGACGTAGAACGGTTGAATGGGCTGGAAAGATTGACTTTACTCCATGTGTCCTCTCGATAGGGGGAATCGTAAAAGACATAGTGTGTTAGCAGAAACCAAGTGACGTAAATCACACGAAGCAGCTAATTGAAAAACAATTTCAAATTATGAATAAACAGCTGTGTAACGTCATTTGTGATTCTGTTGCTGAACGTTGTCACATGTGCATTGAACAAAGAAGAAATACCCCATCAAGCAGCTGCTTGCCATAGGTGTGTCAGGAGCCTGTTAGTTTATACGCCTTAGAAGTTCTGTGAATATGGTGAGACCTCAGCAGAAAAACAACACAAACATCCATGCCTTATATCCGGGGCTCGAACCCAGGTCTCTTTGATCAGTAGCCAAGCACGCTAACCACTCGGCCATTGAACAAAACGATACATTTTGAAGAATTCAGATAACATCATATGTAAATGTAATATTAAATTAATATATAAATTATTAATAAAGTAATAAGGTCATTAACTTGTAAATTAAATTGAGCAAATTTTATCTCGGTAAATTTACATATGGCTCTAACCTGTATATGAAAAAGACTACCATCCAGGTTTTGTAATTCATACGGTAAGTAATAAATCATTTCGATAATAAGTTGAAACAAAAGAAACTATTGGAAGAAGTGGCTGTCAGAGATTCAGCAAAGAAATGGGAATGAGTAGCGGTGTTGAAATATGGCGCAGGAAGAAGAAATGAAAAAGGTATTGGATGTGAAAAAACGGCGAATAATGAAAAGTTAATGGATATTTATTTCTCCAGTAACAGCTGCGTCGCAAAGAGTTCCGATTCCAGTGCACCTTTTTTTTTCAGGGTCAATTTAATTTTATAGCATCCCGCTAGTTAGAAAAAGTAATATATTGCTTAATGTTTTCCAAGAATTTTTTTTATTCTTCATTTAAATTTAAAAAAGTATTTCAATAAGAACAAGAAATGTGACAAAAAGATTAAATATCCAATTGACGAACAAATGTTGGTATGATTACAATCAAGTTCCTGCTTTCCCACTTATTAATGAGTTACGGAGCATCACAACGGAATCCGTTTCCACTCCCAGCTAATGAATGACTAAATGAGCCATTTTTTTTTTCGTTGATGAATAAGGAAACTAATCGATCGAACGGTTGGCTGTTTTTTTTCCTCTATCGATATTGAATAAGTTCCGTCGCAGTAGTTTAATGATTACGAGAAAAAAAGGACTTATGTTCAAGTACCGGAAAAAGGATAGCTGCTTGAGTTTAAGGCATCGACCTAAGAACACATGCAGTTATAAGTAGATCCGTGCGCAAAAATAGTAGATCCGTGATAGCAAAAGTTCTGTCCACAAAACTTTATCAGGTATGTTAGATATTTAATAGTCGTCGAGTAAAAGAAATCAGTCTAATAGTTTATTAAAATTCTAACAGTTAACTGAAAACATATAAATAAATAAAAAAAAATACCCCCTCAAGCAGCTGCTTGCCACAGAGGTCTGACAGGAGCCTTTCAGTTTACTGTGATAAAAAGTCTTATATTTCGGAAAAATATGCCTTACTAAATATTAGATAAAAGTGCATTATAAATAATATAATTTTGCTAATTCTTCTGAATAAATTTTACTCCTTTAAATGTAGTTATTCGCGATTATGGGAAGACACTCCTTTTAACCAGTACTTCTACTCAATATTTCACTCTGTAAACTTCGTGATCTCCACGACCGAAATTATCACAGATTTAATTCAGTTTTCTATGCAACACTCGAGCAATTTTATTTTAAATATATTTGCTTTATCAGCAAAATGATCTCTGCTTTCACATAAAATAAGTTTCTTTAACTTGTGCTTTTATACCAATGTATTTTTTTATAAAGTGAATATCATCATTGAATTTTCAAATTAGTTTCCCCCCCCCCTCATGTCAGCCATCAATAATGCAGTAATGTTTACCCATGTTCGTACAGATTTTATCCTCTATCCCCGTTAACATTAATCTTTTATCCGCTGAGCACTTTTAAATGCGGATATCCGCTTAGGGCTCTACTTACAAGATTAAGTTTAATGGCGAGTGGCATAACAAGAAAAGTTTTGATTTTAATGAGTAGGGAGATTGAGCGGTATTATTTCTTTTCGCTAATGAAAAAAAAAAGTGCTGTTAGTATGTAGTTCTAACAGCACTAATGTGTAATTGAAGTTTACCTCTAAGCGGCACTTTTGTGCACACAGTTTGCTAAATGGCCAGGTCACAAGGACCCGGAGACTCAGAGAAGGTTGGGGAGAGGGGACCCACTGGACAGCTGTTACGAGGCAGATGGAGCCTCCCGTCAAGGCCATCCAGAGTGTTCTTTAACATGCATAGGTTATGGCTCTCCCGCAATCGGGGTCACGGTTTAACGACCATCCGACGGACGGCGGCCTTTCCAAGTTCATCAGTGTCCCCTACTGAAAAGGACAGAAAGAGGAGTTTTGCGGAGATAAATCTCAGCGCTGGCCGCTGTGATTTGAACTGTGGAAGTACATATTACGAGCCTGACGCGCTACCGAGTGAGCTACCCCCGCCTCCAAAATTTCTGGAGATTCCTAGAACGTAAAATATAGATAGATAGATAGAAGAAAAAAATATAAATATATATATAAAATACTAGTAAATTTTTCACATATAACAGGGCAGAACCTAAAAAAAATTGAGGGCGGGGGGGGGGGGATGACTGGTTTCCAATATATGATTGTTTCCAAATTGTTATGTTCTGTTATAAATTATATAATAGACATAGCAATTCATGTCATGTGAACATACTCCATACCATGACCCCATCTGTAGTTTGTACAGTAAGTGTGACATACCAGGGGGGTCTATCGCCACACTCTAGTTCTGTCATCTGAACAGAGAGTATATCGTGATTCATCTGACCACCTAACTTCTTTCCTGTCCTCTACAATTCATTTACTTCCAACATTGCTGAGCGTATTACAACGATAGTTGTTGATACGCCATAAAACCTAATTAACTAAAAACCCCACAGTACCAAAGTATCTCTTTTCGATTTTTGGCCGACACTAAAGGTTTCCGAATAACGTACCGGCTTCTGAATGTAAAATATCCGATTTCCCTGCTCAATATTGTTCGATTTGATATAGATTAATCTCTACTTATGTTGAAAGTAGTGATCGTTTTGTTTTTGGGTTGAAAGTCTATTTAATCTTGCCATACCGTATAGTACTCTAACGCTCTTGAGGTGCCTCTCCTGTAATATCGTCCTCCTGCAACATTTACTCCTGCCAGATGTTGGGTCTACTTTTGCTAACGATCTTACACATCAAGCAGCTGCTTCGTACACCTGCACATCAATCGTACACCTGAGAGGTGGTAGTCTTGTACAATCCTGTGATTTCCATAGTTTTGACTAGTTGTACCAGCCAATGAAATACAAACAACAAATACCATTTTAGAAGTCTGTTGTATCGCACATATTTGCTATCGAGTGTTGGGTCAGGATCATTGGCTGTGCTTCTTGTATCTAAAAGACAGCCCATGGATCATATGGCCTACTTTGCATATTTCTGCTTTGCATCACAGTTACAATAAATAGCGCAAGGTTTCTAATATTTTGACCAGGTAGTGTATATGTTATACCATTTTGTAGACACCAGTGGGCTTGGAAATATCCATGTCTATCGGATGAAATCGTGGACCCTTCTGAGGGAGGCGGGGATGGCTTAGAGCGCCAGGCTCGTAATCTGCAGTTCTCACGTTCGAGCCCCTGGTAGACCCGAGTAGCTGGGTCAGCGTTGAGAATTTTCTCCGCAAAACTCCTTGCCATGCTCTCAGTCAGTAGGGGATACCGATGGGCTTGAAAAGGCCACCGTCCATCGAATGGGACGTTAAACAGTGACTCCGTATGCAGGAGAACCATACCCTGTGCACGTTAAAGAACACGCTGGATGACCTTGACGGGAGGCTACCATTTGTTTTCCAACAGCTGTTCCAGTGGGTCCCCTCCTCCAACCTTCTCTGAGCCTTCGGGATCTTTGTGACCTGGCCATTTAGCCCATGGTGTGCAAAAAAGTGCCACTCAGAGGTAAAACAACCGATGGTATCTGCATATTCACGTTTATACCCATATACAAGTACCGTGTTCAAAAATAACATCAATTTGGTTGGGATTTTTTTACCTCTGAGCGGCACTTTTTTGCACACCATGGGCTGTCATCAGTAGCATGCAAAAACTTTATTAATGGCCAGGTCACATGGACCCCGAAGTCTCAGAGAAGGTTGGGGGAGGGGACCCACTGGAACAGCTGTTGGGAGACAGATGGTAGCCTCCCGTCAAGGTCATCCAGCGTGCTCTTGAAAGTGCACAGGGTATGGCTCTCCGGCACACGAGCCATGGCTTAACGTCCCATCCGACGGACGGCGGCCTTTCCAAGCCCATCGGTGTTTCCTACTGAAAAGGACAGAAAGAGGAATTTTGCGGAGATAAATCTCAGCGCTGGCCGCTGTGATTTGAACTGTGGAAGTACATATTACGAGCCTGGCGCGCTACCGACTGAACCACCCCCGCCCCAAAAATAACGTCAGTTGAAGTTAATATTAGAGAAATGGCATACTTTTATAACAAGTTGATTTTAAACATCGTAATGAGTTTATTTGGCAAGTCGAGCTGTTTTCTCGACTCGCAAAGGAAGGGCTAATACTGTATTTAAAAGCAAGGAGCTGGTAAAAAATAGTTAAGGGTGCAAAAGTAATATTAGGAAGCAAAAAAAAGATTGGAAGTATTTATATTTCATATAAATATTATGAAATATAAATATTTCCATTCAAATGGTCAAAATTTAAGGCAATCCAAGGAACATGGCATATTTAGCTCTCTCCCAGACACTGCTTACTTGGTACGAAGCCTACATGATAAGTGTGTTGGCTTACGTGTGACCAGGAACAGAGCCAAGAAGCAAGGTGTGCATTAGGAGCTGAAGAACATACATGCAACACGAATGCACCCATTTTAAATATAATTTTGTCGCTCTCCGGATGACTAACAAGTTATTCCTATTTTTATCTCTTTTATGTAACCTGTATTTCTTTTCGTCACTTCTCAGAAAAATATCGCTCTTCACCAGACTTGTATGTTGATAGAAAAAAAAATTCAATTTGATGAGATCACCTTTCTTCGGTTTTGGGTATGTATTGCAGATTAAAGGGGGTGGCTCAGTCGGTAGCGCGCCAGGCTCGTGATCTATAGTTCCCAGGTTCGAGTCCCAGCTGGGTCAGCGTTGAGATTTATCTCCGCAAAATTCCCCGCCCTGCCTACGGTCAGTAAGGGGACACCGATGGGCTTGGAAAGGCCGCCGTCCGTCGGATGGTACGCTAAGCCGTGGCCCCGTGTGCGGGAGATCCATACCCTGTGCACGTTAAAGAACACGCTGGATGGCCTTGACGGGAGGCTACCATCTGCCTCCCAACAGCTGTTCCAGTGGGTTCCCTCCCCCAACCTTCTCTGAACCTACGGGGTCCTTTTGACCTTGCCATTTAGACCATGGTGTGCAAAAAAGTGTCCCTCAGAGGTAAAACAACCCAACCCAATTGCGGATTAAATATGTGAGCATGTTGTTACTAGTAATAAGAGGGTGTGTTTTTAAGGCTATTGCGAATTTCCGTTGGGGGAGGAAAGGTACAAATATCGCCTTCCTACCGAGGTCATTAGAGTTGTGGTTCCTAGTCCCCTTTGTAGGGATGTATATTGTGCTTGTATTTGTAACACATGGAGAGCTCCTGCTAAAATAACAAATACATTAATGTCCAAATACTTGACAAAAAAAAATGAAACAGAATACTTCTCGCATTCTGATGAGATACAGCGACAGTTAGAGCAGTAGTTGAGTTGGTGTGTTTGTGGGTTGGGTTGTTTTACCTCTGAGCGGCACTTTTTTGCACACCATGGGCTAAATGGCCAGGTCACATGGACCCCGAAGGCTCAGAGAAGGTTGGGGGAGGGAACCCACTGGAACAGCTGTTGGAAGACAGATGGTAGCCTCCCGTCAAGGCCATCCAGCGTGTTCTTTAACGTGCACAGGGTATGGCTCTCCCGCACACGGGGCCACGGCTTAACGTCCCATCCGACGGACGGCGGCCTTTCCAAGCCCATCGGTGTCCCCTACTGACCGTGGGCAGGGCGGGGAATTTTGCGGAGATAAATCTCAACGCTGACGCAGCTGGGACTCGAACCTGGGAACTACAGATTACGAGCCTGGCGCGCTACCGACTGAGCCACCCCCGCCCCAGGTGTGTTTGTGTAAAAGAATTGAAGATGTGTATTGTCTTATGGAGGGAGGACATACATTTTAGTATGGTGTTCTAGTTTTAATGTTTTCTTGTTTTTTGGAACGAGGATATCTGTCCATAAACATGCTGCTTTAATAAAGTTTAAATATTAGGTGAAACCCGTTTAAACAAGTTGTGTAACAGTAGATAAGACGATATAGGTAACTCGTAAAGTTATACTAACGAAAAACGTACTTTGCATTCTTGGAAATAATGTAAAGCAGTTATTTTTAAGAATTGTGAAACCCGGTTATTGAATATTTCATGAAGTGCTTAAACTTCAATTAAAATGTTTCAATAGTTTAAAACTTGCTGATTTTGAATGCCATGTAACGGAAAGTTTGAACATTCTATTCTGTTTACGTATGTTAATAAAAAAAAGTAATCAGTTAATAATTAGCCACGAGTATAGTTAGTCCCTTTGCTTATTAAGTAAGTCAAGTTTTTTCTACCTATTAAATTTCCTTTATTATCAGTTTGGATGATTCGAATCCACTACACAGTATTGTCAACTAAACATTACTTAAACTTGATAACCATACAAATTCAATAAAACGAAAATGGAAATTGCTGAAAAAATATGAGCTTTGGAATGACAATGTATCGTTATATGGCGCAGTGAGGCAATAGAACAAACCAATCGCATGATTTCCATGAGTTATGCAAATGATGCAGGAGCAAATGATGCAGGAGAGCAAATGATACAAAAAACATAGCTAAGGGATCTATTTCAGCAGAAGTAAGAGGTTAATAAAGAATGATAAATCTGAACAGCTACCGAAGATCACAGCGATTTCTGATACTGTTTATCAGGCTGGTCCCGAAGTCTAGTGGCAGTACATCTCACTCTTCTCGGAGAGCAGATCAGAGCTCATGAAGGATCTTGGACTGATGACCATTACTTCTCCTTAGTGCATCATACACATTCTCTGTAGGTTTCAGGTCTGGCATTATCCATCAGTTGAATATCTCAATTTTAAAGAAGCCACTGATTATTCAATCCTTTGAAGTCTGGCATTATCGTCCCTTAAAATAAATTAGGGCCAACAGTGTCCCTGAAAAGCTTCACCTAGGGCCAAAGGATATCATTCTTATACCTCCCACCAGTCAGAGTGACTCAGTCAAAGACGTGAAACTGTGTGCGCCCCTTTGACGTGATGCCAACCCATATCACCACCACCATATGTTGTTTTCTGATGTTAGAAGATTTGTAACGAGTTCCTTGTTCTCTCCCAGGCTCGCAATCCAGTAGTTCCCAGGTTCGAGTCCCAGCTTGGTCAGCGTTGAGATTTATCTCCGCAAAATTCCCCGCCCTGCCCACGGTCAGTAGGGGACACCGATGGGCTTGGAAAGGCCGCCGTCCGTCGGATGGGACGTTAAGCCGTGGCCCCGTGTGCGGGAGAGCCATACCCTGTGCACGTTAAAGAACACACTGGATGGCCTTGACGGGAGGCTACCATCTGTCTCCCAACAGCTGTTCCAGTGGGTCCCCTCCCCCAACCTTCTCTGAGCCTTCGGGGTCCATGTGACCTGGCCATTTAGCCCATTGTGTGCAAAAAAGTGCCGCTCAGAGGTAAAACAACCCAACCCTTGTTCTCTCCAGATCAAAACACTGAGAAAGTAGAATTAAAAAAATTAAAAGATGGAATCGCAATTCTTCGTGAAAAGCATATGTGCACATTGTTCTGGAGTCCAATCACCATTTTAATTGGGCTCTCCTGTGAGAGGGATTGAGGAAAATACAAACTAAATAACTGAAAAAAAAAAGTGAAAGTCTGGCATAGATTTCTCTCTGGTGAAGCCATGTGTAAACATTTGGTCTCAAAACTGTTCTCCCTATGGTTGCAGAAAGCTCCAGAATGAGTTGCCTAGTGGCATCGCCTTATGACGTAAGGCCGTTGGCTCAAGATAGCAGTCATCCTGCATTGTTGACAGTCTTGAATGACTTTTGCAATCGTCAGCAGGTACGTCTCCTGTTTGGTGGAACCGCCGTCTCCGGTCTTGAAAACACTGATTGTGAGGCAATTGACTGTCTTAGCCACAACGGCCTGAGATCATTCAGACTAGAGTCCACCAATTGCTCTTCCACGTGTAAAAGTATCCATTTGATATCTCTGTACAATACTACTGCTGTTACGAAACGCTCTTCCAACATGAACACAATGCTTGCTCAACAGCAAACGAGTGACGCAGAATCAGAGCCACCTTTTTTTTAGAACCCCAAAATTGTTTTTCGAGTTACGTATGCAAATTTGTCCGATTAATTAATTTTTGGGAACCGTACGACCTTGCATATATTCTATTTCATTGACACACATAATGTAATGTTAATTATTTTAGTCGTTTGTGAGATATTTTAATAGTTTATGAATTATGCTTAACTTTTAGACACCAGTGTATCGTATATGGTTGTGAAAGAACCGAAAAAAAAACCCAAGAATTTTTTTGCATATATTGTTTTTATCGTTTTCGTAAAAGTTGTAATCCTTTGCCAAAAGAAATTATTTAAAATTATTGTTTTTTTCAAGAAGATTATTTTCATGACTTACAGAATGCAAAATCTGAAATCTTACTATAGTAATGTACAAACAAACTAAAAGATAAGAAATCCCATGTCAAATTATTGTAAAGTTTTAATTTTATTGTTTTATTTTTTTGTAAATCTATTCATAATTTTATAAGTAAAAGTTTGTTGTAAAACTGTCTGTGTTAATCTTATTGAGAGATTGAGAGAAAAAGTATATATAGTGAATATTAAACTATTTTACCTTGCAAGCTGGAATCGGTATTCATATGTTGCAAATCTGTACAGTGGAGTCGCATCCTTACACAGTAGTTAGGTTCGGATGTCAGCTCGTAAAGACAAAATCGCATATAGTCAAAAGTACCCTTGAAAAATTCCTTAAATCGCTCATAAAGTACAATATGCACGGTTTTGTGTATACAACACTGTACAGTAATATGTATAAAAATATACAGTATTTATTAAAGAATACATGTGCAAAAATAATTTTACAGTAGTTTTAATTACAGAATAAAAAAAAGGAAAAAAATTGAAAAACGAGTCACATGGTCTCTAGCTTCTTTCAAGCCAAGGTCTTGTCTTTCTGATTTCGAAATGCAAGTGCGGTTGGGCATTTTTTCCTCGGAAGAGCCCAGTCGCGTCAGGATTGAAAACGTTCCGAATGATGACTTCTTCTATGGATTTCTTTAATTGTTCAGAGTAGGCTTTTGCCGCTTCGTCATCAGCATGTGCAGTTTCCCCAGTAACTACACGTTTTTGAGGTTGAAGATGGTCCCCAAAACTATTAATTCAGCCAAGGTTGCCTTTTAATTCCTTCTTACCAGAAGGCTGTTCGTCTTCGGTGGGAGGTTTGAACAGCGCCTAGAGGCTAAGAACCTGTATTCGCAACGTGTTGCCATCGGTTGGCACACGAATACGGTTCATGTCTTCCTGCCACAAGTTTAAGCCTTTTCAGTCTTCGCTAAAGTCACCTGAACAGTTATTGAAGTGCTTGATGAAATAACTTGACGAATTTCTCTTTCCATAATCTTGATGGCACGGATTCTAGATTTGTTTTCGTTATATTTACGTGCCACGTTGGAAACCGATATATCATCTCTCAATAAGATCAACACAGAAATACCTCCAGCGTTGCAATAGATCGCTTTTTCTTCGATTCAGCACCAGATGAAGTAGTTCATTTGCACTTAGAGGCATGTTGTACGAAAAATAAGTTTCTTTAAACCTTAAAATCACACTCAGTGTGGCGAGATGTTCACACTACGAGAGGCAAGCGGGAACTGAGACCGATTGAGAGAGCAGCAGATTCACGTCTCTCATCAAACGCTCACTCCTGAGCTGCTCAGTGAGTGGAATGGCTGGCGGAATCTCCCGCATTATTTAAATTCTTATTTTTCTCTATATTTTTTGCGGAGTTTGTATAGTTGAATTCGTGTAAATTAAATGAACGTATAATAGATTCCACTCTCTATGTAAAATAATTAAATAAAAGCATAAAAATTGCAATAATTCTAGTGTCACTGTAGTATTTTGATTCAGTTCTCCTTAATTTGATCTAAAATTGATTTCCCGTTGTTATTAATTATATCGTAAAAGTAATTAAGCCGACGAAGCTCATTTTATCATTATTGTTTAGTTGGCACTCTTGTAAATTAATAGTTGTTCGATAAATTTTAGGGTTGTAATTAATTTAGTCGTCATCTTGAAATCAATGACACGCTAATGCATCTATTAGGGTAAGAGTACAATAAATCTGTATATTGCTTTTGAATAATCACCTGCATTTATGGGTAACTACTTAAAAGAACTCTTGTTCGTCTTTGCACCTTTTTGTCAAATAATACTCGTTTTGTGCCATAGCCATAGTTTCTATTTTTCTCTCTAAAATTGCCTTTGCTAAGAATGGCACTGATACTCACCCACTCTTCTTTCTGTTGAATGTGCCCTCCCTACCTCCCCCCCGACTTCGCATTGTTTGCCTCTTGTTGCTTCTTGTAATCGGTGATGTTCATTCTCGCTGTGAAGACAGGCGCAAAAACATTCGGAGAACGTTGTAGGCAAGGATGCCGGCGCATCATTATTGATGAGTGTGTTCGATCCTTTGTGATTGCCTCGTGACCTCGAGCAAGAGTATGAGACCTTTGAGAGGAATCAGAAATGAAAACAAATGGTGTAGGGAGGTGATAAATGGTGGCAGCTCTGAATGTTGGACTGTCCCCGTCACTGAATTCTCGATTTCAGCACAGATCTATAGGGCATGTTATACTGATAAGCTTCTGTCAGACCATAATACAACACTCTCTTTTTAACTCTTTGAAGTGTTGAGAGCCAGTTAACTCTTTCTTAAAATTAGACGTAAGTAGATTTCATTTGAATTTGTTAGAGACAACTAAATACGCTCTTTCATATGATTCGCAATTAAGATAAGTTCGAGCTCAATTTTTCCAGCCCGATTTAGAGAAAGTTTTCTTAGAGTATCATAAAACGTACATACAGAAATTAATGTTGCTATTTTTATTACATACGGAAAAAGCGTCATTATTTTTAATTCTTCCTATTATAGGGTGTTATGAACTTTGAAATATTCATAATCATTTTACGGTAAAATTTAAATACTATTTGGAACGAAAATCATTAGAAATTCTAGAAAAACTTAAAGTTCTTGTATAACATCATTACAAACGTTTTAAAACCATTCATTTATTAAAGATAGAGAATACGTAAAAATTATCAAAAACTGCTTAGTGCTTCATTTATATTACTAAAGACTAATTAGAATGATGAATTATAATAATAAAAACCTATATCTTTACCTGTTTTTTTTTGCAATTGCAAGAAAACTTAGAGATTAAAATTATTCCGAGCCCGAGCTTATCTTTAGTAGTATTTTAGTACGTCAGTACTAAATACTACTAAAGCGTGCCAGGCTCGTAATTTGCTGTTCCCTGGTTCGAATCCCGCCTGGGCCAGCATTGAGATTTATCTCTGCAATATCTCTGCCCTGCCCTCGGTCAGTAGGGAATACCAATGATCTTGGAAAGGCCGCCATTATTGTGCGTGAGAGCCATACCCTCTGCATGTTAAAGAGCATACCTGATAGGTTGTAGCCTCCCGTCAAGGCTGTCTTCCAACAGCTGTTCCAGTGGGTCCCCTCCCCCAATCTTCTCTGAGCGCTCGAGGTTCTTGTGACCTGGGCATTTAGCCCATTGGGTGAAAAAAATGTCCCTCAGAAGTAAAACAACCCAACTGTGTAAATCGAGGGATGGGTGTATATGTAATATTTTTATATTGTTTTTTAACGTTTTCATGGGAGAGTTGCTCCTTAACACCCTCCTCCCTTTTCTACTTCCGGACCTGAGATATTAGAGTTATAAATTGACTATAATATTATATGAAATCATTTTTATGTATAATCAAGAACTTATTACAAATATTTTATATCTAAATTTTATAGTTTTAGACAAGTAGATATCGTATTGCTATTCGGTAAAGATCGTTAGATTCACAAGGGATTGCTAGCCCAAAAAATTGTAAAAACCTAACTCGTTTATGATGTGTCAATCTTTCATTTTTAATGGTAGATACTTTTCAACCTTAATGTGAAGTTTTCGTTTCAAGTTTTATGGATTATTTTAATAGATCGAAAGTGATCTTGATCGCATACATCGCAAAGTTTGAGATTAATAAAACATCCTCTGGCGGAATGCGTAGTATTTTATTTCATTTGAATAATCCTTCTTTTATATAAAATAACGGATTAATTCCTTCCAGTGTTAATTTCCTTTATATACATACGCCTTAATGGATTAATTTATGATATTAACTGACTATTAATTTTTTTCGTTTAAGTTAAATTTTAATAGCATTAAATATTTTACATAACAGGCTTCGCTTATATGAACTAACGGTATGCTTGCTGTTAGCCATCGATTCCGTATTTCATACTGGAAACCAAATTCTTTGCTGAAAACCACAGCCGCCAGAAAATTATTAGCTGCAGTGACATAACATCCTATAGTGATCACGGTATACAGACCAGCAAGACAAAGATAAGTGGTAGTAAAAATTCGATGCAGATACAAAATTTCTTATCCAGTATAAAGTTTATAATTACATATGATAGAATAATAAACGATTATTACATGTAACGTTAAAAACGAATTAACCAAAAATTCTGCCATTAAATATTCAGCTGAAAAAAATTGGTCTTCCCTTGATTGGTTTTCTCTCCCAATAATCTCTTAAGGGGGATGGGATGTGAACCACTGGACGACACTACTGCATACATATATAATAAAAAATAATATATTTCATTATTTTGCATTTGTATTAAAAATATTTTGCTTTAACGATAAATTTTGCTAAAACGTAATAGAAAACGATATAAAGGAATATGGTCTTAATTATTGCAGATCAGGTGACCCGAATGGTAATAAGTTAAATGTGGGATAAATGAGCTAAAAAGGTTTTATAGTTCTTCGAGGTAGGATTGTTTTTTTAAAGCGAGTTTTAAGGAACTAGTTTAATAGATAGCTTCACTGCAGCGCAGCCCTCTTCAAGTAGCTTTACTGTAATTCGGAATGTACTACAGTGAAACTATAAACAATGCAGCCTACCTAAAAATGCAGTTATACCAAAAATTAAATTTTTAGCTTAATTGGCAACAGATCTGACAATAAATGTCTTATTTCAAAGAGGTTTATTAATAACTTTGCAAAGAAAAAGTTAGGTAATAAAAGGAAAGCTCTAATTATTTATCTTATTGCTTTTCGCTCGACATTTATAGGTTTGTGGATTTGTCAAAACTAGTTCCACCATATCTTTTGAACGCGACGGACAAACTTAATGATTTATGTGTCAAATGAAAGTTTATGACTCGAGGAGTGTCCTAGGCTCTAAAAAAATGATTCCAAATGCTTCCACCTAAAAAGGGGGAAATGTCAAAAAGATTATTCCTCTATATTTCCAGAATGCGAGCGCCAAATGAAAGTTTGGGACCTGCGGAATGTTACAGGTTAAAAAATTTCCAACCCCCTTCTTCTCGCCTACAAAAAAGGAAATGTAAGAAAATTATTATTACGTTATATCTTTCCGAACGCGAGGGCCTACAATTACAAATTAGGTGTCAAATAAAAGCTCGTATGAGGACAGTCATAGATTGTTTCCAATTCCATTTTCCCTATTCTCCGCCCTCCCAAAAAAAGGGGCGGATATTCGGGGGAGTGGGGTCGACCTTGACGAGTTATATCTCAAATGGAAGTTTATGACGTCTCCAATGTCATGGGCTACCTTAAACACACACGACTCCAAAATAAGGAGAGGGAAAAATGTGGTCGTCGTTTATGAATCATATATAAAATTAAAGTTTCTGAAGGTAGGCGTTTTTAACGATAAAGAAAAAAATAATGTAATTAAAAAATATCTATCTTCCCATATGCGCCCTAAAAATTAGAAAATAAAACTAAAGCTTATCTATGGTACAATCAGTTACGGATTTCGTATTCACTTCAAAGGAAGATAGGGTCCTTTGAAGTGAATACGAATTCAGTGATTGATTGTACCATTGATATGCTTTAGTTTTAAACTTTTTTAATTTATTTAACCCTGATTCTTTTCTCCTCATATGGAAACAGTATGCTATCGTGTTCTGTAGAAAATTCGTAAAATGTTCTGCAGTAATTCGTAAATGTTCAGCTAGGAAGAGTTTTTTTTTTTCTTGTTTAAGTGAAACAATAATTTATCAGCACTCTTTCCCTCGGAGTTTATTTCAAATGAGCTCATGCTGATTAAAAAAAAACTTAAAAAAAAACATCATAAATCTTGTTGATAGTTTCTGAAATATTATAATTGCTCCAAGAGCATTCTATACCTATTTTGGTGATTTTACCAAACTTCTAACATATTTATAATATTAAAGAACGAGGAGGAAGAGGCTTGTGGTTTTTTTACCTACAGCGCCGAGAATACTTACTTAATACTTAATTTACCACTGCATAAGGATCACGTTCCCTATGGGGCGGGGGTGGCTCAGTCGGTAGCGCGCCAGGCTCGTAATCTGTAGTTCCCAGGTTCGAGTCCCAGCTGGGTCAGCGTTGAGATTTATCTCCGCAAAACTCCCCGCCCTGCCCACGGTCAGTAGGGGACAACGATGGGCTTGGAAAGGCCGCCGTCCGTCGGATGGGACGTTAAGCCGTGGCCCCGTGTGCGGGAGAGCCATACCCTGTGCACGTTAAAGAACACGCTGGATGGCCTTGACGGGAGGCTACCATCTGTTTCCCAACAGCTGTTCCAGTGTTCCCTCCCCCAACCTTCTCTGAGCCTTCGGGGTCCATGTGACCTGGCCATTTAGCCCATGGTGTGCAAAAAAGTGCCGCTCAGAGGTA
Organism: Ryuthela nishihirai; assembly: GCA_038380435.1. Taxonomy (NCBI): domain Eukaryota; kingdom Metazoa; phylum Arthropoda; class Arachnida; order Araneae; family Heptathelidae; genus Ryuthela; species Ryuthela nishihirai. Next base: position 31,749,286 of record JAWZYU010000026.1, read on the forward strand.
AAACAACCCAACCCACGTTCCCTAAAGATATTGCATAAGCTCAGTATACAGTGCTGGAACTAGGGGGGGGGGGTGTAGGAGGCAGAATTTTAATAGGTTTCACCAGTATATTTTAGAATTTTGTTTTCTAAATTAAAAAATATATTGCTAGTATAGCTAGTAATAGTTTTCTAAGATTTTCAGCACCTGTTACTTAAATTCTATGTTTAATTCATAGAGATAACATTTTCAAATTTCTATATAAAAATAATTTAATTTTTTCCAACATTTCTGTGTTTTTTTTTTTGTTTCTTATTTACTAGCTAATAGTTGAGATTTTCTTTAGTGTTTTTTTTATTTCATTATATGTATAAATAAATTTTTGGTATCTGATATATACTTCACGGTTCCATATTTTTGCAGTAACTAATAACGTCATTAGGCCATAATGACTCTGTGTGTATGTGGGAGTGGGGGTTGGGTAGGAGGTGTAATTGAGAATTTTCAATCTGGGCAAAGAGAGTATATGGTTTTGACACTGTCAGTATGTGTTGTTTTTTGCACAGTTGATATCGAATAAAGTCTGTCAGGCATTAATCATGCATCAATGAATGTGTTGTAATTATATTTTAGTTATGTACTGTAGCACATTGAAGTTTTTATTCATTTTAGTGGGGAACGATATCCCCAAAATATTTACGACTAGTGATACCTCTGGTACTATCCAGTGGTTTTGTTTTATCTACTAACTGAAGTAATATCATATTTTAATGATTCATATACAAACTAAACTAATGACACCATATACCCAATAGTTTTCTAAATTTTTATTAAAATAATAAAGCTTTAATATTGTGTACAAATATAATTTTGATTTTTTTTATTCTGATAAATGTTTGCATTTTTGGGGGGGAGGGTAAGGGGCACAAGCATGAAGTATGATACTTTCCGCTAAGATCAGCAGAGTTAGTAGGCTTGTAGAATGAACCTATAAACTTGGATGCTTAAGACTCGATTAATTAAGTACTCATAATGGATGAGAAAGATGCAACACTTATCTTGATAAATTTTCACCAAGGGTTAAGATCTGGTATTAAAAGCAAACCTTAAATATTTTTATTTTTATTTGCATTAGAATTGACAATAAAAATAAATCACTCTTGGTAAAAGAAACACATCTGCATAAAACTGAACATGAAATATGAGAAGTGTCGGCCTTCTTTATATGCTTTAGCTGAAACTCATTCTGTGGGGTTTTCTCTTAATGTGCCTTGGCTATCCCCACATGTTATATTGCGGAGGGTGAAGACTGTACATGTTTTGTGGCCAGTTATTAATCATTTCATCCAGTTTAGTTCCTTAAAAGACTGGAGATGCTGGAGTTTTAATCTTTCACCAAAACAATACAGCGCTTCTAGCTCTAGTTATACCTGTTGCATCACTGTACCTTTCATTACACAAGGAGAGGCCTCTTACCACTGAGTAGTCTCATAACAGGTTGAATTTCAAGGGAGAAATTAATCTGAGAGTTTAACTTAATTCATCTCAAGAGCAATCTCCACAGCTCGTCGTCTTTCTGCCTAGGTCCGGCAGAAGCTTTCTCCTTTTTCAATTATGACAAATCCTGTCACACATTCGCCTTGCCTAACAGCCAAACCATCACCGCTGCTCCTCTCATATTTCCACAGTATTCTATATTTCCGAGCTGCAATAGTGTTTGGACAATGGAAATTGAGGTTACTCTCTGAGACCCTCCCCCTGCAGCCTATATTGTTATGTACAATGATGAGCTCACTAAACTCATACAGATAAATTGCATAGAATACAAATATATTAAAATTTAAATAATCGCAATGGGGTTGGTGAGTTGTGTGTGAGCCAATTACTTGGGCTCACACACTTTGTGTCAACATTTTTGTTTATCATTGTTTATCGATGTTTATATTATAATATTTTGTTTATTGATGTTAATCAAACTTTTTTTACTGTGGATTACTTTACTATGAAGCAGACTTTTTTGTTATTTCAGTGTGGTTTAGCACAATTTCTTAATGTATTAAAATTATATTGTAACAAATTATGTGTCCCTTTCCTTTGTTCTAGGGGTCCATTCAGTTTAGTACGTAGATGTATCCATAAAACAACAGGCCAACAGTTTGCTGTCAAAGTGGTTGATGTTGCCAAATTTACTTCTTATCCAGGACTTAGTACAGAAGGTATGTTTGAATGTACAGGAACAGTAGCATAACCAGGATTAACAAAAAATTTAAAAGGAGGAAGATTTTGAAATTTTCAAATATTTTTGTTAATTAAATTTATAAACTGATTTTTTTTAGAATATGTTTTTCAATGAAAGAGTTTAAAAACTGGAATCCTGGTTAAGCATCTGTACAACAGTATTATTTATTAGATTGATTAATGGCCATTTTTGAAATGAAGGGGCAAAAATATTTAGAGAAAATGCTTCTTTATTCAGTTAGTTATACACTGTCCTATGAAAACATTAAAAGAATTTCTGTGTTATGTCGATGGGAATCTAATTTTGAAGCTCTATCAGTTATTTATCACTAGTGATAATACAAACCGGATTAAATTTCTTTTCTATGATGAGGAAAGCAATGAAAGACAAGCTCACATTCTGTTTACATTTTTCTCTGATAATTCATGTGGCACTCAAACATCAAGTTTACAGATCATACCCAGTGTAGTACCCCACACTCTACAGAAATTGTTTATTTTGCATTTATATTTATTAATGATCAGTGTCTTCATTTGGATATGTAATTTGGTCAATGGGATAATTGGTGTTTGCTCCTGAAATCTGAGATTCAAATTAAGGTGAATGGCTGGGGGGGGGGGGGGGGTCTGTCTTCTGACTACCTGATTATAGGATCTTTTGCAGAATCAGCAGTTCAACTCAGGGAATTGAAAATGAAAAGTTTGGTTTATGCAGGAGAGTACAAGTGGGTGAGGTCCCCCATTTATCTATCCATTTGCAGCATGTGAAGTTGCCAGGCACTCCAAAGTTATTTATTGGGGCCTCATAAAGAACAAAAAAGTGATCAGACAAGGGTCCATTAGTGTTTAAGACGTGGAAAGGAAAATCAAAAAGGTTTCATTGGAAGCTATGTGAGGAAAGAGTTGTGTAATATGGAAAATTTTCATGAGATAAAAGATTGTTTCTCTATATTAATTTGAAGTAGAGTGGTGCTCCAGAACTAGGAAACAGTTAGCAGCCAGGACTCAGACAGTGAATTTAACCATCTAATGAGTTCCATATCCCCTAGAAGCCTTCAATAAAGATTTACACTAGATTCACAATGTGGTGGTGTGCTTCTTTGTGTAAAACCTGTTGAAGTAATCATGCAGTGAATAAGGAAAGTGAGGAAATTATGGAACTCAGTGCAGCATATTTAGGATTAAGAACAATCCATTACAGAACTGGCATAGTAGTGTCACTACACATCACTAAACACAGTGTATGTAGGTTTTTTATTAGTTACATGATCAACATCAGTTTTACTGAAAGTTCTCTTAATGTTTGGGGACAGGGGTTGATTTGGTCATTAGTGTGCCAGACTCATAAGCTGTAGTTCCCATATTTGAGTCCAACCTGGGCCAGTGTTGAGATTTATCTCTACTAAACCTCCACTCTACCTTTGATCAGAAAGAGGATGCCAGTGAACATGGAAAGGCAGCCATATATCGGATGGGATGTAAAGCTATGGCTCTGTGTGGAGGAGAAAGCCATACTCTGTGTACATTAAAGAACATGCTGAATGGCTTTGATGGGAGGTTACAATATGTTAGCTAACAGCTGTCCAGTGTTTCCCTTCCCCAACTTTCTCTGAGCCCTAGTGGTCCTTGTGACCTGGCCATTTAGCACATTGTGTGCAAAAAATAGTGTTGAGAGGTAAAACAATCCAATCTTAATGTTTTCCGTGGATTTCTAACAACCATTTCTTTTATAATGTTCAAATTCAATTCAGATGGCATTCAGTTTACAAGCTCATTATTTAAATCAAAATCACCAGTAGAAAATTTTGCAAACTAAGATGTATATTTTTGAGTAGCTATAGTTCGAGCCCCAGGTAAGGCATGGATGTCTGTCATTTTTCTGCTGAGGTCTTGCCATCCTCTGACCTTCTACTATGGCATATAAACTGACAGGCTCCTGTTAGACCTCTGTGGCAAGCAACTGCTTAAGGGGGTATATATATATAGTACAAAACACATCACATGTGTTCTTTGAACACTGCATTCATAATATTTATAAAATTTATATGGCATAGTTGATGAAATCACACTTTTTCATTTTCCATATTTTATCTCAATCAAACACAAATGTAAAGCATCAGTAACAAATAAGATGATATAGAGATGTTGTGCTATGAGATAAAAAGGGAAAGCGTTATCTATTGCCTTTTAGTGGCATTCACAAAATCTTGATTTTGCTGAAACAATACCACCCGTTACTTAAATCCACCCAAATGTATATTTTTGTCTTATATTTCATTTAAAGTGCTTCATATTTTTTTTTACTTCTAAACATAGTACATTTTTGTCAAAGTGGGCACTATAATAGGTATCTGTAATCTACCAGTGTGCTCACATTTTCTGTTCGTATGATTAAAACTTAGGGTAGTTTTGGGGAAAGTGTCTGGGTGGATGTAAGGAGTAGGCTACCCATGTTTTAATTGACAGTTTCTCAATGACTTTCTTTCAGATATATGTGTTGTTTATTGGCCTTAGTTGTGTCTGACTCAAACTGAAAGAACAGAATCATAAACCTGTAAATATAAAATTGTACATAACATTACAGTGAGAAATATATTTTTAATTGTAACTGCTAATACTGTATGCAAATACATTACTTGAAAATGGGTGCTTTATTTATTCTTTCTGTAAATAGTAGCTAGGCATAAACTAGAAGGAGAGCTGTATATCAATCCCCAGTGATGATGTGCAGAATCAGCCAGGTCTAGCATGTAATATCCAACTCTGCTTTCTTGTGGTGCAGGCTGTTAATACCTTTCAAAAGAGCTATTCTCTTTTGGAAGGGAATTGAAGGGGAGGGCTGCCAGCTCAATGTGGCCTACTGATCTGGTCATCTATGGCCACTTTTTTTCCCCACCTTGCTGAGGAGTGGTCAACTTCACAGAATCCTGACCATTTATACCCACTAGACTGGGACTGGTTTATGGATTTGAGCTTGATTATGGATCCTGGATTTGCTGCACTGGTGGGCCTCTGTTGAGGGAGAATCTGCCGCTGTGTTTTCTATTTTTTTGTGGGTTGCCAGCCCGAAGTGAACACAGGCACTGTGGATACCTTATATCAGCTGGTGGATAATCATGATCAGAGGCCATTGTAGATACTCGAACTTTTGCTTCTACAGGCATCGCCAATTCTAAACTGGAGTAATATGTCTCAGGCAGGTCATACTGTTCTTGAAAAGGTCCATTTGAGAAAGTGGTGCCTGAAGTTTCTATTAGCTTGGGTGCCTTCAGCTTTAGTGGTGGCGGAACCTAAGGTCTCTCTTGGTAGTTGTGCAATGCCAATCCTAAACGGGAGTAATGTGTCTCAGGCAGGTCATATGGCTCTTGAAAATGTGGTGCTTGAAGTTCCTATCAGCATCAGTGATGTCAGCCTTTAGTGGAGGAGGAACAGGTCTTTGCCCCATGCCTGTGATCAGGAGGCTGATATTGTTGGCCCTACCTCTAGTTTCTTTAAAAATCCTACTAATCATTTCCTCTCTGCAGGTACGTAGAACATGAGGACTTCACATGGAGGCTATTCTCTTGATGTCCTCACGCAAGAATTCCAGTGTTATAACATAGATATTCTAGACTTGCAAGAGACCAAATGAACAGGTAAAGGTGAGATACTTAAAAATTATTTTAAATTTCTCTTTTCAGGGAGGGAGGATGGAAAAGCATCTCCAAGGTGTAGTTTTGCTTCTCAGCAGACACACCAGTGATGCTCTTTGGATGGATGGATGGATGGTCATCACACATTCCTTCACAATATTGTGTATTTATTTATAGGTGAAATATTTACAATTAATTAACCCTTTTTTATTGTATTTACTTTTATGTTTTAAGAAACGTTTTCTCATGTTGATAGTGAGTTACTGTAGGAAGTAGAAGTTAAAATATTACAGTTTGCATCAATTTCCAAAAATAGGTTTTGTTGCATGTGATCAGCATAAAGTAAAATCAAAAAATAAGTATGGAAGTGCTATTGAAGCTTATGCTTTTAAGTTAATACAAAATTTACTTTAGCCAGGTGGAATAAACATCTAATGACCTTTGGATAACATGTCAGTGTTCTACTGGTTTAGAACTCTCAAGAATTCTGCTAATAAGAGCACTGAAGATATATCAGCACCACCACCACACCAAATGGCCCACATTGTTGGTAGAGAAGCACAGAACAAAATCAGTGTTACTTAGAAAGCATTTTTCTTGAATTCCTGATTAATAATCTTCTCATGTTCTTAGAAGTAAAGAACCCAAATGTAGTGAAACACAATCTTGCTTCAGTTCATTCTTGGTTACCAAGATGCCAAGAAATATGACTCAACTTCCTCTTTTCCTTAAATAATAACTGTCCCAAGTCTCATTTCTTTAATTGTGCAACTCTCACTTTAAATATGGCCATATTTTGATCTGAAATTGAAGTGCAAATGCATACTTCCCAAAGTTGGGGTTAAACATGTGCCATCCACAGGTTCTTGTGTTTTAAGAGGTCCTGTATTTATGGGTAAATATATATTGAAAATGCCTATTTGAAAATATTGCATGTAAAGAAAATTATTTTAGCTAGATATTTCAAAGCTGAATTGTTTTTCCAGAAAGGAAGAAAAAGAAACTGCTTACTTAAATATTGCTTTTTTTTAGATTTAAAAAGAGAAGCCACAATTTGTCATATGTTAAAACACCCCCATATAGTGGAACTTTTGGAAACTTACAGCTCAGAAGGCATGCTTTACATGGTATTTGAATAGTGAGTATGAAATTAGTCTTCAAAAAACGAAATATATTACAAAATAGTGTATTTTTTTATTTTTTGTATGAAATTAGTAAATTTATAAATTATTTATCAGTTGACTGCTTTATTTGGCTAAAATCAGATAATCAGAAGTTCAAAAGCATAATTAAAAAGACTCTCTTGCTCAGAAAACTATTAAAATAACTTAAAGTTCTCTGTCGTTGATCAATGAAATTTTGAAGTTTATCCTTCAAACTATTTGCATATTAAAAAGTTTTTAGGAGCAAGGACAGAGCTCAGTCTTCAGTGAAATGACACTTTGTGGTGATGTTAGGGCCATTAGAACTTCTTTCCACATATCATGAAGGTGATTCCAGAGTCTTGGTTGAAGATGGGGATGGGTGAGGTCATTATTTCAATACCCTTGCAGGTATTGGTTCCATAATATAAGCGAATGCATGTTTCATTTTATTGTATGTATTTTATTTAAAACTGTAAGATAATGTAATCTGTTTATTAGACTGGGAATATGCCACACATTGCTAGTACATGCATCCACGTACTATGGAACCATCATCCACAAGGCTATTGAAACAATGACCTGACCCATCTCCACCTGCAACTGAGACACTAGAATCACCCATCACAACATATGGAAAGAAGTTCTTAACAGCCCTAACATCTCCATAGTGTCCCTTCACTAAAGACTGAGCATTGTCCTTGCTCCATAACGCTTCTGAGTTTGCCCCTAAAAACTTTTTAATATGCAAATAGTTTGAAGGGTGAGCTTCAAAATTTTATTGCTCAATAACAGATAACTTTAACATATTTTTATCAGTAGTTATCGACATAGATCATTGATGAAACAATACAGATTTTTTAAAAATGAAAATCAGACTAAGTTTATTTTGAATTTCTGGTAAGCTGCAGCCATTACACACAAAAATGTTGAATGAAATGAGCATATTTTTTATAAGGTTTTAGGTAGAATTATAAGCTTTTGCTGCAATGGGAATAAATTTTGTATTCTAACTTCCTGAACAATTTATATTTTGTGTAAGCATCAAAATATTTTCAGAGTATAACCAATAGTGCTTAACCCTCAGTAGTAAAAATACAAATATTATATCTCCATAAAGATATTATGCCAAAAAGTGAAAAAATGTGCTGAGTGGTTTGTGTGCTTAGTTGCAGATTGAAGGGATTGGGTTCAAGGCCTGGTTAAGGAATGGATATATCTTTTCTGATATCATTCTGTGTTTTTTTTATGTCTCTATCTTCCTCATAGGCCTTCTCTGTGGAATATTGTACTGGCAAACTCCTGTCAGACTTGGTAACAAGCATCTATTTGAGGGATACTTTTTTCTTTTTTAAAAATTGTAAGTCATGAAAGTTTAAATTTGAAAGTGAAGTAATTCAAGATGCCCTTTTTTTATTTGGAATGCCAACTTGATTTTCAGTTAAGTGAAGTGTGGGCTGCTTGGAATGCTGTTGCAAGCTGAGGGTTATGCTCCCCTGTTCTAAAGGACACATCGAAAGAATAAGAATGTACAGTGTGTATCATATTATTCTTACTAGATAGAAACATGTACTATTTTATCTTAATATTTTGACATCTGAAAACAATTTATTGTGTGTGTTTTATTTAACACTGTAAGATATTGTAATCTTTTTATGAGCCGGTGTGAAAAGTTGAAACTCTTGATAATAATATCTGTGCCAAAATGATACAGAACTGGTTTGATACCAAGAGATTTGGTGTTAAATCAAAAATAAATAACTTTTTCATTCATTTGTACATGTTACTCGAAAGTTATAACACCACGTTATCTCAATAAAATGTTAACTTTCAAGCTCTTTGGCTTCTAAAATAAGCTTTTATAGAAAATGGTTTGAAATAAATATCAGGCAAGTGGATGTGTATTTCATTTCCAACTATATTCATTCATATTTAAAGAACTTTGAAAATTAGGATATTTTGCAACAGCTATGCTTTTTAAGAAGTGTATTTGCAGTTGATGAATATCAAAAGAATTGTTTATGCGAACTTTTGAAATATACATTTCATTAATAAATTTTTAAATATACATATAAATTTACAACAATGGTTTAAAAAACTTATTGTTGAAGTTTTAATTGCTTCTGAGGTAATTTTTTTATAACAGGCATTGCTGTTATAAAATATTTAAACTTCTGTCAGCTTTAAGTACCAAATAAATATTGTTGAAAATTGATGATTAGATACATTTAATTTAATCTGTAATTTATCTTTGGTCACCTTTTTCCATAAAAAGCTTATTTAGAAGTTGTAGATCTTAGAAGTAAGCTTTCCATTCATGTACCATAGGGTTGAAACTGTTGTATCCATGTAGTTTTGAATACTAGTACTTTCTGAAGAATTCTTTTCTAAGCTTGTCCGAATAAAATGAAATATGTCCAAATGAAATGAAGCTTATGGTTTAGAATCTTCAATCACTCAATTAAAAAGTACCATTTGACATAGTTATTGTTAAAGTGATAAAATTGATGAACAGTAAAAATTGTTTTAAAATTGAGTAATAAAGTATCAGAAGAAAATGTCCTGTAGACAATATCAGGAAAGAGTTTTTTTTTCAGCTAATATTTTCAAATTTTTAATGTTAAAATGCAAGGTCCTACATCTTTTTTGGGCAAAAAGGATCAGTGTTTAGATGACTGTCAATCTTAATGCCCAAAACATTATGCTTTTCACTCTGAGATCCATCCCAAAAGTGAAGTTGGGAAAGATTTCTAGAAGGCAAATTTTAAAGGAGATAGTTTTTGTAGATCTTTTGTAAGTGCTTAGTCAGGGGGATTGCACTATCTGACTAAGTGTTACTCTGAAATTCTAAGCAGTAAAAAATTTAGAAGATTAAAAGAGCTAACTTTTTGAATGTATTTAGTTCTTTTTAACCCATTTGTTATTATATACATTAATTATATATATATAATATACCTTGCCAGTAGTAAGTAAATAAAAATTCTCCTATATCAAATTTTTTTCTATCACAACTTTTTTAATTTTGGTGATAACATCATACATCACAAGGCAAGGTTTGTATATTGGTTGGGTTATTTTACCTCTGTGACACTTTTTTACACATAATGTGCTAAATCGCCAGGTCACAAAGACCCTGAGTGCTAAGAGAAGGTTGGGGGAGGGGACCCACTGGACAGTTGTTGGAAGACATGCTAGCCTCCTATTAAGGCCATCCATTGCGTTCTTTTACATGTACAGGATATGGCTCTCCCGCACATGAAGCCATGGCTTTATGACCCATCCGGTGGACAGTTGCCCTTTTTAGCCCATCATTGTCCCATACTGACTGTGGACAGGGTGTGGAGTTTTTCAGAGAGGTTTGTACAAGAATCATTCTGAGAAATATTCTATGAATATGTAACATCACTCTTAGCTGCCACAGTTTAAAAGTTTTCAGCCAAGTGAGGCTGGAGGGATCAGTTAGAATCACTATTTTTTTGCTGGAACCTTTGCTCTTACAAAATGACAACCCTATATACATTTTTAATTTGAGAACAGGTAAACATCTACATCTGCATTAAATAATGACCTGCACTACAATGTTTTGAGAATTTTGAAGTGGCCACTGTAAACTGAGAGAACTGAATTGACTGTAAATCCTGCACTGTGTGTAAACATCAGCAACTGAACCTGGCAGTCTTTTCAGTTGTGAGAAAGGATTTTAAAAAGGAGACTTTTTTTTAACTTTGATACAAGACAATCTGGACATCAGGTTGGTTTACCTAGACAAAGGTTTAACCATTCTCCCCTTAGTTTAGTGGCTGGGCCACTGATGCCTAAATGATAGCTACATTGTTTAACTTCTGTGAGAACTTCAAGTATGAAGTAAACTATGCTGTACACCTGTTTCTGTTTTTTGATTGTTGTTCTGCATTTGCCATATAATGCACAAGTGAGTGTGTCAGGTATTCTGATTCATACAGTATGAACATAACAAAAGTAAAGATAGAGCTTCACAGTGCAATAATTAAAATTAAATTAATATCTTTAATATTCTCTGACACTGTTAAATGTGTCATAGAGAATTAAGCAGTGTCATGAAGTATTAATGATATTATTTTTAATATACATAATGCTCTAGACATCACAGCATAACATGGAAAATAGGGTTATGATTTGATATGGGGTTCGAAATTGTTCTCCACCTGGAAAAATAACAGAATGTTCTGAGTGCAAATTTTATGATTTTGCCATGTTTAACAGATGGAATTTAAAGAGCAGAAACTTGAGCCAGATTAGAGGTACAAGAAATAAGGATCCTGGAAATCCAAGCAGTGCACAAGGATGGTTGAATGCGATTCTGGCAAACACTTGTGCAGATATTGTCTGAAATTGTGGCCAACAAGAAGAATACTACTGCCAGTGAAAAGGCAGTGATTGTACAGCATGATGAAGCTGAAGAGCCAGAGGAAAAGACACTGCACATTGCATTCTGTGATAATGTAGATTTTTGATCAAGCAACTATGGGACCAAGGGATGGACAGCTTCATCCCATAGGTTTTTGATCACTTTTGAATTGTAAGCCACAGAAGATTGAAATAAGATGTGAAAATATGTTTATGACCATAATTGGCTAAGGTGTGGAAATTAGCATTTTTCGGAAAAATTTTAACAGCAAAAGACAAAATCCTTCTGATGTCAGCATTTGGTAACAGTCATCACTTCTCATAGCAGTAGCCTGTCCATTCCAGGTCTTTAGACCCACAAGGATTATGAGGCACCCTTTACACTTGAGGTAAGTAAAAGAATATGAAAGCACAATATATTCGGGAGAGCAAGGAACATGAAACAATCCAACATGTGACATCACATCTAGCCAATCCCTTGCCAAATTAATCTTGGAGCATACAACAGATGTGGTTACTTTGACCTAACAAGCTTCAGCTCTATCATTAAAGTAAGGCTCCATTGTCAAGACTATTGAATAATTGTATAAGAACATTGTCAGACATTGTCTGCAAGAGGAACCGACTATGAGTCTTTGGTTGGACTAGGAGGAAAAGTGCAAAGAGGCACTGTAACATCTGATATGTGGCATTAATTATCACAGTGGCATGATTTTTGTTGCATCAGAGTTCATCACATTCTCTGACAATAGAGAAGGGAAGGGAGATAGTGTCTTCCATTACTGAATTGAGCAGTACAGAGCATCACATAGTAAGGAATGCATTTGAAGATGGGTGATGATGAAAGGGAATGATGATGATGTGTCGATGGAATTAGATGAGTTTTTTTTTTTTTTGAGAACTTCTGCAATTGACAGAAATCTGATCCAAGTTTGAGCTGTAGAATGAATCATGATTTAATATGGAAAATTTTATTTTGTCAGATAAAGTTCTGAAACATATGACCTATATAGGTAATACTCTGTAGTTGTATAGGGCTGTATAGGAGGTACTCTGTAGTTTTGTTTTCCTCAGGCTGAGGTGAGAGGGACTATGGAAAAACATCATCAATCATGCCATTCATGTGAAAATTGCAAGTGAAAACCAAGTTGTTTCAGAAATAATGAGTGTCTCTAGCTTTTCCATTGGTGGCCAACCATGAAATCAGACCTACAGAAATTTTGTAACTCTTGCATTTGTGCTAGTTACAAGAGGGTGGGAGGATAATAAAGCCACTTGAGTAGCTAGAACTGACCATTTAAGCTATAGAGGACATTTAAGCTGAGAGAGTTATTTGCTGACTTATTGTTGGGGCAACAGGGTAACCAAAATAATTATGTCAGTGGAGGGATTTCTCCATTATGCAATAGCTCAGGGGAAGAACATCAATTGATATGGAGAGAATATGTGGACTGGGGCAAACCATAAACTTTCTCCCACTGGCCAGCATCCTTTTTTCTAGTGCAGTTGAGGTGTTTTGTACCAACTTCAGTGTTAGAGCAGGACTGCACCATGAATCAGTACTTATTTGCTGGCTTGTTGATGGGGCAACAGCAGAATGCAATGACAACAAAAGACTTCTGCATTGGGGCCCTCTTGAGTACTCTAGTGAACTGAGAAAATGACATCATCAACATCACAACTCTACAACGTATTGTGCACAAATGATTTTTGAATTTCGATGCAGAACAACTTTTGTGGTCCATAATTTGGTTGTATGAACGTTGACTCCCAGAAAAGCAGCTAAAATTTATAACAGCAAGGATATGCATTTCTTTAATATATTGAATATGGATTTTCTTTTGAATAAAGCAAAAATTGAAAATGTTTAAAAAGAATTAATGAATTAATTATTGAATTCTGAATTTGTGTGTATACTTGTGTTGTTTATTTGCATCCACAAGTATTAACTGTCATTTTAATATAAATGTAACTTTTGCTTAGGTGGTAAAAATTTTTTTCTCTAAAACTTTTCTACTTATTTAATGTGTTGAACAGTGATCTCCCGCATAATTTACTCGCTTTAAAAGAATGATAATGGATATCAAAAATTATAAAATCAAAATGTCATTTGATAAATACATATTACTTAAAATCTGGAGAGTTCTACAAGCATTAAGCATATGGCTGCTCTTTTAATGATCTGTCCTGTAAATGCCGAAAAATTGTTCTAAGGTATATCAAAGTTTTTTTTTTAATACTACCATCTTGAAAGAAGTAAAGCAAAGGGAGATAAAATTGACTTATACAGTCCATTGTTGTCAACAGGGTGAAGGAAATATGTTACAAAGAAATGAGAAGTCAACAGATAAAAATTGTATTTAGTAGGATTAAATCTCTCCAGGATTCTCTCAAAGTAAATTGTCAGTGCAAAAATCCTATGTTATAAAATTTAAGATAGCTTCTTTTTTCTAACTATAGAATTTTTACATTACATACATGAAATATTCTATACTATTTGTTTTAATTCTTTATATGATACATTCATGCAATATAAATTTTTCTTTAAGGAAAATTTATTGATGAAGAATATTATTTATAACAATCAATTTTGACTTTTCAGTATGGAAGGTTCTGATCTTTGTTTTGAAATAGTAAAACGAACAGCTGCTGGATTTGTGTACAGCGAGGCTGTAGCAAGGTAAGTAGCTTTTGTTCTCCTTTCCCTATGAAATATATATATATGTAAACAGAGATTGCAACACTAACTTAGTTTTCTTCCACATGTTAATACCACAAAAGAGACATTCTATGTGAAAACACATGAAGCATTTAGGTTTATGCCCACATTTTGTCATTCAAGGGAAATAGAAAATTTTATTTTTAAGCATATATTTTAATAATGGCTGTCCCATGGCCGAGTGGTTAGCGTGCTTGGCTACTGACCTAAGGGACCTGGGTTTGAGTCCCGGGTAAGGCATGGATGTATGTGTCGTTTTTCTGCTGAGGTCCTGCCATCCTCTCAGACCTTCTACTGTGGCATATAAACTGACAGGCTCCTGTCAGACCTCTGTGGCAAGCAGCTGCTTGAGGGGGTATTTATATTTATTTTTTTTTATTTTAATAATGAGTGAAGATAATTCAAAGAGATGATGAACAAGGATGTAAATGAATTATGCAGTAATAGAATATGTACATTATTGTGTTCAAGTCAAAATTTAGGGGAAATGGATGTAAACCACTTGTGCACTAAACAGCTTTTTTAGTGTTAAAATGGATACATGAGTGTCTCAGGATTGCACCTTTTTTATCAGCTGAAATAGAAGAAAATAGATTAAAAAATAAGGCTTATGTTTTTTATTGCTGGTCACACTTTAAAGTAATTAACATTGAAAATCAGGAAGATAATAAATATAATACATTTAAAATATATCTTTAATTACACTTATGCTAGGATAATGATTCAAAATACCTTATAAATCCTTATTTGATGCATATTCTCTGAATGAAAATAATCTGACAATTTAATGTACCAGGTTTTATGTAAAATGACCAAAACTGCTGACAACAAACAAACATATCATAAAATTTACAGAATTATTTCTCCTTTCAGAGAAGCAGTATGACAATCATATTTTAGGAAATGAAAGTATCTTATCATAGGTGCAATTAGAGAGTTTATCACAGTTAAATCCTTCAAAAATTTACTTAGTAAGAGATATTTAGATTCTGTAAGGAAAATTATGGTAGAGATTTATGTAATATTTTGGATATTAGATAGTTTAATTACACAGATAATGATGAGGCTAGACAAAGATATCATTGGAATTAAAGTTGTCTTTGTAGCATAATTGCTACTAATTTTCAAATAATCAGTAGTGAAGCATCCATGAAAGCAATGCATCCCTTATAATTTTTATAAAAATATTAAATAAGAGATCATTCAGTGGATCTTCATTTTTAATTCTTTTTTACTGTCAATCAACCTTTATTTGACTTTAACATTCCTGAGATATACACCATGCACCCTTAGAAACCAATTTTCTCTTTTCCAGCCCATATAGGTCAGAATTTGACTTTTGACCTCAAGGGAACACACTGGATCCAAAATTTCATAACATTTCTGAGATTAATGACCTGAAATTCACCCAGGCACTATTTTACACCTTTTTAGTGCAAGTAGATAAAATTTAACTTTTAATTTTGAAAGACCCACAAGAAGCAAAGTTTCACAATGTTTCTGAGATCTTAGATTGAAAATACCCATAGGCACCAGTTTTCAGGTTTGTAAGCACACTTAGACTAAAAGTTGACCTCTGTTTGACATTGAAGTATAGGTCATGATCAAAATTCCATATTTCTCCTATGATCTAAATTACTCCTAGGTCGAAATTTTTAGAACTCTACCACATCTGCATCATTGTCAGCTATTAGTGGTATCACCCTCCCCCCTCTATATATATATATGTATATACACAGGGTATTTATTACCTATGACTAATGTGACAAGGTTGGCTCAGCTGGTAGCATGCCAGATCATAACCTGCAAGTCACAAGTTCAAGTCCCACTTACACGATGTTGAAATTTATCTCTTCCAAACCCCACACCTTGCGTTTGGTCAGAAAGGGGGAACCAATGACTGTCCATCAGATGGGATGTAAAAACCATGGACCATGTTCAGGAGAAACATACCTTTTGCATGTTAAAGAACATGCTGGATAACCTTGATGGGATCTGTTTAACAGCTGTCCAGTGGGTTCCTTTCCCTGAACCTTCTCTGAGTCCTTGGAATCATTGTGACCTGCCATATAGCCAATTGTTTGTAAAATGCATGCTACTCAGAGGTAAAAACCCAATCCATGGCCTGCACATGGACTTTAAAATTCGCTTCCTTAAACCTCCTGGTGCATGGATCTTTCTATCTGATTTGTATGCACCAGAGTAAGGCTTAAGCAACAATTGTATGGTGGGGTTGCCATGTCAGTAGCACTAGAGGACCACTTAGCTGTGGTAGGAGAATACATTTCAGACACCTGGAGATTAAGGTAAAACAAATCAAAATTACTCTGACATATTTTGCAATTTCATCCAATATTCCAGAGATAACTTGGGCCAAAAGGTGCATTGATGTTCTATACAGAAAGAGATGCCATGTTTGCACTTATGCAAATTCCCATATGCAGAGCAAAACATCACTACATAACTGCAAGTCATATAAAACAATAAATGCAAATAAATTTGCATATTTGCACCATTCAACAGACACCTTATCAGTGATATATCATTATATATTTCTAAGTATTACATATGTTATCAAATTATGTATTTATGCCATTTATAAATGTAATTTACTTATTATAAAGTTAATAAAATTGTGTACCATGGCCGAGTGGTTAGTGCGCTTGGCTGCTGATCTAAGGGACCTGGGTTCAAGCCCCAGGTAAGGCATGGCTGTTTGTATCGTTTTTCTGCTGAGGGCCTGCCATCCTCTCAGACCTTCTACTATGGCATATAAACTGACAGGCTCCTATCAGACCTCTGTGGCAAGCAGCTGCTTGAGGGGGTATTTTTTTTTATTTATTATTTATATTGTTACAAATGTTTAATAAAAATCTGAGCGTTAGTTCAAAAGAATAAATGACCAACAGAATTATAAATGAGCTAATTTATTACAAAGGTATAAGACCAAACTTTGTAATTTATTACAAAACCGAACAGTTGAAACATTTTGACTATCTGCATAATATGAAAAAAGACAAGCTGGCATTAGTTGAACTGGGATAATACTCTGGCATGTTTCTGGAGAGATATGGGTTCACATCCTGTATGTCCGCAAAATATTTATTGATGTTGGTTCTCCATGTGCTGCCAAAACAGCTCTTACTTGATGAAGCATGGACACAAGATTTCTAAAGTTGTCTTGGGATTAATCTGATCAGATCTTATAATTCTGGTATCTGGTACCAACACGTTACCAGTAGATCCTTTAATTCTTTCAAGTTACGTGACTGAGCCATTGCAGATCGGATATGCTGTTTCAACACAAACCACAGATGCTTCATTGGATTTATGTCTAGGGAAATAGGAGGCTAGGGCAGTACCTTGAAGTCTTTCTTATCTTCTGCAAACCATTCTCGAACAATCTGGGCAGTGTAGCATAGCGCATTATCCTGCTGAAAGAAGGCACTACTAGAGGGGTATATGTTGCTATGAAAGGATGTACCTGGTCTGCAATGATGTTTAGGTAGGTGGTAAACATAGTTTCCTGCACACTAATTACTGAACACAATGTTTCCCAGCAGAACATAGCCGAAAGCATTACACTTCCTCCACCGGCTTGTTTTCATCCCACGGCTCATCCTGGTGCCAACACTCCCCTGGGGGACACATGTACCTGGCCATCCACATGGTGCAACAGGAAATGAGATTCATTAGACCAGACAACCTTCTTCCAATCATTCAAGGTCCAGTTTTGATGCTTGCATGCCCATTGTAGGAACTTTCAACAATGAACCGAGGTTAGCTTGGGCACTTGGAGCGGTCTGTGGCTATGCAGCCCCATTTTCAGCAGAGTTAGATGTACTGTGTGTTGTGACACATTACTCCCATCAATCAGCATTCAAATTACGGAAAAGTTGCACCACAGTATTCTTTCTGTTGGCTTGTACCCTACAGGATAGCTTTTGCTCACCTTTAGCATCGATGAGCTGTGGTTGCTGGTGGTTCATGCCACCTTGCTGGCAGTTCATGGTGTTTCCCTCCTTGGACAACTTTTTGAAAATTCTAATCATGGCTGCCTGTGAACACTTCACAAGCCTAGCCGTTTTGGAAATGCTCTGACCCAGTTGTCTGGCCATTACAATTTGGCCTTTGTCAAACTGACTTAAGTCCACTACCTTTCCCATGTGAAGAACAAGAATAACACTGATTAACAGAGCTCAGTATCAAGTGTCATTTATACCATTTCATGACCTTTACATGTGCTGTCGTTTACCTGCAGTTGCTCCAATTTGCATAAAGATGCTCTGGTCATACTGTTTTGGCTCTTCAGTGTAAGCAGTTTCATCTAAACACAAATTTTTGTATTCATCAGTATGAAGTCAAATCATAAAAATAATTTCATACACATCTTAACTATGCTTCAGATATTTGTGCTACAATTCATTTAATATCTACTTAGAGCATAAATGAACCTTATTTAAACATTTAACAAGAAATGCAAGTTTCTTTGTTGAAATACCTATAAGTCACCAAGGTTTACCTTACCAATTCTTTTTACACTATACTGATACTAGCCCCTCTGCTTTTTCTGGTGGCTTCTTATCACAAATGGAATTAAGCCATACCTTAAACGTTAAGAACACCATGCATCAGACGATGAACTCTTCCTACAGAGAAATTAAGGACAGCTTTGCTTGCTAAACTAACATATTGCTTCTTTGGTTTGATTGCCATGTCGCTTGAATAACCTTCATTTCAGCATAAACAAAATATAAGTTACCTTTGCATTTAGATTCATATAACACTAACTTCACTAAAAGAAAACAAGTCAATACTTTTTACTACAGAAGACTTCTTAATTTCATTTCTTCATTATTATTTTAGTCTGTCTGTTCCAAGTTTAGTCTGTAAATGGTAGCTAGGTAGTCACTGGAAGGAGAGCTATGCACCAATCCCCTGTGATGATGCATAGAACCGGCCAGGCCTAGCACCTAATGTCCGACCCCGCCTTCTCGTGGTGCACACCGTTAGTACCTTTCAAAAGAGATACTCACTTGTGGAAGTGATTTGAAGGGAAGAGCTGCCAGATTAGTGTGGCCTACTGATCTGGACAACTATGGCTACTTTTCTTTTTTTTCTACCCTGCTGAGGAGTGGTCAACCACACAGAGTCCTGGTGCTGACCATATAAACCCACTGGAGTGGACAGATATATGGCTCTGAGCTTGATTATGGATCCTGATTTTGCTGCACTGGTGGGCTTCTGTGGAGGGAAAATCTTCCGCTGTGTTTTCTGTTTGTTTGTGGGTTGACAGCCCCAAGTGAATAGATTCACAGGTCTCGGCTTGCAAGAGACCAGATGGACAGATAAAGGTCAGATTCTTAAAATTAATCTTAAATTTCTCTTTTCAGGGAGGGACGACAATAAGCATCACCAAGGCGTGGGTCTGCTTCTCAGCAGACATGCTAGTGATGCTCTTCTAGGATACGAGTGCATTAATCAAAGGTTTCTCACAGCAAAATTTCAGACAAGCGTTAAAGACTTGAATGTTATCTGCTATTATTCTCTCACTGAGGATGCTGATGAGGATGAGAAGGATAAGTTTTACGGACAACTTCGGGATATTTTGAATTCTGTCAAGAAAGGAGATATTACCCTTATTCTTGGTGACTTCAATGCCAAGTTGGTACTGACTCTGACCTTTGGGGAGGAGTAATAGGCCCTTTTGGTATTGGTAGCTGCAATGGGCAACGTCTCCTACAGGTAAGTAAACTCAATGTTTTCAGAATAACTAACACTTATTACGAACACCACGACATACATAAGTACACACGGATTTCACCTGATGGGCTGCATAAGAATATGATTGATTACATATTAATTAACAGCAAATGGGCTAGTTCTGTTAGGAATACCAGAGCATATAGGGGAGCTGAAATTGGATCTGACCATTACCTTGTTAAAAGTGTCTTGCAACTTAAACTTAAAAAGTGTTGTGCTAGGTGAAAAAATTTACTTTTAATACCGAAGCTCTGAAAGACCCAGTTATAGCCAAAGCTTACCATGATAGGTTACTTAGTCATTATGACAGTCATGGTATGCTTACTACTGAAGTTGAAGAAGAATAGGATCATTTTAAAGAGGCTTTTTTGGACACAAACAGTACTCTTTTAGGAAAAAAGGACCAGAGGAGGCAGAATTATCTGAGTGATAAGGCACTTGAGCTTATTTTGGAAAGAACGAACTGCAGGAATGTCCTTAATCAATACCCTACTAGTCCTAATAGAAAGCATTACAGAGAACTTAATAAACGTGTAAAAGATCAGTTAGCTGCTGATAAGAATCTTTGGCTTGATGGCTTGGCTGACAAAGCTGAGGAAGCAGTTAGACAGCACAACAGCAGAGAGCTGTACCAGATAGTTAATGTTTTATGTGGTAGAAAATGAACAGATATACAGGGATTGAAGGATAAACAAGGTAAGGTTATAGAAGGTGAGGATTCTGTCATGGCTAGGTGGCTGAGCATTTCAGTGATATTCTAAACAATGCGGTTAGTTCTATTTCCATTGTTTGCAATGATTATAGATGCATTGGTGGCTTTAATGTTGGCCCTATAACACAATCTGAAGTTATTTTGGCTGTTTCTAAACTTAAATTTCATAAATCCCCAGGGGTAGATGAAATTACTATGGAAATCCTTAGAGCCGGGAATGTTTCGGTTACCACTTGGATGACTGAAATTCTGAATATCTTTTATGATAAAGGCATGGTTCCTAAGGATTTTACCAGAGCTATTGTTATCCCTATTTTCAAAAAAGGTGATTGCAGTTCTTGTGATAACTATAGGGGTATCAGTCTACTCTCTGTTTCAGGTAAAGTTCTTTCCATGATTGTGCTTAATAGAATTAAGAATCTGGTTTACAGTAAATTGCGTGATGAGCAACGTGGATTCAGAAGTGGTAGGGGATGTGTAGATCAGATATTTTCACTTAGGCAGATTCTTGAGAAATGTTTAAAGTTTCAGAAACCTCTGGTTGCTAGCTTTGTTGATTTCAAAAAGACTTTCGACTCTGTTGATTGTCATAATTTGTGGTTGATTTTGAGATCATATGGTATACCTGACAAGTTAGTTAACATAATGAAAGCTCTCTCTAATAACACTGAGTCATGTGTGAGAGTTGGTAAGGCTTGTAGCAATTGGTTTAGCATTACTTCTGGTGTTCGACAAGGGTGCATATTGTCTCCTTTTCTCTTTAGCTTGGTTATTGATTATGTTATGCGAAATTCACTTCAAGGGAAAGATTTTGGCCTTAAATGGACTGGAGATACGAAAATTTCTGATTTAGATTATGCTGATGATTTTGCCATTTTGGCAAATGATGTTGATGAGATGAACTATTTCATTTGAACTGTTGATGAAACTGGTAGTAGAGGAGGTTTGGTTATAAACAGAGAGAAAACTAAAGTAATGAAAATTGGTCAGGCAGGCTGTGATTCAGTTACTCTGAATGGTTGCAGTCTTGAGCAGGTGTCACAGTTTAATTATCTTGGGAGTTATGTAACAGATAATGGTGATGTGCAGCATGAGATTAACAGACGAATAGGGATTGCTGCCGGGACTTTTAAGAATCTATGGAGAGTGTGGAGAAATAGATGTATACACCTAAAGACTAAAATTAGACTGTATAATAGTTTGGTTCTTTCTAGGGTTAGTTATGGTAGTGAAACATGGACACTTTGTAAACAAGATAACAGGAAACTAGATGCTTTTGATTCCAGATGCTTACACAGTATCTTGGGCATTAGGTGGTTTAACTTTGTAACTAATGATGAGGTTAGGCAAAGGAGTTTGCAACCTCCTTTAAGCAGCATATTGTACAGAGAGAGACTCCGTTGGTTTGGCCATGTTGCCCGTATGAATAATTATAGATTGGCGAATAGGGTTATGAACAGTGTGCCTAAAGGCCTCGGAAAGAAGGGGAAACCTAGGATGTGGTGGGCAGACAATATCGAACAGGACCTTGTTAGAATTGATGTGCAGTGGCCAGATGCAGTAGATGTAGCTCAGGATAGGCTTGCTTGGAGAACTAAATTTCATGGTCTGGTTGGACCTCCGTAGCCCATGGCTGCTTGATGATGATGATGATGTTTCAATAAGGTAGTGACGTTATTCTAATGCTGAAGCATAACACAAGCGTCATGTTCTGGTCACATCAGTTCACAATTAGTTCTGGTTTTATTGTTGCACATTCTCCTGTTATAACAATATTCATAAATATATAAATTAAAAAAATTATTAAATATTATTTTGTACCAAAAATAAATTGCCCCAGATGGGGTGGGCGGGCAGAGGGGTCTCAGTCAGTAGCTCACCAGACTCGTAATTTGCAGTTCCCAGGTTCGAGTCCCAGCTAGGTCAGCATTGAGATTTATCTCCACAAAACTCCTTGCCTTACCAATGGGCTTGGAAAGGCCACTATCCATGGGATGGTACGTTAAGCCATGGCCCCGTATATGAATATGTGGGAGAGCCATATCTTGTGCATGTTAAAGAACATACTGGATGGCCTTGACCCAACCCTCCCCCAACCTTCTCTGAGCCTTCAGGGTCCATGTGACCTGGCCATTTAGCCCAACTGTGTGCAAAAAAAGTGCTGCTCAGAGGTAAAACAACCCAACCCCAGATGGAGGGGGAGAGCGTAGGTTTATTCATAATGACAAATCCACGAGTTATTTATCCAAAAGTATAGAAGTATATTTTGTTCAATAAATTTGATTTTTATTACTATTTTACTATTTAAAATTTAATTCACAAAATACTCTATAAATTGAATAAAATATTAAGCAAGGCTACATCAAAATTAAAAAGTTTGTATTTGAATGTTCATTCCTCTACCTGATATGTTTTGGTGATTCATCACTAAGTTATCAGCTAAAATTTGTATTGAAGAAAAAAAATATACCAGCATACTTGGTTGGCCATCAAACCAACTATACCATCGAGGTTAATTACACTGACCTCTCATTAAGAACATCATTGTGGAGAGAACCAAAGTGACTATCACCAGCACAAACCTCTGCAAATCATCTTGTAGTAACCAGTAGCAGCAATATAATCAGTCTACAATATCAACATGCAGCAAATTATCTGCAGCAAGATAGCAAGACAGGCTTCATGATCGAGTGAGTCAACCAATATAACTAGTATATTTGAAATAACTTCAGAAGAACTGGTAGCAGTCTTTCTTAAAACATCCTGTCAATGCACTAAGCAATTACAGCTTTGACATATCATCATCATCATCATCCTCAAGCAGCCATGGGCTACGGAGGTCCAACCAGACCGCGCAGTTTAATTCTCCAAGCATATCTGTCCTGAGCTACATCTGCTGCATCCGGCCACTGTACACCAATTCTAACAAGGTCCTGTTTGACATTGTCTGCCCACCGCATCCTAGGTGTCCCCCTCCTTCTGAAGCCTCTAGGCACACTGTTCATAACCCTATTCGCCAATCTATAATTATCCATACGGGCAACATGGCCAAACCAGCGGAGTCTCTCTCTGCACAATATGCTGCTTAAAGGAGATTGCAGACTCCTTTGCCTAACCTCATCATTAGTTACAAAGTTAAACCACCTAATACCCAAGATACTGCGTAAGCATCTAGAATCAAAAGCATCTAGTTTCCTGTTACCTTGCTTACACAGCGTCCAAGTTTCACTACCATAACTAACCCTAGAAAGAACCAAACTATTATACAGTCTAATTTTAGTCTTTAGGTGTATACGCCTATTTCTCCACAATCTCCATAGGTTCTTAAAAGTCCCGGCAGCAATACCTATTCGTCTGTTAATCTCATGCCGCACATCACCAGTATCAGTTGCGCAGCTCCCAAGGTAATTAAACTGTGACACCTGCTCAAGACTGCAACCATTCAGATTAACTGAATCACAACCTGCCTGACCAATTTTCATCACTTTAGTTTTCTCTCTGTTTATAACCAAACCTACTCTACTACCAGTCTCATCAACAACTCGAATGAAAGAGTTCATCTCATCAACATCATTTGCCAAAAGGGCTAAATCATCAGCATAATCTAAATCAGAAATTTTCGTATCTCCAGCCCATTTAAGGCCAAAAGCTTTCCCTTGAAGTGAATTTTGCATAACATAATCAACAACCAAACTAAAGAGAAAAGGAGACAAATGCACCCTTGTCGAACACCAGAAGTAATGCTAAACCAATTGCTACAAGACTTACCAACCCTCACACATGACTCAGTGTTATTATAGAGAGCTTTCATTATGTTAACTAACTTGTCTGGTATACCATATGATCTCACAATCAACCACAAATTATGACGATCAACAGAGTCGAAAGCCTTTTTGAAATCAACAAAGCTAGCAACCAAAGGTTTCTGAAACTCGAAACATTTCTCAAGAATCTGCCTAAGTGAAAATATCTGATCTACACATCCCCTACCACTTCTGAATCCACATTGCTCATCACGCAATTGCCGGTCAACCAGATTCTTAATTCTATTAAGCACAATCATGGAAAGAACTTTACCTGGAACGGAGAGTAGGCTGATACCCCTATAGTTATCACAAGAACTGCGATCACCTTTTTGGAAAATAGGCGTAATAATAGCTCTGGTAAAATATTTAGGAACCATGCCTTTATCATAAAAGTTATTCAAAATTTCAGTCATCCAAATGGTAACTGAAACATTCCCAGCTCTAAGCATTTCCGTAGTAATTTCATCCACCCCTGGGGATTTATGAAGTTTAAGTTTAGAAATAGCCAAACTAACTTCAGATTGTGTTATAGGGCCAATTTATTAAAGCCACCAATGCATCTATCATCATTGCAAACAATGGGAGTAGAACTAACCACATTGTTTAGAACATCACTGAAATGCTCAGCCCACCTTGCCATGACAGAATCCTCACCTTCTATAACCTTACCTTGTTTATCCTTCAATCCCTGTATACCTGTTCGTTTTCTACCATACAAAACATTAACTATCTGGTACAGCTCTCTGCTGTTATGCTGTCTAACTGCTTCCTCAGCTTTGTCAGCAAGGCCATCAAGCCAAAGATTCTTATCAGTAGCTAACTGATCCTTTGCACGTTTATTAAGCTCTCTGTAATCCTTTCTATTAGGACTAGTAGGGTTCTGATTAAGGACATTCCTGCAGTTCCTTCTTTCTGAAATAAGCTCAAGTGCCTTATCACTTAAATAATTCTGCCTCCTCTGCTCCTTTTTCCCTAAAAGAGTACTGTTAGTTTCCAAAAAAGCCTGTTTAAAATGGCCCCATTCTTCCTCAACTTCAGTATTAAGCAAACCATGACTGTCATAATGACTAAGTAACCTATCATGGTAAGCTTTAGCTATAACTAGGTCTTTCAGAGCTTCAGTATTAAAGGTAAATTTTTTAACCCTAGCACAACACTTTTTAAGTTTAAGTTGCAAGACACTTTTAACAAGGTAATGGTCAGATCCAATTTCAGCTCCCCTATATGCCCTGGTATTTCTAACAGAACTAGACCATTTGCTGTTAATTAATATATAATCAATCATATTCTTATGCAGCCCATCAGGTGAAACCCATGTGTATTTATGTATGTCGCGGTGTTTGTAATATGTGTTAGTTATTCTGAAACCATTGAGTTTACTTACCTGTAGGAGACGTTGCCCATTGCCATTGCAGCTACCAATACCAAAAGGGCCTATTACTCCTCCCCAAAGGTCAGAGTCGGTACCAACTTTGGCATTGAAGTCACCAAGAACAAGGGTAATATCTCCTTTCTTGACAGAATTCAAAATATTCTGAAGTTGTCTGTAAAACCTATCCTTCTCATCCTCATCAGAATCCTCAGTGGGGGCATAACAGCAGATAACATTCAAGTCTTTAATGCTTGTCTGAAATTTTGCTGTAAGAAACCTTTCATTAATGCACTCATATCCTAGAAGAGCATCACTAGCATGTCTGCTGAGCAGCAGACCCACGCCTTGGTGATGCTTTCCATCCTCCCTCCCTGTAAAGAGAAATTTAAAGTTATTTTTAAGTATCTCACCTTTACCTGTCCATCTGGTCTCTTGCAAGCCTAGAATATCTAGGTTATAGTGCTGGAATTCCTGCATGAGGACATCAAGAGAATAATCTCTATGTAATGTCCTCACGTTCCACGTTCCTGCAAAGAGAAAATGATTAGTAGGTTTTTTAAAGAAATTAGGTTTATTGAGATTGGTAGGGCCAACAATATCAAACAGCCTCCTGATCGCAGGCATGGGGCAAAGACCTGTTCCTCCTCCGCTAAAGGCTGAAGTCACCGATGCTGGTAGGAAATTCAGGCACCACCTTTTCAAGTGGACTTTTTCAAGAACCATATGGCCTGCCTGAGACACATTACTCCAGTTTAGGCTTGACGATGCCCAACTAGCTAAGTAAGGTTCAGGTACCTGCGATGGCCTCTGATGATTATCCACCAGCTGATATAAGGTATCCCATGCCTCTATTCACTTAGAGCTGGCAACCCAGAAGCAAACAGAAAACACAGCGGCAGACTCTCCCTCAACAGAGGCCCACCAGTGCAGCAAGTCCAGGATCCATAATCAAGCTCAAATCCATAAACAAGTCCAGTCTAGTAGGTATAAATGGTCAGCACCAGGACCGTGTGAAGTTGACCACTCCTCAGCAGGGTTGAAAAAAAAAGAAAAAAGTGGCCATAGATGACCAGATCAGTAGGCCATACTGAACTGGCAGCCCTCCCCTTCCGTTCCCTTCCAAAAGAGAATATCTCTTTTGAAAGGTACTAACGGCCTGCACCACGAGAAGGCGGGGTCGGACATTAGGTGCTAGACCTGGCCGGTTCTGTGCATCATCACTGGGGATTGGTACACAGCTCTCCTTCCAGTTTACGTCTAGCTACCATTTACAAGCCTTTGACAGTTTTTATTTTTTCTAGATAATTATTGACTTGCAGATCAAATAACCAAATATTTTTCATCCCTCTTATTTCATATTAGGTAGAGGACTGAATATCACAGAGGTTCAAGGCTTGCATCATGGTGCTGTAATTTTTGTGTCCTTGAGTGTATTTAAATGTTCCTATTGTGAGAGGGAGGCACTGTTCTTCACTGTCATGATAATGCATTTTTAAAGCTATGAGTTAAATATTTTATATATTAAATTATTTAGAATGTAAAGGTTAGTTCATTTATGAGTAAATATTAATAAATGTACTTCAACAGTTCCATAATGAAATTACAATCCGAAACAGAAGGAGGAGATTGATTATTTTTCTTTTAGTCAGGTTAATTTTTACTTTTTTTAAAGTTTTAGCATTGCTTTTTTTCATTAATCATTAATATCATGTAATTCAAGTGATTAATCACAGTGTGACTAGATACAAATTAACTAACATATTATAAATATATTTTATTTTAGCTTTGAACCTAAATGTTTCTTCAGCATTTTATTATTTTCATTTTATTCAGAAATTAAGGCATTCTTTTAGGTTTTTTTCTTTTGACTTTTTTTTGCAATATATTTATGGGATGGAAAGTATAGTGCATCTTAGAAAGGAAGGAATCCCACTATAGTGATAATTATTTGCAGTAATTAGTCCACACTTGCCTAATTACTTTAGTTTATTGCTTTTGAATCTTTAGGAGAGTAAATCAGGTGTCAAATAATATCAAATTTTGTCATAAGTGAGATGTGAAGATAATGAGCAAAGAAGTGAACTGCTTAAATGCAAAGAACTACAATATTATCCAACTTGTCAGTGGCTTTTAAATCAAGTTGTGTGGTCATAGTTTTGCATTTGTGTTACAAGCATGCAGAGTGGTATAATAGGTTTTCTAGCATATGTCAAACTTTAATTAACACTTTATCTTGGAAGTAGTCTTGTATAAAATAGTGTTATATTCATCTATTAGTATGAATGTGTACTATGCACTAGTAAAGTTACTCTTGATTTTATGTATTGTGAAGTATTCCACAATATTTTAATATCACTATGAATGCTAAAAATGAAAATTAATATTTAATCCTTATTTTTATAGCCATTATGTAAGACAGATATTAGAAGCACTTTGTTACTGCCATAACAATGATATTATTCATCGTGATATCAAACCACAGAGTGTCCTTATTGCAAATAAAGAAACTTCAGCTCCAGTGAAGTTAGGAGGATTTGGTGTTGCTGTACAGCTGTCAGGTGACCAGCTTGTTAATCCAGGTATTTAGATCTTTATATTTATGCAATACATAAATGAATTTAAATATTCCATATAACCATGAATGCAAAAAGCATATTTTTTTTGGTATGTTGAAAAAAATATGCTCTGACAAATAGTAATTTTTTAACTGCAGTGACAGAAATGTACAGACCTAAAGTACTGCTGTATTACTATGAAAAACATGTAGAAACTGAAAGGTTAAATAAGAATTTAGTAGCTTTTTTAATAACATTACAGACTCATTTTATATACCTAAGAAAGATGCAATAAAAGTATTAAAAAAGTAGATGACATTAGAGGCATAAATAAATCACAATTCCTTTGCCAAACTTCTCTAGCTATCCTAATAGAAAAATTAAGATTGATCTAAATCCATGTACTGTTTCACACATACCTTTTTCTGATGCTCATATGCATCTTGACCATCCAATGTTTCTAAACTTCATTTGCACAACACTTAGGAAATTTTTCTTTTATCTTACTATTCACTTGTTGACTATATCTCATCAGATGTTTTTCATCACATAAATGCATACTTATATTATAAATCTATAAATTGATCTTTGCTGTATGAGGCATAGAAAATATCCTTTTCTTCATTATCTTCAGTCTTGTTTCTGAATTTTAACATACTTATGAATAAAAAAAAGAAATTTTCCAACAACTATTTACAATATATCTTATAGATAAGGAAATTACTATTACCACTATATGAAAACTCATCCTTTATGCAACTTTTCATTTGATACTTTACTTACTTTTTGATGTATGGAATGTCCATCTTGCCATTTGCTGCAAAAGAATCCAGAAAACAAAGTGTTAAGTACCTTTTATAACATCTTTTAAACACAGTGTCTTATTCCTTCTGAAACCAATACTGTAGATCAGGCCTGCCATATAATGGCCCACTGGCTGGATGAGGCCTGCCACCACTTTTTGTGCAGCCAGCAAGTTACTTATGACAATAAAATTTCTGAAAGAGAAAATGAACATATAGGGGACAAGTATTTCAACTTTGGGGAAGCAAATTGTAATAAATATTTTATTTTAATAAAATTGTTTATTTTTCATTTTAGATTTTTTAAAATACATACATTATTGATTATATATATATTTTTAAATTCATACATTATTGATTATATATATATATATTTCAAATACATTGTTATTGATTATATACTTAAAACACAATTTATTTTACCCCCTTCACTATAAACTATAAATAGGTCGGATACCTACTTCCTGTATAGCATACCTGTGACTCTTAAGATGGACAAACATGGGGACCTGAACAAGTTCAATCATGGGTGGTTGGTTTGAAGAAGATGGGGTACTCCATATCTATGACTGCTGAACTTCTGGGATTGCTGCATGCTACTGTTGCATGTGTACCAAGACTACATTAAAACCCACAGTCACTGAGGAAAATGTGACCATAATTGGGCCATTGATGTTTGAGGTGAGCACCACCTCTCTTGTATCATAATATCAAAATGGAGGACTACAGAACATATGACAATGTCAGCTGTAAAGTTTTGTGCAAAGATTATTCAACATATGATGGCACTACTGGGTTTTGGCAGCTCACATCGAGTACCCTTTATAACAGCACATCACTGAGTTATTAGGCTGCAGTGAGAGAAGGAACGTTGCTAATAAGCTATGGAAGACTGGAAATGGGTAGCTTGGACCAATGAATCAAGGTTTCAACTGTAACATTCTGATGGGAGGTTGCATGTGTGGTGTAGACCACACTAGGCTTATGGATCCCAACTGTCAAGTCAGGGTGTCACAGGCCAGTGGAGGTGGTGTAATGTTTTGGGGGCATGTTTACATGGGCCACCTTGGGGCCCCTTGTACCTATTGTGAGACCACAATCACTGCACAAGATTATGTTGACATACTCACCAACCACCTACCCCCATTAATGGCTAACCATTTCCCACAGCAGGATTAATATAGGAATATAATATCTGTTAGAATTAGTGTTGTTACATTATAAATTGAATAAAACTCAATAACACTATGTATAAGTAAAACACACTCTATAAGACTTATGAATACAGTATTTTAGAGTTTTGTTAAGTTTATGATAAGTACACTGTGATTCTATTGTATTATTGTTACATTACCATAATATTTTTACAAATTTTTGTGCGTTAAATGAAGTTTGTCATGAAGATTGTGAAACACACCCTCTGGAAATGTTAAGACATCACAATATATCAGAAAACTTTTTAACAGAAATTGTCATTCTTCAAGAATTATAACAAAGTATCCGTATGACTTGATTCATTCCCTTATTATGGTAGATTGTTGTTGCCCTTTTCTCATGGTGTTATATGAGTTTCAAACTCTATGAGATATCCTGTAGCTGTATCTGAAAATAATTTTATCAAATGACAAACAAGTAAATTAAACAGACAGGAAAATTGAATGCTATCTTTGGAAATTTTACTTGTTGTATGTGAAACAATAAGTTTAAAAAATTTTATTTATAATCCATGTGAGATTTGAATCTTATAAAAATAACAGAATATTATTTACCAAGTATAATTACTTGGTAAATAATTGGTAAATAATATACTTTTTTTAACATAATGGGCTGGAGAGTAATTATTATTAGAGTTTATATGTTAGAGTTAATTATTTATACATTTTTATGTATTATTTTTAATTAAAGTAAATAAAAGAAACTGTAGAGTAATTATATCTAACAAAGAGTATTTTACTAATAATCGCAAGAGAATTCCAAATTTGTAATACCAGCTAGTACTTTGTTGCTTCACAACATCACCCAATGAACAATAGGTACTTGAAGTATATAGCTTCATGGACACAGTTTCCATATCATTAGGATAGTCAAAAAGGATTTTGTGTTTTTTGATACATCAGTGCAGTGAAAGGATTACAACTTCTTTATATTTAAAAAAGAAATTTTGAAAATGAACATGGAAGATGAAATTTGATGAAGATGAAGACTATTTTTCATTTCTTTGTATTTGGTAGGGAAAGTAATAAATGATACTGATATTTGTTATGGATAAAAACTATTAATGTGTTCTAGCCGTCCCGTGGCTGAGTGGTTAGCGCGCTTGGCTACTGATCTAAGGGACCTGGGTTCGAGTCCCGGGTGAGGTATGGATGTATGTGTTGTTTTCTGCTGAGGTCCTGCCATCCTCTCAGAACTTCTACTGTGGCATATAAACTGACAGGCTCCTGTCAGACCTCTGTGGCAAGCAGCTGCTTGAGGGGGTATTTATTTATTATTATTATAAAGACATACTTGCCCAAATAAATTTTTTGTTGACATTGCCCCATATTGCTTGAATACCTTTTTTCTTTGCATTTTTCACATATATTTTAATGGCAGTGCATAGAAACTTAAAGAAGATTATATTCAATAAGTTTTTCTGTTTTTGTTTTCCATTCTTTTTATGTTTTGAAATATTTATTTTGTATAGAAAACCAGTTATCCTGTTACATCTCAAAGTTAGGAATGAAAGGTTGTCTTTTCATGAAATGTGATATAAATGGTAAGAATGAGAGGGCTTTTACAATAATAATTACCATATATTTGTTCCAAATAAAATAGCAAATAATACTTGAAAGTTATCAGTTGAAATATATGCATATCTTGTAGAACATTTACAATTGCCGTGATGACTTCATGTTCTGCAATTTATAAATCACTTATGAAGATGTGGGCAAACCAGCAAGAGTTCAGAGAAAGACAGTTAAAATATTAAATCACCTATCAAAGTGGTGGGGCTTCTTGTGTAGAATTATTTAAATAAATAGATTATGTGACTTTGGTGACTAGTAAAGTGTTGGATAAAGTTGATATCTTTATCTTTTGAGTCACCTTGATTATAGAGATAGAAAATACCTTCATCATTGTCATCATCATCATCCTCAAGCAGCCATGGGCTACGGAGGTCCAACCAGACCATGCAATTTAGTTCTCCAAGCAAGTCTATCCTGAGCTACATCTACTGCATCTGGCCACTGCACACCAATTCTAACAAGGTCCTGTTTGACATTGTCTGCCCACCGCATCCTAGGTCTCCCCCACCTTCTGAGGCCTCTAAGCACACTGTCCATAACCCTATTTACCAATCTATAATTATCCATATGGGCAACATGGCCAAACCAGCGGAGTCTCTCTCTGCACAATATGCTGCTTAAAGGGGGTTGCAGACTCCTTTGCCTAACCTCATCATTAGTTACAAAGTTGAACCACCTAATGCCCAAGATACTACGTAAGCAACTAGAATCAAAAGCATCTAGTTTCCTGTTATCTTGTTTACACAGCGTCCACGTTTTACTACCATAACTAACCCTAAAAAGAACCAAACTATTATACAGTCTAATTTTAGTCTTTATTTCTCCACAGTCTCCATAGATTCTTAAAAGTCCCGGCAGCAATCCCTATTCGTCTGTTAATCTCATGCCGCACATCACCATTATCTGTTACATAACTCCCAAGGTAATTAAACTGTGACACCTGCTCAAGACTGCCACCATTCAGAGTAACTGAATCACAGCCTGCCTGACCAATTTTCATCACTTTAGTTTTTTTCTCTGTTTATAACCAAACCTACTCTACTACCAGTCTCATCAACAGCTCGAATGAAAGAGTTCATCTCATCAACATCATTTGCCAAAAGGGCTAAATCATCAGCATAATCTAAATCAGAAATTTTCGTATCTCCAGTCCATTTAAGGCCAAAATCTTTCCCTTGAAGTGAATTTCACATAACATAATCAACAACCAAACTAAAGAGAAAAGGAGACAAAATGCACCCTTGTCGAACACCAGAAGTAATGCTAAACCAATTGCTATAAGCCTTACCAACTCTCACACATGACTCAGTGTTATTATAGAGAGCTTTCATATGTTAACTAACTTGTCTGGTATACCATATGATCTCACAATTAACCACAAATTATGACTATTAACAGAGTCAAAAGCCTTTTTGAAATCAACAAAGCTAGCAACCAATGGTTTCTGAAGCTCTAAACATTTCTCAAGAATCTGCCTAAGTGAAAATATCTGATCCACACATCCCCTACCACTTCTGAATCCACATTGTTCATCATGCAATTGACTGTCAACCAGATTCTTAATTCTATTAAACACAATCATGGAAAGAACTTTACCTGGAACATAGAGTAGACTGATACCCCTATAGTTATCACAAGAACTGCAATCACCTTTTTTGAAAATAGGGATAACAATAGCTCTGGTAAAATCCTTAGGAACCATGCCTTTATCATAAAAGATATTCAGAATTTCAGTCATCCAAGTGGTAACTGAAATATTCCCAGCTCTAAGCATTTCTGTAGTAATTTCATCTACCCCTGGGGATTTATGAAGTTTAAGTTTAGAAACAGCCACAATAACTTCAGATTGTGTTATAGCGAAAACGTTAAAGCCACCAATGCACCTATCATCATTACAAACAATGGGAATAGAACTAACCGCATTGTTTAGAATATCACTGAAATGCTCAGTCCACCTAGCCATGACAGAATCCTCACTTTCTATAACCTTACCTTGTTTATCCTTCAATCCCTGTATATCTGTTCGTTTTCTGCCACATAAAACATTAACTATCTGGTACAGCTCTCTGCTGTTGTGCTGTCTAACTGCTTCCTCGGCTTTGTCAGCCAAGCCATCAAGCCAAAGATTCTTATCAGCAGCTAACTGATCCTTTACACGTTTATTAAGTTCTGTGTAATGCTTTCTATTAGTACTAGTAGGGTATTGATTAAAGACATTACTGCAGTTCTTTCTTTCCAAAATAAGCTCAAGTGCCTTATCACTCAGATAATTCTGTCTCTTCTGCTCCTTTTTTCCTAAAAGAGTACTCTTAGTTTCCAAAAAACCCTGTTTAAAATGGCCCCATTCTTCCTCAACTTCAGTTTTAAGCAAACCATGACTGTCATAATGACTAAGTAACCTATCATGGTAAGCTTTGGCTATAACTGGGTCTTTCAGATCTTCAGTATTAAAAGTAAATTTTTTAATCCTAGCACAACACTTTTTAAGTTTAAGTTGCAACACATTTTTGACAAGGTAATGGTCAGATTCAATTTCAGCTCCCCTATATGCTCTGGTATTCCTAACAGAACTAGCCCATTTGCTGTTAATTAATATGTAATCAATCATATTCTTATGCAGCCCATCAGGTGAAACCCATATGTGTGTCGCGGTGTTTGTAATAAGTGTTAGTTATTCTGAAACCATTGAGTTTAGTTACCTGTAGGAGACGTCGCCCATTGCCATTGCAGCTACTAATACCAAAAGGGCCTATTACTCCTCCCCAACGGTCAGTCAGTACCAACTCTGACATTGAAGTCACCAAGAACAAGGGTAATATCTCCTTTCTTGACAGAATTCAAAATATCCTGAAGTTGTTCATAAAACCTATCCTTCTCATCCTCATCGGCATCCTCAGTGGGGGCATAACAGCAGATAACATTCAAGTCTTTAACGCTTGTCTGAAATTTTGCTGTAAGAAACCTTTCATTAATGCACTCGTGTCCTAAAAGAGCATCACTAGCGTGTCTGCTGAGAAGCAGACCCATGCCTTGGTGATGCTTATTGTCGTCCCTCCCTGAAAAGAGAAATTCAAGATTATTTTTAAGAATCTGACCTTTATCTGTCCATCTGGTCTCTTGCAAGCCGAGAATATCTAAATTATAATGGTGGAATTCTTGTGTGAGGACATCAAGAGAAAAAGCTCTGTGCAGAGTCCTCACATTCCAACTATCTATGGAGAGAAAATGGTTAGTGGGATGTTTAAAGAAACTATATTTATTGAGAGAGGGAATGCCAACAATATCAAACAGCCCCTTAATCGCAGACATGGGGCAAAGCCCCATTCCTTAACCACTAAAGGCTGAAGCCATCTACACCACAAGACTTCCTCCAATATAGAATTTGACGATGCCAATAGAATTAAAGAGTTCAGGTGCCTGCAATGACCTCTGCTCGGGATTATCCACCAGCTGATAAACATATCCTGTGAATCTATTCACTTGTGTCTGTCAATCCACAAACAAACAGCTACTTAGGTACTATAACTTGATATGTCAAACAATTAATAAAGAGAACTGAATACATAGCACAATTACAGGTGGAGCAGGGGTAGTGTAATTGGTAGCGTGCCTGGCTCGTATTCTGCAATTCCCATTTTGAAGTCCGAAATGTGCTAGCATTAAGATTTTTCTTTGCTAACCTCTACCCTCCTCTCAGTCAGAATGGGGACATTGATTGGTTTGGAAACTTGCTGTCCATCAAATAGGACATTAAGCTGTGGCCTTGTGTGTGGGAGAGCCATTGCTTTGTGCATATTAAAGAACATGCTGGATGGTCTTGGTGGGATGCTCACATCTATCTTCTAACAGTTGCCCAGTGGGTTCCCTTCCCCCATTCTTCTTTGAGCCATTTAGGTCCATATGACCTGGCCATTCAGCCCATTGTGTTAAAAAAAGGTGCTGTTCATAGTTAAAATGCAAAAATATAGGCATTCAACTGCTAAGACTTTAAACTTATTAAATGTTAGGATAAAAGCTATAGGTACAGCTTAACTAAAGTGCATCAATGAAAATAACATAAAAAAAATTGCAGCTCATTACATGATGCATTTGTTGGTTCTTTTTCACCTGGTAAGTGAATGACACAATCTTAAGAAGACTGGTATTTTAAGGAAAAGTGATGAATTGTTCAGATAAAATAGAAAGTATGATTTGCCGTAAAAAAATTTTTCACAAGAAAAATATAAAATCTTCAGTTTTGAAGTAAAAATATACTGCTCAGAAAAATTAGGGGATATTTTTATCGCTTCATATTCATTTTGAAATATCCCCTAATTTTTGTGAGCAGTATATTAAAATCAAAGATCAGAACTGTTGAATGTAATAATTGTTTTTAAGTGATAACATTTCATTTAATTCTTAATCTCAATTAGATAAATATGGTAGGGATATAAAATTGGTATATAAAATTTTTGTATTAAGTATATATTATATAGTTTTTAAACAATAAATGACAATCGCAAAGTTATCTGTTGACTTTTTAATATCTATAAATCAATAAATGTGTTGTGGAAAAAATTTGCTGACGTGTACAGGATTCGAACTCGCCTGTCTCCAGAAACATGCCAGTGTATAAGTGGAGAAAAGACAGAACTGGTGTTAGTTCAATGGTAGAATTCTCAGGCATGTATCTGGAGAGAGTTGGGTTCAAATTCTGTATGATGGCAAAATTCTTTCCACAAAACATATATTACAAAAATATATGTTTTGTGGAAAGAATTTTGCCATCATACAGAAGTTAGTTTTTGTAACTATTTTAAGAATCTCAACAATTTAAAATTTGGTTGAATGCTGCAGATAAGAGACTTTCTCTAAAACAGAAATTTGACCATGATTCAGATGAAATAATGAACATATTGTTAAAAGTACAAAGAATTTCTGGAGGCATTTAAGAACAATAAGAGCACAAAGTTAAAAACGTTTCGTGAGATAATGTAAACTATCGTGTCATTAATAATTAAAACAAAACCACAATCAGATTATGGCTTTTCAAAGGAAGATTCTACTTAAAGAAATCTCGGCTTAAACTGAATTTATGTCCAGTTGGCTTATTTTTTATTAAACATCATCGTTTTTTATTAATCAAACCCATTCATACCCAGAATACACTTTGAGCATCTGAACTTGAAAGCATCAATCCTCATGTTATTCTCTTTTATAGAAAAGCTAGCTCATTCACCATGTGAACTTTGGAAAGACTCATATTTTGAAAAATAAAAAATTTATTTTAACCATGATTGCCTATTTTTATTACTTCCTCTTCAAATTCTTAAAAAATTCTGCCTAAAAAATTTATTTTTCCATCCCCGAAGTTTCAAGTAAAATAGAATTCCTTAAGGATTAGTGTTAGATTCGATTTTAATATATTTATAAATTATGTATGTAATTTGAAGTATCCCCACTTTTTTTTTTGATATTTCAGTCTTCAACATTTCATCAGCATTTTCCCATTAAACTGAAATCCGTTTTTAAATGCTAAATTTCTTATCAATGCTTGAAATATTTGCTTCTTTACAGCTGCTCATCTCCAAGCAAACTAACTGATATCTTTGTATCAACTAGGGATGAAGTGATGGTTACAAATATGTGCAATATGTCAGATTCTCAATACATACAGAGAAGAACTTTCAAATCAAAATTTTAATTGAGTTAGAGCAACTGCATCAGTGTTTTGAGAACGTTTCAGAAGAATGGATAGAATTGATAGAATTCTGCTAGTTTCTTCAGTTATTAGATCTCTTTATCATATGATCCAGAACATAAAAGGAAAATATCTGCTAACAAAAGTGTCATCAAGGTAATGAAGTTCTACATATGTATATGATTGCAGAAATTAAAAAACTAGTTTACAGCTTATAGTGTTAAGTTCTTCACTAGATAATGAATCTTGACAATAGTGAATGAATCTCTACATTGGCAACAGGAGAGTCTTTTACCATCACATCTGTCATTTGTATAGCTGTTAGTCCAAAGGAGTCAGCTGTTAAGCTAACATAGGAGTGGAACATCAGCCAATATCAGTGCATCACATTCTAAAAAAAAAAATAAAAAAATAACAATTTCATCCATACAAACCCCAGTTTTTTCAGAAATTTCATCCAGATGGTTATGTGACTTCTTACTGGAGTTCTCTAAATTAGTACAGGCTCAGCAAAACATTCAATAAAAATGGATAATCTTTTCTTATAAGGTAATGCTTGACCTGTTGACCATCACACCTTTAGGCACTGCTCTGATGATAATCCATGCTAGATAAGGAACAACCCTTCAAAATCATTGTGATGGTCAATTGTAGGAGTTGTGATAATATTATTTATCCATCTTTATTTTAGAATAATGTAAATGCTTAGACCTACCATGATGTGTTGGAAAATGTTAACCCCTTTGATGATTTACTATTTGATGTAACAAAACTTCTGCTTCTTCATCAGCTTTTCTCAACAGGAATGGTTCACTCACTTATCATGCAATTAGTGTGCAGGAGTAGTTAATCATAGCCTTGCTGTAAAATGGATTGGGTGGAGCATTTATTTTTTTGGCCTGGGCATTTACTTATAAAGGTACCTGTCTATTCAATAATATAGTCAGGAAATTCTGCTGGTAGCTGGGTGTATGCATGAACATTTCAACAGACTGTACCATTATGTACAAATGTATTTATTATCATAACTATAGTATTTACAAATAGCAAATACTAGGTCTACCCTCCACCAAGGCCTCACACCAATATAGACTAATGCTCTCACCACAGCAGACTATCTCACCAGACTACACAATCCTCATCCAGAAGATACTTTGTTTTGAAATCTTATCCTGGTTCTGAGCCTGACCTCTGACTTGCAGCACTTTACAGAGCAGAAGAACACAGGAAAAAAGTCTTTTTCTTTGCTTCTCATCTCAGAGGTGTCACATGAGTTTTTTTCCATGTAAAAGGACAAGTAGTGTAAAGACATGCTGATCTCGACTATCTCTTCAATGTAAAATTGATGGTCTTCATGAACCCTTACATCCCGTGGTCCCAAATGATCTTCAAGATACACTTGTGGAGAGGGAAGAGACTTGCTGCATTTGACTATTGCAGTTGATGTAATACTTCAAATCAAGGATCTTTCAGAACTCTCTTCATGATTTAAGAATTAAAAGATATCATAGTGACTGAGATGATCAGCAAAAAATATTGGTAACAATAAATGGAGCATGGCACCAGCATGAACAAGTATGCAATTTCATTGCATACTTGTTCATGCTGGTGCCATGCAATTTCATGCATATCATGTTGAACATTGCACTTTCTGATTATTGTAATATTACTTGAAACCCCCTAGCAACTTTGGAGCGAGTAACCTAATTTAATACGGATTGTAAATGCAGTGTTAGCTTTATGTTGTTTGATTTATCCTTAAAGTTCCCAGAGCCAAATGCAGTTTTATATCTATTGAGAGCTGTAGTTCTCAAGATAATATGCTGTAAGATTTTTTTTTCACAGAAATTGGCAATTTTGGACAAACTGGCCATTTGACTATTCCTGAAAGTTTATGAATTAAATTTGATAATATAAACCTGATGTTTTATATATCTAATAAAGTCACAAAAAATGACAAAAGAAAGCTTTGCACTTTTAGACTGCTGGTGGCAGCCATTATTGTGACTTTTTTTTTGCACTTGAGCATTAAGTTGTTTTCTTCTTTCTTTTAATGTTCCTACACTAAACTTTCATCAAGTTGTTCTTTGAACTCTTGCCATTATAATTTTTCTTGATATTTTGAAATTCCCTCAAACATAACCTCTATAATGGTTTAGCACTAAATGTCAGTACTGACAGTTGAAAGTACACAAAGTGAATTTGATGAAGTTTTCAGCAGTACTGTACATAAAAACAATATGGAACAATATAGTTATCCTGTTTCAAGTAAATTTCTGTATATTACTATGTAGTATAAGTGCTCTTTCTTTTAGGATATAAATATTATATTCTGTTTATTAATTACTTCACATTGAGGTTCAAAACCAATAAAATAGCTTTTTTTTGTTATATTGTTTTAAATAAGCATATTAAAATTAATATTCTTGCCATTTTTCCCAAATATTTTGTTTTCAAAAATTTAGAAGGAAATGCAAATTATTTTGGTATATGATAACTTATTTATGTCTATTAGTTATTTTCAGTATAAGTTTTCAAATTGTTCTTTTTTTCTGCTGGAAGCACTTCAAAATTAACCTGGCTACTAGAGTGAATTCTGTTCTACAAACCTGGTGTATTAAGGGTTAAATAAAGATATATTTTTTCTTTCAGAAATATATATTTTGTAATATGTCATTCAGAAAAATGTACTAGATTTAGGAATATAAATTGGTTAAAGAAAAAAAATATTTTAATCTATTCATCATCCTCAAGCAGCCATGGGCTACGGAGGTCCAATCAGACTGTGCAATTTAGTTCTCCAAGCATATCTGTCCTGAGCTAGCCACACCAATTCTAACAAGGTCCTGTTTGACATTGTCTGACCACTGCATCCTAGATCTCTCCCTCTTTCTGAGGCCTTTAGACACACTGTTCATAACCCTATTTGCTAATCTATAATTATCCATCAGGCAACATGGCCAAAACCAACAGTCTCTCTCTGCACAATATGCTGCTTAAAGGAGGTTGCTGATTCCTTTGTCTTATCATAAGTCTTTTTATTATTGCAACAATGGCTTTACCCTTGATTATCCTCATCATTAGTTACAAAGTTGAACCATCTAATACCCAAGATACTGCGTAAGCATCTAGAATCAAAAGCATCTAGTTTCCTGTTATCTTGTTTACACAGCATCCAAGTTTCACTATTCTAACTAACCCTAGAAAGAACCAAACTATTATACAGTCTAATTTTAGTCTTTAGGTGTAATGTCTATTTGTCCACACTTTCCATATTTTCTTAAGTCTCAGCAGAAATCCCTATTCATCTGTTAATCTCGTGCTGCATATCACCAATATTTGTTACATAGCTCCCACAATAATTAAACTGAGACACTTGCTTAAGAGGGCAGCCATTCAAAGCAACTGAAGCACCATCTGCCTGACCAGTTTTCATGATTTTAGTTTTCTATCTGTTTATCACCAAATTTACTCTACCACCAGTCTCATCAACAGCTTGAATGAAAGAGTTCATCTCATCAACATCATTTGCCAAAAGGGTTAAATCATCAGCATAATCTAAATCAGAAATTTTCAATTCTCCAGACCTTTTAAGGCTAAAAACTTTCCCTTTCAGTGAATTTTGCATAATATAATTAATAACCAAACTAAAGAGAAAAGGACACAAAATGTACCTTTGTTGCACCACATATTAAATTATTGTTAAATATTATTAGCACATGTATTGAAATCTCATAAAAGATTGGCATGAAAATAATTATATTGATATGATAGCATTTCTGCATTTTGTAAAAAAAAAATTGGAACTGCAAAGCATTCTAAATTTGTGTTGTAAAATTTAATCATAGCTGCTACTATAAGAGTTTACTAGTGATGATCATCAAGGGTAAAGCCATTGTTGCAATAATAAAAAGACTTATGATTATGGTGGAACTTAACAACTCAAATACAGGGTTATGATAAAAGAATGCCTATATTTTAAATGCTATAATTTATTAAACTATTAAGTAACAAAAATAATTGTGTGTACAAAATGTGAAGAAACTTAAAGTTTCATTTTGTGTTCAGCAGTTTTCCATGTGCCTGCTATTGGTAGCATGATATTCAATTTCCATCCATATTTGGCTCGGTATGCCTTGTGTGATATTTGCAACAGCTGCAATGATTTTTTTCCCTTTACATTCTGTAATTGCATTTTTTCAAAATAACGTTTTTATTGTATCCCCCGAAAAAGAAGCCCACTGATTTCAAATTGGGACTTCTCAGGGACCACAACTTCGATTTTGAAAATTTGGCATTTGAGACATTGAATGTGATACTATCGTAACAAAGAAACTGAGAGTTTCTTGACATTTTAGACATAAAATTACTTTTGTTACATAATTATTTAATAAAATATAACACTTTAAAATACATGGTTATTATAGTGGAATAGCATCAGAAAATAAAGCAGTGTACATTGTGTATACATTTATAATTAGTGTGACTTTTTTGTAGGAGTAATGATTAAATTTTGTTATAAGTGATATGCTATTGAAAATGTTTAACTTATTGACCCAATTCTGATTGTTTTTACAGGTAGGGTAGGAACACCACACTTCATGGCACCTGAAGTTGTCCAGAGGAGATCCTATGGCAAACCTGCTGACATCTGGAGCTGTGGAGTTCTGCTATATACCTTGCTAAGTGGGACTCTACCTTTCATGGGGACCAAAGAACGTCTGTTCCAGAACATTTGCTGTGGCCGACTTAATGTACGGGCCCACTGGGAAGACTGCTTCCCTAAATGGCTAGTTGCTGTCCTCTTTCACTTTGCACTTTTGCTCTTTCATCTCTCTTTCAATCTGTCAACTTACAGCATTTTAAGGTTTGCTTTAGTGCAAATGTATTATTTAGACCTTTTGTTGCATAGCTATCTCTGTGCTTGTGTGTTTAAATCGAATGTTTCAGTAGAAAGGAATAAAAGTAAGATTATGCTAAGTTATTATTGAAGCAGTATAACCATATAATAAATTAGATTTTTCCAAATATTAGGTGGATATTATTCCATGATAGCTAATCA
The DNA here is from genome assembly GCA_038380435.1 of Ryuthela nishihirai. Classification (NCBI taxonomy): domain Eukaryota; kingdom Metazoa; phylum Arthropoda; class Arachnida; order Araneae; family Heptathelidae; genus Ryuthela; species Ryuthela nishihirai. Next base: position 31,791,924 of record JAWZYU010000026.1, read on the forward strand.
GTCAAACACATTTCAACAAATAATAATGAATGCTAATTTTCTTAGGTTTTTTTATGGTTTCTGCCTTACCTCTATTTTCATTGTTATTTATTCAGTTTTGTGTTTGTAATTTTATTAATACATTTTTTCCTCCTATCAGGGTAGTTGAGAGTCATTAACGAGTCATTAATTCCCATATTGGTTTCTGGTAGTTTAATAGACTTCTATTATATAGAGCTTGTTATTCTGCAATTTTCCCCATTTGCAATTCAGTTGGATAATTTTGATCCTTTATTATTTCATGCTTAAATCTTTATTTTTGTATTTTTTGTAGGAATAAAGTTTTAGAAATTTTTTAAAAATTCTTTTAAGTGTTAAGGTCAGTTAAACTAGTTAGGATTGGATAAAAAAAAAGAAACTTCCCTAAAACTCAGATACATAATTTCTCAGCTAAAGTAAATGAGATACAATAGTTATAATATTAACTAAAACTCATCAGTTAATATGCTTTGAAGTAAGCAATTCCTAGAGATTTTTTTATTGATCTATCTCTGCAGTTTCAGATCTGTTAGTGATAATCACAAATCATTGTCAAGTCTGCTCTCAATGGATGTCTGTTAATGATATTGTTAATGGATGCTACAAAGCAAGTGAAATAAAATTAAAGGATTGACCTCACTAAAATTCGAATTTTTCTGATCCATTTAAAATATCATTAGGGAAAAGACCAATTCATCAGATAGTCTGACATTTTAATATACCTCGATCAGTAAACTCCAACCTGATAGATCCATTGGAATCTGATTGTGGAAAGTTCATTAAATTTATTTAAAATGCAGCAACCCTTGCCATGTTTGAGAATTCCATCCCCTGGAAACCTTGTAAAGTGTTTAAACTTTTCAATCAGTGAGAAATAAGAGCGATCAGGATTGACAGTAACAGTGCCCGCTGTATTTTTTTTTTATTTTAAGCTTACTATTTCTTATAAGTAAGCATTTAATCCTTAAAAAACAAATTTATTTGTTAATATGACACATATCCATTATATAAGAAAAGTAATTAAAATTTATGTCTGTAGGGTAAAATGTTTTCTGAGAGTCTTGCAAGCTAACAAATGATACTTTTTCACTTAAAAGAGAGTGGCATTTATGCTTGCTCGAATTTTGTCCTTTTTTTTTAATGTACCATATGATTGGTCATTAATTACCAATGCTTGCTTACTGAAATACTTGTGCAACTTTTAAACTTGCCAAATTTTTAGTCTCTTTGGTTAGTTATATTATTTTCACTGTTTGTAAGCAATGTTTTCATCAATATTTATATTTAGGGATCACAGTGACAAAGGCTTTAATTTAAATCACAAAAAGTTATAAAATGTTCCTAAAATATGAGAGCATGATTAAGAAGATGGTAGACAACATTATCTTTTTGTCATTTTAGCAGTTTTGCAGTCTTATGTAAATTTTGAAAGTGATCATAAGTTTTGAGAAAATATAAAGAGCACACAAATATAACGAGTCACAAATAGCAAATTTTTGTTCTAATTGTTGATTTGGAATTGAAGAGTTAACTGAAAAAATTGAGTTCCACAAGAAGAAAAAACTGTATTGACAATTTCTTGAAAACATGCCAGGTGCTCTTTCTATTGAGATGATCCTGCCTAGTTCAATTACAATTAACAGAAACTGTAAACTTATGTAAATGAGGAAGGCTTGAGGCACTATCTATTGATCATGAACAGGACAGAACAACTGTCAACACAAAGACATTTTTATAATTCTGTATATGCTTTTTTGATTATAAAAGTACCATCCTTCTGTGGACAATTGAGCCATTATGGCTCAACAAATGGTGACAAGAACAAATGCTGATCATGGAATCAAGCTTTTATTATTCTGTTATCTAGAAATGAATATGCTGGGGTAGTCAAATAGAAAGAGCACCTGCCACGTTTTGAAGTAGTTGTGTGTTTGGTTCCCCACCTCCCTCCAAAAATAAGTTTTTTGATCTAACTCTTCAGTCATTTAAGTCAAGAGGGTTAAACCCATGAATTACTATATTGAACTAGGAATGACAGACTTTTCTTTCCACACATAATATAAAAAAAATTAGTATAGTGTTAATGGTGCTAATTTACTGGTTTAATAGTGGATGTGAGCTTCTACTTTATTCATTGTACAATATCCAATTTCTTAGCTACAGAAATAATATTCTAGATAGAGGTATAGAGTTTTAATTATGCTGTTAGGAAGAAATCAGAATGTGATCAGGTTTTTTTATTGTGGAAAAATGTTTATAAACAGATAATGGGAATTTTTAGTAATTCAAAAATATGAACAGTTGCAGTATTATTGTTTCAATTTTAATATCCATATTATGATCAATTTAATTTTTCATGGTTTAAGATATGTATATAGTCTGCACTGGGCTACCTGTAAACACACTTATCTACACTGATGAACAAAAGTTAAGTTGCAAACATAAAAGTTGACATAGCAACATAATGATTTAAGGGATTTTGATAAAATTCAGGTGAGAGGTATATCAAACCATGAGAAAGAACATATGCAAACATGAGATGCATAGAAATGGATGACCAAAAACCTCTGGTGGTAGCAGAAATGCTTTGTTCCAGTGACTAATAGGGAGTAAGATCGCCCCTGACTTCCATGAACTACGATCATTCATGCTGGTGATAAGATGATGAATGAGGTTGGATGGCAATAAACATCATTGTTCTGTTAGATCCCAGATCTTATAATCTGGTCACCCTAAATATTAAGCATACTGCACATAAGTACATTGCCAGGCCAAATTATTCTGAACACTACATCATGCACAAAGTACCATAAAATATGTCATTGTGTTCAAAATTTGTTACTGATGTTAGTATTCTATGTCAGCTAGAAAGTCATAGTGGAATGCAAAGTCAAGTGTGATATGGATAAAAAGGCTGATCTGATTTGACTTCAAAAGGAAGCTCACTATTGGAGCATGATGGGCAAGAGTATCTGTAATGAAGGTGATGGAACTCAGCAGAAAATCAAGAAGCACAATATCCCAGGTGTTTATGGAGAATGGCAGTAGTCTCAAAAATCATCTGCCAGTCATGGTGTAAATGTGGGAGTCAGGCACGTACATACCCAGGATTTAGTTGTTTTTTTTTTTGTTGTTTTTTTTTTGGGGGGGGGGGGACTTTTTCTGAGAATAAGAAAAATTAAGACCAAACCCACACAAATTTTGATAATTATTGAGGTCAAGACCTCCTGAACCCAGTTAGAGAGAGAAATTTTCTGACACATCATAAAATTATGTATGCAGAAATGCATACCATAAAACCATTTTTCTATTCTTCATATTATATTGCTTTAAAATAATTATCATTTTTTAAAGATCAATTTTATGATGAGAATAAGAATTGAGTAAGGTTTCCCAATTACTAAAATAGTTCCCCAACAGGAAAGGTTAAAATGATATTCTATGTGGAATGAGATTTTATAATTTTTTTTAAATCTGTTTTTAGTGGCAATGTAAAATATGAGGCTGAAATAAAATTATACAAAGACAACTGTCACCAACGGCTCTCCAGCACACAGCAGGGCCATGGATTTTCTCCAATGGATTTTCTCCAAAGGATCCCATCCAATGGATGGTATCCTTTTGAAGCTCATCAGTGTCCCCTACTGACAGAGGGAAAGAGGAACAGGTGTGGAGATAAATATCAATGATGGCACAGGTGAGACTTGAACCTGGAAACTGCAGATAATGAGCCTGGCACACTGCCAGCTGAGACCCCCCCCCCACACACACACACACCATCACCACCACTCTGATAGGAACAGGCATGTGTTGGCATGAACTGTATGGTAAAACAGAGCTGCTACAGTTCATTAACTGAGAGAGATGATCACTAGTAATACTTCAAAACTCATTTCAGCAAGAACTATGCACAGAGAATTGAAACTTTGAAACTGAACCATAATACATATAATGTAGTATTTTGTAGGTGTTCATAATAATTTGGCCAGATAGTGTATGTTAACGTGTTCACAAATTCGAAATTTAAATGTATACACACATTGTGTTATTTATTACCTCACATTAGCTACCTGTTGATTGGATTTAGTTGAAATTAGACTACATATGTATTGTGACAAAATATTCTAGGCAAGAGATTGCTGAAAACCTATATTATTGGCAACATTATTAAAACACATTATGCATTTTTGTGAATACGAAAGCATCTCCATGATTATGTGAGAATTTTCAGTTCCCCATACACCCAATGTGTGAATTCTGTTGACATATCCATTGAGGTGGAAATGCACTTCGTCAATGAGAAAAATATGATGAATAACTGTTCGATTGTTTTGTAAATATTAACAAAAAGGAGTAATCTCACTATCTGTATCCACATCATTCAAGGACAAAAGGATCAGCTCACTATCTGTATCCACATCATTCAAGAATTGTTACGTATGAATTTCATAGAAAAACATCCTTACACCTTTTTGAACAGAAGTAAAAGCAGAAGTTTCTTTAAAACCCAACTGTTGAGATACCTTTTTGATGATTTGCATGACTAAGTTGGCATTCCCATGTGTGATATTTTCAGGACTCGCAGATTTCTTTTGCAAAAAATATTATTATATAATAGTATCTGTCCATTCAAATTGTATCATTAATCTCTCATTTGCTGATCTGTTTGGATCTTCTCTGCAGTTAAATATTATGTTAAACTCATAATGCACTGTAATAATGCTACTGGTTTGATAAAATACTTGCACACAAAGCATACATTAAGTAGTGTATCCATCTTGAGTAATCCGTCTTGAATATAGTTGCATACATTAGTTTGTGCTAGGGGTTAGCACTAACAGATACTAAACTCTAAATTGTTGTGTTCTATGACACCAAATTTATTACTTTCAAGGCAGTATACTAATAAAGATACACATTTAAAACTAATGCATTTTTTTCTGATGACTCTTATTTCTCTGTATATCCTTCCATGATGGCATGAATATAAAATATTTCATAGGTATTAAAACAATCTGAAGCTATAAATATTTTTATCCTTGTACTTGATCAGACTACATGGATTTGAATCTCTTGCTTATAAGTGATGGAAAAAAACCCAGAGAGAGTAGTATTTCTTTTCTTATTTGGATGACTTTTGAAATTATATTTGATGTTTTCATAGTAGTTTTCACTATCAATTCATTTCGTATCAATTCAGTTTAATCTTAGTATTTTTCTGAAACAAAATGTTGGTCCTTTCAGTCATTGCATAGGTGTTGGTAATATATGCTTAAAAAGAAAAATGTGATTTTTTTTTTTATGTACCATTTCTGGTTTTTGCATTTTATTTTTATAACAGCAACTTCTAAGAATGAAGGTTATCTTTATTTTTCCAAAGTAAAAAAAAAAGTTTATTAGTATGTTATATTAAATTTATTTTGCCATTTGCATTAAGTTTGCATTGTGAAATTTATCTTTGTACCTTAATTGGATTGTGTTTGGGGAATGACTTTTGATTTTCATTTTTGTATAAAATAGCCAGCAGTAACTGATTGTGAAGTGGCATTTGAATTCCTTTGTGCATGCTGGTTTTTTGATGGAAGAAAGCTTGTTTTAGTGGCTTTAGAGCTTTGTTTATACCATTTATTTGATTAGGTTGTATCTTCTTGCTATTTCTATTAATCTGATGGCTTTGAAATAGGTATGAGAAGTAATTTTATTAACACACTCTTTACTGAAGAGATTTTTCACAGTTTGTTGATTATTTAATAAAATTTATGATATACTTTAGTTATTAATGTAAAACTAAGTTAACTAGCACTGCAAATCTTAATTTTTGTAATATTTCTATGCAAGTTATTTTTTCCCTTGTCTCAATGTTGGCCTGCTCCTATGCCTCATAGAATTATACTGACAGAAGGCATAGGTATAATTGGAAATTAGTAGTAATTCTGTTCACTAGATAACTTAATAATAAAACCATGTCACCCATGATTTGAATGTATTGAATTACCATTGTGAAACAACACAATACCACTCTTGTTACCAAGGTGGTATTCAATTCACCCATTGTATTTTAATCAAAGAATAATTAGGAAAAGTGGCTAATCCAGTCCAGATTCTCTGACTGCCATCATTTTTTAGTATTCAATACTTTAACTTTCAAAATGCTACATTTCTAATTCAAACTAATGTTTTTTGATGAGATCATAAATAGACAAGTTGATAAATCACTAATAAATGCCCTAAAATTTATTTAGACAATATGCATTCTTTAACATTTTTAAAATTTAGAATTTGGGCTATTACTAAAGTAACCTTTTAAATATATATATATCCAAAATATTTAATAATACAAGAGTTGAAATTGTCAATGTATATACAATAAAGATATAAATAGTAAAAAGCATCTCAAAACACTGGTAGAAATTATATATGATGTAGATTAATTTTCATGTTAGGTAGAAGTGCCATTATAAAGTCAATGAAGGCAAAAATATTCAGCTAAAGTCCAATTTAATATGATTTAGAGATGCACTTACAGTTCTGAAAAGTAGATTGGTGAAGAGCAGAACCTTGATATATAAACTAGATAACAGTGATGGAAACTGCCAAAAATTTAACAACATAATTGGATTATGCACTTTTCATGAAAAAACCTGAAAATTAAATCATAGAAATTGAATGTATCACAAAATATATCGCACACAAATACAAAAGATCTAGATATTGAATGTAATATACATTCAGCAAAATGGTACTTAGTTCAACATCATATTCTATTATTAGGAAAATAATCCTTCTACATCAAATTCTATTATTATAAGAATAATCCTTCTAATATCAAATTCTGTTATTAGAAGGATTATTCTTATAATAATAGAATTTGGTGTAGAATTAATCATCATTTTACTGAAGAAGAATGAATAGTACATTCGAAATCTAGATCCTTTGTATTTGTGTGCAATATATTTTGTGCTACATTAAATTTTTACAATGTGATTTTAAGTCTTGTTCATAAAATGTATGTAATCTGACCATGCTGTTAAATTTTTGTCAATTTTCATCACTATCATCAAGTTTGTATATCAAGGATGTGCTCTTCAGCAAGCTACTTTTTGGAACTATAAGTGCATATTGACATGATGTTAAATTACCTTTTGCCAAATATTTTCGTCTTTTGTATTTATAATGGCACTTTTACCAACAAGAAAATTAATCTAAGTCATATGAAATTTCTATCAACATTTTACTATTTTTGCTTTTTACTGTTTTCATCTTTAATAATACCTTTTCAATGTATCAAACTCCATTCTCTTAATATTAAATAATTACATTTGTGAGGAAAAAATGACCAAAAAAAAAAACTCTCTGAAGTTTCTTTTGAAAATATGTGGCCTTTTCAGGGGCTTTTTTTTTTTGTTTAATTCATAAAATCATTTTATTTTAAATTTTGTTTGCATTGTAAGGGGCTTTTTTTTTATCCAAAACATATATTACAAGTAAAAATGTCATTAATCATCCTATCTAATTATAGATTTCAAATTTTAAGAGATTGATTTCAAACCAAGAATTCAGGTTTTGTATCACAAGTTCAAGCATTGCATATCCCTGGTTACAATGCAAACAAAATTTAAAATAAAATGATTTTATGAATTAAACACCACACTTGAATTCATACTAGTGTTATTTAGTGTAATATATGTAGTACTCCTCAGAAAATGTTGCAACACTAGGAAACATGCAACACCCTAGCTAGTGTTTAACAGATAATTGAAATAAATTCTATTCAAATCTGTTACACTGTTAAATTGGTTATGGTCTTAAAATGTAATTATTTTTATATCGTTTATGTTGTTTGTATTAGGTATACCATTGTTTTCTGAACAACCTGAGAACCTGTTATATACTGCCTTTAAATTATTATCATATATACTGATCAGCCAAAACATTAAAACCACCTACCTAATATGATGTAGGTCCTCCTCTCGCTGCCAAAAGAACTCTCACCCGATGAGGGATAGACTCAACAAGATGTTGGTAGGTGTTGCTTGATATTTGGTACCATGACTGCAACAGAAGATCCTGCAATTTCTGTAAATTACGTGATTGGGGTGATGCTGCTCATACCTCCAACTCAAACCACAAATGCTCGATAGGATTCATGTCTGGCAAATTTGGGGACCATGTCACTAAATGGAATCCCTCATCATGTTCTAGGAACCATTCCTTAACCTCTTCGCAGTTTGACATGGGGCATTGCCTTGTTGAAAGACGCCATCTCCGCCAGGGAATACAGTTGCCATAAAGGGATGTACTTGGTCAGCCACGATGTTCAGGTAGGTGACAGCTGTCAGAGTTTGCTCTACAGGGATAATTGGTCCGAGTGTTCCCCAAGAAAATATTGCCCAGACCATCACACTCCTTCCAGCCATCTGGATCCATCACAGGTGCATCCAGGTGAGTAGGCTTCCATGGGTAAACGTCACACACAAGCTTGTCCACCCATATGATGTAACAGAAAATGGGATTTGTCTGACCATGCAACCCTCTTCCAGTGTTCTTTGGTCCAATGATGATTACATGCCCACTGCAAGCGTTTGCAATGGTGAATGACTGTGAGCATAGGCACAGAATGGGTCTGCGGCTGCAGAGACCCATATCCAAAAGCTTATGATGAACTGTGTTTGGACACATTGGGCCCTTTACCACAATTGAAATTATGGGTATTAGCCACAGTAGCCCTCCTGTTGCTGTGGACAAGACCAGATAACCTGCACTGATCTTTGGCATCAATGAAGGCATGGCTGGCTCGAAGTATCATCTGTTTCAGACCATCTTTGATAGGTACTAACTACTGCACAGCGTGAGCAGCCTACCAACATCACTGTTTTGGAGATGCTCTTAGCAAGGCATCTTGCCATAATGATCTGACCTTTGTCGTATTATCAGATGAATCCGTTGTTTTCCCCATGTTGAGACGAAATGAAATACTGCCTGTGAGAGCTCTGACCTAGATATTGTATATATATCATTCATGACCTTGGCACATGACACTGATTGGCTGCACGTGCGCTTCTTTGCATAATGCACAGATGGTTTTAATGTATTGGCTCATCGGTGTATATTGCTTTGTAAGCAGATATAATTAAATTTCCTGTAAAATTGAGACACCATGTTGATGTTAATTTTATTTTCTATTATACTAATATGCTTGATTATGGAAATATTTCAATATTTTCGGTTCTATAACTACATATCAATCTTGCTTCGTTGTACTAATTTTATACAAAGCAAAGTACATTTTATTATAACACATGATTTTTAAACTTCAAGATAAAAGCATTAAGATGAATGTGAAAGTTACAAATTACCTAGTTGTTATCCATATGCCATATGATGAGTGTATAGTACATTCTGATGAACCTTTGAACTTGTCAGGAAAGATATATACTGCACATATCTGATTACTAGTTTTTAATCAGTTTTTAATAGTTAAATAATGATATACACTTTATACAATTCATAATTAAAAATGTCAACTGCCTCAGTTTGCAACTTTCTACACCTGGTCATTAACATTCAGATTTATATAGAATAAAATTTAGTTGTTTTTTAGAAAGAACAGTACATTTGGGAAACCCGAAAGCTATAATGTTTTAGAACAACATTCATTTGTAATATCTTGGAATTGAAATGGAAGATGCACAATAAAATCTGAAATGAGCTTTAATTTCTTTGGCCTGTCTTTCTTTAATTGTAGCAGAAATAATTTCTTACTCTGAATAAAATTCCAACTTAAGCTAGTGAACTATTTTCAGTGCATAATTTTTATGGCAGAGATTAGCTAAATGAAAAAGATAAACATTTTAATGATAGGTTTTTTTATACTAAATTTTTTCTTTTGTTTTTAAATGTGAAGTTTAATAGTTTTGTCACTTCATATGCATCATTTTATAAACTAAGAATAATGTATTTTATTTTTTAGATGATAAGTAGTCATTGGGATTATGTCAGTGACTTTGCAAAAGATATGATAAGAAGGATGTTGACTGTTGATCCAGTTCACAGGATAACAGTAGAAGAGGCTCTACAGCACTGGTGGATAAGGGTAAGATTTTCTGACAAGCTTTGTTTTAGCATGTATACAATAGGTTTAGGTAGCTGTAGAACAAATATTCAAAAATTGTAGAATTAACTTAAAAGTGGTTACTTTGCATCATTTCTTCCTACATTACTTCCACTAAAATTACATCACCCAGTCATATATCCTCAGTTGCTTCAAACACTATTACACTCAAATAAACCAATATGATTTCCTGTTTCATAAAATCTCTCTCCATCATCATTACTTCTTTTTTTTTTGTAAAACTCATGAAATTCTGATATTTTGTTAATTTTAATTTTAATAGTTCAATAATCAATCCAACAAATTTATGGTAAACTAATAAAATAGTGAAGTTCACTTAGTAGGATGAATATTAAAAGTTTTATCAAAAAGCAGGGTGGGGATTAGTGCAGTTAATAATGCTCCAGGCTCATTATCTGCAGTCCCAGGTTTGAGTTCCACCTGTGCCAATATTGTGATTTATCACCACAAACCCCCATTTTCTCCCTCAGTCAGAAAGGGGGCACACATGAGATTGGAAAGTTCCCTGTCTGCTGGATAGGATGTAAAGCTGTGTGCAGGTTGGTTTGTTTTACCTCTGAGTGGCACTTTTTTTTTCAGACTCAATGGCTAACAATGCAGACAATGGGCTGAATGGCCAGGTTATAAAGACCCCTAGGTCTCAGAGAAGGTTAGAGGGAGGAGACCCACTGGACAGCTATTAGGAGACAGATGGTAGCCCCATCAAGGCCATCCAGTTTGTTCTTGAACATGCATAGGGTTAACTCCCAAACATAGGGCCATTGCTTTATGCCCCATTCAATGCATGGATGCCTTTACAAGCCCATCAGGTAGGGTTGGTTGTTTTAACAATTCCTATCTGATGGGTTTGATAGATAGGGTTGGTTGTTAAAACTCTGGACTGCACTTTTTTGCATACATTGGGCTAAATGGCCAGGTCATAGGACCCTGAGGGCTCATTGAAAAATGGACGAGTAGAACCACTGGACAGCTATTAGGAGGCAGATAGTAGTCTCCCTTCAAGGCCATCCAGTGTGTTCTTTATTATGCAGAGGGTATGGCTCTCCTGCACACAGGACTACAGCTTAATATCACATCTGGCAGATGACACCCTTTATGAGCCCATCAGTGTCCTCTACTGACAGAGGGCAGGGAATTTTGTGGAGATAAATCTCAATGCTGACCCAGCTGTGACTCGAACCTGGAAACAGCAGATTATGAGCTGAGCCACTACTGACTAAGCAGGAGAGCTAACCCTGTTCATGTTAAACAGCATGTTAGTGATGCCTTGACCTGGTCACAGCCTATTGTGTGCAGGGAAAGGTGCTGCTTAGAAGTAAAACAACCCAATTCATCGAAAAGCAATAGTTTTCATTGTAAAATCTTATGACACATTCATTTAACATCATTATTCACATAATGAAATAAAATGCACATAATGAATAACTATAGTGTAGATATTTATGCAATATCTAATAACCAAGATACTGCATAAACCTTTGGTGTCATTTACATAGCATGATCATTTAATTTGTGAACAGAAACAAAAAGTTACCTTAAATATCATCCTCTGAATCTTCCTGGCATTTGTCTTTCTCAAAATACTCTTCTTTGAACTTCACACATTTTCGCCATCATTTTACCCATGCATTAAAAGCATCTTTGAAGACATTTTTCAAAAGCATGTGAAGTGTTATTGTGACTCTGCAAGCTTCGCCATCAGATGCAAAATGTTTCCCTTTCAAAGCTTTCTTCAGTCGCGGAAAGAAGAAAAAATTGCAGGGTGCTAAGTCCGGGAATATGGAGGATGTGGCAAAACCTCAGCACCTATGGTAGTGAACACTGGCTGCACAATATTAGCCACACGATGCCTGGCATTGTCTTGATGGAGAAACCAAGTCACACCAGAAAGTTCTGGGTGTTTTTCACGAATGGCATGCCAAAGTTGGGTTCTGAGAACCTTTAAGTAGGCTTCCTTATTCATGGTTGTTTCACGAGGCACAAAGTGAGTAATGAGAATATCTTTGATGTCAAAAAACTCAAGAGCCATTTGTTTCCCAGCCGAATGAGAAACCCGAATTTTCTTGGGTCTTGTTGAATCGGGATGCTTTTATTGACTCGATTGTTGTTTTGTGATCGTAGTGAAAGATCCAAGTTTCATTGCAAGTCACAATTCGACTTGTGAAGGTTGGACCCTGCTTTCTAAATGATTAAGCTTCTCCTTGCAAAGCTGTACCCTTTTTTGCTTTTGTTCTGGAGTCGAACTGTGTGGAATCCATTGAGCACAGATTCGTGACATTTTTGGATGGGTTTTCACAATCGCACGAGTGCTTCCGCATGAAACTGACATTTTTACAGCTACTTGACAAAGTGTTATTCATCTGTCTTCATTCAGGATTGCCAGGGCTCTTTTGATTTGCTCAGGAGTTATTGAGGAAGAAGACTGGCCAAGTCTTGGGTCATTGGCAACAGATTCGCCTCCTTCTTTGAATTGCTTATGCCACTTAAAAATGGATACAGTCATCTTGAAGTCTATGAAGACAGTCATTACCATAGGCTTCACTCATCTGTTCAACAGTCACAGCAGCGCTTAGGCCTCTCCTAACACAATAATGAATGACATACCACTGTTCCGTCTGAATTTCTGACATTCTGAACACGCAACTCAAATCACAGTCTTAACACAACGGCAGTTGATGCTGAATGACTTTGGCACATGGATTCTCCTTTGCAGCGGTCACACACAGCTCCATCTAGTGTTACTTTGGAAAAAGCACAAAAGTCAGTTTTGCCTTTAGGTCTAATGGAAAGTTTCAAGACAACAGTTTGGCATGCAAGTTAGCTTGTGTCTTCTATGTGAATGGTTCTAGCTATGGCGAGCTTCGATGAATTGTTGTTTCACTGCCAATTCGGAAGAGTAAAATTATATAGTTTACTAATGATTTTGTTTTATAATTAATAATATTAGGTGTGCTTGCATGAGCTATAAATTCAGCCCTATCTAAAAAAAAATAAAAAAATTCTTCCCCCCCTCCTCAAGTAGCTGCTTACCACAGAGGTCAGACAGGAGGATGGTGGGACATCAGGAGAAAAATAACACAAACATCCATGCCTTATGCAGGGCTCAAACCCAGGTCCCTTTGATCAATAGCCAAGCATGCTAACCACTCATCTACAGGGTTAGAAATATATTCTGTGGCTCTTGAAAAAATCTGAAATTTACAAAAACAGAAATATATTTTCAAGCAAATGGGTGAAAATTGTAAAATTTTAAATGCGTATAATTTTATGAATATTGCTGGTTTTTTCATTCATAAAAAAATTTGTTTGGCTTTTTTGCTATTGCCATAGTTTGTGCTATTGATGAAATAAAAAAATCAAAAAATGAAAATTACGGCAAGACTAGTTATATGTTACATATCAAACACCAAATGTTCCTTATAAATTAATATGTAATTCTTAACTTATGTGAAACTTAAGTTTTATACATTAAAATCTCTCGGATATTTGCAGTGCACAGATAAACAGTTAATCAATGAAATGTTTATTGCGACACAAGAGAATGAACTTCATTATAAAGTAATTTTCTGTAAAACTTATAAATGGAAGATTAATTTCTCAACTTTCACTCTGACCTGCAGTACTTGAAATCTAATTCCCTGAATATGGATTCGGTCCATTTTTTACTTTGTAATGCCATCTGCATAACTATTTAGAACCCAAAATACTTCAGCGATATTGAATGCTTTCAAAGAGAATGAAGTTTAGTACAGTTTTGCGGGTTGTGAATATCCATTAATAATAATAATTTCAATCAATGGATAAATCAGATAATGCAAATTGCAATGTATTATTTTTATCTGTAAACTGTAAAAAAAAATATTTCTTAAAACAAAATGAAGCTAAATACCTGCATTCAAACAGACGAAAAAGGGGAAATAATAACTTTTTTTTTTTTTGTAAAATTAGATATAGCAAATACCCATATTTTATAAGACAGTAATTGTGTCCCTTGTTGTCAGCATCAAACAGTGAATGCGGTCGTTTGCCATTAGTGCCAGTGATATTACAGTTTAATTAATGAACTTTTAGAAAATTTTGGGGACCCAGAACTTTTCATAAAATTGTCTCATTTGTCCCAAACTTTCTGTATGGGGTTTCCTTGGGTAATACTGTATTGCATTTGAAAATTAAGTATCTTTAATAGAACTGGAGATAGAATTTTAGAGCGCATTTTTTTTTACCATTCTCCTGTCTAAAGCTGTAGTAGAAAACCCAAGTTCGATTTTCAAACTGCCGAATGACATATGAATTTCCATCCCCTCTAAACATTGATGGGCTTATTTATACCTAAATTAAACTTTTTATATGAATAAATAATCATTAACTTATTAGCTTCTGTTTTTACATCGCTTTCACTGTCATGCATATTAGAAGACACACTCGTAGGAATATTCTGATCGACGAGAAACATTAAATATGATAAATATTACCATAATTTAGGTATGTAAAGGTCATCTCTGTACGAGTATCAAACACCCTAGATTTCACAACTTTCTTCTGCTCTTTTCAGAAAGATCTTCACAGATTATTTAAAAAAAAAGTAAATAATAATTGAACCAGATCACTTCCTATATTTTGTTTTCAAATATTTTAATATGTATTTACATAACTTTCCAATTTTAAATTTTATGAATTTTCACATATTTCTTATACCTTTTCAAAATTTTTAATGCATCTAATTACATGTGTATGAATGTAGTGCAATATAGTAGGTACCTGCTTAACATCATTAGTTTAACTTCATTAGTTTAGAGTCTTTAAAACACAAAGTTAAGCAAAAAACATTAAACATATCGACGTGAGTGAAATGTATCACAATATATATTTTTCACAGTATACTGATGGACTGTAGACTTGATGAATTGTAGTATTAGTACTTGTAGATTACGTTAATCACAAAATATTTTTAATATTTTGTATTTTTTCTATTATACTTATAGTCCTATAGTAGTAATAACATTATATTTAGTTATTAAGGTAATGAGAACAGTAACACCTAGTTAAGAAGTTATAAACGACTTCAGCAAAAGTGAATCAGGTAGAAATTAAGCTGGCAAATATCGTAACGCAATAGGACACAGTTTATGTTTACTTACATTCAATGGTAGAGCAATACCATCAATACATACAAAATTCATATAACTTGGAATGAGAAAGCTGGACATATGACAATAAAGGAGAATTCCACCTCATTTATTAAAAGAAATTGAAATAATTACACTTATCTTTGACTTCTTGTCTGTCAACGACTTTGCTGATAACAGTCATGACGACGTTGCTGATGACAATCACAATGACTAGCAGCTTCTAATGGTAAGAAGGATGTGAAACATTATGCAAAGCAGTGGGAAAAGTGCTCCAACAAAAGAAATTTCTGCTCATTGAAATTCTGTGGATTGGATAAGGAAAGTGTAACTGCCACTGTAATATATGATAACCAATGCAGTAGCGAGGAAGCGAGATTCTTCATACACTCCTAGCTCGACTAGCCTGGCAAATAGATGATTCTGTTAATTATACAGTATAATATAACAGAAAAATATGAAGAATATTATATAAATGTAAACTTTATGATAGAATAAACTTATTAAAATTATGAAAATACTTTTACTTTTATGTCAAAATATTTAAATATATTTAATTTATATTTCTTATTTTTTAATGAGAATTTTAAGGTAACCATTGCTTCCATGGATGCTTCACCACTGGCTGTACTAGCAGAGGTAATATGACAATTTCTTGGTCCTACCAACTAAAGCAAATCATAGTTGAAATTGAAGCCTAAAGAACTAAGTAAAAATATTTTTGAAGAAAAATGCATTCTTTTAGAAAAAAAAAATGCACTTTTACTTAGCTTTATGGTGTTGTGGATTACCAAGAGCGGAAAAAAAAGTGCCTAACAAAATATGCTTAAATTATTTTTATCAAACACATGAAATTTTAGAATATACACCATTTTAGACAACATACAATTTTTAAGCAAAATTTTTGAAAATTTTAAATGCCTTAAAATTTTAGGAAAATAACTGTTGGTCAAACTAACTCTCCACTTTTCTTGGAAATGAAAAGGTTAAACTTTTTCCTTTTGGAATTATGAATCAGTATTTGAAATATTGAGGTTCATAATAAGCTTATTAAGTTGTAAATGAAATGGCAACCCTCTATCATCCCATAAAAATGATTAGATACGCATTTGTAGGAGATCAAATATATATTCCAGTTTCATTCTCAAGTTGGCTTTAAGAATACAATATTAGAGGTATTTATCACCAATAAAGATGGGTTAACATAAAAATTCTTGCAGATAAATTTTTGAAGTTTCTGATTTTTATAAGAGTTTGAATACTAGAAGCGCAAAATGCAGCAAATATGGCACCTTAACAACAAAGGTTAAATGTGCATATCATAAGTGGTTGTCAACTCCCTTAAACAAAAGAAGGGTTGTGGAGGCCATGACATTAAAGGGATTAGGGTTTGGCATCGTTAGCAAAGCAAGGAAATGACCTTTGGGATTCTCCCTCATGAAACTGTGTGTGGGATTTTGAGTGTTGATGCATCCTTTGCTCGCTATTATGCATTGACTCATAGAGAATGCAGTGGAGAATATTTTCAGTGGGGTTAATGCTTAAAGTGCCTGCAGCCATTGCTGAATGAGCACCTACCTCTAAAGCAGCTCTCTTCGAGGTGAAGCAAATTGGATAAGGCAGCTGTTTCACAATGCATCTCAACTGAAAATGAGCAACTTCCTCCACCACTCTCCCTTCATATTGCCACTAAAACAGTCACAATATATGTGACAGGATGTTGACTCCCATTCATGGCAGCAGGCAAGCTCAATCATTCAAAGAATTTTTATACATCATCATCATCATCATCATCAAGCAGCCATGGGCTACAGAGGTCCAATAAGATTGTGCAATTTAGTTCTCCAAGCATATCTGTCCTGAGCTATATCTGCTGCATCTGGCCACTGCACACCAATTCTAACAAGATCCTTAATGTATATACACAAGATGTTTAACATTGTCTTCCCACCACATCCTAGGTCTCCCCCACTTCTGTGGCGCATTATGGCCTTAGTTGCTGATTGCCATTAAAACCCAAACAACTCCCCCTCTTTTGAGGACTTTAGGCACACTCTTCATAACCCTATTTGCTAATCTATAGTTATCCATAGGGCAACATGACCAAACCAATAGCCTCTCTCTGCACAATATGCTGCTCAAAGGAGGCTGCCGACTCCTTTGCCTAACCTCATCATTACTTACAAAGTTGGACCACCTAATGCCCAAGATACTGCCTAAGCATCTAGAATCAAAAGTATCTAGTTTCCTGTTACTTTGTTTACAAAGCATCCAAGTTTCAATATCCTAACTAACTCTAGAAAGAACCACACTTTTATACAGTCTAATTTTAGTCTTTAGATGTATACACTTATTTTTCCATACTCTGCATATTTTCTTAAAATTCTCAGCAGCAATCTCTATTCATCTGTTAATCTCATGCTGTATATCACCAGTATTTGTTACATAGCTCCCACAATAATTAAACTGAGACACTTGCTCAAGAGGGCAGCAATTCAAAGTAACTGAAGTATCTGCCTAACCAATTTTTGTCATTTTAGTTTTCTCTCTGTTTATCACCAAACATATTCTATTACCAGTTTCATAAACAGCTAGAATGAAAGAGTTATTCTCATCAACATCATTTGCCCAAAGGGTATAAATCATCAGCATAATCTAAATCAGAAATTTTCATATCTCCAGACCATTTAAGGCCAAAATCTTTCCATTGCATTGAATTTTGCATAACATAATCAGTAACCAAACTAAAGAGAAAAGGATACAAACTGAACCCTTGTCGAACACCAGAAACAATGGTAAACTAATTGCTACAAGCCTTACCAACTCTCACACACGACTTGGGGCTATTAAAGAGAGCTTTCATTAGGTTAACTAACTTGTCGGGTATACCTTACAATCTCACAATCAACCATAAATTATGACAACCAACAGATTCAAATGCATTTTTGAAATCATCAAAGCTAGTAACCACAGGTTTCTGAAACTCTAAACATTTCTCAAGAATCTGCTCAAATATAAATATCTGATCTACACATCCCCTACTACTTCTGTATCCACACTGTTCATCATACAGTTGCCCATCAATCAAATTCTTAATTCTGTCAGTTATAATCATGCAAAGAGTTTTACTTAGAACAGAAAGTAAAGTAATTCCCAAATAATTTTCACAAGAATTGGGATCAATTTTTTTAAAAATATAGATAACTATAGCTCTGGTAAAATCGTTAGGAACAATACCATTATCATAAGAGATATTTAAAATTTCAGTCATCCAAGTGGTAATAGAAACATTTGCAAGCTCTAAGCATTTCCGTAGTAATTTCATCTACCCCTGGGGATTTATGAAGTTTAAGTTTAGAAATAGCCAAAATAATTTCAGATTACATTATAGGGCCAACATTAAAGCCACCAATGCATCTATCATTATTACAAACAATGGGAGTAGAACTAACCACACTGTTTAGAACATCACTGAAATGCTCAGCATGCCTAGCCATGACAGAATCCTCACCATCTATGACCTTACCTTGTTTATCCTGCAATCCTTGTATGCCTGTCCGTTTTCTACCACACAAAACATTAACTATCTGGTACAGCTCTCTGTTGTTGTGCTGCCTAAGTGCTTCCTCAGCTTTGTCAGCCAAACCATCAAGCCAAAGATTCTTATCAGTAGCTAACTGATCCTTTACACGTTTATTAAGCTCTCTGTAATCCTTTCTATTAGGACTAGTAGGGTACTGATTAAGGACATTCCTACAGTTCCTTCTTTCTGAAACAAGCTCAAGTGCCTTATCACTTAAATAATTCTGTCTCCTCTGCTCCTTTTTTCCTAAAAGAGTACTGTTAGTTTCCAAAAAAGCCTGTTTAAAATGGCCCCATTCTTCCTCAACTTCAGTATTAAGCAAACCATGACTGTCATAATGACTAAGTAACCTATCATGGTAAGCTTTAGCTATAACTGGGTCTTTCAGAGCTTCAGTGTTAAAGGTAACTTTTTTAACCTTATCACAACACTTCTTAAGTTTAAGTTGCAACACACTTTTAACATGGTAATGGTCAGATCCAATTTCAGCTCCCCTATATAACCTGGTATTCCTAACAGAACTAGCTGATTTGCTGTTAATTAATATATAATCAATCATATTATTATGCAGTCCATCTGATGAAATCTATGTGTGCTTGTGAATGTCTCAGTGTTTGTAATAAACCAGTTATTCTCAAACCACCATCCCCTGACTGAGTTATTAGCATGCTTGGCTACTGATATAAGGGACCTGGGTTCAAACCCTGAGTAAGGCATGGACGTTTGTGTTTTTTTTTTCTGAGGTCCTGCCATCCTCACAAACCTACCATGGCTTATTAGCTGACAGGTTCTCTGTGGCAATCTGTGGCAATCAGAGACCTCTGTGGCAATCAACTGCTTGAGGGAGTATTTATATTTTTTTAAATTTTATTCTCAAACCATTAAGTTTACTTACCTGTAGGAGACATTGGCCATTGCCATTGCAGTTACCAATACCAAAAGGATCTACACTGACCTTTAACTTTTTTTTTATCATAGTTTTCTGTTTATTTCTTGATTGTATACTTCCAACAACCTTTTACACATACTAATTTAACAAATGAAAACAGTAAATATTTTTATAAATATCAATATCCAAATTTATATACTATAGAAATATGTTTGGCAATAATTTAAAATAAGTATCGTTAATGAACAAATTCATATAAAAACTATAATTTATGAAGATAAATTGATCATACATGTAACAGCTATTTGTTTTTATATTATAAAGAAAAAATTTTAAATGTAGTATTTTTTTCAGGGACGAGAACGCTGTGCTCCTAAAAGACACCTACCTCACACAGTTGATGAATTAAAAAGATTTAATGCTAGGAGAAAATTAAAGGTCTGTGTAATAAGTACATTCTATTACAAAGAAAAAAGGAGATTCCATAATTATTACAAAAAGTGATTTATTACACAATACTTAACAATAAAATATAGGTGTAGTTATTAAATTAATTTTAGTTTCATAAATATTCTGCAAAATAGTTATATTAAAACCCATTGAAACTCTGTCTTACTTTCTTTAACACCCTAGAGGACTTCTTTTTAAAATATTAACCAATACGCTGCAATGGTTTTATAATTTGTGTTCCAGTCACTGAAATGACTGCTCATCCATTAAGCCATCTGGTGTAATGTTCACCTAAAATAATGTAAATCTGCTCTTTTTATGTTCATTATGTAATTATTGTTGTTTTCAAGAAACCATAATTTTAATTTTCACATCCGTTAAATGATTATCATTTGGATTTAATAAATCACAGCATTAAGGATATGAGTAATTTAATTTACTGCAATTTTTCTATATATTTGTTATTAAAAACATGTGAATCTAAAATTATATATAGTGTCAATGCTTTATAAACAATCCTTTGTCATTGGAAATGGAGGCTATGTTACAGTATAACCGATGCAATTTACTTAAGTTTCTCTGTCCTGGGAATAATGCAGAAGATGACATTGGTTTCAGTGAGAGCTTGTGATTGATTAGAATACCTAAGTCCTTTGGTCATGGCTGACACACACACACACACACACACATGAAGAGGTCTGGATGTTTGTCCTTGTTTTCTGTTTGCTGCTGTGTTGTCTTTCATGTTGCAGCTTCTAGTGATACCAGTCTATAATGTTTTATATTTAGCCACTGGTTGATAGATGATATTAACAACATATGCATTTTATCACCAATGCTAGCAGTCTGTTACAGTTATTGTTAAGGTGACTCATGGCTGCATTTCATACTTTGGGTTACTTATTAAGCATCTCATTTGACTTCTCGTAGATAGTTATTCAGACTAGAATTTTAAAATTTTTAATCAGCTTAAAAGGTTTAATTTAAAAAAAAGATTTAAAAAAAACATGCTGCCACAATGTGTTTCACTGAGTAAGATGCCATCATCTTCAGGGGGATTATTGAATGTTTAGTTAAATAATAAAAATCTAATATACAATTAACCTTGTAGCAGTGTCTCCCCAAGTTCATATTATAGTTTATAAATTTTGAATATTACATTCCAGAGTTAAATTCCAAGTAAAGCAATATTCTCAACCCTCCCTCTTCCTCATGAAAACTCCCCTTCCTCTTTCAAAAATACCAATTATACAATAGCATTACCTTATATCCCAAATTTAATGCAAGCTGTGCGACAAATATTGAACTGAAATTAAATTTTCTATTACAATTAATAATATGAATTATTAATAAATGATCAAAATCCCAGTTTACCATCAAGAGGAGGCAGGGGAGGTTATATAAAATTAAATGATCCCAATGCAATTTTAAATCACAATAATTATATTTCTAAAACCAAATAACTATCGGTAATTATGCTATAATACTGATAACTGATATTATTATCAGTATTAATATATATTTTCAGTTAATATCAGTAATTATCAGTTAATAAGAACAGTGGAAACAAGAGTAAGAGAATACATTCATGATATGCATAAAAATACAGCTTTAGCACACTAAGAGAAAACTCGTGAAAGATTTCTTGGCAGTTAATATTATAGTATCACCTTCTGCACAATTCTAGCTTAATTTTATTGAAATTTTATTTGTGAATATTTTTAAGGAAGAAATCTGTAATGCAGATATGTAAAACCTGTGCTCCCTGCAATCCTTTAGACTCCTAAAAAATTCTGCAAAACCTTGCCTCCTGTAATCTAATAATTAAACAATGTAAACTAATGATGTGAACTTCGGGAGAAACTGTTAGAAGGCTAATTGTATGTTAGGCGACTTTGACTAAACTTTCAGTAAGTCACCTTACCCAGTAAAACACTTCATGGGTGGCATATTTTTTCAAAAACGTTTTTAAATATTTCAAATGATTAAAAATTTTAAAATACTAGTTAATAATAACTATGTACAAGAAGTCAAGTGAGATGCTGAATAAGAAAGTAACAACTGGTACAAAATGCAGTCATGAGCCATTTTAACAACTATAATGGACTGCTAGCATTGGTGATTAAATACATTTAGCATAATATCATCTATCATCCATTGGTTAAATATTTAATATGGAGTGATATCACTAACACTTGCAACATGAAAGATAACATGTCAGTAAACAATATACAAAGGCAATAGGGCAACATCCAAGCCTCTTCAGGGTAAGTCAAGTGTGTGTCAGCCAAGACCACAGGACTTAAGGATGCCAACCAATCATAAGCTCTCACTGGAACTTATGTCTTCTGATTCTCTGCCCAAGCAGCGAAACTTTATGTAAAGTGCATCTTTTGTACAGTAACTTAGCCTGCATTGCCAATGGAAAAGATTTGTTTATAAAGCAATGATCAGAAGCATAATGATAGGCCCTGCAACCCCTGCAATCCTGGGGAACCTCTGCAAAAAATATTTTTACAAAATTTATGTGGAAATTTGATATATAAGTATCTAAAGAAATAATCCAGAATTTTTACCCTATAGCTATGAACTAATAATAACTGATTGTGGACAATCAATGAATATAGATGGATCGTGAACAATCAATGACTATAGATGGATCGTGAACAATCAATGAATATAGATGGATTGTGAACAATCAATGAATATAGATGGATTGTGAACAATCAACAAATAAAGATAGATCATGAACAATGAGCTCCATTTTGTCTACTAGAAATTCCTTGCTTCCTGTGGGCCAGAAATTATTTTATCAAAACTTTTCCTTAGTTCCCTAATGAATAAAATTTACATGATATGATTAACTTTTGGATGTTTTTGATTGATAGTTAATGTACGTGAAAAACTTAGATAATCATTTGAATCAAAAAGCACACATTTATCTAAAATTAAAATACTATCTTTAATATTCTATGATACTTAAATGTTTTAAAGCACTTTAACAAAAATTCCATGCCACCTAGTATCAAAAGCGATGAATGAGATTTCATGCACCATAGAGGTGAAAGTTGATAGAAGATAAGTTCATTCCATAGAGTCCCCACCAGCAAGAAATGGGGGAAAATGGGGCAGGTAAATTTCGATAACCCATAATTCTCCCCACATCACAAGCTTTAATTTGATATACAAATTGTTACCTTTGGTCTTGCATTCAAGGGACAGTAGTGGCTCAGTTGGTAGATTGCTAGGTTCATAATCTGCTGGTCCAGCATTAAGATATATCTCTGCAAAAAAAACAAACAAACCACCTGCCCTTGGTCAGTATGGGACACAGATGGACTTGGAAAAGCCACCATCCATGAGATGGGACATAAGCCCATGTGGAGGAACGCCATACCCTGTGCACATTAACGAATATGCTCGATGGCCTTGATGGGAAGTTATCATCTGTCCCCTAACAGCTGTCCAGTGGGGCTGTCCCCCAACTTTCTCTGAAGGACTGGGGGAGGAAACCCACTGAACCCTCGGTGTCTTTGTGACCTGGTCATTTAGTCCATTGTATCCAGAAATGTGCCATTCAGAGGTAAAACAACCCAACCCTTGCATTTAAAAGATACAGTAGAACAAACCAATGCATATTTTCCATATTTTTTGTGTGAGGGACTATATTTTATAACTTGTGACACTCCCCATGATATAAGCTTTCATTTGGCACATAGCCTGTTACTTTCAGCCCTTGTGTTCTGAAGATGTATGGTGGAACAATCATTTTCATATTTCCCCCTTTTACTGGATACTTTTTTGAACATGAGAGTAAGATGTTCAGTATTTTACTGATTTTTTTCACCTCAGTCATCAAAACGAATGGACATTTTTGTGTCATTTTTCATGAAAACCATATAAATATTCAGATACAGCCAGGCTGGATCTAGTAAGAAATGAGAGGCCAAGTGACCCAATCAAGTTAAAATGTAAGAGAGGGATAAGACTGGATTTTCATGAGGCATTCCATTTAATCCAAGGACAAGGAGAAGGAAGTTATATTTATTCCTAAGAATATCACCAGAAAATGGATTCAATCAGATCAATAACCCACTGTTTTAGAGGTTTTTAAAAAAGTTCTTGAAATATGTTAAATATGCACAAGTTCAATAATTTTTGCCACTGTTACCTTTAATAACATTCGCAAGGGGTGGGGGTCTTGGCCACCCATCTGACCTGGACATAACTGTTCTTCTCCCATGGTCAAAATTAACATTAGTAACTTATGCATTTGATAATACCATTTGGGAAATATATGCCATACCTTAAATGCCCTTTTAATGAAGTCACCCCAGTTGGAGCTGTTGTTGATTGAAATAATTACTACACAATCATTTAGTGAATTGAAATTTTGGCTTATTATGTAGCTGACTAGTATTAATACATAATTTAAGTAAAAATATTTAAAAATTTAAGATGGATTGTTTTTAAGTTTGTCGCAAAGATGTAAACAGTACCTCCCTTAGTTTTATTTTTTGGACATTGAAGCTATTCAAAGTATAACTATGGAAGGAGAGCTATACATCAATCCCCTGTGATGATGCACAGAACTGGCCAGGCCTAGCATTTGAAGTCTGATACCACCTTCTTGTGGTGCAGACCATTAGTAGTACCTTTCAAAAGAGATATTCTCGTGTGGAAGGGAATGGAAGGTGACAGCTGCCAGATCAGTGTGGCCTAGTGATCTAGACTACTATGCCTGGTTTTATTTTCTCTACCATGCTGAGGAATGGTCAACCACAAAGGGTCCTGGTGCTGACCATATACACCAACCAAAATAGAATAATGTCTCTTAGCTTGATTATGGATCCCGAATTTACTGCAATGGTGAGCTTCGTCTGAGGGAAAATATTCTGCTTTTTTTTTTCTATTTGTTTGTGGATTGACAGCCCCAAGTGAATAGATTTACAGAATACATTTTAATAGCTGGTGGATAATCCTGATCATGGCCCATCGCAGGTACCTGAACTCTTGCTTCTACAGGCATCGTGAAATCCTACAATGGAGGAAGTCTTCTAGAGTAGATGGCTTCAGCCTTTAGTAGTGGGGGAATGGGTCTTTGCCTCATGCTTGCGATTAGGGGACTTTTGATATTGTCAGCATTCTCTCTCTCAATAAACAGAGCTTCTTTAAATATTCCACTAACCATTTTCTCTCCATAGGTAGTTGGAATGTGAGTACTCTGCACAGAGCTTTTTCTCTTGATGTCATCACACAAGAATTCCACCATTATAATTTAGATATTCTCGGCTTGCAAGAGACCAGATGGACAACGAATAAGAATCGCGACAACCCCGGTGCACCTCAGTACTGTGACTGCATATCACCTTAAGGGATTGCCACTGAAACCACTATAAACTAAAAAGGCTCCTATCAATTTAGCTTGCCTTAACATTTGGCTATACACAGCGGGAGAAGACCTTATGTGAAGAGAGAAGCACTACTTGGGATTTTATTAGTCTGCTTGAAGATATAATCATTGAGGTGCAGTGAGAGTGGGATCTTTTAAAATTTTGAGAGCTGCCTAGGAATATGCCCAACACTCACTGAATTTAGCCAAAACATGCCATGCCAATATATAAATAAAAAGATCTTAGTCTTTTGAATTTTGAGCCAGAAAATAAATTGAAGTCCTAGCTTTTAGAGTCCTCTGCAGTATAGGCTCCTAGGTACTTCCGTCGAAAGCCACACCTCTAGGGACTCCAAACCTCTCGGCATGACCCCAACTTCGTCCTCTCCTTGGCATTGCATCTCCCAGGTTTTGCTTCTCAGCAGACACACTAGTGATACTCTTCTAGGATATCAGTCATTAATGAAAGGTTTCTTACAGCTAAATTTCAGACAAGCATTAAAGACTAGAATATTATCTGCTGTTATGCCTCCCCCCCCCCCCCCGCCACTGAGGATGCCGATCAGGATAAGGAGAGGTTTTGCGGACAACTTCAGGATATTTTAAATTCGTCAAGAAAGGAGATATTACCCTCGTTCCAGGCGACTTCAGTGTTACTGACTCTGAGGAGTAATATCCTTTTGGATTGGTAGCTACAATGGCAATGGGCAACATCTACATGTAAGTGAACTTAATGGTTTGGAATAACGAACACTTATTACAAACACTGTGACATACATAAGTACACATGGATTTCCCCAGATGGGCTGCATAAGAATATGATTGATTATATGTTAATTAACAGCAAATGAGCTGGTTTTTCTGTAAAGAATTCCAGGTCATATAGGGGAGCTGAAATTGGATCTGATCATTACCATGTTAAAAGTGTCTTCCAATTTAAACTTAGATGCGTTGCATTAAAGTTAAAATAAGTTACCTTTAATACTGAAGCTCTGAAAGACCCAGTTATTGCCAAAGCTTACCTTGATAGTTTACTTAGTCATTATGATAGTCATGGTTTGCTTACTACTGAAGTTGAGGAAGAATGGGACTGTTTTAAACAGGCTTTTTTTGAAACTAACAGTACTCTTTGGTTAAAAAGAGGGGGCAAAATTATTTCAGTGATAAGGCACTGGAACTTATTTTGTAAAGAAAGAATTGCAGGAATGTCCTTAATCAATACCCTGCGAGTCTTAATAGAAAGCATTGCAGAGAGCTTAATAAACTTTTAAAGGATCAGTTACTTGCTGATAAGATTCTATCATGGCTAGGTGGGCAAAGCGTTTCCAAGATGTTCTAAAGAATGAGGTTATTTCTACTCCCATTGTTTGTAATGATGATTGATATATTGCTGTCTTTAATGTTGGCCCTATAACACAGTCTGAAGTTATTGTGGCTAATTCTAAACTTAAACTACATAAATCCCTAGGTGTAGATGAAATTACTACTGAAATACTTAGAGCTAACAATGTTTCTATTACCACATGGTTGACTGAAATTTTAAATATCTTTTATGATAAAGGCATTGTTCCTAAGGATTTTACCAGAGCTATTGTTATCTATCTATATATATATATTTTAAAGTGATCCCAATTCTTGTGAAAATTATTTGGGAATTACTTTCTGTTCTAAGTAAAACTATTTGCATGATTATATTTAATAGAATTAAGAATTTTATTGATGGACAGTGTGGATTCAGAAGTAGTAGGGGATGTGTAGATCAGATATTTTTACTTGAGCAGATTCTTGAGAAATGTTTAGAGTTTCAGAAACCTGTTATTATTAGCTTTGTAGATTTCAAAAAGATGATAAATAGTGAGATAAACTCGACAGTTCAATATCCATTAATAAATCAGCACTTTGACGTCAATTCTAATTTTAGAGGAAAAATTGTCTTGAGCTGGGTGGGATACGAACCCATGACCTCCTGATAACATGTCAGGTGCTCTGGACTGCCGATCAAGATCTCCTCTAATTAATGTTATGAACATTCCTTTTGTGTCGCATATATACGCTATTCGTCAATTTAGCCCAAGCAGCTTTCTATTTGCCATATAGATGGAAAGCATGTCTTACAAGTATGCCAATGATGATAAATAATGAGATAAACTCGACAGTTCAATATCCACTAATAAATCAGCACTTTGACATCAATTCTGATTTTAGAGGAAAAATTGTCAGTGCTGGGTGGCATATGAACCCACAACCTCCTGATAACATGTCAGGTGCTCTGGACCACTGAGCTACCGGCTGCCGATCAAGATCACCGACATGTTATCAGGAGGTCGTGGGTTCGTATCCCACCCGGCTCAAGACAATTTTTCCTCTAAAATTAGAATTGACGTCAAAGTGCTGATTTATTAGTGGATATTGAACTGTCGAGTTTATCTCATTATTTATCATCATTGGCATACTTGTAAGACATGCTTTCCATCTATATGGGAAATAGAAAGCCTCTTGCGCTAAAATTGGTGAATAACGCATGTATGTGACATAAAAGGAATGTTCATAGCGTTAATTAGAGGAGATCATGATCAGCGGCCGGTAGCTCAGTGGTCCAGAGCACCTGACATGTTATCAGGAGGTCGTGGGTTCGTATCCCACCTGGCTCAAGACAATTTTTCCTCTAAAATTAGAATCGACATCAAAGTGCTGATTTATTAGTGGTTATTAGTTCAAAAAGACCTTTGGCTCTGTTGATTGTCATAATTTGTGGTTGATTGAGAGATCGTATGGCATACCAGACAAATTAGTTAACCTAATGAATGCTCTCTATAATAACACTAAGTCGTGTGTGAGAGTTGGCAAGGCTTGTAGCAATTGGTTTAGCATGTGTTGGTAGCTGGTGTTCAAAAAGGGTGCATTTTGTCTCCTTTTCTTTTTAGTTTGGTTATTGATTATGTTATCCGAAATTCCCTGCAAGGGAAAGATTTTGGCCTTGAATTGTCTGGAGATATGAAAATGTTTGGTTTAGATTATGCTGATTGTAATGCTCCAAAAGATTGGTTAAACTTCTTCTCTTTGTGCCTTTTGACCAATCCAAATTTAACTAAACTTCTGGATAGTATCAGGTGCCAGGCAATATATACTTGCCAAAAATAGTTAAATGAGGGTTTGCTAAGTATATGGGCATTACTTATTGAGTAAGAAATTGAAAGATTGTCAGATTATTAAAGTTAAATCGTAATAAAAATCAATTATCATTGTTCAAGAGAAAAAAAATAGCATAGTCCAAAATGTTTTATATAACAAAGTTTATTTCCAAAAAAAATTCAAGACTCGCATATAAACTGACAAATACAGAAGTCTGAGCAACTAAAAACTCACATTTGCTAGCAACTCCAGAAAACTGACTTCCTTTCTCTTATTGACTATCTCATTACTATATCATTACTGACTATCTCCACTATCATTACTGACTCTGTGACCTAACGTCACTTAGTATACATGCGGTATGCAACTGACAAATGTGTTGCATGCTGGGAAAAGCATTTGCGTAAACTTACGATCGCGTGCTAGCTATGATGCAAGAGGGGGCGTATCCTTACGTTCTCATTAGCAGCTGTCAATCAAAAGTCGGAGTTGTGCATGCACAACTCCTTTAGCAGATCAGAAAAGTGATGTCCAACTGAAGTTAATCCCCAAAATAATAAATATAACATTAATAAAGTAAAACTGGTTAAGAATAGTAAAAGTGAATGGGTGGACCACCACATGATGATTTAGCCCTTTCGGCAAATGATATTGATAAGATGAATTCTTTCATTCGAGCTGCTGATGAGACTGTTAGTAGAGTAGGTTTGGTTATAAACAGAGTGAAAACTAAAGTGATGAAAATTGGTCAGGCAGGCTGTGTTTAGTTAGTTTGAATGATTGCAGTTTTGAACAGGTGTCAAAAGGTTAATTATCTTGGGAGCTATGTAATTGATACTGGTGATGTATGGCATGAGATAACAGATGAATAGGGATTGTTGCTGGGACTTTTAAGAATCTATGGAGAGTGTGAAGAAATAGGCATATGCACCTATGACTAAAATTAAACTGTATAATAGTGTGGTTCTTTCTAGAGTTAGTTATGGTAGTGAAACCTGGACCCTTTGTAAACAAGTTAACAGGAAATTTGATGCTTTTGATTTTAGATGCTTATGCAGTATCTTGGGCATTAGGTGGTTTGACTTGGTAAATAATGATGAGGTTAGGCAAATTAATCGGCAACCTCCTTTGAGCAGCATATTGTGCAGAGAGAGACTCCATTGGGTTGTCCATGTTGCCTGATGGATAATTATAGATTAGCAAATAGGGTTATGAACAATGTGCCAAAGGCCTCAGAAAGAGGGGGAGACATAAGCTGTGGTGGGCAGATAATGTCAAACAGGATCTTATTAGAATTGGTGTGCTGTGACCAGTGGTGAGATTTGTCTCTGCAAAACTTTTTGCCCTGTCTTCTGTCAGCAGAGGACACCGATGGCTTAGAAAGGTCACTTCTAATAATAATATCTATAGTAATGCTCCAAAATATATATTAAATTCTTTATTTTGGACCTTGAAACTGATTAAAAAATTCTAAATTACCAGATAGCTCAGGTGCCAGGCAATTAACTTGCAAAATAAAATTAAATGAGGGTCTCAGTATAATAGATGTTACTTAGTCGAAAAAAGAATTCAATTCAAAAAGATTGTCAATTTTTAAAATAAATCTAGTCAAATATCAAAAATCCTGCTCTATAGAAAAAATTAGTAAGTCAGAACTATTTCATAAAACAAATAAAAGTTATTCCTAAAAAAAAACCTAAATGCACCAGAGTGAATTCTCCTTCTACACAAAATTCTCTGAGAAACTAACCGCTACCTCAAACAAAATCTCCAACCAACATTCTTCATTCTCAAAACTACTCTAACTTCACATGTCCAAAACTGACTTCATTAACTTACTGCTGTCTCAACTAACTACCCTGTGACCTAACATCACTTACATGTGGCATGCAACTAACATGAGTGTTTTGCACCCTGGGAAAAGTACATTTGCATAATAATTGCAATTGTGTGCTTGTTCTAGCTATGACACAAGAGGGGGCGTGTCTTTCAGTACTCATTAGCGGCTGGCAATCAAAAAATGGAGTTGCCCTTGTACAACTCCTTTAGTGGTTTTGGGTGAGGAGAAATAATGATTCTAACTTAAGATAATCCCCAAAATAATAAATACAATGTAAATAAAGTAAAACTGGTTAAGGAAAAGCAAAAGTGAATGGGTGAACCATCTGTCAGATGTGATATTAAATGTGACCCTGTGTGTGGGAGAACCATACCATATACACATTAAAGAACAAGGCTAGACAGGAGGCCTTGACATTAAAGAACAAGGCTAGAGATGGCCTTGACAGGAGGCTGCCATCTGCCTCCCAACAGGCACTATTGGGTCCCCTCAACCTTCTCTGATCCCTCAGGGTCCTAGTGACCTGGCCATTTAGTCTCATTGCATGCCACAAAAGTGCCAGTCACGAGGTAAAACAACTGAAATCCGATTTTATCATCCTCTAATGGTGGAAATTAAAACAACTGAAAGATTTCAATAATACAAATCATAATATTTTATTGGTATCTTTCCAACACAAAATTAATTTATCATTTATCTCTACAACACTAAAAGGTGTTGTCCACAGATGGACAGAAAGAATGCCAAAGTGAAAACAGTTACTCAGGTTTTAGAGAAATGAGCTAAAAGTTTCTTGAATGTTGTACCCATATGAAAGATAATACAAACATGGTCGTCAGTAGAGTGGGGGGGGGGGATGATATTTTGCCCTTGGGATTCTTACATGTACCAAAATTTTATATTTATTAAAGTGACTAAGCAGTTAAGAAGAAAATTTCCTCTCCTTCTACATCTTTAAATTTTTTCTACCAAAGCTCATGACCATAGATGCAAAGTATAGAAATAGTATTCTGCTACAGAATTTAATTTAGGTGATAAATGGATTCGATTAGAATTAAGATTTAGGTCAAATTTTTGTTCATTTGTTTTCAGAAAGTCAAAACTTCCCTGTTCCAAAACATTTACCAATTACTGACTTTCATTAAACATTAATAAATGCATTTTTCCTAGAAATAATACTTTTGGCATGTGATGCACATTTCTACAGTGCCAGAATTAGTTAATTTATGATTGCAAAATGTACAAATAATTATTTGAGACTCTCACAATTGTTTAACAGAGCCACGCCTCCCATTTACAAGAACGTCAAGATCTTTGAACCGATTATGAAGGAGAATTAAATTACCCTTTAGAAGTCCAGAAAGCAGGACTTGGTGCAAAGCTGCCTGATGTAGCATATGCCAATACGCTACAATCTGGGCTGTTCTGGGTATCTGTTTGGAGGGCCGTTTTTTTTCCGTTAGGATGTTACAGGGTTTAGAGAATTGTTTCCTATTGAGCACATTAAGAATGTAAAGAAATACAATAATTTTCTCCATCCTATTTTTATATTAGGTTTTGAATTGCAAGATACAATTAATAGAAATGAATGAATATGCATTTAATTCTATAATTTTTAATGACTAATTTAAGATTTTAATTTTTGTTGTTTAAATGAATAATAACCACTATTGGCCCTTAAAACACCAGAAGATTGTTTTTCAAAAATCCTTATAAATGAACTTGCAAAACATGTTTTTTATTAATAAAAAATAAAATAAATACCCCCTCGAGCTGCTGCTTGCCACAGAGGTCTGACAGGAGCCTGTCAGTTTATATGCCAAAGTAGAAGATCTGAGAGGATGGCAGGACCTCAGCAGAAAAACAACACATACAACCATGCCTTATCCGGGGCTCGAACCCAGGTCCCTTAGATCAGTAGCCAAGCACGCTAACCACTCAGCCATGGGACGGCAGATTTTTGTCAACTGCACACGGTGTTCCCAGGTGGTCACCCTCCCAAGTACTGACCGCGCCCAAAGCTGCTTAACTTCGGGGATCAGACGAGAACCGGTGCTTCCAGCTTGCTTACCATTTTTTTTTTTACTTTTGATATTTGTATTTTATTAATCAGACTTTACTAGTCTTTCTATTTTATGTAATTTTATGTATTTTATTTATTTTTATGTATTTTATGTATTTTAAATAATTTCTTGTAATTAGTAATTAACTACACTACTCATTAGAAGTTAAGCACAGATCAATAAAATGCACATATCTAAAAATATATTTGGTCAAATTTTCCAAAATTTTACAAAGATACCTAAGTCATGAAAATTTGAGCCAAAATGATTCACATATACCCTAAGAAACAAGGGTACATGAAGAGAAGATGATAGTTTTGAATAAAAAATATATGGCCAATAAGGTTGGATAGTTTTATCTCTAAGTGTCATTTTTTGCATACAATGGGCTAAATGGTCGTCACAAGGGCTCAGAGAAGGTTGGGGTAAGGGTGTAACGCTCCAAACAAATGCAAAATACTTGAAGTTTTATGCTCCGGATAGCTTAGACGGGCACCAGGCAATAATTAACAAATTGCCAAAAGTAGAATAAGTTAATAATAAGTTGATTTAAGGTTCAAATACCAGCGAGCGTTAATGAGTAAGAATCAAAATGATAGTCAAGTAAATATAATTTAAAAATCCTTAATTCGCGTTGCTCAAGAGAAAAAACTGTACAGACTCGAAAGGTTTATAACAAAACAGATTTATTTCCAAAATAATTCAACTCACCAAGACATCAATGACGAAAACATAACTCCAGCTCCTGTGCTACACGCACTGTGCTTGATGCTACGTACCTTGTGCTCGTGCACTCACTTGTGCTTCTGCTTATGCTACCACTCCTTAGTGACTCGCAGGCCACCGGTTTTTGACAATGAGCCGGCGCATGCCGGGAAAGACATTTGCATACTATGACGCAAGAGGGGGCGTGTCCTTTGCACGCGTTTTAACGGTACAGTCGGAAGATCGGAGTTGCGGCGCATGCGCAACTCCTAGAATCTCTTGGATGTGAGCGCTGTGATGCCAAAAGGAAATAAAAAATCCCCAAAATGATAAATATAACGTAAATTAAACAAAACTGGTTAAGGTAAAGCAAAAGTGAACGGTGGGGCATCACAACTCCCCCTTCCAAAGGGAGTCAAAAGATTTGACCTAACAAATTTTGACGAGCAATTTTGAATAAAGGACACATCTTACACCATTTACACATGGCTGAACATAAATAAGTAAAAGTATGCTAGCGCAAATTTTGATATGAGGAACTATTCTCACTTTGACACAATTTTCCAGCACAACCAAAGGTACCTCCTCCCTTTTCCTCCTGACAAAAATATGTGATTAACAGCTAACCTAGTGTCAATATATACCAGTGGCTGTGACAGTTAACTGTATACTAGCATCATCGGTCTAACTAGTATCACATTCTGATACAAACTCGAAATTGGCATATCTTGAACTGTACAGAAAATAAGAGGTTAATGAACTCCTAATCTTACTTATTCTATAATGTTAAATAGATGAAAAGAAAAAAAAAAGTTACATTGTTGCTAGCGGGGTGATAACTTCCGCTTTTCCCCTAACCACAATAAAAAGTATGTGACAGCTAAATCTTCACCTAAATCACATAAAAAAACGGGTATTCGAACACCGTTATCTCCTCCTAATTACATTCAAATACGCAAAGCTAAGAAAATTCAAAATTTACAAACAAGCGGGATTGTAATCATCCGCTAATTCTTCTCCTATTTACAGAAATCGCGATCTAGCTGAAATAAAAAATCATTAATTACCTCCCCTTTCAGAGCTAACGTCCCCCTCCCAAAGGAGTTATGCTGGTAACAACTCGGTTATCAGACTATGCCATTTGGGGACAGCTCCAAAAAGGTACACTAAAAAAAAAACAAAATTCTGCAGTCATCATCATGGTCATCATCTATATATACCAATAAATACTGCCAATGTCATCCCAAAAATTACGTATCATTGACACATAAATATCACTGATGACACTGAACAGATTTAAACACATATACATAAATCATATCTAAGAATAAAGAAAAAAGAGTGTGAATAATTTATAATATACGATGATAACATTTCATCGAATAACTTTTACATGAATCTCTTTTTTTTTTTACATAAATTCACTTTGGAATGCACGTTATTTTACAATACAAATTCTTAAACATAAAAAATATTAAATCACTAATTCTCTTTCACTCTTCTCATTCATATCCATAAACATTTTACAATTTCTAAACTTTCCAATATCGACTTACAAAATTTTCAGCTATCAGTCAGCTGAAACGAAAAATCTACAAAAATACATTTTAACTCACGTAAATACAATAACTAGAACTTCGATGAACAAGAAATGCAAAAAAAAAATTCTATTCACAGAGTATAAACTCGAACTACAATAATTTCACTTTTCAAAAATAAATATCGAACTCTAAAGTTTCAACAAGAAATTAAACATCGCTAACTATATAATTCACAATAAGGCTTCTTCTTCGTCTTCATCTATTCCAGGAAAAAAAAAACAGAGAACATTTTATAACTCAATCAAGTGCCAAGTGAAAGAAAAATATACTTAAATTTCATTGTTGGCACTCCGTGGCAAAAAATCATCTAGTCCATTTCCGATCCTTCCGTCGTCGTTGGGTGGCTTCACGTAAAGTTGTTACTGAAGATCTCGTTCAAGTCAAGTCGTCGCTGTAGATCTCTCTCGTGACGTCATCTTCCCGATGTTCGCTGCTTTGCTGCCGGTTGTCACTCCAGGATTTGCGTTTCGTCAGCCTTTCGTCACGCTCTTGACGTCGATGGAACAGCTGAATCTGGCTTTGTCAGTCTTTGTCCTGTTGTGTGCAGTAGGTGATAATCTAATCTGTTTTTTCCTCTTCTGCTTGGTAAAGGTTCATCATCATCAGAGCCATCTTTCTCCTGGGTTTGTTGTGGAGCATCTACTTCTGATCTAGAAAATTCTATAGAAACTTTATATAACTTTATATTCACAACATTAAAGTATCCTACTGAGGCATTAGTGGTCATATTGGCCAATTCATACAGAAGTGGAGAAAGTTTCTTCCTTATAACATATGGTCCAGCATATAATGGTGCAAATTTCTTGATGAATCCTCTTTCTTTATCACTCTTATGATGTGTTTTAATCAAGACCTTATCACCTACTTTAAATTCCATATGTCGTCGTCTTTTATTATAATCCTCTCGTTGCTTTTGTTGTGCTCATAGGGAATTATCTTGTGCCTTTGAAATGGCTCTAATATGCTGTTTCGTTTTAAACTCGATGGATTGTGGAGATGCGGGTTGGCCAATGAGTCTGTCCCAGGGTAATGTTAGTTCTCTTCCAAGAAATATCCGTGAAGGCGTGAATTTGGTGGTTTCATGTAATGAAGTGCGTAAAGCAAAGGAAAACTGTTGCAAATATTTATCCCATGTACTATGTCTATTTTCAACGTAAGCAGCTATCATTCTGCCAATATTTCGATTAATTCTTTCTGTCAAATTTGATTGTGGATGATATGGAGTTGTATATATGTGTTTTATTTGGAACGTTTCACATACTTCAGCAAGCACATTGGAAATGAATTGGGGCCCATTGTCCGAAACTATATTCTTGGGTACCCCGTATCTGCATATAAATTCATTTACAAATTTCTTTTTTACGATTGTTGCTGTTGCATTTCTAACAGGAAATATTTCGACCCATTTCGAAAAATAATCTATTAAGACCAGAATATATTGGGATCCCGCTTGTGTTTGTGGATACGGGCCCATTAAATCCATGCCAACTAATTCCATGGGTTCATTGGAGATCGTGCTTTTCATAAGACCACAAGGACGGTTTTGATCGAATTTCGTGGTTTGACAAATTAGGCATGTTTCTACATAGGTTTTTACGTCTTTTTTCAAAGCTGGCCAATATGATCTTTTGGCCACTTTCTGATAGGTTTTCCACGTACCTAAATGTCCATCTGAAGGTACATCATGTAATTCTCGGAGTACGTACTCTCTTAAATTCTTGGGAATAAATGGGCGATAACTACCTGTTTGACTCGGTCGTCTGCAGTAGTACAAAATATCGTTAATTAATCTGAAATGTCTGGCTCTTCCAACAATACTTGAAGCTGTACTAGGATCTAGAGGTAATTCATCAGTTTTCAAATAATGATACACGTTTCCATATTCTAAATCTCTTTGTTGTTCACTAATTAAATGTTCCTTGTATTCGATGGGAACTATTGTGGCGAGTGAGGGAGCAAAAGGCTTATCTTCGAGCTCTGGCGTAACTTCTGCCAGCCACACGGGAGCACGGGATAATGCATCTGGTAGCTGATGTGCACTTCCTTTCGATGCTCGACCTTGAAATTAAATTCTTGTAGGCGTAATGCCCAGCGCATTAGACGACCTGTTAGATTGGTAGATGTCTGTAACCATTGTAAAGCAGCATGGTCAGTAAAAATAGTTATGTCGGATGTGTCTAATTGTACTTTAAAAGTTTCTAGAGCCCATATTACGCTTAGACATTTTTTTTCAGTCACTGTATAGTTTCTTTCATTATGACTCAAACTGCGACTGGCATACATGATAACGTGTTCACAATTGTGATTCTGTACTTGGCTCAGCACGGTGCCGAGACCGACATCGGAAGCATCAGTGTAGATGAAAAAAGGTTTGCTTAACTGTGGCAAGGCCAACACGGGAGCATGACACAATGCATCCTTTAATGTCTGAAATGCTGTATCGCAAACAGGTGTCCAGAGAAACCGCTTTCGCTTTCGACGTAATTCACACAAAGGTTCGGCCAAATTAGCAAAATTGGGTACAAATTGTCGGTACCATCCACACATTCCTAAAAATCTACTAAGTTGTTTCGAATTGCGCGAATTGTGGGAAATCGTTCTATGGCTTCGACCTTATTAGGTAATGTTCTTACTCCATCTTTATTAACAGTGAAACCGAGGTATTGAACGTCCTCTCAGAGAAATGTGCATTTGGACAACTTTATGGTGAGTCCGGCTTCTCTTAACCTTGCAAATACCAAATTCAAATCACGTAGATGCTCTGAAAAATCAGTAGAAAAAATGACTATGTCGTCTAAGTATACTTCACAAATTTTACCTTTTAGGTCACCCAGAACTACGGATGGACCCAGAACTACGGATAAGACGTTGAAACATGGCGGGTGCTCCTGATAAGCCAAACGGTAAGCAACGAAATTGGAATAATCCATCTTTTGTGAGGAATGCTGTTTTGGGTCGATCTGGTGGATATACGGACACCTACCAATATCCTGAAGACAAATCTAGTGTGCTAATAAATTTCTTGCCAGCCAGTTGTGTTAGTAGATTCTGAATAATAGATAGTGGATATCTGTCGGGGACTGTAACAGCATTTAATTTTCGATAGTCTACGCAAAATCTCAAATCACCAGTTTTCTTTTTAACGAGCACGACCGGTGAAGCCCAAGGGCTAAAACTTGGCTCTATTATCACATCCTCTAACATTTCTTTTAATTTGTGTTGAAATTATCTCTTCTTTACTGGGAGGATAATTATATGGTTTGCTGTAAACAGGTCTATTATTGCCGGTGCCGATATGATGTTCTAAAATCTGACATCTACCGGGCTTGTTGTTAAAAAGTTCGTAATTAGCATTGAGAGAGTTTCTAACTTAACTCTCTCGCTATTTCCCAAATGAGCGTTGTCAGCATGTTTTCTAATGTCCGATTGTATCTGATCGATATCAAGTTTTTCTTTCATTGTTGCTTTTAATGAAATAGTATTGTTGGCAAAATCAAATTCAATCAAGTGTTTCCGTATCGCATCTATTCCTATTAAAGAGTCATATAATAATTCACTTATTACTAAGAATTCAAGTCTTATTTCCACATTATTTAAAGTGATAGGTAACTCAACAGTTCCTTGCGGAAAACACTGCTTGGAAGCACAAGCTAAGTTCAAAGGTCCACCGGACCACGGCTGCAAATTCAGTTTACAATTTTTCTGAATTTTATCCCATACTTTCTTATGTAGACATGTAAGATCAGCTCCTGTATCAATGCGAGCTATGAATTCTGTCTTATCGTGATAAAGTTTCACAAAAGGTAAATGTAAGACATTATGTATACCCACAGTAGCAAGACTTAACTCATGAGAGGGCTTTTCTTGAGGAACTTTGGCCTCTCGCTTCAAAGATCCCGATGAAAGTTTCCCGAATTTTCATTCTTTTGATGGCAGTATTTCTCAGTATGTCCTAGTCGGTCACAAAAATTACAAGTGATAGTTTTTCTCTTTTGTTTAACCAAAGTTTTAGGTCTAGTGTTATGGTTCGAAGCTTGACGTGGCAAAAAGTCTCTACTTCGTTCATATTCTATAGTTCTAGGCGCGTTCGGCACAAATTGTCAGGACCGTGTAAATTCCGGTCGTGCGGGAGTCATTCTATGCGACTCAACCTGATATCGCTACTTTGGCGGGAATGGCATCCATTGTTGGTTATGTATATTTGCTGCAGATTCTCTTCTTGCAGTGTATTGCCGAGCCAATTTGACTAACTCTGCAATTGAATTTATGTTTCGTACTTCTAGGAATTCTCTAATGGGCAAATGCAATTGAGATAAAATGCAATTTACAATATCAATTTCAGCAGCATCAGCATCGTACAGCTGGTATAACTCTACTG
Organism: Ryuthela nishihirai; assembly: GCA_038380435.1. Taxonomy (NCBI): domain Eukaryota; kingdom Metazoa; phylum Arthropoda; class Arachnida; order Araneae; family Heptathelidae; genus Ryuthela; species Ryuthela nishihirai. The sequence goes on from JAWZYU010000026.1 coordinate 31,831,233, forward strand.
TACCCCATATAAATTTTTCTATGTCATCTCTTTCCCTTTGTCTTCGTGAAAACAACTCTGTAGCTAGTTCTGTAAAATCATTATAAGCCGGATATATGTCCATGATTTCATTTTTAAATTCTTCCCAAAGTTCTATGCCATGACGACATCTTACGTTATTCCACCATTGCTTAGCACATCCAATTAGGCAAGATACTGCTAAAACAACTTTTTTGTTGCTTGGCACTTTATGTAAACGGAAGTGCTCCTCCATGGACTTGACAAATGTCCACGATGACGGACATTTCAAACCGTCAAACCTTATCTCAGGTAAAGGCCAATTAACATAAGGACTATAGTTAATGGATGGGTTGGCAAATCGTCGTTATGGCGGTTGAAAATACTCTGTTCTATCGCTTGCTTCTGACGGAACAGAAAATGGAACCTTACGTTCAAAGTTTCTTCGTTGGTGAACTGACATAGCATTGTCAGCAAATTTAGGGGTTGTTGTCGTTCCCCTTTTCTCCCGATTATCATCAAACAGATTCATTAGCACTTCTGCTTCCATCATTACATCTTGCAATCTACCCTTTACTCTTTCTATGTCGGGAGTCATTATGGCGGAATCGGCCATATTGTTAGCAGACATGTTTAGCGGTATGCCGAAATTTTGAATTTTGGAAATTTTTAAAACCTTCTTTAATCTTGAGCAGCGCTCAAAGGTACTGCTATACAACAATACTAAAGCTATAACTAAGCTTACAAAAATATAAATTTGCTTATCAAAAAAAGATTTTTCTTATCGTGCCTACGTACGTGTGTGCCCGGACACTTCTAATCATTACATACAACAAATATCTTAAATATTCAGCAATATCTACGCTATCTGAAACTTCAGTACCTTTGAATAATACACAAAAAATGTTAAGCTACTTGCTCAACAAAAATTTTCGGCTTAAGCTGCCGTTAAATCTACAACTAGTACATACAACTACTGAGCTCAAAAAATTACTATCTTTGACAATCATACAAAATTTATCCACAAATATATATACTATCTTTAAATACTGGCGAGTCCCTGTTCAGGCGCCACTTCTTTTTATTGTACTCTGTAACGCTCCAAACAAATGCAAAATACTTGAAGTTTTATGCTCCGGATAGCTTAGACGGGCGCCAGGCAATAATTAACAAATTGCCAAAAGTAGAATAAGTTAATAATAAGTTGATTTAAGGTTCAAATACCAGCGAGCGTTAATGAGTAAGAATCAAAATGATAGTCAAGTAAATATAATTTAAAAATCCTTAATTCGCGTTGCTCAAGAGAAAAAACTGTACAGACTCGAAAGGTTTATAACAAAACAGATTTATTTCCAAAATAATTCAACTCACCAAGACATCAATGACGAAAACATAACTCCAGCTCCTGTGCTACACGCACTGTGCTTGATGCTATGCACCTTGTGCTCGTGCACTCACTTGTGCTTCTGCTTATGCTACCACTCCTTAGTGACTCGCAGGCCACCGGTTTTTGACAATGAGCCGGCGCATGCCGGGAAAGACATTTGCATACTATGACGAACGACGCAAGCTGACGCAAGAGGGGGCGTGTCCTTTGCACGCGCTTTAACGGTACAGTCGGAAGATCGGAGTTGCGGCGCATGCGCAACTCCTTGAATCTCTTGGATGTGAGCGCTGTGATGCCAAAAGGAAATAGAAAATCCCCAAAATGATAAATATAACGTAAATTAAACAAAACTGGTTAAGGTAAAGCAAAAGTGAATGGTGGGGCATCACAAGGGAACCCACTGGATAGCTGTTAGGAGACAGATGGACATCATGGAAATTGAAACACATTGGATAGCCTTGAAAAGAGCATCATTGAAAAGAACACATTGGATAGCCTTGAGTGTTCTTTAGCATTCACATGGTATTGTTCTCCCATATACGTGGGCATGATTTTATTTCTCATCTGATGGATGGCAGGCTTTCCAAGCCTATTGTCCCCTTTCTGACCAAGAGCAGGGTGGATGTTAGTGGAAGTAAATCTCAATGCTGGTACAAGTGGAACTTGAACCTGGGAGCTACCGATTACAGATGTATGGATGAGCATTTTTGATACTGTAATCTTTAGCTCACAGGTTTAAGTTCCACTTGTGGAACTTGAACCTGGTAGTTGTGGTAATCATCTATTAGGAGGAAATTATCACTTACTGCATCAGCATAGGCTTGACATAATAATCAAGGATCGTATCCCAATCATAACATTCACAGAATTTCCATCAAACACATAAAGATTGGTATGATGCCCAATGAAAACCCAGCCTATACAGTCTGACTTCTATCACCAAATGCACCTATCTCAATGATGTTACGGGGTGATTATGGGCTCTCATCTCTCTCCAGATCAGTAAACATCTGCTCTCCAATTGTAAAAAAACTCAACTCGTTTATAAGCAGAATATGATTGCATTGTTTATTTTTCAGGCTACGTGATCATGACACCATATCAAGCAGGCCTGTTTATGTTTGGTTTTTTAAAGGCATAGAGTCTAGCCTTGTGAAGCCTTCTGATCAAAGTTGAGACAAGTATATGCCTTCCTGCGACTTTGCAGAGGTCTGAAGGCAGAGGTGATGCTGTTGCTCTCCTGTTGTATCAGGACAGTAATCCAATATGGGATCATTTTTAAGAATTGTAACCCTAGGACAAATTCTTGAATGTTATCTATTGTTATGTCCCCACAGAGGACATGGTTGAGAATGATAGGTTTTAGACATACATTCAGTATATTTTGAATTCTGTTAAGAAAGGAGATATTTCTCTTGTGCTAGGTGACTCCCATCCTAAAGTTGTAGACTCTGACCTTTGGATATGGATGCTAGGTCCCTTTGTCACTGGTAGTTCAGTAGCAATGGAAAATGTATCCTACAGGTAAGTAAACTTAATGGTTTGGGAATAACTAACATGTACTACAAACACCTGGACATTTATAAATATACATGGGGTTCACCTGAGGATATTGCACAGGAATATGATTGATTTTATGTTGATTAACAGCAAATGGGCTAGTTCAGTCCACCACCACCACCGCCGCCACTAGTGACGTGTGTAACCAGGAGATCTGGAATTAGTCCAAGAGGCAATGGGTGGATTTTTTCACACTTGCCTAATTGCAAATTCATAACCAGCCATTGTCATTGCAACTACCAATACCAAAAGGGCCAATCACCCCTCCCCAAAGGTTAGAGTCAGTACCAACTTTGGCATTGAAGTCACCAAGAACAAGGGTAATATCTTCTTTCTTGACAGAATTCAAAATATCCTGAAGTTGTTCATAAAACCTATCTTTCTCATCCTCATCGGCATCCTCAGTGGGGGCATAACAGCAGATAACATTCAGGTCCTTAACGCTTGTCTGAAATTTTGCTGTAAGAAACCTTTCATTAATGCACTCATATCCTAGAAGAGCATCACTAGCGTGTCTGCTGAGAAGCAGACCCACGCCTTGGTGATGCTTATTGTTGTCCCTCCCTGAAAAGAGAAATTTAAGATTATTTTTAAGAATCTGACCTTTATCTCTCCATCTGGTCTCTTGCAAGCCGAGAATATCTAAATTATAATGGTGGAATTCTTGTGTAAGGACATCAAGAGAAAAAGCTCTGTGCAGAGTCCTCACATTCCAACTACCTATGGAGAGAAAATGGTTAGTAGGATGTTTAAAGAAACTATGTTTATTGAGAGAGGGAATGCCGACAATATCAAACAGCCCCCTAATCGCAGACATGGGTCAAAGACCCGCTCCCCCACCACTAAAGGCTGAAGCCATTTACACTGGAAGACTTCCTCCAATATAGAATTTGACGATGCCAATAGAAGCAAAGAGTTCAGGTGCCTGCGATGACCTCTGCTCAGGATTATCCACCAGCTGATAAACATATCCTGCGAATCTATTCACTTGGGGCTGTCAACCCACAAACAAACAGAAAACACAGCGGAAGATTTTCCCTCCACAGAAGCCCATCAGTGCAGCAAAATCAGGATCCATAATCAAGCTCAGAGCCATATATCTGTCCAGTCCAGTAGGTTTATATGGTCAGCACCAGGACCCTGTGTGGTTGACCACTCCTCAGCAGGGTATATAAAAAAAGAAAAGTAGCCATAGTTGTCCAGATCAGTAAGCCACACTAATCTGGCAGCCCTCCCCTTCCTTTCACTTCCACAAGAGAGTATCTCTTTTGAAAGGTACTAACGGTCTGCACCATGAGAAGGCGGGGTTGGACATTAGGTGCTAGGCCTGGCCGGTTCTATGCATCACAGGGGATTGGTGCATAGCTCTCCTTCCTGTGACTACCTAGCTACCATTTACAGACCTCAGATCATATAAGGAAGCTGAAATTGGGTCTGACCATTGCCTGATCTAAAGTATCTTACCACTGAAGCTGTAAATGATCCAGATATAGCCAAAGCATATAATGATAGGTTACTCATCATTGTGTCAATTGTGGTTTGCTTACTGCTGAAGTAGAGAAAGAGTGGGATCAATTTAAACTGGCTTTTTTTTAAACTAACAGTACCCTTTTGCTTAAAAATTAACAGAGATAACAAAGTCATTTGGGTAATAAGACTATGGAACTTATTTTTGAAAGGAAATTCAGGAATGATATGAATCAACATCCTACTGTTTCTAATGGACAGCATTGCAAAGAGCTTAATAAATCTGTAAAGGATCAGTTAACAGCTGATAAGAATCTTTGGAATGATAGCTTAGCTGACAAAGCAGAGGAAGCAGGTAGACAGCAAAACAGCAGGAAGGTGTACCAGATAATTAATCTTTTGTGTGAGAAGAAACAGTGTGGCATTCAGGGATTGAGAGATAAGCATGATAAGGTTGTTGAAGGTGAGGATTCTGTCACAGCTAGTGGGCTGACCATTTCAGAGATGTTGTAAACAATATGGTTAGTTTTGGTAGTAGATATATACCAATATGGTAGTAGTACCATTGTTTGTAATGGGGATAGAGGCTTTACTTTCTGGCTTTAATATTGGCCCTATATCACAATCTGAAGTCAGTTAGGCTATCTCTAAGTTAAAACTGCATATATCCCCAGTGGTTGATGAAATCATATGGAAATTCTTGGAGCTGGGAACATATGTGTTATCACATGGCTGATATTTTGAATATATTTTACAATAAAGGTATTCCTAATGAATTTATTAGAGCTTTTATTATCCCCATTTTTAAAAAGGTGATTGTAGTTCTTGTGATAATTATAGAGAAATTAGTCTGCTTTCTATTCCAGGTAAAGTTCTTTGCATGATTATACTTAATAGAATCAAGAATTTGGTTGATGGATAACTATGTGTTGTCCTAGTGTGGATTCAGAAGTGGTAATGGAGGTATAGATCAGATATTTGCACTTAAGCAAATTGTTGAGAAATGTTTAGAGTTTCAGAAACCTTTCATTTCAAGCTTTATTTCCAAAAGGCTTTTGACTCTGTTGACTATCATAATTTTTGGTTGTTGATGAGATTGCTTGTTATACCAAACAAGGTAATTAGCATAATGAAAGCTCTCTATAATAACAGTGAGTCATGTGTGAGAGTTGGTAAGGCTTGCAGCAACTGATTTAGCAATTCTAGTGAGTTAGACAAGGGTCCATTTTGCCCCCTTTTCTCTTTTGTTAGGTTATTGATTATGTTATGTGGAATTCTTTGCAAGGGGAAGTTTTTGGCCTTAAATGATCTAGAGATTTCAAAATTTCTGATTTAGATTGTGGATTATTTGGTCCTTTCGGCTAATGATGTTGATGAGACTGGCAATAGAGTAGGTTTGGTGATAAGCAGAGAGAAAGCTAAAATGATGATAATTGGTGAAGCAGATGTTGCTTCAGTTGCTTTGAACAGCTGCACTCTTGAGAACTTTTTTTTACCGAAATAAAAAAAAAAAACAGATTTTTTTAAAATTTAATTTCTCTTCCTATAAGGGCCCTAAAAAGTAGAAAACAAACGTAAAGTTTATCGATAATGCAATCAGTCACTGAGTTTGTATTCACTTCAAAGGAAGATAGGGTGACCAGAAATCTTGTTGAGTAGGTAAATCGGCACCCTATCTTCTTTTGAAGCAAATACGAACTCGGTAACTGAGTGAACTCAGTAACTGAGTGATGAACACCATCGATATGCTTTATATTTATTTTCTACTTTTTTAGGGTCTTATAGGAAGATAGGTATTTAAAATTTTTTAATTTATGTTTTTTTTTGTTGTCACTAAAAACACCTACCTTCAAATACTTTCATTTGATTTTCTTTCATTCAATGTATAACTCGTTACTTTCGGCATATAGAACACATTTACCACCCCTTTTAAATTCAAGTTTGAGGTAACCCATGATATTGGAAATGTCACAGGCTTTAATTTGAGATACGACTTGTTAAAGTCGACCTCCACAAAAAATTCAGCCCCCCCCACATCTTATCAGGGGGGAATAGTGGGGGGGAAAATCGAAATAGTTTAGGAGTGTCATTATATGAACTTTCGTTTAACATCTAACTTGTAACTGTAGGCTGTCGTATCCTGATGATATAGTAGAATGACTTTCATATTTCACGTTTTTAGGGGGGGAAGAAAGCATGGGGGATCATTCTTTTACAGCTTATGACACTTCCCACTTCTCAAGCTTTCATTTGACATATATCCTGTTACTTTCCACACTCACATTTAGGAGATATAGAGAAACAATTATTTTCACATTGTTCCCCTTTATTAGGGAGGAAGAAAGCATAGGTGGTCAATTTTTCATAGCCTACAACATTCCCCATGGCAGAAGCTTTCATTCGATGTATAACTCATTACTTTCAGCATTCACATTATGGAGATATAGCATAACAATTGGTTTGCATTTCCCCTTTTTTAGGGGGGAGGAAGGCATAGGGAGTCAGTTTTTTATAGTCTATGACATTCTCTCCATCACAAGCTTTCATTTGATACATAGCTCATTACTTTCTGCACTTGCATTCAGAAGATATAGAGAAACAATCATTTTCATTACTCCCTTTTTTACAGGGGAAGAAAGATGGAGGTCAATGTTTCATAGCTTACGATGTTCCCCACGTTAGAGGCTTTCATTTGACGTATATCATGTTACTTTCAGCCTTCACATTCTGGAGATATAGTTTAAGCATAGTTTTCATATTTCCCCTTTTTTAGGGGGGAAGAAATCATGTGGGGCCCCAATTTTTTATTGCTTATGACACTCCCTGCATCACAAGCTTTCACTTGGCGCATAAATCTCCATCGCATTCAAAAGATATGGTGGAACAACCTTTTGTCAGATCCTCAAACTGATCAACTGACCAACCAACAAATGTCAAAGCCCAGAAGCAACAGGAAGATAGGTAAAAAAAATAGGCTATTTTACAGTCTTTATTTTAGGCATAAAATAAGACTGTATAATAGCTTGGTCCTTTACGAGATTAGTTATGATAGTGAAACATGGACCCATTGTAAGCAGGATAACAGGAAACTTGATGCCTTTGATTCTAGTATATTGGGCATAAGGTGATTTGTCTTTGTAAGTAATGATTAGGTTAGAAGGAGTCAGAAATCTTGTTTGAACAGCATATTGTGCAAAGAAAAACTGCATTGGTTTGGCCATGTTGCTCTTATGCATAGCTGCAGATTGGTGAATAGGGTTATGAACAGCATACCTAAAGGCCTCAGGAAAAGGAAACCTAGGAGCAATGGGCAGACAGTGCCAAACATAACCTTGTTAGAATTGGCCTGCAGTGGCCAAATACAGCAGCTGTTGCTCAGGATAAACATCTCTGTAAAGCAAAATTTCACAACCTAGTAGGACCTCTGTTGGCCATGGCTGCATGCATATCACATTTTGTGTGCATGTATGTAACCCTAGGATGTTTTTGAATAGGTCATCTGATTACTGTTTCGAATATCTACTGTAATGCTCCAAAGATTATTAACTTTTAAAGTTGGACCTTTTGTTTGATTCAGATTTATTCAAATTCCGGATAGCTGTATTGGGTGCCAGGTAATAATAACTTGTCAAATAAAGTTGAAACTGGGTTGGTTAATGTATAATATCTGGCATTACTTATCGAGTAAGAATTCAAAAAGGATTGTCAAGTTTAATTAAAATTTAAATATAATCAAAAATCAATCAATGTTGCTCAAAAGAAAAATAGCAAAAATTCAAAAGTTTCTATAACAAACATTTATTTTCAAAAAATTCAAACTCACCCAATTCAATGGAAGAATACAAATTTAGCATACTAACTACTACTCCTGTCTAAAGTAACATCATCTCAACTTCCAATAACAGCATTCTCTGTGGCCCAACGCCACCACTCTACTCGCAACACTCTACTCATCTTCACTAACTGACTCTGTGACCTAACATCACTTAGTTATAACATGCATACCAGTCCAGCACATGTCTATTGCACGCCGGGAAAGATATTTACATAATATGATGATCACGCTAGCTATTAAGCAAGAGGGGTTGTGTCCTACACACGCTTTAGTGGTTGACAATCAAAATGTTGGAGTTGCACATGCACAACTCCTACACTTGGAAATGAGAATTGAGATCAGTCCAAAAAAATTAAATAATCCTCAAAATGATAAATATGACGTAAAAAAGCAAAACTAGTTAAGGAAAAGTGAATGGGTGGACCATCACATTGTCATAGCCTTGAGATAATAGAATATGATTGCCTCAATGATTGTTTAACTAATCTTCAATCTTCCAAAGGCTCTCCATATTTTGAGTTGTTGAAATGTGTTCTTTGTAGCATCATGAATCAGTCAGCTATTCCTGACTGACATTGTAGTGTTTCAATTTGAAATGATCGAGAATCTATGAAAGTATTTCTCTTATGGAATATCTCTTTTATACACTGCTCAACATTGAAAGTGCCCCAGCCAGAAGGACATGTCGTACAAACATGCAAATCGAAGGGTGGGTGTGTGGAGTTGAGATATACAAATGATGATAATCTGGAGCCAATGATGTTTGTGGCTCAAGAGATAAAAGGCGCAAGAAGGAATAGGGATAGTATTGTGTTTATGCAGGTGGAAGTCGTGCAAACGTTTCAGATTAGGTGGTTCCACTTGAAAATCGTTCAGTGAAGGCCGAAAATGCCTGGTACCCATCGCCGGCAGGTTTATTGCCATTTGGATGCTTTTGAGAGAGGAAGAATTATAGGATTGTGTGAAGCTGGATGGACTACACATCGTGTCACTGCCCATGTTCATCGGGATGCACTAACTGTTGGACACTGTTGACAACAGTAGTGAAATGAAGGTTCTAGCGTGTGTTGCAGAGGGAGTGGTGCCATCCAACAGACATCAGCACAGCTTGATAGGCACATTGTTCAACAAGCTCGTTCATCACCACAAATCACTGCAGGCTTTGTCAGCATCCATCAATGTCCTCATAACGACCCGAACAGTAAACCAAAGGTTGCATGAGGTACACCTGCACAATAGGCAACCATTACGTCAACTGCCATTGACTGCAAACAATCGCAGCTCTCATCTGGCTTGATGCTGAAATTGTGCGAACTGGGATCACAAATGGAACACTGTTGTGTTTAGTGATGAATCCCATTTTTGTGTGCGTGCTAACAATTGATGGGTTTGTGTATGGCAACAACCTGGCGAGAGGACGGATCCAGCTTTTGTTTGCGACCAGCACACTGCCTGTCAGCCAGGCATAATGATATGGGGTGCTATTGGATATGGCAGCAGGTCACCTCTTGTCTGCATCACGGGAACACTGACAGCTGCATGATATATTAGTGCGGTTCTGCAGCCCATTTTGTTACCATTCCTGGGAGCATGCAGCAGCCCATTTTCCAGCATGACAACGCCTGTGTACACACTGCTAGAGTCTCCAGACAGTGTTTGTAACATGGTCAAGTATTGCCATTGCCAGCATGATCTCAAGATTTAACCCCAATAGAAAATCTGTGCGACCACATTGGACGACGTGTGCAATCCTCTCACCGGCTGGCATGGAATCACGATGAATTATGGGAGCAAGTCAATGCTGCTTGGTATGCAATTTCTCAGGACCATATCCATCGACTAAGACTCCATGCCACTCAGTATTGCTGCCTGTATTACCATTCATGGCGGTGCAACCACCTACTGAGGCAGTCACATTGTGCTGCATTATCTCATCTTCTAACTAAATCATGGTATGACAATATGTATTGCTATGTGTGTGCTGCATTTCACCCCTACCCCTCACGCCTTCTGGGTGGGGCAATTTCAATGTTGTGCAGCGTATATTCCATGATGTTATACAACTTTTAATGTTAAATTTTGAAAACTGCACAATCATTTTTTTTTAATTTACAATTAACTTTTGATGAGCATTATATTTCTCTTCACAAATACTTCAAAATAAGGTTCAGAAGTGAGTTGCCTTTTAAAAATACGTGGCATTTTAAAGGTTCTTTACTTATTCATTAAAATAAACTTTCTGGAAGGCTATTATAGGAAAGCCTCTAAGAATTCATATGTATGCCGAATTTGAATTCATTTATTGATGGAAATATTGGGCTGAACCAAAAGCTCTTTCGGTTTTTTTTTTTTCAAGAGATGTCATTGGGTGTGATCTACACAACCACATGCATTAGCAGCTATAAAAAATGGTGTGCTTTCCAGCAGGGGACAGTTGCTAATATATTTTGAAAAAGAAATCGTGCAGGTTGAGAGAGTGATATTCATGTGTCAGTTTGAAAATGGAAGATATGAAGGTGCATTTTTGTCATCTTATGCTTTTTTTTTTGAAAGAGTAAAAAAGCAACACAAACAAGAAAAAGATTTGGGCAGTGTAGGGAGATATTGCTGTAAATGACTGAATATGTCAGAAGTGGCTTGCAAAGTTCAGAACTGGGAATTTTTCTCTGGAAGATTCTCCACATTCAGAAAGGCCCTCCACAGTTGAACAATGACCAAATCACCATATTAATCCAAACTAGCCAGTGCATCACCACAAGAGAGAGATTGCTGAGACACTAAAAATATCACAAACATCTGTTGTAAGGCATTTGGAGCAGCATGGATATGTGAATCGGTATGATGTGTGGGTGCTGCATCAGTTGAGAGAAAAAAAATTAACGGACCTTGTCACCTGCAATATAACAAAATGACCCATTTTTTAAGCAGTTAGTGATGGATGATGAAAATGGATCCTTTACAATAGCCTCCAAAGAGATGGATCCTGGAGCAAGCAATGTGAGCCTCCATTACTGCCACCCAAGGCCAGCCTGTATCCAAAGAAAGTCGTGCTCTGTGTATGGTGAGATTGGAAAGGAATCCTTGATTATGAGATCTTGCCAAGTAATCAAACAATTAATTCAGATTAGTATTGCTTGCAATTGGAATGGTTGAAGGCAGTGATCGATGAAAAATGTCCAGAATTGGCAAATCATAAAGTAGTTGTTTTCCACCATGACAATGTGAGATCATGTGTGTTTTTGATCTCCAGGCAAAAATTGTTGCAGTTGTGTTGGGATGTTTTGTGCCATCCACCATATTCACCTGGCATTGCACCCTTGGATTACCATTTATTCTGGTCATTGCAAAAATGTTTGAATGATAAAGCATTCCAATCTTTGGAGGCCATCAAAAACCACCTTGATCATCTCTTCTTCAACAAAAAACCAACCAAGGTCTACATTGACATAATAATGAAGAGCCTGATAGATGGCTTAAGATAATCAAACTAAATGGTGGATACATTATTGATTAAAGGTATTTATTACTACTTAATATATTTGAGTTTGAATATTTGCCTAAAAGTCAAACTTTTGGTTCTACACTATATAATTATTTCTAAAGATTTATTCCTAACCCTCTATGACCCACTGTGAATTTAGATTAAAATTACCTTTCTATATAGCTATTATTTAACACTGCATGTACTTTTGCCTCTGTAAAATGTGGATTACAGTATGTTGAGTATTTTTGATATTTATTTAAGACATAATTTTAATAGTGATAAAATAGATTTTCTTTATTTCCATCATTCTAACTTATAAGCTAATCATTTCAGACTCGTACTTTAATTTCAGGGAGCTGTCATAGCAGCTGTTTCAAGTCCCAAATGGAGCAGTTACTACATAGATCCTGTGCAAGATGGAAATTCTGAGTATGGTATAGAGGATGAAATTACAGCAGCTGGTAAATAGCTTTTACTCATGCTAAACTTATAAATTGATTTAATTACAATGAGCTTAGAATATAATTAATGACCAACATATTTTTATCCCAATTGAATAACTTTATCTTTCCCATTCTTTACTTTAGGGTTCACTACTTTTTGGGTCTTTCTCCACTTCTTTCTATCCATCCAAACTTCCTCTTTGAAGGCCTCTTCTCTACAGTTCCCAATTCATAATCTACAGTTCCCAGTTCGAATCCCAGCTGGGTCAACATTGAGATTTATCTCCACAAAACTTTCCACCTTGCCCATGGTCAGTAGGGGACACAGATGGGCTTGGGAATGCTGCTGGTCGTCGAATGGGACATTAACCCATGGCCCCATGTGTGGGAGAGCCATACCCTGTGCATGTTAAAGAACATGCTGGGTGGCCTTGATAGGATGGTACCATCTGTCTCCCAACAGTTGTTCCATTGGGTCCTCACCATCCAGCCTTCTCTGAACCTTCAGAGTCCTTGTTGACTTGGCCACATAGCTCATTGTGTGCAAAAAAGTGCTGCTCAGAGGTAAAACAACCCAACTGAAGGCCTCTTTTTCTTATTCCCTCTACACCTTCGCTCCATTCCATCTTTGAGCTTCCTTTTCTTTCAGTGGTCTTTCAACTGGAATGGTATCTCCTTTGTCCAATCTATTCATATGTTCATAATGTCATGTGTACATTTGTTTCATAATTAAATTTTCTTTCATTATCCTCTGCAGCATCTCTCTCTGCTTCTATAATTCTTTTAACTTCTTCATTTTATCTATTCTAGTCTTTCTACACACATCTCAAAATAATGATTTCACAAATAAAAAGACTTAGTTTAGAAAATAATAAATTAACTTAAAGTTCTGTATCATTCTGTTCTGAATTGAGCAATAAAATTTTGAACTTTCTCCTTCAAACTATTTGCATATTGAAAAGTTTTTAGCAGCAAACTCAGAAGCTTTTTTGAGAAAGGACAGTGCTCCATCTTCAGTAAAGTGACACTATGTGGTGACGTTAAGGCTGAAAGAGCTTCTTTCCACATGTCATGAAGGGTGATTCCAGTGTCTTGTTTGCAAGTGGGGGTGAGTGAGGTCATTATTTCAATAGCCTCTTAGACAATGGTTCAACAGTAAGTGGATGCACATGGTAGCAGTGTGGTGTGCTCCCAGTCTATGGTAACTGTGCGTTGTATTGGCAGCTGCAGTCATTAGTTTGTTTTGGCTGGCATCTGTATGATGCTCTGTGAACCTCTCCTGCAGAGAATGTATAGTTTTTTTGATATAGTAAACAATGGATTTATCTGGCAAATGTAGGGGGAATCTATATTTACCTGATTAAATATTATAACTTCCATAACTCATTAAATACTGAATGAATATTGTTGAAAATCGAGATATTGATTTATTTGATTAAAATCTTTATCTGCAATCACATTTTTCAAAACAAAAAACTTATTTTAGAAGTTGTAGCACTTTGATGTTAGCTTCCCATTGACTTACCATAGGGTTTTCCTTAATTTATGGAAACCAGTGTATGAAGTGACAGGAAAATAAGTATAAAAAGGTATAGATTAGAAATAATGTACACTTATTTTGATAAGTACATCATACAACAATACAGTTGATCAGAGTAATCTAAAATGTCATCAGGTTGCCATAACTTCTTTCAACCTGCTACTGTTATCTGCATTATTCCTGGTAGAGATGGTGTTACTTCACATAAGCTGCTTGCAATGAAGCATAGTGATAATCATAATAGACAAGAGTTCTTTATAAACTAATTTGTTGGTCTAATGTTGTTTATTTAATAATTAGATGAAAAATGTAGAAAGTTTGATATGGAAATTATATTTTTTGAATCTCCAGTATTCCTATTGAAATATTTTTATTATCTATCTTATTCATAGACTAGCAGATTTACTTGACATTCCTCAGGTCGAAAAGTTTATGAAGTATATAGTAGTTTTTACTTCCCTTATTGCAGCTTTCATTTGACATAAAAATTATTACTTTTAATTGTGATTGATGGTGGATCTAAGGTGTGTGAAAAATGTGTACATACTAAAAATATAATGTACAATGAAAAAGGAAAATATTATTTAACATATTATATATTATTATTAATTATTGTGTTATGAGATATACTTTATGAATTTAAAGTACATTTTAATAAAATATATTAAATGCACATTTTTCAAATTGCATAATTATATTAACATATAACATGAATTCATAGTTCCTGAATGCCTTTATTTAAAGAAACTTGTGTCTCACTCATGATCTTTTGAAGAATTTAATTTCAACAGAATCTTTTGCTCTGCTGTGGTTATTTACCCATTTCTGAAACAATGGATTTATCATGCAAATGCAGAAAGAACTTAATTGAACTATTTCCCCTTTCTAGCCCAACATCATATAAAGAGCCACTCATTTAGAACAGTGAGCTAAATACAGTCAACCAGTAAAAATTTATTTTTAAAGTAGAATGTGAAATTAGTAATGTTTCTGATTCTGTTTTCATATAAAACTTTTCGATATCTTTAAGTTTGTTCTCCAGTTGCACAAAATAAGCAACAGTGTTCAATATTTTATACCAAGGGTGGGTAATTTACTGTCTGTCATCAACATTTGAATTGTCAAATTGATTCTGTGTGGCCTACCATTATGTGTACAATATGAAAATATAGAAGCCTCTTCAACCTAGAAAAGGATTTTAAATTTCTAAATGTACATAAACAACTAAAAATACCTTTTTACTCAAAATTAATTAAAATAATTTAAAATTCTTTGTCATTGAGCTTCTGAGTTTCTCCTAAAAACGTTTAACATGCAAATAGTTTGAGGGATAAACTTAAAAATTTTATTGATCAATGACAAAAAATTTTTAAATTATTTTAAAGGTACATATTGAACAAAGTTCCATTTAAAAATTGATTTATTTAATGTTTTATCTATTGCTAATTAGATACATTTTTCATCTCTGTGCTAAGGTATGATTTGATTTTGCACTCCTTTAATATTAGAATGGCCACAGCAATCATTTTGAGTGCTAAAGAATTTTAAGTGAGCCCTATGCTCATATGTTTTGATGTACAAAGTTGAAGGCCTTTGACTTTCATTATTTATGGTCATACACGTGCACACAAAAAATTGGTTTTGTATCTGCAATAAGAATGCCTATACAGAAGACCATACTAGAAGGGTTGTTAGCAGACTTTTTTTACTTGATCACTGTTGGCTTTCTTCATAGTAAACCATACACCAGTCAATGCTGACATGTTTGCATGTGATGCTTGATATATTAGATGGTTTCAATATATATATGTACAATATATACAACAGTATGGACTGATGTGGATGGATGTGTTTAGACATGTTTGTGATAGTACGTTCTGTAGCAAAAAATGTTTCACTCATTACTTTGATTGAACATGTTGGCACACAACTTGCATAGCATAATCTGTGACAATGGTTCAGCAATAGAAATTTACTCTGAGAGACTGACA
Organism: Ryuthela nishihirai; assembly: GCA_038380435.1. Lineage (NCBI taxonomy): Eukaryota > Metazoa > Arthropoda > Arachnida > Araneae > Heptathelidae > Ryuthela > Ryuthela nishihirai. Next base: position 31,846,937 of record JAWZYU010000026.1, read on the forward strand.
GCACATCAAGACCTAGCAGAAAACCAGAAAGACATAAATGACTTGGGCTCAGACATAGAGCTAAACAGTAATAATGGTTTTATACCTCAGCACATGTTGCAAATTTATCAGATAATACTTCAGCTATTATCAGTATAATTATTATAATATAATATTAATGTTTTATTTATTGCTAATTAGATACATTTTTCATCTCTGTGCTAAGATATGATTTGATTTTGCACTCCTTTAATATTATAATTATAATATATATATAATTATTAAGAGGGAGTCTTATTATATATATATATAATAATATAATAATTATAATATTATAATAATAATTAATAATATAATTAATTAATAATATTATTTATAATATATTAATAATTATATATATTATTAATAATTAATATATAATTATAATATAATATGATATAATTATTATAATAGAAACACTGACATGGTATGATAGGAATGCTAATCATACTCATAGATACAGAATTTCACCAATAATTTCATAATTTAATAACTTTGGTTTCAATAAAAAAGAAATTAATTTAATAATAAAAATTAAAACAAATTCGGTAATTTCAAAGGCTTTATTATATAAAATGAAAAAAAAAGACTCCCCGGCATGTGACATGTGTAAGGAGTATGAAAATCTAGAACATACATTGTTCGTATGTAAAAAATTTGAGGAAGAAAGAAAAATATACTATAATGCATTAAAAAAAATGAACATCATAAACTATAATTTCAAAAGTATTTTAGAGCCTGAAAATTATAAGAATAAATTAAAATGTTACAAATTACTTATATCATATATCAAGCAGATTAACATGTATAATATATTTTAGAGAAACTTTTTGAAGATTTAATTCTTATGCTTGGTGGAAAAATTAAATTTTAAAATAGCATTTTAAAAACTGACACCAGTTCTAAAAAGATGACTGAATGAGTTCACTACAGAACTTAAATGTAGTGAGAATATTCAATTGGAGATGTAATTAGTAAGTAAGTAATACTTCAGCTGATGAAAATATGAAAACTAGGGTTTATCATCTTCAGCTTGGCCCTGGTGTAATTTTTCATTATGGTCTTCCAGAGTCACTTTTTAGAAGTTAATTAGGAAAGCAAACATTGGTGATTTAATCCTTGCTAGATTTGTAGAAGTTGTTGTTTGAATCTGTAACGAATATTTGGACAATTTTCCTAGAATTTAGACTTTAACCATCAAGAACTCACATCTGTGTTAAAAACGTTTTTAGTCCCTACGTTAAATAAGTACAGAAGACTCCCTCTTATCTGGCCCTTACGGGATCGGACCCCTGACCAGATGAACAAAAGGCTGGTTAATCTGAAAATTGTGTCAGGAAATAAATAAAAACAGCAAATGACAAAAATATTAACTGTACTGTATTTTAATTAATAATTTGTTTTACAGTATTAACAATTTACTCACACTTGAAAAAGTCCATGATTTTCTTTTGTTTCTTTTAACTTAAAACTCTTTTTTTACCTGCAAAGTCTTGCCATTTTTTAATAAACACCACATCAATCGCAGATGAGGCATTTTGTTGTTCAAGGTATCTTACTGCATCCAAACGATCTGACCAAACGATCCAAACAAACTTATCTTAAACATCCAAAGCTTCTTTTCCTTCAATATGGTTAACTTTCTCTTCATTCTCTGCTTCTTCTCCATTCCTTTCTTGGCAGATTTCTTGCATTGATAATTTCGTCATCATTCAGTGTTTCATTTCCCAACTGTTCATCACCTTTTAACCATTTTTTAGTGTCATCTTCAAGTGCATCACATCCAGGCAGAAGTTTAAAGTCATTAAGCAGCGAAATATTCTCATTATCCATCATATCTTCGGCAGGTGCAGGCTCATTCAATACTTTCATGTTGTCATCTTTGGTACTTTCTACACAGTTTTCAACTTCAGGCCAAAGTTTTCTCCATGACTTCACAAACATTGTACGAGGCACTTCTTCAAAAGCTCTTGCCAACATGTAGATCACATCCTTGATATTTATTGTTTTCAAAGCATTTAAAAGTCCTATTCCGTCATTTTCGGTTCGCTGTAGAATTTCTGAAAGAAGCTTTCTCCTGTATCACCTTTTTAAATTACAAGCATGCCTTGATCCATTGGTTGCACTAAAGGTGTTACATTAGGTCTCAAAAACATGGCTTTTTATGTTGTCAGAAATGAGTTTACTTGGGGGCATTGTCAAGAATGAGTAAGGCCTTTATAGGCATTTTAAGACTTGTCAAGTGGATTTTTACTTTTGAAACAAATTATTTAAACTCTTAAAACAAATACGAGTCTATCCAAGCAGACTTTTGAGCTTTATAGTAAATTGGCAGAGCAGCTAAATTTAAATGCTTAAATGCTCGGGGTTTTACTGATTTCCCAATTACAAAAAGAGAAAGTTTGTGCATACCTGCAGCATTTCTACACACAGTCACAGTTTCTTTGTTTGTTTTAAATCCTGATGCTGAGGTTTCTTGTATTGTTACAAACGTTTTCGTTGGAAGAAGTTTAAAATTTAACCCAGTCTCAGCTACATTGTAGATTTGTTCTGCACATAGGCCTTCTTCTTCAATAAGCACTAAAAGTTTTTCTGAAAATTTCTTTGCTGCTAAAGGATCAGCTGATAATTTCTCACCACAAACACCAAGTTAATGAACACCATGTCGTTTTTTTCAGCGAGAAAGCCATTCCTCTCTTGCTGAAAAATCTCCCCCCATTATCGATTTTAGAATGAAGGATTAATACTTTTTCTTTGAAGATTCAAACTGATTGGCAACTGATTGGTGTTCCTTTTCGATGCTCTTGCATGAACCATAACCAAAGTGCATCATCAACAATTTCATTCTTTGGCTATTAAAGAGACAGAGAAGAAAGCGTTTTTCAGACTTCATGAGTGCAAAAATCTTGTAAAGATTTTCTATTCCTTCTACAGTCATTTGCCGTGCTTTTACCAATACCTAGTTCATCACAAATATGCTTTACTGGATCACCTTTGTCAGTATGTTTTAACTCTTTTAATTTCATCTCCATCATAACGACATTACGTTTACATTTGCACCCACTCATTTTGTACCACATAATAATTAATAGATCACAACACATACTCCTGTATACTCACAGTACACTGTAATATTCACAAAGAGGAACTGAAGCAAATATGTACTGTGCTATAAACAAAACATGCAACGATTTGCTTCCACTTTTTGGAACTGAAGCAAATAAACAAAACAAGGAATGATTTGCTTCCGCTTCTTGGAACGACCGGTTAATGTGGCGACCGGTGGAGCAGAAACCAGATAAGAGTCTAGTGATATAATTTTGGTTATTCTCCAAGACACATACTATACACATCGATAATATAGAATAATACTTGCATCATCAATAAAAATTAAATTTAATTTGTAGTCTGAAAAATACTGTTTTTTTAACTGTATAGTTCATCTCTATCCATAACCGTTGCATGCAATATTCCCATATCTCCAAACCTATTCATTACTTAAGATTAGGCAATAAAGAATGGTACTAAAATATATGCTTAAAATGTATTTTCTTTGTTAGAGTAGTTTTAGTAGAAGTGTATCGCAGGTCCAGCCATTTTAATGGCTGCCTTCGTTGATTTCACTGGGTGCAACTGTTATGGGTAGTGATGAAACTACACAGTTAAAGAACAGGGTTTTTTTAGACTATAAATTGAACTAAAAAGACTGTATTTAACTATTTTAGTGAAAAATTGAACTTGTTTGGAAATGTTTATTGACTTATTAAACAATTAGTGTGAATGAATATCTGTTAGTTTCCTGAAAGAAAAATTTCTAAGGCATTATGTGCAAATCAGAATAGTTATTCATGAGAAATATATAATTTACAACACATTATTCTATGTGTGTCTCATTAAACACAATTTCTTAATGCTCAGATATGCTAGCAATAAAAATATATAAAGTACAAAAAATAATAGGTAAAATTAATGTATATATATCTAATTTTGGGGCGGGGGTGGCTCAGTTGGTAGCACGCTAGGTTCATAATCTGTAGTTCCCAGTTTCGAGTCCCAGCTGGGTCAGCATTGAGATTTATCTCCACAAATTTTCCCACCCTGCACATGGTCAGTAGGGACACCGATGGACTTGGAAAGGCCGTTTCATGGGACGTTAAGCTGTGGCCCCATATGCGGGAGAGCCATACCCTGTGCACTTTCAAGAATATGATGGATGGCCTTGACAGGAGGCTATCATCTGTCTCCCAACAGCTGTTTCAGTGGGTCTCTTCCCCCAACCTTCTCTGAGCCTTCAGGGTTCATGTGACTTGGCCATTTAGTCCATGGTGTGCAAAAAAGTGCTGCTCAAAGGTAAAGCAACCCAACCCTATATCTAATTTTAAATATTGCAGAAAGCAAAGTTATATAGCACAATGACCAACTGAATGTAATTTTGATACACTTGTTTCTTTTTTATTAAACAATATATTGCATAAAAATTGATAATTTAAAATTGCTTTTGATATAAAAGAATATATTTTTTTATTGAATAATATATATAAATGATGCCTTTGATGTTTAGTTTGGGTAAAAGTTATAAACTTATCAAAACAAGTTCCATCTTGCTTGAAACATCAAAACGTGATTGAAAAATGGGTGAATGTACTATAGACAGTTCGCTCTACTCAACTGAGAATGCAGTTGGAAGTGGTTACATAAAAAATCTTCTGTTTATTTAATTCAAAAATGCTTCAGGTATTCCTTATGCACACACAGTTTGGTTTAATTAGTTGCTTTGTCATTGACATTCAATAAGAGTTGCATCATGCAATACAATAATGGATGTCAGCAAGCACATTCAAGCTTTCGAAAAGTCTTTTGAATTCCATGATAGCTCTGCAGAAGAAAATATTAAGCACTTCCAATCCATAGCAATTTTCTACACTTGTAAATCTCTGGTCCTCACACGTCACCATCCATATGCACTTGCAAAGAATTGCTATATTACAGCCTCCAAACATTTTACAGAAGGCAGTATGTAGTATAGAATTTTTTAAACAAAACTTATAAAATTTACCTAAATAATTACAAATTAAAATAATTTTATTTTAAATTTTATTAGCTCAGTCTAGATTCTGACTCTCATTAATTTCATTTCTGCAAAATTTTAACAATCTCAGTCAAATCAATTAATTTTCATGCTTGTTCATTTTCTATAGATGGAATGGCAAATCTCGATAGCCTTTCTTTTGTCATTTTACTTCTGAGATCATTTTTCATTAATTTTAAATTTTGAAGATGAGTGTTCCAATATTGCTACTGTTACTGGTAGTGTTAAAAAGAGCAAGAGAGCAGTATATACTGTAATGCTCCAAAGAACTTTGCTGGAAAGCTTAAAGTCAGGTGCCAGGCAATTAATCTGGCCAAGAAATTAAACAAGGATTCATTTTTAGTAGCATTAAGACAAAAAAAGGACTTAAATAAATGATTGTCTGTTCAAGTTAAAATAACTCAAATATTTTTGAATGAACTCTGCTCAAGGGAAAAAAATGGAAAGTCAAAATGCAAATTTCATGAAATAAAATAAATGCTTATTCAATTAAAATAAATTAAAATTCTCTGTCATTGAGAAAAAAAATTTTTAAGCTTGTCCTTCAAATTATTTGCATGTTAAAAGTTTTTAGGGAAAAAGTTTATTCATTAATTGTGTAAATGTTTATTCAAAATCTAGACTCACTGAATAAACAAATTGCACCAATAAGCAACTTCCTTCACAAAAAAAAAACAACTAATAGCAACCTCCTTCAACACATCTCATCTCTCTAAATAACTGTCTCCTCAAAACCAACTCACTGAGTGGCTGCCGTGATTATTCACTCTATGCCACACCTGGCTCGCTAATGTGACACATGACATCACGCAGGGAAGCCACAGCATATGGTAATCAGGCGCAGATGATGAGTAAGTAGATGTGACTCGTGCATTGTGCATGTAGTGGTTGGCAGCAAAATAAAGTTGTGCAATTGGCAACATTATGGGTGGGGAGAGATGAATCAAAGTAAAGAAATACCCTAAAATAATAATTATAACATAAAGTGAAACTGGTAAGGAAAAGTGAATAGTGAACCATCACATGTGGAAAAGCTGAAGTAAGAGAGTAGTTTTAAATAATCAATAGATTAGTCACTTCCCTCATTCTAGATATCGTGCTATTTCTGGTTTCAAGCTCATCCTAAATGATAGAGGTCGAGCAGCAAATGAAGACGTTAAATCAGATTTATGTTCCCAGTTGGGTAGCTTCATTTAACTCCTCATCAAGTACTGCTTATATAAAGTTTTCAGATGCAGGTTGGTGATATTGTCAGTGATCTGATTAAATCTCTTAAAACACCTTTTAAGTTCCATAATGGCTCTCTCAAAAGTAATGTTGAATACCTCAATTTTTAAGACAGTTTGTAAATTCTTAAACCTCTGATACTTGCATAGCTCATGATTCATAAGTTTGATTTTTGGCATATGAGAGGTCAGGAATCTTAGTTTTACACCTCACATTAATGCTATATTTTATGGGCTTCCATCGAGTTTATTAAAATTGTTCTTCAATTCCTGTATACCTTCTAATGCAGTGTGCAGTAATTAGGAGGATTTTGAAGGGTTAATATCTGGAGATACTTTTTGGAGAAAATTACATTTCACTGATGAGTGGGATATAAACCCATGCCTCCCAGTTACATGCCGGTGGCTCTAACCACTAAGCTATCACCAGCTTCATCATTTATCCACTAATTGTGACTTTTAAATCTTCTGTATTTTTATTTTTGATTGAGCCCTGGAGATTGCAGAAATTTACTTTTCCTGGAGATTGCAGAATTTACAGACTCCAGAAAATCTGGAGATTGCAGAAATTTACAGACAGCATGTATCGATTGCAAAATATTTGATAGTATTTCTAGGAGAAAACTGTGAGAAAATATCTATTTGCTTAGTTGTTTTTTTCTGAACACCACCTATATTGCTTAATCTAGCTTTGTAATTTTTTTTGTACAGCAAAATTACTCTTTTTCATTTTGCAAATGTTTTCCCTGCTTTGAAAACTGACATGTAAAAAGATATTTGCTAACTGTGCATTTAATTTTAAAAAAGGTAAGGTGTTGTAACGCTCCAAAGATTAATATTTTTTAAAGTTTTGGACCTTTTGTCTGATCCAATTTATTAAAACTCCGGATAGCTCTATCAGGCGCCAGGCAATAATAACTTGCCAAATAAAGTTGAAATAGGGTTTGTTTACTTGCCAAGCATTACTTATCGAGTAAGAATTCAAAAATGATTGTCAAGTTTAAATATTAAATACAATCAAAAATTAATTCACATTGCTCAAGAGAAAAAATTGCAAAGATTCAAAAGTTTCTAAAACAAACGAAGTTTATTTCCAAAAATTCAACTCACCAAACTCAAAGTGAAAATGTCGACTACATTTCGAACGAAAATCTGCCACTACATCTCAACTCATCACTCCAATACTCAATCTACACTTCACTACACTAACTCATCTCTAACTACTACCTACTGTGACCTCACATCACCAAGTTATATTGTGCAACATACAAAAGCCTGCACGTGTCATGTTGCATGCCGCGAAAGACATTTGCATAAACCGGCAATCACACAAGTTATGATGTAAGAGAGGGTGTGTCCTTAACACATGCTTTAGCGGTTGTCAATCAAAAGGTTGGAGTTGTGCATGCGCAACTGCTGCAGCTCTGAGGAGGGTCGAGACAGTCCACAAAACAAATGAATTAAATCCCCAAAATGATAAATATAACATAATAAAGCTAAACTGGTTAAGGAAAAGCAAAAGTGAATGGGAGGACCATCACAGTGTGGCTGCGTCATCTGCACCACTGATAACTCTGTAAATGCCTCTGTATAAGCAAACTGAGCACTACACATGGCCACAGATCCCACTATTCATATCACAGAGACTGGATGCAGATCACAGATGTCTGGAGAGGTCTACTCCACCTGCAGTAGATTATTAAGTACTTGGAATGGATGACACCTTGTGTGGACCATTATGAACAATGGATAACCTTGGAAAGCTATCTGGACAGAATATATTGAAAGAGCATTTAGCATGAGATGTGCATCTACATCTCATGCTAAATGATATACTGAATGTAATGTACAAAATAATAGCATGAATAGTGCTTGACATTTGTTCATTAACAGCCTTTATTAGAGCATGTAAAAATCTGTTCTATGACTGAATACAGACAGATTGAGAGATGACAGTTGGTTGATGCTTTTATTTCTTTGGTTTATGCTTGTAGGGCCTGCAGCTAATTTAGATCTTATGTGGTCATCAGTGTGGGGATCCACTGATCTTCATATAAATTATGGGAAGAAACAATGAAATATCTTCGTTTTGATATGCATATAAGGTCTGTGAGGTTGCTGGCTGATAAATTTGCATTGCCATATGCAACATGGTTCAAATTCATTGAGAATTGTTATGTATGCTACAGGATTAAATTGGACAGAATATTTTTGGAACTGAACAACTTTACCCCAGAAAGTTGAGTGCAAGTTCACACGATGTATAGCTAACAAGTCTTATAAATTTGATATAAAATTCTGACTTTTAATTGATGTCGACTCAAAGTTTATCTACAACTTATTCCCTTAAATCAGAAAAGATTTTCTGCATCCCATCAATGAGTCTATGCCTCTAAATGTTATATAGCTCATGGGCCCTAGTCTCAAATGGCACAACATTAACAGCTTCTTCATATTATCAAGTTGACTGAGAGGCTGAAAGTGCAACAAACAAGTATTGTTGGAACAATAAATGTTGCAAGGAAGGAAACCCCAGAGAGTATGAAGACATAAGAATATTCTGGTGCCTACACTCAACTAAAAAAAGTTTGAAAAAATTGTCTGGACACTTCCATGTTATTGAATGCAAAGCCACTTTCAAAGCTCCCTAACATTGAAAATAAGCCTTTTACGCAAAAACTGTTATTGGCGATAGATTGTAAATGTCACTCAAATCGCTCTAAATATATATTTCCCTGCAGTATTCGTTTAATATTTAAAGAATGAATGGAAGCTGAAGCATTTGTCTTCAACTTTTGACACTTGTGAAAAAAATATTTCAATAGGTAAAACATAACTTTTGTAACAATTTGTTCACTAACATAAATTAAATATCTGAAGTTTGTATGACGATTTTTTAAGATTTAATCAATTTGGAGGCAATGTGACAGTATCAATTTTCTCTTGGCATGAATTTATTCTCTAACTGATAGAACACCTAAGGATAGATTACATGAAGGAGAAATCCAATACTTCACAGTGCTTGAAAGTGAGTCTCAAGCCCATGATGACTGCAAGCAAAGCCAATGTTAAGTACTCCCCAAATGCAAAAGGAGCAAAACTCTTGATGCATGTTTTGTTTGCAACAAAACTGTTTGTGGTAAATATTCAAACAAGACTGTCACTTGTACTGTTTTTCTTTTTGTCAAAAAAACTTCTATTTCATAGTTCACATACAAGTATTATGTACTTCTAATGATTTTTTTCCAAAGCATTGCAATTTGTGATAAGATTTCATTGTAACTTACCTAATTAAATAATGAATAAGCTTGACATTCTTGGTATATACAAATATTAACCACTCTGGAAGTCGATTTGATTTTTAGAGGAAAAATTGTCTTGAGCCGGGTGGGATATGAACCCACGACCTCCTGATAACATGTCAGGTACTCTAAAATTTTTCCTCTAAAAATTAAATCGACTTCCAGAGTGGTTAATATTTGTATATGCCAAGAATGTCGAGTTTATTCATTATTTAATTAATTGTATACTTGTAAGATATACTTTCCATCTTTAAGGCATTTATTTGCCGTATTGTGGCTAAGATTGCCTGAACAACGCCTATACTAGACATAATGGATTATGTACTATAGGTTGAGAATGTTCATATCATCAGTTAGAGGAAATTTTGATCGGCAGCTGGTAGCTCAGCAGTTTAGAGCACCTGACGTGTTATCAGGAGGTCATGGGTTCATATCCCACTCAGCTCAAGACAATTTTTCCTCTAAAATTTAAATCGACTTCCAGAGTGGTTAATATTTTGTATGTAACTTACCTACTACATCCAATATGTAATTTTTGTACTGGTTCCAAAATTGAAAATAAACTAACATCATAACTCATATTTTAATCCTTACAAGTGGGAAAAATGCAGAAAAGCTCTGCAACCCATATCTACTTCTCAGAATTACTACTTCTCAGAGCTTCCAGGTATATAGGTTGTTCTGGCTCTTCAAGTGTTAAGCATTCACATTAACTTTAGATTCCTTCATTGTCTCAGAGTTGGTACCATCTACAGCAACTCTATGCTTCACACTCTCAGCAGAGCATACAGTCCTAACTGTGCCACATGCAGCACACCTGAGACTATCTCACATACTGCTCAACTGCTCCCATTCCAATGCTGAAAGAGAAGCTTTGTTCTGGGAGCTTCACATTATTGGAACAACAGACTACTCCATCACCTCCCTACTTGGTAACCACCATAACATGAAGCTGCAGTGAACACACTTCTGACTGGTCACTGAAATCTTTCAGAACATTGGCCTTTTCTGCAAGGTGTAATGTCTCTTTCTTTAACGAGATTAGTATAGTTTATAATTTTGAGAGATCTATCTCGTCCTCCTGTTGTGACTGGTGTAGGGAGCCCTACATTGGAGGCTAATTTCACCATGATCTTACAACACTTGGAATCTTGAAGTTTGCAATGGTCTGTTAGCCTACTCTTATGCATTTTTGAATTGCCACAAATGGATTCTTTGGTATCTGATTATGTACACTTGTGTACTCACCTTAAATGTTTCTGCTATGTAAACATTTTTGCCATTTGAATAATGCATTTTGTTGTGTGGAAAAAATTTCCTTCTTGTATTAGTTGTTTTTCACTATATTTTGCTTTGCTTTTTTCTTTGCATCTTGATATATTTTTAGATGAACATTTGAAATATATTATGGTAAATTATAGAATTCAAAATGTGAATAAAAATGAAAAGGAATATGAAGTGTTGATTTATTAACACTCAGGGTCGTACTTATGCATAAGCTAACTAAGCTACAACTAAGGACTCACGATCTGAGGGGGTCTCAAAAAATGAATTTAAAATTTTACTGTGCCATGTAAAATATATTTTGATAATTAATGTATTGTGCAAACCCTGTTCATCTTAGCTGTAGATATATTTATATAATGTTTATACCCCATTATTTTCGTGTTTGTTTTTAATCTTCCTTTCAGTGAGAATAATAAATATCTTCAATTTGCATAACTTAGGACCTCAGAACATCAAAGTCCTGCCCTGTTAACGCTTTTTATTTAGACTATCATTGAAGTATAGAGCATATAATATTATGATTATTTTTCTTTTAAATAATAAATTGTTGATTATTATGAAAAGTAGAAAAGTTATTGTTTAGAGCAAAATCTTTTTTAAAGATTATTGTTAATTTTCAACCTTCTCTGAGCCTTTGGTGTCCTTTGATGTGATCATTTAGTACTTCTCAGAGATAAAACAATCCAATGCTACGAACCTCACATTTCAGTGCTAAAGTTATTCATGATTTTTCAGTGAGTTGTTAATGCTTGAGTCCAAATACTATGGTTAGTGAAACGTGCAATTTATTCACCATGGATACTTGAGCTGTGGTTAGGAAGAGATTACTGTACAAACAACCTCAATGCTGAGACAGGTACGGATTGATTAACTTCCAATGGCAAACATAAGTTATGTGTAAAGAACAGAGAAAAGAGATTACTGATCTGAAAACTACTGAGTGACAACGTATGAAGAGCAAATCTGAGCCATATGCACAAGCATATATAGTGACTGTTCTCAGAATGAAGTTGTCAGGTCAGGATTGCTAGTAAAGCAGAAATCAGCTAAGAAGATGTTTACTTCTTTATTCTGGAACAAACTCCAGTCTAATGAAAAAAAAAAGTTTTTTTTTTAGGATAGTTGTTCCACTTTCTTGAAATTATCTTCTCTTGATCAATGGTATTGATTAGCACAGTGTTCTACAATCTTTTTATGCGAGCCTCACATTAGTTTTTCCTGCCAACATTGGATGAAAACACTTCAAGATTTCAGTAATGTGTGAGAGGGTGAGAAATATGTGGGAAATGTATAAATCCTTAATTATTTCCCTAATTTTGATGACATGCTCAATAATAATTGTATTCATGACTGTCTTAGAATAGGTAGATTAATATACATTACAACTTAATACAATAGATTCTCTTACTTATGAGTAAATATCCTAATGTTTCGACCCCTGACTGGGGTCATCTGAGGAGGTTGCAGCTTTGTTGTAACTTTCTTTCTTCTTCAAAGTTCCAACAAAGCTGCAACCTCCTCAGATGATGACCCCAATCAGGGGTCGAAATATTAGAAATATTGACTGACATGTAGGTGAATCTATTTGTCTTACATTGGTGCATAAATTAATCTAACATGCTCAAATTATGTTAAACACAAACACCACGAAGTTTTATGCTGCTTTTTATTTTACTCACATCAAAACAAAAACAACCCTTAGGAAATTGCCAAAATGGCCATTTGCTGTAATGTCTGTTTGTTTAAAGAATAATACCTGAGACCATACGTTATGACATGATGGATATGAATCACTTGATAAGCACACATTTGTTATCTTTCACACTGATCATCCATTTTTTTGAAAATATACTGCTATCCATTTAATTAGGGTTAAAAATAAATATATCATAAATTTAAAATCTTTTATTAATCTATACCTCTTTTAGCATCACAATATTTCTTCAAACCAGAGGTGTAGACAAATTAAAAAACAGTTTGACAGGCACTTGACAATGGAAGCAGTTATGCCACTTATTAATCTCCAACAATAGAAGTTTTTAAAAGAAAAAGAAATATATTTGAATGAAATAAGAGAGCTTAATTTTAGACCAAGAACTAAAGTATAGTTATTTGTTTAATGTGCTGTTTTATTATTACTTTCAGTTGCATATTCACATGCAGCTGTACCTTATTTCATGTTTGCATCTGTAGGCAGTACACTTCACATGCTATTAATATATAGTGAGCATATTTCGCAAATGAATTTTAAAGTGTGTCTTCTCGATGAGCAACACAGGTCCTCCAAAGTTTGGGGACTTTGAAGCAACATCTAAATGTGACTTAATAATCTTAATCTAAATCTAATGTGCTTAAATTTAGATTAAGATTAAAATTAAATTAATATTAAATTTAAGTCTAATGTGCTTAATAATCTGTTTCCTAAAATTCATCAAAATTATTCATATAGGGGCCAATTTTAATTGCCTATGACCCTAAAAAATCAATTAGGGTCTGGTAGCATGAAAACATTATGCATATTATTCTATAACATTGGCATTTAAAGAGAAATTAGTACTTCCTTGTCATTTAACCCTTATCTTAATGCTTCATATATTTTAAATATTTTTTTTTCTCTTTTTAATACATTTTTTAATTATACCAGAATATAAAATATCTTTACTTCATCGTTGGTTCAGTTTCTGGCTATCAGGTAAAAGTAGGAATTTCATGGTTCCCAAGTACAAAAATGATGACATGAACATTATATTTATTACAAAAATAAGCATAAGTGCATTAAATGTATTAAATAATAAAATAATAGAGAAGTTTTTTTTAAAGAACTTGCTTTAATTATGATGATGGGGGCAAGGTTTGGCTCAGTTGATAGCATGCAAAACTCCTAATCTGTAGTTCCCATGTTTCAGTCCTACTTGTGCTAACATTGAGATTTATCTCTGCTAAATCCTCACCCTGCCCTCAGTCAGAAAAATGAAACTGAAACTGATAGGCTTGGGAAGTCCACTGCCTGTTAAAAGGAACATAAAGCTGTGACCCCATGTGCAACGGAGTCTTCCATCTGTCTCCTTACCACTGTTCAGTGGGACCCTTCATCTCTGAGCCCTTGGGGTTCTTTTGACCTGCCTATTTAGCCAATTGTGTACAAAAAGGTGCTACTCAGGGGTGAAAAAAACAATCAAAAGAAACACATATATATATAATGAAGATGAAGGTTCGAAGGAGGGATTAGTAACCCAAGCTGCTTGTTTATATTGACAGTAACAGTAATCACCAGCTCACTGTTCAATCCACAATTTAATTATTTTACCACTTGCGAGAGTAATAAGGCTATAAAATAGTATATTGTCCATTTAGAAACATAATTCAATTATAAACTCTTTTATTAATAAAACCTGAGTAATAGTTATTGAAAAAAAATTTATAAAAGTCATTTACCAATATTAATAAGGGATTTGTGGTAATCATTTTTTTTTACATTTAAAAGGAAGGAATGCACTCCTCTCCACAGAGGATGGAGATAACGTAGAAGCTCTACTGGTCCTATCCTGGTTTTTCACGCAACATATAAACACATACATAGGACATGCAACTGGTTTGGCAGTCAGGTGTGCTAACCACTAGACCAGATGTGGATTATGTTCCCCTTGTCACCCCTCCCTTTAGATCTGGCCCTAACACTAAATAAGATAGTAGTAAAAAGAAAATTACTTCTGTCTTAATGGGATATGCCCTCACAGGAGCAGTCATTAGTTTCAAGTCTGGAGGGGGCCATTTTGAGATGTATTAAATATTTTGTAGCCCAGAAATTGCACTCAACTTTATTAATGGATTATTTAGAAATTGATATCCATTTTTAACAATTTGTCATTGTCATTTGGTCTCTGAGATAGTGAGAGTGAATGAAAAATGGTGCTAAAACAACAACAAAAATAATGATATATTATTGAAATTGGCAAAAACAAATTATAGAAAGTATTGTAAACATCAGTTTGACATTTAGGAAGAAAGCAGAAATAAATGGTTTATCTTTAAGAAAAGCACTTGATATAATTTCATTGTCACTAACACATGAAAACATTTTTTCACTTATGTTAATTTCGAATGTACATAGTTGAACAAACTTAGTCATTTATATAATTGTATTATTTGGCAATTAAAGGTTATCTCAACAGATAAAATATAGTGATTATATGATAATTCCTATCTTCTGCTTTTTGCTTGTCATTTGTCAGTATGTGTGTCATTAAAGTTATTGCACCATATCTTTTGAACATGATGGACAAACTTAATGATTCATGTGTTAAACGAAAGCTTGTGATGTGGGGAGTGCCATATGTTATAAAAAATTGCCCTTCTGCTCTCTCTTTCCCCCCCTAAGAACGGAAATATGAAAATGATTGTTCCACTATATCTTCATATGCATGAAGGTCTACTATACCTGTAGAATGTAAGGGCCAACATAAGTTGTATGTCAAATGAAAGCTTGTGATATGGGGAGTATTGTGGGCAATTAAAATATATCCCTCCTTGCTTTCTACCCCACTACCCCCTCAAAAAAAGGGTGGGGAAAGGAAAATGTGAAAGTCATTCTTCTGCTATATCTTTTGAATGCAAAAGTCTATAATTACGATTTAGGTGCCAAATGGAAGCTTATCTGAGGACCATTTCTGACTTCTTCAAATTATGTCCCCCCCCCCCAAACACACACCACCATTCTCCCCCCAAAAGGTGTCAGCCTTAATGAGTTATATCTCAAATTAAAGCTTCTGATGTTTCCAATATCATGGTCTACCAAACTCTTCCCCCAAAAACGGGGAGGGAGGAGAAATACAATCAATGTTTATGAGTCCTACATCAAATGTAAGTTTCTGAAGATAATTGTTTTTATACACATATCTACAAAAGCCTCATGCAACTCATGGGCTACAGAGAGCATACCAGACGGTGTAGTTTTTTTTTTAATTTATATTATACAATTGTGTAAAAGAATTACACAGTTGTTTTTAGTGAGAAAGAAAAAATGTAAATTAAAAATTTTAGAAATACCTATCTTCCTAATATGTACCCTAAAAAGTAGAAAATTAACATAAATCATATCGATGGTGCAATCAAACATTGAATTCATATTCACCTGAAATGAAAATAGGGAACCAGAAATCTTGTTGAATAAGTAAATTGGCATCCTATCTTACTTTGAAGTGAATGCGAATTCATTGACTGATTGCACTATCAGTGTTATTTTAAGTTTATTTTCTACTCTTTAGGAGCATAGAGGAAGACAGGTATTTTTATGTTTTTTTTTAACACTTGGAAAATTTGTTCTTTATGATTATTAGCAAATGAAATATTTCCGTTTATATTCACTAATTACCATTTTCATATAGTGGAGAAAAATTCAAATTCGCCTGAATGATGAAATATTACAGCAGTTACTTTGTATTTTGCGTAAGAACCTCATTGATGAGAAATCTGAACATTTTACCTGAATATTACATATAATTTTATAGTAATTAGAAGCCCTTGCCCTCAGTGAGAAAGGGGACACCGATGGACTTGGAAAGGCTGTCAGCTGGGTTTTTAAATCATGGCCCCATGTGCAGGAGACTGTAGTTTGTACATATCATCAGGGAGGCTTAAATCTGTCTCCTAACAGATGTCCAGTGGTTCCTCTTCTCCAATCTTCTCAGCCTTTGGAGTATTACCTGGTTGTTTAGTCCATTGTGTCTATAAAAGTGTTGCTCATAGGTTGGGTTGTTTTACCTCTGAGCGGCTCTTTTTTGCACACCATGGACTAAATGGCCAGGTAACATGGACCCTGAAGACTCAGAGAAGGTTGGGGGAGGGGACCCACTGGAATAGCTGTTGGGAGACAGATGGTAGCCTCCCGTCATGGCCATCCAGCGTGTTCTTTAACGTGCACAGAGTATGACTCTCCCACACACGGGGCCACGGCTTAACGTCCCATCCGACGGACAGTGGCCTTTCCAAGCCCATCAGTGTCCCCTACTGACCGTGGGCAGGGCAGGAAATTTTGTGGAGATAAATCTCAATGCTGACCCAGCTGGGACTTGAACCTGTGAACTACAGATTACGAACCTGACACACTACCGACTGAGCCACCCCCACCCCACTGCTCATAGGTAAAACACTGTTTACAGCAAAGAAATGTTCTCTTATTTTGTAGCAACATGCAACAGAAAATTATTCTTAGAAGTTGCTAGAAAGTGTTTCGCTAAAATGCTACATTAATAAGCATTTTATAATGCTGAAAAACTGCTTCCTTAACTATTAAAGTGCTGGAAGGTTTCCAAAGAACTGTGATTCAAATTTTTCTTCTTCCACAAAAAGAAATCACTCTTTTGAAAGTTTTTTTAATTAACTGCAAATATTAGCATATTAAATTATGTGTAATATTATGAGGAAGTTCTGTTAATTGCTTCCTTCAGAATATGGTAGGGGATGGGGGTGGTTCAGTCGATAGCACGCCAGGTTCATAAACTGCAGTTCCCAGGTTTGAGTCCAAGCTGGGTGAGCATTGAGCTCAGCAAAGCTCCCCGTCGTACCCACAGACAATAGGGGACACCAATGGGCTTGGAAAGGCCGCTGTGTGTTGGGTGGAACATTAAGCTGTGGCCCCATGTGTGGGAGAGCCATACACTGGTCACATTAAAGAACATGCTGGATGGCCTTGATGGGAGACTACCATCTGTCCCCCAACAGCTGTTCCAGTGGGTTCCCTCCCCCAACTTTCTCTGAGCCTTCATGGTCCTTGTGACCTGGCCATTTAGTCCATGTGTGCAAAAAAGTGTCGCTCAGAAGTAAAACTACCCAATCCATAATAGTACTACAGTTTTTGTCTTTATGTTGAAAACATTTAAATATTAACTTGGTACTTAGACAACATTATACTTTAAATGTTCATTATGGTGAAGTTGAGTTGATTAATCCTTTATATCTTTTATGTTCCATTACAGGTGCCATATCTGTAGTTTTAGATAGCTTAGACACAATACACTGCATGTCTGATGGCAGCCAGCGAGACAGAGATTTTTTATTGTCAGTGCTGGAGGACAAGCAACTTCATTCATTACTGGATGTAAGTCTTATAAAATGCTAAAGTGTATTCCATGATTTATATGTATGAATATTTATTATGAGTTAATCTAGAAATTTTCTGCACTGACTGATTTCAATGTTACTAGGTGTGGTTATTATGAGAAAAGAGTTAGTCCTGTATAGTTCTTTGCAAGCCTAAAAATGGTGATTGCATTTTATAGAGCAAAAATAATCACTTAAAAAAAATGTATTCTGTAGAACAGGTCCAAGATACAAAGACATGCCTTTATTTAATAACTGAAAGTAATCATTTCAAACTTTTTATGCTATTAATTGAATTGCTCCATATTAGCTCTTTCTATGTTTGGCTGTGGAGCACCGAGCCTTGAGTTTCAGTCCAATATGAGGCATGAATGTTTGTTTTCAATTTGTTTTCTGTATAGTTTTCTTTCTCTCATGGGTCTTCTCTATGATGCACTATACTCATAGACTCCTGCCCCCCTAAATGGCAAATGAGGGTGCCTGAGATGCATTTTTTATTATATTTGTTAAATTTTAATAAATCAGTAAAAAAAAAAAGTTGTTTTTTCATTAATTCGATTCAGTTAAGATGTTAGTCAATCAAAACTCAGTAGAAATCAAATTAGCAGTGCTACTCAAGTTTGTACGTTAGCATATGCATTGCTTTGCTTTAGCTGTTTCCAACAATCAGGTTTTAGCATTTTAACAATAATTTTAGATATTTTCTGTTGTTGCAACTTCCCCCCACCCTAACATGTTGAAAATACATGAAGCACACTGCTAGGCTTATCTGTGAAATCTACAACAGTGGTTATTGTATGATTAATATTGATAGTTCAGTCATTGTGTTTCTTAGATCTTTGAATTTATTGAGGCACCAGTGCAAGGTTTCCTGTGCCAGTGCAGTCATTGGAAAACCCATCATCATTCAAATGACTTTGGTGATGGTGCACTGGTTTCCATATCTGCTATTCATCTTTCCACTTCAAACACTGGAAGGTCTCTTCCTTCCAAACCGAAGGGGCCTCCACAGGGATGAAAAAAGAAAATATTACCCCCTCCTCAAAAGATGGTAACTGATCCATGTCCTTCATACAATTCTGAGAACATGGATACAGACTGCCCCCTATTCATCAAACTGGCTACTGCGGTAG
This sequence comes from Ryuthela nishihirai, assembly GCA_038380435.1. NCBI lineage: Eukaryota > Metazoa > Arthropoda > Arachnida > Araneae > Heptathelidae > Ryuthela > Ryuthela nishihirai. The sequence continues at coordinate 31,866,090 of JAWZYU010000026.1, forward strand.
TTTAGTTGAATAGGAATTCATTGTCTGCTCACTTTTCTAAGTCCTGAGATGGCGACACTCCTATAAGGAATTACCATGGATTCCAGAGGAATCTCGATGACACCAAAGCCCTGCTTCAGGCACACCAGCCCTTCTGTGTGTGCCTGCAGGAGATATACTTGCAGCCAGTCATATCCCATGATCCAGCACTTTTCACTAGTTTGCTGAGACCGGGATGGAGATAGTCCAGCTCACAGGGGTGTCACCATTCTTGTGAGCAACCATTCTCCATTATAAGTTGTACTCCTCACCACCAACTTAGAGGTAGTACCCATCCAACTCTTCACGGGGTTCTTACTGACTGTTTGCTCTGTATATCTTCCACTCAGAAACATCGTTTTCTTGGAAGACCTCAATAATCTCGTCTCGCAGCTGCCTTCCCCCTTATAATGGGGGGGGACTTCAACTTCAGTGGACACAATCCACTTTGGGGCAGTGCTGACACCAATGGGAGGGGTGGAATCCTTGAGCAGTGACTCCTGAATCCTTCATTCTGCTTGTTGAACACTGATGTCAGTACATACTTTCACTCCCCAACCATGTGTTTACTGCCCTCCTTGATCCTTCAACTCTTTAAATGGGAGGTTGAGGACAAACTTTATAGAAGCAATCACCTCCCCGTGGTATGTACAATCTCCCGTGTGTGTGTGTGTGTGTGGGAAGGCTTTTGACCCTTCATGTGTATAACAGTGGAGGCTTGATTGGGCTGACTGGAGTGGGTTCAAACTTTTCTCTGAGTTTAACTACCACTCTGTCAGCCAGGAGCCAATCAATGTAGCAGTGGTGGAGATGATGGATTGTATCGTCCATACAACTGCCTCAACCATTCCTCAAACGTCGACATGGTTTCTTCATTTTTCGAAACCGTGATGTAATCGAAATTGCACTGCATCTTATAAGGCTCAGAACATGCTGGGGGGGGGGGGGGGGTTGGAGATATCCGACCTGCCCCAACCATGGAACATTCAAACACACCAGGGCAAAAGCTCATTTCATCCGGCACCAGAGCCAGACGGAATCTTGGATAAAATATACACCATCTATCACACACAACCAGATCTAAGGTCTAGTGGGATACAGCCCCACAGATGAATGGAAATTACTCATCCCATTGATAATCGATCCTGGAGCACAATGGACAGGCAATTACTGACAATCTGGGGGAATCGTTTTCCTCCATCTCTTTGTCATCACCTTATTCCCCCCCGCCCCCAAGTTTCTGGCACAGAAGAGCAAGGTTGAATGCTCACCACTGTTTTCCACTTGAATGACCTGGAGCCTTATAACAGACCATTCACAGTGGAGGAACTTCGCCTTGTTCAGCACTCTTCATGTGCATCTGTTGTCAGACCAGACAATGTCCATTATGTCATGCTCCAACATCTCTCACCATCGGAGCGGGGTGGCTCAGTCGGTAGTGCACCAGGCTCGTAATCTGCAGTTCCCAGGTTCAAGTCCCAGCTGGGTCAGCATTGAGAGTTATCTCTGTAGAACTCCCCGCCCTGCCTATGATCAGTAGGGGATACTGATGGACTTGGAAAGGCTGCCTCCATCGGATAAGATGTAAAGCCGTGGTCTCGTTTGTGGGAGAGCCATACCCTGTGCACCTTAAAGAACATGCTGGATGACCTTGACGGGAGGCTACCATCTGTCTCCCAACAGCTGTTCCAGTTGGTCCCCTCCCCCAACCTTCTCTGAGCCTTCGGGGTCCTTGTGACCTTTGCCATTTAGCCCATGGTGTGCAGAAAAGTGCCGCTCAGAGGTAAAACAACCCAACTCTCACCATCAAATAAGGTTCAGCTGCTCTATCTTTTCAGTCGCATTTTTCTCGAGGAGCAGTTTCTAGATTCCTTTCAGGAGGCTATCGTCTTGGTCTTCCCCAAGCCAGTAAAGGATCCTAAGATTCCTTCCAATTATCATCCAATAGCATTGACGAGCTGTGTATGCAAGGTGTTGGAAAGATGGTAAATGTCATACTCATCTGATATTTAGAATACCACAACCTACTTTCCAACACTCATTGTGGCTTTCACAGGCAACAGTCAACTCTTGACCATCTGATATGCCTCAAACTGGTCATTCATTTTTACATAGCGAGCACCCGGTGTCAATTTTATTCAACATCAAAAAAGCATACAACGTGGCTTGGAGATTCTGCATTCTTCATGACCTCCATTCGACTTGAGTGGCCACATGCTGATCTGCATCTTCAACTTCTTATCGTCATGTTTTTTTATCCATGTTGGCAACACTTTGTAATAACCTTACCCCCAAGAACAGGGGGTACCACAAAGCTGTTTCTGAGTGTTATGCTTTACGCTTTCGAGATTAATTCTATTACTATTTGGCTTCCTCTATCTGTAGGCAATAATGCCCTCTATGTTGACGATTTTGGCATCCATTTCTCTTCGTTAAGCATGAAGATCATTGAAAGACAACTGCAAATTGCCTACAACAATCTTTTGGTTAGGGTGATAGCCACAGGTTTTGATTCTCCCCACAGAAGATTGCTTGTGTGCACTTTTGACAGAAGTGTAATCTTCATCTGGATCCTGAGCTATGGCTCAGGGGTAACATCATTCCACTTGTAGTGGGGACCAAGGTTCTCATCTCATCTTCGATCAGAAATTGACCTTTTTACCACACATATGTCATCTCAGATTCAAATGCACTCAGGATTGAATATAATGAAGATAAAGAAGAAAAAAAAGAGATAAAGATGGTTATCTTTATCTCTTTTTTTTTCCATCAGCAGTTGTTCCTAAATTACAATCCCTGCCAGTCCATCATACTTGGGACTGCACTTAGAGGCCCAAGTGTGAGATGCTTTATACTAATCGCCCAACTGCCATCCATGCTTTCGGTTTGCATGTTCGAGGATACCTGCAAGACATTAACACCAATCTTGATAGCATCTCACAGTTGACAGTGGAGCTACTTTCAATATGGCTTGCTGTTTCCCCTTCCTATGATTTTTCCCGTTGCAGGATGGGGAAGGCCTTTACACCTGATTGTGTATACTGGCAACTCTTTGCCAGCCACTATGCTGAGCATCTAGACTTCTTGCCTGTTTTCACTGATGGCTCGAAGTCCAGCATTTCAGTGGGATTGTTCATGGTCTGCTGTGATGTAATCATTGCAGACCAGATTCCACTGCAAGGTTCCATCTACCCTGCAAAGTTGTATGAAATCAGCCTCGCCTTGGACCACATGGCACCTAAGCATGATCATCAGTATGGTTACACTGACTAGCTTAGCACACTATAGGCTTGATCTCTGTGAGGCATCGGCGGAGAGAAAAATGCGCTGATGCCTCACGATTCTTTCCAAGATCTACCAACAGTTACATCAACTGGCAGCCGCCACCACCAATTTCTTCTGTTGGTGTCTGGTCATGTCAGCATTAAGGGCAATGATTTGACACTTCTGTCAAGTTGACCATGCTCCTGCATGGCACTTCATCGCTGGTTCCATATCTGGATTCCAGCAATGTTTTACCATCGAGTTCCAGGCACAATGGCAGAGGTCTTGGTCATACAGCTTATGAACAAACTGTTTGAGATCAAATCTATTTTCAAACCATAGCAATCATGTTTTTGCAGGAATAGCAAGGAGGAAGTGGTGCTTGCTTGGCTCCTCTTAGGTCATTCATTTCTTCTGCAGGCAGATGATGAACCTAAGTGCAAGTTTTATGACACCGTTTTATCTATTAAACATATTTTAATAGATTGACCCCTCTTTTACTTTTGAATGCAGTGTTCATTTTACCTTCCATGATTTTTTGTCCGAGCCTCTTACACTCAGACATCTTTTATCAGATGGTTCACTTTTACCACCTATTTTTGCTTTTTTTGCATTGCATGGGCTATTTTATCGATGTTAATGTAATTTTATCCTATATATTTCACCTCGGCTTAATACACCTGGGTTGCTTTTATTTTCCTTTACTTCTATTGTTTTAACATGATGCTTATACTCACGTTACTGTTTATCTATATCTTTTATTTAGCTGATTTACCATTTTATAACTTTTGTATCCTTTTCTTTATCGCTTTTGATTGAGGGTCTGTTCTTTTAGCCTGTTTAATCTTACGTTTGGTGCATTATAGCCTTAATGCTAATGCACATAAAATCTTTAGCAACCAAACATCATAAGAACCCTTGATTTCTGAGCTGTGGGCTTTTCAGAGCTGAATTTTTGCAACCTCAGAAACATTTTAACTGTATAACAGAACTATGCATACATTTGAATTGTATAACAAAACTATGGATATCTGTCACTGTTTTAAGTTCATCATCATGTAACTTTATATATGAGGAATTGCAAGAAAATTTCTTTCTTCATTGCAAGAAAATTTTATAACTTATAATGCAAACTGCTAGGATTAAAAAATGAATGGTTTTTTAGCAAATGTTTGTATGCGCACATATGTGATTTCATCCATCCAACCACCAATCATTTGTGAGGCATTTTTAGGGAAGCAGGCATATAAAACATACAAAGATTATGACAGAGCTTTTGCAAAATGCCTTAGGAGTTCAACAGTTAAGGATATATGTCAACTAATTCTACATGTCCAGGTATGAAAAATGATGCTATACTTTCTTGCACAGTAGTAGCAGGGAAAAGAAGTGAAAATGGATTTAACTCCTTTTCCCTAAATTCTCATTTTAGCTGTAATAATAAATAAAATAATATTCCCTCAAACAGCTGCTTGATACAGAGGTCTGACAGAAGCCTGTCAGCTTATACACCATAAAGAAGATCTGTGAGGAAAGAAAGAACTCGGCAGAAAGACAACACAAACAGCCATGCCTTATCCTAGTCACAAACCCAGGTCCCTTGGATCAGTAGCCAAGCATGCTAACCACTTGGCTACAGGATGGCTGTACTATACTTATTAATTTATAAAAAAAAACCCATTATTTTCTCGAAATTTTCAAATGCATTTTTTGAACCCAGCAAGTTGAAATATTTCTATATTTTATTATGTAAAGTTGTGTATTTTGAAGGAAAAAGAAGCATTTTAAAAATAGTTATACAGTTAATTATGAGTGCTGGACAATATTTTGTACTTAAGAATCATTCTTTAAAGAGTATTTCTGCATAAAATCAAACTGTGAGCTGAAAATGTATTTAATAAGCTATAATAGTCTAGCTGCTCATGAGTCACATTTATTTTGGCCATTAGAGATGATATCTCTTGCAGACAAGCCTAAAACCTTATTGTTTCCTTTACATCTATTATATTGAAGTAATGGGGCATAACCCCATGCAACAGTGATCTTTTAATTTTTTCTTATGGCAAAGTTTTATCTTTTGCATATGCATATGGTAAAGGATGAAAAATACGCTGAAAAAATATTGCAAGACATTTTGGGACTCAACCAAAAGGTCCCTTGAAATTCTTTGGAAACTTTAAGAGCCTAAAACTTGCGTATGGATTCAACAACTGTTATTTGGTGTAAGTTGCTTGTTTATTTTTCGAGTTACTGCTAACATGGATATGTACACAAATTTCACTTTATAGTTATATAATCCATAGCTATATTTTATTTTGGGCAAGTAGCACAGTCACTAATGGGTGATTTTTACATTACCTAAGTGTTATGCATTATTAAAAAGGATTCTGGTCAGCAGTAAATATGGCTAGCCTCAATATATGGCATTTTAGGGGAAAATATATATATACCTATCAAGCTAATATTTTGCACTGCACATCCTCAGGCTAATTTCAGCCGTAGTCAAAAATTTAAGTTCCTAGCCTTGTTTTCTGAAGAGTTATGGTAACCACAGATGCACGTCATCATCATCAAGCAGCTATGGGCTACGGAGGTCCAACCAGACCGTGCAATTTAGTTCTCCAAGCAAGTCTGTCCTAAGCTATATCTACTGCATCTGGCCTGGCCACTGCACACCAATTCTAACAAGGTCCTGTTTGACATTGTCTGCCCACCATATCCTAGGTCTCCGCGTCTTTCTGAGGCCTTTAGGCACACTGTTCATAACCCTATTCGCCAATCTATAACTATTCATACGGACAACATGGCCAAACCAACGGAGTCTCTCTCTGCACAATATGCTACTTAAAGGAGGTTGCAAACTCCTTTGCCTAACCTCATCATTAGTTACAAAGTTGAACCACCTAATGCCCAAGATACTGCGTAAGCATCTAATTTCCTGTTATCTTGTTTACAAAGTGTCCAAGTTTCACTACCATAACTAACCCTAGAAAGAACCAAATTATTATGCAGTCTAATTTTAGTCTTTAGGTGTATACGCCTATTTTTCCACACTCTCCATAGATTCTTAAAAGTCCCAGCAGCAATCCCTATTCATCTGTTAATCTCATGCCGCACATCACCATTATCTGTTACATAGCATCCAAGGTAATTAAACTGTGACACCTGCTCAAGATTGCAACCATTCAGATTAACTGAATCACAGCCTGCCTGACCAATTTTCATCACTTTAGTTTTCTCTCTGTTTATAACCAAACCTCCTCTACTACCAGTTTCATCAACAGCTCGAATGAAAGAGTTCATCTAATCAACCTCATTTGCCAAAAGGGCTAAATCATCAGCATAATCTAAATCAGAAATTTTCGTATCTCCAGTCTATTTAAGGCCAAAATCTTTCCCTTAAAGTGAATTTTGCATAATATAATCAATAACCAAGCTAAAGAGAAAAGTAGACAAAATGCACCCTTGTCGACCATCAGAAGTAATGCTAAACCAATTGCTACAAGCCTTACCAACTCTCACACACGACTCAGTGTTATTATAGAGAGCTTTCATTATGTTAACTAACTTATCAGTTAACCATATGATCTCAGAATCAACCACAAATTATAACGATCAACAGAGTCGGAAGCCTTTTTGAAATCAAGAAAGCTAGCAACCAAAGGTTTTTGAAACTCGAAACATTTCTCAAGAATCTGCCTAAGTGAAAATATCTGATCCACATATCCCCTACCACTTCTGAATCCACATTGCTCATCACGCAATTGACTGTCAACCAGACTCTTAATTCTATTGAGCACAATCATGGAAAGAACTTTATCTGGAACAGAGAGTAGGCTGATACCCCTATAGTTATCACAAGAACTGCGATCACCTATTTTGGAAATAGGAATAACAATAACTCTGGTAAAATCCTTAGGAATCATGCCTTTATCATAAAAGATATTCAGAATTTCAGTCATCCAAGTGGTAATGGAAACATTCCCAGCTCTAAGCATTTCTGTAGTAATTTCATCTACCTCTGGGGATTTATGTAGTTTAAGTTTAGAAACAGCCAAAATAACTTCAGATTGTGTTATAGGGCCAACATTAATGCCACCAATGCATACCACCTTTTATTATTTTAGATTTTTCAGGAATGCATTTTGTTTGCAATCCTTTTTTTCAATCAACAATCATTTTTTTTGTATATTATGAAAGAAGTACATAAAAATTGTGAAGCATTTTAGTAGTAGTGCCTTCTAAAAATATACTTTATTTTTGTTGTCAGCAGTATTGTCACTAGTTTGTGTACTAGGTCTGATAATGCCATTCAAGTCAATATATATTAAAAAAAAATTGAGGGTGGTAGGACACAAGTAAATGTATTGAACTAGAATAAACCTAAATGCAACTCCAAAATATGATTTTTTATCTAGCTCAAGTACCTCTAGCAAATTGCACAATACATTTCTCTACCCTTCATTTTAGTGGTTTTTTAAACTATTGCTGCAAAATATGTGTACTTACGTGTATATGTTGGCTATTCTACACTGCTTGTCAAAAGTTCAGTACAGATCACCAAAATGGAAATAAAAAATAATCATTAGAGATAAGCAAAGATTTTGAACATACTTTTGTTATTTACTGTAATTTGTAAAAAAAATTAATACGTAAATCTCACACATCACCATAAAATATGTAAAACAAATATCCTGAAAAAGAAGTATTAATGTAGTTTCTATCATTTCAAATTCAGACACTACATTGCCAGTTTGGAATAGCTAATTGCGTCATGATTCCACAAAGAAAACATTTGGAAAACTCAAAATGATGGAGAGGTGTTGGAAGGTTGGAGGCTGGTCACAGAACCATGGAAGCAGTCTTATTCTTTGATGTCCACCATTCTGTTATCTCAAGGTTATAGTAGCAATACCAAACAACCTACAGTTATCAGAAGGCCTGTTCTAGGTCGTCCTAGGGTTACAATCCCTCAAGTGATCATTATATTAGTATATTGTGACAACTGGACAGGAGAGCAACAGCATAAATAATGTCTTCAGACCTCATTGCAGCTACAAGAAGACAGATATTTCTCAACTATTACAGAAATATTCCAGAATCGATAAAAATTTTACTAAAAGTAAATAAAAATGTAAAAAAAAATGTATAAAAAGATGAACGATGTAAAGAGAAGTATTTTTAAAATTTTAATCCAGAAATACATTTCAGAGATGTGAAAATGTGATTATTTCTACTCCCATTGTTTGTAATGAGGATTGGTGCATTAGTGGGTTTAATGTTGGCATTATCTGAAGTTGCTTCAGTTATCATTAAATTAATACTGAATAAATCCCAGGGGTGGATGAAATTACTACTGAAAAGCTGGGAGAATTTCTGTTACCACATGGCTGACTGAAATTTTGAATATCTTTTATGATTAAGGTATTGTTTCAACGGGCTGAGTGAGTTCGAGGGCTGAGTGTTTTAGGGGTCTCAAACACTCAGCCCTCGAAATTATTTTGAACTTCCCACAAGCAATGCATTCTATCATATAATCATGGTAGCGAACTGCTTATGGTTTACTAGCTCAACCCAATTACAATGATTTCACTCAAGTATGGATAATATGATCACCTTTAGCTGAAGATGAAGGCATTAAAAATTAAGCCTAGATTTTTGTAATAAGAGTTTGTAACATTTAAATAATATAAGTAAGTATGTTTTTCTTAATACTGCTTAAATGCGGCTTCCTTATATTGAGAAGCATCTAAATATGATTGCCAAGATGAATCTAAAGTACCCTATGTGATTGCTTAAAATGCAGCCCACTATATATCAAGAAGTAACTGATTTGGCTCCTATATGATTTGAGTTTGAAACTCCTGATATGGTGTTATTACTTTTAATCTGCATGTGATTAGCCATTTTGGGACAGTGTGTCAATTGAATGACCCTTTTTTTTACATGTCTATTATCAATTTAACCATTTCACACATTAATTCATGTCTTTAAGATCAGTGGCTTAGCAAGGGGCCCTGGTGCCAGATATCTTAACCAGCTCCCCCCTCTCTTTAAAAATATTTTTTTATTAAGAAGATATTTTCTAATGAAATAAAAATACCTTTATTTTATCGTTTTATTAATTTAATTGTACAATGGACACATAGAAAACACCTTACATTTGACTGTAACACTTCTGAGACAAAAGCATCAAGCAGAGGCCCTGGTTCAGACAAACCTTGGTAACTAACTACACTTTTGTTTAAGATACACTATTTGATCAAAAGTATCCCTGGGAGAATGGGGAATGGTGGATGGTTTAATGTTAGCAATATATGAAGTTGCTTTGGTTATCTCTAATTTAAACTGCATAAATCCCCAGGGGTGGATGAGATTACTACTGAGTATCCATTCTGAGTAGTGGATACGACCATATACGCCACAGCCATGTCCCAAACAGGTATAAAAGGACACGTGGTCTGGCAAACCTCATAGACACGGATGAACAGGATAATGGGCTGTATGGCAGAACTCAGTGACTTTCAACAGTCATAGGATGCCACTTTATCAACAAATCACTTCAGGACATTTCGGCTCTGCTGCAGCTGCCCTGATCAACTGTAAGTGATATTATTGTGAAGTGAAAATGCTGTGGAGCAACAGCAATGCAATCACATCCCTGTAGGCCATGTAAAATGACAGAGTGGGACCTCTGAGTACTGAAGTGGGTGATGCGATAAAATCGCATGTTCTCAGTTACAACACTCACTACCGAGTTCCAAAATGCCTCTGTAAGCAATGCCAGCACCATAACAGTTCATTGCGAGCTGCAAGAAATGGGTTTTCATGGCCGAGTAGCCACACACAAGCCTAACATCAACAAGATCAACATCAACACCAAGCTTCGGTTGGAGTGGTGTAAAGCACGACGTCAGTGGACTCTTGAGAAGTGGAATTGCGTTCTCTGGAGTGATGAATAATACTTTGCCATCTGGCAGACGACGTCTGACTCATCTGATAGACGAGTCAGACGAGTCTGGATATGGAGGATGCCAGGTGAACGCTACATGCCTGACTGTTGTTTCAACTGTGAGGTTTGATGGAGGAGGCATCATGCTCTGGGGCTGATTTTCGTGGCTCGGCTGGGACTCCTAGTTCCAGTGAACAGGACTCTGAACGCTGCGGCCTCTTAATGACATTCTCGACAATTCTGTGCTCCCAATTTCATGGCAACAGTTTGGTGAAGACCCTTTCTTATACCAACATGCCAATCCCCCCCCCCCCCCCCGTCCACAAAGCGAGGATTGTGCAGGAATGGTTTGATGAGATTGATGTGGAAGAACATAAGCGGCCTGCACAGAGCTCTGATCTCAACTCCATGGAATACCTTTGAGATGAATTGAAATACTGACTGCGAGCCTGGCTGAACTGCCTGACATCAGTGACTGGCCTCACTAATGTTCTTGTGGCAGAGTGGCAGGCAATTCCCACAGCAGCACCAGAATCCTGTGGAAAGCCTTCCCTGCAGAATAACAGGTTGGTCCACTATTTGCTGTGATAGCAGCAAATAGTGGACCAACACAATATTAATTGCTTTCCTATTATCGGGAGATTGTGAATGAGCGATTGTCTGGATGCTTTTGATCATTTAATGTATTAACCCTCCCCCCAATCCTCATTTCTACTTTGCACCTAGGCCCCAAATACAGTTGCAAACCCCTAATCAGGCCTATGACCTTATAATGAGTAGGTCCTTCAGTGTTGAGATATTCTCGGTTTTCTGTTGGGCTTTATCTCCAGCCATTCTTGTTTTAATGAGTCGTAGATCGTGAAATGTAAGTGAAATATTAAAAAACTACTATGCGGTGACGGTGTATTTTAATTCCATCCTTTGTCATAATTCCTAAATTTCAAAATGTTTGAAAGTTGGTTTTATCCAGGGGAGGGAAGGGGTTATCACCCTCTCTAATGCCCGAAGAACAACAGGTAAAAATTGATTCACATTTTCGAAGAATCTATTGAATGCGTTATGTATACGCTCGTTGATGCACAAAACTTCGATCAGACATGTTCAAATACCTCAGGATCATCAAAAGATGATCAAGAGGGATGATATATTTGGTTATTTGATTTCCCAAAATGGAATTATCAGAACAAGCTTTTAAACTAAGGAGTTTTGAAATTCTCATAACTAAAGAATGCTAAATAATTCCTATATTTCATTAATATTATCGATAGGGTTTCAATTTAGATTGGTATTTATTTCCCTTTAAATCAAGCCTGTCCATCGCAAACTTATTGAAGAGGCACTAAACAAAAGCTGCATTCTGAAAGAGCAGCAGGGGGATAATCCTCAACTTAAAAACGCAAAGATATATTTCAAAGGAATTGGGGAAAAAACCTACTTTTAAGGTATCATGGAAATTTTCTTGATTAGAAACAAAAATATACATTTTTAATTAATATTATAATTTGGTGAAACACAATGCACCTAAATAAGTTTGGTCGAATAGTTGGAACAAATGAGCCAGATTTAGCATTTTTTGGGGGGGTGTTTTTTATGAGAATTCAATTCAATTCACGCATGTAATACTCGGCAGTAATTCTGAAATTCCAAAGGGTTCTGATCCAAGCAAAAGATTATGAACTGATCCATCTCGATTTTCATGAGCAATCCAGATCACTGATTCATTAGTTATTCGATTGGACCATAAAAGGCCACAAAAATTATGCCGTCTATCATCACTTTGTAGGGTTGATGGCCATTCAGTGCAGCTGAATATTCTTGGTCGATTTTGATTGAAACTTTGTTCTCTTCTTCAGATAATCTGGATTCGTTGACGTCATTCACTGAACTGTCAACGTCGCTAAGTAGTAGACTATAAAAAGCGTCAGGATAATAATTTTTCGCTAAAAATTGGACATCTTTTAGAATAAATTAGTGTGTATTAGAGAGAAGTTCAAGCCCAAATTTGTTAACCAGAGCCCTCAAAGTGCAAGGATCTTCGAATGTTAGGAACTCGAAATTCTAGGCCTATCCTAGCCGAATTATTTCAATATTTACTTATGCCGTGCCAGTTAGAGAAATAAAGAAACTGATCCAAACCTAAAACGCATGTATAGAAATGCATCCCGCTAATTTTTTTTTAATTCTCTGTAATATAAACTGAACAGTGCTGTTTCGAACAAAAATACAAGAAATAGTTCGTAGAAAGTGAAAATTCCGGATTGACATCATTGTGAAAATATAGGCGATTCATCAATAAGAGAGAGAGCGAATCCGAAAAGTAATTAAAACTGAATAGGGCTTATTAATTTTACTTACTAAATGCTGATTAAAAAGTTGAAATTATAATCAGAATAAATTACTTATTTACCTTTTTTTTTCAGTTATAAGCAAAATTGAGATTTAATTATGACAAAGTCCAAAGCAGTCTATGCTTTTGAAACCCGAGCCAGGTTCCGAACTGATTCATCTCTAGTATATATTTAGGTGTGCACACAATAGAGAAAAAATAAACAGTATGGATGTGGCTAGAATTCCAGCAAGGAAGTTTTTAATTTTATCGTTTAGAATTTAACTATTCGCAAAACCCAATGATCGTACTAAAATTGATTGTTTTTTAGTCAAAGTAAAAAAAGGAATATTTCAAGGGAAGAAGGCAACAAAGGAAGGGCCAGCACTTATAAATGACCTTATAAATTACCCTCTGTTTGATAATATCAATAATGACCCTCGCTAGCTGGCAAATTAAATGCAATTTTCACCATTGTCCACTTTAATGTGATCAGAGGAATAGCTTGGTTAGTTCCTCTGTGCATTTGGTCAGGCAGTTCCTCATTGATATTTTTTTTATCGTTTACTAATCGAAAATGAAAAATTTTCGAGCAAAACATGTCGGCATTAATATTATAAAAATATCTGTCATTGCCGAATTTTAAGGCATTAAGATCAGTGAGATCTTTGCTTGTCTACAGACATGTATCATTTGCGGTACATAATTATATTTAATATAAATTAAATTTTGCCACCTTTAATAGAAATATTTAGGAAAAAAACTGGCTAATTGTTTCGTTTTATTTTTTAAAATTTTCTCACTTTTGTAATTTTAAGAAAAATTAAATATTTTTGTAATTATGAATTATTGGGTAAGACATTCTTTGTCTCCTCTGGAAAAGGACCAGACTACTTTTTTCTTACTTCTATATAACTGAAAGCATGAGATAATCAAATGCTATCGTGCTAGGAAAGTTCACAAGCAACTTGTTTAAAATGCAGCAGACCACTAAATCTTACCTCAACCAATACGCATGAAAGCTAAAACTTGATGTTCTCCGAATCATAGCTTTTTATAGTGGGTTGCTGTTTTATTAGCATTGCAGTCAATATTGAATAATCGACTTGGCTGCTGTTGCTTTGTAGTCAAATCATCTCCCATGCCAATTCGGTCTGAAGAGCATTGCAAAATTGAATTGCATCTTTTTTTTTCAACCTTCGTGTTTCCTCTTTGTGACCTTGTCATACAACTCTAGAGAATTACCGTACGTTGAGGAGACAATGAAGTGCTGTTGTCAGAGATATCAACGGAGCCAATCTATCAAGATAAGATACACGCGTGGCTCCTCCACTGTGTAAGGAAATCGATAAAACCCTGAATGCCTTTCGGAAGCTCTTGTTGGTGGCTGCAAACTCCTTTCAGTAGTTGGTCTGGTCGATGTTAAAGACACCACTACTAACGACTAAGCTTCTCAAACATTCTGTTCATCTCATTGACGGAATTACTTCCATTCCTCTGACATCGGTGATATCTGTAGAGGATTATGTACGAATATGATTCTATTCACTAGGTTTGTGAAGTTGCACATTGTGCTGCAAGGATGTGTAATCTTGGAAGACATCGAAGCGTTAGCTTTGGAGGTATTTTCAAACGTGTTGGCTGGTTTTGAATGTTCAACAGACATGTTTGTGCTGCTAAGCCTAAATTGCCACTTCAAAGACTCCAGGAATTCTACTGCTCTTGGAACTTAATGAAAACTAGTTATCCATTTATGTTTGAAGTTACCTTTTCCATTGCATATTATAATTTATTATCGCATTTAAAGCAAGCGCACAGCCATGTCCCTGTAACTGTATTTGGAGGTTCGGTTGCGAAATTGAAATGTGCAATTTTTACTTTATATCCCATTTTTACTTATCTTCCTATTACTTTTTGCTCGACATTTGTCGGTTTGTGGATTGTCAAAACAGTTGTTCCAGCATATCTTTCGAATGCAACTGATAAATTTAATGATTTATATATCAAATGAAAGCTTATGACCTGGGAGTGTCTTAGGCTTTAAAAAAAAAAGACCCCCAAGCTTTCTTCTCCCCCCCCCCAAAAGGAAATATATAGGAGCAATCGTTTTTATATTTCCAGAACGCGAGTACCGAAAGTATCACCTGTTTATTCCTTCCTAAAAAGGGGAAATATGAAAATGATTGTTCCGCTATATCTTCCGAACGCGAGGGGTCTACAATTACGAGTCAGGTGTCAAATGAAAGCTCATATGAGGACCGTCGTAGATTTTGCACTCCAACATTCATCATTCACAGCACAAATCCTCCCCCTTTTGAGGGGGCGGATTTTCACGGGGAGGAAACTTAACGAGTTATATCTCAAATTAAGGCTTGTGACGTCTCCAATGTTATGGGCTACCTTAAACACGACTACAAAAGGAGGGGGAAGGAAAATGTGGTTGATGTTTACGAGGTATATTAAGTGAAAGTTTCTGAAAGTAGGTGGTTTTAATGACAAAAAATGTATAAATGAATTAGATATTTTTTTTATCTTCCCATATGCGCCCTAAAAGGTAGGTAGGAAACTAAAACATATCTATGGTGCAATCAGTCACTGAATTCGTATTCACTTCAAAGGAAGAAATTGGTCGGCTATCGTGTTGAGCAGGTAAATCGGTGCCCTATCTTCCTTTGAAGTGAATATGAATTCAGTGACTGATTGCACCCTCGATATGCTTTGGTTTTATTTTCTACTTTTTAGAGCGATTATGGGTTGGGTTGTTTTACCTCTGAGCGGCACTTTTTTGCACACCATGGGCTAAATGGCCAGGGTCACATGTACCCTGAAGGTTGGAGGAGGGGACCCACTGGAACAGCTGTTGGGAGATATATGGTAGCCTCCCGTCAAGGCCACCCAGCGTGTTCTTTAACGTGCACAGGGTATGGCTCTCTCCCGCACACGGACCACAGCTTAACGTCCCATCCGACGGATGGCGGCCTTTCCAAGCCCATCGGTGTCCCCTACTGACCGTGGGCAGGGCGGGGAATTTTGCGGAGATAAATCTCAAATCTGACCCAGCTGGGACTCGAACCTGGGAACTGCAGATTACGAGCCTGGCGTGCTACCGACTGAGCCTGACTCCCACCCCCTGCGATTATGGGAAAATAGGTATTTTCGTAAAAAAATTAATTTGTTTATATTTTTTAATTACTGAAAACTGTTCTAAGTTTTTTTTTTATAGCATCCTTAAATTTAAAGAAATGGAAGTGTTTTAACAAGGTACAAAGCTCATAACTATCGCTGAGATTGAAGGTTCTCAAACGATGGTAAATTTTTTCAAGGAGATAACATAAGGAGTGAAATGATGCAATACTTCAACTACGTGATCACCGCAATATTTAGTCGATATTTGGCCCCAAAATGGCTTGTATGAGCAGATCAGAGGTAATAAAATAATGAACTATAATGACATAATAAACGTATATTTCTAACTCGAAAAGCGATAATTTTGCATTTTCTCTACAAATGTAAAAACCTGTTAAAATTTTTAATAATAATAATGTGCTTCTCTTTGTACTACTTTAATAAAAAAAAAAAAACTCGATTACATGGGTTTTCCGTTAGTGTAGGGGGGATGCTTTCTTATGCACGTTCTTGCTCACCTCTTAATGGGAGGGCCAGGTATTTGTGTAACAGTTGAAACTGGACTACCAAACTGGTGGCCTATTTCAGTTTTTCCTTTTTAGATAACATGTTTGTAAACAACCATTATTTTATCATTAGAGTAATAATTTTTTGCATGGTAACAGCATATTACATTTTTCATCAATTGAATTTTCTGTTATGTTTCAATTTTAACTCTCTATTATTTGTCAGTTTTTTTTTAATTTTCCAAAGCAAAAACATTCTGTATATATTTAATGCAAATGTCAAAGAACTATGGTTGGCCTTAAGGCAGAAAAGACTTCTCTGTCCCCGCGCCTATAGGAATAATATAAAAAAATAATAAAATGACACAAAAACATTTTCAGATGTCAATGCTAAAGGTAGTTTGTAGCTTTTTTATCATCAAGATTTCGTAAACTGTAACATGTTGAAAAGCAGTACTTAAAGTGAAAAGTATGCTTATGTAACTCAGACTTATATAATTTCTTATACAAAGTTCTTTAAAACAGACAAAATCGTGACGTGATTCACGTTTCTTTTAAACCCATGTAATGGACGCACATATACTCAATCCACGAATGCCTACATGCGTGTAAAAATAATATTTGATTACGGTGGTTTTACAGAGAGGTCCCGCTTATGCTTATTGTTAGGAACTTGATGATGTGTTTTTAAAGAATTGACAACCCAAAATATCGGTTTAATCGGGAAGATATCTTACAATTGAAAAGCTAACTCGTGTAATTTGTCATGTATGATCAAGAGTTTCTTGTGCTGAAAATAGTTTTATCATATAATATTCAGCATCGCTATAAATATTAGGCTTTTGTCTGCCAGTCTTTTATATCCTGTATACTGCATCCCGAACAGATTTAAATAAAAGAATCTGGTCTCTGAGCAGCAATATATTGTATTTGAACTTTCTTTCATGCCTTCAAGCTCATGTAATTGTTCACTAAAACATTTTCAGATATCAATTCCAGTATACACCGAAGATCCAAAACATTATGACCAGTGCGTCTTTTATGCAAATCGAAGCAATTGCAAGGTAAACGACGGGGGCGTGTGAAGGTCATGAAACGGTATAAATAACACCTGATACTGAGCTCTGTTAATCAGTGTTACTCTTGTTCTTCAGATGGGAAAGGTACTTAAGTGACCTTAAGTGAGTTTGACAAAGCCCAAATTGTAATGGCCAGATGACTAGGTCAGAGCATTTCCGAGATGGCAAGGCTTGTGGGGTGCTCATCATCAGTTGTGGTTAGTACCTTCAAAAAGTGGTCTGAGGAGGGAAAAACCACAAACTGCCGGCAAAGTGTGATCCAACACATTGATGCTAGAGGTGAGCGAAGGCAATCCCGTATGGTATGAGCCAACATAAGGAATACTGTGGCGCAATTCGTCCGTAATTTGATTGCCGGTGACTGGAATAATGTGTCACAACACACAGTACATCGAACTCTGCTGAAAATGGTGTGTGTAGCCACAGGCCACTCCGAATGCCCATGCTGACCTCGGTTCACCATCGAAAGTGCCTACCATGGGCACGCAAGCATCAAAACTAGACTTTGAATGATTGGAAGAAATTCGTCTGGTTCGATGAATATCGTTTCCTATTTCACCATGTGGATGGCCAGTTACCTGCATGGTTACCTGCAGGCACCAGGATGCACCGTGGGACAAAAACAAGCCAGTGGAGGAAGTGTAATGCTTTGGGCAATGTTCTGCTAGGAAACCCTGGGTCCAGTCCTTATGTTCTTAAATATGATTGAATGATGCCATCCGACGTTCCACTATACAGGACAGTACTACATCATATGGATGGCACCAAAAGCCACCTTCGTGTGCTGGGTGAGGCCTATCGGAATACTGGCATTGAGAGAGTACCTATCGTCTGCATTACTTTATATCATCGAAATCTTCTGTTTATTCATATCTCCAATTTTGGTACTTTCGAATTTTGACCCTTTTGTGTTGTTTGATGTCTATTAGAACGCTGACATTATGGCTGCAGAGCAGCTGGGAGAGTACCTATCGTCTACATTAGTTTAATATTATCGATATCAATTAGTTCATTCATATCTCTGATTATGAAACTTTCGAATTTGAACCGTGCCGGTGATTTATTGCCAATATGGTTAGGTAGCATTATGGTCTAATTTTTAATTACTGCACTTTTTAATACTGCAACTCTGCACTTTTTAATACTGCAACTCTGCACATGAATGTGCCGAAAGCCTACCATTTTTAAGGGTAAATTTGAGCTCTTTTAATTTTTTTAAAACATGATATTCGCTACTTAAATATCAGTTATTTGGGACAGATGTCTAAGTTCGAAGCTCTCGTAGTTTTGTGGATGGTTGGTGGACAGCTGTTGGGAAAAGGGTGTCAGCCTCCCGTCAAGGCCATCCAGCGTGTTCTTTAACGTGCGCGGGTGTGTCTCTCCAACACACGGACCACGGCTTACGTCCCATCCGACGGACGGCGGCCTTTTCAACTCAACAGTGACCCCTATTCACTGTAGGCAGGGCGGGGAGTTTGGCAGAGAATAATCTCTACACTTGTCCAGCTGGAACCCGAACCTGATAATTGCAGGTTACGAGTCTGGCACGCTACCAACTGAGCCTCCCCAGTCCTTATGTGCAAGAAACTATGACGTCTGCTGGGGCGGGGGTTGCTCAGTCGGTAGCGCGCCAGGCTCGTAATCTGTAGTTCCCAGGTTCGAGTTCCAGCTGGGTCAGCGTTGAGATTTATCTCCGCAAAATTCCCCACCCTGCCCACGGTCAGTAGGGGACACCGATGGGCTTGGAAAGGCCGCCGTCCGTCGGATGGGACGTTAAGCCGTGGCCCCTTGTGCGGGAGAGCCATACCCTGTGCACGTTAAAGAACACGCTGGATGGCCTTGACGGGAGGCTACCATCTCTCCCAACAGCTGTTCCAGTGGGTCCCCTCCCCCAACCTTCTCTGAGCCTTCGGGGTCCATGTGACCTGGCCATTTAGCCCATGGTGTGCAAAAAAAGTGCCGCTCAGAGGTAAAACAACCCAACCTATGACGTCTGCCACCTACCTAAACATCATAGCAGACCAGGTATCATTTCATAGCAACGGTATATCCCTCTAGTAGTGTCTTCTTTCAGCAGGATAATGCGCCATGCCACACTGCCTGGATTGTTCAAGAATGGTTCGCGGAACATGAGGAAGACTTCCAGCTACTGCCCTGGCTTCCAAATTCCCCAGACATCAATCCAATCGAGCAGCTGTGGTTTGTTTTAGAGCAGCATATCCGATCTGCGGTGGTTCAACCACATAATTTAAAAGAGTTAAAGGATCTGCTGGTAAGGTGTTGGTACCAGATACCACAAGATACCTTTAGAAATCTTGTAGCGTCCATGTCTCGCCGGGTAAGAGCTGTTTTGGCGGCACGTGGAGGACCAATATCATATTAGGCAGGTGGTCATAATGTTTTGACTCTTAAGTGTATATGTCAGCATCAAAATGAATGCCGGCTGTTTGCTTGAAGAGAGTAAAGCTCTGTTGGACGTTCAACAGTTTTGTATGGTTATTCACTGCAAATATTGTCTAGCCATTGTAAAATTTGCAGTATATTCTACCTACCTATTTATATTATCTGAGTAGTGTGTTTCATCAAGAAATTAAGATCTTTTTATAGGTTTTAGTACTTTATGGTGCATAAATTCAAATAATTCGTGAAGCAAATTTTAAAAACTTATAAAATTCTCTTTCTAATAATTCGTGTCTGATAGCAAAATACATCAAAGTTCAAGTTTAAAAGGCATTTTCTCAGCTATAGTGTTGAGAGAAATATCTGCTTTGCTTCGAAATGAAGCATGTGGGCGAACTATGGGCATGCATAATGGAACAAGGCATCGATCAGCATTTGTGCAATATCAGCTCCTCGTGTGTAATTCGATTTGATTTGTTGTCACTTGGTCAAGCTGACGTTTCGCGGCTGTCGTATTTTTATCTTTGGGAATCTACCTCTACGATGAGCAAAATCAGGCGATTTCATTTCTTCCCCCCAGCTTTTCTTTTTGGATGTATTAGATTTCAAGGAATGAAATAGAAGTGTTCAAAGAATTTCTGATCTGTGTTTTGTACTCGAAAAAATCTCACCATTTGATGTGGAAATAAAGGCGATGCAAGTTTGTTCAAGCTTGAAACAAGCAAAGAGAAAATGGAATTTTTTTTATCTTAAAAGATGCGCAAAAGGAACAGAAAAACTGATGGCATGCCATCTTTTTGGGTTTATTTTTAAACTTAGGAGTAAAACCTTGTAAAAACTTTGTTATAAGAAATAAATATGTAGCTAGAAAATGTTTTCTGGAGAAAAAATCCGAAAGGTTGGTGGCGAAAAGAAATTTTTGATATAGGTGCAATATATTTTTTTTTCCTCTGGTAAAGTTTATAATCACACGTAATAAAATAATGAACAGATAAAAAAATTAATACACAAAAAATTCATTTCTTAAATCCTAATTTTCTAACTAAAAAAAATTACCATTGAAGTAATAATAATCTTTATTCATATTCATGTTAGTTATACAAGAGTTTAAACAAATGACCCGCAAAGCATCTGCTTATCTGCAGGAGAGAAGAATAATAACGTTACATGAAAATGCATACTTCATTCAAACACATATAGCTGCTTGCTATAAATGTTTGACAGGAGCTTGTTGGTTCATAGAGAAGATCAGAAAAGAAACATCCATGACTTATCGGGGTTCAAATCCTGATCCGTTTGATCATTATTCAGATATACTAACCACTCGGGCACCGAGACAGCTGAATTTTTTACCGTTCTAAAATTTCGGAGAGGGCAGGGTGGCTTGGTTAGCCTGAATCGGGGGGGGGGGGGATTAGAGGGGTTCTATATGATTGGATCCGAACGGACCACAGTGCTTTCTAAGTATATTTATTTTAACCTTTAGAGTACCACGATCGATTAGATCAAATGTAGGAAAATTTGGCTAAATTGCAAGAGGTTCATATGTAATTTCTTTTAAAATCAAGAGATGGCATGAATGTATAGGACCAGAGTTGAAACTAATCATTACGAAACTCAATGACAGTTGTAAAGGCCATATACAGATGACACGACTTTAACTTGCACTTAAAGAGTTGAAGAATATTTCTTGCAAAATATGTATCAACATACATGTGATCATCAGAAATACACACGTTTATTGATGTTTGGCACTTAACAGGAGACTGGTTCTGATATCACATTTTTGACTTTTTAATCGTATTTAATATTTTACTTTCATAATTTGCCGTATAAACTATTGAATCTTGCTTTCTTCGTGGGTCTACGAAGCCCATTTTTTAAAATCTTTTGTACCCATTTTTCTTATCTTTTATATTTTGCATTAATTACTTGTTTTTATACAGTTTCGTTTTCATTTTGTCTTTTGATTCTTGTTTTCCACTAGTTGATTTGTTGAATCTTGTTTATATATACATTGAGTATGGGTACTTTACACCCATTGTTTTAATATACATTGTGTATGGGTACTTTACATCCATTGTTTATATATACATTGTGTATATAACTTTACACCGATTTCTCTGATACATACGAATTGTGTTGTATTTGCTTTATTCTTTTCCGCAGCAGCTGGGATTTCTGCCTTCAGTTCTTCAACCCTATGCCGATTATTTCTGGAAGAGGATTCCAGGAAATCCCCCGAAAAATAATCACAGGGCAGTGGGAATAGAACTAACCAGATAGTTCAGAACATATCTGAAATGCTCAGCCCGTCTAGCCATGACAAATTTCCCTTTCAGTAACCTTGCCATCATTATCACTTAATCCCTGCACACAATTCTGTTTTTTTTTTCCACACAAAATATGTAATATCTTATAAAACTCTCGGTGGCTGTGTTATCTAGTAGCTTTTTACTACTTTGACAACCAGGTTATAAGTCAAAGTTACTATCAACTTTCAGCTGATCATTTGCACGCGTTGATTAAGCTTTCTGTAATACTTCTGTTAAGACCAGTAGATTATTTATTCAACTTAGGCCATGTAGTCTTTTCTAGAAATCTTCTTGCATTGCTATATCACTCAAAATAATGCTGTCTCCTAGGTTCCCTTTCATCCAAAACAGTACTGTTGATTTCAAGAATAGCCTGTTTAAAACGGTCTTCTCTCATTGGATTCAGTAGATTGTTTTAGATGACAAAGTAGTCTTAACCAAAAGTTGACAGAATAAAAATGCAACACACGAACAAAATTATTCCATTTTGCCACAAGTCGCACATCTTGCTTTCTCTGTGGGAGACACCATTGCTTACTAATTTAGTTTTGTTGCGCCATCTGCCAGCCATAAGTTACCCGGTCTAGCAACACTGGAAACAAGGATCACTTTCTCTTATCTATTGGCGGCCATTTTTTGTTTACGATTTCTCATTCAGGACGACAGTCTGCTGCTAGCTTACTTTGTGAATAACCTGTGTATCGATGTTTGCATCAAGATACGATTTTGCTTAAAGAGCAGAAAGGCTACATATATTAAAAATATCATTTTGAAATAGTGATCTTTTAATTATTTTACTAATTTGTTTGTATAAGATCGGGCTTTTTAACGAAAGAAGGGTGACTGTATTCATATTCTTTGGAGAGGGATGAACCGCAGCATGTTCTGCTATTCTCTGAAGAAAGATTTTATGTGATGTTATTAAGTGACGAAAGAGCGCTGCATGTATATTAGCGTCACATTCAAGACTATGAGAGTTTTGCTATGGTAAAAGGAGTGGATTTTCCGTGACTCGCGAAGTCCTCGTTACCTCACATAGCTTTAACTAGTAACACCTACAGGCAGGGACATACTCTGAACTCTCTCCTTCCCCCGAAAATTCCGTCGTATTATACGAAATCTCAAACTCGCTTATCTGTTTTAAAATCCAAAACGGTTGTCTTTGTATAATTTCAGTTTAGCGCCATAGCATGTGTCCAATACTAAATATAGATTTAAAAAAAAACTATAAACTTTTATTCTGTATAGTATACAATTTTAATATTTCCTGTCCATTGAAATATTTTAGTAATTAAGAAACCCTACTCAAGTTTTATATTCTCAGGCCTCTCCCCCCCAAAAAATTAAAATTCTGTGATCCCTTTCCTCCCTCAACAAATTTCATGTGTCATCAGTAGCTTGTGTGCCTCACATAAAGAGGTAGAGACTGTAGTTTGTCCAGGTCTGCTCTAGGCGAATGGAAATGAATCACTTTCGAGTCGAGATTTCTGAAAACAATGTTATATTTTGATGAAGTAAATATACAACCAAATTTTTAATTATGTGTTTGGATTATACACTGGTGTTCACAAAAATCAAAACACCAAGAAGGACCAATCAGAATCCTCACGTATTTAGAAGTTCAATGTAGCTTTATTGTTGCAATAAATAATTACAATATGGATGCATTTGGAGTGTTACATACCAAATTGTGTAATAATTACTGTGTCCACCCCCTGCTTGTATGACCTGCTGTGCACGGCAAGGCATGGCGTGAAACAAATATTTGATGCTGGATTGTGGAATAGCCGTCCAAGCACTATGCGTCCGTCTACATTTGCTGGGATGTGCCGATATTGCGGCAACTTCTGTTTGACCATATCCCATACATTTTTGATGAGTGACAAATCAAGGGATCTAACGGGGCCACAGAAGGATATGCACATTATTTTTCCTCAGGTATTCAAATGAAACGAAAGTGGCAGGTCTTGCATTGTCCTGAGTTGTTTGTTTTACCTCTGAGCGGCACTTTTTTTGACACCTAGCTAAATGGTCAGGTCTTAAGGACCCCGAAAGCTCAGAGAAGGTTGAGAGAAGGAACCCACTGGAACAGTTGTTGGGAGGCAAATGGTAGTCTCCCGGCTAGGCCATCCAGCGTGTTCTTTAATGTGCACAGGGTATGGCTCTCCCGCACAGGGGGCTACAGCTTAACGTCCCATCCAATGGACGGCGTCCTTTCCAAGCCCATGCATTGTCCTGCTGAACCTATAGTGTGTGGAACAGTCTGTAAGTATGGAAGAGCTGTTGCCTGTAAAACGTCCTGGATGTAACGAGCACTGATAATGGTGATGTGAATCTGTACTACGACGTATTTGTTTTCATAACTGATCCCATTGTACACCATAATTCCTTGCTTTGGTATTGTATGCCTATTCCGGATACACTCTTCTCGTTGCCTCTGACCAACCTGTCAGCGGACGAGGATTCTGCCATCTGATTCGAACAGACAGAAGTGGGATTCATCAGAGAAGATGATATTGTACCATTCATCGTGCCACTAGCGGCGTTTGATTCACTACTGTATTCCGGCTGCTTTGTGTTTGGGTATCAGATTTAGTAATGGCCAGTGAGCATGTAGTCCATATTGCAATAAACAGTGTCGAATTTACTGCCGACATTGGAAGATGTGTTACTAACCTCCACTCTTGGGCCAAGGAAGTTCACAGGGCAGAGCGATCTGTTATAGCCAACCTTCAAAGATTGTGATCTTCATGTGGGTTATCTGTGGACTAGGTCCAGAACCTACCCGACATGTTAATTGCCCATTTTCGAACCATTCTCTGTATAACACTTGACACGCAGGTTCTATACTTCGTTTCTCATCCGTAAGTAAGAGTTTGTGTAAATAACTGCTTCAAATATATATGTCAGGACTTATTCACCTAATTGCATATGTACTATATACATATATACAAATTTGTTCGCCAAGAATTGAAACACTGCTAAATATGTACACAGGGGCGTAGCGAAGGACTATGGTTGGGGGAGGGGGGGAGAAGTCCAAATTTTTCCAACTCGAGCAAAATTTGCCAACTGAGCAAACTTGCTTAGATTTTCGCTCGGGGGGGGGGGAAGACAATTTTCACGTCTCTCCTACATTTTGCCATTTGACTTCCAATTCTGCCAACTACCCATAATGCTCAGAAATCTGCTACTAATTTGCCATTTCACTTCCAATTCTGCCAACTAGCCATAATGCTCAGAAATATTTCCAATATTTACATCTCGTCTAAACGTCTGAATTCTAGCAAATCAGTATGAATTTTTGCCTTGATTTGGTCAAATCTCCTTAATTTCACGAAATTAATCCCAATCTTTACATCTCTCCTAAATTTGCCAAATCACTTCAAACTTCCCAATTTTTTTTTTTGGAAAATTAAGGGGAGTTGTCAAAATCGAGGCAACTTGGCAAATCTACGACAGTTTGCAAAATCGAGAGACGGCAAAATTTAGAGCAGTTGGCAAAATTCGAAGCCACTTAGTAAAAACAGGTGAGTTGGCAAAATCTTAGGGAGTTGGCAAAATTCGGAGTGACTTGGTTAAATCTTGGGGAGTTGGTAAAATCGTGACAACTTGGCAAAATCTTGGTGAGTTGGCAAAATTCGGAGTGACTTGACAAAATCTTGGGGAGTTGACAAAATTCGGAGTGACTTGGCAAAATCGTGGGGAGTTGGCAAAATTCAGGTGAGATGTAAAAATTAGGATTTTTTTCCGTAAAATTATGGCTCAAATCTTATTCCCTAAGTTAGCAAAATGTAGAGACAGTTGACAAAATTCGCAGTGACTTGGCAAAATTCAGGTGAGATGTGAAAATTTGGATTTTTTTTTCTGGAAAATTATGGCGAGTTGGCAAAATCCAGGAGAGTTGGCAAAAACTAGGGTCAGTTGGCAAAATTCGGAGTAACTTGGCAAAATCGTGGAGAGTTGACAGAATTCAGGTGAGATGTAAAATTCCAATCCTTTTTCTGTAAAATTATGGCGTGTTGGAAAAATCTAGGCAGCTTCGCAATATCTAGGAGAGTTGGAAAATCTTGGGGGAGTTGGCAAAATTAGGAGTGGCTTTACAAAAATCAGGTGTGATGTAAAATTGGGATTTTTTTCTGTAAAATTGTGGCGAGATGACAAAATCTAGGGCAGTTGGCAAAATTCAAATCCACTTGGTAAAATACGGGCGATTTGTGAAAATTGGGATTGTTTTTGTAAAATTAAGGACGGTTTATAAAATCGAGAAAACTTCGCAAAATCTAGGGCAGTTGGCAAAACTGGAAACCACTTGGTAAAGTGCAGGTGAGTTGTAAAAATTGGGATTGGTTTTGTGAAATTAAGGATAGTTGGAAAAAACAAGAACTCTTGGCAAAATCTAGGGGAGTTGGCAAAATCGGAAGCCACTTGGTAAAATACAGGGGAGTTGTGAAAATTGTGCCTTTCTTGTGCAATTAAGTAGAATTGATAAAATTCGAAGTGACTTGGCAAATTCAGAGAAGATGTAAAAATTGCGATTTTTCTCTGTAAATTACGGCGAGTTGGCAAAATCTAGAATAGTTGGCAAAATTCGAATGCACTTGGTAAAATATAGGCGAGTTGTGAAATTGAGATTTGTGAAATGAAGGAGTGTTGGATAAATTGAGGAAACTTAACAGAATGTAGGGCAGTTAGCAAAATTCAAATCCACTTGGAAAATACGGGCGAGTTGTGATAATTGGGATTGGGTTTGTGAAATTCAGGATAGTTGACTAAAATCGCTTCAAACTTTCAAACTCCCCAAGATTTTGCCAAGTTTTCTCGATTTTAGTCAACTATCCTGAATTTCACAAAAACAATCCCAATTATCATAACTCGCCAGTATTTTCCAAGTGGATTCGAATTTTGCTTAACTGCCCTACATTCTGTTAAGTTTCCTCAATTTATCCAACACTCCATTTCATAAAACAAATCTCAATTTTCACAACTCGCCTATAATTTACCAAGTACATTCGAATTTTGCCAACTACTCTAGATTTTGCCAACTCGCCGTAATTTTACAGAAAAAATCGCACTTTTTACATCTTCCCTGAATTTGCCAAGCCACTTCGAATTTTATAAACTCTCCTCAATTGCACGAGAAAGGTACAATTTTCGCAACTCCCCTGTATTTTACCAAGTGGCTTCCAATTTTGCCAACTCCCCTAGATTTTCCAAGAGTTCTTGGTTTTTCCAACTCTCCTTAATTTCACAAAACCAATCGCAATTTTTACAACTCACCTGTACTTTACCAAGTATTTTCCAGTTTTGCCAACTTCCCTAGATTTTGCAAAGTTTTCTCGATTTTATAAACTGCCCTTAATTTCACATAATCCCAATTTTCACAAAACACCCGTATTTTACCAAGTGGATTTGAATTTTGCCAACTGCCCTAGATTTTGCCATCTCGCCACAATTTTACAGAAAAAAATCCCAATTTTACATCACACCTGATTTTTGTAAAGCCACTCTGAATTTTGCCAACTCCCCCAAGATTTTCCAACTCTCCTAGATATTGCGAAGATGCTTCGATTTTGCCAACACGCCATAATTTCACAGAAAAAAAGATTGCAATTTTTACATCTCACCTGAATTTTGTCAACTCTCCACGATTTTGCCAAGTCACTCCGAATTTTGCCAACTGACCCTAGTTTTTGCCATCTTCCTAAGTTTTGCCAACTCTTCTAGATTTTGCCAACTCGCCATAATTTTACAGGAAAAAAATCCAAATTTTCACATCTCACCTGAATTTTGCCAACTCCCTACGATTTTCACCAAGTCACTCCGAATTTTGCCAATTCCCTAAGATTTTGCCAACTCACCTGTTTTTACTAAGTGGCTTCGAATTTTGCCAACTGTTCTAAATTTTGCCGTCTTTCCATTTTCCAAACTGTCTTGGATTTGCTAAGTTGCCTCGATTTTGACAACAACTCCCCTTAATTTTCCAAAAAAAAAAAATTACAAATTTTCACAACTCACCTAGATTTTACGAAGTCGCTTCAAATTTTGCCAACTCCGAGTTACTTTGGGGGGAAGCCTACCCCATCCCCCCCATGGCTACGCCCCTGTATGTACATCAAATCGCGACTGCTGCTCGGCCAGTCGCCGATTTAATTCTTTCTCGGTGTTCTGATTTTCGTGAACATCAGTGCTTATGAAGAGCATAGAGTATAAACTTCTGATATCGATTGTGGACTAATCTTGAGATAGTTTAGCGAGCAAGTTTTATTCTCATAAATCAACAAATACAAATGAATAAATAACAAAAAAGTTCATATTTTTTCCTATCGGTAACGATAATGCTTTTGCAAACCACTTAAAGGGGAAAATTCCGACAAAAAATCGTTGCCGAATTTAGTGCCCTCCAACTGTGAATGAATTTACAATTCGTAATTTTTTCTCGGACTGAAGTACACTTGTACAATGTCATTATGATTCGTTCCAGTATTTGAAGATAATATTCAAATCTATTTGAAGATAAGTCATTTGTTCTATTTTGAAGATAAATCATTTGTTCTATTTTGAAGATTTTGTTTCTATCTCTAGGTTCACTTGTGTGTGTTTATGTGTTCTTCATGTTCATAATTTTCCACTAATTATTAGGTCTGGAAAGTGTACATTCCCTTCAACATCGCAATCACTTTCCATGTTTTTAAAGCAACAGAAATACTCGAGATTGAACCGCCAGTTTAAACGAACACGACATAACACAAACAAGTCTTTTTATTTATAAGTAGATTGTCTGTAATAATATTATGTATCCAAAGTACTTTATCTCGTTTCTGAAAAAGCGAAACACTGCAACGTATTGGTTATCGTAAATGGATAAAAAAAAAAATTGGTGTGCAATAGGGCAGGATTTAGTGGGGCATGCCCCCACCTTTGAGAATTCTTAACAAGGGTAATGGGAGCAAAAAATCCTTAATTATATACGTATTTCACGAATTTTTCAAAATGTTTGAAAGACCACTGAAACGGAGGGAAAAACGTTATACTGCAAGAGAAATTCTTCTCTATCCTATACGTTGCAAATAACAAAAAAAAACTCTTGCCCCCCCCCCCCCCTTCTTTTTTTTTTTATATGTTTGGGCTCGATTGCTTCACCCCTTTTACTTTTTCTAGCTCGATTACTTCACTCCTACTCTCCAATATATTTTTAGATCGGGGCTGCAATACTTGTTACTTTGCGCAAAGAAATCAATCGGCGCTGCACATTAATGTACACCACTAATTCAAGAGATGCAATTGTTTACACAACGAGTCAAAAGCCATAATTCATTACCCACTGCGTCGAGTTAAGTACAAGCTTAATTTGATTAATCTAATAACGTTTGAGCACAGTGTTATTGTTATTTTGGATACAAATATCTTTCTTCAAAAGGAAAAAAAAAATAAGATGAAAAAAAAGTGATAACTAGTAGAAAACAAATGCAAAAATGGAAAAAAAAAAAACTTAAACATTTTTAATTAAAACTTTATTATTGTACGTTCTCATATGGGAAACAATTTTAGAAAAAGGATATTATTTAACAATTTTTTATTAAAAATAATTTTACACTTAGTATTCCCCATATGGGCACATGGGGCTTGAGAGGTTTAAACAAAAGACTCCTCCTTTGCTCTTGAGCTATCAGTTTCTCTATCATAGCACGTGACTGATGTGGCAATGCCCAGGCCCCCCTTCCTATCTGCCTGGTCTTGATCATGTTATGCCAGTATCCCTCCTGCAGAATAATACATAGTGAAAAAAAATTCGCTCGTCCAAAGGTTATGCCGCATTTCATCAGTATAGCTCATGTTTTGAAACGAGCTTTTGATATTTCATTTTACATATTTTTACCCATATGCCAAATAACCATGTCGAGTGATTAGTGTGCTTGGCTACTGATCATAGGAACCTTGGTTCGAGCCTCGGGTAAGGCATGGATGTTTGTGTTTTCTCTCTACTGAGGACCTGCCATCCTCACAGATCTACTATGGCGTATTAAGGTTAAATTTTGGTTAATTCTGGTTGGCTCCTGTCAGACCTCTTTGGCAAGCAGCTGCTTGAGGGAGTATTTTCAATTAACCATAGAGACTCTTTTGATACTCGTACTTACACATACACAAATAAGGTTCCAACGTTTACTAACATTGTTGATTGTTGCGGGAAAGACAAACAAATGCTATTGAAACCCAGTGAAATGCGCAGGTTTTAGGGAGCTAAACACATATTTAACTGTGTTTAGAAACAGTGTTTATTCAAGTTTTTTTCCCGGCCTTGGAAAGTTTTCTAAGCGCCATTAACTCTTGAATATTGACTGCAAGGTATAAGCCCATATTAGCACCATCGTGGACTAAATACTGCTATAAGCAATTTTGCCCCAAAATTGAACTTCCTTGAAAATGGCAATGGCAAGACGCTACTTTAATCCTAGATGGGCTAACCTGTTTGGTGAAGCTTTAGCGTCATCAGTTTCTGCCATTATAATTGGTAATCAAAGAATGGCAACGTAATTAACTTCAGTTTAATTGGTTTCTTGAGTATGGATCGTGTTTAGAGTGTGCAGGTGGATAATAACGAGCTTCGGAACTCAAAGCGAGATGCTCCAGTGAGCACCTGGTGCGTGCGACAGGTCTATGAGGCAATTAATGCAAAGTTAAAGTGGCTGTCACCGCGTAATCGTAGGCATCGGTTCCTTCCTACAGTTCATTTTCTGCTTGCTCGGATAGGGATATTCGTGCGTAGTATGACCGTTGATAGATTTTCGCATATAATACCAAGACCGAATTGGAAACTTTCCTTAATATTACTGGTTGCGTTTTCTGGAGAGTATTAAGATGATGCCGTGGAAGTTTCCGTTACCCAGGTGTTGCCACCAGTGTGTTTTAAAAATTCTGCCTTTTTCATTTTCAGTGTTTCTCAAATACACTCATTTCAACCCACTATTCTTTGCATAGGCCACATCTTCCACTATCCTGTGTGCATAGGCTTCATTTTGAAGAAAGGTTGTGTGAGGTGGTGGGGAGATGTGGCTAATGTTTTATTTCTTTTTATTTAAAAGAAAAGAAGCATTGTTTCACTCTGTATCATCTTCTATCTGTAGATACCCAACTTTTTTAAGAGAATGAAAAATTCATTTTGACATGAATAGATACAGTAAAATATTACGTATCGCATTTTCACCTCTACAGACTCCTAAAGTTAGAAAATTCCAACCTTTTAAACAGTATATTAGTTAGAAACATTGGGTTGGTTGTTTGGGTTTTTTTTGGCGCATGAGCTACTAAGGCTATAATGCGCCAAACGAGATAAATAGATGCTAAAAGTACCCCTGAACCAAAGTTAAAACCAAGGGCTGTAAAAGGATAAAAGATAAAACCAACAAGATGTATAGAGATATAACAGGAAAACAATAAAAACAAGATGTAAATATAACAAAAACAACAAGATGTATATAGTAAAAAACAACCCAGGTGTAAAGCCTGGGTCAGACATAAAAAATACAAGGTAAAATCAAAGTCGATTAAAATAGCCATAATGCTTCAAAAAGGTAAAAACTGGCGGTAAAACACAATGATCAGATAAAAGATGTCCGAGTGTAAGAGGCTCGGACATAAAATTATGAAAGCTAAAATAACATTGACGTTCGAAATTAAAACACGGACATACGACTAAAATATGTTTAATAGTTAAAATGGTAGAAACATTGGGTGTTAGAGTGTGGTAGCCAAAGGGTACATTCTATTTCAGGGAGGTGGGTAGGAAAAGCACGACTTTTTTTTTTCAGATATACTGTAAGTGAAAATATGTTTCTTGGTTGGATAGGTAGTAATAAAATATTACTTTTCGCGGTTTTCGAACTTTCTGTTTCGGTAAATTTCCACCGTTAGAGGGTTCACAGTTTGAAAAATGATGAAAACAATTGTCTTGAAATATGAGCATTCCATATTCAGTTAGAAGGATTGAACTTTCTAGTTGTTATTAATTGTTTTCTCTTCATAGAAGCAACTTATATTAGTTTACAGATGACTCGCAAAGTTTTTAGCTTATCTGTAAAATATATAATAATTTGCCTTTCAATCTTCGTTCTGTCATTTGGCATTAATAATTCTTATTACAAGTGCGTAAATTAACGTCTTGTTTACTAATTCATAGAATAGTTAATGCAAAAATAATAAAAACTCTATTATTAAGTTTTAAATATTTAAGTTTTGGTTTTAGAGCTATACGTTTAAAGGTAAAATTCCCCTTGATATAGGAAATCATAAATTTATTTATAGCTTTAATTTTATATGTTTTCCGTAGTTACTCGAAAAAACGGGAATTTGTCGTTTTTTATGTTATATTTTCGTTATGATGGATTTTAATTGAGTTTTGCCAAAAAAAATATTTGCGTGAATTATGGAAAGGCCAAATTTTTAAGTAATGAATCTGTCTTTAGCTGCAATTATGTGTAAACGGAAGCATAATACTAAATGCAAGCTAGGCCGTCCCATGGCCGAGTGGTTAGCGCGCTTGGCTACTGATCTAAGGGTCCCGGGTTCGAGTCCTGGGTAAGGCATGGATGTTCGTGTTGTTTTTCTGCTGAGGTCCTGCCATCCTCTCAGACCTTCTACTCCGGCATATAAACTGACAGGCTCCTGTCAGACCTCTGTGGCAAGCAGCTGCTTGAGGGGGTATTTATTTTTATTTTATTTTTATGTTATTGCTAAAGCCCACAAGACTGTTGTAAATCCAAATGCATTGATTTAAAAAGAAAAAGTGACTGCACTTGATATAATGGATAGATTATTAGAAAGCTTAATATTCTTTAGAAGTTGAATAACCAGTAACACTTTTATTACGCTCCAATTTGTTCATGTGATAAAGTTTCTTCCTCCCCCCGCCCCGTGAGATATTTCATCCCAGTGTATTTCGTTACACAAAGGTAATTAGTTATGCATCAATTTCTTTTTCATATTTAATTCAGCGTGTTCAACTCTAAACTTCCTAAGAAAGGATGTTTCCTCACCTCTCCTTCATCCATTGAGTATGCGAATGAAACACGTCTCGATAGAAGTTCCATGTGACAGAGTCAGCCTCCAGCATCTACTAATGGAACCGGTGTCAGTGATCGAGGGGTTCTCCCCCATCACCGTGGTCGCGTCTGACAACGGCGGCATACTAATGCTTTTAATTGGTTCGCTGGAGCGGAACCGGTGTGCAATCAAGTGCGCTGGATGTGCGTCTGTGCCTGTCAATCTTCCAGTAATGTTGATCAACATTACCCGTGCGTTCTGATGCCCCTTCGTTGCTGTTTACTGTGCCTTTTCTGTTGTCCACTCGGGCTTGGCCAAAGCTGGCGACAGGAACGCAAAAGTCAGTTGCCGACATAAGCCACCTAGTTTCCGAGACATCCGGTCATGCTGGAGGTTATTCTTCGAGCCTAAACTTTCTTCTTGCGATCTTTTTACCACATAAACTGACAAAATTCACTTAATTGTGCTTGTTCCAAAGTATTCAATGTGTAATATGGGAATAGTTAATGGTTTATTGGATGAAGAAATGAAAGCTATTAACTAACCAATCTATCACAGTTCTTATTGATGCATATTTTCATTTTTAACAAAATAAATTTACCTTTTATTAAACTTCTAAATTTAGCTACAGTCTGCATTTGCTCCACTTTTAAAAGAAGAATGCAGTTGTGATAAATGTATGCGAATGTAGTAAGTTTGTTGGGATAAAATACTGCATTATTATTGAAATCTGCGTTGTACGATGTGCTTGATATTTTCAAGCCCTTCTACGTTGAAATATTATATTCCTTTAGGTACGAAAAGAATGCCAAGATTATCATAAGTAGACATTCAGATCGATTTATTCTTTTTTTTTTTGAGAAGGGCAGGGATGGCACAGTGGTAGCAAGCTAGGCTCGTAATCTGTAGTTTCCAGGTTCGAGTCACACGTAGACCAGCGTTGAGATTTATCTCCGCAAAACTCTCCGCCCTGCCTTCAGTAGGAGACACCAATAGGCTTGGAAAGGCCACCGTCAGTCAGATGGGACATTACGCCATACCCTGTGCACGTTAAGAACACGCTGAATGCCTTGACGGGAGGATATCATTTATCTCTCCAACAGCTGACCAGTGGGTCCCCTCCCCCAGAACCTCTCTGGGTCCTTGTGACCTGCCCATTTAGCCTATTGTGTGCAAAAAACTGCCACTCAGAGGTGAAACAACCCAACACTTCATGGTTAATAAAACACAGGCATTGTGATATGGCATCATATTTTATTGCACCGTGAGTAAAAATCTCAATCATTCAATCAAAAATATCAAATCAAATATCATTTATGATAGCACCGTGAGTAAAAATAATTTTTAGTGAGTCTTCTATTAATTGTTTATGAAAGTAGAATTGCTTTGGCGGTAACATTATTGATAATCGTTTAAAACACAAGTAAAATATTTTTAAATCTTGGAAATCTTATATTATTTGAAGTACGAGCGAAACGTTTTGGAACAAAATTATCACATTGAACGATGATTACAAGTATATTTTCTGCAGACAAACTATATGTTCAACATATAGGATGGTAAGAGTATCATTGAAAAACGAAGTTTTCATCACGTTACCAGGATGTCAAATCTTAGCATTCTAAATTATTTCAAGGAATTCACTAATATTTCCCATAGTTGGAACTAGTGTATTTTTTATATGATTCTCTTTTTAATTCCTGAACTGCTGTATGTGGATTATTCCTACAGACATTATTTTCAAGAAGTCCGCAGAAAGGCAATCATAAGAATCGATGCAAAAGAATAAGGTGCAGGGCTGATGCAAACTCAGGGCAACAAAGTGGCCTGATAAGGCCCCGCGCCAAGCTAGACAAAACAGATGAGTTCGGGCTCAATTTTTCGAGCTCGCTCTCACCGATCTCGAACCTTTTCGAGAATTGTTGAGCCTGATTTGGGGGAAAAAGTTTTCTGAGAAATCATAAGACATATACAGAAATGCACGTCGCTAATCATGTATTTTATTCTTATTAATTATAGTAATTTTATGAAAAAAATTAAAATGTTAATTCTATTTGGAGCGAAAAATATTAGAAATACCAAGTGAAAACTGTAATTTCCTGGGTTGTTTTATCTCTAAGCGGCACTTTTTTTGCACACTGTGAGCTAAATGGTCACGTCTCAAAGACCCCGAAGGCTCAGAGAAGGTTGAGGAAAAGGACCCATTGAACAGCTGTTAGCAGACATCTGGAAATCAAGAGCATACAGTGTTCTTTAGCTTGCACAGGGTATGGCTCTCCTGCACACGGACCACGATGTTATATCCCATTCGATAGACGGCCGCCTTTCCAAATCCCTCGGTGCCCCCTTTCTGACGGAGAGCATGCGGAGATAGATCTCAACGTTGTTCCAGGTGGGATTCGAACCTGGGAACTACAGATTACGATGGCGCTACCGATTTCGCAAACCCCCGTTCCTATTTCGTGGGTGACAACATTATAAACGGAAAGAGTCATTCATTTATTAAAGATAGAGAATACGTAAAAAATAATCAAAAGCCACATGATGTTATTTTTTTATTATTAAAGACAGATTAAAAAAGTTGAAATTATAATCGGAAAATATATTTTTACTTATATTTTTCTCAATTACAAGAAATATTTTATTTTTAAATTATTCTGAATACGAATACGTCTGTGCTATTTTGAGCCCGGCAAACTCATCTCCATTACGAATTTGAAAAAAAAAAATGTTTAAACTGAAATGAAAATTTTGAAAAAAGTGGCAATTAGACTCGAACTGGGGTTCTATTACAGATATCGACCATGTTTTTTTAGGGATCCGGAAAAGTGGCCCCTCGCATTTCGCCCCCAGTAGATAATGAGTAGGTTACAAAAACGTAAATAATGCACCTAATTTTTTAATAATTCTAATTTATTTTGTTTTAATAGAATAAGTGCACATTATTATTGTTTAAAACTCTAAGTTGTATTCAATGCCTCTAAGGTAATCAATCGCATTACGATTTTGAAAATCTTGGACTATTCTTTTGATTCTAGTAGTAATTGCAGCATACTTCTTGTTTCTTTGGTTGCCTGAATTACCAGCAATTAGTTGTGTAATTTCGAAATTGTGCAACCCTTGTTGTTTCTTTAAAGAATCAATGAATCGGTAAATATTTGGGAATAAAGTAACACAAGTTTCCTGAAATCCCCTGTGCCACCCCTCCACGCTGTTGTTGTACGTTGCTGATCATTCAGTGTTCGTATGCAAACATTCCACAATTCGATGACAAAAATGGGTAATTGCCGGCCTCTCCGTTGTCTTCCCATATATGTGTCTTCAGGAGGAATAAATGCCAATGCCGGAATCATTCGGATCCAACGAACAAATTCATGGTCTTGTTCGTATCGGGCTTTTAAACCTTCATTCACAATGGAAAGAGAATCCTGAAGACATACAAAAGGGGAGAAATTAGTTTAAAAGCTACGTGACAATTTGAACACGAATGTAATTTTGAAAATTTGTTCGGATGTTAGAGTTATCGGAAGTGCAGTTCGAGTAATCGACAGAATTTAACATTGAATCTCCACTGAAGGAGCTGGGACTTCAATAAAAATTCGAGTTATCGAGAGTTGACTGTATTTACATTTTTGTAACTTACTCATTATGTGGTCTGTAAATGGTAGCTAGGTAGTCACTGGAAGGAGAGCTATGCACCAATCCCCTGTGATGATGCATAGAACCGGCCAGTCCTAGCACCTAATGTCCGACCCCGCCTTCTTGTGGTGCAGACCGTTAGTACTTTTCAAAAGAGATACTCTCTTGTGGAAGTGAACGGAAGGGGAGGGCTGCCAGTTCAGTATGGCCTACTGATCTGGTCATATATCAACCTCCTTTAAGCAGCATATTGTGCAGAGTGAAACTCCGTTGGTTTGGCCATGTTGCCCGTATGAATAATTATAGATTGGCAAATAGGGTTATGAACAGTGTGCCTAAACTCCTCAGAAAGACGGGGAGACCTAGGATACGGTGGGCAGACAATGTCAAACAGGACCTTGTTAGAATTGGTGTGCAGTGGCCAGATGCAGTAGATGTAGCTCAGGATAGACTTGCTTGGAGAACTAAATTGCACGATCTGGTTGGACCTCCGTAACCCATGGCTGCTTGAGGAGGAGGAGGAGGATGACTCATTATGTACAGGGGGCGAATTGTGAGGGACGAAGGGCCAGTTTTCCGTAAATCGTTTTTTTTAACACAGTGCATATTAATTCTCGAGATAGCCACACATAAAATTTTTTACTTGCTAGTTTTTCGAAGTGTTTGCGAAGATAGAAGGAGAGGAATAAACCTTTTCCTAATTTAAAATACCTGAAATATTTTTTGCGATACTGTCTCACACGCCCGAATTAATGCTATCAGAGAGAAAGGACGTAGAAATAATACTGTATGTGGATCATAAAATTGCTTTTATATTAGACGGTGTGTTGTCATACGACTTGAGCTACTTAAAATATTTTGGGAGTTCACAAATTGGTTCGCTCAGAGTTTTGGAAAGTTATGGGGAGGACCATAAAGCAGGGGGATGGTGCCATGAGGACATCGTCCCAGAATGAATTAACACTAGGTATGTCACTGGTACCAAATAATGGGCATTCTTCATTAATGAGATTAGGATTGCCCATTTGCTCCAAGTAAAACGATAGCAGAGCGACCAACAATGGAGAAGTAAACGAGACTATAGAATTGTTTACATTGTAGTAATATAAATTCCTATGATGCACTGATTTACAAGCGCCTGCTGCGCACGAATGATAATTAAGATGGCCGTAATAATTAGGATTTCTCCCTAGATTGTGGCAAATTAGCATTAATTATTATCTAGTAAATTATCCTTCATTCTCCACTCCTTCCACATGGGCCAGCTTTGAGATTTATCTCTGAAAAACTCCCTGCCCTACCCACAGTCCGTAAGGGACACCGATGAGCTTGGAAAGGCCGCTGTCAATCGAATGGGACGTAAAGCCTGGTTCGTGTATGGGAGAGCCATGCCTCATGCACGTTAAAAACACTCTGGATGGCCTTGACGGGAGGCTACCATATGTCTCTTAATAGCTGTTTAGTGGGTCCTTGTGATCTGGCTGTTTAGTTCATTGTGTTGCAAAACAGTGCTGCTCAGAGGTAAAACAACCAACCTTGGCCTTTAGCAAATTGTGTGCAAAAATTTGCAGCTGAGAGGTAACACAACCAAATCTCCACCTCCCCTGCCTGAAATATAATCATCTCTTGATATCTTCTAGCCAGAGAACAGAACTTCTGTACAGCATAGAAAGGGTCATACACTGGCTCTCTCCGATTTCTTTTGGCCGTTCACAGTAAAGCATTTTGATAGAGCTCAGACATGATTAAACTGGCCTAATTGTATCTATATGAAAGGTATTTTTTGAAATGGTAGTCAGTAAGCTGATTGGCTATTAATCCAAATGGACACACTGTATTAATTACAAGTTGTTAATAAATTGTTATATTGATCAACATAGGCACTGTAAGTTTAATCTCGCCCGCTAACGTTATAGGTCCCAATATTAAGTATGTCCGACCCACAAAACCATATAAAAAACATCCATATAAAGGAAATGTATAACAATCGATTTTCAACTATTGTTAAATTAGGTAAGGTTTAGTTTAGTTGCTCTAAAATTAAAAAAAAAGTCTATTTACTTATTAGTACAATTTTTTATTTCAGGGTTACAAATCTAACCACTCTGACATTTGACAAGACTCTTTCACCCAACCAAATCTTCAGATAATTTTACCTGTTATGCCAATGGAAAGCCATATTCGAAACAATATCTTGAAGAATAATCGTTTTGTGGCAATGAAAGTAAATTGAAGATCTAAATCAACCTGTCTAATTCCTGAATTTCATGTAATCATTCAATGTAATCATTCAGTATTTAATTATGAAAGGTGCAATATTTACAGAAAAAAAATTAGTCATTAAGACTTTATCTCAAAAGTTATTTAAAATGCGAGTAATAAGTTTTATATCTAACCCGTTTAATAAAGTTATTGTAAGTTTAGCAGTTAAATTTCTTTGTTGCTTTTTTTTTTAGTTCAATCTTGGAGAAACTTTTTAAGAAATGATGGTGCAATTAAATATTCCATGAATTTTAAATACTGAACAAATATTTGCTGATATTCAAGATTTTATAGACTTTATTTAGATCTTTAGTTTACTTTCAATTTCATTCCCATGAAGAGTTTATTCTTCAAGATATTGAGTTTTAAATTTGTCTTCTCATTGGCATAATATAGATATTCTCTAAAGATATGGTAGGACTTGTACAAGGTGCTCAAAAAAAAA
The DNA here is from genome assembly GCA_038380435.1 of Ryuthela nishihirai. Taxonomy (NCBI): domain Eukaryota; kingdom Metazoa; phylum Arthropoda; class Arachnida; order Araneae; family Heptathelidae; genus Ryuthela; species Ryuthela nishihirai. Next base: position 31,905,462 of record JAWZYU010000026.1, read on the forward strand.
CGGTATAGTTTCGAGAACCAATATGTAGGAAAATAATATACATATTCAAGAAAGTAATATTTTAATAGCCATCCCGTGGCCGAGTGGTTAGCACGCTTGGCTACTGATCTAAGGGATCTGGGTTCGAGCCCCGGTATTTAGGCATGGATGTGTGTGTCGTTTTTCTGCTGAGGTCCTGCCATCCTCTCAGATCTCCTACTGTGGCATATAAACTGACAGGCTCCTGTCAGACCTCTGTGGCAAGCAGCTGCTTGAGGGGGTATTTTTTTTTTAATATTTTAATTCAAAGCTTGCCTCAAATAATTTTGAATACAATGTGCACAGTTCTTGGCCTTGCATATGTCTAATTGGTATTATACTTCTTGCGATACACGCAGAAGGATATCAGCTTGCGCAGTTGTATCTCTTATTCTGGCGTTCAAATATTTCAGACCCCTAATTTTGTCTGTGTAAACATAATTCTTTGCAAAGCCGCGCAAGAAAAAAAGTTAAGGAGTGTCGAATCAGAGCTTCTTGGCGGCCTTTGAATTAGATCACCTCTTCCAATCCATCCTTCGCTGTCAAGATTAATTCTATTACTAGACACCTTCCTCCATCTGTAGGCAGTGCCCTCTATGTCGACGATTTTAGCATCTTTTGCTCTTCGTCCAGCATGAGGAACTGAAAGAAATTGCAAATTGCCCTGAACAATCTTTCGGTTTGGGTGATGGCCGACTGATTTAGGTTCTCCCTACGGAAGATCGCCTGTGTGCACAAGCGTAATCTTCATCTGGATTCCAAGCTACTGCTCGGAGGTAGCATCATTCCAGTTGTGGCGAATACCAAGTTTCTCGGTTTCATCTTCGACCGGAAATTGATCTTTTTACCGCACATACGTCATCTCAAGTCATTGAAAATCGCCAAAGTTCTCCTCTCTCTCTCCTGGGGGTGGACTATTGTTCTCTGCTACGATTGTACCGTGCACTTGTCCAGTCGAAACTGGACTACGGATCCCAGGTGTATGACTCCGCCCGGGATTCGGTGGGAAGGTGCTGGATGTCCTCCACCATCAGGCCCTCCGTGTTTGCAGTGAAGCTTTTCGCACCTCACCGGTCCAGAGTCTTTATGTTGAGACTTTATCCCTTCACCGTCAGCAGTTGTCCCTGCAATATGCATTTGAATTACGATCCTTTCCAGGCCATCCCACTTGGAACTGTGTTTTCAGTCCGAAGTGGGAGATGTTTTATGCTAATCGCCTGATTGTCATTCGTCCTTTCGGTTTGCGAGTCTGAGGCTACCTTAGAGACATCAACACCAATCTCGATGGCATCGCACAATCGACAGCCGAGTTACTCTCACCGTGGCTCTCTGTTTCCCCTTCCTGTGTTTTTTTTCCCTTTGTACCCTCCACTGTGTGTACCGTCAATACTTTGGCAGTCATTGTGCTAAATACCTGGACTTTTTGCTTGTCTACACAGAAGGCTCGAGATCCGACACATTAGTGGGATCGGTCATAGTCTACTGTGATGTAATCATTGCCGATCCGATCCCACTGCAGTGTTCCATCTTCACTGTAGAGTTGCACGCTATCAGTCTTGCCTTGGGCCACTTGGCGGCTAAGCATCATCGTCGGTGTGTGCTTTACACCAATTCGCTTAGCTCCCTATATGCTTTGATCTCAGTGAGGCATCGGCCTCACCCAGTTTTTTATAAGATCCGCCAGCAGCTACATGGTTTGGCTGCCATCACCACCATTCTCTCCTGTTGGGTGCCCTGGTCACGTCGGCATCAGGGGCAATGATTGGCAGACACAGTTGCCAAGTCGGCCATGCCCCTGTCCGGCTCTCCATTGCCGGTTCCATATCTGGATTTCCGGCAGCATTTTACCATCGAGCTTCAGGCTCAGTGGCAGAGGTCATGATCAGAACAGCTTACAAATAAGCTCTTTGAGATCAGACCTATCATCAAACCATGGCAGTCATGTTACTGCAGGAATCGCAAGGAGGAAATTGTCTTGCTCGTCTCTGCTTAGGTCATTCTTTTATTCGTTTCTTCTACGGGCGGACGACGAATCAAAGTGTGAGTTTTGTGACACCATTTTATCTGTTAAACATATTTTAATTGAATGCCCATGTTTTAATATTGAGTGACGTTTATATTTTTGCTTTCATAATTTTTTTGTCCGAGCCTCTTACACTCGAACATCTTTTATCGGATCATTGCATTTTACCGCCGATTTTTTCCTTTTTAAAATATTGTGGCTATTTTACTAGACTTTGATTTTATCTTATAGTTTACCCATTGATTTTATCTATTAGTTTTTATTTTGTATACCTAACCCAGGTCTTTTACACCTGGGATTATTTTATTTCGTATTTCTCAAGTTGTTTTACTTTAAACTTATACACTTGTTCTTTGTTGGTTTATCATTTTACAATGTATTGTTTTCATTTTAACTTTTGGTGGCGGGTTTACATGTCTTTTATCGTTTATATTGTCTTTTGTTCGCCCTTGCGCCATAAATCCCCAAACAACCAACCAATCTAAACCATCTATCGGGAAATGTTGCACTAAGAACTGTAACATCTCGTGAAAAATGCGTTGCTTCGCTACTTTCTCAAGAGAGAGAGAGCTTGTGAAACTGAGTGGAGTAATGTACAGGTTCAACATTCAGTGTGATGCCTTTTGTGTATTTGGGAACAGTGTTTCCCAAAACCCCATCATTATTTGTCGGACACCCTGCATATTAAAAAACACTATAAACTAAACATTTTTTATTGTTTTGAAATGGAATATTTTCTCATTTTGCGCGTAGCAAAACAGTTACAATTCGGAACCAGTCACCGTCGTCATCAGAAGAGAGCCAGAAACTTCCAAAAAAGGTGATTATTCAAAAACACATCAACTGAAGCAGGAAGAAAGTTATGTATGAAATGAATTATAATATGAAACTTAATTTTTAACAATACCTGCTTTTGTTTTTATTTTAATAAAAATTTTGTATAATAAAAAAATTGCGACTTTTTCAAATCTCTCAGCCCACTTTCTGCTGTCTCACTGTAAAACCGTAAGAAAGATTAGGTATTTTTTGTTACACGCTATAAGTTCTCTTTCCCTTCTGCTCTCTATCTCTTAGCACCTAAATAAGAAACCTTTTTAAGTTTGTTTCATCAATGTTAGGCTACAGAACCTCCAATTTACTACTTGCTTTTAATTTCCATAAATAATATCCCTGCACAAGAAGGGGAGATAGCCTACCCTCAACCCACCTTCCTCGTGGATCCGCCGGTTTGTTTTTTATCTTTGACACTTGTGCAAACAGTGGGCTAAGCGATCAGGTCACAATGGCCCTAAAGACTCGGAACTGGGTAGGAATAGGAAGTTCACTGGATAGATGCTGTTTGCAGACAGATGTAAACTTCCCATCATGGTCTTTCAACTTGTTGAACGACCTTAAACAAATTGACATATAGAAGATATGTCTTTCTTGCCCACGAATCGCTGTTTAAACGTTTCATTCGACGGGCGCGATTATCTAAGCCCAACAGCGTCTCCGGTTAGCAGAGGAAATCTCAACTCAGGCAAATAGGGACTCGAACCCAGGATTATCAAGTTGCAAATCATTTACCTGAATTATTTCACTTCGACGGAATTTAATTTAGTCTTTTGCATTTCGATAAGTTTTGTTATATTTTCAATATCCCTTATTGCATTATCTATGTTTTACCATAATAAATTATGACCCGCTATGACAAAGCCTATTTACGGTATTTATAGTCAGAAAAATTAATCTGTTTTTAATTTATAGTTCCTTTGCTGTTCAATAACATAAATGTTTTGTATTTAGTTGCTGTAACTCCCTGGGAAATAAAAATGCTAAAAAAATGATCAAAGAATGAATTCTGCATTTCAAAAATGTTTTTTCCTGAAGCTTTGCAATCATCAAATTTCATCAAATGAAAGGTCAGAGAGTGCAAGTTTGACTGATACAGTCAAGATCTTGTTTTATTCTGTTATATAGAAAATAAGGACCCTTAATGCCATGTGGCAGAGTGAGCCACGGCCTACCGAGAGCAATGCTAATAGGCCAGCAGGTTAATGATGGCATTATATTGCTGAAGGCAACAGATGGATGGGTTCGCTTGGAGAACCAGGGGACGATCACACACACACATAGTGACGTCCGTTAATTACGTGTATGATTGTGTATGGAGGCAGAGGCCTCCGATATTTGTCAGAAAGTCGCCTCTAGTTGTTTCTGCTTATTGCAATGTCGTAGCCACAAACCTTCTTCCTTAATAGGTGCTCGATTCTCCTATTAACTGCATGACTCTTTCAATTCTGTTTATGTAGTCCTCTGTCTTTATTTCATGCCTTAGCATGTGAAGAATGGTTGATGCTTAACTATCTCTAAAAAGTAATTTATAACAGTAATCTATTGTGACGTCTCAAATGGGACAAACTGTTATTGAAAGCAATATTGATAATGAAATAGAACGCCATTCATTTTATCTATTAGTTATGATAATTCCTTGACTTCTTTCTATGTTACAATGTATGTCATTATGGATATCGTGAATACTTTCTATAATGCTTGTTACTTTCGATATTACTTTCTATAATGCAATGTATGTCATCATGGATATCGTGAATATTTATTATAATGAATTATAATTCCGATGTCTTTTAAATTCCTTTATCAGAATTATAATGTATTCCATCTTTCCAACACGATTTTAAAACTTTTTCTCTCATCAGTCATCACAGCAAGCAATAGTAGGCATGTTTTTGTTTGATTTTTCTAATTACGCATTTAAATTTTGAAATTTGCTAAGTACAATATTACAAATATATAGGTAAAATCTACCACGCCATGAGAATCAATTACGCTATTAAAGTCTGAAACGAATGTGATCAAGAAACGTTTGGGTTGTTTTACCTCTGAGCGGCACTTTCTTGCACACAGTTGGCTAAATGGCTAGGTCACAAGGACACCGAAGGCTCAGAGAATGTTGAGGGGTTGGGAACCACTGGACAGCTGTTGGGAGATAGATAAGCTCCTGTCAAAGCTATTCAGCGTGTTCTTTACCGTGCACAGGATATGGCTCTCTGTACATAGGGCCACAGTTTAACGTCCGATCTGAAGGGCGGCGGCCTTTTCAAGCCCATCGGTATTCCCTACTGACCGAAGGCAAGGCGGGAAGTTTTGAGGAGATAAATCTCAACGCTGGTCCAGCTGGAACTCGAACCTTTGAACTGTATATTACGAGCCTGACGCGCTACTGACTGAGTCACCCCCCCCCCCCAATCAAGAAATGAATTTTTGTGATTGTTTTACCTCTTATTAGTACAGTTGGCTAAATTCCAAGGATCCCAAGGCTGTTTGAGAAAGAAAGTTTTTTTGTATTATTGAATAAATGTTTAGGTGAGGAAATATGGGGTAACAAAAGTATATTCACTGAACATATGTTAAAAGATAGATGGAAGCTTTCTTCAAGGCCGTTCAGAGTGGTCTTTATTATACACCAAGGTATCCCCTGAGCATTGGGATACATCTTAGCATCCCATCTGTCGAATGATGACCTAGTACTTGCCCATTTGTATCCCTTTCCTTTCCAAGAGCTGAGCATGGGTTAGCGCAAAAAATCTTGAATCAGGCATATTGGACTCGAACTTCGGGAAAATAGATTACAAATTTGGTACGCTACTAACTGAGCTAATCCCTTTTTCTTAAGGAAAGAACTAAAATCTGAAAGAAAAAAATTTTTTTAATTAACGCTTTTTGTAAAGCTTGCTTGAAATGCAATTTTGTTTTTCTCCAAGAAAATTTCAAAACAGTTCCCTCTCTTGAAATTTTAAGATTTTGTTCAAATTTTATTCGTATTAGCGTTTAATGCTTGTCTATAAATTGTTTGAATTCACTGATGTTAGCTAATAGAGAGTTTGATACACTACATTTGCGATATTGTGATTATTGTGTTAATCTAGCAATACATCATTTTGACGAAACAGCTTGATTAATTGTCTGATTAAACCAATCTGCGTAACCTATCATCCAACGGAAGTCCGAAATTTTGCATCCTGTTCGTTTCGATAAGTCCCTGCTTGCCAAAGCCGATAATCAGGATCAATTTAGAATCTTCTACGAGGCAGCACTTGTTATGCTTCTCATCGATGAAAATAGCATCGTCAAAAATAGCACAGTTCGTCTTTGTTGTACACATTAACCATGAATGAGGTGAATGACTCTTAATTTTAGATCTCGATTGTAGGACTAATCTCTATTTTATCGAAGTCGTTGAGTTTCAGTTTCGTAACAGAGTTCCATGGATTCAGGCCCCAACTGCATTGATATCTTCCGCTTGTCCACAACATACAGTCTGCAGAAAAAGGAACCAGTAAGCTTAGAACTGCCACCTCCATTTGGAAGTAGTTTAAACGTTTCACACCTGGCCAATTATTCCATTGTGTATCAAAAAGTTTTGCTGCATTATTTGTTCATTTATTGCTTTCGATTGTCTTTTTTAAAATTTGTAAATTTGTAATTATCAAATATTTATGTGTTGTATTAAAAAAACAACATAAGGTTATTTCCGTTCTTTATGGGAAAAAGGAATCATTTAAACGTATTGCAGATGCATATAATTAGTGCTAACATATGAAAAAAATGGTCGAAATGTAGCTTCTATTCCACTATTTCGAAAACCATATTTCTAATCATACCGGACATTTAGCATACAAAATATGATCAAAAACGACAAATATCGTTTGTCGCAGTATGATCCTGTGGAGCAGAAACATTCAACTAAAGTTATATGATGAGGAAATTAAGGGAAGAATATGCAAATTGGAGATGAATGGAATTTTTGAAAGAGCAAAGCATCCAGGAGATAATGAAAAGATTTTGAGGTGGATGAAGAAACGGTGAGAAAAGTGATCATGCTTAAGTATCTCAGATATGTCGTCCAGGAGAATGGTACATCCATGGAGGAAATCCTTCATGGAATCGCGCCCGTTTTTGAAGCATTTGTACCATTTGAAAATTGCGCTTCGTTTCAAGGACTGTTCTTCATACACTTGAGTCATTTCTCTGACTACGCCCCACTTGAGCCGTACCGAGCAATAGTAAAATATCGCACACTGCTGCTCAGTTTCTTAATCAGCCATAGTCTGCAAAAAAACACATACATAAAAACGAATTCTTTTCCACAACGAGAAAACGACAGAGACTAACTGTGTTCTACACTACTGATTAGTGTTATTACTTGCGACTGTATCGTAACGTGTTTTCAACCTGTATACACAGCTCTGTGCCCTTGAAGAGTCGTGTTGCCATATATCATATATTTACCCATACTAAAAGCTGCTAATGGATGGTAAAGGTAATCCACGAATCAAATGATCCACCTGCATAAATTCCATTTGGTTGTGTTCCATTTGGTTGATTCACCTTACAATGCGGAGGTTGTTGACTCAATCGGTGGCGCGCCAGGCTCATAATTGGCAGTTCTCAGGTTCGAGGCCAACCTGGACTAGCGTTGAGATTTTTTTCTGCTAAACTCCCACCCTGCCCTCAGTCAGAAAGCGGAAACCGATGGGCTTGGATGGGACGTAATACCTTGGTTCCGTTTACAGGAGAGCCTTATCCTATGCACATTAAAGAACGTGCTGGATGGCCTTGACAGGAACCTAACAGCTCTCCAGTTGGATTCCGTTCTCCCAACCTTCTCTGAGCCTTCGGGGTCCTTATTACCTTGCCATTTAGCCAAATGTGTGAAAAAAAAGTGCCTCTCAGAAGTAAAAGAACCCAAAAACTCGGTCATTGAGAGTATTCTAACATATGAATTCAGTAGAGAGACGACAAAAAAAAAACATCTAGGATGAAAGCAGTCGAAATGGATTTCTATAGACGTGTGCAGAAGAATGATAAAATAAATTAGGGAATTATGGGAGTAGATGGAGATGTTGGAGAGTATGGAGGGAAAAAGAGACAAATAGTTTGAACGTATGAATGGGATGGAAGATGGCCAAATAAAATATGGAAATGGAAGTTATTGAAAGAGGGGAAGAGTTAGATTGCTTTACTTCTGAGTGGCACTTTTTGCGCACAATAGGCTAAACGGCCAAGTCACAAGGATTCTAAAGGCCTAGAGAAGGTTGGAGAACCACTGGACAGTTGTTGGAGACAGATGGAAGTCTGTCGTCAAAGCCGCCAGCGTCTTCTGAAGAAGCGATATGTGCAATATATATTATACAAGTATAAAAACGGCTTTATGTCCCATACAGGACGAAAGGGAATAATATAGTGTGGAGGAAGCGATTAGAAAAAAACCTTTGATAGGAATGCTGGTTGAATCGAAAAAAGCACAATAAATTCCAGCTAGTTGCAAGTAACCGTAATGTGGAAAAAAAGCCTGGGAAAATAAAACTAAATAATGTTTGTCCGTTGTCAAAAAACGTTCGTCTTAAATTGCTGCATTAGGGGAAAATAACTAGTAGATCATTTAATTATATGAAGAAGAGTAACTTATGAGCAGTGGGTTTAGCTACAGCAGTTAATCGTTCCATTCATATTTAAATACACCGGGTTCTTTAAATCCTTCTCTTTTATGTTATTGTGCACTTTTTACATTCTTCTGTTTTTAATTTGGTAAGTATAAGAGGGAGAACTTTTATTGATTTCACACTGGTGATACGTCAATGCTCATTACGGCTACATACAATGTCAAGGAGAGTCATACTGATGATTCGAAGTTTATAGTAATTCTGGAGCTCTTTTGTTACTCCAAATAAAGAATAATAAATACCTTGGTTTCTGAATCAGTTTTTATACTAAAATATAAAAAAATAAAATAAGCAAATGGATTCGTTGTAATGGAGTGGTTAACAGTAGAAATATCTATTGGCCTCTGGTAAGGAAGCGTATAAATTATTGAATACCTATGTCTCATTAAACAAAAATCAAAACAGTTAAAATATTCTTTCTTTATTTTTTAGAAATTTCTTTCACGCATTGTACGGTCATCTAGTAATCGAGATTTAGATAGATTTGATTGTGTTCTTTAGACATTGTTTTTCGTTAAAAATCATATTGAAAAAGTTATTGAGCTCTGATTGTGATTTTCTATTGAGATAACATGGAACTGTTGAAAAAATTTGGTTTCATCCTAAGTGGGATGCGAACCCTCCAACCGCTAGACCATCAGAGACTAACCATTTTTTTCAACAGTGCGACATATAAGCATTCCCGCAAATTTTGTTTTGCCACTGACACCATCCATGTCGGGAATCGGGCAACCAAGCTGCCTCATATGATGGAAGCAATATTTCTCACTAACATTCATAGCGTTATATAAATAATTCAATAATAAAGTATCACAGGAAAATGCCCTGTAGAGAAGAAAATTATTTCAAGTGTTTCTTGTGTACAAGACATTTTCATGTGATACTTTATTACTAATGTGGAATGTTCCCATTTTTCTGTCCAGTATTTGTTATCTTCATTAATAAATGCATTTACGTTTAGAATGAATCATGATAGGTTGAATCAAAATATGATTTGAATTATCCGATATTGGTTAATTAGTGGTCGACTAAATGCCGAGTTATTTGTTTTTTAATATTTCTTGAAGAAGGAACACTCAAAAGTATAGTTTTAAATTTTTATTCCTAATGTTTTTTCTCTCGAGTACATTCCAAATGTGCATTTTTATCTAGCGCTTTTTTTTGTGCGAATTGCAGGTGTGGTGTTCAGTTGTCACTTATTCAAATTGCCGAGTTATTTGTTTTTTATTTGTTATTGAAATATTTGTTTTTTAGTTATTTGTTTTTATTTGTTATTGAAATATTAAAAAACAAATGCCGAGTTATTTGTTTTTTAATATTTCTTGAAGAAGGAACACTCAAAAGTACATAGTTTTAAATTTTTATTCCTAATGTTTTTTCTCTCGAGTATATTCCAAATGTGCATTTTTATCTAGCGCTTTTTTTTGTGCGAATTGCAGGTGTGGTGTTCAGTTGTCACTTATTCAGCTGATTCTAATCTGAGTTACTTCGCCTCAGAGCAAAGAAAGTTGGCTGATTCCGCATTTACTGCTGTCGTACGTAGCAAGAGATGTAGCTATCCGTGGCCAGTGGGATCACTGGGGATGGATTCATTATGTGCATGCGCAACTACTTCCGAGTGCTTTTTCCTGTTGGGTTTGGTAGGCCGAGTTCAGCCTTTTTATGCATCTAAGAGTGGTCGCACTCTGAATTCACGAGTTTTGGGTGGTTGAAAGTTGGGACTGTTGCGGATGAGTTGCTTATGTCGCAGAACACTTTGGATCGTTCTTTTATGCGCATGATCATGAAACCGGTATTTTATAGAAAATGAGATCGAAAGTTGTAAAATTGCTATTGAGGTTGACTTCAGAATTTGTTAAAACACTTATCATCTATAAAAATGCACTTTTTCCAAAGAAAATATTCTGTAAATACGCCCTACAATATAACTGAACAATGAAAATCCTATTGCCGAGACTGCATAATGTTTTGAGAATTAAAATCTAACAAGGTACAAATTGTATGGCTCTTTCAGTGAAATATTTATTTTGTTTGGATTAATGGATGCAGATTAAAGCTACTTTGAGACTGCAACAAAAATTAGAAAACAAGAACTATTTTTAACAGGGGTTATTTGTTTCGGAAAAACTTACTCGTGAATAAGAGGAGAGAGTAATTTGCACAAAATTCTCTCCATATATAATATCATTGGGGGTGCCTTATCTATATTTACGGTAGGGGAAATGAGTCACCTGTTCTCGGCTTAAATGATTTGGAAGGGATCTCAAAACCTAACTTAAATATAATATTTTTATTAGTTTGAGGGGTTGGGGAGATAGATTTTAAGGTTGGGGATTTAGAATTTTAGAGTTTTGTTTTATTGTTGGGGTCTTTATTTTTACATAATTGTGGGGAATGTTATGTGGTGCTGTTGTGTTTATGTGTGCACATAGAAAAGACGAAATGGGGGTTCCTTAATTTAGTTTAATGTAGAGTAATTAATGAAGAGTATTTTCCATGATGAGGGTGGTGGGGTTATGCCATTACATATTTCATTTCTGTTTAAGTATATTTCAAGGTTTTTTTGGCAAAATTTAATTAAAATTGCATGGGGGAGGGGAGAATAGTATTCTTGCATTATTGAATTTTGGTGTCAGCTACTAGTTGATGGCAGTTTGGGTTAGGGCTGTTTTTTGGTTGTCTTTTTCGTAATCTTCCTGCTTCCTGCCAAGTTGAAAGAATGTGTCCTGGTGCGGGAAATGCATAACCATGAACAGGTGTCGATGGCCCGCGAGTAGTACGTCAACATACCCTTGTGTAGTGGTAGTCTCGGTAGATACAAGGTGGCCACCTGAACACATCCCAGAATATTTCACAGCCATCACTGGCCTGTAACACCCTGATGACAGTTGGGATCCATGGCCTCGTAAGGTCTGTGCCATACATGCAACCTCCCATCGGCATGTTGTAGTTGGAACCTTGATTCATAGTACCAAGCTACTCGTTTCCAGTCTTCCACGGTGCATTGGCGATATTCTTTCCCCCACTGCAACCTCATTGCTCGGTGACATGGTGTTAACAAAGGGTATTCGATGTGGGTGTCTGCTGCCATAGCCCAGTCATGCCATCATACATCGAATGGTCTTTGCATAAACCTTCATAGCTGTGCAGTTGTTGAATGCTGATATTATCTACATGTGGCCTTCTGTTACGATATGGGAGCAGTAGCGATCACCTCTAACATCAACGTTATGTTTTACCGATTTTGATTTGATATAGCCAGCAAGGAGTTTTGTCTGGCCGCATTATTGCAGCGGAGTAGGGCAGGTTTGTGGATAGATGTGATGTGTGTAATAAATTGTTCTTTCAATGTATATGGGATTGGAATAAAGCACCATTTAGGTGGTAGGAATGGTTGACAGTGCAAACTCAACGTTTTCTTGGGAAAAGTAGAGAACATACAAATGATAAAACCTCGATTCTTTATTGATTCAAAATGATAAATTCTCAATTCTATGCAGCTAATCGAACTGGTGATCCTTAGAGACTGCACAGCGTAGGTAAGTTATACTGAAGTTTAACCTAGTAAATTATATTCTCTTTTTATTTTCCTTATCTGATTTTTCCACTTTCTAGTTTGAGCGTTAGAAATTCATAAAATGATCAATAGGTTTTGTTTCAACATACCATTGTAAAAATGTCCTAATTACTAATCGCGTTAGTGTTGGAGTTTTCCTTTCTAAATGCCGTGGGGATATGAAAACAAATGTCACGTCACATGAAATAACACTTCTTACTCCATGGGATTTAGATAAACCGAAGAGCCAAAATATTATGACCACCAGCCTAATATGATGTTGGTCCTTCACATGCTGCCAAAATAACTCTTACCCGGCGAGGTATGGACGCTACAAGATTTTTAAAGATGTCTTGTGGTATCTAGTACCAACATGTTACCAGCAGATCCTTTAACAATTATAAGTTATGTGGTTGAGCCGCCGCAGATCGGATATGCTGTTCCAACATAAACCACAGATGCTCGATTTACGCCTGGGGAATTTCGAGGTCAGGGCAATACCTGGAAGTATTCCTCATGTTCTGCGAACCGTTGTCGAACAATCTGGGCAGTGTGGCATGGTGCATTATCCTGCTGAAGTCACTGCTAGAGGGATATACCATTGCCATGAAAGAATGTACCTGGTCTACATAGTTTCTTGCACATGAATGACTGGACCCAGGATTTCCCAACAGAACATTGTCCAAAGCATTACACTTCTTCCACTGGCTTGTTTTCATCCAATGGTGCATCCTGGTGCCAACATTTCCCCAGGTAAACAATGCACACGCACCCTGCCGTCCACATGGTGCAATAGAAACGAGATTCATCGGACCAGACGACCTTCTTCCAGTCATTCAAGGTCCAGTTTTGATGCTCGCATGCCCATTATAGGCACTTTTGATGGTGAGCCGAGGTAAGCATTGGCACTCGCAGCGGCTTGTGGCTTCACAGCCCTATTTTCAGCAGAGTTCGATGTACTGTGTGTTGTGACACATTACTCCCGTCACCATAAATTATGGCGAGTTGTGCCACAGTATCCCTTCTGTTGGCTCGTACCATACAGGATAGCCATCGCTCATCTCTAGCATCGATGAGCCATGGTCGGCCCACAACTTGCCGACGGTTCGTGGTTTTTCCGTCCTTGGACCGGGGCGGGGTGGCTCAGTCGGTAGCGCGCCAGGCTCGTAATCTGAAGTTCCCAGGTTCGAGTCCCAGCTGGGTCAGCGTTGAGATTTATCTCCGAAAAACTCCCCGCCCTGCCCACGGTCAGTAGGGGACACCGATGGGCTTGGAAAGGCCGCCGTCCGTCGGATGGGACGTTAAGCCGTGGCCCCGTGTGCGGGAGAGCCATACCCTGTGCACGTTAAAGAACACGCTGGATGGCCTTGACGGGAGGCTACCATCTGTCTCCCAACAGCTGTTCCAGTGGGTCCCCTTCCCCAACCTTCTCTGAGCCTTCGGGGTCCATGTGACCTGGCCATTTAGCCATAGTGTGCAAAAAAGTGCCGCTCAGAGGTAAAACAACAACAACAACAACAACCCGTCCTTGGACCACTTTTGGAAGGTACTAACCACGGCTGACCGTGAGCACCCACAAGCCTTGATCCTCTCAGAAATGCCCTGATCCAATCGTCTGGCCATTGCAATTTGGCCTTTGTGAAACTCACTTAACTCCGCTGCCTTTCCCATCTGAAGAATAACACTGATTAAATAACATCTGAAGTATTTTAAATAACACTGATTAAATAACATCTGAAGAATAACACTAAGCTCAGCATCAGTTGTTATTTATACTGTTTCATGACCTTCACACGCGCCGTCGTTTACCTGCTGTTGCTTCGATTTGCATAAAGGCGCGCTGGTCATAATACTTTTGGTTCTTCGGTGTGCATCAGAAATGAGAGAGAAAGCAAATTAATTGTAGAAGAGAAGTAGAGAGGAAAATCTAAAGAAGAATATATGAAAATGCTACAGAGTTGGAATAAACTCAGTTCTATTTAAACGATACTTATTTATAAACGTATAGGCCTCTGCGGCAAGCAGCTGCTTGAGAGGGGGTTTATTATTATTTTTTTTAATTTCAATATAATTTTTTTTTTGTTACACTATCGCGTGGAAATGCGCGTTCGAATATTGCTTTCTATAGTTACGCTCTTGCAATTTATTAGAAGGTCCAAATTCTGCCTTTGCTTTTATTTTTCGTTCCTGTGGGAATTGTTTCAGTTAATGTATTTTTTTTAAATAAATCTATTCAGATTAATTGGTTGGTTGTTTGGAGTTTTAGGGCGCATTAGCCACAATGGCTATAATGAGCCAAACAATGAATCCATTCAGAATTTTTGAAATTTGTAATAGTTTCTTCTGGTATAGTCGCTTGGCATTCGTGAATGTATGATAATATTTTAAAGAATCTATAGTATGAATGGTTATAGAGAAATATTTTTGAGTAAAAGACAAGTTGGGAAGCTGCAATATTTAATAGCAGCAGTCGCTATTTAGCAGTCCTTCAAATAAAAATTTATTAGATTTTGATTATATAAATGCTAGGTGAAGTTTTAAAAATACGTTTATTTCAATAAACCTTTTATATAAATTTTTACTTAGTTTCAAGACTAATTCTAGAAGGGAGAAGGGAGAGCTTTGCCTCCCTCCCCTCTTGAGAGTATTAGTAAAGGTAATGGAGAGAAATATTAATGTGTTTATTTCAGGCATTTTTCAAGTCGCCTGAAGTCTCCCTCTTTCACCCCTTATTTATTTTTTTTTCAACATCTGGGTCTCCTTAGGCTTTTTTAACCTTTGAGCTAAACCTCTTTCTGTTAAATGTTCAACTTGTATAACTCGTTAATAATGAACAAATATTGGGTAAAATTTAGGCTAGAACTTCAGTTTGTTATAGAAGCTTCTTTCTAAACAAGCATCTATTGTAAACTGGCATCAAAGTTTACTGTAGAAGGATTTAATCGAATGTAGTTTTTTGTGTAGTTTATCTAAATCTTGATTTTTAAAATATATTTCTTTAGTTTTCAAATTTCGGAGTTGCAATTTTCATAAATGTCGCTCGCATTGAAAATGCTTCTTTAAAATGGTAAAAACTGAAAGAATTGTTTCAAAAAAGTTTTAAAAATGCGTTTATTTTAATAAACTGATATATATATTTGCCAGAAATACTTTAGCGGAAAAATAACTTTGCTGATGAGTGATTCAGAGCAATATTGGATAAAGTTTCCTCTCCCCATAATAGATGGCGCCATTAGCGACAAAGTCGGGAAGATTTGCAATCTAAGATTTACAATATTGGCGGATAAATGACGGAACCAATGCTAATGTAGTGGTAGAATACCTGGCATGTAACTAGGAAACATGACCTCAAGTCCCATACATCAGCTGGGCCAGGGATGTCTCAGTCGGTAGCCTGCCAAGCCCGTAATCTGCAGTTCCCAGGTTCGAATCTTGCCTGGGACAGCATTGAGATTTATCTCTGCAAAACTCCCCGCCCTACCCTTGGTCAGTAGGGGACACCGAGTGGCTTGGAAAAGTCACCGTCCCTCAGATGGGATGTTAAGCTATGGCCTCAGGAGCAGGAGAGCTATACCCTGTGCACATTTAAGAACACTCTGGATTATTTTGACAAAAAGCTACCATCTGTCTCCTAACAGCTGCCCAGTGAGTCCTCTCCCCTCAACTTTTTATGAGCCCTCGTGGTTCTTGTGATTTGTCCATCTTTGCGCATTCCCATAGCCATGGCTTCGTTTCTACGCAAACTATCGAGATTTTTTACTTCCGACATATTTTGGTTCCCCACGTACTCGGCCGAACGCCCCACATTTCTTACGTGGGTCCCCCCCCCCCCCCCCGTATCCTACCTCCAATTGGACACATTAATATAATAATGCCTTTAGGAATGGGAGAAATTCGGTAACGTCAGTAGATTTAAATATTATGACTGTGATACTCACAGTTAGAGATCAGTAAATAGCAACAGTGGATTTGGCAGCGACTACCATTTTCCGTAGGAATAGTATAGTAAACGTGTTTGCTTGTAACAAGCCTTCATTTTCGAATTTCGACTTCAAATTCGGCACTGCAACTCGGACCACACACAACCAGAAACATTCTGTAAATTTTTTGTGTCTTTCCCGATTTCCCGATGAGTTATAGCTCTTTTGTATGTGCACGTCTCTCTGTATGAGAGACGTCCACATACAAAAACAACTTTTATTATTATAGATTTTCAGCTAATCGTTCAAATAATATTATGAGTGTCAACACTGCTATTAAATATTCCAGGTCAATTACTTTAAATTTCGAAGGAATATTTCTAGAAATTAAAATCGATCAGAATTTGATTTATGTCTTTATGTCACTCTCATTTATGATTGCTCTCGAATGATTTGAAATTCTCTAAATTTCATCTAAATCGATCTTTGATATACTTTGTAGTTCAGAAGCTAAGGAATGGCCCAATATTAGTCAGTGGGAAGCTAAATTGGACGCTCTAAATTTTTGAATAAGCGAGTGGTTAGCACGCTTGGCTACTGATCTAAATGACCTGGGTTCGAGCCCCGGGTAAGGCATGGATGTATATGTTGTTTTTCTGCTGAGGTCCTGCCATTCTCTCAGACCTTCTACTATGGCATATAAACTGACAGGCTCCTGTCAGACCTTAGTGGCCAAGCAGCTGCTTGAAGGGGTATTTATTTATTTATTTTTTTTTATGGTAAATGTGACTGAAAATAAATTTCTTTATCTATCTAAATCTTCATATCCAACACTAGTGTTTGGTATTTCAATAATTATGGTGCTAGAATATTTAATAGCAGCAGTGGAAGTCCTAAAAAACTTGCAAATAATTGGTGAATATTTAAAGAATTAGTTTCGCAAACTTTTAAAATATATTTCCAAACGGTTTGTAATAATATTTATGTTTTAATTCAGAGGCAAATGCTTATGATTGGCATTTACGTTGTTAAATATTTAAACTTACCTTTTAAATACTGAAAGAATATTGTTGGAAATTTAGATTTAGATAAGATTTATACAGCTCTTAAATTTATCTTCACTAACATTTTCTTAAATATTATCTTCACTCATCTCTTTTTTTTTTCAATAAAGAAGTTATTTAAAAAGTTGCAAATCTCTAAATTTGCCATCCCATTGAAATAAGATGTAATCATATAAGGTTTGGGCCCCAGTGTATGTTTATCAAAATTCTGAAAATCATAATAATATAATATTGAAACTTCTTTATAACTAATTAGAATTACTTTCTTCTCACCCTCTCTGTTAATCCTGGTTTTTACGTTGCTTAAAACAATGAGATTTTCTTATTTCGTAATTAATGAGGTCATACCTGAAATGAAAGGTAAGTTGGTGCCAATTCACTGTGCCGCCCCTGTCATGGTTTCGCTGCTCGCATCCCAGTCCCATTCCGCCTCTTTCACGTCATGGGCATGTACCCAACTCATCATTCTTAGCAGCCGTGACCTGATCAAGGTCATGTGGCCGTTTAAATGTGAAGCACTGCCAACTCACTCATCGGAGACCTCGACCTCTACTGCTGGGTTATTTCTCGTTCGCTATTCGGATCAGTAAGTTGTTTTAGGATATTTATATTTGAAGATTGATAACAATATAAAATGTGGAGTTTGCGAATACTTGCCAAATAATGTGTCTCGAAAGGCGTAGTTTTAAGACAGTTAAACATTGTTTTGTGAGTTGAAGTGTTCCTTAACGTAATTTCTTCGCCCTAACAAAGTAACATATGAGAACACAGACTCTCCCTAAAGCTATCTGGATTTTCGATTAGTTCATTTTGTAACATCTGAAAGAGCGTGTAGCATGCAAATGATTGCATTCGAAATGTGCAACTTTCCAAATGTTTGCGTTAATGCGAATTTCCTCCTTTAATCTTGCAAAGATGGAGCAGACTAACGTAACGCTAATCGTGCTGTGATTGCGACCAACAACTGCCGTGTTGGGTGCTGTCAAGACAACTGTATTGAGCGCCCCCATTGAATTGATGTGCGGTTGATAGTCTCATTCGGGCGTTCCTTAGAATCTTTGATTAAGCTGCAAGAGCACGAAATGCTAAGGCTCTGCAGATGGTGATGTTCCGCAGTGAAACTTTGCAGCGGGTGCTCTTCTGGATCTTTGGAGATGATTTGGTTGCTCGGTTTCTGCATTTCACGCTTGGTTCATCTGATTTCCGTTACCGTAATGTCGGAATCTTGTGTAGACGTAATTTGAATTGTTTTTTAGCTTTTTTTTTTTATCTTTTCGATAAAGTATTGAAATGGGTCTCACGCTACATACATTTAAAATATGAGCTCGAATATTTTTCTTTCATTTTTTTAAGCTGGTTAATTCAGAATTACGTGTTGAAAGTGGCCAAGGGTGGCTGAATCGATAGGTTTTTAAATATCTAGCCACACAAGTAAAGTTAGTTTCTGATATCGCAAGATACGATCTCAGCGTTGCTGCCGTAGGAGGACATCGAGATTTTCCCCGCTGGTGTGTACCTGCTTTTGGTAAAGGAAGTATTGCTGATAAGCTTTGAATGACTAACATCCTTTTTATGAGACGTTGTTTAATTAAGTTTCTGTTCATTTCGCAAAAGAGCCATATCATGTGCACATTAAAAACACGATGGATATCATAAGCGGGAAGCTCTTATCTTCTTTTAAGAGCTGACCAGTTTTTTCTTACCTTATCTTCAGCCTTAGAATCCATGTGACCTAGCATTTTATTCCATTGTGCAGCAGAGGTTAAAGCAATTTAGAATTAAAATAATACAATTAAATCCGTTGAATATAATAACAACTAATCTTCAAGCAGCAGATAATGCACTGACGTATGGGTTGAGTTCATAAACATGCATCTAATATATATAGACGATTGTGAGTTATTGATGGCTGACTGACAGGGGATCACGCTAATTCTATGATGAAAAAATTATAGAGCTCTGAAAATTTGCACCTAGGGGTAATATGCGTCGTAGAACTCGAGAAAAATCCGAAATTTGACCTTCGAAGTATCATTCAAGGTCAAAATGGATAATTGATTGAATTAATTGAACATTCATCTACGACTGCTAGAAACGTAAAAATTGATGTCCGAGGGTGTTTCGGTTGTAAATGTTACGAAATTTTGGATTTGAAAAGTCCTTCGGAGCCAAAAGTCAAATTTAGATATATCGATGCTAGAGAGCTGAAAATTGGTTCCTGTGGGTATTTGGATACTGATTGTAAAGGGCTAAAAATCGTGGCATTGGGGTATTTTCAGTTATAGATCTCAGAAATTTTGTAAAATTTTGGATGCGATGGATCTTTCGAGGTCAAATTCTGATATACCAGCGAATTGGGCTATTTTAGGCAGTAGAACTCAGAAAGAGGGATTTTCAGATCCTGTGTCGCGTTGCAGGCCAAATAGGGGTCGGAGCGACGTTCTAGAAGTCAAAAGATGCCAAACGCACCGATTGATTTCTTATTTATTTCATAAATTCAGTTCATTCAGCTTTGAATTCATAAACGTTCATTGATTTATATGTGCCTATATAGGCAGGGAAAAAATCAAATAAAAAATTAGATGCAATGGTAAGATGGACTACTCGTCAACCGGGAAAAAAGGAAGTATACATTAATTAATTTGACAAATTTTCACAGAATTTTTTTCCTTAAAAAAAGATTTCGGACATATATGTATGATTTTTGACCTTTTCAACTAGGTGAAGTTTCTCAACTTTTCTCCTTCTCCAATTTTTATTTTCGGAATAAAAATGTTCTCAAAATAATTTATTTTTGTTCATAAATTAACTACTTCAGGTACAACGCTGTTTTGTGGAAAACTGAATACCCTTCAATTCCTTCAATCAAAATTTTAAATCAATTCACCTGAGGCGAGCGAAATAAAAAAAACCTTGTCATGTATGTACGAGGGGCGTTCAAAAAGTTCTTTAGATGCATCTGCAGAACCAAATCATGCATTTACCTCAACAAAATTTTTTGTTCTTTAAAGTACTCCCCTGCAGCATCTATGCAAAGTTGCATACGTTTGCGTCAATTCTGGAACACTTTTTGGTACTCCTGTTGGGTAATATTCTGCAACTCTGAATGAACGCATTTTGTAAGGTTTTACACTCTTTCTAAAGGCTTCCCAGAAAGTTCCTTTTTAATTTTTGTAAACCAAAAAACGCATGGTGTGCAAGATTGGGTGAATATTCAGGATGGGGGTAGGTGTTTGATTTTTTCTTGCTCCAGATAGGACGTAACTTGCCGGGTTTTATGTGCACACTGGCATTGTCATGAAAAAGGAGAACCCTTGACATGCCTGTTGGTTGGACGCTACTCCTTCATCGTCTTAACCATTTTGGGCAAAACAATGCTGATGTAGTATTGGCCATTTATATTCATTTTTCTGGTAAGGTGTCCACGGCTACCACTCCTTAGGAATTGAAAAAAAAAAATATGTGAACATTCTCTTCTTGACAGAAGTAAGCTTCTGTCAAGGCTTTCTGGTGTATTTCTATACTTATACAGGTATGACTCACCTGAACCTGGCGTCCACATTAATGTTCCATCCAACGGACGGCGTAACATTTCAAGCTCGCCAATGTTTTATCTAGGAACATAATGAAATGTTTGCTGTATGTGAACATGTTTTGTCCGATTTATGATAATAATAAAGAGAGAGCTACTATTATTATTTCAGATTGTGAAATGGTGAGTCGTTAGGTCATTTTATCTCTGAGCAGCACTTCTTTTGCACACAATAGGCTAAACAGTAGGGCTCAGAGAAGGTTGGGGTAATGGGACCAACTATAGATAGCTGTTAAGACAGATGGTAGCCTCCCGTCAGCCCATCCACCATGTTCTTTAACATACACAGGGTATGGTTTCCCTGCTCACGATACAGATGGGCTTGGTAGGGGGGTTAGCGGGAATAAATCTCAACGCTGGCACAGGTGGGACCCTAACCTGGGAACTGCAGATTACGAGCCTGGCGCGCAACTGGAAGAGCCACCCCTAGAGGGACAGGCCAATTCACACCCCGGGTGAATTTTGAGATGTGTTCTGGGGTGAAGCGTGTATGGCATCTTTGTGAGAGCATTTGAGGTAATTAGACTACCCAGTTAACTCATTGACAATTCTCATAGTCACTGGTTGTTTAAGCTCTCACTCCTTATAATCAAGTGATTTATAAGAGCATTAGTTGATGAACAAAGGACTAATAATCAGTCAATAACATATGAGAACTGTCTATATGTCGACGGCCCCATCAGATTATTTCGATTGTTTTCAAAGTTGCAATATATACTTCGCTAATGAGGAGTTCCCTACATATTGAAAAATCTCTCGCGAATTTCGATTAGTGAACCCAACCCGAGAATACAATAAAGTGCAATAATCTTTTCGGACCTTCCCAACGGCCATGCGATTCGCGCGCTTGCCTGTGAAAGATATTGACTCGAATCCCGGATAAGGCATTTTAAAAAATATTACTTTTCTCATATTATGCTATCTTTATGCTGAATTCTCGCTTTCCTTGTGAATCTTCTCTACAGCGTATTCTACCCTGACAACGATTCACGTGCACCAGCTCAGTCGGTAGCGCGCCAGGCTCGTAATCTGTAGTTCCCAGGTTCGAGTCCCAGCTGGGTCAGCGTTGAGATTTATCTCCGCAAAAATTCCCCACCCTGCCCACGGTCAGTAGGGGACACCGATGGGCTTGGAAAGGCCGCCGTCCATCGGATGGGACGTTAAGCCGTGGCCCCGTGTGCGGGAGAGCCATACCCTGTGCACGTTAAAGAACACTCTGTATGGCCTTGACGGGGGGCTACCATCTGTCTCCCAACAGCTGTTCCAGTGTGTCCCCTCCCCCAACCTTCTCTGAGCCTTCGGGGTCCATGTGACCTGGCCATTTAGCCCATGGTGTGCAAAAAAGTGCCGCTCAGAGGTAAAACAATCCAATCCACGTGCACCAGCCTTGTAATATGCAGTTCCCAGGTTCGAGTCCCACTTGCGCTAGAATTCAGATTTATTTCTTCAAAACCCCCCACCCTGCCCTCGGTCAGTAGGAAGCACCGATGGACCTGGAAAGGCCGCCGTTCGTCAGATGGGACTTAAAGCCGTAGCTCCTTTGTGCAGGAGAGCCATACTCTGTTCACGTTAAAGAACACGCTGGATGGTCTTGACGGGAAGCTACCATGAGTCTCCTAACAGCTATCCAGTGTATCCCCTCCCCTAACCTTCTCTGAATTTTCGGGGTTCTTGTGACCTGGCCATTTAGCCCATTGTGCGCACAAAGTGCCGCTCAGAGGTAAAACAACCAACCGATTTATGATCATATTGACATCTCATCCTGTCAGAACTAGGTGGCAAACAAGTTGCTTGAGGAATAATTCAGTATCACTTTACTCTTTTCAGCAGCAGTTATACTTGCCCTTATTAAAAAAAACAATAGTTTTAGTAACTGGTTGTTTAAGCTCTCACTCCTTGTGATGTTACTTTCTCGGTTGCCTGTCTTTTGGGACTACATATATATAGTAATCATGAGAAAAATTTAAAAAAACGAAAAGTCCTGTTTTTAGTTGTAAGAGAGAAACAAATTCTTTATAGGTGTGATGATTAAGGAGCACTAGTACACCTGAAATAGTAGCTCGATTTCTTTTAAAATTTTTATTGAAGCGAAATTCACCTTGAGAGAAGGAAGCCACCAGGAACGTGAATCTTGCTCTTATCTTCACCAGGCAAAAATTATAATTAAAAATCATTAAAAATATAGATTGTGAATATATCTTCGCCAAGGAGGCAAAAATCAGATATACGTGAAATGAAACTGGAAACAGTAGGGGAGAAGAAACTCTTTCAACTTTATCATTTAAAACACGAAATTTCATGCAAATCTAATTTCGCACAAAATACGATATACTGGTTCAATTTTTTGCTAAATAAAGAACCACACATTGGCATAGAACAGAATTATCGATTCTTTGACACTACATTTTTCACTACATTTGACATTTCTGCTAAACAAGGAACGAGTAATTGGTGAGTTGAGAAAGAATTATAAGCGAGATTTGACAAGCAAATATCTTTGTTTTTATTAAAACAGGGTTATTTTGAAGGAAATTTTCATTTTTGTTGCACGAAATACCTGAAAGAACTGGAGCGCAAATGTTTGAAGAAATCAACTAGAAACATTTTAAAAAATATTTTGTGAAAGTCTTTTTTTTGGAAACAGTATATAAAGTTTTTTAAAAGTTATTTTTTTTCTCGGGAGCTATATAACATATACTGGTGACGTGCAGCATGAGAAACAGAATAGGGATTGTTGCTCGGGGTTCTAAGATTCTATGCAGATTGCGAAAAAATTGGCATATAACACTAAAATTTGGCCCTTTCTAAAGTTATAGTAATGAAACTTGGACGCTTTGTAAACTGAAATATAAGAAACTTGATACCTTTGATTCTCGATGATTACGAAATACATCGGGCATTAAATTGTAACATTTTGTAAGTCAGGTATGGACGGATGAGGATTTTTCTAGAGTTTCTTCAGTGTCGCGTAACAGAATCTTAGTAATTGCATAAAATACTCTTAACTCCCAACTTCTGCTTAATGCCCAGAGTGAACTATTATTTTTTACTCAAGGTAATTTTAAATTATTTTAAAATCATAAAATATAACAATAAAATTTTCACATACACACATTTATTACGAAAATTAGCATGAGAATCGGATATACAAGTATCATATATCAAAGTATCAAAGGAAATGTTAATAAACCGACAGGGAAAATATAGCAACAGACGGTTAACAATTTGGGCACTAAAATATGCTTAGAAGAACGTGGAATAAGCCTTATTTCCAGGTTTTGTGCCAGGTTCGATTCCCTCCTGGACCAGCTTTGAGATTTATCTCCGCAAAACTCCCCGTCCTCCCCTCGATCAGTAAGAGACACCGATGATCTTGGAAAGGATGCTATACGTCGGATGAGACGCAAAACCGTGATCCTTTGTGCAGGTGAGCCATCCCTGTGCATGTTAAAGAACATGCTGGATGGCCTTGACGGGAAGCTACCATCTGTCTCCTAACAGCTGTCCAGTGGGTCTCCTCCCCCAACCTTCCCATTCCGTGCAAAAAAGTGCCGCTCAGAGGTAAAACAACCCAATTCATGTTCTTCTAAGCACATTTTAGTACCTAAATCATTAACCGTCTGTTGTTAATAAACCTATCCGGGAAAATAAAGTTTTTCCCTTGATACTAATATTCAATCGAATTTTCCCAGTAAAATAAGAATTGGTTTATGTGAAGTGCGTTAGACTCGAAAGAGATCTCTGCTAATCAATAGCAAATACACAGATTACCCGTTGACATAGAGTTCAAGAAACACTTTTGCGGAAAAAAGCGAGTTTTGCTAATGCGTGGTACCCGAACCCACATCTCCCAGTTACATTCCAGGCGTGGTTCAAGTTCCACGCATACCCAGTGAAATTTCGGCAAAATTCATTTTTTCCGCAAAAGTATTTCTTGAGATCTCTGTTCGCTTGTGCTTTTTGAACTACTTGTTTTACCATTCAACTTGGTTTGAATTGAGCTATTTTCAATTAATATGCAAAATAATTACAAAATGACAAATAAATTAGTAGTTGTGCTCTTGCAGTCATTTAAATTAATGACAAATAAATTAGTAGTTGTGCTCTTGCAGTCATTTCGTAAACATTACGTTCCTTCGAGAATTCTAACTTGTGAGTAAATCGGGCAACCACAACTGATTATTTCTGATTTTTCCGAACTGTACAGAATAATTACTTGACCTACAAGCACCATTATACGCATCGAAGGTGTTCTACTTTGGAGAAGCTTGTTCCTTTTAAATGGTTTCCGTTAATTAAAATATAATGAATGTTTTGAGGAAGAAGTTTAATGATGCCGTATATGCTAGCATTAATAGAGCAAACCGTAAAGCAGAATAAACTATGTTTTGCCTTGCAAAGTAAAAATGAAGGAAATTCCCTTCCTAGAAGCAATTAAAGTGGGATTTATTAGCTTCATTTAAACTAGATGAATTGTTACTGAGGTAGAATTTAAGAGGATGTGGACTTTTCTCTCTAGCAGATCGATAACCAAAGAAGCATTAATGGCCTAAAATTGAGGTAATTAACAAAATTTAACAAATGTATTCAAATACAGCATCCTTACTCAATAACTAAGGATGTTAGGAGGAACAAAGGGGAAGTTTATCTCTACTGGTAGAGTGGAGAATCAGTGAAGAGAGGGTTTGTCATTATTGAATAAAAAGAGCCACTTAGATCTGCTCCTATGGGAAGCGTCATAACCATAATCTTGATATATTTTCATCTTTCTTGAAAAGATATTCACTAAATACTTATACTCCGTGTTTTTCGCTGTGTTAGTTTAACGTGTTCTAAAGTACATTTTGTGCAAAAAATGAAATATAAATTTAAAAAAATATCATTTTTGTGTTTTTTTTTTATATATTAAGCACTACTTTCTGTAATTCCACAAATTCGGTTATTTGCTTTCATTGTTCATAATGTTTTCTGAATTTCAACATATTTATATATAAATAAATTTCAATAGTGCGGCACCATTGGAACTTCAATGGCCCCCAGATTATTGGATGATACTCCTAGATATAGCCAAAACACATCAAGACCTTTTATTTCACATTTTTATTTATTAAACTGTATTAAAATAATTATAAAAACAGTAATTTAAGTAGCTCATTTTCTGAGAACAGTATTTAATTGTGGTCACCAATATTGTAGAGATGTCTTGAAGCCATTGTGAAAATAATAGAATAATTATTTACATTAAATGTCATTTTTATATGAATTCCAATGTGGTTTTAGAGAAAAATTGTAGCTGCTATCTTTTAGTTGACCACTGGTGTTTATCAAGAGGTAAATATTTCCGAAAAACAGTAGCCCTGTTTCTTGATATATCTAAGACATTTGGTGTAGTTAGATACTTTTATTAAAGAGTTAATATTTTTGGGTATTAGGGAAATTTAATCGGGATGGTTTTAAGCTTATTTAACTGAATGCTATCAGATGGTTTCTATTAATAGCGTTTTAAGTACTAAAATGTGGATTAATGCACCAGAACATATTTTTGGTACATACAACAAAGAGCCAAAACATTTTGACCAGCGCGTCTTTATGCAAATCGAAGCAACTGCAGGTAAATGGCGGTGCTTGTGAAGGTCATGAAATGGTATAAATAACACCTGATATTGAGCTCTGTTAAATCAGTGTTATTCTTGTTTTACAGATGGGAAAGCCAGCGGACGTAAGTAATGTTGACAAAGGCCAAATTGTAATCGCCAGACTACTGGGTCAGAGCATTTCCAAGACGGCAAGGCTTGTGGGCTGCTCATGATCATCCATTGTTAGTACCTTCAAAGAGTGGTCTGAGTGGGGGGGGGGGGGGGGAACCATGAACTGCCGGCAAGATATGGGCCAACCACGGCTCATCGATGTTAGAGATGAACGATGGCTATCCTGTATGGTACGAACCAACAGAAGTGATACTTAGGCACAACTCGCCCGTAATTTTTTTGAATGCTGATGACAGGAATAAAATGTCAAAACACATAGTCCCATTTTCAGCAGAGTTTAATGTACTGTGTAGCCACAGGCCGCTGCGAGTGCCCATGCTAACCTCGGCTCACTATTGAAAGTGCCTACAATGGGCACGTGAACATCAAAATTGTACCTTGAATGATTGGAAGAAGGTTGTCTGGTCCGATGAATCTCGTTTCCTGTTGAACCACGGGACGGCCTGGTATGTGTGTGTTGTTTACCTAGGAAAGTGTTGGCACCAGGATGAACTGTGGGACGAAAACAAGCTGGTGGAGGAAGTGTAATGCTTGGGTTCGGTCATTCATGCGCAGGAAACTGTGACATCTAAAACCTACCTAAACATCAATGCAGACCAGGTACATCCTTTCATGGCAACGGTATCTAGTAGTGCCTTCTATCAGCAGGATAATGCGCCATGCCCACACTGCTCAGATTGTTCGAGAATGGTTCGGGAACATGAGGAATACTTCCAGGTATTGCCCTGGCCTCCAAATTCCCCTGTATGTAACCACTCCCCCCCGGAGTGGGACCTCCTTGATGAGGGGGGGGGGGGCTTACGGTGCCTCCGAGAAGTTGGGCTCGGATCGCTGGTGCTCTGGTGTTGAAGTCCTGTGGCCCCCGGTGGAGGGGGGCTTGTTGAGGGCTGGCGGACTTTTTTCGGCATTGGGGTCCTGCTGGCTTGATCACTTGTCCCCCTGCGAAGCTGGGGGGTCACAGCCGAGATTGAGGGGCCGTCGATGGGCCCTGGACGGGGCTTGGGCAACCCCGTTCTGGGGTCTCTCGGGGTGACTTGCAGACTGAGATGTGTGTGTCTCCAGCACACTCGTTCGTGGGCTCTCTGAGGCGGTCCCGATGATAAGTAGGTGGACGGATGCTCTTGGGGTGCTTCGGCCCGTTCACAATGGAGAGGACGAAGTTGGAGGCTCGCGGCCCTGTTATTCCGACGGTGGCCTGCGGGCTTGTCGATGGACCAGCCAAACTAAGAGTCCCACATGAATGAGATTTGGACTCATGGCTTTTGCAGTGGAGGAACTTGGTTCCTCTGTGAAGTGGGGTCCGGATGCTGTGGTGTTGCAATACCCGGTAGTATGTCGGCTGTTGTGGTTGTGGGAGGGCCGCTGGTGAGTTTTTGATGGTTGGCTGGCCAGGTGTCCCCGAAGCAGCCTCGACTTAAAAGTGCCATGACGGTGAGCGGGCCATGGTGGCCCGGCTCTATGGAGAGGACGAAGTTGGGGGTCGTGCCGAGAGGATTGGAGTCCCTCGAGGTGTGGCCTTCTGATGGAAGTACCTTGGGCCTCTGCTGCAGAGGACCCTAAAAGTTAGGTCTTCCTCTTTTTTTTCTGGCTCAAAATTCAAAAGACAAAGATCTTTTTATTTATACATTGGCAAGTTTCTGGACTAAATTCAGTGAGTGTTGGGCATATATTAGGCAGCACTCAAAATTTAAAAGATCCCACTCTCACTGCACCTCAATGATTATATCTTCGAGCAGGCATATAAAACAAGCAGTGCTACTCTCTTCACATACAGGTCTTCTCTCGCTGTAGGCAGGACAATGTAAGGCAAGCTTAATAGTTAGGAGCTTTCTAGTTCATAGTGGTTTCTGTGACATCTCCCTTATGGTGATATACAGCCTTGAGTTGTGGTGCACCGGGAATGTCACGTATTCAATTCGTTGTATGTAACCACTGTAATATAAATATATATGCAATTCCCTCTAATGTAACGACATCAATCGAGCATTTGTGGTTTGTGTTAGAACAGCATGTTCGATCTGCGGCGGCTCAACCACGTAACTTACAATAGTTGATGGATCTGCTGGTAACGTGTTGGTACCAGATACCACAAGACACCTTTAGAAATCTTGTAGCGTCCATGCCTCGCCGGGTAAGAGCTATTTTGGTGGCATGTGGAGGACCCACATCATATTAGGCAGGTGATCATAATGTTTTGGCTCTTCGGTGTATATATACATGTATATATATATACATGTGTATATAGTGCATATATACATGTATATATACACTAGAAATTACTCGCTACCTTCAGCACCTCTTTCCAACCTGTCACACCGACCCCTTTTTAACCTTGAATGCGACAACAGATCTGACCTGAAATAGCTTTATTCACCAATTTTTAACTCTTCAGCACAGGTATATCGAAATTTGACCTCGATGGATTGATTACATCCAAAATTTGTCATAATTTCTGAGATATATAACTCAAAATACACCTAGACACCAATATTAGGTCTCTAACACTGATAGATTGAAATTTGATTCTTGACCACGAAGGACCTTCCGGATACGACATTTTGTAACATTACTTGCATCTAGAACCCGAAACACCCCCAGACACCAATTTGCACGTTTCTAGCACTCTTTGATCGTGGTTTGACTTCTATGTGGCCTATATTTGACCTTTAAGGATACGTCGAAGGTCAGATTTGGGATTTGCCCCGAGATTTATGACCCAATTTAACCCTAGGCGCAAATTTTCAAGTCTCTACCATCCATGCATCATAGTTAGAATTCGCGTGATCTTTGTCAGTCACTCACAATCGTCTATGTACACTGCTGGCCATTAAAAGTGCAACACCAGGAAGAACTCATCAGATTGTTGCGAAATATGCAAGATGGGTAGGCCATGGGAGAACATGTAAATGATTCAAAGCACAGCACATACGCACATCATGTATGACAGTAACGCTCCCTGGAAGTGGTAAAAGAGGAGATAACTAGGAGCTGGTGTAAAGCACTGGAATTTTGTTTGCTCGCAGTTCTTGCACATTAAACGATCTAGTGTGCCCCGTTGAAGAATATAGCATTCACACGACTAGGTTTCCGACTTTGATCGAGAGAGAATTGTGGGATTACAGGAAGGTGGATTATTGTACCGAGACATTGGTGCTTGTGTTGGATGGAATGCTGCCACAGTGATGAGAATTTGGCGTCAGTGGGTAGAGGAGGAACTAACTCACTGGCTTGAGGGATCTCAACGGCCCTGTCATACAAACGAACGAGAGGACAGACATCTCATGCACATGGCTTTGAGTGATTGTACAGCCACATTAAACACCTTAACTCAACAGTTGGGATGTGTTACACATCAACCAGTGTCTGCACCTACGGTTCGATGCCGTCTGCAGCATTGGGGTATCTGTGCTAGGCGGCTATTGCTTCAGCTATCATTGACTCTATAACACAGGCGTTTGCGACTGCAATGGTGCCAAGAACGTCACAAATGGATGTGCGAATGTCATTGCATCGTTTTCTCTGACGACGCTTCAATAAGCAGCACCATGATGGACGAATCTGTATCTGGCGGTACTGTGGTGACAGGCTTAATGAGACATGCATAATGCAGGTCCGGCCCTGTTGTTACGGTATGGAGTCCAATGTGTTCTTTGAACAACCATTGGACTCCATTCACCCCACCCCAATACGGGACCACTTTGTCGAGGTGGTGAGGGCTTGAGGGCCTAAATGAAGTCGAAGGCAATGCTGACTGGATTGGGCAACTGTCGGACAGGCTAAGATGGAAGAAGTTGAGGGTCCTGCTGAATAGAATATTGCATGTTGGACAGGCCCCGACGGAAGGGGTGGACTAAGAATTCCAGTCACGGGAGCCGAGGCAACTTGGATTATATATCTTTGTTTGTGGCGATCCTGGACAGATTAAATTTAGGTTTTGACCGATGGTTGAGCTTTGCTTCTATAGTACTGTTCGCCATTAGGTAGTCGGGGATGAGCTGTATCTATATGGTACTCTCTTGTCCCTGACCGTAGTTAGTGGTGAATATGGCATTTCCCTATACTGGTAGTGCTTTAGGCAGAACTAGTGAATCTTGTCATCATATATATTTACCTGGACTCCATTCACGCACGAGCCTCTTACGCATTACCGGTTCTTCGAACATCCAACGTTTCATCACTGAAATGTTCTAGCCTCAGGTCGTACCTTATCTTCAGGGGCTCTCTTGTGCCATTTACTAACAGGACAATGCCCCACCACATGTGGCATGCATCGTCCAACAATTCCTGGATAGCCACCATGTGACACTTATGCCTTGGCCTGCACATTCACCTGATCTGCCCCCAATTGAACATGTCTAGTCCATGATGTCACAATGACTAGCACATCAGACACCAACATTTGGTACAACAGATGAACTTTGGCTACGTATCGAAACTGTATAGACTGGCATTCCCCAAACACACATCCGACGTCTCATCCTCTCAATGCCAGACTGTGTAGCAGTGGTTATTGCCGCGCATGGTGGTTACACAAGATACTGATTTCTTTTTATTCCACAAGTCTAACCGAGTTGTATTTGTAATTATTTGATCCTTGTAACATAGGCTAGGTATTCACTAAATATGGCCTTGATATCTCTTGTCTTTCCTTGTGTGGCACTTTTAATGGCCAGCAGTGTACATATGTATATTAGATAAATGACTAGTATATCTCCAACTCCCCCCCCCCCCAATCCTGCTTTTAGTGAGAAAGGGGACCAACGGGCTTAGAAAGGCACCAAGATGCACCGTGGGACGAAAACAAGCCCATCCGATGAGAGATAAAGTAAATATAAAAGTAATCTAGATCTAAAAGTAAATGGTGGCTCGTATGTAAGAGAGCCATACCCTGTGCACTCTAAAGAACACGCTAGATGGCCTTGACGGGAGATTTCCATCTATCCCCTACGAACTGTACAAGGGGTCCCCTTCCCCTAGCTTTATTTGAGCTCTTGGGGTCCTTGTTACCTCGCCATTCCTCGCCATACCTCGCCATTCAGTCCACTGTGTGCAAAAAAAGTGCCACTCAGAAGTAAACAACCCAAATATATAAATGATTTCTTTATTATAATTTAAAAGGAGTACCAATTTCATATGCTGCTGATTAGCAAGTTTTTACCAAATAGAAGTCAA
Source organism: Ryuthela nishihirai (assembly GCA_038380435.1). Classification (NCBI taxonomy): domain Eukaryota; kingdom Metazoa; phylum Arthropoda; class Arachnida; order Araneae; family Heptathelidae; genus Ryuthela; species Ryuthela nishihirai. The sequence continues at coordinate 31,937,078 of JAWZYU010000026.1, forward strand.
GATTTATTTTTTTGGATATCTCTAGTGATTTAAATGTTATTTACGAATTGAATTAAAATAAACGGATTAAAATTATTAACACTGATAAAACAAATTTTATGTATTTTTTTCAAATCACCTCGACATCGATTTTTCGTGTTACATCATAATATGAAATGTAGAAAGTTAGTTTCTTTTGACTGCCCAGAAAGCAAACAAATTGAATCTGCAAAGTAGTTAGTAGCTTTAATAGAGAGTAATTTGAAATGGGAATCATGAGTTAATAGATAGTAAAAAAGAGTACGTTTTTATTTAGTTAGGCTGTACTGTACCATTTATAAAAAATAGTTTTTGATACAATTTTAATAATTTCGCTTTGAAATGTGATTTGATTATCAGGGTCATGGTTGCGTTGTTTTCCTGTGACTTCGTACTTTTTTTTGCATACAATGGGCTAAATAGTCAGATTACAAGGACCTCGAAGACTCAGAGAAGGTTGGGGGAAGAGGTCCTCTAAACAACTGTTGTGAAACATGATAACCTCCCATCAAGGTCATCCAGCGTGTTCTCTAACGTGCAAAGGGTATGATACTTTTTTACACACGGGGCGTCCATTACTGACCGAGGGCAGGGCGGGAAGTTTTGTGGTGATTATCAGGGTAATGGTTATATGAATATGTTACTAAGGTACAACATAAATTCTTCAAGGTTAATACAATCCAGGGTCGAAACTACGAGCGCGGGCATGCCCACCCTCCCTCTTCTTTTAGAATACTAATAGGGGTAATGGAGGCAAAAAATTAGTAAGCTTATTCGCATTTTATACATTTTTCACCTTTAAAGAGGAGGAAAATGTTATACTGTAATGGTAATCCTTTCCCTTTCTAGATCCTGACTTTTTACATTCCGTAATAAAGTCTACCAGAATAAATTTTACAAATTAAACATAAGAGCTCGCTTATCATTAATCTCGTCAAATTTTTGTATTTCCCGAATTCAGAAAGAGATAGCTACTAAGCACTTTTTATTTTTGTCATCTAGAATATTTAGTTTCATCCCTCATGAGATTGTAGAGATACAGTAATTGAACTGAAAGTACAGAATGCTATTATTGCTGCATCAAATATTCATGATTGCTTTAAAATTATGCAATGATAGTTCGTTTTATTTTTATTAAAATAAAACAAAAGATCCAAAGGAATAGATTAGTGTGCAGCACAGTTTATACAACGTATAATACAGCCCGTTGCAGTGTAACTTAAAAATGCTTTATTTACTTTTCCAATGGTCATTATTCTTTCAATGCAACTTCTTCAATATTTAATCGTAATCTGTAGTTCCCAAATGTTCACTTAATATTGAACATTATTAAGTGTTCATAAATTTCATAAATTAGTAAATTCAATATTAAGCGAACATTAAATATTGAAGCTTAAAGAACATTCACTTATACACAAAAACTGCCACTTAAAACTAAAAACTGCTACTTAAAACTAAAAACTGCTGTAGCTACTGATCATCTAATGAATTTACTGTTGTTACATTATCCTCAAGGGATGGAGAGCCGAAATGAACCGCAACACCTTGGCGGTATAAATTTTTTCACTTCGTTTCTGTGGTTTTTAACCAAATTTTTGAATTACTAGTAATATATATTGCCTCCACTCTGGTTAATAGCATTGTCTGACGGAGAGCATGACCCCTTGTTTCACCCCCCATCCCTAGATCCGAGTCCCGACTATCAATGATTAATTTATATTTGGTACTAAATGATAATGTATGTTGTATTCGATGTGCTAACATATTTTAAACAAAAATTCTGAAAGCAGTAATTTGCTCAGTAATAAAGTGTACAGGAAAATGCTCTGTAGACAAGAAAATTACTGGTAGTATATATATATACTGGTTATATTCAAAAAGACTTTTGATTCTGTTGATCGCCATAATTTGTGGTTGATTGTGAGATCGTAGGGCATACCAGACAAATTAGTTAATCTAATGAATGCTCTCTATAATAACACTGATTCGTGTGTGAGAGTTGGTAAAGCTTGTAGTAATTGGTTTAGCATTACTTCTGGTGTTCGACAAGGGTGCATTTTGTTTCCTTTTCTCTTTAGTTTGGTTATTGATTATGTTATGCGAAATTCGCTGCAAGGGAAAGATTTTGGCCTTAAATGGGCTGGAGATGCGAAAATTTCTGATTTAGATTATGCTGATTTAGCCCTTTTGGCAAATGATGTTGATTAATTAAACTCTTTCATTAGAACTGTTTTTGAGACAGCTAGTAGAATAGGTTTGGTGATAACCAGATAGAAAACTAAAGTGATGAAAATTGGTAATGCAAGCTGTGATTCAGTTAATCCGAATGGTTGCAGTCTTGAGCAGGTGTCACAGTTTAATTATCTTGGGAGCTATGCAAGAGATACCGGTAAAGTGTGGCATGAGATTAATAGACGAATAAGAATTGCTGCCGGGACTCTTAAGAATCTATGGAGAGTGTGGAGAAATAGGCGTATATACCTAAAGGCTAAAATTAGACTGAATAATTGTTTAGTTCTTTCTAGAGTTAGTTATGCTAGTGAAACGTGGATGAAACGTGGACGCTTTATAAACAAAATAACAGGAAACTAGATCTTTTGATTCTAGATGCTTATACAGTATCTTGGGCATTAGGTGGTTCAACTTTGTAAATAGTGATGAGGCTGGCCAAAGGAGTCGGCAATATCCTTTGAGCAGCATATTGTACAGAGAGAGACTCCGTTGGTTTCGCCATGTTGCCCGTGTGGATAATTATAGATTAGCGAATAGGGTTATGAACAGTGTGCCTAAGGGCCTCAGAAAGAGGGGGAGTTAGGATGCAGTGGGTAGACAGTGTCAAACACGACCTTGTTAGAATTGGTGTGCAGTAGCCAGATGCAGCAGATGTAGCTCAGGACAGATATGCGTGGAGAACTAGATTGCATGGTCTGTGTAGACAGGCTCCTTCTCTGCCTGTCTGGGCTGGGTTGTTTTCTGACTATGTGTGTGAGAGCATTTGCAGAAAGGTACCTGTCCCTATCTCATCAGGATGATTTACTCAGGTGGCCGAATACACAAACTCAGGTATTTCATATATACATATGTTTATTTACACGTTAAACTATATACATACAGTGACTGCCCACCTGGTACAGTCACTGGCTAAATACAACACAGTCTATAATGAACCTCAGCGGTCCCACTGCTAGATAGAGAAGAAAGCTTAAGCGAGCCACAGATAATCCATTTGACATCCAGAAGGTCTTATGGTCCGTGCGCAAGTCCCTGTTTGAACAACCCCACCAGATGAGGTTACATATCCTTCGGTGGACATTAGGGTGCCTCACTCAATGGGGCATGGACACGATTCCCAGTACCACGTCGACTTTTGTCACCTAGCTCCCAAAACTGGATCCACCGCCGGAGCTCTGTCACTAGGCGGGAAGCCCTGCTGCCAAAATGGCGATTCTGGCCCTCACTTCTTCCGCCCTAGATGCCGAGTCCCTACAGTCTGGTTGGACCTCCGTAACCCATGGCTGCTTGAGGATGATGATGCCCACACCAAACGTTTGGCGTAAAACGGATATAATACGGATAAACGGAATAACTGTTCGATAGTTCATTCACAGGTTTCCACTCATAATTCAATCGCGCGAAGCTTACGTTGATCGATAACTCCATTCTCAGCTTTCCACTCCATTCACAATGCAGGCGACAGCAGCGTTCCAGAAATGTCAGACGCTTTTTGAGGGATCTCTCCCGACCCACGGCAGCTAGGAACCCCCATCCGTGACCCAAGAGGGTCCAAGATAAGCAGGACCACCACCAAATTCGGGACCGATCGCCCAAGTTGCCCTGGAACAACGAGAAACTGCCGATTACTGCTACCGATGATGTCATACGTATTTGCCCGCCCGTTCTTTCACCCTTTCGCCCTCCCGGAATTACGCCTATTATATAATACGATGTTTAACATTTTTAGTCTCCTCTCTGGGCCATTAAACTCCAACCAACCAACCAACCTCCTCTCTGGTTGCTGGCATTATCAGAGGAAGAGCATGTCCCCTTATTCCTCCCACTCCCATAGATTCGAGTCCTGACTGTCAGTAATTAGTTTGTTCCCAATATTGAAAACATATACAGGACTTATTCTGTGATGCCTTATTACTGAATTATTCATATAAATCTGTGAACGTGAGTGACAAATATTATATTCATCATACGAGGCAGCTTGGTTGCCCGATTACAGATATACACCAATCAGCAAAAACATTAAAACCATCTACCTAATATAATGTAGGTAGTCCTCTCGCCGCCGAAATAGCTCTCACCCGATGAGGCATTGATTCAACGAGATGTAAGTTGGTGTCACTTGATATTCTGGTACATCATCATCATCCTCAAGCAGCCATGGGCTACGGAGGTCCAACCAGACCGTGCAATTTAGTTCTCCAAGCAAGTCTATCCTGAGCTACATCTACTGCATCTGGCCACTGCACACCAATTCTAACAAGGTCCTGTTTGACATTGTCTGCCCACCGCATCCTAGGTCTCCCCTTCTTTCTGAGGCCTTTAGGCACACTGTTTATAACCCTATTCGCCAATCTATAATTATTCATACGGCCAACATGGCCAAACCAACGGAGTCTCTCTCTGCACAATATGCTGCTTAAAGCAGGTTGCAAACTCCTTTGCCTAACCTCATCATTAGTTACAAAGTTGAACCACCTAATGCCCAAGATACTGCGTAAGCATCTGGAATCAAAAGCATCTAGTTTCCTGTTATCTTGTTTACAAAGTGTCCAAGTTTCACTACCATAACTAACCCTAGAAAGAACCAAACTATTATACAGTCTAATTTTAGTCTTTAGGTGTATACGCCTATTTCTCCACACTCTCCATAGGTTCTTAAAAGTCCCGGCAGCAATCCCTATTCGTCTGTTAATCTCATGCCGCACATCACCATTATCTGTTACATAGCTCCCAAGATAATTAAACTGTGACACCTGCTCAAGACTGCAACCATTCAGATTAACTGAATCACAGCCTGCCTGACCAATTTTCATCACTTTAGTTTTCTCTCTATAACCAAACCTACTCTACTACCAGTCTCATCAACAGCTCGAATGAAAGAGTTCATCTCATCAACATCATTTGCCAAAAGGGCTAAATCATCATTTTGGTACAGTTGCTCAAAAACATATCCGAACATTATGGTTGATTACAGAATTCGTGAACGTACACGAAGGTTGCTAGATTACTGATTTCTAAAAAGAAGTTGCCAGATATTTTTTCTGAATTCTGTAATCAACCATAGTGTTCGGATACTTTTTTGAACGACTGTACCATGACTGCAACAGAAGATCCCGCAGTTCCTGTAAATTACGTGGTTGGGGTGATGCTGCTTGACCCATTTCTCCAACTCAAACCACAAATACTCGATAGGATTCATGTCCGGCGAATTTGATTGCCATGGCAATAAATGGAATTCCTCATCATGATCTAGGAACCATTCCTGAACCTTTTTAGTAGTGTGATATGGGGCATTGTCTTCTTGAAAGACGCCATCTCCGTCAGGGAATACAGTCACCATAAAGGGGTTCACTTGGTCAGCCACGATGTTCAGGTAGGTGACAGCTGTCAGAGTTTGCTCTACAGGAATAATTGGTCCAAGTGTTTCCCAAGAAAATATCGCCCAGACCATCACACTCCCTCCAGCCACCTGGATCCGTCCCACATTGCATCCTGGTGAGAAGGCTTCCTTGGGTAAACGTCGCACACGAGCTCTTCCGTCCACATGGTGTAACAGAAAATAGGATTCGTCTGAGTATGCGACCCTCTTCCAGTCTTCTATGGTTCAATGTCGATGATTATGTACCCACTGCAAGCGTTGACGACGGTGAACGACTGTGACATAGGCACACAAATGGGTCTGCGGCTGCGGAGATCCATATCCAAGAGTTTACGATGAACTGTGTTGTTCGGAAACATTGGGCCCTTTACCACAATTGAAATTATGGGTAATGTCAGCCACAGTAGCCCTCCTGTTGCTGCGGACAAGACGAGATAACCTGCGCTGACCTCTGGCATCAGTGAGACGTGGCCGGCACACGCCTTGTCGATGGCTCGAAGTGTTACCTGTTTCGGACCATCTTTGATAGGTACTAACTACTGCATAGCGTGAGCAGCCTACCAGCTTCTCTGTTTTGGAGATGTTCTTACCAAGGCGTCTACTATCTGGCCTCTGTCGAAATCAGATAAGTCCTTTGCTTTTCCCATGTTGAGACGAAACGAAATACTGCCTGCGAGAGCTCCGACCCAGGTATTATACACTATACTGAAAAAAGTGTCCGGACACTTCCATGTTATGTGAATGGAAAGCCACTTTCAAAGCTCCCTAACATTGAAATTAAACATTTTACTCAAAAACTATTATTGGCGATAAATTGTAGTTGTTACTCAAATCTCTCTGAATATATTTCCCTCAATATTCGTTTAATAGTTAAAGAATGAATGGAAGCTGAAGCATTTATCTTCAACTTTTGACACTTGTGAAAAAAATACTTCAATAGATAAAACCAACTCTTGTAACAATTTGTTCACTAACATAAATTAAATATCTGAAGTTTGTATGACGTTTTTTTAAGATTTCATCAATTTGGAGGCAATGTGAAAGTGCCGTCTGCTGTTAAATGGCCCCACGTCAATGACTCTTAAAATATTGATCGAAGATTGTTGAAAATTGACACTGTCACATTAACCCCCAAATTAATAATCTTAAAAAATCGTCATACGAACTTCAGATATTTAATTTATGTTAGTAAACAAATTGTTACAAGAGTTGTGAAAAACTACTTCAATAGATAAAACACAAGTGTCAAAAGTTGAAGATAAATGCTTCGGCTTCCGGTTCTTGACCGGAAGCCGAAGCGCAGGCTATCTAGTCTTGTCCGCAGCAACAGGAGGGCTACTGTGGCTGACATTACCCATAAGAAATTGATTTCTTTAAATATTAAACGAATATTGCGGGAAATATATTTAGAGAGATTTAAGTGACATCTACAATTTATCTCCAATAACAGTTTTTGCGTAAAAGGTTTATTTTCAACGTTAGGGAGTTTTGAAAGTGGCTTTTCATTCACGTAACATGGAACTGTCAGGACACTTTTTTCAACATAGTGTATATAACTTATCATTCGCGACCTTGGCACGTGACACTGATTGGCTGCACGCGCGCTTCTTTGCATAACGCAGAAGTGGTTTTAATGTATTGGCTGATTGGCGTAGATGACGCCAGGAGTAAATCAACAAAAAAAATATGCGGAAATGTCCATATGTCACATTGCTGAAAAGAAAAATGGTTAATCGCTGATAGTTTAATGGTTATACCCTGCATGTTTCTGGGAAACGTGATTTCAAATCCCACTCAGGGCAAAGCCTTTTTTTTTCCAGCTAGTTATTTCAATAATTTGTTATTCATTTATGCATAAAAATAAGAATGATTTATGGGAGATATTAAAATAGTTTCCGATTTCAACAGGAATAATGAGAGAAATACGTAAAATAACGGCTGTAATTCAGTTGTTTGTGTATGATTTTAAATGATTTTAAATCATAGCTAAAAAAAACTTTTTTTCAGGATTACTGCAATAAATTGTTTTTTACTGAGTTGTAGCAATGAGAAACGTTTTTTAAATATAAATTTTATTGTTTTAACGAGTGCTCGGACACAGATATTGAATTGAATTGAATAAGTTTATTTCACCCAAACATACATATATTGGTAGATAAAACACAGACAAGTTCACAGGTGAAAAAGGAGAAAATAATAAGCCGTAGCTTTTGAATAAATGTTTCCTGAAATACACTTAAATTTAAAACATTGCAGGTGACCTTAATTTTAAATTCAAATTCAATTTTAAATGCCTTTTCTTTTGTCCATCTTTGACTTCGATACAAATGCACTTTTGAATGCGATTTCTTTTTTCTCCTTTGACGTTATTTCTTCCAAGGAGCGATTTGACAAAGCTGGGTGCCCTAGAGGAAATGCCACAATAGCAAGCGTCATCTTCAGCCACACATGCACTGACTGGGGCAACCCCCCCCCCCTCATCTTTCTCCTGGTGGACGGCATACAAATCGAGCCCTGGTATCAGTGGCGTCGTTGAGTATTGGCGCAAGGGAACAATATCCCGAATGTATTGTATACTGCTTCGATTATTTTTTTGTAATATTCTTGCTCTGTTCACATTAGGGAATTTTTTTAGTACAACAAGAGTATACCAATAGAATACAAATATTGTAAGTATGCTTATGTTATTCAACCTAGCCTAGTAGTAATTACTCGTAACGGAGAAGATTATCAAGTGAGCCCAGTGTACGATTTTTTTATATTAATGCTCGTAATGCCTCAGGCATTGCAGGATAAAAAGATGCCATAGATTAAAAACTCCAAATTCCCTCCCGCATAACTTATCAGTTAAATATGACAAGAAGGGATGGAGTTCATCTTCAGTAGTGATAGTCATTTGGTAGTAGCAAACGTGAAAAAAAAACCACCTCCCGGACTCGAAATCTCCTGGTAACATGCCAGTTATCTACCAAATGAACTAATGCGGGAGCTATGAAGCTTTACCGTGTGATTCTAAGTGTCGGAGCGCGCATGTCTTATTTTTTCCGACGAGAAACAAGCTTAGAATCACATGTAAAGCTTCAGAGCACAGCTATGATAGTTGCTGGTAGACTGGCATGTAATGGTAGAGCAACTGGCATGTAACTAGAGATTTCAACTCCAGGAGGATGACGGGTGGATTTTTCACAGTTGCCTTGTTACTGCAAAATGATTATCAGCGAGATTAATTCTTTCGTATCAAAATCTTTGCCGGCTATTTCATTCCATAGCTTCGATGCTGTGCATCTGAATAACCCAAAAGTATGTGGTTATAAAAAGCTTGGTTATCGTCGATATAAATAGTTCACGAGCGTCTCAATATTTAGAATCGCATGGTAAATCTTTATACAGTGGACCCCCGATATAACGCGCATGTCGGGCGGGAAACAACACCCGCGTTATAAGGTGAACCGCGTTATACCGAGCGGCGCGGTGGCGACACAATAAATTTCACACTGTAAGCTTTTCTTTTACTCATCATGCATACAATAATTAAACACTATTCAAAATACATGCAGGAACTCAATACATACACAATTACTCAATGCGCAGTAACAATAAAATGCGATACTCACTAACGCCGCACGGACCTGTATAAACATGTTTGAACTTATCGCGAACATCGCCCGCGCTATAACCGAGTGCGCGGTATAGCGAGCAGCGCTATAACGCAGGTCCACTGTATACACAAGCCTTACGTGAAAAAGTGTGAATTACCCCGTCTTAGCCATGACTACCTGTTCTTTTGATAACATCACGTATGGAGGGAAATTGTTTTTAAATTTTAAGGAAATATTGCAGTTTGCTTTAAGTTATTATACCTTATGAATGAATAAAACAATTATTAATTATAATAATGTAACAATAATCAAATATTTATTCACTTAAGAGTATTGCTCCTTTTTATTATTATTACTCCTGCCCTGCCCACGGTCAGTAGGGGGACCCCGATGGGCTTGGAAAGACTGTCGTCCGTCGGATGGGACGTTAAGCCGGTCCCGTGTGTTGGAGAGCTATACCCTGTGCACGTTAAAGAACACGCTGGATGGCTTTGACAGGAAGCTACCATCTGTCTCCTAATAGCTGTTCCGGTGGGTCCCCTCACCCAACCTTCTCTGAGCCTTCGGGGTCCTTATGACCTGGCTATTAAGCCCATTGCATGCAAATAAGTGCCGCTCATAGGTAAAACAACCCAAACTTTTTTTACTTTGCATTATTTCCATAAGAGTGATATTTTTAACATTTTATTCATTTTTTAGGTTTATGCCATAATATTATAGTAATATTTGTAAAAATTTCGCTTCATACCTGACGTCATTAAAATTTCTTCATGGCCTTAACTATTTAGGTAGCCTAACCTTAGCTCAACTGGTAGAGCAACTGCCGCATAATCAGCCTATTTTGAGTCCGATAGGCGGGCGTGATTTTCCCACTTGCCTTGTTAGTACAAATTATGACAAGCAGATGATTCGGATAAAAATGTGTGATTCATCAAAACGGATGCTGATTTTTTTTAAAAGATACTTGTAATTTACAATAGCTTAGAAGTATCAACAGGATTTATATGATTTTATGAAAAAGGCACTAGGTTAGGGATGCCCAACAGGTAGCTTGCGAGCCCACATGTGGCTCGCACAATTTAAAGTTGCTCTCGAAGATATTTAAATTTTAACGTTTCTAAGCTATATTTATGGAGGGCAAATTTTGTAATATGAATATTGTGTTAATGTATTTATGAGGATTTTTATAGATTTTAGATATTTAGAGGAGCTTAATGAACAATTCTTGTATTTAAAATATAAATACACTTTCTTTAAAATTATACGATAAAAAAATTTTTACTAATAAACGTAAACAATTTTACATCTTTCGTGTCTTCAGTCGTTAAAGAGGCTCGCAGTAAGTCGCTTGCTGGGTGCCATTGCACTAGCTTTTTAAATTTATAAGAGCTCTTTATAACATTTTTAAATAATATATAATTATATATACTGGAATATTTCCCTTTGATATTCAATGGGTCCTTGAAATAGAGATGTAAAAGTTGTTTTAAACCCTACTCGGATTCTATCACAGATAGAACCCCAGTTGATTTTCATAACTTTTTAACGCAACACAGCTGGCCATGAGGAAACATAAGAGAGATTTGTAACCAGAAAAGTATTGGGGGGAAGAATTTGAGAAGTTACCGGAGCGGTATCGAAAAGTGTTAATAGAAAATTTCAAACGACAAAACTTTAAAATGCTGGAAATGTGGTCCGAGGTTCGAAATCGAACATTTTTAACGCAACACCGCATGTTAATAATATATTTATCTCCAATTATTTACTTATCTCCGCAAAATTTCCCCGCCCTGCCCACGGTCAGTAGGGGACACCGCTGGGCTTGGAAAGGCCGCCGTCCGTCGGATGGGACGTTAAGCCGTGGCCCCGTGTGCGGGAGAGCCATACCCTGTGCACGTTAAAGAACACGCTGGATGGCCTTGACGGGAGACTACCATCTGTCTCCCAACAGCTGTTCCAGTGGGTCCCCTCCCCCAACCTTCTCTGAGCCTTCGGGGTCCATGTGACCTGGCCATTTAGCCCATGGTGTGCAAAAAAGTGCCGCTCAGAGGTAAAACAACCCAAATCCAATTATTTACCAAAAAGGCTATGATGATTGGTTCGCAAGTAAGCCCATGATGGCACAGAAGAAATTCGTGTTAAATTTAGGGACGCGCAGACAAATATCCGAAAATTGCAGTGTTCTAAATCTGTTATAAAAGACGGAATTTTTCAAAAGTGAATCAAGCAGCAATACACCTCTGTTGGGCGTGCCCTTTAAAATTGCTAAGTTCTGCTCTAACATTATTGAAGAACAGATGATTGTTGCCGTTCGCGAGGAATAAATTATGGCTATTACTTAGATTTTTATAAATATTTATAATATAATAAATATTTCTATGTAATATAGGAGTGGGATGTAGTTGTCGGTAGCTCGCCAGGCTCGTAATCTGCAGTTCCCAGGTTGGAGTCCCAATTATACCAATGTTGAGACATCTCCGCTAACACTCACCCACGGTGTCCTAGGTGAGTAAGGAGATACCAGTGGGCTTGAAAAGGCCTCCGTTTTTATGTATGTGTACTATATATATATACACTACCCTACAAAAGCATTACATAATTTCCATGTTTTATCACGGGAATCTAATTAAAGCTCTGTAACTTCCGAAATATACATTTAGTGGGAAAATGTGACTGAGGATAAATCAAAAATCGTAAACTTATTTAAATCTCGATTTTCCACAATATTCATTCGTTATTTAAGAGTAATTAGAATATTTCACAACAGTAATGCGTCATAAGAGTATACCACAGAAATTAATTATAATTTAAGTGAAAAGCATCGTTTCAAGCCATTTAATAAAATATAAATACATTTTAGTAATGTACCTGATGATAATTTCAATATTAAATAATTATGAGTTTTATAAAATAAGTTTAAATTATTGTTAAATATTTCAGCTTCAATAACTAAATATTGAACGTATTTCTTTCGAGATTTACAGAGAATTGAATTCGATATTATAAGATGATTTTCAGGCACATTTTTCAATTAAATGCACATTTTAGAAGTTATAGATCTTCATATTCCCAATGTTGTAACAGGGAAATTTACTAATATTTTGGTACGACAGAGTATGTGACAATATATTTCTAATAATTATTTACCTATCTTCCTATTGCTTTTCGTTTTGACATTTGTGCATTTGCCCAAATAGAAACTTAATGATTATGTGTCGCGGGCAGCTTGTGACGCGGGTAGTGTCATAGGCTATAAAACATTAACTCCTATGCTTTCTTCTTCCTAAAACGGGGGAAATATGAAAATGATTGCCCCCTATATGTGGGATCGGCCATGGTCTGCTATGATGCCATCATTGCAGACCAGATCCCACAGCAGTGTTCCATCTTCACTGCAGAGTTGCATGATATCAGCCTTGCCTTGGACCTCATAGCAGCTAAGCGTCATCGTCGGTGTGCCCTCTACACCGACCGGTCTTGCACCGACCCCCTTAGTTCGCTACAGGCTTTGATCTCGGTGAGGCATCGGTCTCACCTTGTTCTCTCCAAGATCCGCCAGCAGCTCCATCGTCTGACAGCTACCACCACTGTTCTCTTCTGTTGAGGTGCCCGGTCATACCAGGATCAGAGGCAATGACTTTTTAGACGCTGATGTGAAATCGGCCACGCCAATGTCCGTCTCTCCACTGCTGGTTCCATACGTGGACATCCGGCAGCGTTTTTCCATTGAGCTCCGGGCGTTGAGGCAAGATCTTGGTCTGAACAGGTTGGTAACAAGCTTTTCGACATCAAGCCCATTGTCAAACCGTGGCAGTCTTGTTTTCGCAGGAATCGCAAGGAGTAATCGCTTGCTTGATTCCGCTTAGGTCGGGCGGGGGTGGCTCAGTCGGTAGCGCGCCAGGCTCATAATCTGTAGTTCCCAGGTTCGAGTCCCAGCTGATTCAGCGTTGAGATTTATCTCCACAAAATTCCCCGCCCTGCCCACGGTCAGTAGGGGACACCGATGGGCTTGGAAAGGCCGCCGTCCATCGGATGGGACGTTAAGCCGTAGCCCCGTGTGCGGGAGAGCCATACCCTGTGGACGTTAAAGAACCCACTGGATGGCCTTGACGGGATGCTACCATCTGTTTCCTAACAGCTGTTCCAGTGGGTCCCCTCCCCCAACCTTCTCTGAGCCTTCGGGGTCCATGTGACCTGGCCATTTGGTCCATGGTGTGCAAAAAAGGGCCGCTCAGAGGTAAAACAACCCAAACAAAACACCCGCTTAGGTCATTCATTTATCACTCATTCATTTCTTCTTCGGGCGGACGACGAATCGAAGTGCGAGTTTTGTGACACCATTTTAACAGTTAAGCATATTTTAATCTCTTGTCCAGCTTTTAACCTTGAACGCCGATTTTATTTTTCCTTTCACGATTTTACGTCCGAGCCCCTTACACTCGGACAACTTTTATCTGATGACTTCTTTTTATATACTATCTTTGCTCTTTTACGTTTTTCTGGCTATTTTAACTTATTTTGATTTTATGGCTTTGTCTTTTATACACTATACAACCTGGGTCTTTTACACCTGGGTTGGTTTTACCATTTGTATCTTTATATTTGTTGCTTTACACCTATTTATTGTTTTTGTATTTTTTCTAACTGTTGGTTTTGTTCTTTATCTTTTACTGTTTGACATCAGTCACTGAATTCGTATTCACTTTAAAGGACGATAGAGCACTTATTTTACAGGGGCGGGGGTGGCTCAGTCGGTAGCGCGCCAGGCTCGTAATCTGTAGTTTCCAGGTTCGAGTCCCAGCTGGGTCAGCGTTGAGATTTATCTCCGCAAAATTCCCCGCCCTGCCCACGGTCAGTAGGGGACACCGATGGGCTTGGAAAGGCCGCCGTCCGTCGGATCCTTCGTCGGAGGGACCGTCCGGGTCCCCTCCCCCCAACCTTCTCTAAGCCTTCGGGGTCCTTGTGACCTGGCCACTTAGCCCATGGTGTGCAAAAAAGTGCCGCTCAGAGGTAAAACAACCCAACAACTTATTTTACGTACACAACAAGACTGCTGGCGGCCTAGCTTTCTTTGAATGAATACGAATTCAGTGACTGATTACGCGATCAATATGCTTTAGGATTATTTTCGACTTTTTAGGACACATATAGGAAAATATGTATTTTTATAAATTTAAATTATGCACTAAAAGCCATAAATATTACTTATCTTTATTATTTTCCCCAATTTACTAAAATTTGACGTCCTCCAAACCTTGGCTACAGGTCACTTAGATTAGACATCGGCATTGCAAGTTTTAATGCACTTCACATTAAACATTTTCAATTCGGTCTCGCTGTATGGATTAATATTTGACAGTATATTGAAAATGCTAAAGGTGCCCTAAAATACATGCCATCCTTATTTTAAACTATTCTAGAGTGACGATTGCCGTTCAGCAGATGAATCTAACATCAGCCTGTACACGAATTATTCTTTCTCTTGAATAGTTGAATTTTAAAGCTACTTTATACTACAAATTACAATACAATATTTTTTCCCCAATAAGCAAAATGTTTGATTACATTCCTTGAGTCCAATGGGCACAAATATTTTAAATGTAAATTTGTTTAATTCAGAAGAGTAAAAAAAAAACTCGCCTGCATATTTTGTTAAACTTATATGCATCTGATCAATTATTTTTAGCAAAAAGAATATAAGCATATTCAGTATTTATTTCTAAACGAATCAAAAACAACAACAAAAGAATTTGATAGAAATCAAAAAATATTTTAAATATTCAATTTGAAAAATATATAATTCAGTATTTTCAATGTTCTGCAATCAATTTATGAAGAAGTAAAACGAGTGTACATTTTTCCATTTTTATGGG
Organism: Ryuthela nishihirai; assembly: GCA_038380435.1. NCBI lineage: Eukaryota > Metazoa > Arthropoda > Arachnida > Araneae > Heptathelidae > Ryuthela > Ryuthela nishihirai. Next base: position 31,952,179 of record JAWZYU010000026.1, read on the forward strand.
GGTGGGGGTTGCTCAGTCGATAGCGTGCCAGGCTCGTAATGTGTAGTTCCCAGATTCAAGACCCAGCTGAGTCAGCCTTGAACTTTATCTCTGAAAACCTCCTCGCCCTCCCTCGGTCAGTAGGAGCCACCAATGAGCATTGAGAAGGCCGCTTTTCGTTGGATGAGGACGTTAAGTCCTGGCTGGCCCCATGTGTGGGAGAGCCATACGCTGCTCACGTTAAAGAACACGCTGGATGGCCTTGATGGGAGGATACAGTCTCCCAATAGCTGTTCCAGTGGGTCCCATCCCCTCCAACCTTCTTTGAGCCCTCGGGCCTAGTGACCTAGCCATTTAGCCCATTGTGTGCAAAAAATGCCTCTCTGAGTAAAAGAACCCAATCCATTTTTATGTTGTCTGATAAAATTTTTTTATAATTTTGGCGCAAGATAAATATAATGTTTTTGAACTACAACCTTTCTGAGTAACAATTTAACAAGATATATATGTAAAGTTATATGCCATGTATTATGACTCTCAGTTTTTATATTTTATTATTTGCAACGAAACGCACTGATGAATGAGTAGACTGCTTATTTTGCGGAATCGTGATCACCCTACGTGATACTATTCTTTCTGATCCACAAACCAATTCCAACATAGCAATAAGTAACACTGTCTTTGCGTGTTTCATAATCTGATCAATTGTCGCAATGGTGATTTATACGCCCTCGAACAATCAGCCGCGATTTCAAAAATATTTTTGAAGCCACTCCGCTTTAGTCTAATGCGCTGTTTAACTTATGCTAAGGGGCGGGGGTGGCTCAGTCGGTAGCGCGCCAGGCTCGTAATCTGTAGTTCCCAGGTTCGAGTCCCAGTTGGGTCAGCGTTGAGATTTATCTCCGCAAAAATTCCCCGCCCTGCCCACGGTCAGTAGGAGACACCAATGGGCTTGGAAAGGCCACCGTCCGTCGGATGGGACGTTAAGCCGTGGCCCCGTGTGCGGGAGAGCCATACCCTGTGCACGTTAAAGAACACGCTGGATGGCCTTGACGGGAGGCTACCATCTGTTCCCAACAGCTGTTCCAGTGGGTCCCCTCCCCCAACCTTCTCTGAGCCTTCGGGGTCCATGTGACCTGGCCATTTAGCCCATGGTGTGCAAAAAAGTGCCGCTCAGAGGTAAAACAACCCAACTTATGCTAAAATGAAGTGATCCAATTCCTGCCAGTGAAAATATTTTCGCGATAATATTCCGTGTTTGATGCTGTTTATCTCAAGCATCCCTTTTGAAAAATGATATCTTGAACTCGGAAAATGTTTACCGTTGTAATTCTGTTAAAATTGAATGCTTTAAAGAGGAATCTCACGAGGTTTCGGATTATTCAAATAGGTTTATTTTTATTGCCAGTTGCTTCCACACAAAAAAGTTATGAGCAAACTGAAATAAAATTGGTTACTTGCACTTTTTTAAGAAGAAAGTTATAGTGGTCAATACACGTTATTTTAAAATCGGTGTGACATTTCCATGTTCTTTAGAAGAGAAACCAAAGTTTTTAATTTCCGCAATGCATTCTGTGCAAAGAAGAATGTTTCTAGCGGAAGAATTAGATGTTCAGTTCAGATCTTTTTATAAAAAGAAAACTTCGGTTTCAAATATTTTCGATTCAATACTTAGCAAGTAAACTGGAATATTTAAAAGATGCATTGTTTGTGTTAAGAATTTTTCTCTCAAGTTAGTTATATAAAACAAATATAAACTCTTCGCCTTTATTTCATAGATTAGTTTAAGTTTGAATAATATTTCCTAACTTTGTAATTTCTAGAGGAAAATAATCGTTACAACGATGGTTCTAAAAAGTTAGATTGTATTGCTGTTCAAATATGGAGTCATATGGTGGCTAGCTGGTATTGTGTTAATCACAAAGCCCAGGGTTCCGGGTTAGGGTCATAACTGCGCCAATGTTGACATTATTTTCCTCTTGTCGGCGTCCTTCGCTTGATAAGAATGTAAATACTGATGGTACTTAGAAAGACTGAAGTCCGGTGGAAGAGAGGGGCTTTAAAGCCGTTGACGTGTGTAAGAGAGTCAAATATTAGGCATTTTTGAAAACAGGAGAATGGCTTGACGAAAAACCCTAACATCTGTCTATTGGTTTCCATTGGGGTCCTTTCAACGTTTAGCCCATTGTTCAACAATAACAAAAAAAGTATCGCTTAGTAGTAAAACAATCCGATATTTTGTCCTCAATAGTTATTGAAGTCTGGGTTCGAATCTGGTTGATGTTATGGTCATTTGTCCTGTTCTAACCTGCAGAGAAAGTGCTAGTCTTAATATTTTTTCATTAAATAAATTATGTAAATGAATTAAATGCTTCCTCAAGCAGCTGCTTGTCACAGAGGTCTGACAGGAACCTGTCCATTTATATGCCATAGTAGAAGGTCTGTGAGGAATGCGAGACCTCAGCAGAAAGACAAAACACAACCATGCCTTAACTGGGGCTCGAACCCAGATCCCTTTGATCAGTAGCCAAGCACGCTTTAAAGTCGAAATTCATATCCATGTATTCATTTTTACACTTTGACTACTCCTCCCCCAATAAGAAATAATTTTAGATACTAATTCAATTTGACCTTATATTTCAATCACATGAAAATGGCCCATCAATTTAGCAAAGGAAAAAATATATATACTTTTATTCCCATTAAAATATTTGTATTGGCACAAGCCCAAAACCGGAAAATATTGATTTTTGCTTTATCCGCATCAACCATCTTTTTTCACTTCCATACTAATGTGGATTCCTCACGATATTAATAAATGTATCTTTTTTCGTCCGAGCGTTTGCACTGTTGCATTTCATCGCGGTGCCGACAAGAAGAGATGGTGGAGAGAGCGCTGACGGTGGCGCCACTAGCTGCTCTATCAGCTGGCTTCGTATGGTTTTCGCGTGTGCTGACACTAGCATGATCGCTGCAGTGTCGTATAGATGTGCACGGGGCCTCGCATCATGACCCCTGACCCCGGCGCCATGTACTTTCTGTACGGGATGGTACGCCAGTGGCACGTTGCAGATGGACTTCGGAATAGGGAGAAGGTGAGCTGCAATTCTGTTTACTTTCCTTTGCTCATCAGTGACTAACCTGATTTTCTTCTAAGTGATGTTTGTGTAAGCTAGAAAAGCGTGATTTATAGAGATTTTACAGCTTTTCCATTGATTATATCATGATGATAGTTGTCTTAAAAAGAAGATTTTTGTCAGGGACAAAATGTTGACAGTGACATAATTCTCTGTATATGCAGATCCTTAATGCAAACCGATATGTGTGGAATAGAAACTGATCTTTTACTAGAGTCAAAACTTTTTATTATTTAATGATGTTTCATCGATGTTAATATATAGCATTCTTCCAATGGCACGAGTACCTAGAATGGAAAAAAACATTATGGTTACAAGCAGGAACCGATTTTTAGAGGGGTGGGGGTGTTACAAAAAGTCGTTCCTTGGAAGAATTTTAATGACAAGAACGAAGGATAAAAAAAATCAACATATAAATTAGAAAATACATCGTGACAGTGTTTGTAGTCATTTCCTGCTCAATCAGTTACTTCACTTCTCCATAATTATTTTTTCTGGTCTGATTGCATGGTATTGGCTAAAATCGTAAAGGCCCTAGAACTTCATTTATATGCTGAAAATTATTGGAAATTTGTTAATGGAATTTGCACTGCTTATAATAAGCTGAAATATTTCCTAGTAATTTCATGTAGTATAACAATTACAAAAATTTGTTCTGAATGTTTCGAACAGCTAAAGTATAATAATTACATACTAACAGTAATTGCATCGAATTCCACACACACACATTATATGGGTTTGTATTCCACCTAGTTCAAGGCAGTTTTACTTCCAAAGCTGATGTCGATGTCTAAAAATGACTTCATGATCTTTTAATCAACATAAATGTTTTATATTTTAATCATATTCGTCCTTAGATGGGTGTGTATTAGAGATGATTTCGGGCTTTGCCTCAAAATAGCACAGATGACTTCGGATTTGACTCAATTATAATTTCGGTTTCTACTTTTTTCTTTGTAATAAACTAAAAGTAAAATAATTTTTCTTTTAAAAAATAATAAATTATTACCTCCTCAAGCACCTGCTTGCCACAGAGGTCTGACAGGAGCCTGTCAGTTTATGCGCCATAAAAAAGGTGTCTGAGGACGGCGGTTCCTCTGCAGAAGGACAACACAATCATCCATGTCTTACCTGAGTCTCTCCTTTGATCGATAGCCAAGCATGCTAATCACTCGCCACGGAAGAAATTTTAATTTACTTCAGAAATTAATAAAAGTGTTTATTTAATAACATGTGTATTTTTAAAGGCCAAATTTTGTAACAATTTTTTGTGGGATGATCGATTCTTATCCTAAATATTAGAGCTTCCGTAACTGTAGATAGGAAGTGAATATTGCTGATAATTCAGGTTTAATTGGATTTGAAATATTTTCAGTCCCATTTCTCCTGTAAATTGTCTGTTTTAGAGATTTCGGATTTGGCATGAACATTTGCATGAGAAAAAAATTCTCTTAATAGAAGGTGGTACTATAAACACGTGTATACATAAGAATGCATTGTATTGATATCTGAAGAGTAGAGTATTTGAATGTAGCGCTTTTATTTTGCATAGAATCTTATACAATTTTTCAGTTAATAGCAGAAAGTGAAATTCATTCTTCTTGCATAATAGCAAATTCCAATTTCAAGCCATGAGTAGTTAAAAAAATTGTGAATAACAATACAAATTGTAGTAGATTAAAAACTCCTACAGCTGCATTTACAAGTCGGTTTATAAAAAGACGTTAAAAGGAAGAAAACCCTAAAATTCAAAATTTCTATTCAGTATACTGTTATAAATTTTTATCGGAAAAGTATTGTATGCATTGACTTAAAATCTCACTGAAATATTAAAGTTTTGTGAAAAGGAGCAATAGTTGTAATTGAACCCTTAACTACAAACGATCCATAAAAATTTTTAAATTTCTTGACGTTTTAAGTTTTGAAAATAAAGTTTTTTTCTTGCATTATTATATTTGAAAAAGTAGTTATACACTACTACATATATTCACAGCTCACAGATATTGCTAGGTATTTGCACGCTGCCGAAAGGTCTGTCCCCGCCTAGTAGGCACGAGCTGTCCAAAAAGTCTGGGTCTTACTAAGAGTCTCCACCCCGGGTGCCGATCGAGCTTGGATCTTTATATCCTTGCACATTTGCAAACCGGGGAATAGATTAAAGTAAGGTTTCTTCCGGTGGTCAGCTTTCCTTCTATAGGACTGCTGCCATGTGAGGCTGGGGTTGAGGTGCGCCTATAGGGCGTATTCCTTGCCCCCGGCTCTAGATGGTCATGGCCTTTCTTAACCAGGTAGTGCTGTCAGGCGGAACCGTGAATTGCCGTGGTTGCATAAGATCGCAACAAAGAGATTCATTGTATAAATACAGTAGGCCCTTCACTTATGCTGTCTCCGCAAAATTCCCCGCCCTGCCCACGGTCAGTAGGGGACACCGATGGGCTTGGAAAGGCCGCCGTCCGTCGGATGGGACGTTAAGCCGTGGCCCCGTGTGCGGGAGAGCCATACCCTGTGCACGTTAAAGAACACGCTGGATGGCCTTGACGGGAGGCTACCATCTGTCTCCCAACAACTGTTGCAGTGGGTCCCCTCCCCCAACCTTCTCTAGGCCTTCGGGGTCCATGTGACCTGGCCATTTAGCCCATGGTGTGCAAAAAAGTGCCGCTCAGAGGTAAAACAACCCAACTCACTTATGCTGAAGTAGGATTCCTGGAGATGCCGCTGTATATCGAATTGCTGTAAATCAGGCGTGTCCAAACTTTTAACTTCCCTGGGCCACATTGAGTGAATATTTGACTTCCCTGGGCCACACTAAGTGAAGATGAAGTGTTTTGGGCCGCACATAAAATGTAAAATATAGTTAATGAATATGAATAATAAAACTTCATTTATTTTCTTATGTTTTCTATTATAAAATAAAAAAGGGCAATATAAAACTAGTGGGATATCAAAAACTCGCTGAAAATTCAGCGAGAGGAAAGCCAACGGGTCGGATCGATTTGGCGAACTTTCGCGAACGTTCGATGGCCCCTTTTTCTGTGAAGGGCTCCCTTGGCCAAAAGGATTAGGAAATCAAAATACAATGCAATATACTGCATACAAATATTGTAATTCTTCAAAAAATTCGCCGTCGAGTGGATACACACATAATTCGAAACATAAATTCTCATGGCATACTAAGATGTTTTTATTTAAATTTTTATTTCAAAATAAATGTCAACGAATCGATTATATATGAAAAATATTGCAAACATTTATTTTTTTAATAAAAATGTGTAAATTTAAATATTTTCATAATTTGCGTTTGGGCCGCAGCATGGTGTAAATGAAACCCGAATGATAATGTATTTCAATAAGTTCCATGTATACAAAAATTGTCTCTCATACAAATACAAAAATTTTAATATATTAGACATAAACATTATATATACATTAAAATCGCATTTATTTCGTAATACGTATCTGTATAATATAAATAGGTAGGCATTACTGACGAGAGGAAGGTGTCCTGGTTGTGGATCGTCTGGATCAACCAATTTCTGCCGTCTTTGAACCAGTTAAAGGCTTTTCAGTTTTTCTTTTTAAAATAAAAAGAGGGTTGTTTGCATTGCTTGATGCCTCCTTTTCTGCATAACACGGTAGTAAGGCTGCAACACTGCATTGATTTCTCTTCTAATAGAACAGCTTCTTTCCCAGTCAGTATCGATGCTGCCTAGCCTCTGCAGGTACCTATCAATCCCAGCCGGAATTTCCTGAAAGTCATGGGTTTTTATAGACGTAAAACGGACTCTTCTTGTCCTTGTTGCTGCTGCTGTTCCTGAGTCAACTGTGCAGCCAAATCTTCCAGTTCCTCATTTGTAAGAGGCTGAAAATGGCTCTCAAATAACTTACAACAATATTCCAACAACTTGTCAAGCCCTATCTCCTGAGCAATTGCGGTAATTTCATTTGCAATCTGTGGTCGTCCTCAAATCCCCTGAAATCTTGCACACACTCAGGCAACATTTTTCGCTACACTCCATTCAGATAAGTTGATGTGACCTCTTTCCAAGCAGCGTCAATGCTGTTGATGCTCTTCAGTGTCCATTTCCCGTAACATTTTCCAAAATTTGCTTTGACGTTTCGGTCAATTTGTTGTAAAAAGGAGGTGGTACATGGCGGCAAAAATTCAGCTTTTACATCCACAGCCGTCCTTATATCTGCAATGTTTGGGTTGGGTTGTTTTACCTCTGAGCGGCACTTTTTTGCACACCAAGGGCTAAATGGCCAGGTCACATGGACCCCGAAGGCTCAGAGAAGGTTGGGGGAGGGGACCCACTGGAACAGCTGTTGGGAGACAGATGGTAGCCTCCCGTCAAGGCTATCCAGGGTGTTCTTTAACGTGCACAGGGTATGGCTCTCCCGCACACGGGGCCACGGCTTAACTTCCCATCCGACGGACGGCGTCCTTTCCAAGCCCATCGGTGTCCCCTACTGACCGTGGGCAGGGCGGGGAATTTTGCAGAGATAAATCTCAACGCTGACCCAGCTGGGACTCGAACCTGGGAACTGCAGATTACGAGCCTGGCGCGCTACCGACTGAGCCACCCCCGCCCATGCAATGTTTGGTGGATGTCCTGGGGCATTGTCTAACAGCAGCAGCACCTCCGTGAATAATTTTTTTCGTCACAGTAGCAATGTACCGTTGGAGAAAAATTATATGTGTACCAGTTTGTAAAGACATCTTGTATCATCTAAGCCCCTTCTGTTTGAAGTTGAAATGATTGTAAAATTTGCTTTAATGAGCCCATTCATTACCCTTGGTGTTTTAGAGTGAAGACGACCAATGGCTTTAGTTTTACAGTCACTGAAGCATTTCCACCAAGAAGAAGAGGTCCTTGGCTGTTTAAAGCCAAAAACATATTTTTCTTCACTGATAATGAAAAGTTCTAACTGAGATGAAAGTTCTTGAAGGCATCTTCTTTCAATGAAGACCGGTCTCGTCCACATTGAAAACAATGTCAGGGAGGGTATTTGCCTTCCTCAATGAGTCGCTTCAAGTGTTCAGAGTACGCCCTTGCTGTTTTTCGTCAGCACTGGCAGCTTCAACTGTTATTTTCATGTTGTAAATTTGAGTTCGCTGCTTGAAATGAGCGAACCAATCTTTGCTTACTGTAACAGTTTCGTCGCCGCCTTTCTTTTCTCTTATCTCATTAAACAAACTGTGTTTGCTTTATCACAAATAACGCTTTGTGTGAGAGGAATGTTTCTTTCATTTAACTCGTCAACCCACAACGAGACTAATTTTTCCATTTTTCCAATCACAGGACCAAGTGAGCATCTAAGCGTTGTAGCAGTTTTCCTTCTTGCAGTTTCCATTGTCTTTTTAATTTTATCACCATTTTTCACGATTATTACTACACTGGAGGGGGCGATATGTAGCTTCCTAGAAAGAGTAAGACTTGATTGCCCATCCTCCATTCTTCTAATAACTTCCATCTTTTTTTAACGTTATAGATTTGCGTGATCTTTTAGCAATATTTTCACCGGCAGTTGCACATCCGCTCTTACGACCAGACATGGTTCCAGTTTCGTTTTTTATTTTAAAGAACAATTTATTAAAAATTCTAAGGCATAATGCTAAAATACAGAATAAACCTCAATAATGTAGCACAGATAATTTTAAACACAGTACAGTAGTCAAGTTTACAAACCGAGTTTTAAAATTAATTCACCCTTAAGTAAAGAGTCACTACCGAACGCATAGTACTTGTGTTTAATGAGATTTCGAGCATTGAGACAATGCTCGATTCGCCAATATTTATCTGCGACTTTTTGTCTAGGTTCTAGACTCAATAACCTTCGAGGCGGGTCGGGTCCACCCGCCCAGTAGCACTGCGCAGTGGCCTTTTTTGGGGGCGGCAGCGTGGAATAGAATTTTTCAAAATTTTTGAGGGAAACGAAGATAATTGCTAGAAAATTCTCCAACCGGCAGATATTCAAATCGTCATAAATGAAGGGCCTACTGTGCTGTTATTTTACACTTTATAGCAAGAGTTTTCAAATGTGACTTGTGGTTTGTGCAGTTCAGTTTGAAACAATAAATTTGCGAATAATATCGTTACTTGGGTAACAAATATGTATTACAAGAACTGCTCAATATATCGAAATTTTTTCAGGAAAAAAATCTTTTCTATGCATTGAAAATAGTGCGAAAATTTTCCTACTGCTAGTACTGATCATCATTATTTCTTTCACCCTAATCACTTTTCAGACAGTGACATTCTGAAACAAGGAATTAAAGATCATGATGCATTTATGACATACACTCGGTGATCATTGAATTATGATCCCGCTCCCCTCCTCCATGTTATGTCAGTGGAAGCTAACTTCGAAGCTATGTAACTTTTAACATAAATGTTTTATGAGAAATTGTAACTGAAGGTAAATTAATAATTTCAATCAAGTCTGTCTAAATCTCGATTTTGTCTCGATTTTAACTCTATTCGCTTCTTATTTAAAGAGTTATGGAAGTTTGAATATTTAACAGCAACAATGCAAGGCTTAAAAAGTTCAAAAATATTGAATGAATTATTCACATAAACGTTTTAAATGTACATTTTTGAATTAAATGGTTTGAAATAATGCTTATTATTATTTTTCTTATTATAATTAACTTCTGAGGCAAATTCTAAGATTGGCATTCTTGTTGCTAAATATTCAAACTTTAATAGTTCTTTAAATACCAAATGTTTTTGAAATTCAGTGACATTTTCTCATAAAACGTTTATATTATAGAGTTTCATGGTTAGTTTCCGCTAACATAACATGTAGAGAGGGAGTCATAATTCAGTGACCACATTAAAATACAATTCTCGATTTAACTTTCCTTCTACCCATTTAATCTATTATTTAACCATTCATGTTTTTGCACACCCTAATAGGGAAAAGGACTCGCAGTTTTTCTTTGTGATGATTTGAATTAGCGAACTTTTATCGAGATCATAGTTAATTTTTGCCTAAATATTTCTGCCCTCCCTGTTACTATTAATGACATGCTTAATGAGTAATTTTCTTTTTCATTCTCTAATAGTACTTTGAGCGGTAAGAATACAGATGAAAAAAGATTTAGAAACCTTGAATTAAAAACCGAATAATATCGTTATTAAGTACTCCTACTACTGCATTGACCCTATTTCTAAATATAGTTGAATTTGTCCCTTATGTCATTCGCTCTTGGTCGCAACTGGCGATATGTAATAACACATAGGGCGTTTAAATGTAAGCGAGAATTTCGTTACCTTTCGAGCACAAATCAACTTGTTTGAATAGACATTCATTAGGAAGTAAAGATATATTCAAAGTTTCTAACATGTGGAGGGGTCGTGTCCCCCTCCACATCACCAGTCAATTGTAATCAAGATGACGGACCAAGAAGTAACCATCAGTTTTGCGCAGCGCATAATCATCACATTTCTCACGAAGGAAGGCGTCATTCCTTCCGAAATCTTGACCAGGCTTCGAGCCTAATTTGGGAAGATTGTTTGTCACAGGAAAGGGTGTACAGTTGAGCCATATCATTTGGAGAAGAACCAGACCTTGTCGAAAATGAACTTCGCCCTTGTAGACCAAGAACTTCTGTCACTTCCGATAATATTGTTAGAATTAAAGAACTTATACTGGACAATCGTCGGATAGCCGTACATTAACTATCACAGGAGAGTGGAATTAGTGTAGGAAGTGTTGAAGAATTTGTGCACAACGAGCTGAAATTAGTGAGCTCAAGGTGTGGGTCCCGCTACATCTGTCACGAGGTACAAGGACAACGCTCATACTCGCACCGCCGCTTTAACGATGACGACTCTACGGAAACTGAAGAGGGATGTACTGCCTCATCCACCGTATAGTCCCGACTTAGCTACATCCGATTTTCATTTGTATGGATCGCTGAAGAAGATTTTAGGGGAAAGAGATTACTAGACCAGCGTTTCCCAAACTTTTCCTACGACGGAACACTTAACAAATCCTGAAATTTTAACGGAACACCTTGGTTGTTTTGTAGAGTAGGTAGATATAAATAATAAATACAATAAATGAGTAAATCTAAGCGTTAAGAAAAAAAAATTATTCTCCAATGGTAATTATTTAAAAAAAAACATAAAAAAAATTAACTAGCGTATATATATATTGTAAATTTACGTTCTTAATGACTTCGATATTTTTGGGTCTTTGAATTACAAAATCTTTTGATATCAGGCACATATTAGAAAGTTGAATTCTCATATGTGGTATAGCATCGAGTCTGTTCCTGGACTTTGATTTGGTTGCAGAATAATCTGAAAATCCTGCCTCGCATAAATATGTCGTTGTAAAAGGAAATAAAACAAGAATAGCTAGTTTTGACACGCTGGGGTACTCTTCTGTTAAATTTGTCGTGAAATCATTTAATGGCAGTTCCTTGCATTTTTCTTTCAGAGTCACTAATTAACTCAATTAGATTTTCATAATCACTTGTATATCATAGGTTAGTTTCCACTAACATAACATGGAGTGGAAAAGTGGCAGTGACAGCAATGCCTGCTGGCTTAGCTGTCACTGTAAATGAATTCCGAACCCAGGAATTGCCCTCACTAGATTTTGGAAAATATTACAAAAGATTTATTTTTAAGTTATGCAAGTGTTATAAAATTACGTTAGAAACTTCATCTACTTTAGAATTTATTTCAGTCAAAAATTCATGCAAGACGGGAAAACAATCAAAATTATTCTGTTCAACTGTAGAAATCCAGAATTGTAACTTTCTATCAAAAGATGCAATTTTATCTCTTGTATTAAAAATTGTAATATTCTTTCCTTTTAATGATAAGCTAATTTCATTGCACTTTGTAAAAATATCTGCCAGGTACGCAAGACTCATCTACGATGAAGAATTTGTTAAAAAATCAATAAAATTTTGTCTTAAATTATGTGACGTCAAGAAGACCAATAACTCACTACGAAGTTCAAAAAGCCTCAATAGTGCTTTTCTTGTGGATAGCCATCTGACTTCAGTATGTAATAAAAGTGCTTTATGTGCACAACCCATTTCATCGCACAAAATTTTAAATAATCTGGTTTGAAGTGGTCTAATTTTCAAACATGTTTGAACTTGTCGCAGCATTTAAAACCATTCGAGGCTCATATTAATTTTGATAATTTTTCACGGAACAAGTGCATTTCACTTAACGGGAACTACTTTAAAAAGTAATATGTACGATTTTTCTATTTTGTTTAAAATAATTTTTTTAGAATCAAATTGTCGTTTATATTTGAACGTCTATCGTATTTATTCATTTGTTTTTATCTTCAACATTCACACTGCGATTGAGAGATTACCTCATATTACAAAAGGGACAGTGCGAGATGTGCACAGTTGGTTGCTACAAAGGAAAAGGTATTTGTTGTTACAAGCAGTTTCAAGTCGTAATAAGAGTTTTATAACTCATACTGCTCCATGCTCAATAAGAAATCAAGATTTATTTGACTTGAACTGCTATAATGGTTAGGGTGCTAGCTGCCGTTTCAGCAGATAAATTTTATTTGTTTGTGTTAGATCTGAGGTATCGGTCAGCACTAATTTCGGTACTTTGGGTGAGAAGCCTGTTCAAACTCGGATTAGTTTTCAGTATCTTACACTGCCATTTACGTAGCAAATAAAAATTTCACGTCAATTTTCATAGTGCTATTAGGCTTTGGCAAATTTCAGGTAATTTTCTAAAGTGCATACATTTTTTTATCTGGAACGTCAATTGCTGATATTAGTAATTCACAGTTAATAGTAAATTATATAACAGTCAAGGGTACATGAGACTTAAAAAGTACGAAAAATGCGTACCTTAATTTTAGTTTGAAACATATTCTTACGAGCTTATATAAAAAGGCGGACATTTTCATGTTGTTTTTTTTTTTCAAAATGCTAGAAGGAAATAAATTTTAAGATAAAAAAAAGGACATCTTCCTTTTGGAGGACGTATTGTAACCGTATACGTCAGAGGACTTTTTCACAGATCAAAGCAAGGACCTGCGATTGGTTTTACAAAACTGGCTGCTCTCTGCATAAATTCCTTTCAATGAACATAGTTTTTGCAGTGAACGTGGGTTTCCGAAATATATATATGATTATGATAATAGCCTACGAAATATTATGAGTGTAAACCCACTGGACTGGACAGATATATGGCTCTGAGCTTGATTATGGATCCTGATTTTGCTGCACTGGTGGGCTTCTGTGGAGGGAAAATCTTCCGCCGTGTTTTCTGTTTGTTTGTGGGTTGACAGCCCCAAGTGAATAGATTCACAGGATATGTTTATCAGCTGGTGTATAATCCTGAGCAGAGGTCATCCCAGGCATCTGAACTCCTTGCTTCTACTGGCATCGTCAAATTCTACATCAGAGGAAGTCTTCCAGTGCGGATGGCTTCAGCCTTTAGTGGAGGGCTCTCTCAATAACTATGTTTATTGACGGAGCCCACCACTAAGGTCTTTGCCCCATGTCTCCGATTAGGGGGCTGTTTGATATTGTCGGCATTTCCTCTCTCAATAAACATAGTTTCTTTAAACATCCCACTAACCATTTTCTCTCCATAGGTAGTGGAATGTAAGGACTCTGCAAAGAGCTTTTTCTCTTGATGTCCTCACACAAGAATTCCACCGTTATAATTGAGATATTCTCGGCTTGCAAGAGACCAGATGGACAGATAAAGGTCAGATTCTTAAAAATAATCTTGAATTTCTCTTTTCAGGGAGGGACGACAATAAGCATCACCAAGGCATGGGTCTGCTTCTCAGCAGACACGCTAGTGATGCTCTTCTAGGATATGAGTGCATTAATGAAAGGTTTCCTACAGCAAAATTTCAGACAAGCGTTAAAGACTTGAATGTTATCTGCCATTATGCCCCCACTGAGGATGCCAATGAGGATGAGAAATATAGGTTTTATAGACAACTTCAGGATATTTTGAATTCTTTCAAGAAAGGAGATATTACCCTTGTTCTTGGTGACTTCAATGCCAAAGTTGGTACTGACTCTGACCTTTGGGGAGGAGTAATAGGCCCTTTTGGTATTGGTAGCTGCAATGGCAATGGGCAACGTCTCCTACAGGTAAGTAAACTCAGTGGATTCAGAATAACTAACACTTATTACAAACACCGCGACATACGTAAGTACACATGGGTTTCAACAGATGGGCTGCATAAGAATGATTGATTATATATTAACAGCAAATGGACTAGTTCTGTTAGGAATACCAGGTCATATAGGGGAGCTGAAATTGGGGTATGACCATTATCTTGTTAAAAGTGTCTTGCAACTTAAACTTAAAAAGTGTTGTGCTAGGGTTAAAAATTTTACTTTTAATACTGAAGCTCTGAAAGACCCAGTTATAGTAAAAGCTTACCATGATAGGTTACTTAGTCATTATGACAGTCATGGTATGCTTACTACTGAAGTTGAGGAAGAATGGGATCTTTTTTAACAGGCTTTTTTGGACATTAACAGTACTCTTTTAGGAAAAAAGGAGTAGAAGTGGAAGAATTATCTGAGTGATAAGGCACTTGAGCGTATTTCTCAAAGAAAGAACTGCAGGAATGTCCTTAATCAATACCATACTAGTCCTAATAGAAAGCATTACAGAAAACTTAATAAACGTGTAAAAGATCAGTTAGCTGCTGATAAGAATCTTTGGCCTGATGGTTTGGCTGACAAAGCCGAGGAAGCAGTTAGACAGCACAACAGCAGAGAGCTGTACCAGATAGTAACGTTTTGTGTGGTAGAAAACGGACAGGTATACAGGGATTAAAGGATAAACAAGGTAAGATTATAGAAGGTGAGGATTCTGTCATGGCTAGGTGGGCTGAGCATTTCAGTGATGTTCTAAACAATGTGGTTAGTTCTATTCCCATTGTTTGTAATGATGATAGATGCACTGGTGGCTTTAATGTTTTCCCTATAACACAATCTGAAGTTATTTTGGCTATTTCTAAACTTAAACTTCATAAATCCCCAGGGGTAGATGAAATTACTACTGAAATGCTTAGAGCTGGGAATGCTTCGGTTACCACTTGGATGACTGAAATTCTGAATATCTTTTATGATAAAGGCATGGTTCCTAAGGATTTTACCAGAGCTATTGTTATCCCTATTTTCAAAAAATGAAATTAAAATTGAAAAGTCTTAAAAAAAAGGTGATCGCAGTTCTTGTGATAACTATAGGGTTATCAGCCTACTCTCTGTTCCAGGTAAAGTTCTTTTCATGTTTGTGCTTAATAGAATTAAGAATCTGGTTGACAGTCAATTGCGTGATGAGCAATGTGGATTCAGAAGTGGTAGGGGATGTGTGGATCAGATATTTTCAATGAGGCAGATTCTTCAGAAATGTTTCGAGTTTCAGAAACCTTTGGTTGCTAGCTTTGTTGATTTCAGAAAGGCTTTCGACTCTGTTGATAGTCATAATTTGTGGTTGATTGTGAGATCATATGGTATACCAGACAAATTAGTTAACATAATGAAAGCTCTCTATAATAACACTGGTAAGGCGTGTAGCAATTGGTTTAGCATTACTTCTGGTGTTCGACAAGCGTGCATTTTGTCTCCTTTTCTCTTTAGCTTGGTTATTGATTATATTATGCGGAATTCACTTCAAGGGAAAGATTTTGGCCTTAAATGGACTGGAGATACGAAAATTTCTGATTAAGATTATTCTGATGATTCAGCCCTTTTGGCAAATGATGTTGAGCATCAACAGCTCGGATAAAATGTGATGAACTCTCTTATCCGAGCTGATGATGAGACTGGTAGTAGAGTAGGTTTGGTTATAAACAGAGAGAAAAAAAATGATGAAAATTGGTCAGGCAGGCTGTGATTCAGTTAATCTGAATGGTTGCAGTCTTGAGCAGGTGTCACAGTTTAATTATCCTGGGAGCTATGTAACAGATAATGGTGATGTGCGGCATGAGATTAACAGACGAATAGGGATTGCTGCCGGGACCTTAAGAATCTATGGAGAGTGTGGAGAAATAGGCGTATAGACCTAAAAACTAAAATTAGACTTATAATAGTTTGGTTCTTTCTAGGGTTAGTTATGGTAATGAAACTTGAACACTTTGTAAACAAGATAACAGGAAACTAGATGCTTTTGATTTCAGATGCTTTCGCAGTATCTTGGGCATTAGATGGTTCAATTTTGTAACTAATGATAAGGTTAGGCAAAGGAGTTTGCAACCGCCTTTAAGCAGCATATTGTGCAGAGAGAGACTCCGTTGGTTTGGCCATGTTGCCCGTATGAATAATTATAGATTGGCGAATAGGGTTGTGAACAGTGTGTCTAAAGGCCTCAGAAAGAAGGGAAGACCTAGGATGCGTTGGGCAGACAATGTCAAACAGGACCTTGTTAGAATTGGTTGCAGTGGCCAGATGCAGCAGATGTAGCTCAGGACAGACTTGCTTGGAGAACTAAATTGCACGATCTGGTTGGACCTCCGTAGCCCATGGCTGCTTGAGGATGATGAATCTTGGTTATCAATTCTTTTAATATTTTTGATAGCCTGTACAAGATCCAAAACCAAACCCTTGGATTTCATTTTCAGTTAATATTACAGCATATAGATTATAGTAAATGCAGTGTTCCAAAATGAATGTATCAAAGAGAAAAATACTTTTTTTTTTAGATAGAAGTAAAATAAAAGTTGCAAAATTCTAATTCTCATTCACCTTGCAACTCAATAACGAAACCTGCATGCTGAATCGTCCTTTATATGAGAAGGCTGTACAAACTAGGATTAGTACGTGGCTAATGATCAAAGGCACTTATGTTCGAGACCTAAATAGATGCTCCTTTTCTGTGTTGCTATTCTCCTGCTGTCTCCCCTTTCTCACAGATCTCCTCTGTAGCATATTAGATTGACAGGCTCTTTCAAACATCTGTGGCAAACAGCTACCTGAGTGTTTTTTTTTTTTACAGGATACCTTACTGGGCCAAGAGCCTTTCACTACCCATCAGATGCCCTCGTGACCCTGGTTAGAGAACCCTGTCTTACCAAGTTTACATAAAATTTGTTGATTACGTCAGAAAATAAGTTCATAGACACGGAAAATCGATATCACATAAGAAGTTTATTTTAAGGGAATACTTCACCTATTCATCAGTTCTTTATTTCTACAATTTTAGGATTTGCGAAACAACTCTATCATAACAATCCAACTGATGTAAATGAGCTGTACTTGTATCCATGGTATAGTCTTTATCATTCATATCCGTGTTGGAAACACATCGAAAATGCTATGATAAATGACTGAAAATGAAATGCTTACGAGAAAAAACATGTAAAAGTGATACAAATATTCAAACTTTTTTGTGTTTCTATCTCAAAAGTAAATGTTATCAAATTTTCATGTATTTATTTTGTGACACTATTTGTATTAAGATTTGTTAATAATTAATGATAATGGTCTAAGAGTTAATAATCGCATTAATGGGAGAACAAGTTTATAATCTGATTCAGAAATCATTTAACTTCTAATAAATGAAGGGCGGGGGTGACTCAGTCAGTAGCTTTCAAGAAACAGTTCTGTATTTACTTTTCCCTTATAAGAACTGAAAGATTAATTTGCTTTTCAAAAAAACTTTTGTGGGTGTATAATGTTTATAAATGGTGGGTTTATAATTCGTAGTCTACGACGGTCCTCATATAAGCTTTCTCACCTAACTCGTAACTGTAGGCCCTCGTGTTCGGAAGATATAGGGGACAATCATTTTCATGTATTCCTTTTAGGGGGGAAAGCATGGGGGGTAAATTTTTTATAGCCTATGACACTCAGAAGCTTTCATTTGACGCATCGCTTGTTACTTTCCGCACTCACGTTCTCGAGATATAGGGATCAATCATTTTTATATTTCCCTGTTTTTAGGGGAGAGGGAGAAGAAAACATGGAGGGATTCAATTCAATGGGGAGACCATGGAGGGGGGCAATTTTTTACAACCTATGACACTCCCTGCATCAGCAGCTTTCATTTGACACATTAATCATTAAGTTTCTCCATCGCGTTCGAAAGATACGGTGGAACAACTGTTTTCACAAATATACAAACCGACAAATGTCGAGCGAAATGTAAAAGGAAGATAGGTAAAATGGTCCATTATTTCTAAATATATATTGCACAGGAAACAGTTTCCGGAAATTTTTTTGTACTAAAACAGTTCTGTATTTACTTTTTCCTTATAAGAACTGAAAGGTTAATTTGCTTTCCAAAAACATTTTGTTTCATTAATTTAAAAATTAACAATGGTACATTGCCTATGTGAAACAATATTTCTGATTTTATGTAACAGTTTAAATTTACAGCATTTTAAATCAGTGGAAATATAAAATTTTGAAATCTAATTTTTTTTATTCGTCTCGTTGGCCGAGTGGTTAGCACTCTTGGCTAATCATCGAAGGGATCTGGATTCGAACCCGCGTAACGCATGGATGTTTGTCTGTTATATTTCCGTTGAGTCTCACCTTCCTCACAGATCTTCTCTATGGCGTATTAAATTGACAGGCCTCTGTGGCAAGCAGCTGCTTGATGGGATAGTAATTTTTTTTTATTTTTGAATCTTTTAAATTGAACTGAAGTAAAATTTCATTTCACACCCTTGACACGAAAGTTCCGATTGCATCACTTGCTTTCTAAGAAAAACACACTAACTGTTTTTGACTTCATAAAATTATAGGAATTCTTAAATCATGATGTAGCTTTACCTCGACTACAAAAAAGCCGTCGTTATATCAATAATTTTAAGATGCATGCTTTGAAAAATTTTAATCTTCGAGACATTGTTTCTTTTATACCTCACATTTCCGATGGAAACGTATTTACAGCAGTTTCGAAGCTTAATGTTTTTTTTTTTTAATTATCTTCCTCCAACGTATTTTACATCCATGTATCCCATAATTGAATTTTAATGTTTCAGTTATTTTTACTGAGTTCGAATTCAAAACATATTTCTCACTTTATTGTAATATATATTTTCATTTTTCTTCTTACGATTATTTAATCAGTCAAGGGAATAAACTAAGCACAGCCACGAAAATGCAAACATTTATTTAAAAACAAATACTCTAGACGTTATAAGCTGATACTTATGGTAAAGATATTAACAACTGGGAATTTATTAATTAGCATAATATTAGGAGACACATTCCTCGAAGAAAATAGTTTTTTCTTTTATCAGATTACACCCATGATTTTGTTCTAGCCCCCAAAGAAATCGACTTTTTTTTGTGAAACTCCGTACAAAATTTTATTTAATGGTTATCCCTGGAAAAATATAAAAAAACAGCCTCTCCTTCCTTCTTGCTAAATATGAAGTCTTCTGTCTGCATGACAGGAGCAATCTTTCTGTAATCCCATCTGAACACTGCTCTTGTAACGGGGGCGGGAGTGACTCAGTCGGTAGCAGTCCAGGCTCGTAATCTGCAGTTCCCAGGTTCTTGGAATCGTGCTTGGGCCAGCGTTCAAATTTATCTCCGCTAAACTCCCACCCTGCCCTTGATTAGTAGAGAACATCGATGGACTTGGAAAGGGCCGCCATCCATCGAAAGGGGTGTAAAGCGGTGGTCCATATGTGGGAGAGCCATATCTTTTACACATTAAAGAACATGCTGGATGGCCTTGACGGGAGGTTACCATCTGTCTCCTAACAGCTATCGAGTGGGTCTCCTCCCTCCAATCTCCTCTGACCTCGCGGGGTTTTTGTGACCTGGCCATTTAGCCCCTTGTGTGCAAAAAATGTGCAGCTCAGGAGTAAACAGCCCAACCCTTCTAATGATTCTCTGCTAACAAATATTATAGCTTTTAGATATTGTGATTGATCATAAAATTTTAAATTAGCGTGTTATGCACTTTATTTTCAGTTGTTTGAGTCTAAAATTGGCGGTGCGTGAATTACAGATAAAACTTTATAAGTGGTTTGAAGCTTTTCCAGATTGGGCATTCTCCATCTTCTGTGAGAGCTCTTCTGCACAATATGAATTGGTGTCCGAAAGTACAACACGATGTTATTCCAATAGAAATCTAACTAACTTATATAGTCTCTAAAATTAGCTATCATGGAAAACTGTTTTAATATTAATTGATGTGTGCATTATGTCTCTCGAAAATAATCAGTTTAGTATTTAAAGAATTATGTATGCTGGAATATTAAACTGTAGCAATATGTCTTAAGTAACTTATACAAAATGGACGAATCTTGAAAGAATTATTGACATATATCAGGTCAAGAGTAAAATGATGAGCTGTTTCAAAATTACAGATATTATCATATGTCTTTCGCTTATATTTATATTCGTTTGAAAATTAAGAATATTAACATGCAAACCCCTGCTTTTGCATTGCTTCGTCTTCAATTGTCTTTTCTGACACATCTTATTACTTGCCATACTTACGAGCTTTTTCTTGCATGTTTCGGTTGCACAGACCTAAATATACCGAAGTCTGAATCAATACCTTTTTAAATCTGGGTATATACTTAGAAACTCGCACCTTGTAGTGAATCAAATTTGTTTGCAAATTTTCCTTTGCTGCGTGTCACGTACTTAAAGTGGTTGTTTGTTAAGTGATAAACGAGGATTTCGATATGCACTTATTTCGAAATCATGGCGGAACAAACCTCGTCATTATCCCTTCACAGCATATTTTTTTTCTACCCCGAATAAGAAAAAAACTCAGAGCTAAATGAAATAAGGAGCCGCACTGCACGAGAGAAAATTATTCCCCTACATTAACCATTTGGTATGCTGTTAAAAATAGAGAGAGAAACTCTGTTTTAAAACTCGTGATATCTAATGTTTGCTCATGATTTATGAATGTTAAGCCATAGGTCTGAGAGCTTTCGTACAAATATAAGGTTGTTGTACATTGTATGTCATTTATATTTCCCCAGTAGCATTGTATTATAAGCTCGCCTGACAAAAAATGGTCATCTCCCGCTATAAGAGGGTTACATCCGTTGGACAGCAACAGAGGGCGCACTGGTAATAAATGCCTCATACAAATAGCTGTATCGTGCGCTATGGGGTTCATAGTGACAAGAAGTGTTTGCGTCCTCCGTGTGTGTTAGTCGCTCCGTGAAACATGGGTTGCGCCAAAGATGTGAATGAGTGGCAAAAAGGTGTTACTGCATTTGGCCTAGCCAAAGGGCATAGTGTACAAGAAGTTGCTGACTTTGCAGGTGTGTCGAAACGTACTGTCCAAAGGGTCTTCCAGCAGTGGTGTACATCGCAGTCCACCGCTAATCGTGGCCAGAACTGCAGTAGAGAGACAGTGCTCACCAATAGTGACCGCCAATAGTGTGTCACTCACTATTAGGGCAAACCGCTTTGCAACGAGGCAGGAATTGCTCCAGTCAGTCAATGCAGACCTACAACAAGCTGTTTCCAAACGAACACTCTGAAGGGAACTGCATGCCTTGGATATGTAGAGCAGAGTACTGTGGAAGAGACCCATGTCTGCTCCACTGTAAGAAGATGAAGAAACCCACTGTAGCTCTGCACAAGGCTGCACAGCTACAGGGGGTGTGGCGCCACAAAGGCTTAACTGTCGACTCTTGGAATCGTGTGATCTGGTCGGATGAGTCACGTTTTTGCTTGTACTCGAATGATGCGAGGCGACCGGTACGTCGTAAGCCGCATGAAGCCTTCAATGTGGACTGTGTGTAAGTTCTGTTCAAGCTGGAGGAAGCTCTGTGATGTTCTGGGGATGTTTCACGTACGAGAAAATGGGTATTTGGTTGCGGTGACGTCACACTTGAACCAGAAGAACTATATGGAGCTACTGGACGACCACATGTTGCTTTTTGTGCAGCATCTCCACAGTGGATACCACAGTCATCCAAGACGACAATTATCGCGTGCACAGGGCTCGAAGTGTGTCGGATTGGCACGACGAGCATTCTGAAGCCTTCGAACATCTCCACTGGCCCGCCAAATTCCCGGATTTGAATCCCATAGAAAACTTGTGGGGCTATTTGGGGCAATGAGTGAAGCGCCGTCCCAGTCATCCGGCCGAACTGTCGCATTTGCTGCTGGAAGAGTGCATGAATATTGATGTGCACTACATTCGCACACTGGTGGCATCCATGCCAGACAGGATTTCGGCTATTCTTCGGTCGCACGGAGGCGTTACGCGCTATTAGGCTACCTGGCAATTAATATATGAAATATTAGAAGGAAAACAGAAAAAATCAGCGGACGATGTAATAATTGACAATATGTCCAAAAAGAAATTATCTGTGGAAGAAGTAGCAAATAATTACAATGACATTTATAATACACTAATTTTACAGATAAGAAATACAAATCACCAGGACGATATAAATTATGTTCCAACCATGATGCAAAGAGTTTTGAAATCTAGCTATATACATGAAATCACTGAAAAACAAACTGATGAAATAATTACTTCATTAGACACCAATAAATCACCTGCTTACGATAATGTTTGCATTAAACATATAAAATTTAATAAAGAGACACTACTTAATATTATATCAAAAATTATAAATCAGATTATATTTACTGGGAACATACCTACTGAACTCAAAACAGGTATTTTAAGACCTATTTTTAAAGGTGGTATTAAGGAGGATTTTTCTAACTATCGACCCAATTCTGCCTATTTTTTCGAAAATAATGGAAAAATATATTTATAATACTGTTTTTAACTTTTTACTTAAACACAACATAATTAATGAAATTCAATTTGGCTTTCGAAAAGGAAAAAACACAATTCAACTAATTTCCAAAATTGCAAATAATATTAATAAATCATTGAATAATAGGGAAAAAGTTGTAACTATGTTCTTAGATTTAAAGGAAGCCTTCGATGCAATAGATCATAGCATTTTATTAAATAAATTGGAAAATTACGGTATTCTCCGTTTATTGTTAGATTGGTTTAGAAATTATTTATCAGACAGATACACAATTACTAAAATAAAAAACTGCTACAGCAGAAAAGTAATTACACGATGTGGAATTCCCCAAGGCTCAATTTTAGGTCCTTTACTGTTCTTAGTATACATAAATGATTTGTTCAATACAAAATTAAATAGTGCTATTTATCTATATGCTGACGATATTGTTTTAATAAACAGTCAGAAATATTTAAATGATAGCATTTCAGAGGTTCAAACAGATTACAATAATATTATTAGATGGTTAAAGCATAATAAAATCTATTTAAATGAGAAAAAAAACAAAACTGATGATTATTCATTCACCAGGATTTCATATTCATCAAAACCTCTTTATCAAAACACATAAAATAAATTGCAGAAAAAAGGATGCTTCAAATTATGAATCATTATGTAGTTGCCCACTTGTTGAGCAAGTAAATAAAATAAATTACTTAGGAATCATTTTTGATGAATATTTTAGGTGGAATGCCCAGATATCCCACATATGTGAAAGCTTGAGAATATCGGCGATAAAAATTCAAAAATTGAAATACGTATTAAATATGGAAACCTGTGTAATATTTTATAAAGCAATATGCGAATCTATTTTAAATTATGGAATAATTGTGCATGGAACAACTAACTTAACTAACACAAATAAAATAGAAAAACTGCAGTCTATAATAGCTAAAAATATTATTCCGTTTCATTTGCAAAAAATTTATAAAACTACCACCGATAGATTAAAATTTTTAAATATTTTATCCTACAGCAATTTATATAAATATAATGTAATAATTAAAATTTTTTAACGAAACTTAGAAACTAAAAATTCAACATAACAGAAATACAAGGCTTCAAAACCAAAGTTATTACAAATTGCCAAAATTTCGAAATAATTACGGGAAACATACCTCCGAATATCAAATACCACTTATATTTAATGCTATTCCAAAAGAATTAATAAATATAGATTCTTTTAGAAGACTTAAAATGGAATTAAAAAAATTATTTGGTATTTTCTAGTTAGCTGATTTTTATGTGTTGTGTTTTGTGGATTTTTTTGATATACACCATTTTTGTGGCTGAATGACCTATGTTTAATATAATTTATTCATTTTCCTGCAGATAAGCTATTTAACTTTGCGGGTCATATTGTAAATGTATTGTATTCTTTATTCTTATGAATAAAAATTATATTCTTATTAAAAAAAATTCAGCCAGAGGTGACTAATTTTTTGTCCGGTGAGCTTATCTTGTGTGCTAGTTTCTTCAAGCTTAAATATGATGTCTCGGATGAAGTACAGCTACTTCAATGATGCACGAAAGAGTTCAGAACCTTGTGGCTTAACAATCATAAGCTAAGCAGAAAGACTGTAATCTTTTAAATGAAAATCCTGTCTGCCTGTATTTACATTTAGTAATAAGAGAAAACCCCTTTTATATGGATCTGGCATATGTTTTAACGTGTAGCACTAACAATCTTACTTAATTTTACATCTACTTAATTTTACATCTAAGTGCTGCGTTAGAGGTCAGGTTAAGAACTAAGCGAAATGAAAAATATTTAATTGTTCCTATCGTTAAATAGCTTAGTATACGTTGAATTGAAATCCATCGTCTCTTCTTTGTCAGACAGGAAACATCACGTCCCGATAAACCACCAGTATTTCCATCTAACCCTGTCTCACTTCTGAATAATACTTAGGTTCGTTAGCCAATAGGTTTAATTGATACATGGTAACAAAGCATAGCATTATTCAGTGCTTAATACGTTTCTTTCATATGAATTATCCAATCCAAATTATGTAGTCGGGTAATAAACATTAAGATACCAGAGCCAGTGCTGGTTTCTGTTAACTTGATGGAGCTGAGCGATTCCGTAAGTCGACTGTATGTGAATGAATCTGGACTCTAGCCAAAACCAGTTAATGCACAAATCTGTGACGTTCATTCATGGAGTTGTATTTTTGGTCACGAAGTCATGTTTTTTTATTTGGAGGAGGCATAAATAAAGAACTGGCATCATGCACTTAAAAGGCTACAAACCAAAGGACCAGAAACAGCACGAACGTTTCGTAAAAAACAACGATTTGAATTTTTTTCTTTCGGGATTTTTCTCAGAAAATAAATTTTTCCTATCGTTTAAAGTTAGCGTACAGCAAGAAATTCACTGGACTATGCAAAAAACCAGATTCATACTTAAGAGCAATAAGCACTCTGTTGCAAAAGATCATCTGAAGAATAGAAGTTTTTAGGAAAAGTTAAGAAACATCACAATACGTAAAAAAGAATGAATTAGTTATTCTTATTTCGCCTAGTCCCGACTTTTCCGATGCTGAGGTTTTATTTGCTTTATCCATTAACATTTATCAGAACTTTGTAACTGTTGTAAACGTCACGGTGGCCGGGTGGTTTAATGTGCTTTGTTACTGATCAAAGGGGTCTGGTTTTGAGCCCTGGATAAAGAATGGTTGTTTCCTTCCTTCTGTTGCCCTTCTGCTGAGGTTTTGCCTTCCTCACGGCTATTCGCTATGACGTATTATATACTGACAGGGAACTGTCAGACCTCTGTGGGAAGCAGCTGCTTGAGAGGTAAGTTTTTTTTTAAACCTGATATTCCCAGGTTTGAATCTCCACTTTGCCTGCTTCGAGATTTTCTCCTCTCACTTGCGGTTTGGAAAGATCATCATCCATCGGATGAGATGTTATGCCTTGCCTCATAGCAAGTAGGAGCGTACCAGGCTCGTAATCTGTAGTTTCCAAGTTCGAATCCCACCTGGGCCAGCGTTGAGGGTCCAGGTGCCCAGCGTATTCAATTTTTGAATTTTGATCTCCTCAAAACTACCATCCTGCCCTCGGTCAGTAGGGGTCACCGATGGGCTTGGAAAGGCCGCCATCCACGGCTTTACATCAGATGGGAACATAAAGCCGTGGCTCGTGTGCGGTAGAACCATACCCTGTGCACGCTTAAAGAACATGCTGGATGGCCTTGATGGGAGGTTACCATTTGTCTCCCAACAGCTGTCCAGTGGATATCCTTCCACATTTCGCTGAGCCCTCGGATCCTTGTGGCCTGCCATTTAGCCCATTGTGTATAAAAAAAGTGCCGCTCAGAGGTAAAACAACCCAATCCAGCTCTGAAGCCTTGGGGACCATTGTGTGCACCAAATGTACCGATCAGAGGTAAAACAATCCAAGTTTTGCTCTTATTGGTTAAGTAATAAGAAAAGACAACAGCACTCAGATTTTTTATAACAGCTGCCATATGACCCACGAAACCTTCGCAGGATTCACATTTCAAAAAATGCCTAAACCTTCGCTGCTCTTTACCCCAAAAAGCTCGTCCGTCGAGTTTTAGCAAAGATTTGCTTCAAACATTTAACCTACTCTAGCATTTCAATCATTATCTAATAAGAACATTTGTCTCATGTTAACGTATTATTCTACACGATTGCCTGTTCCATCTTATTTCCTGAACAGAAAACTGCTAGCTCCCCGTAATCGTCACTTTAGCGTTGCGTAACATTTGCTGTTATATTTGGCTCATCTCTGTAAATGGTAGCTAAGTAGTCACTGGAAAGAGAGCTATGCACCAATCCCCAGTGATGTTGCATAGAAACGGGCAGGCCTAGCACCTAATGTCCGAACCCGCCTTCTCATGGTGCAGGCCGTTAGTATCTTTCAAAAGAGATATTCTCTTGTGGAAGGGGAGGGCTACCAGATCAGTGTAGCCTACTGATCTTGGACAACTATGGCTACTACTTTTTTTTTCTACCCCGCTGAGGAGTGGTAAACCACACAGGATTCTGATACTGACCATATAAATTTACTGGACTGGATTAAGGCTCTGAGCTTGATTATGGATCCTGAATTGACTGCAGTGGCGGGCTTCTGTGAAGGAGAATCTTCCGCTGTGTTTTCTATTTGTTTGTGGGTTGACAGCCCCAAATGAATAGATTCACAGGATACGTTTTATCAGTTGGTGGATAATCCTGAGCAGAAGTCATCGCAGTCACCTGAACTCTTGCTTCTACTGGCATCCTCAAATTCTACATTGGAGGAAGTCTTCTAGTGTAGATGGCATTTGCTCTTATTGGTTAAGTAAATAATAAAAGGAAACAGCACACAGATTTCTTATAACAGCTGCCACATGACCCACGAAACCTTCGCAGAATTCACACTTCAAAACATGCCTAAACCATCGCTGCTCTTTACCCCAAAAAGCTAGTCCGTCGAGATTTATGTTTAAGATCATGTTGTGTTGGGAGAACGGGTCTTTGCCCCATGCCTGCGATTAGGAGACTGTTTGATATTGTCGACATTCCCTCTCTCAATAAACATAATTTCTCTAAACATCCAACTAACCATTTTCTCTCCGTAAGTAGTTGGAATGTGAGGACTCTGCACAGAGCTTATTCTCTTGATGTCCTCACACAAGAATTCCACCTTTATAATTTAGATATTCTCGGCTTGCAAGAGACCAGATGGAAGGTAACGGTCAGATTCTTAAAGATAATCTTAAATTTCTTTTTTCAGGGAGGGAAGATAACAAAGCATTTCCAAGGTATTGGTCTGCTTCTCAGCAGACACGCTAGTGATGCTCTTCTAGGATATGAGTGCATTAATTAAAGGTTTCTTACAGCACAATTTCAGACAAGCGTTAAAGACTTGAATGTTATCTGCTGTTATGCCCCCACTGAGGATGCCGATGAGGATGAGAAAGATAGGTTTTATGGACAACTTCAGGATATTTTGAATTCTGTCAAGAAAGGAGATATTACCCTTGTTCTAGGTGACTTCAATGCCAAAGTTGATACTGATTCTGACCTTTGGGGAGGAGTAATAGGCCCTTTTGGTATTGGTAGCTGCAATGGCAATGGGCAACGTCTCCTACAAGGTAAGTAACCTCAGTGGTTTTGGAATAACTAACACTTATTGCAAACACCGTGACATACATAAGCACACATGGGTTTCACCAGATGGGCTGCATAACAATGTGATTGATTATACATATATCAATTAATATCAAATGGGGGTTCTGTTAGGAATACCAGGTCATATAGGGGAGCTGAAATTGGATCTGACCATTACCTTGTTAAAAGTGTCTTGCAACTTAAGTGTTGTGCGAAGGTTAAAAATTTTACCTTTAATACTGAAGCTCTGAAAGACCCAGTTACAGCTAAAGCTTACCATGATAGGTTACTTAGTCATTATGACAGGCATGGTATGCTTACTACTGAAGTTGAGGAAGAATGGGACCATTTTAAACAGGCGTTTTTGGAAACGGTACTCTTTTAGGGAAAAAGGAGCAGAGGAGGCAGAATTATTTGAGTGATAAGGAATTTGAGCTTATTTCAGAATGAAAGAATTGCAGGAATATCCTTAATCAATACCCTACTACTCCTAATAGAAAGCATTATCGAAAGCTTAATAAACGTCTAAAGGATCAGTTAGCTGCTGATAAGAATCTTTGGCTTGATGACTTGGCTGACAAAGCCGAGAAAGCAGTTAGACAGCACAACAGCAGAGAGCTGTACCAGATAGTTAATGTTTTGTGTGGTAGAAAACGGACAGGTATACAGGGATTGAAGGATAAACAAGGTAAGGTTATAGAAGGTGAGGATTCTGTCATGGCTAGGTGGGCTGAGCATTTCAGTGATATTCTAAACAATGTGGTTAGTTCTACTCCCATTGTTTGTAATGATGATAAATGTATTGGGGACTTGAATGTTGGCTCTGTAACACAATCTGAAGTTATTTTGGCTATTTCAACACTTAAATTTCATAAATCTCCAGGGGTAGATGAAATTACTACGGAAATGCTTAGAGCTCTTTCAATTACCACATGGATGACTGAAATTTTGATTATCTTTTATGATAAAGGCATGGTTCCTAAAGATTTTTTACCAAAGCTATTATCATCCCTATTTTTAAAAAAGGAGATCGCAGTACTTGTGATAACTATAGGGGTATCAGTCTACTTTCTGTTCCAGGTAAAGTTCTTTGCATGATTGTGCTTAATACACTGGCGGAAATTGAAAAAAAGGACACCATTACAATTGAAGCATAATCTACGAGATTTATTTAGTAGAAACAACTTGAGAAATCGCACGTGTGAAGTGATTCAATGTTTATTTTTTCTTATAACGAATATTACATTTTACAGAAGACACATTTTAATAAGGTGTTGAACCTCCTCGAGCAGCAATCTAGCTTCTAGTGTGGCGTGCAATTGATCGTACAAATGTTGGATATCACGCTGGGGGGATACCATTCCATCCGCTTTCAACTTTGACGCGTAATTCAGCGATGGTCGTTGCTTGCTTGAAGAGACTGTCCGATCCAATCCTAGACATTCTCGATTGGAGACAAGTCTGGAGAGCATGCTGGCCATAGAAGTTTGTGCATTGTCTGAAGAGCATTGTTGAGTTGCCCGGGCGGAGAGTGGGCGAGCGTTATCCTGCTGGAATATCGCACTTGGGATTACACTCAAATAAGGCAGGACAACCGGCTATACATGTCGCTGACCTACATATTGCTATTCAGTGAACCTGTACAAACATCAGACACGTACGAGAGTATAGCTAATCGCTCCCCACACCGTGATGCCTGGTGTGGCCTTGTGTGTCGCTGGCGGATGCACGATTGAAGAAACCGCTCACTTTGTCGTCTTAGGACCATCAGATGCTCCTTAGCAGATTCGACTTTCATCACTGAAGACCACAGACTTCCATTTTTCCCTCAATGAACTCGTTCTTGATACCACTGCAAACGTGCTCGATACTAACGAGATGACAATGGTAACTGTGCCTGTAGCCCTGCTTCCAAAAGACGTTTGCGTATCGTTCTTGTAGACACCCTTGGTACGACAGAGGATTGAATTTGCGATGCCATAGCCGTCCGCTCTGCCACCTCCACCCTCCTGAT
Organism: Ryuthela nishihirai; assembly: GCA_038380435.1. NCBI lineage: Eukaryota > Metazoa > Arthropoda > Arachnida > Araneae > Heptathelidae > Ryuthela > Ryuthela nishihirai. The sequence continues at coordinate 31,982,172 of JAWZYU010000026.1, forward strand.
ATGCCGATCCTCTCGGGCGTCCATAATTCTGTGTTTCCCTGAACCACATCTGCGAGTATTCGAATGCTCTTCTGACCATCGATGGCACCATCTTACCACTGCCGATACCTCTCGTCCAACACGGTGTGCAATTTGATGGAAAAACCAATCTGCTTCCTGAATACCCACTATACGACCCCGCTCAAACACCGCTAATTGAACAAATGTTGCGCGCCTGCGTGGCCATGCATGGTAGCTTCTTTAAAGAGCACTGAACAACACGATACAAGAAGAATAACTAATAACTAACCTAGTCCTTAAATACTTGCTGCGTACATTTGGATGTTATCGTCCTCCGTGACGTCATTATTTCATCTAATGACTTTCAATCTTGAATCACGATTTCTGCTGCCCTTAACTATTAACATATTATAATATGACATTCCTAAAGGAATTCCTTCTGGGTATTCTTTTTTCAATTTCCGCCAATAAAGAATTAAGAATCTGGTTGACAAGCATTTGCATGATGAGCAATGTGGTTTCAGAAGTGGTAGGGGATGTGTAGATCAGATATTTTCACTTAGGCAGATTCTCGAGAAATGTTTCGAGTTTCAGAAACCTTTGGTTTCTAGTTTTTTTGATTTCAAAGAGGCTTTCGACTCTGTTGATCGTCATAATTTGTGGTTGATTGTGAGATTGTATGGCATACCAGACAAGTTAGTTAACCTAATGAAAGCTATCTCTGATAACACTGAGTCGTGTGTGAGAGTTGGTGAGGCTTGTAGCAATTGAAATAGCATTGCTTCTGGTGTTCGACAAGGGTACATTTTGTCTCCTTTTCTCTTTAGTTTGGTTATTGATTATGTTATGCGAAATTCACTGCAAGGGAAAGATTTTAGCCTTAGATGGTCAGGAGATATGAAAATGTTTCATTTAGATCAGGCGTGTCCAACCCGCGGCCCTGGACAGCTAATAATGCGGCCCACAAAATCGTAAAGTTTATGTGTTTATGACATAAGCTTTGAACATGATTGTGAGATTTTCAGCGAGTTTTTGATACCCCACTAGTTTTATGTTGCCCTTTTTTTAATATTATAATAAAATACATAAGAAAATAAATGAAGTTTTATTATTCATATACATTAACTATATAATATATTTTATGTAGGCCCAAAACAATTCATCTTCACTCGATGTGGCCCAGGGAAGTCAAATCTTCACTCGTTGTGGCCCAGGGAAGTCAAATCTTCATTCAATGTGGCCCAGGGAAGTCAAAAGGTTGGACACGCCTGATTTAGATTATGCTGATGATTTAGCCGTTTGGCAAACGATGTTGATGAGATGAACTCTTTTATTCGAGGTGTTGATGAGACTGGTAGTAGAGTAAGTTTGGTTATTATAAACAGAGAGAAAACTAAAGTGACGAAAATTGGTCAGGCAGGCTGTGATTTAGTTAATCTAAATGGTTGCAGTCTTGAGCAGGTGTCACAGTTAATTATCTTGGGAGCTATGTAACAGATAATGGTGATGTGCGGCATGAAATTAACAGAAGAATAGGTATTGCTGCCAGACTTTTAAGAATCTGTGGAGAGTGTGGAGAAATAGGAGTATACACCTAAAGGCTAAAATTAGGCTATTATAATTTGGTTCTTTCTAAGGTTAGTTATGATAGTGAACCTTGGACGCTTTGTAAACAAGATAGCAATAAACTAAATGCTTATACAGTATCTTAGACATTAGGTCGTTTAACTTTGTAAGTAATGAAGAGCTTAGGCAAAAAGGAGTCGGCAACCTCCTTTAAGCAGCATATTGTGCAGAGAGAGACTCCGTTAGTTAGGCCATGTTGCCCGTATGGATAATTATACAGGGTGATTCAGAATTCATCATCAATATTTGGTGGGGAGGTAGGTAATAAGAAACGAAGGAGATTTCACATAGGAAAGCATGGGCGCATATGCCATGTAGTAGGGCAAAATGACCCCAGTTCAATGATGGAAAGAACACATAAGAAGGAAGTGGTAAGGAAAAAACATTTATTATCTTACATGTAACATTTCTTTGCATTGGTTGTACAGACTTACAAGAGGTGCTCGAACTGCCGACCATGTGCTAGAATGCATGACTCACAACGGCGTTGCATGGACAGCCGGACCCTGTGGAAGATGCCTGGCATTTCCCGGATGTTTGAGGCAGCAACTGATATGCGTGCTACAAGATCCATAGCACTATCAACAGGGGTCTCGTACACCATATTTTTCATAGCACCCCATACAAAGAAATCGATTGGAGATAAATCCGGTGAACGTGGTGGCCAAGAAACCGGTCCACCGCGGCCAATCCATTGACCACCAAACTGTCTGCATAGGTAAGCACGCACAGCATTTGCGAAATGTGCAGGAGCGCCGTCATGCTGGAACCACATTCGCCGGAGACTACCATCAGGAACCTCGTTCAGAAGATCCGGTAACACAGTCTGAAGAAATGTTAGGTACTTGGCACCGTCCAAACGGGATAGTAGTAAATACGGGCCCAACAAACAGTCACCGACAATCCCAGTCCACACATTGACAGCAAAATGTTGTTGCGCAGCTCCAGGTCTTGTACCGTGTGGGTTCTGATGAGCCCACACATGCCAATTGTGTGTGTTGAAGACACCCTCTCGAGTGAACAACGCCTCATCGGTGAAAAGAACATACGTTGGGAAATTGGGATCAACGGCTGTTCTCTGCATGAACCACTGACAAAAAATAACACGCTTGGGATGGTCGTCTGCTGCCAATAATTGCACTCTTTGCAGATGAAACGGATGTAACCCTTCATCGTGTAATATCCGCCACGCTGTTGCTTGCGAAATTCCAAACTGCCTAGCCATACCTCCTGTGCTAGCACCAGGTTGTTCCTCGATTTCCTGTAGGACAGCTTCCTCTACTGCTACTGAACGTGCCGATCTGCGCCTCCCTCGATTAACATTACTAGCAGCAAACGATCCTGTTTCACGCAGTTGGCGATGAATACGTGAAAACATTTGATGCTGTGGCACACGGTGGTTTGGGAAGCTCGCTGCATACAATTGCCTGGCTCGAAGACATCTTTCTCCTGCCGCACTGTAAGTTACATGCATATCTGCACATTCATTCCACGTATACCGGTTCATGTTACTTCTGCAAATTCACCTTGTCGAATGACAACTGACTGCACGCGTCAAACAGCTGTGCTTCTGTATGAGAGGTGTGTACACACAGCGCCCTCTACACCACCATGCGTTCGTCTGCCCCCATACTTTCCTATGTGAAATCTCTTTCTTTTCTTATTCCCTTCCTCCCCACTAAATATTGATGATGAATTCTGAATCACCCTGTAGATTGGCGAATAGGGTTATGAACAGTGTGCCTAGAGGCCTCAGAAGGAGGGGGAGACCTAGGATGCGGTGGGCAGACAATGTCAAACAAGACCTTATTAGAATTGGTGTGCAGTGGCCAGATGCAGCAGATGTAGCTCAGGACAGATGTGCTTGGAGAACTAAATTGCATGGTCTGGTTGGACCTCCGTAGCCCATGGCTGCTTGAGGATGATGTATTACTCATTTTTACAGGTAATATTATCAATGTTTTGATTAATTTATTAATATCGAACTTATATTCATATCGGTCACTGTAAACTTCTCACAGTTATTTAGAGATTTTGCTCTTTACTATATATGTTATACTGTATCTATTATTTGTCAACATTTTGCTTGCTGTTAGACATCATTTGTAATTATAAAGAAAATAACCCTCAAGCAGCTGCTCGCTAAAGAGGTCTAACGGAGCATGTCAGTCTAATACTCCATAGAGGTTTGTGAGGAGGACGAGATCACAGTAGAAAGGCAACATAAATTATTCGGGTTCGAATCCGAACTTCTTAGATCTGCAGCCAAGCATGTAAAACAATCGCCACCGGCTCAGTATTATGCGAATATATTATTTTTTCAATAAACGCAGCATGAATGCATCTTATTTCAGCTATTGGTAATAATTTAGAGTATCGCCTAGCTTTCTCCTCTTCTTTCGAAGTAATTGTGTTACATTGTTTTCTTAAAATTAAATGCGTTAGCAACGCTTTCAATATGTAACAAATATTTTTTTAAAGACAAAGATTTTATTTTACGATAATGCTCTTTTAAATTTAGCATTTTTAAGCCTTCCTCAGACTAGGGATAACGCACTCGTCTCAGTAATTAAGAAATCTTACTGCTCGGCGATAAAATTCGTTTTAAATCGGTAAGTGAACCTATTCTTTACGGCAGATTGCCTCTCTTCACTGTTCATGTAACATCTGGCTTTACTAAAGATATTGTTCAGAGCACTTTATGTAAATTCCTGAGATAAAACACTAAACGTTTTCAAGTGCGAATCTGCACCTCCGTACCCATTCTTGGTTCAATCACAAGGATTATGATGAAAGTGACATAAAATGTTGAACGACGAAAATTGAAAAATTGGGAAATACTGCTCTGTAATGCAAATTTATCGCATTACAGAATTCTCATATTAAAATATTAATATCAAATTTCCTAATAGGGCAATGCAGCTAAGAAGCTTTGTTTATCAAAATAATTATAAAGTTAAAATGTTTATCAAAATATATATATATATCAAAATATATATCAAAAAAATGTTTATCAAAATAATTATAAGGCTTGGGCGTTTTGCCACTAGATTGACAAGGTTGGGCTGTTTCATCTCTGAGCGGCACTTTTTTGCACACAACGGGCTAAGTGGCCAGGTCATAACGACCCCGTTGGCTCAGAGAATGTTGGGGGAGGGGAGCACTGGAACAGTTGTTGAGAGGCAGTTGGTAGCCTCCCGTCAATGCCATACAGCGTGTTCTTTAACATGCACAGGGTATGGCTCTCCCGCATACGGACCCACGACTTAACGTCCCATCCGACGGACGGCGGCCTTTCCAAGCCCATCGGTGTCCCCTACTGACCGAGGGCAGGGCGGGAGTTTTGCGAGGATGAATCTTAACCTTGGCCCAGCTAGGACTCGACCTGGGAACTGCAGGTTACGAATCTGGCTGAATTTTTTCGACTGAGTCACCTCAACCCGAGATTGACAAGCAGCGTATTTAGAATGAAGTGTGTGTCTGTATTTATATTCACTTATAAATCGAAAGATGTCTGCCCCTATATACTCTAAACTTTATAGTTACTGAATAGCCTAGAAAGAGGTTGGGTTGTTATACCTCTGAACTGTGCTTTTTTGGCACAGAATATGCTAAATGGCCATGTCATAAGGACCCTGAAGGCTAAGAGAAGGTTGAGGGAAGGACATACTGAACAGCTGTTGGTAGTTTCCCTTCAAGGCCATACAGTGTGTTCTTTAACGTGCACAGGATAGAGGTCTCCCGCACTGGGGACCACGGGTTAAGTACCATCCGACGCAGGGCGGCCTTCCCAAGCCCATCGATGTACCCTACTGACCGAGGGCAGAGAAGGAAGTTTTGTGGAGATAAATCTCAACCCTGGTCGAGCTCGGACTCCAACCTGGAAACTGCAGATTTTGAGCCTGGCACGCTATCGACTGAGTTACCCCCGCCACTCTTCGAAAAGGGGAATAGCTCGTTAGGTAGTATTCCAAGCATATAACCTGATGTTCACAGGTTTGAGCCCCCATTGTGCCTCATCTCCTCTAAATCCGCTCTCTCCTCGGTGAGAAAGGAAACCTATAAACTTGGGAAGGTCGGTCGGTATCTGTTGGATAGGATGTTAAGCAATGGATGCGTGTACAAGAACGCCATACCTTGTGTGTACTAGAGATGAGTTCGGACTGAATTTTTCGAACCCGATTTGGAGAAAACATTTATTTGACTCCTCATAACACTTTTATGTACAGAAATGCATGTCGCTAATCATTTATTCTTATATTATTAATTATAATAATTTTATGACAAAATTGAAATGTTATGTGATTTTGGGCGAAAAATATTAGAAAGTAGCAGAAACGGAAGTTCGTTTAGTAACATTATTATAAACGCAATGAGCCATTCGTATATTAGATAGAGTATATGTAAAAAATAATCGAAAGTAGCATGGTGCTTATTTGTAATTACTAAAGACTGATTAAAAAGTTGAAATTATAATAATTTTTTTATAATTTTACTTATTTTTTCCCATAACTTCAAGAAATATTTGAACTTTAAATAATCTTGAGCCTGAAGTAGTTTTCAATATGTAAGACTGCTATTTTGAGTCCTAAACCGAAATAATCTCTTGTATATGTTAAAAAAAAAACACGCTGGATGGTCCGCAAAATTCCCCGCCCTGCCCACGGTCAGTAGGGGACACCGATGGGCTTGGAAAGGCCGCCGTCCGTCGGATGGGACGTTAAGCCGTGGCCCCGTGTGCGGGAGAGCCATACCCTGTGCACGTTAAAGAACACGCTGGATGGCCTTGACGGGAGGCTACCATCTGTCTCCCAACAGCTGTTCCAGTGGGTCCCCTCCCCCAACCTTCTCTGAGCCTTCGGGGTCCATGTGACCTGGCCATTTAGCCCATGGTGTGCAAAAAGTGCCGCTCAGAGGTAAAACAACCCAACCCAAAACACGCTGGATGGCCTTAACGGGAGGTTTCCTTGTGTCCCCTGAAAGCTGTCCAGTGGGTCCCTACCCAGCTCTCGACGCTTTGGGTTTTTGTGACTTTGCTATTTTAGCTTACTTTATGCACAAAAGTATCGCTCAGAGGTAAAACTGCTATCAAAGCCGCCAGGTGGGCGTGATATGCTGGTTATTATTCGCTTTACACAAATATTTTAATAATGAACTCAATTTAACGCTGTTTACCTAGACACTAAGAGAACATATAACTGAGACATTGTCGTACGTTTTAATTATAAATGCTATTATTCCTCTCCGTTGAGAAAAATATTCCGTTACTTTGTTAATAATAATGTAAACAAGAGTGTATTTCTTATTCTAGCGAATAACGTTATACACGTTTTAAACGGTAAAGATTATTTTCAGTAATTTACGGTTGAAGTCTCAAAAGAAAAATTATTTGTAATTAAAGCTCACAGATGGGTATAAACGGTGAAGTCGACATTAGCTTAATTTTAACAGGTGCAATTTAAAAAAAGATAGGTTGCCTCTTTTTAATGCTAATGAAATAGTTTTACATAAACTTTACTACTCATTAAAAAATTAATGCTGACGTCCAGGACTGGAGACACCAAGAGCAAACTTTGCGAAAATTGTTTAAAAAAAGTCTACATTAAAGAATATTTATCACTGTAATTGGAATTGTCAACCCTTGTGACTTTGGGTGGAATCGTTGCATCTGGAAAAATATCGCTCCACGTCAAATATTAATTTGCCGTACTCTGTTATTTAAAACTAGAATAATTGCCCAGCGTGTCTCGGATATATTGAAACGGAATATTCACGTGCAACATTGAAAACGAGACTGTGTGGTTAGGTGGCGCTGGAGATATAACACAGAGTGTGAATTACGTTGCTTACGAGTTCGAACATGATAAACTTAAAGAATACAGGTGAAATATGTGTAAAGGAGAAAATGGGGTTTCGTGATCTATGCGTGTCAGTATAAAGAAGAAAAGTCTTGTTTCGAAGTAAAACAACAATCTATCTGTATCGCAGATTATATTACTTTAGCAAGGGCTCTTTAAATATTGAAATGTGATTAGTAATATTTCTGCTTATACTTTGACTTGTGAATCAGTTTCCAATTATACTTGGTTTAACAGATGGTCTAGTAATTATGATCATCAGGATCATTTAATACTGATAGATAACATATTGGTGTTTAGTGTGACTAGTACAGAAATTTGTGTATGATTTATGTAATTTCATTGCCTTAGACTATAAATGAACTGATTTAATAACTATTTATTTGGAATTCCCCTTCGGTTTTACAAATATTCAAATACAACTAAAAATCTGTTTGGTTTGGTTGTTTGGAGTTTTATGGCGCATGAGCTACTCAGGCTATAATGCGCCAAACAAGGTAAAAATATGCTAAAAAACAAATACTCCTCAACCAAAATTAAAAAACAAATGCTGGAAAGGTAAAATTAAAACCAACAAGATATATATATATAACAGAAATAAAAAGTAAGGTGTAAAACAACAAATGTGTAGATAAATAATACAGTGGAGACAAAGGATAAAACTAGCCCAGGTGTAAATGACCTAGGCAGAAGGTGAAAAATTACAAATGATTAAAATTATAATCTGGTAAAATATCCTGTATACTGTAAAAAGGCAAAAATTGGAGATAAAATGGTATTATCAGATAAAAGATGTCCGAGTGTAAGTGGCTCGGACGTAAAATTGTGAAAATTAAAATACAAACGACGTTCTAGGTTAAAACATGGACATTCAATTAAAATATGTTTGATTGTTAAAATGGTGTCGCACTAAAAATCTGTAACAATATAATAAATGTCTCTACGTAGCAAGCTTCCATTTTAGATCAAATAAATTTTCAATAAGATAAATTCGTGAGATTTTCTTTCCCGCCACCGTTTCTCAGGGCCAGAAAGTAAGAATAATATAGTTTGAGATGTTTAATAATAGACAATCACAGGACCTGTGACAGACAATGCATAACCTGTGATAGATTATGTACATTACGAAGGAAAGAGAAAAAGATTCCAATGACTAACTCCATGGTACAGTATAAGGCTTAAAAACACCAATAGAGGAGATCTTGATCAGCGGTCAGAGCACCTGACATGTTATTAAGAGGTGGTGGGTTCGGATCCCACCCGATTAAGGACAGGTTTTCCTCTATACTTATTTTTAAAAAAAATTGAATTACGTAGAATAATTTTTTTCTAGCAAATTTCCCCCGGCGTTGCTCTAGTCTTTAAATGTCTTTTTTGTTTTGTCCGAGTGGTTAGCGAGCTTGGCTGCTGATCAAAGAAGCCTGGGTTCGAGCCTTGGGTAAGGCTTGAATTTTTGTGTTGGTATTCTGCTGAGGTTTTCACTTCCTCGCAGACCGTCTGTTATGGAGTATATAAACTGACAGGTTCCTGTCAGACATCTGTGGCATGCAGCTGCTAGAGAGGGTATTTATTATATTTTGTTTTTCGGAAAATAAAATATATGTGCTCAATTTAAGAGTTTTGTTTTTTTCTGCACTCACTGGATTTCGTGAACCTGACAATGATTTGAATTTAATAATCGTTCCTTGAAAGAGCGTTTCGATATAAAATCTAACTGTGGACTGAAAACGCCGTATATGATAGCAGTAATCCGTGCGAATACATGTGACGTCATTGGTGGCAGAAATAGTTGGTTTCCCTGTGGTTACGTGGCTACTTGAGCGATCGGTCCCACTTCTAGCCCTGTTGGGGTAACAAATCGGGTTCCTAGCTGGCAGGGCCAGACTTACGTATAAGCTAACTAAGATATAGCTTAGAGCCTCTCGATATAAGGGGCTACACAGAAATGCATTTCAGCTCCACTAGGTCAGACAAAATTTTTTTTAACATATAAATTAGTGTATTGTGCAAACACTGTTAATTTTCGCTTTACACAATCATTATTGCATACCAATTCCAGTGCAATATTTTCACCACATCAGTTTCCTTATTTTTTAATCTTCCCTTCAATTAGAATAATAAATGTATATTTCGATTTTTTGACCTGGCCATTTAGTCCATTGTGCGCATAAAAGTGCCGCCATTTCAGACCCCTGTGCGGCACTTTTATGCGCACAATGGACTAAATGGCCAGGTCACAAAGGCTCTGAAAGGATTAAGGGGAGTGGACCCATTGAATAGCTGTTAGAAGACAGATGGTAGCCTCATCAAGGCCATCCAGCATGTTCCTTAGCGTGCAGAGGGTATGACTCTCCCATACACGTGCCACGGCTTAACGTGCCAACGGGTGGACGGTGACCTTTCCAAGCCCATGGGTGTCCCCTACTGACTGAGGACAGGGTGGTGGGTTTAGTGGAGTAAATTTCAAAGTGGACTCGAACCTGGGAACTACAGATTACGAGCCTGGCATGCTACCCACTCAGCTCTTGTGTATGTAGTACCTATTAGTATTGTTTCCATTTTGCGGAGAGGGATTGCTGTCCCCAGTGATCCGACGAAAAAGTTGTCAAATATTCAACAGTTACGTAAGCTATTCAGAAAAACGTACCTGTCGGAGTGACAGTCCATCGAGAAATCTCTTCTCCTGATAGGCCACTCACACTACCTGGATTCCCTGTCAAATCAATACTTCTTCACATTGAACAGGATTCTAAGCGGACAATTCGTTGAATTTCCTAATTGATTAGATTTGTCTTTTATATTGATGTTCAGGTTTTTTTTTATGTATTTTAAATATTCCGAAGTTTTGCTATGTTAATGTTGTACAGATTAATGAGTGGCGGTGGTGGCTTAGTCGGTAGCGCTTCAGGCTTCTAATCAGCATTTCCCAAATTCGAGTCCCACCTGGGCCAGCATTGAGATTTATCTTCGCAAAAATCTCCAGCTCTCGATCAATAGAGAACACCGATGGGCTTGGAAAGGCCGCCATTCGTCGGATGGGACGTACAGTTATAGCTCCGAATGCAGGAGAGCCCATACCCTGTGAACGTGAAAGAACACGCTGGATGACCTTGACGAGGGGGGGTATTATCTGTCTCTTAACAGCTATCCATTGGGTTTCTTTCCCCCTTCTCTGAGCCCACGGGATCTTTGTGACCTGCCGTTTAGCCCACCGTGTGCAAATAAAATGCTGCTCAGTGGTAAAACAACTCAACTGACTAAAAAAACTCATTTCTTTCGCATCTAAATTGACGCACAACATAAACGGTAGGACACAAACACGACTCCTGTAACATTATTGTTCATTAAAAAAAATAGCAATGATTGAGAAAAATTTTCTTTCAGGAATCATTAAATATCACTCTCTGGCTTTAAATAGATTCTGCATGAAGGGAATATCAATATCCTTAACAGTGGAGGCTAAAAACAGTAGTTTACTAATAATGACTTAGTTTCTTATTCTAAGAAATCCCCCCCCCCCTCCGCCAAATCTTTGCTGAAATAAAATTTCATTCTTGTATAGCATTCTTATTGCTCTTTCCTCACGAGTTACCGCGTAGTTTCTGAATACTACTTGCTAAAAAAATATATTTGTTTCACCAAATTTAACTCTGTTTTCTTAGATCTTTAAGCAAAATTTATTTTCCACGGTAGCTATTACCGAGCTGGAAAACCCTTTTTTGGTTAATGTAATTTCTGAATATTTCAATGAGAACTTTAGTAAGCATTCTCAGTCCTATTTTAAATATTGATTTTAGGGTCATATTTCACAGAGGTTTATCAAAATAATGGAAACACCGACGGCGACTGGAGTACACGCAATGCGCCGTATGCATATCATAAGGGCGATGTGAGGTATATAAAGGGAAGAAGTACGATGTCGCTATCACGTAGCAGTGCCATAGGCGCAGGTCAAACAGCTGTTGTGGTGTAATTGTCGACAATGTCAGATCTCAGTGACTCCAAAAAGGCATGATCATTGGTGCACGTCTTGCAGGAGCTTGCTTCAAAACTTAAAAAATTCAACTTCAAACAATAAAACAGGATTTTGCCTCCAAACGTGCAAATTGTGGACGCCATACGAAGTTCCAGATAGGAATAGGCGAACTTTGACACGGATTGTACAACGGAAGCACAAGACCACAGCACTGCAAATAGCAGCAGAGTTGAACAACAGTCGGATTGATCCCGTTTCCATCATAACAGTTTGTCGGGAACTTCATCGTCCGGTATTTATGGCCGTGCTGTAATCACAAACCTCAGATTACCAACATCAGTGCAACAAAATGTGTAAGGTGATGCAAAGCACATGAAAACTGGGATGCTAAAGACTGTAAACGTATCATCTGGTCTGATGAATAGTGCTATACATTGTTTCCCACCACTGGTACAGTGTACGTCTGGCGAAAACTTGCAGAAGCGTACCACCCTGATTGTTTGGTTCCGACTGTGAAGCATGGAGGTGAATCCCTGATGCTGTGGAGTGCCATATCATGGCATTCCTTAGGGCCATTAGTTATTCTGCAAGGTAATGTCACATCCGCAACATACAATCCATTCTCGGGGACCACCTGCACCCAATGTTGCGGGCATTGTTCCCTAATGACCCCATCATAGTTCAAGTAGATAATGCACCCGTGCATTGTGCGAAACATGTTGTGGTTTACAGAGCATGAGGATGAGGTACAGCAGCTATCCTGACCACCTCAATCCCTCCAGACCTCAATGTTATTGAACATCTGAGGGAATATCTGGAGTACAAGGTCAGATCGCACTTTCCACCTCCAGCATCACTGACACAGTTGGGCCATATTTTACAGGAAGAATGGTCCCACATTCCATTACCGTATGTGCGTGACTTGTAAAGTCAATGGGCTTGGAAAGGCCGCCGTCCGTCGGATGGGACGTTAAGCCGTGGCCCCGTGTGTGGGAGAGCCATACCCTGTGCACGTTAAAGAACACGCTGGATGGCCTTGACGGGAGGCTACCATCTGTCTCCCAACAGCTATTCCAGTGGGTCCCCTCCCCCAACCTTCTCTGAGCCTTCGGGGTTCATGTGACCTGGCCATTTAGCCCATGGTGTGCAAAAAAGTGCCGCTCAGAGGTAAAACAACCCAACCCAATGTAAAGTCAATTCCACGTCGAATTGCGTAGGTGGGCCTAAAGCTTATTAATAAAATGTTCTCCACAAACAGTAGGTGTTTCCATTATGTTGATAAACACCTGTATATTGAATTACATTTTGCTTGAATGTGGCAAAACTCTTTTTCTTTAATTAAAATAATCTTGTCGAAGGAAATAAAACAAGAATACGTTATTTGAGAATTGTGTACAAGATGATAATTTTAGATGAGAAGCCTTAAAACTATTATTAACTTTTTCCTATCCAAAATGCAGGAAAATTGAAAGTAACATATATGGGTATCTAAAACATTTCATCACCTAACAACAGCAGGAGACAATACATGTGCAATTCCACGTTGTAATATGTACATGGTACAAAATGTAAAGGAAAAGTTAATTGTGGTACGTTATTTGAAAACTGAACCGTTTAAAACAATACAGCGCTATTTTTGTAAGCAATGCACCAACAAAATCATCAAAATGAAAGGCCAAAAAGATTTCAGAGAGATCTGAGAATAGACCTGTTCCAAAGCGTGTTTGCCGTTCGACCATTCTAACTGAAAATCGTGTGGCGGAAATGCGTGAAATTCAAAACGAGTCAACACCATTTATAAATCAATAATACTTCATTCCATACAATAGTTATTATCAAATTTCATACTCTTACCTTTCTCTACCCAAAGTGCTTTCAAAAATTCTCACTTAAAGTGATCAACCTTTACGTATGTGCTACTCATCCCAAAAAGAAGGAATTGTGTTCAGAAGTCATGCTAAAATTGAGGCATTTCTTTTTTAATTCTCTGGTAGATATACTTGGAAACCAGAGGCAAAAAGTGTAAAAGAGGAACAAAAAATACTCAAAAACGATAAAAAAAAAATCTGACTTTCAATATGGTTCAAGAAATTGGAGGAAGTTTTAAGAATAAAAATTTGAGTTTTTAGGCGAGTCTTAGGCTTTTCTTCAATGTAATTTTAAAAATTGACATACCACAGAGATATCGACATCAGCTATATAACTGTATCAACTAGACAAGCGGTCACCTGAGGTGACACTTTTAGAGGAAACACATTTCAACTCTAAAGAGGATTGTGTGGCATTTTATAGTCATAAAAAGACCTTGAATATAATATTCGAATTTCATTTTCGAATAAGTTTGACCCAATTTGAGTAGTTAAGTGAGCAAAATTTTTAGATTTAAAATTACTAAAGTATTATTTAAGCTCATCTATAGGTTAAGAGAAATTATCTGAGAATGCGTTAATCTAAATTGGAATATGAAAATGCTTATACCTGGTGTATGAAATTATTTCACATGATTTCGCTAGTACGGAAGCTCGGAAATATATATTTTTTGTTAAGTGATAATAGTATTTTTATATTGAACTTTAATAATAAATAAATGGTATTTAATACCTTTGAAGTGGGATCGTTTAATCGTGATTTGCACAGCGCATTTTGGCCAAAAGAGGTGAAAGGAAAGAATAAAGAATTTGATCATAGCCGATTGAATTGAACTTACTGGTTAATGATCTTTCTTCCAGCTTTATAGACGTGAAATTTAATACGAACCATTAGAACGCTTTATTTACTAAGCAGATATTAACAAAGTTATTAATAATTAGAAAACTGTTAGCCAAAAATGGCTGAAATGTATGCATAAAAGTGGTAGAGTTATCTGGCAGAGCATCATGAAAATGAAATTGAAAAGGACATTATCGATGCATTTAATGAATGCATTAAGTACTCTGATCAAAGGGGCGGGGGTGGCTCAGTCGGTAGCGCGCCAGGCTCGTAATCGGTAGTTCCCAGGTTCGAGTCCCAGCTGGGTCAGCGTTGAGATTTATCTCCGCAAAATTTCCCCGCCCTGCCCACGGTCAGTAGGGGACACCGATGGGCTTGAAAAGGCCGCCGTCCGTCGGATGGGACGTTAAGCCGTGGCCCCGTGTGCGGGAGAGCCATACCCTGTGCACGTTAAAGAACACGCTGGATGGCCTTGACGGGAGGCTACCATCTGTCTCCCAACAGCTGTTCCAGTGGGTCCCCTCCCCCAACCTTCTCTGAGCCTTCGGTGTCCTTGTGACCTGGCCATTTAGCCCATAGTGTGCAAAAAAGTGCCGCTCAGAGGTAAAACAACCCAACACAACTCTGATCAAATGTCGTTTAAAAATAATGTTTTGGTGTACACGAAATATTCATAATGACAGTACCATTTCTGACAGTGTACTGTAAATGTATGCTAAAATCAATAATCTCGGTGACAGATCTGCATCTCCTTCGCTTACGTTTAATGAGCCTACGAGTTCATCTCGAGAATGGATCTCCAAATTCTTGAAAGGGCTGCAAACAACTCGTTCTGGCAATCGAGATAGGTTCATTGGAAGCCACTGCATGACATCCCATGTATGTTCTATTGGTTTAAGTTCAGGAAATTGCATAGGCCATTAGAAGAGCGGTTAATCCTTCCCTTCCAATGTATCCAGGGAAATCTTGCTAATGTGGGGTCGGGCATTATCATGCACTAACTGGAAATCTGAAGATTCGGCGAAGAGAAATCATATAGTAGAATAATATCTCCATTGGTGATACTGGCTAAAGTTATAGTATAAACAGACTTTTTTGCGAGCCACATCAAATCTCTCCATCTCCATGCCATGACAAAATTTAATGAACGAGGCAGAGTCTGTTCATATGCCCAGCAGCCACTGATTTACTTATCAATGTAATGTTAGGAATCAAACTAAACGGGATTCTATATAGACAGTAACGCCATCATCGAGAGCCATTGACGAATAAGGGGCGGGGTGGCTCAGTCGGTAGCGCGCCAGGCTTGTAATTTGCAGTTCCCAGGTTCGAGTCCCAGCTGGGTCAGCGTTGAGATTTGTCTCCGCAAAATTCTCCACCCTGCCCAGGTCAGTAGGGGACACCGATGGGTTGGAAAGGCCGCCGTCCATCGGATGTGACGTTAAGCCGTAGCCCCGTGTGCGGGAGACCATACCCTGTGCACGTTAAAGAACACACTGGATGGCCTTGACGGGAGGCTACCATCTGTCTCCCAACAGGTGTCCCAGTGGGTCCAATCCCCCAACCTTCTCTGAGTCTTCCCGTTCCTTCTGACCTGGCCATTTAGCCCATGGTGTGCAAAAAAGTGCCGTTCAGAGGTTGGGTTGTTTTACCTCTGAGCGGCACTTTTTTGCACACCATGGGCTAAATGGCCAGGTCACATGGACCCCGAAGGCTCAGAGAAGGTTGGGGGAGGGGACCCACTGGAACAGCTGTTGGGAGACAGATGGTAGCCTCCCGTCAAGGCCATCCAGCGTGTTCTTTAACGTGCACAGGTTATGACTCTCCCGCACACGGGGCCACGGCTTAACGTCCCATCCGACGGACGGCGGCCTTTCCAAGCCCATCGGTGTCCCCTACTGACCGTGGGCAGGGCGGGGAATTTTTGCGAAGATAAATCTCAATGCTGACCCAGCTGGGACTCGAACCTGGGAACTACAGATTACGAGCCTGGCGCGCTACCGACTGAGCCACCCCCGTCCCGCCGTTCAGAGGTAAAACAACACCACTGACGAATAATTCCATTCAAATGAATAAAAGAGGTGTACTTTCAGTCAGAGATGCGCGATGTTTATCGTTAGTCAATATGCACAGAGATCTATGGGAAGTAAATTAATGGTGTTGCTCGCTCTTGAATGTGAAATCTTTCTTTTTTATGTCAAATATAAGAATGCCAATCTTTTATGTCAAATCGTACACCTGTTTCGGATGTGAATATAACGGTGTAGCAGTACGTGCCGGTGCAGTCGTACTACCAAAGCTGTCTTGCATGGGAGCTGCCATTCTTCCACTTCACGTGCGTTGTTTTGCTATTCCAATTTTATTTGGAATGTGCGAACGATGCCCACTTAATGTCTGCTGCATTCAAGCTTTCCAACAACTTAGAACATTTTGCAATTTGTAAATCACACGAGGAAATTCGAACAACTGCGACATAGTAGAATAAACTTTCCTTCATCTGTCGATGTTTTTTGAAGTAATAATTCGAAATACGCTCAGTATAATCTGGGAGTATCCCAAGTGGAGAAACAGAGAGAGGGGAGGGGGGGTTGGATTAATGTGTTTTTAATGATATTGAGGATTTACAGTGTTGGATTCTTCCGTCGCTCCTGGCTTTTATACTAACATGCAAAAATCTGTATTAATTGGATCCACCATCTAGTTCTTAATCAATACGTTCCAAAGCAAAATTCTTGGATGAACAATATTCTAAGGTATTTAAATTGATATTAATATTACTAGATAATGGGGTGGGGATTGGCTTAGTAGCTCACCAGGCTCGTAATTTGCAGTTTATTAAGTTCGAGTTCCAAATGTGTCAGTGTTCAAATTTACCTGCTTTAACATCCCCCACCCTCTGTGAGAAAGGGGGTATCGATAGCCTTGAATAGACCACCGTCCGTTGGACGGGACATGAAGCCATGTACAGAAGAGCCATGGCCTGTGCACATTAAATAACACGCTGGATAGCTTTGACGAGGAAGCTTCCATCTGTCTTCTAAGGGGCGGGGGTGGCTCAGTCGGTAGCGCGCCAGGCTCGTAATCTGTAGTTCCCAGGTTCGAGTCCCAGCTGGGTCAGCGTTGAGATTTATCTCCGCAAAATTCCCCGCCCTGCCCACGGTCAGTAGGGGACACCGATGGGCTTGGAAAGGCCGCCGTCCGTCGGATGGGACGTTAAGCCGTGGCTCCTTGTTCGGGAGAGCCATACAATGTGCACGTTAAAAAACACGCTGGATGGCCTTGACGGGAGGCTACCATCTGTCTCCCAACAGCTGTTCCAGTGGGTCCCCTCCCCCAACCTTCTCTGAGCCTTCGGGGTCCATGTGACTTGGCCATTTAGCCCATGGTGTGCAAAAAAGTGCCGCTCAGAGGTAAAACAACCCAACTCTGTCTCCTAATTAAAGCTGTCCAGTGGGTGCCCTTCCCACAACCTTCTCTGAGCCTTGGGGGTGTTGCAAAAAGTGCCACGCAGAGGTAAAACAATCGAACGCCTTACGTAACGAACTCTGAACTCTTGGGGCCCCTCATGACCTGGCCATTTTGCTCATTGTGTTCACAAAATGGCCTCTCAGGGGTAACCGAACACTTTTGACGGCTATTTTTTTTTTACTTTTGCATTGAAACAAATTTTGATTTCATTACCTTTATTTTTTTTTAAACATATTAAATGTTTTCTCATATTTCTTTATATTCTCAAGTGTACAGAAAATAAACTAGGCGGGATAGCTGAATAAGAAGAAACATGTTTTCAGGAGGTTGTTGTTAGGTCCCACCGGAACTTAATTTTCTTAGCTAACTCTTCGTTTTTTAAACTGTGAATTATACGCTTAAATTGAAAAGATTTACAAATCCTTGTTTTATTTATTTTATACTTCATAAAAAGAAAGATTCAGTTACTCAGAGATATTTATACCTAACTTTCACTTGTCGATAGCGCGCCAGGCTCGTAATCTGCGGTTCTCAGGTTCGAATCTTACGTGGGCTAGCGTTGAGATTTACGTATCTCCGCAGAACTCCCCACCCTGATCTCGGTCAGTAGAGGATGCCAATGGGCTTGGAAAGGCCGCCGTCCGTTGGATGCGACGTTAAATCGTGTGCGGGAAAGTCATACCCTGTGCATGAAAAAAGAATACATTGTGTGGCCTTGACGGAAAGCTACCATCTGTCTCCTAACAGCTGTCCAGTTGGTCCCTTCCCCAACCTTCTCGAACCCTCGGGGTACTTGTGAAAAGGTCATTTAGTCCGTTGTGTGCAAGAAAAGTGCCACACAGAGGTAAAACAACCCAATCCTAACTTACTCTTCTAGGAAAATCAAACCCACGCCTAAGGAGAAATGGTATCATTATTTTTCGAGTATATGCGATATTATAAAAGCTAGATGTAATGAGAGGAGGGTAACTATATTCGAGTAAATAAGATATTAAATTATATTCGAGTAAATAAGATATTAATAATAATGATCTATTTCATACAGGGAGTTACATTAAAGCCATGGTATAAGTAATTTTGGATATTAATTTAAATATTCATGGTAGTTAACGAAGAGATGTGATGAGCTCAGATAAGAAAGCCAACCACCGATTTTGTTATAGATGAAGATGGTTCACCCACAAAGAAGCAAAGTGGGCGTTAGGAGTTGTCACGTTCGGTACTGTCTCTTCGGTGACTAATGCTTGCAGGCGAACTGGCTTGGAGGCGATTATGGGTCCTCAGGGTGGAGACCCTAATCGTCTCCGATCGCTGATAACATGCACTCTCCTTGTTAAGAGTTAAGGGATGAATCGACTGGGAGAAAGAATCTGTGCATCATGTTCGTCCCAGAAGGATGGTGGCACAGCTCTACTGCACTTCTAAACAAGTTGATGATGAACGGGGATGATATACGAAATGAACTGAGTTGTAAAGAATTAATACTGCGATACGAAAAGGTTGAAAGTGAAGTAAAAAACTCATTGTATGCACACTTCAAAGAAATATAGATTAACTAGGTCTCGTTTGCTGATTTTTTTCAAGGATCTTCGGTGTACTCTTTTGATAATTTTTGAAGCAATGTGTTTCAAAATCAAACAGCAAATTATTCGTTTGATATTCCTTGACGATTCACCGTGTTTATAATACACTGGTTTCCATAAATTAAGGGAAACTCAGAAAATTTTTGATAAACAAAAAACTATATGAATGATTTTAATGAAATTTGATGAAAACATGAATTACAATGCTAGTTTCAGGAATGGCATAAAATATTTTGCACTAGAAACATTTTTCGTCGAAAAATAACACTTACAGGAACTTGTCCAAAAATGAGGTGTTGGAATGAAACAGGCAAAGTTCTTTAATAAGGAGTGTGGTCACCTCTTACAGCAATGCAGGCACGACAGCGATGTTCCATGCTGTTTATGATGATGTGAATCAGTTCAGTAGGGAGTAACGATCATTGTTCCTTTAAAGTAGTAATAGGCTCCCCCTTTGTTTCAAGTGGCGGGTTGAGGGCAGCAACACGTCTCCCTAAAGCAATCCCACACATGCTTAATCGGATTTTGGTCGATCGGTCTCCTCTTGAAGATATTGTTTCACTAGTCGAGCTCTGTGTGGACGAACGTTATCGTCTTGTATGATGAATGTTTCACCTATTGCATCAGCGTAAGGACGTACTTAAGGGTCCAGGATGTCATATCTATACCTTTGAGCACTGAGGTTGCGTCCACCTAAGGAAATGACCCAAACACACACGCTACCTCCGCCGTAACTGTCTCTTTGACGGATGTTACTGGGATGATAGCGGGTACTTCATTCTCTCCATATCAAACAATGTCCGGAATCATTCTGCAAGCAATATCTGGACTCATCTGTGAAGAGTACGGACCTCCATTGCTCTTCTGTCCAGTTAACATGCTTGTGTGCCCAATTCATCCGCTCTCTTCTGTGACGTGACGTGAGAGGTATACAAATTACTAGCCTTGTAGCGTACAGACCTCCCTCATGAAGTCTTCTATGCACAATAAAAGCTGATACAACCCTCCCAGTGGCTGGCTGCTGCAAAAGAGGATCAGACGCCCTGCTCCTTCGTGCTGTTAATCGCAGATATTGGTCTTGTATAGCGTCGTCGAAACTCTAGCCTTTCCTCGGCTAAACCTCCAAGACGCGGAATCTGTGCTAAGAAATTGATTCCACAGTCTATGGACTACAGAAGAACTCACGTTCAGTCACGTTTGACTGAATTTGGCCTTCTTCGAGCCGGCCAAAGCTCCACACTAGTTCATTTGGCAAATGATGTCTCGAGGTCATTCCTACAAAATGGCTATTTCGAATTTCTTTATTCCCATTTACAAACAAAATTCCACTCCAAAACACCAGTTTTTATGCCGCTATCCGCTTACGCAAATTGACGCAACCTAGACTAATTTGCATACGATATGCTCACTCGCCATTACTTTACTAGTTATATGAACAAGTTTGGTGAGGATTGCACAAGTTTTTGGCGAATTATCGCGATTTTTCTCTTTTTTTTCTTAATTTATGTAACCAGTGTAGAAGGGTGTTTTTGAGGTCTCGTCTAGATTTACAGAATGAGTGTAGTCTGGGAGCATTTTCGGACCTGTTTTATTGTTTGGAGAAATAAAATCATGCCTCTGCCTATACAGGGTGATTCAAAACTCTTTGGCCAAACTTTAAGCGGTGATAGAACAGACCTAAACAAGCACTTTTCGTCATACAATGCATGGTCGGAACTCAAGCGGTGAAGCGCTAGGGGTTAACAGTTAATGTATCAGAAAATAAAGAAACACAAGAATGACAGAGGTTTGAAACAATTTATTAAATTTTTTTATAATCATATATATTAAATTATAATTATTATAATTATTATAACACTTATAATCTTTTAAATTCTGCAATCCACAGTAGAAATGATCAGTGCGAAAACCAGCGCTTATGTGTTCACTGGAAAGCGCCCTCTAGCCTTCACCGCTTGAGTTCCGACCATGCATTGTATGACGAAAAGTGCTTGTTTAGATGTGTTTTATCACCCCTTAAAGTTTGGCCCAAGAGTTTTGAATCACCCTGTATATTTATAGTTTTGTGCCCAATGCGGAAGAATCTGTCTCACCCCTCTAAAGCAAACCGTGTTTATATTTGCTGTTATATTAGAAATAGGTTATGAAAGCGCCATAATTTTGCTCTTCACAGATGTTCATATATTAAGTATTTATTTTATTAAATTCTTCTGGATTAGGGTTGGTTGGGTTATTTTAAGCAGGGTGAGTATAGACAAGTGGCGTCAAACGGTTCTGTTTTACCAATGTCATTTAAGCGTCGCTGAGAGAGCTTTCCCCATGACATCATTACGGGGACAGCTGAGCCACACATATTCATTCGTTCTTTCGTGTCTTGCGGAATATTTCTCCTGAAGTCTTTCAGGTAATTTTTGATCAAGCAGAACAACACCAAGGTGCATGAATTATACTTTGGTGAATAAGAAAAGCAATGTTTCATATCATGTATTCCCCACAGAAGAAAATATCCGTAAAAATTGAGTGATGAATCAATGCCGGGTCAAAATAAATTCGATGTGCAGCATGCTAGGATATGTAGTGAATTTTTCAAATGCTTGTTGCGATCGCGACCTACGAAACGAACTTTTAGGATCTTCATTCATTCTGGTTTTCCTCTGAGCGGCATTTTTTTTTCTTTTCCACACAATAGGCCAAATAATTAAGTTGCAAGAATTCCAAAGAGTCAGAAAGGTTGGGAGGATGGGGATTCACTGGAGACCTTTTAGGAGACTGATGGAAGCCTCCTGACAAGGCCAAGTTGTCAGCGTGTTCTTTAACTTGCACAGGGTTGGCTTTCCTACGCATGGAGGCATGCTTTAATTTCCCATCCGAATGACAGAAGCATTACTGTAACACTTAGAACTGTGATCTTCGTGATCTGACAATTAACCCCACTGTAAAAAGCGGAAAAAATCCTATCGGAGTTCAAATAAGCTAATATGACATGAAATGAAATTGACTAATAGACTACACTCGATAGTATCAATTTTCAGTAATGGGTTGGATTGTTTTACCTCTGAGCGGCACTTTTTTGCACATCATGGGCTAAATGGTCAGGTCACAAGGACCCCGAAGGCTCAGAGAAGGTTGGGGGAGGGGACCCACTGGAACAGCTGTTGGGAGACAGATGGTAGTCTCCCGTCAAAGCCATCCAGTGTGTTCTTTAACGTGCACAGGGTATGGCCCTCCCGCACACGGGCCACGGCTTAACGTTCCATCCGACGGATGGCGGCCTTTCCAAGCCCATCGGTGTCCCCTACTGATTGTGGGCAAGGCGGGGAAATTTGCGGAGATAAATCTCAACGCTGACCCAGCTGGGACTCGAACCTGGGAACTGCAGATTGCGAGCCTGGAGCGCTACCTACTGAGCCACCCGCGCACCTTTCAGTAATGAAAATCGCTAATTACCATAATCCCGTATTTGAAATAGAACATTTTTTATGAGTTCTGACATAGAATAAGGTTTGCTGTTGAGACTTTTAACTCGGATAAGATTATAGAGAATGGAGGCGGATCCCAAAGGACCCGCCTCCCTGGGGAGAAAACTCGTGCTCCGACTTCAAAACACTGCACGAGCGGCGATTTGAAGACTGGAAGTAGAAGATGAAGGTTTGTCTTACAGGAGACCAGTAGGGACTTGGAGTATGGGTGGCGTTAAAGGTGGTGCGGAGCGCAGCCCGGCTAGAAGAATGTGGAAGAGCGATAGTAGCTTTGGTCTCAAAGGAGCGAGTCCCGTAGTAGGCAGACGAGGTAGTAGGCGAGGCAGTCACGGTGTCCATCATGTGCGTCCTGACTCGGGCGCTCCTGATGGACACCGTGACTGCCTCGCCTGCTATCTCTCTGATCTCTTGGAAACTTCTAAGTTCGTTAGCGAACCCTTCCGTAATCGGGCGCCGGAGGATGTAGTGCCCGACCTCTGCATCTGGAGCCCCACAGCCGCAGTTGTGGGTAGAGATCTTAATACGTTCCAGATACGCTGGGAAGTTCCCATGACCTGTCAGTACCTGCGTGAGATAGTGGTCTGAGGACATCAAGGACAGACCGACCTTTTGTATGAATGTCTTCGTTTGAAGACCGTTCTCGGTCGTATCCCAGAGCCTCTGCCACTCATCACCGACTCTTTGACGTAAAATAGACTTCAGGGTAGTTTTAGAAGTCTTAACCGCTATCTCAGGCTGGGTGTCAGTGCCTGCTGAGCGGGCTGGTTAGTCTGCCCAATCGTTCCCTTCATGACCTACGTGTGCCTTGATCCAGGAGAAAGAGATCCTGGATGTGCTCTGAATGCCTAGAAGGCGCTTGACCTCGTTAATCGTGTGATGCCTGTTATTCACATCCTCAAACGCTTGCAGAGCTGCCTGGCTGTCGGTATACAGCCGGATGTCGTTGTTGTGACTGCCGTCATTGAGAACCCATTTACGGGCCTCTCTGATGGCAAGCAGCTCTGCTTGGAAGACCGAGCCATTAACAGAGACCTTCCTCTTATAATCATACACTTTGGCTCCTTGATCGTAGACAGTGTAAGCTAAGCCCACACCATCCTCGCTCTTGGAACCGTCTGTGTAGATTTCAACTCCGTGACCTGATGGTAATTCCACAGACCACGACACACGCAGTCTCTTGGTGGGATGAATATCCCATCTAGCGGTATTAACCTCATAGACCTCGGGATCATACTGGACTCCGAGGAATATTGCCTTTTCCCTAGCCTGCAGAACTCTAAATATGATCGCTTCTTTGCCAACCGTTAAATGCAGAGGCGGGATCCCTGCTATCACCAGGAGCGCATCCGTAAATGTGGTCCTGTAAGCCCTGGTGATTCGCAGTAAAGCTGGTCTCTGGGCTGCTGACAGCTTTCTGCACATAATAGAGTGGCCCGTCAGGCGTCATCAATCACCCGCTCCATACGTCAGGATCCTCTCTGTTTCCCTTAAACAAATTTCTTTGAGGACCTCCCCACGGAGGCCCCATGAGACGCGAACCATACTCCCAAGTTTGCACATAACATTGGTGCATTTAATCTTAAGGTCCTGCAGGTGCGGGATCTATTCATCCTCTCATCCAGAGTGATCCCCAACCATTTGGTAGTCGTCTTGGGATAGATGGTATTGCCATTCAGTTTAAATCTCAGGTACCTTCTTGTTGAGGATACCCTCTTTGGCTAGAGTCATTGATGTAGTCTTCACACAGCTGAACCCAAGCTTATAGCATAGACTCCATCCTTTGAACACCGACAATGCTGCATTGCTGGCAATCTCCAGTCTCGCTCTGGAGGATGCCGATGTGACAAGCAGCATGTCGTCTGCATAAGTCTGGAGCCAGACACCATCAGGTAGGGTCAACTCCAGAGCCGTGTCTGCAACTGAGTTCCAGAGAAACGGGCCACTGCACCAACCTTATGGGCTGCCTTGTCCAAGTTCCTTGAGACTGCCCCACTAGCATGGGAATAAGTGACCATTCTCTCACTGAGATAATTGGACACCAGATTAAATATGTTCCTGGGACAGGAATAATTCTTAAGCCTGCCAAGAATTGCAGGCCACTAGACATTATCAAATGCGCCCGTCACATCCAAGGCGATGAGATTTCCGCAAAATTCCTCCGCCCTGCCCTAGGTCAGTAGGAGACCGATGGGTTCGGAAAGGCCGCCGTATCTCAGGTGGGATGTAAAGCCGAGAGCTTGGAGAGCCATAACCTGTACGCATTTAAAGAGCTCTCTGGATGGTCTTGGCGGGAGGCTACCATCAGTCTCCTAACAGTTCTCCTCCCCGTTCTCTGAGCCCTTGGGGTGTTTGTGACCTGGCCATTTAGTCCCTTGTGTGCAAAAAAGTGCGTCTCAGAAGTAAAACCTACAAGCCAACCCAGGTTGTTCTAATATTATCCAAATTTAAACTTAGTATTGAGTTGACGAGATAGTGTTGTCATTTGTTTCACGAGTTCTGATGGAACACCCTGCTAACCTCTAGAGAAATCTGTGAGAGACTTCAAGCGACACATACAACGGTGAAAACAGTTTGGAAAAATCTGGCAAGTCTCTACATGCAAATTTGTGTTTCACTGTTGTTGATCGAGTTTTCACCGGAGATGAAAAGTAGGTTCCTTATGCCAACGATTAATGCAAAAGACAATGGTTGGACTCCAATATGACAATTTATATTATAGGAAGGTAATTCTCCCCATATTAACGGATCTGAAAAGTAGGATTCTTATTGAATTATTGAATCCGAATCATGCCGTTAGAGCAAACTTTATCGTGAACAACTGAATATATTAAGTTGAATCGACTAACAGACAGTTTTGTTAAAATAGTAAAATTTGTTGCATGACAACTCTCTGCCTCATGTTGCAAAAATTGTACTATAATGAATCAAAGAATTACAATGGGAAATCAGTATCATCTTTCACACTCATCACACATGGTTCCATCCGATTTTCATTCATTTATGATCTACAATACACTTTTAGCGGAAAACCGACAGATCCCAGGTTCAAGTTCCACCTTGCCAGCGTTGAGATTTATCTCCGCAAAACTCCCTGCCTTCGGTCAGTAGAGGGACACCGATGGGCTTGGAAAGGCTGCCGTCTGTCGGATGGGACGTTTAACCGTGTGATGCCTGTTGCTCGCATCCTCAAGCGCTTGCAGAGCTTCCCGGTTTTCGATATACAGCCGGACAGCTAGCTCTACAAGCCATATTAATGGCTCCCTGTGCGGGAGAGCCATACCCTGTGTACCTTAAAAAACAAGCTGGATGACCTTGACTGGAAGCTTCCATCTGTCTCCTAATAGCTATTCAGTAGGTCCTCTTCCCTCAACCTTCTGAGTCCTCGGGGTTCTCCTGACCTGACCATTTAGCCCATTGAGAGTAAAGAGTGCCGCTCAGAGGTAAAACCAAATTTGCTATCTTTTAGGAGGAAATTTTCATTGCTTTAATGGATCACAGGCTGTAAAATGTTCGCATGTATTGCAAAACCAATAGTAGATGATTAATTTTCATGAGTGAAGCTGATATGACTTGTTCAAATCGCGTTTTTTAAACTTATTCGACATCAGCAGTAGCTTTGGATCCAGGATAGTTGGCCTTAGCGTCAAAGTAGAGCAGTCCGGAACCTTTAGAGACCGAAAGGAGACAGATGGCGAACATGTAGGGTCCTTGGAAAACACTGCTGCATTGATAAGATCGTTCCCCGCCGTTATTGATAGCCTCTCAAGGGATGAGACCAAGTCACGTGTTGGATGCGGCGAAGCGTGCTCGGTCAGCTGCTGCCAATGGATACCGAACAACGGTTTGTCTTTGCCCTCATTTGGAATGTTTACTACCCAATCATTCAACTTTTAAGTACTGCGAAAGACGCTATTTTTTTGCCAGTTGCATAGAGATTTTTCATTAAATATCTAATCCAAATTCTGTAACGTTGACTATCTATATAATTTTAACACTTGAGTAAATTAGCAGGTTTTTAAATTTAATAGTATATTTGAACGAATGGGTATTGGGAAAAAGCTTGCTTTTAATTTAAATGCTGTTATGCACTTAGTTTGAATCTATATAAAGTAGCTTTTAAAAATTACCCTTTGAATAATAATTTTAACATTTTTACCTATCTTCCTATTAGATACTTTTCGCTTGACATTGTGGCGCGGGTGGCTCGTAATCTGTAGTTCCCAGGTTCGAGTCCCAGCTGGGTCAGCGTTGAGATTTATCTCCGCAAAATTCCCCGCCCTGCCCACGGTCAGTAGGGGACACCGATGGGCTTGGAAAGGCCGCCGTCCGTCGGATGGGACGTTAAGCCGTGGCCCCATGTGCGGGAGAGCCATACCCTGTGCACGTTAAAGAATACGCTGGATGGCCTTGATGGGAAACTACCATCTGTCTCCCAACAGCTGTTCCAGTGGGTCCCCTCCCCCAACCTTCTCTGAGCCTTCGGGGTCCTTGTGACCTGGCCATTTAGCCCATGGTGTGCAAAAAAGTGCCGTTCAGAGGTAAAACAACCCAAAACAACTCGCTTGACATTTGTCGGTTTATCAGTTTGTCAAAGCAGTTGTTCCACCATACTATATCTTTCGAACGTTATGGAGAAATTTAATGATTTATGTGACAAATGATAGTTTGTGACGCTGGAAATGTCATAGGTTATTAAAAATTTACCCCACATGCGTTCTACCCTCCTAAAATTGGGGAAATACGAAAACTATTCTTCCGCTATATCTCCAGAACGCGAGTGGCGAAAATAAGAAGCTATGCGTCAAATGGAAACTTTTGACGCGAGGAATGTCATAGGCTAAAAAATTTTACCTTACATTTTTTCTTCCTTCCTAAACAAAGGGAGAGATATGAAAACAATTGTTCCCCTGTATCTGCTGAACGCGAGTGCAGAAAGTAAAAAGTTATGCGTCAAATGAAAGCTTTCGTGAGCATTAACCCAACCCAAAAAAGGGAAATATGAAAAATATTCTTCTGCTATATCTCCAGAACGTGATTGCCGGAACTAACCAGGTTTTTGACAGATGAAAGCTTCTGACGCGAGAAGTGTCATAGGTTATTAAAAATTAACCCACCTCATGCTTTCTTTCCCCATAAAAAACTGGAAATGTGAAAGTTGCTTTACTACACTGCTGGCCATTAAAAGTGCAACACCAGGAAAGTCAAGAGATATCAAAGCCATATTTAGTGAATACCTAGCTTATGTTACAAGGATCTCTTTGTTGCGATCTTATGCAACCACGGCAATTCCCGGTTCCGCTTGTACAGCACTACCTGGTTATGAAGAGCCATGACCATCTAGAGCCGGGGGCAAGGAATACGCCCTATAGGCGCACCTCAACCCCAGCCTCACATGGCAGCAGTCCTATAGAAAGAAAGCTGACCACCGGAAGAAACCTTACTTTAATCTATTCCCCGGTTTGCAAATGTGCAAGGATATAAAGATCCAAGCTCGATCGGCACCCGGGGTGGAGACTCTTAGTAAGACCCAGACTTTTTTGACAGCTCGTGCCTTTCGGCAGAGCCGTCGAACAGACCACACAGGTCTCCTGAGAGGTGAGGTCTCCAACGCCGTCACCACCCGACCGGCAATCAAGCCGGCCAGCAGCGTCTTCAACCTCGGTTGGCTTCAGCAATGCTCCAGCCGGGGACCACCCCAACCGGCAAAACCTTGGAATGCTCCAGCTGGGGCACACTACAGCCGGCAAATCCTTTGGCCTGCTCCAGCTGGGGATCATCCCGACCGGCAATGCCTCCTCAGCCGGGTTGCTGGGCCCTAGGCCCCCCCACCACGACAAGGTGGTCCCCTATTGTGGGGGGGGGGATGTTACAAGGATCAAATGATTACAAATACAGCTCGATTAGACTTGTGGAATATAAAGAAATCAGTATCTTGTGTAGCCACTATGAGCGGCAATAACCGCTGCTGCACGGTCCGGCTTGGAGAGGATGAGACATCGAATGTATGTTTGGGGTCCATTATAATGTCAGTCCATTTAGTTTCGATACGTAGCCAAAGTTCATCTGTTGTACCAAATGTTGGTGTCTGATGTGTTGTGAGATCATGGACCAGACATGTTCAATTGGGGACAGATCTAGTGAACGTGCAAGCCAAGGCAGAAGTGTCACATGGTGGCTATCCAGGAATTGTTGGACGATGTATGCCACATGTGGTCGGGCATTGTCCTGTTGGTAAATGACACAAGAGAGCCCTTGAAGATAAGGTACGACCAGAGGCTTCAACATCTCAGTGATGAAACGCTGGCTGTTCAAAGAACCGGTAATGTGTAAGAGGTGCGTGCATGAATGGAGTCCAATGGCACCTCATACCATAATTCAAAGAGTAAAAATAGTAAACTCGTTTATAAAAGAAATAGAAATAAAATATGGAGTTCCACAGGACTCTGTATTGAGACCAATATTATTTAATATATTTATAAATTTTCTTTGTAATCTTGAACTAAAAGGAAAAATAACTTTCTCTGACGGATACAGCTTTGATATAGGCGGCTGACAATGAGAATATTTTAATTGAAGAAATAAATGAAGACTTGGGTAATATTAGAAAATAGTTCTTAAAAAATAAAATATTGATTTATTAACTGATTATCAGCCCAATCCAACGATGACTTCTGTATAATATATTATACATTGATACTCTTGTCGGACTCCTTGAAAGCTGTCAGCTTGAAGCACATTGTAGTTGGAACCTCGATTCATCAGAACATGCTACCTGTTTACCCATTACGCAAAAACATTGGTGGTTTTTGGAGCAAAATATATGTAATCTTCTCTGAACCCTTGGGATCCTTGTGACCTGCCCATTGTGTGCAAAAAGTGCCTCTCGGAGGTAAAGCAACCCAATTATTACATATATTGCACCAATCCATAAACTTGACCTACACCGTCACAATAATATCGCCATGCGAAACCTCCTTGCGGTCTATAAATAAGTCTCATACCTACCTGTGACTGTTATGATGGGTAAACAAGGCGACTTGAGCGAATTCGATCGTGAGCAGAAGGTCGATCAGAGGAAGATGGGTGTACTCCACATCCGCCACTGCAGAACCTCTGGGATTTTCGTATGTGACCTTCACACGTATGTACCATAACTACATCAAAACCTGCAGACGCTGAGAAAAATGTGGCTGTAACCAGCCTGTTGATGTTCGAGGTGAGCAATTTGTTGGAATACGGTGCAGAAGTAACGTCAGTAATCAACAATGGGGCAGCTACGAAGGTTTGTGCAAAGACTATTTGTTGGACAATTGCTGGACTGGGCTATGGCAGGTGACGCTCATATTGAACATCCTTGTTAACAATACATTACCAGGCTATGAGTGGGTAAAGGAACATCGCCAATGGATTGTGGAAGACTGGAAACAGGTAGCATGTTCTGATGAATCGAGGTTCCAACTGCAACGTGCTGATGGGAGGTCCCAACTGTCTTGTTAGGGTTTATAGGCCAGTGGAGGCCTTGTAATGTTCTGGGATATATTTACATGTGCTATCTTGGATCCCCTATTGAGACCACCTATGAGACTCCTATTGAAACCACTAACACTGCACAAGGCTATGCTGAACACCTACACCCATTCATGGCTATCCATTTCCTACAGCAGGATGGTTTCTCTCAACAAGACAACGCCTCTACTCATTATTTCCGTTTCGCGAAGGATTATTTTTGGAGGAGCATTGCAGTAAGTTCACCACCCTCGAATGGCGCTCTCCAGATTTGAACCTTATTCAGCATCTGTGGTACGAAGTGGAGTGATGTGCTCGAGCCCGAAATTTACCACCGGCAACTCTGTTTTTTACGGACGGCTGACCGAGAATCATCGGCAGCAATAGTACCTGAACGTTTCCGACACCTGGTAGAGTCCATGCCCAGACGTGTTGCTGCTGTTGAGAAAGCCAAAGGTGTACTCACATGTTATTAGGTGGGTGGGTGCAATAAATTACCCTTTCACTGCAGTAGTTGCTCACCCACCGTTTTCTATGTCACCTTATTCTTTGATTTATTATTCTGAACATGAGTGCTCGTTCTTCCTTTCACACTATTTCACGTGCCTACATTTTACTTCCCAAAGCCTTGTCATGTTCTTTTCTTCATTTACATCTTAACGTTCTACACCAGGGGTGGCCAACCTCTTTCTTCCACATATTATGATGGAAATTTGTTACATACCACCCTAGGTGGACCTTCCGGCAAAATTACTAATTTTGCACGATATAAGTCAATCTGTGTTGGGTGATCCTGTAGACCCAATGTTACCATTGAAGGTTAACTATTTTTTCTTTCTCTTAACATTTTATTTTTTGTTGCTTTAGATATCTAATCACACACGGTCTATCATTCCCACGGGGGGGGGGGTCTCCTTTTATTGTTGACCATTCTGGAATATCTGCTGACTGCTGTTGCTTGAAGAATCTATCGCAATAGGGAATGAAGAGCTTTAAATATGCTTGAAAGGGTAGGAAATCTGACATTACGGTGTGAAGCTTTAAACCGTGCCAAGTGATTTATCTGTAACCCATAGATTACTTAACTCGTTTAAAGAATTACCACTTATATGATTTTTAACAATTTTGGCTTAAGTATTTCCCTGGATGAGAATGTAAGGCATATTTTTCTAGGCACCCAACCACAAGGTCCAATCCTCGTACTGTTATTAGCAATCTCTTTATTCAAAAGCGACCGGATGAGGGTTGGGTTGTACCTCTGAGCGACACTTTTTTGCACATCATGGGCTAAATGGCTAGATCACATGGACCCCGAAGGCTCGGAGAAGGTTGGGGGAAGGGACCCACTGGAACAGCTGTTGGGAGACAGATGGTAGCCTCCCGTCAAGGCCAATCCAGCATGTTCTTTAACGTGCACAGGATATGACTCTCCCGCAACGGAGCCACGGCTTAACGTTCCATTCGACGGACGGCGGCCTTTTTTAAGACCATCGGTGTCCTCTAATGACCGTGGGCAGGGCGGGGAGTTTTGCGAAGATAAATCTCAACGCTGACCCAGCTGGACACGAACCTGGGAACTACAGATTACGAATCTGGCGCGCTACCGACTGAGCCATCCCTGCCCCTTACCGGATGAGGGATATGGATTAAAGCTGCAGCATATTATGGGGCCGTTCATCTCAAAATGGCGAATTTTCCGCTATATTCGACTTTGTAATAATAAGTCTGACATACAACAGATAACCGACTGCTTCTGACTCGTGTCTGCCTCGGTTTCATATTGCCTGCACCCTTCCACTCTTTGACTATTTTGCATATTGCATTACGTTTCCATACATCCTAATCAACTCTCCTTAAAAAGACAGTAACAACGACGCACATGATGCGAGTTCAGAGCGAAAATAATCTTGTTACAGCTGCTTTTGAAAGCGAGTTCACCTTACACGATAACTCGACATTTACAATTCCGTAACTCCGGAAATGTTCTCACAGGTTGTAAAACGCTAACTGAAGAAAAGAAGCATAGTCAGCTGTGGAGACGCAAAATAATTAAGGGATTTTGATATACGACAGAACTTTTGTAACGGGAGAGAAAGAATGTTTTCATTTATTCAGATCGGTCTCAAAACATCTGTGTAACTTTCGGTTATGCTAACTGCAGAACTCTGCAACTGTTGCCATTGAAACTACTTTGAGGCAAATTCGAGGGAATCAGGCAACGTTTTTCATTTGGTTATGCAATAAAGGCAAACATATCTTCTTAGCGTTTCGTTTTGTCACTTTTTTATTAACAGGAAAAATATCGTAATTATGTTTTCGACAAATTCTGTTGTCTGAAAAAATTTTTTTCGATTCATTTCATGTTTACTCGTGGTTTTCTTTCAAAAGAATGGTTTAGCAACTGAAGTAAAAGTGAAATAAAAAAAGAGTATTCCTTCGCCCTCTTTGTAACTAATGATTACTAATTTACCCTTTCTTTCAATTACCAATAGTTGCTAATATTTTAATTGGAAAAATGTAAAAATTATCATAAAAAAACTTATATAACTATCCAAATATAATCTACTTATAGATAAACTGAACACAAATTTTCATAATTTTTGAATGCATCAGTGGAGTAGCCAAGTTTTATTTTATTTTTTGTGGAAGGAGGAAGTAGTGGAAGGGGTTTAAAAATTTTGTTGATGACTTTTGTTGATATAAATTAATGAATAAGGATTTCTATATAACATATTATAATATGCTATACAGAAGTCATCGTTGGATTGGGCTGTTTTACCTATGAAACGGCACTTTTTTTTTGCATAAAAAAGGCTAAATGGCAGGTCATAAGGACTCCCAGGGCTCAGGGAAGGTTGCGGGGGGGGGGGAGGGGGTAATCGGAGAACTGTTAGGAGACAGATGGTAGCCTTCCAGCCTATTCTTCAATATTCACAGAGTATTGCTTTCTCGCACACTGGACCACGGCTTTACATCCCATCCGACGGGCGGCGACCTTTCCAAAGCCCATTAATTGGTGTTCCCTACGGACTATTACAGGGTGAAGATTTTAGCTGAGATAAATCTCAATGTTGGCACAGATGGGGGCTCAAATCTGGGAGCTGCAGATTACGAATCTGGCACGCTACCTACTGAGCCAACCCCACCTCTAGAAGTAATCGTAAAATAGGCGTGATGTCAAGAGGGAAACAGCATATTGCTGCTGGAAATACCCAAGCCTTGTCGCAAACCAGTATCCTTTTTTCTTTACTTACCACCATTTAAAATGTGAAATGAATAGCAAATTCAAAGAATACACTGACTGTCTTCATTGGTATTAACGGTCTACTCGTAAACATCTGCCCAGTGGATTTTCTTCCCAATATTGCCCTGTAGCTTAAGATTCTTGTTATCTCTCTCATCTGTTCCTATCCGGGAGAAAATACATCTCTCAAGGAAACGAAACTATAAACGTTCGGTTCAAAAATGTTTTAATGTTTAAAATACAGAAATATAAGTCGTTAAACAGAACAGGTAAAATAGAGAATTTCTTCTTCTGATGTATGAACTTGATTCCATCAGTCAGATTACAAAGAGACCGAATGGTGTATGGTTTTACATCATTACATTAATTAGAAGTCCAAGTATGTTACCAACCAACCCTGAGCTTTAAATCCTGAATTAAATCACAAATCAGAGTTTCAATTTCGGCCGTCAGCTTAATTTTTAAATATAGATTCAGATTCAATTTAAAATTTTTTCCCTTTATGAGACTTGAAATGAGAAAGTTAACTTTCTAACCTTATTACATTTATAAATATTACCTTACAGAAATTTCATTATCTCTGTTTTAATCTATGTAGTTCAACAAAGCTGAAATGTCAAAAAAAGCTGTTCATCAATATTCAATGATAATTAGGTCTTTAATATTTTTTCCCTCTTTCGTACCTTATTCAACGTCAGATCTATTCTTCTTTGTTTTTGTCCTCTCGAAATCTATCATTAATCTCCAAATTACATTATGGAGGTACACTTTCCCAAATATGCTTCCAAGAGTCCGTCATTATACGCTGAACTAATATTTTGCTTATCCCAGACTCTATCAGGCTTTATAGCTTCCTCTCCAATTGGGTGTGGCCCATCACTTGCTCCATAAACGATATCGCCATTACGGAGTCGCGCGCTCTCTCATTCTCCGCTCACGAAACGCGCCCATATCGTGAGCAGCATTGCTCTCAGCACATGACCTTCGACACATTTGGGCCCCAGATGAACCGTCGGTCCCTGGGGGCAGTACCGTGTCAGCCGCCAATGACCAGGGCGTAATGAATTCCACAAATAGCAGCCCGCCGAAGCGCTCTGTGACACGGGAGTCACGTGCTCTGCTAATGGCTTCATTACTTTCTTTGGACCCGTACTTCTCGCTGATGATCTGTAGGGAGGAATCCTTTTCTTTGCGTTATAGATAATAAGCTGCTGGTAGGAGTAAATTCTTTAAGTGCATCTTGAAACACTGGATGCCTTCCTGATTATCTACTTGTCCATTATATGAAGGGGAAGCACACCGTTTCTCGGAGTTTAAGGTTCTTTCCTGCTTATCCCATAAGTGTGCTTGTATTTTATTCAGTGTTTTACGATTGTAGGAGCGTTTTCTAAACTACGGGGCGTGATCAGGTCACTGTACACTGTGCGATTACAACTAGGATTCCTTTACTCATATGGGGCGGGGATAGCTCAGTCGGAAGCGCGCCAGGCTCGTAATCTGTAGTTCCCAGGTTCGAGTCCCAGCTGGGTCAGCGTTGAGATTTATCTCCGCGAAATTCCCCGCCCTGCTCACGATCAGTAGGGGACACCGATGGGCTTGGAAAGGCCGTCGTTTGTCGGATGGGACGTTAAGCCGTGGCCCCGTGTGCGGGAGAGCCATATCCTGTGCACGTTAAAGAACACTCTGGATGGCCTGTCTCCCAACAGCTGTTCCAGTGGGTCCCCTCCCCCAACCTTCTCTGAAGATTCGGGATCCACGTGACCTGGCCATTTAGCCCATAGTGTGCAAAAAAGTGCCGCTCAGAGGTAAAACAACCCAACCCTTTACTCATGACTTTCTAAATGGACTAAAATGTTATTGAATTAAAGTGGAGTTGCGAGACATTGTCAAAGATGTTGTAAAGACTAGTGACCTCTTCCGATCCTAATTCTTCTCATTAATTTGAATTTTACCTCTTAGAAGGCGCTGAATAATAAAGTTTCAGAAAAGTTGTAAACTAATGTCGTAGACAACTATTCAAGCTGCAAATTTTGGTATTTTAGTTGGGTGGTTAAGGAGTTTAACTAAAAAGATTTTCCTCCGAAAAATTTGGTTCGAAATGTACCAATAAAATAACGTTCTCATTTTCCGAATCTCCCATTAGTTTTAATTTCCACCTTTAATGAGTTTTAAATTGGAAAATGATAAACATTTTCCTTGCATACGAGCATTCCATATTCTTTATATTTCTGTTGCGAAATTTATATACATATATGTATACTGTTTTTCATTCTCCGCAAGGCACGGAATTTCTATCACGATCTGATAATGGTCGAAATTATGAAAAAATAAATGAATATCTGAAAAATAGTATAAATGAAAATATATGCAAAAGAAAGTCACTATGAATATAGTTTCAAAGATTCCAGTTTGGAAACTGGAATAGTGGTGAAAAAAATTAGTAAATATATACCCATATGATACAGGATTAATTTCTTAAAAAATATATTCTGCTGCGATCGCTACCCTTAAATTTTTTTCTCGATTCACGCCTCGTCGTATAAACATGTTTCATACCTGAACTGTGAATGAAAAAGTTTGGAAGCATGTTTCAGAATTCTTTTGGCGCATTTTGAAATAATGAATGCATTTCGTGAACCTTTTGCTTTGTGCAGAAAAATCCATACCGTTTCAGGTGTGTAAACAATTTCTAAAACCCGCTTTAAATTCGAGTATTAAAACTCGTATGTAAGTAAACGATAGTTGGAAGCTAGAGATTTCCTATAGGCATAGAGAGAATGTCTCCCTTTTTTATTTGCTCCCATCATTTGCTGTTAAAATTATATTTCCTGCAAATGCGTGTGTGTTGCAGTAAAAGCAAACTTAAGCTTTTGTTGCTGACTTCGTAAGTCATTCAGATCATTATTTTGAGACTGTGCATAGAGCTTTAGTACGAAGTCTCACGCGTTAAGTTAAATTCTGTGCGTGAACTAGCGAAAATAACTGTAGAGATAATATTAGACAACTATTTACGATTTACTTAAAAAAAAATGCGTGATTTACAAATACCAGTTTACTATAAGAAGGATAAGATCAGTTTCAGTTTTAAAAGAATAAAGTATGTTTTTTTTTCATGAAAGTTGCTTAAAAAATGCTATTTTGGTGCATATATGTTCCATAAAATCATCATTATTACTACAATGAGTACATAAGTTCTTTCCTAATTGTTAATTGGATTGTAATGAACCCTAGACTTTTCAATAAAATCGATATTACGACCTTTGTGAGAAATTAAAATATTGTAGTCGTTTCCTTCTCTAATGAACGTTTTCGATGCTACTAAGTCAAGTTCTTTTCTAAATTAGTCACTCATGTTAGTTGAGTTGTTTAACTCTGAGCGGCACTTTTTTGTACACAATGGGCTAAATGGCAAGGTCCCCGAAGGCTCAGCGAAGGTTGGGAGAGGAATAGTTGTTAGGAGACAGGTGGTAGGGCCCGTTAAGACCATCCAGCGTGTTCTTTAACGTGCACAGTGCATTAACGTCCCATACGACGGACGACGACCTTTCTACTAACCATGGGCAGGGCAGAAAGGATCTCGATGCTTACCCAGCTGAGACTCTAACTTGGGAACTGCATATTATGAGCTTGGCGCGCTATCGACTGAGCCACCCCCTCTCAGCGAAGAAAGCAATTACAATACTCGATACTGGTTGACACTGGTTGACTCAAAATTTTCACAATTTTCTAGTTAAATATTGGAAAGAAGTGTGTCGATTTTAGGTGATGAAAATGTCAAAACTTTGAGTGACTATTGCAAACGAGTTATTCATAGTAGAATTTGAAACTTCCGTGGTGGAGTGTTATAGTTTACACTGCTAGCAAACGATTACCCCAGGGCAGTGGGAAAGCGTAAATGTTTTATTCGAAGAGATAAAAATGTTGAGGTGGCAGGATAGGTATTAATGAAATATTTAAATTTATACTACTACATTTAAATTCACTGTTTCTCACTTGACCGCTATCCATAGTTAACATTTGTAAATTCAGTGGTTTCCATAAATAAATTAAGGAACAATCCTATGTTATGTTAATGATAAGCTAACGTCGAAGTTCTAAAACTTCTAAAATAAGTTTTTTGTTTTGAAAAATATGATAGCAGATAAAGATTTTAATAAAATATATCAATATCTCGATTTTCAACAATGTTCGTTCAATATTTAGAGTTATTGAAGTTGGAATAATTAACAATAACAATGTCAGTCTTAAAAAAATTATTCAAAACTGATGAATAGGGAAAGAATTCTTTACACATACTTCTAAAATACATACTTATTTTATTAAACTCTTTGATACTTATTACTGAGCTTTATTTCTGAAGTCAATTTTTGTGAGTGGGGCATTGGAACTTCTTAACTCATTAAATACTGAAAGAATATTGGTGAAAATCGAGATATTTATATACACTATAAGAAATAAAAAATTCAACACTTGCAAGAAGTTATGCAACTGTGACGAAATTTAGGGAGGCGGTAGTATATGGAAATAAATGGAAATTATTAGGTTTGCAAGACGGTCGAAATGATTGGACAAGCGCTAGCTGATGTCACTGGTGCGGAGCAATCAAACACAGATAAAGGCAACCAAAGCTCCCTGGTTGACAAAACGTTGTGGAAATTGTTCTAAACCGCTAAAGCTGCCCTTACGCAGACGTCGACAGTTGTTCCAATAGTTAACAGACATTGAGCGTGGAAGAATCATCGGCCTTAGAGAAGCTGGTTTGTCGTGCATAGTGCGTCCAACCTTGTTGGCTGCAATCCCAGCACCATCGTACACATATGGCGCCAGTAGGTTCAAGAAGGATCCAGCACACTCCGATAAGAATCAGGAAGACGATATATAACCACGGAACGACAGGACCGCCATTTGCAACGCATAGCATTACGTGACTGATTCGCGACTACAATGCAACTGCAAAGGACTGGCAACAGGTAGCACATTGAATACATACCAGGCAGATAGTAAATAACAGGCTTTTACAGTTTTCATTGCGAGCCTATCATCCGGCACTGCGTTTGCCCTCACATTGCCCACATGCAGGCACATTTTCATTGGTGTCGTCTCAGACAGAACTGGAACGAACAAGAGTGGAATACCATGGTGTTTAGTGACGAATCTCGTTTTTGTTTTAGTCATTACGACGGAAGACAACGTATTTGCGGTCATCCAGGGGAAAGGAACGCTACCCAATGCGTGCGACATCGTCACACAGCTCCAGCACCTGGTGTCTTGGTGTAGGATGCTATTAGTCGGACATCTCGGTCAGAACTGGTCATCGTAAGGGGATCTTTAATTGCCCGACGATATGTTACCAACATTTTTCACCCAATGGCTGTCCCATTTGTTCAGCAGTACAGAACCTTTTACCATCAAAATAACGCCCGTCCCCACACAGCCCGCATTAGTCTGCAGTATCTATACGAGCAAAACGTTCAGGTACTACCATGGCCAGCACGCTCACCAGATCTTTCGTTTATTGAACACGTCTGGGACAAAATAGGCCAACAGCTCCAACAACACCCAAGAGGTGCTCCAACCACTGTCGCTGAAATGGGACAGCGAATTCGCGCTATTTGGCGTTCTATCCCTCAGGAGGATATTATAGATCTGTACGATAGCCTTCCC
The DNA here is from genome assembly GCA_038380435.1 of Ryuthela nishihirai. Classification (NCBI taxonomy): domain Eukaryota; kingdom Metazoa; phylum Arthropoda; class Arachnida; order Araneae; family Heptathelidae; genus Ryuthela; species Ryuthela nishihirai. The sequence continues at coordinate 32,021,285 of JAWZYU010000026.1, forward strand.
CGCCATGTTCATGAATGCATTGCGGTGCGGGGCGGTTCAACATCATACTAATTATACCACTTTACCAAGTAGGTAAAGTGGTATATTTCCATGTTTTTTTTTATATAATGTAATCAATCGCACATCTCAGTATATGCTAACAGTTGCCTGCGTTTCATTAAAATGGCATTAATCCTTCCAGGTGTTGCAATTTTTTTTTCTGTAATGTATTTGATTGAGATCTTTATCTGCTGTCACATTTTTAAAAACAAAGAAACAGTTTAGAAGTTTTAGAACTTCGACGTTAGCTTCCCATTGAATTGGGGCGGGGGTGGCTCAGTCGGTAGCGCGCCAAGCTCGTAATCTGTAGTTCCCAGGTTCGAGTCCCAGCTGGGTCAGCGTTGAGATTTATCTCCGCAAAATTCCCCGCCCTGCCCACGGTCAATAGGGGACACCGATGGGCTTGGAAAGGCCGCCGTCCGTCGGATGGGACGTTAAGCCGTGTCCCCGTGTGCGGGAGAGCCATACTCTGTGCACGTTAAAGAACACGCTGGATGGCCTTGACGGGAGGCTACCATCTGTCTCCCAACACTTGTTCCAGTGGGTCCTCTCCCCCAACCTTCTCTGAGCCTTCGGGGTCCATGTGACCTGGCCATTTAGCCCATGATGTGCAAAAAAGTGCCGCTCAGAGGTAAAACAACCAAACAACTTATTACTTATAGACACAGTTCATAGAAATACAACTTTTTCAAAGTCTTCTTTCATAAAGTGACTATATTTATTACCAAACTTGAAAAATATTCAGTAACGTATACATTTAAAATCACGCTATCAACGCGTTCGACATATATCAGTCGCTATCAAGGTAAGTTCTTTTGTATAGCCGTATCGTAGCTATGTACATTAAAGGGTGTCCCGTAAGTCCGGCATCAAAGGAAAAATTCATATTTTTCTCTTTCTACAGGCCAGCGAGAAGCCCGGATCTCACACCACTAGATCTTATTTCTCGGGCCACTTGAGGACCAAGCAGAGAAAATTAGGATCGTTGAACATTTGCGGCAGCGCATTATTGAGGGATGTAAGACCATTACTCCTGACATCATTCACCGTGTGCTTGCTGACTAACTATCACGTCTGAATTTGTGCATCGAGAAAATTGGTGGACATATTGAGCAAGTTCTGTGAATAACCGCTTTTGTTTTGCTTTTTTTTTTAGTATTTTTCCTATGATGACACCTGTAAGGTAACAGCACACTTCCGTGTTATGTGAATGGAAAGTAGCATTCACAGCTCTTAAGGGGCGGGGGTGGCTCAGTCGGTAGCGCGCCAGGCTCGTAATCTGTAGTTCCCAGGTTCGAGTCCCAGCTGGGTCAGCGTTGAGATTTATCTCCGCAAAATTCCCCGCCCTGCCCACGGTCAGTAGGGGACACCGATGGGCTTGGAAAGGCCGCCGTCCGTCGGATGGGACGTTAAGCCGTGGCCCCGTGTGCGGGAGAGCCATACCCTGTGCACGTTAAAGAACACGCTGGATGGCCTTGACGGGAGGCTACCATCTGTCTCCCAACAGCTGTTCCAGTGGGTCCCCTCCTCCAACCTTCTCTGAGCCTTCGGGGTCCATGTGACCTGGCCATTTAGCCCATGGTGTGCAAAAAAGTGCCGCTCAGAGGTAAAACAACCCAACAACACAGCTCTTAAACTTCTAAAATAAATAAATAGATCTCTCTCTGACCTCTCAAAGTATCCCCTATCGGCAATATTCGTTTAATATTTAAAGAATTGTGGAAGCTGAAATATTTAACTGTAACTTTTGCTAGTCATGAAAATTTACCTCAAAAGTTAAATCACACAACTAATTATAACAAATTGTTCACTAACATGTATGTAATATTTAGTAACATATATGTAATTATTTATAGTTTGTGTAGCAATTATTTAAGTTTTCATCAATTTGGGGAGGGGGAATGTCTAGGAAGAGTGATAACATCTACTGTTAAATATTCCAGCTTCACTAACTCTTTGTGCATTAACAAATATTTTTTTAAAATCGTCATTGACAGAGATATTAATCAGATCATCAATTTATGTGTAGCGACATTTTTTCAGAAAAAGTTTAATTTCAAAGTCAGGGAGCTTTAAATGTGACTTCTCATTCACGTAACATTGAATTGTCCGGTTACTTTTTGCAATGTAGTGTACATATCCAATCGTTAGTAACTTTTTCGTAGTTTCTTACGTCAGTTACACTAAATTTCGTTTTCTGTTGGTGGAATGGGAGGTGAGGGAAATTTTTGACTGTTCATATTATATTCCCTGTTCTCTTTTCTGGATTTTCTTTCTTATCGATTGCCTTCCCGAGTTAAATATTTTCTTGTTTCTTGTATGTTCTGCTCATTTATTATTAGCCTCCATGGGTACTGTGTCTTTAATATATCATCTCATCATTTATCACATTGGGAAATTATATCAATGATAATATATAACACCACAGTATCCATGGTGGTTAATAATGAATGTGCAGAATGATTCACTTACTACATCGAACGAACTAGTGGAAAGCGGACTGATAGGAGCAGTACCATTAGCCATTTGGGAAAACCTGCAGTGAGGATAACTTATTTCTATAGAGGAATGTCAATAGTAGAATTCCCATCATTGAAAGTCTAGGAGCAGACGCGAATAGGACTGACCCAAGCGCAGTCGCCAGCAGTGCGGAAAGAATGAGTGGAAAAAAAACAGGTGAAATCCACTTCTATATTTTTAAATATTATAACTGCACATAGTAGTTGAGAGAAATAAAAATTGAAATATAATATAAATCTACAGTGTATCACTAAATTTTAAGTATAATGAGTCCCATATTTAAAAATTTCCACAATGTTTTAATTTCCATCGTTAGAGAGCGCCAAATGTGGAAAATGAAAACTTTAAACGAATATTGGAAGCGATCTTTAAAGCTAGAAATTTTGCTGATAGTGTGTTGCTGTGTTGTTTTCCTTCTGAGCGGCACTTTTGTGCATAGAATGGACTAAATGGCCAGGTCACAAGGATCACGAAGGCTCAGAGAAGGTTGGGGGAAGGAGACCCACTGTACAGCTTTTGGGAGAGTGATAGTAGCCTCTCGTCAAGGCCATCCAGTGTGTCTTTTAAGGGCCACAGAGTATGGCTCTTCCGCACACGTAGACAATGGCTTAACGTCCTATCCGAAGGACGGCGGTCTTTCCAAGCCAATCGGTGTCCCCTACTGACCTAGGGCAATGTGGAGGGTTTTGCAGAGATAAATCTTAATGCTGACCTAGGCCCAGCTAATGCGGACTCGAACTGGGGAACTTCAAATTACAAGCCTGGCGCGCTACCGATTGAGCCCCCTCCCCTCAATAGAGTGTAATGGTGAAGGGGTTTGAACTAAGGAACACTAATCCCCCCCTGAAAGAGGAATTGTTTTGTTTTCTTACCCTCAGGAGTATGGGTTGGGTTGTTCTACCTCTGAATTGCATTTTGTTTGCACACAATGGTCTAAATGACCAGGCTTCGACCTCCGAGAGCTCAGAAAAGATTGACGGAGGGGATCCGCTAGATAGCTGTTAGGAGACGGATGGTAGCCTCCCTTCAAGGCCATCTAGCCCTGTTCTTTAACATTCAGAGGGTATGGCTCTCCCACACAAGTGCCACGGCTTAACATCCCATCCGAGGGTCGGTGGCCTTTCCAAGACCATCGGTGTCCTCGATTGACTGAGGGAAGGGTGGTGGGTTTTGAGGATATAAATCTTAACGCTGGCCCAGGTGGGAATCGAACCTGCGAACTGCAGATTACGAGCTTGGCACACTACCAACTGAGCCACCCCCGCTCCCAGGAGAACTGGGAAACGCAACTCTTTAAAGAGGTAAATAATAAATTATTTCTGTGCTTGTATGGGCGCTAATAAAATATTACCATTTGCGTTTACCCAATTATCCATTAGTTTGAATCACCACTGTTATGGAGTGAAAAAGCCGGAATATGAAACATTTCATTACGGGGATATTAGAATTCGCAACTAGCGCGTAACTAAATATAATTTTTTTGTAATAGCTGGGATTGTATTGGAAATGCTGATATATTTTGCCTTTCGGAAGCTTCGACTATTTCCGACTTTGAGAAATCTTTTAATAAATGTAAAACATTTCAAATGCGCGTCTTTCAAGTCTAGTCTCAGAGGCAGACCGAGTGGTGGGTTAAATATTTCGTCATAACCCTATGAAATTTAAAGAATGTCAAGTTAAACACTCTTCCTTTAAATCAGGCGTGTCCAACCCGCGGGCCGCATGCTGCTTTGGACAGCTAGTAATTCGGCCCACAAAATCGTAAAGTTTACGTGTTTGCGACATAAGCTTTCAACATGATTATGTGCTTTTCAGCGAGTTTTTGATATCCCACTAGTTTTATGTTGCCCTTTTTTAATTTTATAATAAATAACATAAGAAAATAAACGGAGTTTTATTATTCATATACAATAACTGTATTATATATTTTATATGTGGCCCAAAACAATTCATCTTCACTCAATGTGGTCCAGGGAAGTCAAATCTTCACTCAAAGTGACCCAGGGAAGTCAAAAGGTTGGACACGCCTGCTTTAAATGATGTTTAGTAATTGTTTACTGAAACAAATGCCAGTGCTCTATTATGCAGCTGTGAGATTTTTAAGCTCGTATTAGCAGTGTTGTCTTTTCTTTCATTACAGGGGCGGGGGTGGCTCAGTCGGTAGCGCGCCAGGCTCGTAATCTGTAGTTCCCAGGTTCGAGTCCCAGCTGGGTCAGCGTTGAGATTTATCTCCGCAAAATTCCCCGCCCTGCCCACGGTCAGTAGGGGACACCGATGGGCTTGGAAAGGCCGCCGTCCGTCGGATGGGACGTTAAGCCGTGGCCCCGTGTGCGGGAGAGCCATACCCTGTGCACGTTAAAGAACACGCTGGATGGCCTTGACGGGAGGTTAGCATCTGTCTCCCAACAGCTGTTCCAGTGGGTCCCCTCCCCCAACCTTCTCTGAACCTTCGGGGTCCATGTGACCTGGCCATTTAGCCCATGGTGTGCAAAAAAGTGCCGCTCAGAGGTAAAACAACCCAACCCAACTCTTTCATTACAAAGCTTATAACGATTGCAAATGCGTTTGAATTTAAAAAGTCAATTCAAAAGTAGATCACATTTCGAATGCAATTAATGCAACACTTTTTCACTGATAACCGTCTTTTATATTTTAAATGTTACCCGATGGAGGAAGCATATTTAGTTTTATTTTTCTTTATTCTTCTTTTTACAAAGCAGAAAATAAAATTTAGTGCGATAATAAAGCAACAATTAAGACAAAACACTTGAGTATTGTGAAATATTCAGCAAATTAGAAAAAGCAATATCAAAAAAAATAGTTAACCTACAAAAACAAAACTGAAAATTTTTTACTGAAAATTTATCTCCTCTTACTACTACAACAAATCTATGGAGAATTTATAAAAAATTGTACACAGAGAAAGAACCAACCAACCCATTATATTCCATTGCACTTAAAAATAATGAAAATATTCAAGAAACAGCAGAAACAGTAGCAAAATATTTTAATAACACTCACTCGAAACCAAACAAAAAAATAGACAAAAAATATAATAATTCTAATATATTACATCAATTTTACATAAATAATGAGACAGAATATTTAAATACACCCTTTTCCTTTCTTGAACTAGACTTTGCTATAAAATCCCTAAACAAAAAACCTCAGCAGGACCAGATGGCATCACAAATAAAAAACTTAAAAATTTACCTAATAAATGGAAAAAAATGTTATTACATACTTTTAATAAAATATGGATTTCAAAGAATTATCCAGATAGCTGGTTTGAAAACCATATGATTTTTATTAAAAAACCTAATAAAAATGCAGACAATATTCAATCATATAAACCAATTTGCTTAAGTTCAAATGTTTTAAAACTTTATGAAAGAATTATATTAAACAGATTAAACTGGTACCTAGAACATAAGAAAATTTTTAATATTAATTCCTTTGGATTTAGACAAGGCAGATCTTCTAAAGATCTTTTATTGAATTTGATTTTGGATGTCGAATATGCAATTTCTAACAAACAATTCATGATAATTCTTAGCATTGATATAGAAAAAGCATTTGATTCAGTCTCCCATAATGGACTATTACATAAAATTAAACAATTAAAAATGTGTGGTAATTTATACAGCTTTTTATTCAAAATCATAAAATATAAAAACTTCAAAGTAAAAATTGGTAATAAATTTTCATCCCAATGTAAATTTGATAATGGATTAATACAAGGGGATCTGCTTTCACCTACTCTTTTTAATTTATATATAAATGATTTGCAGGAGGTTATACCTGATAACTTTAAGTATGGTTCTTTTGCTGATGATATAATTTTCTGGGCTATGAATGAAAACCCTGATAATTTACAAAATAACTTCCAAAAATTAATTAACAACATAAAAAATACTGTGAAAAATGGAATCTGTCAATTTCAATAGACAAAACTATTTTATCTTATTTTCACAAAAATAAAAAATTAACTAATGAATTTGAATTAAAAATAATATATTAAAAATTGAGGACAATTTTAAATTCTTAGGTATTCATTTTGATTCTAAATTAGCTTGGAATAAATATGTTGATACTGCAAAAAATAAAGCAAACAAATTATTTAATTTTCTTAGATACCTGGGAACCTCAACTTGGGGTTGTGAATTTAAAAATCTACTATTGCTATATTCTTCTATAATATTTCCAAAAAGTTTTAATGGTTTAGAATTAATTAATAACATTTCTAAAACCAAACTAAAAATTCTAGAAAATCTACAATTAAAAATTTTGAAATATTGTCTAGGTCTTCACCAACATTCAAATGGTCTCAATATTTATGCTGAAACATCTATACCTCCTTTATCAATAAAGAAAAAATATCTATTATATAATTTAATATATAGAATTACTTTGAAAAATCAGACACATCCTATTATTGATAAAATTATTGGTAACTTGAAAGATATTTCTACATATAACTTATCATGCAAGAATGACATAAATGAAATAGTAAATAAAAAATCTAGTGGAGATAATAATATTAATTTTCCATTCTGAAATACAACATTTCCAATTTTAAATACAAATATAGAAAACTTACACTCAAAAAAATCACATGATATTAATTTACTGAAATTATTAGCTAATATTCATATAGAAAATAATTATAAAATTTTTTTACATATATACACTGATGGCTCTCTTAGTGAAGATGGAAATAATCTTGCTGGAGCTTTTATATGTCGAGCAGAAAATTATGAACAACTATTCAAATTTAATAAAGCAAATCCTATCTTATCAGCTGAATTAACAGCAATTATTCTAGCCATAAATTGGTCTCTGAAATTCAATAATAAAAAGATAGTCATATTTTCTGATAGTAAAGCAGCCATAGAAACTATTTACAATGATCCTCTAAAAAGTAACTTTAAAATTTATTTAAACGATATTTTAATTTTAATAAAGAATCACTTAATTAATAAGAATATAATTCATATTCAATGGATTCCCAGTCATGTAGGGATAATATATAATGAAATAGTAGATAAAAAAGCAAAATCAGCCACAAAACTAATTCCTAATATGATTACTCCTGATTTCTTCTATCTAATTAAAAAAAACTTAACAAAAAAAAAACATGCTTAAAGATACACAAGATTGGTATAATATCAATGCAAATCAAACTCATAGATATAAAATTTCTCCTTTCATTTCTAAATTTAATAATTTTGGTTTAAATAAAAAAGAGATTAATATAATTACAAAAATTAAAACAAATTCAGTAATTTCCAAGGCAATTTTATACAGAATGAAAAAGGTAGATTCCCCGGCGTGTGAATTGTGCAAAGAATATGAAAACTTGGAACATGTGTTGTTTAAGTGCAGGAAATTTATCTTAGAAAGGGATAGATATTTTAATGCACTGAGAAAGCTGAACATTACTTCCTCTAATTTTAGGAACATTTTAGAACCTGCAAATCCTAAGCACAAAGGAAAGTGCTATAATCTTCTTATTTCTTTTATTAAACAGATAAATATGTTTAATATTCTATAAAAAAAAATATTTTCTGAATGAGTTTGCTACCGGAAAAGTTTTTGGTAGCAAGAGTATTCATCTGGTGATTTGATCAAGCAAGCAAGCAAGCAAGTTCTTTTGGATCACCTTTTTTTAAACATTGAAAAACACACTCAGTGTCAACCACAGTGAAATCTAATTGCACTCCATTTTTCTCAAACTTCAGTATCTGAAATAGTGTGCTTGGAAAGGCCGACATCAGTTGGATGGGACGTAAAGCCGTGGCTCCGTGCGCGGGAGAGCCATACACTGTGCACGTTAAAGAACACACTGAATGGCCTTGACGGGAGGTTACCATTGGTCTCCTAACAGCTGTCCAGTGTGTCCCTTCCCTCCAACCTCTTTTGAGCCCTCTCTGTCCTTATGACGTGATCAATTTTGCTCATTGTGTGGAAAAAGTGCCACTCAGAGGTAAAACAATAGTATGCAAAAATTGCGTATTTGTTTTTAAAACTTCGGAACATATTTGCATTTCTTATTTCTCTGAGTAAATTATGTAATACGTTAAGAGCCAAATAAACGAATTGTTTATCTTCCTTTTCGGCCTTAGATCAATAATACTTAACCTACCGTAATTTAGTGTAATTACCTGCTCCAACACTTCGCAAATCTCCACTGTTAAACACAAAGAGCAGAGTTCTAATTATAAAAAGATATCTCCCATAATGACTGAATTTTTCCGATCAGTGGCGTATTCCGAAAATTCTAATGGAGGGTTGACGTGTATCGGAGATTGCCATAAAAATATGATATTTAAGCTCTTAAGGGAGAAACTTACTCCTCCCCCCCCTCTTCGGTACTCCGATGCTTCCCATAAACATCTACTACATCAGAGCTATGTTTATGATAAAATCTGCAGAATGTGTTTGAGAATTTTATTAGCACCAATATCACATTATAGTATTTATCTCCCATACTTGTTTTTCCACACTACAGTTTTGATTGAATGATGCATAATGTAACATATTCGGTATCTCTAAGCCGAGATGCCATTGATTATTACTCTAGCAGCAGTAGAAATAAAAAATTTCCGATTGTGTGGAACCAAAAAAGAAACCACTCTGCATTGTCTCGAAAGGGAACAAAAACAGCATTTATGTCACTCTCTCTCATCTCTACTGCTTCCCTGTCTTCAACTGTACATATGTTGAGATTTTCCTCTGCCATTCTTCCCTTTGTGAGAAAGGGGACACAGATAGCTTGGAAAGGCCATCGTCAATCAGATTGGACGTTAAGCTGTGACTCTTGTGTATGGTTTAACCTGCACAGGTTATGAGGAGCCATATAACTTGTGCACGTTAAAGAACACTCCAGATGGCTGCCATCTGCCTTCTAACGGTGGATCCCCTTCCAAGTTTCCTGATAATGGTTCCTCCAGTGGATTTCCTTCCCCTTTTCCTAACAGTGGTCCCTCTAGTGGATCCAGTTCCCTGATTCCTAACAGTGGTCCCTCAGCGGATCCAGTTCCTGATTCCTAACAGTGGTCCCTCCAGTGGATTATCTTCCTCGTTTCTTAACAGTGGTCCCTCCAGTGGATTATCTTCCCTTTTCCCAACAGTGGTCATCCCCAGTGGATCCAGTTTCTTAACAGTGGTCCCTCCAGTGGATCCAGTTCCTCATTTCCCAAAAGTGGTCCCACCATTGGATCCAGTTCCCTAACAATGATCCCTCCAATGAATCCCCTTCCCAGCTGTGTCTTTTGGGCCCTTTGTAACTTGTTCCCCGTTCCCGTAACCTGTCCAATTTAGCCCATTATGTCAAAAATAGTGCCGCTGAGAGATAAAACAACCCTACTTCTATATTATTGAAGAGACATGGTTAAAAATTAAGATGCAGGTTTGTTTTAGATCTTTATCTTGAATCTTATTTTTCTGTAGAAACTTTGAGTTTACAGAGTTCAGAATTTTATTTTCCATTGATAAATCATTGAACTGTTCGTATTGCAACTACATTTAAGCTCGTATTTAAGTAAAAAAACTGAAAATATCAGATTAATCGATCCTTGTCATGAAGTGACCTACCATTGTGTATTCGGCAAGCAACGTTATAAATCTTGTTAGTCTCGGTGATTATTATTCCATTTGGTCAGGTTGGCAGAATTAGGATGATAATCATACGGAATCCTCTTTCTCAATCAGGAAGTCTTCAGCAGTTGTGACATCTCCGATGATATCAAAGGCTAAGCTCTTCCTTTGGCGTTGATTAATTAAGCAGTGATAGCTGACTCCAATGGCTGATCACGTCAGCCCCTTAAGAATCGTGACTGGTATGGATGAAAAGGTTATTCTTGGCGCAGAAAATTCCGTATTTTTGTCACCCTGAATCGAAAATCTGAATCGATCGATCTTTGTTTCTTAGCAAAGACGAAAATAAATGAATCGTGTATCTTTGTCATATAGAATGAAGAATTTATAATGTATTCTGCTTGTGCTTGCTAATCGGGGACTTCAGAACTGTTGAAATAAAACTAATGGGCAATTTTTTAATCACTGCCAGAAATCATTATTACAATATAGAAAATGTTTCCAAAAGGTCTAATCTGTAGTTCCAGGTTCGAGTCCCAGCTGGGTCAGCGTTGAGATTTATCTCCGCCAAAATTCCCCGCCCTGTCCACGGTCAGTAGGGGACACCGATGGGCTTGGAAAGGCCGCCGTCCGTCGGATGGGACGTTAAGCCGTGGCCCCGTGTGCGGGAGAGACATACCCTGTGCACGTTAAAGAACACGCTGGATGGCCTTGACGGGAGGCTACCATCTGTCTCCCAACAGCTGTTCCAGTGTGTCCCCTCCCCCAACCTTCTCTGAGCCTTCGGGGTCCATGTGACCTGGCCATTTAGCCCATGGTGTGCAAAAAAGTGCCGCTCAGAGGTAAAACAACCCAATCCAATCCAAAAGGTCTAGTCAAACTTTGGGAACGTGTTCTATTGTGCATAATGATTTAAAAAGTTCCTATGAACATTGGGCCATAAACACTTCCCTTCCGGTTTATAGCACATTTTGAGAGTGTAAGTAAGGAAATTGTGAAGTTAATTAGTTTTATTCCAGTTATTACAGCACACTGTAAGTGATTGATGAGAACAATTATGGAAGTTTACATTAGAGCATGTGCTCGAAATGGCCTCCTTGAGCAGCAATACACGCCTCACAGAGTCATCATATCGACTGTTGAACACATTCGGAAAGTCCCGCAGTATTCTGAATTGCTTGACAACCATTCACGATCCGCTCACGGAAAACTTGTATATTAGGAACCGGGTAGCGTAACATCAGCCTTAACGTGTTCCCAAAAGGAAAAAAGCAGTGGGTTCAAATCGGGAGAGCATGCAGTTGGTCCACCTCTACTAATCGAACGGGCAGTATGCGCACGATTGATATCACCCAGGCGTGGTGGGATTGTGTCCAACATTTATATATATATATCTATTATGCCGTCATACATCAAACTGATGTACATTTATCTGACATCGCACCTTTTGACCACAGATTAAGTAGCTAGCACAGATAGAAGCCCATCCTACACAAAATCCAGTTCTCCTATCGAACAACAGCTTAGCTAATTTTGTTCGAAATAATAATATATAACTATTGTTTTAAAACTGTAGCTGTTTTTTTTTAATTCAGCAGTTAATTTTAGATTATTCTATAATATTCTTATAAAATCTTAAAAAATATAATTTTATGTTTCATATTTTTTGTGAAAAACAATAAAGCTAATAATCGTCAGATACAGACTGCAAAAGCATGATGTCCACTCCCTTTAAAAGTTTGTCAAAAAAATTTGTCAGCAGTGGTATTGAATCGTGTCTGTGCTAGCTAGCCTTCTGTGCCTTTTGACAGGCTTTCTAACTTGAACTCTCATACTGTGCTATAACACGGAAGGGAAACGTTTCTGACCAAACGTTCATAAGAACTTTTTTTTCATCGAATGCATAGTAGAACACATTCCCACAGTTTGGCTAGATCTTTTGGGCACACCTTGTATATGTCTTATATAAGTTGTATATGTCTTATTCTTAATAACCTTGTATATGTCTTATTCTAATATAAGGAACTATATTTTAATCGTAATCTTTCAGCTTGTTTTGCGATTCTTATATAGGTAAGGTAAATTTGTACTGTAGTTTTTAGAAATAGGCTTTTATTTCAGTGTGATAAATAAATTTAAATTGAAAAATTAAAAGTAAGAAAATTTAAATTATAGCTTATTTAAACTTGTACGTAAGAAAAATATATTTCCAGTAACATTTCAGACGCTTTTCATAAAAAAGTTTAATAGTTAGAAATATAATACATCTTAATCGTAGCAATAAAAGTTTTTAAAAATTAAACTTGATGCCTAGGTACAGTCACTCAAAAAAGTATCCGAACACTATGGTTGATTACAGAATTCAGAAAAAAACACCTGACAACGATTTTTTTAGAAACTAGTGATCTGGCAACCTTTGGCAACGATTTTTTTTAGAAATTAGTGATCTGGCAACCTTCATGTCACGTGACACGAAGGTGTTCATGTCACGTGACACGAATGATGTGTCTCTTACCCACTCTGTTGTGAGCTTTGAGGTGTATAAATAGCTGACATCGTTGTAATTTACTAATTTCTGGAAAAATCGTTGCCAGATGTTTTTTCTGAATTATGTAATCAACCATAGACTTCGGATACTTTTTTTTGAGCGACTGTACCCCTATAAAAGGTTTTTTTTCGTATATAGGACAGCTATAATCTGTGCAGTTAAAAACAAGGTTTTTTGGAGGGAGGAAACTCCATTTGTCACTAATAACTATGATGTGTCTCTTACCCACTCTGTTGTGAGCTTTGAGGTGTATAAATAGCTGACATCGTTGTAATTTATTAATTTCTGGAAAAATCGTTGCCAGATGTTTTTTCTGAATTCTGTAATCAACCATAGAGTTCGGATACTTTTTTTGAGCGACTGTACGCCCATAAAAGGTTTTTTTTCGTATATAGGACGGCTATAATCTGTGCAGTTAAAAACAAGGTTTTTTGGAGGGAGGAAACTAACATCTGTCACTAACAACTATGAATAGTCTCTTACCCACTCTGTTGTGAGCTTTGAGGTGTATAAATAGCTGACATCGTTGTAATTTAATATCGCTAATGAATGATCGTGGGTCGATGCATATTAGCGCTGCCTTAGGATAACGATGGACACCAATCAACACTTGCGTTGACATGCATTTAACAGACAAATGGGTTTCATGCAATACATTGCAGTATTACTGCGAAGCAAACTACTACGATGATAGGTCGATGCACTATAGAGTAATTTGCAGTTCGCAATGAATTAAGCATTTTACTGGTCATTCACAAAAGCTACAGCAGGTTACTTGATGGTGATTTAATGGCGCATTAGTTACAAGGTTATATTGCGCCCCTACAACTGGGCTTCTTTCTCGCTTATATGAAGAGATTCTGTCCCCTACCTCATTTGATAGAAGTCAGTGGACAAAATCGCGAATTAACAGATCATCTGTGAACTTCGCGACCTTTCTGTATACTCCATCCTCTAGTTGACTACTCTATCATTTGGGGCGGGAGTGGCTCAGTCGGTAGCGCGCCAGGCTCGTAATCTGTAGTTCCCAGGTTCGAGTCCCAGCTGGGTCAGCGTTGAGATTTATCTCCGCAAAATTCCCCGCCCTGCCCACGGTCAGTAGGGGACACTGATGGGCTTGGAAAGGTCGCCGTCCGTCGGATGGAATGTTAAGCCGTGACCCCGTGTGTGGGAGAGCCATACCCTGTGCACGTTAAAGAACACGCTGGATGGCCTTGACGGGAGGCTACCATCTGTCTACCAAGAGCCTGTTCCAATAGGTCCCCTCCCCCAACCATCTCTGAGCCTACGGGGTCCATGTGACCTGGCCATTTAGCCCATGGTGTGCAAAAAAGTGCCGCTCAGAGGTAAAACAACCCAACCTCTATCATTCCCCTTCAAAAACTCAGATGCAGGCAAAGAGCTACACTGACCTTTCGCATGCCGAGCCATGAGTGTCCCATGTGGGTGCCCAAAGCCCTCGAGTCCTTCCCTTCATCTCCACCAGGAGTCTTCAAGAATACGATAAGCTATCGGTCTCTCACTGCGCAAAAGAACAAAGCGATCTATCCTACCTCTTCTCTCTGTCGGAATGTGCCCGGCGACTACGCCTTGATTCATGCTTTCATCCCCGAATTTGATTAATCTAACGATGTTCGGAGCACGACATTTTTTTGAGTCACATAAACATCGTTTGCGGGAAAAAAAAAATAAAATTTGTAATGAAAAAAAACTTGCAAAATAAAATTAATATGCAAAAAAAAAATGACTTCAAATATATTAGGATAATTTTAATTACTTAAATTATTATTTTTATTATTTATTTAAATTTATTTTTAAAACTGTATTTTATATAAAAGTTCTACATTGGTTAAAAATAGTTTTACCGTTAGTGTTCCCATATTATGGAAAATGTATGATACAGTTAATTTATAATTTTGTAAATTACTTTGCCCACTGGAATACATGGTGGTTGTTTGATTGCCTTTTGAGCATATATACCGCAGGATGATGGCTCCATATTGGCTGAACTAAGCGAGGGTGAGTCTTGGGCAAGGACCCTGTGAATTGGTCGTTTATTCTTTTGGGTAGCAAAAGCTGCAGCTCTTGTGTAAAAGGGACGGGATTTTTCTCAGTTGGTAACGGGCCAGGTTCGTAATCTGTAATACCTAGGTCGAGTCCCAACTGTTCCAGAGTTAAGATTTATCTCCGCTAAATCCCCACCATGCCGTCAGTGAGAAAGAGGACACCGTTGGGCTTGGAAAAGCTGCCGTCCGTCGAATAGAACTTAAAGCCTCCCCTCGTGTAGGACAGCCATACCCTGTGCACATTAAAAAACACGCTGTGTGGCATTGACAGAAGGCTTTCATCTTTCTCCTAACAGCTGTCCATTTAGTGCTCTTCCCCTAACCAACTCTGAACCTTTGGGATCCTTATGACCTGGCGTTTAGCCCAATGTGTACACAACAGTGCTATTCATATGTGAAACATCCCAATCCTGAGTAAAACAAACCTACACATTTGTCAAATGGAAGCTTTTGCAAATTCATCAGCATCCTAAATCCCCATAGAGCCTCAAATTGTAAGCTTTGTAGTGATATAGATTTAACGGTGTTTACAACGATAAAATTTTGGTTGGTCGATTAAACAGTGACGTATAACGAATGTCGGATAAGCGAATTCTTTATGAAGCTGTGCTTCTTTCACCAAAGGATAGAATTTGCCGTCTCTGGCGTAAAGAAATTGCTACCATAAGTGATGAGGATATTTTTTTAGAATACCAGTTCGAACCTTTTATGGAAAACTCTGATGTGACTAGAGGGATATAAAATTTTCCTATTCATTGCTTCTTCTTTCTTTTCGTTTGGTGAAACGCAAAAAATTTGAAATGGGATATTCTAAAGACTTTGACCTGCTTTGTAGCAGAAAGCATGCTCTTTCAGTAAACCGAAAAGCCAGTTGCGATTGTGAGAATACTGGGAACACCGATATGAAGTTTTCATCAGCAAATGCTCGGAAAGAGAAACCAATTTCAAGCAGTAGAGGAAAAACTGTTAAATGTATGTGAGCTCTATGCTCTGAGGAGGAGCCAGCGTTGTTGTTACTTGCATATTTGCCTATACGCTAGTGACTGCGGTGAACTGGCGGAACGCGGAGGAGGTGAAGTGCGTCCTTCTGAGACGCAGGAGCAAAGCCAGTGATGCCTAACACTCGGCGGCGGGTCATCCATCACATTGTTGACAGTCTCCATCTTGTGGGTTCCTCCTGGTATTGGCCGCCTGCAGGCTGATCGTAGACGTGCAGCTTGGAACTTCTCGCCAGGGGGTTGCCCCCCACACGGTCTGCGCGCTGCCAAATTAAATAAAGTGAGATTTATTTATTCTCAGCCTTGGTTTTTTGTTTTTCGCTACAAAAAGTTAGAGTGATTTCAGTTTAAATCTTTACGTTGTGTTTACGAAATTCATTGGATTTGCGCTAAGCAGAAGGGAAGACTTTATATCCCTTTATAGGTAGACCTGAATAACCTTTCTTACGATGAAAAGTCACTCTTATTATACCTTAACGATCAATCCTGAGATAATATTTTCTTTCCTTTTTTTGTCTCTTTTTCCTTACCTGTATCTTCGAGTGGGTCATTATATATAAATGGCGACAACGTCGCGAAATATAAGGGGAAAAAGTTGGATGTTAAATGTTTCTCGTTTTAGAAGCGTTCGTTTCAACTGTTTCGAAATGGAAATCGTGGTGGAGTTTCATCAGAGGAATTTTACTGTTCGAACGTGGAAAAAAAAATCGCTTTCTGATCAAAAAGAATAAAACAAAAAGAACCATCTATCTAAATCAGTGCTTTACAGAGAGTGTGGCGTAACAAAATTCCTGGTGTTGCCTTGATACTTTATTAATAATTAATCAAACATCACTATAGTCATATAGGCAATACAAAAATATTTTTAAAAATAGTTTTCATACGCCACATTAAAAGGCAAAATAAAAATGGTGCTTTATACAGTTTTGCCTGAGCAGTTATTTTAACCTCTATTAATCCAGGATGGACCAAAAGTTCTTGAACAAAAAGAATGAATAATAAAAATTATACGATTTGCTTTGTTTCATTAGAAAAAAAATTATAATATTTATGTGAAATTCCAAACTGTCCCTGCATTGTATGCGACTATCTGAATACAGAGTTATCTCCGTAGTTATCAACTCATTAATCGGACATCATGACTGTTGACATATTTTTGTCAGGATATGTCAAGGATAGAACGTTTAAAAAGTCAAAGGTGATGGATGTACTTGTAAAGACTTGCTACAAATGGCATCTTAACAAATCGCGCAGATATGACAAGAAATCGAGTATCAGTTGAACCTGGTCGATGCAAAGAAATATGCTCAAATTGAACTGTACTTATAATGCTTGACAAATACGTGTTGTGTAATAAGCTTTTTTAAGATTTTCTTTTTCTCAGCTACGATGTAGAATTTACATATAGCTGTGACGTAGTTGGTAGCGCGTTAGGCTTGTGATCTGCAGTTCCGAGTCCCAGTTGGTCATTGATGAGATTAGTCTAACCCTCCACCCGGAACTCATTGAGAACGGGAACGCCGATGGGCTTGGAAAGGCCGCCGTCCATCGGATAGGATGTTAAAGGCGTGGTTGGTGTTCAAAGGGGAGTGACACCCAGTGCATGATAAAGAACACACTGACGGGACTTACCAACGGCTATTCAGTGGATTCCCTTACCCCCACCTTATCTGAGCTCTCGAGGTCCTTTTGACTTGGTCGTTTAATCCATTGTGTACAAAAACGTACCGCTGAGAGGTAAAATAACTCAATCACATGCAGCTTACCAAAGGTCGTCCTAATGGAGTCCACCCCCCTAACTCAATGTTGTTAAGCGGGGTACTCTTTCCGAAGCATTTGTTGACTTCCTTGAGGCTCCCGTTCGATTCCAGAAAGGGGAAAACTTTCGTCTTGGCAAAATGCAATTCTCTTCTCCGAACGGAACTCGGATAGAAGGAATGTTAAGGAAATTTGAACCGATTCCTCTCCTCCGATACAGTTAATTTAAAAAATAATTTACGACCTTTTTGTTGGTTCCTTACTATGTATCTAGATGACAGCACGATGGAGGTGGAATATGACGAGTGATTATATCGTGTGTAGTTACGAGAAATGTCAAAAAGTTCTTGACATGCATCTGCAGAACAAAATCCATTGCACTTACCTCAACAAAACTTTTACTTTACTGTCCTTCAAATTACTCCCTTCAACATCTATGCAATGTTGCAGACGTCTATGTCAAATCTGGAACTCTTGGTGATACTCCTTTTGGGGTAATACTCCGCAATTCTGAATGAACGCATTTTGCAAGGTCTTGCACCCTTGAAAAAAGGCTTCCCAGCAACTTCCTAAATTTTGGAAGCAATCAAAAATCGCATGGTGCAAGTTCGGGTGAATATGCAAGATGGGGGTAGCTGTTTGATTTTTTCCTGCTCCAGATAGATCGTAACCTACCGGGTTTTGTGAGCACTGGCATTGTCATGAAGACAATACCTTTGACACTATTGTTGCTGGACGCTGCTCCTTCATCTCCTGAACCATTTTGGGCAAAACAATGATGGTGTAATTTTAGTTGTTTATAGTCATTTTTTCAGGTAAGGTACCACGGCTACCACTTTTTGGGAATTGAAAAAAAGGTACACATCCTCTTCCTTGAGCAAAAGTCTTGTCAGAGGATTTGGGATCGCGGTTCATATTCCGCAACCGAGTTTGCACCCCTTGCACGAGTCGACTGTATCCCTTTTTATTACTTATTTTCATATTGCCGTTGGCTTTGACATTTGTCGTTCAGTCGGTTTGTGGATTTGACGAAACGTTATTCCACCATATCTTTCAAACGCGATGGAGAAACTTAATGATTTCTGTGCCAAATGAAAGCTTGTGATGCGGGGAATGTCGTAGGCTATAAAAATTGGCTCCCGTGCTTTCCACCCCCCTAAAAAAGGGAAAATATGAAAACTATTCTTAATCTATATTTCCAGTACGCCAATAACAAGCTATACGTCGAAAGAAGTCTTCTGACGCCGGAAATATCGTAGGCTACGAAAAATTGACTTTCCATGCTTTCTTCCACCCTTAAAACAGGGGGAAATATGAAAATGATTGTTCCCCTATATCTACTGAATGCAAGTGCGGAAAGTAACCAGCTATGTGTCGAATGAAAGCTTGGCACGGGGGGAGTGTCGTATACTATAAAAAAATTGAGCCCCCATTCTTTCTTCCCCTCCCTAAAAAAGGGAAAATTCCAAACAATTGTTCTGCTATATCTCCAGAACGCGAATGCCGAAAGGAACAAGCTATGCGTTGAATGGAAGCTTCTGACGCGGGGAATGTCGTAAGCTATGAAAAATTGACCCCCCTATGCTTTCTTCCCCCCTAAAAAGAGTGATGTTCCTCTATAGCTCCTGAACGCGAGGTGTGGAAAGTAACGCGGTATACGTCAAATGAAAGCTTGTGACGCGGGGAGTATCGTAGGCTATAAAACAATGACCCTGCATACTTTCTTCCTCCCCCCCCCAAAAAAAACGGGAAATATAAAAGTCTTATTTTCTTAGGGCCCTAAAAATGTGAAAATAAACCTAAAGCACGTCGATGGTGCAATCGGTCACTGAGTTCGTATTCACTTCAAAGGAAAATAGAGCGCTGACAATCTTGTAGAGTAGATAAATCAGCGCCCTATCTTCCTTCGAAGCGAATACGAACTCAGTGACCGATTGCCCCAGCGATATGCTTTAGATTTATTTTCTACTTTTTATCGCTTATAGAAAGATAGGTATTTTTTTGAATTTTTGAATTTATATGTTTTTGGTGTCACTAAAAATACTTACCTTCCTAAACTTTCATATACGACTCATAAACATCAAGCACATTTACCCCCCATTTGGGGTCACGTTTGAGGTAGACCACGACATTGGAGACATCACAAGCTTTAATATGACATATGACTCGTTAAAGTCGACCCCCCGCGAAAATCGGCCTCCCCACATTTTATTAGGGGGAATAGTGGGGGCGAAATAGTTTACGACCACCATTATACGAGCTTTCATTTAACACTTAACTCGTAACTGTAGTTCCTCACGTTCCGATGGTATAGTAGAACGACTTTTATATTTCCCGTTTTTTTGGGAGAAAGAAAGTATGCGAGGTCATTGTTTTATAGCCTACGATACTCCCCGCGTCACAAGCTTTCATTTAACGTATAGCGTGTTACTTTCCACACCTCGCGTTCAGGAGCTATAGAGGAACATCACTCTTTTTAGGGGGGAAGAAAGCATGGGGGGTCAATTTTTCATAGCTTATGACATTCCTCGCGTCAGAAGCTTCCATTCAACGCATAGCTTGTTCCTTTCGGCATTCGCGTTCTGGAGATGTAGGGGGAGTCAAATATCGGGAAATTAGATCTGAAATAGGGGTTTTTTTCGAAAATAGTACTCCTCATAGTCACCAGATGGCGCCAGGAGTTAAAAAAAGGGGAGAAGGGTTTTTTAATAAGGGGGAGAAATTTTTAATAAAGGGTTTGTTAATAAGGGGGATTAATTAATTATGAATTATTAATTATGAGTATTAATAAGGGGGCGTAGTCAGTGGCGTCATAGGGGCGTAGTCAGTGACGTCATAGAGGGAAGCACTAGTGGGGTACCGTGGATGTACTTGATACTACTCACTGGACAAGAAAGGTTAAAATGATATTCTACATGGAATAAAATTTTCTAGTTGTCTCTTAAATCTAATTTTAGTGTCTGACGTGTACTATAGGGCTAAAATAAAAGTATACAAAGACAACTGTTCTGGGTTTCAAAGTAGTTAGACAAGTTTGAGATTTCGTTAAAAAAACTGGATTTTCGGAGGTGGGGAGTGGGTTGACCAGGAGATCACATCAGAATACTAACAGGTAAAATTATATCCTACATTAGGTACATTTAGTTTCATTTAGCTAAATTAGGTTTCAGGTAAAATTATATCCTACATTATATTTGGAAGGAGAATTTAAAAATCGCTTTAGAAGGTGTTTCTCTCACTTCTCCCTTCAACTATTCAGCATCAGATTGAAAAGGCGTTCATAGAATGGTTTCTTTCTCTGCTGATGAAGTCACAGTTTTCGACCTCAAAGCCTCTTACGAGAAGCCGATAACCAGTGTCGCCCTCGAGAATTCTTTCGAAAGGAATTAATCCTAGTTAAAATGCAAACGATGCTTGGAGTTATTTAGCTTGACGGATGGAAACTAATTCTTGAGACTATTTGGATATATCTTTGGTTTGCATTTAATACGTAATGGAGGTTTTTTTCCACTTTGGATTCATTCAATTTCTGCTTTATGTTTCGCTTAAGCTTCCAGGTTTTTTTAATCCTCTCTGATGTTTTGTATAATCTGCAGGAAGAAAAGTATTAATTTTATTAAAAAAAATATACAATCATGAAAGCAAGCTTTTTTTTACTTTTACCTCTGTTTTGTATTTTTATGTTTATCTGCCTTTTCTGTAGTTCATTTCTCGCATTAAAACTCTTCTTACTTACTCCCAGGCAAGCTCTACAGCGAAATCTCTTTACATCACGAACTTTTGTTTCAGGGAATATTTTATGAATAAAAGATTGGATAATATTATGATTTGAGTTTTAAAAATGTTCTTTAGCTTACAGAGATTAAAGTTTCGCTGGGCATTTTTTTCATCGTTAGTTTCATTTTGTCCTTGGTGCATATATAAATGCTTGCGTGTTTACTTTTGACATTATTTTATAATGCTTTTTAAATAAAAACTGTTCGTACAATAATGAGGAATAGGAAAAAATATTACTAACATATTTGTTGTGTTACCTCTGAGCGGCACTTTTTTGCACACAATGAGCTAAATGGCCAGATCACATGGACCCCGAAGGCTCAGAGAATGTTGGGGGAGGAAACCCACTGGAACAGCTGTTGGGAGATAGATGGTAGCCTCCTGTCAAGGCCATCCAGCGTTTTCTTTAACGTGCACAGGGTATGACTCTCCCGCACACAGTCCACGGTTTAACGTTCCATCCGACGGACGGCGGCCTTTCCAAGACCATCGGTGTCCCCTACTGACAGTGGACAGGGCGGAGAGTTTTGCGGAGATAATTCTCAACGCTGACCCATCTGGGACTCGAACCTGGGAACTGCAGATTACGAGCTGGGCGCGCTACCGACTAAGTAGACTACCGCTAGAGTAGTGACCTCCCCCTGACATGTTTGTGATGAAAACTAAGTAACGTTTCCGATTTCTCTAAGAAACTAGTTTTTTTATAAGAAACTCAGTAATTTCTAAACTGAATTAATGAAATCTGTCAGAGGAGTGAAATCTAGAGAGCTAGATCAAATTTATAAAAATCCTGATTCCAAACTTCTACAGTGTTTGAACAATAATTTTAATGACTTAAAAATTAATGTTATCAACCCGTTTACTCTAGAAGTGTAGTTTTTTGAAGATGAGTTTTTTTTTTAATTTTCGTTAACTAATTACGAAAACGACCCTCTGATAAGCTCTCAAAGGCTTTATATACTAAGCGAATTGTACTGATTTAAATAGATTTCATACATTGTAACATATTCGTGTAAAATTTTTTTCAGAAAAATATTTTGTAGAAATTAATGGCACTTTGAAATACTCATTTAGTTGCCAGAGGAGAATATTTTGTACTCGGTATTTTATGCATACTATTTATATACAACATATACTATTGACGATTG
Organism: Ryuthela nishihirai; assembly: GCA_038380435.1. NCBI lineage: Eukaryota > Metazoa > Arthropoda > Arachnida > Araneae > Heptathelidae > Ryuthela > Ryuthela nishihirai. The sequence goes on from JAWZYU010000026.1 coordinate 32,043,738, forward strand.
GGAGTGATTGAGGGTTTGGTTGCTGGGTTGTTTTACCTCTGAGCGGCACTTTTTTGCACACCATGGGCTAAATGGCCAGGTCACATGGACCCCGAAGGCTCAGAGAAGGTTGGGGGAGGGGATCCACTGGAACAGCTGTTGGGAGACAGATGGTAGCCTCCCGTCAAGGCCATCCAGCGTGTTCTTTAACGTTCACAGGTATGGCTCTCCCGCACACGGGGCCACAGCTTAACGTCCCATCCGACGGACGGCGGCCTTTCCAAGCCCATCAGTGTCCCCTACTAACCGTGGGCAGGGCGGGGAGTTTTGCGGAGATAAATCTCAACTCTGACCCAGCTGGGACTCGAACCTGGGAACTACAGATTACGAGCCTGGCGCGCTACCGACTGAGCCACCCCCGCCCCTAGTGATTGAGGGACAGAGAATCATAATTCTAACCATGATGCACAAATGGTGGAGCATAAAATGGTAGAGCTGAAAATATGGAACTACAGGTAATCTAGTTCGTAGATTTCGGGGGAAAACATGAGATTTGACCTCCAACGTGTCCTCTAAGGTCAAATAGAGGTCGCATAGAGGTGAAACTTTGATTTGCGAGTGCTAGAAACGTGAAAATTGGTTTCTGTGGATGTTTGTAGATCTCGGAAACGTTACGAAATTTCGGATCCAGAGGTTTCTTCCAGATCAAATTTAAATTTATCGGTGTTAGAGAGCTGAAAATTAGTGCCAGGGGGTGTTTCGGGTCGTAGATCTGAGAAGCGTTGTGAAATTTGAGATCCGGCGACTCCTTCAAGGTCAAATTTTATTTACTAATACTAGAGGGTTAAATTTTGATGACTAGGGGTATTTCTCTGTTAGAAATTCGGTCTGAGGAACGATGTGAAAATTTGGATCCGATGGGTCATTCATGGTCAAAGGTCAAATTTTAATATACCAATATTAGAGAGTTAAAAATTATTTCATAGATGTATTTCGGATCGTAGATCACAGAAATGTTAAGAAATTTGAGATCCCATGTTGCGTTCATGTTCAGATAAGAATAGGAGTGACGATCAAGAGGCGCCGATCATCAAATGATCAATCGTTAGCAATCGATCATCAAGTGAAATCAAGAGGCGCCGATTGATTTCTAATTCATAATATTTTCCTTGGGAAGATTCTGCGAGTAGATTATCTATTCAAATATTTATATATATATAGATTATCTATTCAAATATTTATATATATAGATTATCTATTCAAACACTCGAGTGCAAATGTTAAGGTACAAATTGGAAAGCGCCGATTTCTTAGATTTTTTATGGACTTTAAGGAAAATATACGGAAACTTTCGCTGATCCGCTGGAGTTTATATTCCTTGAAAAGGCTGCGATCAGCATACCCAAAATCTTATGGGAAAATTGTAAATGCGACCACGGAAATAAAAGCAGTAGATGTTTTTTCTCAAAAACAAATGCAGAGTAAATACCTTTACAAACAGCCGCCACTTGATCAAGTGCATGTTAGGTCAATAGTAACTCAGATACAGAAGTCAATAACTTCTCGTATATGCTTTTTTTAAAAAAACCAATGTGACAGAATATAATTTACAGCTGTCTATTATATTTCTTTCATTCTCGATTTTAAACAGTATTCGTTCGGTACTGAACGAACTGAAACGTTACTGAAATTGGAATATTTAACACAGTTTAAATAATTATACTAAAACGTTGATAAAAAAAACAAGTGAAAATAAAAGAATAACCCTTATATTGAACTTATCAAAACGTGTAAAAGTATTTTTAGCAATTCGAGTTATAATTTTTTAATTAATTTTTTTTCATTCAAAAGAAAGACGGCCAATAAAGTTGAAGCATCCATAACTCTTCAGATACCAAACGGATATCGATGGATATCGAGATATAAATAGATTTGAGTGAGATCTTTAAATGATCTTCAGTTATATTTTTTTCATAAAAAACTTACTTAAGTTACCGAGTTCTGTAACTTATTGACATAATTTGGAAGTGTACCTAATAAAGTGTCTGCTAAGTGTATGTAAGAAATAAAAAATCCAAAAACAAAATAAGTTAACTTATATACTATGCAGCAAATTTTGAAGTTAAACGGTGAAAACAGGAATGTAACTGCGTTTATACTGTACTCACCAATGGATGCTATAAGAGTTTTATAGGCGCAGAAGCCTGTATGCTAGCATGAATATGTTCCTCGTGCAATTCTTGGGCAAAAAATTAGAATACATGCAGTTCTCGGACAAAGTAAATGTACAGACCTGTTAAAAATCGCCTTTCGTAGTGACTATTCATTTTCATGTTTTGAGACTGAAGCGGTTTTACCGTAGATATTTCACCGCGATACCACGTAGTAACTCAATTTTTGATTTTTAATTCCATGCATTTTTCGAAATATCCCAGAAAGCCGATGTGTAATTTTAACTTTTGCGCTTGAATATGTTCTGATTAACAATCTCCCTAAGAAGTTGTAGAAACACTTACAAAAATTTGGTTTTTAGCTGGTTTTCGGAAATTAAAAAGAAAGCTCCTGGAACCTTCGATCGCCTCCTCCTGCGAATATGGAATGCTCGCTTTCAATGCGAAAAAGTTGAAAACGTTTTACGATTTTCGAAATTTGGCACCCACCAGCGGAAGAAATTAAAACTAACGACAGATTTGAGAACTGTGAATATTAATATTTTATTATCTATACAACCAATAGCAATATTTATTTGTGTTTTTTTTCCTCTTAAAACACAAAAACACAACACTTTAAAATTTTTGAAAAGTTTTTTTCCAATGTCCTGTGAAGGGACCAGCACATCACTGCTGTTAGTGTTTTAAACCCCATGCTTCCAAAAATTCGCATTTTCCTGAATCACATTAATTTGATCATCCACTTTTAATGTATTTTTATTGAAAAATCTAAGTCGATTTATGTCAAAATTCCATATTTAGATGGTAATGTTTGGAAGGAGAGCTATGCAACAATCCCCTGTGATGATGCATAGAACCGGCCAGACCTAGCACCTAATGTCCGACCCCGCCGTCTCGTGGTGCAGACCTTTAGCACCTTTCAAAACAGATACTCTCTTGTGGAAGTGAACGGAAGGAGAGGGCTACCAGATTAGTGTGGCCTACTAATCTGGACAACTATTGCTACTTTTCTTTTTTTTTTCCTACACTGCTGAGGAGTGGTCAACCACACAGGGTCCTGGTGCTGACCATATAAACCCACTGGACTGGACAGATATATGGCTCTGAGCTTGATTATGGATCCTGATTTTGCTGCACTGGTGGGCTTCTATGGAGGGAAAACCTTCCGCTGTGTTTTCTGTTTGTTTGTGGGTTGACAGCCCCAAGTGAATAGATTCACGGGATATGTTTATCAGCTGGTGGATAATCCTGAGCAGAGGTCATCGCAGGCACCTGAACTCTTTGCTTCTATTGGCATCGTCAAATTCTACATTGGAGGAAGTCTTCCAGTGTAGATGGCTTCTGCCTTTAGTGGTGGGGGAACGGGTCTTTGCCTCATGTCTGCGATTAGGGGGCTGTTTGATATTGTCGGCATTTCCTCTCTCAATAAACATAGTTTCTTTAAACATCCCACTAACTATTTTCTCTCCATAGGTAGTTGGAATGTGAGGACTCTGCACAGAGCTTTTTCTCTTGATGTTCTCACACAAGAATTCCACCATTATAATTTAGATATTCCTGGCTTGCAAGAGACCAGATGGACAGATAAAGGTCAGATTCTAAAAAATAATCTTAAATTTCTCTTTTCAGGGAGGAACAAAAAGCATCAAAAAGGCGTGGGTCTGCTTCTCAGCAGATGACACGCTAGTGATGCTCTTCTAGGATATGAGTGCATTAATGAAAGGTTTCTTACAGCAAAATTTCAGACAAGCATTAAAGACTTGAATGTTATATGTTGCTATGCCTCCACTGAGGATGTTGATGAGAATGAGAAAGATAAGTTTTACGCACAAATTCAGGATATTTTAAATTCTGTCAAGAAAGGAGATATTACCCTTGTTCTAGGTGACTTCAAATGCAAAGTTGGTACTGACTCTGACCTTTGGGGAGGAGTAATAGGCCCTTTTGGTATTGGTAGCTGCAATGGCAATGGGCAACGTCTCCTGCAGGTAAGTAAACTCAATGGATTCAGAATAGCTAACACTTATTACAAACACTGCGACATACATAAGTACACATGGGTTTCACCTGATGAGCTGCATAAGAATATGATTGATTATATATTAATTAACAGCAAATGGGCTAGTTCTGTTAGGAATACCAGGTCATATAGGGGAGCTGAAATTGGATCTGACCATTATCTTGTTAAAAGTGTCTTGCAACTTAAACTTAAAAAGTGTTGTGCTAGGGTTAAAAAATTTGCTTTTAATACTGAAGCTCCGAAAGACCCAGTTATAGCCAAAGCTTACCGCGATAGGTTACTTAGTCATTATGACAGTCATGGTATGCTTACTACTGAAGTTGAGGAAGAATGGGATCATTTTAAACAGGCTTTTTTGGACACTAACAGTACTCTTTTAGGAAAAAAGGAGCAGAAGAGACAGAATTATCTGAGTGATAAGGCACTTGAGCTTATTTCGGAAAGAAAGAACTGCAGGAATGTCCTTAATCAATACCCTACTACTCCTAATAGAAAGCATTACAGAGAACTTAATAAACGTGTAAAGGATCAGTTAGCTGCTGATAAGAATATTTGGCTTGATGATTTTGCTGACAAAGCTGAGGAAGCAGTTAGGCAGCACAACAGCAGAGAGCTGTACCAGATAGTTAATGTTTTATGTGGTAGAAAACGGACAGGCATACAAGGATTGAAGGATAAACAAGGTAATGTTATAGAAGGTGAGGATTCTGTCATCTAAACAAGGTAATGTTATAGAAGGTGAGGATTCTGTCATGGCTAAGTGGGCTGAGCATTTCAGTGATATTCTAAACAATGCGGTTAGTTCTATTCCCATTGTTTGCAATGATGATAGATGCATTGGTGGCTTTAATGTTGGCCCTATAACACAGTCTGAAGTTATTTTGGCTATTTCTAAACTTAAACTTCATAAATCCCCAGGGGTAGATGAAATTACTACTGAAATGCTTAGAGCTGGGAATGTTTCGGTTACCACTTGGATGACTGAAATTTTGAATATCTTTTATGATAAAGGCATGGTTCCTAAGGATTTTACCAGAGCTATTGTTATCCCTATTTTCGAAAAAGGTGATAGCAATTCTTGTGATAACTATTGGGGTATCAGCCTACTCTCTGTTCCAGGTAAAGTTCTTTCCATGATTGTGCTTAATAGAATTAAGAATCTGGTTGACAGTCAGTTGCGTGATGAGCAATGTGGATTCAGAAGTGGTAGGGGATGTGTGGATCAGATATTTTCACTTAGGCAGATTCTTGAGAAATGTTTAGAGTTTCAGAAACCTTTGGTTGCTAGCTTTGTTGATTTCAAAAAGGCTTTCGACTCTGTTGATAGTCATAATTTGTGGTTGATTGTGAGATCATATGGTATACCAGAGAAGTTAGTTAACATAATGAAAACTCTCTATAATAACACTGAGTCGTGTGTGAGAGTTGGTAAGACTTGTAGCAATTGGTTTAGCATTACTTCTGGTGTTCGACAAGCGTGCATTTTGTCTCCTCTTCTCTTTAGCTTGTTGGTTATTGATTATGTTATGCGAAATTCACTTCAAGGGAAAGATTTTGACCTTAAATGGGCTGGAGATACGAAAATTTCTGATTTAGATTATTCTGATGATTTAGCCCTTTTGGCAAATGATGTTGATGAGATGAACTCTTTCATTCGAGCTGTTGATGAGACTGGTAGTAGAGTAGGTTTGGTTATAAACAGAGAGAAAACTAAAGTGATGAAAATTGGTCAGGCAGGTTGTGATTCAGTTCATCTGAATGGTTGCAGTCTTGAGCAGTTGTCACAGTTTAATTACCTTGAGAGCTATGTAACAGATACTGGTGATGTGCGGCATGAGATTAACAGACGAATAGGGATTGCTGCCGAGACTTTTAAGAATCTATGGAGAGTGCGGAGAAATAGGCGTTTACACCTAAAGACTAAAATTAGACTGTATAATAGTTCGGTTCTTTCTAGGGTTAGTTATGGTAGTGAAACTTGGACACTTTGTAAACAAGATAACAGGAAACTAGATGCTTTTGATTCCAGATGTTTACGCAGTATATTGGGCATTAGGTGGTTCAACTTTGTAACTAATGATGAGGTTAGGCAAAGGAGTTTGCAACCTCCTTTAAGCAGCATATTGTGTAGAGAGAGACTCCGTTGGTTTGGCCATATTGCCCGTATGGATAATTATAGATTGGCGAATAGGGTTATGAACAGTGTGCCTAAAGGCCTCAGAAAGAAGGAGAGACCTAGGATGCGGTGGGCAGACAATGTCAAACAGGACCTTATTAGAATTGGTGTGCAGTGGCCAGATGCAGTAGATGTAGCTCAGGACAGACTTGCTTGAAGAACTAAATTGCACGGTCTGATTGGACCTACATAGCCCAGGGCTGCTTGAGGATGATAATGATGATGGAAGTCAAGGCGTTTGCAATGGAAGAAATCATCATCTTCATCCAGCCAGGGCTACGGAGGTCCAACCACACCGTGCAATTTAGTTCTCCAAGCAAGAGTATCCTGAGCTACATCTACTGCATCTGGCCACTGCACACCAATTCTAACAAGGTCCTGTTTGACATTGTCTGCCCACCGCATCCTAGGTCGCCCCCTCTTTCTGAGGCATTTAGGCACACTGTTCATAACCCTATTCGCCAATCTATAATTATTCATACGGGCAACATGCCCAAATCAACGGAGTCTCTCTCTGCACAATATGCTGCGTAAAGGAGGTTGCAAACTCCTTTGCCTAACCTCATCATTAATTACAAAGTTGAACCACCTAATGCCCAAGATACTGCGTAAGCATCTGGAATCAAAAGCATCTAGTTTCCTGTTATCTTGTTTACAAAGTGTCCAAGTTTCACTACCATAACTAACCCTAGAAAGAACCAAACTATTATACAGACTAATTTTAGTCTTTAGGTGTATACGCCTGTTTCTCCACACTCTCCATAGATTCTTAAAAGTCCCGGCAGCAATCCCTATTCGTCTGTTAATCTCATGCCGCACTTCACCATTATCTGTTACATAGCTCCCAAGATAATTAAACTGTGACACCTACTCAAGACTGCAACCATTCAGATTAACTGAATCACAGCCTGCCTGACCAATTTTCACTACTTTAATTTTCTCTCTGCTACCAGTCTCATCAACAGCTCGAATGAAAGAGTTCATCTCATCAACGTCATTTGCCAAAAGGGCTAAATCATCAGCATAATCTAAATCAGAAATTTTCGTATCTCCAGTCCATTTAAGGCCAAAATCTTTCCCTTGAAGTGAATTTCGCATAACGTAATCAATAACCAAGCTAAAGAGGAAAGGAAACAAAATGCACCCTTGTCGAACACCAGAAGTAATGCTAAACCAATTGCTACAAGCCTTACCAACTCTCATAAACGACTCAGTGTTATTATAGAGAGCTTTCATTATGTTAACTAACTTCTCTGGTATACCATATGAAATCACAATCAACCACAAATTATGACGATCAACAGAGTCGAAAGCCTTTTTGATATCAACAAAGCTAGCTACCAAAGGTTTCTGAAACTCAAAATATTTCTCAAGAATCTGCCTAAGTGAAAATATCTGATCCACACATCCCCTACCACTTCTGAATCCACATTGCTCATCACGCAATTGACTGTCAACTAGATTCTTAATTCTATTAAACACAATCATGGAAAGAACTTTACCTGGAACAGAGAGTAGGCTGATACCCCAATAGTTATCACAAGAATTGCTATCACCTTTTTCGAAAATAGGGATAACAATAGCTCTGGTAAAATCCTTAGGAACCATGCCTTTATCATAAAAGATATTCAGAATTTCAGTCATCCAAGTGGTAACCGAAACATTCCCAGCTCTAAGCATTTCTGTAGTAATTTCATCTTCCCCTGGGGATTCATGAAGTTTAAGTTTAGAAACAGCCAAACTAACTTCAGAATGTGTTATAGGGCCAACATTAAAGCCACCAATGCATCTATCATCATTGCAAACAATGGGAATAGAACTAACCGCATTGTTTAGAATGTCACTGAAATGCTCAGCCCACGAAGACATGACAGAATCCTCACCTTCTATAACCTTACCTTGTTTATCCTTCAATCCTTGTATGCCTGTCCGTTTTCTACCACATAAAACATTAACTATCTGGTACAGCTCTCTGCTGTTGTGCTGCCTAACTGCTTCCTCAGCTTTGTCAGCAAAACCATCAAGCCAAAGATTCTTATCAGCAGCTAACTGATCTTTTACACGTTTATTAAGTTCTCTGTAATGCTTTCTATTAGGAATGGTAGGGTATTGATTATGGACATTCCTTCAGTTTTTTCTTTCCGAAATAAGCTCAAGTGCCTTATCACTCAGATAATTCTGTCTCTTCTGCTCCTTTTTTCCTAGAAGAGTACTGTTAGTGTCCAAAAAAGCCTGTTTAAAATGATCCCATTCTTCCTCAACTTCAGTAGTAAGCATACCATGACTGTCATAATGACTAAGTAACCTATCATGGTAAGCTTTTGGCTATAACTGGGTCTTTCAGAGCTTCAGTATTAAAAGCAATTTTTTTAACCCTAGCACAACACTTTTTAAGTTTAAGTTGCAAGACACTTTTAACAAGATAATGGTCAGATCCAATTTCAGCTCCCCTATATGACCTGGTATTCCTAACAGAACTAGCCCATTTGCTGTTAATTAATATATAATCAAACATATTCTTATGCAACCCATCGGGTGAAACCCATGTGTACTTATTGTATGTCGCGGTGTTTATAGTAAGTGTTAGTTATTCTGAATCCATTGAGTTTACTTACCTGCAGGAGACGCTGCCCATTGCCATTGTAGCTACCAATACCAAAAGGGCCTATTACTCCTCCCCAAAGGTCAGAGTCAGTACCAACTTTGCATTTGAAGTCATCTAGAACAAGGTTAATATCTCCTTTCGTGACAGAATTTAAAATATCCTGAAGTTGTGCGTAAAACTTATCTTTCTCATTCTCATCAACATCCTCAGTGGAGGCATAGTAACATATCACATTCAAGTCTTTAATGCTTGTCTGAAATTTTGCTGTAAGAAACCTTTCATTAATGCACGCATATCGAAGAAGAGCATCACTAGCGTGTCGTCTGCTGAGAAGCAGACCCATGCCTTGGTGATGCTTATTGTCGTCCCTCCCTGAAATGAGAAATTTAAGTTTATTTTTTAGAATCTGACCTTTATCTGTCCATCTAGTCTCTTGCAAGCCGAGAATATCTAAATTATAATGGTGGAATTCTTGTGTGAGGACATCAAGAGAAAACGTTCTGTGCAGAGTCCTCACATTCCAACTACCTGTGGAGAGAAAATGGTTAGTGGGATGTTTAAAGAAACTATGTTTATTGAGAGAGGAAATGCCGACAATATCAAACAGCCCCCTAATCGCAGACATGAGGCAAAGACCCGTTCCCCTACCACTAAAGGCTGAAGCCATCTACACTGGAAGACTTCCTCCAATGTAGAATTTGACGATGCCAATAGAAGCAAAGAGTTCAGGTGCCTGCGATGACCTCTGCTCAGGATTATCCACCAGCTGATAAACATATCCTGTGAATCTATTCACTTGGGGCTGTCAACCCACAAACAAACAGAAAACACAGCGGAAGGTTTTTCCTCCATAGAAGCCCACCAGTGCAGCAAAATCAGGATCCATAATCAAACTCAGAGCCATATATCTGTCCAATCCAGTGGGTTTGTGTGGTTGACCACTCCTCAGCAGGGTAGGAAAAAAAAGAAAAGTAGCCATAGTTGTCCAGATCAGTAGGCCACACTAATCTGGCATCCCTCCCCTTCCGTTCACTTCCACAAGAGAGGATCTCTTTTGAAAGGTACTAACGATCTGCACCACGAGAAGGCGGGGTCGGACATTAGGCGCTACGCCTGGTCGGTTCTATGCATCATCACAGGGGATTGGTGCATAGCTCTCCTTCCAGTGACTACCTAGCTACCATTTACAAACCATGGAAGAAATAGCTGAAAAAAAATTGAGTTTCGTCTGGAATGGGAAACGAACACAACTTAAAGCATTTTTAGGTGCTCGTTCTATTGTGATATCAGTTTAATTGCATTCGAGCGAAAGGGAAAATGTTAGGAGGGAAAAGATCCACTCGACAGCTATTAGGAGACAGACTGTAGCCCCGTCAAAGTAATCCATCGAGTTCTTTAATGTTCACAGGGTATGACTCTCCCGCACACGGATCCACGGCTTAGTGTCCCATCCGAAGGACGGTGGATAAGAGCCTGACGCGCTACCGACTGAGCCACCCCCTCCCCAGTTGTAGGTGTTTGTGAGACTATGTGTTGATAAGGACCGGTTATTATTTGTAAACTACTAGTGTTAAATTTACTGTTGGTAGGAAAGGTATACATATTGTTAAATTTACAGTTGATACTATAAATTTATTTGCATGCCGAGATCCAGCTGTTCCATGGCACTCTCTTGTTTATGGGGAACGAAGCAGAACACGCGTTCACAGAAAAATGTCATTTTGTAGTATTATTTTATGGAAAAAATATTTTGTTGTCGTGTCTATTTAGCGTTTACACTGACAACTACGATTTTTCTGCTCCTTGGGGAGGAGCTGGAAAGCTCAACACTTTTTCTTTTTGAAATGGAGCATTCTCTATTAGCCAGACGAATTGGACACTTCTTTTATTCTTCGAACTGCTTGCGTGAATCCCTCTTCCCCAGGGACGGGGGTGGCTCAATCGGTAGCGCGCCAGACTTGTAATATGTAGTTCCCAGGTTTGAGTCCCAGCTGGGTCAGCGTTGAGATTTATTTCCGCAAAATTCTCTGCCCTGCCCACGGTCAGTAGGGGACACCGATGGGCTTGGAAAGGCCGCCGTCCGTCGAATGGGACTTCAAGCCGTGGCCCCGTGTGCGGGAGAGTTATACCCTGTTCACGTTAACGAACACGCTGGATGACCTTGACGAGAAGCTACCATCTGTCTCCCAACAGCTGTTCTAGTGGGTCCCCTCCTCCAACCTTCACTGAGTCTTCGGGGTCCATGTGACCTGGCCATTTAGCGCATGGTGTGCAAAAAAGTACCGCTCGGAGGTAAAACAACCCAACCCTCTTCCCCCATCTTGAGAAAAATGTCAAGAATCTGTCATTCTCAGTATTTAACTAATACCTTTGTACTTGAAAGAAATGCTTCCTTAATGTGTTCATGACCTTCCTATTTTCAAGAAAATATTTATGTTAAAATAAGCATCTCTAAACTACAGTTTAATATAAAAAATTTAAAATGTGTTTTTTGTAATCCAGCTCAAAAAGGAAAAAATTATTAGCACTTATAAACACCTCTCCATTGCATTTTAATTAAAAAAATATTTCTTTTTGCATCCTGTGATCTCATATTAAAGACAGATACTATGTTGCGTTCGGTAGTCGCTCTTTTAGTGAGTTTATTTTAAAACTCGGTATGTGAACTTTTGAATACTATACTCTGTTTATAATTATCCGTGCTACATTATCTAGGCTTATTCTGTACTTTAACATTGTACCTTAGAATTTTTAATAAATATGTTCTTTAAAGTAAATAAAGTGTCCGCCTACCGTGATTAATTGGGACCAAAAGACCGTTTCAGTAAGCGAATTTCACGGTTTTTTCTTTCCGTTTTGTCAATAAAATTCTGTAAATTGTTGCTTTATGTTGCCATTATAATGATATACTGTATAAGTGGTTATGAAGAGTATCGAAGAAATGTGTTCATGACCTTTCCATTTTCAAGAAAATATTTTTGATAAAATAAACATCTGTAAACTACAGTTTAATATGAAAAATTTTAAACATTTAAAAATTTTTTAAATATATTTTTTGTAATCCTGCTTAAAAAAATAAATAATTAATACTTATAAAAACAACTATCCATTGCATTTTAATGAAAAAAAATTCTTTAGCATACAGTTCTAAAAAAAAAACAATCGTCTCTGTGGAATTATAATTCATTTACGATGAAGAGTAAAAAAAAAATGTTTGGCGTCCTGATATGGAGGGGTCAGATTTTTGACATTCTTCTGAAGATGGGGAAGAGGGAGTTACGTTCTTATTAAAGAAGTAATCATAGATAGGTATCTGATAGGCAGTATCAATTTCTCTCGTTTTAGAAAAAAATTTCGAGTACCTCGGAAAAACATGGGCAAACAAGTGAATTTGACCGAAATTTTTTTAAGCATTCCAAAAGAAAAAACACGGTAATGCGAAAGTCACAGTAAACTGACATCCACTGATTTGCATTTTATTCATTTTTTTTTTGTTACGTTACAGTAGGCCCTTGATTTATAAAAACATTACAGTAGCCCTTGATTTGTAAAAACATTACAGTAGCCCTTGATTTACGACGGTTTGAGACTTTTCTAATAATTTCTTTAGTTTACCTCAAAAATTCTGGAAAATTCTATTCTGCGCTGCCGCCACCAAAAAAGTCATTGCGCAGTGCTACAGTGCTTCTATCAACACCTTCAGTCTAAAACCTAGAGAAAAGGCCCCGGTATAAATACTGGCAAACCGAGCATTGTGTCTCAGATTAAAGACGTAGTACTATGTTGCGTTCGGTAGTGACTCTTTACTTAGGGGTGAATTTATTTTAAAACTCTGTAAACTTGAATACTATGTTTATAATTAGATGTGCTATATTATCTTGGTTTATTCTGTACTTCAACATTGGGCGTTAGGATTTTTAATAAATTTAGTTTTTAAAATAAATCTGGAACCATGTCTATTCGTAAGAGCGGAAGTTCAACTCCCGTTGAAAATGTTGCTAAAAAACCACGTAAATCTATAACGTTAAAAGATTGAAGTTACTAGAAGAATGGAGGGTGGGCAATCACGTCCTACATATCACCCCCCACCACCACCACCACCACCAATGTAACTACAATAATGAAAAATGCTGTTAAAATTAAAAAGACAGTGGAAACTGCTATAGCTCTTAGATATTCACGTGGTCCTATGATTGGAAAAATGAAGCAATTGCTCTTATTGTGGGTTGACGAATTAAATGAAAGAAACATTCCTCTCACACAAAGTTTTATTTGTGTAAAGCGAAGAGTTTGTTTAATGAGATAAAAGAAAGGCGGCGACGAAACTTTCATAGCAAGCAAAGAATGGTTCGCTAATTCCAAGCAGCGAACTGAACTTTGCTATATAAAAATAACAGATGCGGCTGCCAGTGCTGATGAAGCAGAAAGGGCGTATCTTGAGAATTTCAAGCGACTCGTACAGGGAGGTGAATCCCCCTCCCGTCTTGTTTTTAATGTGCATGAGAAAGTTCTTGAATGCATCTCCCGTGAAGAGAAACAAGCTTCTGGATTTAAAAGCTTGTTTTAAAACAAGCTTTTAAATCCAGAAGCTTGTTTTAAAACTTTTTTAAAAGCTTGTTTTAAAACAAGCTTTTAAAAAAGTTAAACAGCCTTTGGTTTGGCTGCTTAACTCTTCTTCTTGGTGGAAATGCTTCAGGAACTGTAAAAGTGAAGCTATTGGGCGTCTATCACTCTAAAACACCGAGAAACTCTTAACAATCGTTTGGACTTCAAACAAAAGGGGCTTGGATGACGCAAGACGTTTTCATAGACTGGTATACGTATAAGTTTTGTTCAACGGTACAGCAGTACTATGACGAAAAAAATTATCCAACGAGGCGCTGCTGTTATTAGACAATGCCCCAGGACATCCACCAAACATTGGAGAGATAAGGACTGCTGTGGATGTAAAAGCTGAATTTCTGCCGCCATGTACCACCTCCTTTTTACAGCCAATTGACCAGGGCATCATAGCAAATTAAGGGAAATGCTACTGGAAATGGACACCTGTAACATGTCTGTCAAAGAATATTGGAGGTCCTATAATATCCTGAAGGGCATCAATAGCATTGACGCTGCTTGGAAAGAGATCACATCAACTTATCTGAATGGAGTGTAGCGAACAATGTTGCCTGAGTGTGTGCATGATTTCAGAGGATTTGAGGAAGGTCACAGATTGCAAATGAAATTACCGCAGTTGCTCAGGAGATAAGGCTTGACAACGTTGAGCCTGATGATGTGAGTGAGTTGTTGGAGAGCCATTCTCAGCCTCTTGCAAATGAACTGGAAGATTTGGCTGCACAGTTGACTCAGGAACAGCAGCAGCAACAAGGACAAGAAAAGTCCGTTTTACGTCTATAAAAACCCATGACTTTCAGGAAATTCCGGCTGGGTTTGATAGGTACCTGCAGAGGCAAGGCAGCATCGATACTGACTGGCAAAGAAACTGTTCTATTAGAAGAGTAATTAAATGCAATGTTGCAGCCTGATTTCTTACAAAATCTTTCTGATGGAAGGTTTAATTACCCCCCCCACACACACACACACACACTCCCTCGCCTTTGTCTACTTCATTCCATTGTGTTTATGTAACAGCAGTATTGCTTCTTCATCGTTAATGATCTTTGCAAATAGTAGCAATATTTTTTGTTCGTTTATATTAATATTAGGAAAGTTGAATTTCGCCATGGTTTCAGTACAGTTGTCAAATTACTTAATACAATATTTATGTGAAGTAGACCTACATAATGAAATATCAAAAGTGCTTAATACAGTATGCAAGATCAATAATGACTAGTGGTATCTAATGATTCATGGCTGCTTAGTGGTAAGCAGAATATTACCTCTTGTGGAAGCGGTACGCAGTTGGAAAAAATTACGAAAAATCACTAGTTTATTTCGAGAAATCGGCAGGCAAAACTGAAGAGTTTGGCAGGTCTAATTTTCACATTGCGAAAACTCAACTTTCGGTTTGGTTTTGGCCGAGTGGTTAGCGCGCTTGGCTACTGATCTAAGGGACCTGGGTTCGAGCCCCGTAAGGAATGGCTGTTTATGTCGTTTTTCTGCTGAGGACCTGCCATCCTCTCAGACCTTCTACTATGGCATATAAACTGACTGGCTCCTGTCAGACCTCTGTGGCAAGCAGCTGCTTGAGGGGGTATTTATTTTTTTATTTATTTTAGGTCAAAACTAATAATTCATCAGAATTACAAAGCAGCCTGAAGTACCATTGAAATTTAAAATAACTGTAGTCAGTTGTTTAACATTTATTGTGGGAATCACATAAGCCATTGTCTCTGACTCTCAAAGGATTTTGCGAGACTTTTTCTCTCTCTATAGCAAACTGAACGGCAGAATAAACAGAAACGAACAATAGATTTGGGTTTTGGGTTGGGTTGTTTTACCTCTGAGCAGCACTTTTTTTGCACACCATGGGCTGAATGGCCAGGTCACATGGACCCCGAAGGCTCAGAGAAGGTTGGAGGAGGGGACCCACTGGAACAGCTGTTGGGAGACAGATGGTAGCCCCCCGTCAAGGCCATCCAGCGTGTTCTTTAACGTGCACAGGGTATGTCTCTCCCGCACACGGAGCCACGGCTTAACGTCCCATCCGACGGACGGCGGCCTTTCCAAGCCCATCGGTGTCTCCTACTGACCGTGGGCAGGGCGGGGAATTTTGCGGAGATAAATCTCAACGCTGACCCAGCTGGTACTCGAACCTGGGAACTACAGATTACGAGCCTGGCGCGCTACCGACTGAACCACCCCCCCGCCCCCGAACAATAGATGTCAACCAATATAGTAGAGAACATAATTGCTTCAATTCTATTTGTTATTGTTTTCATTTGTGTGAAACATTCTTCACGATCAATAGAATAAACGAGAAAATGAACAATTCTTAAGTGAAGTTTGAAGTGGAGCTCTGAATCAATATTATTACATTTATTTATTGAAGTATATAATAAGGCATTGAATGAGTGTTATTTTATTCTTTTCGTGTGAATTAATTAGCATTGTATATACTTATAATGCCTTAAAATTTGCAGAACCCCTGAATTTCATACTTGTTCATGCAGCTAAGGTTTCGAATTTTCTGTTATTGTATGAGTTGACGTTGCATTTTCAAAGTTACTGTGCATAAATGTTATTAAGCTGAAAGAAGGGAACAAACTAATAGCTTCCAAATTGTGCTATAAAGACATCATTTTTAAGCTGGAATTATATGTTATATTTTTGATAAATTATCAAAGATTGAACATCAAAGTTAAAAACAGTGTGATTAATGCAATAGTTATAATTTTATTTATAACTTTCTGAAATGATTTTTTTTATTTTCTTTCTTCCCCCTCTCTTTATGACAATGCATTTTTGTTTCCCTGCAAAATGAAATTTTATATTTATATTTGCTATAACCAATAAAATTGCGGGCCATTTTCTGATAAAAAAAAGTATCGTTGGCAGATATTGAGTCAGGACGGTTTCCCCCATCCATTTGTTTCCTTGTAAGCATACTGTAGCTTTGACCACTCATCACCTATATATATACTTCGTGGATGCTGCCGTTGGCTGGACTGTCCATCATTCGCAATTGAATGTTTTCTCCGCCAGGCGCCACTACGCATGCGTACTGGAAGCTGATCCTGCTATCATGGAGGCAGTAGATTTGTGCTACTTGGAAAATCTTGTCGTCAAGATTACCGTTTCTTAACATACCTCGCTTTTGATCTTCCTCCATCTTATGTGAATATTAGTCATCGAAAGATCGTACTAAAATTCATGCGCCGTAAACTAAAGTGAGTTTTTTAATCAACTCAGTATTCTAAGCCTAAGTGGTGTGGAGGATTACATCAGTGCGGTTGACCTTGGTTGAGTTAAGCTCTTTTGCCTTTGTCGTGTATTGTGTCGCAAGGACAAACCATCGTTTCGGACTGTCGGACATCTTTCCTGTTCCAAAATTTCGCGGATCTACGGAACGTTATTGCAAAGAGCAAGCGGTACATTGGCCTGCCCTTCTGCTCCTGATCACTCCGAAGCGACAGCTCGAAAGGAAGTCAGTATGGTGGCGACCCCTATATGCTGCTCCTGCTGTGAACAATGTCAGCAGCCGTAGCAACAACCACTAAACGCCTCGAATTGTCTGCACTGTGTTTGTATATTGTAAGTTGACCGATTTTTTTTCAGTGGCGAATATTGGTTATAGGTGTGCGTTTCAGAATATCGCAGTAACTGGAGAATAGGGTCAAATTAAAACCTCTCTATGGCAACAGTGTTCAAATTTTTTATCCTCAGTATCTTTTTTTTCGAATGAAATACGAATAATAATATGAAAATAGAAAACAAAAATTCTGTTACTGGTATCTTTGCCTCTCATATACTGTAGTTGAATCATTAATGTAGTGATAATTTCATAAAAGCATATAACTGTTTTAAAAATTTAGCTGATTTAAGTAAGCGAAAATAGCAAAGCTATCAAATTTGAGTTTCCGATATTAAAGAGAAAAAAATTTTTGATAATCGAGATTATTTTTTGCGATATCCAGTAGAATCTATAAACCACCTGAATAAATTACTAACATCATAATAAAATTTAAACGTGAAAAAAAATCTGCAATATTGCTCATAAAATATTTAATGTACAACATAAAAGTAATTTATTTCTGTATAAATAAATTTTGTTTTATATCATTAAATGACGACAGGCAATTTGTGAAAAAATAAGCCTTTTAACCTGTTTGCATTTATTTTGCAAGGTTTATAGTCTACTGAAAAAATCTGCAGGATTTCCTCTCCGTTTGAAATTCAGCCTCTTCCATTATATCCGTTTGTTTCAAAGCAATTTGCCCAGATTTCATTTTTTTGAACGCATAGCGTAGATCTAAACCAATATGGGGTAAAGGTGTCTCTATGTTGAACTGAACATCTATGGCGAATGATATATAAGGCTCCTTAACTCTCTTTTAAGGCAAAACAAGATATTCAGTTTTAAGTTTTGAATATATAAACTGAAATTTGGCTGAACCGAAAGGAGGTACTTGTTGCATGCAGACTATGGCAATAGAAGGTTATACATAGAAAATTTTGAATTCTTAACTTTCCTTTTTATTAATATTTTATGAATTTATATTATTTCAAAGTAAACAACTAAGAGCATAATCTCGTCTAGATTATTAACTTTTTTTTAAAATAAAAGAAATAAATGTTTTTACTTTGTCTTCTATATCTCTGTCCTTTGAATTGTAAATAAGTAACTTTCTTTTGATTTTAGAGATAAATGTAAAAATATCTTTGGTTTCGATAGGTTTTTGAATCGACCATTTTTTGAACCTACCAATAGTTTGACTTTCCACGATCAGTGACGCTAAATTTTTAACACATGAAAACTTTTTCTCTTTGAAAACGAGTATTTCATATTTACCAGAGGTGACTGGATAGTTGTAATATCTAATAAATCAAAGAATAACGTAATACGGGTTTAAAAAATGCAAATTTTCTTCCCCCACATCCATCTCTATCTTTCAAGGATTTTTTTTTTCACAGAATGAGATTGGTATTATTTCGTTTTAGGCGTTCAAGGACCTTTATGACAATAGAAGGTTATACATAGATAATTTCGAATTCTAAACCTTTCTTTTTAATGATATCATATGAATTTACATTATTACAAAGTAAACACCTAAAAGCATAATATCATCTAGATTATTAGTTTTTTTTTTTAATAAAAAAATAACGAAAGGGTCCGCTATTTTTCAGAAAAAACAAGTGAACTTTACACTGAGGTTACTAACAGATATACATTAAGTGCTCACTGAATTATGACCACCTCCCTAATTATTATATAAGTGGAAGCTAACTTTGAAGCTCTATAACTTCTAAACTAAGTTTTATTTATGAGAAAATGTAACGGAAGATAAAAGACCTCAATCAAATCTATCAAAATCTCGATTTTGAATATTGTTCGTTTTGTACTTAAAGAGTAAAGGACTTTGAATATTTAACAGCAACAATGCAAGTCTTAGGAATATTGAAAACTATATAGAAAAATTATTTACGTTAACTTTTCAAATATACACCTGTTGTATTAAATGGTGTGAAATAATACTTCTTATGCACACTAATTAACTTCCGAATTAAATTCTACGTTAGGCATTGCTGTTGTTATATATTCAAACTTCCATAAATCTTTAAATACTAATGGAATATTGTTAAAAAACGAGATTTAGATGGATTTGATTGAAATCTTTTACCTTCAGTCCCATTCTGCCCTATAACTTCTAAAAAGAGTTTTATAGCTTTGAAATTAGCTTACACTGGCATAAAAAGAGCGGGGGTGGCTCAGTCGGTAGCGCACCAGGCTCGTAATGTGTAGTGTCCAGGTTCGAGTCCCAACCGAGTGAGCGTTGAGATTTATCTCCGCAAAATTCCCCGCCCTGTCCACGGTCAGTAGGGGACACCGATGGGCTTGAAAAGGCCGCCGTCCGTCGGATGGGGCGTTAAGCCGTGGCTCCGTGTGCGGGAGAGAGCCATACCCTGTGCACGTTAAAGAACACGCTGGATGGCCTTGACGGGAGGCTACCACCTGTCTCCCAACAGCTGTTCCAGTGGATCCCCTCCCTCAACCTTCTCTGACCTTTCGGGGTCCATGTGACCTGGCCATTTAGCCCATGGTGTGCAAAAAAGTGCCGCTCAGAGGTAAAACAACCCAACTGTCAAAAAATGGAGAGCGGTGGTCACAATTCAGTGAGCACTAAGTGTATGTCGTTATACACAAATATAAAGAGTAATGAAGAAGAAAAAACTCATTTTTTTCTTCTTCTTGAGAATGATATAAAAATGAATAAAATCATGTTACTGGAGATGACATTTTGACCTCTAACATCTCTTATATATTATTAACTAAGAACAATGTATTGTATCAGTGCTGATAGCGATGGTTTTCAGTTCAGTGAATTTCACATCTTCTCAGTGTCCCTTAAAATTAAAGATTTAAGGACCTTTTTTTTTCTTTGGTCATTTTGGATTACTCTAATATACTCGGATCCACTTGAGGGCTGGTCGGGAAAATATTCTAAAATTCATTTGTAAGAAAAGACTGCTAGATAGAAAAATATGAATAAATATAAAGTGTTATGGCCACTATCTGGAGAATTCATGTGAAATTAAAAGTTTCCACAAAATATTGACATTGAGCGGATGAGTGACCAACTGAATGTTTTGTTTTTACCTCTGAGCGATACTTTTGTGTGTACAATGAGCTAGATGGCCAGGTATCAGTCTCGATAGCGTTGCCTACTCGATAGCAAGTCCACTTCCACTGTGGTTCGCTGTGTCCCCTTCCTCCGACTTTTTTCAGGACGGGGAAAAGTCTTTAAACCCGACTGCGCATATCAGCAACTCTTTGCCAGCCACCGTGCGGAGTCCCCGGACTTCTTGCCTGTCTTCGCAGATAGCTCGAAGTCCGGCACGTCAGTGGGATCGGCTGTGATATTATCATTGCAGACCAAATCCCATGCAGTGTTCCATCTTCACTGCAGAGTTGTAGGATATTACGAAAACGTCATAGAAAATTATCCCATTCTGGAAAAAACGGGGATTTCTCTTAAATGATAAATAGCTATTTGTGTTCACCGAATCTCGGTATACAGTTCCTCTTAAATTAAAGAAACGTAAGAATTTAACCACCATCATCCCTAAAAAAAGAGGGGGGGGGGGGATACGTAAACGTTTCCCGAGCGTAACGAGTTATATCTCATATGAAAGTTGTTGAGGTAGGGAGTACTTCAAATTGTCAATCATGTACTACTTCAAATTATGCCTCTTTCTGATTCCCCAAAAGGGGTGGAAAGTACCATGGGTATCGATCGTAATACTTTATATATCAAATGAAATTTTATTATGTGGGCTGTACCATCTACTATACATTTTAGAGAGTTTAAGACCCGAATATCGCTGGGTCAATCTGCTAATAATATATTGTTTAAAATAATATAATTATACATAAGAATCGTGAAGAAAACCAATTGGTGATAGCTGTACTCTGCTTATATTGTCGCTTAGAGAGGCTTTTGGTAATAGTTGAAACAGTTTGATAAATTCAAGAAAATGTTGATTCATGTCATTTCCAGTAGTGGAAATTTGTAAAAGTTATAAATATTACTTTCGAATTTAGCCAAAAAGTCCGACGATTCAATGAAGTTAAAATGATTACACTATTCTAAAACGTTCCACCGAAATTATCTTTATCAAAGATTTTGGGCACGTACTTATGAACATGATATAATATAGAGGGAAAAAACTATTGAAATACATAATGTTCTTTAGTCTGAAGTGTTTTGGGTTTTTTCTCTAGATAAAATAGTTTTTCCCCATGAACGGTGGATGGAGCATATGCCAACTTTTGCCCTGCCTGTTAAAGAACTTTGCAAATTTATTAAATAAATAGTTCTCTTTCACTGCACTTCGATGTTACACTCTTTACCTCCAGTTAGACGGATTTTCTCTTTTCCACCAGGCTTCTCGATTCCCCTTGAATTTGCTAGGTTGCCTTTATGTTTACCTCTACTGTACAAAAGCACACAATCCAACTTAAATGCTAAATATTTTTCAAAATTTTCAGAAAAAAGTTTAAAAAATATTTATGAAATACTGGAAATTTGGAATGTTGCTATTAACTTGTTAAAATTGTAAGCTATTAGAATTTAATTCTCTTGTTTTCATCAGAAGTATCATCTATATATTTAATATTCATGTACTCTTCGTTTGTATGAAATGAGTTAAATTGCAATAATATTTTTCCTGTTTGAAAGTGTGTCTTTGATTTTTTTCTATGCAGTATCATGACGAATCTGAGTTATGTTTAATAATTCTTGAATTTATATTAGAATGTTATCAATGACTCATAAAATTGTTCATTTCATTTCAGCTCTACGACAGAATTAGTACAAGCTCCTATAGCCCTCTCAGATGTCCTATTCCTGATGCCTTGACAGCTGCCAAAGAGGTAAGACACTTAACTCGATCCTTTCTTTTCAATAGGCATGGATGTATGTGTCGTTTTTGGGGCGGGGGTGGCTCAGTCGGTAGCGCGCCAGGCTCGTAATCTGTAGTTCCCAGGTTCGAGTCCCAGCTGGGTCAGCGTTGAGATTTAACTCCGCAAAATTCCCCGCCCTGCCAACGGTCAGTAGGTTACACCGATGGGCTTGGAAAGGCCGCCGTCCGTCGGATGGGACGTTAAGCCGTGGCCCCGTGTGCGGGAGAGCCATACCCTGTGCACGTTAAAGAACACGCTGGATGGCCTTGACGGGAGGCTATCATCTGTCTCCCAACAGCTGTTCCAGTGGGTCCCCTCCTCCAACCTTCTCTGAGCCTTCGGGGTCCACGTGACCTGGCCATTTAGCCCATGGTGTGCAAAAAAGTGCCGCTCAGAGGTAAAACAACCCAACCCTTTCTTTTCAAAATAAATGGAATTTAAAAGTGGGTTCCTAGTTACAATAGAGCAATTCTCCCCCCCCTCCATGAAAAAAAGAAATTGGATAAACTCAATTTTCACTTGTATATTTTCCTTTCCTCCCTTCCAGCAGACTGCCTATATGTGATTTTAGTTTCCACCATGTTCAGGATATCAGTGTGAATCAAAATAAAAACAGTTTTTAGTAACAAATTAATACAAGACATAACCAGACAAAAATTACATGTTTAATTAATATCACATTCGTAGTCTAGCTAATAAACTATGTAATGAATAACTGTGATTATTATTTATAGGCTTATTGGTCTGGAAGAAAAGTTTATGTAATGGATATGCATTCTTGATAGATTTTCCGAGTTCGAAAGAATATAAATGACAAGTTTATATTCACAGCCAAATTGTAACAGATTTTATGTAGTCTATAAGAAATGGTCTATTATTTTCATTTTGGAGAACTAGCATGCGACATAATCTATTACAGGAGTTCAAATAAACTAAAAATACATACATACATACATACATAATTCTCATGCAGCCGTGGCTGCAGAAGTCCTAACAGACTATAATTGCCTTCTCCAGACATATCTGTCGTAAGCTGCAGCTGCTGTATTTGGCCACTGTATGCAAATTCTAGCAAGGTCATATATGACATTGTCTGCCCATCACATCCCAAGTCTCACCCTTTTCTTGAAGCCTTTTAGGCATACTGTTCATAGTCATTTGTCAATCTGCAGCTATGCATACGGCCAACATGGCCAACCCAAACGGAGTCTCTCTCTGCACAAAATGTTGCTCAAAGGAGGTTTATGAATCTCTCTAACCTCATCATTACTTACAAAGTCAAACCACCTAATGCCCAAGATACTATGTTAGCATCTAGAATCAAAAGTCATCAAGTTTCTTGTTATCCTGAAAGGTTTCATGTTTTGCTACCATAATTAACCTTTAAAAGAGCCAAATTATTATACAGCCTAATTTTAGTCTTTAGGTGTATACACCTATTTTTTCAGTCTCTCCATAGATTCCTAAAGTTCTAGCAGCAATCCCTATTCTTCTCTTTATCTCATGCCTACATCACCAGTATCTGTTAAACAGTCCCAAGATAATTAAATTGAGATCCTTGCTCAAGAGTGCAGTCATTCAAAGCAACTGAAACACCATCTGCCTGATCAATTTTCATCACTTTAGTTTTTTCTCTGTTTATCACCAAACCTACTCTATTACCAGTCTCTTCATCAGTCCTAATGAAAGAATTCATTTCATCAACATCATTAACCAACAGGGCCAAATTATCTGCATAATCTAAATCAGAATTTTTGAAATCTCTAGACCATTTAAGGCCAAAATCTTTCCCTTGCGAAGAATTCCACATAACATAATAATCGAACTAAAGAGAAAAGGAAACAAAATGCACTCTTGTCTAACTCCACTAGCATTGCTAAACCAATCTCTACAAGCCTTACCAACTCACACACATGATTCAGTATTATTTCAGAGAGTTTTCATTATGCTAATTAACTTGTCAGGTATTCCATATGATCTTATGATTAACAACAAATTATGTCGATAAACAGAGTCAAAAGCCTTTTTAAAATGTATAAAACTAGTAACCATGGTTTTTTTAAACTATGAACGTTTCTCAACAATCTGCCTGTGAAAATATTTGATCTCTACATCCCCTGCCACTTCTGGATCTGCACTGTGCATCAGGCAACGAAATTCTTAATTCTGTTAAGCACAACAATGCAAAGAACTTTTGCGGCGGGGGTGGCTCAGTCGGTAGCGCGCCAGGCTCGTAATCTGTAGTTCCCAGGTTCGAGTCCCAGCTGGGTCAGCGTTGAGATTTATCTCCGCAAAATTCCCCGCCCTGCCCACGGTCAGTAGGGGACACCGATGGGCTTGGAAAGGCCGCCGTCCGTCGGATGGGATATTAAGCCGTGGCCCCATGTACGGGAGAGAGCCATACCCTGTGCACGTTAAAGAACACGCTGGATGGCCTTGACGGGAGGCTACCATCTGTCTCCCAACAGCTGTTCCAGTGGGTCCCCTCCCCCAACCTTCTCTGAGCCTTCGGGGTCCTTGTGATCTGGCCATTTAGCCCATGGTGTGCAAAAAAAGTGCCGCTCAGAGGTAAAACAACCCTAAAACAACGCAAAGAACTTTACCTGGAACACAAAATAGACTGATACGTTGAGCGAATTCATTTCGTCATTTTTTTTATTTTTAAAAGATTTTTTTTAAAGTTATCACAAGAACTGTGATCACCGTTTTTAAAATAGGAATAATAATAGCTCTAGTAAAATCCTTAGAAATAACACTTTGTCATAAAATATATTCAAAATTTCAGTCGGACATGTGATAGATAAAAGTTCCAGGCTCTAAGCATTACAGTGGTGATTTCATCCATCCCTTGGGATTTATGCAGTTTCAATTTAGAGGAAGTCAAGGCTATTTTGAATATGATATAGGACCAACGTTAAAACCAATAATACATCTGTCCTCATTGCAAACAATGGGAGTAGAAATAATCACATTATTTAGAATATCTCTCTGAAATGCTTAGTCCGCATGTCCATCACAGAATCCTCACCTTCAACTACCTTTCTATCCCTGTGTACCTGTCTGTTTCTTCCCATATAAAAGATTACTATCTGGTACAACCCCCTGCTGTTGTATTGTCTAACTGTTTCCTCTGCTTTGTCAGCCAAGCTCTCAATCCAAAGATTCTTATCAGCTATTAACTGATCCGTTACATGTTTATTATATTATATAACTACATGTTTATTAACTACATTGTAACGTCGTCTGTTAGGACTAGTAGGGTGTTGATTCATATTATTCCTGCACTTCCTTCTTTCAGAACCCTTATCACTTAAATAATTTACAAAAACTAAGATTAAGAAATGATGATTCATAATAATGAAAATATAGATCGAAAAAGAACATAGAAGGATTCTGCGAACTGCTTGAAAAAATATGAACCAAAGTGATAGTAAAAAAGCGTTTTTTTGCATTCAAGGATAAGACGTACTAGACAGTGTGGCCTTGGAACGAGGGCTAGATTCCATTTTCAACATGAACAACACTCACATCTTCCTTCTGCTGCTACTACAAATTCAGACCTATAAATCTCTATTTTAAAGCCCAATATCGGAAGAAATATAAATTAAATTTTTTCTTCGGCTGTATAGGGAAGAGAACTTTTCTATCAATTATTCACATCTTCCTTCTGCTGCTACTACAAATTCAGACCTTTAAATCTCTATTTTAAAGCCCAATATCGGAAGAAATATAAATTAAATTTTTTCTTCGGCTGTATAGGGAAGAGAACTTTTCTATCAATTATTTGGTTTTGTTTGGTGAATTATGAATCACTTGTGTGAGCACACCTACTGTTATGTGGTACTTGCAAATCAGAGATAAGTTCTTTTTGTACACTAGTGTCCAAAGATTAAGCATAATATACAAATTCCAGAAGATGCCAAAAATGTGATAATGAAATGATGTGATATTTGGAGTGACAATGTATTGTTAACAACATGATGAGGCATAGACCAAAAAAACTTCTGTTTCCAGGTTCGAGTCTTGTTTATGCTAGCATTGCAATTTATCTCTGCTAAACTCCCATCCTGCCCTCAGCCAGAAAGTGGGTACTGATGAGCATGGAAAGGCCACTGTCCATCGGATGGGATGTAAAATCATGGTCCTGTGTACAGGGTAGCCATACCCTGTGTACATTAAAACACACTCTGGATGGCCTTGATGGTTCCATCGTTTCCTAATTAACAGCTGTCCAGTGGATCTCCTTTCCCCAACCTTCTCTGATCCTTTGGCATCCTTGTGACCTGGTCATTAGCCCATTGTGTGCAAAAAAGTCTGCTCATAGATAGACCAAACCAACAACACAAAGCATAGAGCAAACCAATCATATGCTTTCCTTGGATTATGCAAATAAATGCAGGAGTGTCGATAGCAAAGAGGCAGTTTCAGCAGAACAAAGAGGTTAATACAGAGTAGGATGACTCCAAACATTAACACAAGCATCGCAGTGACTTTTCATGATATTTACCAGTTTGGTCATGAGCATAGTTAGTCATGGCAATACTTTGCACTTTTCGTGGAGAATGGATTGAAGCTTGGTTGGTGACCTCCAACTAGTCTCCCCACTTCATCCCACATATGCTCTATAGTGTTGAGATGCAGAGAACAGGCTAGCCATTCCATCCACTAAATATCCTCAATTTTGTGGAATTCATCAACTGTCTGATCTCTATTAGGGTGGGCATTAGCATCCATCAAAATAAACTTGGAGCCAAAAACATCCCTGAAAAGCCTCAAATAGGACTGAAGGATATTGTCTCTATACCTCCTAGTCAAAATGATTCTGGCAAAGATAGGGAGCAGTATAGTGCACCACCACAGTAGTATCATTCTCTAACGTTAGAGGGTTGTTAATGAGTTCTTTGTTCTCTAATCAAAACATGTTGAGAATCAATCTCATAAAAAAACAATCACTGAAACTGCCATGTCAGTCTTGCCCTTCTGGTTTAGGGGAACACAAACATCAATCTCGAATAATGTCCTCTTTGGTGAAGCCTTCTGTAAACTGTTTTTGCCATCAAACTGCCCTTCCAATGAATACATAAAGAGTTGCATGGGCCGGCATCACCCTATTCACCCTGTGATCATCCTGCACTGTTGTCACTCTTCGAAATCCTTGTACTTGTCTGCAGCTAATGTCTCCTGTCTGTTGGGACTATCTCCAAAGTCTTGAAAGCATTGATTGGGGGACATTTTCAATTCTCGCCATTCCAGTCTGGGATCAGCCGTTCTCGAACTTAGTGATTGCCCTACCACTTATAAAAGCAACCATATAAGTGACAAATTTACGATACAGGCATGTGAGGTGTTCGTTTGTGCCTCGACCTACACAATGGACCTAAAAACAGTCAAAACGCGATTTTTTTGAGCATTTTATTAGTGAAATATTTCACAATCAGTATAATCTAATCCTTACATACACATCTTGTGTTTTTGCTTAGGTTAATACCAAATACATGATTTTTGTTAAATACATTAAAGCAAAAGATACGTATATTGTAAAATAAACAAAAATAATTAAGTTTACATTTTAATGCATATTAAATTTTCTATGTATCCATTTCTGCAATTCAATTGAGCCTGCTGCATAATTTTTTTCTATTTACAAGTTGTAAAAAATATTATTGAGTACCCTCCTCTCAGACAGTTGGAAGTCTCTAGTATTTTGTGCCTAGGGCCTTCGGGTACCTTATTCCACCACTAGCCATATGATGACTCTATGTCATACTGTTGTTAGGAAATGCTGTACAAAAATAAATAACATTTGCTCCACAGAAAATGAGTGCCGCAGCATTTATAGCAACCCAGATTTGCTTTTCAAGTCATGTATATAAATTTATCTGGACAGGTAATATTTGGGAGGCATAAGACGTTGTATATATTCTAATTCATTTAATACAAAATGTAATGTAAATTATTTCAGTCATTTGTGAGATATTTAACAGTTTGTGAATTATACACAACTTTTGGACAAAGTGTAATTAAAGGAGATTTACAACAAATAACAAGTATCATTTCCATCATTAAAAATAATAAAAATAAATTCCTCCTCAAGCAGCTGCTTGCCACAGAGGTCTG
This sequence comes from Ryuthela nishihirai, assembly GCA_038380435.1. Classification (NCBI taxonomy): domain Eukaryota; kingdom Metazoa; phylum Arthropoda; class Arachnida; order Araneae; family Heptathelidae; genus Ryuthela; species Ryuthela nishihirai. The sequence continues at coordinate 32,071,872 of JAWZYU010000026.1, forward strand.
ACAGGAGCCTGTCAGTTTATATGCCAGAGTAGAAGGTCTGAGAGGATGGCAGGACCTCAGCAGAGAAACGACACAAACAGCCATGCCTTACCCGGGACTCGAACCCAGGTCCCTTAGACCAGTAGCCAAGCGCGCTAACCACTTGGCCATGTAATATATATATAATTATTAGTTAATATAACATGCAATTAGAAATCAAATATATAGCACAGTGCTACACAACTCGGAGATAAATATATAAAAACATTAATACACTATACTGCCTTTTTTTTCCTTTGCAGTTGTCGCTGTCCATGCTGTTGAAAGCTTTATTGTTTCAAATTTCACCAATCGCAAAAGAATAAAATCATAAATAAGCTTTTCATAAAATAGCTTTTCAGTGTGACAGTTACATTTAGGCATGTGTTTTGTGATATAATGTTAAGCTTATGTTTCGCCTAAACGTAAATAATGCATTGCATGGCAATTTTATGACTATTAAGGTGAATCTGATTTAGGTGCCTTCAGAGAATTCTGAATATTCACCTGCATGTTTGCCATGCACTGCAACCCGTATCTCTCAAAAGGGGTACGGTTGTTCTTGGGGGGGGGCGGGGGGGGGGCTCAGTCGGTAGCGCGCCAGGCTCGTAATCTGTAGTTCCCAGGTTCGAGTCCCAGCTGGGTCAGCGTTGAGATTTATCTCCGCAAAATTCCCCGCCCTGCCCACGGTCAGTAGGGGACACCGATGGGCTTGGAAAGGCCGCCGTCCGTCGGATGGGACGTTAAGCCGTGGCCCCGTGTGCGGGAGAGACATACCCTGTGCACGTTAAAGAACACGCTGGATGGCCTTGACGGGAGGCTACCATCTGTCTTCCAACAGCTGTTCCAGTGGGTCCCCTCCCCCAACCTTCTCTGAGCCTTCGGGGTCCATGTGACCTGGCCATTTAGCCCATGGTGTGCAAAAAAGTGCCGCTCAGAGGTAAAACAACCCAACCCAACCCCTTTTCCCTATCTTGCCAACTACAACTGGAGAACCTGTTCACCCTGGAGCTGGACCTAACTTTTAAGGGCCCTGGCCAATCAATGTTGCAGTGCCGGAGATTACAGACTGTATCGTCCAAGAAGCTGCCTCTACAGTTCCACAAATTTCGGTTCCCTTGATTTCCGCAACTGGTTGGAATCCTAACTGTGTCACAACTCGTAAGGCCTAAGAACAAGACTTAGGGTGTTGGAGATATCCAACGTTCTCCAACCTTGAAGCTTGAAAGTGCACCAGGGCGAAAGTCTGTTTCGTCAGGAGCCAGAAGGAGCCTTGGATCAAATGTTACATCTTCTATCACCTGCACGACCAGTTCTAAGATCGTTGGGATAAAGTCCAGATCAATAATGAATGGGAAGTAGAGTCTTTTGGAAACTGTACTTTTCCTCTGAGTTTCTGGCCCAGAAGAGCAAGACCAAACACTCCGCTGTCCTTTCACTCAAATGGCATGGTTCCTTACAACAGGCCATTGAGGAGCTTCACCTTGCTCTGCAATCCTCTCATGCATCTGCTGTCAAGTCACACAATGTCCATTACACCATGCTCCAACATCTCTCACCATCGATTAAGAATCGACTACTCCAACTTTTCAGCCACATTTTTCTTGAGGGGTTCGGTTGTTTTACCTCTGAGCGGCACTTTTTTGCACACCATGGGCTAAATAGCCAGGTCACATGGACCCCGAAGGCTCAGAGAAGGTTGGGGGAGGGGACCCACTGGAATAGCTGTTGGGAGACAGATGGTAGCCTCCCGTCAAGGCCATCCAGCGTGTTCTTTAACGTGCACAGGGTATGGCTCTCCCGCACACGGGGCCACGGCTTAACGTCCCATCCGATGGACGGCGGCCTTTCCAAGCCCATCGGTGTCCCCTACTGACCATGGGCAGGGCGGGGAATTTTGCGGAGATAAATCTCAACGCTGACCCAGCTGGGACTCGAACCTGGGAACTACAGATTACGAGCCTGGCGCGCTACCGACTGAGAACATGCTGTGAGCTCTACATGCTGGAAGAAGAGCAAAAAATGCTAAAATCTTCAACAGTAAGATGAAGTTATCCCCGCCCCTTCTTGAGGGGCAGTTTCTGGACTCATGACTCGAGAATATCGTCTTTGAGTTTCCCAAGATTGCTTAATTATCTTCCCATTGCATTGATAAGCTGCGTGTGCAAAACTGTCTCTGTTGTGTGTGCAAAACCAGGTGTTGCAAAGAATGGTAAATGTCACTCTCGTCTGCCTCGAATTGGCTATCAGAAATTAGTTTTTAAAACAGGAGCACTTCGTGTCCATTTTCTTTGACATCGATAAAGCATACAACACGGTGTGGTGATTTGGCATTCTTCGTGACCTCCATGCTTTTGGCTTGCGAGGTCACATGCCAATTTTCATCGCCAACTTTCTCGTTCTTTTCGAATCCGTGTCGGCAACACTCTGTTGTAGCCTTATCCCCAAAGGGGCGGGGGTGGCTCAGTCGGTAGCGCGCCAGGCTCGTAATCTGTAGTTTCCAGGTTCGAGTCCCAGCTGGGTCCGCGTTGAGATTTATCTCCGCAAAAATTCCCCGCCCTGCCCACGGTCAGTAGGGGACACCGATGGGCTTGGAAAGGCCGCCGTCCGTCGGATGGGACGTTAAGCCGTGGCCCCGTGTGCGGGAGAGAGCCATACCCTGTGCACGTTAAAGAACACGCTGGATGACCGTGACGGGAGGCTACCATCTGTCTCCCAACAGCTGTTCCAGTGTGTCCCCTCCCCCAACCTTCTCTGAGCCTACGGGGTCCATGTGACCTGGCCATTTAGCCCATGGTGTGCAAAAAAGTTGGGTTGGGTTGTTTTGCCTCTGAGCGGCACTTTTTTGCACACCATGGGCTAAATGGCCAGGTCACATGGACCCCGTAGGCTCAGAGAAGGTTGGGGGAGGGGACACACTGGAACAGCTGTTGGGAGACAGATGGTAGCCTCCCGTCAAGGTCATCCAGCGTGTTCTTTAACGTGCACAGGATATGGCTCTCCCGCACACGGGGCCACGGCTTAACGTCCCATCCGACGGACGGCGGCCTTTCCAAGTCCATCGGTGTCCCCTACTGACCGTTGGCAGGGCGGGGAATTTTGCGGAGATAAATCTCAACGCTGACCCAGCTGGGACTCGAACCTGGGAACTGCAGATTACGAGCCTGGCGCGCTACCGACTGAGCCACCCCCGCCCCATATAGAAGATTTCCCAGTGCAAAAAAGTGCCGCTCAGAGGTAAAACAACCCAATAACCCAACCCTTATCCCCAAAAGCAGGGTGTACCACAAGTTTTGAGTGTTACACTTTTTCTTGTCAAGATTAATTTTGTTATTAGATAACTTTATCTTATTGTAGACATTGCCCTCTATGTTGAAGATTTTAGCATTTTTTGCACTTCTTCCAGCATGAGGTCATTGAAAAAATGCAAATTGCCTTGAATAATCTTTCGGTTTGGCGATTGGATTTCAGTTCTCCCCAAAGAAGACCGCTTGCATGAGCTTTTCCCACAAGCATAATCTTCATCTGGACCTTGAGCTATGGCTCGGAGGTACCATTATTCCAGTTGTGACAGAGACTAAGTTTCTTGGCCTCATCTTTGATTAGAAATTGATCTTTTTTACGATAGAAACGTCCAATGACCGAGTGGTTAGCGCGCTTGGCTACTGATCTATGGGACCTGGGTTCGAGCCCCAGGTAAGGCATCCATGTATGTGTCGTTTTTCTGCTGAGGTTCTGCCATCCTCTCAGATCTTCTATCTTTGGCATAAACTGACAGGCTCATGTCAGACTTCTGTGGCAAGCTGACTGTCAAAGGGCTTGAGGGGGTATTTATTTTTTAATTTTTTTTGTTAATTAAACGTCCTCTTAGGTACAAGTGCACATAGGCATTGAATATCATCAAGGCCTCCTCCCTCTCTTGAGGAGTGGTCCAATGTCCTTTGCTCCATCTGTACCATGCATTTGTCCGGTCAAAACTGGACTATGGATTCCAGATGTACGATTCCACTTGGGATTCACTGGTGAAGGTGCAGGACCCTTACGCCATCCAGCCCTCCATGTTTGTACAGGGGCCTTCTACACCTCATCAGTCCAGAATCTTTATGTTGAGACTGACTAACCATCATTATTTCTTTGCTATCAGCAGTAGTCCCTATAAAATGCATCTAAATTGCGATCCCAGTCGGCCATCCCATTTTGAGTCCTAAGTGAGAGATACTTTACACTAATCGCCCGACTGCCATTCGTCCTTTTGGTTTGCATATCTGAGGCTACCTCCGAGAGATCAACACCAATCTCTATAGCGTAGTACAGTCGAGTCACTTTCACCGTGGCTTGCTATTTCACCTTTCTGTGATTTTTTTTTTCCCCCTTTGCATAACGGAAGGCCTTTGTACACTACAGTGTGTAACGGCAATTCTTTGACAGTCAGCGTGCTGAGTACAAGGACTTCCTGCCTGTCTTCATAGAAAGTTTGAAGTCGTACATATTAGTGGAATCGGCAAATGGTCTGCTGTGATGTTACCATCGAGCTCCAGGCACAGTGGCAGAGATCTTGGTCAGAACAGCTTGCGAACAAGCTCTTTGAGATCAAACGTGGCAGTCAAAGTATTCACAGGAATCGCAAGAAGGAAGTTGTACTTGCTCGGCTCCGCTTAGGTTATTCATTTATTATTCATTCATTTCTTCAACGGGCGCACGACGAACCTAAGTCGAGTTTTGTGACATCATTTTAACCATCTTTTACTTCATTGTCCATGTTTTAACTTTGAGCACCATAATGTATTTCAGCTTCCACGATTTTAGGTCCGACCTCCATATACTCGGACATCTATTTACATTTTACTGGATTTATAATCTTATTTAATGTTTTTACCTTTTTGTTATTTGGACTTGTTGTTTTATTTATTATTATACGTATGGGTCCTATACACCCTTTGTTTCCTTTTGTATTTTACATTCGTTTGTTGTTCTTTCTTTACACCTTTTTTGTATGTGGATTTTAACCTTGGTTGTAGGTTTACATAACTTTTATATTTTTGGTGTTTACACCTTGTTTGGCGCATTATTACCTCGGTTGCCACTACGCCATAAAACTCCAAACAAACAAAACACTCAAGGCCATCCAGCATGTTCTTCAACGTGCACAGGATAAGGCTCTGCCGCACACGGAGTCATGACTTAACATCCTATCCGACGGACGGCGGCCTTTCCAAGCCTATCGGTGTCCTACTGACCGAGGGCAGGGCAGAAATGAATCTCAACTCTGGCCTAGTGGGACTCGAACCTGAAAACTGCGGATTACGAGCCTGGCTGTTTACCGACTGAGCCACCCCCGTTCCAAATGTTCAGGTAGGCAACCTCCCTTTTTAAGGTTTTGCCAGCAGGAAAAATTTCCGATTATGTATCTACCCTTGGGAAGCCCAACTGGCGCGTAAGAAAGTATTCCCTCCTAACTTAATTTCACCTTCCTGTGATTTTTTTCCCCTTTGCAACAACGGACAAATGTAATAATAATGTAATAATTTTTTCCTTTTTTTTTTTGAGACCACTGGTTCTGGATTTATGGATTTCTCTTCTGATTCACATGACTACTGGGTTCCTGAAACTAATAACTCGAAAAACAGTTTTTATTGCATTAACTTCAAATAGAAAATGAAAAGCAGGAAAAACCAGGTCACTTAAAACGACTGTATCGTGGTTAATGAAAATAGTATCACATTCAAAGGCTCGTTGCAGTTTATTTGCAGATAAATAATTTATAGTGAAGATGAAAAAATAGTTTTTTCCTCCCGCTTCCTTTGTAAAGGGAAAGACTAACATAATATTGAAAAGTTTAATGTTTTCCACAAGGATGATCACATTGACTGAACTGAATCATGAAAAAGGCAAACGTATTCTCATTTCTGGTGAATGGTAAGAAGAATTTTTTCTTCTTAGTGTATAGCAGCTAAAACGAATAAAAGTGTTGAATCGGTTGGTTCCCTGGAACAGATTTCTAACGATTACAGTTAATTAAAAATTTATCTTTTAGTATGAACCTTTAAAATTTTAACTGTTGTACATATAGTTAATATAATTAGGAAATCGTAAACGTCTAAGATTTTGTGTAAGTATTGTTAAATCAGAACCTGATCTAGAAAAAATTGGGGGGCAATCGAGCGGAAAAAAAAGTTAAAAGGGGGAGGGGGCGGCAAGAGACGTGATTTTTATTACAATGTAACATTTTCCCCTTCGTTTTAGAGATTTTAAAAAATTTTTGAAAAGTGCGTGAAATATGCAGAAATCCAATAATTTTTGGCTTCCTTTATCCTTACTGCTGTTCTCAAGGGGAGGAGTGAGAGGCCCCTTGGCTTTTCCTTAGATCGCACCCTACGTAGTACTAATATTTGATTAAAAAAGTATAGAACTACTTTCACTCAACGATTCGAAGCATCAGGTACCGGAACGGCGTTCCCATTCAATGATTCGGAAACATCGAGTATCGGAACAACGTTCCGATTTAGTTGCAGCACCGTTTTTGATAATTGCTTCCCCTACTTAAAAAGTCACATTTCGTCACTGATTCTGCTTACTAATTTGTAAGTGAAAATATACTGTTGTTTACTAAGTTAACCTTCTAAGCTGTATGCTAAAGAGGAAGCTTCAATCGTTTCAGAATTTTTTTATTTTTTGGAGAGTTTTTTTTTTTATCTGGAAAAGTGTTCTAGTTTTCAAGTTTAAGAGAAACCTGAGGTTTCGAGAAGGATCTTTAGGAGTTATGTAAATAAATTTCATGGCCATTGGAGTCTATGTTTCAGAGTTTTGCAAAGGGGTTTTTGTGTCACTAAAATCACACCTAAATAACCTATTGAAAATGGTTTTCTGTAACAAATTATAATTTTTTTTTTTATTTAATGCAACTTGAGGTTGTCGGCCCTATAATAAACAAATCGTTGGGGAAATAGCTAAGTGAAATAAATTCTACTGTGATTTTTAAAGTCCAGATAATTTAACCAAAAAAAACACGTTCTTAGTTTATCTGTTATCTCAATAGAAGCCTGATGACTCAACATTGTTGATCTAATAATAAAGATGGTTTTAAAGTGCAATTAAGCATCGAGAAGCATTAAAAGTTTCAAGACTGTTATATCTAAAACTTTTTTATAGTTCAGAAAAAGTTCAATGAGGTTTAAAACATACTAAAAGTGTTACAAATGAATTTTAAATGGCTACTGATATTTAACGACCACATTTTTTCTTAATCGGCAGTGCAGCAATTTATTTTTAAATTTATCATGAATAAAATACAAAATAATGAATAATTCAATGTTTTTCATTCCCAGCTGTCTTGAATTTGAAATTGCAATTGATATTTTATGGGGAATGTTCAAAATTCCGTTAGCTAACAGATCTGCTTTCTACTACTTAATGCCTGAAGTACATAAGATGAAACTTTAAAATTAAACACAATCCAAACCTTTTTAGAAGATATAAAATAAATGGTTAAGGTGAAGGTCGAGTTCTGATCGAATCTGTCGGCATTAGTAAAGGAAAGAGGTTTGTCCAGTTTGATTTTCTTCATATTCAAATCGATTTTTACTATGAAAGTTCAGGTATGGCCAAATTTAGCAAGAGCCACTGAAAAAAAATCTTAATGAGACATAGGGAAAAATTCTCTACTTGAAAACGAAAATATGCCTTTCTAGCGAGTAACATGAATTGATAAAATCTATTATTATGGACCTAAAACTGCTTGGTCAAAAAAAGGGAGAAATGAGCCGGGTTCAGTATATTCCTTATTTGTTCTATGAGTCACAAATTCTGTTGCCATAATTATGAGTTTGGACATGCCTACCCTAGAAGCATGGGTTCAAGTATCTATGATCGCTTCCAATCATGATTATCCATAAGCTGATGGGGCGGGGGTGGCTCAGTAGGTAGCGCGCCAGGCTCGTAATCTGTAGTTCCCAGGTTCGAGTCCCAGCTGGGTCAGCGTTGAGATTCTCAACAAGATTCAGCGTTGATATCTCCGCAAAATTCCCCGCCCACGGTCAGTAGGGGACACCGATGGGCTTGGAAAGGCCGCCGTCCGTCGGATGGGACGTTAAGCCGTGGCCCCGTATGCGGGAGAGCCATACCTTGTGCACGTAAAAGAACACGCTGGATGGCCTTGACGGGAGGCTACCATCTGTCTCCCAACAGCTGTTCCAGTGGGTCCTCTCCCCCAACCTTCTCTGAGCCTTCGGGGTCCTTGTGACCTGGCCATTTAGCCCACGGTTTGCAAAAAGTGCCGCTCAGAGGTAAAACAACCCAAACAACCCAACCCATCAGCTGATATAAGGCATCTATTGACTCGAGGCTTTCAACTCACAAACAGAAAACATAATGCTGTATTTTCTCTTACCACAAGCTTACCAGTGCCGCAAGTTCATTTCTGTTTATTTTCTTTCGTTTGTTGTTTTACATATGACAGTACTTTGGAGGGGGTGTTTTTCCCCGCCATTTCAGCAATGATAGATTTTTTTTAGTTTATCTGATTTCATTTTCTAGTATTTCTAATATTTTTAAGGCTCAAAAAATAGGTGAGTGAAGTCTGTATATTGAGATATGGCAGTTTTCTTCGTATTGAGTGTCATGGCCACTTCGCTAGACTGGGTTTCTGAGCGGCATTTTTTGCACACAATGGGCTAAACGATCAGGTTGGAAGGTCTCAATTAAGGCCGGGGTAAGAAGACACAACTCGGCAGCTGTTACGAGGCTGATGGTAGCTTTCCGTCAAGTCTATCCAGTGTTCTCTGTAGCGTGCACAGAATATGTCTTTACTGCACATGGAGCCTTGGCTTATTATTATCTTACGGAAGGCAGCCTTTCTAAGCCCATCAATGTTCCCTTTCTTACCGAGATAACATAGGGGTTAAGGGAGATAAGTCACAACGCACCAGACTTTTCTGTGTGACTTCACTAGGACCAAAACCAATGATAATGTCAACGGGGAATCAGATTCGGAGTTCAGTAATTCCTTAAGCAAGTTTTTGTTGAAAAATTTGACTAGGAATAAATTAGATATCTCAATCAAATATATCTAAATATCCATTGTCAACAATGTTTGTTCCGTATTTAAAGTTATGGAAGCTGGTTCATTTATCAACTTAGATCGTCCTGCAAAAAACTTTTCAAATTAGTGAAAGTTGAAATAATCATTACTGAAATTGCTAAAAACACATCGATACGTTTTAATAAAGTTTTATTTATAATAATTATAACGGTTATTGCGTTTTTTAGCCTTTGATATTATTAAAAGTGGCATTGCTGATAAATAAACGACCTTCCATAAGCAATTAAATACTGAACGAATATTGTTAAGAATTGATAGAGAGAGATGATTGTGCTCTCTGATATAAGTTACACTTTTCCACAAATAACGTATTTAAAAAGTTATTGAGCTTTGAATCTGACTTCCTATCAACATAAAAAGGATCTGGCCCTAATCAAGTGACCACTGAAGACACAGTATCCTTCTGTCTTCAGATTCATTTTCTATGGCTCATAATGGTTCCTCTCATATTGAACTCCATAACTCATGTTAACTTCAGCTTGAATGCATTGGCTCATAATAGTTGCCCTCAAATTGACTTTCATACCTCATAATATGTTGTTAACCTCAGTTCGGGGCGGGGGTTGACTCAGTCGGTAGTGCACCAGGCTCATAGCCCACAATACCGTTGGCAGTACCCAGTTTCGAGTTCCAGTTGTGCCGCATGGCATCTCCTCTAAACAACACCGTTCCCTCAATCAGAAGGAGACACTGATGCGCTTGGAAAGGAATGCGCTTGGACCCCCCCCCCCCCCCTTTGGTCAGTAGGGGACACAAGGCATCCGTCTGTCAGATGGGATCAACCTGGCCGCGTGTGTGGGAGAGCCGTACCTGTGCACCTTATAGAACATGCTGGATGGCCTTGACAGGAGGGGGCGGGGGGTGGCTCAGTCGGTAGCGCGCCAGGCTCGTAATCTGTAGTTCCCAGGTTCGAGTCCCAGCTGGGTCAGCGTTGAGATTTATCTCCGCAAAATTCCCCGCCCTGCCCACGGTCAGTAGGGGACACCGATGGGCTTGCAAAGGCCGCCGTCCGTCGGATAGCTAAAGAACTCGCTGGATGGCCTTGACGGGAGGCTACCATCTGTCTCCCAACAGCTGTTCCAGTGGGTCCCCTCCCCCAACCTTCTCTGAGCCTTCGGGGTCCAATCTGACCTGGCCATTTAGCCCATGGTGTGCAGAAAAGTGCCGCTCAGAGGTAAAACAACCCAAAACAACCCAACCCTTGACAGGAGGCTAACAGCTCTCCAGTGGATGCCGTTCTCTGAGCCCTCGGGTTCCTTATGACCTGGCTATTTAGCCTATTGTGTGTAAAAAAAAAAAAGTGCCTCCCAGAGGTAAAACAACCGAACCCAGAGGTCGAATCAAAGGTACACAGCGTATAGAAACCGAAGTCAGTGATTATATAGTCAATTGCAAAGAGTAGATAAGCATGAAAAACCACAAATCCGCCTCCTGAATTCAATTACGTGATTCCTTTGTTACTCAGAGGCAGCAGTTTGGCAACTAGCATGTAACCAAATCCTGTATTCGAAACCAAGAGACGAATTAACTAGGGGTTTTTTTTTCATACATGCATATTTCCTAAAAATACGAGTGCTGCGAAGGTAAAAATTTTTATTTATTTTAGACAGTAACATACGAACAGTAGAATGAATTTTTTTGTTAACTGTACATAACTTAATTGTCTCTTTCCTAGTTACTGTTCTTCCTAGTCACTAGGACTGGTTCCTATATATATTGATATATATATTTGTAGGTGTGTTTTGATTCCAAATTTATTTTAGTTGAAGATAGTAAAAAACGAAAAAAAGATTTCATTTAAAAGGTTGCAGGTGGCTGAGTGGTTAGCGAGTTTGACTACTGATCAAAGGTACCTGGGTTTGAGCCCCGGATAAGGCATGGATGTTTGCGTTTGTCTTTCTGCCGAGATCCCGCCATCCTCTCAGACCTTCCACTTTGGCGTATTTGGGGGGGGGGGGGGACACACACAAAAATGCATATCGCTAATAATTTATCTCATTCCTATGTTATTAATTATAATCACAACACGATTAAGATGCTAATGCTTATTTGGAACGAAAAATATTAGAAATACCAGTACACCCTGAAAGTTTGTGATTAGCATCATTTCACAAAGAGCCATTCATTTATTAAAAACTGAAAATATGTAAAAAATAGCAAAAGCCACATGGTGCTTATTTTTCATTACTAAAGACTGATTAAATAGTTAAAAATTGTTTTCAAAAATATTATAATTTTTGCTTTTTTTTTTCACAATTACAAGAAATATTTGAAATTTAAATTATTTTGAGCTCCAGCCGGAAGCCGTCTGTGCTATTTTGACCCTAGTGGGGCTCAGCCCTATAGAGCCCAAGTCCTAACTCATCTCTATTTCCCATCGCTTGTTAGTTAAAAGTATCCACTCCTCCAATACAAGATGCCACAAACTGTGTAAAAAAATGGCAGTTGTCATTCTGTTATATCATGACATGTAGTTAATAATCCAGTTCTTCGACTGTCAGTCATGCCCCATATATACAGAGTAATTCACAAACCATTGAACACCTTCAAAAATTTATTACTCAGAAACTAGTTGACTCGCACCATGTGACTTCTTGTGGGATACGTCAAGAGCCTCGTGTTTGTGCCACCTCTTCCTCAGCCCTTAAGGAAATGAAGGAATGCATTGTGGCTGCTATTTCAACCATCGATGGTGATATGCTATATAGGTTTGGAACGAATTAAACTACAGGATTGAAGTGTGCTGTGTGATATGAGGGGCGCATATTGAGCATTTGTAAGATTATAGAAATAACTAATAGTTCCTTTACAAATTGGTTTTGACTACATATTCATGTATAACCTAGTTACTGAGTAATAAATTTTTGGAAGTGTTTCAATTCTTTTTGAATCACCTTGTATTTAATTTGGAGAAATCTGGTGTCGGTAGGAAGCTTTAGTCGGTTCAAAAACTGCATGGTATTAGTTACCACAGATGACATTAAAACAGGGATTTGATATTGGAACACATTGATAAAATACATGGACAGTGAGAGAAGTTATTATGATTGTAAACAAGCTTTACCCACAGACTTCCTGGCAACTAATTTCCTCAAGATTTCATTTTCCCTATTCAAAGGTTTTGTCCGTGATTCTTCGTCTGTTCCACGTTTTTAGCGGCAGTAATCGACCACTGGCAAACAAAAGTAGAAATGGAAAAAAGAAGTCAATAGACACTCGGATGCCACTCACTAACTTTTGATTGATTTGGAATACTCTCCTTGGAGGAAGAACTTTGCGTTTTTAATTTACACGAAAGGAAAATAAAAAGTCCTGATGCATCGATTCTCACGCAGTCGGGCAGAAGGCTTTGCTGATGTACGCCTACTGTCAACACAAAGCTGTTGCAGGAGGATTTTCGAGAGTTGCAATTATCTCCACTTTCCCCTACGTTGTAAATCGATCGATTGGCTGATGGGCAAGACACATAATATGATAGAAGATGTTGTAGAGCAACGCACCGACGCTTCTCTACCGTTTTCTCATTTTTCAACACTGGCGCTTCCTTCGTGCATCGATTATGTTTCGGAAACTTTACGGCATGTTGTAATAAGGTGCAGAAGGAGTTTCAAGTTGTTGAAGCAGAAGTAGTAACGTTGGTTTTCCAATTCCTCGCATCTGATAAATTTGATTTCGTTTTAATTTCTTCGGAGAAAGTGTTGTTGATCTCTTTAAAAGCTTATCTTAAATGGGATAAACACGCAATGAATTTAAACTTCTAATTTGTCCAGTTTTCACTTAATATCATAATTTTTATAAATGCGTTTTTATTATTTTCATAAGTTGTTTTTTTTTTAACGATACTCAGTTTTTGCCCACAGTAGACTAAATGATCAGGTTACAATAACCCCAAGGGTTCAGACAGGGCCTGACTTACACATAAGCTAAAGTTTAGGGCTCACGAAATAAGGTTCCTAAAAACAATGCATTTCACATTTTACTATTTAGCAGTTGTGAATTTCTATTAGTAATTATAAATAAAATTAGTAGTTATAGAATGTAATAAATGTTTTCACCTCCTCAGTTTCGTGCTTATATTTTAATGTTCCCTTCAGAGTAAAAAATATGTATTTCTAATTGAGAATTTTTTCTTCGGACTCTTTTCTTTATCACCTAAATCTTTTGGATCCTTTTAAACTTGGCATAACTTAGGGCCTTAGAAGGTCAAGTTGGCCTCACAGTTGTGTAGGGGACCCACTGACAGCTGTTAGGAGACAGATGGAAGCCTTCGGTCAAGGCCATCCAGCGTGTTTTTCAACGTGCACAGGGTATAACTCTTATACATGGGCACTGCCCATAGTATTCATTATGAAATTTATGTAAAATATACAAATTTATAAAAAAAAACTAAATTTTTTTTATTTTTTTTTATTTTTTAAAAAAATTAAATAAACAAATTTATTAAAAATTTATTCCTTTTAATCTCCAAAAAAATTCCGAAAATAATATTTAAAATTAATATTCAATTTGTTTTATGTCCCGTGGCAGAGTGGTTAGTGCGCTTGGCTACTGATCTAAGGGACCTGGGTTCGAGCCCCGGATAAGGCATGGATGTGTGTATTGTTTTTCTGCTGAGATCCCGCCATCCTCACAGACCTATATACGATACTATGGCATATAAACTGACAGGCTCCTGTCAGACCTCTGTGGCAAGCAGCTGCTTGAGGGGGGTATTTATTTTTATTTTATTTTACAAAAGGAAATGGAAATATCTGATGAAAATTTTGTGGTCATCTACGAAGCTCTGTTTTAAACAAACGAAAATAAATTGTCGCAATGTAACAAAATATTTCGGAAATTTCCAAGACCGAGTACATAAATCATTTTCAGCTAGTTTTCGGATAAAAATATTGAAAGTGTAAGAGGCTTTGTGATTGCATCTAGGCTTTTAAATGCATCGTAGAAATAAAAAGCAAAGATTGAAATCTTGCTGTTCAGTAATTTCAGAAAATTTATGACCTAGCGCAGTAGATGGCGCCATCTATGCGTACAAATTCAAACTAGTCGGTAGTTGAAGCTAGGTAAAATATATTTATCAGGAATCGTCCACAAAAAAGCTGTTTTAGACGAATTTTAGCCCGTCCCCTCTAACGGGAATTGGGGGCAATTTGTGCTAAACATTTCCTGATTGGCTCAGATTTACTCCTGCTAACTCCCCTACTCAGTCACGTGTCCAGGATTTAGTTTCGGGAGCTGGGGATCCGAGAATTTAGTTTCGAAGGTGGGGGAGATCTGAGAATAAGACTTGAGTAGGGTTTCTCAATTACTAAAATTTTTCACCGCACAGTAAAGATTAAAATGCTATTCTGTATGGAATAAAATTTTACAGTTTTTTTTTTTCAATCTATTTTTAGTGTCGGACATATACTATGGGGCTAAAACAAAATTATACAAAGACAACTGTTTTGGATTTCAAAGTATAAGACGTATAATTCATATAAGACTACTGTATTTTCGGGGGGGAGGGGGGGTTGTCAAGACCCTCTGGTCTTCAAATGGGTATGCTCCCTATTCTACACTCTTAACGGCTTAACCTACTATCCGATTTACGGCTGGAAATTGAAATAAACTGCTTTTCCACTTCAGATAAAATTTCTTTAAATAGTAACTATTTCTTTTTAGAATTCTACTCTGAAGTTTAGTTTTTATATTTTGCTCTCATGACTCTAGATTTAAAAGTAATGATTGTTTGATTAAATTTGAAAGTTTCGAGCCAAAAAGAAATAGTCTCTCTAAGCTGTAAATAACTAAATATTTAATAATTGAAATTTTTGTTTATGCGGTAAATTTTGGCGGCTTATTTGTTGTTAATAGCTGACGCTTTTGTTTTCTTTAGGTGTTAGAGTTCCTAATCGAAGGTTCTAGTGATATGACAGCAGACTCTGAGGAACTGCGGACCATTCTTTGCAGTCCCCACGTTAGAGTAAGTATATATTTAACTTATTAAGGATGACTGGTCGAAATGTTAGTGTTTGAAGATGGTGTAGCATACCTGTATGAGTGTTATTCAGTTGCATTGTGATTAGCCCTTCCATTTCGTAAGTCGATTAGACTCGACATTTCAATTTCTGTCTGTTTCTAGTTGGAGTTCAACACTTCCTTTACAAGGAAAAGAGATGGAGTCAGTGTTACTGTTAAGTTGTTGAAGTGCAAGACTGATTGTATCAAGCAAAATGTGACTGTGCTTTTTTTTTTTCATAAATTATTTCTATTGTCTAGTACAACCAATATGATGAAAAAAGATATTTAGCTGAAAGATAGGCACATAGTCAAAAAAATATTTTCTATGGGAAAGATAAAATTTCGGATGGAAGAGCTCAAAATTGGAAAAAAAAAAATCGATATAAGCACAATACCTTTTATTTACCAAGGGTAAAATATAAAATTACGTGTAATACAATAATATGTTAAAAAAAAAACTACACAAAAATAACGTTTCTTACATTTTAATTTTCTCAGTTTTTATACCATCTTACAATTTTGGAGGAGGGGGTTGAAGAACTAAGAGCAGTGCATGATTGCAGGGTTTTTATGATGGCCTAATCTCTTCTAAATGAAATTCGTATTTTAATTCAAAGATATAGAGATTTGATTATTTTTTGTGGAAATGTTATAAATATAAAAATCCAAAAATTCTTAAAACCATGAAATACGTTAAACACCATACTACAGTGGCGTCGCTTGACCAACCTTGTCTCCAGGGCTAATGCTTTTAAATTTCTCTTTTGGGTCTTTCCAACAAGCAGAATAACTTGTTACACCACTTTGCTAAGCATGTGGTGGAAGTAACGGAAATGACGTTGCAGCAACAAAAATAAATAAATATCATTGGGGTTAAAATGCTTAAAAATTTGATTTTTTTTTAAGGAAAACTGAAGTTTTTTGCTTTTACTAGCAGTCGGTCAAGAATTTACTTGATACCAATATACATAAAAGGACATAGACTGAGTTTTATACAGTGGATCTTCGTTATAGCGCTGCTCGCTATACCGCGCACTCGGTTATAGCGCGGGCGATGTTCGCGATAAGTTCAAACATGTTTATACAGGTCCGTGCGGCGTTAGTGAGTATCGCATTTTATTGTTACTGCGTATTGAGTAATTGTGTATGTATTGAGTTCCTGCATGTATTTTGAATAGTGTTTAATTATTGTATGCATGATGAGTAAAAGAAAAGCTTGACATTATTGCTAAAGTAAAGAGCGGAGTTTCGAAAGCAAACATAAGAAGAGAATACGGCATACCTGAAGGAACTGTAAGGGGTTGGATGGCAGAGGAGACAAAACTATATTCATTTGTTGATAAGCTTGACCAAGATGCTGGGCTTACTCGAAAAAAGACAAGACTTGGAAAAAATCAAAATGTTGACGATTGCCTCTATGCATGGTTTGTGCAAAAAAGAAATGAAGGTATTCCTGTATCTGGAATTGCTTTAAAGTTGCAAGCTGAAAAATTCCATGTAAGCTTAAAAGCAGAAGGAGATTTTAAGGCTTCTGACGGTTGGTTGTGGCGTTGGCAAAAACGACATGGCATCTTCCAAATTTCCATTTCTGGTGAAGCAAAGTCTGGTGATATTGAAGGCGCTGCAGAATTTTCCAAACAGTTCACAATTTCCATTAAGGAAGAAGGGTATACTGATGTACAAGTTTATAACTGTGATGAGAGTGCATTATATTACAGAATGTTGCCAAGTAAAACCTTAGATCTAAAAAGTAACCCACAAATTGATCTCGACCAAACCACAACACATTCAGATTCAGCTTCAGATAATATCTTCACTGAGGCTGAAATTTCTCGTATCCGGGAAATATTGAATGAGCCAGAAATAACTAATGATTCTTTGACTGATTGGTTAGATGTGGATGCTAGAGAAGATAGTATTTGTCAGAATATGACTGATGAAATGATTATCGAATCCATTTGCGGTGACGAAGATTGTCAAGAAGAAACAGAAAATGATGATGAAAGTGCCAGTGGGATAGCTGATATACCGTCAACAACCAAAGAAGCAATAACAGCCATGGAAACTGTTATAAAATGGGCTGAATCACAAGAAAATATTAACAGTGTCAGATTGTTGCAATTAGCATCTTTCAAAAGGGAAATGATACAGAAGTTATCAAAAAGCAAACAAATAAAAATTACTCACTTTTTTAAGTGATGTTTTGTAATTGAAATGATGTCGAATACATAGATTTTAGTCAAGTTATAGATAGTGTTTGTTTTTACATATTTTCAAGCGTACCTTATGTACGTAAATAAAATAATAAATATATGTACTTATTAAGATGTATAACTATGTTATGTGAATTTTAATAAAACACTTAATAAATAAATTGTTTTTTTTTTATTAAAATACATAATATATATATAGTTGATGGGATGTTTCAGTATATAGCTCAAATCGTTCTGAGTAAATTTATTGTGTCGCCACCGCGCCGCTCGGTATAACGCGGGTGTTGTTTCCCGCCCGACATGCGCGTTATATCGGGGGTCCACTGTACCTCTATATTACAAAAATATTTGGGTGGCCTGCGAGCCCCCATCCTCCCCCCCCCCTCTCTCCCTTCTTGGAAAAATTGATCGAAGCATTAACTTATGATGAATAACATAAGTATACCAAAATTTAATATCGTTTTCACGTAACGGAAAGTAATTTTTATTTTTTTTTTTGCGTTTTCTTTTGTTTTCAGAAGTATAAAAAATATTTTAATTTAGTAATATGAAAAATAAAATTACGTATATTCCCAATAACAAGTTTCCCTCTTTTTCTTTTGTTTTCAGACATTTTTAGTTGTATTATAATATATGCATAACCGCAATTGCACTCAAAAAATGTTTTGCCGACGTGCTAAGTGGCCTGCTCCTAAAGGTTTAACTGCAGTTTTTTGCAGTCGCTTAACCCAGTGGCTCTCAAACTGTGGGTCGCGAGCAGCTTGGAAGGGGATGTGAAGCTCTGATGATAGTTTTATATTTGCTAACATTTTTTATGAATTTTTTTCCACAAATACATAGCTTCTACATTGTAGGAACGAGGTCGCATAATTTTATCTATTTTTCTAGCGGGTCACAGTGTCAAAAAGTTTGGGAACCTGTAATAACCCATTAAATGAGTGTTGAAAAATAGTCAATTTTATTCATTCTACAAATTACAAATATGGTATATATGAAATGACAAAGCAATGAAACTTTTCCTTTAAAACGTGTCGAGAAAAATTGAAATTTCTCTTGATAATTGCCTTCCTAATCTTGACAGTTCTGTGCAAAGAAAAAGACCCTGTGGCCTGTTCTGATTATGGTAGTGTTTACTTTGAGCACTTTAGCAGAAGTGTATGAATTTGCCGAAATTTTATTAGCAGTTTCAAATTATCATTTATGAGATTTATTTTCATTTATGAGCATTTCTGCTCATAAATGAATATATCATTTATGAGCATTTTCTGCTCTGAATTGTTGAGACTGATATTTTTCATAATTTTTTTTTGCTTGATTTGATAAATATAGGATCTATAAATGTATATAGAGATACTTTTAAAGTTGTATTTTTTTTTAGTTTTGACTTCAGTGACAGAGTTTAAAGTTAACCATAGGATTGAGCACAACTTGAGTCACTGATTCAATTTAATTTTAGTTTGCTTTCAGATTATGTATGTAGGTTGTTACATAAAAGCTTAATATTTAGTGGATGAACTATTAATATCTTAAAATGTCATAAGCAATTAGGTATTAGTGACTTAGTAGTGACCTGGTATTGAGTTTGAATTTCAGCCTTCATTTTGAGTTTGAAGTTCAGCAACTTCATAAGATTGCTGATCTAATAATATTATTGTTTCTAGCTGATTTTCGGGGCGGAGGTTATCTCAGTCAGTAGCTCCCCAGGGTGCTAATCTGCAGATCCCAAATTCAAGTCCCAACTGTGCTAATGTGGATATTCATTTCCATTCCCCCTTCCGCCAGTGACGGTGAGAGGGGGTAAACCGATGGGATTGGAAAAGCCATCCATCAGTTGGGACGTTAAACTGAGGTTCCATGTATATGAGAGCCCTGTGCACGCTAAAGAACACACTGGATTGTCTGGATGAGAGGCTTCTATTTAGTTTTTCTTTTTAGTGGATCCCCATGCTCTTAATCTGCTCTGAGCCTTTGGTATCTTTGTAACTTGGCCATTTTACCCCCATTGTGTGCAAAAAAAAAAGTGTCACTCAGAAGTGAAATAACAATTGTTAGGTTAGCTCGTAAACACATGGCGCTTTCGAAGTCATCTGAACAGTGTATTAATTTTTGATGCTTCAGTTGCCCCTATTCATCACCTTTTATTAAAAAGATGAGCTATCGCCAATATAGCAATCACCAGAGCCTCGTATCAACCACCCACTATCTGCCATTTTCAGTTAGAACTTACAATAGATTGTCTAAAAAAGAAAATAAACGAATAAAGAAATCACCAGATAATGGATGTTGTCCGCCTCTCACGACAAGGACGTTCGAGGTTGGCTTTTCGAGAGGCATTCCCCCCTCCCCCCTCTAAACTCTTAATTTATCACGTCCCATTGAGTATAAATAATTCTTTTTGGTTTTAATCCACAAACAAAATTTAAAAGTTTATTTCATTTCCCCACTATTGGTGAATAAAGCTTGGTATTAATCTACTGGATTGTTAAAATTTTGAACGGATCATTCACCATAGAACTTGTGACGAATCATCCGAACATTGCCGAAGAAGTCTACACTAACTCTGAAAGGAAACATTCCAAAGTGTTTAAATATTTTTTTTAATTAAAACACATAATACATTGCATAACTAAGTGGCACGTACAGCTCTTTTCAGTGGCAGGTCTCTTCATCTTTTGGGGGCGGGGGTGGCTCAGTCGGTAGCGCGCCAGGCTCGTAATCTGTAGTTCCCAGGTTCGAGTCCCAGCTGGGTCAGCGTTGAGATTTATCTCCGCAAAATTCCCCGCCCTGCCCACGGTCAGTAGGGGACACCGATGGGCTTGGAAAGACCGCCGTCCGTCGGATGGGACGTTAAGCCGTGGCCCCGTGTGCGGGAGAGCCATACCCTGTGCACGTTAAAGAACACGCTGGATGGCCTTGACGGGAGGCTACCATCTGTCTCCCAACAGCTGTTCCAGTGGGTCCCCTCCCCCAACCTTCTCTGAGCCTTCGGGGTCCATGTGACCTGGCCATTTAGCCCATGGTGTGCAAAAAAGTGCCGCTCAGAGGTAAAACAACCGAACTCTTCATCTTTTGACTCTTCCATCATTCGATTGGATGATTTCAGGAGTCATGGGCATCAGCAGGAGGGGAGAGTGGAGAAAGAGAGGCTTCTTCTTCCTAAAGAGACATCCAAAACTGGTAGAGCCAATGAATATTTTGTCAATGATCTGAAATGTTTTTGCCAATTCCCAAAGACTTTTCAGTGACCACAACTTTCTACAATTCTATCTTTACAAACTCAGTTCGAAATGCCATGGAAACGATTTTGACGGAACTCTAGCTACATCACAATGAGGACAAAATAAAAACAAGCACGATTCTGCTGCAGCATCATCTGAAAACAATTACCTTCTATATTGTGCAATTAAATTGTACAAGAACCCATGGAAATAATAGAATAACGCCTCAAAAATATCCACCCCCATCATCAACCACTCATCATCAAAGTCAATATTTACTACAATGAGGTGAAAATTATGAATATGCAATATCTGGGTTATACTAAAATCAACATCAAATTAGCAACATACCTAAATCGGATTAAAAACATTTGAGGTTTTGCCTTTCATTGCCTCTCCTCTTTCCTTATTTTACTGTCTCAGATAGAACACAACCAAATGACAGGAAAAAGAAAAACGTCCTGAAAGTTTTGTGTGCAAGAACATATCTCATTAGACTGTGAGAATTTCAAATCCCCAGCGTTGGATACACCTATGGCACCATCGCATCCCATGAGAATTGCTCCTCCACATTAGAAACTCTCAAGCAAAAAACTAACCCAACTCTCCACACCTACTCCTAATTCTCGAATTCCACATTGAAAGGTTCAAACAGCTTTCAACACAAGAAGAAAAGACAATAAAATATTTTCTGTCTGACAGAATTTTCCAGTGCTCCCATGGCCGAGTTGTTAGCGCGCTTGGCTACTGATCTAAGGGACCTGGGTTTGAGCCCCGGGTAAGGCATGGCTGTTTGTGTCGTTTTTCTGCTGAAGGCCTGCCATCCTCACAGACCTTCTACTATGGCATATAAACTGACAGGCTCCTGTCTGACCTCTGTGGCAAGCAGCTGCTTGAGGGGGTATTTATTTATTTATATTTATATATCAAATTGTTACACAATCAGGAAAAGTAAACTTGGAGAATCATCTTTTTAGCCTTTTCTCTACTGCAGACAGTCATCAACAACATTATGGCAATACACATCATAGATTCATCAGTGGAATTCTAGACGTTTCGAAAAAACATTCTCTAATGCATACTTCTCCATTTGAATACATACTAAAAGTTTCATTGTGAATAATTTCGATCCTTTATCTTGTTCATTTCTCAGCAGAGGAATCACAAGAGTTATGCCAGTATTTCAGTGCACAGAAATGCTCCTCAGTACATCTCTTAATCCACTTTATCATAAAATAAACATTCTCACTTACATGGCAACACTTCATCTATCTGAATCACTAATATTATTTATATACAAAATGAAACGCTTAATAAGGAAAATGATATTTTTAAAGTTGTAAATGGATCTTCTGCTCGTTTAATTTCCCATCATTCTTGTGGGATACCTCACATAACTTAATTCGAGCAATAGTCACGAAAATTTCTTCACGAAAATTTCTTCTACCTTTAATCTCATATTTTCTACATACAAGACCAATTTTATCAAGTCTATTATTATCCCCATCACCACCAGTGATCTTCACGATAAAAGCTGTTATAACCTGAATTCGTAATACTTCATGAGAGCTCAGGAAAATAATTCAGACACATGAATTCTAGAATAATATCATTCATGAGAGCTCAGGAAAATAATTCACACACATGAATTCGTAGAATAATATGGCACTTGAAAAAACCACTGAGTACTGATGATCAAACTGATCGTTTTTCTACCCATAAGACGGCAGCAGCATTTCTTATCCGCAGTCTAGAAACACCTCAACGTTAAACTTGAATTCTGAATCTCAAGTACTAATGATGAAATCATTGATATCGAAAGAGATTTCAACTGGACATGCAACAAAGCAACAAAACCCCAACCTCATTTTGTATGAAAACAACCCGTTATAATCACTTTTATCCAAAATTTCAACAATGTTCACAGCAATGCAAGACCAATTAAACGTTTCCACTTCTTTCAAAATTTATCGTATGGACGTAATACGATATTTCAAATGAATCATATGGACAATTCACAAAGTCATTAATTTCACCTTACTACATAACCAAATTCAATATCAGCAGCAGAGCAGTTACATTTTGCTAGCAAACTACCACATGCAAAACATCCCACCATATCCAAAACACAATAAAAGGGCTCCACAAAATATAAGTAATAGCATCATAAATCACAGCAATGCAAGACCAATTAAATGTTTCTATATCTTTCAAAAATCATTGAATACGTTCAATGTATTTCAACTAAATGAATCCTTTAATTTCACCTTGCTACATAAACGAATTCAATACCAGCAGCAGAGTAATTACATTTTGTTAGCAAACTGTCACAAACAAAACATCCCATAATATCCAAAACGCAATAAAAGGGCCCCATAAAACGTAAACAAAATCCTCGGCATTATCTTTGATTTAAAAAAAAAACTAGTTGCAATCTCTCCCCTTAAAAAATTACAGAATGCGACCAATCAAATGTTCCACTTCTTTCGAAAATCACTGAATACCATCCCGTATGATTCAACCACATGAATTCATTAATTTCACCTTGCTACATAACCAGATTAAATTTCAGCAGCATACCAATTACATTTCGACAGCAAATTGCCTCAAACTACAATATCCCATCATATCCAAAACACAACGAATGGACTAAACAATACATGAACACATCAACATCATTTCCGATTCAAAACACTGGCTTCAATCTCGGCCATAAACTCCTGACAAATGGACTTTCCTTTACCTTTGAATGCTTGACACACTTTAATAACTTTTAAGAAATCGGTTATACATTTTCTGTATGTCCAAGTGATCGAACTTATGGATTGTGCGACAAAGTGAAGGCGTCAACTGTTATTATTTGCAAATAGCTCTCCTAATCCTCATTTCCTTGGGGCGGGGGTGGCTCAGTCGGTAGCGCGCCAGGCTCGTAATCTGTAGTTCCCAGGTTCGAGTCCCAGCTGGGTCAGGGTTGAGATTTATCTCCGCAAAAATTCCCCGCCCTGCCCACGGTCAGTAGGGGACACCGATGGGCTTGGAAAGGCCGCCGTCCGTCGGATGGAATGTTAAGCCGTGACCCCGTGTGTGGGAGAGCCATACCCTGTGCACGTTAAAGAACACGCTGGATGGCCTTGACGGGAGGCTACCATCTGTCTCCTAACAGCTGTTCCAGTGGGTCCCCTCCCCCCAACCTTCTCTGAGCCTACGGGGTCCATGTGACCTGGCCATTTAGCCCATGGTGTGCAAAAAAGTGCCACTCAGAGGTAAAGCAACCCAACCCTGTTGTAAAGTATAATGTAATTTACCCTTGCCTGAGGATGCCACGTGTTATGAGTTCGTGGGGAAACACGTAGCATATGAACCTGTGAGTTTCTCGTTTTAGGTGTTTTTAAAGTTTCTTAACATTTGAAAGCAATGGCATTACCTATGTTAAACAATGGGTCATTATGATATTTGCTGACTTCCAGTAGTTGACTTACTAAAGATCCTTTTCAAGCAGGGGGAAAAGTGCTAATCACCGTATGTCAACTGTTTGTTACCTTACGTTAACGGATGTTTACCAAATAAACATTAAAAAAATTATTTTAAAAATGAAATCGTAAAATGTTTTAGGTTTTAGTACTTTGTGGAAAAATATGCTATTAATAAGAAAATAATATTTGAACGAAAAAGGCTAACACAGTTATTGTAAATTATTTTTCTTTTACCAAGAAATTCATTTTGAAATTTAAAAAGAACAAATTCTCGAAATTTCGATTTTGGTCTTTGCCATTAACAAAGTGAGCTGCTCATGATCCGGTCGTCTGCATCAAAGTTAGTCTGGTGTCTTTCGTCTGCTTCAATTTAATAGCGGAAATTCGACTGAAATGATCAATTTCACACAGACGATGTTTTTAGCTCGTTTTCAGGAAAAAACGAGCTAACATTTTCCCTGTGTCGTCTATCGACACATAGCTCATTTGTTTTTAGAGATAAATTAAAAATTTTGTGGGGGTTGAAAAGTTTGGATAAAGAATCTTTTTCCGATGGGATAGGAAACCCATTAACAATATTCACAGCCTACCTATGTTTGCTTGTTATATGAAGTTACCTGGTTCGCTCTTATCGAAATTGCTCTTTGTGAGATACTGAGATCTGCTGCTACTGTATATTATCTCATATAAATAATAAAATAAATAAATACCCCCTCAAGCAGCTGCTTGCCACAGAGGTCTGACAGGAGCCTGTATAGAACGCCTAAATAGGTTGTCCGTCGCGATATTGATGAACAATTTTTCTCGACTAGTGGCCTAGATAGGAGAATGCGAGAAGAATTTGTAATAGTAAACAATGTATTTTTGCTCATCATCCCAGAGCAAAGACAGGGGCAGGTTCGAGTCCCAACTGGACCAGATTTATCTCCGCAAAACTCCCCGCCCTGCCCACGGTCAGTAGGGGACACAGATGGGTTTGGAAAGGCAGCCGTCCATCGGATGGGACATTAAGCCTTGGCTCCGTGTGAAGTAGAGCAATACCCTGTGCATGTTAAACAACATGGTGGATGGCCTTGACGGGAGGCTACCATCTGTCTCCCAACAGCTGTTCCAGTGGAACCCCTCCCCCAACCTTTTCTGAATCTTCGAGATCTTTGTGGCCTGCCCATTGTGGGCCAAAAAGTGCTGCTCAGAGGTAAAACAACCCAACCTGGGCACTACCGTAACTATAACGTAAGCGGTCCTCCCCCCCCCCCCGACACATTTTTATTATGTCGGGGGGGGGGGCGCTTACGCCCCCTTCCGGCATAATAAAATGATTTAATTTTTCAGTTAACTTTTAATATTTAGCTTTTTATTTTAAAATTTGAATTTTTTTAAGTATTATTTGTCATTTTTTTATTATTAAAGGGCCATCTGAGTCCTAATAAAACTTAAGTTTCAGTTTAAATGATTATAATTGGAGAGTAGCTACTTAAGATTTCTCTCTTCTATAGGCAAACGTATTAATAGCATCCTGGAGTTTTTTTTCTTAGGCAATGACCTTACTCGTATTCAACTGATAGAACACTTAAAATGCTCAGACTTATTTGATCCATCTTGCTTAATTAGAGAGTTTTTTCGCGAGTTTCAGTTTTGAGAATGATCTTTCAGCAGTATCAGCTGTTACAGGTATTGGTTACAGGCTGGGTTGGGTTGTTTTACCTCTGAGCTGCACTTTTTTGCACACCATGGGCTAAAGCATTTTGCACACCATGGGCACACCATGGCCAGGTCACATGGACCCCGAAGGCTCAGAGAAGGTTGGGGGAGGGAACCCACTGGAACAGCTGTTGGGAGACAGATGGTAGCCTCCCGTCAAGGCCATCCAGCGTGTTCTTTAACGTGCACAGGGTATGGCTCTCCGCACACGGGGCCACGGCTTAACGTCCCATCCGACGGACGGCGGTCTTTCCAAGCCCATCGGTGTCCCCTACTGACCGTGGGCAGGGCGGGGAATTTTGCGGAGATAAATCTCAACGCTGACCCAGCTGCGACTCGAACCTGGGAACTACAGATTACGAGCCTGGCACGCTACCGACTGAGCCACCCCCGCCCCATTTGGTTACAGATAAAAGTATCACAACTGTTCACACATCTGGGAAACTGGCCGAAAGTGCAACACTTATAATAATCAACAGATTTGCGAGTTTTTTTATTTTATTGTGGTCAATTTTGCAATAATACACTTAAGACAGTAAGTAACACAATCATTTTTATCCAATTTCTAAAAAAAACATATAAAATAACCTAAATATTTTGCTAATACCCCAAAAAGTAACTGATGCAAAAAATTTATTTAAATATTAAAATTAAAAATTAAGTAATTGAATAAAAATATGCACTTTCTTCGGGGCCCTCCTCCGAGATGGGCTCCTTTAGGGTATAAGGATTTCAGAAGTTAGTGAACTGAGAGGAAATAACAGGAATTTCAAAAAACTGGATTAAGGTATACCCAACATCAAAATATTTGAAGTGCGAATGTTGAAGAGTTCAATTTCAGTTGCAGCCTCACAAGAGAGTGTCTTCTCAGCGGAAGCATTTCTGCTGCGCAATAGATTAAATGGCAGATCACAAAGCACAGTCTCGGGGAGAGAGGGGGCTGCGATTGGCTCAGTCGGTAGCACGCCAAGCTCGTAAAATTTGGTTCCCGGGGTCGATTCCCAACAATGCCAGAGTTGAGATTTATCTCCGCTAATCTCCACCTTGCACAGGTGAGAAAGGGGACACCGATGGGCTTAGAAAAGCAGCCGACCGTTGGATAGGTTGTTTTACCTCTGAGCGGCACTTTTTTGCACATAATGGGCTAAATGGACAAGTCACAAGAACCCCGAGGCTTAGAGAAGTTGTGGGGGAGGGGACCCACTGGGCAGCTGTTGGGAGACAGATGATAGCTTCCCGCCACGTGCACAGGGTGTAGCTCTCTCCCGCATACGGAGCCACGGCCTAATGTCCCATCCGAAGGACGGTGGCCTTTCCAAGCCCATCGGTTTCCCCTATTGACCGTGCAGGGCGGGGAGTTTGCGGAGATAAATCTCAGCGCTTGCCCAGCTAGGACTCGAATCTGGAAATTGTAGGTTTTACTGGTCTCATGCACAACCGACTGACCCCCATCCCCCGTTGGATGGAACGTTAAACCGTGACCCCACGTGCAGCAGAAGCCATACTCTATGAAAGCTAAAGAACACGATTGATAACTTTGACAGGAGGCTTTAATATATCTCCTAACAGCTGTTTAGTGTATCGCCTTCCCCAACCTTCTCTTAGCCTTTGGAGTCCTTGTGATCTATCCATTTAGCCCACTGTGTTCAAAAAAGAAACACCGCTCAGATATAAAATAACCCAAACAATAAAAACCCCGAGAGTGTTGAAGGAGTTCTAAGCTTGATTTGTCTTCAACGGTGGTAGTTCGTTCAAATATTTGAGTAATTCTAATTATCAGCCTAATAGCTTATCAGGCTTCCAAAGAGAAAGATGCGTATTCGATTTACGGTGTAGAAAAATACGTTTTCCAGTTGTTTGGCTTTTTAAAGCAACCAAATTTCGGTTTTTCCGCAAAGAAAGAGGGGGATATTGTATATATATATTCTCTCTACTATCAGGCAAATAGGAAAGAAAATTCTGGAGGAGGTAATGGGGATCAAGATAAAATAAGTTGTAATGGAAGGAAAAAATTCGATATAAATGCAATATTTTTTACTCTTTGTCCTGGTGGCCGAGCGGTTATTGCGCTTGGCTACTTATCAAAGGGATGTGGGTTCCAGCCCATGTGAGGCATGGGTGTTGCTATTGTCTTTTCGCTGAGGTCTCGCCTTCCTCACGGATCTCTATGGCCTATTAAATTGACAGACTCCTGTCAGACCTCTGTAACAAGCAGCTTCTTGAGATGTAATTAATTTTTTTGCATGCGAAATTAATCAATTATGCGTAGTAGAATGATAAATTGGTTATAAGCAAGTAAATGGACATAATTCCTAAATTAAACCTATTCCCAGGTTCGAGTCCCAGCTGGTTGAGCATTGAGATTTATCTCCGCAATAATTCCCCGCCCTGCCCACGGTCAGTAGGGGACACCGATGGGCTTGGAAAGCCGCCGTCCGTCGGATGGGACGTTAAGCCTTGGCCCCTTGTGCGGGAGAGAGCCATACCCTGTACACGTTAAAGAACACGCTGGATGGCCTTGACGGAAGGCTACCATCTGTCTCCCAACAGCTGTTCCAGTGGGTCCCCTCCCCCAACCTTCCATGAGCCTTCGGGGTCCTTGTGACCTGGCCATTTAGCCCATTGTGTGCAAAAAAGTGTCGCTCAGAGGTAAAACAAACCCAACATAAATTAAACCTTAATATACTCATTTTTGTACCATTGTAGAATTCCAATGGTAATACACTGGCGGAAATTGAAAAAAAGAACACCATTACAATTCAGCCGTCCCGTGGTCGAGTGGTTAGCACGCTTGGCTAATGATCTAAGGGCCTGGGTTCGAGCCCCGGGTAAGGCATGGATGTATATGTCGTTTCTCTGCTGAGGTCCTGCCATCCTCTCAGACCTTCTACTATGGCATATAAACTGACAGGCTCCTGTCAGACCTCTGTGGCAAGCAGCTGCTTGAGGGGGTATTTATTTATTTATTTATTTTTATATTACAATTCAAACAAAATCTACGAGATACAAGTTGTTGAGAAAGGACAGTGATTACACGTGTGAAGTGATTCAATGTTTATTTTACATTTTAATGAGTATTACATTTTACACAAGGCGCATTTTAATAAGGTGTTGAACCTCCTCGAGCAGCAATACCAGCGTCCAATCTGGCATGCAATCGGTCGTACAAATGCTGGATATCTCGCTGGGGGACATGTTGGTAAGAACATTCCATGTTCTATCAATTTGGACGCGTAATTTAGCAATGGTCGTTGCGTGCTTGAAGAGACTGTCCGATCCAGTCCCAAACATGCTCGATTGGAGACAAGTTCGGAGAGCATGCTGGCCAAGGGATTTGGTGCATTTGCCTGAAGAGCATGTTGAGTTGCCCGGGTGGAGTATGGCCAGGCGTTATCCTGCTGAAATATCGCATTTGGGATTACACTTAAATATGGCAGGACGACTGGCTGTACGATGTCGCTGATATACGTATTGCTATTCAGTGTGCCCTGTACAACACCAGACACCTACTAATCGCTCCCCACACCATGATGCCTGGCGTGGGCCCTGTGTGTCACTGACGGATGCACGATGGAAGAAGCCGCTCACCTTGTCGCCTTTGGACGCGTAAAGGATCATCAGACGCTCTTAAACAGAATCGGCTCTCATTACTGAAGACCACAACGAATATATGTCGTGACAACCCCGGTGCACCGCAGTACTATGACAGCATATCACCTTAAGGGAATTGTCACTGAAACCACTATTAACTAAAAAGGTTCCTATCAATTTAAGCTTGCCTTAACATTTGGTTACCTACAGCGGGAGAAGACCTTTGTGAAGAGAAAAAGCACTGTTTGGGTTTTAATAGCCTGCTTGAAGATATAATCATTGAGGTGCAGTGAGAGTGGGATCTTTTGAAATTTTGAGTGCTGCCTAGGAATATGCCCAACACTCACTGAATTTTGTCCAGAAACTTACCAACATATGAAATAAAAGATCTTGTCTTTTGAATTTAGAGCCAGAAAATAAAAAAGAAGTCCTAACTTTTAGAGTCCTCTGCAGCAGAGGCTCCTAGGTACTTCCATCGATAGGCCACACCTAATCGGGTGACCAAGCCTTTCAAGCATGACCTTCAACTTCGTCCTCTCCATCGAGCCGGGCAACCACAGCCCGCTCACCGTTTCGGCCGTGACCAGGCCAAGGCCGCTTCGGGGAGCACTTGACCGAACCTCTTCCACATCCAGTCAGCGTCCCTCCCACGACCCCGACAAAGCCTTTAGCCTACCGGGGCTCGCAACACTGCAGCACCCGGACCCCACTTCGCAGAGGAACCCAAGTTCCTCCACTGCAAAAGCTATATATTGCCAAATCTAATTCCGTGGAACTCTTAGTTTGGCTGTTCCATCGATAAGTCCCTGGCCAGGTTAGCTACTCCTAGGCCTAGAGCTCCCAACTTCGGCCTCTCCATTGTGAACGGGCCGAAGCCCCCAGTGAACATCCGTCCACCTCGATATCACTGAGGCCGCACCAAAGAGCCCACGGACGAGTGTGCGATGACGAGCCCACGGACGAGTGGACGAGTGACCTCCTCAGTCAGTTGCAGCCCCTCAATCGGGGCTGCAACCCCCAGCTTCGCTGGGGACAAGTCAATAAACCGACAGCACTGGCCCACTCCAAAACCAGCCCGCCAGCCCTCAACAAGCCCCCTCCACCGGGGGCTACCAGACTTCAGAGAGCCAGCGATCCGAGCCCAACTTCTCAGAGGCACCGTAAGCCCCCCCCCCCCCCCTCTTCAAGGAGGTCCCACTCCGGGGGGGGGGGACTGAAGACCATAGACTGCCATTCTTCCCTTCATTGAACTCGTTCTTGACCCCACTGCAAACGTGCTCCACAGTGACGAGGTGACAGTGGTAACCTTGCCAGCGGCGCGCGTGCCAGTAGCCCTGCTTCCAAACGACGATTGCGTATTGTTCTTGTAGACACCCTTTGTATGACAGAGGATTGAATTTGTGACGCCGTAGCCGTCCGCTCTGCCACCGCCGCCCTCCTGATACGCCAATCCTCACATGCGTCCGTAACTCTGTGTTGCCCGGAACCACGTCTGCGAGTGTGCGAATGCTCTTGTGACCATCGACGTCACCATCGTACCACTGCCGATACCTCTCGTCCAACGCAGTGTGTAATTTGATGAAAAGACCAACTTGCTTCCCGAATACCCATATACGACATCGCTCAAACTCCGCTAACTGAACAAATGTAGCTCGCCTGCGTCGTCCAGGCATCGTAGCTTTTTCAAAGAGCACTGAGCAACACGACACAAGACGAAGAACTTCTTTTTCACGCCCTAGTCCTTAAATATGTGCTGCATGCATTTGCATGTTGTCGTCCTCCGTGACGTCATTATTTTATTCAATGACTTTCAATCTTGGATCACAGTTTCTGCTGCCCTTAACTATTAACATATTATAATATGACGTTCCTAAAGGAATTTTTTCTGGGTGTTCTTTTTTCAATTTCTTCCAGTGTATGTGAATGAGAGAGCAGTTCTCTACTGCTATCTACTATAGAGGCAGCGAGGATGTTAACTGATGGACTTCTGTCAGTTTCTTCATTAAGATTAAAGATTAGAAAAATTATGGAACGTGAGCCTTTGGAATCTCGAACTAGCAGCAAGAAAGTGATGGTGAGGTTCACAAATAATAAAAAAATAGCCCCTCAAGCAGCTGCTTGCCACAGAGGTCTGACAGGAGCCTGTCAGTTTATATGCCATAGTAGGTCTGAGAGGATGGCAGGCCCAAATAATACGAAGCATTTATTAGGAGAGATGCGAATAGCTGAAAGTTTCAGCTGTTGGCATATACTTCCAGAACTCTCCGTACAGCAGCGATACAATCGGCACACTAAGGACATTCATTCCCATTGCATTCAATCAAAGGAAAACGATCAAGCATTTACTCGGTGTCCAGAGTTCACAATGATAGAAATGACCTTTAACTTGAAATGAGGTCGAACTTTCAATGTTTCTAGATGTTATATGCACTTTCGACGCTCTCTCCGCAGTTTGTAACATTCAGAAGCCTTATCGCTGGAACATGATGAATGGTTTTTCACTAAGCGATCCTTTGTCCTCCCGCCCAGATGCTTTTACCGTGATGAACCAACGGTTGTCTATCTCTATCATCTTGACTGCTCACTTTGCTGTACAGTTCTTCATTTTGCTCCTGGATCTTTTTATTTTTGGATTACCGAAAAGTTTTAACCAGTATGCAAAATAAAGAATAACTTAGTCTTAATTAGGTTATTTTCAAAGAAAAAAAAAATTGCTCCAAATTTCGCATCTGATTGTATAACTATTATAACTGACGAATAGTGACTGGTAAAAGTTGAACAGAGTTCAACTAAAACGATTTTGGTCACTGCCAAACCAAAATTTATCACCAAAATCAAGCGTTGTTTTATTAAGAAAAAATTTGCTGTAATCTGACAGAAAGTTTGCTATGTACACGGCCGGATCTTGTCGGGGGGGGGGGAGGAAAGACAGAAATAGGGGGCAAAGGAGCCATGCCCCTCCTCCCCCCACAATGCTAGGAAGGGTAATGGAGGTCAAAAATTAGAAATGTGTGCATATTTTACGTATTTTTCATGATTTTTTTTCCCACAAACCTTCAAAACGAAGTGGGAAATGCAGTTCGAATCCAATTTCTTGCCACTCCCACTCTCTTTTTTTTCTACATCCGGATCTGCCTATGTTAACATTCCTGTTTTTATATAAAAAAAAATTAATAAATTCCCCCTCAAGTAGCTGCTGTCACATAGGTCTGACAGTGTAATCCACCATAGATCATGGGTCAGTGAAGTAAAAGGAGACCTCAGCAGAAATACATAAGAAATATCCATATCTTACCCGGGGCTTAAACTCAGATAGCTTTATCTGTAGCCTAGCGTGCTAACTACTGTACGCAGCCATAGGTTAGTAAAAAGGCATTTCAATGTAAAATTTTGCACTGTGAACTTTTTTCGACTCTCAGCATGCGAGTTTGCATTTTCCGACTGTTGCGCCCTCTAATGGTGGAAATTCCAATTAATGATAATTGCGAAAATGCAAATAGTAATATTTTATTAATACTTATAAAAGTCAAAAATGATTTTTTAATCTTGCTCTTAAAAAGAAAAATCATCCCCCCCCCCCCACTCCTCTGGATATAAGGGGCAAGTCATTGCTGTCAGTGTAAACACCTTGACCAGCGTACTCTACAGCCAAAAATTCAATATCTGGCATAAAATGATCGTTCCAATATTAGCTTAAATATTTCCATCTTCAAAATTCAGCTCTCTCAAATGATAGAAATTAAAACTACTGGTAGATTCGAAAATTGTAAATTATAATAGTCTATTAATACCTGTCCATCTAAAGAAGGGGCGGGGGTGGCTCAGTCGGTAGCGCGCCAGGCTCGTAATCTATAGTTCCCAGGTTCGAGTCCCAACTGGGTCAGCGTTGAGATTTATCTCCGCAAAATTCCCCGCCTTGCCCACGGTCAGTAGGGGACACCGATGGGCTTGGAAAGGCCGCCGTCCGTCGGATGGGACGTTAAACCGTGGCCCCGTGTGCGGGAGAGCCATACCCTGTGCACGTTAAGGAACACGCTGGAAGGCCTTGACGGGAGGCTACCATCTGTCTCCCAACAGCTGTTCCAGTGGGTTCCCTCCCCCAACCTTCTCTGAGCCTTCGGGGTCCATGTGACCTGGCCATTTAGCCCATGGTGTGCAAAAAAGTGCCGCTCAGAGGTAAAACAACCCAACCCATCTAAAGAAGGATATTATTTCTTTTATCTCTTAAAACAAAAAATACCCCTTCCCCCAAACCATTGCTGTCAATGTAAAGCCTCTTCACCCTCATACTGTACCAACAGAACAAATTTCTAGCATAAATAGATCATTTACTATATTCGTTTAAACTTTTAGCATTTTCTAACTTTTTCCACCGTTAGAGGGGCGGGGGTAGCTCAGTCGGTAGCGCGCCAGGCCCGTAATCTGTAGTTCCCAGGTTCGAGTCCCAGCTGGGTCGGCGTTGAGATTTATCTCCTCAAAATTCCCCGCCCTGCCCACGGTCAGTAGGGGACACCGATGGGCTTGGAAAGGCCGCCGTCCGTCGGATGGGACGTTAAGCCGTGACCCCGTGTGCGGGAGAGCCATACCCTGTGCACGTTAAAGAACACGCTGGATGGCCTTGACGGGAGGCTACCATCTGTCTCCCAACAGCTGTTCCAGTGGGTCCCCACCCCCAACCTTCTCTGAGCCTTCGGGGGCCATGTGACCTGGCCATTTAGCCATTGGTGTGCAAAATAGTGCCGCTCAGAGGTAATACAACCAATCCACCGTTAGAGGGCTATCGGAAGATTCGGAAAATAAGAATCATAATGTTTCGTCAATTTGTATCCAACCCAAAAAATAATTTTTAAATTATTTCTAGAATCAGAATAGTTTTATAAAAAAAATAAAAATAAATACCTCCTCAAGCAGCTGCTTGCCACAGAGGTCTGACAGGAACCTGTCAGTTT
This sequence comes from Ryuthela nishihirai, assembly GCA_038380435.1. Taxonomy (NCBI): domain Eukaryota; kingdom Metazoa; phylum Arthropoda; class Arachnida; order Araneae; family Heptathelidae; genus Ryuthela; species Ryuthela nishihirai. The sequence goes on from JAWZYU010000026.1 coordinate 32,106,132, forward strand.
ATATGCCAGAGTAGAAGGTCTGAGAGGATGGCAGGACCTCAGCAGAAAAACGACACATACATCCATGCCTTACCCGGGTTTCGAACCCAGGTCCCGTAGATCAGTAGCCAAGCGCGCTAACCACTCGGCCACGGGACGGCAATATCTAATAAAAAATATGGTTCATTGTTTTAATGACCAAAAAACCGCTATATTTTAATTTTTTTTTCAGATATGCAAATTTAATGTATGTAGATTTAATATGCAGACTCCAAATTTGGAGGAAGAGTATTAAAGAGAAAAGAGATGTACAGAAAAATATCAGTGGGAAAAATCGCAAGATGTTGGAAATATTTCATCATAAAAAGGAATAACCTCTAATATGGTGTATGTCTCTGAATATAATATACAGGGTGAATCTGAAAAAGTGGGCAAAACTTTACGGGGTGGTAGAACGCAGCTATACGAGCAATATTCGTCATAGAATGTATGGTCGGAACGCAAGCGGTGAGAAGTTAAAAGGTAGTTTTCCACTGTCACATTTAAAGAATGAACACAAGAAGGAGAGGAGATACTTCAGAAAACATTTTATTAACAGGAATGTAATTGAGGTACATGCTCAAAGAAATTGCTCGAAAGAGCTGCCGCCAGCTGTAATGCAGGCTTCACACCTGCGGGATAGGGACCGACGCACATTTGCGAAGACACCAGGCATTTCCCGAATATCGCCGGCAACAACGGTGATCCTGGCGACTAGATCCATATCGGTTTCAATGGGGCACTCGTAGATTAGGCTTTTCATATGGCCCCACAGGAAAAAGTTCAAACACGAGAGATCCGGCGATCTTGGTGGGCAAGCTATGGGACCACCTCGACCAATCCATCGCCCTGGGAATGTTGCATGTAAAGTGTTCCGCACATCTCAGCTGAAGTGTGCAGGCGCACCGTCGTGCTGGAACCACATTCTCGACCTGCTGGGGGTTGGAATCGGACGCAGCAGCTCTGGCAACACCTCTCGTAGGAATGTGTTATACGATTTGCCGTCCAGACGGTGTGACAGGAGGTATGGGCCAACCAAATGGTCATGGAGGATCCCTGCCCAAACATTTACGGAGAACCGCTGCTGGAACGAATGAGGACGTGTGGCATGCGGGTTCGTAGATGCCCACGTGTGTGAATTGTGGGTATTCAAAACGCCCTCACGGGTGAAAGTGCACTCGTCCGTAAACAGAACATGTGCACCAAAATCCGGCTGCGCTGCATTCTGCTGGAGGTACCAACGTGCGAAATCGACACGTGGCTGATAGTCCGCCGGTGACAACGCTTGTACCTTCTGCGTATGATAGGGGTGCATTCCTTCCTCCTGTAGCACACGGCAAACCGACATTTGGGACACGTGTACTGCACGGGAAACCGCTCGCGTGCTACATCCCGATCGCTCTTACACCCTACGCAGAATGTCCTCTGCAAGTTGCGACGTCCTGACACTCCTTTCACGCCCTGCGTCTTGCTTGGCCGCTGCGAAGGATCCCGTTTCACACAGCCGCCGATGCAAACGCTCGAAGGTTTTCCGATCTGGAGTGCATCTCATCGGAAACCGGTCGCGGTAATGTCTCTGTGCCTCACTTGCATTCCCGTCCACCACACCGTACACAACGTGCATATCCGCCATTTCGTGGTTAGTATAACCAGCCATCCTCTCGGCAATCCACGGTAGAAATGCCGTTGGGTGCGAGGACCGACCCTTTTATACCATTTCCAACGCCACCTAGCGGCTCGCCGTTTGCGTTCTGACCATACATTCTATGACGAATATTGCTCGTATAGCTGCGTTCTACCACCCCGTAAAGTTTTGCCCACCTTTTCTGATTCACCCTGTATACTGAAAATATATATGTATGATTATATATATGAATATTGAAACGTACACTGCTTAACGATGATTCATACCCTTGATTATGATATCAGTGGTCTCCTGTAGCATTTGGTTCCATTCTGCAACAAGGACACCAATCAGAGGTAACAAGTTTTGAGGAGAGGAATTTCTGGTAGATACCGGTACCCTTAGCATATCCCATACATGTTCCACAGAGTTCAAGCCCGTGGAGGATCATAAATGATCTTTGTTTGCCCAGTGTGATGTGGAATTATCATCAATTAACACGAATGAATCACCAGTTGCTTTAGCTTTTGGGCTCACATATTCGCCAAAAATCTTGTCTCGGTAACTGACTACATTCATGGTACTCTTAAAAATGCAAGTCTTGTGCTTCTGTTGATAGAAATGTCACCCCAGACCACGAATCCTTTTCTTCCATATCCAGAGTTTCAGCAATACAATAGTCCAAAAACCTTTCTTCTACAGTTTTGGGGCTGGCGTTGGCTCATTTGGCAGCGCGCCAGACTCTTAATATACATTTCCCAGGTTTCAGTCCCAACTGTGTCGGCGTTGCGATTTATCTCCTTATACTCCAATCTGCTGTCGGTGAGAAAAGGGACAAGTGGTCTGGGGAAAGGCCGCCATCCATCGAAAGGGCAAGATGGACGGCATGGCCCCTTGCGCAAGAGAGCCATATCCTGTCCACGTTAAAGAACACCCTGGATGGCCATGACTGGTGGCTACCGTGTGTCTGCTAACAGCTGTCCAGTGGGTCTTCTCCAAACTTCTCTGGACCCTTGAGGTCATTGTGACCTGATCGCTTCACCCAGTGCTCTCAAACTCATTCAGTTCAAAGGACCAATTTAGACATCTTTTTGAGGGGGTCTCGTTTAAGATTAACGCCCTACAAAAAAAAATTGCATGAGGAAAATAGCCTGAAGGACTATTTTTAATAACCATTTGTAAATGATAGAATTTTTTTAATAGAAAACTTCCACTGCAGACTTACAAAAAAATTATTACTAAATTTTACTGAATTTCAGTGCAATTTATTAAAACACTTTAAGCTGATGTCCAAGTATTAGTTGATAAACTTGACATAAAAAAAACCTAATTTATCAACTAATACTTGACCATCCGCGGTGCGGGCCGCAAAAAGTGGAGCCGCGAGTTTGACGCCACTGGTTTCACACATTGTGCGAAAAAAAAAGTGCCGTCCACCCACCTACTGTTTTCCAAACACTAACTCGTCTGTAGACTTCAAACGGAACTTTGACTCATCAACGATTCCCCGCCCTGCCCACGGTCAGTAAGGAACACCGATGGGCTTCGAAAGGCTGTCGTCCGTCGGATGGGACGTTAAGCCGTGGCCCCGTGTGCGGGAGAGCCATACCCTCTGCACGTTAAAGAACACGCTGGATGGCCTTGACGGGAGGCTACCATCTGTCTTCCAACAGCTGTTCCAGTGGGTCCTCTCCCCCAACCTTCTCTGAGCCTTTGGGGTCCATGTGACCTGGCCATTTAGCCATTGGTGTGCAAAAAAGTGCCGCTCAGAGGTAAAACAACCCAACTCATCGACAAAATAACATTTTACCATCTATTAGAGCACCATAATTTCCTCGATGCAATGCGAACAAATCAATTATCAGAACTCTATTCGATCTTCGTGCATTAAAGTCAACTTTGTGCAGTACATTTCTGACCATTTGGATTGAAATATGGAAGAAAGGAAAGTAGTAGTGATTGGAATCAGAAAAAAATAGATTATTTTCTCTAAGACTTGTTGATAAATTTTATTTGTATCGACAGTTCTAAAGAATGTAAAATCTATACAGAATACAAAATTATATGGAATGTAAGTTTCGTCACTAATATTAATTCCGTTATAAAAATGTTTCGTTTCTGATATACATGTAAAGTGATCTTTGTTATTTCCCATAAAGTACTTGCCTAGGGGCGCCAGTAATCAAGTGTTAAATTTGTTTAAGTAGCAACAAAACTACTGTATGTCCTTTTTAATTCATAGAAGGAACAGAGAACTATTAGCAAATATTCACTGTTCAAAAGCGGTTTGAAGAACTCTCTGCTGCCAATCGAAAGTGAACTTTTACAGGGCATGGGATCATGAGGATACAATTATATCGAAGGTAATGGGATACTTCCAGTTATATAAATGGAACACCACTTTTAAAGTTCCATAACTAAAAATAATTAAGCTTTTGCAGAAAAATGCCATAGGAGATCAACTGTAGAACTCAAATTTATGCAATTCTCGATTTTTAAACAATAATCGTTTAATACATAAAGAGATATTGAAACCGAAATATTTGACATCATATATTACTGTTATGCTCGTCTTAAACACTGTTTCAAAACTGATGGAAACTTTTTTTTAATTCAGTTTTTAAACACTCTTTTTAACATTTTACTGACATTTATTTTACCAAACGATCTGTACGATTAGCAACGCTGCTATTAAATGATTCATCTTCCAGAACTTTTTAAATATTACTAAAATATTGCCCAGAAACGAGATTCGAGGAAATTCTCCTAAGTTTTCAATTTATTTCCTGTGATCTTTGCTACAAAACGTTTGTCTCAAAAGTTAGGAAGCTTTGAAAGTAGCTTTTACTTCCTACAAATGAAAGTGTCCCAATGCTTTGATAACTTAAAGTAATTTATATTCCCAAAGTAAAAAGTAAATAAAATGTTCAAACTTGAAAATTAAACATTTTTTTAAATATTACTGTATACCGACTATTATAAATTAATGCTATGTGTAATATTAATTTTATTACCTTTTCTCAGTATTTGGTAATTAAACTATATTATTTATCATTATAAATGTTGAATCCATTTCGATTGCATTGTTTCTTTCTTAATGGTTGTGAAAGAAAATTAGAAAAATAACCCTACATAAGTATATAAGTGCTTATTATCGCGTCTTGTGCATAGGGGCGCATGAGGGGCAAAACGGACCCTATTTTTTTTCTAATAAATGTTCACTAAATCACGGCCTGACTAAATAATCGTGTTTTTAAGGGATATAAATATATAGTTCACTTCATTAACCATAGGTGGCAGCACCAGTTTACATCTTTTACGCACCCCGCTGTTTACTAAAATCTGCTGCCTCATTATTAACAATACACAGATCACGGTATATTAGTGTTGATATTTGTTATTTTCTAGAAGCCAATGTTTACGGTGGGCAAATATTTACGAATAAACTTGGCATATTGATTTTATGGCTGTATATATTGGCAGGTTTATAGGAATGAGCTTGCGACGAGGTTGTGGTGTAGCAGGACTAGGCGTCAGTCAGGTAACTGCTGGAGATAGGCCATAACGGAATGGCCACATGGAAAGCGTTTTGAACGATTCAGCGGTATTAGCAGCATTAAACATTTTGGCGTCTTAAAATCATTATGAAAAATAGAGGTGGCTTCCTCACAGTCTGGTTGTTGATAATGGTTTTGTTTTAGAAAATGTTATTAACGTTAAAACGTTCAAACCGCCCCCTTTTTTTTTGTTGTGGACGTTGCCATGCTTAGCTTGTGTGAAGGCCAGGCGGAAGAAGTGTGAAAAACGAGGTTGTTTAGGCAACCTGTGGTGTGAAGTGTGTAGTGTCATTTGATGACGATGGAACAGACAAGTTGAGGCTATTTGCAGCATTTAAGGGAAGAGCTGCAGAGTAGTTGACAAATAAGAAGATACATGTTGATGAGAGACAGAAAAGTGACGAAATCTTTGCGGTGGATAAGAAGCAGAAGAGGCATTTGAAGGACGTAACTGAGGACGTAGGAAGCGAAGAGAGGTCTTCTGCAAGCAGTCAGGTAGTGTCGAAAAGATGCACCAGCAGTATTTCAAGGGAAAAGTAAGTGGATATTTATGAATTTTAAAGTTATTGCTTAGTACAAGGGCTGAATTCCTCACGTAATTTAATTATATTTTTATATATGAAGAATCACTGGCTATTGTGCAATAACTCAGTCTTTTGATTTAAATGTTTACGCATTTTTTTTTTAATTTCGATATTCGTTAAGTAATTTTTCAAATCAGTTTACTCAACAACAAAAAGACTTACATTTGCTATTACATATCATATAAAGTTTAAAAAGATCTTGAATTTTTGCATTAAGAAGTTTCCTTATTTGGATTGCTTAGTTAACAGGCTTTAAGAACAACATAATTTTTCACTTTTAAGAAACCAGTTGTGTATACAGGGGTTGGTAAGATTTTATTGTTAGTTTTGCTGAAGATGGAAGCTATTATCCTTCCTCATCACCTCCATCCTCCCATAAAAGCACTCGGAAGGCGGAAGGAACCCCTTCTTAATTTACTAGGTCCTGAAGCACAATGAAATAGAATCAATCATTCTTCATAACTCCTTCCCGGGATATCAATTTCTCAGAATATCAAGTTTATAAAAATATGAGCTGCTAGAAAGTATCTGATTCATCTGGATTGTCAAATTACAATGTGGTATTTGTCAATTTAGTCACACCCACCCTGACCTTAGGCCCTAGCTAAGGAAAACACGGTTTGATTATAATCATTTTTTATAATTTCATGTAGCTTGACTAGTGATCAAAGGGATCTAGGTTCGAGCTTGATGTTTGTATTTTCTTTTTGCTGAGGTCTCGCCCTCTTCGGTTGGTTTTTTTTACCTTTGAGCGACACTTTTTTTTTCATACAATGGGCTAAATGGCCAGGTCACAAGGACCCCGAAGGCTCAGAGAAGGTTAGTAGGAGGGGATCCACTGGACAGCTGTTGGGAGACAGATGGTAGCCTCCCGTCAAGGCCATCCAGCGTGTTCTCTAACGTGCATCTGTAGGAGACAGATGAAAACCTGCTATACATCAAGGCTATACAGCATGGCTCTCCCGCACACGGGGCCACTGCTTAACGTCCTATCCTATGGACGGCGGTCTTTCCAAGCCCATCGGTGTCCTCTACTGACCGTGGGCAGGGCGGAAAGTTTAGCTTAGATAAATCTCAACGCTGGCCCAGCTGGGGGGGGGGGGGGGCTCAGTCGGTAGCGCGCCAGGCTCGTAATCTGTAGTTCCCAGGTTCGAGTCCCAGCTGGGTCAGCGTTGAGATTTTTCTCCGCAAAATTCCCCGCCCTGCCCATGATCAGTAGAGGATACCGATGGGCTTGGAAAGGCCGCCGTCCGTCGGATGGGACTTTAAGCCGTGGTCCCGTTTGTGGGAGAGCCTTACTCTGTGCACGTTAAAGAACACGCTGGATGGCCTTGACGGGAGGCTACCATCTATCTGTCTCCCAACAGCTGTTCCAATGGTCCCCTCCCCCAACCTTCTCTGAGCTTTAGGGGTCCATGTGACCTGGCCATTTATTCCATAGTGTGCAAAAAAATGATGCTCAGAGGTAAAACAACACAACCCAAGCCCAACTGGGACTCGAACCTGGGCCACCCTCGCCTTCTTCACATATCTTCTCTATTATCCTATTAAACTGACAGGCTGCTATCAGACCTCTATGGCTATCAGCTGCTTGAGCGGGTATTTATTTATTAAACCTTCCCGATTGCAGAGTGGTTAGCGCGCTTGGCAACTGCTCAAAGGGATCCGCTTTCGAGCTCCGGATGGATAGTCCGTTGTGTTGTTTTTCTGCTGAGATGCCGCCTTCCTTACAAATCCCTATGGCGTATTAAACTTGACAGGCTTCCGTCAGACCTTTGTGGCAAGCAGCTGCCTGAGAGGTAATTTATTTATTTAATTGGCAGATTCCAATCTATCTATGGCAAACAGTTTGTTTGAGGAGGAATTTAGTTATTTGTGTTTCAGTCCAGAATGCTGCACTGCAAGTTGGTTATTTTACCCATGAGGGGCACTTTTTTCGCACACAATGGACTGAATGGCCAGATCACAAGAGCTCGAAGTTGACTAGGGGAAGGGGATCCACTCATTTGTCGTTAGCTGATGACAAACTCAGTTTTCGCTGCTGCAGTTTGAAAATACCAAATTACCGTCTTTAGTGTTTTCTGTTATTGTAAGAGAAACTAGTTGACTTTTTGTGAGATTATCGAGGGGGATGTGTAAATAACTATAAGTTGCATAAAATTACTCTTTTTAAATCTGCTTTTGTCCTTATAAGCAAATATTTAGATGCACCACTCTAGTGGCAGAGAACATTGGTATATTTTTTGTTTGGGTAAACTCCACAGTGATACTGACATTTTTGAAATAAAGCAATCCAGTCATTATTTCGATGAGCAAATGTAAAGATTGGGTTATTTTACTTTTGAGCGGCAGTTGTTTTTTTTGCACATAATGAACTAAAATGTCAAGGTCACAAGAACCTCGAAGGCTAATAGTAAGTTGGGGACCCACTTGACAGCTATTAGGAGACAGATGGAAACCTGCTGTCAAGGCGATACAGCATGTTCTTTAACGTACACAGGTATGACTCTCCCTCACACAGGGCCACGGCTTAACGTCCCATCCGAAGGACGGTTGTCTTTCCAAGTCCATTGGTGTTCCCTACTGACTAATGGCAAGAGTGGGGGGGGGGGGGGTGCGGAGATAAAACTCAGCACTGGCCTAGCTGGGACTCGAACCTGGGGACTGCAGATTATGAGACCCTGGCGCGCTACCGACTGAACCCCCCCCCCCCCCCCCAAATGCAAACGGCTTCGATATTTTCTACCATTACATAGTGCGGAAGCACAGTTAGCAGGGCATCAGACTCTGAGCTTTAGGGTTCCCAACCTTTTAGATTAGAAATTTAAGTAGAAGGAAGATTACGTCATTGGTTGAAGCTCACATTAAATATGAGGATCGAAATGGGAGAAAGTCGCATGACGCGTGTAAGCCTGACAGTTCTGAGTTGCCCTCGTCAGGTTCTCGTTTGGGGCATTGCAGCCGTAGTTGCTAATGCGCTATAAAACCCCAAATAACCAAACCCTCCTCAGGTGGTCCAATGTAAGCTTCGCTTTATTCAGTATCAAATAGCGATATTCCTTTTGTTTTTATTCAGGCCACCAATATGAATATGGCGGCCCTAGGTAAATAATTTTGGCTGTTTTTTTTTTACTTTTTTACTAATTAAAAAATTAGCAGTAAGTTATCTTTTTCGCCTATTATTTAAAATAATAGTAAGGTAAATTGTATGCTCTTATTATTTTTAACGATCAGGAATTTGATAGACAAATTTTTATCCTTGTAAAATAATTGAATAATTAATACTAATTATGCAAATTAAAGCATTTTTTAAATAATTAAAATGTTTCACAGTTTTTAAATCAATTAAAATGGCCTTGACGGTAGGCCATTTTAATTGTAATTGCCCATTAGTTGTATTTTGCCGTAATTTTTTCTCACTAATCGCAGTTTCCAAAACGTTCTGGTTTAAAATTATGCTGCACTACAGTTTTAATCTGATGGATTAAAACTCTATGAATAATAAATTGGCAGCTCCTGATGAGTTCTTAGCTTAGTCCAAACATCATTTCTGTCTGCTTATACTACTGGTTTTAGGCATCTGCATCAAATGGTGCGATTTTCCTTATTTATCAGCAATCTCTACTTGACGGCAAAGAAAAGCTATTGGTCTTATAAGGGCGTCTCCCGGTGTACAGACCATATCCTGTACTCTTTAAAAATCATCATATTATATAATAGCCATAATTCCGGGCGAACGAAGTGTGACGTCATCATCGGTTGCAAAAATTATCGGTTTCGCGGGTACTTGACAGATCGGTGCCAATTTTGGTGGGATGGCCCTATTCAATGCCCTGTTGGGGTAACAGATCAGGTTCTTATCTGCTGTGGGTCACTACTGAACCATCGAAAAGTGTTCGAAATTTCTGGGGGCGCTGCCGTCGCCTGTTTTTTGAGTGGAGTAAAGGACCTGGGTTCGAGCCCCGGGTAAGGCATGGTTGTGTGTGTGTGTGTGTTGTTTTTCTGCTGAGGTCCTGCCATCCTCTCAGACCTTCTACTATAGCATATAAACTGACAGGCTCCTGTCAGACCTCTGTGGCAAGCAGCTGCTTCAAGGGGTATTTATTTTTATTTAGTACGGTGAAAAGCTGTGAATGAAGTTAGACTAGTACTAGAGTACTAGTTAACTAGTACTAAAATATTCCTTGATGGGAGCCTTCCCTTTTGCCCCAGCAGTTGTAGTGAATATCCTTTCCCAACATTGTGTTTGGTTTCGCGATTCTTAAAAAAAATTCCCTCAACCAGCTGCTTGCTATAGTGGTCTGACAGGAGCCTGTTAGCTTATACCCATAGTAGAAGGTGTGTGAGGAAAGCGTGAACTCAGCAGAAAGATAATACAAACATCCATGACCTCAACCCTGAATGATTCGCCATTCTACTGACCAAAGTCCCTTTGATCAGTAGCCAAGCGCACTAACCACTCGGCCATGGAACGGTTCATGTCCTTATGACCTGTCCAAATCAATTGTGTATCGAAAGAAGTCACTCAGAAGCAGGGCTTCACCAAAAATTATTTTAGCAGGTGGAAGAGGTGGCCAAGAGGTTTAAGGGGTAATAGACCTCTGTGGCAAGCAGCTGCTTGAGGGGGTATTTATTTATTTTTTATTTTACATCGAAGTGGTCAAGAGAGTTAAATACGCAATTCCTACTCGTAGTAAAACGGAATGTCTAAAATCGGTGGAAGAGCGGTTAGCGTGTTTGGCTACGGATCAAAGGAACCTTTATTCTAGCTCTGGTTGGGTTGTTTTACCTCTGAGCTGCCCGTTTTTTGCACACAATGGGGCAAATAGCCAGGTCACAAGGACTCCGAGGTGTCAGAGAAGCTTGGGGAAAGGGTTATTGGGGGACAGATTCCCGTCAAGGCCTCCAGCGCGTTCTTCAACGTGCACAGGGTATGGCTCATCACACACAGGCCCACTGCTTAACGTCCCATCCGACAGATGGTGGCTACCCCAAGGCCATCGGTGTCCCCTATTGATCCAGGGCAGGGTGAGGAATTTTGAGGAGATAAATCTCAACCCTGGCCCAGGCGGACTCGAACTTGGGAACTACAGATTACGAGCCTGGCGCGCTACTGACGCCCCACTCCTAGTGGCTGCGGATGACGAATGGATATATCTTTTGCTGTTTTTGTGCTGAAATCTCACCGTCCTCAGATATCATCTCTATAGCGTATAATACCTCTGTGCCAAGTAGCTTCTTAAGGGGAAAATATTTTTAAAGAAAATATGTACTAGTGGAAGCGAAATCTAAATTCTTGATAATAGTAAGTAGTTCTTCATATGCGTTGTTGGGTTGTTTTACCTCTGAGCGGCACTTTTTTGCACACCATGGGCTAAATGGCCAGGCCACAAGGACCCGGAAGGCTCAGAGAAGGTTGGGGGAGGGGACCCACCGGAACAGCTGTTGGGAGATAGATGGTAGCCTCCCGTCAAGGCCATCCAGCGTGTTCTTTAACGTGCACAGGGTATGGCTCTCCCGCACACGGGGCCACGGCTTAACGTCCCATCCGACGGACGGCGGCCTTTTCAAGCCCATCGGTGTCCCCTACTGACCGTGGGCAGGCGGGGAAATTTTGCGGAGATAAATCTCAACGCAGACCCAGATGGGACTCGAACCTGGGAACTACAGATTACGAGCCTGGCGCGCTACCGACTGAGCCACCCCCGCCCCCTTCATATGCGAAAACACATTTAGTAATGACGGGGGTGGGGGAGGGGACTCTCTGCAACACCTTTCCCATGCTCTGGAGTAAATTCAAATCACCATGCTCTTAAATTTATTTCGAGGTAATCATCATGCAGAGAATTAATAATTATTAGATATCGGCACAAATACGAGTTGAAAAATCCAGAACTCATAAAAGTGTGCGATTGATATCTGTTTGAAAACTATTGATCTGGCACAGGCCTTGGTCTAGGAGAGGAGGTAGGTGAAAAAATATTAAATTTATATATATTACACTTCAAAAATTTTTTTTAAGACTATTAAAAAGAAGAGGAGTATTTTACACTGGAACGGCGATCTAGTTACATGCCCTCCCCCCCTTTCCCTATCTTATCTGATATCCTGTAGACAAGAATCTTTATCCACGCGCACGACCGAATCTAGAAAAAAATAAACTTAAACGACCCTGAAAATTGTAAAAGCTGTGGGGAGGAACTTAATTTCCATTGCAGTATAACATTTCTCCATTCTTTTTAGAGGTCTTCAAAAAATTATTGGAAAAATGCATGAAATATACATTATTTTAATAGTTTTTTTTTGCTTCTATTAACCTTATTAGCATTCTTAACGAGGGGAGCGTTTCTTTCACAGTCTGCATACCCTTGGCCCGCACCTTCACTGCCTAAACCTCGGACGCAAAACTGCCTGAAAACGTTTGGACGACCGATCCATCTATGGAGGAGATTATCCGCCATTAATGGAGCACCTTGTATATAAAACGCCGCCAAACTACTTTATAACCCAGAGTTATATTGATATAAAGATGATATAAAGATGTTCTTTGTGTATCCCTATTGTGAATTTGATCAAGTAGTGATCGGTTTCGGTAGACAAAGCATACCCTTGATAGCTTCTTTTCAGCAGTCTTTGAACTCTAGACAGCAACAGGACATGAGGCGCCAGCCATACTGATATTGGTCATGATTGTGAACCTGAAAAAAAGTCTCTTGCTACAGTCATCATGGAAGAGTAACTTGACAACTTCTGTCTCATGATCTCAGCTTCCGAAACAGTACTGCTGCTGTTTTATGTTCCGAAGTCAATAGATCAATGATCAAGTAACCAAATGCCTGATATTTCTGTTCTCTATATTCGGCATTGATTTCGGACATCAGTTAGATTTCGTTCTTAAAATAGTATAAATGTTATACTGATCAAGCTAACTTTTTTTTAGATGTTGAAATATTGCGTGTTATGGTTGGATTATTTTATCTCTGAGCGACATTTTTTGCATACAGTAGGCTAAATGGCCAGATTACAGTGACCCCAAGAAATAGGAGTTAAAGAATGTGGATCCACTGGATATCTATTAGGAGACGGAAACCTCCCGTCAAGGCCAACCATAATTTTTTTCGCTTCCATGGGATACACATCTCACGGATGAACTATTAATGTCTCCTTTCTCACTAAGGATAGAGTAGGGGTGACGGGAGAATTTTTAATGCAGACACAGTGAAGACTCGAACCTGGAAACAACAGTGTACAATTTGTTGTACTAGTGGTTAGCGCGTTTGGCTATTGACCTAAGGGACCTGGGTTCGAGCCCCGGATAAGGCATGGATGTATGTGTCGTTTTTCTGCTGAGGTCCTGCCATCCTCTCAGATCTTCTACTGTGGCATATAAACTGACAGGCTGCTGTCAAACCTCTGTGGTAACAGCTGCTTGAGGGGGTATTTATTTTTATTTATCTATCCCCTTAGTCAATCCCCGTCCCAGTACGTGAAAGGGAGGGGTAACTCTCAAAGCGTTGAAAAGTCGAATTCTAACTAATGAAGGGCCGCGTGATGCTTTAGATTAAAATATATTTATTAGCACTGCAAAATTTCCATTTTGCAGTGGGGACTGGGGTGGCTCATTTGGTAGCGCTCTAGGCTGATAATCTGCAGTTTCTAGGTTTGAGTTCCGCCTGGGCCAGCATTGAGATTTATCTCCGCTAAAACTCCCTGCCCTCGATCATTAGGGGACATCGATGGGTTTGGAAAGGTCGCCGTCCGTCGGATTGGACTTTAGGCCATGAAACCGTTGCGGGAGACCATACGCTGTGCACATTAAAGAAAATGTTGGAAGGCCTTGACGGGAGACCACCATCTGTCTCCTAACAGCTACCCAGTGGGTCCCCTTCCTCCAACCTTCTCTGAGCCCTTGTGGCCTGGACATTTAGCCCATTGTGTGCAAAAATGTGTCTCTCAGAGGTAAAACAATCCAACCCACTACAAAATTTTGCTGATCTTAGACATGGCTTATTAGTAAAATCCTTGTACTTGAGTTCTATAAAAGCAAAGCGAACTGTGACAAGCAGCTGCTTGAGGGTACGACACAATAAAGCCTTAATATCAATGCGCACTGTTTATTGTATACTATATTTGGATTCCTGCGGACAAGATTTTTGGCTTCGTGGGACTTAATTTTGTATTAGAAAAGTTATGAAAAAAATAAAGGCAGTTAAAAAAAAGTAACTGCTCTATTGGTTACACTTGAGTTCTCATTTTTATGCACATGTCAAACGTGGATATAAAACACAGTACCAGATATATACGACCTTGTATCTCATTGTATCAAATGGAAAATATATTGTTGATTTGTTTTTGTTATATTAAATAAATGATTGCTTTTAACAGAACCTAATGAAACGCCTTTTCAATTGAATCAACTTGATAACACCTGAAAATATTTCCAAGATATAGGAAGGTCGCCAATAATGGTATCTGAAACATCATAGGTGTAATGGCGAAATATAAACTTAAAAATACAATTTGGTATAAGTTTAATTTCTTTGCTTAAGATGGGCTTTTTTTATATAAATAATAAGAAACTTTATCTCTTCTGTTGTTACATTGACATAAAATGTATACCATGGACCCGCAAAGATAAACTTTTATTTGGATATGTTGTAATCTGTTCTTCTTTTAAGTAGAATAAACTTTCTTTAGATGTGTTGCGATAAATCCATCTTAAGAATGATATTAACAAAAATCCGTTTAGTTAAAAGATTCTTCTGATTTTTAAAGCTTACAGTATGAAAAAAAACGTCCAAATAAATTAACGTATAAAAAGGAAAGGGTCTTAAGGTTAATGAACCAGTCAAATGTGTGCAGCTGTCTCGAAAGGAGGTCGATTAGATAAATGGTCGGATGGTTGACGCATTCAACAGACTTCTGTTTACCAGAAAGTGTAACCGAAGTTGGCCCTTGCCTTTCTTGTCCTATCGAATCCGTGGTCCCAGGTCGGAGTCTCCCCCTTCGTGGCCCCTCAGAGTGTGCAACCATCCACCCTCGCCCGCCCAGTATGTCGGCGGCGCTGTTGCCGCTTTGCTCTCACCGGATGTATCGGCGGCCCTGTGTGCGACCTCCCGCCCGCCTCTGCCAATCGATGCTGTGCTGCGACAGAGCAGAGAGCTGCGTGATGTACACAAAGTCGCCGACATGGTGAGTCTCTCTTTCTCTCTATGTAGGTTGACTGTGCTTGCTCAGGGGCCTCTTCTGCTCTGTCTCTTCATCTCCTTTGCTGCTCAGGTACACAGAGGAACACTGCTTATCAAGGGCTCCGAATTAAAGCTCTTTACTGCCCCCTTTTTTTTCTTCAGGCTTAACCCTAAACGAAGCAGCTTTGCAGCTGGGAGGGAAATTGGTGTCTTCTTCGTTTCTGTTAGATTTCGTTGAGTCTCGCTCTGCATTAAAGAGATCAGGCTTCTTTGTTATTTTGATCTTTTGAATTGTCTTGATTATATTCATTGAAGGATAATGTTACGCTGTTCGTTTCACATTTAATATGGATGTGTTTAATAAAAGCGAATGTACATGCTTTTCAATATAGTTGTTTTTATAAGATATACTAGCTTTATAATTCGTTTCCTGCAATGCAACGTTGATTGATTACTGGTATTATTTTTAGATTCGGCATATGCTGTTAAGCTTCAATGATAAATGGATGAATGTTTTAAAGTCAATCGGTTTGGATGATGTCATTGCCTAATGCGTGTGAACTGATAGTTGGTTTTTTCGAGCAAAAAAAAAACTTTTTTTTTTTAGACTTTCATAACTGTAGAATCTGATTATTTTTGGCGATAAGTCGTGAAACATTTTATTTGTTGTTACAGATGTGAAAAACTTAGAAGCTCTGTGTTTCGTGTGAATAAACTTATAAGCTAGAACGTCCATGCTTAACCAACACAGGGATATGAGCCCGGACATTTTGGGGTTAGAGCAAGTCAGTGATACCACTGAAGCAGCTGGTTTCGTATTGTAATATTGCTTCAACCGATATTTTAGATTTTAAACCTAAACTTTCTACTGTAGGGTTTATTAGAGATGGTAGTATTTTTATTTGTTCCTTCTATGAGCTAATAGATAGAAAGGCAAGTTACTTCTGTGGGGATTGATATTGGTTATTTGATCTCGACTTGAAATGATATTGCTTCTGTGTCGGGCTTTACTGTTTTGTAAATAGCATTCTTCTGACTCCAATAAGGAGTAATTTGTATTCCCTATTTTGTCTATGATTTATAGTCGTAAGATGCTCTTCCACACAACATTCCTATATTTAAGGACACGTGGATCTTGGTGAATTTTGCATAAGTCGTAAAATTATATTTTTAAGGCAGAATTTTTTTTAACTTTAATGTTCTTTATTTTCTATGTTTTTGTTTGGAAGAAGAGAAATCGAGAAGCTTCAAGAGCTTGTTCAGGTTCTATAACTTAATCGGAAAGCTTCAGACACAATAAGATGTGCAATTGAAGAGTGAAATAATGGTACATCATGTTTCCATCTGCTTTCTGTAATCCTTGCGAGAAAGGTTAAAGTGCTGTAATAAGAGCAATTTATTAAGGTCATTTGTGTGTTTTTATAGCTAATCATTTTGCACTTAATTTAAATATTTTAATCAATTTTGTTTTAGTCAAAGTTTTATTCTAAAGTTCGATTGGTATTGTTTCAACCCTACCTAACAGCCCTACCTGGTCTAGTGGTTAGCGGACCTGGCTATAAGCCAGCAGGAGTGTCCTTGTGTGTTTGCGGTTATATGAGAAACCAGGATAAGCTGTATAAAGCTTCTAGGTTACCTCCGTCCGTTGTGTAGGGAAGTGCCTTCTTCCTTAGTGCCATTTTTATTCATCATGAACTAAAGGACCGGGAATCAAGGATAGTAAGACCCAGAATAGAGATGAGAAAGGAAATGCATTGGAAAATTATTGGGAGGCAAATTGAAGCCTACCGTTAAGACAATCGAGTGGGTTTATTAACGTGCATGGGTTTATATCTCTGCTACACACAGGGAACCGTGCTGAAAATTCTATCAGTGTCCTTTTTAATCCCATTCAATGTTTTGAACTGAGACTGTACGGATTTAAATGAAGAAAAAGTCACCAATTGCACAGATAGAACTTGAATCTAATTAACCTTGGATTTGAACTTTGCACTCTCCGAATGAGAATTTCGTGCCCAATTATTTCAAAGTTCTGTGTAAATGATTCTGTATTTGTTGCTGAATTTTATTTGAATGCTTTGATGGGAGTATTCTATTTTGGAGAAATATTTGTAAATATCCTAGTTTTAAGCATACGAAATTGTTAGGGAGCACAAAGACTATAGAGCACACACACACACACCCATATTAGAATGCTTCAGTACAGTTTGGGATAGGCATATAAATAAAAAAAATGAATATCTCCTCAAGCAGCTGCTTGCCAGAGAGGTCTGACAGGAGCCTGTCAGTTTATATGCCATAGTAGAAGGTCTGAGAGGATGGCAGGACCTCAGCAGAAAAACAACACATATATCCATGCCTTACCCGGGTCTCGAACTAATTAAACATCAGTATTTTTTTTTTACATAAGAATCGAGTATAGTGAGTACATTATATATAGTTGCTCATTTTGACATGTCTTTGATTATAGAATTTTTAAGTTATTCTCTAGTTTGTGCTTTTACTAAAACTTTTTAACAGTTCGTTGCACAAAGAAAAATAAATATGGCCGTGTATTTAGAAACATATGAATGCAATAAAATGAAAGAATTAAAGAAATTTTATATTAATATTTTTAAGCAAATAATAAATGTTTTATAAGCTTATTAACATAGCTATCCCTTTTAAGTCAGGTTGATTATTAAATAATTCAGAGCATGTTCCTGATACTATGAGGTATCGTATAGTAATATAATGTTCGTATTTGTTACTTTGGTTTAAATTTACTGCCAAACTCGAATACCTTACATGAATTTCATTGAAAAAACTACTTAAAATTAAGCAATCAAGACATCTTTAAAGTATAGACAAAACAGGTTTCCCTCTTTTTTTAGACTACTGCATTAAAAACAGCACATTTATAAAAATATATTGCTTGATTTTCAGTTTTTTTTTAAATGTAGTTTGAGTGTAAAATGTTTAAAGCACTGATTTAGGGCTTAAAGAGAAAGTTTTTCAGTTTTAGGGTTAAACAGTGTTTCTTACGCAAAGACACCCTCACTAAGACTGAAATTATTTTCGCCTATTCCGTTAGAACATAGCACACAAGGGTCCAGCCTGCCCTGTCAGTAGGGAGACACCGATGAGCTGGGAAAGACCGCCGTTCGTTGAATGCTACGTTAAGCGTTGAATGCTACGTTAAGCCATACTCTGTTCACGTTAACGAACACACTGGATGGCCTTGACCCGACGCTACCATCTTTTTCCTAATAGCTGCCCAGTAGGTCCCCTTCCCCCAAACTTCTCCGAGTCCTGGAATCCTTGTGACCTGGTGGTCCGTTTGTGCAAAAAACAGTGCCACTCGGAGGTAAAACAACCTAATCAAGAAGGGTATGGCCACTGGAACAGTAGCTAGCGATAGAGCAATAAACGACACAATTTTTATATTTTATTGAAAATTGAAAAAAAAAATGAGTTAGCTGATAAATCTCCTTGCATAAGAAAAACTATAACTTAACGCCCAGCTGGTTACAATCTCAAGTTTTTATTTACGTATAAGTATATTTTAAAATATCCGCTGTTGCATCGTAAAAAGGGATTCTAGAAAGGTTGAGCTGAAATTGTAAGTACATTCGAAACAGACTTTTTTTTTTTGGGGGGGGGGGGAAGTTCTTTATAAAGCTTATGACAAAGATGTGAATATCTTAATGGCTGAAATATCTAAAATATTTCTAATGACGTTAACGCGATGCTCCCATTTGCAACTAAAAGCTGTCAGTGAGTCTTCTTATTTCACCGTGTACTGAGCCTTGGATTCTTTATGAGCTGGTCAATTGTGCAGAGAGAAGTGGCACTCAGATTTAAAGTAACCAAACCCAAATTTATTTCCTTAAACAACTTGTAAGAAAATACTGATTTTGTATCTTAGGTAACGCTATCTTACGGGTTATAAATACGAATTCACAAAGTTGCAGAGAGTGATTCGGGGCATGCATGAATTTCACTAATGTCAGATTTCCAGGTTCGTGTTCAAATTTTGTTTCTCCGGGGCAAGTGTAGAGATTTTTCTTCGCTAAACTCCCCGCCCTGCTCAGTGAATAGGGTCACTGCTGGCCTTGAAAATGCCGTCGGATGCGACGTTAAACCCTGGTCCCGTTTGTGGGAGAGCCACACCCCACCCACGTTAAAGAACACGCTGGATGGCCTTGACGGGAGGCCGACATCCTTTTCCCAACAGCTGTCCAGTGGGTCCTCTCACCCAATCATCCACGAAACCACGAGAGCTTCGAACTGGACATTTGTCCCAAATATCTGATATTTAAGTAGCGAATATCATGTTTCTAAAAAAAAGAGCTCGAATTCACCCCTTAATAATGGTAGACTTACGACACAAATTATGTGCAGAGTTGCAATATAAATTTAGATCTTAATGCTACCTAACCATATTAGCAATAAATTCTAGGCATAGTTCAAAATCCAAAGATCCAATATTCAAGATATGAATGAACTCAGATTTAGACAACAATGGAGTAATTAGCTCATTTCGATAAGTATTTTATCCGCCGCTTCGCCGCCTTAATAGGGGCGGGGGTGGCTCAGTCGGTAGCGCGCCAGGCTCGTAATCTGTAGTTCCCAGGTTCGAGTCCCAGCTGGGTCAGCGTTGAGATTTATCTCCGCAAAAATTCCCCGCCTTGCCCACGGTCAGTAGGGGACACCGATGGGCTTGGAAAGGCCGCCGTCCGTCGGATGGGACGTTAAGCCGTGGCCCCGTGTGCGGGAGAGCCATACCCTGTGCACGTTAAAGAACACGCTGGATGGCCTTGACGGGAGGCTACCATCTGTCTCCCAACAGCTGTTCCAGTGGGTCCCCTCCCCCAACCTTCTCTGAGCCTTCGGGGTCCATGTGACCTGGCCATTTAGCCCATGGTGTGCAAAAAAGTGCCGCTCAGAGGTAAAACAACCCAACCCAACTCGCCGCCTTAATGTCAGTGTTCTGATAGGCCTCAACCAGCACACGAAGGTGGCTTTTGGTGCCATCCATAAGACGTAGTACTCTCCTGTAAAGTGAAACGTTGGATGGCATCATTCAATCATACTCGAGTACCCTGTGAGATAAACTATGTTGTACTTGGAAAAACCACTATTCTTTAAACGGAACAGTAAGCTTTCGTCTGTCTGTTCGTGGGAATGCCATCGCCTATATTCAAACGGAAAACACAAGGCACTTTCCTTGAAGTTCTAATATGAAATTTCATTTGAATATTAAGAAGTAAGAGATGAATTGGTATACGTATACAATTCTTTTTTAATCCTGTTAAATGTCATTATAAATTTTACCAGAAAATATTTTAAGTATATCGAGTTTTTTCTTCTAACTCTGTCGACATTTTATCCCCACCCACACACTCCAGAATATATTTTCTGCCTGTTGTGCATGCTCGTCTCAATTCCTGTGTACCCATGGACAAAATGCTGAGCACAATTTTTAAATATTAAAAGGCATTAAAGTGAAGTTTCTTCAAAATGTTTTAAATATGAAGACTTTAAATATAGTTTCAGATAATAAGAAGTTTTTACGCAAAAGGTATTTGGGTCTAAATGTATCTCGTGATAAAAATGTTTCATATTAGCCAAATTAACTCGGGACCGAAACGTTTAAAGCACACATTTGAATGTCCTTGACGTAGGAATGCCGTATGTTCCCTAACAGCTTTTTTTTTAGACTTACTGTGCCCATTATATCATGTCGGAGTGTAAATCATTCTTAATTTCATCCGCCTGCGAGCCATTTAGGCAAGATGTATATATTTTAGAAGTTTACCCCTTAAAGCGCATCACAGAACATATAAATAAAATTGTATTATTGCCGACCCCCCATCGCAGACAGGAAAATGAGTTTACTTTTTTTTGCTTCGTGTCGCGTGACTCCACCTGGTAAGGTGCCAGATTCTACTTCCAATATCCCAGGCTTTAATCCCTCGATGGTTATTTATGTTTTCACACCTATTGAGGAATAATAATTGTTTTATTTCCCCCTCCCCCTTTTGGGGCGGGGGGGTGGCTCAGTCGGTAGCGCGCTAGGCTCGTAATCTGTAGTTCCCAGGTTCGAGTCCCAGCTGGGTCAGCGTTGAGATTTATCTCCACAAAATTCCCCGCCCTGCCCACGGTCAGTAGGGGACACCGATGGGCTTGGAAAGGCCGCCGTCCGTCGGATGGGACGTTAAGCCGTGGTCCCGTGTGCGGGAGAGCCATACCCTGTGCACGTTAAAGAACACGCTGGATGGCCTTGACGGGAGGCTACCATCTGTCTCCCAACAGCTGTTCCAGTGGGTCCCCTCCCCCAACCTTTTCTGAGCCTTCGGGGTCCATGTGACCTGGCCATTTAGCCCATGGTGTGCAAAAAAGTGCCGCTCAGAGGTAAAACAACCCAACCCTCCCCCTTTTAAGATCATCAATCTTCGTCATCATCGATGTGCCACCTCGAGAGGTTGAGATAATGGAGACCTATACACTCAAAGCGCATTGAAGCCTCCGTACTACGTCAATGGTGAGTTGGGTTCAAAGCTCAATAACTTATTAAACTTTTTATGGTAAATGTGACTGAAGCTAAATATCTCAATCAGCTGTGCCGTATTCTCAATTTTCAACAATTTATTTGGTACGTAAAGAGATACGAAAACATTTAAAAATTAGTTCACTCCGCAAAAATCATTGAAATTTGGCGAACATTGCAAAAATTTGAGTGTCCTTGTGCAGTTTTGTTTTAATTTTAATTATTTAAAACAGCTCACTTGAAAAGTTTGTATTGCTACTGTTAAATATTCCAATTTGAACAACTTTTAAGGGGCGGAAGTGTAGGTAGCGCGCCAGGCTTGTAATCAGCAGTTCCCAGGTTCCAGCCCCAGCTGGGATAGCGTTCAGATGGGACGCTATCCCATCTGAACGTGTGCGAGAGAGTCATACCCTGTGCACGTTAAAGAACACACTGGATGGCCTTGACGGGAGGCTACCATCTGTCTCCCAACAGCTGTTCCCTAGGGTCCCCTCCTCCAACCTTCTCTAAGCCTTCGGGGTCCATGTCACCTGGCCATTTAACCCATGGTGTGCAAAAAAGTGCCACTCGAGGTAAAACAATCCAACCCAATAACTTTTAAATATAGGATGAAGAGTGATGAAAATTGAGATTTAGATAGGTTTGATCGAGGTTTATAATTTCTCTCGTCACATAAAGATTACTTAACTCTTCATTATTCGGGTGGGGGGGGGGGGGGCTCATAATCTACAGTTCCCAGGTTCGTGTCTCGGCTAGATCAACGTTGAGATCAATGGCGCTAGGTAGTCAATGGAAATAGAGCACCTAATGTCCTACCTCGCCTTCTCGTGGTGCAGGCCGCTTGTACCTTTCAAAAGAGAGACTCTTGTTGAAGTGTACGGAAGCAGAGGGCTGTCAGATTAGTGCGATCTACTGATCTGGACAACTATAGCTACTTTTCTTCTACCCTGCTGAGGAGTGGTCAACCACACAGGGTTTTGACCATATAAACTTACTGGACTGGATTAAGGTTCTGCACTTGATTGTGGATCCTGAATTTGCTGCACTGGTGGGCTTCTTTGGAGGGAAAATCTGCCGCTGTGTTTTCTATTTATGGGTTGACAGCTCCAAGTGAATAGATTCACGGGATATGTTTTATCAGCTGCTGGATAATCTTGACAGAGATCATCGCAGGCACCCGAACTCTTGGTTCTACTGGCATCGTCAAATTCTACATTGGAGGAAGTCTTCCAGTGTAAATGGCTTCAGTCTTTAGTGGTGAGGGAACGGGTCTTTGCCCCATGTCTGTGATTAGGGGGCTGTTTGATATTGTCGGCATTCCCTCTCTCAATAAACATAGTTTATTTCAACATCCCACTAACCATTTTCTCTCCATAGGTAGTTGGAATGTGATGAATCTGCACAGAGCTTTTTCTCTTGATGTCCTCACACAAGAATTACACCATTATAATTTAGATATTATTGGCTTGCAAGAGACCAGATGGACAGATAAAGGTCAGATTATTAAAAATAATCTTCAATTTCTCTTTTCAGGGAGGGACCACAGTAAGCATCACCAAGGCGTGGGTCTGCTTCTCAGCAGACTCTCCTAGGATAGAATGCATTAATGAAAGGTTTTTTACAGCAAAATTTCAGATAAGCGTTAAAGACTTGAATGTTATCTGCTGTTATGCCCCCATTGAGGATGAGAAGTATAAGTTTCATGGACAACTTCAGGATATTTTGAATTCTGTCAAGAAAGGAGATATTATCCTTTTTCTAGGTGACTTCAATGCCAAAGTTGGTACAAACGCTCACCTTTGGGAAGGGGTAATAGGCCCTTTTGGTATTGGTAGCAGCAATGGGCAAAGTCTCCTACAGGTAAGTTAATGTTTTTAGAATAACTAACACTTATTACAAACATTGCGACATACATAAATACACATGGGTTTCACCAGATGGGCTGCATAAGAATATGATAGATTATATTATAATTAACAGCATATGATTAGTTCTGTTAGGAATACCAGGTCATATAGGGGAGCTGAAATTGGATCTGACCATTACCTTGTTAAAAGTGTTGTACTAAGGTTAAAAAATTTACCTTTAATACTGAAGTTCTAAAAGACCCAGTTATAGCTAAAGCTTACCATGATAGGTTACTTAGTCATTATTTGCTTGATACTGAAATTTAGAAAGAATGGTACCGTTTTAAACAGGTTTTTTTTACAAATTAACAGTACTCTTTTTTAGGGAAAAAAGGAGCAAAGGAGGCATAATTATTTGAGTGATTTCAGTAGATAAGGCACTTCAGCTTATTTCAGAAAGAAAGAACTGTAGGAATATCCTTAATCAATACCCTACTAGTCCTAATAGAAAGCATTACAGAGAGCTTAATAAACGTGTAAAGGATCAGTTAGCTGCTGATAAGAATCTTTGGCTTGGCTGACGAAGCTGAGGAAGCAGTTAGACAGCACAACAGCAGAGAGCTGTACCAGATAGTTAATGTTTTGTGTGGTAGAAAACAGACAGGTATACAGGGATTGAAGGATAAACAAGGTAAGGTTATAGAAGGTGAGAATTCTGTCATGGCTAGGTGGGCTGAGCATTTCAGTGATGTTCTAAACAATGTGGTTAGTTCTACTCCTATTGTTCGTAATGATGATAGATGCATTATTGGCTTTAATATAATGGCCGTAAATAATATAATAATTTAACTCTACAACACAATCTGAAGTTATTTTAGCTGTTTCTTAACTTCAACTACATAAATCCCCATGGGTAGATGAAATTACTACGGAAATGCTTAGAGCTGGAAATGTTTCAATTACCACATGGATGACTGAAATTTTGAATATCTTTTATAATAAAGGCATGGTTCCTAAAATTTTTACTAGAGCTATTATTATCCCTATTTTTAAAAAAGGTGATCGCAGTTCTTGTGATAACTATTGTGGTATCAGCCTACTCTCTGTTCCAGGGAAAGTTCTTTGCATGATTGTGCTTAATAGAATTAAGAATCTGGTTGACAGGCAATTGCGTGATGAGCAATGTGGATTCAGAAGTGGTAGGGGATGTGTGGATCAGATATTTTCACTTAGGCAGATTCTTGAGAAATGTTTAGAGTTTCAGAAACCTTTGGTTGCTAGCTTTGTTGATTTCAAAAAGGCTTTTGGCTCTTTTGATCGTCATAATTTGTAGTAAGATCGTATGTCATACCAGACAAGTTAGTAACATAATGAAAGCTCTCTATAATAACACTGAGACCTGTGTGAGAGTTGGTAAGACTTGTAGCATTTGGTTTAGCATTGCTTCTGGTGTTCGACAAGGATGAGTTTGTCTCCTTTTCCTTTTAGTTTGGTTATTGATTATTTTATACGAAATTCACTGCAATGCAAAGATTTTTGCCTTAAATGATCTATAAATCTGATCCCTTTTGGTAAATGATGTTGATGAGATGAACTCTTTCATTCGAGCTGTTGATCAGACTGGTAGTAAAGTAGGTTTGGTGATAAATAGAGAGATAACTAAAGTGATGAAAATTGTTCATAGAGGCTGTGGTTCAGTTAATCTGAATAGTTACACTCTTGAGAAGGTGTCTGTTTAATTATCTCGGGAACTATGTAACAGATGCTAGTGATATGCAGCATGAGATTAACAATAATTAGGATTAATAGGGATTGCTGCTGAAACTTTTAAGAATCTATGGAGAGTGTAGAGAAATAGGCATGTACACCTAAAGACTAAAATTAGACTGTATAATAGTTTGGTTCTTTCTGGAGTTAATTATGGTGGGGAAAATTGGATGCTTTGGAAACAAGATAACAGGAAACTTGATGCTTTTGATTCTAGATGCTTATGCAGTAACTTTGATATTCGTTGGTTCAATTTTGTAAGTAATGATGAGATTAGGCAAAGGAGAACTAAACTGCACGGTCTGGTTCGACCTCCGTAGCCCATGGCTGCTTTAGGATGATGAAAATTTCTTCAAGATGCAATTGCTGAAGAGTGATTGTTAAGTAAAATATTATAATGAAAATATGACGTGAATTAGAAATTAGGTACATAAAAATATGATTTTAAAGATTTGAATTACACTCTCGTGTTATTTTTTACCCACTTCTCTGTATGACACTAAAAATGGGAAATACCATCAAACAATTAAAGCATACGCATTTAAACAGTGCAAAATAAATATAAGGACGTTGTTTACTATTCAAATATGTAGAAGTAGGAAGAATGTGAGAAATAGTAGATGGTGACTCTAGAAATCATAAAGGGGTCCGGAGAGCAATTATTATGAATATACCTTGTCTTTAATTACTTCCAATCCAGTTTGACTTATATTTACCTATAAGAAAAATGTTTCTAGGAACTCATTTAAGACCCACTCAG
The DNA here is from genome assembly GCA_038380435.1 of Ryuthela nishihirai. Taxonomy (NCBI): domain Eukaryota; kingdom Metazoa; phylum Arthropoda; class Arachnida; order Araneae; family Heptathelidae; genus Ryuthela; species Ryuthela nishihirai. Next base: position 32,132,009 of record JAWZYU010000026.1, read on the forward strand.
TGGGCTCCTACAGGTCTTGGGGTACTAACCCGATCTCTGCTTCTTGGGATCTTTATGACCTAGTCGTTTAGCATTAGGCAGGAAAAAAAAGACTGAAATAACCCCACCCAATTTCCCAAGCTCTTAAAAAAAAAGTTTGGAGAGAATATGCAACAATCTCTGAACATTCTCTACGTTTCCACCTATTAAAGCTGTATGCTTCTCTCAAGGTATAGCCATTCAGAAATAACTCTGACGTCACTATCCCCTCATCCCTTTAGTCATCTCCTCATTCATCACTTCAGCATGACTCTTCTGCCAACTTCATGACCAAGTGCTCCGCTCACGGAAAATTAAACCGTTCGATACAACTTGCTGCCACTTAATAAGAGCACTACCAACATCTTTTTATTAGAAAAAAAAATTAAGTTTTCTTTCGTAGAGTTTTCAGAAGAGAAAAGAGACCAACGTTTGCGCAGTGCGGTACTAGAGAATGTGCCCCACGTGTTTGCGGTGCCCAGCTGACCTGGAGCACAGCCAGGCTGCGTCATCCAGATCCAAGCTCTGATGCGTTTTCCCTCCCCATCTGCGACAAGCTAACGAGAAGAAGGTTTTTGAATAATGAAAGCGTCATGACTTGGTCACCTCCATTCAAAATTTATAGCTCAGTTTCCCTCTTCCTCCCTTTTTTCCGTTCCTTACAGCTCCCTCGCCTTCTACATTAAGAGTTTCGAGATTTCATAATTTCGCGGAAGCTTTAATGAAAGGTCGCGACTGGAAAGGGTTTCGTCTGGACATTCTACGGAGCAGAGAATGCGCTCAAATCTGCAGTGTCGTTTCTGTTGGAGGCAAGAGGTTAATAAGTAATAGAGGAAAGCATGCAGATTGCGAAAGCTTTTGCCTAACGTGCGCGCCGAGCTCTACCTGTCAAAATCACAAGGAACTCTCTGCTTATAGAGAATGCATGTCCTATATGTGGGCATCCTGCAGTTTTGATGGAAGATGCCTCTTAGTAAATTAGTATCTAGTGCGATTTATTTACGATTCCCTTTTCAGTGATCTGTTTAAAGGAAGTTCCATCAACATACTCAGTTGCAGTGGTCTTCAGTATTTATATTATCGATATTCAAAATAGTACAAAGGTACTTAACAAATACAATCTTGCGCTGGTTAAATGATCGAAGGAAAAAAAATTGCTGTAGGTACAATATTTTTTCATCTCCGAAAATGTTTATAAATTATCTGTGATAATAAACCTGATAAAACTTAACAAAAAGAAAATACTAAACAGTTTCCTTTGCATTTACATGCACAAAATTTATCATAGCAAGCTCTGAGAGCTTCACTATAAGAACAATGGTATATACTCTTTACAAATAATAGCACATACAATAGGGAAAATAAACACTTAAAATAACGTTAGTAAAAATTCTCGCGAAGTTTGGTGTAGCTTATCTACGGGAAATGTTAAATATATGCAGTTACAAAGAGTTGATGTACATTGGTTACATATTGACATTCATATATATATATGAAGTCCTGATATATATATATATATAAAATCCTAATATACAGGGTGAATCTGAAAAAGTGGGCAAAACTTTACGGGGTGGTAGAACGCAGCTATACGAGCAATATTCGTCATAGATGTATGGTCGGAACGCAAGCGGTGAGAGGTTAAAAGGTAGTTTTTCACTGTCACATTTAAAGAATGAACACAAGAAGGAGAGGAGTTACTTCAGAAAACATTTTATTAACAGGAATGAAACTTGCATTCCCGTCCGCCGCACCGTACACAAGGTGCATATCCGCCATTTCGTGGTTAGTATAACCAGCCATCCTCTCGGCAATTCACGGTAGAAATGCCGTTGGGTGCGAGGACCGACCCTTTTATACCATTTCCTACGCCACCTAGCGGCTCGCCGTTTGCGTACCGCCCATACTTTCTATGACGAATATTGCTCGTTATAGCTGCGTTCTACCACCCCGTAAAGTTTTGCCCACTTTTTCAGATTCACCCTGTATATATGAAACTACAAATGATCGTTAATGTTAAGTTTAGGATAGAGGTACTTTTATATTGACTTTTCAATATCCAATTTTTGGTCTCAAATTTAAGTTTTCATAAATAAGAATGAATAACAATAATATATATACACAAAAATATATTCTTTAATCTTGAACATATATTTTCTGTGCTAGAATTTCAGGAGGTGCTTGTTTCGCTTCCTCTCAAACAGCATTGTCTTACTCCAACAAAACACGCGAGAGAAAGATATTAGATTTCTGTACAAGACTCTGTTGGTGAAAAAATAACTATTACATGAAAGATAAAATTAATATGGGGATGCACGACTAGAAAATATAACATAGAACAATGCATATAGGGTTTTATTGAGAAGAAAAAAAGAGAATTAATCACTGTACATATGTATGGGATAAACAAAGGAAAAAAAACTCGAGGATATTTTTGAATAATATTCATGTAATGTATAGTAAATTTTTCAGAAAGAAAATACCACTTTATGAAGGGAGTGCGCTTAGTGGGTAATGCAGTAGACTCGTAATCTGATGTCCGAGGTTCGAGTCCCAACCCTGCCAGCATTGATCTCAATGCAATCTCAATGAATTTATCACCAATAACCTACACACAACTCACAGTGAGAAAGGGGACACTGGTAAACTTGTAAAAGCGACAGTCCATCCTATATAATATTAAGCTGTGGCCCATTTGCAGGAGAGCTATACCATGTGCACGTTAAACACAATGACGTAGACGGGAGGCTTCCATCTGTCCTTATAGCTGTCTAGTGTATCCCCTTCCCTAACCTTCTCTGAGCCCTTTGGATTTTTGTGGTCATTTAACTCATTGAGAGCAAAAAAAAATGTGCTACTAAGAGGTAAAACAGCCCAGCCTTTAAGATGCGTTGTTTAATAAAGGTTTAAGGTAAAAGACAAAAAAAACTTCATAGGGATAACTTAATTGTTATAGGACAATAAATAAACTGACAACAAGAGCACAATAGAAACAGTTGAGCGTTGCTTGCAACAGGAAATTCACATTCGTTTGTAAAGTCACCTGCTAAATATAGTTTCTAGTGCACGCTCAATCCTGATGCGGAGGTGGCTCAGTCGGTAGCGCGCCAGACTCGTAATCTGCAGTCCCGAGTCCTGCCTGGACCAGCTTTGAGATTTATGTTTATAAAACTCCCCGCCTTGCCCTCAGTAAGTAGGGGACACCGACGGGCTTGGAGAAGTCGCTGACTGTCGGGACGTAAAGTTGTGGTCCCATGTGCGAGAGAGCTATACCTTATACACGTTAAAAAACACGCTGGATAGCTTTGACGGGAGGCTACCATCTGTCTCCCAACATTTGTTCAGTGGATACCCTCCCCCCAACTTTCGCTGAGCCCTCGGAGTCCTTATGACCTTGCCATTTAGCTCATTGTGGGCAAAAAAAGTGCCAGAGATAAAACAACTCGAGCTCAATCCGCAGTTCCCTTTTGAAGCTGCAACAACATATGCACGTGTGAGCCTTGCGAGACAGCAGCAATCATTCATATGATTGTGGTTCGATTTTTATTATATTTTGAATGCTTGAATGTAAAATATTGCACTGCTCAAAGTGGGAATCGCAACACCAAGAGGGAATGGAAGTAGAGATATGTAAATCGCAGGAGGCAATCGGCCATCAGAGAGACTCAAATGATCAAAGTTCCGCAGCGATTGGACATGTGACATCTAGATGAGCCGTGGATAAGTACGGGGTTCCCGCGAGCTCATATCATAGCACGACTGACAGTGAGGTGGGAGTGCATACTGCAGAAATGTTCAGAACATGCCTTGGAGATGCCGGCGGGACCCTTATGCGCCATTGATGCCTTCTGAGAGAGAACAAATCATCGATATACGAGAGCTTGGATTGAGCCTTCAAGCGAGCACTGTACTCATAGGGTCCCCCCCCCCCCCGACAGGGAACCACCTTGACGTGGTGGTGGTGGGGGGCTTGTGGCCCAGTTGGACAGAGTTAAGATCATTTGAGGTCGAAGGCACTACTGACCAGTTTGGGACCCGGTTGGACAGTGCTAAGACCTTTATCAGGTGCTCAGAGGAGCAGTTCGGGGCTCTGCTGAACGACTTGGTTCTTCTAGTAGGCTAGGGCCCTTTTTCAAATCTGGGTCCAACTAAGAGTTTCCACCCTGGGAGCCGAGTCAACTTGGATTTATATATCCTTGTTTGTGGCTAATCGGGGAATAGATTAAATTTAGGTTTTGACCGATGGATGGGCTTTCCTTCTATAAGACTGCTCGCCATTAGGTAGTCGGGGATGAGCTGTATCTATATGGTACTGTCTTGCCCCCGACCGTAGTTAGTGGCGAAAATGGCATTTCCCTAAATTGGTAGTGCCTTTTGGCGTCTTATATATATTTTCCTGTACTCATAGGCTGCAATGTTAGCAACGTCATGAAACACCAAATGACACGAAGGACATGTACGGGATAAGCACCCCACACCACAGGAATTCAAGATTCGCGATCCTTTCACCACAGCGACTGTGATGCAGAGTGATTTGCGGGGTATCGTGGTCTCCATCAAACCATTAGACAACATTTGTTTGACGCAGGAATAAGGAAGATACTTCAAGTCCGCCATCTGCCGTTGCAGCGACATCACCGGTTATGCTGTCTCCACTGGTGTCGAGTGAGGTAACATTGTACTAAGGAATGGAGGAAAGACTGTCCACAGGCGAGTCCTGATTCTGTTTCGGCATGCCAGACAGCCGTTTGTAGCCATGGCGTCGGCAACGACATAAGGAAGCCTATCTCATTAGCCACCACACGGCTCCCCACCGTGGTAAAATGGGATGGCATCACATATGGCTGCTGAACCTCTCACGTTTCTGGCGCGCTAACGGCGAGATGTGACATCGTTTATCCTGTGTCATGACTCTTATCACCATGGCTGGACTGATACTGTAGCAGAACAATGCCTTGTCATAACCTTGCGTGATTTCTTTCTGCATACCACACTAAAAGGGGTATGCACCTCTTAGTGTATCCGTCTTAGTCTCTCCGTCAAGGTCATCCACTGCAGTGCAACGAGGGGCGGGGGTGGCTCAGTCGGTAGCGCGCCAGGCTCGTAATCTGTAGTTCCCAGGTTCGAGTCCCAGCTGGGTCAGCGTTGAGATTTATCTCCGCAAAATTCCCCCCTCCCCACGGTCAGTAGGGGACACCGATGGGCTTGGAAAGGCCGCCGTCCGTCGGATGGGACGTTAAGCCGTGGTCCCGTGTGCGGGAGAGCCATACCCTGTGCACGTTAAAGAACACGCTGGATGGCCTTGACGGGAGGCTACCATCTGTCTCCCAACAGCTGTTCCAGTGGGTCCCCTCTCCCAATCTTCTCTGAGCCTTCGGGGTCCATGTGACCTGGCCATTTAGCCCATGGTGTGCAAAAAAGTGCCGCTCAGAGGTTAAACAACCCAACGCAGTGCAACGATGGACAGTCTCCAAGGTGTAGACATTCTCCCATGGCCACCATACTCCTCGGACTTGTTCCCAGCTGGGTCAGCGTTTTAGATTTACCTCCGCAAAACACCCAGCCCTGCCCACGGTCAGTAGGTGACACCGATGGGCTTGGAAAGACCGCCCTCCGTCGGATGGGACGTTAATCCGTATGCAGAAGAGCCATACCTTGTGCATATTAAAGAACACGCTAGATGGCCTTGACGGGAGGCTACCATCTGTCTCCCAACAGCTGTTCCAGTGGGTCCCCTCCCCAAACCTTCTCTGAGCCTTCGGGGTCCATGTGACCTGGCCATTTAGCCCATGGTGTGCAAAAAAGTGCCGCTCAGAGGTAAAACAACCCAACCCTCGGACTTGTCGCCCATTGAGCATATGTGGGACCTTATGGGTCTCCGCCTTCGCCAGCTCCCTTCTACGGGGAACCTGGTGCAGTTACGTGTTCGATTGGATTGTGTTTGGAACGCCATACCTCAGGACACCATTAACCATTGATTAGTGAAAAGCCGAGATGTCTACAGGATTGTATAACCGCCCGATGTGGGCGTACTATGTATTGATGAATCTACAATAAACGTACGTACTTGCATTCTCATGTACCGTTTTTCGATCATTACATCTACCCTCATAGCTCCCATCCTGTCAGTTTCGGGATTATACATCCCTTCCTTCGCGGTGTCGCGATTTCCACTTTGAGCAGTGTACTTTGCATTTATAATAAAAAAATTACGTGTTGGGCCTTGTCACATTTATTTCAGTGCGTATAATCAAATCTGCAATAGAAAAGGGTTTCTTTTATATGCTAATGATTAAATCATCTCCCGCTGACTGACCAGGAATTGAATAAAATTTCACTAAGAAATATTACTTATGGCAATGATCTGGGAATCCAGTCAGCTTTTTATAGATTTTAATTCATATAATTCCTATGATATTTATCGTGCATTTTTCATGTGTTACATACAAATCAAGCAGTGATGTGCATTATCAGGGTTGGGCCATATGCAAAATTATTTTAATCTTTATTATTTGCTGAGTTGTTTTTACCTCTGAGCGGCACCTTTTTGTACACAATGGGCTAAATGGCCAGGTCACAAGGACCCCGAGCGTTAAGAAGGTTGGGGGAGGGAACCTACTGGACAGCTGTTGAAAGATAGATGGTAGCCTACCATTAAGGCTATCCAGCGTTCTTTAAGGTGCACAGCTTATTGCTCTCCCGCACACGGAGCCACGGCTTCACTGTAATTCCCAGGTTCAAGTCCCACCTGGGTCAGCATTGATTTATCTCTACAAAACTCCCTGACCTTAGTCAATAGGGGACAGGTGGCTTGGAAAGGCCACCGTCCATCGGATGGGACGTTAAGCCGTGGCCCCTTCAGAAGTGCCATACCCTGTGCACGTTAAAGAACACGCTAGATACCTTGACGGGAGTCTATCATCTATCTCCTAATAGCTGTCCAGTGGGTCCTCTCCTCCCAACCTTATCTGAACCCTCGGGGGGCGGGGGTGGCTCAGTCGGTAGCGCGCCAGGCTCGTAATCTGTAGTTCCCAGGTTCGAGTCCCAGCTGGGTCAGCGTTGAGATTTATCTCCGCAAAATTTCCCCGCCCTGCCCACGGTCAGTAGGGGACACCGATGGGCTTGAAAAGGCCGCCGTCCGTCGGATGGGACGTTAAGTCGTGGCCCCGTGTGCGGGAGCGCCATACCCTGTGCACGTTAAAGAACACGCTGGATGGCCTTGACGGGAGGCTACCATCTGTCTCCCAACAGCTGTTCCAGTGGGTCCCCTCCCCCAACCTTCTCTGAGCCTTCGGGGTCCATGTGACCTGGCCATTTAGCCCATGGTGTGCAAAAAAGTGCCGCTCAGAGGTAAAACAACCCAACCCAACAACTGAACCCTCGGAGTCCTTATGACCTTGCCATTTCTCCCGTTGTGTGCAAAAAAAAAGTACCGCTCAGAGGTAAAACAGCCTAACAACAACCCAGCCCGTTTGATTAGGCCTCCTGCATGTCTCATGGATGTACTCTTGGCTCTTCCCTTACGTTAACTCACGTCGACCTTCATTACTTCTTTCTGCGAGTTTTAGAGCATTTAATCAACGTCAGTTTGTGCCAATCAAGAGTTACGTATTCCAGGCTCATATGAGTCATAAAGACGATTGTCAGCAATAGGCAATTTATATCTTATGATTATAGCAACGTTTGAAGTATTTTAGCAATGAATGAGTTAAGAATGGATACTGGTCTACTTGAATAACAAGGAAATCAAAAGAGGCGTAGCTGCGGATAGGCAGAAACCATATTCTACGAATGCCTTACTTGGTACTTTATTAATCAATGATATTAATTCCTATCATAATAATAAAGGTACGACTAACCATGTGACGATGAGCTTTAAAAAAAATTAAGCAGAGTCTTGATTATTCCTTTTCTGTGGCCGAGTGGTTAGCACGCTTGGCTACTGATCTAAGGGACCTGGGTTCGAGCCCCGGATTAGGCATGGATGTGTGTGTTGTTTTTCTGCTGAGGTCCTGCCATCCTCTCAGATCTCCTACTGTGGCATATAAACTGACAGGCTCCTGTCAGACCTCTGTGGCAAGCAGCTGCTTGAGGGGGTATTTATTATTTATTTATTTATCTTCATTGATCGAACTGTTAGTTCCTAATTTAAGGTAATTTCCAGGGCCGCGCCTGGAAAACTAAAAAAACTATCCGGGCCCCATAGGTGTAATCAGATGGTGCAGTTGACCCGTATATGTCTTTGTGCCCAGGGTCTAAAAATGTCTAAACGTGACCTTGGTTATTTCCTATTAATTCCCAAATTCTAGAGGGGTGGAGAGCTCACTTTTTCCCAGCTGGGTCAGCGTTTTAGATTTATCTCCGCAAAACTCCTAGCCCTGCCCACGGTCAAGTAGGGGACTTGTCCCCTACTGGGCCTGCCACGGTCAATTGGCCTGCCCACGGTCAGTAGGGGACTTGTCCCCTACTGACCGTTGCAGTTGTTTTACCTCTGAGCGGCACTTTTTTGCACACCATGGGCTAAATGGCCAGGTCACATGAACCCCGAAGGCTCAGAGAAGGTTTGGGGAGGGGACCCACTGGATCAGCTGTTGGGAGACATGGTAGCCTCCCGTCAAGGCCATTCAGCGTGTTCTTCAGCAAGTCCTCTGAGCCCTCTAGCTCCTTGTGACTTGACCATTTAAGCCATTGTGTGCAAAAAAATGTCGCTCAGCTCAGAGGTAAAAACAACCCAAATTCTCGGCAGACGCTGCTGCAGCCTCGAGATGGATGTAAAGATATGCTGCCAATCAAATAATAACAGAATTACTATATATAAACGGAAAGGAGTGGATCAAAAATAAGCTTAGGAGCTTCTTATTTGATAATACGCCAGGCTCGTAATCTGCAGTTCTCATGTTCCATTCCCAGCTTTTCCATCATTGAAATTTTTCTCCACAAAACTCCCCGCCCTCGATCAGCAGGGGACACTGATGGGTTTGGAAAGGCCGCCGTCCGTCGGATGAGACGTTAAGCGTTGGTCACGTGTGCGGGAGAGCCATACCATGTGCACATTAAAGAACACACTGAATGGCCTTGATGGGAGACTACGGTCTGTCTTCTAACATCTGTACATTGATGCCCGTTCCCTTAACCTTCTCTGAGCCCTCGGGCTCCTTGTGACTTGACCATTTAAACCACTGTGCGCAAAAAAGTGTCGCTCAGAGGTAAAAACAACCCAAATTCTCGGCAGACGCTGCTGCAGCCTCGAGATGGATGTAAAGATATGCTGCTAATCAATTAATAACAGAATCACTATATTTAAACGGAAAGGGGTGGATCAAAAATAAGCTTAGGAGCTTCTTATTGGATCAGATAAAAGTTAATTGTTAGTTTTTTTTTATCCAATTTTTAGGTAATATTATTACACCTAACAAGTTATATCAAAAAATTATTTTGAATAAGTGCGCAGAAAAAAATTTACAATGCTATTGGGTGAGCATGACCGAACCTATTGCAACACATCTCTTGATGGAAACACAGACGACGTCATCATGCAATACGTCGTACAGCACATTTGCATGCGGGGGTCGTAATTTGCAGTTCCCAGGTTTGAGTCCCAGCTAGGTCAGCGTTGAGCATTTATCTCCGCAAAACTCCCCGCCTGCCCACGGTCAGTAGGGAACACCGATGGGCATGGAAAGGCCGCCGTCCGTCGGATGGGACGTTAAGCCGTGGCTCCGTGTGTGGGAGAATCATACTCTGTGCACGTTAAAGAACACGCTGGATGGCCTTGACGGGAGGCTACCATCTGTCTCCCAACAGCTGTTCCAGTGGGTCTCCTCCCCCAACCTTCTCTGAACCTTCGGGGTCCATGTGACCTGGCCATTTAGCCCATGGTGTACAAAAAAGTGCCGCTCAGAGGTAAAACAACCTAACCTTGTGACCTTGCTGTTTAACCGAATCTGTGCAGAAAAAAGCAACGCTTAGAGGTAAAAAAATTGGCCTTTTGCATGCTTACCATGGTTACCAGATGCCTAACAATGCAGTCTGTCAGAGATCATGGAAGGATTTCATGAGAGCCTAGTAAATAACGAGTGGTAGTGTTTGTCGACTAGGAAATGCAGTACGTTTATCGTTGCGATTTCAAAATAATTATAGTGCATAATTTGTTTTAAATCTAAAATTGTTTTGCTCGTCATTAACACACATGCAGTTAACTACGACATAGCAAAAAGCATAGCCAAAAAGCAAAGTCCGCTATGTTTCAAATCTTCCTATTCTTTATGTTGCCGAGTCTAGCTTTTTTCTCATTCGCATTTACGATTGTAAATATTGCAGTTGGACATTTGAATAGCCAAATAAAATACGATCAGTATAAAGAATAAGTTACCTCAAGAGCAGCTACTTGCCACAGAAGTCTGACAGGAGCTTGTCAGTTTATACGCCATAGTTAGGAGATCTGTGAGAAAGGCTAGATCTCAGCAGAAAAACAACACACACATTCATACCTTACCTAAAGCTCGAACCAGGTCTCTTGGATCAGTAGCCAAGCCCGCTAACTTACCAGTTACATATCATTTATCTCCGCAAAACTCCCCGCCTGCCCACGGTCAGTAGGGGACACCGTTGGGTTTGGAAAGACCGCCGTTCTTCGGATGGAACGTTAAGCCGTGGTCACGTGTGCGGGAGAGCCATACCATGTGCACGTTAAAGAACATACTGGATGGCCTTCATGAGAGACTACCATCTGTCTTCTAACAGCTGTACATGGAGTCCCATCTTCCCAATCTTCTCGGAGCACTGGGGTCCTTGTGACCTGGCCATTTAGTCCATTGTGTGCAAAAAAAGTGCCGCTCAACCTAACCCAGTCACATAAGTTTCAAAAGCAAAATGTGGAATTAAAATTTCATATGCTAAATATGAGGCTTCTTGTACAAAATGTTCTGATGAGTCAAAATCATTTGTGAATTATCCAGATTTAATTTTTTTTTTAATTCTTGAGAGCAGGGTCAGACCTGCGGAAACCACTGTACCCCCCTCCCTCCTCCTCTTGAGAATGCTAGTAAAGGTAATAGAGGAAAAAATTGTTAAACTTGTGTATATTTCAGGCATTTTCCAAGCAATTATTTAAAGACATAAAATTGGGGAAGAAATTTATACTGCAGTGGAAATCCATTCTCCTGCCCCCCCCCCCCACCTTTTTTTTTTTTTCTAGATCGCACGCGAGAGTATTCCTTCTGTGGTCAAGGTGCAGAATTCCTTTTTTGGATGTGCATATTTAACTTAAAAATTCGTTTCTTTACAGAATACCCTGCTTTCCTCCCCACACATAATAGAACTGAAGAATGGTCGCAACTAAAATATGGCCCAAGAATTTTATTTGTTTCTCAAGTTATGATACGAAGTGCGGGGAGAGACACCAGATGAATGAACGGAGGAAATTATACTTTATATCTTATCCTTTGTGCAACTATTTCCCAGCGACGTCTGATGAGAGCCTATCAGTATAAACAGAAGAGATAATAAATAAGAGAATAGTTCCACTTATGCCATACATTGCGGGAGAGATGCATTAACAAAAGAGCTACTCAAAGGCACAAACAGCGGAAGATTTCTTCCTGTAGTAATTGCAACCGAGATGCAATACAATAAAGCGTGAAACATGAATTGTGCCTATACATCCAACCTCCGTGGTGGCACGCCATGCTTGCTATTAAGTCAAGCACGCGACCATTGTCTGTCGGCCCTAAATACAGTCTCTTGAATAAATGCAAGTTTCGTCAAGATATTTAAAATTTGGATAACTTGAAACCCCTTTGTTTTAATGAATTCCAAATAAGAAATATATATTTACGAATAAATTGATATATATGAATACCCTGTGCACGTTAAAGAACACGCTGAATGGCCTTGACAGGAGGATATCTGTATCCTAACAGCTGCCCCAGTGGGTTCCTTGCCCCAACTTCTCTAAGACCTCGGGGGGGGGGGGCTCAGTCGGTAGCGCCCCAGACTCGTAATCTGTAGTTCCCAGGTTCGAGTCCCAGCTGGGTCAGCGTTGAGATTTATCTCCGCAAAATTCCCCGCCCTGCCCGCGGTCAGTAGGGGACACAGATGGGCTTGGAAAGACCGACGTCCGTCGGATGGGACGTTAAGCAGTTGTACCGTGTGCTAGAGGGCCGTACCGTGTGCACGTTAAAGAACACGCTGGATGGCCTTGATGGGAGACTACCATCTGTCACCCAACAGATGTTCCAGTGGGTCCCCTCCCCCAACCTTCTCTGAGCCTTCGGGGTCCATGTGACCTGGCCATTTAGCCCATGGTGTGCAAAAAAGTGCCGTTCAGAAGTAAAACAACCTAAGACCTCGGAGTTCTTGTGACCCAGCCATTTGGCCCATTGTATACAAAAAAAGTGCCGCTCAAAAATAAAAATAACCCAATAATAATCTTAGCCGTCCCGTGGCCGAGTGGTTAGCGCGATTGGTTTGTGATCTAAGGGACTGGGTTCTAGCCCCGGATAAGGCATGGACGTTTGTGATGTTTTTCTGCTGAGGTCCCGCCATCCTCTCAGACCTTCTACTGTGGCGTATAAACTGACAGGCTCTTGTCAGAACAAGCAGCTGATTGAGTGGGTATTTATTTATAATATTCTTATAAAGAAGCGAAAGTTGAGGCAAGACATTAATCATTTTATAAAAATCTCCGTATGATGGGTACCTTTCGTTATTGCGTCAGAAGATTGAGTTGTACGACTATTAATTTTGATAGAAAAATGCCCAGATACATAGATGTTTACAAAGAAACTTTTACAACTTCAAAGAAATATAAATATTTTGTCACGCGAAAGGGAAACTATGACATATCAATGACGAAAAACAAACTTGAGATATTTCTCTTCAATCTTCAAAAGTTGACTTTTTTTTTTAGTGAGAAGAGATTTACAGGTGTCGTGTATTTGGATATTCTTGAGAACTTTTAGTTACCATAAATGAATGACGATGAACTGAATGGAAGAATCATTTTTCAACAAGATGGCTCGCTTCCCCATTTCCTGCAGTAAATGGGAGATTGTTCAAGAACAACAATTCACAGGCCAACTTGTGGCGACTCCCTTTAAGTATCTCCGTCGTTCACCTGACCTAACGCCCACTCGATTTCTTTTCGTGCGGTTTCATCAAGAATGTAGTTTATCCTTCACCATATAACTACAGTTCGTCATTGAAGTGAAAGACTGAATTACTGTCGCTATCTCCTAAATAACACCCGATATACTTCAAATACTGTGGGAGGAAGTTGGGTTGTTTTACCTCTGAGCGGCACTTTTTTGCACACCATGGGCTAAATGGCCAGGTCACATAGACCCCGAAGGCTCAGAGAAGGTTGGGGGAGGGGACCCACTGGAACAGCTGTTGGGTGACAGATGGTAGTCTCTCATCAAGGCCATCCAGCGTGTTCTTTAACGTGCACAGGGTACGGCCCTCTAGCGCACGGTACAACTGCTTAACGTCCCATCCGACAGACGGCAGCCTTTCCAAGCCCATTGATGTCCCCTACTGACCGTGGGCAGGGCGGGGAATTTTGCGGAGATAAATTTCAACGCTGACCCAGTTGGGACTCGAACCTGGGGACTACAGGTTACGAGCCTGCGACGCTACCGACTGAGCCACCCCCGCCCCAGGAAATTGAGTTGGGGTGTCAGCCGCATCTGTGAACTCCATATAGTTCTCATCATTGACATGTTATTTATTTTCTTTCGTGTGATAAAATAGTTAAAATGTTCGAAGCTGCAAAAATGAGTGAAATTATTCTGTTTAATTTCGATTGACCAAGCTTGAATCATTCAAACATTGAAGACCCACTTAGACCAAAAAAGGGAAAATAAACACCGTTTTCAAGGTTCAAGGATACCTGTAATGCACTCCTATTGAAAAGGAACGCTGATGAACCATTTTTTTTCGCTATTCCTAATTTCTTTTCATCAGTAAGTGAAAAGAAACGGAATTTAGTCAAATGAAATATTAGGAGTTAGCTTGTAGTGAAGGTCATACAGTATATACAATCATAGAGGAGATATAATCCATATTAATTCCTATTCAAGGTCTATAAAAGTTATAAAATTAAAATTTTGCATATTTATTTGAATATAAATGTACATTTTGACTAATATGTAAGGTCAATCGAATGATTCCAGTAGCTCTAGTCTTGATAGCAAATAATAAAATTGTTTCTCAAAGGCAACATTAGAACAAATAAGATGTTAACTAATTCAGTAGTAAAATATCACGGGAGATGTTCTGTAGACACGAGGCTCATTAAATAGCTGAAGACATTTATATTTTGCGTCAGTGGGATTGGAGTAAGAAGTCCACCGGCTAACCTTTTCTTCAGTTACTGTGACGTAGACTTTCCCGTACGTGCATTACCGCTACGTACGGGATTACCCCGTATGTGCATTATCAGGTGGCGCCACGATATCATATGACACACAGATATTTTCCCGACACAGATGGCGCCACGAACGAATCAAATGAACATTACTGTACCTTTCTTTCAATATGATTTCATATTCTTTTAAAAGTGCACCTATTAATAATGTGACAGTTATCGACAGAAACCTATGATTTTCTTATTGGTTTAATGTGCTTAATTTATCTGTTGGGAAATTGTGAGAAAATATCTGCAGTGCAAGACAGCTGTCATCATTTATTACAGAATATAGTTGAGCATTTGTGTTTATCAATTATTTTATATTTCTGAAGTATTATTTCTCATACATTGAACATCTCTATTAATAAGGATTTTTCTAACCTCTGGAAACCAATTCAGAGAGAGGAATTGGTTTCCAATTCCTGATAAACAGATGGCGCCACGAGCGAATAAAATTTAGTCATTTGATTCGCTCGTGGCGCCATCTGTGTCGGGAAATGCCCAACCAAGTTGTCTCATACGATGGAGTTTAATATTTGTCACTCACGCTCATGGCGTGTCCGTTCCCTACGTAGATGGCGCCGCGAGCGAATCAAATAATATGCGGGAAAGAATATGTCGCATTAGTTGAAGAAAGGGTTATCCGGAGATGGTGTAATGATTAGCACGCCTGGCATGTTATTGGAAGATGTGGGTTCGAATCCTAGTCTTGGCAAAACTAAAAAATTTTTTAGGGGCGGGGGTGGCTCAGTCGGTAGCGCGCCAGGCTCGTAATCTGTAGTTCCTAGGTTCGAGTCCCAGCTGGGTCAGCGTTGAGATTTATTTCCGCAAAATTCCCCGCCTTTGCCCACGGTCAGTAGGGGACACCGATGGGCTTGGAAAGGCCGCCGTCCGTCGGATGGGACGTTAAGCCGTGGCCCCGTGTGCGGGAGAGCCATACCCTGTGCACGTTAAAGAACACGCTGGATGGCCTTGACGGGAGGCTACCATCTGTCTCCCAACAGCTGTTCCAGTGGGTCCCCTCCCCCAATCTTCTCTGAGCCTTCGAGGTCCATGTGACCTGGCCATTTAGCCCATGGTGTGCAAAAAAGTGCTGCTCAAAGGTAAAACAACCCAACTAAATTTTTTACGTTAACTCTTTCACTACTCCTCTTTGTTTCGCAGCCAATCAAGAAGCGAATTTATAAGTCAAATGGGCGTCGGCGCAAATTAGGTTTTAGACTCCTACACCTATGCAACATACATTTCATCAATCGCTAACGTTATTTTTAGTAACGTATGAATGACTGAAAATTAATTTGTCAATTGAACCCTACTTCTAATTAAAATTTATGGCATAAAACTATGTTTCATGGGCCCCTCTCCAAGATTGTAGGGGCTTTCCGATGAGCTCCAAGATAAGATTTAGATTCGTTCGTAGAGTTGTCAGAGTGCACTTTGGACTATTTTAACTTGCACGAGAGTAATTCCTAATCAGCTGAGTGTTTATGAACCAACTAGGTTATTTCAGGGATGCCCTTGACATCAACTGTGATGTTTATTAAAATCGTGTGTCGTCGTCTTCTGATGAATAACTGAATGTAACTGTATACATGAACTCGGAGATACTTCAAATGACTGATAATCAGAAATTGACTTGTTCTTGTGCTAGTTTAAAAAGTCAAAATTGCATTCTGATCCCAAGCATTAATGAAACATAATTTTCAACAGTACTGGGAAACACGAACACCTATAGGGGCGGGAGTGGCTCAGTCGGTAGCGCTCCAGGCTCATAATCTGCAGTTCCCAGTTTCGAATCCCAGCTGGGTCAGCATTGAGATTTATCTCCGTAAAATTCCCCGCCCTACCCATGGTCAGTAGGAGACACCGATGGGCTTGGAAAGGCCACCGTCCATCGGATAGGATGTTAAGCCGTGGCTCCGTGTATGAGAAAGCAATACCCTGTGCACGTTAAAGAACACGCTGGATGGCCTTGACGGGAGGCTACCATCTGTCTCCCAACAGCTGTTCCAGTGGTCTCCTCCCCCAACCTTCTCTGAGCTTTAGGGGTCCATGTGACCTGCCATTTATTCCATGGTGTGCAAAAAAAGTGCCGCTCAGAGGTAAAACAACCCAACGAACACCTGTATTATGTGAATGAAACTCGCATTCAAAGCTTCTTAACTTTGAAAATAAGATATTTTAACTCTCTTCCTATTGCTCATCATCTGTCGATTTGTGTTTGTCAAAAAGGCTTGTTCCATCATCTCTTCCCAACTTGTTGGCCGATCGTAATGAGTTGAATTGAATAAGTTTATTTCACCCAAACATACATATATTGGTAGATAAAACACAGACAAGTTCACAGGTGAAAAAGGAGAACATAATAAGCCGTAGCTTTTGAATAAATGTTTCCTGAAATACACTTAAATTTAAAACATTGCAGGTGACCTTAATTTATACATTTATACATTTATTTGAGCACATGAATTTTTGTGGTCTGATTCTATCATTGACTTGATAATAAGTGTAGTTTATATTTAAAAGTTCTATATTGTTCCATTGCAGCAGTATCCTCTGGTATCTCGTCATTCCAAATCTTAATGCCAATGTACCGTATTGATCTCTGGCCTATAGATTTCTTATAAAGGGGCAACATGATCTTGTTCTCAAGTCGAGTATCATAACTGAAAGTCTTCGTTCTTTCTAAGCAGCAGTAAAGTTCCGAGTACTCTGTCATTTTATTCTTCACTCTGTATACAAAATTCCCCATAAACATACTTGTAAATATTATATATATTTAGTATTCCATTTTCTGACATCAAGTGTTGTACCGGATTTCTGTAATTTAATCTTAGAATATATCTCATAATTCTCTTTTGCAGACAAAATAAACTATTCAAATTGGCTGAACTAGTATCTCCCCAAACACTAATTCCATATATTAAATGTGGGTACACTAATGCATAATATAAATTTATCATAGTTTGTTGATTTACATATTTTTTAATCCTCCCAAACGATCCAATATTTTTTGAAATAGAAGCTCTTAGCTGGTTGATATGATAATTCCAAGTTAAATTAGCATCTACCCAGAGTCCAAGAAATTTTATATATTCACATATTTCAATCTTTTGATCATTCATCAAAATATTTATTTCGTTATAATTCAGTTTTTTATTATTGTTCTTAAAGACCATACACTTTGTTTTAGAAATATTTATAGCTAGTTTATTATATGTGATCCATTTATGCATATTTCCAATTAGAGTATTTGTTTCTTCTACTAAAGTTCTTACATCAGTATGAAAAGAAATGACATTTATATCATCTGCATACATAACTAGTTTAGCTGCTCCCTTTTGTTATTGAATATCATTTATATACAAAAGGAATAATAAAGGTCCCAGCACAGAACCCTGTGGCACTCCCCTATTGAATTTGATTTGTTCAGATATAGTCCTATTGACTTGTACAAACGCTGGTCTTTGAAATAGGTAGCTTTTAAGCCAATTATTTATTTTCCCTCGAAGCCCATAGTATCTAATCTTTTCCAAGAGAATTTCATGATCTACACAATCGAATGCTTTAGAGAAATCTAAATATACAGCCATAGGTATATGTAATAGCACCTTGTGTAGATTTGCCATGTTGAAAACCATATTGTTCTAGTATAATTAGCTTTCTGTTTGATATAAATTTATATATACATTTATGCATTAATTTCTCGAAAATCTTGGCGAAAACTGAGAGTAAAGAAATTGGTCTGTAATTCATTGTCTTTCAGGATTTTACTCTTGTGAATAGGTATTATTTTTGCTAGTTTCATTTCATTTGGAAAAATTTCCTTCTGAAGTGACAAGTTGAAAATATATGTGAGGGGGATCTTAATTTCATTTTTAACGTTTTTAATTACATTTATTGAGATATCATCAGGCCCACAAGAAGTATTAGGTTTCATTATACTTATAACATGACATATATCATCTTCAGAAAAAGGTTCAATATATAAACTATCTGGAAAACTATCGATAATATTTATATTGTACTTGATTTTTTTGTATTGAAATCAGCTACTAGATCTTCTGCTATACTTTTAAAATATTGGTTGAAAGCTGTAGCTTTTTGCGCATCGTCTGTTAGTACATTTTCAGCCATCTCAATGTCCCCAATTCTAAGATTTTTGTTTTTATTACGAGAAAATAGGTTATTTATCAGCCTCCATTTCTGTTTCAGCGAAGTATCACCATATATATTAAATTTAGTTTCATAGTATTTTTGTTTAGCTTCTCTTATTAAAACCAGTGACATAATTTCTGCAAATTCTGTGCCTTTCCTTGTCCATTTCATCACTGGAATTCTTATATATTTCAGCAAGTCTGTTTCTTTTTCTAATATGATTTTTTATATAATTATTTATCCAAGGAGCATAACCAGGGTGTTGTGATCTCTTCTTTCGAATTCTAGGAAAGCATACATTATATATATATATCCATAAAGAGTGTAAGAAAGTGATCATATGCCTGGTTCACATCCGTAATCTGTAGTAAATCCTGCCAATTAATAATGCTTATTTTTTCCTGAAAATGTAAAACACACTTGTGTGTCATCTTCCTGTAAGTTATATCATTTTCTAAATGTTTCCTTGAATCTTCAATAAAGTAAATTACGGGGTAGTGGTCAGTTAAATCAGATTGCAATATTTTACTTTTCCAAGACATATTAGTAATTGCATAATCAAGCAGTGTGCCATTCACATTTGTTAATCTAGTTGGTTTGTCATTTGGTGTAATCATGTAAAAATACGAATAAATTAATTCTCTAAAATCCAAAACATTCTTATCTGTACAATTGAGTAGATCTAAATTGTAGTCTCCTACAAGTATGAAACTCGAATTCATTTTCTGTAATTTATCAGAATTTGTTTCCGTAACTTGTAAAAAATATTCAAAATTGCCATCTGGTGGTCGGTATACTACTCCTATCACCATTGTATCAGTCTTGATACAAATCATTTCAATACTGTTGTGAAGTATCATCAGGTAGTCACATATGTTATAATTAATTCCATTCAATGAATAGATTGCTACGCCTCCGCCTCTTCTGTTTATTCTTACTAGATTGGCCGACTGATATCCTTCTATATGTAGCGACTCACCATTTGCTAACCAAGTTTCTGAAAATGCCAAAAAATTGAACTGATGTCCCATGATTTCCAGTGTAGACAAAATTCCATCTGAGTTTGCCCTTAAGCTTCTAGAATTCATGTAAAATAAAGTTGAGGTTCCTCTACAGCAGGTCATCACTCTATTACAATCCTCCAAAGATATATACACATCATCCTCCATGTTGACAAGTAAAGTTAGTCTTCACCGATTTACTTATTTATTTTTAAATCTTATTTAAATCTTATCCAAGTCTGATTCGTTACTAATCTGGATACATTGGTCGCCTTCATTTTTTCTTAAAAATATTCATCCATTTCTTGTCCAGATGAACCTATATCCTTTAGCAAATTTTAGTTTCCTTGCTTTATGAAACAAATCTCTATAAAATCGTGTAAGCTGTTCATTGATGTATGTATCATGCTTTTCATTAACTCTGCCAGCTTCATATGTATTTAGTTTTTTTCTAAGTTTCATTTTGTCTAATAGATCATTTCTAATTCTTTGATTACTGAAATTTACAACTATTGGGCGAGGTTTCTTATTCTGCCTGTCTTTATTATTACCCACTCTATAGTTAGAGCTGATATCATCAGGGCAAATTTTGACTTCTAAAGCTGTAGCAATTCTATTTACCAGCATAGAAGTATCTTCCATTTGCAATTCTGGGACTCCCACAATCTCAACACTTCTTTTACAATTAAATTGTTCAAGATCGTTAATTCTAGTTGTTAGATTCTGAACTTCTAAATCCATTTCCCTGTTTTTGATTTTCAGGATTTCATTTTCTTTTTTACAATCAGACAGCTCATTCAATATCAAATCCATTTTCGTAATGATCCCATCATATCTTTTGCTCAAAAAATCTACACTTTGTTCAATATCCTTTATTAAAGCTGTGTTTTTTTTTATATCGGCTATACTACGCATAATTAAGTCAATATCCCTCATTACTTCAGGATTATCAGTTTTTTGCTCTACCTCCGCAGACGTACTCTCATTAGACTTAACGTATTCTTGCCGGTCCAAAGATTTTCGATTATTTGAGTTCTTATTTTTTACAGTTTGTATGCATTTAATGCATTTCCATTTACTGACTCTTTCGGAAGACATCTTTCGAAAATTCGTTTCCAGTATGCCAGCACACAAAAAAAATACCCCCTCAAGCAGCTGCTTGCCACAGAGCGTAATGCAATTTCTTGCCACAATCAGCTGTACATTTTATTTCATCAATAAGCACCACCCGATCAGCGCACTTTCCGCATGTGGCAGCCATCCCGCACTTCCGGATCTTAGCACGAGAATCTATTGTGCAGCTCCGGGAGGAACACTCCAAATTGCAGCGGGTGTCAAATGCTTTCTAGGTGTGGGGAGAGGTCGCAGTAGAGACAATGGTGGAGAGTCTCAGGTTCAAGGTAGTGTGCAGTGCGAAGCGTGGGTGATGTTGGATGCTGACTGCACAAAGGAAAACTAAATATCAAAAGTAACTGATCCAGCTGTAGATATCCTCCTTTAATTGATGTAAAAAAATCCTTACCAATTGGTAGTCCAGATGTTCATCAATCTCTGTAGAAAATTCAAGGTCTGCACTCGAAATATATATTCAAAAACAAGGCAAAACTCAGGAGCTCAAAACTCTTCGTGTTTACTGACTAGTTGCCACTCACTCTGTCAAATGAATGCTTGTGGTGTTAATGTCACAAACTTTTAGGAGTGTCGCAGACTACAAAAATTTACCCCAATGCCTTATTTAGCCTCCAAAAAAATGGAAAGGTGTAAACAATTGTACTAATATATCTTCATAGTAATTCGTTGCGCACAAAGAATTATATCAAATGAAATCTTGTGACGTGGGTCTTTTTACGACCATGAAATGCAGGGCTTAGAAGAATTCTGTAATGTATTAACCCAATGCTTATTTTTAAGGCTTTTATTTCGCATATTTTCCGAGAGATTTATTAAAAGAGCAGGTTTCATTTTGATTGTTTAAAGAATGGAAAAGTCGTATTTCAATTGGGACAATTTAAAGAGTTTCTGCAAATTGTAATGCACTGGATTTCAAGATCGACGATTACATTCATACGGTTTCGTGGGAATCCTGTTGCACTTGGAGGATATGTCGATTAGAATAGTTAACTGATTTTAAATACAAGGGGTGGAGTTTGGTTCCACCGCTAGTGCGCCAGGCTCGTAATATATAGTTCCTAGGTTCAAGTCCCAACTGTGCCAGCGTTAAGATTCATCTCCGCTCCCATTCGGTGAGAAAGGGTGGCTCGTCTTGATTCAGTTTTATTGAAACATTCGCTCAGGTACGTCAAATATGAGGAGTACTTTATTTGATGATTATGTCTTCTAGTTGACTTTTATGAGAAGCAATCCCATTCTAAGTATCTCTCATTTTCTTGGTCAACCGAAACTCTTATTAAGGAAGCTGTATACCTAATTTGGTGGACCTAGCTTACTGATCAAACAGACAAAATCTATAATAGATCGAGCTCAGAGTAAATTCAAGTAATCACTAGCATTGCCATGCTTGGCGTTCAGTTTCTATATGGTAATGGCGAAATTTTTGTTTTCAGGAGAGGTTGCATATTTGTATTGCCTACAGCTTTACAAAATCTCTGTCGCAAGAACGTTTCATTGGTCAACCATTCTAATTCCCATTTATTTCTTCTCACCTGTGTTCAGAGTTGACTACTCCGCCATCTGTCTCCCCTTTGTCAGAAAGAATGAACTGACTAACCCAGGAATTTATTTTTGAAGCAAGAGATTCGTCAATAACACGTGAAATTCATTACACACGAAACATTTTGTAATACGGGTCGTAAATGATTTTCCGTGTGAATTAGTGATTGGCTTTGGCAGTGGCGTATTTAAGGTTTGGTGGGGTCAAAATTCCCACCCTCCATTATTTATACGTTTCAAAAATTATTTTGGTTTCTTATGCTTTTGAAACATTTAGCAACTATTAAGCATTGATGCGAAATGCACCGCAGGTTTTTATTTACTTATTGCCTTGTTTTAATATTTGCGTATTGATTATCTATGTTTTAATCTTTTGAAAATATCAAATCCCCCACCCCCCATACTGAAATTTCTTACTGTCTTGGCCAAAGGTGTGACCAGGAAAATGTTTCTTTTGGTGTAGTTTTTTTGCTGTAAAATAAATTGCGATATGCCTTAAATTCTGAAGTTCAAAAGTTAAATATTAAAATTTCAAAAGTACACCTAAAAAAATGCATGTTTTCACGAGACATGAAAACTTACTACTCCTATTTAAGGTCACTTCCTCCTTCATTGAGAGAAGGAGCGTGAACCGAGCTTCCATCGCTCCCATGAGTCATCCTCTGATGCATTCCAAGGGAGTCTGCCTTCGAGACAGGGAATGATGACTAGACTAAACGACTCTGTGCTTGGAAAGCGATCACGTGGTTCTCCGACAACCCTAGATGGCAGCCAGAAATGTAAACAATGCAGATTAATTATGTAGCACTATCATAAACTGAGGGTTTGCATTCGCTCACTGATATTCGTTCACTTCTACTGAGATCGAATGTCATTATCTGCAATCTGACAAAGATTTCGCTATTCAGTATGTGAAGAGAAAAAGTTGTTTTAGCTGTCTAATTTTCTTTCTAAAATTCTTGGCTTTCTACTAAATTTTGACAACAATTCGAGACATATAAATAAGCTGATTACATTGACATCCGAAGAAAAAAAGTTGCCCACGTGTTTCTCAAAATATATTTAGAGCTGAGGTATACTAGTTACCACATTCAAGGCCGTGTTGACTGTAGGGAAAAGATAAATAAGATGGGTTTCAAAAATAAATATTACAGTTGTAATCTGAATAAACTAAAGGGTTGGGTTGTTTTACCTCTGAGCGGCACTTTTGCACACATTGGGCTAAATGGCCAAATCACAGACTCCAATGGCTCAGAGAAGGTTTGGACAGCTGTTAGGAGACAGATGGAAGCCTCCCGTCAATGCCATCCAACTTGTTCTCTCACGTGTTTTGTTCCTCTGCTTCACACTATGCCACGGCTTTACGTCCTATCCAACGGACGGTGGCCTTTCCAAGCCCATCGGTGTCCTCTTTCTGACCGAGGGCAGGGTGGAGGTTTAGCGGATAAAGTTTTAATGAAATTAATAAATAAATAAAATAAATACCCCCTCAAGCAGCTGCTTGCCACAGAGCCTGTTAGTTTATATGCCAGAGTAGAAGGTCTTAGAGGATGGCAGGACCTCAGCAGAAAACAACACGAACATCCATGCCTTACCCGGGGCTCGAACCCAGGTCCCGTAGATCAGTAGCCAAACGCGCAAACCACTCAGCCACGCGACGGCTAATGAAATTAATGCCTAATGATATATTCCTCATTAATTTTCAAAGCCATACATACATTGTGAACCGGCTAGTGAATCTATGTATTTTCGTAATTATCAGGCTTCCGGCCGAAATAGGGTATTTGCCTTCATAAACAATGGAAAGCTGCCTGCCGAAACTGAAATCTTTGACTTTAGGCAAATTTCACCCATCTCCAATCTGTTAAGGAAAATCCTAAAATCCTTCGTGCATTGTGATACAGAAATCCTAGACTCAAATTTAGGAACATTTGAGGCAATATGAAAAACATGTAATCCTTTATATTGACGTTATTTATTCAACACATTGTAAAGATCCATCACATTGTGCGTCTATTGGTGGAAACGGATATAAAATCTGGTGGAAACGGATAAAAATATGTAATCTGCTATTGTTGACTGCATTAAACTCGGTGTTCTCATTCACTTTTGTTTAAAACTATGATGACAGTTGAGTACTGATATTGATTCCCCCCCCCCCCGTCAAGTTCATATAAAATCTATTCGTATATGTTTGGAATTTTGTTGTTTGTTGTAAGCATTTTGTCAAATTTTTTATTAATTTAAATAAGGGTTTGATTTTTAAACCTCAATCGACTTTTGGACCTTTAAGTTGTCAATACATTAGTGACATTTACGTATAATTGACGAAAGTATAATTATTCTTTTACATTGACTATTTTTTGTAAAGTTCTTTTGCTACATCTTTAACCACCTTCCTGTCCTCTTTACAGACTCTATCCATGCAAATACACTTCCTTTTTGGAACTAAAATGGGGATTTTACACATTTCTATTCTCCACATACAGTGTAATGTTTTTTGAACTTATAATGCGTTTCCCTATCTAAACTACCAAATTCATGATTCCAATTTTACAGCTATACTCACAGATAAGAATAATTTTTTACTCGATATTGAATTCCAGTAAACTTATACCAGTCACTCATACATATTGATAACAAGCTTTAGAGGAAAAGCCCGTCCCGTGGTAGGGACGGGGATGTGTCAGTCGGTAGCGCTCCAGGCTCGTAATCTGTAGTTCCCTGGTTCGAGTCCCAGCTGCGTCAGCGTTGAGATTTATCTCCGCAAAATTCCCCGCCCTGCCCACGGTCAGTAGGGGACACCGATGGGCTTGGAATGGCAGCCGTCCGTCGGATGGGACGTTAAGCCGTGGCCCCGTGTGCGGGAGAGCCATACCCTGTGCACGTTAAAGAACACGCTGGATGGCCTGTCTCCCAACAGCTGTACCAGTGGGTCCCCTCCCCCAACCTTCTCTGAGCCTTCGGGGTCCTTGTGACCTGGCCATTTAGCCCGTTGTGTGCAAAAAGTGCCGCTCAGAGGTAAAACAACCCAACCAACCGTCCCGTGGTCGAGTGGTTAGCGCGCTTGGCTACTGATCTAAGTGACCTGGGTTTTTCTGCTGAGGTCCCACCATCCTCACAGACCTTCTACTGTGGTGTATAAACTGACTGGATCCTGTAAGACATCTGTGGCAAGCAGCTGCTTGAGGGGATATTTATTATTATTATTTTATTATGAGCTGGGTTGGTTGGTTCTATGTGGTTATTATGGCACAAGAGCAGCAAAAGCTATGTTGCGCCAAACGTGGTTGTACACAAAGAGGAGGAAAGAAACGAAAAGAGGAACGATACAACAAGAAAGAAAAGTGTATAACAAACAATGGGTATAAAAAGAGGGGTTAACTCTTCGTGGGTCGCTCTCTGTTTTGTAACATGGATGGTAAATACTCTCTCACAGACCCATGATATGTTTCTTAACGTTAAGCACCTATATGTCTACTTTTTTTTATGAAACTTTTTTTTACTAATTTGAAACATTAATATGTACATCAATGATAAGAATAATCTTTTCAGGCGATAAATAATAGTCCTAATTTTTTGTTTTCAATAATCAATATTTCACAATTTTAGACTTGTGAAAGATATCAAAGCATTTCTAAATACCAGACAAAAGAGAATCTGCGATAATATCTGAGAGGGTCTGCCTGTCTGTTTCTCTGTTTTCAGGACTCCAAAATGTTTTCTCCCCCCCACCCCGAAAAAAAAAAAGACCCACTTTTAAAAAGTGATAGGAATTGCTTCTAAATGGTAACCGCTAGAACAGCATAACTCAGCATCTACTAAATCGTAACTTACACCAACGTAAGGGTTTCGACACCCCAAATTTTTCTCTCCCCCAACAAATGCACTCCCCCCTATGAAAGTGGTACGAATTGCTCCTAAATTGAAACAACTTGGGCCGCTAAATTCAGTATAGAGTTTCCTCAAACCACAACTTAAAGAAGTGAAAGAATTTGGCCCTCAATATTTCTTATCTCCTCAAAAAATGGCTCCGAGAAAGTTCGTTCTTTCTCCAGAAAAAGCCGACAGGGATTTCTCTTAAACTGTAATAGTTATAGAATTCGGTATACAACCTCCGCTCGTAATATATTAAAGAAACATAGGAATTTGTCCTCCCATATTTCTTTTCTCCTCAAAAAATGGCTCCGAGAAAGTTCGTTCTTTCTCCAGAAAAAACCGACAGGGATTTCTCTTAAACGGTAATAGTTATAGAATTTGGTATACAACCTCCGCTCGTAATATATTAAAGAAACATAGGAATTTGTCCTCCCATATTTTTCCTTCTCTCCCGCACACGCCCCCCCCCCCCCCCCAAACACATGCAAATACCGGATGATTTTTCCTAAACGATAAAAGGTAGGACCGAATTTGGTATAGTTTCCTCTCATCCTCGCTTTAAAGAATGTTTTTACACACACAACCCCCCCCCCCCTCCGAAAAAAAGCCCCTATGCATAAAACAGGGAAAAGAATTTTTCCTAAACGGAAAGAGCTATGATCACCCAAATTTTGACATATAGCTTCCTCTCATCATGACTTGTAAGCAATGTGAGGGTTGCCTCACCGTATTCTCGAAAAATAGAGGGGATTTATGTGAACTATTACGGGGCCTATTTTAATATTTCATCAAAATATTTCATTTCCCTTATCCCTCTCGGTGGTAAGGAGGGAAAACCATTGCTGCCAGTGGTATAAACCTCTTGCCCATCAAATCCTACCATCAAAAGTTCGAATTTCTAGCGTTAATAAATCTTTTGCTACATTTGTTTAAATTTTGGCATTTTACAACTTCCACCGTACTATTGAGATTTTTATTTTTAGACTTTAGCATTCTCTACAAGAGACATTTAAACTAGTGGATAGTTGGGGAAATGCAAATAGTAATATTTTACTATTACTCTGGCGTTTTCATTCATCTCTTAAAACAAAAAATTGGTTTTGTTAATCCCAGGTAAGAGAGTAAATTATTGCAGCCAATGCAAACCTCTTGACCGCCACATCCTACCACCGAAATTTAAAATTTCTGGCACAAACAGATCATTTGCAATATTTGTTTTGAAGATTTGACATTTTGCACCATTAGAGGACGCTATTAAGCTTTTGAGAATTCCGAAAAATACGAATAGTAATATTTCATCAATACTTATCCAATCCACGGAAAAAAAAAAAATTCTCAATCAATGCCTGTTCACACAAGTTGATTTACGCTCGAACGGTAGCTAAATTCTCGTTTATATTTGAACGCCCACGTATATATGATGTCCCCAAATGACTAATGGGCGGATCTAAGCGAAATTGTGCCAAGGTATAGTGAACGAGTGAGCTGAAAGGCACTGAGAAGGAATGGTTTCTAGCTAGCGTCGTTTAAAGAAATTCAAAATACAAAATCGTCAGGGTCTGTGAGATCCAATGTGACCGATGTTAAAAAGGAACCAACAATTGTAAAAGAGAAAAATTAACAATGGATGTATAGAACCCGTATAAAAGATAGAAATAAGTGTCAAATCCAAAAATAAGAGCATAAATGTTATAAACGTTTAGAAATATCCAGTAAATTTTTAGAAGTCTAAAACAGGTCGTCAGATAAAAGGTGTCCAAGTGTAAGGAGCTCGGAGGGTAAGTGATAAAAACTAAGTACGACGTTCACAGTTACAAGCGGGACATACGATTAATAATAATCATGAGCTGGGTGCGATACAAAGCTGTACTTTCACCACTGATCAAGCATTTTAATCGTTAATAGAAACAAAATCAATCTATGGGAAACATTTGATTTTTTTATCTCAAAGCAAAGAACTGATCGTTATACTTCAAAAAAAAAAAATCTTAGTCCAAAAATTAGGAAATGCTATCCTTAGTAACATTAAGTTCGACATTTACAGTAGATATATTATTTGCTTAGTGAATAGTAAAATATGAATATTTCAGCCTTCAGTTTTTAACTGTGTTAGCATTACTTAAAATATAGCTCTTTCGCTAAGAGTATGCTGCTTTGCAAGCATCCTCTGCACAAGAAACTACACCGACCTACAATTGCAAACGTGACCAAATTTGTACCTCCATTTGACCCATAAATTCCCGCTTGGTCAGACGGCGACGCCTTTTACCTTTGCTGCCATTACGTCTTTCGCGTAAAACAGCAACTCCCAACTGCTTAGTCACCTCGCCTCTTTAACGCCAACACCTTGTCTTACCTGATGTATACTTTTTTCCTTTGCTTTTGAAGTATTGGATCTTTTAACCCTTAGTGCCTTTCCTTTTGCAACCATACGCACCGACTTTTGACTTTTACCACGGGGCAGAATAGTATAATCGAGGGCTGGATATGGGGGGCAAGAGGGGCATGGCCCCCATTTGATCCCTTTTTCCTAGGGATAGTCATATCCCCTGATATTTGGGTTGTTTTACCTCTGAGTGGCACTTTTTTGCACACCATGGGCTAAATGGCCAGGTCGCATGGACCCCGAAGTCTCAGAGAAGGTTGGGGGAGGGGACCCACTGGAACAGCTGTTGGGAGACAGATGGTAGCCTCCCGTCAAGGCCATCCAGCGTGTTCTTTAACGTGCACAGGGTATGGCTCTCCCGCACACGGGGCCACGGCTTAACGTCCCATCCGACGGACGGCGGCCTTTCCAAGCCCAGCGGTGTCCCCTACTGACCGTGGGCAGGGCGGGGAATTTTGCGGAGATAAATCTCAACGCTGACCCAGCTGGGACTCGAACCTGGGAACTACAGATTACGAGCCTGGCGCGCTACCGACTGAGCCACCCCCGCCCCATATCCCCTGATATAACTATCCTTGTGTGATGTGATCCTTAATGATGTGATATATAAGCCACTTGAGAATGCTATTAAGGGTAATGGAGGCAAAAATTATTAAACTTGTTGCAATTTATTTGAAAAATTATATTGTCTATTTGAGTTATTAAAAATGTTTACAACAGGAAATTTATTTAAAATTTGTTTGCAATTATTTTTTAAATTTTCTTGTGGAGTTATCAAGTTGCCAAAAAATTAATGCTACTGCTTGATAGTCAAAGTATATCACTCTCAACATACAGAAGTGTGCAATTTTTATTCCTTAGAGCAGGGGTTCTCAACGTGGGGTACGCGGAAAATTTTTTTGGGGTACGCCGTGAGAGCTCAAAAGTCACTAGATCTAGTAACAAAGTCGCTAAGTTGGCATTATTATAACTATAGTTTTATCTATCTATATAAGGGGTGATTTCCTGTGGCCGAGTGGTTAGCGCGCTTGGCTACTGATCTACGGGACCTGGGTTCGAGCCCCGGGTAAGGCATGGATGTATGTGTCGTTTTTCTGCTGAGGACCTGCCATCCTCACAGAGTGGCCGAGTGGTTAGCGCGCTTGGCTACTGATCTACGGGACCTGGGTTCGAGCCCCGGGTAAGGCATGGATGTATGTGTCGTTTTTCTGCTGAGGACCTGCCATCCTCACAGACCTTCTACTATGGCATATAAACTGACAGGCTCCTGTCAGACCTCTGTGGCAAGCAGCTGCTTGAGGGGGTATTTATTTTTATTTATATAAGGGGTACGCCAGTTACATATACATTTCCAGGGGGTACGTGAAGCATAAAAGGTTGAGAAACACTGCCTTAGAGATTGATATTTTGTTTCGAGAATTCTGTTTTAGCATAAATAAAAATTAATAAATAAATACCTTCTCAAGCAGCTGCTTGCCACAGAGGTCTGACAGGAGCCTGTCAGTTTATATGCCATAGTAGAAGTTCTGAGAGGATAGCAGGATCTCAGCAGAAAAACGACACACACATCCATGCCATATTTGGGGCTCGAACCCAGTCCCTTAGATCAGTAGCCAAGCGCGATAACCACTCGGCACGGGACGGCTGTTTTTAGCATGGTATTGTAGAATTCGGAATGGATGTTTAAACACGCATGTTGTAGAATTCGGATGATTGACGCCTGTCTTATATGTATTTCACGAGATCAGATTCAGAGAGTAGATCTACATCCCTCATCCAAGAAGTAGAGACTGGATTAAACAGGAACGAATTACAACTTCGTTCCTGTTCATTTCACGAAAATTTATTTTTCCGGCTCTGTCGTGAGCCTAATTTAGTGAAGGTATACAAATCTAGTGAATGCAATAATTAGTGAAGTTAAGAATTCAAGTTGTTATAGCAACAATGGTAATAATGTTAAAATATTACCACTGCTAATAGTTATTAACAAATAGTGAAAAGTCAATATCTTGCGGATGAAATTGGTTATATGGTATTGGAGCGTAAACTCTACTTTTCCCTTTCCATTCTCTCAGACCACTTAAGTAAATTCTGTTTTAAATAGCTTTAAGAAGTAGGTTGAAAAACTCGGAAATGCTTCTCTGGGATATTTTGGAACGGGAACACAGTGTGAAAAAGTGAACCACTAAGAGGCTTTTCAAGCAAACTTCTTATTCTGTAGGTATGATTAAAAAAAGTCCATACTACTAATGGGTTATAAAATTCATTGGTGTTAATGACAATTGTAAGATCGAGCTACAATTACTGATGAATATTTACGTTTTGCGACGAATGTGGAATTGGTGGTGTGACGTGGCTCTTCTACCTATCGCCGCGTTTCAATCAGCCAGCATCCTTGAACGCTCCTTTTTGCCATTTCAGTGGCTGCTGCAATCCACCGATATGCGTTCAAGGAGGAGAGAGGACCGCTGCACTGCGCTTGAGCACCACCGTTCGGCTGATCAATATGCCAGCTCGCGTTGTCAGCTGTGAAGCGTTCCAGAGACTTTGTGTGTGAGTGTGCACGCGTGTATGTGTGTGAGGCGTCACGTGCCAGCTGGCCCGGAGTGCCACATTCCTGACCCAGTGCGGGCTCAGTGCTCGGGTTACACGGCCCACGTGGGATGCAACAGCATCCGTGGGAACCGGCGACACAGCAGCTGCAGGTAAGGCTCATTCGTTTTGATTCTCCTCTTCGCCCAACGCTCGGGCTACAATTTATAAATGTAATTTTGGGAGTCGGTTTAGCCGTTTCCGGAAAAGCCACATTAAAAAAAATTAAAATAAATACCCCCTCAAGCAGCTGCTTGCCACAGAGGTCTGACAGGAGCCTGTCAGTTTATATGCCACAGTAGAAGATCTGAGAGGATGGCAGGACCTTAGCAGAAAAACGCAGGTAAAAAGAGGTACATCCCGGAAGTATACCCGGGTAAGGCATGGAGTACATACATCCATGCCTTACCCGGGGCTCGAACCCAGGTCCCTTAGGTCAGTAGCCAAGCTCGCTAACCACTCGGCCATGGGACGGCGCGTTGTAATTTTCTTTTGTGTGTGGCGTCTGGTGGCTGGCCGGCTCCTCGGCGCCTTTCCGCTGCTTCAGGGCTTCACACACAATACCGCATTGTGGAGCCCAATCTCAACCGGAGTAGGTGTCAGTGAAGCCTTCACTTGTTCGTTCGCTGGATAATGTACTTGTATACTCGAATCTACTCCTTTCTTCTAGAAGTTCAAGTGACAATAAAAATGGGAGTTATCAAGAACAGTATTGTGTGTTTAAGAGTATAGTGTATGATGTGCATTCAGCGGACACAGATTTCCTAGAAGAAGACATTTGATAGCTTTGCAATAGTAACTTCGTTATTCAGAAAACATGTAGAAGATAAAAGTTTAAATGTGTTGCCTCGAGGTTAAAGGTTCGTGTTTAAGGTCGAAAGGCGACGTGAAATACTCGGGTCATCAGAGATAGCTTTCGGCCTTGAAGACATCTTTTGTTGGTGGGTGAAGATATGTTTTTTACGGCATGCTAGTTTCTTCTCTCTGTCGGGAATTATGATAAAAAAATAAATAAATACCCCCTCAAGCAGCTGCTTGCCACAGAGGTCTGACAGGAGCCTGTCAGTTTATTATATGCCAGAGTAGAAGGTCTGAGAGGATGGCAGGACCTCAGCAGAAAAACGACACGAACATCCATGCCTTACCCGGGCTCGAACCCAGGTCCTTTAGATCAGTATCCAAGCGCGCTAACCACTCGGTCAAGAGTATTGGATGCTGCTTAAAAGCCATACACTGTGCACAATAAAAAAAACATGCTGGATGGTCATATGGAAGGGATCTCTCCGTGCTTCAGGCCAAAGCGATGCTGAATGTTAACTGTGAGTTGTAGGATATCCAGCCATGTCGGGATAAAGATAGAAAACACTGATATTTGTACTGCGCACAAGTTTGAAACTATTTACACTAACATGCAACAAATGACAATCGAAATTTGAAAAATGAATTCCTTCAGACTGGAATATTTAAAAACAGTGAGATTACTTAATTTCTCAATTGTTATCTAATCAGCACAAATCACAGAAAATTTTTCAATAACCTTCTTTCAACGGTACAAGGGAGGTTTCAATAACGTTCTCTCAACGGTACCTCTCCGAATCACACACCCGTATCCAATAATGTCTGCCGAAGAAGATCAACCCAGGTTACTGTGAACCGATGTAGTGATGTTTTCTATCGTGAGAGCAGAATCTCTCAAGGCATTGTACCATGGTTTTACATGAAACCCAGACCTCTGTAACAAGCAGCTGCTTCAAGGGGGCATGGGCGTCCGCAGAAAATTTTCCGGGGGGGGGGGGGGCAAAGCTTAGAGACAAATAATTACATCAATAAATTTTTATTTAATTATTTAATTTTTTAGGGTTTTTTTCACAAGTACATTATAGAATACAGTATTGCATTAATAAAAAACCTACATAATGTATATAAAATAATTTCGTTTAAATTGTTACGATCTGCTTGAGGGGGTATTTATTTATTTATTTATTATAATTTGTGGAATATTTTACTCGATCCCAGGGGGAGCAAGTGCCCGTTTGCCCCCCTCTGCGGACGCCCATGGGGGGGGGGGGCTATTATTTCTGCCGTCCGGCTAGCACGCTTAGCTACTGATCAAAATGACCTGGGGTCGAACCCCGGGGAAGGTATGGATGCTTGTTGTTTTTCTGGTGAGGTCTTGCGTACCTCACAGAACTTCTGTTATGACCTATAAACCGATAGGTTCCTATCAGACCTTTGTGACAAGCCGCTGCTTGAGGTGGTATTTTATTTCCTACCACATGACCTGTATTACTGCAGTACTTTACGTAATATAAATAGGTAATAAAAAGGGGTCGGGTGCGGTCGGTAGTGCGCGAGGACCGTAATCAGCATTATTCCCAGGTTCGAGCCCCATCAGGGCCAATGCTGAGATTTATCTCCGCAAAACTCCCTGCCCAGCCCTCGGTCAGTAGGGGACACTGCTGGGCTTGGAAAGGCCGCCGTCCGTCGAATGGGTCGTTAAGCCGTGGTTCATTGCTCAGGTTAAAGTATGTACACGTTAAAGAACACGCTGAATGGCCTTAATAGGAATTTTCCAATGTACCTTCTAACAGCTGTCTGGTACATCTCATAACTCAACCTTTTCTAAGCCCTTGGGGTCCTTGTGACCTGGCTATTGTGTGGAAAAAAAGTGCCGTACAGATGTAAAAGAACTTAGAGTAACAAAAATGTCAAATGGCAGTATGACTCAATGATCAGGGCTCATGTCGCATTCAGATGTCATCATTCAGATATACTTGTGCCTTTCTTTCCTTCTTGTTTAAAAATGGTTCAGTCGCAAATAAACTTACAAGTTATCTTTCCACGGGATATATGATTGCCGGCATATTATTATTGATCTCGAAAGACAGCAAATTGTGATTCTGCCGTAATGGTGCTCAAACGTGCTTTTGGGTCTCTGATTTGGGGCGGGGGTGGCTCAGTCGGTAGCGCGCCAGGCTCGTAATCTGTAGTTCCCAGGTTCGAGTCCCAGCTGGGTCAGCGTTGAGATTTATCTCCGCAAAATCCCCGCCCTGCTCACGGTCAGTAGGGGACACCGATGGGCTTGGAGAGGCCGCCGTCCATCGGATGGGACGTTAAGCCGTGGCCCCGAGTGCGGGAGAGCCATACCCTGTGCACGTTAAAGAACACGCTGGATGGCCTTGACGGGAGGCTACCATCTGTCTCCCAACAGCTGTTCCAGTGGGTCCCTTCCCCCAACCTTCTCTGAGCCTTCGGGGTCCATGTGACCTGGCCATTTAGCCCATGGTGTGCAAAAAAGTGCCGCTCAGAGGTAAAACAATCCCAAATTGGGTCTCTGAAGGAACAAACATCAGTCCTTCTTCATTCATCCATCTGTGAGCTTTGATGTTCTTGCTATTAACCCATTGGGTTAATAGCAAGAAAAAAGAAAAGTTAAAAAAAAATAAAGAAAGTTAAAAATAAAGAAGTTAAAATTTTTAAAGAAAAGTTAAATAAAAATAGAAAAAAAAAAAGTTAAAAAAGGTTCAGCTAAGGGATAAAACAACCAAATTTAATTCTATCTCTCCTTTTAAATTTTATTTAAGAATTTTGTGGGTTAGCGGTAATGATATTAAAATCGTTTAAGCCGCTGACCCGTGTTTAGGAGATCCATGCGTTAAAGATTACAATGGATGGCCTTGATGGGAAGCTTCCTTCTGCCTTCAAACGGCCGCCCAGTGGATCCCCTTTCACATGCTCTAAGCCTCTGGGCCAATTGTGTGCCAAAAAAGTGCCGTTTACAGGTAAAACTACCTGGGCGTATTTATGGGGGAAGTTTAGAGGGTTGAACCCAGATGTATACGTTTTTTATGCTTCTGAAACATTTAATAAATTGAATGAAGCCGTTGCCCCGTGTGCGCGAGAGCCATACCTTGTGCATGTTAAAGAACACGCTGGATGGTTCTGACGGGAGGCTACCGTTTCGTAACAGCTGTCCAGTGGGTCATCTCCCTCCCCCCCCCCACTTTCTCTGAGACGTCGGGGTCTTTGTGGCCTGACCATTTAGAAAGAACAGATACGTTGCTGATACGAATGAAGTGTGTAAAAAAAGTGCCGCTCAAAAGTTATAAAATAAATAAAAAAAATACCCCCTCAAGCAGCTGCTTGTCACAGAGGTCTGACAGAAGCCTGTCAGTTTATATGCCATAGTAGAAGGTCTGAGAGGATGGCAGGACCTCAGCAGAAAAACGACACAAACAGCCATACCTTACCCGGGACTCGAACCCAGGTCCATTAGATCAGTAACCAAGCGCGCTAACCACTCGGCCATAACCCAAATTTAATTGTTTAGGCCAGTTTTTTTTACGTATTTGAATTGATAAGATTTTTTCCCCCCCTAAACATTCACTTGTTTCGTTGTTTGAGATATGTGCCAATTTTATAAATTGTCAAAACTTAATTCTTAATATAATAAAAATTATTTTGCTTAGTTGTTGTTTTAGATCTTGTTTTTTAGTTGGTAGATCGTTCTTTAAGTGACTCATGGATTCGAACATCAATATTCTATTTTTATTAATAGTGAAGAATTTTGATAATTTAATCAGTAATTTATTTACCCATCCAAGTATATAATAATATTTGGCAATTCATTGCTCCAGCTAAGTATAAGAAATGGCATAACCATAAACTTCCAATGAGGAGAGTAGACGTTTCGCCTCTCATTTGACTACTTGAGACTCATTTTCGAGGAGTGCCTTAGAAAATATGATATTGAAGCCTTCATGGGGCAGGGGGGATTAATTCCTTTCCCCTTGATACGCTAATGCCTTAAAGCTGAAACTACATAAGACGTTTTATAGCCAGAGCAGAGAAAATATTGGAGGGGATGGCTCAGTCGGTAGCACTCCGGACTCGTAATCAGCAGTTCCAGGTTCGGGTCCTAGCTGGGCCAGCGTCGAGATATATCTCCGCAAAACCCCGTACGCTGCATTCGTTCAGTAGAGGACACTAATGGTTTGTAAAGGCCGACGTCCGTCAGATTGGATGTTAAGCCGTGGTCCCATGTGAGGAAGAGCACGTTAAAGAATACGCTGAAGAAAAGCTCGAAAAAGAATATGGAGAAACGTTGTGCACGTTAAAGAATACGCTGAATGGCCTTGACGGGAGGCTACTATCTGTCTCCTGACAACTGTCCAATGGGTTCCCTCCCCCAATCTTCTCTGTACCCTCGGGT
This sequence comes from Ryuthela nishihirai, assembly GCA_038380435.1. Lineage (NCBI taxonomy): Eukaryota > Metazoa > Arthropoda > Arachnida > Araneae > Heptathelidae > Ryuthela > Ryuthela nishihirai. Next base: position 32,168,332 of record JAWZYU010000026.1, read on the forward strand.
CTTTGTGACCTAGCCCTTTTAGCCCATTATGTGCAAAAAAGTACTGCTCAGAGGTGAAACAATCCAACCCGGGAAATCCACTTGCCAATGGCGAGAGAATTTTCTAGCATGGTTTATTATTTTGAAAGCTAGAAAAATTATCAACAATATTTCCAGGATAAAGAACATTAACTTTCACCTTTGAATACAGTATCATTAATTTCGCTTCATTCTCTTTTTTTATGCATTTAAAAGTAGGAAAATGTTTTTTTTTTTCGTTTGCTTTGGCATGTGATGAAACTATTGGCTGGTTAGATTTTTCCGAATTTCCCCCCCCCCTGCTTATATATATATAGTCATATTATATATAGTCATCTCCACAGTTGCTTATTAAACGACCAGACATACGGGTGAAGTAGGCTCAAAAAACTGCACATTTACACAACTCTTCATGTATTTTCGTATTTGATGGACTAATTAGTTTCCTGCTTTCACTATTCACACGTTTTCTTAATATCATTATTAAAATCATTCATAGAAGAATATTTTAATTTACGCACATGAGATTAGTAATATTTGACTCTTCGTCTTCCACTTTGGGCAAAAATAATAACTGCGTGACAATTTTACAAATGGAGAAAAAATCTCCATGTGTCTTGTAACGTGCCATCCCTGTGCACATTAAAGAACACACTGGATGGCCTTGACGGGATAATGACATCTAGAAAAAGATAGGATGGATGGTAGTGACGCAATCAATAATAAAAGGGGGCAAGAGACTGGATTTCCATTGCAATATAACATTTTCTTCTCCGTTTTAGAGGTCTTTAAAATTGCGAGAAATGTGCATAAATTTTATAATTTTTTTTGCCTCCATTACCCTTAATAGTATTTTCATAGTGCTTCCCACCTTAGATCCTGCCCTTCTACCCTCTGTCTCCTAACAGCTAGTGAATTCCCTTCCCCAACTTTCCCCCAGCCCTTTGGGTTTTTGTGATCTGGCTGTTTAGGCCTTTGGGTGCAGAATAAATAACTCTCAACAACCTAATCTTGATAACATGTCGGGTAATCTTGTAAAAGAGGTAATTATTTATTATCCCACTAGGCTCACAATTTTTCCTCTACTGAAGAGTCATTAATAAGGGGCGGTAAGTGCTCAGTCGGTAGCGTGTCAGGTTCGTAATCTGCAGTTCCCAGGTTCGAGCCCCATCTCGACCAGCATTAAGATTTATCTCCGCAGATCTCATCAATAAAAGAAGCAAAAAAAAGATTTAAAAGTGCTGGTTCCTCTAACCATGGATGTAAGAGATAAAAATAAAAGCCAAATTTTGAAATTCATAGCTTATTTGCTATTGATTAAAATGTAATTATTTTTCAGATGTCATTATGGAAATTATTCTAATTTTTGCATTTACTAATATATTACTTCAAGCATCCAAACTAAAAAGCCCTTTTTTTAATCTTTATAATTTGTTGTACCATTTTTTGCTGTCCCGTGGCCGAATGGTTAGCGCGCTTGGCTACTGATCTAAGGGACATGGGTTCGAGCCCCGGGTTAAAGCATGGATGGATGAATGTGTCGTTTTTCTGCTGAGGTCCTGCCATCCTCTGACCTTCTACTATGGCATATAAACTGACAGGCTCCAGTCAGACCTCTGTGGCAAGCAGCTGCTTGAGGAGGTAGTTATTTTTAGTTTATTTACCACTTTAGTATGTGGTACGTATATTATGGTTACGTGTATTTTTATAATTTATTACCCATTTTTGATTTGTGTCCTTCCATATGTGAATTTTTTATGGAACTAATAGAGGGGCCAAACACAATAGCCCTACACAAAAATATTTCAGCACAAAAGTGATAGTCTGAATGATTGTATTATTGCTATTTATTACTGGGTGTTTTGTTAACCAACCGAAATAACGGCTGTTTTCACCACTATGTTTTTTATTTTAACTCCAAAAAAACCTAAATTTTTATGATATCGAATGTTACATATATTGCAAACTGTAAAGTGATGAAATATGTAATGACGGGGGTGGCTCAATCTGGTAGCACCCCAGGCTTGTAATCTGCAGTTTCCAGGTTTGAGTTCAACTGGGCCAGCGTTGAGATTTCTCTTCGCAAAATCTCCACCTTGCTCTCGGCCAGAAAAAGGAGAAAGTAGGCATGGAAAGTCCGTCAGATGGCGCATTAAGCCGTGGTCCGTGTTTGGGAGTGCCATACCCTGTTGACGGGAGGTTACCATCTGTCTCCCAATAGCTATCCAGTGGATCCCCTTCCTCCAACCTTATCTAAGCCCTCTAGGTCTTTGTGTCCATTGCGTGCAAAATAATGCCGCTCAGAAGTATATCAACCCAACGAAGTACATACACCTTTAGCCTTTTCTTTTACCTTGATGCACACGTACTTTTTTATATCTGAATCAGAAGTTTCTCTGTCATCAGTTTCAAGCAGCTGCCGTAAATTTAGTTGCATCTCTCAGATGCCAGTTGGTACCTTGATGATGATTTGATGACTTGAGTTTTATAGATTTTTTTTTTTTCTGTTTATGATCTCCAATCACCTGACTGCTCAGGGAGTCCCAAGTACTCATAAAGCACTCCTCCATTGGATTTTATCTTTACTCTTAGCATCCGCCAATCAGAAATACGGAGATGGAGCCCAGAACTTTAAATGCTAGAAAAGCTATACTTTAAGTTTAGGTCTTTAACGCAAATTTTGATTTTGTTTGAAGACTGCTATAAGAAGTCTGCAATCTTTGCACCAACAGTACGATTTGACCAAGACGCTAATTGAATGCAATCAACATGTTTATCAGACTGATTACTGACCTTCCCGTGGCCGAATAGTTAGCGAGCTTGGCTACTGATCAAAGGAACCTGGGTTCGAGCCCCGGATAAGGCATGGATGTTTGTGTTGCTTTTCTGCAGGTCTTTCCTTTCAAACTTTTCTCTGGCATATTAAACTGACAAGCTCCTGTCAGACTACTGTGGCAAACAGCTACTTAAGGGGTAGTTTATTTATTTTTTATCTTGCTTAGCAAAGGGAATTATTTCGAGACATGGATAAAACATAGAAGTTTCTTGTATTTTGCTGAGGGTCTCGTCTTCCTCACAGATCTTCTCTATAGCGTATTATATAGGCAATCCTTTGTGGCATCCAGAGCTCTTAAGAGTGAAAAAACTACTTTACCCCTCCCTTAAGGGACCCAGGGAAAATAAGTTGAAGAGCAAAAAACGTTATTGGAGAAACGATAGTCAATCGATCACATACCAGTTGCCAGCCTCTCCAAAGTAATTTTAACGGCAAGGTATTTACAGTTCTGAAGTGAAAACTTTTACAAAAGCTTCCACTATTTACATCTCAAAAAAAAAAAATTATACTGAAGATATTTTGGCCAGTTGTTGTGTCAATTTATAAACTTTACTCCGGTAAAAATTGCGAATATGTTTCATTAAAAATTTTTACTTTTTCAGGAATTATTTAATTAAAAATTTCCCTTTTCTTCGAACCCTTAATGAAATTTATGCCCCCAAGGGATGTTGCATCAAGAGGTGGTAAACACTTCAAAGACTTCTGTTGACAACACTATTGTAACCTACAAAATTAAAATTTTTCTGAAAGGACTAAAACTCTAGACTTTGTTTGTGATATAAAAATCGAAAATGTGCAATGACAAGGTAAAAAATACTTCTTTTACCGTTTTTCATTTGACCTATTCGAGTTTTTTATTTTGTTGAGGCATCATTTGTTTTGTATCTAAGATCAAAGGGACCTAGGTTGAATCCTTGGATAAAGGTATGGATGTTTTGTGTTTGTCTTTTTTGCTGAGGTCTCCCTTGCCTCACAGATTCTTCTCTATGGTGTATTAAACTGACAGGCTCCTGTCAGACCTCTGTGGTAAGCAGTTGCTTGAGGAGGTATTTATTTCAAATAAAATTTTGATCGAAATTTGAATTGTATATCCTTGTCGGAGCGTCGATCATCTGCCTCTATCTTCAAGGACATTTCCAGGAAGGAAAGCAAAGGTCATTTGTACCCTGCCTTAAATTTCTGGGAGGAAAATTTACTCCTTCCCACGAATTTAAAAACAAAGTACAGTGTATGACATATTAAACTCGGAGTCCTAAATAAATAGCCTATGCTTGAACTATAACCGACAGAATTTGTAAATAGTGGTCAGTTCTCAGACAGGAATACAAGACGCCCCGATTTTGTAGGACTGTTCCACCTAGCATCAATTTGCCTCGCCTGCTACCACCGCTTAACTCTTTTATATTTGACAACAGTTAAAAATCCATGTGTTACTTGTGTTACTTTTATATTGCACATTATATGCTTTATTTGAAAGCTTTGTATATTATTTCAGAGTGTGGGTTAGTTTGGATGTGCAGATTCTCTTTTCGTGAAAACTGAAATGTAATTACTTCAGAAAAATGATTTGGCATAGAAAGATATTTAGGATTTTTATGTAAAAATAAAACTTGAACAGTTTTTAGAATATTTTTTTACATAATCATATGTTTATAAATTGAAGAAACTCCGTTCTTTTTCCGGGGGACGGCCAGTAATCATACGAGACCGTTGATAACATACGTAAAGGTTGTTGGTCTCAGCTAGTTTTAATGTAGCTTGGGTTTTATAGTAACCTAAGCACAAATAACAAAGGTATACAACAAAGAAATTGTAAATTATAGCCCGCGCTACTATTCCAACATTTACGGTATATATATAATGCCAGAAACACACCCTGTTCATTCCAAAACTGTAGTTTTTTTTAGCCTCCTTCCTAAGCAAAAATCCATTTTTTATTAGCCCTCACCCTCTTGTAGACAAAACCCCCGTGAACATCACTGGTTGTTCATGAGCCATCTTAAAGAAGATGGCTCATTGTCTGTGAACATCTTGGGTTTTCTGACTTGGCCATTAGTCCTAAGTACAGCCAAAAAAAGCTTCGTGTTAGTTGGTGAAACAAAATTATAGACTTCAAACCCAAATCATAAGAACCTACTTAGATTGCAACACATTAGTGTCCTTTACATTAATAGAAAAACAAAATCGCTATTAGAAATAGAAATTCCATATTGATTGAATTCAGCTATTTTGTTAACAAAAGAAACAGAGAATAGTTGGAAGACAAAGTGTTTCTAACTGATGTGAATTTCTCTTGTTGGCTTCGCTTTCAAGCGATCGATATATGGAAAGGTAATATGTAGAGAGAACGTTCTGAAAATGACTGTAATTTATTGCCTTAGTGGTTATAAATAGGATGGATTAAAAAAATGGAAAGACTTCTACACTGCCAATCATGAGACCGTTGATAGCTGAAGATTATATGTTGGTTGAGTTATTTTACTTCTGAGCGGCAATTTTTTGCACACAACAGGCTAAATCCCCCCCCCACCCAGGTCTCATGGCTAGATAGATAAAGAAGATTAACTAAACAATTATTAGGAGACATGGAAGCTTCCCGTTCATACGATATGCCTCTCGTGCACGGCCGGCTCAAGCTGGTAAGCGAGATAAGCACCGCGTCAGGTCGCCTGTAAAATGCCTGAGAAGTGGCACTGAAAAGGGACTTTGCATTGGGGCCCAAACACACACCTTGAACTGGTCCTGCATACAACTGTTTAACGTCCCATCCGACTGACGGATTCCTCTTTAACCCCTCAGTGTGTAGAGCGGCTGCAGTCAGTGGGATGCACATTCTTACCGAAGGCAGAGTGGGAGTTAGCGGAAAAAATCTTAGTGCAAGTCACAGTGAAGATTCGAACCTAGGAACAAGAGCTTGCTGCGCTACCCACTGAATCTACCCTATTCTCTTTCAAACACATATGAAGCTCTCTAACTGATACAGAGACAAGAGAATCTACTGTTTCAACGGACATGTCCTATATCTGTAAATCTGGATAAACTACGATTAGCTTCTAGGTTTTTCTCTACTGTGTAGTTTAAATGTGATAACTATATAGTTAACTTGTATATTTAAATACTACTTTTTATTGAGCATATCATAGTTGTAGAATTTATCATCTGTGTACTTCTGAAATTTTTTATGGGTTGGGTTGTTTTACCTCTGAGTATCAATTTTTTGCACACAGCAGTCTAAATGGCTAGATCACAAGGACCCCGAAGTATCAGAGAAGGTTGGGGGAGGGAACCCACTGGATAGCTGTTGGGAGACAGATGGTAGCCTCCCATTAAGGCCATCCACTGTGTTCTTTAACATGCACCGGCTATGGTTTTCCCACACATGACTTTTAGGTCACCACATATGGGGCAGTTAATGTCCCATCTGACAGACAGTGGCCTTTCTAAGCCCATGGGGGGAGGGTCAGTCGGTAACGTGCCAGGCTCATAATCTGCAGTTCCCAGGTTTGAGTCCCAGCTGGGCAAGCATTGAGATTTATCTCTGCAAAATTCCCCCACCCTGCCCACGGTCAGTAGGGGACACCGATGGGCTTGGAAAGGCCACTGTCCGTCAGATGGGACGTTAAGCTGTGGCCCCGTGTGCGGGACAGCCATACCCTGTGCATGTTAAAGAACACGCTGGATGGCCTTGACGGGAGGCTACCATCTGCCTCCCAACAGCTGTTCCAGTGGGTCCCCTCCCCCAACCTTCTCTGAGCCTTCGGGGTCCATGTGACATGGCCATTTAGCCCATGGTGTGCAAAAAGGTGCCGCTCAGAAGTAAAACAACCCAAACCATACCAAAGATGACCGCTTTCGGCAACATGAATGGGTTGTCGGGTCTCGGTATAATGCATTGCATCTGAAGGCGAAAATCTATGTTGTTTCTGTTAAATAATATCACAGGTTAAGCACCTGTAGGTGATATAATTAAATAAGTATAGAAGAAAAATTATTATTAGTCGCGTGGGATTTATCAAGAGGTCGTGGGTTTGGATCCCACCCGACTAATGATAAATTTTACTCTATATTTAATATAATGTTTCTCTTTGTATTATTAGACTAGATTTTGTTAGCAATGAATGATATTTAAATCATTTGTAATCGCATTAATTGATTTTCATTTTTTAAGTGGGGAGGTTGAAGAATAAATTCACATGGAGGATAGGGGCAAAATATCTTGGATAGGCCTTTCCTTATTTTACTCTGCCTTAGAGTTCTTATTGATGGATTTTTCAGTTTATAGTTATGCATAAAAGCGCGATCAGGTGTGAAAAAGAAATAACTACTTTAAAATTTTGAAAATTTTGGAAGATTGCCGTTTTGGTTTTAAATTTTTTGTTTGGTCAGCACCCTAAAACTTAACCCCCTTCTCTTAAACCCTTCGATATACCAGTTATACTACCTGCAAGCCTAACAACAATGCACTAAAAAGAATGTATCCCTCCTTCTCCAGTTCCTGGGCATTACTGAATAACTATGCATTTTTTTTTCATTTACTGAGATGTTTATCAGTCGTATTTAGATGAAGATCTATGTTTCCTCTCGTAAAATGCCAAAAGTTAAGCTTTTGTTTGAAGATAAATATTGTCAATGATTGTCAAATCTCGTTCAAATCTATCTAAATCATTTAAAGATTGAAACCTACAGATACTGGACAGAAAAATCGAAACATTACCATTTTAAGTCAAATGGAAAGTCAAATTCGAAGATTCGTAATTTCTACATTAAGTTTTTTATAGGAAAACAAGACTAAGCAAATTTAATTCTCGTTCAAATCTATCTGAATCTTGATTTTCAACAATATTTGTTGGGTATTTAGAAATTATGGAAGCTTGAATACTTAACAGAAGCAAAGCCAGGCATAAGAAATTTGTGTAAAACAGACAATTATTGAAAGAACTATTTACACAAAATTCTAAAACATTTATGTTATTAAGTGGTTTGAAATAATATATTTTTTAAGTGAATTCTTATAACTGACATTTCTGTTATTCAATATTCAAACTTTTATACTTACGTTGTACAGAATGGATAGTGTTCAAAAACGAAATTTAGTGTTTAATTGACATCTTATGTTTCCATAAAAATGTATTTAAGCAGTTACGGAGATTCGAATTTGATTCTCCATTGATATAAGATAAGGATGTTTCAATTTTTATGTCCATACTGTATATCAGTAATGCTTTGAAAGCTAGGAGTTTTTTTTTTCATTTTAAGCGCATCCAGTTTGAGGTAGTAATGACACTTGTAATTGTGGGATAAAGTTTTCTGTGTGAAGAAACGTGTTTGAGAATGATGACTTCGCTAGTGAAAGTCATGAAGACTCTCAAGAAAATCTTCCGTATCTCTCACTTCCCGTATCTAACTGCTTTCCGTCTGCCTAGAAAGTACAATAGGACCGGAAACAGTTTCACTTGGAGTTAATGTGTCATGAGACAGTGTTGGTTGCTGTCCGAGCTTTTTTTTTTCCCAGCAGATTGACACTGCTTTGGTTCAAGCTCAAATTTCTGTCGTCGTGAATTGTTTGTTTTATGAATCGCTCACATTTTGTACCATATATTGTTCAGATTAACTAAAATAATATTGTGAAATGCTGAATTTGTACTCTAGGTGAAATTTTGCTAATTACATAGCTTATAGCGTGTTTATAATTGGGTTTATAAAACGTGATTTTTGTATTTATTTTTCATGCACGTATTTTGTTGGATTTTTTTTTTTCATTATACGTGTTCTTATTCTGTAATTAATCTGTTATGTGTCTGAGAGGAATCCTGCTGAACAGCTTTAAGACTTAATGAAGTATTTTATGTACACTGGTGCTCAAAGGATAATCGACAAAAACTTATATAGTTGCCGATATATGTAGAAGAATGCGATGAAAATGGGCGAACATGGAAAATACGTTAAGCGGAAAACTATCCCGCATTTAGTTTCCGCACGTAAGCCGGAATATGCAAATTAAGAATGCGCTAAAAAGACGCGTGAGTCTACTCGCAGCTATTCTTAGACAACTCTTGCTTTCACTTCAGTGGCACGTCGAGCTGATTATATCCCGAAGACATCGTATGGATGATTTTCTGCGGTGGAGAGCGATTGGAAGGATGGAAGCAGATCAGTCCCAGAGGGAAGTTTACAGATCATTGAATGTTCCACAAAATGCCTTGTCAAGACTCTGGAGACAGTTTCACCAGACGGAGATGTTCGTCGTCGACCAGGACAAGCCAGTCCCAGAGCCACAACTGCTGCAGACGATCGCTATATGAGTCGTTACTGCCAGACGGAACAGAGTGATGACTGCTAAGCAATTGTCTTTGGACTTGCAGCATCTACAGGAATGAGGTTTCAAGGCATAGTGCAATGCATTTATGCTTTTCGTGAGCCATGCATTTATGCCAGGAGATCTGTTATTTGTGCCCTTCTTGCTCCCGCCGCCCGGCGAACTGGTTTAACGTGCAGTCGCCAACATCATATTTGGAGTCCAGACCAGTGGGCGCATGTTATGTTCACAAATGAATCGCGATTCAGCTTAAGTACTGATTCGCGACATATTCCCATCTGGGGAGAACCAGGGACCAGCAACAGTCCCTCGAACATCAGAGAAAGGGACTACTCTGGTGGTCGTGGCGTAATTATTGGGGCAGGAATCATGACGAACGGGCGTAGAGACCCGCATATCCCGTGTGCGACCTGCACATGACGACCGCGCGTGCAGACCCGCAAATCATCATTTCCGAGTGTCTCTCGCATCTATCCGGAACTCGTCTCTGTACCCTGTGGTACAGAGACTATTTCCTGAACCCATATGTCAGGTCATTTCGAGGAGCCATCGGTCCAGATTTTATTCTTATGGACGACACACCATTCTTATGGACGATACTCACATAATGAGGTTCTTAATGAACCTCATCGAGTTCATGTGGTCGACGATTTTCTTGAAAAGAAAGATATTCGCCGAATGGAGTGGTTACCCAGATCTGCTGACCTCAATGACATTGAGCATGTATGGGATGCTCTAGGGAGACGCATTGGAACTCACCATCCCCGTCCCAGAACACTCCCCGAACTCAGAACAACACTTGTCTAGGAGTGATCATTAATCCCTCAAAACCTCCCCAATACCATAACAGCATATCATAAACAGTATGAGGAGTCGTTGCTTGAGCTGCATGGCTGTCAGGGGAGATCATACGCCAGATTAACATAACGCATGTCGTACGTAACAGACTTCAAGTATTGTTTCATGGACTGCCCTTTCATGTCAGTTGCACGATTATGATCTTAACACGTGCACATTATACAATCAAGAATTTCTTCTGCTTAATTTGCGTTTGTAATATAATAATAAACCTCTTTACCAAATTTCATTGCATTCCCTTAAAAATACTTGGAGTTATATACGAATTTATACATTATTCTTTAATTTTGAGCACCCGTGTATATATCAATATTGTAAGCATAAAGATATTAGTGTTATAAAAAATATCCAAGAGCTATGTGTGAAGGAAATAGGGTTTGCAGGAAGAAGTTTGCAAAATTTCAATACACACCAGAAAAATGAGTCACCTAGATATTAGAAGATATTCAAGATATTTTTTTGTTTCCTTTATTTCCTCCCCCATTTTCACTAAAGAATTAATCGTATATTTAGTATATAGAAGACAAAGCTCCTTCCCATCACTCTATTGTAGTTTCGTTCCTGTCGCCATATGGGATTGGATTGTTTTACCTCTGAGTATTAGGGGCGGGGGGTGGCTCAGTCGGTAGTGCGCCAGGCTCGTAATCTGTAGTTCCCAGGTTCGACGCCCAGCTGGATCAGCGTTGAGATTTATCTCCGAAAAATTCCCCGCCCTGCACACGTTCAGTAGGGGACACCGATGGGCTTGGAAAGGCCGCCGTCCATCGGATGTGACGTTAAGCCGTGGCTGTGTGCGAGAGAGCCATACCCTGTGCACGTTAAAGAACATGCTGGATGGCCTTGACAGGAGGTATCCAACTGTCTCCCAACAGCTGTTCCAGTGGGTTCCGACCTTCTCTGAGTCCCCGACCTTCTCTGAGCCTTCGGGGTTCATGTGACCTGGCCATTTAGCCCATGGCCAGGTCACAAGGACCCCAGTGGCTCGGAAAAGGGATCCACTGAACATCTGTTAAGAGACAGATGGAAGCCTCCCATCAAAGACATCTTCATTCGTCGTGCACAATGTATGGTTCTCCTGCACAAGGCACCACGGCTAAACTTCCCATCCTACGGAGAGCGCCTTTCCAAACTTACTAATGTTCCCTTTCTCACAGTGGGCAGAACGAGAATTAGCAGAGAAAATTCTGAACCCAGGCACAGTTGGGATTATGAGCCTAGCGCTCTACCGAATTGAGCCAATTCCTACCCCATCGCTCTATGGGGAAAGATACCTAATGTCTACCTATAAAGCGCTTCGCTTTTATACCAAGAATAAAGGTTCGGTACAAAACACGACAATAATTATCTGCGTCAATTTCGGCGAGTGTAGATTTTATAGTGACGATCCAATGTCACATACAGAAACATTTCCAGGGGTAGGATAACACTATCAAGATTTTCTTCAGGAATGGAGAGACAGCGCGCATCGTGGGTTGGAGCAAGGGAAAAAAAAGTGTAAAGAAATGTTTTTAATTGCGTTTTCAAAGGAGGAGAATCCCTGGTGATCATTAATAAATCTTGAGATGAACCATTTCAACTGATTGGTGTTCTTATTACCGAAACTCGTTTTTAACACATCAGCAGTTGTATGTTTCGACGCCTGAAGCCTTGGCTTTCGGCAGTTCAAAATTTATATTACAAACCTTTGATAGCCTTGATATTTGACCCATTAATACACTCAAATGCCGTTCATACGTAAAACAACATAAATTCATGTTAAAGAATTCATTAATTGCGACCATTAATCCCATTGGTGGAAGTAGAGGCTATTAGCTACGACTAGCACTTTTCGTTTTTGCAACTCTAAGAAATTTTCCATCTTTTTGACTCTTCAGAAAATTTACATTCGTAATCTCCAAGCGAACTTATAGTTTTGCCATTCGAAACTCTTTTATTGCTAGAAGCGAATTTATATTTTTGCTGCACTAAAATATGCGTCAGCTGGGACAGTTGCCCACCCCCCTGGAATTCTGGAAACGTGATTGTTTTGTTTTTAAAGTTATTAGAAAACTGCAGGATACAATTAATAAAATAATACAATTGATAATATATTCTATATTCCTATATGCGCTGTAAAAAGTAGAAAATAAAACTAAAGCATATCGATAGTGCAATCAGTCACTGAATTCGTAGGTGCTAAAACTTCAAAGGAAGATAAGGCGCCTATTTACCTACTCAACAAGATTGCCGGCGCCCTATCTTCCTTTGAAGTGAATAGAATTCAATCTCTGATTGCTCCATCTTATGCCTCAGTTTTATTTTCTACTTTTTAGAACACATATAGGAAGATAGGTATTTTTTAACTTATATTTTTTCTTCGTCACTGGAAATAATAACCTTTAAAATTTTTGGTACATGACTCGTAAACATCGACCATATTTTCTACCTTTTTTTTGAGTCATGTTTGAGGTAGCCCATGACATTGGAGACGTCACAAGTTTTAATTTCAAATATAACTTGATAAGGTCGACTCCTCCTAAATTTCCGTCCCCTTTTCGAGAGAGGGGAGAATGGTGGGGGGCATAATTCGAAGTAATCTACGACGGTCGTCATATGAGCTTTCATTTGATATCAAATTGTAACTGTAGGCCCCCGCATTCGGAAGATATAACAGAAGAACGACCTTCATATTTCCCCATTTTTAGGGGGAGGGGAGAGTATTCAGGCGTCGAAAATATTCACGCATATTTTAGGCGTCGAAACATACAACTGCTGATTTTTAGGGGGAGGGGAGAGTAGGCTTCAGGCATCGAAACATTCAACTACTGATGTGTTAAAAACGAGTTTCGGTAACAAGAACACCAATCAGTTGAAATGGTTTATCTCAAGATTTATTAATGATCACCAGGTATTCTCCTCTTTTGAAAACGCAATTAAAAACATTTCCTTACACTTTTTTCAAGGGTGGTATATTTTTATTGCCAACAATATTCCCCACGTCACAAGCTTTCGTTTGACATACAGCTTGTTACGTTCGGTCCACGCATCTGGAATAAATAGTGGGACAATCGTTATTTCCACTTTTTTTAGGGGGGAAGGAGGAAGGGGGATTCCGCTGTATCTTCGGCTCTTGCGTTCAAAAAATATAGCGGAACAGTCATTTTCATATTTCACCATTTTTAGGGGGGAAGAAAGTAATGGAAGTCAATTTTTTATAGCCTATGACATTCCCCGCGTATAAGCTGTCATTTGACACATAAATCATTAAGCTTTCGAAAGGTATAGTGGAACAACTGTTTCGGCAAAGGATGAGCGAAAAGCAATAGGAAGATAGGTAATAAAAACGACATTAGGCATGATTAAACGCATTCTAAGAAGCAACGCCCATTATCTAAAAGCAGTGGCACTCTTTCAAAGATTCTTTCCCCTCACCAAGAGAAATTTCTGCGGAGTTCTCATGTATAGCAGGTTTATGGCGATTTCCTTAGAAATGAGAATCTTAAAATCGAGTCAAGAACAGTAACGGCTGTTCGTGTTTTGTTATCGATTCGAAAGCTTTTTTACCTTTGAGAAAGAAGAAAATCTTTACCGAAAACATCTCAAGCAGCAGCAGCAGTTCCGAATGCTCCTACCGTCTCTTTCAGGATGACTGAATTTTCTGAATTACCCGCTTTTTAAAGATTTGATTGTTAAATACTTAACAGGTCCGGATCTAGAAAAAATGAAGGCAGGGGTCCTAGAAATTCAATCGAGCGAGAGAAAAAAAACCGGGGGGGGGGGAATGTTTACATTGCAGTATAATATTCACCCTCATTTTAGAGATTGTTAAAAAGAATACCTTAAAGTATGCATTTTTAAACAATTTTTTGCCTCTATTACCCTTACTAATAAAATAAAAAAATAAATACCCCCTCAAGCAGCTGCTTGCCACAGAGGTCTGACAGGAGCCTGTCAGTTTATATGCCACAGTAGAAGATCCGAGAGGATGGCAGGACCTCAGCAGAAAACAACACGAACATCCATGCCTTACCCGGGGCTCGAACCCAGAGTCCCGTAGATCAGTAGCCAAGCGCTCTAACCACTCGGCCAATCCCAGAAACAGCCCAACCCATTTGCAAGGCTGATTAACAACCAGTCTGCCAGTTTAACCGACTTTCAGCAGCTTCTTACCATATAATTAAAGGTATATAAAATTTGTGGCCGATTGAGGGGTTGCTTTACCTCTGAGTGGTACTTTTTTTTTGCTCATAATGGGCTAAATAAATGGCCATAAGGACCCCAAGGCATCGAAGAAAGTTGGGAGAAGGAGACCTACTGGACAGCTGTTAGGAGACAGATGGTAGCGTCCCGTCAGTTCCATCCGGTGTGTTCTTTAACGGGAACAGGGTATGGCTCTCCGGTACACGGGGCCCACGGCTGACGTTGAGACATGAGTTCCATACGACTGACGGCGGACTTTCCATGCCTGTCGGTGTCTCTTACTTATCGAGGGCAAGGCGGAGCGTTTTGCGGAACCAAATCTCGATGCACAGTTGGGGCCCTAACCGTAACTGCAGATTACAAGCCTGGCGCGCTACCAGCTGAGCCAACCCCCGAATGAACGTGATTTCTGCTGTAGTCTTTTATGGCTAAGGCTCCACGTTATTGCATATATTGACCTAAATTTCGTGTGAAGCAATGATGATTTCCGATTGGGTTAAAAACCAATAGATATACCAGTGATTGAAGTTCGCTTTAAATCGGTAAATCATTCCAGAGACTTATGCAGTATCTTCTCTGAACAAATTAAAGTTAGTATCTTTTGCATTTCATCCGGATGGACCAACTGATGTTCCTTTTCCGTGATAGGAAAGAAATCTGGAGGATTCCGCAGGCAAATATAAGTTTAAGCCACTCTTCCGTGACCCACATTTCGTTCTCCGATTGGTAATGGTCAAAACCTTTCAGACCACCGAGAAGGCGTGATGGAGCTCCCGAGTGTCAAGTCAGGGCAGTAACGTGCAGTGATGTATATAATATTTGCCCTGCGGATTTTCCGCATCGAAGAGCGGAAACGTGCTTTGAATTTCAAACTTTGCTGGGTGATGTAAAGTTGGCTTCTCTGCGATTTTTCCATACTCGGCAAACAAAAACAGTGCCTTCTTTTTCATCGATTCAACATCTATTACGTCATGTTTTAACTTCAAAGTACTGTCTGTAGTCAGGAGACCTGTTTGGCATCCCCAAATTTTCGGAAATCTGTTAACGAGAATAGGGAAGGGAAATTTTGTTTCTGCCTTGCGAATGGGTTGGGCTGTTTATAGCTTAGTAGGCGTAGAGATCACAACCAAACACAAAAAGCGATTTGATTAAAAATGTCACCGCCCCGTGGCCGAATGGTTAGTATGCTTGGCTACTGATCAATGGGATCTGGGTTCGAGCCCGGGTAAGGAGCCCCTCAAGCAGCTGCTTGAGGGGTTATTTTTATTAATTTAATACGATAGTTTAACAGTGTATTCTCCATAGGTTGTAAGCCTATTCGCACTCCAACATCAAGATGAGATCTCAGTAAAAAGGCATTACATTCATTCCTTAAGCCGAGATTCAAACTATGGTCCTTTTGCTCTTAATAACCAATCACATCTTGCTTGTTATAATCAGTCTCGCAACTATTTCTAGCATAAAGTCAGCTAGAATTAGTTAGAAATGTCAGACCCAGTAAGCAAATTCTGGTATAACTTAAAAGGAATTAGTTTTTTAATTTTTTTTTCCAAATTTCGCTTTAAAAGACGGTGAAACACAGATACGTTCAGCGCGCCGAAGTCGTTTTCATCGATTGAATATTCACTGCCTGTCCAAATTATTATGAGCATCTACCTAATTACTTAATCATCTGTATCATGATAAGCTCCCGAATTCAAAATTTTCAATTCTTGGTGCATAGTTCTCGTTGAAATGGGTTTTGGAATACTGGTAACGGTCATCTCTCTCGGCTGATGAACTGCAGCATCTCTGTTTTGCTGTACAATTCGTGCCAACAAACGCATTTTCTCTTTCGCATTTGCCATGATTGCCGGACATTTTTTCAGACCGTCGTCATTCACCATATACGTGGGATATTGTGCCCGCGATTTTCCACTGAATTCCATCTCTTGCGTTACGGATGCTCCTTTGGGGCGGGGGTGGCTCAGTCGGTAGCGCGCCAGGCTCGTAATCTGTAGTTCCCAGGTTCGAGTCCCAGCTGGGTCAGCGTTGAGATTTATCTCCGCAAAATTCCCCGCCCTGCCCACGGTCAGTAGGGGACACCGATGGGCTTGGAAAGGCCGCCGTCCGTCGGATGGGACGTTAAGCCGTGGCCCCGTGTGTGGGAGAGCCATACCCTGTGCACGTTAAAGAACACGCTGGATGGCCTTGACGGGAGGCTAACATCTGTCTCCCAACAGCTGTTCCAGTGGGTCCCCTCTCCCAACCTTCTCTGAGCCTTCGGGGTCCATGTGACCTGGCCATTTAGCCCATGGTGTGCAAAAAAGTGCCGCTCAGAGGTAAAACAACCCAACCCAACGGATGCTCCTTCCCACGTCACTCCAACGATGAGAGCCCTCTTTGAAAGTCAGTCAGATCAGCCTTTTTTTTTTTATCCATATCGCACATGATTTTGTTTCCCCATACCTTTACGGCTTTTATATGACTTTTTAGTGACATAGACATCGACAGTAAGAAATTTCGTACAATGGCATATTTCATGATACTTCACGCACGATGCATTATTCATAGTAATTTGGCTAGGCAGAGTATTTGATTGCAGTTAGAGTAGTTGGTTTAATGTAGTTGTACACCAAACCTTGGTTAATTTTATAAACTTTAGTGTGAATAATATGCGCAGTTCGTATCTTCGCGTCGTTTTAGGAGAATGTATTTTTTACATCACTATTTTCCAACCAGAGTTTTATCTCTCGCCACCGTTTTCTATCGCATCAGTTTTTTCAGTGGTAATTTTGATTCCACATCCTTTAGCTCTTAGCCTTTAGTGCAAAATAAGGAAACTGGAGCAAACCATAACGTACATAATGATACTGTGTGAACAGGAAATAACTCCAGATCTCTTTGCACTCCACATCAATTTTTATTTCCATCGTAAAAAGCATTACACGGAAACAGTTACTGTACAAGTTTTAGTGGGTTTTTTTTTTATCTTACACTGTACAAACCATGAAAGTATTTCTTTTTTAACCTTTATTTTCGATATCAGAGTTAAACATCAGAATGGCAGCATTCGCAAATAGAAATTACTGATATCGAAATTCAGGTTTAGCGTTATTTTTTTATATCTTTCCTATCGGTACATGTCTCTGGCAATTTAAAGATTCATTTTATGGTCTGGTTTGATAGTTTTGCCTTTCCTCAGTAGGAATGACTTCGCCAATTGATTACGCACTGGGATTGGTACCACGGTGCCGTAGATGCTAACTAAACACCACAGACAGTTGCGACACAAAGTCTTATCATCTGTTTAAAAAACATTTCAAACCTTTTGCGCAATTTAGATCTCGCTTAAAAAGGGCATGGCACACATATCTATCAATATGAGGGAAATTTAAATAATTTTTTAATAGTGTAATTTAGAAAAACTTTCGATAATACTACTCATAGCAAGGTGGATTTATAGGTACACGCCGCAGTTCAGGGGCCCCGGAATTCCAGTTTTCAGAAATAGTATTATTTAGTGTGTAAGAATATGTACCCCAGTAGAGGAATGCGCACAGGGCTTCGACGACAATAAATCCGCCACTGACTCATAATGCCTCAGAACACTTTAATTTTACTGAATTTTACACTAAGTCTGTGACCACAAGAAATGTGGTGTAAATTTTTTTTTTTTGCACTATGAGCGTAATTTTTTTTCTCAGAATGGTGTTTCAGGATTTCGTGAAAGTGCATGGTGGTTTTTTAGAGTTTTCTACTTTATTAAACCAAATACTACAAGCCTCACCAACTCACACGACTCAGTGTTAAGTTAGTGTAATGAAAACTCTCTATAATAACTTCTCAGGTATTCCATATGATCTAACGATAAACCACAAATTATGTCGATCAACAAAGTCAAAAGCCTTTTTAAAATTTACAAAATTAGTAACCACAGGTTTCTGAAATTTTAGGCAGAATTTTGAGAAATGTTTAAGTGAAAGTATTTGATTAATACATCCCCTACCACTTCTGAATCCACACTGTTCATCATACAGTTGTCCATCAACCAAATTCTTAGTTCTATTAAGTATAATCATGCAAAGAACTTTACCTGGATCAGAAAGTAAATTAATTCTCATATAATTATCACAAACTACGATCACTTTTTTAAAAAAAAAAATAGGGGTAATAATAGCTCTAGTAAAATCCTTAGGAACAACATTTTTTATCATAAAAAATATTCAAAATTTCAATCAGCCTTGTGGCAACACAAGTGATTCCAGCTCTAAGCATTCATCCTCCCCAGGAGATTTATACAGTTTAATTTAGAGATCGCCAAAGCAACTTCAGAATGTGATATAGGGCCATCATTAAAGCCAGTAATGCATCTATCCTCATTACAAATAATGGGAGTAGAAATAATCACTTTGTTTAGAACATCTCTGAAATGCTTACACTACCTAGCCAACACAGAAGTCTCACCTTCAACCAGCTTACCGTCTTTATCTATTGGTTTATCCCTCAATCCCAGTGTACCTGTTCGTTTCTTCCCACACAAAACATTAGCAATCTGGTAAATCCCTGCTGTTGTACTGTCTAATTGTCCAAAGATTCTTATCAGATGTTAACTGATCCATTACACGTTTATTACGCTCGTTGTAATGCCACCTGTTAGGATTAGTAGGGTGTTGATTCATATCAATCCTGCACTTCCTTCTTTCAAAAATAAGCTACATAGCCTTCTCACTCAAATATTTTTGTTTCCTCTGTTTCCGTTTACCCAAAAGAGTACTGTTGGTTTCAAGAAACGCTTGTTTAAACTGATCCTATACTTTCTCAACTTCAGCAGTAAGCAAATCACGAGTGTCATAATGGCTAAGTAGTCTATCATGGTATGCTTTGGCTATATCTGGATATTTCAAACTTTCAGTGTTAAAGGTGATTTTTTTAACCTTACCACATTTTTTAAGCTTCAGTTGCAAGAAACTTTTGACCAGGTAATGGTCAGATCCAATTTCGGCTCCCCTATATGATCTGATATTCCTAACTGGACCATTTGCTGTTAATTAAAATATAATCTATCATATTCCTGTGCAACCCATCAGGTGAAACCCATGTGTAACATAAATGTCCCGGTGTTTGTAGTATGTGTTAGTTATTCGCCAACCACTAAGTTTACTTACCTGTAGGAGACGTTCCCCATTGCCATTGGAACTACCAATGCTAAAAGGACATAAAATTCCTACCTAAAGGTCAGAGTTAGTACCAACTTTAGCATTTAAGTCACCTAGCACAAGAGAAATATCTCCTTTCTTCACAGAATTCAAATTATCCTGTCGCTGTCTGTAAAACTTATCCTTTTCATTCTCACCTCTGTGGGGACGTAACAACAAATGACTTTCAAGTCTTTCATTTTTGTTTTAAATTTTGCCGTAAGAAATCTTTCATTAATACAGTCATATCCTAGAAGAATATTACTGGCGTGTCTGCTGAGAAGCAAACCTACACCTTGGAGATGCTTTCCATCCTCCCTCCCTGAAAAAAAATTTTTTAATTATTTTTAAGTGTCACAACTTTACCTGCCCATTTGGTCTCTTGCAAGACTAGAATATCAAGGTTATAACGATGGAATTCCTGCGTGAAGACATCGAGAGAATAATCTCTAACGTCCTCACGTTCCACGTATCTGCAGAGAGAAAATGATTAGTTATTTTTAGAGAAACTAGGTTTATTGAGATAGGTAGGGCCAACAATATCAAACAGCTCCCCTGATCGCAGGCATGGAGCAAAGATATGTTCACTCACCGCTAAAGACTCGAACCACACCTGCTGGTAAGAACTTCAGGCACCACCTTTTCAAGTGGACCTTTTCAAGAGCCATATGGCCTGCCTGAGACACATTACTCCAGTTTTAGGATTGGCAATGCCCAACTAGGTAAGTAAGGGTTCAGGTACCTGCGGTGGCCTCTGATTAGGATTATCCACCAACTGATATAAGGTATTCCATGCCTCTATTCACTTAGGGCGGAAACCCACAAGCAAACAGAAAACACAGTGGCAGATTTTCCCTCAACAGAGTCCCACCAGTGCAGCAAGTCCAGGATCAATAAATAAGCTCAAAGTCATAAACCAATCGAATAGATATAAATGGTCAGCACCAGACCCTGTGAAGTTGACTACTCCTCAGCAGGGGGAAAAAAATAAAAAATAAAGTGGCCATAGATGACCAGATCAGTAGGCTACACTGATCTGGCAGCCCTCCCTTCTGTTCATTTCCAAAAGAGAATATCTCTTTTGAAAGATACTAACAGTCTGCACCACGAGAAGGTGGGGGTCGGACATTAGATGCTAGATCTGACCGATTCGGTGCATCATCACTGGGAATTGGTACACAGCTCTCTTTAGTTTGTTATTGATTATGTATTGGGAAATTCTTTGTAAGGGAAAGATTTTGACCTTAAATGGTCTAGAGATTTCAAAATTTCTGATTTATGTTATGCAGATAATTTAGCGCTGTTGGCTAATGATGAGATGAATTCGTTCATTAGGGATGAGGCTGGTAATAGGGTAGGTTTGGTGATAAACTGAGAAAAAACTGAAACGATGAAAATTGGTCAGCCAGATGGTGCTTTGAATGGCTGCACTCTTGAGCAAGTGTCTCAATTATCTTGGCAGCTATATAACAGATAATGGTGATGTGCAGCTGAGATAAATAGAAGAATAGGGATTGCCACTGGGACTTTCATCTATGGAGAGTGTAGGAAAATAGGCATATACACCTGAAAACTAAAATTAGGCTGTATAATACTATAGTTTTGTTCTTTCTAAGGTTAGTTATGGTAGCGAAACATGGACTTTTTGTAAGCAGGATAACAACAAACTTGATACCCTTGATTCTAGATGCTTGCGCAGTATCTTGGGCATTAGATGGTTTGACTTTGTAAATAATGATGAGGTTAGAAGAAGGAGTCATCCTTCTTTTGAGCAACATTTTGTGCAGAGAAAGACTGCGTTTGTTTGACATGTTGCCTGTATGCACAGCTGCAGATTGGCAAACAAGATTAGAAACAGTGTCCCTAAAGGTTTCTGGAAAAAGGGAAGACCTAGGATGCGATGGGCAGACAATGTCAAACAGTACCTTGTTAGAATTGTCCTACAGTGGCCAAATGCTATAGCTCAGAACAGACATGTCTGGAGAGGAAAATTACAGTCTGGTAGGACCTCCATTGCCTGTGACTGTATGAGGATTTTGTATGTGTGTATGTATATTTTTATTGTAAAATAGTAGCATAAAGCCATAAAATCATCCATAAAATAATATGGTGCAGCGATCTGCCTCTAGCTCCTCTGATGATGAATGTGCACGTTTCTCGAACATTATTTTTATTGCTGATAACATTGGTATCATTTAAAAATAAATCGTTACCATGTAGTTGGCTTTTTTTTTTTTCTTAATAAAAGTTGTCTAAAAAGAATTTGATTATTCTGGAGGCCAGTGTTGAGATTTATCTTCCCTAAACTCCCCGTCTTATTCTCGGTTAGTAGGGGACATTGATGGGCTTTGAAAGGCTGCTGTCCGTTTGGCCATACCCTGTGCACGTTAAAGAACATTCTGTGGATGGCCATGACGGGAGACATTGAGGTGCCACTCAGAGGTAAAATAATCCAACCCTGACCTTTAAGGCAAACGCAGCGAAAGCTCATTAATATGTAGCTGGTCGGATCAAAAAATTACCACTGGTGAAGGCGTGGGAAAAATATCCGAGACGTCGCATCAAAGATAGTGAAATACATTTCTCTCTTTTGTCATGCTCAAATGGCGAAAACATCTGGTAACGCTCGCATTAGTTGATTGGGATGTAGTTTCTAACTTTGGGATGTAGTTTCTAACGGATGTTCCTAACCAATAATACTCTCTTAAAAATAAATCACAAGGTCGCATTCTATCAGCTATCTTCTGTTCCACTTTGATGAATCCTGAAACAGCATGGAAAATTTGTCAATTTTGTTCCAGTCCTGCAATTAAAGCGCTGTCTGATATTAAAGGTTGCTTGGGTCACTCTCGGAATGATGTATGAAAGCATGCGAAGCTTTAATATGCGTTTAAATGGCATCGTGAACTTACGTATATAACCAGCTATCTTGTGCGGTCCAATGGTTTTGTTTTATAATCGGTGAAATAGGTCTGAAAACAAAAACAGAATAATGCAACGAATATTTAACCTTTATCTTCATAGAAATGATGCAATGTTATACACTTATGATACAATGACGGAGAAAAAATAATATCCGAAAAAACAAAATGCACTTATAAAGTTGTGTACCATTTTAATAGCGTTTACAGAAAACTGATACTAGAGCACAATAAGCATACGAAAAAGTTTTGTATTTTTTTTTTCTACTTTATAGTAAGATTAAATCAAATCCAATAATAAGGAAAAATGCCGTTGGAGGCAGGGGCGGCGCATTTTTTTCAGGGACACAGCTATAATATTTTTTTTTTTGGGGGGGGGGGGCGATAAAAATATAATTTTTGGGGGGATTGCAAGGTTTCAAGTAGTGAACAACATAAGAAATAGGTGGCTTATTTCTACCAAAAATGAAGTATTTTGTAAATTTAAAATATCTTGAACTTGGGGGAGGGGTGAAATAACGATTTTGGAAATTTATATCATCTGTTCTTCAGCGCCATAAAAGGAGAAAGAGCATTACTGCTGTTTAAAAACATCTGAAAAAAAATTATCGCTGACACGGCAGGAATCAAACCCACAACTCTCTAGATACATGCCACATTTTTTTGAAAACGCATTACTGTTGTTTCAAAAAAAAATGGTTAGAATCAGAGAATTGACTGAAAGAATTTGCAATGTTTACTGAAAACTAATTCAATTTTATTTTCCAAAACTATAATCTGTACAATTATTTTACATGAAAAAGGACTAAGCCGAAGTTTATCAGCCGAAATGTATATGATTTTAACAGATATGACCGAGATTATATCAATATCATGACATAAAATGAAGGAGAAAGAATAAGAATGGTAATAGATTAAGTCCGACCAACCCGCGCGGCATATAAAAGAATTTTTTGCTCAAAAAACAAATAATTAATTTATTGAATCTTCTCATTTCTAAGTATAATTTTTTCCCCGGGCTATTTGCGAATAATTTATTAGCTTGTTTCCAGGAAAACCGAGCTACTGTTTTTACTTCGTCGTCTGTCCATATGCAGATATTCAACTTCTTTGTTTTCGGAGATAAATTAAAAATTATTTTTGGGTTCGATAGGTATTGATGAAATATTAAGATTCGCAATTTACTCAATCTCCCAATAGCTACATATAGGGGATGGGGTCTAAATGGTATTTGTATTTTTTTAACAAAAAATACAAATACCATTCAGACGTACTCAGTCAGTAGCACGCTAGGCTCGTAATCTGCAGTTCCCAGGTTCGAGTCCAAATTGGACCAGCATTGAGATTTATCTCCGCAAAACTCCCCGTCCTACCCTTGGTCACTAAGGGCCACAGATGAGTCTTGAAAATGTTGCCGTACGTCAGATGCGACGTTAAGCCATGGCATGTATGTAGGAGGGCCATGCCCTGTGCACGTTAAAGGTAAACAATTGGTCATGCGCTTGATGTCCTTGACGGGACATCAAGCGCTCTCTGAGCCCTCAGGGTCCTTGTGACCTGGCCATTTAATTTAGCCCATAAAAAAAAAATAGTGTCGCCCACAGGTAACACAATTGCTATAATTGCAACTTCTAACGACACCCTTTTTAAGTTCATCGATGCCTCTTACCGAGAGCAGACGAGAGTTAGCGGAGAAAATTCTCAATGCAGTCTCAGCGGCAAGTAGTTTGTTCCCACTCCAGGTCACCCCCACGCACTGTTCTTTCCCCCCTATGTCGCAACTTCCTGGACTTTGACCCCTATGTCGCAACTGTCATGGTATATGGCACCCAGTCGCACTCCTTATTAATATTCATAATTAATATTTGACTCCCCCTTATTAAATTCCCCCCTTTTTTAACCCGTGGCGCCATCTGGTGTATATAAGTATTTTTAGAAAAACCCTCGATTTTAGTCGCAATTTTCCAAAGACCTTGAAAAATCCCAAGGTCACGGTCATGCACACAAGCGGTGTTGACATATGTATTTCACAAGTGTTTATCAGTTAGCGGATGTGTAAAGGTCACGGTTCTGCGGGTGTATAACAGATGGTCTAGCATTTATTCTGAGCTACGTGTTATAGTTGTCACCATGGATTTTGGTTTTTGGATGAGTGACGAGGATTCCGGCTACGAGAGCGACCCTCAACACTTCAGGACGTGTATCCAATGGTTGTCATGTCGACCTGTGGCTGTGCCACCGCCACCACCGTCACCAACTGTTAGAATGGAGCTACGCCCTGGACCTAGTGGTCCTATGCTCCAGGCCGTTCTTGTGGACGATAACACACCACCACCATGAAACCTGGCCCCCTGGTCTACCGCAGAACGTCGTTCAGGCCCTGAGACGTAAACGTCAGAGACGTCTCTAGTTGTGTCTGGGTGAAGTCACCAAGCGTTTGCCTTCAACAGTTTACGAATTAGGGTGAGTTTAAGAGTGCAAACATGCAAAATATCTGTATGGTTCTAGATCTCAACGGGTTTCGTGTAAAAGACCAATTCCTAGTGCGTGAACTTGGATATGCAACTCGGAACGGGGAATGCGGTGTCTATCGGTTCAATCTTTGACATTACCAAGCTTTGTCGGTAAAGGACAGGCAGTCAGTCAACTACGTGTCTAAATATGTGTTAGGCCTACCCTTTCATCCTCTACCTAACGAAAAGGACGAGTGTGGACGTTAGATCACGTTCCTAACATCGTGAAATATGCTTACAAACTTGCACGTACTGAAGAAGCTACTGTGGTGGGTTACAAAGAAGAAAACGTGGAAAGAATTCTCTTGGAGCAATTAAATCTTCCCAGCGTTAATCTTGAACTTTACAGATGTCCCAAATATTGCGAACTCACAAAAGTTACTGATTTCGAGTGTGGATATCACACAGGAGAGGGAGTCCACTGCTCTTTAGCCAAAACAGCTGCTTTTTTTGGATGGATTAATCGATGTCTCAAGTATTGAGAACAAGTTAGAAGTGTTGCATCACCAGGTGTTATTGGACAATCACTTTATCTGCATAATTATCGTTCCTGCTTCCAGACGGCGCTGCTTTCCCACATTAAATAGGTAGTGACCGTCGAGTGGGTCATTGTTCACGATGCAGGCTAGCAATCCAGATGTGTGGTGTCTCGGTGAAAATGTTTGTCGTGCCTTCGCTGTTCAAAAATAAGTTTTCTGTGCACGTACGTCGCTACAAGAAATATGAAAATGGTGAACTCGTCTACCCTACACCTGTGGGGGTTACCTTCTCCATACCTGAATGGGAGATTTTGTGTGCTACGGTGCCCCACATCGAGGACATAGTGAAAAACGGTCCGGATCAGCAGACGTGGCATGGCACCTGATGCCCAGTGTACGCGTGTTCATGTTCCGCAACGAAGGTGGCGAGTTCATCAAAGAATTAGCTGACCAAAGAACTCTACAGTTCTGTGTTGTGAGTCGCAGTATAACTCTGAATGTGTCGCAATGGTTTACACTGGCTATCCACGTAGACTAAGTGATGCGGGTTGTGCGAAACGTGTGTGGAACTCCCAAAGATCACCATCTCCGCAGAGCCATTGGGGCGGGGGTGGCTCAGTTGGTAGCGCGCCAGGCTCTTAATCTGTAGTTCCCAGGTTCGAGTCCCAGCTGGGTCAGCGTCGAGATTTATCTCCACAAAATTTCCCCGCCCTGCCCACAGTCAGTAGGGGACACCGATGGGCTTGAAAAGGCCGCCGTCCGTCGGATGGGACGTTAAGCCATGGCCCCATGTGCAGGAGAGCCATACCCTGTGCACGTTAAAGAACACGCTTGATGGGAGGCTACCATCTGTCTCCCAACAGCTGTTCCAGTGGGTCCCCTCCCCCAACCTTCTCTGAGCCTTCGGGGTCCTTGTGGCCTGGCCATTTAGCCCATGGTGTGCAAAAAAGTGCCGCTGAGAGGTAAAACAATCTAATCCACAGAGCCATTATAGAACATTGCGAATCAGTTCGACCTTTCCTGTTGGGACCTGTTTTTGGCAGCTCCAAGTGTGTATGTACATCAGCTGCTGGTGAATATTTTTCAGCAATAACTAATACGTCTGATCCCGTTAGATGGACTACAACCCGAAGAAAAAATATCGGCCATCATTGAATGGTCTGGTGACTTGGACATTAATACCTTAGCACAAGTGTTTGTAGATACAGCCTGGAAACGTGGTCTGTTGAATTTTGTAGGTTTTGGATTTGTGTGTACTCTAAAATATAATACTATTGTCGACGAGGCAAAAAATGAAATGTATAAATTAAATAGACACATTATATAGGTTACAATTATTTGTCTTTTCATCCTGTTTCATTTTAGTCTTGGTATGGATAGGAGAAAGAAGGTGTTAGCTAGTGTCGGAAGCATAATCATAACAGTGTTAACGATAGTGGTGCTTGTATTAGAACTTGTGACCCCTAGTAAAAATATTCAGTGTGGTGAGTCAAAAGCCTTAGACAGTGAATACAAAATTCGCGTGTGTAACTTAACAGTGGACATCAGGCAGTTTATAGGAGACATCCCTACAGTTACAGGTGTTACACTTTCTCTACATCAATGGCAAAATTTGGTGGGGTACGACGTCTGGGTGAAGCAGAAAACAAAACTTTGGAATCCCATTATTTCGACCCTGAAAGAGGATTCGGTAGTGTAAAAAAGTTAGCTCTGTATACAGGACTGCCACTCAAACTCGTCCGAGAGTGGTTAGAAAAGCAACCCTCCTACACGTTACATAAACCTGTTCGCAGAAAGTTCCCCCTAACAAAGTTTACGTCACAGGCTTAGACGAACAATGGCAAGCCGATCTCGTAGTTGTAAAAAATCTAACTCGCTTCAATGATGGTTATCGCTACATATTAACGGTCATCGATGTGTTCTCAAGGTATGGGTGGGCTGTACCTATGAAGGCAAAAACAGGGAAAGAAATGGTGTCGGCTTTCAAAAAAATCCTTTCCAAGGGGCGATCTCCCATGAATTTAAATACGGATCAAGGTATCGAATTCACCAACAGAGTATTCCAGAAATTCCTGAAAAAGAAAGGTATTCGGTTCTTCGTCACCTATATGACAAAAAAGCAGCTTTAGTGGAGAGATGGAATTGCACTCTACGCGAGAGACTGGGGAGATATTACACCTGCAATAACACCTACAGGTACTTGGATCTGTTGCAACGTGTTGTATGAGGGTACAATGTTACAGTTCATAGTGCACACGATATGACTCCCAATACACGATATCCTCCATTGTGTAAGGTCACACGACCTTACACAATGAGGATGCTGTGTGGGTTCGACTCTATGGCAATCCAACCAAAGTAAAAGAAAAACCGGCATTTAAAGTGGGGGACACGGTTTGACTAGCCAGTCTAAAAGTACCCTTCAAGAAGGCAGGTACACATTTGTGGACTGAAGAAATTTTTATAGTCGACAAGGTGTTACAACGTCAGCCCCCTGTATATGTCATACGGGATTCCGAGGGAGAAGTGTTGAAGGGCACATTCTATAAATCGGAACTTCAAAAAGTGACCGAACCCGAACTTTACAATGTTGAGAAAATAATCGAGAGAAAAGGTCACAAGGCATTGGTCAAATTTCGTGGTTATCCCAAACCTTCGTGGATTCCTAAAATATGGATAGTTTCTACCTGACCCTACCCTCCACAGCTAGTCAGAATATTTATCCAAACAATTCGCAGAGTGATTTCACGGTTCGTCTAGCACAACCCCTAAGACTAAGTGGAAAATGGAAAGTGGAACTAGCAGAAGTTCACTTACCCGTGAGCTGGTACAATGTGGATGGTTCTAATGACACCTTTTAATATTATGCTCCTGCTCCCTCTGAAGAATACTGGAAAATCAAGCTTAAACCAGGCAAAATAACTCGAATGGAACTGTTTTCTCTCCTCTCCACTCGGCTCCCCAAAGAAATAATAGTGCCCTATAACAGTGGTTACTGGGTATTCAAACCAAGTGAGGGATACGGTTTGATGTTCCCTAAAACGAATTTCGGCAGGGTTCTGTGTGTCGGTGAGGGAGAAGTTGACAAACCCTTTCCACCAACGATTTACTACCAAACTCTGCAATACTGCAACATTCGATATAGATGATGACAGTTATTTCTACGTGATTCCTCCAGGTAGTTTCCACGAACGAAAGCTACCCCACGGACGATACGAAACTGCTGAATCATTATTCGATGCAATGAGCCAGGTCATGCCCTACAAGTTGAGAAAAGCTTTCCATTTCAAGCAACAGGCCGATCACACAATGTTGATGGATGCAGACAAACTACATTTCATTAAATTTCCTCAATCGAACCCAGGATTAGGAGACATGCTAGGAATCACTAAATTAGATATTCCACTGAATAAAGCCCAGGGTGACTACCCCATCGATATGAACAGAGGAATGTACGGTATTTATTTGTATTCAGACCTGATTCCACCTCAGCTGTTCGGTGATACTCATGGTGAACTGTTGCGTGTTGTAAATCCTGCCGTCAGAACCAGTAATAACGAAGCCATCGTTGCAGTGTATCAACAACCTGATTACTACCCCCTGGCAAGAAACAGTTTCGAGAGTGTGAGAATCTTCCTTCATACCGATACAGGAGAACCTCTGCATTTTAAATTCGGTAAAGATTTAGTCAAGTTACATTTCTGCCATGAGGGATAAATTCGTTCCCCCTTCTGCAGACACCATGTGAGCTACTACAAGAGCCAAACGGGGCAGGGTGTGTTCAGGGGCCCTCGTTATCAGAGAGGTGATGGGCTCGGTCAAGGGGGTCTATGAAGAGGGGGAGGGCTAAAAATGTGGTCGGTTGCAACATGGGGGTCAAGGTTCAATCTGAGAAGGCAACGTGGGCAGTTGCGACATAGGAGTCAAAGTCCAAAGCGGCCTCGCACTTGGGGCCGGTGACGTCATAGGGGGGAAAGCACAGTGCGTGGGGGTGACCTGGAGTGGGAACAAACTACTGCGGCAACTCAGAAACTTGGGCACTACCTCTCAGTCCAACTCCCATCCCGAAATGCTCAATTAACGATGAGATACGCTATGCATTCGTGTAAACCTGTTATTGTTCCCATTAATAACTTACCAGCAATCAAATTGCTAACAGAAATCCAATTGTTTAAATAGAAAAGCAAATTAAAAGAACTGAGAAAGATTGATTTAGATTTATCTTTATAAGAATAAAACAAATGCCGTCAGTGCGTCAAACCATACAGGCTACAGTTTAAATTAGTAAGTATTGGATCCATCTGGGTTCTAGGAATGTTAGATTTTACTTCTGAGAAGCACTTTTTAGCATACGCCAGGTCATAAGGATCCCGATGGCTGAGAGAAGGTTGGAGAGAGTGGATCCACTGGACAGGTGTTAGGAGACAGATGGCAGCCTCCCGTCAAGGCCATCCAGCGTGTTCATTAGCGTGCACAGAGCATGGCTCTCCCGCGCATAGGACCGCGGCATTACGCCTCATCCGACGAACGGCGGCCTTTCCAAGCCCATTAGTGTCCCCTCCTGATAGACGGCAGAGATGAGGATTTGCGGCGATAAATCTCAATGGTGGCCCAGGTGGGACTGGAACCTGGGAACTGTGATTACAAGCATGGCGCGCTACCGAATGAACCGCCCCATACTAAAAAGAGGATAGGTATTTATTATTTTTTTCAGGTTAATTTTGTGTAAAATTGTTAATGGCATCATCAAATTTGTTTCTTGAAATAAATAGCTTTCAAAGGATAAAAGTGATAAGAAATTTTTTTGCTTTGTTTTTCTTTATATATATTTATAAATATAATGACAGTAATATGTGAAAAGTTTATGCGTATAATGGAAAATGTTATTTGACGCCTAACTCTCATGGATCCTATGACGGCAAGTTAGCCTAGAAAGGCTTCTGTTGCATGTAAATATAAATTAGAACTTCAGAAGCCGATTCCTATTGCAAAAGTAGGTGAAAAAAATAGTCTTGCATAAATATATGTACTTGCCTACAGTCACGAAATGCTCATACAGTGGCATCCGGTTACTGAGATCGGCATTCAAAGTGAGATAGGCTTAATAACAGGTTGGGCGTCATGCTGCCAATGTCGACACGATAAATACACACCACGTACTGAAAATGGCATTCTTAAACGAAGATTTGCGGAAACATGTTTTGCCTAATTTTCCTGTAAGAGGTACTGATCCATGAATATGCTTATTTATTTCCGAAACAGCGGTGTTGAAGTTTCCAAGAAGTTCTGCACAAAATGTTAATACTCGGTAATTTAGTTACGCTTTCGGATTAGGTATTAATCATTTAAATTACCGCAAATTTAATCACACATGAAATATCCCAGTTTGTCCCATTAGGAGTAGTCCATAAAGTACATAAAAGTAACACACCGAAGGAGGGGAGAGTTAGTGATTTTTGTTATATGAAGGAAGGGGGGAGGTTCGGAGATGGTGGTATATAAAACTAAACCTATTTTGCAATCATGGGCGTCGGCAGGTGGGTAGCAAAAGGGAGCAGCTATCCCCACCCACCCCTGGAAAAATTGATCGAAAAATTTATATTGAATAATAACACAAGTGTACCAGAAACGGCGTTTTTTCGTTGACAAAATATAATCTTGATATCCTTTTCGGAATTGATGACCAAAATACGGAAAAATGATATTAATAATTCTCTTAAACATTACTCCTCCCTCGAAAAAATTTCTACCGAGCCCATGTCTGCAATTAGTAATTGTTTTCAGTTGCTGATAACAAATAGCAGCAAATATTTTATGGTTTCCCATATAATTAATTTCTGCTACCATAACACTCACTTGCTATGATTCTCAAAGGAGGTGGGGGGATAACCCCCACCCCCTTTGAGGGGCGGGGGTGGCTCAGTCGGTAGCGCGCCAGGCTCGTAATCTGTAGTTCCCAGGTTCGAGTCCCAGCTGGGTCAGCGTTGAGATTTATCTCCGCAAAATTCCCCGCCCTGCCCACGGTCAGTAGGGGACACCGATGGGCTTGGAAAGGCCGCCGTCCGTCGGATGGGACGCTAAGCCGTGGCCCAGTGTGCGGGAGAGCCATACCCTGTGCACGTTAAAGAACACGCTGGATGGCCTTGACGGGAGGCTACCATCTGTCTCCCAACAGCTGTTCCAGTGGGTCCCCTCCCCCAACCTTCTCTGAGCCTTCGGGGTCCATGTGACCTGGCCATTTAGCCCATGGTGTGCAAAAAAGTGCCGCTCAGAGGTAAAATAACCCAACCCCCACCCCCTTTGAGAATGCTAGTAAGGGTAATAGAGGCAAAAAAAATATTAAACTTACGTTCTTCGTGCGTTTTTTCAAGAAAATTTTAAAGAGCTCTAAAAAGGAAGGGGAAATGATATACTGCAGTGGAATTCCAGTCTTTACTCCCCCCCCCCAATCTTTTCCCCATTTCTGGTCTGATGTGTGTCAAACATGTAATTTAAGCATTACTTAATAATATTTTAATGTAATAAATATACTTTAATATTATAATCATACAAATCATCATGTAGTATTGATTAAATTTACAAATATATATTCTTGCTGAAATATATTGGCGTGACTTTTATATTTCATTGTGTTTTAGTCACTACTTCAAGCTCACGATGTGCTAGCTCAAGAGGTATATGGAGAAGATGCCATCCGCGTAACACCACCCCCTGTAACACCATACACAAACGGAGGACAAGGAATGGAAACAGAAATAGGACCCGAAATTGAGACAGTGACGAGGGTACGATTGGTGCAGTTTCAAAAAAATACTGATGAACCAATGGTAAGCAATGCAGCATTTTGTTTTCGATAGTCTTTTTTTCTGTTGTTATTTCAGGGATATTATCAATGTTAATAATTTTCTTTCAGTTGTTTGAAGTAAAAATATATTGCTGCTATTAATATTAGATTTAATTGATCATTTGAAGTTATTTTTGAGATCATCAATTTAACTAGAAATTCCAATTGCTTATTGTAATTATGGAATGTTCATTTTCAAAGAACGAAAAATAGTTTCCCCTACCCCATTCAGGGAAGAGGGACAAGTCAAGGTTGTAGTGCAAACCCCTTGAGACCTAAACACTCTACGATCAAAATATCAAATTTGTAGCATAAGACTACAGTATAAATATTTTTGTTTCATTTATACATAAAGGCATTTTCTTGGGGGCCATACTCACTCCCTTACCCACTTTTTGAAAATACTAATAAGGGTAGTGGACGCCAAAAAAATATTCAATTTGCACTTTTCAAAAAATTTTTTAAAGGCTTACATTTTCCCCTCCTTTTTAATATTGAAAAAATCCAGTCTCTTGCCCCCCCCCCCTCCTTTTTTCTTAGCTCGGGGCCAGATCTGGGGGGCATGATATGCTACCCCCCCCCCCGATCCTACTAAGAAGGAATGCTACTAAGATATTAGAGGCAAAAAAATTATTGAACTTATATAGTCCATGAATATTTCAAGAAAATTTTTAAAGACCTGAAAAATGAAGGTAAAGGAGAAAATGTTATACTGAATTGGAAATCCATGCTGTACTCCCACCCATCGATTTTTTTCCCCCTAGATTCATGGGATGTGCACTGATCCTTCATAGCATAAAATCTTGGAAACTATTAAAGGTGGGAGAGTGATTTTTGGAACAACAATTTTATGTAAATTGGATGAGTATTTTTGGTTACACAGGTTTCCACAAAATATGGAGTACACAGGTTTCCCCTGTATTACCCATATTTTGTTACAAAATTAAGCCTCTACCTTATAATAGAACCTAATTTCGAATGTAAAAATTGGGGAGGAAAGCGGTTTATAGTTTTTAGTAGGAATAATGTACCTTTTCAAAATACTTGAGATCTCGGTCACAAATTTCTCATATGGTTTTCCTCCTTTACACTTTGTGCTGCATTAATAACTAAAGTTTCTACCTATAATAAAATTTAATTTTGAATTTAAAACCACATTTTGTTTCACATCATTGGGATGAAATGGTTTTAAAAAGGCTTATACTGCCCACGACCTTGAAAATCAAGTTCAAAGTCATACTCTTGCTTCTTTAGTACCATAAAAATGCTAAGCTTTTTTTTAATATTAAAGTTTGAACTAACTTTCCTATTTATATATTATATAATTTCAAATAGATATCTCAGAGCTCCTAAATAATGTCAGTACCACTCCCCTACTAGCTAACACAAAGTTTCAGCGAGTTAACTGATTTGCTTGCTAAACATTTGACCATATGTGCTCTCAATAAAAAGAACTTAGATGACAAGGGGGAAAAAAATATTGGAAGATTTCAGTGATATGCACGAAAGTACAGCTGTATACGTTTTGGCATAATTCGAATA
The DNA here is from genome assembly GCA_038380435.1 of Ryuthela nishihirai. Classification (NCBI taxonomy): domain Eukaryota; kingdom Metazoa; phylum Arthropoda; class Arachnida; order Araneae; family Heptathelidae; genus Ryuthela; species Ryuthela nishihirai. The sequence continues at coordinate 32,202,015 of JAWZYU010000026.1, forward strand.
TATTTTGCGATTAAAAACACTAAAAGAGTTTCTAAATTATTTTTCTCTATTATCGAATATCTTTTATGAAAGGAATATGAAGAGAAAAATCAATATTTCTTTGGCCACGTGATCGGTAACGTTGAGCGTGATATCGTAAACGTATGGTTTTGGTTACAAACTTAGTGCGCATGTTAGGCTGTACAAACAACACCACTGGTACAAATCGGATATTTATACTGCATTCAGAAAGTGCCGAAGTGATTTTCCGTTGTATTTTGCTGATGAAATATGGTTTTTAAGGATAAAATCAATGAATATTATCAAGTGAAACCGGAAAATCGTGAGCTTTTTATAAAATATTTCATTGACTCTGATTAAATCGTCTTATTTGACTGAGAAAAGTCACAACTGATTCAGATCAGTCGCGACTTTTCTCAAATGCAGGAGGGGGATATCGATCCCACCCCTTTTGGAATAATTTATATTGCTTCTCAAATATATACTGCAATTAGAAAGAATAATTATTTGAAGCTTGACCGAAAATTAAATTCGTAAACATGTTTTAAACAAGAATCCCAGTCAGGACAAACATTTTTTTTCAACTCATTATTTCAAATTTTTGTAACTTAGTCTTAGAGTGTGCTATGGGGCAAAAAAAAATCGATATTGTACGTTGTTTGCATAAATAACAAAATAATTTTGCAAAAAAAAATTATAAATTTAGATAATGATAGAAATATTATTTATATATATTAAAATAATAAACACTTCAGAAAATAAAGCAAAATAAATTAAAAAATAATTTTTTTTACTGAATTTCAGATGCACAAAAATACAGTAAAACCTTGCAATTTTCTTTAAAAAATGTTTATAAAATTTTACTGTTGTTTTTAATTTTCATCATTCCCTTAACTATAATTAAATGTTCTCTCTTTTGGTATATGTAATGACCTATTTCTGTGTATTGTTTACTTTTTTTTTAATTCTAAAGTTGTCTTGTTTATTTACTGGTTACAGCTGGTGTAAAGCCAGGAATTTTCTCAAGATATAGTACCATGAGAAAAAAAAATTAAAAAGATTAATTTTCATTTACAAAAAAAATATTCATTGAAAAAGCCTTCAATTGATATGCATTATGATCATTTTTACTCTACTTTTTTTTTTAAATAAATTTTTATTTGCATTGACAGATATATTTTTTTTACTACAGGTGCTCCCCTACTTACGAACTTTCAGACTTACGAACAATTTGACCGTATGTCTAAAATTTAATTTCACATGGATTCGTGGCGTTGAAGTCGATAGTATGGTCTAATTTTCCTCTTTTGTTATTTACAATACGTATTATATAATTTATGTACAAACTTATACATTAACAGTATAAGTTGTTTTATGTATAATATCGACTTTATGTTACCATATACCACAGCAGATTTTTACTGCATTTGAAACACCTGCCAGTAAGCAGTAGTGAGTGGGTAAACGAGTGTAATGTATTCTAGTAAGTACATTGAAGGATCAAACACTAACAATAAGTGGTTATTCTGGGTACAAATGTACTTTTTAGGTTAGTTTTCGACTTACAACAAAACCTCGGGAACTTAACCTGTTCGTAAGTAGGGGAGCACCTGTATCTACCTCTATAAAAGTCCTATTAAAATGAAACTAGTCATTATTTTGTTAAATATCTTATTTTCGAAAAATCCAGAATAAATGGTGATTAATTTGACATACAACATGCCATAATTCCTTTCACTAGTTATTTGGCAAAAAAAGTTCATTTTTTCTTTTTGACTGAACACTGTTGAAAAAAAAAATCTGGCTATAGGGTACAATTCAGTTTTTCAGGCTTGGCTTAGTAAGAGTTAAGAGACCTGTTGGATTTGAACAGAAAATCTGCTGTGCAAAATTTTAAAATCTTTACCTAATTAAAATCTAATTTTGAAACTACTCTTTCCCATGTGCTTTCACCATTTCAAAATTTCCGTTGGCTCTATACTGGCCTTTGTTTAATATTTTGTCATTTTTCTAACTTTAACACTTTATAACAATGAAAATTCAAGTTAATGAAAGATTAAAACATGCAATCATTTAACACTGATAAATAATTGCATGGCAAATGCAGCATGATATGCATTATCATCCTTGAACACTATACTGCTCTTAATGGTGTAAAATTTGTACAAAGGAAAATGATGTCGAAAACAGATTTCATATAGATTTCTTTATTGAAGAAAATTTTCGGGTAGGTGAAGCACACTTAAATATAGATTTGCCATCAGAAATGTCGCAAGATTCAACAGAAGTTGCCATTTCAGATTTACACTTTAATCCATCATCGGTTGAAATAGAAAAAATGAAACTTATTATCAAAAAATTGTTGATAAACATTGCATGAGATGTAATATATATGACATGCCAATGAAATGTGCTGATCATCAAGTTCATAAACATTCACATGTATAATTGTCATGTAAATATGATTTATAGGCAGTGAGTTTTCAGTATGTTGCTGATTAAAATTTAGTTGTTAGTAAATTCATTTAGCAGTGTTTTCCAGGCTGAAATATGTTGCTTGATGTGGAGAGCTATTTTTTTTCCAATGTATAATAGAAGAGTTGGCTGTAGAGATATAGTGCTATAGCTTTATTATTAATAGCTCTAGATTCAACAATAAGTACACTATTTCGTTTTATATTTTTTTGTTCTCCAATTCTTCCTTGTTCTTGCATTCATGCTGTACAGACATTGAGGATTACACTATACAAGAAATTGAAACTTTTTTATAACATTGATCAAATAGGATGTTTTTAACTAATTTTGGGGTGCTGAATGTCTTTGAATATCCATTTCTTGCACTTGCATCTCTACTTCTTTCCCAAGAACTTAGGAGTTGATATGGTATGATTATGATATATCATATCGTAATATGGCTGTGAAAAATTTGCAGCAGATAGTTTTTTTTTAATTATTTTAATTACGAATTGATGTATTTCAAATTTCAATGAATATGCATATCTGAGAAATGAAAATAAGTGTGACTATTTTATTAAACTGCAACTTAAAACTCATTAATTAATTACACGATTACAGGGAAACAAATTAGAAACATCGTAGTTATAGACCACTGAATATAAAGTAACAAATGAAATAATATTGAAATGCAAAATAAGAAAACATGGGTAAGGATCTTTTATATTTACAAGAAGTTAATTTTTGTCTTTTATGTGCTGAGGTATCTTCCTTCTGCAAGAACCAGCAGTACTCATCAATGTTGGGTCCCACCTGCCTTGGTATCTCTCATCCATGGTTTGGATATCCTGGTGAAATCTTTTCCCTTGCTCATCACTGACAGCTCCTAAGTTCTTGGGAAAGAAGTAGAGATGCGAGTGCAAGAAATGGATCTTCAAAGACATTCAGCAGCCAAGATTTTCATAGTTTTTGAGATCTCGAATGAGCTGATGGTAGTTTTTCTCTTTGTGATTCCCCAGAAAATCCTGGACCATAGACATGAAGGATTTCCATGCAGCACACTCCTTCATATTCAATTTTTCTTTGAAGACAGTATCATTCAGTAGCTTCCTGATCTGAGGACCAATAAAGATCCCTTCTTTGAGTTTGGCATCACTTAGTTTTGGAAAATTTTCCTTCAAGTGCAAAAACCCTTTACCAATTTTGTCCATAGTCTTTGTAAAGGCAATGGACAAAATAGTGGTGGAAGCAGAACATCAGAGGGATCAACTAGAGGATTATACCTCACATTACCCTTTCCAGGAATAAAAGCATCTCTTTTGGGCCAGTCTTTTGTAGTGTTCCTTTTTGCCCCTACTGTCCCACAAACGTAGAAAACTTCAAAATTTTGTGAAGCCTCCTTGAAGCCTGAGCCAGAGAGATATGACTTTTAGGTCATCACATATTGTCCACTTAAACTGGTCATATTATATAGCAGTATTTTTTTTCCATGCTTTCATAAGTTACCTTCATTCCCACAGTATGTCACTGGAATGGAATGTTTTTGTTTTCCTTTATGCAAAAGGACAGCTTTTAAGCTGAATTTTAACGAATCTATAAATAGACGCCATTCATAGGGTTGTGAGTTGTTCCAATTTCTTCCATCAGCCCTGAAATATCTGTGCAGAAACACAAACCATCTTGCATCTCATAATAAGCAGAGAAAGCCAAATTTCTCTTTCTGAACAAGTTTAGGAAGATCTTCTCCATGAAGAACTGGCTTTATGGCTGAAGGCACATTGGATATTGTATTTTGCTTTTACCCTTTTGAAAAGCCCAACATTTTAGTAAACAAAAATAACAATCATGCAAGTGACTAGTTGGTTCATGCCAAACCATTGGAACTGCAAAAGGCATGGATTTTATCTTACCTTTCAACCATTCACTCAGGCCATCAAAGCATGAAATGCAGCACACATGTGGAGCCTATGTTTTGTCCTGATCTCCAACATGACATCCAAATTGCAGGTTATAGGCTTTCTTCACAATCTTTGTCAAAGAACGACCCTGGGATTTTAAAATATAAATTCCACACACATACAAAACTTATCTGGCACATTAATACATCTGTGAAGCTGCCTTTATGCCATTTAAATGCCAAAATTCACTCTTCAACATACAGCATATGTTCCTCCTACAATGAAAACAACAAGAATGGCAGTCTGAGGTTAGGTTACTGTTACATGAATTCTCCTACTTGGCAATCAGTATTGCCCACCACAAAAAGTAAAATATCTAGTATCCTCCCAGTTGCCTGGAGGTGTTGGTATAGAAAGATCTTAATAGGAGTCAAAATGACCAATAACATAAAAATGTGATGTGCTAGCCATTTTTTAAGGCCAGATCTGAAATCAGCACCTGAAAAATAGTTCAAGGCAGCTACAATTGTTCATGCTATAAAACCTTGTAAACCAGTGTTATGAGTTGGGTGTTTTAATAATGTTAGATATATTCCTCCTGTTGAAATATATTTGTTTATATCCTTTAAAATTATATGTTTTATGTTTAATGAAGACTTTTGATAGATACTTCATAATGGAAGATCTGCATATTTCATTTTACGAACAATTTTGAATAAAATATTTCAGGAATTTTTTCCTTAATTTCATCAAGCTATCCACCTGATACGTTGATGTATTATATCCAGGGGTCATTTTTCAAATCATTTGCCAAATGTTTAAAAACATGCTTGCTTTATTGAGAGACTTCGAATAATGTAAAAAAATCAAATTAGAAATAATGTATTTTTTTTATTACAAATCTTTTTTATTGAAAATAGATAGGTAATATAATAAGGCCACAATATAATTAAATATTGATTTCATATGCCTTTATTGATTAATAAAACATTTTTCTCTGCTCTTTGATGCATTCTGATTTCTGTTGTCACTGGCTTGCATAAATCAAGTATATCATTAATTATATCCAGAAACACTAATATTTTATAATATTCTTAAAGTGTAGTTTAAATGTGATAACTATATAGTTAACTTGTATATTTAAATACTACTTTTTATTGAGCATATCATAGTTGTAGAATTTATCCTCTGTATATTTCTGAAATTTTTTATGGGTTGGGGTGTTTTACCTCCGAGTATCAATTTTTTGCACACCAGCAGGCTAAATGGCTAGATCACAAGGACCCCGAAGTATCAGAGAAGGTTGGGGGAGGGAACCCACTGGATAGCTGTTGGGAGACAGATGGTAGCCTCCCATTAAGGCCATCCACTATGTTCTTTAAAATGCACAGGCTATGGTTTTCCCACACATGACTTTTAGGTCACCACATATGGGGCCACTGCTTAATGTCCCATCTGACAGACAGTGGCCTTTCTAAGCCCATGGGGGGAGGGTCAGTCGGTAACGTGCCAGGCTCATAATCTGCAGTTCTCAGGTTTGAGTCCCAGCTGGACAAGCATTGAGATTTATCTCTACAAAATTCTCCACCCTGCCCACAGTCAGTAGGGGACATCGATGGACTTGGAAAGGCCACCATCTGTCAGATGGGACATTAAGCTGTATCCCCGTGTGCAGGACAGCCATACCCTGTGCTCGTTAAAGAACATGCTGGATGGCCTTGACGGGAGGCTACCATCTGCCTCCCAACAGCTGTTCCAGTGGGTCCTCTCCCCCAACCTTCTCTGAGCCTTCGGGGTCCATGTGACCTGGCCATTTAGCCCATGGTGTGCAGAAAGGTGCCACTCAGAGGTAAAACAACCCAACCCCATCAGTTGCCCCTACTGACCATGGACAAGGCGGGAAGTTTTGCAGAACCCAGCTGGGACTCAAACCTGGGAACTGGAATGACAGTTCCCAGGTATTTAGCCCAGCTGGGTTCAAACCAGGTTTGAGTCCCAGTTGGGTACAAGCCAGGTATGCTACCAACTAAGCCACCCCCTACCCCAAATAATTTCTTTTTAATGAGATAATATGGATATACAGCAGTTTTCCCTGTATCATTTTGGTATATATTTTTTCAGAAAATATAGATTATTACAGGTGCACAGAACAACAATATTCTACCTCTAAATTATATATTGTTTAGGATGAGAGCATTAGTAATTTATAATACAATTCAATGTAGGCTTTCTGATTGATGATTTTTGGTAATTTCTTCTTGGGAAGCACTGTACCAAAGTATTAGGTTGTTGCAAATGAAATGGCCGATTTTAAAGACAATTGAAAAAGAGAATAAAAAGAAGAAGAATACCTATTTAATTAAAGTAATCTCCAGCAGCATCAATGCATTGTTGCCAATGTGTGGCAAGGTCATTTATACCATGTTTGTAAAAATCAGTGTCTCTGGAAGTGGCCAGGCTCGTAATCTGTAGTTCCCAGGTTCGAGTCCCAGCTGGGTCAGTGTTGAAATTTATCTCCGCAAAATTCCTTGCCCTGCCCACGGTCAGTAGGGGACACCGATGGGCTTGGAAAGGCCACTGTCCGTCGGATGGGACATTAAGCTATGGCCCCGTGTGCGTGAGAGCCATACCCTGTGCACGTTAAAGAACACGCTGGATGGCCTTGATGGGAGGCTACCATCTGTCTCCCAACAGCTGTTCCAGTGGGTCCCATCTCCCAACCTTCTCTGAGCCTTCGGAGTCCATGTGACCTGGCCATTTAGCCCATGGTGTGCAAAAAAGTGCCGCTCAGAGGTAAAACAACCCAACCGAACTCTGGAAGTGATGAAGTTTTCCACTGCCCGATAAATTGATGCGTCATTGACAAAGCATTTCTTGGACAAAAAATGGCTCAAGTGCAGGAAAAAATGGTAATCTTTTGGGGAAATGTCACAGTATGGAGGATGAGGCACAATTTCTTATCCCAAATTGTTGATTTGCTGTATGTGGTCAGGCATTATCCTGAAGCAATAGGACTCCATGTCTATTCAAAAGTGATGGTTGCTTAAGGCACAATTTGTCATGCATTTGCCACATATCTGTACAATATCGAGCTGCATTTATCGTTTCACCTCGTGGAAGGAATGAGTAGTGAATAACACCAGAAGACCACCATACAGTAAACAATATCTTCTTTGGATGCAAATGTGCCTTTGGAGTCCTTCCTGGAGTGTCTTTCACTCCCAACTAGTGCGATGAACATGTAAGATTGTCGTAGAATATCCACTTCTCATCCACAGTCACAATTCGTTGCAGGAACCTTTCTTCTTTACTTCTTCTTAAGAGAGAAGAGCACACTTCCAAATGCCGTGCTTTGATTTCATCAGTGAGTTCGTGAGGCACTCACTCGTCGAGCTTCCTTACTTTTCCTATTATTGCCAGGTGCCGTGAAACAGTTGAAAAGTGTACATTTAGTGTCTGGGCGATCTCTCGTACAGTTTGTCGTGGATCTGATTTGATTAAATCCTTTAATTCATTCGAATCAATGGAGGAAGGACGATGGCCACGGGATTCGTTTCGTAGCCTCAAATCTCCTGAGCGAAATTTTGCAAACCAACGGCGAGTGGATCTCTCATTAGTTGTTCCTCCACCGAATGCTTTATTGATGTTTTTTACTGCAGCCGCTGCAGAATTTCCCAATTTGAACTCGTAGAGATATAGCAACCTTAATTGACTGGGTTTCATGATTGACTTGATGTCAGTAGTATTCAATGTTTAATGCTCGTTGAACAAAACAAATAGTACAATTGCATCACCCACATGTGACGTTGTAACATGACATAAAAAAAAAATTGCATAAACCTCAGCACTTGTTTTTTCCACAACCAGTAGAAACCTGATGTCATTCAACAGCCATTTCATTTGCAACAACCCGATAAAAAGTAATATATCAAGAGATTACAATCTTGCATTTTTAGGGACTGTATTTTGAATAATTTTGGTAATTTCAATATATAATGTGCAAATATGCAGGGTAATTGCAAATATTCTAAGCAGTTTAAAAAATATATTTTCAAAAAACTAAAAGATATACTGAAATGAAACTTAAAACTTACATCAATGGAGAGAAAATCATCATCCTCATCCTCAAGGAGCCAAAGGCTAAGGTAGGTCCAACCAGACTGCGCAATTTAGTTCTCCAAGCATATCTATCCTGAGCTACATCTGCTGCATCTGGTCACTGCACATCAATTCTAACAAGGTCTTATTTGGCATTGTCTGCCCACCACTTCCTAGGTCCCTCTTTCTGAGGCTTTTAGGCACAGGATTCATAACCCTTTCGCTATTCTATAATTATCTATACGGGCAACTTGGCCAAACCAATGGAGTCTCTCTCTGCATAATATGCTGCTTATAGGAGATTGCCGACTCCTTTGCCTAATCCCATCATTAGTTACAAAGCTTAACCACCTAATGACAAAGATACTACGTAAGCATCTAGAATTAAAAGCATCTAGTTTCCTGTTGTTTACAAAGCATCCAAGTTTCACTACCATAACTAACCCTAAAAAGAACCAAACTGTTATAGTCTAATTTTAGTCTTTAGGTGTATATGCCTATTTCTCCACTCTCCATAGATTCTTAAAAGTTTTGGCAGCAATACCTATTCATCTGTTAATCTCATGCTGCACATCACCAGTATCTGTTACATAGCTCCCAAGATAATTAAACCGACACTTTCTCAAGAGTGGAACTATTCAGATTAACTGGACCATAGCCTGCCTCATCACTTTAGTTTTCTGTTTCTAACCAAACCTACTCTACTACCAGTCTCATAAACATCATTTGCCAAAAGGGATCAGATCTCTAGATCATTTAAGACAAAAAACTTTCCATTGCAGTGAATTTCGTATAAAATAATCAATAACCAAACTAAAGGGAAAAGGAGACAAAATGAACTCTTCTCGAACATCAGAAGCAATGCTAAACCAATTCCTCTAAGCTTTACCAACTCTCACACGTGACTCAGTGTTATTATAGAGAGCATTCATAAGGTTAACTAATTTATCTGGTATGCCATATGATCTCACAATCAACCACAAATTATGACGATCAACAAAGTCAAAAGCCTTTTTGAAATCCACAAAGCTAGGAACCACAGGTTTCTCAAACTCTAAACATTTTTCAAGAATCTGAGTGAAAATATCTGATCTACACATCCCCTACCACTTTTGAATTCACATTGCTCATTCTGCAAATTGTTCATCAACCAGATACTTAATTCTATTAAGCACAATCATGCAAAAAACTTTACCTGGAACAGAAAATAGTCTGATACCCCTGTAGTTATCACCAGAACTGTGATCACTTCTTTTAAAAATAGGGTTAATAACAGCTCTGGTAAAATCCTTAGGAATAATTCCTCTGTCATAAAAGATATTCAAAATTTCAGTCAGCCATGTGGTAACCGAAATATTCCCATTTCTAAGCATTTCAGTGATAATTTCATCAACCACAAATGGATTTCCTGTGGATTTCTGTAGTTTTCGTTTAGAAATAGCCAAAATAACTTTAGAGTTTGTTATAGGGCCAACACTAGAGCCAGTAATGCATCATCATCATTCCAAACAATGGGAGCAGAATAATCACATTGTTTAGAACACTGAAATTCACAACCCATCTAGCCATGACATAATCCTCACCTTTAATAACCTTACCTTGTTTATCCTTCAATCCCCATATACCTCTCTGTTTTCTACCACACAAAACATTAACTATCTGGTACAGCTCTCTGCTGTTGTGCTGTCTAACTGCTTCCTCATCTTTGTCAGCCAAGCCATCAAGACAAAGATTCTTATCAGCAGCTAACTGATCCTTTACACATTTATTAAGCTCTCTGTAATGCTTTCTATTAGGACTAGTAGGGTATTGGTTAAGGACATTCCTGCTGTTTTTTATGAAATAAGCTCAAGTGCCTTATCACTCAAATAATTTTGCCTCCTCTGCTCTCTTTTTCCTAAAAGAGTACTGTTTGTTTCCAGAAAAGCCTGTTTAAAACTGACCCATTCTTCCCCAACTTCAGCAGTAAGCAAACCATGACCACCGTAATGACTAAGTAACCTATCATGGTAAGCTTTAGCTATAACTGAATCAGAGCTTCAGAATTGTAGGGTAAATTTTTTAACCTTAGCACAACACTTTTTAAGTTTAATTTGAAGACACTTTTAACAAAGTAATGGTCAGATTCAATTTCAACTCCCCTATATGGCCTGGTATTCCTAACAGAACTAGCCCAGTTGCTATTAATTAATATATAATTAATCATATTCTTATGCAGACCATCTGGTGAAACCCATGTGTGATTATGTATGTTGCAGTGTTTGTAATAAGTGTTAGTTATTCTCAGACCATTTAGTTTACTTACCTGTAGGAGATGTTGCCCATTGCCATTGCAGCTACCAATACCAAAGGGACCTATCACCCCTCCCCAAAGGTCAGAGTCAGTACCAACTTTGGCATTAATGTCATCTAGAACAAGGGTAATATCTCCTTTCTTGAAGAATTCAAAATATCCTGAAGTTATCTGTAAAACCTATCATCATCAGCGTGCTCAGTGGTGGCATAACAGCAGATAACATTCAAGTCTTTAATGCTTGTCTGAAATTTTGCTGTAAGAAATCTTTCATTTATGCACTCATATCCTAGAAGAGCATCACTAGGTTGTCTGCTGAGAAGCAAACTTATGTCTTTGAGATGTTTTTTATCTTCCCTCCTTGAAAAGAGAAATTTAAGATTATTTTTAAGGATCTGACCTTTATCTGTCCATATGGTCTCTTGCAAGCCAAGAATATCAAGGTCATAATGATGGAATTCTTGTGTGAGGACATTAAGAAAATAATCTCTGTGCAAAGTCCTCACATTCCAATTACCTATTGAGAGAAAATGGTTAGTAGGATGTTTAAAGAAACTATATTTATTGAGAGAGGGAATGCCAACAATACCAAACAACACCCTAATCGCAGGCATAGAGCATAATCCCCCACCAATAACAGCTGAAGCCATCTACACTGGAAGACTTCCTCTAATGTAGAATTTGATGATGCCAGTAGAAACAAGAGTTCAAGTACCTGTGATGGCCTCAGATCAGGATTATCCACCACCTGGTATAAGGTATCCTGTGCCTCTATTCACTTAGGGCTGTCAGCCCACAAACAGAAAACACAGTGGAAGATTTTCCCTCCACAGAATCCCATCAGTGCAGCAAATTCAGGATCTACAAGCAAGCTCAGAGCCTCATTCCAGTCTAGTCTGGTAGGTTTATATGGTCAGCACCATGACCCTGTGTGGTTGACCATTTCTCAGCAAGGTAGGAAAAAAGTAGCCATAATTGTCCAGATCAGTAGGCCACACTGATCTGACAGCCCTCCCCTTCCATTCACTTCCACAGAGAGTATCTCTTTTGAAATGTACAAATGGCCTGCAACACAAGAAGGCGGGGTTGGACATTACATGCTAGGACTGGCCGGTTCTATGCATCATCACAGCATATTGGTGCATAGTTCTTCTTCGCAGAGTTGTCCCGTTTGTCCCCCTCTGCAGACACCCATGGTTTCTGCCAAACATTTTGCATACAACAATCAATTTTCCTAATAGCAGTTATTATTCTTTTAAATTGTTCAAATTTGCAGTCGGTATTGGAACATAAACTTCATTTTTAACAAAGCCTCATTGAAAGAAGTTGAGGGTGGGTAGATCAGATTAATACAGTGGCCTGTAAATAGCCAATTTAATGATCAGGTAACTATGTGTATTTAGGAATGTTGCAACCTCATTGTGGATATGGGGTGGCAAATAATTCTGTTGGAAATCAGTGTATGGTTCTCTTCTAACAACTTCTGCATTATTCATATACCTAACATGCCACAATAGATAATTCCAGTTATTGTTTTTTCAACAAGTAAGACACTGTGTCAAAGATCATAGCAGAAATAGTGTACCTTCAAGCTGTCCCTCGAGTGTTGAACCATCTCACGAGGGTCTTTGCATCCTCATACATGAGAGTTATGCCTATTCACATTCCTCTTAAGATAAAATGTTGCCTCATCACTGAAACACATTTGTGACAGTATATTTCATTTGCACCAAGATGGTCAATCACATCACTCAAAATTTATAATGTAGCACTTTGTCATTTGCCATTATATGCTGTAACAAGAAGTTTGTAATGATGGAGAGCAGTGCATCTAGAAGTTTGTAATGATGGACAGTGTAGCAAGAAGTTTGTAATGATGGGGCTTGGTGTATCAGTTTCTTAGTTGGACTGCACATAAAAGCCTACAAATATGATCAAATGTTCCCATACTATATCCAGCTAACACCTTAACCCTTTTCTCTTGCACACATACCCATGTCTATCTATAAATTTTTGATACCACTCTCAAATCGAATTTGTATTTGGAGTATCTGGTACTTCAGAATTTAATTGAACAGATTTTGCTGAATGAAACTAGAGTACCCAAAATGCTTTCTTGGATTGAGTTGTCATTTTACTATCATGTTACTAGTGCTGCATTCTAGTGGGAACAGTTGGAGTTACTTCTCACATATATTTGTAAAAAAAAGGTTGTTTACAATTGTTTAAGTTTCATTTCTGTATGCCTTTTAGTTTTTTGATACCACTCAGATCATTTGAAATCACCATGTGTTGAGATGTAAAAGAAGTGCAAGTTCTTCAAATAATTTTTTCTCAAGTTGGTAAGCAAGAGCCTTTAGTTTGGAAATGAAAGATTGAACTCATTGATTTGTTCTACATAGTTTTATTTGTAGAAATAATTAAGAAATATTAATGTTTGTAAAATTTTGTAAATACTTAGGTAGATGGAAATTATTTTTAATATTTTTTAATTGTTCTTATAACAGATTTAATGGTATCTTTTCTAATTTCAATGCATTTAAGTTTTTAATGCAACTTTGAATTGCAGGTAGCCTTGAATTCAATCTAATGATGTGGTGGGGACTGGTTCAGTTGGTAGTCAAAAGATTCATAATTTGCAGTGCCAGCATTGAGATTTATCTCTGCTACCCTCTCACCCTGTCTCAATCAGTCAGAGACAGCGATGAGCTGTCCATCAGATGGGACATAAAGCTATGGGCCCATGTATGGGAGAGCCATACCCTGTGCATGTTAAAGGCAGAATGGCCTTGACTGAAGACTACTATCTTTTCAAAGAGCTGACCAATGGGTCCCTTTCCTCCAACCTTCTCTGAGCACACAGGGTCTTTGTGATCTGACTATTTAGCCCATTGTGTGCAAAAATGTGCCTCTCAGAAGAAAACAACTCAACAACAAGCCAACCTAATAGTATTTATACTATGAAACATTGGTAGAACTAGACAGGGGCCTAGTGAGAGAGCCTGACATTCATAACCCAATCACACAATAGATTCTAAATCTGAGACTGCTTTTTCCTACTGCAATCTATTTTGATACTTGCAAAAAAGGTTATGGGCAAATGGTCCATTTCATGAGAAAGATGAAGAAAGAGTAAAGCTATTAGACTTAGCTGTCTCCTTACCTCTGTGGCAAGCAGCTGCTTGAGGGGGTATTTTTTTTTTAGTAAGTGAAGCCAAGGCAGAGTGCACTTTTTGATGCTATTATCACATTAATACTCCCATTACCAAAATATGCTATTGTAAAAATTTTGAGCACACATTTTTGAAATGTTTTACACTTCACTGAAGTGTAGATTGTGTTTATGAATTCCATAATGATTTTAGTAACTTAAGTAGTGCAAATATTTTTAAATTGAATGACAAGTTGAAAAATGGCAAAATAATTTTTCACCTTTTTAAAAAAAATAGGATAGAATGTAGAGCATTTGTTTAGAAACTCAAAATCTATAACTTATACCCTCCATATGCAATTCCAAGCTGAAATAGATGAGCAAATGTAAAAGCATTTAATTAAGAGAAAATAAAACATATTTATTCCCCAAATGGGATTGGTACACATTGCCTATGGCTTGAGGTTTTGCACCACTATTCCGAGTTATTGAGTTGCTGTTTTGATTTATCAGCATAGAATTAAAGGATTATGATCATGGAAGAATTTAATTCTTCAAAAGGGAAATTTAATCAGTAGAATTTTGTATCTGTATGCAAAAGCAAGTTTGCAAAAGAATTAAAGGATTATGATCATGGAAGAATTTAATTCTTCAAAGGGGAAATTTAATCAGTAGAATTTTGTATCTGTATGCAAAAGCAAGTTTGCAAAACACGGGTCTTAATTATGAGAAATTCGCACATTATTCTTCAAACTAGTGCTAGTAAAGTTTATGATAGTTTTAGTATCACATTTATTTCTTTTAAAAGTTTTACTGTTCTTTCTAATATTTTAGGGTATAACATTAAAGTTAGATGATAAAGGAAGATGTATAGTAGCCCGGATTATGCATGGTGGAATGATACACAGGCAAGGTAAGATTTTTCGATTAGTTTTAAACAGTACTGTGTTTAAATGCTTTTTAACACAATTGGGTTCATGTTGTCATTTGTATCACAACCACATTTTCGTGTGTTATATTTTTAGTCAGGGATCCAACTACACTTTTTCTTATGGTTTTCAAATCACCAACTTCATTTTTAGGTGGTATTTAAAAAACATCATCAGCCACATATTATTGCTTAGATCAAGCCATGTTGATAGTTCTAATTATAGATTTAATACCGTTTTCAGGAGATTATTGTGGCCAGGTGCAATGGAAGAAAGTTTTAAAATTATCTCATCAAGAGATCAATAAATAAAGATCAATAAACAGATTTAGAGTAGCAGAAAAATGGAGTAATTCTCATAATCTTTATTTTTAGGATTTTCCATAGACTAATAATTCTTGTATTTTTATGAATACAGTTGTGCACATAATGCAGAAATGTGAAAATGAGATATCTCTGGAAGGGATGACTCAAAACATAAAAAAATAAGAAACAAATATTTAAAAGTTGTCATAATCCATTATTATTATGTAATTCATATTTAAAAAAATATGATGAAACAGATTTACTACATGTGGCTATCCAAGTGACCAGCCATTCAGTTGGTATATTTGACTGGATTAAATGTACAGAGATTCAAATCCTAAATAATGATAGATGCTTGTTTCTAATGAGGTCACCTGTCTCACAAATTTCTTCAATGGGTGATTATCACCTCATGCATCTGTTGCAAAAAAAACTGCCTCAGTGATTAATTTTCCTTTTTACTATATATGTATGTGCAGTATATTTCTTTTGCAAACTATTAAAAAAATTGGTAATTTCTTTTTTGAATAACCATACTTTTTACTTTAATGTAACTTTTACCCTGTCTTTGACCTGGTTAAAATTCCATGATATTAGGGTTGTACTGAATATTTGTTTGATGATTTTGAATATTTGACCCTGTTAAATTAATCAGTTGACGCCTTATTTTCAATTGATTTTAATGCAAAAAAAAGTTAAACCTTGATTTTTTTTTTTAGATTTGATAAAATTAGAGACCAAATTAAATATATGAATGAAAATGAGTGGCAAATGAATGAGCACAAAAACTTCATTTGTAATGTTTATCACATTATTATTGCCATATATAATGTTTATTTGCTATAAGGTAAATAAATATTATATTGCATAACACTCAAATCTATAGAGTATCAAGTCTCTCCCCCCCCCCACTTCCATGGTAGACTTGTCACAAGTTAGTACTATATGTTTTATGTTCTCAGTATATATTTCAATACATACAGTACAATTTGAATGTAATGAAGCTGTGTGTATGGAACATTCGATACAGCATACTTAAATGTTTGGACCTGATTTATATCTATGCAATATATTTTCCCTGAGTTAAAATTAATACTTCTATACTATGGATATATGAGATATTTGTATACTGCTTTGTGACTTAGAGAATTTCATATTTTAAAATAATTCAAAATGTCGATAAAACATAACCAAAATATTCTGCAATAGGTATTCAAAGTTGTTAAATATGGTAACCACATATAAATGATTCTCCAAGCATATTTTGACTAATATTACTCTATTTCGATATGTGCTCTTGAATCATAGCAGCATTATTTAAGGGTTGGCTAGCATTCTGTTACACAATGGAACATAGGCATTTATTTACCAGAAAATTTTAACAGAGGGCAATTGGATGAATTGGAGGGCAATTAGAAGTAGTCTGCAAGATGGCTCAATGTGAACCTTCTGCAGCCAAACCTTATTTTATTTAAAAAAGTTCAGAATTGTCTAATATTGAAGTAATCATTATGCAAATTTCTAGTATAGCTTATTAAATGATTTTAAACGATACTTATTATTTAAGTTTTAATTAATTTCTAAGGTAAATTCTTATGACACATTACTGTTGTGAAATATTCCAACCTCCATAGCTCTTTAAATATTGAATGAATATTGTTGAAAATCGAGATTTAAACAGATCTGGTTATGAGCTTTAATTTATGTCCAGCCAAAATTTTCCATTAAATGCATATTTTAAAAGTTATACAGCTTCAAAATTAACTTCCCATTCACATAACATGAAAATTTTTAATATCTTGATAGGCAGTGTAGATTTCACAATAATAACTACTTTCTAAAAAATGACAAAATGGTATATTCCTTAGAAAAAATGCTGGATACTCAACTCGTATGAAAAATCACAGAACTTACATAGCAGAAGAAGTTCAACAAATGCTATAATTATCAACAAAGAATATAAAGATACTAATTATACTTCTTACCTTCCAGTCTTAAACTCTATACTCTTAAAATATTGTGAAATGCTAAACTTCAAAGTATCTATCAAGTCTTCATAAATTATCCAACATATAATTTTAAAATGTAGAGACATAATACTTGAACAAAAGAACATTTGATTCCTTTAAAATTCACAGATGATGCATCTCCAATTACACTTAACATATGGCTTTATTATAGTGACTTTTGGAACTAAAACATAAGAATAATATAAAACGTAATTTTCTAGCTATTGCATGGCATTTACAGTTATCAGCAACAAATCTTCTATCATTTCTACAGCTAACCTTTATTTTAAATTATCATGTACTGAAAAAATAAATAATCGTAACAACCATCAACTATACTTCAACAATGAAATATCTAATTTATTTTCAGTCTTGAAAATTTTACCAAATAGTTTTCATTAGCCATATTTTAATCAGTATTGTACTGAAAAATACCACCAGTAAAGTTTACCTACATTACAACAATTAAGCATGTGATAATGTTATATCATTTTTCAAGAGCAACATACTTCATTATGTTTCATCATATATGTCATGTTCAAAAACACCATCTTCTCATAATAACCTTCCATGTATCATTGATCTAGTTAACATTCTAGCTCATGAAGGATTTAGTTATCTGAAGTTGCATACAAGTTAAATCTTATCATGGGATTCATGGCAAATCAAATGTACACGTGATTCATAAGCACAGTCGTATCAGAAAAATATGACCACCCACAGAATCACAGTGAACCTGCCCAGGTGCATCACAGTTGACCACACATGATGAGGTCGACCACACGGAGATATAAGCGGCCAGCCAGGACAGATGAGCCATACTGCATAACATGAGCACAATGGGCAGAGGTATTGATTTGATGGACTTTCAAAAAGGAATAATCATTGGATACCGCACCAAGTGTGGAAGCATCTCGGAAACAGCAGACTTCATGGGCTGTTTGCGAGGTGCTGTAGTAAGGGTGTACCAAGAATGGACCACTGGCACGCTGAGTACCTCCAGACATAACTGTGGAGCCCCAAAGACCATCTACCCCAGAGGAGAATATCTCCTCCGTCGACTGGTAAAGGGCAATCGATGTGCAACAGTGTAGCAATTGACCACTCAAATGAACGCTAGAGCACCCAGGTGTGTCCCTGATAACAGTAGAGCAAACCCTGCTACACATGGGTCTCCGGAGTTGACACTGTAAAGGCATACATGTTAACCAAGGTCCATCAGCAATAACACCTGCAATTTGCACCGGACTACTGTCATTGGACAGTGGAAGAGTAGAAAAAGGTTGCCTTCTCCAATGAATCAAGGTTTTTACTCCACAGAAGTGACAGGCGGAGGGCAGATACAGCATCAGATACATGAGAACCAACACCGGACACGCTTGTCAGTAAACTACAGGCCAGTGGTGGCAGTGTGCATGTCTGGGGGATGTTTTTCTGGTATGACCTGGGACTGCTGGTACCATTGGATGGGTCCCTGAATGCCAATGGCTACCTGTCCATCCTTGCTCCTCCCCCTCCCCCCAGAGTGGGACCTCCTTGACGAGGGGATGGGGGGGGGGGGCTTGCGGTGCCTCTGAGAAGTTGGGCTCGGATCGCTGGCACTCTGAAGTTCATGATTCTGGTGGCCCCCTGTGGAGGGGGGGGGAGGAACTTGGGTTCCTCCACTGCAAAATGCTTTTAACTATGCTTTTAACTTCAAAATCATGTTTCTGCATCCCATTCATCCAAAATTCTGCCTCTGCTTTAACTATTATGACACTGCTTGTGTCATGCAAACCTTGCATTGCAGGGCACTTTCCTACTTGTGTGGAGGAGTATAGAAACTTAAATGTGTGTTTATATTGCATTATGTTTCCAACATTACCCAATTAGTGATCATTCCCCTAATCTGATAATGAAGGCCACTGTAACCCTAGGCCATATCCTTAAGAGAAGACATTTTCTGTTAATTCCAATGATGAACACTAACTCAGGTTTATGAGAAACAATAATAATAATATAAGAGCATTTAATGAAAACATATAAAAGTACAAACAGATATCAGTGATTTGATTTCTAAGATTATTTGTTGTCTAGTGTAAAAATTTTAAGTTCTAATCTAAAAGGAATTTAAAACTCTTACAACTAAAGCATTTATGGAACCCCTTGCTTTAAATGTAAATTTTAATGATAGCAACTTTTGAATTAATGGAAGGATAATTAAGCATACCATTTTCCATATATCATACTGAGTTTGTCCGGCAGAGGTCAGGAGAGTCTACTCCATTTCCTCACTCTGATGTCAGAGTGGAGGTTTTTGAAGAACCTTTTAATGAAGAAGGGGACAATAGCTATGTCAAACTCAGGCTGATATGGACCCTCAGTTGCCCACCACATGAAGACTGTCTGCTCGGGACAGTTGTCAGAATCATCAGAGGGTTGGGGGAAGGTAAGATAGCTTCATTATCTGTTCAGCAGACTATTACAGATGGGTAATTCTGATAGATAGCTTCATTGTCTGTTCAGCAGACTATTACAGATGACTAATTAAAGATGGGTAATTCACTACCATAAAGGCTTTTTGAAAAAATCCAAAATGGGAGTTTGCTGTCCACTGGTCAGAAAAATGGAAAGCATGGACTGGTGAAGTTGTTATGCACACTAATCCCTTTCAAATTGGTCTCATTCACTATAGTTCAATCTGCTCACTAAACCATCTCAAATTTACTTTGTTCATTATACTTCTATGTGGTCTGTCTGTTCCCCATGTATTGGTAAAAATCTCAAGTGAGAAATAAAAAAGAATAGCTAACCTGATGTAAATCGAAGCATAACGCTTGTAAAAAGTATAGATCAATAAAATGCATATGTTCTTGAAATATATTTGGAAAAATTCAATCAAATTTCACAATAAGGTACAAAGATAATATTGTGATATCATGAAAATTTGGTACAAAATGATTTACAACTACCCTAAAAAGAGAATAAAAAATGTTGTGAAAAGGGGGAGGGGGTTGAATTAAAATGTATAGTTAATCAGGAATGTGGTCCCTTCTAGCACTAATGCAAGCACCACAATATCAATCGCCAATGGGCTTGGAAAAGGTGGCATCCATTGGATGGGACATAAACCCATGGCCCATGTGCAAGAGAGTGATATTCTGTGCATATTTAAAAATGCACTGTGAATACCTTGACTGGAGGCTTCCATATGTCTCCTAACAGCTGTCCAGTGGGTTCCCTTCCTCCAGCCTTCACTGGGGTCCATGTGACCTGGCCATTTAGTCCATTGTGTACAAAAAAAGTACCACTCAAAGGCAAAACAACATCAATAATTTATGCCCTTAATAAGATAATCCAGAGAATGGAAGGACAGTAAAGTTCACTGATCAATAAAGAGGCCCTGGAGAGTTTGAAGGTCATCCCATAATGTTCTATTGGGTTGAGATGCAGGGAGCACTCAAGACACTCAATTCAGTGCCTCTGCAAAACTCCCCTCTCTGCCCACAGTTCCCTGTTCCATTAGAACAGTAGTCCAGTACAGAGATATTCTTGATAGATTGTAATCCTAGGATACCCTTGAACAGGTTTTCTGTTAACAGTATGGGTTGTTTGAAATTGCTGCCAAACCTTCAAGTAACAGAATGGTGGATACCAAAAAATATGGCCACCTCTGCGATTGTTTGACCAGCCTCCAACCTTCCAACAGTAAATCGTCTTTTGAGTCATCTAAACATTTTGAAGCATCATGAAGCGACCAGTTACTTTACACTGGCAATGTAGGATTTCAGTTTAAAATGATTGAGCCTCTGTGAAAGTACTCCTGTTATAGAGTATCTATTTTACTATTCTGTGATGTTATGCAAGATTTGCATGTTGATTTTTCTAAACTACACTTTAAATTATGTAGGTGTAATAAAAATATTTTATTTATCTGTAACAATTATTTTTCCATGTACCTTTTGGTGATCTATGCTTTTGGTGAACAGTGTATTTCCATATTGCTGCTTTTGAAATTAAATGGTAATCAGATTTTAATATATTCTCTTCTGTACTTAGCATCTTATATTTTCTAAAACTAACTTTCCAGTGCTTTATTATTTACCACATTGTGTATACTTTGTTTAGGTAGCATACTGCTTATGCTTTTTGTAAAATTTTCCATATTATTTGTTTTGCATAACTGAAATGCAAAATAGTTTTCGATATATATTATATTTAATGTTTTTTTCGTAGCTACTTTGCATGTAGGAGATGAAATAAGAGAAATTAATAGTGTCAGTGTTGCCAATCAAACTGTAGATTCTCTTCAGAAGATGTTGGTAAGTAAATAAATTATAATATGATAACCTAATTTTTTAACCCTTTAACACAGATAACAGCCAAAAATGACCAAAATTGAAATGGACTAGTCCAAATAGAGATTTTTTTTTTATCTTTAATATCCTGTATGTTCCCTCTAATGTTTGCAGAGTGTGCATGGAAATTTTTCATGAACAGAGTAATAGTGCTGCAAGGTCATAAAGACTGAGTGAAAATAATTCTTGTGCATAGAGAATGATAACCAGGCATGAGCACATCTTAGTAGCTGTGTGGCCAGTTGCTGTGTGCAGCTTAAAGAGAATACTACCCTCTAAAAAAAAAGCAGCTGTGTGCAGCTTAGAGGGAATACTACCTTCTACTCTTTTCTGAGATTTCCTGGAAATTAAAGGGTTAAAAGTCTGGTATAAGAGCTGTTTATATATTTTTTTAAAAATACTTTGCATGACTAATAGTTTTTAATACTTTTATACAATGTGTTTTCAGTATGATTCTGTAAATATCTGTCAAAGATCAAGGTATTTTCTTTTTCATTTGTCATCTGCTCTTGTTTCAATAAACAATTTAAAGTTTCTGGGGATAAAGTTTACCAGAAAGATTCATTACAATGTTTGTATAAATATTTTGAATTTCATTAAGACTTTGAACTTATATGCACATTTTTTTCTCATGCTTTAGTTTAGCTTTTCAAATACGATCAGTGTTTTTCTGTAAAGAAAAAATTTGTTCAACCCAATTAAAAAAAAACAGAAGGTTGATTTTTGTGCAAGAGCATTGTTCTATAGGTGATTCAATTTGTTAGCCTTCTTTTTATATACTAATGGTTTTGGTAACGTTAGAAAGTAAACATTCAAAATTCAGATGTACCATGTATAAATATGCAGTGTTCAGTTTCTTGACTCACAAACGTTTTTATTAAAAGAACTAATATGCTGAGTTTTTTTTTTTTGAAGGTAGCAAACAGATAGGTAAACTGCCTTATATAAGACTACTTACTGCATCTGTTGCAATTCGTTTTATTAATACTAATCTGTGTTAACAGGTGTGAATTAAACATTTTATCTAAGGCAGTAACACATACAGGGTGTTTCCAAAAAATCTAATCGAACTTTGGGAATGTGTTCTACTGTGCGTAGTGATGATAAAAGCTCCTGTGAATATTGGGCCAGAAATGTGTCCCTTCTGAGCAATGGGGCTGAGATGGCTCAGTTGGTAGTGCACCAGGCTCATAATCTGCATTTCCCAGATTTGAGTCCCAGCTGGGTCAGTATTGAGATTTATCTCTACAAAACTCTCCACCCTGTCCACAGTCAGTAGGGGACACTGACGGGCTTGGAAAGACCACCTTGCATTGCATGGGATGTTGGTATGTATTGGAAAGCCACCATCCATCTCCCATGTGTGGGAGAACCATACCCTGTACACATTAAAAAACATGCTGGATGGCCTTGTTGGCCAGTGGCTGTCCAGTGGGTCCTCTCCCACACCCTTATGGCCTGGCCATTTAGTCCATCCATCTCCCATGTGTGGGAGAACCATACCCTGTGCACATTAAAAAACATGCTGGATGGCCTTGTTGGCCAGTGGCTGTCCAGTGGGTCCTCTCCCCCACCCTTATGGCCTGGCCATTTAGTCCATTGTGTGCAAAAAAAGCGCCACTCAGAGGTAAAACAACCCAACCCTTCTGAGCTATAGCACATTTTGAGAGTACAAGTAAGAAAGTCTGTGAAATTAGTTTTTATTCCAGTTATTACAGCACACTGTAAGTGATCAAGGAGAACGATTAAGTAAGTCTACATCAGAGCAAGTGTTCAAAAATGGTCTCTCCGAGCAGCAATACATATCTCACAGTGTCTTCTCATTGATTATCGAATATGTTCAAAAGTCCCAGGGTATTCTGAATTCTTTTCAACCATCCACAATCCATTCATGGAGGGTTTGTGTATTAGGAACCAGGGTAGCATAAACATCAACCTTAATATGTCCCCATAAAGATAAATCCATTGGATTCAAATCAGGAGTAAATGCAGTTAATCCACCTCTACTAATCCAATGGGTATGATACATACGATTCACATGTTCTCAGGCAGTGGGACTAAAATGTGCTGGAGCTCCATCATGCATGAACCACGTGTGATTTTGTGACTCTAATGGAATGTCTTCCAGCAATACAGTAGTTCCACCTCCAAGAATTGCATGTATTGCTGGCCTTTGAGCATTGAAGGCAGGAAAAATGAACTGATGAGGTAATCGTCAATGATGCCAGTCTAAACATTCACATGAAACTTCTGCTGATGCTGAGACTGGATGATTTCATGAGGATTTTCTCGTGCCCAGTGGTGAATGTTATGAAAATTCACGATGTCATCTCTTGTGAATTGCAATTCATTGGTGAAATGCAGACAATGGAGAAAACTAGATGTAATGCACTGCTGCAGAAGCCATTGCAAAAACACATTCATGAATAAAAATCACTTGGTGAGAGGGCCTGTACTCACGTATGCAATATGGGTAGAATTATCCTGACAACAAAATTCCAATAGTTGAATGTGAAACACCTACATCTGCAACAATCCAGGATATTAACTGGAATAAAAAATAATAAACTTTTAGCCTTGGGGTCCTTGTGACCAGGCTTCCATGACTATGTTCAGCACCTGTTCCTCTAAAACAGGTGTTTGGACATGTCTGGGCACACCCAGTCTGAAGATAAAAAAGGACCATCTCTTGAAGATACTGGTGGATGTCTGCAAAAGTATGTGTCCCTAGCTGGGCATCTTTAGTGTAGAAAAGCTACCCTGTAGATACACTGAGCTTCACCGCAGTACTCGTCTAAAAATGAATGAATGTCTGCCATTACAGCATTGGAGAAATGATTATTCATGATCAAGGTTACAATAACATGTGGATTGACAATAGCAATAAGACTACTGATTCACTTACATGTAACTTCAGAACAATTGCTGACTCTATTAGAATTACCTCACCCAGGAGTGGTGGGATTTTGTCCAATGTACATCTACTAGGCCATCAGACACACAAATGATGCAAATTTACCTTTTGTATCTTTTGACAGGCTTCCTTACTTGCATTCTCAAAATGTGTTTTTCATTTGCAAAGCAAAAAAGAATGGTAAAAAATATTTAACTTCCAAAATGATTTCAATATGAGGCTGTACAATGAACATTATAAATTATATGTGATATTCAATATTAATTTGTTACAGTAACTTTTGCAGTATTTGATAACAAAATTGTATTATTAAAATTCCTATATCAGTTTCAGTTGCATTATTTTTTTTCTTTACTGATGTAAAAGTAAAAAGAATTTTGTAGAAAACTAAAAAAAAATCTACCTAGATGGGACATTCCATTGTGTATTCCTATTGGCATATACATGTAAATCTGAATACAAGTATACAATAATTAATTTAGTGTTTTTTCTCTGCAAAATTCAGCCTATTTATAAATGCAGCCAGTCCCTTGCTAATCACAGGAATAACATTTCTGAAGACTGCAGTGAATAGCTACTGTTCAATCCTTGACATTAAAAATGTGGTTAGGAAATAAAATATTACACGCTCTCAACACCGTGCAGCATATTAAAGTGTGTAAGGTTTATTTCAGTGTATATTTCAGCTTACTCTATATTTAAAAATAAAAACTTGAAAACTGTGTTTTCAAGTAAATAATGTCAAAAATTGAATAATATTACATAAAGAATAAAACTATGATAAAAATAAATACTTGATATAAATGTGCTAGTGATTACGTTGGTGGAGGATAGCAGATTGAAATCTCAGTTCATTATTATCAACAAACCTTTGGGAATCTTAAGGGCTTGCAGAGAGATGGTAACAGCATGTTAACTAGTATGCTTCTTCAACTAAGATCACTGAACACTAAGAAAGTTGAGGTGAGACCTTTAATTACTTAGCATGTAAATCTCAAGGTTGTTATATTTCTTAAGGTTTGACAAGATTTGCAGTTTACATTACAACAAAAGCATTCTATAAGTGTCCCCATGGGTTATTATTATTTTAACATTGGTATGAATATCTACTTGATAATGCCATGCAGTTTTTAGTTGAGCAAATCATCAAAATATGTCAGAAGTTAGGACTGATAAATGTTAAATAATTACTTTCAAAGATAATTTTTTTTATCTTTTTATTTGCGACATATAGGACAGAGAAGAATTTTAGAAGCTACTCCTAGCTTTTACAGGCCTTCTCATACAATAACATGCCCTACCAAGATCGAAGTCACTGCTGACTACTGCCTTAGTCAGAGCTAACACGGAACACAAAGTTTACCTTGCTGGAACAGTTGCTAGCTCCCTAACCACTATGCCAGTTAAGACTTTATATTTTATATTGCACTTTAAATGAAATAATTTATTTAGCAATTGCTAAATTTGATAAAGGTGTAAGTGATAATATTTTAGTTAAAAGAAATTTATTCAAGGACTATTTTCTATAGCAGTGTTTGGCTAATCAATGAATAGTTGAGTTCTTGACCCACATTCACCCAGTCAGAACCACAAAAAATTCTCCATGAATAGTTGAATCTATGAATAACAACAAGCTGTGGTCAGCAAGTGTCTAACGTTTTATGTTATTTCATCATTGAATATGTGCACTCCATTAGATAAAATATTTTCTTAATGTAAATTCTGTTCTTTTTTTATTTCAGAGAGATGCCAGAGGAAGCGTTACTTTCAAAATTGTGCCTAGCTATCGAACAGGACCACCTACCTGTGAAGTAGGAAGCTGTTTGTTGTCATACTTTGGTACAAAATATGTTGAATCACTTGAAATATTAATATAATCCATAAAATAAATCAGATTTACAAGCTATGGATTAAACAATTTTTGTAGTTGAAAAAACTCAAGTGACACAATATAATTAATATAATTTTGAAAAAAGATTTTATTATAAACAGTAAGTAATGCTCACAGAGTTACTTGTTGACTTTAACGTCAATAAAGCAATAATGTTTATTAATATTTATAGATTTTATTATGCCTAATTAAGAAATTAAAAAGCTTAAAATGAAGCTTTTTTATTTTTTATCTCCCCCCCCCCTACATGCAAATTGCTTTGGCAACAAACTGTGATACAAGTTACAATATTTGTTTGGTTTCTCCACAAAACTCTCCACCTCTCAACCAGTAGGAGACACTGATGGGTTTGGAAAGGGTGCTATCTTTTGGATGGGATGTAAAGCCATAGCTCCATGTGTGGAAGAGGCACACCCTGTGCATGTTAAAGAATGCACTGGCTGGCCTTAACAGGAGGCTACTATCTGTCTCTCAATACAAGTGGATTCCTTTCCCCCGATCTTCTCAGAGTCTTTGGGGTCTTTGTGGTCTAACCATTTAACACATTGTGTGCAAAAAAAATTGCTGCTCAATGGTAAAACTACCCAACCTTTGGTTTATTATAATTATGTTCAATGCAACAATTTTCATATTGTAATATCTGTATGATATTAGAAGTTATTAGAGAATTGGAATTATGTATTTCTTTCACTGAAAGGCAAGAATCGTTATTTTGTACAATGCGTCAGATAAAGCATTGCTCTTTTGGAGAAATTAGCCTTATTTGCTGCCTACTTTGGCTTCCTCTTCCAAAGTTTAAAATGGGAAATAGTCGGGAAAGCTTTTTGTTAGCCTTTGGGCTGTATATGCGAAAAAAAGATTATTTCCTCTGTGACCTTGCCTAACAATTTCATCATAGGCTTTATTATTCCAAAAACCGAGTTGGTTATTAAGAATTAGCTTGAAAATCAAGAGGACCAGGTGCAAACAACTTTGCAATGATTGGCTCTAAAGTATCATGGTAGTATATATTTGTGAATTTGTAAATATGATGGTTCCATATGCCAATTATGCCATTATTGAATTAGTCTAAAAGAGTTCTAAAATTTGTCATTGTGTATTGATTATTTCCTTATAGTGTCAGCATGCTTGCTTCTAATTGTAATATTTTGCTGTAATTAGTTCCCAATTATATTCTTAAAAGCCAAACTATGTCTTTATTGTTTAAATTACACTTTTCTATGTCTCCATGATTGATTGGAAGGACAAAAGAACTGGAAGATCAATTCATGTTGAATATTATATTTAAATCCTGTAATTTTCAGAATTGAAAAGTCTAAATACTTTGATTGGTTAATTGACTTTATTTGTCAATAGTGAGCTCGTGGAGGAATTTGGGAGAGTACTATTGACTAGCATTCGCAGTAATTGATAAATTTTTTTAATGACATAAACTTAAAAACAAACAATAGTATACATTATCTGTTACATTAGCAACATTTTATACAGCACTTCATAGTAACAATGTTTTTGAACACTATTATGCTGTAGGTCAATGTGGGCATAGATGAATATTGTCTTGAGCTGGGTGGGATCTGAACCCATGAGGTCATCAGGAGGTTGTGGGTTCAGATCCCACCTGGCTCAAGATAATTTACCTCTATGCCCACATTGACCTACAGCATAATAGTGTTAAAAAACATTGTTACATAGACTTTATTTGTCATACAACAATGGCCTGTACGATGAGGTTGACAATATTATATAATGAATTCCAATGATAAAATCACATTCTCTGAAGTTATATCAACCAAAATTCATGTTAATATATTTAAAAGAACTTTAATGACCAACTTTTTGACTGACTTTTTTAATATAAATTAAACTGATGCATGCTAATATAAGTTTCGCATTCGAAAATATAATTATTTCACTCCTCTGCAGTATTCACTCTCCTACAGTCACTCCTCTTCAAGATAGTATGTAAGTGGTTTTAATGATGACAAGTATTAATCATATGTTTATGACTAATTCATCTTCACTGTGAATGCAAAAAATTGTTGTGGTAGTAAACATTACTTTAAGAATTAAAAAAGTAGCATTTCTCTGTTGCACCTTTGAAGCCCTTTTTTTTTGCCAGTTTTAATAACAAGATTTCCAATTTCAAATTAATTGCTGTTTCTTTCAATTATTCCCAATTTATTACTGTTATAAATTAGCATCCTGTCACACTATGTAGCAAAAGTAATAAAGTAAGAGTTTATGATAATAAACTATGATTCAGCCTTCAATCAATGTGTGAACAGAGCATGTTTCATATTGAACAGTTGATCAGTTTTCATCATACAAAATAAAATGTTCATGTTTATATTTTTATTTTGTTGTGTATTTTCATTGAACTGAATCACTATTTTTGGTGTTCCACATATAGAACATGTAATCAATTTTTTAAACTTTTTATGGTCCAAAATTTTATAATATTTCATTCAAAGTCAGTTTTTGTCTTCAAGAGAATCTTATATCATTTTCATTAAAACTTATAGGAAAGTAAAGCCAAAACAGCTTTAATTTCTTCAGGGTGCAACAAGCACTTCTATGGCCAACATATTATGTTCATTGTTAATTAGTGTAAATCAATGTGACATATATATTAAATAATTTCTACTCTTTATATTGCTACTAACAGAGATATATTTATCATTATCATACTGATTGAATAGATATACATACCTACTTCCTATCCTATTTTCAGTTTCATCAAAAGTTCTGAAGAGTTTTTATTTCTAACATAATATTAGCATTAGAACCAAATCAATATAATCAGATATTTCGAGATCTTTAGACCATCTAAGACAGCAGTTTCCAACCATTTTGAGTCCAATGTTTCCTTTTATCAAATATTATTCTCTAATGCTCCTTTTACCTAGAATTTTTCTAATTTCCCCTTAATGGAAATAAAACTAATTTTTCTTGTGTAAAACTAATTGAAAATGAGATGGCATAATTGTCTTCATTTGCCCTTTTACCAATTTGACAAACGAAAGGTCCCCACAAATTTCTTAAACCACTAATCTAAAATAATAGTCTCTTACTTCCAGTATTCCCTCATAATTACCAAATTAAATAGAAAAAGTGACAAAATATCTAACTTTAATTGTAATGTAAAATTAATAACTGCATATTTTATCAATGCTCATGCATGACTCAGTGTTATTGTAGAATGCTATCATAATGTTAGGTTTTTTGGGGTATTACAAAAAATACCACAATCAACCATGGCTAGTCAATCAACAGAGTCAAATATTTCTACAGAATCACCAAAAACGAAAAAAAAGTGTTTTCTACTTCTGAATCTGCATTAATCTTGAAGCTACTTCTCAATCAAATGTTGAAACAATATGCAAAAAACTTGATCAAGAACAGAGTGTTAGTTAATACTCTGAAATTACAAGAACAGTGATTAGCTTCTTAGAAAATAAGTATAATTATACCTCTAGTAAAATCTGTAAGAACACCTCTATAATTAAAAACATTTTCAATATTTTATTTTACGATATGACAGCAGAATCATCACCTTCTCATCATTTCAACAGTAATTTCATTTATCCCTGATGAGTTCAAATCTCTAACCATCTAAAGCCCCAGTTTCACCTTGTAGTTAATTCCTCATAATTGATAGCCAAACTAAAAGGAAAAGGAGACAAAATTCAGCTGTCAAACTCGAGTAACAATACTAAACCATTCACTACAAGCTTTACCATTGCAAAAACAATTAAAAACTAAGATGCTGATGAATCTCAATAGTAGAAAATTAATAAAAATTTCTTTGATAAAAAGTACAAAACTAGATGATAAGATGGTGAAGTTTGTAATAAAGTTCACAAAAGTTATTCTCTAATTAAAGTATTTGCTTTATTGATTAATCTTTTGGGGGTGGGGGTGGCTCAGTCAGTAGCGTGCCAGGCTCATAATCTGTAGTTCCAGGTTCAAGTCCCAGCTGGGTCAGCGTTGAGATTTATCTCTGCAAAATTCCCCGCCCTGCCCAGGTCTTATAGTATACGGTCAGTAGGGGACACTGATGGGCTTGGAAAGGCCACTGTCTGTCAGATAGGACGTTAAGGCATTGCCCCATGTGCGGGAGAGCCATACCCTGTGCACGTTAAAGAACACACTGGATGGCCTTGATGGGAGGCTACCATCTGTCTTCCAACAGCTGTTCCAGTGGGTCCCCCAACCTTCTCTGAGCCTTTGGGGTCCATGTGACCTGGCCATTTAGCCCATGGTGTGCAAAAAAGTGCCACTCAGAGGTAAAACAACCCAATTGATTAATCTTCAGCAAATGATAATGCTCCAAAAGATGTCAAATTTGATAGCAAAATATAATGGTGTGTTTTTTTTTATGAATTAGTGCAACTTGCTAAAGCACACAGTTTTGTATTCTCCTAAGAGTTGGTCAAGTCCTAAGAGTGGATTTAAATATTCATAATTCTGATCATTGAATATTAAAATCTGTTGACAAACTCTTACATTAATTTGAAATTGCAATAATTGTGTTGTAAGTGTACTTTAGCGAGTTGTCAATTCACCAAAAAAATGTATTTTATTGTCAAATTTCACATATTTTAGAACATTATCATTTTGTATTGATTTGTTGAAGATTAATAAATAACCAAATTGTGTTACTTTGAGGATAACTTTTGTGAATTATGTTAAGAACTTTTATCATTCTAGTTCATTATTTATCAATGAAGGATTCTTAATAACTCTGTTGTACGAATAAAGTTCTCAATGGTAGTATTATATATTGCTATTTGGACTATATTACTGAACAACTATTTATTGTGTGTTCTTTAACAATGTTTACATGCGACTCAGTAGCATCATTCTGTTAACTAACTCAAATTTTTTATACATGCTGCAATAGTTTGCCCATTATGACCGAGAATGCATATGTACTTAATTGTATTAACTCCCTTCTGGGATAGCCTCTTGGCATTGTGGATTAAGTCATCACTTCTCAGTAGTGCTTGCTGACTTCCCTCGGAGTCCCAAGTTCGATCCCAGCTGTAGGAAGCCTCATTTGGCATGATGTGTTCTCTAAGTGGGGCTGCCTAAGTCTGATTTGGCTGATAAGCAGTGATGTTCAGAGATTAAGAAAGATTCCTCTCATGAAGTGAGTATTAATTAGATAAAAATTAATGAGTTGAATTCAGATGCGCCTGAATGCAACTCATTAATTTTTACCTTATTAAATATTCCCTGCTCTGTGCCTAGATGGCATACGAAGAACTTCCCTTGTAGATGAAGAGGAGGACAGTCACAAGCATGTGACCAGAATAGAAATAGTACAGTTACAGTCTTCAGATGGCTCCCTTCAACTTCATGATATAACCATGTGGCCTTGCCAGTGATGATGTTGTACCCCTGAGATTTATCTGGCCAATAGAAGCTCTTGCAGATGATTAACCAGAGCTTTATAAGAATTTATAAGGAGGATTTACAGAGAGTATGGAGAGTATTTACGAGATTTATTTGACAAGGATTTATACGAGGTATAAGTAGAGATTTATGGAGATGTCACATTTGGTGCCCAATCATGAAGCGATTTACTTCGTGATAGCTGGGATTTCTTTTTTTTTTTAAAACAGGGATAATACCACTAGTAAAATTCTTAGGAACAGTACCTTTATTATAGAAACAGAAACATTCCCAACTTGGAGAATTTAAATGTAATTTCATCTATCCTTAGAAATTTTTGTAATATTGATGTTTATAGGTTGTCAAAGTAACTTCAGATTGTGATATTTAGCCAAAATTAACCCTTTCAATACCCAGCTTGAAAAACAGAAATGAAACCACAAATCAAACTGTTCTTAGCTCATTTTCAGAAGAAGAAATAAGCTAATGTTTTCATTTTGTTGTCTGTCCATCTGTAGGGTCAAACTTTTTTGTTTTTAGAGATAAATTAAAAATTTATTTTGGTTGGATAGGTATTGATGAAGTATTACAATGTACACTTCTGGAATCTTTCTATAGCTCCATCTCTGTTTATAACTATATTCTTTCAGTTTGAATAATACAATATGTGACACCTGACATAGATCTCTCAAATCTTGAAACTTCTCTTAATCAGGTATAATCACACAGCAATCATCTCAACTGGTATAGTAACTGACACATAAATTTAAAAGATCTTGCATTTGAATTCAGAAGACATTTAGATAAATTTTTATATAGGCAAATTTCGCAAGCAACCAAAGACTGGAGTTTCAGTCAGATTTCAAATTTTAGTTTTCTAAACATGTTTTTCTTGAGCAACTGCTGCTACTATCATCAGTCATTTCATGCCAATTATAATGAAGTCGTGTTTGACATTGTGCACCCACATAATTCTCTCTTCCTCACACTTTTAGGAAAGCTATTTATAACACTATTCATTAATTTCTATCATGCAGGTAACATGGTTACTCACAGCAACCTCTCCCTATTCAAAATTCTCCTTAGAAGTGGTTGATGGCTCTGGTAATCAAATCATCTTATACCCATACTTTGACCTTTTAAGGCCTCAAGCTGTGCCAAGTTTAAAAGGCTCCATTAATTCAAAAGTCAAAATATATATTTTTAATTCTTACAGAAGAAAACGTTAAAAATGAATATGAAACTGATGTGGTGAAAACATTTATTATATTTTACAACTACTAATTTTATTTGTAACTACTAATATGAATTCACAATTGTTACTTAGTAAAACTTGCATTTTTTTAGGCCCCTCATATTGTGAGGCCCTAAGCTCTAGCTCAGCTTATTCATAAGTCAAGCCCTGCCAAAGAAGGGTAGGGTTGGCTCAGTCGGTAGCGTGCCAGGCTCGTAATCTGTAGTTCCCAAGTTCGAGTCCCAGCTGGGTAAGCGTTGAGATTTATCTCTGCAAAATTCCCCACGCTGCCCACGGTCAGTAGGGGCTTGTAAAGGCGTCGTCCATCGGATGGGACGTTAAGTCATGGCCCCATGTGCAGGAGAGCCATACCCTGTGCACATTAAAGAACACACTGGATGGCCTTGACAGGAGGTACCATCTGTCTCCCAACAGCTGTTCCAGTGGGTCCCCTCCCCCAACCTTCTCTGAACCTTTGGGGTCCATGTGACCTGGCAATTTAGCCCATGGTGTGCAAAAAAGTGCCGCTCAGAGGTAAAACAACCCTGCCAAAGATGTATCAGAATTAAACCTCCTGTTATCTTCTTAATAAAGGGTCCCAAATTTACTACTGTATCAAACTTCACAGAAGGACAAACATTTATAAAGCCTCAGTGTAGTTTGTAGGCACATTCACCTATTTTTTCACACACCACAGATTCTGAAAGTTAGCAATAGCAGTTATCCTATTTATCTAACATTTTGTATCCTCAATATTTACAACAACAATCAAGATAATTAAATTGAGAGATTCAATAAAAATCACAAACATTCAAAACAACTGAAGTATTAGGAAGTATCACCCACTTCATCAGTTTTCATCACTTTAGTTTTCTCTGTATTTAATATTCAGGCTACCCAATTAACAGCTTTAGTGTATTGAATGAAGGAGTTCATCATGAACATCAGTTACCAAGAGTACCAAATTCTCAGCATTGTCTAAATCAAATCACTTCAGATCTCTAGGGCTTCAGAATTCAGATCTCTCCTATACCTCTCTTAACATAATCGATTATCAAAGTGAATGGAAAAGGTGATAAAAATGCAACCTTGACTAACATAAGTTGTAAAGCTAAACCAATCACTGCAGCCTTTATTATATTACTATAGAAAGATAAGTGGCAAAATGTGTAATTATAAGTGAATAAAATTCTTATAACATTTAGCCAAAAAACTTGAAAGTCAAAATATTTTTCTTACTTTCCTAATATTTTTAAACAACTTTTGTATAGCCTCGAATTTCCCTGTTACATATTAGTGTAAATATAATAAAAGCTACAAGCTACCAGTTTAGTGCAAGTTACTGAATGAGAAATTTTTTCCTCAGCTATTGTAATGCTAATTACAAGCACTTGTAATGCTGTAGACTTTAAGTCACAATGCATATGACATAAACTACACATCATAGAAGTCCGAGAAAGATCTATGATAACAAGTAGCCACAGAGCTTTCAATTGTAGATTAAAATTTTGATATTCATTTTGTCTGTTTTATTCTGAAATACACATTTGCCTCTATAGAGTGTATTTACTGCATTATTTTAAAATCAGTTTAAAGGAATTTATGTAAACATAGATGATAATCACAGCGTTACCTGTTGCTCATTTGGCGTAGATAAATCAATAAATATTCAGCGGAAAAAATTTTCGCCGACATACGGGATTTGAACCCGCATCTCTCCAGAAACATGCCAGAGTATTCTTCCAGTTGAACTAATGCCAGCTCATCTTTTTTCCGCTAATTTTAAGACTTAACTCTATCACGAAGTTTTTCGGGCCAACTATTGTGCCAATGTTCTCCGGTGGCAATTATTACCTTAATATTGCACAGAGTGAGATGGTAATGCAATGATTATCATCTATGTTTAAATCATTAATGACGCTAAATAGCGGGATGAGATTTATTTATTTCCATCTCACTCTGTGCAATATTAAGGTAATAATTGCCACTGGAGATCATAGATGATGCCAATGGTTGACACGAAAAACTCCTTGATAGAGTTAAGTCTTAAAATTAGCAGAAAAAAGACGAGGTGGCATTAGTTCAACTTAAAGAATACTATGGCATGTTTCTGGAGAGATGCTGGTCCAAATCCTGTATCTTCATCGAAAATTTTTTCCGTCGAAAATTTATGGAATTTATGTACTTTTTTTGTTGTTTGGGTATGCATTTAGTAATTCACAGAAGTCAGTTGAAACTATCTCTTTTGTGTGATGGAATGTAGGAAATTGGAACAGTCCTTCCTGCCTTATTTTATAAATAATGTATTTGACAATCTACAACTTTGCTTGGCAATAAGTTAATACACTCTGTGTATTAACTTATTGTTTAACACTCTGTGTATTAACTTATTGTTTAATACTCTGTGTATTAACTTATTAACACTCTGTATATTAACTTATTGTTTAAATGGCACTGAAGTGCCATTGAATTAGGGATAGCAACCTAGTAACATGTTGGACCTGCTCTGGTCCTGATAATGGCTGCCACATGATGAGGCAAGGATTCCACAAGCTTGCATAAATATTTCACAGGTATTGCAACCCATGCATCCTCCAGAGCTGTCCACAATTCTCTCAAGGTCGTCGGTGATGGGACATGGGCCAAACACTCTGCTCTATGATATCCCAAAGATTTTCGATGGGATTTAAATCTGGACTTCTAGGTGCCAATTCATTATTTCAAAGTCAGCAGAATACTCCTGCAACCATGCAGTAGCCAACCTGGACCTGTGAGATGAACGGTTGTCTTGCTGGTAGATGCCATCTCCATTGGGATGCATGATGGCCATAAATGGGTATAAATGGTCAGCCATGAGTTCTACGTACTGGGATGCATCATGAGTCATCGGTACATGTACCAAAGGTCCGACAGACATCCAACTGAAGACACCCCAGGCCATCACTGAGCTACCACCAGCTTGTACTATTCTGACCTGACATGCAGGATCCATGGCTTCATGGGGTTGGTGCCATATTCTCAGTCTCCCATTGGTGTGATGAAGTTTAAATCAGGTTTCATCACTCCAGGGTATCTGTTGCCACTTTTCAATTGTCCCAATTTTGATGTTCTTTAGTCCTGGCAAGGCGTCATGCCATTAGAAGTGGGACTCTCGTAGGTCGGCGGATCCCGAAGCCGAGCTGATGAAGTGAGAATTGCATGGTCTGTGCACTGACTTCCTGACTGGAACCCACATTTATATGGGAGGTGATTTCAGATAATGTCTGGCCCCTATCAGTCCATATGATGGTGGGTCAGACGGCAAAGCCCATGATTATTCAAGGCTGGTTGTCCTTTGCAGTTTGTCCTGGTGCTTGTTTGTTTGCCGGAATTTTCATATTACCAGAAAACTCTTAATACTGTCATACAAGAAAATCCAAGTTCGTTGACAATTTCGGAGATTGAGTGCCCCATCCATCAGGCACCTACGATCTGCCCTCTGTCAAATGCATCTAAATCCCATGCCTTTCCCATTATGCTTCTCATGACGAATGCCTGGGGACACCAAAGCTGACAGCTATATATGACCCGAGTTTCAGCCACACATGCTCGCAAATGCGGGACTTGCAGTACTGAATATGGATAATGTCTCCTATCCCTAATTCAATGGCACTTCAGTGTATTATCATAGCAGTATAAAAGCAAGAAGAGAACAAGTGAATTTTTCTGCGTAAAATATGTTCCCAACTCTTTCAATTAATTTTAAAAGTTTTATAAGTATTTTTTAATATTATCCAATTATTGTATTTTGAAAGAAAATTAATAATTGTTAAAATCTGGAATTATAAAGAAAAAAATCTGAGGGTGGGGATTGAACTGCCATAACTCAAAAATCTGAAATTGTTAACTACTGAAACACAATTTCAGTCCATTTTCAGCATTAATTTTAGTACTTTGCCACTTGGGTCATTATTACGATAACTAAATTTTCTATTATATCATAAGACCTCATGATGCATGATAAATTATATTGATTAGAAAAAGTTGAAAACTTCTACGAAACCTGAAAAGTATTAAGATCAGTTTTTGAAGCTGTAAACACTTCTGAGCCAATATTTTTCATCTCTAAGTTTTTTGCAATATGAATTTTTGAAACGTTTGCCATATTCCTGAAATATTTACTTAATTTTTTGCTCCTGGTAATTTAAATGTGGTTTTGTTTTATAAGAACTTAGTGCACTTTATGTGTAAGAATGATATGTATGTATAAAAAGTGATATTATTTATACGCAGTCTTTCCATTTCATTTTTAATGTAGATATTTGTACGAGCCCAATTTGATTATGATCCAAAGGAGGATGATTTGATTCCATGTACACAAGCTGGTATTACTTTCAAAACTGGAGACATTCTACAGGTGATTAGCAAAGATGACCATAATTGGTGGCAGGCCAGGAAAGAAGGATCAGACACAACTGCAGGTCTAATACCTTCTCCTGAATTGCAGGAATGGAGGATAGCATGCATTGCTATGGAACGCTCACGTAATGATCAAGGTTTGTTGGTCAAATTATCAAATATGTTGATTCATTCAAAAGTTAAAATGTTTTTAATTTGGTTTATTTAAGTATATTTATTATGGGAAACATAAAAACCATGATTTAATCAAATAGTCAAAATTATTGGGTATATATTTAAAAATAAAAATTTCATAAAAATGAACTAAATTTTTTTTACTGCTGTGCTTAAATGAATCACAGGTAATATTTCTTGTAAGGATCTGAATAATTTTTCATAGAAAGGAGAGGGACCAACATGTTAATTGATTCCAGACCTACATGTTAAATGATTTTAATTCCCCACTACCTTGTTTGCTATTGTTATTCTTAAGTGATATTTTTCTCATCAACAAAATTTTGTAGGAAGTTTTACATAAAAATTAATTATAAAAGCATTACTTAGATAAACTTTGATAACTAATTGTACTTTCCTTATCCTATTTAGAGAAAAATGATTTTTCTCACCCAAAATGTAATTAAATTGGATTCTCCCACAAAAATTCACATCTAATATTTATGTGGAATAAAAGATTCACTAAATTTTTCATCAAACAATATATTTAGCCTATATCTTTCCATTTACCCAGCGAAAATCTTTGTGTACATCTCACATTCCAATCTATTCACAAGTTCTCCCATATGTCAAGTACTGTTTAACCCTTAAAGTGTCAGGTTTCTGAAAGTGGTTTCACTCTGGTGGCCAAGTTAATTTTTGAAGTGTTTTCAGAAAATAAAATGCACAACTTTAGAACCTCATCCTGAAGGGAAATACTCATGTTATACATCAAAAGAAAGAGCATTTAATTTTGATTTATAAAATGATAAAAATTATAACAAAAATAAAATAATAGTTAAAGTTTTTAATCATTTTTTAAAGTTGCAAATTTTTACTCTATTTTTTTTCTATTTTTAGTTTAGTAAAAATTTAAAAAAATGCATTTTTTTCCCAGATTATTTTATTATTCTAATATAAATAAGTTATTAATATTTCCATTAATGCATAAATCTTTCATTTGTGTAGTGTTTTCTAAAATTTTTAGTGATTTATGCAAGTAATGCATATGCTTAGATTTTTGGCGATCGACTAACTCTAGCCTAAGGAGAATGGTGTCATAAAGAACTCATTTCAATTTAAAAATGAGATAATTTAAATGAACTGAGAAATATATCTAAAAAATGGTAACTGTGAAAAAAATTGAATAAAAATATTTCAAAGCATTAAAATTTTACTCAAGCACTGAAATTGAGAATGAATCATTTTAATACACTGATATCCTTAAATTAAGGAAAATCCCTATGTTAAGTCAATGGGAAGCTAATGTCAAAGCTCTATAACTTCTAAAAATAAGTCTTTTTGTTTCAAAAAATGCGATTGCAGATAAAGATCTTAATCAAATAAATCAATATCTCGATTTTCAACAATAGTCGTTCAGTATTTAATGAGTTATGGAAGTTTGACTATTTAGCGATAACAACGCCAACCACAAAAATTGACTTCAGAAGTTAGTTAAAACTTAGTAATAAGTATTGTATCAAAGTGTTTCATAAAATAAGTTTGTATTTTAGAACTTTGTGTAAAGAATTCTTTCACTATTCTTCAGTTCTCTATAAGTTTCTTAAGACTGGCATTGCTGTTGTTAAATATTCAAACTTCCATAACTCATTAAATACTAAACTAATATTGTTGAAAATCGAGATATTGATTTATTTGATTGAGATCTTTATCTGTAATCACATTTTTCAAAACAAAAAAACTTATAAAATAAGTTATAGAGCTTTGACATTAGCTTCCCATTGACTTAACATAGGGATTTTCTTTAATTTATGGAAACCAGTGTATAAAAGCTGCATAACTACTATAGAAATTTTTATTTTTAATTTTAACCGTGCACATAATTAATTAATTTAGTGCACGGTTTTTTTAAAAAAGGTTAAAAATCACAATATCCTAATGTTAATTAATGTATTTGGTTAAAATATTAAAATTATTGCTAATATAAGTTCTACCTTTTGAAAATTGTGCTTTTAGGCTAATTGCATAATCCTATGATTTTTCCAATATTGGCCATTAGTGATCACTAGCAACTTCATTTGAAATCAGTAAAAAATAATTCCAGAAACCACCAGAGTAAAAAAGAAGTTTTTGAAATCAAAAGTCTGTAAATATTGACCGAAAGCATTCGGCAGAGTTACGGGATGACGCAGCTTCTGATAGTAATAAAATCAATAACTTACCTTATTATCGATACTTACCCTATTAAAAATAAAAGTTTAGAAAGCATTACAACTCTGCTACAGCTCTAAATAGGTCAACATACCGGAAATCAAAAACTGATCGATAATCTACTATGGTAAAACAAAATAAAGGCATAAACTAAATCATCAGTACTTGATGCTGTTACGGTGATTCACACGTCTGTACGATCAACACAGGCTCAAGTTAGTTTATTTTTTTACTTTTTCATAAGTTTTTCAAGCAGAATCGACAGAAAAAATATATATCATAGACTGAAATGTTATTTTCAAGATTTGATTAGAAACAATTAACCTTTCCAGTATCCAGCCTGAAAAACTGGTTTCCATCCAGAGGCCAGGCTATTTTCTCCCTTTGCTCGGGCAAAAAAAATTTAACGTTAGAAATTTTTTGCCAAATAACTAATGAAAGGAATTGTGGCATGTTACATGCCAAAATAATTTACGACTCACAGTAATAAACTAATATTTAATTCCACGATTAATTACTGTACAACTGAAATTTAAGCCCAGAGGAGCTCTTCACAATACCAGTCACAAATTCTTTGAACTGGTCTGTTCTTACATTAAGTTTCTAATGCTATCTTCTAACGGTTATCTTTTCCTCATAAAGGTGATGTAGAACAAAGAAACCATTGTAATGCCCCATC
This sequence comes from Ryuthela nishihirai, assembly GCA_038380435.1. Taxonomy (NCBI): domain Eukaryota; kingdom Metazoa; phylum Arthropoda; class Arachnida; order Araneae; family Heptathelidae; genus Ryuthela; species Ryuthela nishihirai. The sequence continues at coordinate 32,242,366 of JAWZYU010000026.1, forward strand.
ATTCACTTTTACTTTACTTTAACCAGTTTTGCTTAATTTACGTTATATTTATCATTTTGGGGATTTTTATTTCCTTTTTAGCATCACAGCGCTCGTTTTCAAGAGTTAGGAGTTGCACATATGCAACTCCGAACTTCTGACTGTCACCCGCTAAAGCGTGTGCACAAGGACATGCCCTCTCTTTCGTCATAGCTTGTGTCGCTCATCAATTTATGCAAATGTCTTTCCCGGCGTGCAACATGACACGTGCGGGCACTAAGCCTCTTGTTATAACCGATGACATGTTGTCACAGCAGAGTAGTAGCTCAGTAGTTAGAGTTAGTAGACAGACAGAAGAGAGTGTGGTAGTAAACACAGAGGAGCACAGTTAGTATAGTGTGTGTAGTCAAAGTTGAGAAATGATGTATCTTCTTCATTGAAGTTTTGGTGAGTGTTTTTTGGAAATAAATTTGTTTGTTATTTAAACCTTTTGAATCTTTACTAATTTTTTTCTCTTGAGCAACGTTAATTGTTTTGGATTAGAAATTACCTTTACATTTTTACAATCATTTAATATTTTTGAATTCTTACTGATTAACGCTCGCTGGTATTTTGAACCCTAATTTAACTTTTTTTTTTTGGCAATTTGTTAATTATTGCCTGGCGCCCGACTCAACTATCCGGAGCATAAAATAATTGGATCAGACAAAGGGTCCAAACTTTAAAAGTAATTTCATTTTCTTTGGAGCGTTACACCATAGTTACCGGCTCAGATCTTATCACAGTGGAACACCCGCTGGCACAGGTACAGATTGGCGCAGCTTCTTTCTGTTGACGATGTATGTCCAACAGTCACTCATGATGTCAGGAGATGTCAGATTTATGCTGTTGTTGCACTTTTTCAGTTCTTAGTTGTTAATAGTGATAGTTTTAAGACGTTTCTACTCACTGACAATTTCTGTGTACCAGTCCTTTCACATTAAAGCATAGTGGTTGCCTTAATTGAAGTTCACACTTTATATGCTACGGTGACATTATGACTCGGCGATTGTTAGCACTTCCTCCCGACTTAAATGATTTAAACAACAATCGCTGAGTCATAATGTCACCATAGCATATGAAGTGTGAACTGCAATTAAGGCAACCACTATGCTTTAATGTGAAAGGACTGGTATACAGAAATTGTCAGTGAGTAGGAACGTCTTAAAGCTATCACTATTAACAACTAAGAACTGAAAAAGTGCAACAACAGCATAAATCTGATATCTCCTGACATCGAGAGCGACTATTGGACTTACATCGTCAACAGAAAGAAGCTGCGCCAATCTGTACCTGTGCCAGCGGGTGTTCCACTGTGATAAGATCTGAACCGGTAAATATGGTTTCTTTGTTCTACATCACCTTTATGAGGAAAAGGTTACCATTAGAAGATAGCATTAGAAACTTAATGTAAGAACAGACCAGTTCAAAGAATTTGTGACTCTAAGGTATTCTGAAGCACTCCTCTGGGCTTAAATTTCAGTTGTACAGTAATTAATCGTGGAATTAAATATATGTTACATGCCAAATTAATCAGCATTTAATTCTGGATTTTCTGAAAATAAAGTATTTAACAAAAAAGATTAGTAGTTTTATTTTAATAGGACTTTTTTTAGTCATGTAGTAAAAAATGCATATGGCAACACAAATAAAATTAGAAAAAGAAATAGAAAATAGAAAATAGAAAAAATTTCCTTGACTGCCTTTTTTACTAAACATTATGAATCTTTTCTTTGGGTGTTGAAGTTTGGCGATCTTGGCTAAGTGCAAAACAGTTTGTGCACCAAAGCAAAAAAAGTGTTATATTGTTTGTGTGGCACAGGCAAGGACAAAGGGAGGGGGTGCCTTTAAAATCATTCAATATAGACATAAGACTCGTAATTTAAAAAAAATGAAATCCTTTTTTTAAAGGGGGTTGGGGAAGTGAAACTTTTACAGTGAGTTAAGCTAAGGGGCACCTTCCCAAAATTGTCTTCCCACATGACTACTGATTTCTGTAACAAGGAAGTCTATTTTGCTCCCATATCCAAAACATTCATTTTTAGAAAACTGTACAAACTCAGTTTTTTTACTAAAAAAAAAGAAATAATAAAAGAAAAATTACATATATCTAATGGGATGTTAAAATATCCACAAGAACTTTTAAGCTGGCCTCCGATCTGGCATAACTCAGAAAGATCAATAAATCAGCCAACTGAAAGATCGCTAATGGAAAAAAAAATACAGAAATTGGTATAATTCCATATCCAAGACCTCATTTATTTTCAGAAAATGATACCAGATCAAACTTTTATTGAAAAAGTAATAAATAATAAAATAAAAATTAACATATAGCCTAATGCAATGTTAAAATATCCACAGCAACAAGTTGTAGGTTGGCCATCCAATGTAGCATAACTATGAAAAATCAATACTTATCAGTTGGCTAAAAGATCTCTAATTTACGAAAATAAATCTACTGAAATGTGAACTAAGGTTTAAATATAAAAAAGTAAATACTAACGTAACAAAGGATATCCAATATACTGGACCAAAACTGTAAACAATATGGGAGCCACTTATAGCACATGGAACAGAGATAGCATGCATCCCATCTGCCTATTGTTTGCCTCAGTGAGCCATAACATAATTAAATGCAGCTGCGCCCAGAATTTTTAAGAAGAATGTTTTTGCTTCCAGTTTTGATTTTAAGAGTGGGAAAGATGTATAGAATGCTGGGAAAATGATGAAAATAATTTTAGGTATACTGAAATAGGTTTATGACAGAAAAGAGTGTGAAACATAAAAAAAAAATTGTCTACTGTTTTTAAAACTAAGTTTTGTTTTTGTTAATTTTTAGGAGATTTTCGAAAATTTAAGGAAAATTTTGTTGATAATAGCTCAGATCAAACTTGTGAGCTTAAATCAGAAGGTTGCTTCAGCAAATAGGTACATTAACAAGCAAAATGGCAATACCATTTAGTGCTTCTAAGAAATGGCAATCAGATGGCTTTATCAAATTATTTATATTATAGTTTAATAAAACATGCATCAAATTAAAAAGCAAAATATTGTTTTTCAAACCTGAATTATATATTTTTATAAGATATATATATATAAAAATAATTACAATGACAATTTTTATTAAAAAATTTTTTGTTGTTGTACTAAAAACGTATACATACATCCTTGGCCTCTCAATTCCAATTCTGGGAACTTATACAGATGACATGTACACTGCAAAGGTTAAAAAAATGCTGATTCCTATGTACTGCCATTTGTAAACAAATTACTTCCCATTATTGAACATACATATTTTTATTAAACACAAAAATTATTAAAATTAAATAAAAATTTATTTAATCAAGCATTTTTTATTGCAGAGAAAACTGCCGTAAAGTAGTTCACAATATTTAATTGTGTTCATAACTTTCTAAAATTCTAAATCTTAAAACATTTGTAAAGCTTTTAAATGCACATATCTCAAACGATTTTATCAACCTAAGCAGATAGGTTACTTCGTTGGCCTGTTCACCTTCTATGTTGTATATGAGCAATGGTTTATGTGCATGTTTTATGTAGGAAAACATTTTAAATGTCTTTTTTTAATACTGTATTAACAAATAGTCTAAGGAAAGCACATCAGTTTTGTAAAAAAAAAACTGTCATTGGCACCATTTAAAGTTCCTTTGCTAAACATGAAAGCATCAGTTTTATAATACTTTTAAAATAATTTTGTTACTTGTAATTATAACTTTGTAGCAAGCTGCATAAAAAACGTTATAGATGGTCATTTTCCTGAAATTTTTATATTTGGACAAGAATGATGTTTCTAATCTCTCAAGTACAGGCATGTTTAATTCGTTTAAAAAAACCAACATTGACTAGAGAAAAACTGATAATTTCACTTCACAATGTGACTGATTCTTGCTTAGTTGTAATTGTTAAAAAACATTAGTACTAATTTAAATGGGCTGTCTTTGTATAAGTCGTTATATGATAAACCAGGACAAGCTAGAAAAATCTCCTGGATTATCTCTGTCCTTTGTGTTGTGGAACCTAACTTTCTTGTATAAAAAGAGGTGTAATACATACTCAAGATATTGTAATTTTTAAACATCAACTATGTATATTATTTTCTGTGCACAAAATTAAGTAATGTGATGAATAATAATCCATAATTAAATGTTAACATTTCTGGTGTAATCGATGTTGTTGGAATAATTTTTTTCCTTTCATTACAGTTAACTGCTCTTTTTTCGGAAAGAAAAAGAAACATTTTCGTGATAAGTATTTGGCAAAGCACAATGCTGTATTTGATCAGTTAGATCTTGTTACATACGAAGAAGTTGTAAGACTTCCAGGTTATAAAAGAAAAACCCTTGTTTTATTAGGTAAGAAAATGTGCTTATATATGTTTAAAAATTAAACTTTTTAAATCAGTGTAATAAATAAAAATTTCATAAAAATGAACTAAATTTTTTTTACTGCTATGCTTAAATGAATCACAGGTAATATTTCTTGTAAGGATCTGAATAATTTTTCATAGAAAGGAGAGGGACCAACATGTTAATTGATTCCAGACCTACATGTTAATTGATTTTAATTCCCCACTACCTTGTTTGCTATTGTTATTCTTAAGTGATATTTTTCTCATCAACAAAATTTTGCAGGAAGTTTTACATAAAAATTAATTATAAAAGCACTGCTTAGGTAAACTTTGATAACTAATTGTACTTTCCTTATCCTATTTAGAGAAAAATGATTTTTCTCACCCAAAATGTAATTAAATTGGACTCTCACACAAAAATTCACATCTAATATTTATGTGGAATAAAAGATATATTCTTTTAATACCTTTTGATTCTTATTATTTTTGAAGGATTCTGCAAAAATTACTTTTCATATGATGTATACTTTTTAGTATCTAGTGTTAATGAATATACAGATATTACTCACTTCTTCAGATCCTTCACTTAACCCTTTTAGTGCCCAGTGTGAAAAACTGAAATAAATTAGGAAAGCCAACTATTTTTTTTACTTGTGTTCAGGAAAAAAATTTCTTAACTATGTTCTAAAAAATGTAACTTTATATCCTTACCCTTTAGTAAGTAATGAACATAAATAGGTAATGTTATAGACCAAAATAAAGAGAATTTATTCTGCACAATTAAAGATTTGAAATTAAGGAAGGTAAGAAAAAAAAATACTTAAATAATTTTTTCTACCAAAAGCAAAAAAATCCATTTTTCCTAATTTTATTATTCTGTTACAGATATTTCATAATACAAGGAAAAAAACTGCAGATATTTCATAATACACTACAAGGAAAAAAACTGCAACACCTGGAAGGATTAATGTCATTTTATTGAAATGCAGGCAGCTGTTAGCGTACAGTGAGATGTGCAATTGATTACATTATCAAAAAAAATATGGAAAATTACCACTTTACCTACCCAGTAAAGTGGTATACTTAGTATGATGTTGAACCACCCCGTGCAGTGCATTCATGTGCACCCACCCAATGCATTCGTGAACACAGCAGGAAGGCTATCATACAGCTCTATAATGTACTCCTGAAGGAAGAACACCAAATAGCATATAGTCACTGTTCCATTTCAACAACAGTGGTTGGCACACCTCTTTCGTGTTGTTGGAGCTGTCAGCCCATCATGTCCCAGATGTGTTCAATAGATGAAAGGTCTGACAAGCATTCTGGCCATGATAGTACCTGAAAGTTTTGCTCATGTAGATACCGCAGACTAATGTGGGCTGTGTGGGGACAGGCGTTATCTTGCTGGTAAAAGGAAAAGGTTCCATGCTGCTGAACAAATGGGACATCTACTGGCTGCAAAATGTTGGTAACATATCATTGGGCAGTTAGAGGATCCCCTTATGATAAGTTCTGACCGAGATGTCCGACTAATGGCACCCCACACCAAGACACCAGGTGCTGGAGCTGTGTGATGATGTCGCATGCACTGGGTGATGTTACTTTCCCCTGGATGATGGCTAACACATTGTCTTCCATCATGCTGACCAAGACAAAAATGATATTCATCACTAAACACCATGGTACTCTTGTTCATTCCAGTTCTGCCTGAGGTGACACCACTGAAGACATGCTTGCATGTGGACAGATGTGAGGGACAAATGCAGTACTAGACAATAGGCTCACAGTGAAAATTGTAAAAGCCGGTTGTTTACCGTCCGCCTGGTAGATAGTCAATGTGTTACTGGTTGCAAGAGTATATGCAGTTGTGTTGTAGTTGTGAATCTGTCACGCAATGCCATGTGTCGCAAATGGTGGTTCTGTCGCTTCATGTTCATACATCATCTTCCTGATGCTTGTTGGTGTGTGCTGGATCCTTCTCAAACCCACTGGCACCATATGTGTATGATGGTGCTGGGAATGCAGCCAACAAGGTTGGTCGCATCTCTGTACAACAAACCAGCTTCTGTAAGGACGATGATCACTCTCAAAGTCTGTTAACTGTTGGAATGGCTGTCGACATCTGCATAAAGTTATCTTTAACAGTTTAGAACAATTTCCACAACATTTTGCCAACCAGGGAGCTTTGGTTGCCTTTATCTGTATTTGACTGCTCCACACCTGTGAATTCTGCTCACACCTGTCCAATCATTTCGATTGTGCTGCAAACCTAATCATTTCCATATACTACAGCCTCCCTAAATTTTGTCACGTTTGCGTAACTTCTTGCAAGTGTTGCATTTTTTTTATTTCCTGTAGTGTATTTTTATTATATTACTTAAATCTTTCATTTATGGGTTTTTAATTTTTTATCAAAATATGTACTTAATCACTGTGGCTTCTAAATCTAATTTACTTAACTAATGTTAAAGAAATCATAAAAACATAATGTTATTATTATTTTTCTGTGGGGACAAGACAATTTTTTCAAAAATATTATATGTCTAAACACTTCTCTGACCAGTCATGTTGTGTTTGTTCAAGTACTTCCCAACCAAGCAGATTTACACTAATTCACATCATCTTCCTCAAGCAGACATGGACTATGGAGGTCCAACCAGATAGACCAATTTAGTTCTCCAAACACATTTGTCCTGAACTACATCTGTTACATCTCACCACTGTAGATCAAATCTAACAAGGTCCTGTTTGACATTGTCTGCCCACCACACCCTAGGTCTCCCATTCTTTCTGAGACCTTTAAGCACACTGTTCATAACCATATTTGCTAATCTATAATTATCCATATGGGTAACATGGCCAAACCAACAGAGTCTCTCTCTCTGCACAATATACTGCTCAGAGGAGGTTGCAGACTCCTTTGCCTAATCTCATCATCACTTACAAAGTTGAACCACATAACGCCCAAGATACTGCATAAGCATCTCGAATCAAAAGCATAACATTTCTTGTTATCTTGTTTACAAAAGATCCAAGTTTCACTTCCATAACTACCCTAGAAAAACTATTATACAGTTTAATTTTAATCTTTAGGTGTATACACCATTTCTCCACATACTCTATTGAGTCTTAAAAATCCCATCAGCAATCCCTATTCATCTGTTTTTCTCATGCTGCACATCACCAGTATCTGTTACTTAGCTACCAAGATAATTAAACTGAGATATCTGCTCAAGAATGGAACTTATTCAGATTAATGGAACCACAGCCTGCTTGCCCAATTTTCATTGTTTTGTTTTTCTCTTTTTATCACCAAACCTACTGTACTAACAGTCTCATCAATAGCTCTATGAAAGAAATCATCTCATCAACATCAATTGCCAAAAGAACCAAATCATCAGCATAATCTAAATCAAAAAATTTCTGAAATCTAGATCATTTCACTCAAAATCTTTCCTTGCAGTGAATTTCACATAACATAGTCAATAACCAAACTAAAGAGAAAAAGAGACAAAATACACCCATGTCCAATACTAAAAGCAATGCTAAACCAATTGCTACAAGCCTTACCAACTGTCACACGTGACTTTTCATGACAATGAGCTTTCATTATGTTAACTTTGTCTGGTATGCCATACAATCTCACAATCAACCACAAATTATGATGTTCATTAGAATCAAAAGCCTTTTTGAAATCCACAAAGCTAGTAACCACAGGTTTCTGAAACTAGAAGCATTTCTGAAGAATCTACCTAAGTGAAAATATCTTATCTATACATCCCCTACCACTTCTGAATCCACACTGCTCTTCATGCAATTGTCCACCAACCAAATTCTTAATTCTGTTAAGCACAATCATGCAAAGAACTTTACCTGGAACAGAAAGTAGGCTGATACCCCTATAGTTACCACAAGAACTGTGATCACCTTTTTTTAAAAATAGGAATAATAGTAGTGTAATGCTTCAAAGATTTAAATACTTTTAAAGTTTTGGACCCTTTGTCTGATCCAATATTTATTCAAGCTCTGGATAGCTTAATTTCGGTGCCAGGCAATAATAATAAATTGCCAAATAAGTTGAAATTAGGGTTCGAATACCAGCAGGCGTTACTTAGCGAGTAAGAATTAAAAAATAAATGATTGTCAATCTAATTTAAATTACAATAAAAAATTATCAACTAACGTTGCTCAAGAGAAAAAATAGCAATGATTCGAAAAGTTTCTATAACAAACAAATTTATTTCCAAAATTATTTCAACTCGCCAACAGTTGATGAAAATGTCGACTACATCATAACTATCTCACTGCTACTAACAAGAACTCTGTGACAACATACACCTCTGCTACAACTCACTTCTACTCCTCTCCTCTACTAACTACTTCCCTCTACTACTCCAACTAACTTTGTGAGCACAAGTCACTGCTATATCAACTGTTGTACAAAAGGCCCGCATGTGTCATGTTGCACGCCGGGAAAGACATTTACATAAAGTGACCAGCGCGCAAGCTATGATGCAAGAGAGGTCGTGTCCTTGAACACACGCATTTTAACGAGTGACAATCGAAAGTTCGGAGTTGTGCATGCGCAACTCTTATGCTCTTGGAAATGAGTGCTGTGATGCCAAAAATAAAATTAAAATCCCCAAAATGATAAATATAACGTAAATTAAGCAAAACTGGTTAAGGTAAAGTAAAAGTGAATGCGGGGGCATCACAGTAGCTCTGGTAAAATCCTTAGGAATAATGCTTTTATCGTAAAAGATATTCAAAATTTCACTCAGCCATATGGTAACAGAAGCATTCTCAGAGAAATAGCCAAAATAATTTCAGAGTGTGATAGAGGGCCAGCATTACAGCCAATGATGCATCTATCATCATTACAAACAATAGGAGTAGAACTAATCACATTGTTCAGTACATCTGTGAAATGCTCAGTCCACCTAGCCATGTCAGAATCCTCACCTTCAATAACCTTACCTTGTTTATCCTTCAATCCCTGTCTATCTGACCATTTTTTCCCACACAAAATGTTAACTGTCTGGAACAGCTCTCTGCTGTTATGCTATCTAGCTGCGTCCTTAGCATTGTCAGTCAACCTATCCAACTAAAGATTCTTATCAGCTGCTAACTGATCCTTTACACATATATTAAGCTCTCTATAATGCTTTCTATTAGGATTAGCAGGGTATTGATTAAAAATATTCCTGCAGTTCTTTCTTTCCAAAATGAGCTCAAGTGCATTTTCACTCAAATATTTTTGCTTCCCCAGATCCTTTTTCCCCCAAAAGAGTACTGTTATTTTTAAAGAAAATCCTGTTTCAAATGGTCCCATTCTTCCTCACCTTCTTTAGTAGGCAAACCATGACTGTCATAATGAGCCTATCGTGGTACGTTTTAGCTATAACTGAGTCTTTCAGAGCTTCAATGTTAAAGATAACTTTTTTAACCTTAGCACAACATTTAAGTTGCAAGATACTTTTAAAAAGGTAATGATCTGATACAATTTCAGAGTCCTTATATGACCTTGTATTCCTAACAGAACTCGACCATTTGCTGTTAATATATAATCAATCATACTCTTATGCAGCCCATCTGATGAAACTCATGTGTACTTATGTAAGCCACAGTATTTGTAATTAGTTATTCTCAAACCATTACTTGTCTGTAGGAGATGTTAGCCATTGTCATTATAGCTAACAATACCAAAGGACCTAATGCCCCTCCCCAAAGGTCAAAATCAGTACCAACTTTGGCACTGAAGTTGCCTAGAACAAGGGTAATATCACCTTTCTTGACAGAATTCAAAATATCCTGAAGTTTTCCGTAAAAGCCTATCTTTTTCTTCTCATCTTCAGTGGGGGCATGACAACAGATAGCATTCTTTAATGCTTGTCTGAAATTAGCTATAACAAACCTTTCATTAATACACTTGCATCCTAGAAGAGCATCACCGTGTCTGCTGAGAAGCAAACCTAAGCCTTGGAGATGTTTTCCATCTTCCTTCTCTGAAAAAAGAAATTTAAGATTGTTCTTAAGTATGTGACCTTTATCTGTCCATCTGGTCTCTTGCAAGCTGAGAATATCTACTTATAATGCTGAAATTCTTTTGTGAGGACATCAAGGCAATAATATCTCTGTGCAGAGTCATCATATTCCAACTATTTAGTGCCAGCAATATCGAATGGCCCTCAAATCATAGTCATCTGGCAAAGACTTGTTCCCCCACTACTAAAGGCTGAAGCCATTTACACTGGAAGACTTCTTCCAATATAAGTTTGACAATACCCTAGAAGCAAGAGTTCGGGTACCTGCAATGGCTTTTGATCAGGATTATAGGTTATAGTGTGATGGTCCACCCATTCACTTTTATTTTTCCTTAACCATTTTTTACTTTATTTACATTAATTTATTATTTTGGGGATTTTCTTAAGTTGGTATCACTTTTCCTCACCCAAGAGTTGTGCATGCACAACTCCGATTTTTGATTGACAACCGCTAATGCACACGGAAGGACACAGGTGTGCGATTGTAAGATTATGTAAATGTAATGTACTTCCCAGTGTGCAGTACACGTGTCAGTTGCATGCCACATGTAATGTAAGTGACATTAGGTCACGGAGCTAGTAGTTTTGAAGTTAGTAGGGGGACAGTGTTAGAGAGAAGTGTGGAGAGGGAGATGTTAGTTTGGAGTTGTGTTTTGAGAATGTAGGTAGTTTTTTGTTGAGTGGCTTTTAGTTGTTCATATAATTTGATGTAGAAGAAGTTTCACTTGGTGAGTCTTGATTTTTTTGGAACTAAACTTTCTTTTATGAAATAGTTTTGACTTTTCTAATTTCTTTCTCTCGAGCAGGATAATTGATTTTGATTATATTTAAACTTTAATAACTGAAAATCTTTTTGAATTGATTTCTTATTGACTAAACAATGCATAATATGCTTAGCAAACCTTGTTTAACTTTATTTGGCAAGATTAATTATCTGGTGCCCGAAGTTATCCGGAAATTTAGTATAATTTGGATTAGCTACAAGGTCCAAAGTGAAGAAGTTAACATACTTTTGGAGTGTTACAAGAGGATCAGGATAAATGTATCCTGTGAATCTATTCACTTGGGGCTGTCAACCCACAAACAAACAGAAAATGCAGCAGAAGATTTTCTCTCAACGAAAGCTCACCAGTGTGGCAAATTCAGGATATAATCAAGGTCAGAGCCATTATTCCATTCCAGTTGGTACATATGGTCAGCACCAGGACCCTGTTTAATTGATCACTCCTCAGCAGATAGAAGAAAAATGTAGCCAAAGTAGTCCAGATCAAAAGGCCACACTGATCTGGCAGCCATCCCCTTACTTTCCTTTCCACAAGAGAGTATCTCTTTTGAAAGGCTTTAATAGTCTACATCATGAGAAGGCATGATTGGACTTCAGGTGCTAAGCCTGGCCTGTTCTGTGCATTATCACATGGAATTGGTGCATAACTCTCCTTCCATTGACTACCTAGCTACCATTTATAGACCCATGCTTATACTAATATTGACATAACTTCTAAACTACAAATTTTGCTATTCAACCAATAAAGAAATAAGCAATTTAATAAATAACTAATAATGTAATAATAATAATAACTAAATAAGTGTAGTACGTGTATATTTTTTAGATTATTGGGTATTGAAATGATTCTAAATTTGTTTGAATATCATAATCAGTCTACAAGGAAAACCTACTAGTAGGCATGTTTTCATCATCAGTTCTGAATTGCTATAATCTAATGACAGTCTTCTCATTGTTATTTTGCTATTACTTGCTCCTAATTCACTTTCACTTCAATTATAGTCATAATCACTCCACTCTCTGACAAAATATCTGTAAACATTCCATTCTGCACTACCTGTAGATATTTTGTAGGACATAGTTTCTTTTTTTTAATGTCCAAAATTTAAGAATACTTTTACACAGCTAAGAAATACAAAGGAAAATCGTAAGACGCAAATAACTTGTAAACAGTTTGCATTTGAGACAATAACCGAAACTGAAGATTGACTGTTTCTGTTAGTTGGTTTAAACTAGACACTGATAAAATAAAACTGATAACTTTGCAAGAATGCCATATCTCTTCTCATAAATGAAATGTTTATTCTGCAGATCAAACAAAACCTGTGTTATCAGCTGTTTACAGCTTAGTCACCAATAATTCAGATTTGATTCATAGATAGGAGCAAAAATAAATAAGCAAGTCACTATAGATATCATTTTGGTTATCTACAAATAGTCAACAAAACTGCTATAAATACTGGTTTGAGCAGCAAAGTATTAAAAAGCCTAGTAGTAACTTGGAAAAATTCTTATTTCTCAGTATATTAAACATCTACAAAATAGTAACCACAGGTTTCTTAAACTCTAAACATTTCTTAAGAATCTACCTGTGAAAATATTTGACGTATACTACCAGTTCTGAATCCACACTAAAATAGGCTGATACCCCAATAGTTATCAAAAGAACTGCAATCATCTGATTTTAAAAATCGGGATAATAATAGCTCTGGTAAAATCCTTAGAAACAATACCTTTATCATAAAAAATATTCAATATTTCAGTCATCCATGTGAAACTGAAACATTCTCAGCTCTAAGCATTTCAGTGGTGATTTCATCTACCCCAGGGGATTTATATAGTTTTAATTTAGATATAGTCAAAGTAACTTCAGACTGTAGCAAGTGACGCATCTATCATCATTACAAAAAATGGAAGAAGAACTAACCACATTGTTTAAAAAAAAGTTGCTGAAATGCTCATCCTATGTAGCCATGGGTTGGGTTGTTTTACCTCTGAGCGGCACTTTTTTGCACACCATGGTCTAAATGGCCAGGTCACATGGACCCCGAAGGCTCAGAGAAGGTTGGGGGAGGGGACCCACTGGAACAGCTGTTGGGAGACAGATGGTAGCCTCCCATCAAGGCCATCCAGCATGTTCTTTAACGTGCACAGGGTATGGCTCTCCCGCACACGGGACCACGGCTTAACGTCCCATCCGACGGACGGATCTAGCCATGATAGAATCCTCAACTTCAAAGATCTTACCATGTTTATCCTTCAATTTATGTGTGAAAGTCTATTGCTTCCCACACAAAACTTTAACTCTGATGTTTAACTGCTGCTTCAGATTTGTCAGCCAAGCTATCATATCAAATTTCTACTTTTAACTCTATCCTTTACATGTTTATTAAAATTTATGGTGCCATAACCACAAAAATACTGTTCATAAAGCTTGCATTTTTCACTGTGAAGGCTAAACTGCATCATTAGTGGAAAAAAATTTACATTTTTATATTTGATATATATTAAAAACAGATATTTCTGTACAGTATGTCATAATTTCTTTCATTAGTTATTTCCCAAAAAAATTCTACAGTTTACTCCTTTATTTGATAAAATTGTTGATAAAAGTTAGTTGATAAAATTGACATTTCTCAGAGTGTATCACTGAGAAAAAAACAATAAATTTCTTACTTGAAGTAAAAAATTTATTTTTCTGCTATTTAGAAATAAGCAGCCTTTCTATTCATATGCATTATAATTATTTTTTGTCTTTTTTTTAATTTGCATTATCAGAAGCTTTTTTTTTATTACATGACTCTAAAAAAATACCATATTAAAATAAAACTAATCATATTTTCTGTTAACTATTTTATTTTCAGAAAAATCCAGAATTAAATGCTGATTGGCATACAACATACCATAATTCCTTTCATTAGTTATTTGGCAAGAAAAGTTCTGAATTCGCTTTTTTTTTTAACTGAATGCATTTGATATAAATAACAAAACCTGGCCACAAAAAATACAGTTTTTTAGGCCTGTCATGGTAAAGGTTAAACCACTTATGCTATTCAAAAACACTACTTTTTCATCATTGCATCCCTATAAAGTGCTCGTAACACCTCCACAGTTTCACTTGCATTTTTGCTTAACTTTGCACAAAATGCAATATTGATTCCTTTCTCTAAATCAGTGATCATTCATTTTTCCAATGGGATAATAAATCAGTGATCAGTGATCATTCATTTTTCCAATGGAATAATAATCTAAATTTCCAATGGACTAATAAAAATAAATGGATAAATAAATCAGTGATCATTCATTTTTCCAATGGGACTGAGGAACACTTAATTTTGATGCAGCTGCTGTGCAGTGACTGACACAATTGTGAAAGTGAAACTGAATAGGCAACAGGCCTACTCAGTTGAAACTATAATAAAGTTATAGAATTGTAAAAACCTGTAACAGTAGTTGTGGTAGTAACTGATTCACCTCAGAGACTAAAGGGAATACTGTGATGAATAAAAGTTGGAAACCATTCATCTGAAAGTACTCAAGTTGTTATTCCATATAGTTGTCAATATTTTGATTTAAAAAGGCATTAATGTGGTGTGCATAAAATTCTTGCCCTAATGTTGATTTATATACAATTTAGTTATTTAAAGGCTAATAAAAAGTTGATTTATTCATTTGAAAAGAAGTTTCAGGATTGTAGTTTATAAACAGTTTGTCACTTTTCAGGAGCCCATGGAGTTGGAAGAAGACATATCAAAAACACTCTCATCAGTAACCACCCAGAAAAGTATGCCTATCCAATTCCTCGTAAGTTTTACCTTGAACTTAATTGGCCATCTGGAAAAATTCAACTTATTGAAGAAAGAGAAATGATTAAATTATTATTTTTTACATAAAATTTTTATTTTACACTTGATTTTTCTAATATAAAATATTTTTTTAATTTTGATACAAAAATTTCATGTTAAAATGTTGATTTAAAAACGATATCTAACAGTTAATCTTCAGCTTTTTCAGTGCTTATAAATGCACATACATAATAGAGCTTCTTGTTCATATCTGCATACATTAGAATTTCTCACTATTTTAGTGTAAATAACTGTTGGCATATTGCTTATATATACTGTGCTTTCTTTTTATTTGTATTTAAATTTGCATAAAAATTTGTATTAACATCTAAATTCAAATGTACAACTCTTACTACAATCTGTGAAATTCATGTTCATAGGGAGGAGGTGGTAATCCAATGGCCTCATAGGAATTGGGTTTTAAATTTAAAAAAAATACAATCTGTGAAGCCATTGAATTTATCAGTAGCAAAAGATTTTATGTGAGAATGATATGATTTAAAAACTTATGCTTAAATGATGTAGAATAATTACAGTAGTTTTTTAAAATTTGTTTCTTTTTAATCACAGTTAAATATTCTTTGCACAAATATGCATATTGACTATACACAATTGACCAAAGCATTTATAAAAGGTTCAAGTAGATGTGCATGATACTCATGGTATAACGTTATTGTGTAAATAAAGAAAAGCGCTGAAAATTTCAAGATGTTCTATTTTGTATGCATGTCATGGTAAAAATCTGTAACTGTATTTTGTGTGTAATTGTGTAATCTGTATTTGCATAAAAATTTATGCAGGGCCAAAAAAAATCCTATTTTTACAATTTTTAAATTACATCGCTTCATCCTATACTGGGGTATTAGGATACAGCGATATGACATCTAGCGAATGCATTGGTACAATTGGTGTAATGGGCGTGTTCTGAATTCTACAAAGAGCTTCGTAACGTGATGTTACAATATCTTTTGTCGGTGGAAAGTACTTTTTAAAAAAGTTAGAGCTGTTTCCAAATTATATGTTGGTGATTTTTGCTTATTAACTAAGGGTCGAAATGGCTTATCTATTTTATGCATTTTAATTTTAACAAACATTTGAAGTATATCAGTGTACATCGGCATTATACATTGCTTTGTTATTTCCTCAGGTACAAACGGGTCATTTTTTAATCTACCCATTTTTGTTATTGTATTAGGAATAGGGTTATTTTCTACAGGTTGACATTTTAAAGCCTCTATGGTTTCTAATACTTTTTTTATCATATTGCTCTTTGTCCATGATCACTATTTGGCTTGTTTTATCAGCCAAAACGATTTTAATTTCCCTATTATATTTTAATTCCTGTAATACTTTAATATCATTATTTTCATTTTTAGTATTCCTTGTTTGCTGGATAGCTCTATACATTTTATATCGTTCTTTATCCTTTAAATTATGAGGTATTTTGTTTAATGATTGCTCTCTCTGTGGTACCAAACTGTTCAATAATAACAGTATTGTTTTCAAAGGCATATTTAGCTCCCTTTTGCAGGATCCTATCTTGTTCCCTACTTAATTCAATTTTTGATAAATTTATATAATTCTTATTTTTCTGTAATTGTATTTGAATTCGTTTTGGTTTTTTTCTGATTTTGTATCAAGTTATTTATTTTCTTTTCATGCTTTTTCTGAAACATTAAAGTATCCTGCTCTATTCTATATGCCACTCTTCCTATAAATTGATTTAAATTATTCGTTTTTAAGTTTAAATAACTCCTATATATATATTCTTCTTGCTGTCGGATTTCTTTTTGTCTCTCTCTAATTACTTTTTTTTAACATTATTGTTTCTGCCTGTTGTAAAGGGGCGGGGGTGGCTCAGTTGGTAGCGCGCCAGGCTCGTAATCTGTAGTTCCCAGGTTCGAGTCCCAGCTGGGTCAGCGTTGAGATTTATCTCCGCAAAATTCCCCGCCCTGCCCACGGTCAGTAGGGGACACCAATGGTCTTGGAAAGGCGCCGTCCGTCGGATGGGACGTTAAGCCCTGGCCCCGTGTGTGGGAGAGCCATACCCTGTGCACGTTAAAGAACACGCTGGATGGCCTTGACAGGAGGCTATTATCTGTCTCCTAACAGCTGTTCCAGTGGGTCTCCTCCCCCCAACCTTCTCTGAGCCTACGGGGTCCATGTGACCTGGCCATTTAGCCCATGGTGTGCAAAAAAGTGCCGCTCAGAGGTAAAACAACCCAACTCTGTTGTAAAGTATAATGTAATTTACCCTTGTCTGAGGATGCCACGTGTTATGAGTTCGTGGGGAAACACGTAGCGTATGAACCTGTGAGGTTCTCGTTTTAGGTGTTTTTAAAGTTTCTTAACATTTTGAAAGCAATGGCATTACCTATGTTAAACAATGGGTCATTATGACATTTGCTGACTTCCAGTAGTTGACTTACTAAAGATCCTTTTCAAGCAGGGGCTGATAATGCAATTGTACCAGCAAAATTGGTAAATATGTTCATTTTTATATGTAACTCTAGTTGGGCTCTGATATTGAAGAGTTAACCTTGAGTATGAATGTAAAAATTGGGGTAATTTTTAGGTGTTGTTTTAAGTATATTCCATTATAGTTAATGGTAATGTACAGAACTTCCCTGGGCTTGAAAACTACTCCCCTGGAAGAATATTTTAACTTTTTTACCACAGCATTATCGTGTTATTAAATTATTATAATATGACCACCCATGGAATCACAGTTTACCCGCCCAGGTGCATCACAGTTGACCACACATGATGAGGTCGACCACACGGAGATAAGCAACCGGCCAGGTCTGATGAGCCATAGTGCATAACGTGAGCACAATGGGCAGAGGTATTGATTTGATGGACTTTTGAAAAGGAATGATCATCGGCAACTGCACCAAAGGTGGAAGCATCTCGAAAACAGTAGACTTCGTGGGCTGTTCGCGAGGTGCTGTAGTAAGGGTGTACCAAGAATGAACTGCTGGCACACAGAGTACCTCCAGACGTCATAACTCTGGAGCCCCAAAGGCCATCAACCCCAGAGGAGAACGTTGCCTCCTTCGACTAGTAAAGGGCAAGTGACATGCAACAGTGCAGCAATTGACCACTCAAATGAACACTGGGGCACCCAGGTACGTGTTCCCGATAACAGTAGAGCGAACCCTGTTACACATGGGTCTCCGGAGTCAACGTCATTGGACAGTGCAAGAGTGCAAAAAGGTTGCCTTCACCAACAAATCAAGGTTTCTACTCCACAGAAGTGATGGGTGGTAGCTGATATGGCATCAGACACATGAGAACCAACACCCAGACTCACTTGTCAGTCAAGTACAGGCCAGCGGTGGTAGTGTGCATGTCTGGGGGATGTTTTCCTGATGACCTGGGACTGTTGGCACCACTGAATGGGTCCCTGAATGCCAATGGCTACTTATCTATCCTCTCTGACCACATGCATCCCTTTATGTTGGACATTTACCCTGGTGGTGATGGTGTCTACCAACAGGACAATGCACCCTGCCGTGTTGCTAAGGTGGTGTGTGACTGGTTCCAGGAACGCGACAGCGATGTCTCCGTTCACCCTTAGCCAGTGAAATCACTTGACCACAATCCCATAGATCACTTGTGGGACCATTTGGATCGACAGGTTCGGTGTGCAGACCCATAACCATGTGGACCCATTTGGACACATGTACCTCTGGCAACCTTCCAGGGCCTCATTGCATCCATGCCATGCTGTCTTGCTGCTGTCATCAGGGTCAAGGGTGGTTATTCCCATTATTAGGTAGGTGGTCATATTATTCTGATACAACTGTGTATTTTTGTGGATGGAAATTCAAAGTATGTTTTGATAAATTTTTGATGCAAGAGCTATATTAACTCAAGGTATTCCATCAGCTGCAGATATTGACAGATTTTGAAATGACAATGTGGAAACAGATACAGCCATTAGTACAACACATGAAACTTTGTTGTTTTTTTCCAATGTAAATTCCCACTTTATTTTTTATATATTATATAAAAATTCTATAGTTTAGACCAGCTGCTTGAGGGGGTATTTATTTTTTATTATTTAATAAATAATGTTTATATTTTCATTTTGAAGTGCTATAAAATATTCTTGTTACAGTTATGTTTGTCATATCTAAATAACAATTTGAAGTTTCACCATTATATTTTATACTGCCTTTTATTAAGCCTCCTGTTTCTACTCATCGGTTTGATCTGAAATGTTACCAGTACATTTTTCTTTAAATTTTTGAAATATTAATAAATCTTTTTTCTTCTAAACTGGATAAAATTCTAAGATTTGAAAACAGTTACCAAGTACTTTTTTTTTCATTTCATTATATTTTCTCACTTAAACCTATTTCAGTATTTCTAGAATTATTTTAATCGTTCATTGCATAACTTCCCAAAAGGGAAAACAAAACCTGCTAAAAGCTTAGTTTCTTGGAACTTCCATTTTCAATACAATGCAGCAGAGATTCAGCTGACATCATACAGCTTGTGCTAATTGAAAATGTCTCCATGCCATATGGTGCCAAGCACTGGTCTATCTATTGTGAACAATCCAATTGATATGTGTTACAGCTACATTTCCTCAGTAAGATTTTTAATAAAAATATAACTTGTTTCTTTAGCTTTATTACCTTTTAGAGTTAGATTTCATCTTTACCAATTGTTTTCGCAGAGAAAGTCTTACTTGTTGAAGATATCAATATCAAGCTCAGAGCTATTATTCCTTTCAGGTTGGTATATATGGTCAGTACCATGACCCTGTGCAGTTGACCATTCCTCAGCAGGGTAGAAAAAAAAAGTAGCCATAGTAATCTAAATCAGTAGGCCACATTGATCTAGTAGCCCTTCCATTCCCTTTCACAAGAGAGTAATCTCTTTTCTTCTTTTTTTTTTTAACTGTCTACACCACAAGGCTTGGTCAGATATTAGGTGCTAGTCCTGACCGGTTCTGTTCATCACAGGGGATTGGTGCATAGCTCTCCTTTCAGTGACTACCTAGCTACCATTTACAGAACAGTATTAAAAAAAGTGCTAATTTTTTTAATGCCCTTCATACTTTTGCCAAAATATGAAACAAAATATTTGTGTATTCTTTCAAAAAATTAAACTGTAGAATTATGAAAATATTTCAATTTAAAAAGTGATTATAGAGCAAAATATTAAAAAAAAAGTATTAGCTTTGTCAGAAACAGCTAAAAAAACAAATACTCTGCCAATTATGGCAAAAAGCAGCATGCCTACTTCCATGTTAAGGTACTTTATTTTCCCTCCAGCTGTTATATATTAAAATATTCTAAGCATTTACTAAATCTCTTGGAACCTTGAAATATAACAGCTGATTTAAAGTTAAACAACATTATAGCCTTTTAATAACAGTTTAAATTTATATTCTAATTTGTAAGCTTTTAATATTCTAAACTGTTATAACCCTCTGTTGTTTTGGAATTTTTAGACACTACAAGACCACCAAGGCCAGGAGAAGAAAATGGAAAAAATTACTATTTTGTGTCTCAAGATGAAATGATGGCAGATATCACAGCTAATGAATATTTAGAATATGGAACACATGAGAATGCTATGTATGGAACCAAATTAGAAACGATAAGAAGGATACATGGAGAAGGAAAAATGGCTATATTAGATGTGGAACCACAGGTCAGTAGACAGATACCATATTTCCCTGAAAATAAGATCTAACCAGAAAATAAGACCTAGTTAAGATCGTCAGCCAGACGGACGCATTTAGTACATCTGTTGCAACACACGACGGACTTACTGAATTATAAAATAATAATGTTAATATAATAAAATATAAATAAATTATATTATTGACATTAATACTTAATCATTTATTTTAAGTATTTGTAAATACCCAAGCGGGCGCCTTTGGACAAGAGGTAAACGCCTATATAAACAGATGAACTCGAGAGTTATTGCCAAATGAGCAATCGGAGTACAGAAAACACGAATAACGTGCGCACTTGATAATGAACGGACATGGTTGTGTCTAATATGAATCTTCATAATTCAATACATCGTGTGTTGTAAAGGATGTACTTAATGCACTCGTGTGAAATAAAGAAACGTTTTCTGAATTTTGGTGCCTGCAAGGTGCCAGTTGTGATGATGATCCAGAAGAAGATGACATGACTGTATTTGAATAAATGTAGATTTTTTTACATGAATAAATGTAGATTGTTGTACATGAAAAAATAAGACATCCTCTGAAAATAAGCCCTAATTCGTCTTTTGGAGCAAAAATTAATATAAGACCCGGTCTTATTTTCAGGGAAACACCGTATATATATATATATGTCATGATCATTGATATTTATTGAATATTAAATTTCTCCTTATTGAATTAGTAATTTACTGAGAAATTATATATATTTGCTGGAAAATTATATATATTTGCTTCATTTGTTTTGTCCAGTGATCCCCAAAACCCATGCCTTACCATGATTTCTGAGTTTTGAGTAGTAAAATTGGTAACCCAACCATGCCTGGCTTTTTTTTAACTGTTCTGTCAAAAAAAAAGTACACTTTAGAACCTTTTTTGCCAAATAACTAATGAAAGGAATTATGGCATGTTGTATGCCAAATTAATCTGTATTTCATTCTGAATTTTCTGAAAATGAAATATTTAACATATAAATGACTAGTTTTGTTTTAATAGGGACTTTTATAGCGGCATGCAATAAAAAAATGCATCTGGCAAGAAAATAAAAATTTATTAAAAAAAAAAGACAAAACTAACTGCTGCTATCGAAAAGCTACTTATTTCTGAATAACAAAAATAATTGTTTTCCTAAATCGAGGAAATTGCTCTTTATTGGATTTTTTTTTTTAGTACTATGAGGAAAACCCAGGCTTTTTGCCAGCTGGGACCAGTTAAAAAGTAAACTTCAGAATTAAAAAATTAAAGGAATCAACAGAAATAGGTCATGTTAATATACCAAAAGAAAGAACATTTAATTGGGGTTAAGAAAATTAAAAAAAGTTAGATAAATAAAATTTTATAAGCTTTTTTTAAAGAAAATTGCAAGGTTTTACTCTATTTTTTGCATTTCAAATTCAGTAAAATAATTGCAAATTAATTTTGTCCTATCTTCTGAAGTATTTCACTACCTTGATATGTATATATATATATACAGGGTGAATCTGAAAAAGTGGGCAAAACTTTACGGGGTGGTAGAACGCAGCTATACGAGCAATATTCGTCATAGAATGTATGGTCGGAACGCAAGCGGTGAGAAGTTAAAAGGTAGTTTTCCACTGTCACATTTAAAGAATGAACACAAGAAGGAGAGGAGATACTCTGTGCCTCACTTGCATTCCCGTCCGCTGCACCGTACACAAAGTGCATATCCGCCATTTCGTGGTTAGTATAACCAGCCATCCTCTCGGCAATCCACGGTAGAAATGCCGTTGGGTGCGAGGACCGACCCTTTTATACCATTTCCAATGCCACCTAGCGGCTTGCCGTTTGCGTTCCGCCCATACTTTCTATGACGAATATTGCTCGTATAGCTGCGTTCTACCACCCCGTAAAGTTTTGCCGACTTTTTCAGATTCACCCTGTATAATTCATATTTCTATCTTTACTTAAAATCTTCACTTAATTTTAACAAAACTTTGTTCATTTATGCAAATAACTTACAATGGCGATTTTCTTTTCCGATTAACAAACTCTAAGACACACTGCTAGAGAGACTAGCAATGTTATAAAAATTTACTTTGCTTCTAAAACAAGATAATTTTAGTATAAACTCAAAAATATTTAATTAAACTTGAATAAAACCAGAAAATTAAACTAAATTTGCCTTGAAATATTATTTATTTTAGCCACAGAAATTGCAATTGAACCCTTCCAGATCAATTTTCATTATGTACTGACTACTGTGGAAGAGTTGAATTTTATGAAAATGGCAAAAATTAGACTTAACTAGCATCCAGAATTTGTAATTCTTATTAAATTTCCTCAATTTAACTAAAAATAGGACTAAACTAAGTCTTGTCATTTAAAAATTTAATTTTTCATTGTAATGTTCTAATCAGATCTCTCCTACAGTAGCTACCATTTTAAGTCACATATGCCTAAAGATTTAATTTTCGATCTAGCTTCAAATAATTATTTCTTGTAATTGCAGTATTGAACTTCGTGAAAAAGGCAAAAACTTGACTTAAAAAAATCACAAATTCTGAATGCTAGTTATTAAATTACTTCAATTTAATTCAAAATAGGACTACACTAAGTACTATCATTTAAAAATTCACCTCAGAAGCTACATTGCTTTTTTTTTTAATTAGCACAGTCCAAGCATATATTTGAAAAAGCACAAGAAGGGGCTGCACTACAATTACTATCATTCTAATTTATGCAATATATCAATTAAATGATTGTTAATAGATGATTGTCACCTATTTATGGATTATCAGTTATTAATTATCAGTAATAAACTTCAAATGTGAATATATTATAGCATAAGCATGCCATAGACTTGAGTCATGCACCTGCTCAGTCCCACCCTCGAACTGTTATGGATAAAATCCAAAATTGGCCTCCCCATCCCCACAAAAATGTTCTGAGCTCAATAAAGGATAGTCCCATGAATTTTGTATGAATTTATGCTCAAATAGAGTAAAAGTAGCCTTATTTGTGTTGCAGGATGTCACCTTCAGTGAAAAGCATGCTAAAGTTGGAATCATCATATGTACAAGATAGTAGACTTGCACCAAAAAGTGTTCTCTTGGCATCTGACTTCATTTTATTGAGAACACATATGGTTGGATCTTTAGAAAACAATCCAATTAATTTGCTGGAGCTCTCTGTCAGGTAGTGGTAGGAGGGTAAACTTGGTCAGTGGCAATACAGTCTTCTGCACTGTGCTAATGGCAGTTTGAGCAAGAGAGAGGCTTTTTATTTTCTGATACATGAAGTTGAGGAATAAAATGAAAAAACGTATTATTTCGGAGTTCTAAAATGTCTATTTTACACAAATATAGAAATAAAAAAGGTAGTTCAAACACTATTTTATTTTAATATTTTATTGACTAATAACAGAGTTTATCATTCATGGCTGTATATATAGGTTTCGTGAACCAGATTTTCAAGGTCATAGCAGCATAAGGTTTAAACGATATTATATACCCATGGTCAACACACATAGAGCAGGTTGAATTGTTAGTTTATGCTAACATTATCATATGCTTAAATTAAGTTACAATAATGAAAAGCTAGATATAAAGCCAAAGTCCCATATCTTTAAAATTGGCATTGAAAATCAGCAAAAAAAAATTTAAAACTTCTTTAACACCTCAACCATTATTCCTGAAAATGCAAAGAGATGTTGAAAAATATTTTGCACACAGATTTCTGCTTACATCTAAAAATGCAAGGTTGTTATGAAAAATACACAGATTTCAACAGCTGTAAATTAAAGGTTATTTGGGAGTTAAACAGACTTTTTTGTACTAAATTCTCTTTCTGTCAATCATGTCAAAGCATGTTAACAAAGACTTTGATTGCGGATGATAGCTGAGTGATCAACTCACCTGACATGTTATCAAAAATATTACTCAATATATCCCACCCTGATAAAGACAATTTTTCCACTGCTATTGTTATTTTAACATGTTAAGTTATGGACATTTAAACGTACACTGAGATGAAATTAATATTATTTGATCATTTCATGTTAAATTAATTATTTGTACTATATTTATTCAAATGTTAATTTGAACATATGAAAATTATGTGATCTATTTTGTATTTTGGCTTTTTATTAAATCTTCAAACTGTTTTACTATTAACTGCATGACAAAAATAAGTTTATATCATCATCATCATCAAGCAGCCATAAGCTACAGAGGTCCAACCAGACCATGCAATTTAGTTCTCCAAGCATATCTGTCCTGAGCTATATCTGCTGCATCTCAACACTGCACACCAATTCTAACAAGGTCCTGTTTGACATTGTCTGCCCACTGCATCTTAGGTCTCCCCCTCTTTCAAAGACTTTTAGACACACTGTTCATAACCCTATTTGCTGTTTTATAATTATCTATACGGCTGACATGGACAAACAAACGGAGTCACTCTCTGCACAATATGCTGTGCAGAGGAGGTTGCTGACTCCTTTGCCTAATCTCTTCTTTACTTACAAAGTTGAACCACCTAATACCTAAGATACTGCATAAGCATCTAGAATCAAAAGCATCAAGTTTCCTGTTATCTTGTTTACAAAGTGTCCAAGTTTCACTACCATAACTAACCCTAGAAAGAACCAAACTATTATACATTCTAATTTTAGTCTTTGGGTGTATACGTATATTTCTCCACACTCTCCATAGATTTTTCAAAGTCCCAGCAGCAATCCCTATTTGTCTGTTAATCACCATTATCTGTTACATAGCTCCCAAAATAATTAAATAGACACCTTCTCAAGAGTGGAACTATTCAGATTAACTGAACCATAGCCTGCATGAACAATTTTCATCACTTTAGTTACCTCTCTATTTATCACCAAACCTACTTTACTACCAGTCTCTCAACAGCTAGAATGAAAGAGTTCATCTCATCAACATCATTTACCACAAGGGATCAGATCTCTAGATCATTTAAGACAAAAATCTTTCCATTGCAGTGAATTTTGTATAAAATAATCAATAACCAAACTAAAGGGAAAAGGAGACAAAATGCACCCTTGTCAAACACCAGAAGCAATTCTAAACCAATTGCTACAAGGCTTACGAACTCTCACACACGACTTTGTTATTATGGAGAGCTTTCATTATGTTAACTAACTTCTCTGGTATGCCATACGATCTCACAATCAACCATAAATTATGACAATCAACAGAGTCAAACCTTTTTGAAATCAACAAAGTTAGCAACCAAAGGTTTCTGAAACACAATATTCCTCAAGAATCAGCCTGAGTGAAAATATCTGATCTACACATCCCCTACCACTTCTGAATCCACATTGCTCATCACACAATTGCATGTCAACCAGATACTTAATTCTATTAAGCACTAAAGGCTGAAGCCATCTACACTGGAAGACTTCCTTGAATGTAGAATTTGATGATGCCCATAGAAGCAAGAGTTCAGGTACCTGCGTTGACCTCTCGCAAGAACTGTGATCACTTTTAAAAAAATAGGGATAATAATATCTCTGGTAAAATCCTTAGGAACCATGCCTTAATCATAAAAGATATTCAAAATTTCAGTCATCCATGTGGTAACCGAACATTCCCAGCTCTAAGCATTTCCATAATAATTTCATATATCCCTGGGATCCCGTGGCCGAGTAGTTAACATGCTTGACTACTGATCTAAGTGACCTGTGTTCAAGCCCCAGGTAAGGCATGGATGTTTGTGTCATTTTTCTGCTGAGGTCCTGTCATCCTCACAGATCTTCTACTATAGCATATAAACTTACAGGCTCCTGTCAGACCTCCTGTCTGTGGCAAGCAGCTGCTTGAGGGGGTATTTATTTTTAGTTTTAAGTTTAGAAACAGCCAAAATAACTCCAGACAGTGTTGTAGGACCAACATTAAAGCCAGTAATGCATCTATCATCATTACAAACAATGGGAGTAGAACTAACCACGTTGTTTAGAACATCATTGAAATGTTCAACCCACCTTGTCGTGACAGAATCCTCAGCTTCTATAACCTTACCTTGCTTATCCTTCAATCCCTTTATACCTGTCTGTTTTCTACCACACAAAACATTAACTGTCTGGCACAGTTCTCTGCTGTTCTGCTGTCTAACTGCTTTCTTGACTTTGTCAGCCAAGACATAAAGCCAAAGATTCTTATCAGTAGCTGACTGATCCTTTACACTTTTATTAAGCTTTCTGTGACGCTTTCTATTAGGGGGGCAGGGGGGGGGGTTGGCTCAGTCGGTAACGTGCCAGGCTCGTAATCTGTAATTCCCAAGTTCGAGTCCCAGCTAGGTTAGCATTGAGATTTATTTTCGCAAAATTCTCCACCCTGCCCACGGTCAGTTGGAAAGGCCGCCATCTGTCTGATGGGACATTAAACCGTGGCTCCATGTGTGGGAGAGCCATACCCTGTGTGCGTTAAAGAACACACTGGATGGCCTTGATGGGAGGCTACCATCTGTCTCTCAACAGCTCTTACAGTGGGTCGCCTCACTCAAATTTCTCTGAGCCTTTGGGGTCCTTGTGACCTGGCCATTTAGCCCATGGTATGCAAAAAAGTGTTGCTCAGAGGTAAAACAACCCAAAGCTTTCTATTAGGTTTAGTAGGGTATTGATCAAGGACATTCCTGCAAAATAAGATTAAGAAGATAAATTTCTTTCCAAAATAAGCTGCAGTGCCTTATCACTGAAATGATTTTGCTTCCTCTGCTCCCCTTTTACTTAATAAAATACTGCTAGTTTCAAGAATATCCTGTTTAAAATGGCCACATTCTTCCTAAATTTCAGTAGTAAGTAAACCATTACTGTAATAATGACTAAGTAACCTATCAGAGTAAGCTTTAACTATGACTGGGTCTTTCAGAGCTTCAGTGTTAAATGCAACTTTTTTAACCTTAGCACAACACTTCTTAAGTTTAAGTTGTAAGACACTTTTAACAAGGTAATGGTCAGATTCAATTTCAGCTCCCCTATATGAACTGGTATTCCTAACAGAACTAGCCCATTTGTTGTTAATTAATATATAATCTATTTTTTTCTTCTCGTCTGTAAATGCCAGCGGTCTGTAAATGATAGCTAGGTAGTCACTGGAAGGAGAGCTATGCACCAATCCCGAAAGATGATGCTTAGAACCGGCCAGGCCTAGCACCTAATGTCCGACTTCGCCTTCTCGTGGTGCAGACCATTAGTATCTTTCAAAAGAGATACTCTCTTGTGGAAGTGAACGGAAGAGGAGGGCTGCCAGATTAGTGTGGCGTACTGATCTGGACAACTATGGCTACTTTTCTTTTATTTTTCTACCCTGCTGAGGAGTGGTCAACCACACAGGGTCCTGGTGCTGACCATATAAACCCACTGGACTGATATATGGCTCTGAGCTTGATTATGGATCCTGATTTTGCTGTACTGGTGGGCTTCTGTGGAGGGAAAATCTTCCGCTGTGTTTTCTGTTTGTTTGTGGGTTCACAGCCCCAAGTGAATAAATTCACAGGATATGTTTATCAGCTGGTGGATAATCCTGAGCAGAGGTCATCGCAGGCACCTGAACTCTTTGCTTCTATTGGCATCGTCAAATTCTACATTGGAGGAAGTCTTCCAGTGTAGATGGCTCCAGCCTTTAGTGGTGGGGGAACGGGTCTTTGCCCCATGTCTGCGATTAGGGGGCTGTTTGATATTGTCGGCATTTCCTCTCTCAATAAACATAGATTCTTTAAACATCCCACTAACCATTTTCTCTCCATAGGTAGTTGGAATGTGAGAACTCTGCACAGAGCTTTTTCTCTTGATGTCCTCACACAAGAATAAGCCAAGAATTATAATTTAGATATTCTCGGCTTGCAAGAGACCAGATGGACAGATAAAGGTCAGATTCTTAAAAATAATCTTAAATTTCTCTTTTCAGGGAGGGACGACAATAAGCATCACCAAGGCATGGGTCTGCTTCTCAGCAGACACGCTAGTGATGCTCTTCTAGGATATGAGTGCATTAATGAAAGGTTTCTTACAGCAAATTTTCAGACAAGCGTTAAAGACCTGAATGTTATCTGCTGTTATGCCCCCACTGAGGATGCGGATGAGGATGAGAAGGATAGGTTTTATGAACAACTTCAGGATATTTTGAATTCTGTCAAGAAAGGAGATATTACCCTTGTTCTTGGTGACTTCAATGCCAAAGTTGGTACTGACTCTGACCTTTGGAGAGGAGTAATAGGCCCTTTTGGTATTGATAGCTGCAATGGCAATGGGCAACGTCTCCTACAAGTAAGTAAACTCAGTGGTTTCAGAATAACTAACACATATTACAAACACCGCGACATACATCAGTACACATGGGTTTCACCTGATGGGCTGCATAGGAATATGATTGATTATATATTAATTAACAGCAAATGGGCTAGTTCTATTAGAAATACCAGGGCATATAGGGGAGCTGAAATTGGATCTGATGATTACCTTGTTAAAAGTGTCTTGCAACTTAAACTTAAAAAGTGTTGTGCTAGGGTAAAAAAATTTGCTTTTAATACTGAAGCTCTGAAAGACCCAGTTATAGCCAAAGCTTACCATGATAGGTTACTTAGTCATTATGACAGTCATGGTATGCTTACTACTGAAGTTGAGGAAGAATGGGATCATTTTAAACAGGCTTTTTTGGACACTAACAGTATTCTTTTAGGAAAAAAGGAGCAGAAGAGACAGAATTATCTGAGTGATAAGGCACTTGAGCTTATTTCAGAAAGAAAGAACTGCAGGAATGTCCTTAATCAATACCCTACTAGTCCTAATAGAAAGCATTACAGAGAACTTAATAAACGTGAAAAAGATCAGTTAGCTGCTGATAAGATTCTTTTGCTTAATGGTTTGGCTGACAAAGCCGAGGAAGCAATTAGACAACACAACAGCAGAGAGCTGTACCAGAGAGTTAATGTTTTGTGTGGTAGAAAACGGACAGGTATACAGGGATTGAAGGATAAACAAGGTAAGGTTATAGAAGGTGAGGATTCTGTCATGGCTAGGTGGGCTGAGCATTTCAGTGATATTCTAAACAATGCGGTTAGTTCTATTCCCATTGTTTGCAATGACGATAGATGCATTGGTGGCTTTAATGTTGGCCCTTTAACACAATCTGAAGTTATTTTGGCTGTTTCTAAACTTAAACTTCATAAATCCCCAGGGGTAGATGAAATTATTACAGAAATGCTTAGAGCTGGGAATGTTTCGGTTACCACTTGGATGACTGAAATTCTGAATATCTTTTATGATAAAGGGATGGTTCCTAAGGATTTTACCAGAGCTATTGTTATCCCTATTTTCAAAAAAGGTTATCGCAGTTCTTTTGATAACTATAGGGGTATCAGCCTATTCTCTGTTCCAGGTAAAGTTATTTCCATGATTGTGCTTAATAGAATTAAGAATCTGGCTGACAGTCAATTGCGTGATGAGCAATGTGGATTCAGAAGTGGTAGGGGATGTGTGGATCAGATATTTTCACTTAGGCAGATTCTTGAGAAATGTTTAGAGTTTCAGAAACCTTTGGTTGCTAGCTTTGTTGATTTCAAAAAAGCTTTCGACTCTGTTGATCGTCATAATTTGTGGTTGATTGCGAGATCATATGGTATACCAGACAAGTTAGTTAACATAATGAAAGCTCTCTCTCTAATAACACTGAGTCATGTGTGAGAGTTGGTAAGGCTTGTAGCAATTGGTTTAGCATTACTTCTGGTGTTTGACAAGGGTGCATTTTGTGTCCTTTTCTCTTTAGCTTGGTTATTGATTATGTTATGCAAAATTCACTTCAAGGGAAAGATTTTGGCCTTAAATGGACTGGGGATACGAAAATTTCTGATATAGATTATGCTGATGATTTAGGCCTTTTGGCAAATGATGTTGATGAGATGAACTCTTTCTTTCGAGCTGTTGATGAGACTTATAGTAGAGTAGGTTTGGTTATAAACAGAGAGAAAACTAAAGTGATCAAATTGGTCAGGTAAGCTGTGATTCAGTTAATCTGAATGGTTGCAGTCTTGAGCAGGTGTCACAGTTTAATTATCTTGGGAGCTATGTAATAGATACTGGTGATGTGTGACATGAGATTAACAGACGAATAGGGATTGCTGCGGGACTTTTATGAATCTATGGAGAGTGTGGAGAAATAGGCTTATACACCTAAAGACTAAAATCAGACTGTATAATAGTTTGGTTCTTTCTAGGGTTAGTTATTGCAGTGAAACTTGGACACTTTGTAAACAAGATAACAGGAAACTAGATGCTTTTGATTCCAGATGCTTGTTCAGTATCTTAGGCATTAGGTGGTACAGCTTTGTAACTAATGATGAGGTTAGGCAAAGGAGTTTGCAACCTCCTTTAAGCAGCATATTGTGCAGAGAGAGACTCCGTTGGTTTGGCCATGTTGCCCGTATGAATAATTATAGATTGGCGAATAGGGTTATGAACAGTGTGCCTAAAGGCCTCAGAAAGAAGGGGAGACCTGGGATGCGGTGGGCTGACAATGTCAAACAGGACCTTGTTAGAATTGGTGTGCAGTGGCCAGATGCAGTAGATGTTGCTCAGGATAGACTTGCTTGGAGAACTAAATTGCACGGTCTGGTTGGACCTCCGTAGCCCATGGTTGCTTGAGGAAGATGATGATGATGATGATGATATTCTTCTGCAGCCCATCTGGTGAAGCCCATGTGAACTTTTGTATGTTGTGATGTTTGTAATAAGCGTTAGTTATTCTGAATCCATTGAGTTTACTTACCTGTAGGAGACGTTGCCCATTGCAGCTACCAATACAAAAGGGCCTATCACCCCTCCCCAAAATTCAGAGTCAATACCAACTTTGGCATTGAAATCACCTGGAACAAGGATAATATCTCCTTTCTTGACAGAATTCAAGATATCCTGAAGTTGTCCGTAAAACCTATCCTTCTCATCCTCGTTGGCATCCTCAGGGGGGCATAACAGCAGATAACACTCAAGTCTTCATTGCTTGTTTGAAATTTTGCTGTAAGAAGCCTTTCATTAATGCACTATACATTCATGCATATATCATTTCCTAGTAGAAGAGCATCACCGGTGTGTCTGCTTAGAAGCAGACCTACTCCTTGATAATGAAGGGAGGAAAGATAACCCTCCCTGAAAAGAAAAATTTAACATTATTTTTAAGAAACTGACCTTTATCTGTTCATCTGGACTCTTGTAAGCTGAGAATATCTAAATTATAATGGTGGAATTCTTGTGCGAGGACATCAAGAGAATAATGTCTGTGCAGTCCTCACATTCCAACTACCTATGGAGAAAAAATGGTTAGTGGGATGTTTAAAGAAACTCAATCTCAATGTTTATTGAGAGAGAGAATGCCGACAATATCAAACAGCCCCCAATCACAGGCATTTGGCAAAGACCTGTTCCCCCACCACTAAAGACTGAAGCCATCTATACTGGAAGACTTTTTCGAATGTAGAATTTGATGATGCCCATAGAATCAAGAGTTCGGATACCTCCATTGATCTCTCTTGGGATTATCCACCACCTGATAAAACATATCCTGTGAATCGATTCATTTGGGGCTGTCAACCCACAAATAGAAAACACAACGGCAGATTTTCCCTCCACAACAAATTTTTCCAAGCAAATGCAGGATCCATAATCAAGCTCAGAAGCCTTATTCCCGTCCAGTAAGTTTATATGGTCAGGACAGGACCCTGTGTGGTTGATGCTCTTCAGCAGGGTAGAAAAAAAAGAAAAGTAGCCATTGTTGTCCAGATCAGTACGCCACACTAATCTGGCAGCACCCCCCTTCCATTCATTCCCACAAGAGAGTATCTCTTTCATATGGTCCTAATGACCTGCACCACGAGAAGGTAGGGTTGGACATTAGGTGCTAGGCCTGACTTGTTTTATGCATTATCACAGGGGATTGGTGCATAGCTCTCCTTCCAGTGACTACTTAGCTACCATTTACAGATGCTACATAAACGTTTATGGATGACTCAGTAATAAAGTCTGTTATGAATCAATAAATTTTTACATTTGTCAGTGGAAATATACATAATCTGTTATTTTATGCATACATCAAAAGATAGTGATGTTTTGGCAACTTGTAATAAAATTCGCTAATAACAATTGAAAAAATGTTTCTAAAATTAATATTTAAATTTAAATGGCTTGATCCTATTAAATGGCTTGATTGCCAAGAATTTAATAAAGATTATTTCCGAAAGGAATGAGAAAAAACGATAAATATCGAGCAATTGTGCAAAAAGTATAAAACAGCACTGACCTATGTCAGGGTAAAATAACATTCCCCTCAAGCAGCCATTTGCTGCTGAGGTCTGATAAGAGCCTGTCAGTATAATACAAAGTGAATAATAGTATAATCTGTGAGGAAAAGAAGACCTCAGGAGAAAGACAATGCAGAAAAGAAACATCCATACATTATCTAGAGTTGAAATACAGGTCCTAAAATGCATTACAATCAATGCAATCTGGTTGACTTTGTTACTGTTAATTCCTTAAGTATAATCCACATAATACAGTTATTCCAAAAACATTGTGTTCTTTGCTGATATCATAGCTTAAGATGTTTTTAGCAGTTATATAACTATATTTTTCTACAACTAAAATAATTGGTAACTAATCATGAGTAATGCTTTGCAAATATAGTTGAAAAATATTTTTTGTTTAGTTGCTAAACTAGAGGCATCAGAAGGGATTTTTCCAGAAAGGAAGCAAATTAAAATAAAAGAATTCTCCCCCTTCTCTCTCCTTTTGATGACATACATGTGCTATGGTATTACATGAGGGACAGTCAGAAATTAAGTTTAAAAGGCATATAATTGTGCAGCCAAAGGACCTACTCTTTATTTTGGTTATGCCAGAGGGATTTCTTAATCATTGTTAGTAACATTCTGTCAGTGCATCCACCATCTGCTGGGCTAGCCTTGAGATTTATCGCAACAAAACTCCTCGCCCTGCCATTGGTCAGTAGGGGACACCAATGGGCTTGGAAAGGCCACTGTCTAATTGGATGGGGTGCAAAACTCTGGCCCTGTGTGCAAAGACCCCTGTGCACATTAAATAACACACTGGATGACCTTGACAGAAGGCTACCATCTGTCGCCTAACAGCTGTCTAGTGGGTCCCCTTCCCCCCAACCTTCTCTGAGCCCTCGGGGTCCTTGTAATCTTTCCATTTAGCTCATTATGTATGTGAAAAAAAATTGCTACTCAGAGGTAAAAAAAACTCCACTATCTACTGTTTATTGTGTGGCAACTGTCACTGTCTCAGTTGAGTTGCATGGCAACTCAACTGAGACAGTGATCTATGAATAAAGTTCATGCTGCAAGAAATTTATCCTTGCATTCATTTATCAATAGAAATAATTATTAGCAGAAATTCATCTCCAACTCATAAAGGTGTGTGGTGTAAAGATGTGGGTTGACAGATTATAGCAAAATAGTGTGCAGACTTTCTTGATAGATAAGTAAGTGTGGAGGATTGTGAAAGAAACAGCAAAGTTACTACAGCAAGAACTTCTGACAGCAGTGCATACATGGAAAGTGTGAGTCGCAACAACAGAAGACTATTACCATCTTTTTTCAACACTGAAGGAACATTTTGGGGGCCATAGGTAGTTTCAAAGTGATGACAATATGGAAACCGCAGTACTGGTATTGTTGAGAAAAAAAGTGCTGACTTCTACTGATATTCTTCTTCCCACAATAAGTGTCTTGATCATTATGGACACTATGCCAGTAGTGGGATGACAGAATTGCCCTATATTGTTCATTTTAAGAATGGTAATAAAAACATCAAACTATGTTAACTTTCCCTAATACATACTGTTGGGCAGTACGTTTCAAAACATCATTATGAATTATGAAGAATATGCTTCATGCATTTAACCAGGCCCAGATCTAGAAAAAAATAGGGGAGGAGGGCAAGAGACTGAATTCCATGGAATATAACTATTCCCCCTCTGTTTTTAGATCTTAAAAATTTCTTGAAAAATATGTAAAATATGCACAAGTTTAATCATTTTTTTGCTCTATTATTCCTACTAGCCTTCTCAAGGAGGAGAGACATAGCCACCTTGCCCCCCTCCCCTAAAAAAAATCTGGTCCTACAATTAACCATTTATAAAGCTTTCCACTTCTGTTTCTAGTAAGTGTTAATTGGCTGGTTGATGTTGCTAAAATATTCATCTATAAAAGGACAATGGGAAATTTAAAAATACTGTGTAATAGTTTCAGAATGGCATTGTTTTTCTGTCATAATTGCATTAGCTTTAAAGTATTCTTATGAAAGTGGATGAAGTGTATTTCTTGTTTTTAGTTGAAACTTTGCAAAATCATTTTAGTGCTGTTTTATTTTGAAGGCTCTGAAGATACTCAGGACAGCAGAATATGCCCCTTTTGTAGTATTCATTGCAGCTCCTACACTTACTAATATCAGAGATGTGAGTACCTAATGCAGTTATTTTAATTAATTTAAATGAAACTTAATTTGCATATTAATTGCTAAGTATGTATATATGCAGAAGTGAAATTTCCATCATTCATGGTATTAATGAGAATGAAATGAATATTAATAACACTGGATATTTTTCACAATTTGAAGCAGTGAAAAACACATGTCATCAAATATTTAATTGCTTTGAAATATTTTATTTATTAGATTAAACTTAATAATAATTAATAAAAGTTAATAAAAGATTAACTTAATAATAATTAATAAAGTTCACTATTAATTTAATAAAAGTTAATAGTGAACTCTTAATTTTGACCTATCAGTATTAACTTAGTTTTTCATTGATCCTTCCAAATTTATTACTTATTTTACATAAGAATTTAACTGAATGCTATCATTCATGTTGACATGGTGGAATTAATTAGATTTATTCAGATACATGCATCTACATTACAAATTAATTTTGTTCACTGATTGGTGCATTCTGATATTATGCTTATATATCATTGGCAGTTTTTTTTCTTTTCATAATTTATCATATAATCAATATTTAGTATGTACTAAATTGATGACATCAGCAAGATAAGAAGTATATTATAAACTTCACAAATATTAAATACTGAATAAACTTGACTTATTTAGTATACAGAATAAACTCGACTTTAGTATACACTGAGGAATTTCCACTTTTTAAATTGATTCAAATTTTTAGAAGAAAAATTGTCTTGAGCCGGGTGGGATATGAACCCATGACCTCCTGATAACATGTCAGGTGCTCTGGACCACTGAGCTACCGGCCGCCGATCAAGATCTCTTCTAATTGACGCTACGAACATTTCTATTATGTCACATGTAGGTGCTGTTCAGGCAATCCAGCCACAAGCGGCAGACAATGTCGTATAGATGGGAAGTATATCTTACAAGTATACCATTGATTAAATATTGAATAAACACGACTTATTTAGTATCCACTTTTGAAGTTGATTCAAATTTTTAGAGGCTCAAGACAATTTTTCCTCTAAAAATTTGAATCAACTTAAAAAGTGGAAATTCCTTAGTATTTCACAAATATTTCACTAAACAGCAAAATACGAGATTAATACACTTAAAATGCTACTTACAACAGTGGTAAAAATTTGAAACATATCAAAATGTATTAATTATTAAGAAGAATCACACCATGGCAAAAATATTCTGCTCAAATAGCATCGCAAAGTAACATTTAAATAATATATATTTGGTATTTTCAAATGCAGGCAGCCAGACAGACCCAATGGCTACACAGGTTCAACTAGCTGTGTTATTTATTCTGCCAGGCACATCTGTCCTAAAATATTGTTGTTGCATTTGGCCACTGCAGGCCAATAATAGCAGTGCAGTTGCATATTATTATTGGGTGAATGACAGTTCCTAGTTTTAGTGCAAATACCTTGTGACAATTCACTCCAAATATTCTTTTTTTGTTTACTTCTATCTTCCTTCTTTTTCATCATTGAAGTTCATCATTTCACATTGAAGTGCCTTTGAATTAGGGATAGCAACCTAGTAACATGTTGGACACCCTCTGGCCCTGATAACGGCCGCCACACAATGAGGCAAGGACTCCACAAGCATATGTAAATGTTCCACAGGTATGACAACCCAATAATCCTCCAGAGCTGTCCACAATTGTCTCAAGGTCATTGCTGATGGGACACAGGCCCAAACACTCTGTTCGACAGTATTCCAAAGATTTTCGATGGGATTTAAATCTGGGCTTTTAGGTGGTCTATTCATTATTTCGAAGTCAGCAGAATGCTCCTGCAACCATGTAGTAGCCACCCTGGACCTGTGAGATGAACGGTTTTCTTGCTGGTAGACACCATCTCCATTGGGATGCATGATGGCCATAAATAAATGTAATTGGTCAGCCATGAGTTCTATGTACTGGGATGCATTGAGAGTTGTAAGGTCCCACAGACGTCCAACTGAAGACATCCCAGGCCATTACTGAGCCACCACCAGCTTGTACTGTTCCAACCTGATATGCAGGATTCATGGCTTCATGGGGTTGGCTCCATACCCTCAGTCTCCCATTGGCATGATGAAGTTTAAATCAGGATTCATCACTCCAGGGTTATCCATTGCCAATTTTCAATGGTCCAGTTTCGATGTTCTTTAGCCCAGGCAGGGTGTTGAACCTGATGTCATGCCATTGGAAGTGGTATTCTTATAGGTCAACGGCTACCAAAGCCGAGATGATGAAGTAAGTATTGCATGGTCCATGCACAGACTTTCTGGCTGGAACTCGTGTTCAGGTGGGAGGTGATTTCAGATAACGTCTGGCCCCTATCAGTCCATATGATGGGCAAGATGTTATCTGCAAACGGCAAAGCCCATGATCATTCAAGGCTGGTTGTCCTTTGCAATTTGTCCAGGTGTTTGTTTTTTTTTGCAAGAATTTTTATATTCCCTGCACCCTGAACTGAAAACTCTTGAAACTGTGGTATGAGAAAATACAAGTTTGTTCACAATTTCGGAGATAGTGTCCCATCCGTCGGGCATCTACAATCTGCCCTCTGTCAAATGCTTCTAAATCCTGTGCTTTTTCCGTTGCACTTCTCATGACAAATGCTTGGGGAAGCCAAAGCTGACAGCTATATATGACTAGAGTTTCAGCCATGCCTGCATGCAAATGTGGGACTTGCAGTACTGAATTTGGATAACATCTCCTATCCCTAATTCAGTGGCATTTCAGTGTATTGCATCAAACATTAATTAATAGATTGTGAAAAAAATTCATCGCCGACACGGGAATCGAACTTGCATCTCTCCTGATTCATGCCAGAGCGTGCTACCATTGTACCATGCGTCGGACAATTAAATTTTTCAGAGTAAGACCTCATGAATCTTCTTCACTGAGATGTGGCTGAGACAGCACCATCTATACTCAAGGAGATGCAACTTTTTCAGTCATTGCTATTGATTATCAGACGGAGAGATGTGGGTTTGATTCCCACTATGTTGGCAATGAATTTTTTTCAGAATCTATTAATTAATGTTTGATGTCATTCTTAACAGGGAATACTGTGCATTCACAATGGATTGATTTTTAATTGTATTTCATCATCACTCAAATTGACTATTTGGCTCAGCATCCTATAAATTCTTCATATATCATGAATTCTAGGCCTCTACTGGCCAAACAGCTTCAAATTTGTAGACTTTTAATGTCAGGGTACTTCATATCACCTCTAAATCATAGGTGAGGCCACACTATGCAACCATGAAGTGTAAGAGAGCCATCAGAAGATTAACCATACTATTTTCATTCTGGTCACATGCTTATGACTACTAATCTCCTCCAACTCAATGATGAGTCAATTTTACTTCTGTTGGCCTACTTTAAAAATCATCTTTTCTCTTTATCACCTTGATTCATGCTGCTATCTAGGCACGGAGCAGAGAACCAACATCTAAATTCAACTCGTTAATTTCTTTTTGTAATTAACACTGGTTTATATGAGAGGAATCTGCAAACAAAGCTGTTATACCAGCCAAATCAGACTTGGGCAGCTCTGCTCAGAGAAGAGAAGAGAATACATCATGCTAAGATGTGGCTTCCCCAAGCTGGGATTAAACTGGGGACCCCAAGGAAAGTCAGCAAGTGCTGCTGTGAGGTAATGACTTAATCCACAATGTCAAGAGGCTAGACCTGGAAGGTGTCATAACAATTAAGTACATATATGTTCTCTATCATTACCTCATCATCCACCATCATTAGATATATCATCTCTTATACTCTTAGGAGTAAGCACTGCCACATTTTGTAGCAGAAATAACAGTATACAGCAACTAGTTCTCTAACGTTTTGAAAAGTACTACTATATTGTGCTAATTGCATTGATGGTTGCTGCATAAAGATTTTGTAATTTTATTTTCTACAAAATATTTAAAATTTGTCATTTGAATAGTTTTATAGTTTCAGATAATGGTATTTACATATGGAATTATATCTAGTTTGAAATGCTATAGCAAATTGTTGATGGTAATATAAAAAAAAAACCTAAAAGTGAAACAAATAAGTGTAAAGATAAAAGTGATTATTTTCAACTGTAGCAAACTGACAAAGGTGTATGTGATATCCATTGTTAATACTGTTTTTTTTAGTCATATCAGAAATTAAATACAATTCTAATGTTATTAATATTACAGGCTGATGGAAGTTTAGAGCGACTGGCAAAGGAAAGTGACCTTTTAAAACAAGCCTATGGACACTTTTTTGATATGACTGTAGTAAACAATGACATTGAAGAAACAATACACACTCTAGAGAAAGCTATAGAAAATATCAACACAGTATTACAGTGGGTGCCTGTGAGTTGGGTATATTGACGAAGACAGCAAGGTTTTTAGATGAAAATAAATTACTGACACTAAAATTGTTAATGGCTTTATGCAGCCACAGTGGCATGGTGAAGAGGCTGCCTTTTCTCTTTTACCTGCTGTCAAAACCAAGCAAAATCTGAAGAGAAGGATCAATCCTTTCAGAACTGCAAGACAGCAACTACCAATTAGAAGGGAACTGGGAGAGCTGTTCCCTTGCCTTTCCATTCCATGTGATCAGTGGGCTGTAGCAGGTGTAGCCTGTTTTAGCACCTTGATGGAATCACATTCTGTGCACAAGCACATTGATGGTGCTCAAATCAAAGGCCAAGACTCATAATATTGCATTTACTACAACTTTCTGGTTTGTATTTAGATGTGTTAGCATTATTTCAAGAAATTCTCTGTGTGAGAAAAGGATGAAATCTTATTAATCCAAGCCTCAAGAATTCGTTTCATTTGCCATGGAATTGTTATTTTTTCAATGAATGGGCACTTTACACACTACAGTAATAGAAAAAAAAAATGGTAAAAAAACTTAATTCTGTTTTTAAGAAATAAGTTGCAGATAGTAATATTAATGTAAAAGTAACTCTCCCATGAATCATATTACTGTTATAAGGCAGTACATTTCATTATTGTGCTGTGATCTAATCTTAATTGTGCACCCATTGCTTCTAGAAATAGTAAAATATTACCATTAAATGCTGTTTTCTGAAACACTATTTATTATGCTGAAGTCTGTTACATTTGTGCAAATTATTATGCATTAAACTTCTAATTTTAAATCATGTTATTCCTTAAAAAGCTCAAAGGAATCACTAAAGAATTTGTTAAAATGAGTTTTATATTTTAAATTTTTTATTTGCAAAAGTTAATGTATACATATTCTTTGTTGCTTCATTGTACTTATATTATGAAGTGATTGAATGTTACTCTAGGAACATTCAACACTTTTGACACTCAGTACTATTATTTATAAGTTATATTGTTATACTCAAACTGAAAAATGAGTTCCATAGAACTATTATTTTCAGTCAAGCAGTCTTTGATATTATGTTCCATATTCACAAAAAAATGCTTTTTGTTATTCATAAGTTTTACATAAGCAAATATAGACTTGGTGTCAGGTGAACCAACTGGTCTAAATAGGAGTTCCAATCCAAATAATTAATCTCAAATCAGTGTTTCTAAATATATAATGCACACATATATGTATAGAAAAAATAATGAGGGAGATAATATACTATCAAAGCTGGCACCAGCCCTGTATCAAACATGTAAAAAGTTCTCATTTTCAAGTGGAGCAAAGGCCATTTCATAATAACTTTGTCCTGTTAGTGTGGTATTGGATTAATAAGATTTTACTGTGATTAGTTTCCTATTTTGTTGACCAGTTGCAGCTAAATAGTCATTGTTTTGAATAAGCCTTGAGTATGCCAAATTGTCAATAAGTAATAATAGAGCACAAAACTTAAAAAAAAAACTCTTGTTTCCTGTAAAATGCTCAATTTTATGTTGTTGACATCTCTATAAAGAGTGCTGTTTATCCAAACATATCTCAGGTGTTAAGCCTGTTACTCAGTAGACTATAAAGTTATAAATGTATGTATATTGGATAAAGTAATGTATTATATTATGATTACTTGAGACTGTTATTTACTAACAATTTTTTTATGCATAATGTTCATGTAATGTTCTTTCCATCAGAATAGGAGAAGCAGTGTCATTAAGAAAGGAAATGTCAATATATGTGATTTTGCATGTATTCCTTTAAAAATAGAACATTAATTCATGGGCTAATTTGAATTTATTTATGCTTAAAATATGAATTGGTAGAAAAGTTAAATCAATGAAACCTAAGCTTTGCATCAATGTACATATATACTGCTGGTAGTGATAGTGAAATTATTTTATATGACAACTAACAACATATGTTCAGGAAAGAGTGAACAGTTCAGGAACTATGTAGTTTCAAATGCAACTTTTTTTTTCCTTCTGAGTGATAAATTGCAAATTGAAATCAATTCACTTGACATTATATTTCTATTAAAAAAGAGGAACTTAATTATTTTAACTAAAATATACTCAGAGGAAAGAAATAACTTGCAAAACTCTAGATTTACCTCTACTGCAAATTATAGCATGACAGTTCAACCCTAGTATTTCATTAACCCTCTGTTTGATGAGTACTCGCCAAGTCCCAACTTGCAACTACAATGAGCATTTTGTGGTGAAAGACAAAATTACTCTCACCGCACAGCAAAATATTTATGTATTTTTTTTAGTATTGGTGTATTTTGTGATGATTTTCTTTTCTATTCATGTGAAATAATCACTTGTTAAAAGGGTTAATCTAAAAGCTTTTTAAACTTTAGTGCTATTTATTCACTGCCAAAATTTCATTGTGGAAATAACATTCAATGATAATGAGTTATGTGTTAACAAAATGCTGAAGTAAAAAGATGATATTTTAGTAGTGATTAATATATGTGTAGGTTTTTTTTTTTT
Organism: Ryuthela nishihirai; assembly: GCA_038380435.1. NCBI lineage: Eukaryota > Metazoa > Arthropoda > Arachnida > Araneae > Heptathelidae > Ryuthela > Ryuthela nishihirai. The sequence goes on from JAWZYU010000026.1 coordinate 32,284,461, forward strand.
CTAAAGTTTAAGAGCCTTTTTTTTAAATTTCCCAATTTTTTATGGCTACAAGTATATATCTATGTTTATTTTAAAAGTGATATCTGCACACATGAAGCATATTAAGTAGAAATAACATGATTTGAAAATCAGCCAGATTTTTATTATTTGTTGCTATTTTTTAATTGTTTATAGCATTCTTTATTGTACACATTTCAGTTAAAAAGATTAAAAAGAAGACAAATTATCAAATATCAGCTTTTTATGATAGTGATAACCAGAGTCAAATTGACTGCTTTTCCTATAATTTGCTTTAAACATAAAAGAAAACAAGAATCGATATTAAAAATTAGTATTAATTGAAATAGTTGAAAAATCAAGGAATAATGTATTTTGAAAGTATTAATAATACAATGTGTTAAAATGGTAGATAAGTTGTAAATGAATATTTGTGTGTGTGTATGTGCTTGGTGTACTATGTTGCAACAAATAATTCATTTTTGACCAGGTGTCATTATTCTCTCACAAAATCAGAGAACATTCCTGAATATCACGTTTGAGCAGAAATTGTGAGTAAAGTCTACAACAGAAATGAAGTCTTTAATGAATCTCTGTACCTGAATTTGAAACCTTTTGATTTTCCATCTAATATTGAAAGTAATTAATCTGATATCAGAATTTATTTTACTAATTCTGAGAACCTGCTTACTAAGTTAATGAAATAATAGGTAAGGTGGTATCATGTTTATTCATATAACACTTAATAAATTTATTACATATATTTTTAAGAACATTCTCTTATTTCATATAGAATACTTAGTTAGATACAGCTATTGTAATATATAAAATTTGATTAAAGGCAGCTATATGAATGAAAGGCTGGAAGATGCTGAATGTAAAATCCAATTGGTATAATTTATTAAATAGTTTAGATGAAATTATTATTAATAATATCTTACATATGATTAATAATAATTTTAATGATTTATTAATCATATGTAAGATATTATTAATCATGTATGTATATCATATATATGAAAATATAGGACATTCGGTATGGATTTATAGCAAAACAAAAAATAAGTTAATTATATTTTTGTTTTGTGCATGATTTTTCAGAACTAAAAGGGTTTCTGTAGTGATAATGTGGGAGCAATGCAAGTAATTTTTAATATTTTTTTTATAAATACTACTATTAAGCAAAGCTATCTGATGCTTTGAATGCTATATGATTGTTTTATGTCTGTATGAAAATGGAATGAATGCAAGAGAAACAAGCTGGAAGTATAAGATTTGTGTTATTAATTGAGCATGTTGCAGTTGGATACGTTGATTCCATTTTTCAAGTATGAAGCATGTAAGCATTTTGAGTAATAATGTTCTCATTGTGTGCTTTGAATGGAAATATGAAGTGGTATTTTATGTTTGGATTCAATAAATTGATTTCTAGTGAAATTAATCACTGCTTAAATGTTATTAAAAGTAGCTAGTTTTATGGATAAGCATACAACAAATATTTTCCCATAAGGAAGTATAGTATTGTATGAAAAGTAAAGGGATCAAACCCAGGGCTGGCTTAAATGTGTAGGCAGCAGAAATCAAAGCAAATAGCAGCATATGTTATAAAGCAGAATAAAACGAAGTTAAAGGATGTTGGTTCCTATTGTGGCAGAAAACCTGAAGCCAGTCCTGGTTGCAATTTTGTATTAGCCAAATATTAAATGAAATATTAAAACTTGGATAACTGATAGTGAGATGTATTAACTTCAAAGTGTAAATGCTAGACCACACTCAGTTGTAAGAGAAAATGTCAAGAATGTATATGCCATATTGTTATTAATACAAACAAAATTACTTCTAGTGGGAGTAAGTATATATTGGTCTTTTGCCACCCCATGTGCATTTTCAGATATTAACAACAATTGAATTTTTCCAGCAATTGCTCTTGCCAACACATCCAGCTGATCTAGAATGTTCCTGCTACATAGACATAAGATTTTTGCTATTTGGGCAACACATTTTGCTGTAACAATATGGCAGAATAATACTAGTTTATATCCTCTACACCACTGTTACTCTCTTTTGCAGATAAATATTCAAAGTATATTTTCGTAAATTATGGATGCAAAATGTCATACTTATATCAAGTATTGTAATTGCATACGAAATTATAATTTATGCCATTTTTTTCTCCATACTTACTAATATGGTATTAATATATTTCTTTTTAATACTTTTGTCAAAATATAAAGCATTAATAAACTTTTGTATTCTTTCAAAGAAGAAAATAGGATTATGAAAAAGTAAAGTTTAGAACTAGTTGCTTAAAACAAAAATTTTTAAAGTGTTAGCTTTCAGTAGGAGGCAGCTAATAGACTGAATACATGTACTGGTGAGGCAAAAAAGGCCTGCTTATTCCCATGTTGTATAGTTTTATGTTGAGTATAAGAATTAAATGCAGTTGATTGAATTAAACATTAAGCACCATGTGTGTAAGACAGAAGATGCTGAGTGATCAGTGAGGGGGCCAGCTCAAGGTTTATTGTCACCTTAGGTAGCAACATCTCTGCGACCCATTGATTCTGCTGCATATGCTGTTATTGCATTGATTTCTACTGCCCTAAGCGGTCACTTGTGCTGCTTTATACATTTGAGCTGGTCCTCACTAGTAGGTAAGAGCCTGTGTATAAGAAACCATTCATTAATGTAAAAGAATTAACATGTTTTAATAGGGATAACTGATTTATGCATTTGTTTTTTTTTTTGAAAATGAAAAACTACTCTCCTAATCCACTGCAGGTATCTACTTCCAGACCATTGCATGGAAATCCAGATACAGAAATTGTTATTATTCACAATTACAGGTTAAAAATACACGTAAGTCCAAAGATACAGAGTTCTAAATGCTGTATCAAACATAAAAAAATGTGGTATGCATGAGAAGTTTTATACAAAAGGGATTAAAGATATATTTTTTTTTGGTTCTTGCTGATATTTTTGCAAATTAAATTCTACTTCTATTAATTAAAATTAAAAAAGTCAATTATTAGTCACTTAATTTATTTCCTAAACTTTATGTATAGAGACCATTTCTTCTGCCTTAAACTTGTTATACTCTAACAAAAAATAAAATTATTCCTTTTTTTTTCCCCTTAAAGCTGAAGCAGAACAAATTCTTTAACAATCGTATAATTCTGACATCCAACCTATATCCTCGATTTTATATTTTCCATTCTGCTTAAGTGTTATACTTTTTTCTGTGTTTGCTTCAAAAACCACTTGAGTTTTCATCTGTTAAAATTTTTACATTGTATGCTTCTACAAAATTTCTGTAACAACATCTGATCCATCAGATTTCTGGGACAATTTACCAAAAACGTTCATCTTTGTGTTGTTAGAATGCAGATTTGCTGATAATAACTTATATCAAAATCATTCCCCTTCCCATTTAATTTTTCGTAGATCCGGTTTTGATGATTAACATAAAAATCAGTTTTTCAACCGATGTTCTGCATGCTTTTCCACCCAGAAAAGGCTAAAATTCATCAATGTTTCATAAAATAACGAAAGCTATTTGAAACTTTGTAAATTAAAATTTGGCAATATATTTCTTAAAATATTAAATATAGTTTATTATATTACAGCCAAGCTATGCCAAATTTTTCATTTTTAAAGGTTGTTTCAGTGGATAACATAAATCTTTGTTGGAACCATAAAAAAATAACAGAACTAGTAAAATAAGACTGCCCTGGATTCAAATTTCAGAGACAATAACGCGTTACTATGCTTTTCAGTAGCCAAGTGTACAATATATTTCTAAAACGAAAACGTGTTTTCCTACAATATTAGCAGGGGAGACTGACACTTCGTTTTAGGGACGCAGCTGTAGCAGGGGGGGGGGAGCAGTCTGCGATAAAAAATAGATCACTTTTTCAAGGTTTTTCTCTAATTATGTGTAATTTGTGTAAGATAACAATTATTACTACATTACGGGGGGGGGGGAATGCAACACCTGAAAGGATTAATGCCATTTTATTGAAACGCTGGCAAGCTGTAGCAATAAATGTAGGCAGCTGTTAGCGTACACTGAGATGTGCGATTGATTATATTATCAAAAAAAAAAAAGGAAAAATTACCATTTTGCCTATCCGGTAAAGTGGTATAATTAGTATGATGTTGAACCGCCCCATGCAGAAATGCATTCATGAACACGGCGCGGAAGGCTTTCGTACAGCTCTATAATCTCCTGAGGGAAGAACGCCAAATAGCGCAAAGTCGCTGTTCCATTTCAGCGACACTGGTTGGCACACTTCTTGGGTGTTATTGGACACCAAATGTCCAATAACACCCAAGAAGGTCAGTAGCCAAGCGCGCTAACCACTCGGCCATGGGACGGCTTTTAGTAGTATTAGCAGAAATTTATCCATTTAGCAGATATTCATAAGAACACAATTAAATTTCTTTAGTACTCGACTAATAGTGTTAAATGAAGTGGAGAAGCAAACCAGAAAACTCTCCAAAGGGCTAAAAATTCTCGAGCATAATAACCGTCTTGGGATCCCAGACGTGTTCAATAGATGAAAAGTCCAGCGAGCTTGCTGCACTTGGTAGTACCTGAACGTTTTGTTCCTGTAGATACTACAGACTAATGTGAGCTGTGTGGGAACGGGCGTTATCCTGCTGATAAAAGGTTCCGTGCTGCTGAACAAATGGAAACCACTGGCTGCAAAATGTTGGTAGCATATCATTGGGCAGTTAAGAGATCCCCTTATGATGCCTAGTCTGACCGAGATGTCGGCTAATGGCGCCCCACACCAGGTGCTGAGCAGTGTGACGATGTCGCATGCACTGGGTGATGTTCTCTTCCCCTGGCTGACGGCGAACACGTCTTCCGTCCTGCTGACCAAGACAAAAACGAGATTCGTCACTAAACACCACGGTACGGTACGGCTGTTCGTTCCAATTCTGTCTGAGGCGATACCACTGAAGACTTGCTTGCATGTGGGCAGATGTGAGGGGCAAATGCAGTGCCAGACGATAGGCTCGCAATGAAAACTGTAGAAGCCTGTTGTTTACCATCTGTTTAGTAGGATTAAATGTGTTACTGGTTACCAGAGTATTTGCAGTTGTGTGGTAGTTACGAATCTGTCATGCAATGTCATGTGCCGCAAATGGCAGTCCCGTCACTTCGTGGTCATACATTGTCTTCCTGACCCTTGTCAGAGTGTGCTGGATCCTTCTCGAAACCACTGGCTCCATATGTGTACGATGGTGCTGGGATTGCAGCCAACAAGGTTGGCCGCATATCTGTACGACAAACCAGTTTCTGTAAGGAAGATGATCCATGCTCAAAGTGTGTTAACTGTTGGAATGGCTGTCGACGTTTGCGTAAGGGCATCTGTAACGGTTTAGAACAATTTCCACAACGTTTTGCCAACCAGTGAGTTTTGGTTGCTTTTATCTGTGTTTGACTGCTCCGCACCTGTGATTTCAGCTCACGCCTGTCCAATTGTTTCGATCGTCCTGCAAATTTAATCATTTCCATATATTTACAGCCTCCCTAAATTTCGTCACATTTGCATAACTTCTTGCAAGTGTTGCATTTTTTATTCTCTTTAGTGTATTAACAAAATCCTGCTCCTATGAGGTCCCAGAGGCCCGGGAGCTACATCTCGCAGCGCCGCTTGCCAGTCATCACCTGAATATCAGATAATCTTCCATTCCATCATAAAACTTTTGTTTCAGGTACCTAAAAATGCTGTAATTTTTAATAAAATTTTTTTATACTTTGCATTTCTTAAATTTTTAACAGCATAATTTGCAAATTTTTAAAAATCATATTTGATATCAATTTGAAATTTCTTTACCCTTTTGTTATAAATCTTGTAAGCATGCTTCACATATAAAATACGAAAATTATGCTACAATATTTTATGATTTTTTAATAAAGTGTCATACCGATAAATTTTCCGGCACTGATGACAGAAAGCAAAAGTGTTTCTTAGAATTTGGTAATGTATTCATTAATAAAGCAAAAGGAAAAATTTTTTTCTAGAATTTCGAAACTTGATTTCTGTTTGTAAATAAATGTAATAGTTAATGCCTTAGAATTGGCCATTATGATTTTCTGTATATAATAAAACACGAACAAGTTTGTATTTGAGTAATTGTTTTCATTTGGTAGTATTATATAAATAAATAAATACCCCGTCAAGCAGCTGCTTCCCACCACAGAGGTCTGACAGGAGCCTGTCAGTTTATATGCCACAGTAGAAGGTCTGAGAGGATGGCAGGACCTCAGCAGAAAAACGACACATATATCCATGCCTTACCCGGGACTCGAACCCAGGTCCCTTAGGTCAGTAGCCAAGCGCGCTAACCACTCGGCCATGGGACAGCTTTTAGTAGTATTAGCAGAAATTTATCCATTTAGCAGATATTCATAAGAACATTATTAAATTTCTTTAGTACTCGACTAATAGTGTTAAATGAAGTGGAGAAGCAAACCAGAAAACTCTCCAAAGGGCTAAAAATTCTCGAGCATAATAAAATGAATTTTTGTTAATTAAACTTTGACTTTTCATTCGTATATTGTTACCCTTTGAATCTCGATTTGCATGTTTCTCCTACTCTGTCAAACGTAAAATAATTACTAAAGTAACACGAAAAAGCACACTTCAGAATTATATTTTCATTTAGTGAAAAAAAAATTATCTCTTACTAGTTTTTTTTTTTAAGAGAAAGTGTTTTAGAGATAACAATTTTTTGGGATTCGATTAGTATTGATGAAATGTATGATTTGCATTTTTCGAGTCTCCCATACTGTATAATGGCGTCCTCCAATGGTGGAAATTTTGTTGGTGAGAATATGATGGTCATGATTCCAATGGCAACAATGAGTTGACCCCTTATACCCAGGCTTCGTAAGAAACGCGACTGTTTTAAAGATATTAATTAAACGAAAAGCATTCTCTTTGAAAACCAGAATTTCATATGCGTTCTTGTAGTTAACAATTTCTGTAATGATTGTCATTTTTCGGCAGTTCTAAATTATTTTACATGAATTTTATGGTAATTGCCTGAACTGAATCTCACTTGTGATATCAGAAATGTTAAAACTGAAAGGTATTATTCATAAAATGGCCACTGAGTACATAAAACTTGATTTATGATTTTTTTTACGACATATAGGACAGAGAAGAATCCTTGAAGCTACTCCTAGCTTAATACAGGCCTTCTCATACAAGAACATGCCCTACTACGACCGAAGTCACTGCTGACCACTGCCTTAGTTAGAGCTAACACAACACACAAAGTTTGCCTTGCTGGAACAGTCGCTAGCTGCCTAACCACTATGCCAGTTAAGGCTATTATATAAAATTAATAATATCAAATTTCATTCAATAAAACTTATTGTCCGTTCTGTAATAGCTATTGCTGTTAGCCATTTTAAAAAAGAAAACTTAAAAAACCCTATTCATTTTGTGTTACCCATTTAGAGATTATGAAATAGATTTTGAATAAAAAAAACAGCCAGATGCTTGCCACAAAGGTCTGACAGGAGCCTGTCAGTTTAATACGCCACGTCCCGTAGAGAAGATTCGTGATAAGGCGAGATCTCAGCAGAAAGACACAATTTAGTTCCATGTAAAACAAAATCTTTGCCTTACCATGGAACTAAATTTATTTTCGTTTACTTAATTTCGCCATGATTTAAAATGCAGTCATGTAGCCAGAAAATAATCTCGAGAATGGATATGAAGAAAAACTACAAGAGTCGGAGGGGGAAGACTGAGAAAAAAAATTGCTAGAAAAATATATGACATCTCATTTAAAACTTGTAAAATATATAATGTAATAGCTTAAAAACAACAAAAATTTGCATTTTAAAAATTCATTTTCGTAATGTTTTTACTCATAATTTCTGCAGGAAAGAGATAATTGGTCCCATGAGCTAACACCTAATATTCCTTTTATGAACTATCCGTTGGTGAATTATGGATGTTGTAAGGAAGGAGTCAAAATTAGTGTGACCGGATTTAAAAAAAACGACATGGGGACTTCTGAAAATTGAATCTGAAGGATTGATATTCAAGGGTGACCACATTTAAAGAAATAGATGAAGGACTTCTGAAAATTCAATATGAATTATAAATTTTTCATGAAATTATGTTAAAAGGTAATCTATTTTTAGAACATAATTTATATAATAACCTTAATATCTAGTATCTTTGAATTGGATTCTTTCACCTCTGAGCGGCACATTTTTGCCCACAATGGATTAAATTGCTAGGTCCCAAGGACTCCGAAGGTTGGGGGAGGGGGCTCACTGGAACAGCTGGTGGGAGACATGGTGACCTCCCATCAAGGCCATCCAGCTTGTTCTTTTACACAGGCTATGGCTCTCATGCACACGGAGCCACGGCTTAATGTTCCATCCGATGGATGGCGGCTTTTCCAAGCCCATTGGTGTCCCCTACTGACCGTGAGCAGGGCGGCGATTTTTGCGGAGATAAATCTCAACTATGGCCCAGCTGGGACTCTAACCTAGGAACTGCATTTATGAGCCTGGCATTCTACCAACTGAGTCACCCCGCTCCATATCTAGTATCACAAAATAAAACTTGAATAACGTAGGTTAATAAAATCACTATTGTGTGCATTTTCCATGAAAAGGGATTTTTCTGTAAAATATTTTCATTTCCAGCAAGTTATATACTAAAGATTACACAGGAGGCTCGAAAATTAGTTTTCACTTAGAACAAAGCTTTCATGATGTCCACTTTTATACTTCATTTCTCTTCGTCCATATTCATGTTTGAAAAAATTCTTTCAATTGGGTGGAAAGGGAAATTCCCCCGCAGTTTTCTTCAGTGATTTTTCTTCACAAACTGAAAAAGTTGTGACAAAGAGATTGCCAGATGCTTGACCTTACGGGATCTCCCACATTCACGAAGCCAATCAGGTTGGGACCGTTTCTTACCCAACACAGGATTACATAGGGTGGACTTGTCGATCAAGTATCCGGGGAACTACAGTATAGGACGTAATTTGTTAAAATAGAGGTAGTATTTTCATGGTGCCAGCAAGTAGAAAAAATACCTGCATTTTCTAGTAGTATCCGTGAGGATGTCAGTATCATTACGATGATTCTAGCCTTTATTTTTTTCCGTCACCTCCTTTGCCAACGAATATTTTTATGTGTTGACACTACTATTAGTAAAAATCTGCACAAGCTATACAGTGATTTTAATATTTAAATAAATAGTTAAACCAGAGTTCCGGTGACATTTATTCGTCAGGGACAGAGTAAATCCACTGACTATCCCCGGGGGACGAAGTCACCGTAATTAAAATGCAACTTGATATGCGAGTTAATGACTCAAAAACGACAGTTTATATTAAAGGAAAAGTTCGATGATAATTTTGATCATGACCTCTTTGTTTCATACACACACGCAATTTCTGTAATTTAAAGACTTCATTTGCGCTATTTGGAATACTGCGAAGTTAACGTAAAAAAGGGCATTACATAGGGGCAACCCTATGTAATCCTACAAACGTAATCTAAATTTAGCCGGAGTTGCTCGGGTCTGAAACTCTAGAATATAGAGTAGATGGCATTCCCCACATCGCAAGCTTTCATTTGGCATAAAAATCATTACGATCAATCCCCTCAGCATTACATTTCTTCCTCTCTTTTAGGGAAGGAAAGAAACGGACATATTTCGAGTTACCGTATGAACCTACACACGTCATAAGATTTTAAACCAAAAAGCAGAATGGCCTCGCTTAGATAATCGAAGTTTTCAAACCATATGTACCCACTGGAGTCCCTCGCGAAAAGTTTGCCAGATATAAATTTACAGAGAAAAAAATTAAATATGGTCCGAGTTGTCCAAAAAATGTATAGATACTATGAAAAAATTATTATTGAAAAACATTTATCACTTAATATATTAAAACTTTTATTAATTAACATATGTGAAAGTTAATAAATATATATCTCCTATTTTTCAAATTAATGATTTTAATTTCTGATCCGATTTCTTAGCTTTTGAAGTTTTCATTTTCAACTAAGAATCTCGTGTCCGACTCGAGCTAAAATACAATTGACTTCAATATCCACGGACGCTGTGCTCTTGACCCAACAAACTGAACAATGATTTTTATTACGTGAAAGCAGAAAAAAAATCAGTTTGATGCATTCCTAGAAAAAAAAAATCTGTTTGATTCATTCCTCGTTTCAAATTTATTGTTGGTAACAGTTATTTTGAATAACCAGCCGTTAATGTTAAGTCTATTGGGATTTTCAGAAAGTCGAACCCCGCCCCATTTTTGGATGACCACAGTGGATTCACACATAATCTGTATTCTTTCCCTAGGTAAAGGGTTTGCAGAGTTTGGTGCCTTACAAGTGGTTAGCGCACTTGGCTACTTATCTAAAGGATCTGGCTTTGAGCCCGGGTGAGGCATGGATATTTGTGATGTTTTTCTGCTGAGGTCCAGCCATCCTCTCAGACCTTCTACTATGGCGTATAAACCGACAGACTCCTGTCAGACCTCTGTGGCAAGCATGTGCTTGAGGGAGTATTTATTTATTTATCTCTTCTGAGGGGCCGAGTGCATAAGCGCGCTGACAAACTTTCTTCTTTATATATATTAAAGTTTGGGACGTCGGGAATGAAAGTTAAATAAGAAATTGAGACTACGCAACATAGATCATTGAGGGACAGAAATTGATGAAATTAAATAGCAGAAATGTAAGTTAAAAAAAAGATGAAAGACGGGAAAAATGTAAGACGTGGAAAACAAGATGAGTATAGAGTAAGGCAAATTAGGATAATTCATATGTCTAACAGGATTAAAATTTACGATAAGTATAGGACAATAGCGACTCGTGAGCTTATAAACAGGTGGAGCCAGTATATATTATACAGCGAAATGAATTATGTAGGGACTGTAATATCTCAGCTGGTTTTCCAAGTTCGAGTACTAACTGGACCTCAACTGAGATTTTAACCATAACCAGTCTGCTCTCAGTGAGAAAAGGAGCATCAATTGTCTTAGAAAGCCATGTTAATAAATTGTTGCGTGCATTTATAAATTTGGGCTTATGCTATATTATTAATAATTTTAGAAATATTTATATTCAGAAGCACAAGTGTGCCAAAGAATGGCTACTGAATGTACACTGAAGTGCCATTGAATTAGGGATAGCAACCAAGTAACATGTTGGACCCCTTCTGGCCTTGATAACGGCCACCACACGACGAGGCAAGGACTCCACAAGCTTGCGTAAATGTTCCACAGGTATGGCGACCCATAATATCCTCTAGAGCTGTCCACAATTCTCTCAAAGTCGTCGCTGATGGGACAAGGGCCCAAACACTCTGCTCGACGGTATCCCAAAGATTTTCGATTGGGTTTAAATCTGGGCTTCTCGGTGGCCAATTCATTATTTCGAAGTCAGCAGAATGCTCCTGCAACCATTGCAGTAACCAACTTGGACCTGTGAGATGAACAGTCGTCTTGCTGGTAGACGCCATCTCCATTGGGATGCATGATGGCCATAAATGAGTGTAAATGGTCAGCCATCAGTTCTATGTACTGGAATGCATTGAGAGTCATAAGATCCCACAGACGTCCAACTGAAGACACCCCAAGCCATCACTTAACCACCACCATCTTGTACTGTTGCAGCCTGACATGCAGGATCCATGGGGTTCGCGCCATACCCTCAGTCTCCCATCTGCATGATGAAGTTTAAATCGGGATTCATCACTCCAGGCTATCCATTGCCAAATTTCGATGGTCCAATTTCGATGTTCTTTAGCCCAGGCAAGATTTCAAGTCTGGTGTCATGTCGTTAAAAGTGGGACTCTCGTAGGTCGACAGCTCCCAAAGCAGAGACTATGAAGTAAGCATTGCACGGTCGGTGCACTGACTTCCTGACTGGAACCAGTGTTCAGATGGGAGGTGATTTCAGATAATGTCTGGCCCATATGGTCCGTACAATGCAGGTCAGACGGTGAAGCCCATGATCATTCAAGGCTGGTTGTCCTTTGCAGTTTGTCCACGTGCTTGTTTTTTTGCCGGAATTTTCATATTCCTGTAACACTCTTGAAACTGTCGTACGAGAAAATCCAAGTTCATTCCAAATTTCAGAGATCAAGTGACCGATCTGTCGGTCTGCCCTCTGTCAAATGCATCTAAATCCCACGCCTTTCCCATTATGCTTCTCATGATGAATGCTTGGGGAAACCAAAGTTGACAGCCATGTATGACCAGAGTTTCAGCCGCGCATGCGTGCAAATGCAGAACTTGCGGTACTAAATTTGGATAACGTCTCCTATCCGTAATTCAATGACACTTCAGTGTAATTCTTAATTTAAACATGTGAGGAATTGAAGTTTTATACATTAAAATCACTCGTATATTTATAGTGGGCAGCTAAACAGTTAATCAATAAAATGTTTATTACGGCACGAGAATCATCATCATCCTCAGGCAGCCCTGCATTACGGAGGTTAAACCAGACCGTGCAATTTAGTTCAAGCAAGTCTGTCCTGAGCTACATCTACTACACACCAATTCTAATAAGGTCCTGTTTGACATTGTCTGCCCACCGCATCCTAGGTCTCCCCCTCTTTCTGAGGCCTTTAGGCACACTGTTCATAACCCTATTCGCCAATCTATAATCATTCATACGGGCAACATGGCCAAACCAACGGAGTCTCTCTCTGCACAATATGCTGCTTAAAGGAGGTTGCAAATTCCTTTGCCTAACATAATTAGTTACAAAGTTGAACCACCTAATGCCCAATATACTGCGTAAGCATCTGAAATCAAAAGCATCTAGCTTCCTGTTATCTTGTTTACAAAGTGTCCAAGTTTCACTACCATAGCTAACCCTAGAAAGAACCAAATTATTATAGTCTAATTTTAGTCTTTAGGTGTATACGCCTATTTCTCCACACTCTCCATAGATTCTTAAAAGTCCCGGCAGCAATCCCTATTCGTCTGTTAATCTCATGCCGCACATCACCATTATCTGTTGCATAGGGGGCGGGGGTGGCTTAGTCGGTAGCGGTCCAGGCTCGTAATCTGTAGTTCCCAGGTTCGATTCCCAGCTGGGTCAGCGTGGAGATTTATCTCCGCAAAATTCCCCGCTCTGCCCACGGTCAGTAGGGGACACCATTGGGCTTGGAAAGGCCGCCGTCCGTCGGATGGGACGTTAAGCCGTGGCGCCATGTGCGGTAGAACCATACACTGTGCACGTTAAAGAACACGCTGGATGGCCTTGACGGGAGGCTACCATCTGTCTCCCAACAGCTGTTCCAGTGGGTCCCCTCCCCCAACCTTCTCTGAGCCTTCGGGGCCCATGGTGTGCAAAAAAGTGCCACTCGGAGGTAAAACAACCCAACTCTGTTGCATAACTCCCAAGATAATTAAACTGTGACACCTGCTCAAAATTACAACCATTCAGATTAACTGAATCACAGCCTGCCTGACCAATTTTCATCACTTTAGTTTTCTCTTGTTTATAACCAAACCTACTCTACTACCAGTTTCATCAACAGCTCGAATGAAAGAGTTCATCTCATCAAAATCATTTGCCAAAAGGGCTAAATCATCAGCATAATCTAAATCAGAAATTTTCGTATCTCCAGTCCACTTAAGGCCAAAATCTTTCCCTTGAAGTGAATTTCGCGTAATATAATCAATAACCAAGCTAAAGAGAAAACGAGACAAAATGCACCCTTGTCGAACACCAGAAGTAATGCTAAACCAATTGCTACAAGCCTTACCAACTCACACACGACTCAGTGTTATTATAGAGAGCTTTCATTATGTTAACTAACTTGTCTGGTATACCATATGATCTCACAATCAACCACAAATTATGACTATCAACAGATTCGAAAGCATTTTCGAAATCAACAAAGCTAGCAACCAAAGGTTTCTGAAACTCTAAATATTCCTCAAGAATCTGCCTAAGTGAGAATATCTGATCCACACATCTCCTACCACTTCTGAATCCACATTGCTCATCACGCAACTGACTGTCAACCAGATTCTTAATTCTATTAAGCACAATCATGGAAATAACTTTACCTGGAACAGAGAGTAGGCTGATACCCCTATAGTTATCACAAGAACTGCGATTACCTTTTTTGAAAACAGGGAAAATAATAGCTCTGGTAAAATCCTTAGGAACCATGCCTTTATCATAAACGTTATTCAAAATTTCAGTCATCCAAATGGTAACCGAAACATTCCCAGCTCTAAGCATTTCCGTAGTAATGTCATCTACCCCTGTGGATTTGTGAAGTTCAAGTTTAGAAATAGCCAAACTAACTTCAGATTGTGTTATAGGGTCAACATTAAAGCCATCAATGCATCTATCATCATTGCAAACAATGGGAGTAAAACTAACCACATTGTTTAGAACATCACTGAAATGCTCAGCCCACCTAGCCATGACAGAATCCTCACCTTCTATAACCTTACCTTGTTTATCCTTCAATCACTGTATAACTGTTCGTTTTCTACCACACAAAACGTTAACTATCTGGTACAGCTCTCTGTTGTTGTGCTGTTTAACTGCTTCCTCGGCTTTGTCAGCCAAGCCATGAAGCCAAATATTCTTATCAGCATCTAACTGATCTTTTACACCTTTATTACGTTCTCTGTAATGCTTTCTATTAAGACTAGTAGGGTATTGATTAAGGACTTTCCTGCAGTTCTTTCTTTCCGAAATAAGCTCAAGTGCCTTATCACTCAAATAATTCTGTCTCTCTTGCTCCTTTTTTCCTAAAAGAGTACTGTTAGTGTCCAAAAAAGCCTGTTTAAAATGATCCCATTCTTCCTGAACTTCAGTAGTAAGCATACCATGACTGTCATAATGACTAAGTAACCTATCATGGTAAGCTTTAGCTATAACAGGGTCTTTCAGAGCTTCAGTGTTAGAAGTAAATTTTCTAACCCTAGCACAACACTTTTTAAGTTTAACTTGCAAGACACTTTTAACAATATAATGGTCAGATCCAATTTCAGCTCCCCTATATGACCTGCTATTCCTAACAGATCTAGCCCATTTGCTGTTAATTAATATATAATCAATCATATTCTTATGCAGCCCATCAGGTGAAACCCATGTATATTTATGTATGTCGTGGTGTTTGTATTATGTGTTAGTTATTCTCAAACCTTTATGTTTGCTCACTTTAGAAGACATTGCCCATTGCCATTGGAGCTATCATTACCAAATGGGCCTATCACCCCACTCCAAAGGTCAGAGTCAGTACCAACTTTGTCATTGAAGTCACCTTGAACAAGGGTAATATCTCCTTTCTTGACAGAATTCAAAATATCCTGAAGTTGTGCATAAAACCTATTCTTCTCATCCTCATCGGCATCCTCAGTGGGGGCATAACAGCAGATAACATTCAAGTCTTTAACGCTTGTCTGAAATTTTGCTGTAAGAAACCTTTCATTAATGCACTCATATCCTAGAAGAGCATCACTAGCGTGTCTGCTGAGAAGCAGACCCACGCCTTGGTGATGCTTATTGTCGTCCCTCCCTGAAAAAAGAAATTTAAGATTATTTTTAAGAATCTGACCTTTATCTGTCCATCTGGTCTCTTGCAAGCCGAGAATATCTAAATTATAATGGTGGAATTCTTGTGTGAGGACATCAAGAGAAAAAGCTCTGTGCAGAGTCCTCGCATTCCAACTACCTATGGAGAGAAAATGGTTAGTGGGATGTTTAAAGAAACTATGTTTATTGAGAGAGGGAATGCCGACAATATCAAACAGCCCCCTAATCGCAGACATGGGGCAGAGACCCGTTCCCCTACCACTAAAGGCCGAAGCCATCTACACTGGAAGACTTCCTCCAATGTAGAATTTGACGATGCCAATAGAAGCAAAGAGTTCAGGTGCCTGCGATGACCTCTGCTCAGGATTATCCACCAGCTGATAAACATATCCTGTGAATCTATTCACTTGGGGCTGTCAACCCACAAACAAACAGAAAACACAGCGGAAGGTTTTCCCTCCACAGAAGCCCACCAGTGTAGAAAAATCAGGATCCATAATCAAGCTCAGAGCCATATATCTGTCCAGTCCAGTGGGTTTATATGGTCAGCAAAGAAAATATAGGACAGTTATTAAAAAATATATTTCCTGGCAATTTTTGTCGTTAATACTATTTGTTCGTGAATTTTTGTCATTATTAAACCGTCCCATGGTTAGTGCTCTTGGCTACTGATCAACGGAACCTGGGTTCGAGCTCTGGGTAAGGTATGGATGTTAGTGTTGTTTTTCTGCTGAGGTCCTCCATCCTCACAGACCTTCTATGGTGTATTAACTGCTAGGCTTGTCAGAACTCTGTGGCAACAGCTGCTTGAGGGGGTATTTATTAGTTAACTTCAAAAAGTGGTAAAGTTCCTAAAAAGCTCAAAAATGAAACAAATGATATGCCTACATTAATTTTATTTAAAAAGCAAAATATATTCGAAAACGAAAAAAGAAAAACTGCAAAAAAATTAATTTTAATTTGTCGACCGATCACACTATTACAATAGTTGTTTATCAATTTAGTACAATTAAATTATTCAAAATTATTGTAGTTTATTTCAGAATATTATATATTAGGTGTTATTAATTCTTAAAACACGAACAATAATAAAAGTTTCCAAAAAATAATGGCATGACAGATCGTTTTGCATTTCGTTTAAAAAATATAAGCCAAAACTATTTACTGCCCAAGATCAGAGTGTGATTAGCCGTCTCTCCCCCTCCAACGGTCCCCTTCCACCAGAACTTTTAAACAATTTAGTCTTGAATTACACTATTTTCTTCAGGCGGGGATTGGTGAGTCAATAAAATTGTTAGACACACAGTTATGAAATACAGTATGTATAGCTTATTATCATTAACGCTATGTACTCCTCGCCTTTCCCCACGGAAAATCTTCGATAGCTTCAGTGAAGTCCATTGATTTTGTTAGTTCTGCTTCAATGCAGAGCAGGTGCTTCAATGCAGAGCATTCTGCTTCAATGCAGAGCGAGTGTTAGTCAGTCCTGATTCATTGTCGACCTCAAATGATGTTTTATTCTTCTGAGACACGGTAAAATCTTTCATCCAATGCGTTTAGCATTCACGTGCAAACATTTCGCAACAGAATATCCACGTTCGGATGTACTGATCAAAGGTCTCTGTAGCGCATCCACTTGCACAACGCTAGGGTTTGTTTTTTAATTTATGTTTGCTGACTCTTTTGTTTGTCCACCAAAGAGTTCTTCCAAGTTGATTGGTTATTTTTACCTCTTAGCGGCACTTTTTTTGCACACAATGGGCTAAATGGCCAGGTCACAAGGACCCCGAAGGCTCAGAGATGGTTGAGGGAGGGGACCTACTGGAACAGCTGTTGGGAGACAGATGGTAGCTTCCCGTCAAGGCCATCCAACGTGTTTTTTAACGTGCACAGGGTATGGCTCTCCCACACACGGGGTCACCGCTTAACGTCCCACGGCGGCCTTTCCAAGCTCGTCAGTGTCCCCTACCGACCGTGGGCAGGGCGAGGAATTTTGCGGAGATAGATCTTCTACTAGGCATATAAACTGACAGGCTCCTGTCAGACCTCTGTGGCAAGCAGCTGCTTGAGAGGGTATTTATTTTTTTTTATTTTAATTCTCAAAGCTGACCCAGCTGAGCCTGGCGCACTACCTAATGAGCCACCCCACCCCTAGTTCTTCCAAGTCACCTTTAAAAGTTCTCAAGAGCATATTTTCTTCAATTTCCAACTGTGATGTTTCGATAATTTTGTTATTACCGTAAACCTTTCCCCGAAATAAATATAGACAGCCTTTCTACAATTATTATCCACAATTATTAGGAATATGCCAATTCTAAGGTGTTCACTGCCCGTCATAGAAACATCACCCTCCCGGCTGTGGTCAAACTAAAAATTTCTGATTCTCTTTCAGTCCTGATTATAAGCTTCTGTTTCGGAAAGCTGAAGAGCTTTTTCTTTATAAGAATCGAATTTTCCTCCCAATCTTTTGCATGAAATATACCACAGACTCTAAGAGCTTGACTGTCACAAAAACGTGGATCACTTTGGAGAACACTTTGGAGAATTTTGTTGGTTCTGCAGAGATGGCTCGTAACTAAAATTTTTGGTGAGGCATTTTGACTACTACAAGCAGGATCCGTATGTACGAAAAAATTTAGGGAGATGCCTGATATTCAATTGAACCGAATAGGAACGGAAAAGTGGTTTGTAATGCATATATATATTTTCAGCTAATCTAAAAAAATTAGCAAAAATTTCGAGAAAAAAAACTGGAAAATAGGTTTTTGACCTTTCTATTTCAATTTCTTATTTTGCCCCTCCACTCTCAAATATCAATAATTACCTATATTAGATATTTTAACTTGAAATACTTGTAATCTTGAAAAGTTGTTCATTTTTTGTTATATTTAATTTACAATATTAACTTAGCATATTCAGGGTAATTGACACATCGTGCAACCGACGATACATATTTTGTAAGGCTAATAATAATCATATATAAAATTGAGTAGTTTCAAATATAAGTTATAATCTGACCTTTCTAACAAAAGAATATAAATGTCATTTTAACATATGTTGAAAATGGCCTCTTTGTTCAAGGCATGGAGGTAGGAAAGAACAGGAGGGAGCATCTAGCTCTTAGGGAGATACCAAACTGCACGGTGAGTTCTGGGATATAGATCTCCAGAAAGATCTCACTGTGCCATTCGTGTATTCATATCAATCATTGGAGCATACAGTTTATATGGCCTATACATCTATTGAGATCCTTGGTTTACTTTAATTTTCAAGATGTCACGCGTTGCATATGGTTTACTAACCACTGCAGTAAAATTCCAGGAATAATTTTTCACAGGTGAATTTTTAATATTGCTCAATTTCGTGAACATCGAAAACATACATTGTCCTAGATTAAATTCTATTCTTCATGATTCCTTGTATTAACCATTAAAGATGGGTTATATAGCTCTAAATTTTCACAAATAAATATGTGATATAAAATATTTTTAAATTGAGGCTGTTTGTATATAGGTTGACTCCTATAGTAATATAAATAAGCTATATAAGTGTAATTTATCTGGTTTTTTATACAGTAATTTAGCTGGATTTTGCGTAAACCCAAAGTCAATTTTTGTATTAAGAACAACTTGAGGTTTGCTTTCAGATATCTGCAGTGGTAAAGATATTTTTATTACAATAGTACCTGTTATTTTTCTGCTGAGCTCCCACCTCCTCACAGACCCATGGCATATAAACTAACAGGCACCTCACACATTTATGGTAAGCAGCTGCTCGAGGGAGGTATTCTAAACTGGCGGAAATTGAAAAAAGAATAGCCAGAAGGAATTCCTTTAGGAACGTCATATTATAATACTTAATAGGAGGGGGCGGGGGTAGCTCAGTCGGTAGCGTGCCAGGCTCGTAATCTGTACTTCCCAGGTTCGAGTCCCAGCTGGGTCAGCGTTAAGATTTATATCTCCGCAGAATTCCCCGCCCTGCCCACGGTCAGTAGGGGACACCGATGGGCTTGGAAAGTTCGCCGTCCGTCGGATGGGACGTTAAGCCGTGGCCCCGTGTGCGGGAGAGCCATACCCTGTGCACGTTAAAGAACACGCTGGATGGCCTTGACTGGAGGTTACCATCTGTCTCCCAACAGCTGTTCCAGTGGGTCCCCTCCCCCAACCTTCTCTGAGCCTTCGGGGTCCATGTGACCTGGCCATTTAGCCCATGGTGTGCAAAAAAGTGCCGCTCAGAGGTAAAACAACCCAACAACCCACAACTTAATAGTTAAGGGCAGCAGAAACCATGATCCAAGATTGAAAGTCATTGGATGAAATAAGGACGTCACTGAGGACGATAACATGCAAATGTATGCAATGCATATTTAAAGGCTAGGACGTGAGTAAAGAAGTTATTCGTCTTATGTCATGTTGTTCAGTGCTCTTTGAAGAAGCTAACATGCCTGGATGATGCAGGCACACAACATTTGTTCAGTTAGTGAAGTTTGAGCGAGGTCGTATAGTGGGTCTTTGGAAAGCATATTGGTCTGTTCTTCAAATTGCACACCGCATTGGACGAGACGTATCGGCAGTGGTACAATGGTGGCGTCGATGGTTAGAAGAGCAGACGTGGTTCTGGGCAACACAGAGTTATGGACATGCGAGAGGATCGGTGTATCAGGAGGACGACGGTGGCAGAGCAGATAGCTACAGTGTCACAAATTCAATTGACTTTTGTACCAATGGTGTCTACAAGAACAATACACAATCTTCTTTTGGAAGCAGGACTATGGACACAGTTACCACTGTCACGTCATCACTGTCAAGCACGTTTGCAGTGGGGTCAAGAACGAGTTCATTGTGGGAAAGAATGGCAGTCTGTGGTCTTCAGTGATGAAAGCCGATTCTGCTTAGGAGTCTGATGGTCGTTTATGCCTCCGAAGGCGTCAAGGTGAGCAGCTTCTTCCATCATGCATTTGCCAGCGATACACAGGCCCACGCTGCCCATCATGGTGTGGGGAGCGATTATCTATCCCTCTTGTACATATCTGGTGTTTGTACAGGGTACACTGATTAGCAATACATACATCAGCGAAATCGTATAGCCAGTCATCCTGCCATATTTGTGTGTAATCCCAAATGCGATATTCCAGCAGGATAACGCCCATCCACACTCTGCCAGGACAACTCAACATGCTCTTCAGACTGTGCACCAACTCCCTTGGCCAGCACACTCTCTGGACATGTCTCCCATTGAGCACGTATGGGACTGGATCAGACAAAGACTCTTTCCCGGACCGCAGCAGGCAACGACCATTGCTGAATTACACATCCAAGTTGAAAGCACATAGAATGGTATCCCCCAGCGTGATATCCAGCATTTGTACGACCAATTGCATGCCAGATTGGAAGCTTGTATTGCTGCTCGAGGAGGTTCAATACATTATTAAAATGTGCCTTCTGTAAAATGTAATACTCAATGAAAGGTAAAATAAACATTGAATCACTTTACACGTGTGATCACTGCCCTTTCTCAACAAGTTGTTTCTACTAAATAAATCTCTTAGATTACATTTCAATTGTTAATGGTTTTCTTTTTTCAATTTCCGCCAGTGTATATTTTATAGCATCATTTCTACCTCCATGAATAGTACAGGGCTGTCAAACACATAATGACTGTAAGATAGCTTATTATTTGTGTAAACCTGTTTTCATAAAATTTTCAATACAAATAATCCTCACACACTGGATGCAATCAAGATGAACATTACAACAGCGATCAATCAATGTATCTTATACAATCATCAATGTATTTCAATGTATATATACAATCATCAATGTATTTTAATTGCTTTCATATTTTTGTTAGAGAATAGGTACCTTTTTTAAGTAAAATATTTTAAAACGTAATATAAAAACTTATGAGAGGAAATACAATACAGATGAAAATATTTTTCTGCATCCCAGTGAAAATTTTTTATTCCCAATTCTTGGTTAACGTATCTTAGGAAGTATGCTATCCATAATTTAAAAAAATTATTCCGGCTTACGTAAAATAGTCTTACCAGTGTGACTCACCTAAAAACAGCTTGTAAGATTGACACTTTGTCTAAAGTCATAGCTCTCATTCCCAAATTTCTAGGGGACGAGGATGGCTCAGTTGGTAGTGCGCCAGGCTCGTAATCTGCAGTTCCCAGGTTCGAGCTCAAGCTGGGTCAACAATATTAGCTCAGTGTTTAAGAGCTCAGAGTTTAATTATTGCACATCAGCACTTAGGGAGGATATCTTAATCAAAAATTTTCAAAGGGTAATAAAAAGCATCTTGTATTAAACCATTTTCATGAATAAAAATATTTTCTGAAAAAATAGCTAAGTAATTGAAATATAAAAATAAAAAAATAAATACCCCCTCAAGCAGCTGCTTGCCACAGAGGTCTGACAGGAGCCTGTCAGTTTATATGCCACAGTAGATCTGAGAGGATGGCAGGACCTCAGCAGAAAAACGACACACACATCCATGCCTAAATCCGGGGCTCGAACCCAGGTCCCTTAGATCAGTAGCCAAGCGTGCTAACCACTCGGCCACGTAATTAATTATATTTTTCTAGGTTCAAGTATTATTCAGTCTTAAATAATTTAGCAGAAGAAAATAATCTAAATAAAATAAATGTAATACTAAAACTAAATACCTAACAAAAGTTGGAAAACATAAATAAAAAATTTATAAAATTTGTCCTTTATTTCCTTTCCATTGACCACATTAATTCGAAACGAAGTAGAACTTCTATCATATATGAAAAAAATGTTGCAAGCAGCTCGATAAAAATACAAAAAAGTAATGTGTTTTATAAACAAATTGATTTTATTTACAGCAGCTGTGAGATATGTATACGCTACTATAAAGAATGAAATGCTATTTTGTATTCTATACGTGACATATGTGATTTATATCTAAAATGCTGAACAGTTCTAGTGAACGAAATGCAATCGTTGTCAAATGTTTCTTGGCTATCAAGGGGGCGTGGCACATCCGCAGTCAGCGTCTAGTACGGGAAACTGTTCATATGCTGCCTCATGTTCTTCCTACTCCATGTTTCAAGTAAATTCAAGGATGCAGGCGTGAGCTCTTTTTACCACATTCGATGCCACTTTGTGAAGCACTGAAGACTAATGTTTCCAATCGCTGTTGTAATGTTCATCTTGATTGCATCCAGTGTGTGAGGATTATTTTGATACACTACTCCTTTGAGATATTCCCAGAGGAAAAACTCTGCAGGTGAAAAATCTGGTGATCTTGGGGGGGGGGGGGGGGACAAGCCTTTAGAAATGAATGGCCACCACCAAAAAAACTCTTGAAAAAAATTCACGGTGTTATTCGTTGTGTGCCACTGTCTTGTTGTCACCAGCAATCGTGTTCATCGATCTCAAGGAGTGCAATGAACTGTGTGATGATGTCTTGGTACACCCAGTGGCGGTCATAAGGTGGGGATCAGGAGTGCAATGGCCCTCTGCAAGAGACCTACGAGAGTTTTTTTTTGTTTTTTGTTTTTACTTTTCAGTTATTTTTCTTTGCTGAAGGAGATTAGGGATGCAAGGTTTAGTCCCAATTCCCTCAGAGATCAAATAAATGGCAAGCTGTTAAAAGAGTAAATCGACTGATAAATAATCCATTAGTAAAGAGTATTTTTTCTTGACTACAAAATCTTCCATACAACCCTAAATGTCCCCCTACAGGTTTGAGACTTATGGCCGCCTCTGGGTACACCCAGTGGTGTGCTGGAGCTGGCTCGGACGAGCTGATTGGTAAATTTTCAAGAATTTGGGAGCCGGTTGTTAAATCGACAATGGTTGTACACAGTAGAGAGGCAAGCACTTCAATCCACAATGACTAGCGTCATTTGGGAGAAATTCTTATATATGGTGATATGGAAAATCTAGCCGGGTCCAAAAATGTCCAAAAAGACGGAGTGATCTATTAAGTTTTTAAATGTGAAGAAGGTGAAAACAGATACATAAAATAATGATAGTAATGAAAATGGTTGTGGAACATCAAAATCAACGGAACCAAATTTCGAATCTGTTGGACGACCAATCAGTGAAGAAAAACCATCATGTTTCAAAGAAATAGATAATCTACCCTTCCTGGATTGTTGGAACGAAAAATAAGCAAGTGTGTTTACAGAACACTACAAATGGCTTGAAGTAACAGTGGGTAAATTAGGATGTAAGAATTGTTCAAAAGTTAAGTATTTAGGAATAACAGCAGAAAAACATGTCCATGTATCCAAGGAATGGCGTATGTTAAGTAATCCCAAATGGAAATAATAAAAATATTAGGCAAACTTCTCTACGAAAAAGAATTAGGGAACACGATATTTCTAAACCCATATTAAAATTCAAGATTTGTTAAAAGAATCGTTTAATGAAGCAATTTAAAATTTAGTTAATAAAAAAAAAATCGATGCTATCTAAAATGTTTTCAATACTGTTTGTATTCTGATGAAACGTAGCAGGCCTTTATCCGATATTGAGACAGCATTGTAATTACATGGAAAAAATGGCCTAAATATAGGACATTTGCATAAACGATACGTGCAACAAGAATACCAGAACATATCACAAAAGAAATTAAAATGAAGATATTTAAGAATAATATAGAAGAAAAATGCCGCACCAATATTGTTATTTTCACTTTAAAAGAATTATTGTCTACCACAGCAGAGTGTATTTTTATACATTATTAACTACTTTTAATGATAGTGGCTTTAATAATGAATATTCGAAAGTGAATTTAATAGCATTTTGTCCTGATGGTGCCAATACAGTGTTGGGAAGAAAATCTGGAGTAGCTACTAAGTTGTTAGAAAATTTTCCTAAAATTGTCTTTTGGCACTGTTTAAATCATCGATTGCAATTATCACTCAATGATGCAATATTTTTAAAAAAAAACAAGTTAATCATTTTAAAATACTTTTAGATAAAATTTAGTCCATTTATCTCCAATGTAATAAAAATCAAACCGAGCTAGAAACTATAGGTAAGGAACTTGAAATTGAAATTATTAAAATTGGTTGAGTACTGGGACCACGATGGGTGGCGTGTAGTTTATAATTTGCTACTGCTGTATGGCTCACATATCCTGTTTTATATATGCATTTTTCAAGTTCTTATTCTGGTCTGGCAAAGATATTACTTAATAGTAATTTTTTTGCAAGACCTTACTTTAATGATAGACATTCTTGAAGAATTTTTATTACTTTCAATTACACTTCAGTCAAAATCAACTAACATTCAGAAAGCACAATAAGAGCTTCGGAAAATTTAAAGGTTGGTGCTGGAAAATCTGAAGTTAAATATTTGATTGAATCAGAATTAGTTTAAAGATATTCCGTTTAATAAAAATAATAAATAGTAATATCCTACGAATAGATTACTAAAAAACATAATTCAGCATATGAATTTACGTCTTTTATCAGGCAGAAGTAATGATGAAAACATTTTAAATTATTTAGATTTATTAGAACATCTGCTTGGCCTTATGAAGAATTAACTTCATTTATGGATAGCTGGTGAAAAAAATTCGGTCGTTTAGGTCAAAATTTAAAATATGAAATTGATTTGAACGATTTTCGGGATTTTTAAATAATAATGTAGAATCCAAAATGTTTCAGTCCTTGCAAGTATTCAAAAAACTAAAAAGATAGCACTGCATTTGTCAAATCATGGTTGAATCGCAATCACAGATTGGCTACAGATAAAAGAGCTCAGCAATAGTCAAAGAAACATTTTGTGAAAATGAATTGCCTATATGGAAATTAAAATAAAAAATTAATATTTTGTTGTTGTTTGAAATGTTTGTATTCCAAATTGTAAATTAGTAACACTTACAATAAATAAACAGTATACACACATATTTTTGGTCTTGTTTTTTAGTGAGCCGATTGTTAAAAATTTACCAGTACACCACTGCCTACATTATTCACTGTCATCTCAAAGAAAATGGGTCCCACTATGAAATGATGTGGTACCACACTCTGATTTTTTTCAGAGTGAAAAGGCTGTTCGTGAAAAATAAGGCGATTTTTGGTACTTTCAACTTCTTCACATTCCTGACTTTATATTTCAGATTTCTTTGGGTTTTTGTTTTTCATTTTTTGCATAAATTTGCAGCCCTCAAATTTTTTCACCCAAAGCCATCATGGCCTTATGGCTGATAGGTCACTGTTTGCAGGCCTTCAGTAGCAATGCTAGACCAATTTCCAAGCCTTACTGACTCTCACGACTCGACTCGACTCGGTGTAATTATAGAGAGCTTTCATTATTTTAACTAGCTTGCTAGACATGCCATATGGTCTAAAGATCAACCAAAAATTACGATAATAATAGTTCTTGTAGAATAATTACAAACACCACCTTTATCACGAAAAATATTCAAAATTTCAGTCAGCATGTTATAATAACGTTTGCGGTTTAAGCATTTCAGTAGTAATTGAATATGCACCTAGAGAACTATGTAGTTTTAATTTAGAGATAGCTATAGTAACTTCCGATTGTGATGTAGGACGAAGAGTGAAGTCTATAATATATAAATGTAACCTCATTACAATTCTAATAGAACTAACCACATTGTTTATATCATTTCTTAAATGCTCAGTCCATTTAGATATAACAGAATCCCCACCTTCAATAAACCCTACCAGATTTACCTGTGTGCCAGTCTGTTTCTTACCACACAGAATATTAAATCTCTTGTGTTGTTTTGTTTAGTAGCTTCTCTGCTTTGTCAGCCAAGCAATTAGGCTAAACATTCTTATCAGTTATTAAATCATATTTCACATGTTTATTAAGCTGTCGGCAATGCTGTCTATTAGGAGTAGTAGGGTGTTGATTCAGTTTATACTTGGAATTAATTCAGAAATATGTCCCCTTACCTTATCACTCAAGGCTTTGTCTCTTCTGCACCTTTTTACTCAAGTTATGCTGTTAAGCATCAAGAAAAGCGTAGTTAAACTAATCCAATTCATCCTCAACTTTAGTAAGCAAACCACGATTGTCTTAATGTTTTTAACTCAGTACCAACCTTAATAAAGTCTCCTAGCTCTCCTTTCTTCATAGAATTCAAAATAACGCGAAGTTGTTCATAAAACTTGTCTTTCTTATCCTTAGTGGGGGCATAACAACAGACTACATTTCGGCTTTAAAACTTTGTTTTATATTTAGCTGTAAGAATCCTTGCAGTAATGCAGTTATATCCTAGAAGCATTAGTAGTTATGTTCATTATAGAGACATATCCTAGAAGAGCAACACTGGCGTTTTCTGCTGATAACTAGACCAACTCTTTGCAGATGCTTCCATCCTCCCTCCTTGAAAAGAGATTTTTTTTTTATTATCCGACCTTTACTGTTAGTTTCATCTCTTACAAGCCTAGATTATCTAGGTTATAACCATGGCCGTCTATATACTTACCAAGCCCGAACGTTCTGTTTGTGACGTTATTAACTGGTGTTCAGAAACCTGCAGTGGTCTCTTATCAGTATTTTCCACCAGCTGATGTAAGTTATTTCTGCGCATCTATTAACTTGGGGTTGTCAACTCATGGATAAACAGAAAACACAGCGGTAGATTCTCCATTAATGCAAGCCCACCAGTGCAGCAAATTCAGGATCTTAAGCGTCCTTATCAAGCTCATAGCAATTATTAAGTCTAATGTTTCGTAAGCATAAGTTGTCAGCTCCAAGACCCATTGCCATGGGAGTCCAAATCGCTGGAACATACTGATATGGCAGCATCCCCCTTCCGTTCCCTTGCAAAAGAGAATTCCGATATTCGAATCCCACTTAGAGCAGTCTTGAGATTTATCTCCTCAAAATTCATTGCCCTGGTCTTGGCCAGTAGGAGACATCGATGGGCTTTTAGAGGTTGCCATCCATCGGATGGGACATAAAGCCATGACCTGTGCTCGTCAAAGAATATGCTGAATGGTCTTGACAGGAGGCTACCATCTGTCTCCTAACAGTTGTTCAATAGTTCCCCTCCCCCAACCTTCTCTGAACCATCAGAATCTTTGTGTCATGTCCATTGTGTATAAAAAAGTGCCACTCGGAGGTAAAACAACCCAACCAAACAGATTTTGTTCCCCGTAGTTCATTAATCATTGCCCATCGAACATGTTCGGTACTTGATAGAGCTTCATTTGCGAACTCATTCGCCACCAGCACAGACTGTAGCTGCTTGAGTGACCAGCTACAACAGGCATAATGGTCTTGTCTCCGGATACTATTCAACACTTGTACAACTCCCTGCCACCATGTACAACTGTGTGTGTTATGAACCATGGTGGATTTACGAAGTATTTACTACTTACCTATGATATTGACAACCATACTGAGGTATTGGCCATATAATCTGTACGTGTGTAAAATAAATTTATGCTTTTGCTCTGTAAATGTAATAAAGTTTTACTCATCTCCCAACCTGTCTTGTCTGTGATTTTCATCTGATTCCAATCATATCTTGTGGGTGGTACCAGTTCAATGTCGCAGAGTGTACATAACAACCTGGTCACGAGTATCAAAATTATATATAAATATTAATATTAAAAAATAAATAGTTAAAAATAGATGAAAAAGCTGTAAAATCTCATTCCATATAGAATGTCATCTTAATCTTTCCTCTTCGGTGGAATATTTCAGTAATTGGAAACCTTACTCAAGTCATTAAAATCATCTGAAAAAAATTATCGTTGACGCGGCGGGAATCGAACCCGCAACTCTCTAGATACATGCCAGAGCGCTCTAACATTAAACTCCAGCGTGCTCTAACCAGAGCGCTCTAACATCAGACGCAAAAATCTTCCGGAATAAGACCTATAAATCTTTCACTGTGATGTGGAGGACCTAGTCTCGGCCCTCCCACCTAAATTAAAATTATCGGTTCAAAGTTCAAGGTGTTGTGAGTTCATGATGAAATTAATCTCCAATGAGGAGCTCTCTACACCAGAAAGTTCTCAGATTTAGAGTCTGTGTGGGAGGAGACCCCATACAGACTCTAAATCCTGCTTGCGTGTGTATGAAGATGCATAATCACCTGGAATCAAAGCTATTAAGTTTCACGTGATCTGTTACTATATCTTGACAGCTTTTCCAAAGTCAAAAATTGAACCTATTTACCGCGTTATATAATTTGAACCGTAAACCGTGTTAAGAAGTTGTTTTGTGCGTTGGATGAGTGTTGTTTTCCTTGTGTTTTGGTTGGTAAAGTGATAATGATAAATTATTAAGAACGTTTCTTTATTTTTTTCTGAAATATGTTTTTCTTAAACATTTTGGAAGAAAAGAAACTTGTGTTTTGCCTTTTTAAAGAATGTAATTCATAACATCTTGATTGTCAGTCGAAGGCTCACTCTTCACGTCAGCGTTTTTCATTGCTTATAATTCACGTATTCTGCAACATTAAATGCCAAATGAAAGCTAAATGTGATGGAAAGTCAGGTATGTGGATATTTCTCTTTTGAAACCAACTTTTTTTAAGAATAAGAACTGAATACACTAATTACATGACTCCAAAAAATATGTAATCTGTGATATATCCATATGCAGTTTTGTATAAAATTAAATTTTTGCTAATACTTCCTTCTCATGTACATTACCTGAGAAGGAAGACCAGACATTACCTTACAGGCTTGCACGCGTAGTTCATAATTAGAAGCCTTGGTGGCCTAATGAATATTATTATCACAAAAATTGCAATTTTTCGATTTGTATGTTAAATGCATAATGCAAAAACCAGAAGTAATGCAGAAAAAAGTTGATCATTAGCATACAAATTTCAGTATGGCAAAATTATTACTTGCATTAGGAATTTTTGATTTAATACTTGTACTGCTACAAGAAAATCAGTTGTTGCACTGTTATGTTAATTAAAAAATCTCACCTTATGTGATAATCAACAGATTACATTTGTAAGTGCAACAGTGACTACTACCCAATACTCTGCATTTTATTTTGTAGCACCTAAAGTAAATTTTGAGAAGACTGTGTGTTAATATTCTAAAAATAATTTTCTCAGTATTGTATTGAAGGATTATAAGTATGAAACAGGATAGGGATATTTGTCATTGTTTTGCTTGTGATTGCTTTCTAATACAGTAACCCCCATAGGTGCTCTTGTGGGTAGTGGAAAGGGAAGGTAATAAATCTGAGGAAATACATTCTATTGAAGTAAATTTGAGTCATTTACTATTTAAAATACTATGACATACATACAAAATCCTCATGCAGCCATGGGTTACAGAGGCCCAACCAGACTGTAATTTTCCTCTTCAGATGTGTCTGTTCTGAGCTACTGCTGCTGCATTTGGCCACTCTAGGCCAATTCCAGCAAGGTCCTGTTTGACATTGTCTGACCATCGTTTTGAGCAATTTGGCTACTGTATCCAATATTGGTACAGTAGCCAAATTGCTCAACAACAGATAATTTCAATTTATTTTAATTGGGATGTAAATTAAGTATACTTTGTGCAGAGTTTAATGATTTTTTTTAAAAATATTGTTAGCTCTTACAGTGGAAGGCTTGAAAAATTGAATTGTGTACCTGGTGACCATCCTTTTTTCAACTGTATTCAGTCAAAAAAAGTGAACATTCTTTACTGTATAACTAATGAAAGGAAATAGTGCATGTTATATACCAAATTAAAACCATTTAATTCTTAATTTTATTTAAAATATTTAGCAGAAAAAATTATTAATTTTGTAAGACTGTTTTCAGAGTTCTGTAGTAAAAATTTTCATTTACAGACCAACAATAGTTTTTTTTTTTTTTCAGTCAAAAACCAGATCAAGTCAGCAGGTACCAATGGAACATTTTATGTAAAATAAAAATTTATTAAACAAGAACTTGATGTATTAATATAATTGTAATACATATGAATAGAAAGATAATTTCTCTCTGAATAATAGGAAAATTTAATTTTTTTTTTAATTTTTACCTCAGGGATATACTTTGAGAAAAGTAGTGTTTTCCTCAACTGTGCTCAATTAAACAAAAAAAGATAACATTTAAAATTTTATGCTAAATAACTAATCAATAGAAATAGGTCATGCTACATACCAAGAAAAAGCACATTCATTTGTGGTTAATAAAATGACAAAAAAAAAGAAAGTGAGATAAAATTTTATAAGCAATATGTTTTTAAAGATTTGCAAAATTTTATTGCATATTTGCCTTTTACATTAATGAATTTTTTTGTCTTTTCTAAAATGCATTTAAAAATTTTTTAGTATAAGCAATTCTTAACATCTCTATTGTTAAAAAAATTCTCATTTATATAGTTTTTTTCTGAAATTTTTAGTCATTTATGCAAATAGCACATAATCAATATACCTTGATTTTTGGTAATCAGCAAACTCCAAGATTACATTAGTAGTACCTTAAACATTTATTTTAAAAATATGATAATGTAAATTAAACCTGAAAAGTATTGAACTAAATAGAGTAAAGGCTGTGAAAAAAATTAAAGATATTTCAAAGCATGTTGAGTTTAACCATTGAAATTGAGCTCAAACCATTCTAGATTAGTTTGCCTTAGGTTTTGTTAAAAAAAAGTTCAACTTCACAACAGTGACTAAAGTTTCTTTTAAAAACTGTAAATTCTGGCAGTAATGCAGTTCACAGTACAATGGCCAGATGGAAATATTGTCTATGTCTGTTTTTAGTACAACAGAAAAACTTTGATATTTAAAAAATGGAAATTGCCATTTAAAAATTTTCCTACATATATCTTATAAAAATATGTAATTCAAGCTTAAAAAATAATATATATTTTTTATTTATAGCATAGTTAATTAAGCTAGAATAAAAATAATTAAAATAACTTAAAGCTCTCTGTCATTGAGCATTTTGAAGTTTATCTTTCAAACTATTTGCATGTTAAAAAGTTTTAGTTTGAAGGACAAACTTCAAAATTTTATTGCTGAACAACAGAGAACTTTAATTATTTTAATTATTATTTGATCAAGAAGGTCTTTTTAATTGTGATATAAACTGAAGAGCCAAAACATTATGACCACATGTCTAATATAATGTTAGTCCTCCACGTGCTGCCGAAACAGCTCTTACCTGGTGAGGCATGGACGCTACAAGATTTCTAAAGGTGTCTTGTGGTATCTGGTACCAACACATTACCATTAGATCTTTTAACTCTTGTAAGTTAACATGTTTGAGCCGCTGCAGTCGGATATGCTGTTCCAACACAAACCACAGATGCTCAATTAGATTGATGTCTGGAGAATTTGGAGGCCAGGGCAATACCTGGAAGTTTTTCTCATGTTCTGCGAACCATTCTCAAATAATCCAGGCAGTGTGGCATGGTGCACTATCCTGCTGAAAGAAGGCACTACTAGAGGGGAATATTGTTGCCATGAAAGGATGTACCTGGTCTGCAATGATGTTTAGGTAGGTGGTAGACGTCATAGTTTCTTGCACATGAATGAAGGGACCCAGGGTTTCCCAGCAGAACATTGCCCATAGCATTACATTTCCTCCACCAGCTTGTTTTGTCCCATGGTGCATCCTGGTGTCAACATTTCCCCAGGTAAATGACACACATACCTGGCTGTCCACATGGTGCAGCAGGAAACCAGATTCATCGAACCAGATGACCTTCCAATCATTCAAGGTCCAGTTTTGATGCTCGTGTGCCCATTGTAGGCATTTCTGACGGTGAACCGAGGTTAGCATGGGCCCTCGGAGTGGCGTGCAGCTACACAGCCCCATTCCATTGCATAAAAGAAGCAATATGAAGCCCTGCTTCTTTTATTTTCAGCAGGGTTCGATATACTGTGTGTTGTGACACATTACTTCTGTCATCAGCATTCAAATTACGGGTGAGTTGTTCCACTGTATCCCTTCTGTTGGCTCCTACCCCCCCCCCCCCCCCCCCCGATAGGGGACCACCTTGTCGTGGTGGGGGGGCCTATGGTCCGGCAACCCGGCTGAAGGCTGTGCCGACCGGATTGGTGTCCCGGTTGGACATGGCTAAGGCCAACCGAGGTCGACGATGCTGCCAACTGGTTCCCTAGCCAGTTGGCCGGTGACAGCGTCTGAGACCTCACCTCTCAGGAGCTCAATGGAGCTGTTCAAGGGCTCGGCAGAACGGGATTGGCTCCTAGTAAGCCAGAGCCTTTCAAAAGTCCGGGTCCTACTAAGAGTCTCCACCCTGGGTGCCGATCGAGCTTGGATCTATATATCCTTGCACATTTGCAAACCGGGGAATAGATTAAAGTAAGATTTCTTCTGGTGGTCAGCTTTCCTTCTATAGGACTGCTGCCATGTGAGGCTGGGGTTGAGGTGCGCCTATAGGGAGTATTCCTTGCCCCCGGCTCTAGATGGTCATGGCTTTTCATAACCAGGTAGTGCTGTACAAGCGGAACTGGGAATTGCCGTGGTTGCATAAGATCGCAACAAAAGAGATTCATTGTTGGCTCCTACCTTATGGGATAGTCTCCATTCACCTCTAGCATCAATGAGCCATGGTCAGCCCACACCTTGCTGGTGATTCGTGGTTTTTACCTCCTTGCACCACTTTTTGAAGTTACTAACCACAGCTGACTCTGAGCATCTCTCAAGCCTTGCTGTCTTGGAAATGCTCTGACCCAGTCATCTGGCCATTACAATTTGGCCTTTGTCAAACTCACTTAAGTCCACTGCCTTTCCCATCTGAAGACCAAGAATAACACTGATTAACAGAGCTGAGTAACAGGTGTTATTTATACCATTTCATGACCTTTACATGCGCTGTCGTTTACCTGCAGTTGCTTCAATTTGCATAAAGATGCACTGATCATAATATTTTGGCTCTTCAGTGTAAATAAATTGTTAAAGCCATCTGATTGCTATTTCTTAGAAGCGATATATGGTATTGCCAATCTGTTTGTTAGTGTTACTTTATATTAAAGCAACTAGTGATTTAAGCTCATAAGTTTGATTTGAACTATTATAAACAAATCTTTTTTTTTAAGCTTTAAAATTCTCATGAAAACTAACCAAAAATTGCTATTTTAAAATAGGAGAATTCTGTAAGTAAGTCATCATCATCATCATCATTATCCTCAAGCAGCCATGGGCTATGGAGGTCCTACCAGACTGTGCAATTTAGTTCTCCAAGCATATCTGTCTTAAGCTATATCTGCTACATCTGGACACTGCACCAATTCCAACAAGGTCCTGTTTGATGTTGTCTGCCCACCACATTCTAGGTCTCCCCCTCTTTCTTAGTCTTTAGGCACACTATTCATAACCCTATTTGCTGATCTATAATTATCCATATGGGCCAATCCAATGGAGTCTCTCTTTGCACAATATGCTGCTTAAAGGAGGTTGCCAACTCCTTTGCCTAACCTCATCATTACCTACAAAGTTGAACCACCTAATGTCCAAGACACTGCGTAAGCATCTAAACGCAAAAGCATCAAGTTTCCTGCTATCTGGTTTCAAAGCGTTCAAATTTCACTACCATAACTAACTCTAGAAAGAACCAAACTATGATAGAGTCTAATTTTACCTTTAGGTGTATACACCTATTTCTCCACACTCTCCATAGATTCTTAAAAATCCTGGCAGCAATCCCCTATTCATCTGTTAATCTTATTCCGCACATCACCAGTATCTGCTATATAGCTCCCAAGATAATTAAACGAACGCCTTCTCAAAAGTGCAGCCATTCAGATTAACTGAACCACCACCTGCCTGACCAATTTTCATCATTTAGTTTTTTCTCTGTTTATAACCAAACCTACTCTACTACCAGTCTCATCAACAGCTCAAGTTCATCTAAACAATATTATTAGCCAAAAGGGCTAAATCATCAGCATAATCTAAATCAGGAATTTTTGTATCTCCAGACAATTGGCCTTCACAGTATCATCAATCCATTGCACCCAAAAACAATAGAAAAGGTAATTATTAAGTATAGAAATGACAACAGAACATATTTGGCTCTTCCAATCACTGACTCTGAGCAGGCAACCTTTGCCGGATTCATATCTTAATGCACCTGTTCTGTGCTTATTAGTTCGCAAATTACTCAGAGCCCCCAAAAAAGCAATATTGTTTCCAGCCCAGCTCCAAATCTAAAGAAAATTATAAAAAGGGACAGAGATAAATTTAGCCTTCTTCAAAAATTGAGCATATAAAGATTTCCCCTATATTTGCTGGATAATTTTGTTGTTTACTATATTGGAAAAACCATACATTCTCTACAACAGAGGTTTCAGAACATCAGATAGATGTCAGCCAAAACAAACTAATGACTGACACTGCCGAGCTGGCAATACAACAGGAAGCTACCATAGACTGGGAGCATGCCATACTGCTAGCATGTGCATAACACTTACTACGAAACCATTATCCATGAGGCTATTTAAATAATGACCTCACCCATCCCCATCTGCAACCAAGACATTGAATCACCCTTCACAATAAGTGGAAAGTAGTTCTTAATAGCCATAACACGTGGCCCTAATGTTACCACAAAGTGTCACTTCAATGAAGACAGAGTGCTGCCCTTGCTGTGAAAATCTTCTGAGTTGCCCCTAAAAACTTTTTAATATGCAAATAGTTTAAGGATAAACCACAAAATTTTATTGCTCGACAACAGAAAAAAAGAAAAAGTTATTTTAACAAATTTTTGTAAAAAAAAAGTGTTTCAAAAATGTGCAATCTGATTGGCAACAGCAATTTTAACTATAGCATATAGCTAAACCAACCCTACCCCCCACTCCCTCCCCCAAAAAATAATGTATATTTTCATCAGAGATAGAAATTTTAATCAAAGCATATAGTAAAACAGTAAATTTTTGTTGTGTATTTAAAAAAACCCCAAAAATATAATCTCATCAGAGACAACAATTTTAATCAGAGCATATCACTAAACAGTAACAGGTAAAAAACATTTAACAGTGTCATAGAGAATTAAAGCTTTCAATTTAATTTTAATTACTGCACTGTGAACCTCTATTGTAATTTTTGGTAGAAAAAAAACCCCTATAAAATCAAAGGATAAACACACATAAAAGCACTTTCCTGTAAATGCCTAATAATCCAAGAATTTCAGTTGATAGGCCTCTTCTATGTAAATAGTCTCCATTGTTAAAAATATTTTTAAGTTGCAGTATTTATAAGCTCACTGGATAAAAAAAATTAGTCATCTCCCAGTGTAAGAGGGTTACATCGGTTCAACAGCAACAGAGGGCGCACCAGTAATAAATGCATCCTACAAATAGCTGTGCTATGGGGTTCATATTGTGACAAGAAGTGGTTGTGTGCCATGTGTGTGTTAATTGCTCCATGAAACATGGGTCGTGCCAAAGATGTAAATAAGTGGCCAAAAGGTGTTATTGCGTTTGGCCGAGCCAAAGGGCATAGTGTACAAGTTGCTGCCTTTGCAGGTGTGTCAAAACATACTGTCCAAAGGGTCTTCCAGCAGTGGCATACATTGCAGTCCACCGCTAATCGTCGGTAGAACTGCGGTAGAAAGACTGTGCTCACCAATAGCAACCACCACAGTGTGTCATGCACTGTTAGGGCAGACTGCTTTGCAACGAGACAGGAATTGCTCCAGTTAGTCAATGCAGGCTTACAACTAGCTGTTTCTGAATGAACACTCCAAAGGGAACCACATGCCATAAATATCTGGAGCAGAGTACCACTGAAGAGACCCATGTTGACAGCTCTGTACAAGGCTACAGTGGGCACGGCACCACAAAGACTGGACTCCAGCAGTGTCCTGTCTTTGTGGCTCTTGGAAGCATGTGATCTGGTCAGATGAGTCACATTTTTGCTTGTACTCAAGTGATGCGAGGCTATGGGTGCATTGTAAGCCGCACGAAGCCTTCCATGCGGACTGTATGCAAGATTCTGTTCAAGCTGGAGGGGGCTCTGTGATGTTCTGGGGGTGTTTTATGTACGAGGAAATGGGTCCTTGGTTGCGGTGATGTCACACTTGAACCAGAAGGGCTTTATGGAGCTACTGGATGACCACAAGTTGCCTTTTGTTCAGCATCTCCAGAGTGAACATCAAGATGACAATTGTCGCGTGCACAGGGCTCGAAGTGTGTCAGGCACGACAAGCATTCTGAAGCCTTCGAACAGACTGACCCGACAAATCCTCGGATTTGAATCTCATACAAAACTTGTGGGACTATTTAGGGTAACGAGTGAAGCGCCATCTCAACCATCCAGCCAATCTGGCTGAACTGTGGCATTTGCTGCTGGAAGAGTGGATGAATATTGATGTGCACTACATCTGCACACTGGTGGCACCCATGCTAGACAGGATTTCAGCTGTTCTTCGGTCATATGAAGGCATTATGCGCTATTAAGTGACATTCAGCTAGGGGTGACTAATTTTTTATCCGGTGAGCATATATTTCTTGCTTGAAATCAATGGGATTATAGTTCCCCCACATAACAGTGTAAAGAAACTTACAAATATTCATTCTAGGTCATATCCATGACTTTTTATAAACCTAAAAGAAATCAAAATGCAATATTCACATGCCACCACAAATCTTAGCAACAGACAATATGTTTACCAGTCAATTCTGTTAAAACCTCCAACCATTGTATCCTACATTATGTTCTCACTCAGCATTTATTCATTTATTCTCTATTTATGTTGTGATTATTTACGTACTCTACTTAAGCTACATTTCTTCATGTAGCACTTCTGTTGTACCGTGAACTGTAGGCTAACCCAAATTACAAAACACTGCAGGCTAACCCAATAACCATAACCTGTGCATGTTAAGAACATGCTGGATGGCCTTGATGGGAGATTACCATCTGTCTCTCAACAGCTATTCTAGTGGTTTCTCTTTCAACCTTCTCTGAGCCCTTGTGACCTGGCCAATTTAGTCCATTGTATGCAAAAAAAGTACCGCTCCGAGGTAAAACAACCCAACTCATGTTTTCACTAAATGGAAAGTTGACCAAGAGTAACGTTTTTTTTTTTTCATTTGAAGGTTATTTAGCCTTCTGTAGAAAAGTGCAGCCATATAATTTTTCCTTTTCATTTATTTGAGAAAGTCTAAAATTATTTTACATATCCATTAATTGATTAGTGCATGATGTTCACTGATTGATTATTAGCTATTATTACCTCTGTGGCAAGTAGCTGCTTGAGGGGTGTATTTATTTTACTTTTTTTAATTAATTAAACAAAATTTCAATAATACACTGGTTTCCATAAATGAAGGAAAATCCCCATGTTCAATGGGAAGCTAACGTCAAAGCTCTATAACTTCTAAAATAAGTTTTTTTGTTTTGAAAAATGATTGCAGATAAAGATCTCAATCAAATAAATCTATCTTGATTTTCAACAATATTCGTTCAGTATTTAATGAGTTATGAAATTTTGAATATTTAGCAATAACAATGCCAACCACAAAAATTGACTTCAGAAATTAATTAAAACTTACTAATAAGTATTGTATCAAAGTGTTTAATAAAATAAGTTTGTATTTTAGAACTTTGTGCAAAGAATTCTTTCACTATTCTTCAGTTTTGTATAAGTTTCTTAAGACTGGCATTGCTGTTGTTAAAAATTCAAACTTCCATAACTCATTAAATACTGAACGAATATTGTTGAAAATCGAGATATTGATTTATTTGATTGAGATATTTATCTGCAATCACATATTTCAAAACCGAAAAACTTATTTTAGAAGTTATAGAGCTTTCCCATTGATTTAACCTAGGGATTTTCCTTAATTTATGGAAATCAGTGTATTTATAATTCTGCATGCCTTCACAAGATGGACTTCAGTCAAACATGCTACCAGTGATCACTTCCTGTGTGCATGCTGATAGCTCTCAATGTCAATAAAATGCATGCACAGAAAGTAATGCAATACTCAATTGTGGTTTGCTGCCTTCACTTCAGTCCTTTGCTTCACTATTAGTTGTAGTCTATCAGGGTGAAGCCAATATTGACCTCTCCATCCCCATAAAAATATATGTAGTGTAGTGGTAATTATTTTATAAAATAAATCATTATAATAATTATAAATGATGTTGATGAATAGGTTTTTAATTACATTTTTCATATGTATTTAAATAAAAGAATCTAATTCCCGAAATATACAGATAGGTATAATTTCATCAATTTTATAGTTCTGTCTTTAGCAAAGCGTATGTAGAAGCCACAACACACCAATATGGCAAAATATGTAAATAGTGGAGGGTGTGTGTGTGTGTGTGTGGGGGGGGCACTATGAATAATAGTGGTAGAAGAAAAAAATTCGATGCCTATGGACTTTTTTAACTGCTTATAAAATTATAATTGCACAATTAAAAGGACCTTCTTGCTCAGAAATTAATTAAAAACTTTTAGCATGCAAATAGTTTGAAGGATAAACTTTAAAATTTTATTATTCAATGACAAAGAATATTAGGTTATTTTTAATCATAATTGTGCTTATAGTAAAATAAAAAACAGCTTAAAAACAAATAAATTCCTACAAACGTTTTTTTTTTTATCTTTATCTAATTATTTTCCCACTCTTATAATTTTTGAGAGGAGGGGTGGTGTTTCCCTTGGCATGTGCTTTGTCAAAGAAATCCAGAAATTCATATACAGTTTCACAGAGCAGAAGTTGGTATCATGATTTTATCGATATTTTTTTCATGGCAAAATATCATGGCTCTGTTTTTAATATTTTTTTTATCTAGCAGTCAATATATAAAAAGTGTTTAAATAGATGTTGAAATCAAGTACAAGTTATTCTCATAGTTTTACATTGCACTACCTGCAGCCACACTAACTCAGTTGGCACCATCTTTTTTTTTTTCTTAGGAACATGCAGTAAAACTATTTTGGTGTGAACTGCTTTTGCACCATAGTTGAATTGGCAAGAATTAGTGTCAGCTCTCTGCCAACAAATTGTCAGCACCTCATACTGGTATAAACTAACATTGATGATCTTGATGTCCTTCTGATTGCACATTCACATATGCATTAAGTTTCAAACTGGAATGAAACCATTTGTTGTTATTACGTTCCAATCACATATTCAGAAAAAATATAGCTTTTTACCTTTGTATTCTGTTTGTAAAATATATCTGATAAATGATAAAATTAATTTATGAACTTTGAAACAATTCAAATCACAAAATATACTAAAATGAAAAAAAAAAGTTTCTGCCAAAGGCTGAAAAACTTCCAATAAAAAGATTATCTTGGTTGACTTCCCATTTAGTGAAAACATGCATGAGTGAATCTAACGTAAACGAATTAGTTAATACTTTGCAAGATAGGTGGTTGGGTTTTTGGATAAAAAGTAGATCAGATTACAACAGTCATGATTTGGGCTTTGCTAATAGCCTTTTGAAAGATAGCAAACATATATAACTTTCTGATGCATCAAGTTGAGGAATAAATTGAAAAGATTAGCATTACTCGGGTGCTTTGAAATGTCTATTTTTGATGTATATAAAAGCTAAAAAAATTCATATTTTTGGGGAAAAAATTGCTTTTGTACTAACTGCTCAATTTAGTGTTTTCACTAAAATATGCAAACTTGGTGAACCATATTTTCATGGCTTCAGCAGTGTAAGTTGTAATGACATTGATATTGCCTCTATAGAAGGATGTCATCCACGTGAGACTTTGCATAAAAGTCATGATATTCAATTTCCCAGAATGAGTTGGTTGTTTTATCTCTGAACAACACTTTTGTGCAGACACTGAACTGAATAGTAAAGTTACATGGTCTCAGAGCTGGGAAGGGACCTACTGGACATCTGTTATAAGACAGATGCAAGCCATTCACTGTATTCTGTAATATTCACAAGGTATGGCCAATAGCCTCTCCAAACTCTTCAGTATTCCTTTTTTACTGATGGTAGAGTGGGCCATGAAATGAAAGATTGTTTAATTTTCATAGTTATAAAGAAAAGTAATGTACTTGTATATTTGAGTGGGCCATGAAATGAAAGATTGTTTAATTTTCATAGTTATAAAGAAAAGTAATGTACTTGTATATTTTGTGTTGGGTAGAGATGAGGTTCAAGTTCAAAAATTTAATGTAATAAAGTCACAGTATACATATCTTAAATTTAATAAAACTCTATAACACTGTATAAAAAAAAATAAATACCCCCCTCAAGCAGCTGCTTGCCACAGAGGTCTGACAGGAGCCTATCAGTTTATATGCCATAGTAGAAGATCTGAGAGGATGGCAGGCCGGTATGTGATACGTAAATAAAACAACAGGAGTACAGTAGTATAATCTAACTGTAATGGCTACAATGGCATATCAGGATATATGGTAACAAGAATTTATTAGATGGATGCCAAAATGGCATATAAGACTTATTTGTCTATATTTCAGGTACACAGGTATCTCATTCATATTGAATGACATTTTATATTTCCCTATAGAATAAAATTCTTTAAGAGAGATGATAACAGAGTTTGAGATTTGCTGGTGGATAATCCTAATCAGAGGCCATCGCAGGTACCTGACCTTACTTAGCTAGTTGGGCATCGTCAAGCCTAAACTGGAGTAATGCGTCTCAGGCAGGCCATGTGGCTCTTGAAAAAGTCCACTTGAAAAGATGGTGCCTGAAGTTCCTACCAGCATCGGTGACTTTGTTGGCCCTACCAATCTCAATAAACCTAATTTCTTTAAAAATCCTACTAATCATTTTCTCTCTGCAGGAACGTGGAACGTGAGGACATTACATAGAGATTATTCTCTTGATGTCCTCATGCAGGAATTCCAGCGCTATAAACTAGATATTCTAGGCTTGCAAGAGACCAGATGGACAGGTAAAGGTGAGATACTTAAAAATAACTTTAAATTTCTCTTTACAGGGAGGGAGGATGGAAAGCATCACCAAGGCGTGGGTCTGCTGCTCAGCAGACATGCTAGTGATGCTCTTCTAGGATATGAGTGCATTAATGAAAGGTTTCTTACAGCAAAATTTCAGACAAGCATTAAAAACTTGAATGTTATCTGCTGTTATGCCCCCACTGAGGATGCTGATGAGGATGAGAAGGATAGGTTTTACGGACAACTTCAGGATATTTTGAATTCTGTCAAGAAAGGAGATATTACCCTTGTTCTTGGTGACTTCAATGCCAAAGTTGGTACTGACTCTGATCTTTGGGGAGGGGTGATAGGCCCTTTTGGTATTGGTAGCTGCAATGGCAATGGGCAACGTCTCCTACAGGTAAGTAAACTCAATGGTTTCAGAATAACTAACACATATTACAAACACCGCGACATACATAAATACACATGGGTTTTACCTGATGGGCTGCATAGGAATATGATTGATTATATATTAATTAACAGCAAATGGGCTAGTTCTGTTAGAAATACCAAAGCATATAGAGGAGCTGAAATTGGATCTGACCATTACCTTGTTAAAAGTGTCTTGCAACTTAAACTTAAAAAGTGTTGTGCTAGAGTTAAAAAATTTACCTTTAATACTGAAGCTCTGAATGACCCAGTTATAGCTAAAGCTTACCATGATAGGTTACTTAGTCATTATGACGGTCATGGTTTGCTTAATACTGAAGTTGAGGAAGAATGGGGCCATTTTAAACAGGCTTTTTTGGAAACTAACAGTACTCTTTTAGGAAAAAAGGAGCAGAAGAGGCAGAATTATCTGAGTGATAAGGCACTTGAGCTTATTTCGGAAAGAAAGAACTGCAGGAATGTCTTTAATCAATACCCTACTAGTCCTAATAGAAAGCATTACAGAGAACTTAATAAATGTGTAAAAGATCAGTTAGCTGCTGATAAGAATCTTTGGCTTGATGGTTTGGCTGACAAAGCCGAGGAAGCAGTTAGACAGCACAACAGCAGAGAGCTGTACCAGATAGTTAATGTTTTATGTGGTAGAAAACGGACAGGCATACAGGGATTGAAGGATAAACAAGGTAAGGTTATAGAAGGTGAGGATTCTCTCATGGCTAGGTGGGCTGAGCATTTCAGTGATGTTCTAAACAATGTAATTAGTTCTACTCCCATTGTTTGCAATGATGATGGATGCATTGGTGGCTTTAATGTTGGCCCTATAACACAATCTGAAGTTATTTTAGCTATCTCTAAACTTAAACTTCATAAATCCCCAGGGGTAGATGAAATTACTACAGAAATGCTCAGAGCTGGGAATGTTTTGATTACCACTTGGATGACTGAAATTTTGAATAACTTTTATGATAAAGGCATGGTTCCTAAAGATTTTACCAGAAAAAAAGATTTTACCCAAAAAAGGTGATCGCAGTTCTTGTGATAACTATAGGGGTATCAGCCTACTCTCTGTTCCAGGTAAAGTTCTTTCCATGATTGTGCTTAATAGAATTAAGAATCTGGTTGACAGGCAATTGCGTGATGAGCAATGTGGATTCAGAAGTGGTAGGGGATGTGTAGATCAGATATTTTCACTTAGGCAGATTCTTGAGAAATGTTTAGAGTTTCAGAAACCTTTGGTTGCTAGCTTTGTTGATTTCAAAAAGGCTTTCGACTCTGTTGATCGTCATAATTTGTGGTTGCTTGTAAGATCATATGGTATACCAGACAAGTTAGTTAATGTAATGAAAGCTCTCTATAATAACACTGAGTCATATGTGAGAGTTGGTAAGTCTTGTAGCAATTGGTTTAGCATTACGTCTGGTGTTCGACAAGGTGCATTTTGTCTCCTTTTCTCTTTACTTTGGTTGTTGATTATGTTATGCGAAATTCACTTCGAGGGAAAGATTTTGGCCTTAAATGGGCTGGAGATACGAAAATTTCTGATTTAGATTATGCTGATGATTTAGCCCTTTTGGCAAATGATGTTGATGAGATGAACTCTTTCATTCGAGCTGTTGATGAGACTGGTAGTAGAGTAGGTTTGGTTATAAACAGAGAGAAAACTTAAGTGATGAAAATTGGTCAGGCAGGCTGTGATTCAGTTAATCTGAATGGTTGCAGTCTTGAGCAGGTGTCACAGTTTAATTATCTTGGGAGCTATGTAACTGATACTGGTGATGTGCGGCATGAGTTTAACAGACGAATAGGTATTGCTGCCGGGACTTTTAAGAATCTATGGAGATTGTGGAGAAATAGGCGTATACACCTAAAGACTAAAATTAGACTGTATAATAGTTTGGTTCTTTCTAGGGTTAGTTATGGTAGTGAAATTTGGAAACTTGGACACTTTGTAAACAAGATGACAGGAAACTAGATGCTTTTGATTCCAGATGCTTACACAGTATCTTGGGCATTAGGTGGTTCAACTTTGTAACTAATGATGAGGTTAGGCAATGGAGTTTGCAACCTCCTTTAAGCAGCATATTGTGCAGAGAGAGACTCCTTTGGTTTGGCCATGTTGCCCGTATGGATAATTATGGATTGGCGAATAGGGTTATGAACAGTGTGCCTAGAGGCCTCAGAAGGAGGGGAGACCTAGGATGCGGTGGGCTGACAATGTCAAACAGGACCTTGTTAGAATTGGTGTGCAGTGGCCGGATGCAGCAGATGTAGCTCAGGACAGATATGCTTGGAGAACAGGTCTGATTGGACCTCCGTAGCCCATGGCTGGTTGAGGATGATGATGATGGTCTGTGTTACCTGACCAAATTACCTTACTGTTCGAAGATCTGCTTATCTGACCTATTACCTTACCCAATTCCTTACTTGTGTTACCAATTTTTACAGCACTAGACTAGTACTAGTCATTAGAGCTTATACAGACACCAAGTGATGTATTACAATATATTTCTTTTTACTGAAATTAAAACTTATTGCAATATTTTAAGATGTTTAGTGAAAAATAAAAGATTTTATGCATTACCATTTTGCTGCTAGATGTATCTGCTCAGGCTCTAGACACATTTCATGGTCTATTAGTTTGACCACATATCTTTGGTAGGCAAAGGAAGAAAGGGTCCATCTACTTATATAAGGCTGGTGCTGTATCAATTTACTCAGGTGCTAGAGGTGATTTTCAAGGGGAGCTGATAGTCTCTGAGTAATAGTTTCCATGGTGATGGAAATGGATAAGTGATCATATTACAGAGGATATGTTGATTTATGTTAATGATTTGGCTTTACATGTAAGATATTTGATACTTAATGGGAGAGGAAATAAATATTTTATAAATAACTTAAAATTCTTTGTCGTTGAGCA
The DNA here is from genome assembly GCA_038380435.1 of Ryuthela nishihirai. NCBI lineage: Eukaryota > Metazoa > Arthropoda > Arachnida > Araneae > Heptathelidae > Ryuthela > Ryuthela nishihirai. The sequence continues at coordinate 32,329,207 of JAWZYU010000026.1, forward strand.
ATAAAATTTCACTCTCCATAATAGAACTGTATTAGTTTTTAATAAAAGAAAAAAACTGTTCTTTTAAGGGAAAAGAGGGTTGGTATGTTTTTCCTACATATCAATTTGTGGGTAGTTTTTGAGTTGGGAGTTTTGTATTTTAATACAATATATGCCTCTTGTCAGTGGGATAAAATCTCGATCCTTGTAGATGATGGAATGCAGAAGTGTGCTTCTGTTCAGGTTTGGCTATTTGTAGTTGTTTAAGGGCAGAGTGCACCAGCCTCTTACGACAAACAGGACAGCAGTTATGGTGGGATATTACTTATTTATAACTAATAAATGTGCACTTAAAAATAGAAAGTTGCTAGAAAATGCTCGGAACTTTTGCTAGATGAGAAAAATGATATCTAGAAGCTACTTCTGTAAGCATCGACTTCTGAGAGCAATTGTTTGTTTTAAAATTTTATACAGTGAAATTGTGAAATAAATTTTTTAAAGTTGAGAAATAGCTTTAATCGACATATAACCTCAAAGTGTTGTTTTTTTTTATTAATAAGTGAAAGTAATATTCTGCACTTAAACCAATTTGATATATATAATTTAGTTCTTTGGTTAAGGATTGCTTATGGCTATAATAACAGAGCTCTGGGAAAATATGAATTAAATGTGAATACTTTATGTTTAGGGGGTGGGCAGATGTAAAAGGTGTTAAAGTAGGCATGTAAGTGGGTTTATGATAGACATTAGCAGTACTATAGTTAGGGTGATGATGTATTAGGACATCTAAATACAGTGAACTATTATTACACTCTGTTTCATGGGTGAGGTTAATGGATGGTACTACATTATTAAATAGTTATATAGTATTTAACTGGTTAAGGCATTTTGAATCTCTACCCAATACAATATTAAACTGGTTGAGTTAAGTGGGGCTGTAAGGCCAAATTAAAAAAATATCAACAATAGAATATAAGTATAAGGGGACAGTCCGACACCTCATGAATACTGAAGTAAGCTGAAGCCATCCTCTTATTGACTCCCTCCAGTAACTACTGGCTCCTACTATCTGTTTCTCTCTGTGATCTTATATCATTTAGTATTACATGCAGCATACAACTGACATGTGTGGGTTACACACTGGGTAAAACATTTGCATAAACAGATGCTCATGCTAGCTATGATGCAAGAAGGGGCATATCCTTAACGTACACATTAGTAGCTATCAATCGAAAGTCGGGGTTACACATGCACAACTCCTTTAGCAGATTGGAAGAAAGAAATGTGATTAAGTCCAACTGAAGTAATCCCCAAAATGATAAATATAATGTAGATAAAGTAAAACTGGTTAAGGAAAAGTAAAAGTGAATGGGTGGACCATCACAGGTATTTGTTTGTTGCATGAGAAACCAGGACAAGCTTTTAGGTTATCTCCGTCCTTTGTGTAGGAAAGTACCTTCTTCCTTTAAAAAAAAGTACAGTAGATTCTCAGTATCCAGGGTCAGATTAACTGGGATATTGAAAAAAATAATGTATGCCTGAAAATAATATGGGATATGAGAAAGTGGCTGCTGAAATACACTGAAGTGCCATTGAATTAGGGATAGCAACCTATCCCTAATTCAATGTGTTGGACCCCCTCTGGCCCTGATAATGGCTGCCACACAATGAGGCAAGGACTCCACAAACTTGCATAAATGTTCCACATGTATGGCGACCCATGCATCCTCCACAGTTGTCCACAATTCTCTCAAGGTCATCGCTGATGGGACACGTGCCTAAACACTCTGCGCGACGTTATCCCAAAGATTTTTGATGGGATTTAAATCTGGGCTTCTAGGTGGCCAATTAATTATTTCAAAGTCAGCAGAATGCTCCTGCAACCATGCAGTAGCCAACCTGGACCTGTGAGATGAACAGTTGTCTTGCTGGTAGATACCATCTCCATTGGGATGCACGATGGCCATAAATGGGTGTAAATGGTCAGCCATGAGTTCTACATACCGGAATGCATTGAGGGTCATCGGTACATGTACCAAAGGTCCCACAGACGTCCAATTGAAGACACCCCAGGCCATCACTGAGCCACCACCAACTTGTACTGTTCCGACCTGACATACAGGATCCATGGCTTCATGGGATTGGCACCATACCCTCAGTCTCCCATCAGCATGATGAAGTTTAAATCTGGATTCATCACTCCAGGTTATCCGTTGCCAATTTTCAATGGTCCAGTTTCAATGTTCTTTAGTCCAGGTAAGGCATTGAGCCTGGTGTCGTGCTGTTAGAAGTGGGACTCTCGTAGGTCAGTGGCTCCTGAAGCTGAGACGATGAAGTGAGCATTTCATGGTCCATGCACTGACTTCCCGGCTGGAACCTGTGTTCAGATGGGAGGTGATTTCAGATAATGTCTGGCCCCTATTGTTGGTACGATGCAGGTGAGATGGCGAAGCCTACGATCATTTGAGGCTAGTTGTCTTTTGCAGTTTGTCCGGGTGCTTGTTTTTTTGCTGGAATTTTCATATTCCTGGAGCACTCTTGAAGCTGTCATACAAGAAAATCCAAGTTTATTGACAGTTTCGGAGATCGAGTGCCCCATCCGTCAGATACCTATGATCTGCCTTCTGTCAAATGCATGTAAATCCCACACCTTTCCCATTATGCTTCTCACGATGAATGCTTGGGGAAGCCAAAACTGACAGCTATATATGACCAGAGTTTCAGCAGCACATGTGTGCAAATGCGGGACTCGTGGTGCTGAATTTGGGTAATGTCTCCTATCTCTAATTCAATGGCACTTCAGTGTATAATGTAACAGTAAAAGATTTTATGTAGCACATTGTTTCTAGCACAATTTTCCAAAAGGCAAATGAAAGGAAAAAAGCCAACATCCTTGCTATATTTTATTTTGAATAAATAAATCCATACTATAATATTTTCTAAATATTTTGAAGTTTTTATACATTTTATATGGATGACAGATTTACCAGGAATTTGAATATTCAAAATTGTTTATCTCCCCATGCATTTTGGATAAGAGAGTCTACTGTACAATATATTGATTATATAAATTTGAAGTTCACAGTTTGTATATCTTTGATGTAAAAATCAATGTAAAAGATATGAAAGATATTTTTTCAAATTATGGGGTAAGAGGCTCTCTAAGGAATAGGGCCTGTTGTTCTCTATTCCTTGGAGATGTCTGTCTACATATCTGTTTTTGTAAATTTATGTTTATTCATAATAATATTTTGTAAATGCTTATATCTTTTTTTCTTGTTTGCAGTGCTATGCAAGGAATACATCAAATGCTGATCTTTGAAGGACTATGGTGCCACAAACAGATTTTAATAAAAATACAACATCATGCATTAGTAATGAAAAATATCACCTTTTGTCAAATTATGGGTTGAAAAGCAAATCAGTGTGGGATGGCATCATACCAGTTCCATCCTGTTTTTTGTCATGGACTTCATGGATAGTTTTTATTTTTGCAGTTCTGTGCTTCATCAACAGCATTAATGGTGAATTTGTTTTTGATGATTCTGAAGCTGTTATCAACAATAGTGATCTCAAGCCTGATACACCTATATTAAATATTTTCAAAAACGATTTCTGGGGTACAAAGTTGACTCATAATAACAGTCACAAGTCATATCGCCCATTTACTGTACTTACATTCAGGTATGTTGATATATATTCATTGTATATTTTTATTAACTATTTTATTGGCTAGGTATTTTAATTTCGATATTGCATATTTGACATTGGCTGTGCACAAGTAATGAAAAAAATAATAGAAACAAAGATATATACTTCATTTTATACCTAAGTGGTGTTCAAATGTTTTTGCAGATGTAACCTTAAAAAGGGTTTGCTAATGCTCATGACAATGAAACTATAATATTATATAATTTAAAAATGATGTTTTGTTGAAATGAAATCATTCTCTCGATGTCTTTAGTTGCAAATAAAGTTCTTTTTTGTTGAAAAAGTACCCAGGGAGATTCACCACTTATTTCCAAGGAAAAGTTCAAAATTAGAAATCGTAAGCAGTCTTAACATCATATAAAAGAAGACATAACTAACTACAATAGTTTCTTGCATTTTACCAAAGTTCTTTACATCCCATCCAACAGATAGTGGCCTTTACAAGCCCATCAGTGTCTCCTACTGACCAATAGCAGGGCAGGGATTTTTGCGAAGATAAATCTCAACGCTGTCTAGGTGGGACTCAAACCTGGGAATTGCAGGTTATGAGCCTTGCATGTTACCACCTGAGCTATCCCTGTCCTAATAACAATACAAAAAACCACCCATCTGCCGCCGGAGCTTGAACTTGGGATCTGGTTGTGTGACCATTTGCTTTACCATCTGAGCTGAGATGGGGGCTTGAGACAGAACCCACAATCTCCAATAGCACTTCATGCACTCAGGAGTAGAACACGTGATGTTGTCAGGTGGGTAGTATATGCCACCTAGGTCAAGACAATTTTTCTTATAATAAAATTGATTGGCTTTATACATCTGTATTTTATGATATCTTAATTAGAACAATATTTGTTACATTCTTTTATGCATGACCATAGCCAAAATAAAGTGGAATTAAGTAAATGTACTCAATGGGGAAAAAATCATTAATATTGTTTAATCCATTAATCTTTCCTGGATCCAGCATGAAAAACAAATTAATCTGGATCATAGCTGTTTTTTTTTCATTTGTTCAGCAAAAATCAAAATAGTACCAATCATATTTTATGAAATAAAAAGTAAACATGATTTTATTTATTAACTTTAAAACACATTGTTTCTGAGGATATATATATATAATTTAAGCCAAATATTTAAATTTAAAATAAAATGAAATTTTGTATGTTATAATTAATTATTTTAAATAATATAATTTCACAACATTATGTTATAGAGTTTTTTAAAATTTAAATTGTCTTATTTTGTTTTGTACAGGATTAATTATTTCATTAGTGGGCTTCAGCCATATAGTTTTCATCTCATCAATGTCCTGCTTCATGGTGTTGTCAGCATCCTTATTCTCCAAGTTATGTCAACCATTTTTGTTGGAGTACTTGGTCAAGATGGAGCACCAAGAGCTGCCTTTATATGTGCCTTACTATTTGCAGTCCATCCTATCCATACAGAAAGTGTAAGCACTTATTATACTTCTAAAAATTTTCCCCATACTTTCTTGCTCTTTTAAAAGAGGGAAATGTTACATTGATTGTTTCAGTATATCTTCTGAGTGAAAGCATTAGCTGATGAAGCTTGTGAAAGTCAAATGAAAGCTTGTGATGGGGAGTGTCATAGGCTATAAAAAAATGCCCTATGCACTCCTAAAGGTTTTAACCAGGATTGCACATCGTAAGACCCACATTCCAAATCTGATCCAAAAGAGAATTTTCTTGGCCAACAAAACAATTTTTTTTCAATGTAAAAATAACCCAACCAATCATTTTCCTGATCTTAAAATTTAAATTTCCTAAAATGTGATTTCAACGAGTTCAAAATTAAAATTTAGGATTTAGACAGACTTCGATTGAAATTTTTGCTTGAAACTTGGAAGTATTCATAGGACACACCACACTGCTATTTGTTGAAAGCAGCAATTTTGTGATTTCAAGATTGAGGTACAGATTGGAATAAATGGCCAGTGTTTGAGTTTCACTAAATGAAACTTACATACTCAACTATATAATTCTATCTCTTTTTCATCCTTTTATTACACTTGTGTGAAGGAGGTTTATATTCTTATTTTTGAATGTCAAATTTTGCTTGGTTAATTTAGTTACATTGCACTGAGAGTTTGTCCTAGAGAGGAAATATGAGTGCGCTAACAAATTTAAAATGGGTTGGGTTGTTTTACCTCTGAGCGGCACTTTTTTGCACACCATGGGCTAAATGGCCAGGTCACATGGACCCCGAAGGCTCAGAGAAGGTTGGGGGAGGGGACCCACTGGAACAGCTGTTGGGAGACAGATGGTAGCCTCCCGTCAAGGCCATCCAGCGTGTTCTTTAACGTGCACAGGGTATGGCTCTCCCGCACACGGGGCCACGGCTTAACGTCCCATCCAACGGACGGCAGCCTTTCCAAGCCCATCGGTGTCCCCTACTGACCGTGGGCAGGGCGGGGAATTTTGCGGAGATAAATCTCAACGCTGACCCAGTGGGACTCAAACCTGGGAACTACAGATTACGAGCCTGGCGCGCTACCGACTGAGCCACCCCCGCCCCAATTTAAAATGGATTTGGAATGAAGAATATTCAGTTTGAACTTGACAGACAATTTTATTTATTAAAAATTGATAATAAATATCTGTGCCATTTATATCACAAAAAAATTATAAACCAAAAGACAGTTTTATTTTAGCTGATTGAAGATCCATTTTCATTGGATTAATCGTTTCATCATTTGCAGTGTTTGCAGAATTTTTTAACACTGCTAAGTAAAAAATAGTATTAAGTGAATTTATTATACTTGACTCTTTAGAATAGTTTTGCTAAATGGCTACAGAAAACGAATGCTCTTTCTTGTGGTGGGTGAAAACATCAATATTGAAGAGGAATGGGACTCCATGTTAAAACACCATAAGATTAGAGAAAAAATATATATTGTACTATTTCATGAAAATAATTTGCAGAAAAGAAAGGAGGGTTGTTCTGCCCCCCTCCTCCTCATAGTTAATTCTTGACCCTTCTCATTCCATTAGAGTCAGTTCTAACCAATATCCATGTTTGAGTTGTGACCCCCTAGTGTAAGCAGTTGTTTCACTATATCTTCTGAATGCAAGGGCTAAACATAATGAATTATGTGTTAGATGAAAGCTTATCAAATGTGCAGTGTCATAAGAAAAAATAGGATACCTCAAGTTATGATTCCCCTTTTCCCTAAAAAAGGAGAGAGAAATTTCTTGAGGGTTGATCACAATGAGTTATAAAGCTCACAATGTTGGAATGTCATAAATAAAAAAATAAATACCTCCTCAAGCAGCTGCTTGCCACAGAGGTCTGACAGGAGCCTGTCAGTTTATATGCCATAGTAGAAGGTCTGAGAGGATGGCAGGACCTCAGCAGAGAAACGACACAAACAGCCATGCCTTACCCGGGGCTCGAACCCAGGTCCCTTAGATCAGTAGCCAAGCGCGCTAACCACTCGGCCATGGGACGGACAGGAATGTCATAGGCTATCTCAAATTATTATTACTACTCTTTCTCCCTGCCCACGGTCAGTAGGGGACACGATGGGCTTGGAAAGGCCGCTGTCCGTTGGATGGGACGTTAAGCCGTGGCTCTGTGTGCAGGAGAGCCATACCCTGTGCACGTTAAAGAACACGCTGGATGGCCTTGACGGGAGGCTACCATCTGTCTCCCAACAGCTGTTCCAGTGGGTCCCCTCCCCCAACCTTCTCTGAGCCTTCGGGGTCCATGTGACCTGGCCATTTAGCCCATGGTGTGCAAAAAAGTGCCGCTCAGAGGTAAAACAACCCAACCCAACTACTCTTTCTCCACTCCAAAGAAATCGAAAGGGAAATCTAGCAGGGCAATTATAATTAGTAATGTGTCAAATGAAAGTTTTTGTGTGCAAAGTAACAGGTAATAAAGCAATTTTCTCCTCTTAATAAAGAGAATGATAGGTTCTCTTAATTCTCAGTAAAGCTGCCACTAAAATGCAAAAAATAGAATTCATGAAGTTAAAAAAAAATACAAGTAACTATTATACTATTTATTTTTCAAAAAGGAATAAAAGTAAAACCTACTAATGATGACATCACTTATTGAATTCATATTAGAAAAATATTTCAAAATTAATCTCTTTTGGCATTTGAAAAAAAAAAAACTCGCTGGCACTGTATCATCTTCTGAAGTTTTACTTTCAGTTTTACTTCTTACATCACATATATGAAAATAAGTATTTGTTTTTAATTTGCTTTTGTTTTTATTAGTTTATTGTCACAATTGGATTTTGATTTAAAAATAATGAGCTTCTTTTAAATATGTGATAATTTGCTGATTTTTGGTCACCTTATTTGAATACTTCAGTTCAAGAATGATTTACTGTTGCATGCATCTAAAATCTTCCTATCTATGCATGCATCTAAGATCTTTCTATACCAACACCTCCAATTAATTTGGAGGAGATGGATTCACATTCATCAGAGGAAGACTTTGAGGCACATAGAGATCCTACATATACCTCTAAAAAGTTAGATGAGCCTCATCTGATTCAGCAAAATGAACTAAATGATCTTGTTCAAGATCTAGGACTTTCCAAGCAACAAGCTGAGGTTTTAGGTTCAACACTTCAAGAGTAGAATCTTCTGGGCGAGGTACCAGAGTTTCTCTATTCAGAAAGAGAAATTTGGTTTTATCTGCCTATTACGAGATGCAAGATGGTTTTTGTTTCTGCACAGATATTTCAGGGCTGATGGAAGTAATTGGAACAACTCACGACCCTAAGGAATGGCATCTATTTATAGATTCATCAAAATTCAGCTTAAAAGCTGTCCTTTTGCATAATGGAAACCAAAAACCTTCCATTCCACTGACACACTGTGGGAATTAATGAAACTTATGAAAGCATGGAAACATACTCACTGCTATAAAATATGACCCGTTTAAGTGGACAATATGTTGTGACCTAAAAGTCATATCTCTCTTGCTCGGGCTTCAAGGAGGCTTCACAAAATTTTGCTGTTTTCTGTGTTTGTGGGACAATGGGGCCAGAAAGGAATACGACAAAATAAAAGGCTAGCCCAAAAGAAGTATTTTTATTCCTGGAAAGAGTAATGTGTGGTATAAGCCTCTAGTTGACCCCTCTGATATTCTGCTCCCATCACTACACATCAAACTGGGGCTTATGAAAAACTCTGTAAAGGCTATGGACAAAACTGGTAAAGGGTTTTTGCACTTGAAGGAAAAATTTCCAAAACTAAGTGATGTCAAACTCAAAGAAAGGATCTTTGTTGGTCCTCAGATCAGGAAGCTACTGAATGATACTGTCTTCAAAGAAAAACTGAATATGAAGGAGTCTGCTGCATGGAAATCCTTCACATCTGTGGTCCAGGGTTTTATGGGGAATCGCAAAGAGGAAAACTACCACCAGCTCATTCAAGATCTCAAAAACTATGAAAATCTTGGCTGCTGAATGTCTTTAAGATCCATTTCATGCACTCGCATCTCGACTTTTTTCCCAAGAACTTAGGAGCTGTCAGTGATGAGCAAGGGGAAAGATTTCACCAGGATATCTGAACCATGGAGGAGAGATACCAAGGACAGGTGGGACCCAGCAATGATGAGTGACTACTTCTGGTTCTTTCAGAAGGAAGATACCTCAGCACATAAAAGACAAAAATTAACTTGTAAATATAAAAGATCCTTACCCATGTTTTCTTATTTTGCATTTCAATATTATTTCATTTGTTACTTTATATTCAGTGATCTATAACTATGATGTTTCTAATTTTTTTCACTGTAATCATGTAATTAATTAATGAGTTTAATTGCAATTTAATAAAATAGTCATATTTATTTTCATTTCCCAGATATGCATATTTATTGAAATTTGAAATCATCAATCCGTAATTAAAAAAAGAAAAAACTGTACGTGCTGCAGATTTTTCACAGCCATATTTGAATTCTGCACCCCAAAATTAGTTAAAAACATCCTATTTGACCAATGTTATATGAAAAAAAGTTCCAATTTGTTGTTTAGTGTAATTGATGTGTCTCACACAAGAGTGTGAAGAAGTGACTTAAATGTTTTAGGGAAGGATGGGCAACTTTATAGGATGATCTGTGATCAGGTCAACCTTCTCATGTAGCTACCACTGGCCATATCATAAAGGTTGATAACCTTGTCTGGAACAATTTGTGTATGATTGCCCATTAACCTCCTGCAGCTATATAAATTAGTGTTAGAATTTTAGTGTTGCTGCAGCTGAAAAAATTGGTGATCGCTCTATGTTCCTGATTTTAAATAGGACACTAGTCTACAGGAAAGCTTATGTGCAGTGGGTTCCAGGAAATCTATTTCTGTCATTGGAATAGATTTCTCTTCAGAATTGTCTGTCTCTGCATCATCTGATGTGATATCAGAAACAGGGTCACCTATTTTGTGCATATCACAGCAAGAATGATGTGATTCCAACATTTTGACTGAAATGAAGTGCCAGTAGTATACAATTTAAACATACATATTCACTACCACCCAAGAAATTTAAGATTAAACTGATAGCAAGCAAATTTATTATTCTTTGATATGCAAGGCCATGCTTATTACCTTCATATAACATGGAACAACTGTTAGTATGATGTACATTATACAACACTGAGCCATTTGTAAAGTAACATTGAAGGCAAATATCTGGGCATGCTCACCAAGGGGTGATTCTTCTTCACAAGAATGCTTGCCTACATGTTACTAGGAAAACACCCAATTTGCTTGAATAATTTTGGTGGGAAATAATGGAACATCCGTTTATTTTAATCCCTGTGATTTTCACATTTGGACTCTTAACATTTTTTACTTCTCACTGGCAAAACGAATTTAAACTAGTAACTACACTATTTGTAGTTGTTTTCAGGTAAATAACAGCTGTAGTTTGGAACATTAGTCTGAAATAATAACAGAGAAAGATCATATTATATACTAAAATAAAAAGAATTTAATTTTTGGAATAAAAATATAACAATGGAAATTTTAAAGTAAACAAAGATAAGTTAAAATTTTGCATAATTTTTTCTAATAAAGATGAAATTTAACTGTGTACTTCATTTTAATTTGGTAAAAAAGTTCTTTAATTAATTTCATGTTTAATTTATTTTATTATTCCAATACAAGTATTTCAAAATATTTATACTTAAAATTTTCAATTATTTAATTTTTTAATTAAATTTGTGCATAAATTTATACTTAGTACATTTTGTATTAAAAATTTATTTTACTTTCAAAAACGAAAATTTGAAAAGTGTATAAAAAATATATTAAAGAAAAGAAAATGACCAAAGAAAAAAAAGTTCTTATTACACAGCATATTAAACTTTTAGAAAGCTTAATATTAGCTTAGTACACAATAGATTGAAATGCACTTCAGATCAAGTTAGTTTTTAAACTAACTTGATCAGATCACAAACATAATTTTTAACAATAAATAATCATAAATAATAATAATAATTTATATATTTATTTAAGAAATTTATAGTAATAATTTTTTTAGAGTTTATTTATGAAATTGGAAAGGCTGTTTTCTGGTTTTTCTCTTGGAATTACTCTTCTAATTAAAATTTTCATGTGTCCTTGAGTACAAATGCCAATTATTTAGTTTCAGGAAGCATTTTTTTTTACTTTTTTGTTTTTATTACTGTTCTAAGATTGCCATTAATTCCAAATGTAAATAACATTGTAAAAAGAGATCACCCCCTGAATCAATTAGTAGTTTTCAGTTACAGAGGTCGGGTCATTCACAGTCTTCTATAGCTATACACGTAATCCCTGCTTAGTATGGTGGATGCATTCGTGGCAAATCTGCAAACAAAATCTGCATTTGCTGGGGGTATTGCAACATGCATTTCAATGAGATAGTGTATGGATCTCAACCCCAAAGCATCCAAGTAAATAATTATAATTCAATAAATGAAAACATAGTGACACATACAGCACAAAAAATTGTAAAAAAAATAAACGTTTTTTTTACTTCTAAAACAATAATTAAACAAAAAAATGACAATATGAAATTGCTCAGAGCTTGCTGCTAATTGAAATTAATTGCCATGGGAATGGCTGCCACCCGAAGAAGTATTCCAGGATCAACTACTTACCTTTGTTTTGTACATAATATTAATTTACAGCACTCACTATTGTGTCTCAAGCACTTTCTTGTGAAGTCATATTTGTGTCCTTTGACAGAGCTATGCACTAATTAGAGAAAGTGACAAACAATTTTGATAATCAACATTTTAATGATATGTCTTGTTCAAGATAATCCAAAATCTCTACTACCTGTAGCATCAGGTTTTATACAACAAATATGTTTCGAAAATATGAAACAAGAAAGGGAATTTTTAAGATACATTTTCTTAAATAATAAAACATGCTTCAAATAATAATTTATTTAGTTCTTAATGCAACATATAGCAAAATTGTTAATTTGAACAATGCATTTGCTTGACTTTCAATGTTTGGTAAGTAGTTTAAATATTATAGAACAAATGGTTACTTTTATGTATCTTTAATATTAATAAATGTTTTGATTTAAATATGTTTACACCTTAGGTAGCAGCTGTAGTAGGAAGAGCAGATTTACTTTGTGGGATATTTTTTCTTCTCTCTTTTCTGACCTATGTACATGCTTCACAAGGTTGGTGAGAACATTTTATTACTACTGTACTCAATAATGATAGATTTTTTCTAGTAAATATATAGCCATTCAGGTTTGGCAACTTAATGCTTCTAAATGATGAAATTAATCTACTCTACAGTAGTACCAAGCTGAAAACACAGGTTCTCATCCGATCACTGACATTAAGCAGCTTTGGGTGCAGTCAGTACCTCGGAGGGTGACCACTCACAGAAGACCACGTGCAGTTGGCAAAAAATTTGCTGAGGATCTGCCATCCTCACAGATCCCCTCTACTATGACGTATTAAACTGACAGGCTCCTGTCAGACCTTTGTGGCAAGCAGCTGCTTGAGGAGGTATTTATTTATTTATTTTTACCTATCGAAGTGCACAAGAACTTGCTGTGAGTCCTGGGTTAAGTTATTCTTGAGGCACCCAACTTGTACCCTATTCACATATGGAAAATATGAAAAAATAATGTTTATGCAGAGTCAACCTCATTTTCTCTTTCCACTCTGAAGACAACTTTAGTGTGCTAATAACTTTGATAGTACAGTTACATATTGTTAGAGGTTATGCAGACATTTAATATATATATAACAATTAAGTGTTGGATTTCCATTGAAATACATGTTTGCAAAAGTTGTATTGTGTAGCTACTAAAGAAATGTGATCATTTTCCTCCAAATTCTGAAGTAAAAAAGAATAAATATTTAAGGTACAATATGTATGTATGGGTATATTTTAAAATATTGAAAGGAAAAAAAATCACTATCATTCATATTTCTGTTTCATTCTGTGATCTATACGTTTGATTGACCAGCCTCTTTGAGTTCTTTGGCTTCATGATCTAATCTGAGTTCTCTCAACTTTTGATCTGTCTATGTAGAATCATAATCTGGATCTATTCTGCCAGTTTCCCAACATCTAATGCCCTGAGTAGACCCCCCCCCCCATCCAATGCCCTGAGTAGACAATATGCTTTTGTAATCTAGGCAATTATATTGATTTTAAATATAAATTATAATGTGAACAATGAAATTTTCACACATACATATTTATTGCAAAAAGGAACATGAACTCTATAATTATATTAAAGAATATAATTTTTGATTAAAATTATTATACAGAATTAAAAATACTAGAAATTCAAATAGCATAATTAGATAAAAAAATTAATATCATTTTAATGGATACTAACATTGCCTTCTTGCACAAACACTGCTAATTGAGTTGTGTCAGAAAGATTGGTACTTTTATCAAGAGTCTAACAAAAATATTCAAATTTTGATGCAAATGCTGTAAAGGTATTTTCTACATTGGCTGCAAGTTCATTGATCCACCTGGCTATGGTTTGTGAGATAAACCTTTGTCATCATCATCTTTTTTTCTCTCTATACACAATATACCAAAAACTGTTTGCAGGTGCTCTTTTACAAATTCACGATTAGAATAGTATTTTTAATATTCTGCAATTTTCTCACTAATAACAAAACTTGCACACACAGCAGAATCAGAAACTTTTGAGACCTTTGTAAATAATTTTTTTTGTGTTTAATGTTTTAATGCAGCCATGTTTCCCAAATTTTTCTTTTCGATGTTAGCCATCATAACTTTCATATTTAGAATGTTTACTGATATAGTGTCTATTTGAGTGACAGTCAAAGTGAGGGTTCTTTAATCAGGAGCTGAGCAGTACATTCAGATAACCCAATCGACCAGTGCAAAGTGATGCCACATGGGTTGATGCCATTGTAAATTCAATTTAGGCTACTAAAGAACACCATTTCAAAATAAATGTAAAGGCAAATTGGGAAAGAGAAAATTTGATATTCCACAAAGTACTTCAAGAGTAAGAGATAAATTTAATAATTTTCATGGTAATATTCATGGCTAGGTTGCCTGTGACTGTTCTACAGCAGTTCATGTGGCTCTAAAGTATATGCCACTTAATGATTGCCAATTCTATAACTGATTTCTACTTTTGAGCATTGCTCAAAGCTTGAAAGAAAGCTTTTAAGTGATTTTTGATTATTGGCAATTCAGGTACTTCAGATGATGAACAAGGGTCAGGCTATTCAATCAGTCTGTCCTGATCATAATTTTAGTAAAACTATTCTAACACTAAATATATTTAAAAAATAGCAGAGATAATTCAGCTTGATTGAACAATGAAGGTAGCTATATGACATCAGAATATAGGTTAAACAAATATTTCCAAGTATATTAGCCTAGAGTGAATGTCATAATGGCAATCAAAAGTTTTTTGTAAAATGATTTCTGCTTTAGGCTCTAATTTATTAGTTAAAAATCTAGTTCTTCTAAAAATAATAGTGCAAGTTCAGATTTTGGTAAGGTAAGGTAAAAAGGTTAGGTAATCAGACCTTGGTAAGGTAGCTTGGTTATTGTAAACTCAATCATGACATCTGAACTTGATGGATGCACATATTTGTTAAATCAATGCTTCTAACCTATTAGGACATGTAAAATACACCAGCACAGCTTTCTTTTGTGCATTCAGAAAATAACCATTGGACTTTGAAACCACCATGATGCACTGTTAATAATTGCAAGGGCATTTCATCATCATCTTTTAAATCTTCTATATACGTCCCATGGCCTAGTGGTTAGCGCGCTTGGCTACTGATCTAAGGGACCTGGGTTCAAGCCCCGGGTAAGGCATGGTTGTTTGTGTCATTTTTCTGCTGAGGACCTTCCATCCTCACAGACCTTCTACTATGGCATATAAACTGACAGGCTCCTGTCAGACCTCTGTGGCAAGCAGCTGCTTGAGGGGGTATTTATTTATTTATTTATTTATATACGTACCTCCTATCTTTTGTAGAATATGTTTCTATAGAAATACAGAAAATGCCATTCTGTTCTTACCATAATAGTCACCTAAAATAGAAATTGTAACATAATTTAAATTGACTGCCGTTAGGCTAAATCTTGTACTTGGAAATATTTGTTTAAACTATATTCTGATGTCATACAGCTACCTTCATTGCTAGCTCGAGCTGCATTATCTCTGCTATTTTTAATGTAAAGTGTTATGGAGTTTCTATTAAATTTGTGATATTTTGTCATGTAAAAAGTTCCAGTTCTTTCACATTGTCATAAATAAATACACCTGGTGTTCACAGAGAAGCACCTTTATTCATCAAAATACCAGCACATGTTACATGTACTGGTATTTTGACGAATATTTGTGCTTCTCTGTGATAATGACCTTATCCTAATGTTGCTTGAAGTCAAAAATACCCTTCCTATAGAGTTGAGTATTCTTATAGGTAAAAATGTCCTGCAGCTCCCTTTCCAAGGTGTCTGGTTACTGAAACATCTCTGCTGCATATGATTGTTGAACATACAGAATAGGTGGTTGTCCATTGGTGAAATATCGGGGGATATGACTGGTGGGGCAGAACCTCCCATCCAAGTTCAGCAGTTGTGCTATGGGTCACAACAGATATGTGCAGCCTTGTATTGTCCTGTAACCACAGTGGCATATGATGATCCACCAAAGTAGGCTGTAACTCCTGAGTTTAACATCCTCATGTTGTAGCTTCCCCAAGTATACAACAGCAGTAATTGTTTCCCCTTTCTGCAACAGCTCATAATGCACTATATCTGCTGCTGTCCAAAACACAGCCAACAGCACCTTGCGGGGCTGCACATTAGGCTTCAGCGCCATTTGCAATGATTTCTCCTGCTGTAACCACTGAAATGATCATCAGCTGTTGTATAGGATCCATTTTTCATCAGATATCAGGATCCTGTGGAGTAAAGGCTCACACTTGAAGCTTAAGAGAAGGGAATTGCAGATGCTTAGTTTTTTTCTTATTTTCTACTCAGTAAGAGCATGAGGAACCCATTTGTTCAACTTTCTGACCTTTCCTAACTGGTGTAAGTGGTTCCACAAGTCTTGGCAAAGGTATGAAGCTTGGTGGCCATCTCCTCACACCTTTGATGAGGGTCAGCTTCAAGCACTGTCTGTTGAATTCTCTGGACACTTCATTGTCCAGACACAATTCAACAGATGGTTTTGTTATAGAGCTTTGTTGTCCAGAATAGTGAGTCATCTGGACCTTGGGGCATCCTCCAGGGTCTCATCGCTTTCATGAAACTGTTGAAACTATGTCTGTGCTGTATGAACAGCTTCACTATCCTCTCAAAATGCTTTGCATATGCTTCAGGCTGCCTGGGCCATAGTATTAACAAGTTTAAATTCATACAGTAGTGTGTCACGAATTTTGATCTGCAAACTCACCATGATTGCATCAACACTTTAACACCATTTGAAGAGCAACTCACAATGTCCAGTAGTGAATGACACATGATCTCTTATGTTATCCCCCTTGTGGACCTTTTTACAGCACATTTGGCTGCATTCTGATTGGACTGCACAAAGCACTGGAACTTTTTACAACATCTATTATTTTCATAGTGTTATAGAGTTTTTGATAAAGTTTTGATATTTACACAGTGTTATAGAGTTTTTATTAAATTTGTAATATTTACAGTGTGACCTTTTAAATTCTGTTTCCATCAATGTTGATATCCTAATATGAAATCTCAGTAATCTAATAAGCATTTAATTTTTTTTAAATGCAATAGACTTTTTTAAAATGCAATAGACAGTATACCAGATCACTCCACCATTCAGCTAGTGGAGTTGTTAGAAGAGAGCTGAAAAAAATTGTGGTCAGTTCCCACTTTCATCAGAAATTAGTTTTTTCAGGTAACTCTGCACTTGTTTTAAGCTGTAAAGACATTTGCCTGTGAGTTACTGTAGTTAAATATCTCACTGATAATACTGGATTTTCATGTGTGGCTAAAAATAAAACCTTTCCCAAGGATGCCGAATATGTTCCATTCCCAATGGACAGATGGCGACATGGGCACTTCCCTTTCATAATCACATATCATCTGAAGTTGAATGAGCTCAAGAGAGCTGAGCAAGATAGAGTACAGGTTATATCAAGAGTTCATAGGGTTGGTTGGTACTTCTGCTTTGTCAGCCAAGCTATTGAGCCAAAGATTCTTATTAGCTGTTACCTATCCTTGACACATTTATCAAGCTCTCTGTAATGTTGCCCATTACAAGTAGTAAAGTGTTGATTTATATTATTCCTACACTTCCTTCTTTCAGAAATACATTCCATAGACTTATTACTCAAATAATTATGCTTTCTCTGTTCCTTTTTACCTGTTGGTTTCAAGAAAAGCTTGTTTAAACTGATCCATTCTTTCTCAACTTCAGCAGTAAGCAAACCATAAATGTTGTATTGACTAAGTAGTCTATCATGGTATGCTTTGGCTATATCTGAATCTTTCAGTGTTAAAGGTAATTATCTTAACTTTAGCACAACAGTTCTTAAGCTTCAGTGTAAGACATTTTTGATCCCTATATGATATGGTATTCCCAACCAAACTAGCCCCTTTTTCTCTCAATTAATATATAATTGATCATATTCCTATGCCATCCATCAGGTGAAACCCATGGTGAAACCCCAGTGTTTGCAGTATGTTTTAGTTTTTCTCAAACTGTTACGTTTACTTACATGTAGGAAGCATTGCCCATTGCCATTTCAGCTACCAATACCAAAGGGACCTCTCACTGCTCTCCAAAGGTCAGAGTCATACCAACTTTAGCATTGAAGTCGTCTGCAACAAGGGTAATAGCTTCTTTCTGACATAATTCAAAATATCCTGAAGTTGTCTGTAAAACCCATCTTTCTCATTCTCACCAGAGTCCTCTGAAGGGACATAACAACAGATAACTTTCAGATCTTTAATCACAGTTTTAAATTTGGCTGTAAGAAATCTTTCATTAATGCAGTCATAACCTAGAAGAGAATCACTGACCTGTCTGTTGAGAAGCAAACCTACACTTTGGAGATGCTTTCCATCCTCCCTCCATACAAAAAGAGAAATTTAAAATTGAATTTAAGTATCTGACCTTTACCTGTCCATCTAGTCTCTTGCAAACCTAGAATATCTAGTTTTATAACACTGGAATTCCACTGTCCATTGGACGGAGTGTAAAGCTATGGCCTCCATATGCCGGTGAGCCATACCCTGTGCACATTAAAGAACATGCTAGATGGCCTTGACAAGAAGGCTGTCATCTGTCTCCTAATAGCTATCTAGTAGGTCCCCTTCCCCAACATTCTCGGAGCCCTTGGTGTCCATGTTACCTGACCATTTAGCCCATTGTGGGAAAAAAGAAATGCTGCTCAGGTAAAACAACACAAATCTCCTTGTACCAAAATGGTACAAGTAGTGTAGTAACAGAACATATGTATATAATGAGAACTTCATTCATCTATTGAAAGTTTTAAAATGCTGGATAAGAATTAAACAAGAATTAGATTCTTTGAGGCTTCATGTCTCTTAAAATATTTCCAGACCAAATAAAATCTGACCAGGTATTATATATTGCACATGCTTGTGTTATTATAATTTGATACATATTGAGAATATCCAGAATGAAATGGTTGTTAATCTACATTTTGTTTATTTTCAGCTGGTTTGCCATATACCAACTTAGCAAAATCATCCCCACAATTACTTGTATTAAGTCTGCTGTTAGCTGGTCTGTCTATGTTGTGCAAAGAACAAGGAATTACAGTTATTGTAAGTGGAAAAAAGGCCTTTGTAAAAATCTAAAGTAAATGAGAAATATTTTTGAAAAGTTTTCTTCTAATATATTTGGTATATTTATTATTTTTGGAAGAAATATAAAGGTCTGATCAAATGGCATCCAAACCATTTGGTCAGATCTTTATTTCTTTATATATAAGTAAAAAATCAGTTTTGAAAAGTAGATTCAGTTATTATACAACTCATTATCCAAGATTTGTGTTATTTATGTGATATATTAAGTAACCATCTGTTCAGAGGCAGTAAAATTTGCCTGTTATGCTACTGATTTCATATTTTCAACTTATGGTATCTTTATAATCTTGAGCGTAATGAAAAAATTGAGCAAAGTGGGATACAAACTTATACCTGATAACACGTCAAGTGCTCTACCTCTGATCTATCCAAGCCACTGAACAAGATCTCTGTTACTGATGGCTTAAGTCTTTATACTATGGAGTCAGTCATTAGAAGTAGTTTTGAATGTGATTGTTGATTGTGGCCAAAGGAGCATCCTAGCTATGTGTATTGGACCAGTCATAGTTTGAGTGCCACCTTAGCATGGTATTTTTTTCAGCCAGTCAAGCTTTATTAAGTTTAAGAATGATGTTTAATTACATGAAAATGCAGAGAAGCAACTCTTAGGCCATGAACAATCTTGAACAGAGAAAAAAAAAAACGTATTGAGCTGGGTGAGATACTAACCCATATCCTCCTGATATTCATGTTATCAGGAGGTGATAAACCTACGATACTTTTTCCCATGCATGCTTAAGGAAACACATTACACTTGATGCAGTTTTGTGAATGAGTAAAACAATGGTGCAGAAAAATTTAAAATAAAAATATTTTGGTATTATCAAACTAATGTAGCCTTAAATATACTGAACCAGAGCCCAAATAATTCACCTTTTAATGCCTGTATCATTGATTTTTACACATTTCTTACCCAAAACTACATAGAAAACAGAAATATATTTACTCTGTAATGGCTTCCAAGTCATTGTAAAATTAAAAATAATGAATTATTTGACAAACTCACCAAGAATGCTACTACTTTAGAAAAACTACATACACGTATTATTTTTATTATCAAGCCAAAAAGTTAATAAAAGAAGAAGAAAAGCAACAACTAACATTAATGTTTATGCACCAATTCAAAATTGCTTCAGATATGAATTAGACCAACATACTTCAATAGTAAGAAATACAAACATGGAAAGAAAAAATATCACCTTAATTTATGAACTCAGAACAGGAAATGTTGGATTAAATTATTATTTATACAGAATTAAAAAATCAAAATCACCAAAATGTGACCTTTGTAAAATACCAGAAACAAATAAAACTTTTGATATTGAATTGTAAAAAATGAAAACAACAAAGGAATATATTCTTTCATAATTTAAAATTATTAAAAATTGAAGATATAAATATAAAAAATATTCTGAATCATCCTGAAATAAAAACCAGAAAAAAATGTTTTCAGTGTATAATCCAATTTCTATTATGTTTACCAATATATAATCTACTTTAATTGTTTATCTAATGTATATATTCTATAAATTTAATGTATTTAAACTTCGTATATTTTATTTGTTCCATTCAATAATTCATTGAGTGAGTGGTTCAAGTGGAACCAAATGGCTCAGATGTAGTGATGTTTTAATAAATAAATAAATAAATGAGTAAAACAGATGTTACTTATGGGACAATCCAATATACCAAGAAAGAAATATCTGAAAAAGTGACACAGGAATAGTGGGTTGCTATAATAGACCCAACTTTCCTGCAACAAATTAGGTAATTAAAAGAAAGTATGAAAAAGTTTCAAAAATTGTAACTATACAAACTGTTACTTAAACCCTAAGTTATATTCCTAAAGGTACTTGTTGCAGTGTTGATTCTGTGATTCCTATAATGTACCATGATTTCCCGATATTATCAAGAGGTCATGATATACAATTTTAGTAGAGGATAATATGTTACTTTTTTTTTTATCTGTGTTTGCTTGTTATTAAGGGTATCTTATATTTACATCAATAAACACTTCCAGATAATTATCTTATATATAATTAATAGCCGTCCCATGGCCAAGTGGTTAGCACGCTTGGCTATTGATCTAAGGGACCTGGGTTCGAGCCCCGGATAAGGCATGGACGTTTGTGTTGACTTTCTGCTGAGGTCCTGCCATCCTCACAGACCTTCTACTATGGCATATAAATGCAGGCTCCTGTCAGACCTCTGTGGCAAGCAGCCGCTTGAGGGGGTATTTATTTTTTATTTTATAATTAATAAATCAAATAGGTGATATATATATAATTAAATAGGTACTATTAAGCAAAAGTAATCTATTTGTTATTATAGGAATTACAGAATCAACACTGCAACAAATGACTTTAGGAGCATATCTTAGCATTTAAATATTGCTGTAATTTTGTATAGTTATCATTTTTGTAACTTTTTCAAATAGTTCTTTCATGCTATATATTGGATTACCCAAAAGTAATGTCTATTTTACTCATTGACAAGACTGCATCAAGTGTTATGTATTAGAAGATCAGTATTGTAGGTTATTGTAGTAGTAAATCATCACTCTACATTCAACTTTTGATTAGTGCAGAGTGTTGCATTTGTCTTTGTCTGGGCATCATGTTGAATTCAGTAGTGAGCTGCTGAAAGCTACAGTTAAACCATCCAACTGTAACATTTAGGGTACTTGCTGAGCAACTCAGTTGGAAAACTACTGATGAAACTGTTTTATAAAGATGACTTAATACTTTCAAAAAAACATTTGCCTGGCTCCCAAACAAGACCCCCCCCCCCCCCCCACACACACACACACCATCACCACCACCACATGGCCCTGGAGTGAGAGCACAGAAGCACTCTATAACCTTCACTTATGCAGTAAAGAGAAACAAGAAATGGCCCTTGTGAAATTCATCATTGGAGACCTTTTGCCTGGTAATTACAACAGGAGGGCTGGCAGAGAACTGGACAACAGGTAAATGATAATTTACAGTTTATAGTAAAGTTTAATCAGAGAGACAGGTTTACAATTTTAATATATGCTCAAAGCATATGTATTGAGGAAATTAAGTTATATGGTGCCATTTCTATTAAGTTATGCCAGAAATAGTGCATTTTTTTTTTATCTGTAACAGATTAATTTTGAATGTTCTTTTTCTAGTCATGATTATTCTAATTTTCATAGATTATTAAAAATGTTTTTTCCAGGGTATCTGCAGCATATATGATGTAATTATTATTTGCAAGCTCGATTTATCAGATGTTATTTGTCGCATATTTGGCCAGCAGGATGTACAATCATCATTGACAGTTTTCATTACAAAGGTAATGTTATAATTTAATAGAACAATATATAATTATAATCTGTTTTGAATTCAAGGTGATTTTTAAATTGTCTGATGCTTTAATAGGGATATTTTTCATTTATGAGGAGCAAATTAAATTTGGAAAGAACCTTTTTCACAGTTAGGATAGTTTAGTCTAAATATTGGGAATGCTATAAGAGTCATTAGTTCTGGATGGTGTTCTATATCATCACATAAGTCATGACAGCCACTGCAAGTTTTTTTCATGCTCAATATCACAGTTGCCAACCTGCCACATCCACAAAGTAGCATTTGAATGTGTTTGTGCATTATCCAGTATTGGAATATATTTGGATCTGTGTTCTTCAATGGCAATTTCAGTTCCAATGCTTGTCTTAATATAATGAGAGACAAATTTGTTCCATCCTTTCAGAGGTATGAACACTGCCTAGTTTTATCAAGACTGACACATTGGGTTGCTTCACCTCTGAGCAGCACTTTTTTTTGCACACAATGGACTAAATGACCAGATTGCAAAGACCACAAAGGTTCAGAGAAGGTTGGGGGGAAGAGACCCACTGGAGAATTGTATGACATTAAAGTACATGCTGGATGATCTTGATGGGAGACTACCATCAAGGCCATCCAGCATGTACTTTAACATGTGCAGGGTATGGCTCTCCCAAATACAGGGCCACAGCTTAATGTCCCATCTAACAAAAGGCTACTTTTCCAAGCCCATTGATCCCCCTGCTGACTGAGGGCAGGGTGGGGAGTATTGTGGAAATCTTGACACTGGCTCAGCTGGGACTTAAACCTGGGAAATGCAGATTAGGCTGGTGCACTACCAACTGAACCACCCCTGCCCCTCAAGATTAACAACAATACATGCTTTAGTTCATATGAACATTTTAGAGGTAAAAGTCCAGTCAACAGATTTCCTCTCATGCATTGTGAAAGGATCTCATGCCCACTAACGTTGCCTGACCCTTCAATTTTTTTTCTGAGGTTTCCTGTAGAATAGAATCATTGAAACTAAGCCACATACATAAGAAATTAATTAGAGATGTCCAAATTTCCACATAATTTATTACATTATTTGACAGTAAACACAAAAGAAAAATGCCTGAATTAGACACCTGCTGCTCAAAACATAATATCATGCTTTGGGTTGTGACCTACTCAACTGAATCATTGTTTCTGACATGAAAATTATCGAATTTAAAATCAGAAATGTGTTTACTGATGAGCATTTGGATCAGCACTTGAACTGGTACTTTCAACATATACCCAGTTGTGAAAAAAAAATTGCAGCTTATCACATTAATGATTTTGTTAATTGTTTTTTAATTTTTCACACATTAGATTTTTAATGTAATTAAAGCTTTTTATCATGGTTAATTAACAGTAAATTTTTTAAACATGCAATTTATTTTATTTTGTGGTTTGATTATAGCTGTATCCTGGCCACAATCTGCATTTTGTCAAAGTGTATGATAAGAAAAAACAATAACACTTTTACTTGATAAAAATTGTTAGTATATTGCAGGATTGCAATAAAAAAATAGTTGCTCATCATACTGAAAAGGTTGAACCTACTAAAATAGAACTTGTATATTAGGAAACAAATTCTAAAGTTAAAATAGTTCAAACTTCATGTTATTAAGTGAATAGATAAAAATTAAAACTTCAGAGGTAACTTTAAAAATCATCCTGTATGTAAAAAAAAATCATATTCTAAACATTTGGGAATAGCACATGAAATCTCTGAAATTTCATGTTAAAAATTGTCATTCAAAACTAATAATATTTGTTTTTTTTCATCCTGGTGAGACCCAAACTTCACAATCTTTTGAATACAAGTAAACTTTTCTAACCATCTGAATTATTTGGGATGATTGTTTTGTAACTTACCTTTGCTGTGAAGAACACCTCTTGTAGTAGTATTTGCCAAACATTCAAATAAATTAATGACATCACTGAATCATGATAACTAATTCAAGGAAGATTATTTTGAAAGACCATATTAAACCTTAAGTTCTGGAAGATGCTTCCCAAAGAACCTTTCTGAAAGTTTGTTTTCCCTCCAATAAAAATCAGCCTTTTAAATTTAAAAAATATATATATTTTATATAATAACATGACAAATTTTTATTGGCTACTTGCTTCAAAAAATAAAAAGGTTTTTGGTTCTTTTAGTTTTCATATCAAAAATACTCCAAATTAACCCAATATTTAAGGGGTTAATAACCAGCCATATATTTCTAGTACTTTTGATTTAATTATTAATAACTAATTAGTAGTGTTTCTCTGTTGATAAATATAGAATATTGTTTTGTAATAATATTTTTCAGATTTTGGAATTAGTATATTTTTTAGTAGTTTTGTTGTGATCAATATTTTTTATGCTTCTGCAGACAGTCTTAAGAGACAGAAATTAGGATTACTGATATAATTTAATATAACAATATATAATAATAATTATTTTGAATGCAAAGTGATTTTTAAAACAACCTACACTTTGACAGGGATATTTTGTATTTATGAAAAGAACCATTTTCACAGTTGGGTAGGTGGTTCTTTCAACAGGAAAAATTGCTTCAGTTATCTATATTTATTATAAAAATTCTTGACTGTGTGTATAGTAGTCAAGCAGGCTTCTTGGAAAGTACTGGTGTAAGAAAATGATTATGAAATGTCATTTGCACAATTATATGTAGATTGAACCTGTTCTCTTAATATGTATATAAAAAAAGTTCATGTGGTAGAACCAGAAATGTTTTTACTTCAAAATAATGCATCTGCAGCAATGATTCTTCTGGGCAATGCCTACAAAATGTATATTGACATAGCCCTTAGCAGAGTTGTGACAAGACAAATGATATAATACATGCTACTTCATTTTAGTGAAGCTACTTCTCTCTGTCTTTTTTCCACTATGTGAGACTTTAAACTCATCTTGAGATATCAATGCCTACAGTTGGCACCATCTATGATCTCAGGTGGTAATTATTACTTTTATATTGCACTGAGTAAGATGGAAATAAATAATATTTGAGTAATATCCGAGTAAAATTTTTTATGTAACAAATATTTTAAAATGTTAAATTATTTGTTGTGATATAAAGATTCATTATGATGTTTGCTTAAAATAGATATTATTGTATAATTAGCAATTTTATTGCTGTGTTATAGAATCCTCTTAAATTGAATCATATAAAATTAAAATGAATATTTTTTTTGCTGTTCCATTTTTGAAAAAGTTGTTTTTTTTTTCTTAGAAAAATTTAGTGTCATTGATCACAAGACAGATTATTTTGGCTGTTGGTGGTTGTACTCTATTAGTCTGTCGATGGTATGTTATGGGAGCTGCTCCTCCCGTCTTCCAGCAAGTTGATAATCCTGCCTCTTTTGAAGAAAATGTGTTCGTAAGGGTGAGTTGTATTAAAATGAACTCTATGACTGTTAAATCAGAAATAAAAAAAAATACTCCCTCAAGCAGCTGCTTGCAGAGAGGTCTGACAGGAGCCTGTCAGTTTAATACACCACAGCAGAAGGTCTGTGAGGTGGCAGGACCTTAGCAGAAAAATAAAACACACATCCATGCCTTACCCAGGGTTTGAACTCAGGTCTCTTAGTTACATTTAAATTTATTGTAGTTACATTGTTTTGCATTGTTTTTATGACTAAAGCTTTCAGGTTTGTAAATATGTATGAATGGCGAGTTTGAGTATGGCTTTTCTATAAATAAATAAATAAATACCCCCTCAAGCAGCTGCTTGCCACAGAGGTCTGACAGGAGCCTGTCAGTTTATATGCCATAGTAGAAGATCTGAGAGGATGGCAGGACCTCAGCAGAAAACAACACATACATCCATGCCTTACCCAGGACTCGAACCCAGGTCCCTTAGATCAGTAGCCAAGCGTGCTAACCACTCAGCTACCTCTTATAAAATAAATCTTAGTTTATAAAGATTTAAATGCTTATAGGTGTAGAACTGCAAAAAAGAAAAGTACTTTACTAAAAAAGTAATTTCAGTGACCTTGTCTGATATAGTGGTTAAGAAGCTGACTATTGTTCCAAAAAGCAAACTTTATGTGTTGTTAGCATTATCTGAGGCAGTAGTGGCTTCATTCTTAGTAGGACATCTCCTTGTATGATAAGGCCTGTACCAAGTAGGAGTAGCTTCTAGGACCCTTCTCTTTATTAATGCTGTAAATCAATCACCAGTTGTATCTGATTTCAAAGTAGAAATAACTTTTGTAATTTAAACTTGTCAAAACCAATTGTTGCTTAACTTTTGAGCAGTTTTAAACTGTGAATGCAAGTCATTGTAGCCATTGCTCATCCATAAATATTTATACAAATGGGAGATTTTGATCATATTTTGTATTATATCTTAACTTAATACTTATGCTTTTGAATGTATATTGTGATTTTTAAATAAATTTTTTTTCATAATTTTAAAATCAATGTTTTCTGTAAGTAACAGTAATGTGGTAAAGTTATTTTTCTCGTAATTTTAATGGGTCAGTTAAACTTTGTATGTTGTTATATGTATTTTTTTCAGTACTGTAGCTTTTTTTGGATATATTCTTATAAATTAAAAAATATTGATGGTAAAATTAAAATTTTTTATTTCTAAGTTGTTAGGTTATTTTTGCATTTGGTTAAATAAGTGCATAGTTATTTAAACCTTTCACTGCTCAGTGTTTAATTCATACCAATTTTGGTATCACATATAGAGTGAGAATTTTTCTGCTCATATTGGCCATTTTCATGATGCATATAATATTGTTACAACAGATGAACGTGCTACACTGAAACCATGATAGATGTGTAATTGACGTTTGCATATGCTTCAGCGTGACAATTGCATCATCAACTAATTAGAACAGAGAGAGACTTTGAATAATAAGAATTGAGGAGAATGCGGAAGTTTTTGTTTATAGTAAATAGGATGTGTTAATGTTATTGGGTATTGTTTTAGCAATTTACATGAGAAGATTGCTTATTTATAGTTTATGCTAAAGTGAATGTTATTTAAGAGATATGACAATGAGGCCAAAAGAACAATATGTTCATCGAGGAAGAAAAGTTGGTCTTGGTGCCTCTTTAAGGAGAGATCATCACCTGATGTGCTGCATTATTAATGTGTAAGAATTGTTAAGGTAAGCAAGGTAACACAAAGGAATTTCAACAGAAATTTGCATTGTTCATTAAATGTTATGAAATAAAGGGTTTTATTTTGTACTTAGAGTAAATATTGAAAACATTGTAGTGTAAACATTAGAAAATTAGTTAAGCATAATAAATCATTCTTTTTATGATTTCATATTGATGAAGACAAAAACTTGTGTTTAGATAAGATTGTTTTATTTGTATGGTTTTATACCTACTATATAATATATTATATTATACTTATATTTATGTTTGTTAAGCATACTTTTGAACTTCCAGTTTTTGCTATTAAAATTCACAATGATATCTGTCACATGCAGTGAGAGGTTTAAAATTTTTTTAGGATGAAATGCGTGAAATATTTAACTAATAACAAAAATAAATGCTTTGTGGAACAAATTTATTGATTTATAGATGTTAAAAAGCCTTCGGGTAGCTCTGATATTGTCAATTACTGTTTAAATAACAAAAATATTGTGAATATTTATATTGGAATAATGAAATAGGAAAATTAGTAATATTTTTTATTGAATTTATAGTAAAAAAATTTTTTCCCTTAATTTGAAAAATTATGTAAAACATTTCAGCTGCATTTAATTTCTTTGAGTTTTCAATATTGTTTATAAGCTCACCAGACAAAAAATTAGTCATCTCCTGCTGTAAGAGGGTTACTTCCGTTCGACAGCAACAGAGGGCACACCAGTAATAAACATGTCCTACAAATAACTGTGCCGCTACGGGATTCATACAGTGACAAGAAGGGGTTGTGTACCACGTGTGTGTTAATTGCTCCGTGAAACATGGATTGTGCCAAAGATGTGAATGAGTGGCAAAAAGGTGTGTTTGGCAACACCTTTTTCTTTGTGACATTTCACGTCACAAAGACTGGACCATTGACTCTTTGAAGCATGTGATCTGGTCGGATGAGTCACGTTTTTGCTTGTACTCGAATGATGCGAGGGCATGGGTGCATCGTAACCACACGAAGCCTTCCATGCGGACTGTGTGCTAGGTTCTGTTCAAGCTGGAGGAGGCTCTGTGATGTTCTGGGGGTGTTTCACATACGAGGAAATAGGTCCTTTGGTTGCATTGACTTCACACTTGAACCAGAAGGGCTGTATGGAGCTATTGGACGACCACATGTTGCCTTTTGTGCAGCATCTCCACAGTGAACACCAGGAGGATACCCCAGTCTTCCAAGACAACAATTGTTGCATCCACAGGGCTCGAAATGTGTCGGATTGGCACGATGAGCATTCTGAAGCCTTCAAACATCTCGACTGGCCTGCCATATCCCATGGAAAACTTGTGGGACTATTTGGGGCAACGAGTGAAGTGCCTTCCCAGCCATCTGGCTGAACTGCGGCATTTGTTGTTGGAAGAGTGGATGAATATTGACGTGCACTACATCCGCACAGTGGTGGCATCCATGCCAGACAGGATTTCGGCTATTTTTCAGTCACACGGAGGTGTTATGCGCTATTAGGTGATATTCAGCCAGGGGTGACTAATTTTTTTGTCTGGTTAGCTTAGTTAAATACATTTTCCTTCAGTATATAATATTTCATTCTCATTCTTTTTTGTATTTCCATAAATTTCTTAAGGATAAGATTGTAAAATTATTTTTTTTTTCTTAAAAAATAATGTTGAAAACACTTCAAAATTAACTCTGCCACTAGAGTGAGTTAAGTTTTGAAAATTTACCACTTAAACTTTAATCTTTTATTTTCATGTAGTGTTAACTGCAATTGCTAAAATATGTTTAGCCTTCAACCTTAAATTTATATTAATTACCTGTATGCTGATTATTTCAGTCAAGCCACTGGCTAAAGAATGGAATAGTCTTTTGGTAATATAATACTCATTGATCTTCATTGAGAATATGTTAAGTATTTATACATTGGTGCTCAAAAGTTAATGAACAAATGCAAAAATCAGCATATCTTGTGTGATAAATTGACAATAAACAAAAGTCATATTTTACATAAAAATTACACAGAGTTCAAATTTGCATGAAACAGTTGTGCATATGAAACATCAGTATAAAAAGCACCTCATTTGTACATGCACATCAGCTCACATTAAAATCGACATACAACATCCAAGATAGCCAACTGTTAGATAATGGCTTGAAGAAATGTTTTGAGTGAAGAAATTAGATGGCAAGCAATCGTGAGGCTCAAGGCCAGACAACATCAGTCTGAGGTAGCTAGATGTGAATCATAGCACTGTAAGTTGCCTTTGGAATTGATTTTAAACAAGCCATTGCTATCTGGTCTAGTGGTTAGCGTACCTGACTACCAAGACCAACAGGGCATGTCCTTGTGTAAGTGTCTGTATGTTGTATGAGAAATCCGGACAAGCCTACCATAGCTTCTCCTTTGTGTAGAGAAGTACCTTCCTTTTTTTAAAAAAAAATTAAAAATTAAAAAAAAGACCTTTCCTGGACATTTAAGGGCACATTGACTAGGAACAATTGTTACCGCCTTTTAAATGCAATGCACTACAGAACCCATACAGCACACCATTTTGCATTCAACCTCACTGCATCCACTGGACAGGCTGTATCCCAGCAATGTGTCCAGAAGGTTTTATGCAGATCATCTTTATGCAAGACAACCAGTTGTGCGTGTTCCTTTGATGTCCAGCCAGTGCAAAGCTGAATTGAATTGGACTCAATGTCAGTGGGGAAATGCTCTATTCACTGATGAATCCCAATTTAATCTTCAACCAATTCCTGATGACTATTGGTCTGGAGACAGCTTGGAACCAGATATCATCCCATTAACATCTGGGAAAGAGACAATTTTGGAGCTGGTGAAATAAATGCAAAATTTATTGTCCATAACACCAGCTCCAAAATTACAATTTTGGAGCTGGTGTTATGGACAGGCATCACTCTCAATGGCCTCACAGACTTTCATGTCTTCCCAGGAGGCACTATAACAGCTGTAGGTATCACAATGAGATCCTTGAACCTTATATTTGTCTATTTGTTGCAGCTATGGGTATTAATTCCTTGTTAACAAACGATAATGCTTGCTTGGTGGAACAATACTTTGAGAGTGAACCATAAGCCATATGGACTGGCCTTCCTGATCACCTGACCTAAATCCAATAGAACATGTTTGGGCCACTCTAGGACAATGCCTCACTGGTTGCAATCCACCTCCCAGGACTCTCTGGGAGCTCCAATCAAACTCGAGCAAGAATGGCAATTACTTCCTCGAACCCTCATTGACATCCTGATTTGCAGCAAGACAAGTTGTTGTGCAGCCTGTATTGCTATCTGAGGTGATCACACACCATATTAAAATCATATTGTCATTGAACTTTTACATGCCATTTTGAGGTGATGATTTTCTAATTTGAATATCTCATTAAATATTCACAGGAATTCTTTTGTTTTTCTGGTATTAGTGGAGATATTGTGATATTATTAGGATTATATTATTATTATTAGGATTATATTAGATTATATTATTAGGATTATATTGTGATATTATTAGAGAATCACCATGTAATTATGGACTTCACCCTGACTGGACATGATTGAAATCCATCGAAGGGCTTGTTTTTGTGTTTGTTGCTTAAATTTTGAGCACTATTGTATATTGTATTTACTCATGTAATTATTGGACTTTTTATATCAGTTTTTCAATCTAGAAAAATGGGTATGATCATTATGCTAGAATTTTTTTTCGTGTGTGCATGTGTGTGTATGGAAATCCTGTATAAGTATTACCTGTCATTCTTGTATTTCAATGTGATAAATAAAAATTGTGTTACAGGAGAATAAGTACTTTAAGCAAGCTTTAATGATGATCGCTTGAGTTACTTCACTGGTTAAGACTAATACCTGTAATTTAATTAAGATTTAAAATAGGCAAAGTTCAAAAGTGGGTTTTTAATTTTTTTTTAGAAATGACCTCTTTAAATGTTTTGTCACTTTTGCTTCTGATCCTTTACTTAAAGGTTAACTCTTCAAGATAATTAACTAAATGTACACAACCAAAATTAGGCAGAATTATATTACAATACTTCTTAAATTTCAGAGATGGTTGTTGTGAAAAAGAGAAAAAGAAACCAACTTCTGCCTTAAAACTGGGTGTAGCCCATTCTGAATGACACAAAGAGGCCTTAGTTTCCCTTGCACTATTAAACCCCAAACAACCAACCAGTCCCATGATGAATAATTAACTGTGTGAGCAGAATGAAATCTGGTACATACCAACATTGGCAATGTTCAGTTAATTGTGAAGTTGTGAGATATATGAATTCAAAAGTGACACAAGTAATGAGCAAACAGTGAAATTTAATAGAATTTTGCAAAAGGCATGATTGTAACAGGTGTGGAGATTGCATCTGAGAAACAGTATGTTTCATTTGTTGTTCCAGAGCAGCTGTTTTAAAGGTATATAAGGACTGGAACACTGAAGGAAAAACATCCATTGATATCAAGGATTGTGGTAGGAAACACAAAGTGAGTGTAAAAGAAGGATAAACACCTTCTGCAGACCTATAACAGTTGAGATACCTGAAAATGTAATGCTGGATAATTATTGCAGATTCCCAGAGGACAATGTGTCAAATTCTCTATCAATTGGAGTATCATTGTAGGTGCCCAGAAAGATATCTACTCCTACCCACACAAAATTGAAATTTGCTGGGAACAATGTACATGGATGATAGGAAAAGGATCTGGTGTGATGAATCAAGTTTCCATTTACACCATAATGATGGACAGCTATACATATATGAAAAGAGCATATGGCATTGGATCTCACATGCATTGTACAAACAATACAGACCAATACAGTGGTATCATGATCTGGGGAATGATCTATTGGGATGTACCAGGCCCTCTAGTACAGGGACAAAGATGCGAAGAGTGTGGATTACTTTTTCTAACAATCTGTTAGAGATTAAGTTCATCTTTGTTAAACAAAAGTTATTCCCCAAATGGTAACTGCATGTTTCAATAAGACAATGCACTATGACATCAAGTTCAAATTATACCAAAATGGTTTACAGAGCAATTTTATCCTCCTTGCGTAGCCAACTAACTCCCCAGATCTTATTACCATTTAGCACCTGAGAGATATGGAATGGACAGTACAATGATATGATATACCAACTGTTACTATTATGCAACTTTAGGGTGTGCCAAATATTAACATTCAAAATGATGTATAAATTTAAGTGAAAACTTGTGCATGTTTGATGTTTATTGAAATATATTATTATGCTGTACTATTTCATAAATTTGAGAAGAGTTGTAATTTTCCTGTGCTTGCAGTTTTCTGTGTGATAAAATTTATTTGAAAAACATTTTTCAATGAAATTGTAGTTAGATAATAACTTACAGAAAACCTAACTTGCATTCCAGGTGGTGAATTACCAATATATTTATGCTGTTAATGTCTGGCTGCTATTCCATCCCTTCTGGTTATGCTTTGATTGGTCGATGGGATGCATACCACTTATTCATTCCATGTGTGATTACCGTCTACTTGCTGTCCTTATTTTTTGGCTACTTTTTGGACTCTTACTTTATTGTGTTATGTTTCATCCTGACAGAAAAATTAGACGGTAATTATGGTAAAATGTTGTTAATTGTATTACTGTGTTGACATTTTAAAAATATATGACTGTATGTCTCAGTAATATTTAAAAAAATAAATTTCTTTTGCTTTTTTTAGTGATATGTGAGAGCTATAATTAGGGTGTATAATAAAGAGTATGACATTTGTAATCTTAAATTGTTGGATTTTATGGACTAATATAACACTGCATGAAAATTTATTTTAACTGATGATGATCATTAGAGCAGGAATTAATGCTTACTGGTATAGATGTTGAAATGTTCAGAAGGAATTAATGGATGAAAAGAAAACATCATTGTAATACACATTAACCATTCTTGAATTCTGATGCCATTTGTCCTTCTATTGATATACACAAATTCCTTTGCAGTATGAAGTGCAATTAGGAGGGCAGTCCTAATCTAGTTAAGTATGTTATTGTATAATTGGTCCAACACTTTTTGTTGGCTGAGAACAGTTTTCAATACAAACACGAATGGTTGGATGATCTCAAAACTAAAGCTATACTTTGCATCTTCACTTAAAAAATGCATCTTTTGGCACTATTTTCAAAAATTAATAACTCATTTTTATATTTATTTTATAATTGAAATTGTTACTATAATTGATAATTAAAATCTATAACATTAGATAAAAAACAGATTCTGAAACAGCCTACTTTCTGTGTGCCTGGAAGATGCATCCATGGGAGTCAAGGTCAGCCCTTGTAGCTCAACCCTATCTCCCCCACTGTTGGGGTCTTCTGTTACATACAGAGTTTCATACTCTGTGAAATAATCTGAGCTTTCCACTCATTGGTGTCCCCTACTGACCAAGGGCAGGTGTTGCAGAGATAAATCTCAACACTGGCCTAAGTGGGACTCAAACCTGGAAACTGCAGATTACGAATCTAGTGTGCTACCAATTAAACCACCACCATCTAATTGTTCCACATCCTAAGAAAAAGTATTTATTACACAAACACATTATGTATATAGCACTAAAAATATGTAATAGATCGCCAGGTATAATAGAAAATGAAACTAAAATATATAAATTTTCAAAGCTGTTAAAAATATGGATTGATGAATTTACTGATATTGAAGTGATCTTTGCTTCAGAAAAATAACACAAAATAGTGTATATTTGCTGTTATATATAAATGTTACAAATCAGTGATCATAAACTGAAAAATTTAAAAATTCTCATATCTATATAGTAAGAGAAGGTGTCTGGCTGTGAATCTGTCCATGTGTCTGTCTGTGGCAGCCATAACTCATCGGGAAATCAACGTACATGCTCCAAATTTTCAGAGAACATTTCTGGTTGTGGTCCAGATTGCAGTGCCAAATTTCAGGTCGAAAGTCCAAAAGGAGGGCTTGCTAGAACCAAAAATATTTACCATGCTATTCCTATGCGAAACGAGAATCACAAATTTACTGTTGCATTTATTGCTCCCTAACTGTGAAAGTAAAGTGTTAAAATAGCATTTGAATCTTCTGCTGCAAATCTGATGCCATTGCCAAATTCCCCACATTTTCAAAAGCATTATTTAGGTGTTCCATTGCAGCTAGGGACTTGATTTTTTAATCTAACATGGGTTTGGGCACGGGGAACCCGCCTGTGAAATTTGGGAGCTTTTGGTGAAGTACGTCGGGAATTACAGAATGCCGAAATCTGACGAAATAAATATCTCAATTGTTTGCCACAGGCTCTGAGAGTGCGTGCCAAGTCAGCAATGACCTTTGCAACACCAGGAAATTCGTGTTCAAATTGTCATAAAATGTCGGGGAGGGGAGGGGATACTCACAAAACTAACTATTAGTGCACGAAACAACAAAATATGCAGATTAAAAGTGATACACGAGCTGTCACAATTTGTGTAGAAATGAAGCCACAGGCTAATTGGGATCCTGTTTTTTAAACCAATCAATGGGGGACGCTGTGCATGAAATTTCGACCGTGCGGACGAATGTCACAGGACCCATAGGGCAGCAAAATCTATGGTAACGGAAATGGAAATCTCGATAGCTTATGCAGAAACTAAGCCATGGGCTATGAGAGAACTCGCTGACGTTGACAACGATCCAAGTCAACACCGGGCAAATTTCTTCCTGTTGAAAATCTGTGCTAAAATGTCAGTTGGGGAGGGGAGTACTTACAAAATTTACCTTTGGTGCAGTGAAAAGAACAATATACAGTTTAAAAGTGACACCTGGGCAGTGCTGGGTACGTTCAGCTACTATGTAAATAAATTAATTTTTAATGATATTATTCTTCATAAAATTGTAAATCTACAGGTGAGTTTGATACTTTTGTGGATGGTTGGTATTCAAATATTAATTGAAATAGAAATTATATATTTAAAAATATTTACAATTTATTTTCTTATATTTTTATTATTAAATAAATGTATAAAGTAAGAAATATGGAATTTGCATTATAAAATTTGGGCAGCTGAACAAATGTAAATTATATAAAATGTAATAGAATTTAGATGAAGCTTATATAATTGTTATGATAATAGTGTATATAGTTAAATTTAATAAAACCTCTATAACTACTATTAAAATCTAAAGTAGTCCTGTTATTATATAGAGTTTAAGAATTATTCAATTTTATAAATGAAAAGATGAACTTGAAAGGCAAAGTATCGCACTATGTAAAAGTTCTAGTAAGGTGTCTGATAGTTGATAAGATTCGGAGGTAATAACTCTAAATTTTACAGCCTACATTAACTCTGACCTTACCAATTAGGAAATTCCTATTTGAACTTGTGCATTGTAGCCTTAGTTGCCAATGCACCATTAAACCGCCCACAAGAACCAATCAATTATAACTTTTAAGCACATATAATATTATATGAGGGTCTGTCAGAAAGTAAGTTTACAAGGCTTATAGTTTGAGATTTTTTTTAAATTAAAATCTCTAATATGAACAATGCATGGTAATTCTATTGTCATCCCACTATTTTTTGTCATAGTCTTTACAAAGATTGAGGTGCTTATCATATCATGAGATGAGTTCCAGAAAAGATAACTTCCTTGTCAGTAAAAAAAAAATAAATCCTCAAGCAGCTGCTTGCCACAGAGGTCTGACAGGAGCCTGCCAGTTTATATGCCATAGTAGAAGATCTGAGAGGATGGCAGGACCTCAGCAGAAAAACAACACATACATCCATGCCTTATCCAGGGCTCGAACCCAGATCCCTTAGATCAGTAGCCAAACGTGCTAACCACTTGGCCATGGGACGACTGAAATAAATACCCCCTCAAGCAGCTGCTTGCCACAGAGGTCTGACAGGAGCCTGTCAGTTTATATGCCATAGTAGAAGGTCTGAGAGGATGGCAGGCTCTCAGCAGAAAAATGACACATACATCCATGCCTTACCCGGGGTAGAAGTCAACTTTTCTACTCAGCCATAATTTCACTCCTGTTTGTACTCAAGATGCACAACATGTACACTTTGTTAATCCTTAAGTCATGATGATGTAGGGGTGGTTCAGTCAATAGCATGCCAAGCTCGTAATTTGCAGTTCCCAGGTTTGAGTCCCAGCTGAGTCAGCCTTGAGATTTATCTCCACAAATCTCCCTGCCTGCCCACGATCAGTAGGGGACACCAATGGGCTTGGAAAGGCTGTCGTTCATCAGATGGGACATTAATCCATGGCCATGTATGTGTGGGAAAGCCATACCCTGTACACGTTAAAGAACACACTGGATGGCCTTGATGGGAGGCTACCATCTGTCTCCCAACAGTTGTTTCAATGGGTCCCCTCCCCCAACATTCTCTTAGCCTTCATGGTCCTTGTGACCTGGCCATTTAGCACATTGTGTTTGAAAAAAATGCCACTCAGAGGTAAAACAACCCAACCCTGATGATGTCGATGACTTCTATGCAACAGATTCAAGTCATGTTGCAGTTCACTCACTATAAATCTGCTGTTGCAAATCACAGCAGACCCACATCAGCAAGAACTGCTGGTAACAGCATATTCATGGAAAGTGCAATTTGCAATGACAAAAGGGTTATGGTGAGTGAACTGCAAAATTATTTGAATCTGTTATATGGAACAGTTATATGGAACATCATTCAGAACTTAAGATTTAACAAAGTGTGTGCATATTAGGTGTTTCAAGCACAAGTTGCAATGAAGTGATGACTGAGCTAAAAGGATGCAGACTTCTGTCGATAAGGAATAGAAAAATCATTCCATGATATGATAAGCCTCTCTAATTTTTTTTCAAAACTGTTGAAAAGTAGTGGGATGATAACAGAATTACCACGCCTTGTTCATATTAAGTATTATAATTAAAAACCTCAAAGTATTGTTCGAGGTTTTCCATTCCCTAAATGTGTATAATTCTTATAAGTGTATTTCCTGACTTACCCTCTTATCTTTCAAGTTCATCTTTTCATCTGTAAACTTGGTATCACCAGATGTGTTTTAGATTTTAACAGTAGTTATAGAGCTTATGTTGATTGAATGAGTAATTTTCTGTGTTTGGGCTTTGTTTTCCTCCTAAATAGAAATAGCAATTTAACTTCGTTTACAATGATAATAGCACATTTTCTTTTCTATTCTAATTTTAGGCTTGTGTGCATATCCCTGGCTTTTATCTTGGTGCCTTTTTTGCCTGCCTCAAATATATTCTTCAGAGTTGGCTTTGTAATTGCAGAAAGAGTATTATACCTCCCTAGTATGGGTTTTTGTCTTTTAGTAGTCATAGGATTTAAGCAACTTTGTCTTCTTTTGGGTCATAATTATCAACAGGTTAGTTGTGATTTTACTTCTTCATTGTTTGATTGTAAAGTTAATAAAGGTTTGCTGTCATGAAGCATAGTTTTTATGTCGGATAACAGACTATTTAATCACTAGGTTATATATCTGTGACATTATTTCAAATTGATTATAATTCTGCCTTTAGAATAGACACTGAGTTGGCATTGCATTAGCAACACTCCCTTGTGTAGGAATGTACCAGTCTGTGGCACTGGTGATGGCTCAAATTCAGGAATGGCTGATATGCAATTGTAGAGCACACACAGGACAATCAGTTTTTGCATTACTTCAAGGAAGAATGGGTTGACCATGATCTTTCTGACTCCAAACATAGTATGATTGTGGGGACATGATATTCAGGTGCCAATATCTCGAGAACAGCTGCCACGGTGAACTGCTTCCATTCTGTGGTGTCATGAGTGTATCCATGATTGGCTCAACAGCTGTCTAATAACAAGCCATATATGGGGACAGCTCATATGATCAATGGCCATGGTGAGCAATGTGCATCCCATATTATAAACAGTATCAATGCCCAGCAAATCCAATATGGATTAGACCCATGGGGAAAACATGAGGCCATGGCACCAGGATACACCATCCAGTGTTTGGCAGGCTGGAGGCAGTAGTGTTATGGTTTGGGGAGTATTTTGTGACATGCTTTGGGTCCACTTATCAATTATCCAAGTACACCCTTTCATGATGATAGTGTATCCAGACAACTATGGGGGCGGGGGTAGCTCAGTCGGTAGCTCAAGTCCCAGCTGGGTCAGTGGTGAGATTTATCTCCACAAAACTCCCTGCTCTGCCCACGGTCAGTAGGGGACACCTATGGGCTTGGAAAGGCCACCATCCATTTGATGGGACATTAAGCTGTGGCTTTATGTGTGGGAGAGCCACACCCTGCACATTAAAGAACACGCTGGATGGCCTTGATGGGAGGCTACCATCTGTCTTCCAACAGCTGTTCCAGTGGGTCCCTCCTCCAACCTTCTTTTTGCTTTCGGGATCCTTGTGACCTGGCCAATTAGCCCATGGTGTGCAAAAAAGTGCCGCTCAGAAGTAAACCCAATAAGACAACTACAGCATCTATCAACAAGATAATGTGCCATGTCGCCCAGCAGGTTGCAAACTAGTTTCAGAAATATGACAATGAATTCTCTGACCTTCCATGGCTGCCCAACTCACTGGATCTCAACCCAGTTGAGCATGCTTGATACCTACTGATTGGCAATGTGCAGGCATTACAGGACACATTGTGGTATATATGGTAGCACTACCACATGACACCCTGCAATACTTGCTGTATTGTGGAGGCCATGCCCCAGCATGTGTGGATTCTATTACAGACCATATGTGGCCACATGAGGTATTAGGTAGGTGTTGCTACTGCAAAGCCAACTCAATGTA
The DNA here is from genome assembly GCA_038380435.1 of Ryuthela nishihirai. NCBI lineage: Eukaryota > Metazoa > Arthropoda > Arachnida > Araneae > Heptathelidae > Ryuthela > Ryuthela nishihirai. The sequence goes on from JAWZYU010000026.1 coordinate 32,368,479, forward strand.
TATAAAATTAATGTAATTTGAAAACTCTGCAAGTAGTATACAATAATTCCTTGCCAACTTCAGGGGCTATGTTCTGATTTAATGCATAATTGGTGAGAGCTAGGGGCCTGTGTAAAATTCGAGGTTTGTGGAAGTGATCTTTGAGAGACATACCTAAAGTTCTATAATGAACACTTCAAGAATAAAAATGAGTATTTTATACTTAAGAAAACACATCTGTTATATAAAAGTTATATTAAAAATCTTAAAAAAAAGTAGAAAGTTAACGTAAGTACATACAGAGTACAGAGACTACTACAGTAATGATATAATGACATCAACAGATAATGTATGGGGAGATCTCTGAAAGTATCAAAAGTAGTGATTGTACCAGAAAAACTAAGTATTGATAGCTGCTTCATTTTCTGTTGAAACCCTTTTGCCTGCTATTCTTTCTCACTCATATGTTGCTATGTACATCATATTGCAGTGTGCTAAAATTAGCCATGGTTCTGCAGAGAACCATGAATGCTTTAGATATCATGGTTGTTAAATAGTATAACAGATTATTTTTGGTTGGTGAGGTATTACTGTAGAGCAGAGGTGCTCAAATTGTGGCCCACGAACACAACAAAGCTTCCAAAAAATATTTAAAATATATATATAATAGCATGATATGTACCAAATTTTCAAATTGGCCCACAATTTTTAAAAGGTTGGATACCCCTGCTGTAGAGGGTAGTAAGAGAAGCCCAGAATAGGGAAATATCTTGCAAATGCATAATACTAAGTGAACATGTACCTGTTCCAGTTATGCAAATCGGTATTACATACATTAGAGGATAACTCATCCTTTTGTTCAAGATTCTTTGGACAGATGATGTACAATTCACAAAGGCTGGAAACATTGACTGGCAGAACATCCATTACTGGGCTCTTAGAAGCCATTTCCTTAGATAAGTGGTGATGCATCAAATATGCTGGTCAACTAATATTTGGTGTGGTATTTGAAACAATACACTCAGTGGATTGGTATTCTACAAGGGAACATTAACAAGTTGGAGGTACCTCCTACTGTTAGGGAATACAATGCATGACTGGTTGGATGGCCTTTCCCTCAGGGATGTACAACACATTTTGTACCAGCATGATGGCACACTGTTACACCAGCCAAAACGTATATTTTGGGTATGGTAGTCCTGTGGTGTGTCCTCCATGGTCACAGGACTTGACTCCTATGGACTTTTTCCTCTGGAGTTACCTGAAAGAACAAGTGTACACCATGGAACCTGCAGATGGGTTGGGTTGTTTTACCTCTGAGTGGCACTTTTTTGCACACCATGGGCTAAATGGCCAGGTCACATGGACCCCAAAGGCTCAGAGAAGGTTGGGGGAGGGGACCCACTGGAACAGCTGTTGGGAGGCAGATGGTAGCCTTCCGTCAAGGCCATCCAGTGTGTTCTTTAACATGCACAGGGTATGGCTCTTCCATACACGGGGCCATGGCTTAACGTCCCATCCAATGGGCGGCGACCTTTCCAAGCCCATCAGATGACTGTAGCAGGGTGGGGAATTTAATATCCCATCCGATGGGCAGCGGCCTTTCCAAGCCCATCGCATGATTGTGGGCAGGGTGGGGAATTTTATGGAGATAAATCTCAATGCTGACTCAGCTGGGACTCGAACCTGGTAACTACAGATTACGAGCGTGGCGCGCCATCAACTGAGCCACCCCCCGCCCCACCTGCAGATGTTGTATTGTTAATACCTCTGATAGAGTGTCACCTGCAATGCTGGTTTCTGTACAACAATTTGTGTTTATAACCTTCGATCTACTCATTTGTGCTTGCAATATGTTGTTTTCTACTAATTAGAAGATATTCTATGACTTTGTAATTAACATTTTTTCTCTATCTCTCTTTGTTGGGGAGTTAAGTTTGTTAACTTCATAAATTTGCTGCTTGAGGCACTACAATTTCTGTCAACCTATCATCGTGTCACTTTCCTATAGGTAGACCAACATTTGCTCCTCTAGGGCCTTCATTAAAAGGTTATTTGTTTGCTTTAGACTTTTCTTTGAACCCTGCATAAGCAGTTGAATAAAAATTTCAAAAGTTCCATGTCAATTTAAAAAGAATGTTATAGCACACTGACCAAATGAACTACATGGAAGAGAAATTCTGCCACCACTGACTTCATAACCTTACTTAGGTAATTGTGAAAACCTTGCTACTATAGCTTAACTGCGAGCACAACTAGTTTGAGTTAAGGAGGCAGCTAGTGTGGCTTTTTCACTCTTGCCTATCACTGATTAGAATGCAATTCCTGTGATCAGCAAAGGTTTCTTTATGTATCCTGATACAGTAAAAGATTAATGATAGATTTACTACTGAATAGTAAAAATTCATTTCTGCATATTCATCTGTGTTTCTAGTAATTTTTATGACTGTACTATTCTGTAGTTGTTTATAATGAGAGTTCTCTAATATATCAGCTTTTGAAGTATTAGACATAGTAATTTCACTGTTTATTTAAGTGACTTAAGCTCATTACAGGAACAGCAGTTATGTAAAGTTTTTCACACAGGATACCAAATTGGTTATATATGTTGATATTTAATTAGAACAAAAGTGAAGTATGAATTTGAAGAAAGCACAATTACTTGATGTGTTAACAATATGAAAGATAAAGAAGAAAGTTTTATAGCTGTCAGTAGGGAAAAGTTGCACATTGTATACATTTATTTTTATGCATATACTTCCTTTTATATTAGCATTAGTATATGTAATTATATATTTTATTTGCTTTAGTACATTTTTAAGAGAATTTAATATATATATTTGGTTTACTTTTTTCAGGCTATTCAAGGTTCAATGCTTTTGCTGATCACAATTTTTGCGGCACGCTGCGTACAAGTAAGTTGAGATCACTCTTATTTGTGTTCTGTTTATTTTTGTGTTATGCTTGTATTCAAAAGAAGAAAAAAAACTAACACAATACTACTGTGCAGAAACTTTAATGTAAGAAGCTTGTTGTCATTAATATACACTGAAAGCACAACCTACTGCATTCATTCACAAACCTGACCTAATCCATCACAATAATGTAGTCAGACAAAACCCCTTGTTGGCTATAAATAGGTCAGATAGATACCTGCTGTATAATGGACCTGTGACTGTTGTGATGGATAAACAATGCGATCTGAGCAAGTTTGATTGTGAGCAGATAATTGGTCAAAGGAAGAAGACCTGCAGCCACCAGGAAAAATGTGCCATTGATGTTTGAGTTGAGCACTGCATCTTCCACATCATAACATCTGAACAGAGGGCCCCAGTACAGATGATAATATTAGCATTTAACGATGGCGCAACTATGAAGGTTTGCGCAAAGACCATTTGACATACGATGGCACGGTTGGGCTATGGCAGCTGACACCTACATTGCATATCCTTGTTAACAGCATGTCACTGGGCTATGAGCCTGCAGTAGGTGAAGGAACATTGCCAATGGAGAATATTTCAAGAAATATATTATTTCCAAAATGACTTCACAATAAAAAAAATTTTCTTGAGAAATTTGCTAGTTGATTATTATTTTACTATAATGAAAGTTATTTTAAAATATCACATTTCAACACTTATTAAAAAATAAATATCCCCTCAAGCAGCTGCTTGCCACAAAGGTCTGACAGGAGGCTGTCAGTTTATACACCACAGTAGAAGGTCTGTGAAGATGGCAGGACCTCAGCAGAAAAACAGCACAAACATCCATGCCTTACCTGGGGCTTGAATCCAGGTCCCTTAGATCAGTAACCAAGCACACTACCCACTCTGCCACAGGACAACTACATGACCTTAAAATTAAAGTTATTTAATTCTCTATGATACTGTTAAATGTTTTTAAGCACTTCAACACATGGACTATGCTATCAAGTATCAACAGTTATTAAGGAGAGTTCTACGTACCATACTGCAAGGATGGGTAATAACAGGAACTTCTGGGATGCTTTCAGTGACAAATTAAATAATAGACATTCTTGCCAGCAAGTGACGTCTCAGTGGATATTAAAAGAAGGATAACAGATGCCAATGTCTACCCGCCTTGGTGAAGAAAATAACCATTTATACTTTTGATAGCATAGCGTGAATTTATAAGTTTTTGATCCACAATGCACGTTTCGAATGCGCGTTCGCTTTCCGCACTTTGTCAGGTGGGAAGTGAGGAGTTTAAGCTAATGCAGGAGAGGCAGTTGGTTGTTGAGTTTGGGGGAGGGGTGGGGTGCCATAAATTGGCTCAGCTCCAAGGATCGGAGTAGTCGGCAGATGTGCGGCTGGCCGTAATGTGATCTGCATGTGATGGAGATTAGGAGAGGGTGTGGGATTATGGGAAATCACCAAGATCAGCGAGTGTCAAGGGATACTTCACTATTTGTGTCTAGTAATTCTTAATTATAATGAGTGGGGTACTTTTAGTGAATTTATAAACTTCGTAAACTGAATTTTGGGGTTAAGATAATTGTGTTAGTGAGGGTCTGAATGATGGTTTTCATATCGGTATTGTACTATTGGAAGTTGTGTGTGTGTGGGGGGGGGGGCGTACATTAATCGCTGATTTTAGGATGCATTATGGAAGTGTTTTAAAGGGTTTGGTGGGTGTGCATTAGTGCAGGTGGCAGAATGGGATTGGCAATGAGAGAGAAGAGTGTTTAGGGAAACCTGGTATTTCCAAGGTGTATGTTATATCCCCTAAGGATCAGATGCCATACTGGGGGGAGGGGGACAATGTGTTGCAGAGTTCGGTCAGTTTTACGTTAATGATATTTTCTGTGATGGCTAGTTGGAATTTGGTAGGTGGGGATATTATAGTTTTAGCGGAGTGAAAATCAGTGGGCAGATTGTTTTCAGTGATTGCTTGAGATAGTGCGAATAGTTTATTTAAGGTGTATTTATGCTCTTTAAGTCGGGTGTTAAATGGGCGTGAGGTTTTACCTCTTTGGGGAAAATTTTACCTGTGGGGTCTTTGAGTTGGATGTAGTAAACTCCTCCAGAGCTGGGTATATGGTCACGATCATTTCAAATGAGTTTGGATATAGTGTGTAACATTTTAATTGGGACTTTATAATGGAAAGGTTTTGGGTTATTTTTAACAGAGTGTGTGAAATTATTATTGATGTATGGTAGGGCTATTGTGTATTTTTGCATTTCTTTATTTACAGGTGTTGGAGGGTTTTGGGGTTGTTTGCATTTGATTTGTTTGTGAATTTTGTTGATGGTGTGTGAGGTATAATCCACCCTGTTCAGCGAGTTCAAAAATGTATTTTATTTCGTTGTTGAGTGCTTCTTGTGTATTGCAATATTTATAGGCTCTGGTAAAGTGGGAATAGAAGGTTGATAATTTGCAGTTGTTTGGGTGGGCAGAGCTGCTAGTTATTATGTTAGGTATGAATGTAGGTTTTCTGTATATAGATGTGTATAGTTTAGTGGAGGTACGGTGTAAGTTGATGTCTAAGAATGGTAGGTGTTCATTTTGTTCCTCTTTGTGTGTAAATTTAATGGTTGGGAGGACTGTGTTAAATTCAGATAGTAATTTCTTTAATTTGCCTTTGGAGTGTTGGCAGATGATTAATATATCGTCAATATATCGGGCATAACGTAGTGGATGGATTTGATGTACATGGAGAACTGTGGTTTATACATGACGTAGAACTGCTTCCACCAATAATCCCGAGAGGGGGGAGCCCATTGGGACACCTTGGTTTTGGATGAAGATTTTGCCATTGGTTTGAAACCAGTTGCTTTTAGTGGCTAGGTCAAGGGCCTCCTGTGTGCTGAAATATTCAGGTGCTGTGGGTCTGGCCACTTCAAGCCATTTGGCTTTAAATCACATAGTTACATCGTGTACCGGTGTGTTAGGGTAGAGTGCGATGACGTCAAATGAGTGTAGGGTGCAGTCAGGGGTAACAGTTATGGTTTTTAGTTTGTTGATTAGGTTTTTATTAGGTATTAATTTGTCACCAAAAGCATCTCAGAAGTTCCTGTTACTAACCATCCTCTACAATATTGTATGTAAATCTCCTTAATAACTGTTGATACTTGATAGCATAGTCCATGTGTTGAAGTGCTTAAAAACATTTAACAGTGTCATAGAGAATTAAATAACTTTAATTTTAATTACCACACTGTGTATCTCTACTCTAATTTTTTTGTTACTTGACCTTAATTTAATATGAGACAGATTCTCTGTAGTGTCATGCAAAGTAACATATAACTTCTTTTATATACTCTTTTAACTATAAGACCAACACCAGCATCAAATGGGAGCAGGGGTTGCTCAGTCAGTAGCATACCAGGCTCGTACTCTGCATTCCCAATATCGACTTACAAAGTGAGTATTAAGTTCAAGTCCTCACTTGGCCTAATATTGTGATTTTTCTGCACAAAACTCAACATCTTCCCTCAGTCAGTAGGGGACACTGATGGGCGTGGAAAAGCCGCCATCTGTCAGATGCAGTATCAAGCCTTGGTTCTGTGTGCAGGAGAGAGCCATATCCATTACACATTAAAGAGCATGCTGGATGGCCTTGATGGGAGACCACCATCTGTTTCCCAACACCTGTCCAGTGCCCCCCCCCCCCAACCTTCTCTGAGTCCTCGGAGTCCTTGTGATCTGGCCATTTTGCCCATTGTGTGCAAAAAAGTGTTGCTCAGAAGTAAAACAACCCAACTCAGCATCAAATGAAAGGAATTTTATTTTGAAACAAAGACCAAGCTTAGCAGGTGAAATGATCAGTGCCTTATGTTTTTTAAAGTTAACACAATGTGTAAGAAATAGTTTTTAACTGAAATTGTTATATTAAACATAAAACAAAGAAATTTTGTTTAATAATATTTTTTTATTTAATAAATATAACCTACAAATGTTTGTTTTATATTAAATATTGAATAAACTCGACTTTCTTGGTATATACCAAATAATCACCACTTTGTAAGTCGATTTAATTTTAGAGGAAAAATTGTCTTGAGCTGGGTGGGATACAAACCCACGACCTCCTGATAACATGTCAGGTGCTCTGGACCACTAAGCTACCAGCCGCCGATTAACATCTCCTGTAATTAATGACATGAACATTCTCAACATACAGTCATATTCCATTATGTCACGTATTGGCGCTGTTTGAGCGATCTTAGCCACAATCGGCAGATAAATGCTGTATAGATGGAAAGTATATCTTACAAGTATACAATTGATTAAATATTGAATAAACTCGACTTTCTTGGTATATACTAAATAATCACCACTTTTTAAGTCGATTTAACATCATTCATGTCAGGTCCAGACCACCTGACATGTTGTCAGAAGGTCGTGGATTCATATCCCACCCAGCTCAAGACAATTTTTCTTCTAAAATTAAATCAACTTACAAAGTGGTGATTGTTTAGTTTGTTTTATAATTACAATTTTGTTGTTTAGTTAGCTAGTTATTAGTAATTTCAGTTTGTTATTTTAAAAATGATTTTTAAAAAAATCTGTAGGGGAAACAATTATTTTATAATACAGTTAGAGTTTTTAGGAATTTTCAATAATTTTTCAAAATTTAAATATCATTCCTGATTTTTGAGAATTTAAAATTGTTGAGAAATTATAAATCCTAGTTGCAGTAGCAATAGCACTGATGCAAAAAGCTTATCAAATTCCTTTCAACCTCTCTTCTTATCAACCTATTGGTTGATGAGCATGTTTCAGTCATATGTTTAAATTTCTGTATAATAAATTGTGGGGTTGGTTGTTTTTTCACATAAAGGACTAAATGGCCAGGTCACACCAGCTCAAAGAAGGTTGGAGAATGGATTGTGTTGTTTTACCTCTGAGCTGCACTTTCATGTAGACAGTGGGGCGGGGGTGGCTCAGTCGGTAGCGCGCCAGGCTCGTAATCTGTAGTTCCCAGGTTCGAGTCCCAGCTGGGTCAGTGTTGAGATTTATCTCCGCAAAATTCCCCGCCCTGCCCACGGTCAGTAGGAGACACTGATGGGCTTGGAAAGGCCGCCGTCCATCGGATGGGACGTTAAGCCGTGGCCCCGTGTGTGGGGAGAGCCATACCCTGTGCACGTTAAAGAACACGCTGGATGGCCTTGACGAGGGGCTACCATCTGTCTCCCAACAGCTGTTCCAGTGGGTCCCCTCTCCCAACCTTCTCTGAGCCTTCGGGGTCCATGTGACCTGGCCATTTAGCCCATGGTGTGCAAAAAAGTGCCGCTCAGAGGTAAAACAACCCAAATTCATGCAGACAGTGGCTGAAATGTCCATGTTACAAGTGCTCAGAGCTGGGGTAGGTGAAGGGGAGCCACTAGATAAACTGTTATGAGACTAATGAAAGCAACCTGTCAAAGCCATCCAGCTTAGTCTTTAACTCACACAGGGTATGGCTCTATATGTGGGGCCATGGTTTGATGTTCCATCCAACAGAGGACAGCTTATATAAGTGTGTGTTTTTTTTTTTGGTGTCTTCTTTCTCATTGAGGGCAGAGTGGGGAATAGCAGAGGAAAATCTCAACATCTGCATAGTTGGCACTTGAGCCTGGGAACATCGTAGCCAGACACACTGTCATCTAAGCCTTGTCCTGACCCTTTCAAATAGGGAATTCACTGGACACATTAGAAAACAGGTTGAAGCCTCCTATCAAGTTTGTTCCTTTTCTCACTGAGAGCAGAATCGATATTAGTGTAGAAAATCTCAATACATGCACAGATGGCACTTAAACCTGGAAACAAAATTTTTGGAGACTTGAGATTACTTTGTGGTAATCTGAAAGGATGGTCTACTAAAATTTGCAATTTAATAGTTGCCATAAGAGAGAAAATTAATCTGTTCTCTGACTTTCAGAAGTGCTTTGAATGGTTAACATCATTACCAGGTAATCTAAGATATATTTTGTGATGGTTTATGGAATTGTAATTTGATTTATAAATTGAGCTAAGTTTCTCAGGAATAAAGCAGGCAAAAGGAAGAGTTTACTATAAAATTTAATAAATAAAGCATCTGTTTCATGAGCTAAAGTACATCTTTTTTCCCCCTTTTACTCTCTCTTTACTGCTTTAATTTATTTCAGTATTTCTATCATTCAGCACATAACTGCATCTAAAGTGAAACTTGAAAGAATGGTGCTCCAGCTGTAGGGAAAAAAATGCATATACAGTGTTGATTAGTATGCAGGGTGTGACCATATTAAATACACGTGCTGTGAAAAGAAATGGAGTAGTATAAAAATAAAAGTCTGCACTAAACAGCTGAATAATAAATGATGTTAATTTGCATATTCTTATTGTTCATAGTGATTAATAACTAAAATTCATCATTACAGTAAAATATCTAATGATCTGATTTGAAGCTTTAACAACTTGAACACCAAAGCAATAAAAAAAGTAAATTGACAGAAAGTTATGCAAACCGGTCTCCATCAAAGTATTGTACAGAATTTTGACCATTTTTGTATTTTTATTAAACATATCACTTTGTGATAGTGAGGTACCATTATGAAATATATTTTAGTTTAATCCTTCAAGTTTATATTGATATACACAATATAAGAAATAATTGCACAATTTGGCCCAGCATTTATTATTAGAGTACCCAAAAAATTCCAGTGATCATATGCAGAAATGATGGAAATATATCTTAACATAGAATTCATTCAACATCCGAGCCATCAACAGCATGGAAAAACCCTTTTAAAAGAACATTCTTTAATGAAAATAAACCAACCTTAGAGCAGAGTAATAAAATATTGCTGCAGTCACCATTGATGATAAAGTAGGTAATAAGGAAAGAAAAATAACCCACAAACCAGAAAATGATACAGCAATTGTGTTGCAAATATTAATTCAATATTATATATTTTTGGACAATTTTGTAAATTTTCTTACTCATATTTTTTCCTTAATATTACAACTTTATGAAGAAAATATTTTAGACATAGAGCACTTATCATTACCATTAGTACTCAAGATAATTAGTTTCCTTCAGCTTCAAATATAGTAAATAAGCATATAATCAACAGGAGTATAATTTTTGAAGCAAATTTTCTCCATCACTAGATATTTGACTACCCTGATATAGAAGTAGTAGTAATTAAAGAGAAAGTGCAATGCATTGTATTCCAGGGAGAGTTAATCAGAGACAAAGATTAAAAAAGTAAGTAAATTGGTAGTGTTAAACATTCTGCAACAGAAATGTGTCTTAATCTTATATGATGTAAGAAAAGTTTTTCTTAATTGTAAAAAGTTATTAACCCTTCCAGGGTCCAGCTATTTTTTCACTCTGATCATTTTGCCAAATAACTAATGAAAGGAATTATGGCATGTTATATGCCAAATTAATCAGCATTTAATTCTGGTTTTCTGAAAATAAAATATTTAGCAAAAGAGACTTCTAGTTTATTTTAATAGGACTGGCAACATAAAAATTTATTTAAAAAACATACTAATAGACAGAAATGATTATGATGCACATTAATAAAAAGGATATTTATTTCTGAATAACAAAATAAAAAAAAAATAAAAAAAAACATTTCTTCTGTTTTGTAATTATTTTCTGTACCATACTTTGAGAAAAGTCCAGGCTTGTTGTAGAGTCCAATAAACAAGTCAACTTTAGAATATAAATAGGTCATATTATATACCAAATTAAAGAGACTTTAATTCTGAATTTTAGTGAAATGAAAAGTTTGAACATGGTAGTAATGCATTAATTTTAATAACACTTTTTACAGTGATACACTGAAAAAATAGGTACATATTTCATAATTACTTCCAAAATCTTCCATTTTTAAAAATAGCAGTTTTTTTTTAATATCAGGATATGTTAGAAACTTTAAGAAAAAAAATTGTTGGTAATAGTTAAAAAAATCAAACTTCTCAGCTTAAATCAGGTGATTGCTTCAATACAGAGTAACGTTAACAAACAAATTGGCAATACCGTATAGTGCTTCTAAAATATGGCAATCAGATGGCTTTACTGAATTATTTATATTGTAGTTTAATAAAATATGCATCAAATGAAAAACGAATTTTTTTTTCAAGCTTGAATTGCATATTTTTAAAAGGTATATGTAAGAAAATTTTCAAAAGGCAATTTAAAAAAAAAATCAAAGTTTTATGTGTTGTACAAAAAAGTCTATAGATGTCCTTGATCCAGGAAGGATTAACTAACCAAATCATATTCATAATTTTGGAAGACCTTGTATACATAGCAGAAATACTTTGATACATCAATAACTAATGTAAATTTTAATATTGTATTTTTTAATAATGGAAATATTTTTCCTACTTGTTGCTTATTAATAGCATATTTTGCTTCAATGATTCTTCAGTGCTTAATGTTGGCTACTATATTGAAATGCTGTCACACTATTGTCAATATACACCATAGCAGTACATTCCTCAATGAATCATCAGTCATTCAGTGTTTTAGATGCACTTTCAAACCTGATTCCAATTTCATAATTACGGCTATATTTGAATAACTCTTTTAAAACTAGTCAGTAACTAATATTTTAAATAGTCACATATTCCTATGTTAGTGCTGCAGGGTGAATCACTAGCCTTTTCTGCACCAGCTGTTCTCAGAATAAAATAACCATATGATTTAAAGGCTGCTCTGTGAGTATGTTTCTACACTAAAAATTGTGCAACAATTGTATTTAATGAATACCAAACTTTGCAATATTGTTGTAAAGTGTGTATTTTTGCATGCATGATTATCACATATGTGAAATATATATATTGAAATATTTTAATTTTGCAGCTATTCCTTATTTATATTAAAGTTACATAATGCAGAGCGAGTGCAAATTTTGAATCACTGTGTATAGTGGTTTTTGTTGATATGTGATATGAAATTAGTGTATCAGAAAGTCTGGGATTTTTGTAAGCAAAAGTTTTGTGTGTTTTTGAACTTCCACATGGAACAAACTTTAAACATATACTAATATAAATTTGAGTACTTGTAGGCAGAATAGTTTTTTTTAAATATGATACATGTATCCTTTGGTGTTTCTAAAAGTTTGTGTTTAGAGAAAAAGTGAAAAGTAATGTAAAAATAAGCTTAGTAATTTTATAACTTGCTTTTTACAGAGAAGTATTGATTGGAAAACTGAAGAAACTCTGTTTCGTTCTGGTTTAAAAGTATGCCCTCTAAATGCAAAGGTAATATTAGTTACAATTGATTTTGTTACTTTTTAGGATTATAAGTGATGGGGGTTACAAATATTGATTATTTATGAAGCTGTTTGGGGCAGTAAATTTATTAATATACTTTTTTTCTTGTTTTAAAAATTTATATGTGGCTAAATAATTTTTGAAGTTATCACATTAGTCAAGTCAATGCAAAGTATATATTGTATCATTTTTCCATTTGTATTACAATCTTAAAAGACTGTTCCCTGTAAAATGATCCTATGCTTTTAGAGCACCATTTTCATTATTCTGTTACATAAGAGTAGATATGTATGCATATTTGTTTTACAATGAATTGTACTAAGTTAACTCAAAGCAATATCAAGCAATGTATTGTGTTTAATAGATCATGGTTAGATAAATTTGAAATATATTTTAAAGCATAAATATTAATGGAATTTAAATGGCTGAATTATTTTTATTATACTTTAAAGCATAAGTATGGCTAGAATTTAAACAATGGAATGTAATTCATAGGTCCATTATAATATTGCTAAGAATGCAGCAGATAATGGAGACAGAGAGTTAGCAATTAGAGAATACAGAGAAGCAATCAGGTTTGATTTTTTATCTGCTATATATGTTTGCAAAATTTTTGTATATTTTAATGTTATGGTTTGACTGTAAACAAAGATGAGGTTATGCGGAGGAATCATCAACCATCTTTAAACAGAACCTCATCTACAGATAGAGCTTATGCTGATTTAAAAACATTTGCTGTTATGATTCAGAACTACAATATGACAAATGGAGTCATGAACAGTATGCCTAAAGGCTTAATGTAAAGAGGGCAGACCTAAAATAAGGTGGGTGTGTAGTGCCACACAGAATCTTATTAGAATTGACTTTCAGTGGCAAATACTGTAACTGTGCTCAGGATGGACATATTTGGAGAATGAAATTTTGCAGTCTAGGTGAATTACCATAGTATATTGCTACTTGAGGATCAGATATGTCAGTGGGTATTTCATGTTCAATAATTCTTTCAGTTCCCAGCCTGAAAATCTGGGATGTAATTACAGCACAAGCTCCTTTTCTCTGTGATCAGCCAAAGCAAAGTTTACTTTAGAACTTTTTGTAAAATAGCTAATGAAAGGAATTATAGCATTACAGCATGTTGGCAAAGCCAAGATATGGGGTTGGGGGTAATTAAATATATTTTTAAATCACTCAGTATAAGCTTTAGAATTTCTTTAAAGTAAAATTTTACCAATTGAGGAGGCTCGAAAACCTCAATCTAATGGTGGAGAAGGGTGAAGGGGGTATTCTTGTCAAAATTGCATTATTGTCTCCCAGCCTAAGGAGGCTTGATTCCTGTGCCAAAAAAAAAAAATCCTTTTTGCTCCCATATCCAAGACTGTTCATTTTCAGAAATTGAGAATGGGTCGGGCTTTTTTTTTTACTGAAAATCCAAGAATTAATAAGAAAATAAGAAATAAAGTGATGTTAAAAAAAGGATTTTCAACAATGAGTTGCAAGACTTCCTCATCAGAAAAAAAAAGGTAATATATCATAACAAACTCCAAAAGATTGATAATGTTATGTTTATGGAAATAAAAACTAAGCTTATTAATAATAAATTCTAATCGACAAAATGCAGTGTTTTTTCCATCCAGTATTTACAAGAACCTGACAGGCCACAATCACGTGTATTTAGTATGGTCACACCCTGCATACTAATCAACATTGTATTGCATTTTTTTCCCTACAGCTGGAGCACCATTCTTTCAAGTTTCACTTTAGATACAGTTATGTGCTGAATCATAGAAATACTGAAATAAATTAAAGCAGTAAAGAGAGAGTAAAGGGGGGGGGGGGGAAGATGTATATGTACTTTGTAATTGCTTCCAAAATTCTCCAATTAAGAATTTTTTTGGTTAATTTTGAGAGTTGTTTGAAACATTAAGAAAACAAATGTTCATTCATAATTTAAATCAAAGTTGTGTGCTTAAATCAAAGGGTTGCTTCAAGGTGGAGGAAGAAAAAGATGGGGAGCAGTATGCACTGGCAGTTTGAGCACAAAGACATTATTTATGTTCATATCTTAATAAAATGTGCATGAAATGGAAAAGGTACTATGAGATTTCAAGTTTGAATTGCCTACTTTTGTGAGATATATGAAAAAAAATGTTCAAAATGGAATTTCTTTTTTTTTTTAATTTCATTTATCACAGTTTCATGTGTCCTATGCCCCTGATCTGCAGAAATTTGACACTAACTACAACACTAATGACTCTGGAAGATTTAAAAACATTTATGTTGTAATGAATCTGTAATTATAATAATTATTTAAAATCTGGTAACTACATTAGTGTTTCCTCCAGCATATTACATGCATAAAAAAAGAGATATTCACCAGGTTCCTTGGGAAACATTTTTTATGTTGACTTTTCTAGTTGTATGGGCAAAGGAACTCTACCCACAACCAGAATGAATAAGTTTAGGGCAATAAAGCATATAGATTATTACATTTATTGGTTATTACAACAGTAGTTTATTTCATTATTGAAGACAACACAAAACACATTTTTCAGGCACTGAGAGATATATTTTAAATCATAGATGTTAATAGAATTTAAATGGTTGAATTATTTTTATTATACTCTAAAGCACAAGTATGGATAGAATTTAAACAGTGTAATGCAACTCATAGATCCATTATAGCACTGCTAAGAATGCAGCATATAATGGAGACAGAGAATTAGCAATTAGAGAATGCAAAGAAGCAATCACATTGTTTCTCAGGCACTGAGAAATATGCTGCCAGAATATGCAATTTTTTCATAAATATGCATTCTAAATATACATTTTCAGAATAAATAAATAAAAAACTCATAAAAGTAGATTAGTCAGAACTTTCTTGTGCCTTGCTGGAAAGTGATAGCACTCAAAATATTCATTAGGTCACAAAACTGGTACTCATTAGAGCACTTTTTGCAAAAACAGTATGTTTCCTACTCATTTTTTCTTTTACTGCATACTGAACAGTATGATGGAACAGAAAAATATTTTTTCAGTTCAGTTTTACAATAGGATAAAAAAGTTGCTAACCAAGGTCCTGAACAAGAACCAAAAGTTTTTTAAATTAAAAAAGAAATTGTGGGGTTTTCACCATTAAATAATTATTAGAAATATTCCATTTTTGTGTTCCAATTGCAACTCTTCACTCGTTTTAGTCAGTTTTGGAAAAAAAAGAGCAAATTTTTTTTGGATACAATTTAGCATTAATTCAAAAACTTGCCAATGATTTTTGTTACTAGTTGACAGTAGGAAGTGATGACTAAGGAATTTTCATTATCACACCCATTTGTTTAGTTGTTTTGACAGTGAGAGCCTTTATCCTGTCTTTCAAATCCATTATGTGAATGGTAAAATTTTAAGTTGAGTTTATCTTTGGGATATTGATCATATTGTTTCTCCTTTCAATTAACCCTTTGTTGCAATGCAAGTGCAAACCAGAAGAGGTATTTGTATGTGTCCAGCATTTGGGGGCATTGTGGTGATGAGTGGTCAAGGTTGCACATGTAAGATGCCATAAAGTATTAATGTTTAGGTAAGATTCGTATAAGTTATACTCTTATGATTCTGTTGTTGGAGAAATAAGAAAAATGCTTCAGTGCAGGCAGGAATCTCAAAGTCATTTTCTGCAGCCCTCACTCTAGAAGCAGTACTTTCATAATCATGATAGTGAGCAATGATTTATTAGCTTGGCTTACCTTTGATGAGCTCAAGTGTTATGGAAAATATAGTTGCACTCAGCCAAAGATTAAGTAGCTATAAATGAAATTTAGTTTTAAGTTTCAGTATTAAAAGTATGTAACATTTAAATACTAAAAGTATATAAGTAATTATATTTTGCTTATTATTACTTAAAATAAAATATGGTTGCATTATGTTTTGAGTAACTGATTTAGCCCCTGTACGATTTCTTAAAATGCTCTCTGCCACATATTGAAAAGTAACAAATTTAGCTCCTATGTGATTGAAATCACTGGTATATATACTTTAACAGAAAGGGAGGGACAAAACTCCTAAAAATCTTCCAATCGCTAATAAACTTTGATGTCTCAGTGTATAATTTCAGGATTTTTTCATGTTTAAATAAAGGTTAATATAAAATATTAAAATAAAATAATCAAAATAAATAAAGGGATGTTGATAAATATACTGTAAAAAAGAATTAATAGACTTCAAAGAATAATATATGAGTTAATGTGGTGTGAAAACAAAAACTAGATTATTTTTCAGTCAGTGAAATAAAATTTCAAATTTCTAGCATGAATTATACTATTTACAATATTCATTTTAAATTTTGCTGAGTGTCAAGAGACAGAAATTTGGCATGCAGCTGTTTTATATAAAATGAAGCTAAAATCCAATTCTATTCATTACAGTCTTAATTGAAAGGAAAGGTTTCAAGAGCAAATTCTTTTTTTTTTAATGTAGGTTTTATCTTTAATATTTTCCCATTTTATATATTTTGAGAAAATTTTTTTTATTTTATTCAGGTTGAATTCTGTATATGATCAAGCAATGAACAATCTAGCAAATATTTTAAAAGATCAAGGACAATTGGTAGATGCAGAAAAGCTGTTGGTTTCTGCTATTAAAATACGGTAAGTAATGCAAATAAAATTTATGATGCTCTTAATTATATGACTGAATAAAAACCCAGTGAACTGTTTTGAACAGTACTGAAATAGTTAAAAATTAAGGAATATACAATTACTCTTGCTTTATAACTTATTAAAAGGGTTATTTTTTAATAGCCAACAATAAGTATAGGACCAATGTTCCTCTAAGATGTTTGGCTGCTAAATACACCCATATACACATTCATTATTTCTCATACATGAAATTGCCTTTTACCATTTCACATGAGTTGGGCTGTTCTTACCTCCTCTAAATGGCACTTTTTTGCATACAATGGGCTAAATGAACAAGGGCTCAGAGAAGATTGGGAAAGGGAACCCACTGGACAGCTGTTAGGAGATAGATGGTAGCCTCCCATCAAGGACATCCAGCATGTTCTTTAACGTGCATAGAATATGGCTCTCCTACACACAGGGCATGGCTTTACGTTCCATCCAACGGACTGCATGCAGCCTTTCTGTGCCCATCAGTATCCCTTTTCTGGCTGAGGATAGTGGGCAGTTAGTGTAGATGTTTTCTTGTGTGTATGAAGAGAGAAATCAATGGAAATTTAAACACATTGGTGTATACTAGAGATGACTTTGGGCTCAATTTTTTGAAACCATGACTGTCTGAGTCTGAAGCTATTGAGCTCAAGTCCACCTGAGCCAGATTTGATGAAAACATTTCTGTGACACATCATTAAGAAATATATACATAGAAATGCTTGTCACTAATCATTTATTTTACTTTATTATTTTTTTAATTTTATTTTTATTATTATATCATGTATATATTTTATTGCATATTTATTTACATTTGTGCTTTTTATTCTGTACTGCAGACCTGATTTTGCAGCAGCATGGATGAATCTTGGTATAGTTCAGTCTAGCTTGAAAAAAATGGAAGAAGCTGAGAGGAGCTACTTGACAGCTATCCAGTGTCGAAGGCGATATCCTGATTGCTACTATAACTTAGGCAATTTGGTTAGTTGAAATTCTTTGCATTAATAAACTATGATAATAAATAAATGTGGGAGGTGCAATGCAATAAATAGCATTTTAGTATATATAGCACTGAAACATTGATGAATCTGAAATATATATATTTATATTTGAGAAGGGCATGTCACAATACTATTTTCAAGAAATTGGAAGACTTTGGCATATCAAGTAAAATATTCAAATATAGTATTAGGGTAATTGCTAAAGCTAAAAAAGCAAGGAAGTTGGAAAAAAATACTGAAATAAAGTGTTAGAAAATTTGTCATTATTTAGTAAATTAATACAAACTGAATATTGAAACAATTTTTTTATTTGTTCTCAATATATTTTTAATGTACCTATAACCAGTACATAACAATAACATTTACACAAACTGTAGATTCCTGGATTGTTTCTATATGATATAATCCTCAGTATTAGAAAAGACCTTTTAAATAAGATAATAGAGTTACTTTAAACTGTTGTGTTAGTCACCTTTTAACTCTTATGTAGTGTCAGGTTTCTAGAGCTGAACTCTGGTGGCTTAATTTGAAGTTTTTTCCAAATTTACTTTAGAACCTATAGAAAACAAAGATAATAATTCATTTATTAGCTTTTTCTCAAAATTTAGTCAGTTATGCAAATAAGGCATAATGTAAATATCTAGTTTCTTGTCAATTGGTAAATTGTAAGACTAAGAAAATATTAGAAGTACATTAAAAAATGTATGTAATAATTCTAAGTTAACTACCAGATTGAAATTCTGAAGTAACTAATGGATAGAATTATACATCAAAAGAAAGAGCATTTAATTGTAAATAATAACAGTAATCCAAAAAATTGAAAAGCATTTTTTTTTAAGTTTCATTTTCAGTGGCAAAAAATTATAATGCATATTTTCATTTTAGCTCCAGTGAAAAAAATGTAGTTTTGCTATTTTTCTGCATTATTTCAGTATAATAATTCATAATATTTCCATTATTATTATTTTAAAAAAATTTCTTTAATTAGCTTTTTCTCAAAATTTTGGTCAGTTTTGGTTCATAATTAACAGGGAGCAAGGAGATAGGGGGGTCCCAATGGGATCGCCTTTCTTTGGCCTCATGACAGATGTTGCCATGCAGCATGTGAAGAATACAGCCTTGGAATAATATCTTAATTATATCTGAAGTATACAGATGATATGGCTAGTTTTTGGAATTTTAATAAAAAGCTGCTAAATTAAAATATTTAATAGTATTCTAGCAGTAAGACATATTATAAATAGGTAGATTTTTGGCAATTGGTAAATTGTGAGACATAAGAAAATAGTGTCAAAAAATTATTTAATTTTAAAAACAAAATATAAATTATTCCTCTGCAGTACTCTCCTGCTATGTAAGCCAGACTCTGATTCATGACACTACCACCAGGGGGCCAGCAGCATAAAAGCTGTACTGTTGTTGTCTACACTCACTTGTTGAAACTTTTCACATGACTGGTGGGGAATGTGTTGCATGCTGCTCTTTTAACTTTTTTAACTTCAGCTTTGGTTGTAAGTTCAAGTTTTAATGTTTCTAAATGTGTCACTGGAACAGTTAAAAATGTGCCCATCCAACATGAAGAAGTAACAGCTACAAATACTCTGGATACCAAGTATTGACTTGCTGCATGTGACATTGCTTCACAGTGCAGGGCACAATTCACCAGCTGACCTATAGTTTTGGTAGTACATGACCACCAGTTAGTCTGCACATAACAACAGAGAACCTAAAGCATCTTCACCTGGCACACATCTTGACAAAGGTGTACACAAGGATATCTATTGCAGTACATTGGTTAACAGTTGCAATAGACAGGACTGGCTATCTGCACACAAAACACAACATCTGATCCAGCTTCAGCACCATCAGAAGTTTGGAGTAATGGCAATTGAGCCATTGACTTGAGTAATGTCAATGCAATTGATATTATACTTCTTTCAACTTTAATATAATTGACATTTTTCACTATTTCATGGTAAAAGTTTAAATATTAAATTTGAAAAACAGTATTAACCTAATGAAAATATTTATATCACAGCTGTAGAACACTTAATATTATCAAAGATAATCACTTTCCCATGTCTTCGGACATATTGAGGCATTTAGGTTATATTAAACAGTATAATTGTAAATAATTAAATAATATAATGTAATAAATTAAAGTATCATTGGACTTTTAATAAATGGTGGATATATAGGTTCAAAGGGCTTAGGGAAACTATTTTTATGCAAATTTTGTTATTATTAATAATGATGCCATGTTGCAGTATTAAAATAAAGCTGTTTTAGTTTTTGCAGACCATTAGTACCTTTTATAACTCTGTGGAAGGTGTGGGCTGCCAGATCAGTGTAGCCTACTGATCTGGCAGCCCACCCCTTCCACAGAGTGTTTGGCTATTTTTTTTTATCCTACTGAGGAATGGTCAGTTAAATAGGGTCTTGGTGCTGATCATATATACCAACCTGAGTGGAATAATGGCTCTGAGTTTGTTCTTATACATAAGTGTAGATTAGCAAATAGGGTTATGAACATTGTGCCTAAAGGTTTCAGAAAGAGATGGAGACTAGGATGTGGTGGGCAGACAATGTCAAACAGGGCCTTGTTAGAATTGGTCTATAGTGGCCAGATGCAGCAGAAATAGTGCAGGACAAGATTTGTTTGGAGAACTAAATTGTACAGTCTGGTTGGACCTCCCTAGTCCATAGTGCTGAATTTATTTTTAAGTAAAATATCATGTAAATGATGTCATTTCCCCTTTTGGTTTTCCTACAACTAAAAGTTTATAAACATATACAATTGTCTGTTTCAAAATGTTTTGGTAAGTATTAAGTTTTAAAACCTTGTATAATTGCATAACACAACATAGAAGTTACTTAGCAGACATCAATAGGAAGTCAAATCACAAATGTGCTAGTATTTGTTATATATATATAGAATATATAAGAATATTTTGTTGAAGTAAACCTGTACACATCTAATTCTTCAATTTAGAGTCACGTTTGTGGTTAAGCCATTCTAGAACCATCATTGGAAGCACTATTCTGATTTAATTTTGATTAGATATCATGCCCTTGCAAGATGGAGAAAAAGTTAAAAAGCTGTCAACTATTGCTTTGCTAGTAAATGTTAAGTTCTTGAAAGAGGATATCTTCAGAGTCTACCATAAATAGCTTCAAAAAGTGCTGATTCTTGGATGCCACAATCCAAAGCAAAGGCAAGATTTGTTGGAAGGTGATGAAAATGTCAAAGAAAGTAGCAAAGTTGCATAGAATTAAGTGGAAGCAAAGATATATGTATGAGTGATTGACTAGATAATGTTATCTTTAAAATGAATTATAGCATCTCAGTTTTTATTAATGTGTAGGTCGAAAATAAATGAGTGATAATTTTTCTTGTAATAAATGTTTTATGAATATGAGATTTTATATGTAAAGTGTATTTTTTCCTTTGAATCATTCAGTTTTAGGTGATATTTGCTTTTAGATATATTAATATTTTTTAATTTTTTTCTTCCAAATTTTTCAAATAAATTTTTTGTTTTAATTATATAATTACTGTATTAGAAGAATTAACTCAATATGTTTGCATTAGATGCTTTAAATAAATTTTTTAAGTCAAAACTAACTTCATAGTTGTTATGATGCTGTTGTTTTGAAGATTGTATTTTTTTTATTTGCAACATATAGGACAGACAAGAATCCTAGAAGCTACTCCTAGCTTTTACAGATCTCATGCAAGGATATTATTATGACCTATTATGACCAAAATCACTGCTGACCACTGATCTCCTATTTTTGAGCTAACACAACACACAAAGTTTGCCTTGCTGGAATAGTCACTAGCTCCATAACCACTATGCCAGTTAAGGCATATGATGTGTTTTTAATACAGTTCAGATAATGAAATGCACACTAGTGACATCAGTTTTGTTTTATGTTTCAAATGTAGCATACCAATTTGAAAATGCATATTCTTACTGAATATATCTCCACTAAACCCCCATCACGCCCTCAGTCAGTAGCAGACAATGATGGGCTTGGAATATCCGCTGTATATCAGATGGGATATAAAACCATGGCCCCATGTGTGGGTGAGCCATACCCTGTGCACATTAAAGAATGTGCTGGATAGCCCTGATGGGAGGCTACCATCTGTCTTCTAACAACTGTCCAGTAGGTTCCCTTCCCCTAACATTCTCTGAGCTCTCGGGGTCCTGGTTACTTAGTCCATTGTGTGCGAAAAAAGTGCCACTCAGAGGTAAAACAGCCTCTGAGTGGCACTTTTTTCGCACACAATGAATAATATATAGAAGGAAACGTTTATAACATTAAGTTTTTATTTCGATTATTAGTTATAAAACTCTTTTTGCTTATGTCATCCCATTTCCAGTTTTGTTATCTTCATTTCGCCATTCAAAAGAAATCAAACTCTTCACATCACACAATTAGCCTAATAGAATTTTATATGAAAAAAAACTAAATATCAAAATCAAAGGCAAATTCTAAGTTAAAAATATTGTTACCAAATTCTGGAGTAATTAAAAAAAATTAAGTTTTAAGTGCCACTTCTAGACAATTTTCCTGTGACCCCAACTGCAAATTACTGATTTAGCTCTATTTGAATTTTTGCTGAATATCCAAAAGCTATTATGAACTGTAGCTGTCATCAAGCTTAATTACCTTAGAAGATTTTGGTTATTTTTATGTCAGGGCTAATTTTTTTGTATAACAAATTTTATTAAAGAAGCAGTGTTATTATCTTCCTATGACAAAATAATGTTATATTGTATTTTTTTAAACTTCTGTATTTTGTTTTGTGTAAGAATGTAATTTATATTTATCCATAATAGTATCTAGATCAAAAACAATATGATGAGGCTTATCGAGCTTGGAGAAATGCAACAGCGCTTCAACCTACTCACCTTGTTGCATGGAACAATATGATAATTATGTTAGACAGTATTGGTAAGTAAAAATAATTTTTAATAGATGTTATGTATTTAATTTCTACACACACACACACATGCATAAATGCATGCATTACTAGGCCATTTCTACCATGGTCATGTTTGACATTGTCTGCCCATTGCATCCTAGGTCTCCCCCTTTTCTTGAATCCTTTAGGCACACTGTTCATAATCTTGTTTGCCAACCTGTAGTTCTGTGTAGAGCAACATGGCAAAAACCAATGCAGTCTCTCTCTCTGCTCAAAGGAGATTGCTGACTCCTGTTAACCTCATTATTACTTACAAAGTCAAAGTACCTAATACCCATGATACTGTGTAAGCTTCTAGAATCAAAGGCATCAAATTTTCTGTTATCCTGCTTACAAAGAGTCCATGTTTCATTACCATACCAAACCTTAGAAAGAACCAAACTATTATACAGCCTAATTTTAGTCTTTAGAAGTACACACCTATTTTTCTACACTCTCCATAGATTCTTGAAAGTAACAGTGAAGCAATGTCTCTTGTTTTATATATCTCATGATGCACATCACCAGTATCTGTTACATAGCTTCCATGATAATTAAACTGAGACACTTTCTTAAGGATGCAACCATTCAGATTAACTGAACCACAATCTGCCTGACCAATTTTCATCATTTTAGTTTTCTCTCGGTTTATCACCAAACTTACTCTATTACCAGTCTCATCAACAGCTCGAATGAAAGAATTAATCTCATCAACATCATTAGCCCAAAGGGCCAAACCATATGTACAATCTAAATTGGAAATTTTGAAATCATTAGACCATGTATAAAGCCAAAATCTTTCCCTTGCAAAGAATTTTACATAACAAATTAATAATGTTAAGTTCTTGAAAGAGGATATCTTCAGAGTCTACCATAAATAGCTTCAAAAAGTGCTGGTTCTTGGATGCCACAGTCCAAAGCAAAGGCAGCATTTGTTGGAAGGTGATGAAAATGGCAAAGAAAGTAGCAAAGTTGCGTAGAATTAAGTGGAAGTAAAGATATTTGTATGAGTGATTGACTAGGTAATGTTATCTTTAAAATGAATTATAGCATCTCGGTTTTTATTAATGTTCAGATCGAAAATAAATGAGTGATAATTTTTCTTGTAATAAATGTTTTATGAATATGAGATTTTATATGTAAAGTGTATTTTTTCCTTTGAATCATTCAGTTTTAGGTGATATTTGTTTTTAAGATACATTAATATGTATTTTTTATTTATATTTTCTTATTTTTTTCTTCCAAATTAAACCATTAACCAAACTAAAGAGAAAAGGAGACAAAATGCACCCTTGTCTAACTCCACTAGCAATGCTAAACCAATTGCTACAAGCCTTACCAACTTTCACACATGACTCAGTGTTATTATAGAGAGCTTTCATTACACTGATTAACTTGTCAGGTATTCCATATGATATAATGATCAACCACATATTATGTCGATCAGCAGAATAAAAAGCCTTTTTGAAATCTACAAAGCTAGTAACCAAAGTTTCTGAAACTCTAAACATTTCACAAGAATCTTCCTGAGTAAAAATATCTGATCTACACATCCTCTACCACTTCAGAATCCACATTGCTCATCACGAATCAGATTCTTAATTCATGCAAATATTAAGGATAATCATGCAAAGAACTTTACCTGGAACAGAAAGTAAACTAATTCTGCTATAATTATCACAAGAACTACAATCACCTTTTATAAAAATAGGGATAATAGTAGCTCTAATAAAATCCATAGGAACAATGCCTTTATCATAAAAAAATTCAAAATTTCAGTCAGCCA
The DNA here is from genome assembly GCA_038380435.1 of Ryuthela nishihirai. Lineage (NCBI taxonomy): Eukaryota > Metazoa > Arthropoda > Arachnida > Araneae > Heptathelidae > Ryuthela > Ryuthela nishihirai. The sequence goes on from JAWZYU010000026.1 coordinate 32,393,088, forward strand.
TGTGACAACATGTGTTTCCAGCTCTAAGCATTTCAGTGGTAATTTCATCCACCCCTGGGGATTTAGGAAGTTTTGATTTAGAGATAGTCAAAGCGACTTCAGAATGCTATATAAGCCAACATTAAAGCCAGTAATGCACCTATCCTCATTATAAACAATGGGAGTAGAAATAATCACATTATTTAGAACATATCTGAAATGCTCAGCCCACCTAGCCATCACAATATCCTCACCTTCAACTACCTTTCCAAGTTTATCCCTCAATCCCTGTGTACCTGTCTGTTCCTTCCCACACAAAACATTAACAATCTGGTATAACCAACACTTCCTTCTTTCAGAAATAATTTCCATAGCCTTCTCTCTCAAATAATTTTGTTTCCTCTGCCCCTTTTTACCCAAAGAGTACTGTTGGTTTCAAGAAAAGCTTGTTTAAACCGATCCCATTCTTTCTCAACTTTAGCAGTAAGCAAACCACAATTGGCATAATGACCAGTAGCCATCATGATAAGCTTTGGCTATATCTGTATCTTCAATATTAAACCTGGACTATCAATATTAAAAATAATTCTCTTAACCTTAGCGCATTTCTTAAGCTTCAGTTGCAAGGCATTTTTGATCAGGTAATGGTCAGACTCAATTTTGGCTCACCTGCATGATCTGGTATTCCTAACCAAACTAGCCCATTTGCTATTAATTAAAATATAATCTTCCATATTTCTGTGAAACCCATGTGTATTTATAAATGTCATGATATTTGTAATATGTGCTAGTTATTCACAGAATGTTAAGTTTACTTACCTGTAGGAGACGTTCCCCATTGCCATTGGAACTACCAATGCCAAAGGGACCTAAAACTCCTGCCCAAAGATAGTCAGTACCAACTTTATCATTGAATAACCTAGCACTAGAGAAATAGCTCCTTTCTTCACAAAATTCAAAATATCCTGAAGCTGGCTGTGAAACGTATCCTCATTTTCATCAGAGTCCGTTGACATCAGAGTCTGTTGAGGCATAACAATAGATGGCATTCAGGTCTTTAATTTTTGTTTTAAATTTTGCTGTAAGAAATCTTTCATTAATACAGTCATATCCTAGAAGAGCATCACTGACATGTCTGCTGAGATGCAAATCTACACCTTGGAGATTCTTTCCATCCTCCATCCCTGAAAAGAGAAATTTAAAGTTATTTTTAAGTATCTCACCTTCACTTTTCCATGTGGTCTCTTGCAAGCCTGGAATATCTATATTATAATGCTGGAATTCATGCATAAGGACATCAATAGAATAATCTCTATGTCATGTCCCCAATTTCCATGTACCTGCAGAGAGAAAATGACTAGTGGAATTTTTAGGGAAACTAGGTTTATTGAGAGAGGTAGGCCAACAATTTCAAATAGCCCCCTGATTTAGGATTGGTTTAGGATTGGTCATGCCCAACTAGCTAAGTGAGAGTTCAGGTACCTGCGACAGCCTCTGATCAGGATTAGCCACCAGCTGATATAAGGTATCCTGTGCCTCTATTCACTTAGGGCTGGCAATCCGTGAGCAAACAGAAAACTCAGCGGCAGATTTACTCTCAACAGAAGCCCCACCAGTGCGACAAGTCCAAGATCCATAATCAAGCTCAAAACCATAAATCAGTCCAGTCTACTAGGTATAAATGGTCAGCTAAAGGTACTAAAGGCCTGCACCATGAGAAGGTGGGGTTGGACATTAGGTGCTAGGCCTGGCCAGTTCTGTGCATCGTCATTGGGGGGGGGGGGGATTGGTACACAGCTCTCCTTCCAGTTTATGCTTAGCTACCATTTACAGGCCAATTACTATATATGACATAAGAAACAAATAATTCCTTAATTTTAAACTGTAATTGTATGATGATTGAATTTGATGATGAAATTAACAATGAACGATAATTGGACTGTTATATATTTGTGAGAGGTAATTATTTTGTTTCATAATGGGCTAAATATCCAGGTTACCAGAACCAAGACTCAAGAGAATTGTGGGTTTAAATGTTGACTGCTGGAAGATTCTGGTATCTCCTGCAAAATATTTGCCAAACTCTCACAGAGCCATGTACACACATGGCTTCACTACACACTGCTGTGTGTTCAATAGCCAAGCATGTTTTTCATGCTCATTGTGTCTACTATGGCTTTTTATAAGTCTGTGCAAGTGTCAGTTTCTGGGATTTGTTTCACTCTGGAACAAAAAGGGCAAAGTTAGCAGTAGAAAAAATTTATTGTTTTCTTGTTGAACAAAATGAACATGAATACTGAATTTGGGCTTTTTTAATTCATTTTTTTATTGAAATACTTATTTATTAATATACTATGAAATTAGAGGTAAAAAAAAATTATCTCAGTCTTGTTCCTTTCTCCAAAATAGCTAAATAAAACCTAACATGCGAATAATACAGATAGTCACAAATTGTTTTGTAACAAATTCCCACTCTTTTTCTCAAAAAATGTGAATTCTTAAATACATTTTCCCTTATTTCAACTAAATGTGCATCACATCAGTGTCTCTATTTATAATGCAGTGAATTAAAACAGTTCAAACAATAATGCAGCTAGTCAGCATAACCATAAATGTTATTTTGGAAACTTTATTCTTTTCCAGTGTTCTTAATGTTCTTTGCAATACTTCTATTTCTGGTGGATTATTCCTTCCTTCCTGAAAGAATGGGAAGAATGGAAAAAAAATGGACTGCTCACATAAACTTAGAAACTCATAATTAAAAAATATATATACCTTGGGAAGGGGGGGGGGGGTTATGAACTCTCAGTGTAATGGCAGAGAAGTGGTACAAAGCTCTTGATGAAATTATGTCTCCCAGCCATAGGTAGGCCTGATTCCAATGCCAAAGAAGTCTGTTTTGCTCTTATCCAAGACCTCATTCAGTCTATAAGGAAACAAGAAAAGATCTGTTTTTTAATGAAAAACTGAAAAATAATAAAAAAATAAGAAATAGCCTAAAGAAATGTCAAATGAATATCTGCAACAAATTTAAAACTTCCTTGTCAGATGGCAAAGATTATCATAATGATGAAGATTACTCCTAAAGATTGATAATAATTCATAAATCTGTGTAAATAAAATCAAACTAAATCCATGCAAATAAAATTGAGTGTTTAATAAAAATGCAAATGCTAACTAAGGAAATGCAATCTTCCTCCAATGTTGACGACAAGAAAGCTGAGCCAATGCTGTCCAGTCACATGCACACATATCTTAATAGGTTACATCATGCACTGAGCAGCATCCCACCTATTTTCTCTGCTTGATTCCATGAAATATACAGTAGTAATTTTAGTTTCACTTCCTACACATTGAATGCTGAGATGATTGATAAACATAATTCTAGGAATACTGAAATAGGTTAAAGCAGAAAAAATAGTAAAACAAGTAATAGACATAAGTGTTTTGTGATTATAAAATTCTCTGATTTTAAAAGGAAAGTTTTTAGTTAATTTTTGAAAGAATTTCAAAACTTGAAGAACAAATGTATTTACAGTAGGCCAAATTAATCTTGTAAGCTTAAATCAGAGGGTTGCTACAAAAAAGAAACAAAAAGAAACAGAATGGTAATAATAATATTGCATCTATGGAATGGCAATCAGAGAGCTGGAAGAAATTGTTTATGTGGTATCATAATGAGGTATGCACAAAATGGAAAGGTAATTATGATTTTTTCACATTAGAATTTTTTACTTCAATGAGAAAAATAAGAAAATTTTGAATCTTCTAAAAAAAAATTCAAATGGGAATTTCCTTTTTTTAAAGCAAAGTTTCATTTGTTGTGCTCTCATAACTGACCAGCATCTATGCTTCCATTCTGTGGAAATTTGATATTTTGTATAATACTGATGGACCCAGATGATCAGCTTGGACAAGATTGAAGTTAAAAGATTACAACTGAATTCTTTTTTAAATTCCAGATGAGATTTATGAAGAGTTATCTGAAGTTATATAATTCAGTGTAGCTTTCTAACTTGAATTCTATGTAAGCAGTCTGATGATAGATTTTAATAATATCTGGAATCTCGATAGTTGTACACCTATGTTGTGATATAGTGAGCTGTTTGTTTTTACTCATCATTATTATGCTGTTTAGAAAGTAATAATTTTCCTGTGAATGTTATACTTCAATGAATCAGTTTTCTTCAAGCATCTTTTCCAAAGGCTATTATATTATTGTGACTTTTTTCTGCTGTGTATAAAGGTATCCCCTGATTTATGCAATAGTTGCATTCCAAAGAGTGGTTGTGTAGATCGAATTTTTTCCCACAGTAGTAGTAAATTTTTATAAATGGAGGTTGCATTCTCCAAACTCTTGCCTAAATTCACTTTTCTGTATGAAATTATCTTATTATTAATTATTTGTTATGAAACAAAACAATAAATAAAGAAAAGAATGAATGCATTTCTATTTACTTTTGTTAGGATGCAAATCATTAATGCATTTCTGTTTACTTTCGTTAGGATGCAAATAATTAATGCATTTCTGTTTACTTTGTTTTGAATTCTAAAAGCATTTACATGAAAAGAAAATGGAAGCAATTATTTATTGACTGTTTCTCCACTGAAGTGGATGGCTATGAATCATCATCATTTGATGTTTTGACCCATGTTTAAGGAATTTATTCTAATAACAGTTAACTCACATGTTTCATCCTTTCATTATAGAAAGCCATGATTATTCTGCAACTCCTTTTTTACCTTGAGATTTTTCTACTAATCGGGGTGGTTATTGTTAAATGCGACCATGTCGAGAGTGTTCTAATATGCTGGACATCAATAATTGATTCAGTTAATTTTAATTCCATTCACTTTAGTTATTTATAAAGCTTTTTTTTTTTGGCATTGGACAAATTATTTCATTAATTTTTAGTTTCACAAAAAATTAACAAGAAAATGCATGGGAAAATGTATTACCCACCTACACAAAAATGATTGTTTATATCAGTATTCCTGTGAAATTACACTAACACAAAATTTGTTTAAGCCAGAAGTTAGCTGTACTTTTAAAGAAGATTTTTATTACTTATGTAAATCTTTAATCAGCTCTACCCATGTTACCATCAGTGTTAAATAATTAGTGTTTATATTTTTCAGAACTACCATACCAAGATTTGATGCATAAATAAAAAATTCATTTTGGATTGGATAGGTAGTAATGAAATATTATTATTTACATTTCCTGAAACATCCATTGGTTCAAATTTTCAACATTTAGAGTAGTGTTTCCCAAAAATTTTCTTCCTATGAAACCCTTTCATAGTAATATGTAATTCGCAAACTCCATTCATGTAATATATAATCTTTCAAACCCCCTTACAAAAATATTTTGGAATGAATGTGTCATTTTCATGTAGTGTGTTCTAGGAAAGGATTTCAAGTGATTACAAATACTGATAAAACTGTTTTCAGTTTCTGATCAGTATGTAGTTTAATTTGAAAACAGTAAAAATGTAGAGCAAATTTCAAAACTAGATCACCCATTTTATGGTGATGCATGCCGGCTAGCCATGCCACAATTGAACTCGATCCCATTGCACCTTAGCTTGTCAATCAAGTAAGAAAAGTACTAGGCTTAGCTATTAATGATGTGCATAATGCAACATTTGCATGCAGCTTACTGCAATCTTTATTGGTAGAAGTTATTCAGCAGATGCAGTGGTATACCAAATATTGTCTTGAGCTTGACTTTGTTGCAGTCATATTTTCTCTTTTGGACATTCACAAACTAAATTGAATGTTTTAGTCACTTGCAAAAACAACTGACATATTTAAATATGTTTAAATATGTTTATACAGTTTACACTGATAGGGAATATAATGTCCATTGAACAAGATTCAGTCCAGAATTATTTACAAATCCCCAAATATGTTGGGGGTGGGTTGGCTCAGTCAGTAGCACACCAAGCTCATAATCTGTAGTTCCCAGGTTTGAATTCCAGTGGGGTCAGCCTTGAGATTTATCCCCACAAAACTCCCTGCCCTGCCCACATTCAGTAGAGACACCAATGATCTTGTAAAGGCTGCCATTTGTCAGATGGGACATTAAGCTGTGGCTCTGTATGCTTGCTGAGGTCCTGCCATCCTCTCAGATCTCCTACTGTGGCATATAAACTGACAGGCTCCTGTCAGACCTCTGTGGCAAGCAGCTGCTTGAGGGGGTATTTATTTTTTTATTTTTTCTGTATGCTAGAGAGTCATACCTTGAGCACATTAAAGAACACACTGGATGGTCTTGATGGGAGGTTGCCATATGTCTCCCAACAACTATTCCAGTGGGTCCCTCCCTAACCTTCTCTGAGCCTTTGGGATCCTTGTGACTTGGCAATTTAGCCCAATGTGTGCAAAAAAGAGCTGTTCAGAGGTAAAACAATCCAATACAAATATATTTTGTTTTATGGTATATCCTTCTTATGGGTGATAAGGACCAGGGCAGAAATTGCAATTTAGTGGATACAGTAGAATTTCAGAATTTTCAGACACAGATCTTTAAAATCAGGGACCATTGAAGAAAGATATAGTCTATTTCCAGATTTGTTTTTCTAATAAGAAGAAAATGTTTTCTCACACAGAAAGGTAATTAAAAATAGCAATAAAAAATTATAGAATTATTTACTTTTTTTATTACAGACACTGTTACTAATATTATCCCGTGAACCCCCTGAAAGATTTAGCAAACCCCTTGCTAAATCTTGCTAAATCCTTCATGAACCACAGTTTGGGAACCACTGATTTAGAGGGTGCAAAAGTTGGAAAATAAGAAGCTTCATTCTCTTTGAAAATTAACATTCCGTATTTGCCAAAGGCAATATGTATTTTAGTTTCCAATTTTATTTGTTTTAGTCTTCAACAATAGCTATTTGAAACATCATGAAAAATTTGCGATCTGCAGAATAGTACACTTTTGGCATGCCATTTTCTGGATAACTTCCAGACATACTTATTATCACATTACCATATATTGCACAGGAAAAATCATTATTGGCTTGATTGAAATTTTTTGTTAAAACTTATAAATTGCCGAACACTAAGTTGGATGGTTCTCAAAGAGATGCCAGTAATGTAATGTACTACTATGTTGAAAATTGAGTGTACCTATAAGAAAAGTGATACAAGACTATTAGATTAAGATTATTAATCTAAGCCAGATATGTTTATCACTACCAATTTGAGATCCCAACAGGCAAAATGAACTGCACATAGCTGCCTTTAAGAATACACTGTACTGCTACTCTTGCTTGTTTGATGATGCGATGTGTATAGCAACTGTAGGAGAGTGTTTTGCGATTTTAATGTTTTAACTTAAAATTTAATGATAATCAATTAATACCATACCGATAATCAGTCAATTAATACTAAACAAAGCTAATAAAATGAAATAATAATTAAACAAAATCTATAAAAATAAATTATGCCAAATCAAATATCAAAAAACGGCAGTTTTTTTATATTTGATTAATTGGCATAATTTATTTATAAGTATGAGTTGAGTAAGTTATAATATTTATAACATAATTTATTTATAAGTATGAGTAAGTTATGTGCAGTTATGAGCTACCCAATCACCAATAATGTTTAAATTCAGTAATAACATTATTGACCTGTACAGACTTCTGTTATGCTAATGTTGCTCTTGAAACAGCATATTTGTTAGCTATATTTGTATATGATTTACTATATAATGTCAACTGGGTTTCTTACTATGCAAGAGACTAGCTCTATTATGATTCTTCTGCAAAAATGGCTGCCTATTTATAGAGAAGAAAAGTTAATAGGACTTGACAACTTTCTCAGTCACTGATTTCTGTTGTACCCAGGTTTGAATCCACACTCTCCTAATGTTGAGATTTTCTCTGCTAATCCTCAATTTGCCATTATTTGATATTCGATTTGATATGGAATAATTAATTTTTATAGATTTTGTTTAATTATATTTCATTTTATTAGCTTTGTTTATTGGGTTTTATAATCATGTATGCAATCATGTGTGCTAAAGGAAGTTCATAACAAGGGTAAAATATTATGAGGACATAATGCAATGGAAATAATGTTAATAAGTGCACAAAGGAAACTATCAGTGACCAGAAGTCCAATATAATTACAGCACCCATGGCAGCATATTTGAAATGTTATTAGGTAGTGAAATGCAGTAGGGTCTCTCAAAGTACATGAGGGTTAGGTTCCTGTACCTCTATGTAAATGCAAATTTGTATAAGTTGGGAGTTCCCCTATATTAAACTATTGTATGTATACTAAGTTAAACTATGTGATCTATAAACCATGTGGTTAGTGTATATATAAACTTTATTTGCATAAATTAAATGGCAAAAATCTTAAAAGTACAAATTTTATAAAACTAATAAATTTTACTAATCCTCTTTCTCTAAATCCTCAATAGATAGAAGGTTATTGGGACTGACTTCAATTTGAGTTTTGACAGGCATTTTGGTCAGTGATTTTGAAACCTTTTTCATGCAGGTGATGAAAAAATAGTCTACGAAGTTGCTCTTTGTGATGGGAAACTGATGACAGAAGTTTGTGATGAAAATGACTTCTTTACTGCATTTTCTTGAAGAATATGATAGAACTTGATGAACATGGTGCATCTTCTTGCACTAGAGTCCCTTGAACATCTCTCTTAAAGGGAAGAAACATCTGTTCACTTCCTAAGTGAACCTTAACTTCTTTGTATCAAAGGATTGTATGCCTGCACTTTGTCAATTAACTTTTTAAGGAGTTGAAAGACTGCTAAACTTATGGAGGTCCCATGATACCTGCTCGATTTCTTCTGTCTCTTTTAATTCCTCTGCACTCTCAACAAGTTCTTGTGGGTCTTCTTCTGTTTGTTCAACTCCATCACCATTCAGTAATTCTTTATCATTGAATCCTTTGCCACCTACCTGATAAGCAACATTAAAAATCCTCTTGGAGGTCAGTTGTATATGAACAGAGTCATGTGTTCTGATTTTGCATACTTTGATTCTCTGTGTAAGAGCAAATTTGCATATGTCTTTTTCCCCTATAGTAAACTGTTGTACATGTACTAAGTTAAACTATGTCAACTTCTATAAGTGTATATATTCTATAAGTGTATATTATATATTGTGTATATAATCTTTATTTGCATAAATTGTATTAAAAAGGTAAATAGTATATTAGTGTACATATAGTCCATTGCAAAATTGTAGCATATAATAAAACTCATCAACCATGAAATAGGTAAAATACAGCTTGGGAACATTATGGAATCAATCACAATCAAGACTGTCCATGATGTGAAAAGACCAGTTTTGATATGTCATGCAAATTTGAATGTATAATGTAGGGGAGTATATCTATTAAGACTGGGTTGCTACCACTATTTATTTAAACTTATGGAGCTGATGAATTGTCTGGAAACTGTGTAGAAAAATAATCTTCATAAACAGAACCACATGAAAGGTTATATATCAGAAATGCAACTGTAATGCTCATATAGCATTTTCTGCTGTTACAGTATCATATATAATGGTACTAAATTCTGTATCATGTCTACATGAAACAGACTCGACAGTAGACTAGTCACTAGAGATAAGTGCAGGTTGCAGTTCTCAAGCCCTGGCCAAATCTGGCTCTCCTTTATTGAGCCAAAGCCCAATTAGGGAAAAAACTTTTCTCTGATCCATCATAATATATATGTAAAGGAATGCATACCACTAAACCATTTTTTAATACTTCTTTTTATAAGTTATTACAAACTTTAAACAAATATTGTTATTTGATGAAAAATTAAAATCTTAATGGTATTTAGAACAAAAGAAAACTAGAAATAATTCATAGAAGCTGAAAATTCTTGTGGAACATCATTGCAAATGCTGAGTGATTTATTAATAAAAGAAAGAGAATACCTAAAAAATTCAAAGGTTAATTTATAATTGCTAAAGACTCATTAAATGGTTGAAGTTATAATTGAAATAAATTATTTTATGTTTTTTACTAATTATTTTTACAGTTACAAGAAAAATTGGAAAATTGTGAATGAGCCCATCTGAGTCTGAAGTTGTTAATGCTATTTTGAACCTTAACCCATCTTGAACTTATCTCTACTGGCCAATGATTATTCAACTGGAAAATTATGACTGAGTCCACCTGATTCTAAAGTTGTTTGTTCCATTTTGAGCCTTAATCCATTTTGGCTTGAACTTATCTCTACTGGCCACACCTTTGGTTTTACCATGTTGTGAAGATCATATTTTATCTATGTTCTGGTCCATCTCCACTGCTGTTCTCATGGAGCCAGTACATATTTTGGCATTAATCACCTGATAGTTTTGAGTATCTTGCACTGAAATGCCATCAGTCCATATCATCCAAAAACATTCTTTAACAGTATGGTCATCAACAATATTGTTCAACTACTTCAATAGCTATGGTCTGCACATCAGGATTGACAATGACACTGACACTTCAGAATAACATTGGGGATAGTGACTGGCTTCTTGACATGTTTTGGCAAACATATTGAATGCTGATCCATTATCATATGATGTTCAACATTCTATGCACAGGCATTAAAAGAATATGCTGTAGAGTTTTGATGGGAAGTTTCTATTGTGTTTAATTTTGTTTCTTAATAAATTGATGATGTTCTACAACTCTGTAATTGATTCTTTTTTACTATCCATTGTCATTTTGAAGTTAGGGCTCAGAGCTTTTCAAATACACACACAACCTGGGATATTCCAAGTACTATATCTGAAAAGGTAGTGTATTTGAATAATAAAGCAATGAGAGCTGCAGATAAGAAACAAGTATTGGACAGACTTGCTGTTCAATACTGTTTTCCTATCTGCATCTGTCATTATTTTATTATTCGGAAACATTATGCATATCAAAATATTTCTGTTAATTAAAAATATTCTCTACAACCCTGTATTGAAAAAATATTCTAATATATTATTATCAGAGCAAATGTTTATACAATATTTTTCAGGTGATTTGATAAGAGCTGAAATAGTAGCTCGAGAAGCTTTGCTACACCTGCCATCAGAAGGTTCCTTACATTTTAATTTGGCTAATACTCTTGGTAAAGCCGGTAAATATGCTGAGTCAGAATTACATTTTTTACAGGCCATAAGACTAAACAGCAATAATCCTACTTATCACACTAATCTAGGTATGTTTTGTTCCCTTCTTATCTTTTGTAGCACTTATAATTTATATTTAAAATTGTTTATATATTAATTGACTGAATCCTAATTAATTAAAATGTTAAAGAAAGGAGCTTTAATTCTTTGTGTTTAAATTTGAAATGCATATTTTGTATACTTGGAGGAGATAATGATGAATTTGTTTATTACTAGTGAGTTACAATAAACCTTTTTGTGAATTTACAGAATTTTATGTAGCCTTTAATAGCTTCATTAAAAAAATATTTTTATTCCATATTATTCCAGAGGAATAATTTTTTTTCTGTTTCTTACTACCTAAAATAAATGTAGTGTTGGAATTAATGACTATTTTTATGTTTATTACAAGTAAAGATCTCATGTTTATTTAATTGAAGTTAAATGAAAATACTCTTGAATATCGACCTTTAAGACTAGTGGTTAGCGTACCTGACTACTAAGACCAGTGGGGTTTGTATGTTGTATGAGAAACCAGGACAAGCCTAATATAGCTTCTAAGTTATCTTGATCCTGTGTGTAAAGAAGTACTTTCTTCCTTAAATTAAAAAAAAAAAGTTAGAGAAAAAATTATCATGAACCTGGTGGGATATGAACCCATGACTTTTTCACTGAATTTAAGTTTTGTGTTTATTACTAGCAGAATTGCCTAGCATGCTCAGGCCTCGATTTAATGACTGAGTACCAGGTGTATTTGTAATAGGTTCATGAACACCCACCCATTCACATCCAAAGTGATGTCACCAGTGGTGCAAGGTTTCAGCTACTCGTAATTCCACAGGTACTTGACTGATTGGTCCTCAATTTTGTGTGGTGGTCCTACTTACTTCTTACTATGTAGAATTTTTTAAAGATCAGGTTCCCAGCTGCACTGGGATGAGATTGAACCTGCTGCAAGTGTCTGAAATCTCTGGGGGCACTGCCATTGCCTACCTTTTGAATGAAGAGTTGAACGTCATAAATGGAGTAATACATTATTGATGATCCAAGTTATTAATGGACAGTTGTTTCACGGCCAATTATTGAGAGAGGACCTCATTTTATGAGATTGAAGCCATGATAGTGCACTAAGTTATGGTGAGATGGAGCTGTAGACGAAGTTTAATGGTCCTATCTCTGATGTCTAGGAGGAGATGTTTAACAAACAGACACAAACCCTCTATTTTATATATATATACTTGTCTATTGTATTCAACTTCTTTAAAATTTATACTACATACATTTTCTTTTGAGTTAAAAAAATCCTTTATAAGTATGGATTTAATTAATTAAATTATTAATTAATTAATAAGAATGAAGTTTGAGATATGTGAAGGTTGTTCAAATGAAAAGTGTACAACCTCTATTTCTGGGTAACAGACTTAGTGATCTTTGCCTTTATACAGGGAGACAGTTATATCTAGAAGGAACTCATTGCCAGAATCAGTAGCAAGATTTGGCATGAATGTGATGGATACAGTGTGGATTCCAAACAAACCCCATAGAGAAGCATTTAAAGTTGAACAATGTACAGTACGCTGATGCTTTAATCTATCAGCATCTACTGTTGATTCAGTTTCTGGTGAGTGGTGACACCATCAACACAACAGTATTGCAGAACTATAGGCATCTGAAAGCAGGCAATAAATCACACCCAGGACTTTTGAGTAAAATTGTTGGTTTGCTACATGACAGCATCCACTCCCATTCTGCCCAAGTAACAATAACGCATTGAACGGGTGTGGTTAGAAATGTCTGGAATATCCTCCCTATAGTTCTGGCATCTCCCCTGTTAAATTTTTACATTTCCGGACTCTAAAAAATACCATGAAATGAAGAAAGTTTAAGTCAGATGAAGAGATGCAACACATTTTCACAGACTTTCTCATGCCAAAGTCATTTTAGGAAAGAGGGTATCATGTTGCTAATTTCATGTTGGGGCAAATGTCTCAATAGACATAGTGAAATTGAACAGATTAATAAACAATATAATTTATTTATTTTTCATTTCTGACTTGTCCACTTATCGTTTGAATGATCCTTATATAAATATTTCAGTCTTCAGAATATAGCCCATGGTTTTAATTAAAAGCCTTTTTATTTTTCATAACAGTGGATTTACATATTTTTTTGTTCAAAAATTCTGTGTATTAAATAGCTTTGGAAATGACAAGGCTGTTTTAAAACAATTATGATAGTTTGTTGCAGCAGAACAGTTCCTAGAACATTAAGTTGTATCATCAAATTCTGATGAATTATACTGTGAAGTTTTAATACTAATTTTGGTTAGCAGAATTTTTCTCTGTTCAAAAACTTACTATTAGGTTTTAAGTATTTAAATTTTGCTCTTAATAAATAAATGTATAAATATATAATAATGAATTTTGTAGCATTTTATATGCTTTTTATGTAGTATGTAAAAAGTTTTGTGTTTTATTTTAGCATGCTTTTTACATAGGTGTTCTTTATCATCGGTGGAAAAAGTATGATATGGCTGAAGAAGCATACAAGAATGCCTTGGCATTAAAAGCTGACATGAAAAGTGCACAGGATAATTTGCGACTCCTTTACAGGGCACTTGGTCGTGTTTAATATATATTTCTTTTGTCTCATTGATGTTTAAGACTTTTAGATTCTTATATCCAGCCAATTTGCAACATATATTCGTTTTTATCATATTAATCAAAGTTATTTTTAAAGCTTTCAAAATGGCATTGAATATCTTTTGTTTTAAACTGTATAGTAGATTTGTTCTTATTTTTTCCCCTAGATTTACATTTTTTCCAGACATTTAGTTGAAGTGGTATATTATTACAGTTGTATTATCTCTATGATAAAAATACAACAATGTTTAATTGTTTGGAAATGTATTGGAATGGAACAGATCAATATTTATTAAATAATGATCTGTTTAAATATATCTGCACATCAATTTTTTTCAGCAATCAAAATTATATACATATTCACAGCATCATTTTGATTTTGCAACATTTTATAAAAGCAGTTGACGTACATGCTGGGGATAACCTTTACATTTTCAGTTTTAAGCCTTGATAACCACTTTCAGTCGTACCAGTATATTGTAGTGAAATAGTAATTTTTGTTCTTTTTATTGTGGTAATGGTGAGACAATATTAAAAAAGCTGTTGGACATCATTCAAGATCTTAATACTCTTCTGTGCTCTTTTATTGATTAATAGTAATAAGGATAGCAGTGTCAGAGTTCATCAAGCTAAACTGCTGGTGCAATTGTGACCAGAAACTATATTATTCAAATAAATATTAATATGTTATTAAATTTAATTATGAAAACCAATATCTTTTTGTATGTGTATGTGTTTTTTCAGCAGTTATTTGTCCATTAATTCTTAGATCAGCCGAAAGGACTCACAATTTTTTAATATATATACTCACAAATAATAAAACTAAGAAATTTGGCATTTAACTAATTTAAGCAATATTAGTGGTTAAGCAGAAAAGCCAGTGATGTTCAAACACAAATAGATTTTGAAAAAATAATATAGCCTAATATTTTGAAACTTTTGGGAATATAATTTATATACATTGTAGAATGTAATTAAAAGTTTGATATTTTTTTTAATTATACATCATTATAATGTATAAGTAAACAACTTATTTCTTCAGTATTTTTAATTTTCTATGGGTTGGGGGAAAATAAGTATTTAACAGAATGTGTTTGCATTGATATTTTTTTAGTGATAATAAATTTTAATATTTGACTAGGTATTTTTCTGTATTGTGGAAATTTTTTCATACTATCCCATAACTTAAAAAAGAAACCATAATCACACTAAAGTTTAAAAAAAAGGAAACAGTAGCAGTTTTTGTGTATTTTGTTGTTATTATTATTATTAATTTACTCCTGTTTATATTCCTTTTTTTTGCCCTTTTGGCTTATTTCTGTCGTTCTTCTTTCCATTTTTTGCCACAAGTTTCCTAGCTAGAGAGCTGTTCCTTCTCTTTCATTCTGGATTATTTCTCTTTGATAAGTTTTTAGCACATGTATGTGTGTTTTTTAACAGAAGACATTGCAATATATGTAGTTCAAAAATTTACAAAACTGTGTAAAATTGCTATTCAAAGGAATGAACTGTATAAGCAATTTAATAACAATTAATTCCTTATAGTTCAGCTAAATGAAAGGTTAATTATGGCTATTATGATTATCTAGTTCAAGATTTTATATATAAGAACTTTCACTATGCTCAGTCTGAAAGATTAGTTAATACTATTTGACAGAACTTGTAAGGAACTCTAAGTAACTAACATTACTTTTTTACATTTCTGTTGTTCTAATCTATTATTTTAATCACAATTTTCAAATATAGATTTAGTTCTCTTAATATAAGTTTTGGTCTTTGTTGATAAATAAATAGTTATAAGCATTTGCTAGGATATGGTTTTAAAGCAATGTGGTCACTTTACAATGCATGCTGTTAATTTATTTTAAAGAAAAACTTTATCATAAACTGACATTCCAATGCCATTCTGAATTATATTATATTTTTGAATGTTAAAAAAAGTAAGTTAATGGAAAATAGGTTTTAAACTTCTGTGCTGCTGGATGTAAAGAAGCTATTAGTATTTTATTTCACGTGACTAATAATTTGTTGAACTAAGAAGCTCAAGGAAATTGATCCTTGAGAGGAGAAATTTGTTACAGATGCCATTGTACAAAATTGTGAATATGTTAAAAGTGAGTTATGAAGATGATTGAGTACAATTACGAAAAAAAATGCAAATGATAGTGCTCTTGCACTATCAGTTGTTTTTATTATTATACAGGTCCACACATATCTCAAAGTGTATTTTGAAGACAATCACTAAGTCCTTTGGATCAAAACTGTGGAATTTAATTCTTGATACTATCATGTTCATATGAATCTCAGGTATTTCACTTAGCCGTGTTTAAACATTCCTTCATTTGTTGTAGCTGTAGATGTGAAAGCAGTTCTACTGAATGTATTAAATGAAATGTTCAAATTCAAATGTTGTAATCAGTGATATGCAGATTGTATTTTTGTAATTGGCTATAATATAGGACTATTGTATTTCTGTTTAAAAAAGTCACTTGTGTATAGAATAATATTGTATTGCTTGGCAAACACAGTTATCCACTGTAAAGAAAATGAAAATGTAATTATTTAGCTGAACAATCTCTAATATGTGATAGTGAAAGATGTATTTTTAGCCTGTGCAACAGATTAATATGCAACTGGTTGGTTTCACCGATATTTTTAATGAAAGAACTACAAAGAATTATCTAAATATTTTCATAAAAATTGTAAAGAAGATATTAAATTATGTACACCTCCTAAATGTAAGTTTACACTAAGAGACAATTATAAAGTATAAAATAATAAATTACTGTTCAAGCAGCTGCTTACCGCAGGGATCTGTCGGGAGACTGTATAACACACCATTGAGGAGATCTGTGAGTGAAGCGATACCTCAGCAGAAAGACAAAGAAAAAAAAAAATCTATACTTTATCCAGGTCTTAAACCCAGGCCCCTTAGATTAGTAGTCAAGCATGTAATCAACAGAATGGTATGACATTTATAAAATATCAGGATTTAATATCATCTCTTGCTATTTTCAAATTATACTTCTGGTTTGGCTACTTAGCCTAATGTTCTTAAAGAAACGAAAAATAATACTAGATGGAATGTTTATATGAGACATTGTGCTAACTAAAGTTATTTTTTCAATATTAATTTGAGTTTATTTCACTTGTTTCAATTATCTCTTTTTTTTTGCAAGCACTATATTTTCAATTGATTTTTTTTTTTCTTCATAGGTGATTGTAGTTATGTTACACTGTTTTAATGTTTGTAAAAAATATTTAACAATTGTTAGTCCAAAAATAAAAGGATTAAATAAGCTCATACCTGATCTAGTGGATGGCATACCTGACTACTAAAGCAGCAGACATATCCCTATGTATGTGTGTGTGTATGTTGTATGAGAAACCAGGATAAGCCCAATAGAGCTTCTAGGTTATCTCCATCTTTGTGTAGGGGAGCACCTTCTTCCCTTTAAAAACATTTTCAGAAAATGTTGAATAACGTATTTCTTACAGACTTTAACATTTGCTTAAAATATTTCATAATTGTAAAAACATATTCATATAAATAAATACCACACCACTTATCTTTAACTTTTAATAAAAAGTCAGTATTGTGTACTTCTGTATTTAATATATTGATGATGTGTTAAAGGGGATGCATTATCAAAATCAGTATTGTGTACGTCCGTATTTAATATATTGATGATGTGTTGTTAAAAGGGATGCATTATCAAAATCAATCTGTATCTAAAATTTGATGTTTTTTTATGCCATCTTTTAACTTTTATTCACTTAAGGAAAAAAAATGATTGCATTAGACCCCTATCATTTAAATTGGAATTTATGTTAACGAGCATCTTCTTAAATTTCTAGTTTTTGAAATAATGTTTTTAATATCTGAGATAATAAATTAAGTAGGTAGGTAGATTGATTTTCATATATTTTCTCTAATCTGATATTTTTAAGTTTTTTTCTATGCTTAGTGTGCCTTTGGGAATTATTACTATGAAAATATTGCTGCATATATTTCTACTGAAATATATTTATAAAGCTGCTTTTATCAGTAACAAACTAAGAGTTTTGTAACAAATAATTTAATATATATGTAATGCACATTTCTTATACTTCATAAATGTCTCTTTGCATGTGTATAAAACAAATCTGCAATTGAAAACAGTTGAAGAAGTCACTTTTCTGCTGTTTGAGTTTATCACTTAAACAGAATGACATCTGACTTCTTGCCAAATCAAAACATTTTTAATTAAGACATTATATTTAATGCATTATTTTAAGGTATTTTCAAATGTGATATTGTCCTGTATTATTGCTGACTATTTCTACATAATCATTCAATAAATCTGTCAGCTTTTCAAATTATACCAGAAATGCGAGGCCTTCCAAATAGTTGGAACTTACCTACAGCCTTCTCAAGTTGAAAAGTTTTAATAATTTTTTTTCAAAACAATTTTTTCCCTGTTTATTATGTTATTTAGATTCGTGAAAAGAGAATTCCATGAAGTTTGAATTGTGAAAAGGCTCAGTTCTCTTAGCATGGAATTCATCTTAGCACATAATTTAATCTGAATTAAAAAAAACTGAATGCATGATTTGTATTTTCTGTCATAAAATTACTAACTGATAGCCATCAGTCAATGAACTGCAATATCTTAGTGAGAGAGGGAATGTAAGCCTGTTTAAATATTTTTCAGCTGATGAATGATATGCATTTCATTTATCATTCAATCTGTGGGTTGACAGCACTGGAGCCTGAATTGGGAGAGGATCTAGGGTGCTGGCAGTTAGAGTGCAAAGAGTATTCTGAGTAGTGCTTACAGTTATGTTGAGGATAGAATCTGATTAGTGCTGGCAGCTCTATCGATATAGGATATGTTAGTACTGGCAGCTAGATTTACAGAAGTGTGTCAGGTATAAATTGCCTATCATTATCATCATCCTCAAGCACCCATGGGCTACGGAGGCCCAACCAGACCATACAATTTAGTTCTCCAAGCATATCTGTCCTGAGCTACATCTGCTGCATCTGGCTACTGCAAACCAATTCTAACAAATTCTAATTATTTAACACCAACATGAAGAATGGTATTGATGTAGATGCGATGAATTATAAGGTATTAAGTTACTTATAAAAGTAGGTTTGCAGTTATACAGAAGCTACAAGTTCATTATTACATCTTTGGATAGGAATATCAAGGATTTTTTTTTTTTGGTTTTTTCATCCAAAGATGTAATAATGACTTTATAACTTCTGTATACCACAAACCTACTTTTATAAATAATTTAATACCCTATAATTCATTGCATTCATGTCAATACCTTTCTTCATCTCTTAAAAATTTATTTACCAGAACTGCAAAATTATGTAAAACTATCACCTACAAACTGAAATTAAAATCATATATTCATTAGGAAGAGATGGTGGCTATCCACCGAATTTTATTCAAAAATATCATTCATCTGTATTTCGATTAAATAAACACCATAACACCAACAAATCAACAGACAAGATTTTTAAATATACCAACTCCATATCTCATTTACCTGCTTTGAATAATACCATAAAAATATCATGAAAACCTACAACTATATAGTGCCTATCAAACCTTCCACCGCTCTATTAAGATCCATCTTGAATGACAGAGACTGCTACATTCCTACAGGAGGGGTTTACTTGATTCCTTTAAAAGAAGATACCACTCCTAATAATAACATCAAATCACCATTTGGATACATTGGTATGACTACAAGAAACTTACCAGAAAGAATTAAAGGACATCATATGATATCAAGAAAAAATTAACAGCAACTTTATCTAGCACCCAGTTATCAACCAACAATGTTACTCCAATATTTGAAGAAGCCAGAACTATTTCAAATCCTAATACTAAATTTCATATAGTGAAAAAATAATAATTTATATCAACAAAGATTTTTGCTGTAATGATGAACTACTGATTTTACCAACAGCTTGAAAACTCGTACTAAAAGATTATCCTAATCCAAATATTCTCATTAACAACAAAAAGTACCACCAATTTTCTAATAAAAAACAACAATAAAAACGTGCTATCATGCATATTGTGATACTACATCTCACACATATGCATCTCAATAATAATATTTCTTATTTCAACGTTTTTTCAAATATACCTTACAACATAATTTAACACAGAAACTACCACCATTTTGCTGAAGAAGAAAATATTGTATATTTCGAAATCTAGGATATATAGTTATATGATGTGCTTCAAAAATTCCTTGTTAATATTGTGCACAATTCTGCAACTATCTAATTCTACATTGTTCTTGAATTATTACCATCAAGTTCACTGATCAAGAAGCCACTTTTTGTTTCCATCTATTTGAACTGTAAGTGTGAATACTACTTCATTAAACCGAGGGGCGGGGGTGGCTCAGTCGGTAGCGCGCTAGGCTCGTAATCTGTAGTTTCCAGGTTCGAGTCCCAGCTGGGTCAGCGTTGAGATTTATCTCCGCAAAATTCCCCGCCCTGCCCACGGTCAGTAGGGGACACCGATGGGCTTGGAAAGGCCGCCGTCCGTCGGATGGGACGTTAAGCCGTGGCCCCGTGTGCGGGAGAGACATACCCTGTGCACGTTAAAGAACACGTTGGATGGCCTTGACGGGAGGCTACCATCTGTCTCCCAACAGCTGTTCCAGTGGGTCCCCTCCCCCCAACCTTCTCTGAGCCTTCGGGGTCCATGTGACCTGGCCATTTAGCCCATGGTGTGCAAAAAAGTGCCGCTCAGAGGTAAAACAACCCAAACAACAACTCATTAAACCGAACTTTACTAACTTGTCTTCAGTGTATCTCATCTGTGCATAGGGGTGGGGGTGGCTCAGTCGGTAGCGCGCCAGGCTCGTAATCTGTAGTTCCCAGGTTCGAGTCCCAGCTGGGTCAGCGTTGAGATTTATTTCCGCAAAAATTCCTTGCCCTGCCCACGGTCAGTAGGGGACACCGATGGGCTTTGAAAGGCCGCCGTCCATCGGATGGGACATTAAGCCGTGGCCCCGTGTGCGGGAGAGCCATACCCTGTGCACGTTAAAGAACACGCTGGATGGCCTTGACGGGAGGCTACCATCTGTCTCCCAACAGCTGTTCCAGTGAGTCCCCTCCCCCAACCTTCTCTGAGCCTTCGGGGTCCATGCGACCTGGCCCATTTAGCCCATGGTGTGCAAAAAAGTGCCGCTCAGAGGTAAAACAACCCAACCCATCTGTGCACTTCTATTGACAAGAAACTTTCACAACATAGATCAGTCTTTACCAGTGTTTTTAAGGTGTTATTATTCTTTTATTATACATTTCACACACTGGGATTTTTGAACTAGTATAATAAATTGCCTATTTTATATTGCTAGGAAGAAATGTCATATTTTTATAGTGAATCAATGTTACTGACAGTTTCCATGGAGTCGGATGCTCCCCCCCCCCCCCATTAAATATTAGGCCTAGTGGAATTTCGTGGAACTTTGTGAAATTTTGCAAGATTGAAGGTTGACAAGATTAGCTTATCTTTGAAGCAATTAACACAAATATGCCAGTTGTTACAAATTAGTAAAGTATAAGATTTGAAATGAATAATTGCAATCTCAGACGACTTAATTAGCAATCAGAGATATCCAAGTGCAAAACCATAGGAGATAGTCACTCAAAAAAAGATATGTATATGTAGCAATATGAATGTTTGAAATAGTTTATATTAATATGTAGTTAGCAGCCTGATTAATGAGCTATAAGTGTTTATATAAATATTACTGTAATTGAAACATCTTTATCCCTTGCATTGAGGAAAGTTTGATCTTTTAAGAAATGCATAATAAATTTCATGGAATACTTAGGATCTAACTGTATAGATGATAGCAAATCCTACTGGGCTTTGAGCATACCCTTGTGTGTTTTCATATTTATATGAACAGAGCTGCTGAACTACAATAAACTACTAAATTTCTACAATCAATCAATATTAAATATACAGAGTTACTTGTTGACATAGATCAATAAATAGTTAAGTGTAAAAAATAAGTTTTGCTGATGCACTGGTCTTGAACCCACATCTCTCTAGAATAAATTCAAAATTAGTGGAAGCATTTTATTATTGTGAAAAATCATTTTCATAGAGTCATATTAAAGTTAAGAAATCTTATGTTTCAAAATTTGGAGAAATTTTATGTGGATATTTTAAGAATTATTTTAATGCCTCGGTAACACATTTTACATACAATAACCTTTGAACTATGTATGTCAATGTAAGCAATAGCTGACACAGAGCAAACTTTTCATAAGCTGTTTAAGGCAGTGAAAAATTGTATTGAATTGTAACTGAGTCATTAATATTTAACCTTATCCTCCCCATATTGCCACTTATTATCTATGAACTAGGGAATATTTTTATAGTGAATAAAATATAAAGTGGACAGTAATCAGGTTAATTTTTTGAGATCTTGTTTTGATCTGTACTCATTCTAAAGTGAAGATTGAAATCTTAATTCATCAGAAATTCTTATTTTGCTTGAACAAAGCTTATTATTTTGGTTATGTTGAATCAGCATACAATTTGGAGCAGCATTATAATCTATTTAAAAAACTAAAGTAGTCTGTTTAATAGTTTGGTTTTCTCTTAACCCTTTAACACCCATAATAGCCCAAAATGGCCGACATTTTGAAATTGACTCATCCAATTAGTGCTATTCCTTTATCTTTAATACCCTTTACTCTTTTCTGAAATTTCCTGGGCATAAAATAATTTCTGTGGTAGTGAAACTTGGACCCTCTGTAAGATAACAGGAAACTTGATCCTTTCGATTTTAGGTGCTTATGAAATATGCAGCATTCTTTTATCAGGTGGTTTGATTATGTAAATAAAGATGAGGTTAGGCAATGGAGTCAACTTACTTCCTCTAAGCAACATCTTATATAAAGACAGATATCATTGGTTTGGATAATGTTCCCAAGGGCTTAAGGAAAGGGGACAGAGCTAGAATTAGGTTGGTGGACAGTGTCAGACAGGAGTATTATTAGAATTGGATTGCAGTGGCCAAATGTAGTGACTTACTCAAGATAGATGTGTTTGGTGAACTAAATTATACAGACTGCCATAGCTTATGGCTGCATGAAGATTGTTTAGTAATGTAAGTTTTGCATTTGTGTAGATTGATCTACACAATTATGCTAAGATTTACTGATTTTTGTCACATAGTTACTAAAAAATGTCTGTCTCCTTAGACTTAATATTCTATGTGTGGCATAACTCGTAAAAAAAAGTGGGGGGTTCAGTCAATAGCGCGCCAGGCTTGTAATCTGTAGTTCCCAGGTTTGAGTCCCAGCTGGGTCAGCGTTGAGATTTATCTCCGCAAAATTCCCCGCCCTGCCCACAGTCAGTAGGGGACACTGATGGGCTTGGAAAAGCCACCATCCGTCAGATGGGACGTTAAGCTGTGGCCCCATGTGTGGGAACACCATACCCTGTGCACGTTAAAGAACACGCTGGATGGCCTTGATAAGAGGCTACCATCTGTCTACTAACAGCTGTTCCAGTGGTCCCCTCCCCCAACCTTCTCTGAGCCTTCAGTGTCCATGTGACCTGGCCATTTAGCCCATGGTGTGCAAAAAAGTGCTGCTCAAGGTTAAACAACCCAACGTAAAAAAAAAAAAACGTTTTGTATTGCAGAATTTGTGAGCAAAAGGATTAATATTGAAAAGACTAAAGTTGTTTCAAGAAGATAACTTTTGTTGTTATTGTTGTTATTGCTAACCTAAAAAATTTTCACCACATTCAGCAAACCATTTTAAATGCATTTATCTGTATTCTAATCAACTATGCAAATAAATAAGAAAACTAAATTATTTAAAGTACATTTATAATAATTCTTATGCAAAGATAACACTTAACCCTTTTACTACCAGTGGATATTATATATTTCAATAAATTGTCAATAGATAGTAATGCATGCTGAAAAGCTGTATAAGCCTTCATATATGGGCTTCTATATGGTTTCTATTAATTTTAGATATGAGTGTCACAAGGAGTTAATAACTATGCAAATTATTTTTTTACAAATGCTAATTATTTATGCATTTAATTAAAAAAAATTAAATAATGAAGAAAAATGTTAATTGGCAGCTAAAGGGTTCAGCACTTCTTACACATATTCAAAAGTGTTATCTGCAGATATCTGAAAAGTTGACAGATATTGGTTTTAATTGTGTATTATAGTTATGAGAAAACAGGGTGATCGTACCATTCAAGAAAATGTAAAAGAATGCTTGCAAATTGAATATTTTAGCTATGATTTTTTGAAGGCTAAAATATGAAAATGTTTATATATATATTTTTCTAGCATTTGCTATGCTTTATTCTAAAATTGGTTTTCAAAATAAAGTGATTCTATTCATGAAATATAAAAGAATTGTTTATAAATAAGATATGAATAACAATTTTTATCAGAATTATCAAATTTATTATGTTTTGGACTGCTTTTGTGAGCTTAATTAAAATCGTGTAAATAATTTAAAATGTGTACTTCACTATAACTATGAAAAATAATAAATTAAATATGAATGCTAAGAGAGATTAAGTATGAAATGAATGTATATTTTTCAAAAATATAATTTCATAAACATTTTTGATAATCAGTGTATTAAGGTGATTATTAGCTTTAAAATTTCAGTGAAAGGAAATAAGAAAGTTTATGTATGTGCAAAAATTAGGTTAAATTATAATAAATTGTGTTGAATGCTTTGATTTCCTTATTATTAAAATAATTCCTGGAGTGTGTAAATTTATAAAGCTATATGATTTAAAAAAAAAGCATAAATTGTATCAAGTAAACACATAATGTGTATCACTTTGAGAGCAGTATGTACTAATAATATTAATATAACTAATAAAAATTCCATAGACAGAATGTAATTCACTTTAATACTAAAGGCTGGATCAGGCATATGAAAGCCCCATAATTTTCCAGGAACTCAAAATAGTGATCTATCTTTTTTTGTGGAGTATTCTTTCAATTTGTCTAAGTAGGTCCCTTGCCACAGATTCAGTTATAAGATAGCATTCAACAGAATTAATCTCTAAAAGTAGAGAGATGAATATGTATTGTTTTATTATGTTCTGGATTTACCCTATTCATAGTGATACTGTTAAGTTCAATTAATTTTTTGTTTAATGTATATAATAAGTAATGACTTCTCACAGACATTTGATGCAGGGCATTTGGTCAAAAGTAAAGTATGACAAGTTAGAAAAACCATTTTTTTAACCTTACAGTAATAACCCAACTCAGCTTCAAAAACATAAGGCAAATTTCTATGGTTTCAGTATTTTGTTAATATTACAAAGACATTTTCTTACAGAAACCAGTGGCCTAATAGGTGACAAAGTTAAGGAACAGAAACAAAAATGCCATAAGTACTTTCCTTGAAAATCTTAATAAATAATTCAAACATATAAAGAATGCACAATGTCCTAAATACAGGGTATATATATAAATAAATGAAAGGATTTAAAAAAATTATTATAAAAAAAACCCATGGGAAATCAACAAATTTAGAATTATAAAATGTTTTCCATATTGAAAAAGATTACAAAAAGTTCCAATATTGCTAACATGGGTCATCTTACCCACATTCACCATATATATCTGTTCATTCCATACATTGCACAGTATGCCCATAACAGATGTAATGATATGACATGTGCATTTCATCAGTTCTTTTAAGGTTAATGGTAACTGCTTTTGCAACACCAAAAGGAAAAGTAATGGATGTCAGAGAGTACAATGCTCAATCCAGCTTTAAATCAAAGAACTTCCTTTTGGTGTTACAGAAGTGTGGAATAGTCCTTTCTTACTGAAGAGTCCATCAGGGAAGTCCATATTGAGTTGTATATTTGTAACACTCAAAATATAGACTCTATTTATCAATTATCTTAGTAAAGAAGAATGGTCCATAGACCTTAGTCTTCAAAAGGGCATAAAATTCATTGCTCTAGTTGTTTTCATTTGGTTTGCAAGACACATTTTTAATTATTAACTAGATTTTAGTGTTTACTTGTATTTTGCCATTTTATTTATGTAATTTTAATTGTAACTTAGTGCCAAAATATTGCCATTGTGTTATAACATTGTTTGTAAGATTTGTTATAGGTTTTTCCTTAATTCTACTATGTACATATTTTGTCTCTATTTGAAATAAATAGGACCCATTTTAATTACCAAAACTAAAATTTCATTGTTTCTAAATTGTCACTATAAAAAGTAAAGTTAAACGTATTTCAGGATATCATTTGTATTTCTTTTGGCAGTAATTAAGACATTACATACTATACTAATAGGTTCTTGTCAATTCTCTGTGGAAAGACTGCCTGAGCTTTTTTTTTATAATAAAAATTTTTAAAATTATTATGAGTTTTTAATCTTAGTTATTTCAATATATGTAAGTAGAAAAAAAATAGCTTTTTTTATAGTATCCCATTTTTTTCATTGAGTAGCTATAGAATTAGTAATGTAGTTAGCATATTAGAAAATGTTAAATTTGTTTGTTGTATTTGTTTTATGTGTTGTGCCAGGTATTACTTTTTCTGCACTAGCCATAACATCACTTATTATATCATTTGTTATTAATGTTTTTTTATGTATATATTATTTGATTGTTGAATAACCCAATGGCAACAAATAGTTGAATAGTGATTTTCTGGATCAAATCTTTTACTGGAGGTTTTTAGACATACATTACGTGTCCAGCACTGTCTAGATTGGTAACACATAGAAGCTTCAATCATTGATAAACTGAAATTTTAGGCTAAAATATTTCCAGAAAATTACTAGTTTGTACAGAAAATTTTTCTGTGTACTTTTAGCACTACTTTTCTATATACAGCACAATTCTTAATGTGTGGAATGGAGTAGTATAATAAACACAGGAATTTGTGTGTGTGAAAGGATAGTTTATGGTAATTTTCCAGAAAATAATTGTCTTTAGGTAGACTTAAGTCCATTCATCATGAAATCATCATAAAGTTTAGAGTACTGGAAAAAAATCCATGTACAAACGTGTGGTTTGTGGGAATTTAGTTAAGAGGTAATTGGGGCTAGAGTAGTTTTAAAATACAAAAAAAAAGATGAAATAAAATGCATTTGTAGCTGACAGCCAATCAACAGTTGACTTTATATATAAACTGCTTAAACTGGAAGAATGACTAATCTAATGCTTGTTGTTGTAGACTTATCATGACTGTTATGTTGCATAGAATAGTTAAATATGGAAAAACATGTCTTATCTAGACATCATTGTACAGAATATACTTACCATATATGCATATCTATGTATATCTTCCGGTGTTTGTGTTAAAAGGGCTTTCTGGGGAAACAAGCGCCATTGACAAAATTTATCATGTGTAAGTAGGTGCTAGATGGTATGGGAAACGTAGAGAGAATAAGTTTAATTGGAAAGAGAAATTAATTACATTAATCTGTTGTTTAGTTGAAATAAGTTTTTGTATTTTTTAGTATATATGTTTATGATACATTCTTATGTTTTCCTTTGATCTCAGGTTCTGTTTAGCATAGCCAATATTGTGTTCAGTGAAACAAACTGAAAAAAAGTGTTGTTTAAGGGAGTGGGTATTATTAATTTTAAATTAATTTGCAGAAATTTTTTATAGTTTTATGTATAGTATTTTTTGAAATATGCATTTTTAATTACACATTGACATGGTTATAATGGTTGTGGATTTAATTAAAAAATTATAAATTTCAAATTAAGAATCAAAATAATTTAAATATATTTTCAAAAATTGTTTTATCCAAAGTTAGACTACCCTTAATGTGGGCAAGGTGAAAACAAAATTTTAAGGCAGGAGTGGGTAACCTTTTTTTGAGCCAGACCCATATTTTGGAAATTCTGTGTTCTCACCGTCTGTATGTTCTTTGGTAACAGTACACACATACCAAACACTAAAGTAAAATAATATAGATCTGATGATTTAAAAATGAAATTTGAATGAGGCATAAACATTCAAAAATATGAAAATATAATGCATTAAATCAATAAAATTTAGCGGAAAAAATTTTCGCCGACATACGGGAAATGAACCCGCATTTCTCCAGAAACATGTCAGAGTGTTCTTACCAGTTGAACTAATACCAGCTCGTCTTTTTTCCGTTTATTTAAGACTATATCACCGAGAAATACAGGCCAACCATTGGTGCCATCATGATCTCGGGTGACGATCATTACCTCACAGAGGGAGATGGAAATAAATAATAGTCTCATCACAATGGGGCGGGGGTGGCTCAGTCGGTAGCGCGCCAGGCTCGTAATCTGTAGTTCCCAGGTTCGAGTCCCAGCTGGGTCAGCGTTGAGATTTATCTCCGCAAAAATTCCCCGCCCTGCCCACGGTCAGTAGGGGACACCGATGGGCTTGGAAAGGCCGCCGTCCGTCGGATGGGACGTTAAGCCGTGGCCCCGTGTGCGGGAGAGAGATACCCTGTGCACGTTAAAGAACACGCTGGATGGCCATGACGGGAGGCTACCATCTGTCTCCCAACAGCTGTTCCAGTGGGTCCCCTCACCCAATCTTCTCTGAGCCTTCGGGGTCCATGTGACCTGGCCATTTAGCCCATGGTGTGCAAAAAAGTGCCGCTCAGAGGTAAAACAACCCAACCCTAATCTCATCACGCTATTTAGCGTTAGTAATGATTTAAACATAGATGATAATCGAAGCATGATCTGATGCTTCTTTGGCATTGATAAATCAATAAATATTTAGCGGAAAATTTTTTCGCTGACATACGGGAAAACCGACATGCGGAAATTTCCCGGCGAAAATTTTTTCCGCTAAATATTTATTGATTTATCAATGCCAAAGGAGCATCAGGTCATGCTTCGATTATCATCTATGTTTATAATGCATTAGATCCTCGCTGATCACGTTGGTTATTTATGTTCCTGGAGGTCGCTACAAATGGCAACTCTGGATGATTTTGGTTATGGGAAAAATAAGATTAGGTACTATTTTTAAGCATGCAGAGTATATGGAGCATATATACAGGGTGTTTCAAAAAGGGCACAACCCTCTATTGTATTTTTTAAACTTGACAAAAGGCAAATTTCAAAAGATGCAAATTAGATGCTGAAAGATGCTGAAAGTGATTTCCTGCAACCTGGATGCAGGTTCGTACCCGTTTCATGACATTTGCAGCCACCTTTTGTAATGTTTGTTTTCTTATGTTTAAAATCTCTCTTTCAATGTCAGCCTTCAAGTGTAGGATTGTTTCGAAACACTGCACATTTGAGATATCCCCAAAGGAAAAAAATCGAGATCTTGGGGGCCACAAATTTTTTGAAATCAAACGATCACCAAAAAATTCCAGCAACATGACCATTGTGTCATTTGCATTTATGGGGGTCACGCCATCTTGTTGAAACCAAGACTCTCATTCATTCACATCCAATAGTGCAATAAACTGTTGGATGAGGTCATGATAAACTTCACCAGTTACAGTTGAGTCAAAAAAATAAAGACCCTATCACACGACGCACACCAAACACCAATTTTTCATGTGTGTAATGGTCGTTCGAGAAAAGTGTGAGGATTTTCACTGCTCCATATTCGACTGTTTTGACTCTTCACATACCCATCCAAGTGAAACCAAGCTTCGGTACCGAAATAAACATGGTCCAACACCTCAATTCCATTTTCATCAACTAAAGAACGAAACCAACGACAGTACCGTAAACATTTTTCATGATCTGGTTCTTTCAGTTCATAAACGACACCAATGCGGGAGGCATGAAATTTTAACTTATTTGTAGCCCTGAAAACAGTAGCGGTGACAGTCCAACCTGTGATGATAATTTTCTAAAGAGAATTTCTGGTTGAGCGAGTTAAACGCAGAGACACATCATCAAGAACTTCGGCAGTTAACAATGATGGCTGGCCTGGGCTCTTTCGAACCTTTAATAGCCAGTGTCACGAAATTTATCAATTAAATGTGATATTGTCGACTTGTTGGGAACTTCAGACTGAGGAAACTTCAACTCAAACTCCTCACACGTTTGTAAGATTTGTACGCACAATAAGTCAACAATAAATACAAGTTCATTTTTGGAAAACGACATAGCTTACACAACACAAAGGAATGAATGCTTGAGTGAGACTATCACGTGAAAAGGTCATTTCAACTGCTAAAGGCTGTTAACCTAGAGTACAGTAATGCCAACTAACTAATATTATGGCATAAAATGTACATGCACGATAGTTCTACTCTCTTATATTTAAAGTTGCATCCTTTCTGAAACACACTGTATATAATATAAAATAATAATAAATAAATAAATACCCCCTCAAGCAGCTGCTTGCCACAGAGGTCTGACAGGAGCCTGTCAGTTTATATGCCACAGTAGGAGATCTGAGAGGATGGCAGGATATAGGAACATAAAATCCCGCCTCCTCTCTTTTGTCAAAATAAAATAAACAAAAGCAAAATTTTTACAAGTTTATTCTCCCAAAATGTGAAATCTTTGTTGGCTTTTTCTCCAAAAAATACTATTTTATTCAAACTGCAAAAAAATTCGGTATAGTAAATATTTGCGTCAACATCTATCCTTCTACTGTACTCAAAATTATTATCCATTTCAATTTTTTTTTTAAATTGCTACTGCAAATTACTGCATCAAAACGTGGTGAGAAGAAACTATTGTTGGAATTAGGCCCATTGCACTCACTATACCATGTCCTTGTAAAGCTTGTAGCTTTGGTGCCCAAATAACCTGTACTGACCATGTCCAGCTATCCAACTATCATCATTATCCTTAAAATAAAATTACACTTTTATGAAAAAGTTTGTGCAATATTTGTTGCACAAAAAGTAAATGTATACTATTTCTGAATGTGAAAGCAAATTTCAGCCAACTTCAGGACCATTGTAAGGCAGACCATAATTGATTGGAACCCTGATTGGTAAACTATGCCATTAAATAAAAATAAAATAAATACCTCCTCAAGTAGCTGCTTGTCACAAAGGTATGACAGGAGCCTGTCAATTTGTGCCACAGTAAAAGATCTAAGATGATGGCAGGACCTCGGCAGAAAAGCGACACATAATCCATGCCTTACCCGGCACTCGAACCCAGGTCCCTTAGATCAGTAACCAAGCGCCTTAGGATAGAGTCCTAAATAAACTTACCATGGTTAGTGAGCATCTAGTGCACTTAAAATCTGCAGAACTCACTGTTGAAAAATAAAAATTTACTTCACCAGCCTGCAATATTGTACTTCATTATATTGATAACGTGCTGTGATCTGTTGGTTACCCACCCCTGGTTTAAGATATTGCAAACTGTTTTAAAGTGTAATCTGCTTTCTCTGAAATAAATTTTGCATTTTTTTCCTGTAAACTTTGGCATTATTTATGTAATCAGTGTTGTGTTATTCCATTATGATTTTTATTTGGTACTTTTTGGTATATAATGTTAAACTTTTTGAATTAAGTTGCAAGAATTTAAAAAACCTATTTTGTCCTGTTATTTGGGTTTTTTTTTTTCATCAAACTGATGTTACAGGTAAATTGCATTACTAAGAGATATCTATCATGTCATTTCCATAAAGTATGCTCAACCAATGTATGGTTTTTAATAACCTAATAATTGTTTTTCATAACGCTGCAAATGAGACTAAATAGTTTTTTTGTTTCTTCTTCCTTTTTAGTAGATCATACATTACTTGCTCAGGTTACTATTGGCATGCAGTTACTCAGAGTAAATCCATGGTTTTTAAGAAGTTATAAGAGTAAAATAATTGTAAACAACTTATGCCGCTATTCCACTGCCAAAAGTTTGCCAAACTACGTTAAATTTTTCTTGTTGATTTAAAAATACTTATAGTTGAAATTCGGTTTATATTTTTTTTATTCCCTTTATTTTAATGTATACATCAGTTCATTGTTCTATTCAGATAGAATTAAAATAACCAGATCTTCTTTTTAGTAGTCTATACATGACACTGTTAGTACAATTTATATTTCTTACTGATTAAAACAGAACTCGTGCCTAGAATGCATTTCAGCCACCACTTTCATCAGTGATATCATCGTTCTTAAAACTGAAGATATAAGTTTTATTGTGCTTACTAAAGAGAAAATTTCCTTTATTGTGTTAGTATATAAAAGCACGGAGGAGACGTTTTAGTTCATTTGAAAATTACCAAAAACACTGTTTTAATTGGCTAATTTTTAGATATGTGTATGGTGTTTTAGGCGATTTAGACTTAATTCATTCAGTTAGCGTTTTTCCCTCCTAAAGAATGATCGCCCGTAGAGAACTTTTCCACACTCACTATGCATTGATAACATTCTTAATAAAATTGATTTCTTATACATAAATAATATGTTGCCTTTTGGAATTAGGTGATTCAAAGTTTAGGCAATCATTTCCTTCTCCTGTAGAGCTTAAGTGATGTTTTGTGATATCTAGAGGCAATTTTCGTATTGGCAGGTAAAAGATGCTCATAACGTGAAGTTTTCATATTTGATCCCAGATAAAATGACATTGAGGATTTGCACCATGTCTTCAGAAGAAGAAAAAAAATTCAAGACAGAGGTTTAGAAATTGCTTGCGCTATGTAACCAGTTCGAAGTCGAAGCTGGTATGGTGGTAGCAATTGGCCATCAGAATTAAATTTAGGTTTTATTCTGGCAACCACAGTTATATTTGTCAAACCGTGATAGAGGTTTACAAAAGTTGGCATCAATTGGAACGTAAGCTAGAGTTGTATGTGCATGTGAATCATTTACTGTGAATGCCAGGAACGCTGTGTGTGTGTATGTATGTAGTCATGGGTTGCTTCTATCTGTCCAAAATAACTATTTTGTTGTAAGTGGGATTCGAACCCACACTTCCCAGTTACTTGCTGGGTATTCTTGACCACTAAATTATCAGTTGCTAATTGTTTCTTCAGCTAATATGACTTATAAACTTTCCTGAATGTTGTTGAATTTGCTTGGATTGCCATCTATGTCTGAAGAAAGAGCTGCTGATAGTTTAGTGGTTAGAACATTTGGCATGTAACTGGTAAGCATGGATTCAAATCATACTAACTGCAAAACTTAATTTTTTCAGCCAACTATTCATGAGTCCCATGCATGCATGATATTCTACCATTGAACTGAACAGTGTGTTTGTTGCTAACCCATCTGTTGTCAGCTTTACGATACGTTCACTTGACAATTGAGCTTATTGTGCAAAATCAAGTGCCACTCACTGGTAAGACAACCAGAGAGATTTACACTAATCTATTGGTGTTATTGAGCAATATCAAGGTGAGTGCGAGATACCCCCCCCCCTCAACACCACCAAAGAAGGCTTTTAAATATAGCATGCATCAAATGGAAACGCATTCAAGTTATTGTTACATATATATTATTGTTCATAACAAATTAGTGAATTAATTTTTTCAACTATTTAGAATGAATGGTACTATGTACTAATAATGTATAGTTTAACATGGAAATTTATTAAAAAATCGATACTCCCTCAAGCAACTGCTTGCTACAGATGTCTGACATCAATTGACACAATGATGTCTGGCATCAACGCCTGTCAGTTTATACACTGTAGAAAAGATCTGGGGGGAAGGCACGAACTCAGCAGAAAGACAACATAGGCATCGTTATCTGGGGCTCGAACCGAGGCCTCTTTGATCAGTATCCAAGTGCACTAACCACTTGGAGTTACAACCTTTGTATTTTTCTGCTCGATGGTCCATTGAATTTCAACATGGGAATTTTAGTATTTTGTAAACTTAGTTCTGCGAGTTTCAGAATGTTAAACGATTATTTCAGGTCATTAATATATTTAGCTTATTAGAAGTTTCAATTTTTTCATTACATTCTAAGGCTGTATTTTGCACACCAAGTCAATCCTAAAATTCAAGCCAATTTGTACACAATTCCCAGTATGCAATGTTTTGCAAGAAAATTTCTTTACAAGTTAAAAATTGCTTTATTTTAGTTGAATTTCAAAATATCAAATGTTCCACAACATGAGTTATTAAAGTGAGTTGGGTTTTACCTCTGAGCGGCACTTTTTTGCACACCATGGGCTAAATAGCCAGGTCACATGGACCCCGAAGGCTCGGAAAAGGTTGGGGGAGGGGACCCACTGGAACAGCTGTTAGGAGACAGATGGTAGCCTCACATTAAGGTCATCCAGCGTGTTCTTTAACGGGCACAGGATATGGCTCCCACATACGGGAGGCACAGCTTAACGTCCCATCCGACGGACGATAGCCTTCCCAAGCCCATCAGTGTCTCCTACTGACCGTGGGCAGGGCGGGGAGTTTTGTGGAGATAAATCTCGGCGCTGACCCAGCTGGGACTCGAACCTGGGAATTACAGATTACGAGCCTGGCGCGCTACCAACTGAGCCACCCCGCCCATTATTAAAGTGAAATTATGTGTAGAATTGTCTACGTACAGACATCCTTCACTAGCCCACTGATCAGTCACAGCTTCTCCATTAGTCAACTTGATAAGATTCGACATTTGGAGTACTGGAATGAAGGATGTTGGCAGACATGGAAAAAGGGATATATATATATCTCCCTAAATATTGCTCTTTTGTAAGAGTAAAATTCGCTCTCCTATATTTATTCAATAATCTTGTTTATAATTATAAGAAGGCATTGCTAATTCTTCATTGATCTCAGAAGTTTTTATTATGGTGGCATTTTTAATGCAAGATATCTGTCCAATTTTTCAGTCACTTTTGTATATGGTTACCATGTTGGGTTGGGTTGTTTTACCTCTGAGCGGCACTTTTTTGCACACCATGGGCTAAATGGCCAGGTCACATGGACCCCGAAGGCTCAGAGGAGGTTGGGGGAGGGGACCCACTGGAACAGCTGTTGGGAGACAGATGGTAGCCTCCCGTCAAGGCCATCCAGCGTGTTCTTTAACGTGCACAGGGTATGGCTCTCCCGTACACGGGGCCACTTCTTAACGTCCCTTCCGACGGACGGCGGCCTTTCCAAGCCCATCGGTGTCCCCTACTGACCGTGGGCAGGGCGGGGAATTTTGCGGAGATAAATCTCAACGCTGACCCAGCTGGGACTCGAACCTGGGAACTACAGATTACGAGCCTGGCGCGCTACCGATTGAGCCACCCCGCCCATGGTTACTATGAAAACGTATGCAGAATATAAAAAGTGCATTACATGCAAGAAATATGTGTACGGTGCCTAGACGTGCCAGTTTTGTACTTTAGCTTACTGTTTTGTAATTATATATATTCTTATTGTTTGTTCTAATAATACATTATTATTATGACTAAAATTTTAAAAAGTTCAGCTTTTTAGCTATAATTTTGGGAATCTGAGTTGCAGACTCTGTTTAAGAACTGCGTAGCAGATATTTACTTATATTGTTGGTGATTTTCAGTTAACCATTGTGTTTCATTTTCAATAAGCTAAAATCAAAAATTGCTGCATTTTCAGGTTAAACTTTCAAGTAATAAATTTATTCGATGCTTTTTACTACTGATGAAATAAATAAAAATAAATACCCCCTCAAGCAGCTGCTTGCCACAGAGGTCTGACAGGAGCCTGTCAGTTTATATGCCACAGTAGGAGATCTGAGAGGATGGCAGGACCTCAGCAGAAAAACGACACACACATCCATGCCTAATCCGGGGCTCGAACCCAGGTCCCTTAGATCAGTAGCCAAGCGTGCTAACCACTCGGCCACGGGACGGCTACTGATGAAAAGACTTCAATAAAGTCTGAAGTTATTTGTTGTTATCGAAATTTAATGAAAATTGTACCTCGGTTTCTTGCTATTTTGAAAGAAGTTAAGGTATTAAAAAATCGACACAAATATATGAAAAAGCAAACTATGCAGCAAAAAATTTATAAGCATAAAATATATTGAATCGAAAACAATTATCTGTAACACCCAGTGGAATCGATTTATAATAAGACTCTGAGCAACATAATGCTTTCAAATGCAATGGCTTTTCTTAGGTTGAAGCATTACTTCGTATCAGAAAATTTTCCAAAAGTGATATAGGTATCAATATGCAATGAAGAAACTAAACAAGTTGTCCTCTGACCATTAGTAAAGTTTTAGTTGCTCTCATTACAGATAAGATATATTAATTATGTTCTCTTTTGCGGTGCTGAGACTACAAATGACAAAAACAAGTGGAGAGTTATATTATTAAAATATTATCTTAGGACCTTTGTTTTTAAATATTTTTAATTTTTAAAAAACTTCATTTAATGAACGAAAGTTCATTCGTGACTTATATGAAATGACCTAAAGACAACTCAAAAAATTCCCAGACCTTGATAATAACAGAAATCTGATATGTATTAAAACTATAAAACTCCTAAGTAGAGGATTCGAAGGCAAAATGCGGTAGAGCCAAAAATTTTATATTTTTAAAACATAATTTGTAGTTGGTTGCTTGTTTGTTAATTGCCGACAAAACGAAATGGCACTACAGACGTTTTGTGTGTAGCACCTACTTGCTAATGTTTCAGCATTCTTGAATCTGGAAGGCTTTCTCATCTATGTACATTCTAATAGCTGTACATCTCTCATCTATGTACATAATAATTCCTTTCCCAGCCTTCTGTGAGCCCTTGAAGTCCTTGTAACCTGCTGGGTCAGCGTTGAGATTTATCTCCGCAAAATTCCCCGCCTTGCCCACGGTCAGTAAGGGACACCGATGGGCTTGGAAAGGCCGCCTTCCGTCGGATGGGACGTTAAGCCGTGGCCCCGTGTGCGGGAGAGCCATACCCTGTGCACGTTAAAGAACACGCTGGATGGCCTTGACGGGAGGCTACCATCTGTCTCCCAACAGCTGTTCCAGTGGGTCCCCTCCCCCAACCTTCTCTGAGCCTTCGGGGTCCATGTGACCTGGTCATTTAGCCCATGGTGTGCAAAAAAGTGCCGCTCAGAGGTAAAACAACCCAACCCAACCTTGTAACCTTGGCAATTAAACCACATTGCGTAGAATCTAATGCCGTCAGAGGTAAAGCAGCACACTTCAACCTTCAGAGTAACATCTGTTACATCACAGAAATACTAATTCCCTTTTTGGTAAGTACTGTGTAACAGCTTAATAGTATCAATGATGTCATTGTTCTTTATTTAGTTTAATTTATATGTTCTCTAAGACTGAATTTGTCAAACAGCTGAGCCTTAAACCCTACTTGGAATATATATTTACCTTAAACTGTACTTAAAAATAATAATTTGAAATTATTCACTGTCATGCAGATTTGTCAGTGATTTTCTTGTAATATTTTTTATTACTGTAATAGGATATTTTAAGAAACAATTCCATATTAAAAAAATTAGAATGTGTATCAATTTTATTGCAAAAGAGGCATATATGCTTATGATCAGAGCATTGAGTAATTTCTAAACCATAAATCTCAATAAAAAAGCATTCAGAAATGTATCTTATCTCACTTTTTGATGTGGACAATCATTGTCCATTATGTGAACTGAGCTAATTGTATAGCAGTTGAACATTTTTGCTATTATAAGTAGTCTTTTTTTCTAGAAAGTGATCTCAGAAGATCACTTTCCATAAAAATGAAAAACACTATAAAATGTGATACTCTGGTGTTTCAATTATTATTTTTAAGGTAACAATCACTGATGAAATTGGTGAACTGTTTAGCATTTTGCAATGTGCAACAATAAACAGTATGTCTAATTTATATTTTGCACATGTTCTAAATATTCATGATTCTCAATCACAATGTGTAGCATATTTTCAGTTTCCTGCTCTTTGCACAGTAGTTATAGTTAGTATTCCAAATTTAGATTGGGAAAAACGCATTTACTCACAAAGCTTGGTTTAAGAAACTAGAGGTTTTTGTCATTTCTTATTTAAAAAGTAAAGTTCCAGCACTAAAATTTACATCTATATAGTAGTCAAAAAATTGTTCTTGATACTGTAGAAACGCTTTGTGAAAACTTTCTCATTTGTGTTGCTGTATATTGCTAATTTTTTTTAACAAGTTGATGTGTACAAAAGATTATGTATACCAAAAAAGAAATAGCTTTTTGATCTTTACAAATCACTTAGGATACTAAAATGTATTTTACTAAACGTTTTTAAATACTGCGCAATGTTGTCTCTGACTACAATGCTGACTCAGAATGCACGTTAGAGCACTATGTGCTGTTACAAGTGCACAGTCTATTTTTTCTACTTGTAGTTGGTATGCCCCTAATTACAACAGCTGGCATTTATAACGTCCTGCACAGCCTATATAAAAAGTTCTTTGCACAGTGAACAGACAGTTAATGACATCAATATCTGTTAGTGATAAATTTAACCAATTATTGCACTGCTGTTAAATAAAAAGAAAAGCTTTGTAATATTGTTTTTGCATTTTTTTCTCTGTGTTTTGTATACTTTTTTCTCAGGAGGAAAATTACTTAATCGGTTGATATTGGCGCATCATGTTAGAAATTGATTCACTCATCATTATCTTGTTGAGAATAATGATTGATTGTTAAAGACTAAGTCTGTTAATGGCTTAGTCTTTAAATTTTGCATGTGTGACCCAGATCACGTGCAAAAAGAAAAACCCGATATGTTCTGGGCCTTGGGTTCATTGTGATCTGGCTAGTGTGTCTCAGCAAAAAATGCAGTAAAAAAAAGTTATTTCGTTGTTTTTTTTAGCTGCATAATTTGAAATCATACCATTGTGAACCATTGAGTAATTTCTAAACCATAAATCGCAATAAAAAGGGCATTCAGCTCTTTTTATTGCGATTTAAAAAGTTCTTGAACAAACCACTGTGAAAAAAACGTTAGTGACAGAGCCTGCTTGAGGTAAGTCTACTTCCAGCACATACCGTTGCCATTGCTAGTCAGTGGGAGCATGGTAAATTCGATAAATAAAACTTAAAAACGAAAGAGTTTTACCATTAAAAGAATGCAATTGAAATTTGCAATGATGAAGGAGCACTTATTATTCTTTGACTTATGATGATCCTGGGAGCCCTGTCAGTTGGCCAAAGAATGATTAGAGCATGTCAAGAATTGATGTTTGGCTATAACTGCCCTCCAACAATCATCAGTTCTTTGAAAAACGATTTATAGGGTTGGAATGAAATCCAACTAGAAGAATAACATGTCGACTCTGACGAATATGGGATGCTTGTTTTTTTTTCCCCCGTCCTTTAATACTCTCTAAGAGTAGAAATTCGAACTGCTGGATGAATAGGAAAATGCAAGTAGTTATGTTTTTTTTTTATACATATACGATAGGGTGACGAGATCTGCCTGTTTTCTGGGGCAGTCCCTCGATGACGAATAATTGCCCTCGTAATTTGACTTTATATATTTTCAAATATTAAATTAACTACAGCATAAACAGATCTTTTTACTAATGGAAAGGTAGTGACAACAGTATTATGAAACATTTGTGTCATTAATGCAGGTGACTGAAAAGTTTAGCGTAGAATTTTATAATGAAAGCCGTTAATTGCGAGTTCTCAAATTGGAGTGACCAGAAGTCTCTGATTTGCAGAAACTTCTGAACAAACTGAATTTTCGAAGGTCCCCGGTTTTCGTTTAAATCGCCACCGTAGTGTACATTGCAAATTTTTCATTCACCTCTTGAAACAAAAAAAGCTGCGTTTCCTACTCAATAAATTTTCAGGAAATTTTACCCAGCTCATTTTACTAGTTGACGATCCTCATAGGTAGAGATTATCATTGGACCAAAAGAAGCACCTTAATCGTCACATCGCAGTGGACCTTGTCCATGTGATAATGTTGAGAGCAGTCAAATGTGAAAAAAATAACATGAACAAGTGGCAGCCGCTAGGAACCGCTCTGTAAATTTGGTAATGCGGATTCTAGTGACTTAATTCCACACTAATGCAGGGTGCTAGTGCACACCATGGGCTAAATAGCCAGATCACATGGACCCCCGAAGGGGGAGGGAACCCACTGGAACAGCTGGTGGGAGACATGGTAGCCTTCCGTCAAGGCTATCAGCGTGTTCTTTAACGTACACAGAATATGGCTCTCCTGTACACGGGCCACGGCTTAACGTCCCATCCGACGGACGGTTGCCTTTCAAAGCCCATCAGTGTCCTCTACTGACCGTGGGCAGGGTAGGGAATTTTGCGGAGATAAATCTCAACGCTGACCCAGCTGGGTCTTGAACCTGGGAACTACAGATTATGTATGAGCCTAGCTACGTGTTCAAGCCAGAACTCTCATCTCATATTTACACCGGGTGTCAGAGTCGTTCCAGACTTTCTTGAAATGAAACAGCAGTTTATTGTCGTGGAAACGCTGGAAGTTTGGAAATCGTTTGGAGTAGAACTTAAATTTGGAATAAGAACCTCAATAATTACTTCAGAGAAGTGAAAGGTAAAATGCCGTTACATTTAACCCATATCGAAGAATTTTAGGTGTTTGTGATTTATCTCTGCAAAATTCCCCCCCCCCCCCACAGTCAGTAGGGGACACCGATGGGCTTGGAAATGCCGCCGTCCGTCGGATGGGACGTTAATCCGTGGCCCCGTGTGCGGGAGAGCCATACCCTGTGCACGTTAAAGAACACGCTGGATGGCCTTGACGGGAGGCTACCATCTGTCTCCCAACAGCTGTTCCAGTGGGTTCCCTCCCCCAACCTTCTCTGAGCCTTCAGTGTCCATGTGACCTGGCCATTTAGCCCATGGTGTGCAAAAAAGTGCCGCTCAGAGGTAAAACAACCCAACCCAACTGTGCCACAAAAAAAGTTTCAACAGTGGATAAAGTGGTTTTCTTGCAGAAAGTTAAAGTTCTTTATTTCAATATGCAGTTAGAACTTTGCAGATCATTTTAACTTTTAAGAGTTCCACAGAGACAAACTGTTCATAGTTTCATGGCCCATAGAATAATGTTCTATAGACTTATATATTAATAAGAATTAACACAAATGAATGTGAATTTTTTTTAACTATGATATTTTAACCATTTTTGTTTTCTCAAACTAGATATCTGCAAAAATTGGAAAACCTGAGGCAAGATAAAAAAACAGTGAAAATAAGTAACAAAAAGAAAAATCAAAATTTATATATATTTCACATAATACAAGAAAATAAATAATAAGAATCAATTTCTGCACAAAAAGAAATAATTCAAATATTAGATAATAAAGGATATTAAAGAACTAGTTTTCAAAATTTTCAAACCTTTTGCTGGAAAACGTGAAGCGATAGCGAAAAGTTCTGAAAGAAATACGAAACTGTAAAAGGTAACAAAAAGAAAAAGACACAAATTTTTTGAAGAATTACACACAATATAACATAAACACCTGGAATATTTCAAGGGAACAAATACTTATTTGTGCAATAAAAACAGCATATATACTAGAGAGAAATCTAAGTTGCCTAAGACTAAGAAAATTAAAAATAAAGAATATTTTGACCAACTAAAAGATTTCGAAATAGTAAGACTATAAATTTGGAATGAGCCAAACAATTTTATCTGTGGTATTTCTAAACCTCATTACTTAAAAATCAGCATCTGCGCCTCTATTAACTCACTCCATGGCAATTATATATGTATATCGTGTGTTTTTTTTTTTTTCGTTGTTTCTTTTATTGTGGGGTTCATTCGTTGCACGAGGTTTTCCAATATTCCCGGATAAGCTTTCGTAGAAAATGTATAAAAGTGAACACGGCATTCCATATATAGTTTGTGGGCTTCCTTTAACCCCATGAAAATATTTGGAACATCCCTTTGGAGTAATATAATAAAAGAATCGTACGCAATGTGTGAGTCTGAGAATATTTAAAATGTTCATACTGTGCAGTTTGCAAAACAGCAGTTTATTTTCGTGGAAACGCTGGAAGCTTGGAGCATCGTTTGGATTAGAACTTAAATTTGTAGTAACAACCTTAGTAATTACTTCGAAGGAGTACGCCATAAAATGCCTGCAACCCGTAACGTGTGTCGGTGAATTATAGGCGATTGCGATTTTAATTAATATAGTCATAGTCGACCCATCCGTGTCTAGCTGATTCAAATACTTTATATCTCATAAGGATCAGAGGTGCAGGTCCACAAATGAAAACGTCTGTTAAAGTTGGCCTCTGCTACCAAACATTCCGCGGTCCTCGTCTCGGAAGTGCAGCAGGAATGATCCTACTTAAAGTCCAATAGAAAACGATAACCTTTATGGCTATCGGATTGTACGATGAAACAAAAGCTATTCGTGGTCCTAGATGATTAATATTAAACGATAGAACTGTTTCAGAGAGTTTATCAGAGAGCCCTCTCAATTTCTTGATGATCGACACACTATGAAACCTATAAGGAAGTAATAAAGGATGCTTTTATTACTGAAAATTGTAAATAATGCTTATTCATCGTTCTCCACTCAGTTACTTATATGTGTTTTCATTGTGCCACAAAAAATTTCGAATAATAGAAAAAGGGGTTTTCTTGCAGAAAGTTAACCTTCTTTTCTTAAACATATAAATAGAACTCTGCAGATAATTTTCGCATTTAAGTGTTCCACTGAGAAAAACTTCATAGTTTCGTAGAACCTAGAATAATGATCTATTGGCCAATATATATATATACATACATTTATAAAGTTAGTTAAAATCATGAAAGTGTTAGTTAAATCCTTTAATTGTGATAATTTATCTTTTTTTTCTCAAACAACATATTATTTGCAAAGATTGGAAAACTTTATGCAAAAGAAAAAAACCGTACGAAAAATAAGTGATTAAAAGATGTTATATATCAATTTCACTTATAAGGAAAAAATAAACGATAACAAATGATTTCACAAAAGGAAATAAATCAAATATTGGATAATAATGGAGACTAAAGAATTAGAGTTGAAAGTATTCCAAGTTTTTTGGTAGAAAACTGAACTGATGACAAAGAAATATGAAATACCAAGTTTGAAATGGTAACAAAAAGAAACAGACACCAAAACGTTCTACAAGAATTGCACATAATATAACCCATGGAGGTAGGAAGATAAGGAGACGCCCTAACGCGCTTTCCCTGTGGAAGGAAAATGATGCTTACGCAGCATTGCGGTAGCCATGTTGTTGCATTCAAAACAAACCATCCGCCGCTGCAATCAAGCCTACTTACAGTCAGTTTTACTGTGCGATTCGTGCAGCCGTAAGCTGAACAGGCCGCCAAAATACAAATGTCGACAAAAATTAGTATAGGTGAGTAACTACTGATCAATGTTTTGAATAGAACAACATGGCTGCCGTAGCATCATTTTCAAGTGCTTAGGGCTCCTCCTCTTATCTTCCTACCTCCATGATATAACCTAACCACCAGGAGTTTTTCAATGCAATGAATATGAAACAAAATCCTATTTATGCAATAAAACAGCATTCTACGAAATAGAAATCTGACTTGCCGATGACTATGAAAAGAAAATTGAAACAAAATATCTTGACCAACTAAAAGATTTCGAGCTAGCTAGGCTGTATAAATTTTGAAACAGCTGAGGAATTTTATCTGTGGTATTTCTGAACATTGATAATCTAAATAAGCATATGTTCCTTATTAACTAATTCCACAGAAGTTTTGTGTTGTATATATATGTTGCAATTTTTTTCGTCACTTATTTTACCTCTTTCATCTATTGGGTGGGCCATTCATTCCTTGCATGAGGTTTCGAATGCACCCGAATAAGCTTTCATATGCAGTGTCATATACAATGAACACGGGATTCGAGATATGGTGCTTGGTCCTTGTTTCACGTCACGAAAAGTTTTTTTGCAGTTGAGTAATGAAAGAATCATGCGGAATGAAGAGTTTTGAGAGTATTTAAAATGTCCATACTATGCTTCTAAAAATACCTAATCAAAATGGTTTCCAAACTGTTGCACTGTTCGCTGATATCACTATAAAAATATTACGTAACGTG
Organism: Ryuthela nishihirai; assembly: GCA_038380435.1. Taxonomy (NCBI): domain Eukaryota; kingdom Metazoa; phylum Arthropoda; class Arachnida; order Araneae; family Heptathelidae; genus Ryuthela; species Ryuthela nishihirai. The sequence goes on from JAWZYU010000026.1 coordinate 32,436,813, forward strand.
CTTAAAACAACGAAACACTCGCAATATCTATAAAAATGGGAGAATAGTGAAACCTGTATAAATGTCCAGGAAATTTTGCGCTGCTTATTTTAGTAGCTGATATTTCTCATGGGTAGAGTTTACTCTACCCATGAGAAATATCAGCTACTAAAATAGTGTGGTAGTGTTGAGCTAAAAGAAATGCCCTTGTGATAATGTTGAGAGCAGTCAAATGTAGCCGTCCCGTGGCCGAGTGGTTAGAGCACTTGGCTACTGATCTACGGGACCTGGGTTCGAGACCCGGGTAAGGCATGGCTGTTTGTGTCGTTTTTCTGCTGAGGTCCTGCCATCCTCTCAGACCTTCTACTATGGCATATAAACTGGCAGGCTCCTGTCAGACCTCTGTGGCAAGCAGCTGCTTGAGGGGGTATTTATTTTTTTATTTATAGTCAAATGTGGAGAATATACCAAGCCAGTCCTTAGAGCACGAATATGTGACAGCTGCCAGGAACCACAGTGTAAAGTTGGCAATGTGGATTCTACCACATTAATTGACACTACTTATTACAGGGCGATAGTCTATGGCATGTTGTCTCAAGGCAGAACTCTCGTCTCATATTTACACTGGGAGTCACAGAGTCGTTCGAGATGTTCTCGAAATGGAAACAGCATTTGATTTTGGTAGAAACGCTGGAAGTTTGGAACATCATTTGCATCAGAGCTAAAATTTGCAGTAACAACCTCAATAATTTTGTGATTATTGATAATATAGTCATAGTCAACTCATTCGTGTCTACCTGAGATAAATACTTCTAATCTCGTAAGGACCAGAGGTGTAGCTGACCCACAAATGAAAAGGTCTGTCAACGTTGGCATGTAATACCAAATATTTCTCTGTCATCTCGGCAGTGGAGCAAGAATGATTCTAGTAAAAGCCGAATAGAAAACGGCAATCTCTCTGCGCATCAGATTGACACAAAAACTGTTCTTCTTTCTAGAGAATTTAACTCTTTTAAAGAGTTCATCATGGAGCCCCTCTCAATATCATGATTAAACTACGCACTATGAAGCCAATAAGGAAAGAGTAAGTGATGCTTTAATTACTGAAAATTGTAAATAATTTTTATTCATCGTTCTCCACTCAGATAGCTATATATGTTTTCATTCTGCCACAAAATATTTTCAATAATAGACAAAGTGGTTTCCTTGCAGAAAGTTAACATTCTTTAATTTAACTCTGTTCTCTTCTTTTAGTTTAACTCTGCAGATAATTTTCGCTTTTAAGAGTTCGACAGAGAAAAACTAGTTTTGTAAAACCTAAAACAATGTTCTATCAATCTATACATATTTCTATTAATTAACATAAATTATGAAAATTTCAATATTTTTAACAGGGATGATTTAAACATTCGCTTTTCTGATATAAGACGTGGAAAAATTTGAAAACCTCATGCAAGGAAAGATAATTTTCGGGAAAATAAGCGATGAAAAATACATATTTATATCAGTTTCACTTAATTTATTTCATGCAGGGGGTTAAAGTAAAGCTAAGGTGCAGACAATTTTGGATATTAATTTAAACGTTCAAGTGTCTTGATCTAATATCTTATCACAATAAACATTAAGAAATAATTTCTGCACCATAGGAAATAAGTTTTTGATAATAATCGTGATTAAAGGATTACAGTTAGAAATATTCGAAACTCTTTGAGAAGTAAGCCTTAAAATGCCTTCAACTTTGATCTGTATCAGTGAATTATAGGTGTTGGTGGTTATATGTAATATATTCATAGCCAACTCATTCGTGTCTAGCAGATTGAAGCTGAGAAGTAGTCGAGTTCTGGGCCAATGTTAAAGTATAGGGAAATCTATTGGAGAAGTTTTGGGAGGTGAGGGTTTACTAATTTTACTGTGGTTTTGTGTGAGTGTGTGAAAATTTGAAGTGATGTGGGTTAGAAAAAATTTGGGAGAAGTTTCTGAAGATGAGATTTATATTCATTTGAAAAGTGAAGGATGAGAAATGGAGAGTGAAATGTGGGTATGAATGATGGTATGTGTGTGATATAAAAAAATTTAAAGATTGAATTTTAAGTGAAAAGTGATGTAGGTTACAATAATTTTGAGAATATATGAACATTGTATAGAGAGAAGAGTTGTTTTTAATGATATCATACTTAATTCAAACTAAATAGAAATCAGTGTCGACTCCCCTCTAAACAACAACTGGGTACAACAACTTAGTTTCTTTTTTTAAGTTCAATTGACTGATGTCATTATTTTAGAGTTCACTGCACATCAGGATTAAAGTGAAGCTGCAGAAATACTGATCTGGGAATATATATTTTTTAAAACGCGCAAATAGATGTAGATTTCGAAATGTCGAAATGATTGTATTCAAAATAGTTTTTTTTAGCCAACAACTAAAAGTTTTGCCTCTGGTAGTTGCAAAGTTGCTGTTTGTTCTGAGACAATTACGCAATATTCTTAATATAATTAATTTGGCGCACTATTTAATTTAAATCATATTTCGATGTCAGCAGTTGCTGATAATTCACCGTGATTCGTATTTGCTGACATCGAAGTGGAATATCGGATACAGTTTCCTAAAATCTTGATAATTGATTTGTATTCTGACTCGATATCTATATTTTTTCACTTAAAAAGCTGCTGTAAACTCGCGCATAGTCTAAAGTGTTGGGTTCAAAGTTGCACTTTAATTCTTGCTTGGGAAACTGTTTGCTATTTACTCTGATATGAATCCGTTTTAGTATGTGATCAAACACCATATTGTTTTTGGTTTGACTATGGAAACACCATATTGTTTTTGGTTTAATCGGTTAGACTTTTGTAAGACGACATAAAGATGGATGGGTTTATTTTTAGTTGTACTAATCCACCAACTGATATGAGTCAATTCTAGTATCAGATTTGTACAGTTTTTCACGATTCCCAAAAGATTTTATGTGGATTGCCGCGTGCTAACTGAGATTCTAGATTTGCAATTACTTGTAGTGATGGTTCCACTTTTAGAATAAACCAAGATACGTGAGATATTTCAAATTTATACAATGTAGCCCAAACTCTCTGAATAATGTCATTGTCGTCATTTTTCCCTAGTTTTATAGTATGTTTTACACCGCGAAACACTTTATCCACGTCTCGGCAGAATCCAAACAGCCAATTCAGTGGCAAAATAAACTTGCATTTTGACTATTTTTTCTAATTTTATATCTTTCCGAGAATCCTTGATTGAATTCAGGATTTTTCTTCAACACTTGCGCAAAATCCTTTATCTTATTATTCGTGTCCAGTTTATCTTCGCCTCCGTCATACAAATACTTATTCATTTTCGAACTGTCTGCCGTATCTTTGAACCACATCATACTTGTGGCAGCACTGTGTGAAAAGTCTTCGGTAAAATCAGTTTAATTGTGAATTGTGGTCGTCACTCCTGGCAATTCAATATCTGTTTGGAATATAATATTGAGCTCTTTTAAAAATGTTGTAACGTTATTGATCATCGTAACTACATCACTGCCGCCGATATCAGATCCATCTGATTTCGGTATTTTGCCTCTGACGTGTATATAGCTGTTGTGTGGATGAAGAAAAATGTTCATATCTTTGGTAAATATTTCGTATTTTTCGACATTTTTAAGATTAACATTGGTTTCCCGATATTCCAAGTACTCGTATTTTGTCGTGGAATTATCGTCTATTGCGTCTTGGAACAAATTCCAGTAAGAAGCCTCAACGTCCATCCTATTATTACTTTATGATTTTTAGGCCATTTCTATAAATTAACTGATTAAGAATGTTTCTGCTTTTAGGGGATATTTTCTATTTTTTAGAACGATAGGCGACGGAATTGTATAAAATATTTTAATTCGCTTTCTCAGTATCTTCATCTTTATTTGGGTCTGATGTATAACATGTAAATCACGTTTTCCTTGTTCAAGTCAATTATTTTATTGTTCTGATCGGTTACTTTCATTCTAACGTTGTAAATGTAATCAGTTTTATTCAGCGGTAAATATATGGGGAAGAATGGATGTGTGTCGATTAAACTGCCAGGCGGTGTTTGAGGCACGAAACTGTACAACACATCGCTCTTTTGGTTATTCAGATAGGAAGATTCGACAATAGAACAGTGAATTAGAATGCGATCGACCCTCTCGTTATGTTGGGTGGGAACTTTCCTTCGTTTTTTGCTGCATCGATAATTTTCGATTCGAACCCTAGTATTTCTCACAACTTTCCTTCAGAAAAATCTATTTTATATCCTCTTGCCAAACGAAAAACAAATCTTAATGTGGGGAGGTTGCTTTCTAGTATTATAGGGCTGGGATCCCCAAAGACATTTTTCAAAACATCATTAAATCCGTCTATATCGTACCTTCCATTCGGGAAAATTATTTTATTCCATTGTCTTCCATTGAAGTATTTCAGAGTGTTATTGTTATATTTATCACTGATGTTGTACCAGGAATACCACATATTGCTACCGATCAGTGCTATCTCGTATTCACCATTGAGTGTGATCGGCGTTTCATAATTAATTTCCAAATCTTCGGGGTTGTATGCCGTAATAGTAGAGGAATTGATAGTTATGAGTACCATCTTTATTAATATAGTACTATGCAGTACTCATATGTTTGTTGTTACCAACAATTCATCCCGATCGTTAGGAGTTTGTTCAAACTGATACATCATATGGGCTTGTTATTATTGTTTCGTTTAATGTAATTGATGCAATAGTAACCGTATTTTACAGAGTAATTTTCGAACAGTTATACACAATCGACTTTGAAGATGTAAGTAAATAGTGTTTTATTTCTCCTGGTGGCGATAAACCGAATGGATCAAAGTACTCGACGTAAGGTAACTTTGCATCATTGAAATAAGCTACCCAATGAGTTCCTGAAACAAGAGAAACGTCAAAGTTCACTATACCATTTTCGTTGGCAAAGAATCGATAGAGTGTATATACCACGGAATCCTTTTTCGTTTTTGATTATTTTTTCGATATCTAAGTTAATTATTGGCTCTTTTTAAAATCCCTGAGCTGTTTGTTTTCCTGGAATATACAAACATCTTCCCTTTCTTTTTGGGGCGGGGGTTGCTCAGTCGGTAGCGCGCCAGGCTCGTAATCTGTAGTTCCCAGGTTCGAGTCCCAGCTGGGTCAGCGTTGAGATTTATCTCCGCAAAATTTCCCGCCCTGCCCACGGTCAGTAGGGGACACCGATGGGCTTGGATAAGGCCGCCGTCCGTCGGATGGGACGTTAAGCCGTGGCCCCGTGTGCGGGAGAGCCATAACCTGTGCACGTTAAAGAACACGCTGGATGGCCTTGATGGGAGACTACCATCTGTCTCCCAACAGCTGTTCCAGTGGGTCCCCTCCCCCAACCTTCTCTGAGCCTTCGGGGTCCATGCGACCTGGCCATTTAGCCCATGGTGTGCAAAAAAGTGCCGCTCAGAGGTGAAACAACCCAACTTATCCCTTTCTTTTATTTTTAGATAAGCCCGCTGTGCTTTGCTTTTCGGGAATGTGTAACCCTTTTCCCAGAACCTTTCGTGCAAGCTTATACAGAATATCCTGCAGCTCCAACTGCAGCTGCTTTTCCCAATACTACGAGTGCAGGTATTAAGAACGGCAGAAATCCACCTAGCTGTGTTTTATTGAAATGAAGTCGAACTGGCGTTTTAGATTTTTTCAGTTTAATGATTTGTCTCTTTGTCAGTTTCAAAGTATCTTTACCTTTCTTCTGTGGATAAATACTTAAAATTATAGGATTCTTATTTACAAATGCACTCCTCAATTTTTGTTCAGACATTAAACTAGTTAGATTAATGTGATGCATTATACTTTATTTTATAAGTATCACGTACTTATATTTTATTTATAAAAATTAAGCATGTATTTTGCAAAGTGTAAAACGAAAACTTTAACAGAGAAAGTTGAATATGTCACATCAAAGAATAAAAGAGTAATGGTGAGAGGTAGATGCCGAACGTGTGTAAAAATGAAGTATAAATTTGTGAAACAGAAAGGAAAATTTGTAAAAGGTGGAGAAATAGTAAACTGAATTCAAGAAAAGTTTAATCCACCCGAAATGCACATTCCAGGTTACCAGTATTGTGGACCTTTTACGAAACTGGAGGAAAGGTTAATGCGAGGAGTTCCAGGTATTATCCGTGTGGACAAAGCCTGCAAAAAGCACGACATTTCTTACAGCAAATCTACAGAAACTAAAACTAAAAAGAGGCACGAAGCCAACCAAGAATTATTAAATGATTTGGATGAAATTCAGAACCCAACTTTAGGAGAAAGAATTTCAAGAACGATAATCAAACCAATCATTAAAACAAAGAAACGGTTCGATTTAGGACACAAGAAATAAGATGCTTTCTTCCGTTTGCTATGACCCATTAAAGGGATTTTCCGGCATAAAAGATCTAATGCGCAAAACTGGATTGACGGAAAAAGAGGTAAAAAGATTTCTCCAACAACAAGATGTGTACACGTTACACAAACCCATTTATAAAAAATTCCAAACCAGACGGGTTTATGTCTCGAATGTAGACGACCAGTGGCAGAGTGATTTAATCGATATGCAAAACTTTAAATTTCACAATAAACACACGAATTACATTTTAACCGTGATTGACATTTTCAGCAAATTCGCCTGGGCAATACCTATTAAAAAGAAAACGGGTAATGAGATTACCAAAGCATTTGTAGAAATTTTTAAACAACCTAAGCCATCCAAGTTACAAACGGATAAGGGAACCGAGTTTATCAAGAAACTCAAGCATTGTTTAACCAACGAGGTGTCCATTGGTTTGCCACTGAAAATGAGACTAAAGCTCAAATTGAGGAACGCTTTAATAGGACTTAAAGACAAAAATGTGGAAATATTTCACTGCCAATAACACTAGAAAATGGATCGATGTCCTGCCAAAACTTGTTAAGAATTACAATACTTCTTATCACAGATCAATAAGAATGGCCCCAAAAAAGTCGAGCTTGAAGAAAAACAGATACTGTTTATTTTAATCTGTTTGGGAAAAGAATTAAATCTATTACAACACCAAAATTTCTAATAGGCGACAGAATGAGAATTGCCAAGTACAAGACACCGTTTAGAAAAGGTTCTTTAATCTGTGGTCTTTAATCCATTTAATCTCTTACTCTTTAATCCATTTAATCTGTGGTCTTTAATCCATTTAATCTGCTAATCTTTAATCTATTTAATCTGTGGTCCATCGTGCTCAGAGAAGATGAAACTTTTATTGAAATTAATTTTTAAACATCCCTACTATAATAAAATCTTTTTATACACCAAAGATTTAACCGAGCCGAAATATCAGTTTATGCAAGAAATATTCGACGATTTGCACGAAATTTTGAAAAAACATTTGGCGAAAAAATCTCAGTTGCAACTTTCTCTTCCAGTAAAGAAGATATCATCAAGGTCAACAAATGATCCCGGCATGCAAAATTTAATTGCTTTCGACGATTTCGTAACGGAAAGAGGTTAAAAACTCGTCGAAGAATTATTCGTCAGAGGAATGAAAAAGAACATATCATTGATTGACACAGAATTATTTTTCGACTCCAAAAGAATTCGACTACAGTGTAATTATTTTATATTCTTTAATATGCTGAACAAGAGAGAAATGTTGCAGATACAAATGGATCATGCAACAGAAATCAGGAAAGATATTTTTACACAGTTTTATGCATATGCAGTTTCAAAACCATGGGATTTCTTATTAATCGATAAAAAAAACCAAGCACATGCCTCTCAAGTACAGAAAAAACTTTGGGAAATAAAGATAAGTTAGCCGTCCCATGGCCGAGTGGTTAGTACGCTTGGCTATTGATCTAAGGGACCTGGGTTCGAGACCCTGGTAAGGCATGGATGTATGTGTCGTTTTGGACCTCTGCTGAAGTCCTGCCATCCTCTCAGACCTTCTACTTTGACATATAAACTGACAGGCTCCTGTCAGACCTCTGTGGCAAGCAGCTGCTTGAGGGGGTATTTATTATTTATTATTTTTTTTCAGAAAACATGAAGCGATAGCAAGAAAATCTGAAAAAGAATACGAAGTTAGAAACGATAACTAAAAGAAAAATAGATACCAAAACCTTTTACAGGGATTTTTATACAATGTAACATAACCATCGGGGATCTTTCAATACCGAGATTATGATTTTATTTTTAAAATTTTATTTGCTAATTAAAAGAGTATATCTACGAGACAAAAATATGATTTACCAAAGACTATGAAAAAAAATATATATATGAATATCAGTTATAATGGAAAAATAAATAATAGCAAATAATTTCTTGACAAAAGGAAAAATATCAAATATTGGATAATAATTGAGTCTAAAGAATTAGAGTTGGAAATATTCCAAGCTTTTTAGTAGAAAACTGAACTGATGGCAAAGAAATATGAAATACCAAGTTTGAAATGGTAACAAAAAGAAACAGACACCAACACGTTCGACAAGAATCGTGCGCAATACGACATAATCACCAGGAATCTTTCAATGCAATGAATATGATGCAAAATCCTATTTGTGTAATAAAACAGCATATCTACGAGATAGAAATCTGATTTGCCGATGACAATGAAAATAAAATAAAAAAAATATATTTTGACCAACTACAAGATTTCGAGCTAGCTATGAAGTATAAATTTTGAGAGAGGTGAAGAATTTTATCTATGGTATTTCTGAACAGTGAGAATTTTAATAGCCACCTGCTTCTTTATTAACTAACTCCAAAGAAGTTTGTGTTATATATATGTTGAGAATTTCACTATTTTCAATTTTCCCCTCTTTTCCCCCCTAGATCCTGGTATGATCGAAATATAGGTTTATTATTCTGATTGAATGGAACATTAAATAGTAAACACGAAATAGATGTGGTGAAAAATTACTCTAGCATTGGTATACAATGATGACTGTGTAAAGTTGAGATGATCAGTTGTTTGCACAATAGATTAATTGTAATATTTAAAAAAAATCGTAAAACAGTAAACTTCAAACTTAATTTTCTGAAGCCCCTCATAATCGTGAAGCCCTAAGTTGTAGCTTGGCTTATGGTAAGTCCGGCCTTGATTTAAATAGATAAGATTAAAATCTTTAATTATATTCAGCAACCTTTTTCCATTAAATGAATATTTTAGAAGTTAGAGCTTCGAAGTTAGATTCCCATAATACGGAAATTCTCTAATATTTTTGTTAGGGCAGTGTAACTCAGTTCCGTATATTGTAAAGATATTCATCGTTTTTAGCTAATGGGAATAACTTTTCCTTGCTCACAATTCCTGCGATTCCAAAATATTATTTATTCAAAAGTGATATCTGAAACTTTTTCAAATTCTCATGTCAATGTTACGTTGTCGACATATTACTGTAGCCACCTATCTCGCAAACCCAGCTTGGAAGAGTTCTATACGAACTGAGTTTTGTTTCGTAAGTTTCTCTTCTGCAAAACATTACACAATACTTCATAATCGTTCACATTTCTAGTTAAAAACGGCAGCAAGTAGGCAGAACAGAAAATAAATAACACATGAACAAATTCGTATCAGAATCCAATTTTGAAACTATGGTAAACAGCGTAATAACGTACACTCTTACGAAGCGAGTAAAAATCAAAACAGCGGATCGCCAGCACCACAGCGGACGATTTAACTAGCGCTACTGTCGCTTTGCGGCATGAAATCGGCAAGCATTACCATTACGTAGGTACAGGTCGTGCTGTTCAGTGAAGAAGCTACCATACCTGGACAACGCAGGCGTGCAACATTTGTCCAGTTAGCGGAATTTGATTGAGGTCATATAGTGGGTCTTCGAGGAGCAAGTTGGCCTTTTTGTCAAATTGCACACCGCATTGAACGAGAGGTATCGGCAGTGGTATGATGGTCAGAAGAGCAGTCGCACACTCACAGACATAGAGTATCAGGAGGGCAGCGGTGGCAGAGCAGACGGCTACGGCATCAAATTCTATCCTCTGCTATATGAAGGGTGTCTACAAGAACGATACGCAATCGTCTTTTGGAAGCAGGGCTATGGGCACTGTCACCTCGTCACTGTCGAGCACGTTTACAGTGGTGTCAAGAACGAGTTCATGGGATGGAAGAACGTCTGTGGTCTTCAGTGATGATAGCAGATTCTGCCTAGGGGCGTCTGATGGTCATTTACGTGTTCGCAGGCGACAAGGTGAGCTGTTTCTTCCATCGTGCATCCGCCAGCGACATCCAGGACCCACCATCATGGTGTGGGGAGCGATTAGCTATCACTCTCATGTCTGGTATTTGTACAGGGTATACTGAATAGCAATATGTACATCAGCGACATCGCACAGCCAGTAGTCCTCTATATTTGAGTGTAATCCCAAATGCGATACACTCAAGGATAACACCTGCCCAGGCAATTCAACATGTTCTTTACGCAGTTCCTTGGCCAGCATGCTCCTGGACTTGTCTCCAATAGAGAATGTCTGGGACTGGATCGGACACTCTTCCATGGACTGCGGCAGGCAACGACCATCGCTGAATTTCGTGTCCAAGTTGAAAGCGCAGGGAATATCCCCCAGTGTGTAATATCCAGCATTTGTACGACCGATTGCATGGCAGATTGGAAGCTTCTCGTATTTGTATTGCTGCTCGAGAAGTTTCAAATAAATACCCCCTCAAGCAGCTGCTTGCCACAGAGGTCTGACAGGAGCCTGTCAGTTTATATGCCATAGGTCTGTGAGGATGGCAGGACCTCAGCAGAAAAACAACACACATAACCATGCCTTACCAGGGGCTCGAACCCAGGTCCCTTATATCAGTAGCCAAGCGTGCTAACCACTCGGCCATGGGACGGCTTGGAGGTTCAAAACCTTATTAAAATGTGGCTTCTGTAAAGTGTAATACTCATTAAAAGGTAAAATGAACATTGAATCACTTCACACGTTTGATCACTGTCCTTTCTCAACAAGTTGTTTCTACTAAATAAATCCGATAGATTACGCTTCAATTGTTAATGGTCTTCTTTTTTCAATTTCCGCCAGTGTATGTGTATATATTTAGTGTAAGTTTCACTGATTTACAACAATTTCCAATGCAAAAATTTCAAACAATAATGAAATATTCATTATTTATTGTGATTTCCATATAGCCGATTCTCACAAAATGTTTTCGTTGACCTTTGCCGAGATCTTGTACCGTAGCCAATCTATAGTTGCGATTCATCCATGATTTGACAAATGGAGTTGCATCCTAATCCTCAACTCTTTTCCCAATAAATCTATCGTCATTAAATCTGATAAGTGATCTAAACTATTTCTCACCCTCTTACAAATTATGTTCATTAAACCGAAACCTCTTTCAGCTTCAGCACTACTTATTCCAATAATGCTATCTTTTTAGCTTTTCGAATACTTCAAGGGATTGAAACATTTTTTGATTCTACATTATTATCTACAAAATCCCGAAAATCGTTCAAATCAATTTCATATTTTAAAATTCGACTTAAATGGTACAATTAACACGGCAAAGTTAGTTCTCCATAAACGATAGTTCTAATAAATCGAAACACTTTAACATGTTTTCATCATTATTTCTGTCTGATAAATAAAGTGAAATTCTTCTGTTGAATTATATTTCCTAATAAGGTATTCCTAGGAAGAGCACTGAATTTATTTTTATTAAATGGAATATCTTCAAAACTATTTGATTTAATCAAATATTTAATTTCAGATTCATGTTTTCTAGGCCAGCCTTTTTAACCCTTTAACTACCACGGGCCTTGGAAAACGAAGTACCTCAGAATACCAAACCGGCCGAGTTTTGAAATGGACTCTTCCTGGTTTGTCGTCCCCCCCCCCCCGCTTCCTTCACCCGAAGGGAGAATGGAGTTAACCGCAGCCGAGCCAGGCAGAGCTCACCTCCACTCCGTAAATTGCCTCTCATTAAGCTGAGCCTCCCTCCACCTCGAAACCCATATGGTCATGAGCTACATCAACCCATTGAACATGAGATATCAGACTCCTGTGACTTTTGCTCTTAATTCCTTTCCCAAAGCAGTTTTTAAAACGCATGCATGTGTCAATTTTTGAAAAATTTTTTCATTATTACTTTTTTAATAACAACTTTTAAAAGCTATTTAAATTTGTTTTTCTACTTAAAAACTGGCATAAGATTGTAATTACTTGGATTATATCTTTTTACATAAAATAGATGTCATAATTAGAAATTTTTCAAAGAAAAAAGTTTCCAATGTTTCCATTTTTTGGATTCTGATGTCGGTTTTTTAACACCCAACAAAGAGAAAGCTGTTATTAATAGTCGAATGTATGATGAAAAAAAAATTAAAGAAAGATTATTAAAATAGAGGACCAAAAATAGAAAGCAGTAAGAGTGCTGAATTGATTTTTAAAGAATAGATTTTAATACAATTGTAGAGAGTACTCTAACATAAGAATCAAAAATGATTTTGTGAGAAAGGTTTGCATCTGAGATAAAAGTAATCGAAGTGGATATTGCAAAAGATATCCGAGGAAGCAAAGACTAGATAAAATGAGAAATAGAGAAACTAAAGCAATCAGATTACATAAAAATATTGGAGGTGTAAAAAAATATTATCAAAATGAGAAAGACTTATGAATATGATGGATAAAGGAAGATGGATAAATTTAATATGGAAATGAGAAGCCGCTGGAAGAAGACGGTGAAAGAGATGGAAAAATGGTGTGAAAAAAAGAATGCCGAAAAGAGGACTTCAAGAGCAAGATTGCAAAGATAAAAATAAGTGGATAGAGGGAGCTGACTGGGACCACACAACTTAAACTTGGGAGGGTGAAAAGAATAAAATTTTGTATCATTATGAGTTTTATAGAATACATTGTTAAGTAATTGAGTAAGTGATTCAATTCAGCAAATGATTAAATCAAAAGTAGTCTGTTCTATTTTACATTTCAGATCATCAGTAATGTGACTAAAAAAGTCTTATGGGTGGAGGGTTACATACTCGAGTCCAAGGACAAGATCTAGGGAGGTGGGGGGGGGGGGGGGGGGCATCTCCTATTCCTTTTCAGAGTCCTAGTAAGGGTAATAGAAATAAATATTACTAAACTTATTTTGTTTCATGGATTTTTCAAGAAATATAAAAAAATATATCATTTTCCCCTCGTTTTATAAATCGCATTGGAAATACAGCCTTTTGCCCCCCCCCTTACGTTTTTTCGGCTCGATTGTGTTTCTTGTTTCCCTCTCTTTTTTTTTCAGATCCGGGCTTGCTCGTGTCTATTGGGGTGAGGAGGATGGAATGATGCTTGAGTTAACACATTTCGTCTGAGCGGCTCTGTTTTCTGCACAATGGGCTAAATGTCCTGGTTACAGCAAAGACCCACTGTACAGCTGTTAGAAGAAAGATGGAAGCCTACCTCAATCTTACTGTTTTAATGGCACAGGCTATAGTTATCAGTATCTGCACACGAGGCTAAAATTTTACTTCCCATTTAACTGACGTCGGCCTTCCCAATCCCCTCAATGTCATATTTTCTCCACGAGGGCAAGGTAGATATTATATATATATACCCTCGTCAAACAGCTGCTTGTCACAGAAGTCTGACAGGAATCTTTCAATTTAATACGCCATAGTAGAAGGGATTTGTGAGGATGGCTGGTCCTCAGCAGAAGAACAACACAAACATCCATGCCTTATCCGGGGCTCTAAACCTAGGTCTCTTTGATCAGTAGACAAACATGCTAATAAATATTAATAAATTTTTTTAGTTTTTTTTAATCTACTTTTAGTGTTCCAAATGTAACTCTATCTATTTTTAGTTCCAAATACAAATGTTTTGGATTTCAAAGCAGGTAGAGAAGTCTGAGATATGAATAAGACAAGACTAAGATTGCAAAGATAAATATAAGTGGAGAGAGTGAGAGTTGATCTGTACCACATAGCCTGAAGTTGGGAGGGTGAAAAGAATGAAATTGTGTATCATTATTTATGAATTACATTGGAAAGTAATTCAGTAAGTGATTCAATTAAGCAAATGACTAAAACAAGCAGAGAGGATGGAAAAGGACAAGAGCATGGCCCATGCCTAAAGCCGGTAACCATGGCAGAGTGTGTGTGTGTGTGGGGGGGGGGGGGGAGAGTCAGCGTGTACCAACCTAAGACCAGGGACCATGGAAAACAGAATGGGTGGATAAAAATACAAATTTGTGCGCACAAAACAATACAATATTCCGGGCCCCCTGGGTACGTCCTGTCTCTCTCGTTACACAAGAAACTAGTCAAAAGTTGTTGATGTCTCCATCTGCTAACCACATCAGTAGTGTAGTGCCAACCTGGGGCACCACCACGCACTGTGCTTTCCCCCCCCCTATGACGTCACCGACCGGAAATTGACCCGTGTTGCAATCGTCCACGTTGCCTTCTCAGATTGAACTTTGACTCCTATGTCGCAATCGACCGGAAATTGACCCGTGTTGCAACTGTCCACGTTGCTTTCTCAGATTGAACTTTGACCCCTATGACGTCACCGACCGGAAATTGACCCCTGTGTCGCAACTATCCACGTTGCCTTCTCAGATTGAACTTTGACCATTATGTCTCAACCGACCATATTTTAAGCCATCTTCATAGACCCCCTGGTCGACCTATATTTTAAGCCCCCCTTCTCGAATAGTCTCGATTTTCCCCTGATTAACCCATCTTCATAAGACCCCCTGGTTGACCCACCTATATTTTAAGCCCTCCCCTCTTTAAAGCAAATCAGTTTTCTCTATACACGTTTAATCGGTCTCATCCAGCGTCCATGCTATTTTTAGTACGTCTCCTGTATTTAAAAAAAATTCCTTCCGTGATTTGAAATCTCTACCTCAGTGCCGATAGCGTCATTGCTCTCGGCTATGCCTTGTTACTTGATGGTGTGGTTTAGATGTGTCTCAAACAGGTATAGCCATATAAATCGGGGTATAGCCATATAAATCATCATCATCATCATCATCCTCAAGCAGCCATGGGCTACGGAGGTCCAACCAGACCGCGCAGTTTAATTCTCCAAGCACAAATCTACAGTTTTAAAAGACTGTCCCACAGAAAATACCAATGGGCAAAAAATTAATAAAAGGAAAAAAAAACTTAAAAACTTATTTGTCATTATGTAAAAAGGGATAATATGGTGACCTATAACTTTAGTACGTCTCCTGTATTTTAAAAAAATTTGCTTCCAACGCAGTGATTTGAACCCTCTACCCCAGTGCTGACAGCGTCATCGCGCTCGGCTATGCCTTGTTACTTGATGACGTGGCTTAGATGTGTCTCAAACGGGGTATAAATCACGTATCTCTTTATTATAGCTTGAGTTTTATATTTCAAATATTAACCTAGGTTTTTTATTATCCTACGCTTTTTCACAACCTTCGTATTCTTTATAACTAGCTTTATTTCTGTGTAACCTTCGTTTATAACCTACGTATTTCTTTTAACTCCGTGACTAGAAGGACTATTCTACAGTAAGACTGTACCTCAGAAAATGTCATTGGGTAAAAAAATTTAATGAAAAGAAAAACTTATTCCTCATTATGTATGATATGGATTGACCTGTATGGGTGTCATAAAAGTCCCGCTTTAGAATACGTGTTCGGTACCGGACCACGTTTTTATTCACGGATGTCCTGTGAAATTAAAAGATATTAAACGGTGAATCACAATGGGACCACGATGTACTGATTTACTGTTCCATCTTCACTAGATATGAACGTTGTTGTAAGAAATTGTAACATGAACGCCCTAATACTTAAAAATGGATGGTTAAACCATTGTTACCAACCTTCTTGCTGCCTTTCAAGCTGCCACATGGCGTCTTCTGTCTTAGTTGTTTTGAGACGATGAATGCTTACGTTTTCCTTTAATGTGAGAATGCTGGGTAGGGCACTTTTCTTATGCTTCTCTATCACTTCTCCTTTCATTTTCAATCCTCTTTCTTTCTGAAATGTGATGATTGAGTTTGAAGTGTGAAAGACTTTATGCGTTAGGTCCTGTAAATGCAAAGTATTGTCTATCAGTTATGGGGGCCTCAGAATCGCGAAGCATTATGCTTATGGAATTTACAGGAGTAATGCTCCATAGACAGTGTTCTTTCGAAATAGGGTGCATAACATTATCAAAAAACGTGTGCTTGCCAGAACCACTTTCACACGAACATAGTACCACTTGTTCTAAGAATTCCACACTAGTATAGAAATATGCAGGGAAAAATAACTAAACCGATTCTTAGACGTGAAAATGCGTGTGTTAGATTGTAGTGAAACATCCTATCTTTGTCGAAAAACCTGTGTTTGCAGCGAAAAATAGTCACCTTCACACACTTATGCGCTTATTGAAACGTAGTAGGGGGACCAGGAACTCTGAAAAGAGCGCGTGAAAGCGCTTTGGAATAACCGCCGAGAGAGCTTACGTTACGTTTTATCGGTGGTTGAAGTCAGAGAATGCAAAGTTAGGTCTAGCGGATCAATTCTGGGACCCAACTTTTCATGGAAATACTGAAAATATTATTGTTTTCTTATAAACAACGAGTTTTCAGATTTTAAATTTCCAAACTTCTGTGGTTTTTTACTGATGTTTTCTATATGCAAAGTATTTTGTGATATTCATCCATCCGTGTGTACACAATGGACCGTGATTTACTAGAGTGGGACCTTAATATTTTATGATTTTCCTGTATTACTCCTTGCGCTAAAGAGTGACTTTTATCAGTTACTCCTTAGGTTCACTTATTTTACACACTAGATGGCGCTTGTTAATAGTCGTTTTTTCTATCTTACAGTATTTGCGCTGTAATTTGCTGTTTTGAAGCGATTTTTACAACCATCCCACTGCATTTTTATACTTTCTCTCTCGTCACTGTATGCTTGTGTCTTCCACTTCCGAAGAATTGTGAAAATATTCACCTATCCACTGAAATGTGTGTGCATTTACAGATATTCCAACGCCCTTTACATTTTAGTGATTCTCATTGAAAATACCAACCATTTCGTTGTTTTTCTAATTTTCGTTTATGCATGTAATTTGATTAAAGACCTAGTCACATGCTGTGTCGTAGGTAAAGTACTGTCCATTTCAGGCTATTGTGAGATTTTCGTCGTAATGAATTAGCAGATATATGGAATCAGATCTGACGCAGATGATGCTTGCGATTTATATACTTTGGTCGTATGGTTTATTAGAAAGATACACATAGGGAAGATGTATTAGTGTTTGAACTTTAATTATCTTGTGAGATGTGTGAGAGAAAGCAAAGAATACATAATGAGTTTTACGAATCTATGGAGAAACGTGCATCTGAAGAATTAGTTTAAACAAACTTGCAATCGGTCTTTCATTCTAAATGCTTGTTGCTTGCCGTGCTAAAACAATTCACTGAAATTCCCCCTCGTATTCCTCCCAAAAAGGTACATATTTGTCATCTTCAGGTATGAAGGCAGGAGTTGTGTAAACATGACAGGAATGAATTTCATAGTATCTGACACATAGTTTTAGCACTTCTCCGAGGAGGCGCTCATAATACTGTCATCCCAATTTTCAAGCTCCTAATAATGCTCCAGTTATATTTCATAACCTAAAGGACAGCCATCTTATTACGCAAGGAATGATCAAAAATAAGAAGATTGATTGTGTTCCCACATGTTACTGCATTCATTCCAATAAATAATTCAGCGAAACATTAATATATACATCAACTCTTGATTTTTCTTGGCTGATTAACTGGTTTTCCATGGTACAAAATAATAATAGACCGTAGATATGTATCTTTTTGAGGGCACTGAAGATGTAAAATGAAAACATTCATTCTCTTTGGAAACGAACATCCCATATTCCACCGATATGTTATTTTTCTCAGTCTGCAAATCTCCTACTTCTCGCCTTCCTAACGGCTACTAAAGGACTCATTGAACTATGCAGAATCACACCCTGCTTGTCACTTTGAATGAATTTTCATACCTTGACCTTAGTTCTCGTACCTTTTACAGTTTTCATCCTTACGAATCTTTTGAATAATGTCGTGTTTCTTCTCGTCAGTTCTGGAAGACTATGTTTTAGCACGAAATCAGTTTGTGTTCTTAATGAATGCTGTGGAATTATTTACCAAGTCTCTATTTTTAATGAAGGAAATCGTGTTATCAGTAGCAGATGCAAATACTGTTGAGCGGATAGCAACAGATCTGTCTGCAATCACCCGTTAAGAAAGTGACCTTGTCAGAACACATCCTGCTTGTTGCGAAATGCATGATGAAAGGTCGAACTCGCAAAATACGGATAAAAGAATTGCAACACCCTCGTTGCCATTCAAAAAAAAGTTTAGTGGAAAAATTTCAGATGAGAGTGGAAGTTAAAATTTTTTAATTGCGCAGGACTTAACCATCCGTCAGTAAAACGTGATCCGTGGTGTGGAACAATTTACGGTCACCATATCACACATAATGACGAATAAGTTTTTAAAACAGATTTTTTTTTATTAAATTTTTTTACCCAATGGCATTTTCTGTGGGAAAACAGTTACTGCAGGCTAGTTCTTGAAAGGGGGGTGGAACTTGTTAATGAGGGGGACTTTGATAAGAGTTTTAATTAATGTAGGGTTTTTAAGAAAGGAGGACTTTTTGATGATTAACGAGTTTATCGAAGAGGATCGTCAAAGGATCAGTAAATCGTGGTCCCATTGTGATTCACCGTTTAATATCTTTTAATTTCACAGGACATCCGTGAATAAAAACGTGGTCCGGTACCGAACACGTATTCTAAAGCGGGACTTTTATGACACCCATACAGGTCAATCCATATCATACATAATGAGGAATAAGTTTTTCTTTTCATTAAATTTTTTTACCCAATGACATTTTCTGAGGTACAGTCTTACTGTAGAATAGTCCTTCTAGTCACGGAGTTAAAAGAAATACGTAGGTTATAAACGAAGGTTACACAGAAATAAAGCTAGTTATAAAGAATACGAAGGTTGTGAAAAAGCGTAGGATAATAAAAAACCTAGGTTAATAACTGAAATATAAAACTCAAGCTATAATAAAGAGATACGTGATTTATACCCCGTTTGAGACACATCTAAGCCACGTCATCAAGTAACAAGGCATAGCCGAGCGCGATGACGCTGTCAGCACTGGGGTAGAGGGTTCAAATCACTGCGTTGGAAGCAAATTTTTTTAAAATACAGGAGACGTACTAAAGTTATAGGTCACCATATTATCCCTTTTTACATAATGACGAATAAGTTTTTAAGTTTTTTTTTCCTTTTATTAATTTTTTGCCCATTGGTATTTTCTGTGGGACAGTCTTTTAAACTGTAGATTTGTCCTTCTTCTAGTCATGGAGTTCATTATAAGAAATACGCTGAAAAAAGTTAGTTATAAAGAATACGAAGGTTGTAAAAAAACGTAGGATAATAAAAAACCTAGGTTAATATCTGAAATATAAAACTCAAGCTTAATAAAGAGATACGTGATTTATATGGCTATACCCTGATTTATATGGCTATACCCGTTTGAGACACATCTAAACTACACCATCAAGTAACAATGCATAGCCGAGAGCAATGACGCTATCGGCACTGAGGTAGAGGGTTCAAATCACGCTGTCGGAAGGAATTTTTTTTTAAATACAGGAGACGTACTAAAAATAGTATGGACGCTGGATGAGACCGATTAAACATGTATAGAGAAAACTGATTTGCTTTAAAGAGGGGAGGGCTTAAAATATAGGTGGGTCAACCAGGGGGTCTATGAAGATGGGTGGGCTTAAAATATGGGTTAATCAGGGGAAAATCGAGACTATTCGAGAAGGGGGCTTAAAATATAGGTCGACCAGGGGGTCTATGAAGAGGGCTTAAAATATGGTCGGTTGAGACATAATGGTCAAAGTTCAATCTGAGAAGGCAACGTGGACGATTGCAACACAGGTCAATTTCCGGTCGATTGCGACATAGGGGTCAGAGTTCAATCTGAGAAGGCAACGTGGACAGTTGCGACACAGGGGTCAATTTCCGGTCGGTGACGTCATAGGGGTCAAAGTTCAATCTGAGAAGGCAACGTGGACAGTTGCAACACGGGTCAATTTCCGGTCGGTGACGTCATAGGGGGAAAGCACAGTGCGTGGAGTCGCCCCAGGTTGGCACCACACTACTCATATCATTATTTGCTTAGTCAAACCACCGACACTTCAGGATCTAGAATACACCTATCCCTCGATTTACACCGAAGATAGGTTCCGCACAAAACCGTGTAAATCGAAATCTTGGATTTTGCTATGTAAAACCGTGTAAACGAAAAAAACTCTAAAATGTGCATAATTCAGTTTCGATTTACACGGTTTTGATTTCGATTACACGGATTTCGATTTACACGGTTTTGTGCGGAACCTATCTTCAGTGTAAATCGAGGGATAGGTGTAGTAGTCAACAGGAGATATTTTCTCGTTGTAGCATTACAGCGCGACAACAAATGAGCTGCAGCAAAATTAAGAGGAAAACGAATAAAATTGTATGGTAAACTCAAATAGAAAAAGAAATTCAGATAACTAAAGCTTCTATTTTTTCTTCTGATCCATAATTCAATCCCCTCATCAAATAGTTACGTACTGTGTCGGCCAATACACTTAATAATGCGGCTTTGGTTGAAGTAAATGTTTTCATAATTAAATAACAAATGCTATAAATTTGAATCTGAAAACACCGTCCGATCGCCGAAGGTAAGCAGCTTTGGGCGCGTTCGGTACCTGGGAGGGTGACCATTTGTGAACACCGCGTGCAGTAGGGAAAAAATCTGCTGAGGGCCCGCCATCCTCACAGATCCCTCTATTATGGCGAATTTAACTAACAGGCTCCTGTCAGACCTCTGTGGCAAGCATCTGCTGGAGGAGGTATTTATTTTTATTTTATTTATTAATGCGCTTATTTTAAATTGTTCTTTTGATGGCGAACTTGTATCATAAATAAAAAGTATCATTAATTTCTTTTGTTATTTCAATTATCAGTAGCCTCACTTCAGAGCCTTTGATCTAGAATAAAAGACGTTAAGTTTCTTACTATCTTGTCACAAAGGAATTATTTTTCATTTAATAATTTGTTTATTGCAGAGCTCCTAACATGCCAGTCGTGCAGTATAGGAACTAACAACCCCAAATTTGCTGTTAGGAAAATAAGACCCCCCCCTCTCCCCCCACCCGAAATTTTAGGATGATTATGTAATAATATCAGATAAAGATTGAACTTATAAAAGTTAAGTGTTCTGTGTATTAATTTGTTTTCAAACCATTTATTATTATATTACGTGAAATTATATGTTTTATGGGAATTAAAATTATGCATCTATATCTATATTTTTTCAGTTCCACCAATTTTTAAAAGTTTTGCAAACCATTCTTCCGGTAAATATTCCGCTATGAATTCTTTTCTAAAAATTAAATATTCCCTCAAGCAGTCGCCCTGAAGCAGATTACGAGCCTGCCGGGCTATCGACTAGGCCATACCCGCCCCTCTCGCCGAAGAAACAATGGATATGCATATGTTATCGTATGTCAATAATAAAATTATTACCTTATATCTGAATATTTCAATTATTTTTATTTCAACACAAATTGAAAAAAAGATTTTTTCCCCGATAATTATTCATCTAATGGAGTTATTTTTAACCTGAAAAAAGTCGTACCCTATGTATAGATGTGTCTTTCTGCTGCGGTCTCGCCTTCCTCACAAATTTTGTCTGTAGCGTATTATACTGACAGGTTCCTGTCAGACTTCTCTGAGAAGGAGATGTTTTGAGAGATAATTTATTTTTATTTTCATTTTATTGCATAAACTGATTATTTTCCTAAGAAACCGAATTCAGTTTCGTGAATTGAAACAAATATTTTTTTCTCAGTGAAAAATTTTAGAGTCGAAAAGCCATTTTACTGACTACATCTTATCTCTAGAAACTACCCTTCAGATTGTCATTAGAACGCAACCAGTTGATGAGAACCGCAACCATTGTTTCATTTCATTGAACCATTGTTTCCCGCAACCTTCAGTTGCGAGAAACAATGGAGGTGCGACTTTGGCTGGACTGTGCATGGAGCGAATATCTGTGCTTTGCAGTGGTCAGCAGCAAGCATATTACCATTCTCTGTAACCCATCCTAACCTGCAGGGTACTGCAGCAGTAAGCGGGGTCATACCTCTAGGGCAGGGGTGGGCAATTGTTTTGGCTCGGGGGGCCACTTTGTGGAAGCGGAGGTTAGCGGAGGGCCGCACTTTTTAAAATGATTGCATTCATTAGTTAACTTTGCATTTCAGAAAAGGTATAAATTATACCATAAAAATCAATAAATATAAATTAAATAAAATAGTGGCAGTTTTATTCAATTTATTTATTGTGCTAATTTCATATCATCTGTAGATGCAAGCACATTTAATTTTAGAATCAGTTTAATGAGACAAATGTACCCTATCACACTTTTCTACAATTTTTTTGAAATCAGGAGTGAGATTGCTTGTTGGGATTCTCATCACAGCCTCCAAGTTAATGTCTGTCAAAGAGCATCTATATTTACTCTTGATGATCTTCAAGCAAGAAAAACTTTGCTCACAAATATATGTAGACCCAAATATAGAGAACATTTTTCCAGCAAATTTCTTCATACATGGAAATTTTTCAGCAGACAAAGATTTGTAAAAGTCAACTAATGTTACAGCATTAAACATTTCTTTCACAGTGTGATCTGATGACTGCATGTCAATAAGTTCAAGCTGGAGCTCCTCAGGTGCTGTGTCAATATCAGCAGTGATGGGATAAGAGAGCAAATTGAATTTAGGCTCAATTTTCTTAAAGTCCTGAAATCTGCTTGTGACCTCGTCCTCCAAACTCTGCAGATGATCCCTTATCTTAGCAAAAACACTTTCAGGCACTTTCTGTTTTCCTAATAAAGGGAAATGACAAAAATTGCCTTCACCTGCTTGCCATGCAAATAGACCTAGTTTTGCTTTGAATGATTTTACATGCTTCCACATTTCATGTGCAAACAACCCCTTTCCCTGCAATGTCACATTCAGTTCATTCAATTTCTCAAATACATCAGCTGCAAACATCGTCTCATATCTCCACTCCTCACATCCTATTTTTGTAACAAAATCATGAGATATCTGCTTCGTGTCCAGAAATAAGAGGATTTCATTCTGCAATGCCCAGACTCTTTTAATCACTTTGCGCAGGCTCAACCACCTCACACTGTTGTGGTAAATTACGTCTTCATACTCTGCCTCCACATCCTCAAGAAAAGATTGGAACTGTCGATGGTGGAATGCCCTTGCTCTCATTGTGTTCACCACACTAACAATAGGATCTACCACATGCTTTAAGTCCAGTGCAGCTTTACAAAGGCTCTCCTGATGCAAAATGCAATGAAAAGACAAGATATAACTGTCTGTGTCTTGTGCTTGTAACTTGTTTTTTAAAAGCTTAACCATACCTACATTTTTTCCACTGAAAGCTCTGGCCCCATCTGTTGTAATGCTTGCCATTTTGTTCCAGGACAAGCCACTTTTCTCCACACAATTCACAGCACACTCAAGCAAGTCCTGACCAGTGGTTCTATCATTCATTGATTCTAGGCCAAGTAATTCCTCTGTGATAACGAAATTTTCATTAATTCCACGGATAAAGATGAGTAATTGTGCAGTGTCTTCGTTATCTGTGCTCTCATCCAGTGCCAAAGAAAACCAAGCAAAATCTTTGCTCGCAGTCTTCAGCTGTTCTGTGAGTTCGTCACTAATTGAGTCAATGCACCGCACTACAGTATAGTCCTTCTTGACAATGAAATGCTTTCAAATTTGCTTCTAACATCAGGACACAATACGCTTGCACACTCTACCATACACTGCTTAATAAACTCGCCATCCGAAAAAGGCTTGTTGCGTTTAGCAAGGTTGTAGGCTACCATGAAACTTGCTTCTGTAGCGCTATTTTGAAGTGTTGATTGCTTTGTAAATAATGTTTGTTGCTTCTTCAGCCTTTTCACACACTCCGCAGCTTTTATTTTGCGTTCTTCCTTGGAAAGTTTGCAGCCAAATTCGCTATGTTTTGTTTCGTAATGTCGTTTCAGATTGTACTCCTTAAATACGGTTATCGTTTCATGACACAATAAACACACTGCTTTATTCCCTGTATTACCAAAGAAATATTTGTTTGTCCATTCTTCATTAAACACACGACATTCATCACCGATTTTACGTTTTTTCCGAGGGTTCATGGTTTCACTAAAGTTGGAAATTTATATATTTACTGTTGCCAAGATCAACCGGAAAAGCACTGCGTATCGTATCTATACTGCGCATGCGTATTGATGTGGCCGTCCTAGTGGAAAATACGAGACGAAACTTCGGTTCAAGGCGGATTTTTCTGACTCTTAGCGGGCCGCTATTTGCCCACCCCTGATCTAGAAAATCAATGAGAACTACTTTAACGTCATCTCAGACAGTTTTCCAGCTCCATTGAACAAGCGGGATTTTATCATGTTTCTTTTTTGGTGTTGTATCCTTCCTGCTGATTTTCAGACACTCGTAGACTCTATGGAGCTACGAATACAGGCTGTACTGGAAACAAGTGTTAGTCCAACACGATGTTAATGATTTTACGTTGCCCTTTCGTTTTTTCCCCCATTACCTGTAGATGTTAATAATCTAAAAAAAATCGAAAAACATCTGATAGTGCTGTTACTATTATTACTACCATTTTGTTGTAGTTATTATTATTATTGCGTTGTTGTAGTAGTTGGGTCGCTTTACCTCTGAGCGGCACTTTTTTTGCACACAATAGAGAAAATGACCAGGCCATAAGGATCTCAAAGTCTCAGAGAAGGTGGGGGAAGGGGACCCACTGGAACAGCTGTTGGGAGACAGATGGTAGCTTCCCGTCAATGCCATCCAGCATTTTCGTTAACGTGTACAGGGTATGGCTCTCCCACACATGCGGACTACGGCTTAACGACCCATCCGGTGGACGGCGACCTTTCCAAGTTCATCTGTGCCATATAATAACTGAGGCAAGGAGATTTGCGTACATAACTCTTAATGTTGGCCCAGCTGGGACCCCAACCAGAGAACTGCAGATTACGAGCGTAGTGCGCTACCGACTGAGCCACCCTGTCCCCTACAGACAGAGACCTCCTATTGACTGAACCGTTACATGATGCCTTGAAAGAATTCTTCTTTTTACGAATCCACTAAACACATGAACAAAAGAGATAAATAAGCAGACAGCACTTCCTCAACATTTAGCGGAAAAAGTACATGAGAAAATGTTTATATTGGGGCTCACCAATTGTTCGTAAACTCTAGATCAGCTGACATTGACTTTCAGTGTATTATAATCTCGAAATGAGAAAGAACTTTTCATAACATTTGTTCAGCTTCTGAAAGAAATAGCCTGAAGTGCAAATCCTACGTAGCATCGAACATGCATAAGCTAAAGTTGTGAAAAAATATATTTTCTGGTGTCGAGGTAGATATGATCTACGTCCGTTTAGGTGTTCAAAACTTTAACAAAGTTCGTGATGCTAGAGTTTAGAGTTTATAATTTAGTCAGAATCCTGGTTATCAAATGTATCAGCAGGTAAAACGTTCTGACATTATGAAAGAGCTGTTTCAATTTTTACCCAACAAAGAAGACTTTAAATTGTCCGTGAGGTGTATTAAACTGTGGGCTAAAAGGCGTGGTGTGTATTCCAATATACTTGGATACAAAAATGGCCTCTCATGGGGAATATTAGTCGCAAGAAAATGCCAATTTTATCCAAATGCGAGCTGGTCAAAATTAGTTAATAGGTTCTTTATGATGGACATGAAGTTCCATGCGTTCGAGGAAACGGGTTGGGTCATTCCACAACAGATTTTTTTTTAATCTCGTATCTTGTACTTGAATGGAGATATGCGTTATGAAGATAAGACGGTGTTACGATGGGTACTTAATGGTTAGCTAACCATTTAGTAACGATCGTAATATTTTCTTATCTTTATCAGTATTCTTTTGTTAATGAAACAAGTGAGTAATAAAAGATTAATTTGTGACAGGTTTTTCCTTAACAAATGATATAATGTGACGAATATTCAAATGGAATGAATTATTTGAACCAATTAACTTTTACCATTTATGGAAGCATTCTCTTGTTTTGATTGCAACCTCCTATTCGGAAGAGACATATTTGGAATTGTGCGGTTTGGTTGAATGAGGGATTGGTTTTATTTTCTTAAGCTTAGAATCTCATTGGAAATATTTATGAATGAAATACTAATTTTCTCTGTCAAAAAGGAAAACTTGAGTGTACTAGCCAATCGTTCTGATTAATTGGATTTGGTTTTAAAGTGAAGAATGTTAATCTAATCTTAGATATTAATAACTTTGTCCACATTGTTACCAAGCATGCTGTTGCATATAAGAAGAAGTGAACTATCTAAGAAGAAATCAACTAGGAACTATTTTTTTGGAAGTATTCTGCATGCAAGAAGAAACAATGATCAGTAAATATACCCGTTTCCAAGAAAATCTTTCAGGAATTAGACGTTTCTGATGCGTATTACGTCCGGCAAAATATTTTCCTTCGAAGGATATATATTTTCGTTTAATTTCATTCATTTTGAGAAACTGGAAACACGTTTTAATACAATGTTCACTGTTGTGGTGTATTGTCAATGTTTTTCAATTTAAAAGGGAAAACAACAACATTTTAGCTTTCTTATTTTCGTTGATATCAATTTTGAGTTATTGTACTAGGAATTTATTTCAAATGTTGGGAAAAAAGTTTTTTTCTACTTTGTTTTTGTAGAGTTTAGTAGATTTTGCAGAATAGTAATTAAGAGTTCTTGAAGAATATCATATACTTGAAACATTTCGAAATGAAAAAAATATTTTCTCAGAAAGGAAAATTGACGAACGGTGTTGTATCCCTCCTGCTGATTTTCAGAAGCTGGTAAACTCTGTGCAACTACGTATACAGGCTGTACAGAAAACAAGTGTTAGTGCAACACGATGTTAATGATTTTACGTTGGTCTTCGGTATTTGTCCATTACCTGTAGATGTTAATCATTTAAAAAATATCGATAAATATCTGATTGGGCTACTACTACTCCATTTTGTTGTTGTTATTATTATTATTACTGTGTTGTTGTTATTATTGCTATTTTTACTGTGTTATTGTAGTAGCGTGTATGGTGGTTATTATACAAACACTTATCTTTCGTTGTGTTTCCAGAGTTATTGATCTACTGAAGGATGATAAATGGCGGAAGACGTTGGACAACACCCACAAGCGAATCATCTTGGTGTTACATCTTCCGTAGATGAGCATTATCCAACAAACAGAGACCGTTTATTAACTGAAGATTTAAATGAGGCTTTGAAAGAATGCCTGTTTTATGAGTTCCCGAAAGAAGGTGTGCATCGAATGAAAGTCCTGTGAAAAAATTCACAAACTGTAGAGTGTGTCTCACGGCCGATTGGTTAGCGCGCTTGGCTACTGATCTTAGAGATGGGTTCGATGACCGGGTAAGGCATGGATGGATGTGTCGTTTTTCTGCTGAGTTTCTGCCATCCTCTGACCTTTTACTCTGGCATATAAATTGACAGGCTCCTGTCAGACCTCTAAGGCAAGCAGCTGCTTTAGGGTGTATTTATTATTATTATATTAAATTATATTATTATTACAGATAACAGAAATTAAGAAACACAGCCCTTCCCCAACATTTATAGGAAAAAGAACATGCGAAAATATTTAAGTTTGGTCTCACGAAATGCGCGTAATCTCTAAAACAGCTGACATTGTCTTTCTGTGTATTACATCTCGAAATGTGTTGAGAAAGGACTTTTCACAACATTTGTTCAGTTTGTCCTGAAATGTAAAGTCTACGTACCATCAGATATGCATAAGTTCCAGTTGTGATTATTGTATTTTCTGGTGTCGAGAAAGATATGGTCTACGCTCGTTTTGCTCTTCATAGCGTTAACAAACTTCGAGATCTCAGAAATCACAATCTACTCAGAAACCTGCATATCAAGTGTATCCGCAACTTAAACTGTTCTCGGATTACAGAAGGGCTATTCCTATTTTTAAACAACAAAGTTTTAAATTATCCATTATATATATTAAACTGTGGGCTAAAATGCGTGGTGTGTATTGCAATATACTTGGAGGCAAAGGAGCTTTTCCTGTGTAATATTAGTCGCAAGATTTTGTCAATTTTATCCAAATGGGAACTGTTCAAAAGTAGTTAACAGGTTCTTTATGGTGGTCAGAAATTCGTAGTCGAAGATACCAGAGCGTTTGAAAAACTTTCTGCCTTCAACTACCGCACTTTTTTTTAAATCTCGGATCCTGTACTTGAATGGAGATATGCATTATGAAGATGAGACGGTGTTACGATGGGTATTAAATAGTCAGCTAACCATTTAGCACCTATCGTAACATCATCTTATCTTTATCACTATTAGTGTGTTAATGTAACAATGTCAGCAATAACTGTAATAAAAGATGAATTTAAGAAAGGTTTTTCCTTAACAAATGACATAATGATAGGAAAATACAAATGACATGAATTATTGAACCGATTAACTTTTACCACTTGTACATCATCATCATCCTCAAGCAGCCATGGGCTACGGAGGTCCAACCAGACCGTGCAATTTAGTTCTCCAAGCAAGTCTGTCCTGAGTTACATCTACTGCATCTGGCCACTGCACACCAATTCTAACAAGGTCCTGTTTGACATTGTCTGCCCACTGCATCCTAGGTCTCCCCCTCCTTCTGAGGCTTTTAGGCACACTGGTATCTTGACCTAGTGGCGTGACTTGCCGTGCATGTGGCAAGAGCAGCATTCGTATGCAGATGGAAATGGAGAGCGGAAGCGGTGCTATGGAACTTTCGAGAAGTCTGCCTAGTTCCTCTTCTTTTTTTTTCTCATGGAAACAGGTCAGGAGGGAGAAACAAAGGATCGAGAGAGGCGAAAAGGCAAAAGGAGGCATTTCATTTCGAAATGGGGCCAGTTGGAGGATGTAGACAAAAATGGCGAAACCGGATCCAAAGGCATACGATTACGACACTCCCCACAAGATAAGCTTTCATTTGACAACCTAACTGTGGATGCTCATATTCGGAAGATGGAAGAACGATTTGCATAAATCTCCTTTTTTATGGGTAGAAAATTTGAGGGGGGGGGGGATTTTTGCATTGCATAACGCTTCTGAC
The DNA here is from genome assembly GCA_038380435.1 of Ryuthela nishihirai. Lineage (NCBI taxonomy): Eukaryota > Metazoa > Arthropoda > Arachnida > Araneae > Heptathelidae > Ryuthela > Ryuthela nishihirai. Next base: position 32,466,091 of record JAWZYU010000026.1, read on the forward strand.
ACCCAAGTATTCATTTAATGCAGAATGTAGTACGTTTGGTGGAACAATTGCCTTGAGAAGAACACAAAGTGACACATGAAATAATAAGCTGAAAAAAATTGTCACGAATGACAAATATTAAAATTCAGCTTTAAGAGACAACATAGTTACCACGTACCGATAGATGGCGCCACTATTGGAATCAAATAAAAATGCGGGAAAGCTAAATCATATTAGCTGAAGAAGAAACATTAGTAGTTGATGGTGTAATTGTTAACATACCTTGCCGGTTACTGAAAGATGTGGGTTCGAATCCGACTCATAGCACAACTAGTATTTCTCAGCTTATTATTTTGTTTTACATATGTATGTACAGGAAATTTGTGACACTTTACCACGCAAAGTAACATCATTTGTCGGTTTGTGTGTTTGTCACGTAATCGATAAACAAACAGACATATCACAAGGAAAAACAATAAGAAAATAGGTAAAACATATACCAAAAAGACGTGAAATGATCATTAAGGTGAAGAACTTGGTTGTGACATATTGATTTTAAAATATCAAATATTCTCGTTAAGATGTGTAACAAATGCTGAAATAGTAATTAAAATGAGATTATAATTAAATAATTCACAAATATTTAGTTTTTTTCAATTTATCAGTAAGCCATATTCTCATACAATTTCTAGTTGAATGCTTTCAGGTAATTCATAACAGAAAATAAAATTTTGAAATCTGATTAAAAAATACTTTGGAATGAATATTAAAATTAATACATGTTTAATTAATTCTTGGCTTGAAATCCACAGAACAGATAAACATTCGAAAACAAAGGTGTGTTTAGGACATTCTATCCCCCAGTAAATTTTTCATAATAATATTAACAGTTTATTCAACAACAAAACGACATATACTTTTACAATGAATTTGCTATTACATGTCATATAAAGTTCATAAGGTTCTGAAATAAATGGGAAAAGAAGCAAAATTGTTAACACTAAAATTTCCTAACTCCCACTCGAGAAGTTCTCGCGTGTGAGAGTAATGAAGGGTTACGTTATAGATTATCGTAACATTGTGAAAACCATAACTTGTAATGATAAGGAAAGAACAAATTAACCTTAAGCAGTTCCTTGACTCAGAACTCCGACAAGAGCCTTTAGGGATTAATACATCATAGTTAAATAATAACATCATAGTAAGTTAATTTAATACACCATAGAAGTCTGAGCAAGCCGAGAACTCAGGAAATAAATTTTCAGTAGTGGTTTGAACCCAGTCACTTTTATCCATAGACAAGCACTGTAACCACTTGGCCATATGCATATATCATATCATAATCATTTAATGAAGTACTTGGGAATTATTCTATACTTTCGTGCTCAAGATATGAATTGTTTACTGACCATAACCCATTTTTCTATTATATTTTGCATTTTTCACGGTTATAAGCAAATTCAGAATTTAAATTGCTACTGAGACTGACCTGAACACTGTAAATGTTATTTCAATCCCGAGCATGAACCAAGTGTGCTGGGCAACCAAGGGATGAATAATAATAGCTTGGGAAAGCCGCAGTCCATAAATCAGACTTTAAGCCTTGACTCAGTGTACAAGAGAGCCATATCCTATGCGCCTTAAAGAGCATGAGGATTTAAATCACCAGGGCCTGATCTAGGGGGAAGCATGCCCCCCCCCCTCACTTTCAGAATGCTAGTAATGGTAACAGAGGCAAACATTATTAAACATATTTATATTTCATGCATTTTTCGAGAAATATTTAAGGAAGATCTCAAAAATTGAGGGAGAATGTTATGCTGCATTGGAAATCCAGTCTCTTGCATTCCCCCATCCTTTACATTATTTCGATTTGATTGTGTTTAAGATCTCTCCCCCTTTATTATTTCTGGATCCGGTCCTGTTAACTATCATCTCTTCGCTAACAGCTGTCCAGTCAGTCCTCTTCCCACAACATTCTCTCAGCCTTCCCGGATCTTGTTACCTGTCTATACACTGAAAAAATAAAAATGTTTTATGCTTTAAGAAGAAAATTGAGTTCGAAATTTCGAATGAATACGGAAAGGTTCATCCATCGCATGATAGCGTAATGAAATGGGTCAACGATAATTGAGTGGGAGTCAACTGCACTGATCATATGAACAATTTTATGACAATTGAGTGGACTACAATTGGGTGGATTGCAATTCAATGGATACGACAACTGGGAAGATACGACAATTGGGTGGATTGCAATTCAATGGATACGACAACTGGGAAGATACGACAATTGGGTGGATTGCAATTCAATGGATACGACAACTGGGAAGATACGACAATTGGGTGGATTGCAATACAATGGATACGACAACTGGGAAGATACGACAATTGGGTGGATTGCAATTCAATGGATACGACAACTGGGAAGATACGACAATTGGATGGATAATGACAACTAGGGGGATACGACAATTGGGATCTGCGGTGTAGGATCTGAGTACATGATCCTACATGGGGGGGATATGGAAGGAGGATCTGAGTACACGAGAACGCTTTGGGGGATCTTGGGGAGGATCTGAGTACATGAGAACTCTTTGGGGATCTGGGGGGAGGTTCTGAGTACATGAGAACTCTTTGGGGGGATCTGGGGGGAGGAGAGAGAGGAAGAGATGGCAGAGAGGAGGAGGGGAGAGAGATAGGAAGAGAGGGCAGAGGGAAGGAGGAGACAGACAGGAAGAGGGCAGATGGGAGGAGGAGACAGAGACAGGAAGAGAGGGCAGAGGGGAGGAGGGGACAGAGAGAGGAAGAGAGGGGAGGGGGAGACAGACAGGGAGGAGGGGGAGACAGATAGGAAGAGAGGGCAGAGGGGAGGAGGCGACAGAGAGAGGAAGAGAGGGCAGAGGGGCGGAGGAGACAGACAGGGAGAGAGGGCAGAGGGGAGGAGGAGACAGAGACAGGAAGAGAGGGGAGGAGGGGACAGAGAGAGGAAGAGAGGGAAGAGGGGACAGAGAGGAAGAGAGGGAAGAGAGAGGAAGAGGGGCCAGAGAGAGGGGAGGGGGGGGACAGAGAGAGGGCAGAGGTTAGGAGGGAACAGAGAAAGAGGGGAGGAGGGGAGAGAGAGGGCAGAGGTTAGGAGGGGACAGAGAGGAAGAGAGGGGGGAGGGGGATCAGAGGGGAGGGGGGACAGAGAGAGGAAGAGAGGGCAGAGGTTAGGAGGGGACAGAGAGAGGAAGAGAGGGGAGGAGGGGAGAGAGGGAGGAAGAGAGGGCAGAGGGGAGGAGGGAACAGAGAGAGGAAGAGGGGGCAGTGGGGAGGAGGTGACAGAGAGGAAGAGAGGGGAGGAGGGGACAGAGAGGAAGAGAGGGAAGAGGGGAGGAGGGGACAGAGAGAGGAAGAGGGGAGGAAGGAACAGAGAGAGGAAGAGGGCAGAGGAGAGGAGGGGACAGAGAGAGGAAGATGGGGCAGAGGGGAGGGGGGACAGAGAGAGGAAAGGGGCAGAGGGAAGGAGGGGAGAGAGAGAGGACATAGGGGAGGAGGGGACACAGAGAGGAAGAGAGGGCAGAGGTGAGGAGGGAACAGAGAGGAAGAGAGGGCAGAAGGAAGGAGGGGACAGAGAAAAGGGGGCAGAGGGGAGAGAGAGAGGAAGAGAGGGCATAGGGGAGGAGGGGACAGAGAGAGGGCACAGGGGAGGAGGGGTCAGAGGGAGAAGGGCCGTGCATCGAACGAATAAGGTATTCGGAATGAATACTGGTTCGAAGTGCAACTTCTCGAACCATTTAGTTCAATGAAAGTAAATGTTTATAAATGAAAGTAAATGTAAATAATTTAGTTCAATGAAAATAAAATAAGTTTTCACACATATTTTTCACAAAAACCCACAAAAAACATACTTTTTTCCTCATCCCCCATAACTTTTCCCATGGATTTTCACAGAATTCTCTGGACCCATTTACTGGCTCAGAACACTCATTTATGCTACTACTATCAGGAGCCAAACGTGATAACCGCTTGGCTACAAAGAAATCCAAAGGACAAGCTTTCCAGAAATGAGATTTCCCATATTTCTTCCTCTGAATTTTCGTTTAACAAGACCAAGATATTAGAGATGTTTCAAAAGGTTTCACATGTGAGGTAACGCATCTGTGTCTACTTTAAATTCTTAGTAAAGCATTTTTTTGTGATTCAAAGTAGCAAATCAGTACTCTCTAGAGCTACATTAAACCATACCAGTTCTTACAGTAATCTACAATAAATATGGGAGTAAAAATAGACCTAATTGCAAGACAGTAAGAAATATTTCCATGGGTTTCCCTTATTAGTGCTTTATAAGAAATTTCTACCTTTAGAATCATTATAAAATTATTTTGAAACTATTTGTAATAATTCAGTAGATAATATTTGTTTCTCTATGACCACTACCAAATCGTGTCTGGATAGAAATTTAAAGGAATGCGTCTAGATGTAAAGAAAAATCACCAGAACACCTTTTCGAAATATTTTTTAGAAAACTTTGTTCTGCATCGGTACTTTCATGTTGCCTCTCCGATGTATGCTCTATTAGGCGAGAATGTTGTGTGACCCAGATGATCTGCGGAACTCTGACGGCGCATCGTGTAACACCGTGACGCGGGATTTGCTGCGTGCTTACAGCGGAAAGTAAATGGGGAGTGCAGCACATTTAAAAAAAAAGCAACTTCTTTCCTGACCATTGAAAGAGTCGGAAGTAAAATGGTTTACTATGCTCTTGGAGCTAGAACATTTGATAGACTTTTCAATAAAGTCGGGTCAACGCTCTTGGAGCGTGTCACTGGATATTATTGGTGGGAGAGTGGATTAAAGCTGCGCCCTTATTAAATATGTATGTAGGTAACGTAAAATGCTATTCATTAAACGTATTATTTAACCAAGAGATACCGAGTTGATGGGTTTATTGAGTACCTTAACTACTGTGTGATTAAGATCGAGAAAAGACATTTGGCTAACAGATCTCTCAAATAAATAAAATCAATCTTGACAGAGATCTTTAAAATATTACTGAAAAAATGCACGAGAAATTCATAATAATAATAATAATATTTCTTCGCTCAATTACCATTAAAAGCATTCTCAAATGGTTGGTGGATGACACCCCTTGGACTCCTTGGATTCACAGCTGGAAACAAATGAATTTTAATTTATTTTCTTACGTGTTTTTAGTCTAATGAAATAAAGAAAAGTCATAAATTTTAGAGTCACATTGTTTTCAGACAGACAAATAATATCTAATACCGAAACAAAACACGTAACCATGGAAACCATAAGCTTCCTTGTTTAGTAAGGTGACCATTACTATTATTACGTTGATTTTAAAGATTCACATTCACTGAAGGTTCTCGAAATAAAATTTCCCTTACTTTCATTTTTGATTTGTTAATTAACAAACCCATGGTCTTTAGCTATCGATATTTTAAAAATATCTGTACGGTGGTTATAACCAACATCTTGCCAGTCAGTAGAATGCCAGTTCTACTGAATGGTAAGAAAAGATACACATGAAGCAAAATTTAATCAGAGAGCAAATAAAATATCAGTTATTTTCTACAATATTTGTTTTCTGAGCCACCTGCGGAGCTAGCGTTGTTTAAGCATAAACCCCTTAGGTTCAGCATCCCTCACCCTTAAAAGAACTTAGGTTCAGCATCCCTCACCATAAAAGAACTATGGTTCAGCATCCCTCACCCATAAAAGAATTTAGGTTCAGCATCCCTCACCCATAAGAGAACTTAGGTTCAGCATCCCTCATCCATAAAAGAACTTAGGTTCAGCATCCCTCACCCATAAAAGAACTTAGGTTCAGCATCCCTCACCCATAAAAGAACTTAGGTTCAGCATCCCTCACCAATAAAAAAGCTTAGGTTCAGCATCCCTCACCCATAAAAGAACTTAGGTTCAGAAACCCACTAAAAAATTTTGATTCAACATCCCACTAAAAAAATTTGGGTTCAGCAACCTCCTAAAAATTATCCTTCATGGGGCCATGCCAAACGTTACGATTATTGCTGATTGTACAACTGCCTTTGTTAATTTTTTTCTGTGCGTTTACAACTTCCAAGGGAAAATGACACTAATTCATTTAAATTAAATAGGAATCATAACTAAACTGTACTAGTTTAAGCTTTCTAATGTTTGGATATTTACTTAAATATCCTGGTTGATATTATTATGTTAAAATATCCTGGCTTTTATTACTTACTTAAATATCCTGGTTTTTATTAAGTGAAATCTGGACACCCTAGGTATAACAGAATATTAGTTACTCATGCTATAATAGATTAAGATATGCAGTATATTTCAGTGAACCATTATTATGTGATTTAGAAATTGCATTTTCGTAAAACCCTTTCTCTCCATTTGCACCATCTTCAACAAATATGTAACAAACTGTAATCCTCATCATCCTCAATCAGCCATGGGGTACGAAGGTTCAACCAGAACGTGCAATTTAGTTCTCCAAGCATATCTGTCCTGAGCTATAGCTGTTGCATCTGGCCACAACACAACAATTCTAATAAAGTCCTGTTTGACATTGTCTGCCCACAGCATCCTAGCTCTCACCCTCTTTCTGAGGCCTTTAGTCACACTGTTCATAACCTTATTCACCAATCTATAATTATTCATACGGGCAACATGGACAAACCAACGGAGTCTCTCGATGCACAATATGCTGCTTAAAGGAGGTTGCAAACTCCTTTGCCTAACCTCATCATTAGTTACAAAGTTGAACCACCTAATGCCCAAAATACTGCGAAAGCATCTAGTTTCTTGTGATTTTGTTTACAAAGCGTCCACGGTCACTACCATAATTAACCCTAGAAAGAACCAAACTATTATACAGTCTAATTTTAGTCTTTAGATGTATACGCCTATTTCTCCACACTCTCCATAGGTTCTTAAAAGTCGCGACAACATTCGCTATTCATCTGTTTATCTCATGCCGCACATCACCATTATCTGTTACATAGCTCCCAAGATAATTAAACTGTGATACCTGCTCAAGACTGCAACCATTCAGAATAACTAAATCACAGCCTGCCTGACCAATTTTCATCACTTTAGTTTTCCCTCTGTTTATAACCAAACCTACTCTACTACCAGTTTCATCAACAGCTCGAATGAAAGAGTTCATCTCATCAACATCATTTGCCAAAAATTGCAGTGAATTTCACATAACATAATCAATAACCAAGCTAAAGAGAAAAGGAGACAAAATTCACCCTTGTCGAACACCAGAAGTAATGCTAAACCAATTGCTGCAAGCCTTACCAACTCTCACACACGACTCAGTGTTATTATAGAGAGCTTTCATTATGTTAACTGGCGGCGGGGGTGGCTCAGTCGGTAGCGCGCCAGGCTAATAATCTGTAGTTCCCAGGTTCGAGTCCCAGCTGGGTCAGCGTTGAGATTTATCTCCGCAAAATTTCCCCCGCCCTGCCCACGGTCAGTAGGGAACACCGATGGGCTTGAAAAGGCCGCCGTCCGTCGGATGGAACGTTAAGCCGTGACCCCGTGTGCGGGAGAGCCATACCCTGTGCACGTTAAAGAACACGCTGGATGGCCTTGACGGGAGGCTACCATCTGTCTCCCAACAGCTGTTCCAGTGGGTCCCCTCCCCCAACCTTCTCTGAGCCTTCGGGGTCCATGTGACCTGGCCATTTAGCCCATGGTGTGGAAAAAAGTGCCGCTCAGAGGTAAAACAACCCAACCCATTATGTTAACTAACTTACCATATGATCTCGCAATCAACCACAAATTATGACGATCAACAGAGTCAAAGCCATTTTGAAATCAACAAAGCTAGCAACCAAAGGTTTCTGAAACTCTAAGCATTTCTCAAGAATCTGCCTAAGTGAAAATATCTGACCTACACATCCCCTACCACTTCTGAATCCACATTGGTCTTTATGCAATTGCCTGTCAACCAGATTCTTCGTTCTATTAAATAGAATCATGCAGAGAACTTTACCTGGAACAGAGAGTAGGCTGATACCTCTATAGTTATCACAAGAACTACGATCACCTTTTTTTGCAGATAGGGATAATGATAGCTCTGAAGAAATCCTAAGAAAACATGCCTTTATCATAAAAAACAAATAAATAAATATATAAATACCCCCTCAAGCAGCTGCTTGCCACAGAGATCTGACAGAAGCTTGTCAGTTTATATTGCATAGTAGATAGTCTGAGAGGATGGCAGGACCTCAGCAGAAAAACAACACAAACAGCCATGCCTTACCCGGGGCTCGAACCCAGGTCCCTTAGATCAGTAGCCAAGCACTGTTACCACTCGGCAGACTGTTATGGGTGCCTATTCGTGGGGAGGGTGCTAAAGCATTTCCCCTAAAAAATCTTTGAAAGCTCAATTCATTTGAAAAGCTCAATTCATTGAAAGCTCAATTCATTGAAAAATGATAACATTATTTATAGGCACAGTTCATTGTTTTGGGAAAAACTCTATGTTATTTGAAAGTGCGTATGAAAGAAAACAAAGAAGTTGCAGCTTGTCAGCTGGGGCGGCGTTGTTCCACGGGTTGCACTTTTTAGGGGCGGCAAATTTGCATGCAAATTAATGACCATAGCTGTAGTAAGATTAAACAGAATGAGTAAGACCTATTTTTTAGAGAAAATTTTCAGTCTGTTAAAAAATCAGATTAAAATTAATTAAATTAAACTTTCATGTCTAAGATGAGATCTGGAGAAAGGGGCGGCAGAGTCCAAGCAAGAGAATTGATTTCCATTGCAATATAAAGTTTTCCCATCCCCATTTGATTAGAGGATTTGAAAAACTTTCTTGAAATACATGGGAAATATGCACGATTTTAATAATATTTTGCTTCCATCAGACTTACTACATTTTAAAGGGGGAGGCATGCCCCCTACACTCGACCCTGATTGATCACAATGTCAGTTGTTTTCCCCAAACCCTTCAGTTCAATATTTTACTACCACAAGGCAGGACATAACTCGATTTGGAATATCAAACAGATAAGCATTATACATGGAACTGATATTCGTAAGCAATGACCGAAACTGCTTTTATATATAAGCAATCAAATTTCCATTTTAGTCATAATTTTTAATATCTTCAAGACGTTGCAATCCAAATTATGTGTAAAAACAAATTGTTTGAGAAAGATGCACTTGAGTATTAAAAAGTTCAAAGTTTAAATACTGGAAATTCTACCTCAGTTGCATTTTAATTCGAAGTACCAAATTTATTACTATTCCAGTAATCTTTGCTCCTTATTAGTTTTGGTGGAAGGCATGGGGATTAGCAAGGGAACTGTTTCATAATGCCATTCAAAGACGCAGGTCGCTTGTGTATTACAATTTATTATTTGAAGTTTTGCAATTATCAGTAAGTAATTATCAGTATTTCGGAGTGCAGTGGCTAAGAAAGTTTAATAAACTTTCTTAGCCACTGCACTCCTAAATGCATTATCTGAGCAATAACTAACATTTTACCATTTAGTCCTTTGTGCATTATGCTTCATTCGGATCTATAAAAACTAATAATTTCGGAAACTGGCTTTAATGCTGTCTTTCGTAGCAAGTGCAAATGTACATTAAAAAAATCACGATGTATTTAAATGTAAAAGTGCTACTTTTTAAAAAGTACACGATTATTTACTTCTTATAAAGTTTAATCTAAACACTATATTAGTTTAAAATATATTAAGGAGAAAGGTTAACCAAGCGAAGTACAAAGAAAGGAACGAAAGAACAGACGATAATGTAAATCCTTTAGCTCAGCTGTCCCCCGGCTGGCCATGGGTAGCTCCGGGTGACGTTAAGGTAATATTATTTCCTCGTTCATGGTTGGGCGCATGGGCAGCGGCCTGAAGTAGGTTGCCCAACAGTGCATGGTTTTCCCACATGGTGATGTAACTTTTTGAAGTTTTCCAACGTGCACTAGCTTCGAATATTATCAGTGAGAGGTCAATAACTATACAAACTGTCGAAATATATTTACCTTTTTTAAACAGAATTCGGCCCTTCCAATACCTAAAATACTTGATCTCTTGTACGCAATTTTGCAATTTTTTTTCCTTCTTCCACCCCGTGTTGAATTAATATTCTTTGTCTTTATCTGTAGCAGTATGCGATTTAGATTCAATAATACTTTTTTTACCCCTTTTGTACATTTGTTTGATTAAACATTTTAATTCGCTCTTTTCCTAACCTTGTAGCTACACAGAGACTTGTCTGTGCCTCCCCCAAATTTCTTCTATGATATCCTCTCTGCCATCCCATATTGCATTATAACAATTGTGCTTCTATCATAAAACCCGAGTTCAAGACAGCTAATAGTTCTGCAATTCAAGAATGCGTTGTACAGTCGCTGAAAAAAATATCCGAACACTATGGTTGATTACAGAATTCAGGAAAAATATGTAGCAACGATTTTTTTAGAAATTAGTGATCTGACAACCTTCGTGTATTGTACACGAAGGCTGCCAGATCACTAATTTCTAAATAAAATAGTTGCCAGATACTTTTCCTGAATTCTGTAATCAACTATAGTGTTCGGATATTTTTTGTGCGACTGTACTTCAACGGAAGAGATCCTAGTATGTATCCAACCCTGAGATACATTGAGGAAGTGAAAAGGCTACATTTTAATGAATGAAATATACATTTATTCCAAAATATCGTATTGTACAACACTATTACACTTAATAAGCTGTCGGTGTCGGTTCGTTGAGGTATCCGCTTGCTTCAAATGTGGAAAATACAGAAGATTCACATGAAATTGAGTGTTGAAACAAATGTACGCAGGGTTAGGTCGAGAGATGGATTCAGAAAGGTTGAATTATCTCTTTGGCATCAGGACACTAAAGGATCTCTTCAAAGATGTAGAAAAGGCTTCCTCTGCTTTATTTTCTAGCTTCATTGCGAATTCATTGTTGCCGATGGAATAAAGGTCCAAGTCACAAGACTCCAATGCTCAGAAAAGAATATGGAAATGGAAGAATTACATTGAAATTAATTATATGCTTATAATTTACTAAACTATGTTAGCTATTATTATGGTTATGAAAACAAAGGCTATTGAAATACTTTGCTTATTACAGTTTAAGCGTAAATCCCTGGATAGAAAAAATGAGAAAAGGTTTATGATAACAGTGGGAACGAAGAAAAGTCTATTATGTCGCGTATGCCTCAGCTTTGGAGTATGTTGAAGCACGTTAAGTGATTTGATGTGGAAGCGTAATAGACATTATCAATAAAACTGAAAGCGAGGCTTATAGTTATAGAGAAAACTACAAACAAGGAAATTACCATTAAAAAACTTGCATAAAAGAATGAAAAGCGACAATGCATAGCTGTTATAGTACTTTTAGTGTAAAAAGAATATTTACTCTACGATAAACGACTTTTCATCGTGATATTCCTTTGTAACGGGTGGTGTCTTCAAAGACGTAAAGAGAATACATTGAATATGGGTTTTGTTTTTGAAATATATTATTTTCGTGTTTACACATCAATAATTTGATGTTTAAATCGGAGATAACCTTTATATTCATTGCAAACACATATTATATATAATATTCTCCGAATCAATTATTTTGTTATCTCAAACAGCTGAATATATATTTTTATCACCTTCACCCAAAAAGTATATAGACATTAAGAGTGTTAGTTCGAATTAACCTACCTTTAGTCACATCATAAAGAAAAGGAAACGGTCGTCACGTCATCTGATTTTGGCCATCATTTGACTACACTAACCTACCTAAACCCTCCACTCATTTATTTTAGACAATGAGTGCCTTATCTATATCTAAGCAATGTTAATTGCAATAGCAGTTACCCATAGACCCTCGCTAATACAGGTCCGAAACGAAACTTGTTAAACCAGATGCTGTGCTACCTAACGATTCATTACCTTTTATTTCTAAAGTGACATACACGGAGAACGACTCCCAATCAATTATTTTGTTATTGTTACAGCTGAATATATATTTTTATCACCTTCACTTAAAAGGTATATAGACATTAAGAGTGTTAGTTCGAATTAACCTACCTATAGTCACATCATAGGGAAAAGGAAACGTTCGTCACGGCATCTGATTTTGGCCATCATTTGACTACACTAACCTACCTAAACCCTCCACTCATTTATTTTAGACAATGAGTGCCTTATCTATATCTAAGCAATGTTAATTACAATAGCAGTTACCCATAGACCCTCGCTAATACAGGTCCGAAACGAAACTTGTTAAACCAGATGCTGTGCTACCTAACGATTCATTATCTTTTATTTCTAAAGTGACATACACGGAGAACCACTCCGAATCAATTATTTTGTTATCGCAAACAGCTGAATATATATTTTTATCACCTTCACCTAAAAGGTATATAGACATGAAGAGTGTTAGTTCGAATTAACCTACCTATAGTCACATCATAGGGAAAAGGAAACGGTCGTCACGGCATCTGATTTTGGCCATCATTTGACTACACTAACCTACCTAAACCCTCCACTCATTTATTTTAGACAATGAGTGCCTTATCTATATCTAAGCAATGTTAATTGCAATAGCAGTTACCCATAGACCCTCGCTAATACAGGTCCGAAACGAAACTTGTTAAACCAGATGCTGTGCTACCTAACGATTCATTACCTTTTATTTCTAAAGTGACATACACGGAGAACGATACCCAAACAATTATTTTGTTATCGTAACAGCTGAATATATATTTTTTATCACCTTCACCTAAAAGGTATATAGACATGAAGAGTGTTAGTTCGAATTAACCTACCTATAGTCACATCATAGGGAAAAGGAAACGGTCGTCACGGCATCTGATTTTGGCCATCATTTGACTACACTAACCTACCTAAACCCTCCACTCATTTATTTTAGACAATGAGTGCCTTATCTATATCTAAGCAATGTTAATTGCAATAGCAGTTACCCATAGACCCTCGCTAATACAGGTCCGAAACGAAACTTGTTAAACCAGATGCTGTGCTACGTAACAATTCATTACCTTTTATTTCTAAAGTGACATACACGGAGAACGATACCCAAACAATTATTTTGTTATCGTAACAGCTGAATATATATTTTTTGTCACCTTCACCTAAAAGGTATATAGACATGAAGAGTGTTAGTTCGAATTAACCTACCTATAGTCACATCATAGGGAAAAGGAAACGGTCGTCACGGCATCTGATTTTGGCCATCATTTGACTACACTAACCTTCCTAAACCCTCCACTCATTTATTTTAGACAATGAGTGCCTTATCTATATCTAAGCAATGTTAATTGCAATAGCAGTTACCCATAGACCCTCGCTCATACAGGTCCGAAACGAAACTTGTTAAACCAGATGCTGTGCTACCTAACGATTCATTACCTTTTATTTCTAAAGTGACATACATGGAGAACGATACCCAAAGAAATATTTTGTTATCGTAACAGCTGAATATATATTTTTTATCACCTTCACCTAAAAGGTATATAGACATGAAGAGTGTTAGTTCGAATTAACCTACCTATAGTCACATCATAGGGAAAAGGAAACGGTCGTCACGGCATCTGATTTTGGCCATCATCTGACTACACTAACCTACCTAAACCCTCCACTCATTTATTTTAGACAATGAGTGCCTTATCTATATCTAAGCAATGTTAATTGAAATAGCAGTTACCCATAGACCCTCGCTAATACAGGTCCGAAACGAAACTTGTTAAACCAGATGCTGTGCTACCTAACGATTCATTACCTTTTATTTCTAAAGTGACATACACGGAGAACGATACCCAAACAATTATTTTGTTATCGCAAACAGCTGAATATATATTTTTATCACCTTCACCTAAAACGTATATAGACATTAAGAGTGTTAATTCGAATTAACCTACCTATAGTCACATCATAGGGAAAAGGAAACGGTCGTCACGGCATCTGATTTTGGCCATCATTTGACTACACTAACCTACCTAAACCCTCCACTCATTTATTTTAGACAATGAGTGCCTTATCTATATCTAAGCAATGTTAATTGGAATAGCAGTTACCTATAGACCCTCGCTAATACATGTCCGAAACGAAACTTGTTGAACCAGATGCTGTGCTACCTAACGATTCATTACCTTTTATTTCTAAAGTGACATACACGGAGAACGACTCCCAATCAAATATTTTGTTATCGTAACAGCTGAATATATATTTTTATCACCTTCACCTAAAAGGTATATAGACATGAAGAGTGTTAGTTCGAATTAACCTACCTATAGTCACATCATAGGGAAAAGGAAACGGTCGTCACGGCATCTGATTTTGGCCATCATTTGACTACACTAACCTACTTAAACCCTCCACTCATTTATTTTAGACAATGAGTGCCTTATCCTATCTAAACAATGTTAATTGCAATAGCAGTTACCCATAGACCCTCGCTAATACAGGTCCGAAAGGAAACTTGTTAAACCAGATGCTGTGCTACCTAACGATTCATTATCTTTTATTTTTAAAGTGATAGAACGTCTCCGAATCAATTATTTTGTTATCGCAAACAGCTGAATATATATTTTTATCACCTTCACCTAAAACGTATATAGACATTAAGAGTGTTAGTTCGAATTAACCTACCTATAGTCACATCATAGGGAAAAGGAAACGGTCGTCACGGCATCTGATTTTGGCCATCATTTGACTACACTAACCTACCTAAACCCTCCACTCATTTATTTTAGACAATGAGTGCCTTATCTATATCTAAGAATGTTAATTGAAATAGCAGTTACCCATAGACCCTCGCTAATACAGGTCCGAAACGAAACTTGTTAAACCAGATGCTGTGCTACCTAACGATTCATTACCTTTTATTTCTAAAGTGACATACACGGAGAACGACTCCGAATCAATTATTTTGTTATCGCAAACAGCTGAATATATATTTTTATCACCTTCACCTAAAACGTATATAGACATTAAGAGTGTTAATTCGAATTAACCTACCTATAGTCACATCATAGGGAAAAGGAAACGGTCGTCAGGGCATCTGATTTTCGCCATCATTTGACTACACTACCCTACCTAAACCCTCCACTCATTTATTTTAGACAATGAGTGCCTTATCTACATCTAAGCAATGTTAATTGCAATAGCAGTTACCCATAGACCCTCGCTAATACATGTCCGAAACGAAACTTGTTAAACCAGATGCTGTGCTACCTAACGATTCATTACCATTTATTTCTAAAGTGACATACACGGAGAACGACTCCCAATCAATTATTTTGTTATCGTAACAGCTGAATATATATTTTTATCACCTTCACCTAAAAGGTATACAGACATTAAGAGTGTTAGTTCGAGTTAACCTACCTATAGTCACATCATAGGGAAAAGGAAACGGTCGTCACGGCATCTGATTTTGGCCATCATTTGACTACACTAACCTACTTAAACCCTACATTCATTTATTTTAGACAATGAGTGCCTTATCCTATCTAAACAATGTTAATTGCAATAACAGTTACCCATTGATCCTCGCTAATACAGGTCCCAAACGAAACTTGCTAAACCAGATGCTGTGCTACCTAACGATTCATTATCTTTTATTTCTAAAGTGACAGAACGACTCCGAATCAATTATTTTGTTATCGCAAACAGCTGAATATATATTTTTAGCAACTTCACCTAAAACGTATATAGGCATTAAGAGTGGTAGTTCGAATTAACCTTCCTATAGTCACATCATAGGAAAAAGGAAACGGTGGTCCCGGCATCTGATTTTGGCCATCATTTGACTACACTAACCTACCTAAACCCTCCACTCATTTATTTTAGACAATGAGTGCCTTATCTATATCTAAGCAATGTTAATTGCAATAGCAGTTACCCATAGACCCTCGCTAATACAGGTCCGAAACGAAACTTGTTGAACCAGATGCTGTGCTACCTAACGATTCATTACCTTTTATTTCTAAAGTGACATACACGGAGAACGATACCCAAACAATTATTTTGTTATCGTAACAGCTGAATATATATTTTTTATCACCTTCACCTAAAAGGTATATAGACATGAAGAGTGTTAGTTCGAATTAACCTACCTATAGTCACATCATAGGGAAAAGGAAACGGTCGTCACGGCATCTGATTTTGGCCATCATTTGACTACACTAACCTACCTAAACCCTCCACTCATTTATTTTAGACAATGAGTGCCTTATCTATATCTAAGCAATGTTAATTGCAATAGCAGTTACCTATAGACCCTCGCTAATACAGGTCCCAAACGAAACTTGTTAAACCAGATGCTGTGCTACCTAACGATTCATTACCTTTTATTTCTAAAGTGACATACACGGAGAACGACTCCGAATCAATTATTTTGTTATCGCAAACAGCTGAATATATATTTTTATCACCTTCACCTAAAACGTATATAGACATTAAGAGTGTTAATTCGAATTAACCTACCTATAGTCACATCATAGGGAAAAGGAAACGGTCGTCAGGGCATCTGATTTTCGCCATCATTTGACTACACTACGCTACCTAAACCCTCCACTCATTTATTTTAGACAATGAGTGCCTTATCTACATCTAAGCAATGTTAATTGCAATAGCAGTTACCCATAGACCCTCGCTAATACATGTCCGAAACGAAACTTGTTAAACCAGATGCTGTGCTACCTAACGATTCATTACCTTTTATTTCTAAAGTGACATACACGGAGAACGACTCCCAATCAATTATTTTGTTATCGTAACAGCTGAATATATATTTTTATCACCTTCACCTAAAAGGTATACAGACATTAAGAGTGTTAGTTCGAGTTAACCTACCTATAGTCACATCATAGGGAAAAGGAAACGGTCGTCACGGCATCTGATTTTGGCCATCATTTGACTACACTAACCTACTTAAACCCTACATTCATTTATTTTAGACAATGAGTGCCTTATCCTATCTAAACAATGTTAATTGCAATAACAGTTACCCATTGATCCTCGCTAATACAGGTCCGAAACGAAACTTGCTAAACCTGATGCTGTGCTACCTAACGATTCATTATCTTTTATTTCTAAAGTGACAGAACGACTCCGAATCAATTATTTTGTTATCGCAAACAGCTGAATATATATTTTTAGCAACTTCACCTAAAACGTATATAGACATTAAGAGTGTTAATTCGAATTAACCTACCTATAGTCACATCATAGGGAAAAGGAAACGGTCGTCACGGCATCTGATTTTGGCCATCATTTGACTACACTAACCTACCTAAACCCTCCACTCATTTATTTTAGACAATGAGTGCCTTATCTATATCTAAGCAATGTTAATTGCAATAGCAGTTACCTATAGACCCT
The DNA here is from genome assembly GCA_038380435.1 of Ryuthela nishihirai. Taxonomy (NCBI): domain Eukaryota; kingdom Metazoa; phylum Arthropoda; class Arachnida; order Araneae; family Heptathelidae; genus Ryuthela; species Ryuthela nishihirai. The sequence continues at coordinate 32,483,450 of JAWZYU010000026.1, forward strand.
CGCTAATTCAGGTCCGAAACGAAACTTGTTAAACCAGATGCTGTGCTACCTAACGATTCATTACCTTTTATTTCTAAAGTGACATACACGGAGAACGATACCGAAACAATTATTTTGTTATCGTAACAGCTGAATATATATTTTTTATCACCTTCACCTAAAAGGTATATAGACATTAAGAGTGTTAGTTCGAATTAACCTACCTATAGTCACATCATAGGGAAAAGGAAACGGTCGTCACAGCAACTGATTTTGGCCATCATTTGACTACACTAACCTACCTAAACCCTCCACTCATTTATTTTAGACAATGAGTGCCTTATCTATATCTAAGCAATGTTAATTGCAATAGCAGTTACCTATAGACCCTCGCTAATTCAGGTCCGAAACGAAACTTGTTAAACCAGATGCTGTGCTACCTAACGATTCATTACCTTTTATTTCTAAAGTGACATACACGGAGAACGACTCCCAATCAATTATTTTGTTATTGTTACAGCTGAATATATATTTTTATCACCTTCACTTAAAAGGTATATAGACATTAAGAGTGTTAGTTCGAATTAACCTACCTATAGTCACATCATAGGGAAAAGGAAACGTTCGTCACGGCATCTGATTTTGGCCATCATTTGACTACACTAACCTACCTAAACCCTCCACTCATTTATTTTAGACAATGAGTGCCTTATCTATATCTAAGCAATGTTAATTACAATAGCAGTTACCCATAGACCCTCGCTAATACAGGTCCGAAACGAAACTTGTTAAACCAGATGCTGTGCTACCTAACGATTCATTACCTTTTATTTCTAAAGTGACATACACGGAGAACGATACCCAAACAATTATTTTGTTATCGTAACAGCTGAATATATATTTTTTATCACCTTCACCTAAAAGGTATATAGACATGAAGAGTGTTAGTTCGAATTAACCTACCTATAGTCACATCATAGGGAAAAGGAAACGGTCGTCACGGCATCTGATTTTGGCCATCATTTGACTACACTAACCTACCTAAACCCTCCACTCATTTATTTTAGACAATGAGTGCCTTATCTATATCTAAGCAATGTTAATTGCAATAGGAGTTACCCATAGACCCTCGCTAATACAGGTCCGAAACGAAACTTGTTAAACCAGATGCTGTGCTACGTAACAATTCATTACCTTTTATTTCTAAAGTGACATACACGGAGAACGATACCCAAACAATTATTTTGTTATCGTAACAGCTGAATATATATTTTTTGTCACCTTCACCTAAAAGGTATATAGACATGAAGAGTGTTAGTTCGAATTAACCTACCTATAGTCACATCATAGGGAAAAGGAAACGGTCGTCACGGCATCTGATTTTGGCCATCATTTGACTACACTAACCTTCCTAAACCCTCCACTCATTTATTTTAGACAATGAGTGCCTTATCTATATCTAAGCAATGTTAATTGCAATAGCAGTTACCCATAGACCCTCGCTCATACAGGTCCGAAACGAAACTTGTTAAACCAGATGCTGTGCTACCTAACGATTCATTACCTTTTATTTCTAAAGTGACATACATGGAGAACGATACCCAAAGAAATATTTTGTTATCGTAACAGCTGAATATATATTTTTTATCACCTTCACCTAAAAGGTATATAGACATGAAGAGTGTTAGTTCGAATTAACCTACCTATAGTCACATCATAGGGAAAAGGAAACGGTCGTCACGGCATCTGATTTTGGCCATCATTTGACTACACTAACCTACCTAAACCCTCCACTCATTTATTTTAGACAATGAGTGCCTTATCTATATCTAAGCAATGTTAATTGAAATAGCAGTTACCCATAGACCCTCGCTAATACAGGTCCGAAACGAAACTTGTTAAACCAGATGCTGTGCTACCTAACGATTCATTACCTTTTATTTCTAAAGTGACATACACGGAGAACGATACCCAAACAATTATTTTGTTATCGCAAACAGCTGAATATATATTTTTATCACCTTCACCTAAAACGTATATAGACATTAAGAGTGTTAATTCGAATTAACCTACCTATAGTCACATCATAGGGAAAAGGAAACGGTCGTCACGGCATCTGATTTTGGCCATCATTTGACTACACTAACCTACTTAAACCCTACATTCATTTATTTTAGACAATGAGTGCCTTATCCTATCTAAACAATGTTAATTGCAATAACAGTTACCCATTGATCCTCGCTAATACAGGTCCGAAACGAAACTTGCTAAACCTGATGCTGTGCTACCTAACGATTCATTATCTTTTATTTCTAAAGTGGCAGAACGACTCCGAATCAATTATTTTGTTATCGCAAACAGCTGAATATATATTTTTAGCAACTTCACCTAAAACGTATATAGACATTAAGAGTGTTAATTCGAATTAACCTACCTATAGTCACATCATAGGGAAAAGGAAACGGTCGTCACGGCATCTGATTTTGGCCATCATTTGACTACACTAACCTACCTAAACCCTCCACTCATTTATTTTAGACAATGAGTGCCTTATCTATATCTAAGCAATGTTAATTGCAATAGCAGTTACCTATAGACCCTCGCTAATTCAGGTCCGAAACGAAACTTGTTAAACCAGATGCTGTGCTACCTAACGATTCATTACCTTTTATTTCTAAAGTGACATACACGGAGAACGATACCGAAACAATTATTTTGTTATCGTAACAGCTGAATATATATTTTTTATCACCTTCACCTAAAAGGTATATAGACATTAAGAGTGTTAGTTCGAATTAACCTACCTATAGTCACATCATAGGGAAAAGGAAACGGTCGTCACAGCAACTGATTTTGGCCATCATTTGACTACACTAACCTACCTAAACCCTCCACTCATTTATTTTAGACAATGAGTGCCTTATCTATATCTAAGCAATGTTAATTGCAATAGCAGTTACCTATAGACCCTCGCTAATTCAGGTCCGAAACGAAACTTGTTAAACCAGATGCTGTGCTACCTAACGATTCATTACCTTTTATTTCTAAAGTGACATACACGGAGAACGACTCCCAATCAATTATTTTGTTATTGTTACAGCTGAATATATATTTTTATCACCTTCACTTAAAAGGTATATAGACATTAAGAGTGTTAGTTCGAATTAACCTACCTATAGTCACATCATAGGGAAAAGGAAACGTTCGTCACGGCATCTGATTTTGGCCATCATTTGACTACACTAACCTACCTAAACCCTCCACTCATTTATTTTAGACAATGAGTGCCTTATCTATATCTAAGCAATGTTAATTACAATAGCAGTTACCCATAGACCCTCGCTAATACAGGTCCGAAACGAAACTTGTTAAACCAGATGCTGTGCTACCTAACGATTCATTACCTTTTATTTCTAAAGTGACATACACGGAGAACGATACCCAAACAATTATTTTGTTATCGTAACAGCTGAATATATATTTTTTATCACCTTCACCTAAAAGGTATATAGACATGAAGAGTGTTAGTTCGAATTAACCTACCTATAGTCACATCATAGGGAAAAGGAAACGGTCGTCACGGCATCTGATTTTGGCCATCATTTGACTACACTAACCTACCTAAACCCTCCACTCATTTATTTTAGACAATGAGTGCCTTATCTATATCTAAGCAATGTTAATTGCAATAGGAGTTACCCATAGACCCTCGCTAATACAGGTCCGAAACGAAACTTGTTAAACCAGATGCTGTGCTACGTAACAATTCATTACCTTTTATTTCTAAAGTGACATACACGGAGAACGATACCCAAACAATTATTTTGTTATCGTAACAGCTGAATATATATTTTTTGTCACCTTCACCTAAAAGGTATATAGACATGAAGAGTGTTAGTTCGAATTAACCTACCTATAGTCACATCATAGGGAAAAGGAAACGGTCGTCACGGCATCTGATTTTGGCCATCATTTGACTACACTAACCTTCCTAAACCCTCCACTCATTTATTTTAGACAATGAGTGCCTTATCTATATCTAAGCAATGTTAATTGCAATAGCAGTTACCCATAGACCCTCGCTCATACAGGTCCGAAACGAAACTTGTTAAACCAGATGCTGTGCTACCTAACGATTCATTACCTTTTATTTCTAAAGTGACATACATGGAGAACGATACCCAAAGAAATATTTTGTTATCGTAACAGCTGAATATATATTTTTTATCACCTTCACCTAAAAGGTATATAGACATGAAGAGTGTTAGTTCGAATTAACCTACCTATAGTCACATCATAGGGAAAAGGAAACGGTCGTCACGGCATCTGATTTTGGCCATCATTTGACTACACTAACCTACCTAAACCCTCCACTCATTTATTTTAGACAATGAGTGCCTTATCTATATCTAAGCAATGTTAATTGAAATAGCAGTTACCCATAGACCCTCGCTAATACAGGTCCGAAACGAAACTTGTTAAACCAGATGCTGTGCTACCTAACGATTCATTACCTTTTATTTCTAAAGTGACATACACGGAGAACGATACCCAAACAATTATTTTGTTATCGCAAACAGCTGAATATATATTTTTATCACCTTCACCTAAAACGTATATAGACATTAAGAGTGTTAATTCGAATTAACCTACCTATAGTCACATCATAGGGAAAAGGAAACGGTCGTCACGGCATCTGATTTTGGCCATCATTTGACTACACTAACCTACCTAAACCCTCCACTCATTTATTTTAGACAATGAGTGCCTTATCTATATCTAAGCAATGTTAATTGGAATAGCAGTTACCTATAGACCCTCGCTAATACAGGTCCGAAACGAAACTTGTTGAACCAGATGCTGTGCTACCTAACGATTCATTACCTTTTATTTCTAAAGTGACATACACGGAGAACGACTCCCAATCAAATATTTTGTTATCGTAACAGCTGAATATATATTTTTATCACCTTCACCTAAAAGGTATATAGACATGAAGAGTGTTAGTTCGAATTAACCTACCTATAGTCACATCATAGGGAAAAGGAAACGGTCGTCACGGCATCTGATTTTGGCCATCATTTGACTACACTAACCTACTTAAACCCTCCACTCATTTATTTTAGACAATGAGTGCCTTATCCTATCTAAACAATGTTAATTGCAATAGCAGTTACCCATAGACCCTCGCTAATACAGGTCCGAAAGGAAACTTGTTAAACCAGATGCTGTGCTACCTAACGATTCATTATCTTTTATTTTTAAAGTGACAGAACGTCTCCGAATCAATTATTTTGTTATCGCAAACAGCTGAATATATATTTTTATCACCTTCACCTAAAACGTATATAGACATTAAGAGTGTTAATTCGAATTAACCTACCTATAGTCACATCATAGGGAAAAGGAAACGGTCGTCACGGCATCTGATTTTGGCCATCATTTGACTACACTAACCTACCTAAACCCTCCACTCATTTATTTTAGACAATGAGTGCCTTATCTATATCTAAGCAATGTTAATTGAAATAGCAGTTACCCATAGACCCTCGCTAATACAGGTCCGAAACGAAACTTGTTAAACCAGATGCTGTGCTACCTAACGATTCATTACCTTTTATTTCTAAAGTGACATACACGGAGAACGACTCCGAATCAATTATTTTGTTATCGCAAACAGCTGAATATATATTTTTATCACCTTCACCTAAAACGTATATAGACATTAAGAGTGTTAATTCGAATTAACCTACCTATAGTCACATCATAGGGAAAAGGAAACGGTCGTCACGGCATCTGATTTTGGCCATCAGTTGAATACACTAACCTACCTAAACCCTCCACTCATTTATTTTAGACAATGATTGCCTTATCTATATCTAAGCAATGTTAATTGGAATAGCAGTTACCTATAGACCCTCGCTAATACAGGTCCGAAACGAAACTTGTTGAAGCAGATGCTGTGCTACCTAACGATTCATTACCTTTTATTTTTAAAGTGACATACACGGAGAACGACTCCCAATCAAATATTTTGTTATCGTAACAGCTGAATATATATTTTTATCACCTTCACCTAAAAGGTATATAGACATGAAGAGTGTTAGTTCGAATTAACCTACCTATAGTCACATCATAGGGAAAAGGAAACGGTCGTCACGGCATCTGATTTGGCCATCATTTGACTACACTAACCTACTTAAACCCTCCACTCATTTATTTTAGACAATGAGTGCCTTATCCTATCTAAACAATGTTAATTGCAATAGCAGTTACCCATAGACCCTCGCTAATACAGGTCCGAAAGGAATCTTGTTAAACCAGATGCTGTGCTACCTAACGATTCATTATCTTTTATTTTTAAAGTGACAGAACGTCTCCGAATCAATTATTTTGTTATCGCAAACAGCTGAATATATATTTTTATCACCTTCACCTAAAACGTATATAGACATTAAGAGTGTTAGTTCGAATTAACCTACCTATAGTCACATCATAGGGAAAAGGAAACGGTCGTCACGGCATCTGATTTTGGCCATCATTTGACTACACTAACCTACCTAAACCCTCCACTCATTTATTTTAGACAATGAGTGCCTTATCTATATCTAAGCAATGTTAATTGAAATAGCAGTTACCCATAGACCCTCGCTAATACAGGTCCGAAACGAAACTTGTTAAACCAGATGCTGTGCTACCTAACGATTCATTACCTTTTATTTCTAAAGTGACATACACGGAGAACGACTCCGAATCAATTATTTTGTTATCGCAAACAGCTGAATATATATTTTTATCACCTTCACCTAAAACGTATATAGACATTAAGAGTGTTAATTCGAATTAACCTACCTATAGTCACATCATAGGGAAAAGGAAACGGTCGTCAGGGCATCTGATTTTCGCCATCATTTGACTACACTACCCTACCTAAACCCTCCACTCATTTATTTTAGACAATGAGTGCCTTATCTACATCTAAGCAATGTTAATTGCAATAGCAGTTGCCCATAGACCCTCGCTAATACATGTCCGAAACGAAACTTGTTAAACCAGATGCTGTGCTACCTAACGATTCATTACCTTTTATTTCTAAAGTGACATACACGGAGAACGACTCCCAATCAATTATTATGTTATCGTAAGAGCTGAATATATATTTTTATCACCTTCACCTAAAAGGTATACAGACATTAAGAGTGTTAGTTCGAGTTAACCTACCTATAGTCACATCATAGGGAAAAGGAAACGGTCGTCACGGCATCTGATTTTGGCCATCATTTGACTACACTAACCTACTTAAACCCTACATTCATTTATTTTAGACAATGAGTGCCTTATCCTATCTAAACAATGTTAATTGCAATAACAGTTACCCATTGATCCTCGCTAATACAGGTCCGAAACGAAACTTGCTAAACCAGATGCTGTGCTACCTAACGATTCATTATCTTTTATTTCTAAAGTGACAGAACGACTCCGAATCAATTATTTTGTTATCGCAAACAGCTGAATATATATTTTTAGCAACTTCACCTAAAACGTATATAGGCATTAAGAGTGGTAGTTCGAATTAACCTTCCTATAGTCACATCACAGGAAAAAGGAAACGGTGGTCCCGGCATCTGATTTTGGCCATCATTTGACTACACTAACCTACCTAAACCCTCCACTCATTTATTTTAGACAATGAGTGCCTTATCTATATCTAAGCAATGTTAATTGCAATAGCAGTTACCCATAGACCCTCGCTAATACAGGTCCGAAACGAAACTTGTTGAACCAGATGCTGTGCTACCTAACGATTCATTACCTTTTATTTCTAAAGTGACATACACGGAGAACGATACCCAAACAATTATTTTGTTATCGTAACAGCTGAATATATATTTTTTATCACCTTCACCTAAAAGGTATATAGACATGAAGAGTGTTAGTTCGAATTAACCTACCTATAGTCACATCATAGGGAAAAGGAAACGGTCGTCACGGCATCTGATTTTGGCCATCATTTGACTACACTAACCTACCTAAACCCTCCACTCATTTATTTTAGACAATGAGTGCCTTATCTATATCTAAGCAATGTTAATTGCAATAGCAGTTACCTATAGACCCTCGCTAATACAGGTCCCAAACGAAACTTGTTAAACCAGATGCTGTGCTACCTAACGATTCATTACCTTTTATTTCTAAAGTGACATACACGGAGAACGATACCCAAACAATTATTTTGTTATCGTAACAGCTGAATATACATTTTTTATCACCTTCACCTAAAAGGTATATAGACATGAAGAGTGTTAGTTCGATCTAACCTTCCTATAGTCACATCATAGGGAAAAGGAAACGGTCGTCACGGCATCTGATTTTGGCCATCATTTGACTACACTAACCTACCTAAACCCTCCACTCATTTATTTTAGACAATGAGTGCCTTATCTATATCTAAGGAATGTTAATTGCAATAGCAGTTACCTATAGACCCTGGCTCATACAGGTCCGAAACGAAACTTGTTAAACCAGATGCTGTGCTACCTAACGATTCATTACCTTTTATTTCTAAAGTGACATACACGGAGAACGATACCCAAACAATTATTTTGTTATCGCAAACAGCTGAATATATATTTTTATCACCTTCACCTAAAACGTATATAGACATTAAGAGTGTTAATTCGAATTAACCTACCTATAGTCACATCATAGGGAAAAGGAAACGGTCGTCACGGCATCTGATTTTGGCCATCATTTGACTACACTAACCTACCTAAACCCTCCACTCATTTATTTTAGACAATGAGTGCCTTATCTATATCTAAGCAATGTTAATTACAATAGCAGTTACCTATAGACCCTCGCTAATTCAGGTCCGAAACGAAACTTGTTAAACCAGATGCTGTGCTACCTAACGATTCATTACCTTTTATTTCTAAAGTGACATACACGGAGAACGATACCGAAACAATTATTTTGTTATCGTAACAGCTGAATATATATTTTTTATCACCTTCACCTAAAAGGTATATAGACATTAAGAGTGTTAGTTCGAATTAACCTACCTATAGTCACATCATAGGGAAAAGGAAACGGTCGTCACAGCATCTGATTTTGGCCATCATTTGACTACACTAACCTACCTAAACCCTCCACTCATTTATTTTAGACAATGAGTGCCTTATCTATATCTAAGCAATGTTAATTGCAATAGCAGTTACCTATAGACCCTCGCTAATTCAGGTCCGAAACGAAACTTGTTAAACCAGATGCTGTGCTACCTAACGATTCATTACCTTTTATTTCTAAAGTGACATACACGGAGAACGATACCGAAACAATTATTTTGTTATCGTAACAGCTGAATATATATTTTTTATCACCTTCACCTAAAAGGTATATAGACATTAAGAGTGTTAGTTCGAATTAACCTACCTATAGTCACATCATAGGGAAAAGGAAACGGTCGTCACAGCATCTGATTTTGGCCATCATTTGACTACACTAACCTACCTAAACCCTCCACTCATTTATTTTAGACAATGAGTGCCTTATCTATATCTAAGCAATGTTAATTGCAATAGCAGTTACCTATAGACCCTCGCTAATTCAGGTCCGAAACGAAACTTGTTAAACCAGATGCTGTGCTACCTAACGATTCATTACCTTTTATTTCTAAAGTGACATACACGGAGAACGATACCGAAACAATTATTTTGTTATCGTAACAGCTGAATATATATTTTTTATCACCTTCACCTAAAAGGTATATAGACATTAAGAGTGTTAGTTCGAATTAACCTACCTATAGTCACATCATAGGGAAAAGGAAACGGTCGTCACAGCATCTGATTTTGGCCATCATTTGACTACACTAACCTACCTAAACCCTCCACTCATTTATTTTAGACAATGAGTGCTTTATCTATATCTAAGCAATGTTAATTGCAATAGCAGTTACCTATAGACCCTCGCTCATACAGGTCCGAAACGAAACTTGTTAAACCAGATGCTGTGCTACCTAACGATTCATTACCTTTTATTTCTAAAGTGACATACATGGAGAACGATACCCAAAGAAATATTTTGTTATCGTAACAGCTGAATATATATTTTTTATCACCTTCACCTAAAAGGTATATAGACATGAAGAGTGTTAGTTCGAATTAACCTACCTATAGTCACATCATAGGGAAAAGGAAACGGTCGTCACGGCATCTGATTTTGGCCATCATTTGACTACACTAACCTACCTAAACCCTCCACTCATTTATTTTAGACAATGAGTGCCTTATCTATATCTAAGCAATGTTAATTGAAATAGCAGTTACCCATAGACCCTCGCTAATACAGGTCCGAAACGAAACTTGTTAAACCAGATGCTGTGCTACCTAACGATTCATTACCTTTTATTTCTAAAGTGACATACACGGAGAACGACTCCGAATCAATTATTTTGTTATCGCAAACAGCTGAATATATATTTTTATCACCTTCACCTAAAACGTATATAGACATTAAGAGTGTTAATTCGAATTAACCTACCTATAGTCACATCATAGGGAAAAGGAAACGGTCGTCACGGCATCTGATTTTGGCCATCATTTGACTACACTAACCTACCTAAACCCTCCACTCATTTATTTTAGACAATGAGTGCCTTATCTATATCTAAGCAATGTTAATTGGAATAGCAGTTACCTATAGACCCTCGCTAATACATGTCCGAAACGAAACTTGTTGAACCAGATGCTGTGCTACCTAACGATTCATTACCTTTTATTTCTAAAGTGACATACACGGAGAACGACTCCCAATCAAATATTTTGTTATCGTAACAGCTGAATATATATTTTTATCACCTTCACCTAAAAGGTATATAGACATGAAGAGTGTTAGTTCGAATTTACCTACCTATAGTCACATCATAGGGAAAAGGAAACGGTCGTCACGGCATCTGATTTTGGCCATCATTTGACTACACTAACCTACCTAAACCCTCCACTCATTTATTTTAGACAATGAGTGCCTTATCTATATCTAAGCAATGTTAATTGGAATAGCAGTTACCTATAGACCCTCGCTAATACATGTCCGAAACGAAACTTGTTAAACCAGATGCTGTGCTACCTAACGATTCATTACCTTTTATTTCTAAAGTGACATACACGGAGAACGATACCCAAAGAAATATTTTGTTATCGTAACAGCTGAATATATATTTTTTATCACCTTCACCTAAAAGGTATATAGACATGAAGAGTGTTAGTTCGAATTAACCTACCTATAGTCACATCATAGGGAAAAGGAAACGGTCGTCACGGCATCTGATTTTGGCCATCATTTGACTACACTAACCTACCTAAACCCTCCACTCATTTATTTTAGACAATGAGTGCCTTATCTATATCTAAGCAATGTTAATTGAAATAGCAGTTACCCATAGACCCTCGCTAATACAGGTCCGAAACGAAACTTGTTAAACCAGATGCTGTGCTACCTAACGATTCATTACCTTTTATTTCTAAAGTGACATACACGGAGAACGACTCCGAATCAATTATTTTGTTATCGCAAACAGCTGAATATATATTTTTATCACCTTCACCTAAAACGTATATAGACATTAAGAGTGTTAATTCGAATTAACCTACCTATAGTCACATCATAGGGAAAAGGAAACGGTCGTCACGGCATCTGATTTTGGCCATCATTTGACTACACTAACCTACCTAAACCCTCCACTCATTTATTTTAGACAATGAGTGCCTTATCTATATCTAAGCAATGTTAATTGGAATAGCAGTTACCTATAGACCCTCGCTAATACATGTCCGAAACGAAACTTGTTGAACCAGATGCTGTGCTACCTAACGATTCATTACCTTTTATTTCTAAAGTGACATACACGGAGAACGACTCCCAATCAAATATTTTTTTATCGTAACAGCTGAATATATATTTTTATCACCTTCACCTAAAAGGTATATAGACATGAAGAGTGTTAGTTCGAATTTACCTACCTATAGTCACATCATAGGGAAAAGGAAACGGTCGTCACGGCATCTGATTTTGGCCATCATTTGACTACACTAACCTACCTAAACCCTCCACTCATTTATTTTAGAGAATGAGTGCCTTATCTATATCTAAGCAATGTTAATTGCAATAGCAGTTACCTATAGACCCTCGCTCATACAGGTCCGAAACGAAACTTGTTAAACCAGATGCTGTGCTACCTAACGATTCATTACCTTTTATTTTTAAAGTGACAGAACCTCTCCGAATCAATTATTTTGTTATCGCAAACAGCTGAACATATATTTTTATCACCTTCACCTAAAACGTATATAGACATTAAGAGTGTTAGTTCGAATTAACCTACCTATAGTCACATCATAGGGAAAAGGAAACGGTCGTCACGGCATCTTATTTTGGCCATCATTTGACTACACTAACCTACTTAAACCCTCCACTCATTTATTTTAGACAATGAGTGCCTTATCCTATCTAAACAATGTTAATTGCAATAGCAGTTACCCATAGACCCTCGCTAATACAGGTCCGAAAGGAAACTTGTTAAACCAGATGCTGTGCTACCTAACGATTCATTATCTTTTATTTTTAAAGTGACAGAACGTCTCCGAATCAATTATTTTGTTATCGCAAACAGCTGAATATATATTTTTATCACCTTCACCTAAAACGTATATAGACATTAAGAGTGTTAGTTCGAATTAACCTACCTATAGTCACATCATAGGGAAAAGGAAACGGTCGTCAGGGCATCTGATTTTGGCCATCATTTGACTACACTAACCTACCTAAACCCTCCACTCATTTATTTTAGACAATGAGTGCCTTATCTACATCTAAGCAATGTTAATTGCAATAGCAGTTACCCATAGACCCTCGCTAATACATGTCCGAAACGAAACTTGTTAAACCAGAGGCTGTGCTACCTAACGATTCATTACCTTTTATTTCTAAAGTGACATACACGGAGAACGACTCCCAATCAATTATTTTGTTATCGTAACAGCTGAATATATATTTTTATCACCTTCACCTAAAAGGTATACAGACATTAAGAGTGTTAGTTCGAGTTAACCTACCTATAGTCACATCATAGGGAAAAGGAAACGGTCGTCACGGCATCTGATTTTGGCCATCATTTGACTACACTAACCTACTTAAACCCTACATTCATTTATTTTAGACAATGAGTGCCTTATCCTATCTAAACAATGTTAATTGCAATAACAGTTACCCATTGATCCTCGCTAATACAGGTCCGAAACGAAACTTGCTAAACCAGATGCTGTGCTACCTAACGATTCATTATCTTTTATTTCTAAAGTGACAGAACGACTCCGAATCAATTATTTTGTTATCGCAAACAGCTGAATATATATTTTTAGCAACTTCACCTAAAACGTATATAGGCATTAAGAGTGGTAGTTCGAATTAACCTTCCTATAGTCACATCATAGGAAAAAGGAAACGGTGGTCCCGGCATCTGATTTTGGCCATCATTTGACTACACTAACCTACCTAAACCCTCCACTCATTTATTTTAGACAATGAGTGCCTTATCTATATCTAAGCAATGTTAATTGCAATAGCAGTTACCCATAGACCCTCGCTAATACAGGTCCGAAACGAAACTTGTTAAACCAGATGCTGTGCTACCTAACGATTCATTACCTTTTATTTCTAAAGTGACATACACGGAGAACGACTCCGAATCAATTATTTTGTTATCGTAACAGCTGAATATATATTTTTATCACATTGACCTAAAACGTATATAGTCATTAAGAGTGTTAGTTCGAATTAACCTACCTATAGTCACATCATAGGGAAAAGGAAGCGGTCGTCACGGCATCTGATTTTGGCCATCATTTGACTACACTAACCTACCTAAACCCTCTACTCATTTATTTTAGACAATGAGTGCCTTATCTATATCTAAGCAATGTTAATTGCAATAGCATTTACCCATAGACCCTCGCTAATACTGGTCCGAAAGGAAACTTGTTAAACCAGATGCTGTGCTACCTGACGATTCATTATCCTTTATTTCTAAAGTGATATACACGGAGAACGACTCCGAATCAAAGTGGGAAATCAGATTAATACGTATTTTAATCTGTTAACATATATCTGGGGAGTCACTGGTTGAATAAATGACTGCGTTCAGCCCTTTCGACGAATACCAATCACCCTCAACAGAAGATATAGAACGCGTGCAGCCATTATAGCGCACAACGTAATAATTAAATTACTCTATTAATTGGCGATTTAGTGTCTTGTTTTTTACGTAGTGGAGAAGGTCTGTTAATCAAAGTGTGAAATCAGACAAATACGTATTTTAATCTGTTAATATGTACCTGGGGTTCTCTGGTGGAATAAGTGACTGCGTTCAACCCTTTGGACGAACAGCAATCACCCTCAACAGAAAATATAGAACGCGTGCAGCCATTACAGCGCACAGCGGAATAATTAATTTTTCCCTATTGATTGGCCTTTAAGTGTGTGGAAAAACCTAATGGAAAAAGTTAAAGCTGATAATCATAGTGTGAAATCAGACAAATGCGTATTTTAATCTGTTAATATGTACCTGGGGGTCACTGGTTGAATAAGTGACTGCGTTCAGCCTTTTGGAAGAACAGCAATCACCCTCAGCAGAAGATATAGAACGGGTGCAGCCATTATTGCGCACAGCGGAATAATTAAATTATCCCAATTAATTGGCGTTTTAGTGTGTTTTTATGTATTTAGTGGAGAAGGTTAAAGCTCTTAATCAATGTGTGAAATCAGACAAATACCTATTTTAATCTTTTAATATGTACCTGGGGGTCACTGGTTGAATAAGTGACTGCGTTCAGCCCTTTGGACGAACAGCAATCACCCTCAACAGAATATACAGAACGCGTGCAGCCATTATAGCGCACAGTGGAATAATTAAGTTACTCTATTAATTGGCGTTTTAGTGTGATGTTATGTACCTTTTGGAGAAGGTTAAAGCTGTTAATCAAAGTGTGAAATCAGACAAATACCTATTTTATTCTGTTAATGTGTTCCTGGGTTATTGGTTGAATAAGTGACTGCGTTCAGCCTTTTGGACACACAGCAATCACCCTCAACAGAAGATATAGAACGCGTGCAGCCATTATATCGCACAGCAGAATGATTAATTTGCTCTATTAATTGGCGTTTTAATGTGTTGTTATGTACCTAGGGGACAAGGTTAAAGCTGTTAATCAAAATGAAATCAGACAAATACGTATTCTAATCTGTTAATATGTACCTGGGGGTCACTGGTTGAAAAGGTGACTGCGTTCAGCGCTTTGGACGAACAGCAATCACCCACAACAGAAGATGTAGAAAGCGTGCAGCCATTAGAGCGCACAGCGGAATAATTAAGTTATCCCTATTAATTGGCGTTTTAGTGTGATGTTATGTACCTAGTGGAGAAGGTTAAAGCTGTTAATCAAAGTGTGAAATCAGACAAATACGTATTTTATTCTGTTAATATGTACCTGGGGTTACTGGTTGAATAAGTGACTGCGTTCAGCCTTTTGGACGAACAGCAACCACCCTCAACAGAAGATATAGAACGCGTGCAGCCATTATATCGCACAGCGGAATAATTAAATTACTCTATTAATTGGCGTTTTAGTATGTTGTTATGTACCTAGTGGACAAGTTTAAAGCTGTTAATCAAAGTGCGAAATCCGACAAATAGTTATTTTAATCTTTAAATATGTAGTTGGGGGTCACTGGTTGAATAAGTGACTGCGTTCAGCCCTTTAGACGAAGAGCAATCACGCTCAACAGAAGATATAGAACGCGTGCAGCAATTATAAAGCACAGGGGAATAATTAAGTTATCCCTATTAATTGGTGGTTTAGTGTATTGATATGTACCTACTGGAAAAGTTTAAAGCTGTTAATGAAAGTGTGAAATCAGACAAATATATATTTTAATCTGTTAACACATATCTGGGGGTCACTGGTTGAATAAGTGACTGCGTTCAGCCCTTTGGACGAACAGCAATCACCATCAACAGAAAATATAGAACGCTTGTAGCTATTATAACGCACAACGGAATGATTAAGTTATCCCTATTAATTGGCGGTTTAGTGTGTTGTTGTGTAACTAATAGAAAAAGTTAAAGCTGTTAATCAAAATTTTAAATCAGACAAATACGTATTTTGTTCTGTTAATATATATCTGGGGGTCACTGGTTGAATAAGTGACTGCGTTCAGCCTTTTGGACGAACAGCACTAACCTTCAAAAGAAAATATAGAACGCGTGGAGCCATTATAGCGCACAGCGGAATAATTAAGTTATCCCTATTAATTGGCGGTTTAGTGTATTGTTGTGTCCCTAGTGGAAAAGGTTAAAGCTTTTAATCAAAGTGTGAAATCAGACAAATACGTATTTTATTCTGTTAACGTATATCTGGTGGTCACTGCTTGAATAAGTGACTGAGTTCAGCTCTTTTGGATGAACAGCAATCACCCTCAACAGAAGATATAGAACGCGTGCAGCCATTATAACGCACAGCAGAATAATTAAGTTATCCCTATTAATTGGCGTTTAAGTGTGTTGTTGTATACCTAATGCAAAAGGTTAAAGCTGATAATCAAAGTGTGAAATCAGACAAATACGTATTTTATTCTGTTAATATGTACCTGGGGGTCACTGGTTGAAAAAGTGACTGCGTTCAGCCCTTTGGACGAACAGTAATCACCTTCAAGTGAATATATAGAACGCGTGCAGCCTTTACAGCGCACAGCGGAATAATTAAGTTATTCCTATTAATTGGCGTTTTAGTGTGTTGTTACGTATGTAGTGGAAAAGGTTAAAGCTGATAATCAAAGTGTGAAATCAGACAAATACGTATTTTAATCTGTTAATATATATCTTGGGTTCAATGTTTGAATAAGTGACTGCGTTCAGCCCTTTGGACGAACAGCAATCATCTTCAACAGAATATATAGAACGCGTGCAGACATTATAGCACACAGCGGAATAATTAAATTATCCCTATTAGTTGGCGGTTTAGTCTGTTGTTGTGTACCTAGGGGAAAAGGATAAAGCTGTTAATCAAAATGTGAAATCAGAGAAATACGTATTTTAATCTCTTAACATATATCTGGGGTCACTGGTTGAAAAAGTGACTGTGTTCAGCCCTTTGGACGAACAGCAATCACCCTCAACAGAAGATATAGAACGCGTGCAGCCATCATAGAGCACAACGGAATTATTACTTTATCCCTATTCATTTGAGTTTAAGTGTTTGATGTGTACCTTGTGAAAAGGGTTAAAGCAGTTAATCAAAATGTGAAATCAGATAAATAGGTATTTTAATCTGCTAATGTGTGCCTGAGGGTCTCTGGTTGAATAAGTGACTGCGTTCGGCCGTTTGGACGAACAGCAATCACCCTCAACAGAAGATATAAGACGCGTGCAGCCATTATAGCGCATATCGGAATAATTAAGTTATCTCTATTCATTGGCGATAAAGTGTGTTGTTCTGTACCTAGTGGAAAGGGTTAAGGCTGTTAATCAAAGTGTGAAATCAGACAAATACGAATTTTAATCTGTTAATATGTGTCTGAGGCTCACTGGTTGAATAAGTGACTGCATTCAGCCCTGTGGACGAACAGCAATCACCCTCAACAGAAGATATAGAACGCGTGCAGCCATTTCGCGCACAGCGGAATAATTAAGTTTTCCCTATTCTTTGGCGTTTAAGTGTGTTGTTGTGTACCTAGTGGAAAGCGTTAAAGCAGTTAATCAAAATGTGACAAAGACAAATACGTATTTTAATCTGTCAATGTGTATCTGAGGGTCTCTGGTTAAATAAGTGACTGCGTTCAGCCCTTTGGACGAACAGCAATCTCTCTCAACAGAAGATATAGAACGCATGCAGCCATTATAGCGCACAGCGGAATAATTACGTTATCCCTATTCATTGGCGTTTAACCGTGTTGTTGTGTATCTAGTGGAAAATGTTAGATCTGTTAATCAAAGGGTGAAAGCAGACAAATACATATTTTAAACTGTTAATATGTAGGTGAGGGTCACTGGTTGAATAGGTGACTGAGTTCAGCCCTTTGGGCGAACAGCAATCTCCTACCGCAAATCTTATAGAAAACGTGCAGTAATAAGAGCGCACAAAGGAGTAGTTATTTTGTCCGTTTGGATTAGCGTCGGAAGTGTGTTGTTTTGCATATAGTGCAAAGTGTGAGAGGTTATTAATAGGAAAGTGAAATGAGTCAAATACCTATTTGAGTCTGTGAATGGATTTGTTATTTGAGAGACACTGGTTGAATAGTTGTCTGCATTCAGCCATTTCAGCAAATGGGAATCACTCTCATCAGAAGCAATAGATCACATTCAGTCATTAGATCACAGAGCGGATTAATTACTCTGCTTCTTTCGATTACGTCATCTAGTGTGTTTGGTGTGTGCAGAGTGTAGAGTGTTAAAAGTTGTGTATTTAGAAAGCTGAAACGGTCGGAATATGTACTTGAATATATTCTCCCTCCACTTCTCTAGGTTGGACCCTCAGCCTTAGGGGTGCAGTGTGATATTTGTGTCAGTGCCGAATTATTGTGTGTTATCCGTTGTATTTGAGTGTGTTTCTTGTCTCAGTGTGTAGAGCTACATCTTGGATCGCCCTATACGTCTTTTGGAGTTTTCCTGATATTTTACAATAAAATGTTGAAATTTTAATCAATCATGTTTTGAAACGTAGGCCTAAAAGGCAAAGGAATAGATTGAAATGTAAAATAGAATTAGAATTAATTGAAAATTTAGAACCAATAGATCCGCTGGACGTGTTTGTAAATACGCCTGGTTACGTAAATACATAATTAATTACTTTGAACTCACTATTTCGAATAATATTATCAAATATAAGTAGTAAATGTTTATTATTCTGATTTGTATATAATTCAGAAAAAATATCTGGCAACGAGTTTTTAGAAATTAGTATTCTGGCAACCTTCGTGAACTGTACACGAAAGTTGCCAGATCACTAATTTCTAAAAAAAACTCGTTGCAGATATTTTTTCTGAATTCTATAATCAACCTTAGTGTTCGGATACTTTTTTGAGCGACTGTACATGGTCACTTTTGTTATTGGTGATGTTTTTAATTTAGAGTAAAAAACTAATGCGCAGACATTTCACTAATATATTATGCATGCTTTAATAGGAAAATATGTGTTTAGCTAAAGATTTAATTGCAGTAATAAACTACTTAAATCTTGATTTTATGGAAGTTTTTGTTCAGTATTTAAAGAGTCTTTGAAACTGAAACGTTTAGCAAGTTATCTCGTTCTGCAAAAAAAATTCTAAATTGGAAAAAATTTAACTAATCAGTACTCGATCTACTGAAAATACAGCTACATATCTAGGTAAGGTTTCTATACCGCTTATTTCTTTCGTTTAACCTGTTTAAATTCTCTCTCCAAATGAATTATTTGCGTACAATAGCTCAAAAAAATATCCGAACACTATGGTTGATTACAGAATTCAGAAAAATATCTGGCAGCGATTTTTTTAGAATAGTGATCTGGCAACCGTCGTGTCACGTGACACGACGGTTCCCAGATCACTATTCTAAAAAAATCGCTGCCAGATATTTTTTCTGAATGCTGTAATCAACCATAGTGTTCGGATATTTTTTTTGAGCGACTGTACATGGTCACTTTTATTATTGGTGATGTTTTTAGTTTAGAGTAAAAAAATAATGTGCGAACATTTCACTCCTATATTATGCATGGATCAAACCTATCAGTTCATCATACAATGCAAATCAAATAGTACAAAATTTTAACGGTTCAAATATAAGGATACGGAACACTAAGTTTTAGGCTCGCCATTACAGAAGTGAAAATGCAAATCATTCCTACACACGCAGAAACTCACATACTACTTTCAACTCTTGTGCTCAACGCATTGCTGACATTTCGATGCCTTTACTAGAATGAAGTGAATTTTTATAAGTCAAGCAAAAACAAAAACCTTAAATTTTAAGTTCTACAGAAGTGCTTTAAAGGAAATTAATGATCAACTAAACTAAAAGCTGCATCAAAAACAGACGTATTAAAGCTATCAGTTGATAGCTTTAATACGTCTGTTTTTGATGCAGCTTTTTGAGAAATGTGTAACCAGTTATTTGGCGAGATATTTTAAACATATGGATGCACAATTCAAATTCGTAATGAATAAGTAACTAATTATAACAACCTAGTCGTCATCTTGCTACCAATGATTAATCCATAAACATATATTGAATTGCTGTGGTTATTGTTTCTAATTCTCTATACTAGCCGTATTCACTATTTCTCTTCACCTCTCAAGGGAGGGCCAACAAAAATCATCGTGCATGTTACCTTTGGAACACGTGTCATAAAATCGCCATCACTGCTATGAGGGCACCAACCTGAGTTTTGTTGTTAAAGGTATTGGGTTGGTGGTGGCTCAGTCGGTGAAGTGCCAGGCTCATAATCTTATGGTCTCAGGTTCGAGTCCTACCTGGGTCAGTGTTGAGATTTTTCTCCCCAAAACTCCCCGCCCTGCCCTCTGTCAACAGGGGGACACCGATCGGCTTGGAAAGGCCGCCGTCCGTCAAATGACATAACAAATGTTATAGACCATGTTGAATGGCCTTGACGGGAGCTACCATCTGTATCCTAACAGCTACCCGGTGGTTTCCCTTCATACAACCTTCTCTGAACCTTTGCGGTCCTTATCATCTGATCACTAAGTACATTGTATGTAAAAAAGGTACAGCTCCTAGGTAAAACAGTTTGTACTTATTTACATACCTGTAATAAGCATCGGAAGGAACTTCAGGTCATGGTCGCACATCAGAGGACACGTCAAGGCACGGTCGCACGTCAGAGGACACGTCAGAGGACACGTCAAGGCACGGTCGCACGTCAGAGGATACGTCAAGGCATGGTCGCACATCAGAGGACACGTCAAGGCACGGTCGCACGTCAGAGGACACGTCAAGGCACGGTCGCACGTCAGAGGACACGTCAAGGCACGGTCGCACGTCAGAGGACACGTCAAGGTACGGTCGCACGTCAGAGGACACGTCAAGGCATGGTCGCACGTCAGAGGATACATCAAGGCACCGTCCCCCCAGATCCAGCCCTGGGTCTTCTGACCTGATCATTTAGCTCATTACGCGAACTAAAGTGCCGTTGACAGGTAAAACAATGAAAGTAGACCAACGGCTCGGGTCACGTTAGAGTGGGAGGGGGGGGGGGGCGAAGATTGCTCAGTTAACGTCTTGAAAATTCTCATAGGTCATATAGGTCGGCACGATCGCTTTTCCTATTAGTGAACCAATGATCTACGAGAATTTTCGAAAGCGTCAACTGCGCAGTCTCATCTTAGGCTGAATGATTGCTGCCACTCTGAAAACGGATATTCTGATTGTAATTCTTGCGTTACGACAGAGTGTGAGACAGAGTGTGATCGCATTCTAATAATGGATCTGTTGGCTGTTACGTGACATTGTTCTACACTGATATTGTTGGTCAATTGCGTGAATTAGAATATCCGTGTTTTTGAATTATTCGGGCTTCCTTATGATTTGAAGAAATCAATTGAAATATTTAGATTAACGTTGGAATAAAAATAATAAATAAAAAAAACATTTTTTCGAAATTTTTTTCTAAAAGCTTTCAAAATGGAAACAAATTGTTAAATTATTATTATATCATTCATACCCTATTGATTTCAAAATGAAAGGTCTTAATTATTATTTTTTGGTTGGGTTGTATTAATTGTCAGCATGATTTTTTTTTTTACCTTCACTGGCCAAATGAAGTCACTAGGACTTAATGGCTCAGATGTAGATACAGGAAAGGGTTGAATTGTTTTATCTCTGAGCGGCACTTTTTTTGCTCACAATGGTCCAAATGGTCAGGTCGCAAGGACTCCGAGGGTTCAGAGCAGGTTTGGAGGGAGGGGAATCATTGGACAGTTGTTACGAGACAGATGGTCGTTTCTCGTAAAGTTCACCTAACGTGCTCTTTAACGTGCACAGGTTATGGCTCTCAGGTTCACTTGGCTACGGCTTAACGTCCCATCCGACGGACAGTTGCCTTTCCAAGCCCATCAGTGTCCCCTCCTGACCGAGGGAAGTGTGGGAAGTTTTGCGGACATAAGTCTCAACATTCGCCCAGCTGGGACTCCAATTTGGGAACTGCAGATTACGATCCAGGCGGGATATCCACCATCAACACCACCTCCGAGTGGCACTATTTTTTTTGGCTCACAACTGAAATTCTAGGTCCCAAAAAACCAGTTTTTTAGAATTGAACAGTGGAAAAGTAGGCCCATGACGCTGTTTAGGGGACATTAAAACGGATTTTTCTTTTTGGTTTAATTAGGATCACAGGAATTTCTTTCCAAATAAGAAAAGGATCGCAGAAATTCGCTAGATTTTGCCTTATTTTCAGCGATCATTCTCGATCGGAATACTTTAATAGGATATGTTTTTTACCTATATATTTTCTTATAGACATCTATTTCGTGAATTTCAGTTGACAATTAAAAATTAGCTGATTGTGAGTTAGTGCGTGACAAAGGATGACGCTAATTACGACCATCATGCAGAAGTTGTAAAGCTCTGAAAATCTGCACTTAGGGGTAATTCAGATCGTAGTTCTCGGGAGAAAAAATCCGAAATTCGATCTTCGACCTGTCCTTCAAAGTCAGAGAGAGGTGAAGCAGAGATCAAAGCTTGACGTAAAAGTGCTAGAAATGTGAATATTGGTATATAGGAGTACTTCGGATCACAGAAGCTTTAAAAATCTCGGATTCTTTGTGTGTTGGGGCTTCGAGATCAAAAATTAAATTTTAATTTACCACTTTTAGAGAGTTAATTTGATGCCTACTGGCAAGGACGTACCTAGAATTTAGTTCGGGGCGGTCTGAGAATAAGCCTTGAGTAGGGTTTCCCAGTTACGAAAACATTCCACCGAACAGGAAAGATTAAAATGATATTCTATATGAGATTTTATAATTGTTGTTTTATTATATTTTTAGTGTCAGAATAACATATGGGGCTAAAATAAAGTTGTATAAAACCTCCAACTGTTACTGTTCAATTTCTTTTTAATTTTTTTAAACTGAACGAAATAAAGACAATTGTTTTGGAGTTCAAAGCAGATAGACGAGTTCGATATTTAGTAGACGACGACAGGGTTCTCAGCGGGCTTATTTTTATTGAGGGAGGGTGGGTTAATGAAATCCCAGAGATAATGAAAAAGGAAATTCTACACAATTCATTAATAATATTATTTCACAAATATTTTTGCAATTTTTTTTTGTAGTTCGTTTTTCAAACGAACTAATGTCATCATTTTGTTTGTTTTATCTGTCTGTACACTTTCATCTTTTTAGTTTTAACAGATTAATTTAAAATTCCTGTTGAATTGGATGGGTATTGATGACACCCCGTAGGCAGGGACGTATAGTCGCTCAAAAAAGTATCCGAACGCTATGGTTGATTACAGAATTCAGAAAAAATATCTGGCAACAATTTTTTTTAGAAATTAGTGGTCTGGCAACTTTCGTGTACGTACACGAAGGTTGCCAGTTTTTTAATTTCGAAAAAAATCGTTGCCAGATATTCTTTCTAAATTCTGTAATCAAACAGAGTGTTCGGATATTTTTTGAGCGACTGTACCTCCCCTGCCTACGAGGATATTTCTTGTCGTAGATCTTAGAAAGCTTATGAAAAATTGGATCCGACGTCTCCATTTAGAGGTCATATTTCAGTCAAACTGTAATAATAATAATAATAACTACACCTAACAGAAACATGGAACATCATGTACAGGGGTATTCGAGTCCTGCATCTCTGAAGAGTTGCGAAATTCTGGATACACCAATCCGTTGAAATCGACCAGAGGTCGAATTTCGATCCACGTGGGAGTTTGAAATTCCAAATGATGTCTGCTGGTTTCTACATCTTGGAAACGGCACTGTATTTCTGATCCTTCGATACCTCGAGTTTGTCTATGTATCTGTCTGCTAGTAAGTGAATTGGTGTGTCGAGTTATTTATGGTCGTAGAACTCAGGACGGTTAAGAAATTTCCGTTACGGTTTTGTGTTCAAGGTCACATAAGGGTCGATTGGGTTGTTTTACCTATGATCGGAACTTTCGCGCGGCCTATTTAACGGCCTCTAACGATAGAAATTCAAACTACGAAAATTCAAAAACTTTTCACAGTTCGCGGGCACTATTAACACCTTTGGAAGATTCTGAAAGGCGAATCGTATGATTTACCTATCCAATTCAAAAAGAATTTTAAATTTATCTCTTAAAACAAAAAAGTTGAATGTCTACAGACGGAGAAAACAAACAACAAAACGATGACATGAGCTCGTTTTTTAAAAGAACTACAAAAAAAATTGTGAAATATTTTTTTAAATAATATTTTTACTGAATTGCAGAATTTTCTATTTCATTATCTCAGTTTTTATTAACCCACACTCCCCCAACAAAAATAAGTTCCCATTCTTATTGTAATAATCTAGTCCCAATTTTCTCCTTATTTCTATTATAGATATATTAAAATAGTAAAATAATATTATATAAAAATGTATAAAAATATATTTTATTACATATATATATATATATTATTTTGGCAGGGCAGTGTATATCAAAGAATTTCCAGGTTATGGAAATGGGAATCTAACTGCGAAGTTCTGTAACTTCTAAAATGTGTATTTAATGGAAAAAATGTGACTGAGAATAAAATAAAGAACATGATCAAATCTGCATATTTAAATCTCGATTTTCAACACTATTCGTTCATTACTTAAATAGAAGATGTAATATTTCAAAACAGTAATAAATAAAAACTAAACTAATAAATATTGTTCCAAACCAAGGAATAAAATAAATCTTCATTTTTAAAAGTTTGCGTAATGATTTAATTAATATTTAATTCTTTTATAGGGCAGTATAATATCCTTATTAAACTGCACCGAATTGGTTGCTTCATTTTCTCTGGTCTTCCCAAATAAAAACAAACCCCTTCTTATCCTAAGACCTAGTTCCCCTTTTACCCTTACACATGTTCGCTTTCAAAAATGCAGCACTTGTGCTGCAAATGCTTTTTTGGTTTATATATATAATAAACCAAAAATCCGCAACCGTATCTTCCAACCCACTATCCTTTCAGAAGTAGATGACACCCAATAATAAGTTGGTCCTCTGGTTCACTTTCGGCTGTATTGCGTCTGGCCGTCTTCTCCATAGCTGGCCAAGTTCGGGCAGGGCAATCTCATTTCCTTTCTCGTAATAGAGACCTACGTTATTTCCGCTTCTGGCGCAGTCTATTTTTAAGTCAATTCTTACCGGGATTTTTCAGTGTTCCAATGACTTGCGGCTGCAAACAAGCAGTAGAAATGGTTTAATGTAATGTTACAATAGGAGCGCAAATAAGAATGCACAAGGAAAAAAATGGATGTGAGGATTGGAAAAGTAGCAGCTGGAAAAAAATATCCACAGGCGATATGTTATCCTTCTATAGTTTTCAAAGAGAAAGCAGTTCGTAATTGTTCGATTTTAGTTTTCTTCAAAAGCGAATGGACATTCCAACTAATGTGAGGGAGGGATTGGCTCAGTGGGTAGAGAGCCGTAATCGGCAGTTCGCAGGTTCGACTCCCACCTGGGTCAGCGTTGATATTTATCTCCGCAAAATTCCCCCGCCCTGCCCAAGGTCAGTAGGGAACACCGATGGCCTTGGAAAGGAATTCAGCTATCCGTCGGGTAGGACGTTAAGCCGTGGCCCCATCTGCGGGAGATCTGTGGCTGGCCATGACGGGGGCTACCATCTGTGGCTGGGTCTACGGGGCCATCTGTGGCCATCACGGCTTAACGGCATTCACGGCATCTACCATCTGTGGCCATCACGGGGTCTACCCCATCTGTGGCTGGCCATGACGTGGGCTACCATCTGTCTCCCAAAACAGCTGTTCCAATGGGTCCCCCCATTTAGCCCATCGCGTGCAAAAAAAAAAAAGTGGCGCTCAGTTGTAATAAGATCAAACCAACCGTTTCTTGCAACTAGTGAGAGCTTTTAACCTCTGGGTTTTACTAACTAATATCAGAAGGGCAATGCCTGTCGCTGGAATCACGGGACTCAACTCATATTATGGAGCACCCATTTCTGATCGACACTTTTTTGCACACAATGAGCTAAACAGTCAGGTCACAAGGACCTTAAAGGCTCAGGGAAGGTTGGGGGAAGGGCGTGCACTAAATAGCTGTTAGGAGGCAGGTGGAAGCCTCCCGTCATGACCATCCAGTGTGTTGTTTCACGTGCACAAGGTATGGATCTCCCGCATGCGATGCCATGGCTTAACGTCCCATCCGACGGACGGCTGCCTTTCTTTGACTATCGGTGTCCGCTACTGACCAGGAAAGGGAGGAGAGTTTCGAGGCTGTAAATCTCAACGCTTGACCAAGGTAGAGCTCGAACAGGGAACTGACGATTAGGAGCTAGGTGCGCTACCACTCAGCACCCCCCCCCCCCCCCCCGGATCTCGTAACTAAAATAAAAGTATTCTATGCTCCAAAACGTTTTCCTGACACTTCCATTTTATTATGTGAATAGAAAGTAACATTCAGAGCTCCCTAAATTTTGAAAATGATTTTTTTTACGGGAAAACGTCACTCGAGATAAATTGAAGATTCCCTCAAAACTTTCTAATTCTCGATTTTCAACAATTTTCCTCAAATTTTTACAGTTATTAAGTTGGATACGTTTAACAGCAAACTCTGCTCTTAAATTCGTTCTAAAAATTTTCGTATGAAGGTAATCATACCCTCTGCACGTTAAAGAACACGCTGGATGGCCTTGACAGGAGACTACGTCCTATCTCCGAACTATCCAGTGGGACCTTCTCTAACCTCTAACTCTTCCTCTAACCTTCTCGGGGCAAGGGAAGGGGATCCGCTGAATATTAATTACTGGACTGATAATTAATTAACTGCAAGAATCATTACACCAACATCTAAACTTGCATTTATTTCAGTAAGCGGCTTGTTGTAACAAATATAATTTGTGTTTTAATGGGCTTTTGGAAGTAAATTGTTATGTTCGGTGACGCTGATTTTTAAATGCTTTGGGCTCCAAAACTCTTTAAATATCAAAAGAATATTGCTGAAAATTGAGCTTTAGAGAGATTTGAATGAGATCCTTAATTTATACTCAGTGACATTTTCCAGAAAAAATATTATTTTTATATTTAGGGATCTCTGAATATGACTCTCCATTCGCATAACATGCAAATGCCGGAAAACGTTTTGTAATATCGCATATATCGATTGGGAGTTATTTTAATTTCTAGATATGCGTATGCATATACACTGCTCGACATTGAAAGTGCCCCACCCAGAAGAACATGTACAAACATGCAAATAGAAGGGTGGGTGTGAGCAGTTGAGATGTGCAAATGGTGATAATCCAGAGCCAATGACGTGTGTGGCTCAAGAGAAAAGGTGCAAGAAGAAACAGGGATGGTATTGTGTTTATGCAGGTGGAAGTTGTGCGAAAGGTTGAGATTCGGTGCTGGAACGGTTGAGATTAGAATTCTGCTTAGAAATTGTTCAGTGAAGGCCGAAAATGCCTGGTACACGCCATCATCATGTTTATTAACATTTAGATGCGTTTGAGAGAGATGAATTATAAGCCTATGTGAAGCTGGATGGACTACAGGTTGTGTCGCTGTCCATGTTCATCGGGATGCACGAACTGTTGAATGCCGTTGGCAACAGCGGCGAAATGAAGGTTCTAGCATGTGTCACAGAGGGAGTGGTATCATCCGACAGACGTCAGCCCTGCTTGATAGGCACATTGTTCGACATGCTCGTTCGTCACCCCAGAGCACTGCAGGCGATATTCGACGGACTGTGTCAGCAACCATGGATGTCCCCACAACCACCTGAATGGTAAACCGAAGGTTACATGAGGCACACCTGTGCTCTGGGCAACCATTACGTCCACTGCCATTGACTGTAAACCATCGCAGCGCTCGTCTGGCTTGGTGTCGAAGTCGTGCGAACTGGGCCATGAATTGAACACTGTTGTGTTTAGTGAAGAATCCCATTTTTGTCTGGGAGCTGACTATCGATGAGTCCATGTATGGCAAGAGGATGGATCCAGCTTTTGTTCGTGACTGGCACACCACCAGACATAATGGCATGGGATGCTGTTGGATATGACAGCAGGTCACCTCTTATCCGCATCACGGGAACACTGACAGCTGCACGATATGTTATCACGGTTCTGCAGGCCGTTTTGTTATCGTTCCTGGGAGCATGCAGCAGCCCGTTTTGTTACCGTTCTTGGGAGGCAGGCAGCAGCCCATTTTCCAGCATGACAAAACCTGTGTACACTGCTACGATCTCCAGACAATGTTTACAACATGTTCAAGTATTACCGTGGCCAACACGATCTCCAGATATATCCCCAAGTGAAAATCTGTGGGACCACATTGGACGACGTTTGCAAACCTCTCAGTGGCTGGCGCAAAATCTCGATGAATTATGGGAGCAAGTCAACGCTGCTTGGTGTGCAATTCCTCAGGACCATATCCGTCGACTGTATGACTCCATGCCACGCCGTATTGCTGCCTGTATTGCCGTCCACGGCATGCAACCACCTACTGAGGCAGTCACATTGTGTTGCATGATCTCATCTTCTAACCACTGTAAGTGGTTGCAAATTAGATCATGGCATGCCAATATATATTGCTATGTGTGTGCTACATTTCACCCCTATTCCCTCACTCCTTCTGGTTAGGGCAATTTCAATATCGTGCAGTGTATATATGTATAAGTTCCTTACGCATTGTTTCTGTTAAATATTCCAGCATACGAAACTCCTTAAATAATAAGAGAATATTATTGAATTTTAAGAATTAGCTCCACTAAATGTAGATCATCTTTTTTTTGTTGTAGCATTTTACCATAAAGTTTAATATTTCAAGTTAGAAAGCTTCAAAAGTTAGCATTCTGTTAATAAAATGTGGAAATTCTTTTATATTGTTGTCTAAACATTATATCTATACGTAGGTACTGAACAGAAAAAACGTTTCATGTTATTTGAATATGGAGTCATATTCAGATATCAGTAACATCTTAAGTAATATTAATATGGACAAAATATGACTATAGTTATACTTGAGGTCTCTATCAAATCTCTTTAAATGTAGAATTATTCACAAATAATTGTTCAGTATCCAAATAATTTTGTAAGCTGGAAAATGTACTCAATTAAAACCTGAAAAATTATTGCAACATATTAAAATGAAAAAGAAACATTCTGCAAAAAAAAAAATACCCCCTCAAGCAGCTGCTTGCCACAGAGGTCTGACAGGAGCCTGTCAGTTTATATGCCACAGTAGAAGATCTAATGATTGAACAGTATATGAATTTTGAATGATTTTTGGTTAACAAGGTAAGTAAATGTTAAATATTCCAGATTCTAAACTCATTAAATATTAAAAATATCAAAAGCAGGTATTTAGGCAGACCGCAGTCAGATCTTCAAATATGATTGCCAATAATCACATTTTTCTATAAAAAGCGCTTTTAAAAAATTGTAGAGTTGTGAATTTGATTCCCTCTTGATCAAACATTTAATATTTTAACTGTTTCTACTTTCTGTTGAGAAACTATTAATGCATGAATTTATTATTCAGTCCTAAGACTTTTTGATCTCCCCTTCAAATCCAAAAGAATTATTCCATGTTTCCTTTGCTTTTTGCTGAAATACAAGTTTCAAAAAGGAAATAAACACACCACATTCTGCAGTCGACTCCTGTTGCCTGGTTGCCTTTAGAGTCCCCCTGTTGCCTGGAGGGATGCAGGCAGTTTGTCATTTAAACGTTAATTGATGGTCGTTTGAACCCTCTGAGCGGGAGATGCACAAAGAGGGGAGGAGGAGTTCACCCGTTCAACCTACCTTCTCCCGGCCGACGGTACGGTAGCGGACGGTACCGGTACGGTAGCGAAAGGGTTAAATTTTCCAAATCTCTTATTGTGCGTTTGATTAATTTTTTCGCTTTTTAAATGTTTGTTGATCTTGTTTGAAGTGCATTGAAAGTAATGAAAATTCCATTATCAGCAAATATCCGTTTAATTTTTGCCTGAACCGCTTCTTCTTAGATAATTCCTAAAGGGGCTGCTGCATAAAGAATGGGGTGGGGAAAGGAAGCACCAAGGTTGCCGAAATTAGCGCCCCCGACTGGATATTCCGTGTAACCATTAAAAGCTTATCGCCCAAATGCCGCTAGTCATTGTGGATTGAAATGAGTGCCGCTCTACAGTTTATAACCATTATCGATTTAACAACCGGTTTGCAAACTTCTTGAAAATTTAACAATCGGCTCGTGCGAGCCTGCTCAACACCTCCTACAAAAGAAGGCCGTACAACTACGTCACAGAAAGATGACTACGTCTAGAGTCCCTATATACCAGGCCGACCCATCCGCCATTCTTATGCCAACTGGTGAAGTGACTTAGTGTTATAGTCAATGCAGCCGCCGTGTGCTCCGCAGTTTTTCGAATCCTTAGTATATAAAAAAAAACAATTATTATCGGAAGATATTCAGCTGCGAATTGTCTAAACAGCTATAGGAACAATTTCGCAGTGTTTAAATTCCAGGCCGATCCAGTTAAATTAAAAAAAAAGTGTTTTGAAAGAATTCGACCGAGAACGTGCATTAGGCTTACAGCGTTCTATAATATATACTTCTGACTATTGCTTCTGTATTTTAATTTTGTGATATATCGATTAGTAATATGTAGATGAATGATAGCTACATTTAAGTTAGTAGTCATTCCATCGTTTACGATTAAGTTTGGTTAATATCATAAAATATGCATGCGGGAAACTTCGATCGTTACGGCTGTAACCCTACGCTTCCCGAGCGGGCATACCGAGATCGGCGACTACCGTAGTCGCTGGTCGGCTTGGTATATAGGGGCTCTAGACGTAGTCAGTTTTCTCTGACGTTGTTGTACGGCGCCGTCCCATAGCCAAGTGGTTAGCGCGCTTGGCTAGTGATCTAAGGGACCTGGGTTCGAGCCCCGGGTAAGGCATGGATGTGTCGTTTTTCTGCTGAGGTCCCGCCATCCTCACAGACCTTATACTTTGGCGTATAAACTGACAGGCTCCTGTCAGACCTCTGTGGCAAGCAGCTGCTTGAGGGTGATTAACACAAAGCAGCTATATAATCAACCGTATTTTTAATATAGTAAGATATATAAATGAAAAATAAAATCTCGTTTCCACAGAGATCTGACAGGAGCCTGTTAGCTTAATATGCCATAAATAAGATCTGTGAGGAAGAGACCTTACCAGAAAGACAATGCAAAGAAAACCCGTATCTTTCAATCCAAGGCTTGAATTCAGGTCCTTTGATCTGTAGCCAAGCATGATAACCAACTGGCCACCAGGACATACAAGTTGTTTAAATAGCTTTATTAGTTTACAAAATATTTACAAAGTTTAAAGCCTTTTTGGTGGAAAACTAAAATTTTCCAGAAAACCAATTGAAAAACACTTTTCTGGTGACATCAAAAAGAGATAAATTTATTCAATAGACTAAGCACATGAAAGGAAAACCATATCCTGTGCATTGACTTGGTTCCTTTAGTTGGAGGCTCCCTATACATCTTATTTCCATCACTGAGTCCCCTTCTCTGTTCCTGACATGAGATTTAAAATCTGTCTATTTAGTTAATTGTACAACAAAAAGTGGCACTCACAGATAAACAACCAATTCCAACCACCATATTAAAAAAAATAAAATAAATACCCCCTCAAGCAGCTGCTTGCTACAGAGGTCTGACATGAGCCTGTCAGTTTATATGCCATAGTAGAAGGATCTGAGAGGATGGCAGGACCTCAGCAGAAAAACAACACATACACCCATGCCTTACCCGGGGTTCGAACCCAGGTCCCTTAGATCAGTAGTCAAGCGCGCTAACCACTCGGCCACGGGACGGCTTCACCATATTAAGTCACTTGTAAATCAATGTCTAAACACTCCAACTTCTAAAGTAAGTTTCTGTTTACTAAGAAATTCACTGTAGAATATCTGTAAATGACATCTAAGTATAACTTTGAACAATATTTGTTAATATTTAGTATCAGAGTAGCTATCACTTTTGACAACAGATCAAAGTTGCCTGGTTGAAGACCCAGATAACGCATGGGTGTTTCTTTCTGTGATATGATTTTGCCAAGGTATCCGCTGAAAGCATTCTCACAGATGCTATTAACCATTTAATATCTGTGTTTTGACCCTGAAAATTTATCTCTAAAATTAATGAAAGTCGAAAGAAAAAAGATTGAAGAATTATGGAAGTAGGGACTGTATTTAACATCAGCAATGCCAGTTCTAAGAAATAGAGACAAGCCGGATCTAGAAAAAATTGAAGGGGGGGGGGGGCAAGAAATACAATCAAGCCAGAAAAAAAATGTAGAATGGAATGGGCAAGAGACTGGTTTTCGCTGCAGTATAACATTTCTCCCCCGTTTTTACGTCTTTAAAAAATTTCTTGTAAAATGCATGAAATATGCATAATTTTTTTGCATTAACCTTATTAGCATTCTTGAAAGGGAGGGGGCATGACCCACTTGCTCCTCCTAGATCCAGCCGCGCTTCCAGATATTGAAAATATGATTTATACATCCTTCTTAAGCATATGTTTATCAAACGGTCTGAAATATTACTTATCATTTAAGTTTTAATTACCTTCCGAGGTAAATTCTTATGATTTGCCCTACTATTGTTTAAAGATTCAAACTCCCATAACTCTTCAAATATTAAACAAATAATATTTAAAACCAAGATTTAAATGGAATTTATTGAGATCATGGGGATCTCATTCATCTTTAGCATCATTTTTCCACAAAAAGCTTAAGATTTGTTTGGGTTGTTTTACCTCTGAGCGGCACTTTTTTTGCACATCATGGGCTAAATGGCCAGGTCACAAGGACCCCGAAGGCTCAGAGAAGGTTGGGGGGACCCACTGGAACAGCTGTTGGGAGACAGATGGTAGCCTCCCGTCAAGGCCTGGCTCAGTCGGTAGCACGCCAGGCTTGTAATCTGTAGTTCCCAGGTTCGAGTCCTAGCTGGGTCAGTCCAAAACGGACGGCGGCCTTTCCAAACCCATCGGTGTCCCCTACTGACCGTGGGCACAGCGGGGACACAGATGGGTTTGGAAAGGCAGCCGTCCGTCGGATGGGACGTTAAGTCGTGGCCCCGTGTGCGGGACAGTCATACCCTGTGCACATTAAAGGACACATTGGATAGCCTTGACGGGAGGCGACCATCAGTCTCCCAATAGCTGTTCCAGTGGGTCCCCTCACCCAACCTTCTCTGAGCCTTCGGGGTCCATGTGACCTGGCCATTGTGTGCAAAAAAAGTGCCGCTCAGATGTAAAACAACCCAACCCGTCAAGGTCATCCAGCGTGTTCTTTAATGTGAACAGGGTATGGCTCTCCCACACAGGGGGGCCACGGCTTAACGTCCCATCCGACGGACGGAGGTCTTTCCAAGCCCATCGGTGTCCCCTACTGACCGTGGGCTGGGCGGGGAGTTTTGCAGCAAAAAGCTTAAGAAGTTCTGGAACTTTTTGAATTTGATACTGATATTATAGGGCAATATTTCCATATTTCTGCCAGTACTGTATATAAGAAATATTTTTCAGGTATTTTGCCTGTATTTTTTAATACTAAAATTGATACTTTATTATAAGGTAAACCTCTGTTAGAGAAATCTTTTTACGGCTCACTGGGTTTCCATTATAGACAGGCTTCACTAAAAAAGCTTCTTTTAATGCTAATTATTTAGCTACCTTGAAAATGGTGCTGATGTCATTACAACATCAAGTTATCAAGCAAGCTTACCAGGATTTGGAGAACATTTAAAGTTAACACAAGTAGAAGCCATCAAGTTTATTAGAAAAAGTGTACTACTTGCTAAACAAGTTAGAGATGAACATCTTGAGAAAGATCACAATAAAGATAAAAGTTTGTGCAAACTTATGAATGTTATTTACTTTGTAATAATGTAATAAAATACAAACATTGGAATTTTTTTCAACGTATTAGATGATTTCATTGATGAACGTCTTATCTCATTTTCAAAAAATGGTGAGATAATAGTTTCACTTTGTCTATCTGTAGAATCAAACTTTTTTATTGATAGAAATAAATCAAAAATTGTTTTTGTGTTGGATAGATATCGAAGAAATATTGGTTTGTACTTTCAGAATCTCCCAAAATGTGCCCCCTAATGGTGGAAAAAGTTGGAAATTCCAAAATGAATATTGCAAACGATATAGTGCTAGAAATTTTAATTGCTGCTGGAATGTGCAGATAATGAATTTTCCACTGTTGGCGACAATGAGTAGAACTCTTACACCCAGGGAGAGGGCTCAGCTGGTAGCATGCCAGGCTCAAAATTTGCAGTTCCCGTGTTCGAGTCCTACCTTAGCCAGCATAGAGATTTATCTCTGCAAAACTACCTGCCTTTGTTCGGTAAGGGACACCGAGGGCTTGAAAAGGCCGCCGTCCATCGGATGCGACGTTAAAATGCACCCCTTTGTGTGGGAGAGCCATACCTTGTGCATGTTAAAGAACATGCTGGATGGCCTTGATGGGATGTAGTCTCCTAACAGCTGTGCAATCGATCACCTCCCCCAACCTTCTCTGAGCCCTCAAGGTCCTTGTGACCTGGCCATTTAGTCCATTGTGTGCAAAAATTGTGCCAGAGGTTGTTTCACCTCTGACCGGCACTTTTTTTTACACACAATGGGCTAAATGGCCGCTCAGAGATAAAACAACCCAACCCTTAGAACCCAGGGGATTTAGAGATTATTTGTTTTTAAAGATTAATTTTTATGTTCAGCTCTTACTTTCAAAAGATTTAGTAGAACAATTCTTCGCATGTTTCCCCTTTTTTGGATATGAAAAAGTTGTGGAGAAAAGGTACTGTGATACGTCTCACGTCACAAGTTTTCATTTGACGCATAGCCCGTTATTTTTGGCCTTTAGATTCCGAAGACACAATAGAGCAATTTTTAATTTCCCAAAGCTATAAATATGCCTCTAATGGTGGAAAATTTTAAAATTCAAAATTGAAAACAAATATTATAAACAATTATTTATGCTAGAAATTTTGGTGGTGGAATGTGAAGGTCATGAGGTTTCCATTGGCAACTTTGAGTTGATCCCTTATATCCAGGGGGTGGAAAAATGCAATGATTTTGCTTCAAGAAATAATTACTTTTAGAGATAAGTTAAAAATTCTTTTTAGGTTGGATAGGTATTGATGAAATATTACGATTTGCACTTTCTGAATTTCCCTAAAGTTATAACTGCGCCCTTTACAACTGAAAAAAGAAAAAAAAATTCTAATGTTTTTTAATGAATATTGCAATGATATATTTATGCCAGAAATTTGAAATTTTGGTGGTGGAATGCGAAGGTCATGAAGTTTCCATTGGCAGCAACGAATTAACCCCTTATGCCCAGGGTGGGAAACGTAATTGTTTTCAGTCAATTGGAAAACTCTTTTCTCGTTTGATTTGTACTAATGAAAGGTTACAATTCCCATTTTTCGAATACTTAGTTTTCATTTATATCACTGGATCAGGAAATAAACATATTTCCTACATTTTTTTCAAGACATTTAAAATAGAGGGGGGGGGGGGGGAGAATGTTATACTACATTGGAAATCTAGTCTCTCGCCCCCCCCCCCCCCCGATTTTTTTTATATGGGCCTGTGCACAATGAAAGAAAAATATAAAGTAAAAAAAAACAGCTATCTTCCTATATGCATTTTAAAAAGTAGAAAATAAACCTAAAACATATAGATAGTGCAATCAGTCACTTAATTCGTATTCACATCAAAGGAAGATAAGGTGCCTATTTACCTATTCAATAAGATTCTGGCACCCTATCTTTCTTTGAAATTAGTTCAGTGACTCATTGCACATCAATATGCTTTAGGTTTATTTTCAACTTTTTAGGATAAAGATAGGTATTTTTAAAAAATTTTAATTTAAATTTCTTTTTGTCACTAAAAACACCTACATTCAGAAATTTTCATTTGATATATAACTTCTAAACATCAACATTTTTCCTCCCTCCTTTTTTTGTAGTCATGTTTCTTTGAGATAGCCCATGACATCGGAGATGTCACAAACTTTAATTTGAGATATAACTTGAGGTTGACTCCTCCAAAATTTATGTCCCATTTTAGGGGGAGGGGAGAATGTGGGCATAATTCGAAGTAATCTACAACAGTCCTCATATGACTTTAATTTGAACCTAACTCATAACTGTAGGTCCTCGCGTTCAGAACATATAATGAAAGAACAAATTTAATAAAGATATAATAAAAGAACAAATTCTATTCCCCTTTTTTTAGGAGGGGGAAGTAAGCAAGGGTATATTTTTATTCCCCACATCACAGGCTTTCATTTCGAATACCAAGTTGCGTTCAGCTCTTACCTTCAAAAGATTTAGTAGAACAATTCTTTGCATGTTTCCCCTTTTTTGGATATAAAGTTATGGAGTTGGGTTGTTTTACCTCTGAGCGGCACTTTTTTTGCACACCATGGGCTAAATGGCCAGGTCACATGGACCCCGAAGGCTCAGAGAAGGTTGGGGGAGGGGACCCACTGAAATAGCTGTTGGGAGACAGATGGTAGCCTCCCGTCAAGGCCATCCAGTGTTTAACGTGCACAGGGTATGGCTCTCCCACACACGGGGCCACGGCTTAATATCCCATCCGACCGATGGTGGCCTTTCCAAGCCCTTCGGTGTCCCCTACTGACCATGGGCAGGGAGGGGAGTTTTGCGGAGATAAATCTCAACACTGACCCAGCTGGGACTCAAACCTGGGAACTGCAGATTACGAGCCTGGTGCGCTGACGACTAAGCCACCCCCTCCCTCAAAGTTATGGGGAAAAGGTACTGTGACACTTCTCACGTCACAAGTTTTCATTTGACGCATAGCCCATTATTTTTGGCCCTTAGATTCCGACGACACAGTAGAACAATTGTTTTCATTTTCTCTTTTTTGGGGGGGGGGGAGGAAACATGGGGGTAAATTTTTTATAGCCTATGACACTTCCCCACATTACAAACTTTCATTTGACACATAAATCATTAAGTTTTTCTATTGCATTTGACCTCTGGGGCAAGCAGCTGCTTGAGGGGGGGGGGGGTATTTAATTATTTTATAAGTTGAAAGTTGGTGGATGAGGAAAGATTACCACTGTTTCAAAATAATGGCATACATAATCCATGGTTCAAAGCAAGCTGACATGTGATGGTGTGTGTGAATGTATGGGTTTGCCACTTAAAAAAAGGACTTTGAACACCTCGAGTCTATCTGGCATTTATATGCGACCTCTTTGTTTATTTGTGGCCGTGTGTCCCGGTGAATTTATATGAACTAGAACTTTGGTGTACTAGCCATATGATTGTTTCTTATCTTTTATATCATAAATATTTATAAACATCATTTCATAATATGTCTGTATATATAGTTTTGTGACATGTCATAAATCTGCTGAAATTGTAATATCCTCGTATATATGTTTTAGGTTTTCGTATTCCATTGATAGCTGGCTCAGTAGGACCTAATGGTGCTTGTCAAGCAGATGGTTCAGAATATACTGGAAATTACTGTGACCAAATGTCTTATTAGGTATTTTGTATTCAAATAATTCATGATTGTGCAAAGAACTGAATTTTTAGTATTAGAAGCTGAAAATATTTTGAAAAATGTATAATTCTGACTTTGTGCCACTCAGAAGAATAACAAAAATCTAATCATATAAGAGAACATCTAATTAGCATAAGCCTGTTTATTTAAACCCAGTATTGAAACACACTTAATTGTTGATAATTATTTTTACCCTCTTTTGACATCACCTTTGACTGTTATTAACCTTTAACTACTCGCGCTAGTGTAAAAAGTACACCAACAATACAGAATCTGTTGCAACTTGTTTTTACACGTTTCCCCACTATAGCCGCTCTATGTATCCTTCCTTTAGCATGTTGCCAAGAGATGCCTATCAGTTTCAAGTGCTCATCAGGCAGCTACGTTATAACGCTTTTCCTCTGTGGTGTATAAAATACACCAACGCGAGCAATTATGTAAGTTCATATAGAATGTTTTATTTTTTTTAACTGTTGTATCAATTGACTACAACTTTTGACTATTTTTTGTTTTAAATATTA
This sequence comes from Ryuthela nishihirai, assembly GCA_038380435.1. Classification (NCBI taxonomy): domain Eukaryota; kingdom Metazoa; phylum Arthropoda; class Arachnida; order Araneae; family Heptathelidae; genus Ryuthela; species Ryuthela nishihirai. The sequence continues at coordinate 32,521,770 of JAWZYU010000026.1, forward strand.
TGTTTATCGAGTTTTATGAAATTCAATTTCACATATTACAAGGATCGTGTGAAAAACCGAAACAGGGTTAGAATGCAGAGTTAGAAGCTATTGCTCAGGTTATATGCAATACGGATTCTGAAGAAGAGTTACCAGTGGAATCAGATATTTCAGATGACAAAGTTATTGAAGAAAGTGGCCACGATACTAATTCGGAAGAAGAAGTAAGCGATACAGATGATTTAGCAAAAAAGTCAACTGAAAGTGATGGAAAATTTGTGGGTAAAGATAAGCAAACCATTTGGAATAAAAACCAGCTTCTAAGTGTAATAAAACATCTTCAAAAACCATAATAAACACATTTCGAGGGGCAAACCGTAATGCACTAGATATTTCTAATGAGCTTAGCTCATTTATGAAATTTTTCAATGACGAAATGATCGAGCACATTGTTCAATGTACAAACTTGAAAATTGCAAAAGTTATGCCAAATTATGCTCGAGAAAAAGACGCAAAAGACACTACTAAAGCAGAATTCTTAGAATTTATTGGTTTGCTGTTTTTATCAGGATGTAAAACAAAACCATGCTCACTTCTTAGAACTGTGAACTAATGATGGTACAAGGTCACAAATATACCGAGCCTGCATGAGTTATCAGCGATTTCTTTTTTGCTAGCAGCAATAAGATTTGATGATAAAAGTACCAGGGACGAAAGAAAAGTCTGATAAGTTAGCAGCTATTCGATTCATAGTTGACAGTTTTGTAGACAATTGTAAAAAACTTTATACGTTAGGCGAATATCTGACGATTGATGAAATGTTGATAGCATTTAGAGGACATTGCAGTTTTGTCCAGTATATCCCTAATAAACCTGCGAGATATGGGTTGAAGGTGTTTGTGCTTTGTGATGCTAAAACCTTTTACGTTAGTAACTTGGAAGTGTATTGTGGTAAACAACCAGAAGGAAAATACAATTTATCAAACACACCTACAGATATAGTACATCGCTTACTTGAAATTGTAAAAGGAAGTAACAGAAATTTGACGTGTGATAATTGGTATTCCAGTTATCCCTTGGCGAAAGAACTCTTACAGCACAAGATAACAATGATAGGAACATTGAAAAAGAATTAGCGGGAACTACCAATGGAATTTATGCCCAATAAGAGAAGACAGATAGGATCTTCTCTTTTTGGTTTTCAAAAAGATGCGACTATAGTCTCATACGTTCCTAAGAAAAACAAATCTGTCATTTTGATATCGACAATGCACGATGACTCTGCCATAAATCAAGATACTAATAAACCGGAAATTATAATGGATTATAATGCTACAAAAGGGTGTGTGGATACAGTAGATAAAATGTGTAATATGTACTCTGTAAACCGAAGAACTAGAAGATGGCCTTTGGTGATATTTTTTCAATTGGTGAATATGGCAGGTATCAATAGCCAGATTTTGTATAACGGAACAAATACTATATCTGCACAAAAACACAGACGAATTTTTCTAAAAAATTTAGCGTTGGCTTTGATGAAACCACATCTCACTGAACGTGCAGCAGTACAATCATTGCCCACTGACATAAAACTATTCTTATCGAAATATAAAAGAAACTAAGAAGACACAGACGGGGAACCACCACAAAAAATTCGAACTAGATGTTTTCTATGTGGAAGAAAAAAGAATCGGGTTACCACTATAATGTGTAATAATTGTCAAAGGCCTGTATGTAAGGAACATATGGAAAGTGCTATTACGTGTAACGAATGTAAAAACAGTAATAGCGATACTAGTGAATAGACATATTTTACTCATCTGAGCAATAGAATTTTGTTATATATTTAAAAATTATGTTTATATCAGAGTATTTATTATTTTGGATATTTTACCTTCTGCTTGCTTATTTTTTATGATCAATAAAATTATTAATTCCTGTAATAATGGTTTTATTGAGATTTAGTTGTCTGATGATAAATAATATATGTGGTGTACACTATACACCACGCGAGTAGTTACTTAACAAAATATGCGCGAGTAGTTATAGGTTAAGGCCTGTCAGCATATTCTTTAATATGCATAGGTTAAGGCTTAATCTACTGTCGGATGGACCACAGCCTTTCCGAGCCCAACTGTGTGCCCTTTCTCACCAAGGACAGGTGGGAGTTCAGCAGAAAATAATCTCAACATAAGCACAGTTGGGATCAGGTAGAAATGGAGCAATGTGAAATGGAGCAATGGTTTCAGGTTTGAACCTGGTTACTGCAGATTACGAGCCTGGCACAATACTGAGTTAGCTGTCCATTGGACAAAGGTGAATGGTGCAAAATATCAGGATAACAAGTTGAGAGCAGTGTAAATATTTAGCATTTGGATGATGATTATAAAGAAACTATAACTGAGAATTAACGTTATAACAATAAAATATGATTTTGTTTTCCCTATGGATGAGCTTTTGTAAAAGCAGACAAACTCTTGTTTGTTCAATGTAGGTTCTGAACAAAAATTTATATCTTTTTCTTTTTTCTTTAACTGATTGCATATTTATCAGCTGTCCATTTTCTATCAGTTGGTCACTTTTCATGTTGAGGCATGTGTGGCAGGGAACATAATATTAATGGAGCTATTGCTTAGTAAAAATTGAAATGCTAATTTCATTTTTAGTAAACAATAGCTCCATTATTTTTATGTCTTTATTAATAACTAATCAACTAGAATTCTTTGCACAACCTACATATTCTACAAAAACGTGAAATTACTTTTTTTGGGGGGAGCTATCTGTGTATTGGGGACAATATGCCAAAGCCTAGATGGCTACTGCTTTAATCAGGTACTGAATACAATCTATGGTCTTTTTTTTCACCAGAAAAAGATTTCCAACTCTTTCATTAAAGCAGCAACTTATAAAACTGAATTGAAGAAATACATACTTCACTTTCATAAGTGCAACACTGGTCACTATTGTGTAGTGTAAAAAAAAAAATTCCCTTCCACTGCAGAAAAATGTCAATTTTTTTTTATAAATTGCTGAAAATTTCGGGAGATATATACAGAATTCTATAACACTTTTGTCAATTGAGAAAGCACTCAATAATGGTTCAAAGTAATTAAAAATATTGTTATTTATGTATGTTGGTTGTTTAACCTCTGAGCATCACTTCTTTGCACAGAATGAGCTAAATGGCCAGGTCACATGGACCTCGAAGGCTCAGACACACAATGGGCTATATGGCCAGGTCACATGGACCTCAAAGGCTCAGAAAAGGTTGGGGGAGGGGACCCACTGGAACAGCTGTTGGGAGACTGATGGTAGTCTCCCATCAAAGCCATCCAGTGTGTTCTTTAATGTGCACAGAGTATGGCTCTCCTGCACACGGGGCCTTGGTTTAACGTCCCATCTGTCGGACGGCAGCCTTTCCAAGCTCATCGGTGTCCCCTACTGACCATGGGCAGGGCTATTTATGTAAGAATTACATTACAATGCAATGGAATTTTAAAATGAAACATATTCTCGCGTGTTTTATGGAAAAGACCAGAAGTAATTAGGTATTACAATGATCAAAATTTAGATGAGTAGTTTATAATTTCCAAATTAAAAGATGACAAAATTTACATCAAACTAAAGAGAAGTAAGCAAGGTTTTCATAAAAAAAAAGAAATAAACAAGAAGATGCTCCCAGCATGCACTAGATTTTGCTGAAAGCAAAATTCCAAATTCAGAAAAATACTCAACCTCAGGAAGCAAAATAAAGTAAAAGTGGCAATTTAAAAAAAGTGTGAAAATTTTCTCGCACTCAATAAAGACAACTTTAGCAAAATTTAACTTAGTTGTGCCATTTAATATAATCAATAATATAAAAAAAACTAGTACTTAACAATAAATTGCCATTAATGGGGGAGTATACTAAATACAAATAGAGGATCTGGAAAATAAATTAAAATGGAAGGATGGCTAAATCAGCAAAACATACGGAATGCCCACCGAAAAACTGAACATCAAAAAGGCATTAATAATAGTAATCCAATTAACAGATTTAGCACACATTATAATAAAAAACCAGTTAGAAATAACAAATTTACCCTATAAAATATTAATACTTCCCCAACAAATTTTCACTAAAATTATCTTAAAAACATACTGTATCATTTATATATTTATACTAATTACTTTTAACAAGTCTTACTTTATTAAGAAATTATTACATTTTCAGACAATCTGTCTCCTAAGAAAGTTATTTCTTTTACACTACTGATATTTTTTTTCAACATGAGTTCAGTTTGTTTCCTTCTAATTAGTGGCTTCTTAATCTGTCACTGTGTTCTTTAGTTGAACCCCATATTATATGTCATCTAACTACACTAGAATGCCTTCTAGCCCATCATAAATTTGACTTACTGCTTTCTGAAAAATCTCTGGGGCTGATGCAATACCAAATGGAAGACGTAGAAACAATATCTGCCAAAGGATGCATTAAAAGTGCATAATTTTGAGCTTTTTAGATCTAAAGGAATTTGATAGAATCCTGAATTAGCATCAAGTTTTGAAAAATATTTTGCTCCTGCCATTTCAGATTCAATTTCATCTCTTGTTGGAATGTGGAAATGTTTTCTTTTTATATTATTATTCAGATATTTTGGATTTTTTTCTACTATTACCAAAGAACTAACTCAATCTGTAGGTTCATCTATTTTTCTTATTATCCCTTTATTTACCAATCTCTCTAATTAAATTTTAAGCTTATCTTCCTTGGTGGTTGTATAACTGGCACATTGTCTTCCTTAAGGCAAAATTTATATTTTTCTTGATAAGGGTATTTCTCATTGAATAGGGTAGGAAATTCTTTAATAATTATCATTCTCCATAACTGTTAACTATCAGTTTCTTCTGATACAATTTGATACATGCTTTTTATAATTCCTAATTTCTCAGGTCTTAAACCCTAATATTGGTTGATTTCACTATTAACAATTACCATATTTGATAGTGTTTAGTTTTTACTTTTATTTTGAAATTTATGACACCCACAGACTAAATTTTACTTCCTCCATAAGCTTTAAGTATCATATATTTCTTTTCCAAGATTGGCATCATTTCTAATTTCTTATAGTAATTATATGGTAATAAATCTGCCTGTGCCCCTGTATCAATTTTAAATGATACTGTTGAGACTAATATTTGTGGTTTTCCTCTTTCATTTTCGTTATAACTTTTTATTTCATTGACCATATCTATTAAATTCATCAACTTTAGAATTTTCTACTGTATGCACATTTTTTTTTTGTTGTATGACCTGCTTACACCTGGAACATTTATTCCTGCCCTTTAGTATGGTTTTTGTTGCATCAGTATTATTTTCCCCATGTTCAAATTTGTGTTTGTTCTGCAACTTTAAAAAAATAAAAAGCATTTAAAATTTCTAAAGGGCAGAGATAACCTAGAAGCTATATTAGGCTTGTCCTGGTTTCTCATACAACATGCAAACACTCACACAAGGACATGCCCCACTTGTAGTAGTCAGGACCTATTTTCTAACATTAATTAATCTTTTCTTAATAAAGGTGCCCTGATTTTATTATTTTTTACTCCTATAACAAGCTGATCTCTTATCATTGATTAGCAAAGATTTTCATAATTGCAAGATTGTGTTTTTAACTTTAAATCTACTAGAAACTGTTCGATTGTTTCTCCTTCATATTGAACTCTATTCCAAAATATATCTCTCATAAGTTTCATTTACTTTCAGAGTGCAATACTCGGAAAACTTCTTTACTATTGTAACGTAATCTCTTACTTCTGTCTCTAGAAAGCTGATGGTGTATAAACTCGATAGCTTCAGGTCCAGCTACATGTAGCAGAAGTCAATTTTTGTTTATCTGTTCTTTGTACATGCAAACTAGCTTTTTCACAGAGTTCAAATCTTTGAACTTTTTTCCCCACTCCTCATTAACATTAATTAATTCAAACATCACTCTTTCAATCTCTTTACAATCAAAGGACTTTTTTTTCTTCTAGTTTTTGTATAAACTATCACTATGAAGTACTTCCTTTTTCCTCTGTCAGGTATCAATCAAAATACAACTGTTGTCAACATTATTTGCAAAATTTAAATCACACACTGGATCATACAGGTCTAATCACTATCACATCTCAAATATGAATATTTCTCAGCAAGAGCCATAACTTATATTACTGGAATTCATCTCAAGCCTTGTACCAAGAACTTAATGAAAACAAACCAACACTAGTAGTAGTGATTGCTTTCCTAAACCAGTTAGGAGTGAAGTTGAAATGGGGCAGAAAAAAAGGCTGCCTTTTAGCTAAGAAACAGAATGACAAAAGAGATGTGATAATTCTGTGTTCAAAAATAATTAGTAACATGAAGTTCAGCAATCAAGAAAGTTCACTGTGCTCCAAGTAAAAACATTCATATGATAGTCTTAAATGAAGTTAAATTATCAAAAGGATTTTGGCATAGGATAAGAGAAGATACTTATGAAGTTGTTCTTCTTCAAGCTGTAGTTATTGTCACTGTTGTCACTGATCTTTTTACTTGACACAGTTGAGTTATACATGAATAACACATAGCCATATTTTGTCAGCAGTTTCTTCAGATGTAACACTGTGTGCTGTATAAGGTCCGAAGGTGGTGCATGCACAAGAGTTTTAACTGTGCATGACTGGGAGGTGCATTTGTAGACTGATTTTACATGGCTCAAAATGGAAATCACAACACCAAAAAGTAATAGAAGTAGAGATATGTAAATTTCAGAATGCCATTGGAGATATGCAAATGATCAAAGTTCCAAAGTGAATGGAGAAATGACACCCAGCTGAGCCGTGGATAAACACTGGGCACACACAAGTTTGTATCATAGATCAACCACATCATCACCGACAGTGAGGTTGGAGTACATGCTGCAAAGATGTTTAAAACATACCTTGGATACGCCAGCGGGAGCCTTTTGCACAATTGATACCTTCTGAGAGAGAGCGAATTGTTGATATGCAAGAGCTCAGATTGAGCCTTTGAGCAATTGCCACACACTTGGGGTGCAATGTGAGCACAGTGCAATGGTGTCTCACATTCAACATCATGGAACACCAAATGACATGAAGGACAGGTATGGGATCAGCTTGCCACACCACAGGATATGAAGATCACAAGCCCACAACTCTTTCACCACAGTGACTGAGCTGCAGATCATTTCTTTTGCAGTGTTGCAATTTCCACTTCAAACAGTGTACTATTGCTGGACAATGGGGTAGTACAAGTTTTATCCAAAAGGATTTTCTTGGGAACCTATAGTATGTGCTATAAAGAAGATCTTTGACAAAGGCAGGACCTCATCAAAAAGACAACACAAACACAAGATTACATACCTTACACAATGGGAACCTATCAGTATAATATACAATAAAGTTCCGCACTGATGACGTTTAGCATAATCTAATTGTCATTGGATAGATGGGGCACAAATATTTTGATTTCATTAAACTTGGGTTTTGTTTCTGCCAATACCATATTATCTCTCTCTTGTGTTCTTTAATTCTTTGCCTGAAAAATCCGTTTTTTCTATTATAATCATACATTTTGTTATTTTTTTGAGTTTCACCTGAGCATAGAATATAATCTCTATCATTTTGAGACTTTATAGTTTTATGATTTCATAATAGCTCACACAGTAATGTAAGCTGAGGAATGCAAGACAGCAAGTTGTGAACTTGGGTCTAGTGGTGCTATGAGGGAACATTCTGTTGAGAGCTAGTTTCTTTTCTTATTTTTTTAATAAATTCATGTTTGCAACCTGCTTCTTTAACTAAAGAGTGGATGTAAACGCATTCTTTAGTATTTCATTTGTTTCCAAAATGCTGCTTTTATAGCTACATTCTTCAGATAAATAAATTTATTCAAATGTGCCAGGGTTGGTTTGTTTTACCTTTGAGAGGCATTTTTTTTTTGCACAAGGACCCAGAAGGCCCAGAGAAAGTTGGAGGGAAGGGGATCCACTGGACAGCTGGGAGAACAGATGGTAGCCTCCCATCAAGGAGAGCCCGTATTCTCTAACATGCACAAGGTATGGCTCTCCTGCACATGGGGATCTTAATATCCCATCTGACAGACAGTGGCCATATCCCTTATAGTATTGCATCCTGAAGTATATAAATTCACTTGTAAGTTTATTAACAGAAGTAGTACATAATATATAAAACTATTTATTATAAAGAGCAATGAAAAATACATTTTATACTTTTTACATTTTTGGCTGCATGCAAACAAAATTTTAGTGTGTGAAATAAAAATCTATCAGAATTTTAGCATCTTATTTGTGAAATTTAATTCTTTTGGCAAAGTCAAATCATTATTTATGAATGCTAAAAAGAAAATTGAAATAACAAAGCAATATTAAGAATAAAAATTTTGCTACTGTTTTACTTAAGTCTTAGTCTATACAATTCTATTAATATATAATTACTTTATAATGAATACTCTTAAATACAGCATTTTTGTTAATCTTTTTAACTTCTGTCTCTCAAAAATTTCACTTTAACATAGCATGCGAAGAAAACTGAGAAGAATATACAAATTCTGGCTACCACTGTACAGCATTAGAAGAAAAGTCCTCTCATTCTTCTTCCCATACCTTGTCTGTCATAGAGAACATTAAACTTGTTGACAAACTGCAAATGAGAGCAAATAAAGAAATAAAAAATATTACTTAAATGAAAAATTAATTGGAATTAACAAATTGGAAACCATATTTCTGTTAGTACTAGAGCCATATAGCATCTTATTTTTCTGTCAATATATCACACACATAAGAAAAAAAAAGTTTCCACAGCTCTAAATTAGCACCCGTTTTACAATCCTTTGGAGTAATTTTGAGACAATATTTCCAGACTTGAATATATAGTGGAAAACTTAGAGCATTTTCAAAATTTTGTAGATTTCACCAATAATTTTTTTTTCAAAACGTTTCACTGACAATGCCTGGCTTGAGTTTATTGCTATAATTTTCCACTATAACTATCCTGTAATAACTCATACAAACTACTTCCTGTGCTCTACTTCCTGTACTTCTTCCTGTACTTCCCATGCTCTATCTTAATTTTTTTGAAATTTAACATTATAATGCTAATTAACATCTCACCATTTAAGCAACTTTGCTGATGAGAAACCAAATTTTTAGACATAATCATCAAGAATTGGATCTGGTGAAGAACTAAGGATAGTAAATCAAATTAATGAAAAACTGTTCAATAAATATTTAAATGAAAGTACAAATTACACACAAAATGTCTACTAGGTTTACACTTCTATTGCCTTCATAAAGGCACTTGTTAATTTCTACAAGAAACACTTCAACAAATTATTGAATTAATTCATTTTGAATATATACAAATTATTAAACAAAATGCTTCAACTATAGAGATGAGTATTCCAAATTTGGAGCAATTATGAGCATTTATACAAACTAATAAATTCCAATATTTGGGCAAATTTATGTATATACTGATCATTAATCAATGCATGATGAACATACATTTATTACTGTTTGCTAATTACACTGGGCAACACACAAAAATAGCCAATCTTTACTAATTTCGAGGTGCTGAACACAAAAATGGCAGTAAAATTTGTCAATTGGCTCTTGGTTAGGAGAGACAGAGATGATCATGTATAAACAACTCAGTCCGCATTGAGTACATAGGTAACCATTTCGCAATGCTATATTTTAAACTCCAGACTGCAACATATTGTGTTGTATTGCATCAGCCCGCCCTACACACAACCCTTGGAAGTATTGCATCATTGTCTGATGCAATGTAGTTGAGTCAGGACATTGCAACTTTACAATGGCAGACAAAAGATGATGCAATCATTAGTTGTGAGAGACATCTCATAGGGGTGCAAGTCTTTTGAGCGACTCCCATTTACCCGAGTCATAAGTACAACACAAGTGATCCTTGCAGCTTTAATCCAGCAGTAATAATGCCTCATATCTGTGTTAATAGTGCAGATACATTTTGTTACATTTGCAGGGAAGTGGCATTTGCAAGACAGAAAAGGGCCATCACTCCAATAGTGAAAGCAGTGTACGAGTTTCATTTTGGATGCAAGATCGAGGACCAGGACAAGGCCTGGGCCCCACACATATGCTGTAGTATGTGTACAAGAAATCTTCCGAAGTGGCTTAAAGGTGAAAAAGTGGCGATGCCATTTGCTGTTCCTACGGTTTGGAGAGAGCCAAGCATCATGCAAATGACTGCTATTTCTGCATAGTTCCACCTGTTTCTGGAGGCATCACAAGGAAAAGAAGTGGATAATAATGTACCCGAATATATAATCTGCTCTCCAACCAGTTCTGCATGGCAAAGGCCTTCCATTATCGAACCTCCAAAAGCATTTTCCATCGATTCAGACGATGAGAATGGAGGCATTCAGACGATGAGGACGAAGTCAGGTTCTCGGCAGCCTTCAGTGTCTAATGATGATCCTACATTGACCACAGTGCGTCATCTGCACAGCACACATTCTCACCGAGGAAGAAATGAACAATCTCGTTCGCAATCTGAAGCTGATCAAGGCCAAAACAGAGTTACTTAGATGAAGACTTAAACAATGGAATCTTCTCAAAGAAAATATCTGAGTGACTTTGTTTCAAACTCATCATGAGCAGTTTGCGCCTTACTTCAGAAAGGAAGATGACCTTGTGTTCTACTCCGATGTAAATGGCCTGATGAATGCTCTCGGAAACAAATATGACCTTCAAGATTGGCAACTATTCATAGACTGCTCGAAATTGAGTCTCAAGGCGGTGTTGCTGCATAATGGAAATCGACTTCCATCCGTTTTGGTCGGACACGCTGTTGAACTGTCTTCAATACAGCAAGTATGGCTGGCATCTCTGTTGTGACTTGAAGGCCGTGGCTCTGTTGATGAGTTGGGTTGTTTTATCTCTGAGCGGCATTTTTTTGCACACCATGGGCTAAATGGCCAGGTCACATGAACCCCAAAAGCTCAGAGAAGGTTGGGGGAGGGGACCCACTGGAACAGCTGTTGGGAGACGATGGTTGCCTCCGAAGTCAAGTCATCCAGAGTGTTCTTTAACATGCACAGGGTATGGCTCTCCCATACACGGGGATGTAGCTTAACATCCCATCCGACGGATGGCGGCCTTTCCAAGCCCATCGGTGTCCCCTACTGACCGTGAGCAGGGTGGGGAATTTTGCGGAGATAAATCTCAATGCTGACCCAGCTGGGACTCAAACCTGGGAACTACAGATTACGAGCCTGGTGCACTACCGACTGAGCCACCCCCGCCCCCTTTTGATGAGTCTGCAGCTGGGATATACATAGTACTGCTGTTTCTTATGCGAATGGGACAGCCAAGCAAAGACTTTGCACTATGTGAAGAGAAACTGGACTCAGAAGAAATCTCTGAAGGTCAGAGAGAAGAATGTGGAACACCAAGCACCGGCAGAAATGAACAAAATCCTGCTACCATCCCTACACATCAAACTCGGTGTGATGAAAACTTCGTAAAACCATGGAGCAGGCTGCACCAGCTTTCAAGTACTTGGCTGACAAATTCTCTCGATTCAGTGAAGCATTTTTTCAACATTAAGGAGGGAATTTTTGAGGGTCCTCAGATCCACGAGCTGTTCAGAGACCAGGTGTTTGACAACCTGCTTCAGGGTGATGAGAAAAAGGCTTGGAACATGTTTCGCCTGGTATCAACTACATTCCTTAGGAATGTCAGGGCAGACAACTGCAAGAAACTTGTTAAGAACATGCTGTCTCTGTTTCACAAACTTAGCTGCAATGGGTCCTTAAAGATCCACTTCCTCCATTCCCACTTAGATTTCTTCCCCAACAACTGTGGCATGGTTAATGATGAGCACGGTGAACATTTTTACCAGGACATTGCAACAATAGAGAAACGATACCAAGGAAAATGGTCCACTTCAATGTTGACTGACTACTGTTGGATGCTCACCAGAGATGATCCTGTGCAGCTGTACAAGCAACGGGCAAAGCGATGTTAGAAGTAAAAGTGGAGTTTTACCGATACATGTCATATGTACATATTATTCTATTATATGGGTGATTCAAAAGGTTTGTCTAAGACCTTTTGAATCACCCTGTATTTATCTGTATGTACCCTAAAGGTAGGTCAGGAATTCGAAAACATGAAAAACTATGAAAATTTTTTTTTCATAGGAACATATAGCCACAAATGCCACCCGAGCGTGCTAGAGGTTCAGGAAGAATCAAAAATAAAAGAATACAAGTAAGGTATAACAACATGTTTATTAGACATCATGTTTACAATTTCAGAGTAAGTGCTCAAAGTTCTTTCCATCCGTAGCAATACATGCCTCACAACGTCAACACATGGATTGGTGAACATGTTCAAAAATGCCAGGCCTCTTGCTGACACATGCTGCTGCCTCCACGACTCTTGCGATGAGATTAGTGTCAGGGGTTTCATACACAAGGCCTTTGAGGTAACCCCAGAGGAAGATATCAGTGGGGGACAAGTTGGGTGATCTTGGTGGCCAAGAAACTCCGCCGCGGCCAATCCACTGCGCAGGAAAGGTGCTGTTGAGATACTCATGCACAACCAAGGTGAAATGTGCGGGGCATCCTGTCGTGCTGAAACCACGTGTTGGCGCACAGATACAGGAACATCATGCAGTAGTTCCGGCAAGACCTCCTCCAGGAATATCTGATAACTACACCCATCTAGTAGTGATGGAAGAAGGTATGGCCCAAGCAAACAGTCTCCAATAATGCCTGCCCAAACATTTATGGTGAACTGGTGTTGCGCAGCACAGGGGCGTGTAGCTTGTGGGTTGTCATGTGCCCACACATGCAAATTATGAACATTAACAACACCCTCACATGAGAAGGTAGCTTCATCTTTGAAGAGAACCAATGCTGGAAATTCCGGCTGTGCAACACATTTTTGCAAAAACCAACTTGTGAATTCCAGATGCAGTGGTCATCTCCTTCTTCCAATGACTGGACTTGCTGCATGTGAAAAGGGTGTAACAACTCCTCGTGTAATACTCGCCACATGCTGGGTTGAGGTACATGAATGTGATGCGAAATAGCTCGTGTACTTGTACTTGGATTGTGTTCAATTTCATGTAAGACCGCTTCTTTCATGACAGGTGTGCACGTCGTTTGGTCCAGACCACAATGGCTGTTTACTTCGAAAGATCCAGTTTCACACAATCTGTGGTGCAAACGTTTGATGATGGGCCACGCATCTGTTTGGGAACCATTCACGATACAATCGCACCGTAGCTTGCCTGTTTTCATTCGCTGCCCCATAAGCTAAGTGCATATCTGCCATCTCAGTATTACTGTAATGATGCATCCTACTCCTGCAACATCAACGAGTCGAATGATGATGACTCGCACTGCCCAACTCAATTTCTGACAAATTATGCCCTCTAGCACACTTGGGTGGCGTTTGTTGTTCCTATTTATAAATGATTTGTTTTTGTATTCCTGACCTACCTTTACAGTTTGTCTAAGACCTTTTGAATCACCCTGTATAAGAAACTATTGAGAATTTTTCAGAAATCATAGCCAATTTTGCATTTCCATTGTCATATTCATGTTTAGCACCGTGAAATCTTTACAAAATGGCTACTCTTATGAAAACTTGTTGCCCAGTGTTATTAGTTGGATTGTTTTACTTCAGAGTGGAACTTTGTTGCGCATAATGGGTTAAATGATGAGGTCACAAGGACCCCTAGGGCTTAAGAGAAGATTGAGGGTGTCCACTGGACAGCTGGAAGTCTCCTGTCAAGGCCATCCAGTGTATTCTTTAGTGTGCACAGGGTATGGCTCTCCTGCACACAAAGCCATAGTTTAACATCCAAACAACAGCCTTTCAAAGCCATCAATATCACCTCATCTAGGGCAGAGATAAATTCTGGCACAGTTCAGAGTTGAAACTGGGAACTATAGATTATGAATCAGTGCACTACTATTGGCTGAGCCACACCAAGCTCACTATCATTGTATTTAAATTAAATTTCAATAACTTCAAAAGGAACATAACCCAGATTTCAGCCATAGCTGCCACAAGTCACTGCATGGTGAATCACTACACACCGAGTCCAAGTGGGTCTACAACAACTGGGTAGGATAAATAGGGACAATAAGGTGTATGCAAGAACTGGAAGATATGCCAGTTTGGTGGAGGACAATTGGGTGGATAACAACTAGGTTGAAGACAATTGGGTAGAAAAAAAGAAATGGTTAGAGGTAATTTTAATTACTACCACTATTAACAAAAAAAACCCAAAACTTTTCTGAAGTCTGTGCAATGCAATCCAGCAATCAACAAAACAAAGTTGTTTAAAAACCAGCATTGTCGATATTATATAAATTATCTTTAATCTAACATGGAATAAGGCGAATTTGTAAAAAAAAAAATTTCTTCTGAATGAAACAACCAAAATTAAATGACTACACTACAGGAAATCAATGAGGTCTATCTTGTTATTATTCAAGGGTTTACATCTACTCTCTGTAATACATTTCACTACAATGAAATTTCTTTCTTTTTTTTTGAATCTATCCATTCTTGCTGACTCATGGCTAAGTGGTTAGTATGCTTTGCAATATTGTACCTAGTGTATTTGGAACTAATCAGAGGGACCTGGGTTAGAGGTAACTTGGTAAGGTATGGATTTTTGTCTGTCTGCTGAGGTCCCACCATCCTTACAAACTGATGGGCTCCTGTCAGAACTCTGGCAAGCAGCTGCTTCAGGGGGGGGGGGGGGGTATTTACAGCAAACTCCCAGTTATCTGGTATTTATGGGGATTGAGGGTTGCCAGTTAGATGATTCTGCTGGCTGCATGAGAAATATTTTTATAAAAACCAAATACAGTAGGTACAATCTTGCATTCAAGCCTCTAGTTGAAATAATAAACTTAAGTATAATGCCCTTAATACAAATGTAAGTATCTAAAACAATTGTTTTTATATGTATTTTCACACTTAATAAATGTCTAAATCCATGCACTAGACAAAAATTTCTGGAACTGCTTCACTGAGAGCCACCAAGAATAGATTTGAAATTTTGGATGTCAGATGGCTCGGACTACTATATTTTCCTAATAACAAAATGTGAAAGAGAATTTCTGAAAGGTACAGTAAGTAGAAAAGAATACACAAGACTAAAAAATACTATCCCAGACACAAAAATAGTGAAATGGAAAAGAAAAATAAATTATGAATCTACAGTGTAGTTTACTGGCTAGGTTCTAGAAACTCAGATGGCATTTCATCAGGGTCATCCACTGAACTAGCATCTGATTCTTGAGCAGCATCTAATGTCAAGGGTTGAGAAGACATAAAATTAGGTTTAGTTGGGCTGGGTACTTTACCTCTGAGTGGCACTTTTTTGCCCACAATGGGCTAAATGGCTAGGTCCCGAGGGCTCAGAGAAGGTTTAGAGAGGGGACCCACCTGACATGTTAGGAGACAGATGGTAACCTCCCATCAAGGTCATCCAGTATGCTCTCAATATGCAAAGGGTATGGCTCTCCTGCACTTAGTGCCACAACTTTATGTCCCATCCAATGGACAGTGGCCTTTACAGGTACATTAGTGTCCCCTACTGACTGAGGGCTGGGTTGGGTGAGGGTTTAGCAAAGGCAAATCTCAATTTTGGCAGAGGTGGGACTCAAAACTGGGATGGAGCACAAACTCTGAGCCACCCATGCCCCTTGAATTTAGCAGGTTTTTTTTAAATAAAATTTCTCATACAAAAGGTGAAAATGCATTATGATGTGAGAAGTGAACACTTTTGCTGCTCAGCAAATTGCACGATGTTTTCAAATCTTTCGGCTGGCAGAGCATGAATGTAACAATGAATGAAAGACAAAGCTAGTGCCAGAGGCATCCAGAACTCAAAGGGAGCTGAAATTTGCTGTTTCAACAAGTTCAACTGTTCAATTTGAAATTTATGCTGGTTGCAAGAGAATTCCAGATGCTTCAGTACCAGATAACCAGGAGTTTACTGTAATATTTTATTTACATTCGTTCTAGCTAAATCAAATGGAAACGAAAGAATGCACGGCAGGAAACAAAACTGTATAGGGCTTATCTGTATTCTCACTAATCCAACTTTTGATAAACCATATTTTCTATATGTCACTTTATCAACAATGAGAAATCAAACGAATGCATTACATGATACCGAATCAGCAGGTATTTTTGCTAATCTGACTAAAACGATTTTTTATTTTATTTTTTCTGTTCTAAATGAAGCAAATGGAAATCAAACAATGCAGTGCAGAAAACCAAAGCACCATAACAATATTTGTATTCTCACTAATCCAATATTCAATAATATTAATTTTTTAAATGTCCTTTGCTTCTAAATGAAACAATCGGAAATCAGAGCAACATACACAGGAAACTGAAACAGCCCACATTAATATCTGTCCTCGATAAATAATAACTCCAGTTAAATTGATTTTTATATTTCTATTCATTTCTGCTCCTTCTGCAGGAAACAACTGGAAATCAAAGGAATTCATACAGAAAATTGGAACTGCTTATATTTCCATCTCGATAATCCAACTCTGGTTAAAACAAATATTTATATTCATTCCTTCTATTTCTGAACAAAACAGTTTGAAATAAAAGGAATTCATACAGGAAAATGAAACAGCCCATATCTTAATAATCGAACTCTGGTTAAAATGGCAGATTTTCCTATTTTTCCTCATTTCTGCTCCTCTGAAGGGATAAAAAATAAAATCAAATGAACTCATACAGGAAACTGCAACAGCCAATATTTAGGTCTGTTCTCTATAATCCGACTTTGGTTAAAACAGATTTTTATATTCATTCTGTCTCCTTCTGAATGAAACAATCAGAAATCAATGAAACTTGTTAAGGAAGATGAAACAGCTCATATTTACAGCTTCATACTACATTATTGTTCTCCATAATCCGATCCAGGTTAAAATGAATTTTAATATTTTGATTCATCTCCTTTTTTTCTAAAGGAAAAAGACAGAAATCAAAGACACATATGAAATTCAAATAGCCCATATTAATATTTGTTCTTAATAATCCAATCCAGGTTAAAACAGATTCTTAGATTCACAGAGGATGTTCAAAAAATTTCTTGGCACACATCTGTAGATTACCACTCTCCTCTGAAGTTTATGAACTGTGACTTGTTTGAAAGCTTGTCTAAACTTGTTATTATGTGTTAAAAAAAGAAAGACCATATCATTTTTTTTTCTTTGCTGGCAATG
Organism: Ryuthela nishihirai; assembly: GCA_038380435.1. Classification (NCBI taxonomy): domain Eukaryota; kingdom Metazoa; phylum Arthropoda; class Arachnida; order Araneae; family Heptathelidae; genus Ryuthela; species Ryuthela nishihirai. The sequence goes on from JAWZYU010000026.1 coordinate 32,539,054, forward strand.
GTTAAAGTTTGGTGTGCAAAATCCTTGCATTGTTGCTAAAACACAAAAAGATTTTACATTTGCATAAGAATGCAGCTTTGGGATGGCACAAAAAAAATTAATGCCAATTTATCACATATATAAAGATTGTGCTTGTTCATATGATACTGTAATGAGATGGATACTCAAATTCAGAGAAGAATGACAACTTTGAAGACCTCTCTCGTACAGGAAGACCATAGAAGGCTGTGAACAAGAGAACCATTGCTGCTCTTTGTGAACTCATTAAGAAAACCCACACATCACATCATAATCATGGTTAAGGAGATGAAGGAGCAGTGGCCAACAACACGAGTGTCAAGGATTCTCTTTCATGAAAATGCCAGTGGTCACAAACACGGCAAGTTGCAGTCTATCTGGAGCAACAAAAAATTAAACATTCAGGTAGTGAATTTAGATGTCAGCATATCGATTGGCAGTGTGGAAATAATTAATCATAAACATTTAAAGTTCTGAAAGATCTGTGCCAAATGGATACCCCACAAACTGAGAGAACAGCAAAAGAGGTTAGTTGGCTTATGCAAGATGTTGGCACTGTTTGAACATATTGGTCCAAAATGGTTAACAGACATTATCACAGGCAATGAGACATGGCTTTATTACTATACAGCTCCTAGAAAGATCAACAACCATGTTTGTGTTGTGGAAGATGAACCACATCCGCAAGACTTTCAATCAAGAAAGAGGATGTTTTCAATATTTTTTTAATTCCCAAGGAGTGATAGCCATGAACACCTTACATGAAAAAAATGACTATAAATGGACGATACTATATCGATATTGTTTTGCCCAAAATGGTTAAGGAGATGAAGGAGCAGTGGCCAACAACATGAGTGTCAAGGATTCTCTTTCATGAAAATGCCAGTGGTCACAAACACGGCATGTTGCAATCTATCTGGAGCAACAAAAAATTAAACAGCTACTCATCCTGCATATTCATCGGATCTTGCACCATGCGATTTTTGGTTGTTTCCAAAAATTACAACGGAACTTGTTGTGAAGCCTTTTTCAAGGGTGCAAGACCTTGCAAAATGCTTTCATATTCCCTAACAGGTTTTACCACCAAGCATTCCACAATTGGCATAGACATCTGCAACTTTGCATAGATGCTGGAGGGAATACTTTGAAGAACACTAAAAGTTTTGTTGAGGTCAGTGCATTGGTTTTTGTTCTGCAGATGCATGTCAAGAAATTTTCGAATGCCTCTCATACATTTATTGCTGCTTCTTCTAAAGGATGCAAAAGGAAATAAAAAAAATATTCAGTAAACTGAAACAACCTATATTATCATGTCCATGTTAATCTGACTCTTATTAAAGTGGATTTTCATATTTCAATTCATGACCTCCTTCTACAGGCAACATCTGGAATCTCAATAATCCAACTCTGAATAAAATGTGTTTTTGTATTTCTATTCATTTTTTTTTTGCTCTTTCTATATGAAACAATCAAAAATCAAAAGAATTCACAGAGAAAACTGAAACAACTGCCATTTTCTTCTGTTCCTGATAATCTGAATCTGGTTAAAATGGATTTTTATGTATTTATTATATTTTGTTCCTTCTACAGGAAACAATTGGAAATCAACAGAACTCTTAGATGAAACTCAAACAGTTGATATTTACATCTGTTCTCCATAATCTGTTTCTATTTAAAATGGAGTTGTATATTTCTATTTGTTTCTGCTCCTTCTAAACAAAACACTCGGAAATCAAAGTCTACAGGAAACTGAACAATATATTTGTATCTGTTCTTGATAATAGTGGATGCAAGTGAAAATCTGTTTACCGAATTAGAGATAACCAATGCAAATTTTGGCTGCGATAGTTTCTTCGAGTGCTCGTTGCTTGTTTCATTTGTGATTTATAAGAAAATTTAATATATATTACAATTGTATCCAATTATTTATAACACAAGTTATAAGAAAATGCATTTCATCGAGTCCAATTAATGAGAATGTAGTTCAACAAGGTTTGATTTCCTGTATTGCATTATTTGGGCATTTGATTTTTATGCCCCTAGAAAGCAGCAGGAAAATTCTCTACTTAGAAATGAAAATATACATTTACATACATTACATTACTAATGTGTAAAGAGGGGAAAAAGTTCTATATCATTACAGAATGAAGAAATGATCTTGATTGAAAAACAAAAACATGCAATTTTAATGAGTACTATGAATCGACAAAAGTTTTGTTATGAACCTAAAAGTTCGATCACAGCAATTGAAAGAAATGAGCCAGATTAGGTATAGTGATAATTGATTTTATGACAAGTTGGCCAAGACTCGTTTGAAAGGAACAGAATAAAAAAAAAACAAAGTATTGTACTGAAATGTTTGATTAGAGATAGTGTAAAATTAATAGAAATATAAAAATCTGTTTTATTCAGTCTGATTATTCAGAACAGATGTATCAGCTATTTCAGCTTCATGTATGAGTTCCTTTGATTTCCAATTGTTTCCTTTAGAAGGAGCAGAAAGGGATATAAATCTAAAATCTGTTTTAACTAGGATTGTATTATTGAGAACAGGTGTTATTATGGACTCTTTCAATTTCCTGTACAAGTTCCTTTAATTTCGATTTTTTTTCTTTAGAAAAAGCAGAAATGAATTGAAATATAAAAATCCATTCTAGCCAGAGTTGGTTTATTGAGAACAGATGTAAATATGAGCTGTTTCATTTTCCTGAATGAGTTCCATTGATTTCTGACCGTTTCATTCAGAAGGAGATAAAATTAATATAAATATAAGAATCATTTTTAACCAGAGTCAGATTATCAAGAACAGATGTGAATATCAGCTGTTTCAGATTCCTGAATGTTTATTTGATTTCTGTTTGCATCCTTTAGGAGGAACAGAAATGACCAGAATTAGATTACCAAGATGTTAGTATGGGCTGTTTCAATGTCCTGTATCAAATCTTTTGATTTCCTGTTCTATTTCGGAAAAGCAGATATGAGCAGAAATATAAAAATTGGTTATAAACAAGATTGGATTATGGAGAACAGATGCAAATATGAGCTGTTTCATTTCCCTGAATGAGTTCCATTGATTTTCAATTATTTTGTTCAGTACGAACAGAAATATAAAAATATGTTTTAATCAGGATTGGATTATTGAGAACAGATGTAAATATAAACTGTTTCAATTTTCTGTATGAATTCTTTTGATATCCAACTGTTTCATTCAGGAGACAAAATTAATATAAATATCCATTTTAACCAGAATCAGATTATCAAGATGGAAATATTGGCTCTTCCAAGTACCTATATGATTTCCTTTGACTTCCAATTGTTCCCTGCAGAAGGAGTAGAAATGAATAAAAATATAAAAATCAATTTTAACCACAGTTGGATTATCAAGGACCAATTATTAATATGGGCTGTTTCAAGTTCCTGAATGAATTCCACTGATTTCATGCATTCATTCCTTTGTGTTGTGTCAGCTATGTTGTTTTCCAAAAACAAACATGTATTTATTGTTGACTTATTGTGCGTACAAATCTTAAAAACGTGAGAGAGAGGAGTTTGAGTTTAAGTTTCCTCAGTCTGCAGTTCCCAACAAGTCGACAATATCTCATTTGATTGATAAATTTCGTGACACTGGGTCTGTACAGGATAGAAAGAGCCCAGGCCAGCCATCATTGTTAACTGCCGAAGTTCTTGATGATGTGTCTCTGCGTTTAACTCGCTCACCCAGAAAATCTCTTAGAAAGTAACCTTCACAGGTTGGACTGTCAACAGCTACTGTTTTCAGGGCTACAAAGAAGTTAAAATTTCATGCCTCCCGCATTGGTGTCGTTTATGAACTGAAAGAACCAGACCATGAAAAACGTTTACGGTACTATCATTGGTTTCATTCTTTTGTTGATAAAAATGGAATTGAGGTGTTGGACCATGTTTATTTCAGTACCGAATCTTGGTTTCACTTGGATGGGTATGGAAAGTCAAAACAGTTGAATATGGAGCAGTGAAAATCCTCGCACTTTTCTCGAACGACCATTACACACATGAAAAATTGGTGTTTGGTGTGCAATTTCCTGTCGTCGTGTGATAGGGTCTTTATTTTTTTGACTCAACTGTAACTGGTGAAGTTTATCATGACCTCATCCAACAGTTTATTGCACTATCGGATGTGAATGAATGAGTCTTGGTTTTAACAAGATGGCGTGACCCCCATAATGCAAATGACACAACGGGCATGTTGCTGGAATTTTTTGGTGATCATTTGATTTCAAAAAATTTGTGGCCCCCAAGATTTTTTTCCTTTGGGGATAATCTCAAATGTGCAGTGTTTCGAAACAATCCTACACTTGAAGGCTGACATTGAGAAATATACAATAGAGGGGTTGCATCCTTTTTGAAACACCCTGTATAAATATTGACTATGCTGATTTTTAAATAACTATTTTGTAGATTGCCATATTGCACACTTTCATAAAGTGTGTTTTTGCTTTGAATTAGTGTTAGTAATCACAAATTATCTCTTAACCATTTATTTTTTACACCCAACTGATGTATCCTCCCAGTTGTCGCATCTACCCAATTGTCATCCTCCCAGTTGTCTAACTCCAGTTGTTGAGTTCCCAGTCCAAGCACTTTTAAAAATAACCTCAACAATTGGCATTTCTTGCTATTCCATCTGTACTGTAAATTTATATAATATTATTTAACTAATTATTAATTGATCAATGATGCCTACTGATTGAGTTAATGATCATTTGCAATTAAGTTAAATCTTCACATCAAAAAGTACACATGCTACAAACTTGAGTTGTGTACCTGCTGAGAGTTGCCACTGCTGCAAATCATTGCAGCCTTTGCAAGCCCCAAATTTCAAGTGCTTATTTGTATAATAAGCACTTGAAATTTTAAGCCTTAATACAGAAGAGAAACTGGATATGCAGATAGCTAACCCAGATAACAATAGACATGTATGAGACCGATTCCTGTTTCAATGGTAATAGTTTTAATTAAGGCTTAAAAAGGATTAGAATAATTTCCTAATCTATGATTGTGACCATGAACCCTGAAGCTATAGGAATTCTAAGTAATCCAATATGCAATTAGTTGTCCAGTGTGGGAGATAGGGTTGGGTTGTTTTACCCCTGAACTACCTATCCCCCAGCCCACAAAATATTGATTTCTGAGTGGCACTTTTCTGCACATATTGGGCTAAATGGCCAGGTCAAAGGACCCCAAAGCTCAGAGAAGGTTGGAGGGTGGGGGGAGGGGAAATCCACTGAACAGCAGTTAGGAGACAGACGGTAGCCTCCTGTTAATGCTATTCAGCATGTTATATAACTTGCATAGGGTATGGCTCTCCCATACAGGGGGCCACTGCTTTATGTCCCATCTGACGAATGGCAGCCTTTCCAAGCCCATCATTGTCTTCTACTGACTGAAGGTAGGGGCAGAGAGTTTTGTGGGCTGGGGAATAGGTAGTTATATAGCAGTTAGTTACAATATATGGCCTACAACTCAATAAAATAATTAAGTATTTAGGTACAACTTTACCCAGTGTTTTGTCTGAAAATGGTCAGGTGAAATGACCCACTCTGATCTGCATCATATTAGTGTGTAGGTGCAGTGGCATATCCAGAAGGGAGGAGTAGGGGTACAACCCTAAAGGATTAAATATCGAATATGAACCCCTTGGACTTCAATGTCACATATTTTGTAGTCCCCAAAAATCTGAGACTTAGCATGTCTCAACAGACTCAAACACATACACTTATTAAACACATCTATTAAAAACATCTGGGTATGTCACAGCATACGAACACACAGTCCAGAACATATCAGGAAGTAGGGACAGAGGTACCCCTTTTGTACAGTAAAAGAATTAAAACAGTTCTTTCCTTTTATTGTCATTTCCTTTTGGAAAAAAGAGAAAACACTGTAAAAATTTGGAGCATATTTACTTAAAAAAGGGGAAAACTTAAAAACACAAAATTCAGATAAAATTTGAAAAGGCAGAATAATTGGTAGCTCTGTACTGTGACTAAAGTCCTATTCTGTATTTATTCAATACTGCAGAATTCCATGTTGTTGACTGAAAGTTTGTTGTTGACAGAGTGTCAGTTGACTGAGAGTTTCACATAATTGATTATGTTACAGTTGCTTCATGTCATTTCTGTGAAATTATCTTCATGCTGACAAAGTTTTTTCCACAAAGCTAACAAAGCCAACATTTCTGCTTATCCCCAGCTTTCAGTGCAATTTTATATGCATAAAGAGGTAATGGTAATCTTAATTAAAGCACTTAAGGAGTTTCATCAAGAGTGATGTTACATCAACTAGAAATTGCTATACCAATGTTAAAAATAAAGTTTATAACAACTCAGCAAAAAGATTACAGCCAGATTAAATTCCAAAGAGTAGTTAACAACAGTAGGAAAAAACCTGCATACATTTAACTTTTTTGAATTAAACAAAAGTATAAGATTTTATTGGATTATTATCTTTCCAATAAAAAGCAAAATATATGATTGTCTCTTTTTATACTGAGGCTTTTATATGCATTGTAATACCTCATGAAGTTTCAATACTTCATGAGGTATTTCAATGCATATAAAATCATATTCAGCAGACTACTGACATTTTATCTACTCAATACATTGCCAGAGAGTAGCATCGAAAATAGAGGTATAGAGACATTCTTTATATTTGTCCATTTTATAACCTAATGCATTCAAAGTACCTTGATCATAATATTACATAAATAATTTCCTAATACAAATTTACTAAAACTATGGTTAATTTTTTTCTATTAGAATTCATTATTTTCCTTACAAGACATTTGCACTGTGTGAAAATGCATAATTATTACACTCTTGCCTTTTTTTTTCAAATATACTCTGAGGTACATTAGACCATCGAAAAAAAAAAAGAAGAAATAAATACTCTATTAAAATGATACTTTTGTAATTTATTACCTGGTTAATGGTGTTGCAACCTTTGGTCAATGTTCCAAGGTAAGTCATAAGTCCAACATCATTACATTGCTAAGAAATATGATAATGAGAATAAATATATTTTAATATTGAAATACAACTAGAATCAATATACAGTAATTCCTCACATAACACTAACCATAATAACACCTTTTTACAATGGCAATGACTTGTTACTTGACCTAAACATTAAGTTAGACTAAGTTGTGGATATCTGCTTGCATCAAGGAATACTAATTGGGGACCCCTACAATAGAACATCAATTACATATTTTTCAAAGGAATTGAATTATCCACTTGTTTTTCTAACTAAAAAAAAATATGAAAAATTATTTAAAATGGTAAAAAAAATATGAAAAATTATTTAAAATGGTAAAAAAAATTTAAATTGTAATTTCTTGCTGTCAATTAAGAAAATTAATTAATATATATACATATATCTTTAAAATAAGCTTTACCTTTTAAAAACCTCTTTTTTCCATAATCAGATGTTACCTGAGACAGAAGTCACTTTGGGTATGATAAAATCTGATATATATTGCAATACCATTTTTTCATTAGTTTCAAAATATACTCAACAGCCACTTTATTATATGCACAGTTCAATATTATAAAAATAGACGCTCAAATACAGAACTCAATAAAATAAGCTTTATATGAAAAATTGTGATTGAAGATTTTGACTGAGATCTTTAAATCATCTGCAGTTACAACTTTTCACATAAAGCTTATTTGAAAATTTACTAAATTCTGTATCTGAGTTACTAGTGACATCATATGGAACTGTACCTAATAAAGTGGCCACTGATTGTAATTATCATTCTGTTTACAGACTGTTGGCAATCCTGATCACAGTATGGATTTCAGGGACAATACAATAGTTTTAAAAGTAAAAAAAAAGTTTTTAAAATCAAAAGTCTACTAAAATATACAAAATAAATACATATAATAATAAATAACCTTTACCACCTGTTAATGACAATGAACTGAAATTTAAAAGAATGAACACATTGTTTTAACACAAACTACAAATGTACATATATGAGCATCTGTTGATCTATCCTCAAGCAGTCATGGGCTAACCCAATCTGATTGTGCAATATAGTTCTACTACATGCATGTCTAATCTAGGCTATTGATGTTGCAGGACAATTCTAAAACATTTTTTTTTTACATTGTTTACAAAGCACATTCTAAATCACCTCTTTTTCTGAGGCATTTTAGGCACAATTGTTCATAATTCTATTCACTAATATGCATTTCTGCATGTAGACACCTCATCATTGCTTATATACACCGAAGAGCCAAATCATTATGACCAGTGCCAACTTTAAGCAAATCAAAGCAACTGCAGGTAAACAACATCCATATATGATAGCCTTCGTTTTGATGATTGCGAGTGTGAAAATCATGAAATAGTATAAATAATACCTGATACTGTGCTCTGTTAATCAGTGTTATTCTTGTTCTTCGGATGGGAAAGCCATCGGATTTAAGTGAGTTTGACAAAGTCCAAATTGTAATGCCCAGACAACTGGGTCAGAGCATTTCTGAGATGGCAAAGCTTGTGGGGTGCTCATGGTCAACCGTGGTTAGTACTTTCAAAAAGTGGCTGAGGAGGGAAAAACCAAACTGCCAGCAAGGTGTGGGCTGACCACAATTCACTGACGCTAGTGGTGAATGAAGGCTGTCTCATATGGTACAAGTCAATAGACTTTCTGTTGGCTTGTATCATCTCAATCTTCTGTTGGTCTGTAAATCAATACAATACTTCATCAAAACCTGCTGAAAATGAGGCTGTGTAGCCGCAGGCCACTCCAACTGCTCATGCTAACCTCGGTTCACTGTTGAAAGTGCCTACAATGGGCACGCAAGCATCAAAACTGGATCTTGAATGATTGCAAGAAGGTTGTCTGGTCTGATGAATCTCATTTATTGTTGCACCATGTGGACAACCACGTACTGTGTGACATTTACCTGGGGAAATGTTGGCACCTGGATGCAACGTGGGACAAAAACAAGCCAGTGGAGGAAGTGTAATGCTTTGGGCAATGTTCTGCTGGGAAACTCTGGGTACAAATATTCATGTGCAGGAAACTATGATGCCTACCACCTACCTAAACATCATTGCAGACCCAGTATATTCCTCTAGTAATGCCTTCTTTCAGTTGGATAATGCATCATGCCACACTGCCCGGATTATTCAAGAATGGTTCGCGGAACACGAGGAAGACTTCCAGTTATTGACCTGACCTCCAAATTCCTCAGGTATCAATCCAATCGAGCATCTGTGGTTAGCATCATGCCACACTGCCCGGATTATTCAAGAATGGTTCGCGGAACATGAGGAAGACTTCCAGTTATTGATCTGACCTCCAAATTCCTCAGATATCAATCCAATCGAGCATCTGTGGTTAGTGTTGGAACAGTGTATACATCTGCAGCGGCTTAACCATGTAACTTACAAGAGTTAAAGGATCGGCTGGTAACGTGTTACTATTAGATACCACAAGACACCTTTAGAAATCTTGTAGCATCCATGTCTTGCCAGGTAAGAGCTGTTTTGGCAGCATGTGAAGGACCATGTAATGCTCCAAAGATTTAAATACTTTTAAAGTTATTTTAAACCTTTGTCTGATCCAATATTTATTCAAGCTCCGGATAGCTCAATTTCGGGCACCAGGCAATAATAATAAATTGCCAAATAAGTTGAAATTAAGGTCCGAATACCAGCAGGAATTACTTAATGAGTAAGAATTAAAAAAATTAAATGATTGTCAATCTAATTTAAATTACAATCAAAACTTATCAACTAACGTTGCTCAAGAGAAAAAAATAGCAAAGATTCAAAAATTTCTATAACAAACAAATTTATTTCCAAAAACTCACCAACAGCAAATGAAAATGTCAACTACATCATCACTATCTTACTATACCAACTCTCACTACAACTCCACACTCTGTGCTACCAACCAACTTCTTTTCTACTCCAACTAACTTACTCTACTGACTATGTGACCACAAAGCACTGCTATATCAGCATTGTACAAAAGGTCCGCACGTGTCATGTTGCACGCTGGGAAAGACATTTACATAAAGTGATGAGCACGCAAGCTATGACAAAAGAGAGGGTGTGCCCTTGAACACGCGCACTTTAGTGGGTGACAACTGAAAGTTCGGAGTTGCGCATGCACAACTACTATGCTCTCGAAAATGAGCGCTGTGATGCCAAAAATAAAATTAAAATCCCTAAAATGATAAATATAACATAAATTAAGCAAAACTGGTTAAGGTAAAGTAAAAGTGAATGAGGGGGCATCATAACCAACATCATATTAAGCAGGTGGTCATAATGTTTTGGCTCTTCAGTGTAAATTATCTAATATACAAAATATTATAGCAACACACAGAATCAAAATCAATAAATTTTCTGTTACATCTTGCTTAAAAAAAAGTTTCCAATTTTGCTATTTTATTATTTTAGAAATATATGCCTATTTTTTCAGTCTCCACATATAATAGAAAGTTCCTGCAGTAATTTTTATTCTTTTGACATATTGCATATTATCAAATCTGTCCCATAACTCGCAAAATAAAACTGAGAAACTTGCTCAACAAACAGACATTTAAAAGAACTGGAGCAACACCCACCTGGCTAATTTTCATACTTTAGGTTCTATTTATCACCAAATCCCCAATCACAAAGCTTATTAACAGCAAGGAAAGAGTTCACATGATGGTCATTTTCAAAAAGGGTGAAATCATAAAAATAATCAAGCCAGATATTTTCATATCTCTAGACCAGTATTTCCCAAACATTTTTAGTTGTAACCCAATACTGACCAAATATTACAGTTCAACAGTAAAACAAAGAAAAGCTAAATGAATATATTGCCATTATTTAACAAGCATATTACAGATATTTATATTAATGTATGCAACTTACATTAAAATATTCTGCTTTGAATGTACCAGAGGATAACACAGGCAACCTATGGCAAAGGCTATAAGCTTCCCTCAAGATTTCATGGTTGTGAGGCACTTTGCCACTCTTTACTGCCCTGATATAATCCAAAATAAGACGAACCCTGCTGTGTAACATCTTGATAGCACTATGCTGAGCCTGTAAATGCTCTGCAACTGAAAAATACGTTTTCTTTAATATTATTGTTAAATTAAAATAAAAAAAAATCAAGGAATACATATATATACTGCTGGAAATTGAAAAAAGAACACCCAGAAGGAATTCCTTTAGGAACGTAATATTATAATATGCTAATAGTTAAAGGCAGCAGAAACCGTGATTCGAGATTGACAGTCACTGGATGAAATAATGGCATCACTGAGGACAACAACATGCAAATGTACACAGTGCGTATTCAAGAACTGGTGTGAAGAAAGTTATTCATCTTGTGTCATGTTGTTCAGTGCTCTTTGAAGAAGCTGCCATGCCTGGACAATGCAGGTGCACAACATTTGTTCAGTTAGTGAAGTTTGAGCGAGGTCATATAGTGGGTTTTCGGGAAGCAGGTTGGTCTTTTCATAAAACTGCACACTCTGTTGGATGAGAGGTATCGGCAGTGGTACGATGGTGTGCATTAGCATTAGCACATAATCACAGACATGATTCCGGGCAACACAGTTATGGATGCATCAGAGGATCAGCATATCAGGAGGGTGGCGGTGGCAGAGTGGACAGCTACGGTGTGACAAATTCGATCATCTGTCATACCAAGGGTGTCTACAAGAACAATTACAATAGTCTTTTGGAAGCAGCCAGCATGCCACTGGCACAGTTACCACTGTCACCTCGTCATTGTCGAGCACATTTGCAATGATGTCAAGAACGAGTTCATTGGAGAGAAGAATGGCAGTCTATGGTCTTCAGTGACGAAAGCCAATTCTGCTTAGGAGCATCTGATGGTCGTTAAGTGTCTGAAGGCAACAAGGTAAGCAGCTTCTTCCATCATGCCATCCATCAGCGACACACTGTACAGGGCCCATGCCAGTCATCATGGTGTGGGGAGTGATTAGCATCACTCTCATACATGTCTGGTGTTTGTACAGGGTACACTGAATAGCAATACATACATCAGCAACATCAAATAGCCAGTCATCCTGCCATATTTGAGTGTAATCCCAAATGCGATATTCCAGCAGGATAACGCCTGCCCACACTCCGCCTGAGCAACTCAACGTGCTCTTCAGGCAGTGCACCAACTCCCCTTGGCCAGCATGATCTCTGGACTTGTCTCCAATCAATCATGACTGGATTGGACAAAGACTCTTCCGCGAACTGCGGCAGGCAACATTGATCGTGAATTACGCGTCCAAGTTGAATTATGAAACGCAGTCTGGATGATCATGACTACCATGCATGGTAGTCATGGTCGTCCAGTTCATGCTGAATTATGCGTCACTGAAGATGTCTATGTGCATGTTGTCTACCTCAGTGGCACCATTATTTCATCCAATGACTGTCAATCTCGGATCACGATTCAAGTTGATCAACTTGGACGCATAATTCATGATCAATCCAAGTTGAAAAGTTCCAAAGCACATGGAATGGTATCTCCCAGCATGATATCCAGCATTTGTACGACCGATTGCATGCCAGATTGGAAGCTTGTATTGCTGCTCGAGGAGGTTCAACACCTTATTAAAATGTGCCTTCTGTAAAATGCAATACTCATTAAAAGGTAAAATAAACATGAATCACTTCACATATGTGATTTCTCAACAAGTTGTTTCTACTAAATAAATCTCATAGATTACAATTAATTGTTAATGGTGTTCTTTTTTCAATTTCTGCTAAAATATAACCATAACTGAACAGTTGGGAGTTCTTGCTAAATAGTCTAAATCTACAATAATTCAAATATTACTCATTTTTTTTAATTACTAAAATTCGAAAAGCTCATAGTACATCATCCTTATCATATATCTGCATTCAACACAACACTACAAAAACAACACATAGAGTAAAGAATTTTATATGCCTTTTACATAATTATGCTTATCCATTGAATTCTCATGTGTGATCAGTTAGTAATTTCAGTGGCCTTTGCTTGCTTTGACAGATTATCAGTCATTAATAACTGTTTCTTATTCAAAATCAATTTATCATGGTGTTAACAGAAAAGCACTGCAGAATTATATCACTTTTATATACCTGGTATAATACTACCGATTATTAAATTAATACAATATTTTGCTCTTAGTTTGATTATTAATATCTGATTGCACTTAACTGCTTAAAAAAATCCTACTCTGAGGAAGTTAGAAATTTTTTTATTTTCACACCAATTCTAAGAGCACTGGCATGACCTTAATATTCAATTTGATCACAAAGGAATAATTTAAATTTTCTAGAATCCATAACAATGATTGCTCTTGAATGTAAGAGTTTCATACTGTTGTCAGTAGATAATTATTCCCATTATTAGTTTTCTTATTTTTCAGTTTTTTTCAGAACGTTGATAGTAAAATTAAAATCATCATTATGTAGATTAACAAATATATTTTTTGTCAGCTATAAAAGGAAAAAATCACTTAAGGCCTTTTGCTGCCACATTAACTTTCAGAAAGCAGTTATAATATGCAATTAATATTTTCAGAAAAGTACACTTAGAATCGTTCTCACTGACTCAATGATATGTTCACAATGTATCATCCAGATTTTATTTAACTTAGTAAGTCATTTTATAAAATCTTTATAATAAATTTAGGTAAATTATACATATTATAAATGCACAATTTACTTTTTTTTTCTCTGGCAAAAAGCCTAAAAATTCAAGCCTAAAATCAAGGTTGCATAAATCATATAAGAGAAAATTTGGCAGTCATGTTTTAAGTGATGCAAAAACTTTCCCAGAGTAGTCAACTTCATCCAGAGTGAAAGTGATTTGGTGACATAAATGTTTTCATTTCATGTTATTACATTAACAATGTGTCCAAATGTGTTAAAAATGCGGATCCAGGTGGCTGGAGGAAGTGTGATGATCTGAGCATTATTTTCTTGGGGAACACTTGAACCAATTATCCCAGTAGAGCAAACTCTGACAGCTGTCACCTACCTGAATATTGTGTACCCTTTTATGGCGACTGTATTCCTTGCTGGAGATGGCATCTTTCAACAAGACAATGCCCCATGTCACACTGTGAAGAAGGTTCAGGAATGGTTCCTAAAACATGAGGAATTCCATTTATTACCATGGCCCCCAAATTTGACGAACATGAATCTTATTGAGCATTTGTGGTTTGAGTTGGAGAAGCGGGCATGAGCAGCATCACTCCAACCACATAATTTACGGGAACTGTGGGATCTGTTGCAGTTATGGTACCAAATATCAAGTGACACCTACCAACCTCTCGTTGAATCATCAGGTGAGAGCTCTTTTGGTGGTGAGAGGAAGACCTACATCATATTAGGTATGTGGTTTTAATGTTTTGGCTGATCGGTGTATATAAGATAGGAATTTAGGCTGGTTAACATAAGAATTACCTAGAGAAAATTGAGAAAAAAATAAAAATCCCATGGCCGAGTGGTTAGCACGCTTGGCTACTGATCTAAGGGACCTGGGTTCGAGCCCCGGGTTAAGGCATGGATGTGTGTGTGTTGTTTTTCTGCTGAGGTCCTGCCATCCTCTCAGATCTTCTACTGTGGCATATAAACTGACAGGCTCCTGTTAGACCTCTGTGGCAAGCAGCTGCTTGAGGGGGTATTTATTTATTTTTTATTTATTTATTATGCCATTACACAAATCGAACCAGCACAAATACAGAAGCCAAATGTGAAATATACCATAGCATTTCCACATATTCCGGTTTTTCAGGCGTATTAGTTAAAGCATTAAGTAAATATGATATAAGATTACCACTAAAAATAATTAATAATGTTAAACACGTAATTAATGATAGAGATAAAAGTACACCAGCAGGGGGGGGGGAAGGTATGTCTAATTGAACGAAAATGAAAAATAATGAAGTAATTGATAACAAAGTATGTGGGGAAAACATATCGACAGATGGCAGCACAAATGACAGAACATTAATATGGTTTAGAAAATCAATTACGTAAAACAGCACTGATGCAAACCATGAGGCAAATAGATTTTCATAACTATTCACTAATGTCTAAAATAATTGTAACTCCACAAACAAAAATCCAATTAAATTACATGGAAAAATTAATTATAAATCTCAACCAAAATAAATTATGTAATATGGATATAAAACCATTACCAGCCACCTGGAAATTAATTACAAATCATCTAATAGGTTATGCAACAGATCCCACTAGAGGGACTGCCTTATAAAACTTCAATGAAATGATGTATTGAGCACAGTGACTGAGCAAAATGCACGTTGAAGTAGTCATATGTTTTAATTCCTGTGTTCAATTTTGATGTTCCTATGTTACAGTAAAATGTCAACTTTTTTTAACAATGGGGGTAGTTCATATTTGAGTTTATGTTTTGGGTGTGTCAAAGAGTTAAGTAACGCAAATTGGATGATTGAACAGTAGAAGGAGAAATGTACAAGTGAGTGCCCAGAGAACAGCACTAAGTCATCAATGAAGTACATGTATTATCAAGACTGACAGTCACAAATTGAGAAAAGAGAGAGAAAGAGGTGAGTCTTAAAAAAATTTGGAGTGCATCAGCCTGCAATACTTCTTAGCTAATTAACATCAACTTAGAAGAAATAAATGAAACCTCTACCCAAGGACTTTTAACAGCTACTTAGAAGAAAGAAATGGCAAAACATCTCTCTTCTCACTTTAGTAATTATAAAGTGTATGCAAACATGAGAAAATTAACTGTCTCCCATCTCATGAAAATGAGAATAATTATGAAAGATTAACCCTTTAATGCCCAGAACGGGCAAGATTTTCAAACGGACTAGTCCGAATAGTGCTATTTCTTTATCTTTACTACCCTCTACCTTTTTCTCAGATTTCTTGGGCATTAAAGGGTTAAAACCTAAGATTTTAGGAGTATTCATAATGATTATGTGTAACAACTTTTAATACGAATTTTAACCTACAAAGCCCACCATCACCACTCCAATGTGCCAAAGATAGCAGCTATCCACCACAGACTAATCTGTATTATCTGTCTGTCCGTAAATGGTAGCTAGGTGGTCACTGGAAGGAGAGCTATGCACCAATCCCCTGCGATGATGCATAGAACCGGCCAGGCCTAGCACCTAATGTCCGACCCCGCCTTCTTGTGGTGTAGACCGTTAGTACCTTTCAAAAGAGATACTCTCTTGTGGAAGTGAACGGAAGGGGAGGGCTGCCAGATTAGTGTGGCCTACTGATCTGGACAACTATGGCTATTTTTCCTTTTTTTTCTACCCTGCTGAGGAGTGGTCAACCACACAGGGTCCTGGTGTTGACCATATAAACCCACTGGACTGGACAGATATATGGCTCTGAGCTTGATTATGGATCCTGATTTTACTGCACTGGTGGGCTTCTGTAGAGGGAAAATCTTCAGCTGTGTTTTCTGTTTGTTTGTGGGTTGACAGCCCCAAGTGAATAGATTCACAGGATATGTTTATCAGCTGGTGGATAATCCTGAGCATAGGTCATCGCAGGCACCTGAACTCTTTGCTTCTATTGGCATCGTCAAATTCTACGTTGGAGGAAGTCTTCCAGTGTAGATGGCTTCAGCCTTTAGTGGTGGGGGAACGGTCTTTGCCCCATGTCTGCAATTAGGGGGCTGTTTGATATTGTAGGCATTTCCTCTCTCAATAAACATAGTTTCTTTAAACATCCCACTAACCATTTTCTCTCCATAGGTAGTTGGAATGTGATGAATCTGCACAGAGCTTTTTCTCTTGATGTCCTCACACAAGAATTCCACCATTATAATTTAGATATTCTCGGCTTGCAAGAGACCAGATGGACAGATAAAGGTCAGATTCTTAAAAATAATCTTAAATTTCTCTTTTCAGGGAGGGACGACAATAAGCATCACCGAGGCATGGGTCTGCTTCTTAGCAGACACGCTAGTGATACTAGTTCTTACAGCAAAATTTCAGACAAGCAGTAAAGACCTGAATGTTATCTGTTGCTATGCCCCCACTGAGGATGCCGATGAGGATGAGAAGGATAGGTTTTATCAACAACTTCAGGATATTTTGAATTTTGTCAGGAAAGGAGATATTACCCTTGTTCTTGGTGACTTCAATGCCAAAGTTGGTACTGACTCTGACCTTTGGGGAGGAGTAATAGGCCCTTTTGGTATTGGAAGCTGCAATGGCAATGGGCAGCATCTCCTGCAGGTAAGTAAATTCAATGGATTCAGAATAACTAACACTTATTACAAACACCGCGACATACATAAGTACACATGGGTTTCACCCGATGGGCTGCATAAGAATATGATTGATTATATATTAATTAATAGCAAATGGACTAGTTCTGTTAGGAATACCAGGTCATATAGGGGAGGTGAAATTGGATCTGACCATTATCTTGTTAAAAGTGTCTTGCAACTTAAACTTAAAAAGTGTTGTGCTAGGGCTAAAAAAATTGTTTTTAATACTGAAGCTCTGAAAGACCCAGTTATAGGCAAAGCTTACCACGATAGGTTACTTAGTCATTATGACAGTTGTGATTTGCTTACTACTGAAGTTGAGGAAGAATGGGAGTCTTAAACAGGCTTTTCTTGAAACTAACAGTACTCTTTTAGGAAAAAAGGATCAGAGGAGGCAGAATTATCTGAGTGATAAGGCACTTGAGCTTATTTCGGAAAGAAAGAACTGCAGGAATGTCCTTAATAAATACCCTACTCCTAATAGAGAGCTATACAGAGAACTTAATAAATGTGTAAAAGATCAGTTAGCTGCTGATAAGAATCTTTGGCTTGATGGCCTTGCTGACAAAGCCGAGGAAGCAGTTAGACAGCACAACAGCAGAGAGCTGTACCAGATAGTTAATGTTTTGTGTGGTAGAAAACGGACAGGTATACAGGGATTGAAGGATAAACAAGGTAAGGTTGTAGAAGGTGAGGATTCTGTCATGGCTAGGTGGGCTGAGCATTTCAGTGATATTCTAAACAATGCGGTCAGTTCTATTCCCATTGTTTGCAATGATGATAGATGCATTGGTGGCTTTAATGTTGACCCTATAACACAATCTGAAATCATTTTGGCTGTTTCTAAACGTAAACTTCCTAAATACTCAGGGGTAGATGACATTACTACAGAAATGCTTAGAGCTGGGAATGTTTCGGTTACCACATGGATAACTGAAATTTTGAATATCTTTTATGATAAAGGCATGATGGTCCCTAAGGATTTTACCACAGCTATTATTCCTATTTTTAAAAAAGGTGATTGCAGTTCTTGTGATAACTACAGGAGTATCAGCCTAATTTCTGTTCCAGGTAAAGTTGTGCTTAATAGAACTAGGTGTGATCAATAGAATTAAGAATCTGGTTGATAGGCAATTGTATGATGAGCAATGCAGATTCAGAAGTGGTAGGGGATGTATAGATCAGGTATTTTCACTCAGGCAGATTCTTGAAAAATATTTAGAATTTCAGAAGTTTTTAGCTACAAGCTTTGTTGATTTTAAAAAGGCTTTTGACTCTGTTAATCATCATAATTTGTGGTTGATCATCAGGCTGTATGGCATACCAGACAAGTTAGTTAATATAATGAAAGCTCTCTCTAATAACACTGAGTCATATGTGAGAGTTGGTAAGGCTTGTAGCAATTGGTTTAGCATTACTTCTGGTGTTCGACAAGGGTGCATTTTGTCTCCTTTTCTCATTAGTTTGGTTATTGATCATGTTATGCGAAATTCACTGCAAAAGAAAGATTTTGGCCTTAAATGGTCTGGAGATAGGAAAATTTCTGATTTAGATTATGCTGATGATTTAGCCATTTTGGCAAATGATGTTGATGAGATGAAGAACTTTCATTTGAGCTGTTGATGAGACTAGTAGTAGAGTAGGTTTGGTTATAAACAGAGAGAAAACTAAAGTGATGAAAATTGGTCAGGCAAGCTGTGATTCAGTTAATCTGAGGCTGTGATTCAGTTAATCTGAATGGTTGCAGTCTTGAGCAGGTGTCATAGTTTAATTATCTTGGGAGCTGTGTAACAGATAATGGTGATGTGCGGCATGAGATTAACAGACGAATAGGGATTGCTGCCGGGACTTTTAAGAATCTAGGGAGAGTGTGGAGAAATAGACGTATACACCTAAAGACTAAAATTAGACTTATAATAGTTTGGTTCTTTCTAGGGTTAGTTATGGTAGTGGAACTTGGACACTTTGTAAACAAGATAACAGGAAACTAGATGCTTTTGATCCAGATGCTTATGCAGTATCTTGGGCATTAGGTGGTTCAACTTTGTAACTAATGATGAGGTTAGGCAAAGGAGTTTGCAACCTCCTTTAAGCAGCATATTGTGCAGAGAGACTCTGTTGGTTTGGCCATGTTGCCCATATGGGTAATTACAAATTAGCAAAAAGAGTTATGA
Source organism: Ryuthela nishihirai (assembly GCA_038380435.1). Classification (NCBI taxonomy): domain Eukaryota; kingdom Metazoa; phylum Arthropoda; class Arachnida; order Araneae; family Heptathelidae; genus Ryuthela; species Ryuthela nishihirai. Next base: position 32,558,551 of record JAWZYU010000026.1, read on the forward strand.
ACAGTGTGTGTCTAAAGGCCTCAGAAATAGGGGAAGATCTGGGATGCAGTGGGCAGACAATGTCAAACAGGACCTTGTTGGAAGTGGTTTGCAATAGCCAGATGCAGCAGATGTAGCTCAGGACAGAAATGCTTGGAGAACTAAATTGCACGGTCTGGTTGGACCTCCGTAGCCCATGGCTGCTTGAGGATGAGGATGATAAAGGACATCAGCCTCTGCAGCCGAAATCTCTCTAGACATAGACAGCAGTCCAGTCATCTGAGAAAAACAATCAGCAGAGAGACCTTACCCCAAAAGAAAACAAAAAAAAAACCAGATGGAATCAAATAAAAATAAATATACACAGTCGTATCAGAACAATATGACCACCTACCATAGTATATGTATGGTAGGTGGTCATATTATTTTGATACAACTGTGTATATAATGATAAAGCCCTAGAAAATAAGAAATCAAAAGGTAAAGAACAAAAGTAAATTGTACTAACAAAACTGGGAAATTAAGCTACAAAAGCAAAGACAAAATGCAATAATGAAACAAAAAGTATGGCACATAGAAAAATAAACAGTAAATATCATGAAAACAAGATTAACACAAAGTCAATCACAAAATATGAAACATGAAGCAACACGAAGAAAATATACATGAAAACAAAGCAACATGAAGAAACTTAACATAAAAACAAAGCATGAAAAACTCCGAATAAATGAACCGTTTCCCCCTCCCCTACCCTTAAGCCTTTCCTGCAATTTTCTAACTATCACTGAACTACCAATCTCTTTACTTATCAATACTTTAAATTTGTAGATGGGTCATATCAACCTAAAATTAAGACTGAATATGTTTACAAAAATAAGTATAATTGTGTTAAATACTCCAGTTCTAAAGCTCTGAATATAGCTTATAAGAATAGGGAAAACAAAGAGGAAGCAAAAGGTGTCTAGATCATCTGTAAAACAAATAATATTTTATTCTGCCAAATCTAAAACTGAGCCTTCCCTTCTGTCACCTCTTCCTAGATCCCTCCCCTCCTTCCAATGATTCCCCAGTGGCAAACCAGAAAAGAACTTATTGAAGAGTATGCCATCTAGCTGCTCTCAATACTCCTCAATTCTCAAACCTTCAATAAAATACTGAACAAATTTTTGTTCTCATTTTGGTCGAACAGATTACACCAAACCATATCACATACCTGTAACACCATCATCAATCATGCTCATTATGGTGTCCCTGTTGTGCAACAATTGCCCTACAGTATAACCTCCACTGTAATAGTCTTCTGTGAAGCACCATCATATCTTGAATAAGTTTATTTCACCCATACATATATATTGGTACATAAAACATGGACAACTTCACTGGTGAAAAAGGAGAACATAATAAGCTGTAGCTTTTGAATAAATGTTTCCTGAATCTAATCAGTTCTAATCCCCTTTACAAGATTTCCATAATCCATCAACAATACATGGTTAATGTTTACCCAAATGCACAAAACTCTATGGGCAAAAGCATCTGGTACTTGACAGGAACGTCTTCAAATGGTATAGCATGGATACCAGTTTCGTCTGCCACCTTTTGAAGATATGTGTGCATAGATACTAAGATATGACTTGAGACTTCATCTTGATGCAACCATATGGTGTTGATGTTTGTATCATACAAAGCAGTCAATTTGGCATTCTTTTCCACCCTACAGATTTTCAACTTCCGATTATAGCTGTACCCTGCAATGACCATGAAACCTTTCGTTAAACTTTTGCCACATTCTCTGTACCACTTATGATAGGTTGCTTGGTTGATTGGTCATTATTATATTGACCAAGACTTATTGCAGTTGTCTAGGCAGATGTATGGCTCATCCAATGTGGCCACATTTTTCCACTTGCCTACCAGTAATGGAATGGTAAACCAATTGCTGCAACTATATTACCAGGTAATACAGTTACAACAATTGGTTTACCATTCCATTATGTGGGAAGGCAGCAACTTATGGACACAGAACTTATATGTATGTTGTAAGTGAAGATTGTATCATATGATGTTGTGGGCAGTTGACTGAGACATTTCCATGGCTTTGATGACTGCTCTATGCTTTTTAATATACCTACAACCACTTTAATATACCTTCACCACATAGTTGCACTTTTTAGAAATGCTAAATCCTCTGGCTTTACGCATCTTTATAATTTGTAGATTGGAATACTGGGTGCTGGAAAATACAACAATGCACCCTCCCAATACCTGTCAATCCTTGGTAGCATATCACACAGCTTGAGCTTATAAAATGGCATCATATAAACTACTGAGCCACATACACTATGGCCACAATTTATTCGTTATTGGTTGCACAATACTGAGGTATACATTTGCATACCATATTTTTGGTATAAAACAAGCATCATATAATCAACTTAAGCAATTTGACTTCCCTCTCACACAAAAACAGCTTTTTCACACAAATCTCGTACTAATCTGGTGTAAAAATCCTGACATATGAATTGTTTATAACACATTATTAAATTACTGTTTACACATTTATCAAATTAAATGAGTTTGATTACTCACCTAATGAGCTTTCACCTGATTCATTGGCTGACATTCGAGCCATGTGATCAAGTCCAATTCTTTCAGCTTCTTCTGTGGCCAAAGTATAATTCAGTTCAACAAACAACATTGTTGCCTAATAAAAAGAGGAATTATGACATGATTTTTAAGTAGAAAACCAAAATTTACATTTAATGCACAATATAAACATTGTTTAAAAATTATTACTATTGAATATAAATTTTAGATTTAGAATATAATACAACTGCAAAACTCACATTTGGTTGTGCCATTCAAGGTTATGTTCCAAGATATACATCTGTATATATATATATACTTGCCTGGTACAATGTTTAAATTAAAACCATTTTTCCTACACTACATTTAGGGAAAATTATTTTACAGTAGTATCATAATATAAACAATAAACTCTGTTATATCTGAATATTTTTAGACAACCTATTTCTCATAACTGAAAGAAGATTTTACAAAAAAATTGTATCATATATAAAAAAAATATCTATATGAATTAAAATACGATCTATATGAATTAAAATACGATCTATATGAATAAAAAAATACCACATCCAAAATTTGGCTGATTTCTGTAACTAGTTGCTGGTTTAGCTTTTTTTTTTTTTAAATATATATATTATAATATAGTGGTATATACATATTACCACTCTTCATTCCCAGTTAGGATCACAGTACTTGATTATCCAGATAAAACCTTAATAGCAAAACTATAATAAGAATCAAACAATAGATATAAAGTTGTTGAAAAAATAAATTTCCCCCCACTCACTGGCAAAACCAAATTTTCTCTGCAACTGTACTCCTAAACAATGCTAATCTTTTCAATTTATTAATCAACTTGATGCATCAGAAAGTATGCAATATTTGTGATCTTTCAAATAACCCGATTAGCATAGTCCAAATCATACCATCACCATGACTCATTTTCTATTTATATCCAGTAACCCCCATGATTCATGCTCTATTTCTATCCAGAAACCTTAGCACCTGCACTACTTGCAAAGCATTAACTTGTGTATATTAGATTAACAAATGCATGTTTTCAGTCAAATGAAATCAAACACAACTGAAACTTTCATTATGAGGTTTTTAATGATTACTACAAAAGCAGTCACGTTTTTTCCTTCATTTTGGTATATTTTGGGATTTAAAACCATTTCAATGTTTCTAAATTACATTTATCATTTAATGAATGAATTTTATGAACAGAACAAAAATCCAAATTTTCTGAACATGTGATTGATAACACAATAGTTGCAAACATTTATTGAATTTGTTCAGTGTGAAGGCTACATTTCACTTTGCATAGTGTTCTACAAGTATTGACTTTTTTTGTTTTCATATTTTTAATTAATTTCTTATTTATTTTTTAAAAACTAAAATATGTTAAAATTTTCAAAGGACATTTGGATAAAGTTAGTCCAAAAAAAAACATGATTTTTTTTCCAGAAACATTTTGTTAATTCTAATAGTGATTCAGACAAATGTTTAAGCTTCTCTGATTCAGAAGCGGAATATTGATTCAAAGAGCATTATATTTGTGGCATAATCTTTCATTTTACTATTTCCAGAATTACTTTTATTGCTTCTCAGATATAGGTTGTTATTAAAAATAATTTGCTATTATTAATAATTTTGAAACTTGATCAAAAATGAAACCATTTGCTATATGTGGCTTTCATTAGGTATACCTGATTATCTTAGGTATACATGAAATGGATGTTGCATCAGGAAATATTTGATTACAGATTTAACTGAAAAACTCAATTTTAAAAGGTAGGGTTTATTTTAGTGCTATTTTTAAATACACAAAGTAATTTTATAACTAACACTGAGAAATTACAATTTCTAAATGAATTTTTGCTGCTGTTGTGAAATTTAACTATTTTGTACTAATGCAAATTGATCTGGAATGGTTTCAGCTCAATTTCAGTTGGGTTGTTTTATCTCTTAAGTTACAATTTTCTGCCCATAATGGACTAAATCCAAGTCACATCATCATCATCATCCTCAAGCAGCCAAGGGCTATGAAGGTCCTACCAGATTGTGCAATTTAGTTCTCCAAGCATATCTGTCCTGAGCTACATCTGCTGCATCTGGCTATTGCAAACCACTTCCAACAAGGTCCTGTTTGACATTGTCTGCCCACTGCATCCCAGATCTTCCCCTATTTCTGAGGCCTTTAGACACACACTGTTCATAACTCTATTCGCTAACCTGTAATTACCCATATGGGCAACATGGCCAAACCAACAGAGTCTCTCTCTGCACAATATGCTGCTTAAAGGAGGTTGCAAACTCCTTTGCCTAACCTCATCATTAGTTACAAAGTTGAACCACCTAATGCTCAAGATACTGCGTAAGCATCTAGTTTCCTGTTATCTTGTTTACAAAGAGTCCAAGTTCCACTACCATAACTAACCCTAGAAAGAACCAAACTATTATAAGTCTAATTTTAGTCTATAGGTGTATACGTCTATTTCTCCACACTCTCCCTAGATTCTTAAAAGTCCCAGCAGCAATCCCTATTCGTCTGTTAATCTCATGCCGCACATCACTATTATCTGTTACACAGCTCCCAAGATAATTAAACTATGACACCTGCTCAAGACTGCAACCATTCAGATTAACTGAATCACAGCCTGCCTGACCAATTTTCATCACTTTAGTTTTCTCTCTGTTTATAACCAAACCTACTCTACTACTAATCTCATCAACAGCTCAAATAAAAGTTCTTCATCTCATCAACATCATTTGCCAAAATGGCTAAATCATCAGCATAATCTAAATCAGAAATTTTCCTATCTCCAGACCATTTAAGGCCAAAATCTTTCTTTTGCAGTGAATTTCGCATAACATGATCAATAACCAACTAATGAGAAAAGGAGACAAAATGCACCCTTGTCGAACACCAGAAGTAATGCTAAACCAATTGCTACAAGCCTTACCAACCCTCACACATGACTCAGTGTTATTAGAGAGAGCTTTTATTATGTTAACTAACTTGTCTGGTATGCCATACAGCCTGATGATCAACCACAAATTATGATGATTAACAGAGTCAAAAGCCTTTTTAAAATCAACAAAGCTTGTAACTAAAAACTTCTGAAATTCTAAATATTTTTCAAGAATCTGCCTGAGTGAAAATACCTGATCTATACATCCCCTACCACTTCTGAATCTGCATTGCTCATCATACAATTGCCTATCAACCAGATTCTTAATTCTATTAATCACATCTAATTCTATTAAGCACAACTTTACCTGGAACAGAAATTAGGCTGATACTCCTATAGTTATCACAAGAACTGTGATCACCTTTTTTAAAAATAGGAATAATAGCTGTGGTAAAATCCTTAGGGACCATGCCTTTATCATAAAAGATATTCAAAATTCAAACATTCCCAGCTCTAAGCATTTCTGTAGTAATTTCATCTACCCCTAGGGATTTACATATGTAGTTTAAGTTTAGAAATAATGAAAATAATTTCAGACTATGCTATAGGGCAAACATTAAAGGCATCAATGCATCTATCATTACAATGAGAGTAGAACTAACCATATTACTTAGAACATTACTGAAATGATCAGCCCACCTAGCCATGACAGAATTCTCACCTTCTATAACCTTACCTTGGTAAATCTTTCAATCCCTATATACCTGTCCGTTTACCACACAAAACGTTATCTGGTACAGCTCTCTGTTGTTGTACTGTCTAACAGCTTCCTCAGCCAAGTCATCAAGCCAAAGATTCTTATCAGCAGCTAACTGATCCTTTACATGTTTATTAAGTTCTCTGCAATGCTTTCTATTAGGAATAGTAGGGTATTGATTAAGGACATTCCTGCAGTTCTTTCTAAAATAAGCTCAAGTGCCTTATCACACAAATAATTCTGCCTCCTCTGCTCCTTTTTTCCTACAAAAAAGTACTGTTAATTTCCAAAAAAGCCTGTTTAAAACAGTCCCATTCTTCCTCAGCTTCAGTAGTAAGCAAACGATGACTGTCATAATGACTAAGCAATCTATCATGGTAAGCTTTAGCTAATAACTGGGTCATTCAGAACTTCAGAATTAAAGGTAAATTTTTTAACCTTAGCACAACACTTTTTAAGTTTAAGTTGCAAAACACTTTTAACAAGGTAATGGTCAGATCCAATTTCAGCTCCCCTATATGACCTGGTATTCCTAACTGAACTACTAGCCCATTTGCTGTTAATATGTAATCAATCATATTCTTATGCAGCCCATCAGGTGAAACCCATGTGTAAAAGATAAATATATGTGTATGCTGCGGTGTTTGCAATATGTGCTAGTTATTCTCAAACCATTAAGTTTGCTTACCTGTAGGTGACATTGTCCATTGCAGCTACCAATACCAGAAGGAACTATCACCCCTCCACAAAAGTCAGAGTCAGTACCAACTTTGGCATTAAAATCACCTAGAACAAGGTTAATATCTCCTTTCTTGACAGAATTCAAAATATCCTGAAGTTGTCTGTAAAACCTATCCTTCTCATCCTCATCAACATTCTCAATGTGGGCATAAGAGCAGTTGACATTCAAGTCTTTAATGCTTGTATGAAATTTTGCTGTAAGAAACCTTTCATTAATGCACTCATATCCTAGAAGAGCATCACTAGCATGTCTGCTGAGAAGCAGACCCACACATTGGTAATGCTTATTGTTCCCTCCCTGAAAAGAGAAATTTAAGATTATTTTTAAGAATCTGACCTTTATCTGTCCATCTGGTCTCTTGCAAGCCGAGAATATCTCAATTATAATGGTGGAATTCTTGTGTGAGGACATCAAGAGAATAAGCTCTGTGTCTCACATTCCACCTACCTATGGAGAGAAAATAGTTTCTTTAAACATCCCACTAACCATATTTACTGAGAAAGGGAATGCCAATAATATCAAACAGCCCACTATAATTGCAGCAGCATGGGGCAAAGACTCATTCCTCCACCACTAAAGGCTGAAGTCATCTACACTGGAAGACTTCCTCCTATGTAAAATTTGATGATGCCATTAGAAGCAAAGAGTTCAGGTGCCTGTGATGACCTCTGCTCAGAATTATCCACCAGCTGATAAAGCATATCCTGTAAATCTATTCACTTGGGTGTGTCAACCCATAAACAGAAAACACAGTGGAAGATTTCCCTCTACAGAAGTTCACTAGTGCAACAAATTCAGGATCCATAATCAAGCTCACAGCCTTATATCAGTCCAGTCCAGTAGGTTTATATGGTCAGCACCTGGACCCTGTGTGGTTGACCACTCCTCAGCAGGGTAGGAAAAAAGAGAAAAGTATCCATAGTTGTCCAGATTAGTAGGCCACGCTAATCTGGCAGCCCTCCCATTCCATTCACTTCCACAAGAAAGTATCTCTTTTGAAAGGTACTAACTGCCTGCACCACAAGGTGGAGTCAGACATTAGGTATTAGGCCTAGCCGGTTCTATGCATCATCACAGGGGATTGGTGCATAATTCTCCTTCCAATGACTACCTATCTACCATTTACATTACATAATGGACTAAATGACCAAGTCGCAAAGATCCCAAGGGCTCAGAAGGTTGGAAGAAGGGAGCCACTGCACAGCTGTTAGGAGACAAATAGAAGCCTCCCATCAAGACCATCCAATGTGTTCTTTAAAGAGTATAGTTCTTCTACACACTGGGCCATAACTTTATATTCCGTTCGACAAATGGTGACCTTTCCAAGTCCATTGGTGTGACTGATGGTAAGATTAGAGATTTAGCAGAGATATATCTCAACTTTGGTACAGGTGGGACTTGAACCTGGGAATTGCAGATTATGAGTCTGGCATGCTACTGACTGAATTCCCAACCCTTCAATTTCAGTAGTTACACTTCATGTTTCAAAATATTTACACTTAATTTTTTCACAGTTCTTTATCACTTTTTATTATTTTTCTGTTTATTTAAAGTATCTTGTTTTAAAACAAATAATTTTTGTGATGCTACTATAGGATCTGCCAATCATTAAAAAACCAAGTACACGCATTATGTGTTTGTTGATGACTAAAATGTATAGATGACATAAATGACTAAAACGTTTAGAACTAAATAAATGAAATATTTCAGTGATGATAGAAATATTATATATTATTTATATTAAAAGAATAAAATATTTTTTTAAAAGTTGACAAATTAAGTTTCAAAACTTTTTTGGTTGAAGTTAAGAAATAAAAACTTTGCATTTTAAAAAAAAAAAGCTTACAAAATTGTGTATATTTTAATTTTTGCCATTTTATTAATTTTAATTGAATGCTCATCTTTTGGTATATAATGACTCAATTCTGTTGATTGGTTATTTGGTAAACTTTTTTTTTAAATTCACTTTTTCATTTGACTGAGCACAAGGTCATCAGATGTGTTCTTTAACCCCCAGGGTATGGCTCTTCTGCACATGGCATCACAACTCAATGCCCCATCAAACAGATAATGGCCTTTGCAAGCTCATCAGTATCTCTTTTCAGACCGAGGGCAGGGTGGGGGTTTTAGTGCAGGGACTTGAACCTGAGAAGGCAGATTACGAGACTGGCATGTTATAAGTCAACACCTGCCCCTGCACTGTAAAAGTTGATCAACAAAATCATTTGATTCAGAGACTGCCGTCACCAACAATTAATATCTTTCAGTATCAGTTAATAGATGATAAACATGTGGCAACACAATTCTTCAAGAGCACAGAGCATTGTGTGCAAGTTGAAACACATTGTGATATGGTTGCAAGTAACAGTATACAGTCTCTACTGTTTTCCCTTTCGAAAGGTGTTAATTTTTTGCAGGGTGTGGCTGAATTGAAAACTGAGCAGTGGTATGTGACATGTTATTGGGGTGTTTGAAAAAAATTTCGTTTTTGCATTGTTATTTTGTGTCATTAATTTGCATAGTTTCAGCAGGATAGGTTGTCAAATGTTGTAGATCGTATAAAAGCTTGTTGCATGGAGAAATGGTTCATGTATGGTACAAAATGCTCATTAAGTTTGAAATCTTGGTTCTGTTCTTTTTTCATATTTCCATGGCAAGTAGCTACTTGAGGGAGCATTTATTTATTTATTTATTTTGAACTTAAAAGAACATTTAATTCTACATAATAAATATATTAACTTCAGGGCACTTTAAGGGCTAAGCAAGCAGGTGTTCTTTGTGTATGTGTTTTGTATAAGAAATATGTGTTTTGTATAAGAAACAAAGACAAGTTAGATAAAGCTTCTAGGTACTTTATGTAGTAGAGCTACACTTCCCCTTTTTATAAAGACAAAAATAGTTGCATTCTTGAGATTATGCCAAACATTTAATGGGAGACTGTTTTCCCCTTAAAAATAATGGAAAAGGCACGAATTGTGTTCTTGGCTGATATTTCACACTTTTACTTTGTTACTGTTATTTTTAAGTATAGTATGTGTTTGCATGTGCTCAATATTTTAATAAAGAAATATCATTAGAATAATAATATATAATAACAAATATGTTATATTATTATATGTCAATGTTTGACTTTAAGGCGTGTATGCATTGGCAAGTTTACTTAGTTATACTTGCCAAAGATGGCCTAAATTTAAAGCATAAAATATTTAATATGAAAATAAACTCTATACATTTTATTATTTCAAGTTTCTCTTCTAATGTCATGGATTTTTCTTTTTATTTTATTTGCAAAGCTGCATGTTTGCTCAGTGTAAAGAATAATAATGTACTGTATACAACTGAAGATATATTTAAACCACACAAAATCACAACCATTCAATTTGATGTCAGTAACATATTCCTCCATGGAGGCAAATACACACAACTTACTCTAATTTAACACTTGGACAATTGCCACTGCTATTGTGAGGATAGTCTGCTTAATATGAAAAATGTTCATTAGAAAAACGTTTTTGTTGTGAAAATGTGTTATGTGGGTGGACATCATTTGAGGAATTACTGTATATGAGAGGATATATAAAATCTGAAGAAAGTATCATCACTGATTCATCTATTGCATATAATATGCTCTAAAAGCATGGTTTTACATGCAGATATTATGATTTTTACAATAAAATTTTGTCTTTTTCATATTCTTCTCTCTTAACCCTTTAATGCCCAAGACAATCCAAAAAAGGGATAAATGGTAATAAAGACAAAAGAATAGCACTATATGGACTATTCCATTTCAAATTTTATCCATTTTGATTCGTTATAGGTGTTAAAAGGTTAAAACAAACAAACAGCATAATTAAAGACAAATGCTTATCTGCATAAATCCATAATTTTGGTCCAAACACAATACACACACCACAAAATCACTGAAAATACCTGCTAAACCGCACTGATCATTTTTCGGAGCTACACAAATGAAATGAAAGTGTAAAAAAACCTTTCTAGGTTGAGAAGTAGTTTAAAAGCAATATGAAATAGTTTTGCCATCAGGTGAACAGCTTTTAAATAAAAAAAAAAAACATCATGCCAGCTATCAAAACTGTATGAATCATCATTTGGTTTTGCCCAAGTTAGGCTCAGACATAGCAGTTTTGAAATAAAATCATTGCCCAGCTAATTAGGAAAATCATAAAAATGGACAATTCCATTCCTCTAAAAAATATAAAATTGATGTTTTACTGCAGGGATCTCAACTAGTTTTGGGTTACATGCCACATTTGAAAAATAACCTGGTCATGGGTTGCTTATCATTGAAAACAGATTGTTGTAAAACCATTAAACATTTATTTCAGTTCATTCTTGATTTAAAAAGAAGAATATAAATCAGCAAGAATGCCTCTGAAAAATACACTCATTTACAATTTTTATAGACTGAAAGTGAATTGAGATACATTTGTTTATAATTTGTGTCTTCAAAAAAAAAAAATCTGCATTTATCAATGGCTATGTTCTTTATCATTTTACAGAATTTCAATTCACATTTCAGTACTTTCAAGGAATTATAAGAAATCTATATTTCATCATCATCATCCTCAAGCAGCCATGGGCTATGGAGGTCCAACCAGACCATGCAATTTAGTTCTCCAAGCAAGTATCCTGAGCTACATCTACTGCATCTGGCCACTGCACTCCAATTCTAACAAGGTCCTGTTTGACATTGTCTGCCCACCGCATCCTAGGTCTCCCCTTCTTTCTGAGGCCTTTAGGCACACTGTTCATAACCCTATTCGCCAATCTATAGTTATTCATACGGGCAACATGGCCAAACCAACGGAGTCTCTCTCTGCACAATATGCTGCTTAAAGGAGGTTGCAAACTCCTTTGCCTAACCTCATCATTAGTTACAAAGTTGAACCACCTAATGCCCAAGATACTGCGTAAGCATATGGAATCAAAAGCATCTAGTTTCCTGTTATCTTGTTTACAAAGTGTCCAAGTTTCACTACCATAACTAACCCTAGAAAGAACCAAACTATTATACAGCCTAATTTTAGTCTTTAGGTGTATATGCCTATTTCTCCACACTCTCCATAGATTCTTAAAAGTCCCGGCAGCAATACCTATTCGTCTGTTAATCTCATGCCGCACATCACCATTATCTGTTACACAGCTCCCAAGATAATTAAACTATGACACCTGCTCAAGACTGCAACCATTCAGATTAACTGAATTACAGCCTGCCTGACCAATTTTCATCACTTTAGTTTTCTCTCTGTTTATAACCAAATCTACTCTACTACTAGTCTCCATCAACAGCTCAAATGAAAGTTCTTCATCTCATCAACATCATTTGCCAAAATGGCTAAATCATCAGCATAATCTAAATCAGAAATTTTCCTATCTCCAGACCATTTAAGGCCAAAATTTTTCTTTTGCAGTGAATTTCGCATAACATGATCAATAACCAAACTAATGAGAAAAGGAGACAAAATGCACCCTTGTCAAACACCAGAAGTAATGCTAAACCAATTGCTACAAGCCTTACCAACTCTCACACATGACTCAGTGTTATTAGAGAGAGCTTTCATTATATTAACTAACTTGTCTGGTATGCCATACAGCCTGATGATCAACCACAAATTATGATGATTAACAGAGTCAAAAGCCTTTTTAAAATCAACAAAGCTTGTAACTAAAAACTTCTGAAATTCTAAATATTTTTCAAGAATCTGCTTGAGTGAAAATACCTGATCTATACATCCCCTACCACTTCTGAATCCACATTGCTCATCACACAATTGACTGTCAACCAGATTCTTAATTCTATTAAGCACAATCATGGAAAGAACTTTACCTAGAACAGAGAGTAGGCTGATACCCCTATAGTTATCACAAGAACTGCGATCACCTTTTTTGAAAATAGGGATAACAATAGCTCTGGTAAAATCCTTAGGAACCATGCCTTTATCATAAAAGATATTCAGAATTTCAGTCATCCAAGTGGTAACCGAAACATTCCCAGCTCTAAGCATTTCCGTAGTAATTTTATCTACCCCTGGGGATTTATGAAGTTTAAGTTTAGAAACAGCCAAAATAACTTCACATTGTGTTATAGGGCCAACATTAAAGCCACCAATGCATCTATCATCATTGCAAACAATGGGAATAGAACTAACCGCATTGTTTAGAATATCACTGAAATGCTCAGCCCACCTAGCCATGACAGAATCCTCACCTACAACCTTACCTTGTTTATCCTTCAATCCCTGTCCGTTTTCTACCACACAAAACATTAACTATCTGGTACAGCTCTCTGCTGTTGTGCTGTCTAACTGCTTCCTCAGCTTTGTCAGCCAAACCAACAAGCCAAAGATTCTTATCAGCAGCTAACTGATCTTTTACACATTTATTAAGTTCTCTGTATAGCTTTCTATTAGGACTAGTAGGGTATTGATTAAGGACATTCCTGCAGTTCTTTCTTTCCGAAATAAGCTCAAGTACCTTATCACTCAGATAATTTTGCCTCCTCTGCTCCTTTTTTCCTAAAAGAGTACTGTTAGTTTCAAGAAAAGCCTGTTTAAGACTCCCATTCTTCCTCAACTTCAGTAGTAAGCAAATCACAACTGTCATAATGACTAAGTAACCTATCATGGTAAGCTTTGGCTATAACTGGGTCTTTCAGAGCTTCAGTATTAAAAACAATTTTTTTAGCCCTAGCACAACACTTTTTAAGTTTAAGTTGCAAGACACTTTTAACAAGATAATGGTCAGATCCAATTTCGGCTCCCCTATATGACCTGGTATTCCTAACAGAACTAGCCCATTTGCTGTTAATTAATATGTAATCAATCATATTCTTATGCAGCCCATCGGGTGAAACCCATGTGTACTTATGTATGTTGCGGTGTTTGTAATAAGTGTTAGTTATTCTGAATCCATTGAGTTTACTTACCTGTAGGAGACGTTGCCCATTGCTATTGCAGCTACCAATACCAAAAGGGCCTATTACTCCTCCCCAAAGGTCAGAGTCAGTACCAACTTTGGCATTGAAGTCACCAAGAACAAGGGTAATATCTCCTTTCTTGACAAAATTCAAAATATCCTGAAGTTGTTCATAAAACATATCCTTCTCATCCTCATCGGCATCCTCAGTGGGGGCATAACAGCAGATAACATTCAAGTCTTTAACATTTGTCTGAAATTTTGCTGTAAGAAACCTTTCATTAATGCACTCATATCCTAGAAGAGCATCACTAGCGTGTCTGCTGAGAAGCAGACCCACGCCTTGGTGATGCTTATTGTCGTCCCTCCCTGAAAAGAGAAATTTAAGATTACTTTTAAGAATATGACCTTTATCTGTCCATCTGGTCTCTTGCAAGCCGAGAATATCTAAATTATAATGGTGGAATTCTTGTGTGAGGACATCAAGAGAAAAAGCTCTGTGCAGATTCATCACATTCCAACTACCTATGGAGAGAAAATGGTTAGTGGGATGTTTAAAGAAACTATGTTTATTGAGAGAGGAAATGCCGACAATATCAAACAGCCCCCTAATCGCAGACATGGGGCAAAGACCGTTCCCCCACCAAAGGCTGAAGCCATCTACACTGGAAGACTTCCTCCAACGTAGAATTTGACGATGCCAATAGAAGCAAAGAGTTCAGGTGCCTGCGATGACCTCTGCTCAGGATTATCCACCAGCTGAGAAACATATCCTGTGAATCTATTCACTTGGGGCTGTCAACCCACAAACAAACAGAAAACACAGCTGAAGATTTTCCCTCTACAGAAGCCCACCAGTGCAGTAAAATCAGGATCCATAATCAAGCTCAGAGCCATATATCTGTCCAGTCCAGTGGGTTTATATGGTCAACACCAGGACCCTGTGTGGTTGACCACTCCTCAGCAGGGTAGAAAAAAAAAAGGAAAAATAGCCATAGTTTTCCAGATCAGTAGGCCACACTAATCTGGCAGCCCTCCCCTTCCATTCACTTCCACAAGAGAGTATCTCTTTTGAAAGGTACTAATGGTCTGCACCACGAGAAGGCGGGGTCGGACATTAGGTGCTAGGCCTGGCCGGTTCTATGCATCATCACAGAGGATTGGTGCATAGCTCTCCTTCCAGTGACTACCTAGCTACCAAGGACGTAAAATTATACAGTATATTAATCTATATCAGCAATGTAAGTATGATGTAGACATGACTTATAGCAATGCTTTAAAAATATTACTTCTCTTAAAAAAAATTATAATGCATATTAATACTTACCTCACCACTGATCAAATCAATAACAGATTCATACATGCTCACTGGTAGCTATAGGGAAGAAAACAAATTAATATTTAAAAAAAAAACACTTATATAGTGAAATCGATTACACTGATTACCTAAATTTATCAGATTTTTAAAGAACTGTCAAAAACCTATATAGAGCTATATCAAGTTTACAAGCTCTTTAAAAGTTGACCAATGACCTAAGAAAACACTCTTTTAGAAAATCACAGATGGTTTTCCACTCAGTATAAAGATAAGCAATAAATTTAACACTATGGCTTGCAATTGTACCTGTAAGAAAAAAGAAACAACTAAAAACTGACCAGCTGCATATGTTATGTCGTTTAACATGAAATTTCAAATACTTATTCTAAAATTTTGATTCAACTTGCAGATGAAACTTACTAAAAAAAAAGAAACTATGATGCTGTCTGCTATGATATACAAAACTTATATGTTACTGTTTGGTACAATTATGGATACCTCTATCACTGTTTGTAAGACAATATATGAATTCATTTAAAAGTTTTAAAAGTTTATAAACAATATACAAAACTAGTCTAAAGAGAACAGAAATACTAGAATACTAAATAGCTAAAACTGTTATGGCCTCCTCAACTATAACTCAATTTTCTAAATTCTAAAGAGGGAAGTCTTTTGCACCCAGAGTATGCCAGGTCCATAACTTGATGTTCCCAGGTTTGAGTTCTCCCAGTGCCTGCATTGAGGTTTTCTCTGCTAAACCCTGCTCTACATTCGGTGAGAAAGGGGACAACTGATGGACCTTGGAAAGTTTGCTGTCTATCAGCTTAGACATTAAGCTGACCCTATATACTGGGAACCATACCATACACATGTTAGAGAACATGCTAGATGGCTTTGATGGGAGGCTTCCATCAATTTTTTAACTTTTCCAGGGTAGCACCTGAAAAACTGGTTTACATCCAGAAGCACAGCTATTTTTTCGTTATAATCAGCAAAAATAAATAAATTAAAAAAAATTAACCTTAGAACATTTTTTCCAAATAAATAATAAAAGGAATTATAACATGTTATATTCCTTTATTCCAAATAAATAATAAAAGGAATTATAACATGTTATATGTCAAATTAATCATTTAATTTTGGATTTTCTGAAAATATTTTACAAAGAATACTAGTTTTATTTTAATACAGAATTTTTAGTCATGTAGTAAAAAATTGCATCTCGCAAAGCAAATAAAAATGTATTTAAAAATACTAATAGATGAAATAATTATAATGCACATGAATAAAAAGGCTATTTATTCCTGAATAGCAAAACAAATTTGCTTGAAACACTAAAATTATTTTTGTTTTGTAATTTTTTTCTTGGTACCATACTTGAGAAGTCTTGGCTGTTTGCCAACTGTGCTGAGTCAAATAAACAAGTTATAAATAATGACAGTTCTCCTCCTAGGAGCATCCTAAGCATGTTCTTTTAGGTTAAGGTCAGAGGAGCTAGCTAGCCACTCCATTCTCTTGTATCATCAATTTCTAGGAAATCTGCAACCAACTGAGCTGGATGAGTAGGTGCATTGTCATCCATAAAAATGAAATTAAGGCTGACTGCACCTCTAAGATATCTGACATAGGGCTCTAAGATCTCTCTATTGATGAGCAGTTATGTCCATCAATAGAGAGGGGGGAACACATCCACAGTGAACACATGTCTGCCCGCCCATTCATCAGCCTGGAATTACAGCTAATATATATGCTATTATTCAGAAATAAATTTCCTTTCCATTGATATATAATTTAACTGTTTTTATTCATCATGTTTTCCAAAATTAAGACTTAATTGCTTTAACAAATCTTTTTTTTTTCACTATATCACTGGGAAAAAGTCTTATTAAAGTTAATATGTTTGTAAATTTGTTTACTTTTTTATTTGCCTAAATTCAGAATTAAATTCTGTTTAATATGGTATGTAACATGACCTGCTTCTGTTGATTCGTTACTGTTAAAATTCTAAAGTTGACTTGTTTATTTGGCTCAGCACAGTTGACAAAAAACATGGACTTTTCTAATAGCACAAGGAAAAAAAATACAAAAAGAGAGAAATTTTATTGTTTAAAGTAACCATTTTTCTGTTATTCAGAAATAGCCTTTTCTTCATATATATATTATAATTATTTTTGTTTATTAGTTTTTTTTTAATTTTATTTACATTGCCAGATCCTTTTTTTAACTACATGACTAAAACAGCCCTATTAAAATAAAAGTCATATTTTTTGTTATGTTTATTTTTGGAAAATGCAAAAATGAATACTGATTAATTTGGAATAAAACATGCCATGATTCCTTTAAGTTATTTGACAAAAAAGTTCTCAAGTTAAATTTTTTTGGCTGAGCATAGTGAAGAAAATAGCTGGGCCTCTGGATGTAAATCAGTTTTTTAGGCTGGACCCTGGAAGGGTTAATAAAATAAAAATATATTGTACAGAGATGATGTAACTTTAGTAGCACTTTTCAGTTTTGAATTGAAACAAAAAACAGGCATTATCAAACGAGTTTTCACTATTATGTTAAATCACATTTTATCAATAGATATTAACTGCTGAATACCTACTAACAAATCAGAATAGAACAGGGGGAGGAAAAACTTTAAGTGGAAGTCAACTGCCTACTAACATTTAGACTAAAAAGGATGCAGCTTGAGTGGCAAACCACATAATGCAGTGACAAGCAAAGTAATCTTAGTCAACGTGAAGAACAGGTTATAGCATGTTAAGTAGTCAAGTACCCTATAACTAGAGTCCTATGTGGATGTGAATATTTGCATTTGAAAGCTCTTGGCAGATAAAAAAAATAATGTTAATGCAGGGAACAGATGAAAGATTGATGTTAACATAGTGGATAAAATCTCGAATTTGATAAGATATGCAGGAACACAAGCAAACATTAATGAATTACTGATGGCTGACATGAGTGTAAAAAACTATTTGAGATAATGTGAAAAGAAATTTGATTTGAAAATTCTATGATGGTATTCATTTTAAAAAGAAAAACAAAAATACAATGGGATAAAGCCAGAAATTAGAAGAAGTTTCTTTCACATAGGATAAGATTTATCATTTTGCCAGAGAAGCACATATAAATTCAAACAACTACTGAAATGTTACATAAAAAGATAATAAAATTTCAGTTGTGGAGATCACAAAGTTTGCACAGTCATATGTAGAGGGGAATTACTGGGTAAGAAAAAGGAGTATCTTTCCATAATTGTTAATAACTGCATTTAAAAGAGCAAAATTAACTCAGAAGAATTTGGAAAATTAGATTTAAGTAAACTTTTGTCTAATATTTAGTAAAGCAAATTTTTATGAACTAAAATTTTTTTATCACAGTATGTTTTTTTAATAAAATAACTATCCCCTCAAACAGCACTTGTCACAGAGGTCTGACAGGAGCTTGTCAGTTTATACACCAAAGTATAGTCTGTGAGAATGACGAGACATCAGCAGAAAAACAATCACTACACCCATCCTTTACCCAGAGCTCGAATCCAGGTCCCTTCGATCAGCAGCCGAGCATGCTAAACACCCTGCCACGGGACGGCTATTATATTTTTTAGTTAATAATTAATAAACTATTACACTGATTTCTTTTACTCACATCACACATTTTCAAAATCTCAACAGTTATTAAGTAACCAATATATGCAAATACGGGTATGGATATGACCTTGCAGATGCAAATGAGGGAGGATAAGATCTGTGGATATGGATAGGACTTTTCCTATCCAAACAGGGTCTGGCAATAAGC
This sequence comes from Ryuthela nishihirai, assembly GCA_038380435.1. Lineage (NCBI taxonomy): Eukaryota > Metazoa > Arthropoda > Arachnida > Araneae > Heptathelidae > Ryuthela > Ryuthela nishihirai. Next base: position 32,577,582 of record JAWZYU010000026.1, read on the forward strand.
CACGACCAAATAAGCCTGGTTTGATTTATATAATTCTACTTATTATTTTATTTTGTGTCCCTTTCTGTTATATAATTTACAAGTTAATATTTTTCTGTGATCAAAATAATGTGATTTGTATTGTAACTGTTTTTGGTAAAGTATTATTCTTCTTAATAAAAAATATTTTCCCCTGATATGTACTTGTGTTTCTGAAGCTAAAAATATTCCTTAAAATAGGTCCCACAATTGTAGTTGGTAAAAGAATACAACACAAATATTAAAACTCACTTCTGTGTGTCTTCCTTGGGGATTCAACTTCATAAATATTGGACTTTCATTTATTTCACAAACCTATAAATGAATAATTATTATAAATAATATATTATATATAATATATTATTGCATAAATGCTATCAAATTTTAGCAAATATTGGGAAAGTATCCTAATATATACATTAACTAAACACTATGGCAAACTTTGATATTATCTTTCCATCTTTATAATCAAAACTCTTCATGACTGCTTATAACAGTAGCAATTAACAAGATTTGATAGACTTCATCCTTTTGCTAAATGATTGCATTAACGATTTTTTTTATTTTAAATTTTTAGTGCAGCAATTTATAGCTTTGGAATATTTTATTAATCATTTTAATTTTACGATGCTTTTTTCAGTTTAAATCATCGTGAGAAAAAAATATGTATTGAAACTTTGAAATACCACAGTCTATTTAACTTAAGAAATAGATTATTTCATTACAAAGTTTTGAACACTATTATACTGTATGTCAATGTGGAGATATAAAAATATCTTCTATATATCAATATATAAAAGATATTTGGCATGATCATATATGTCAAATGATCTAAAGAGTGTGGCTGGTAATAAGCACATGTCTGGGAAGAGCTGCAACAAAAGATCCATTATTTGTAGTTATAAGACAGTCCTAGCAGCCGATTCTCCGAAGACAGATTAATATTGGAAATAGGGGACAGTTTTAAACTGTATGTGTGACTTTAAAGCCATGAAATGCAAATATGGTTCATTTTAACAAAAGATTATAAATTTACTGACGGAAAAGCATTGTCAGCTTTTTTCTCCCCCAATATATTTATTACGCTTTGGGATTAGCACAAAGTCTAACATTCTTGCATGTCTATGATACTGAAAAGTGGCTACAAAGTACTACATTCTTAAATTTCAGCCTAGTGGCTATCAAATTATAAAGGTTGGTCCCTTTAGAACTAGTGACAAAAGAAGTTTACACACTAATAAATTGAGATTAGTGTTTCGTCCCAACTTCTGCAATCTTGAAACGTTTTACATTTATTCCAGCCCACCCTAATGAGAAACAACATATCAGTAATCTTGTAAACTCTACAATTTGTCACACTGTAGTTTAAGCCTTGGATTCATGTTTAAGGAAGACAACTTTTTAATTTTAACTATTATAACAAAGAGTTTTTAAAATCAAATTCAATCTTGATGGTCAAAATATTTCTGAAGTGTTTTTCACCATGAAAAAGAAAAAAGAATTTAGAGCCTAATTTCATTTCTAATTTATTATTATTTTCAAAATAAATATGCACTTTTACAGGGCATATAAAATCAATTTTACTTAATAAAAATTAGTCAATTTAGTGAAAGAGAAAAAATTCCAATTTCAAAAAATACTTTTTATAGAAGAATTATAAAAAAAAATATCTAAAGAATTGAAAGAAATTAGATATAAATATTATACAGCACATAAAATTCAACTGAATCATTCAAGTTACAATTGAAATTGCTTCTGGGTCAAGTTGTCTTACTGATATAGATTTTTTTTTGCCCTTCAAATTTGCAGTAAACATTTTATCTAAAAATTACAGCAGTTATTATTATTATTTATTGCTAAATAATTACATTATCTACATACAAACAATTAAATACTACATTGTGCATAAATTATAACAGAAAATATAAAATATTTACTTTTTTGAGGTATTTTAAGACTATTGATCATGAACAATGATGGTACATTTGAAACTAAAATTAGGAGTCAAACTTATTTACTTCTCACGTTAAATTACAAATTATTATAGCCAAAAATTAAGCAATAATTTATTACATGCACATTTAATTTAAAAATAGAAAAACGATTTTAGAAATGACAATATAGCAAAGTATAAACAAACATTACAGCACACATTTCAATTATCCCAATTGCCTCTAATCAAATGCAGGTAACCCTTGTATTACATAGTAGTTAGGTTCCTATCATATCTTGTGTAGTGCAAAACCATGTTATATAGGACTAGAACCAGTACAAAAAGGAGTGGGTGGGTTACATTCCAAAAGCTAACAAAAATGCACCATTTTTATAATTATTGGAAACTTAATTTTTATTAAAAATAGAAATAACTATTTTTATTACATTTACACTATTTATTACAAAACTGTGATACATATGTCAGATAATGTATGTTAATTTAATTTTCTTTCTTTTCATTGCTGCTAAGCACAATCAAATGAGAATGTTTTCTCTGTTGCAGAATATCTTCTTCTTCTGAACTTCTACAGCATCTAGATTTCATGTACCTTCTGCTCTCAAAAAAATCAGTAATCTTGGGTTGTTTGCTTTTGCTTGATAGATCTTTGTAAATTTCATGATATAGAGTTAAGCATTTTTGAAGCTCTCTTTTGTATTTTGTGCTTCTTTCAGTCGAATGATCTACATTCAAAAAATAAGATTCTAATTTCTCTGTTAAGTTTATGTTTTGCTGTATGCTTTTCAGACATGGGTCGTGTCTTGCATTATAACTAGCGCGATCATCAGATTATGCAAATAACGTGCTGGATTGTACACCACACATTATAAATCAGTGATGTTAGGTCACAGAGTGAATAGTGTGTTGAGTAAGGAGGAGTATTGTTAGTAGGAGCTGAAGTATGTTGAAGTAGTATGTGGAGTATGTTGAATCAGTATGTGTAGATAGGAGTTGTTAGTATTCCAACTTTTGTACTCATCAACCGAATTGGTGAGTCTTTGAATCTTTTGAAAATAAACTTTGTTTTAGAAACTTTTGAATTTTTGCTATTTTTCTCTTGAGTTAATTGATTTTGGATTAAATTTAAACTTTAAACTTGACAATCCTTTTTGAATTCTTACTCGATAAGTATCGCTAAAAATATAAAATGAACTCTATTTCAACTTTATTTGGCAAGTTAATATTGCCTGATGCCCAACAAGCTATACGAAATTTTGAATAAATTTGGATCACAAAAAGGTCCAATTTGAAAAGTTAATAATCTTTGGAGTGTTACATGCAGCTGCATTTAATTAGTTATGTTTCACTGAGGCAAACAAGGAGCAGATGGCTGACACATGCTATCTTTGTTCCGTGTGCTATATAGTGTTTTGATCCAGCATATTGGATAGCCTTTGTAAAGTTAGTATTTACTTTTTATATTTAAACCTTAGTTTTCATTTCAGTAGATTTATTTTCATAAAATTATGATCTTTTGAACGATTGAAAAGTATTGATTTTCCATAGTTATGCTACATTGTATGGCTGGCCTACAATTTGTTGCTGTGGATATTTTAACATCACATTAGGTGACATGTTAAAATAAATAAAATACCTCCTCAAGCAGCTGCTTGCCACAGAGGTCTGACAGGAGCCTGTCAGTTTATATGCCATAGTAGAAGGTCTGTGAGGATGGCAGGCCCTCAGAAAATCAACATGAACCATGAATCATTAGTTATTTGGCTGGTTGGTTGGCTGATTGGTTGTTTGGGGTTTTATGGTGCATTGGCAACTAAGGCCATGCTAAGTGAGACAAATTTTTATTTTATTATTTATTACTTTTCCAGTAAAACTTTGATCAAGTATCATTTTCTAAAAATAAATGAGGTCTTGGATATGGAAGCAAATTCATTTCTGTTGATTTATTTCCATTAGTTAGCGATCTTTCGATGGCTGATTTTATCGATCTTTCCGAGTTATGCTAGATCGGAGGCCTGCTTAAAAGTTGTTGTGGATATTTTAACATCCCATTAGGTCATATGTAATTTTTATTTTATTATTTCTTTTTTTTAGTACAATAACTTTGAGCTTGTACCATTTTCTGAAAATGAATGTTTTGGATACAGAAGCAAAATAGACTTCCTTGCTACAGAACTCAATCATCATGTGGGAGGGCAATTTTGGGAAGGTGCCCCTCAGCTAAACTCATTGTGAAAGTTTTACCCCCCCCCCCTTTGAACAATATATTTTTTAAAATTACAAGTTTTTATGTTTATATTGAATGATTTTAAAGACCCCGCACAAACCTTTTAGCACTTAGCCAAGATCACCAAACTTCAACAAACAAGGAAAAAGGCATGGATGTTTATGGTGTTTTTCTGCTGAGGTCCTGCCATCCTCACAGACCTTCTACTATGACATATAAACTGACAGGCTCCTGTCATACCCCTGTGGCAAGCAGCTGCTTGAGGGGGTATTTATTTATTTATAGCCAGTTCAGAAATCCCACAAATGTGAGAAGTCCAAGTCACTTTGTATAACACTGGTCATGTTTGAAATGCATGATACCAAAAGAAAAATCATTAAAAGAAATAAAAATCATATTTCAGGTTGAATATTATATTATTCTGGAGGAAATTTCCTTTCAATTAATATAAAATTTAATTATTTTTAATCTTCAAGTTTTCCAAAATAAATCTTTAATTGTATAGTGCGATTTTTTGTTTCACCATATCACATTGAAAAAGGCTTATTAAATAAATATGTTTGTAAATTAGTTTATATTATTTATTTTCATAAAATTCGTAATCAAATTCTGTTTAATTTGGTATATAACATGACCTATTTCTGTTGATTGTTTTTTTTTAAATTCTAAAGTTGACTTTTTTATCTGACTCAGCACAATTGGCTAAAAGCCTGGAATTTTTCTCATAGTATGGTACAGAGAAAAAAATTTACAAAACAAGAGAAATATTTACTTGAAACCAAAAAAATATTTTTTTCATTATTCAGAAAAAACAGCCTTTCTATTCATACGCATTATAATCATTTCGATTAGCCTTTTTAAAATAAATCCTTATTTGTGTTGCCAGATGCATTTTTTTACTACATGACTCAAAGTCCTATTAAAATAAAATTTATTGTCTTTTTTGTTAAATACTTTATTTACAGAAAACCCAGAATTAAATGCTGATTAATTTGGCATATAGCATGCCATAATTCCTTTCATTAGTTATTTGGTGGTTGGTTGGCTGATTGGTTGTTCGGGATTTTATGGTGCATTGGCAGCTAAGGTCATAATGTGCTAAGTGAGACAAATAAAAAGGGTAAAAGACAGAAACCCACAACCAAAGTTACAGAAATCCACAACCAAAGTTAAAAGTCAAGACAGTAAAGGACAAAACCAACAGATATAAAACCAATAAATGTGTGTAAAGCAATACATAGTAAAATATAAAAGTAAAACCAACTGAGATGTAAAAGACCCAGGTTGGAGAGTGTATAAAAGACAAAGCCATAAAATTAATTAAGCCAGTAAAATAGCCAGTAAAATGTAAAAATGGAAAGACAGTAGGTAAAAAGGGAGTCATCAGATAAAAGATGTCCAAGTGTAAGAGGCTCGGACATAAAATCGTGAAAGATAAAATAAAATTGGCATTCAAGATTAAAAGCTGGACAAGAGATTAAAATATGTTAACAGTTAAAATGGTGTCATAAAACTCACACTTAGGTTCGTTGTCTGCCCAAAGAAGAAAGGAATGAGTGATAAACGAATGACCTAAGCAAAGCCAAGCAAGTACAACTTCTTCCTTGCAATTCTTGGGAAAACAAGACTGCTACAGTTTGACAATGGGCTTGATCTCGAAAAGCTTGTTACCAACCTGTACAGACCAAGATCTCTTCCATCATGCCCTGAGCTTGATGAAAAAATGCTGCCAGAAGTCCAAGTATGGAACCGGCAGTGGAGAGTCGGATAGGGGCGTAGCTGACTTGTGGAAGCAGCATCTGCCAAGTCATTGCCCCTGATCCCGACATGACTGGGCACCCAACAGAAGAGAACGGTGGTGCTGGTGGATCTTGGAAAAAATAGGGTGAGGATGACACCTCACCAAGATCAAAGCCTGTAGCGAACTAAGTGAGTCGATGTAGAGGGCACACGATGATGATGACACTTAACTGCTATGTGGTCCAAGGCAAGGCTGATAGCATGCAACTCTGCAGTGAAGACGGAACACTGCTGTGGGATCTGGTCTGTGATGATTACATCACAACAGACTATGGCAGATCCCAACAGAAGAGAACGTGGGTGCTGGTGGATCTTGGAAAAAAATAGGGTGAGGATGACACCTCACCAAGATCAAAGCCTGTAGCGAACTAAGCAAGTCGATGTAGAGGGCACACGATGATGATGACACTTAACTGCTATGTGGTCCAAGGCAAGGCTGATAGCATGCAACTCTGCAGTGAAGATGGAACACTGCTGTGGGATCTGGTCTGTGATGATTACATCACAACAGACTATGGCAGATCCCACAGATGTACTGGACTTCGAGCCATCTGTAAAGACAGGCAAGAAGTCTGGGTGCTCAGCATGATAGCTGGCAAAGTTGCTGATAAACACAGTAGGGTGTAAAGGCTTTCTCCATCCTGCACAGGGAAAAATCGCAGGAAGGGAAAACAGCAAGTCATGGCAACACTACCTAGAGGAGGCCATACCAGTCGCTGAAGCAATTGTGATAATGTCATTCGAGTCGACCTAAGAGAACCATTCTACCAATGTCTACAGTCATCTTGTTATAGTTAGTTTACAGCTTTTGTCTGTGTTCACAGTGTGTTAATTATTATTAATTAGTGGAGTGTTATTAGTAATTACATTATTATATACTGAAGTTCATCGCGCTGCTGAGTAATGAAGTATGACAGAGAAAAGAAATTAGCATTAAAAATTTCCTCGAAGATGGCGATTTGTGACAAAAATGGATTCGTTCAATACCAAGGCAAAACTTTCATCCAACAACAGCATCCAAGGTAAGGAGGAGCCTTTTTTTTAATTTCTATTGTATTATTGAATTTCTAATGCATAGTAAATTATAGTTTTAACTATTGTATGTTACACCTGCAAAATACACACAGTCATATCAGTATAATATGATGACATACCATACATATACTATGGTAGATGGTCATATTATTCTGATATGACTGTGTACATATATAACATCATCGATCTTATAAGTATTCTATGGATTCATTTTTTCGCTATTTTTATTATGTAAGAACTATAATATGCAGGAATAAAAAATGTCGAATGTAGAATACATTAAAATATTTAAGTGCAAAAGAATATTTCTAGCAATTTCACAGTGACCATCAATCAATATCTCATTCATTTGCACAGATATGATATACAGTTATACACTGAAGTGTCATTGAATTAGGGAAATCAACCTAGTAATGTGTTGGCCCCCTCTGGCCCTGATAACGGCCCCCACTCAATGAGGCAAGGCCTGCACAAGCTTACGTAAATGTTCCACAGGTATGGCGACCCAATGCATTCTCCAGAGCTGTCCACAATTCTCTCAAGGTTGTCACAGATGGGACAAGGGCCTGAACACTCTGCTTGACAGTATCCCAGGGATTTTCGATGGGATTTAAATCTGGGATTCTAAGTGGCCAATTAATTATTTCAATAGTTAATTAATGAAATGACTTCATTAATGAAATAACTCATCAGAGTTAACTCAACAGATATTCACATCAATCAGCAGACACTTTTACGTCGATTTTAGTTTTTGAGGAAAAATTGTCTTGAGCCGGGTGGGATACGAACCCACGACCTCCTGATAACATGTCAGGTGCTCTGGACCACTGAGCTACTGGCCGCCGATCAAGATTTCCTCTAATAACAGTCAGGTGCTCTGGACCTGACTGACCTACCGGCCGCCGATCAAGATTTCCTCTAATAACAGTCAGGTGCTCTGGACCTCAGTGGTCCAGAGCACCTGACATGTTATCAGGAGGTCATGGGTTCGTATCCCACCCGGCTCAAGACAATTTTTCCTCAAAAACTAAAATCAACGTAAAAGTGTCTGCTGACTGATAATTATTTCAAAGTCAGAAATAATGAATTCCATGTCCAGGGTGGCTACTGCATGGTTGCAGGAGCATTCTGCAATCATGCAGTAGCCACCTGGACCTGTGAGATGAACAGTTGTCTTGCTGGTAGACGCCATCTCCATTGGGATACATGATGGCCATAAATTGGTGTAAATGATCAGCCATGAGAGTTCTATGTACCGGGATGCATTGAGAGTCGTCGGTACATGTACCAAAGGTCCCACAGATGTCCAACTGAAGGCACCCCAGGCCATCACTGAGCCACCACCAGCTTGTACTGTTACAACCTGACATGCAGGATCCATGGCTTCATGAGGTTGGCGCCATACCCTCAGTCTTCCATCGGCGTGATGAAGTTTAAATTGGGATTCATCACTCCAGGCTATCTGTTGCCAATTTTTGATGGTCCAGTTTCGATGTTCTGTAGCCCAGGCAAGGTATTGAGTCTGGTGTCATGCCTTTAGAAGTGGGACTCTCGTAGGTCGGTAGCTCCCAAAGCCAAGGTGATGAAGTGAGAACTGCACGGCCCGTATATTGATTTCGTAGCTGGAACCTACATTCCGATGGGAGGTGATTTCAGATAATGTCTGGGTCCTATCAGTCCATGCGATGCTGGTCAGACGGTGAAGCCCACAATCATTCAAAGCTGGTTGTCCTTTGCAGTTTGTCTGGATGCTTGTTTTTTTGCTGGAATTTTTATATTCCTGGGATACTCTTGAAACTGCTGAATGAGAAAATCCAAGTTCGTTGACAATTTCGGAGATCAAGTGTCCCACCCGACAGACACCTATGATCTGCCCTCTGTCAAATGCATCTAAATCCTGTGCCTTTCCCATTATGCTTCTCATGACGAATGCTTGGGGAAGCCAAAGGTGACAGCTATATAAGACCCGAGTTTCAGCCACGCATGAGCGCAAATGCAGGGCTTGCAGTACTGAATTTGGATAACATCTCCTATCCCTAATTCAATGGCAATTCAGTGTATTACACCTGACATAAAATTTCTTTACTGCTCACAGTTTGAGAAAAAAAAAATTTATATTACCAGCAATGTTTGCACAAAGATAAATTAATTTATTATTCAGACATATACCCACAGCTATATTAGGTCTTTTCAATAATGACTGATAGTACTTTTTATGACTTGAGAGTGACTTTATTGGACAAGTGTAATCTAATTGCAGTAGATAAAGAATCATTCTTACTTGTTTATGAACTTTAATATCTGCTTCATTTAGTGTGTCACCAGTTGTATACCATCCCATAAAATCCAGATCACTGAATACCTGTTTAACTGAAAAGAAATATAAATGATATATATACAGAATATATATATATACTTAAATACACAAAATTCACAATGCTCAGTTGCATACGTTTTACAATTTTAATATGTAAATGGATCATTTAATTTGTGGACTGCCATCACCAACAAATAGCAGTTTTTCATACGAGTTAATACATAATATGTAGCACCTCTTCAAGGGTAGGGAGCAATGTGTGCAAGTTGAAACACAGTGCAATACTTTCACAAGTAACAGCAGAACAGTATTCAGCCAGTCTCTTAATGTTTTCTCTCTTCGGAAAGGTGTTTATTTTGTGTGTGTTGTTTTTTGCAGGCTATGGCTGATATGGAAACTGAACAGTAGTATGTGATATGTTACAGTGTTCAACAATGTTTAAGTAGTGCAGTCACAGAAGTGACACAAGTGTATGGGGAACAGTGTGTGAAAAGAACCATGATTTTCAAGTGGCACAAATCCTTCACAGATGAGAGCGATTCCATGGAGGATTACCCAAGATCTGGGAAACGAAGCACTGTTCTCCATACACTTGAGTCATTTTTGCATCTCTCTGTAAACCACTTAAACCTCAATGAGCAAAGTAAATATCACATACTCTCCTCAGTTTCCAGATCAGTCATAACTGCAAAAAATCACACACAAAAATGAACACTTTCCAAAGTGAGAAAACAACAGATTGACTGTGTGCTGTTCTGCTGTTATTTCACTTCATTGAACATTTTAAGGGTAAACCTACTTTGGACAAAGCAGCAGGATATCTGTAACTCAGTTGAACAGTAGTACTTCCCCACTATGAGGGAGAAAGCGTCAAGCCATAAGGGCTGACCTTGACACCAGAGGGTCAGTTGATCTCCATGCAGTCAAGAAGCAGGCTGTTGCAGAATATTGCAATTATATTGTAACATGTTTCATCTTGCACATACTGCTCTGTGCCTTTAAAGGGTCATTGTGTTACCACATATCATGCATGCAATTGTATTAACTACAAGGACTGGTTGTTATGAAAATTGTGATATTACAACATATTTGCTTATAACCATCGCAAGGCAAATCACATCACAGTGAAGATTCATATGCTCCTGAGCCAGCCTTCTACACAAATCTGGTAATAAAATGGTAAATAGTTTTAATTATTTGTTCATGCTAATTTCTTTTTGATATTCAAAGGTATATATAGCTAAATGAATATGTTAACAATAATAATAGATGAATACTAGCAGAAAAGGCCATGTGCCAATGATGTTATGTTGAATGTATTACACTAGTGCACTCCTCCTCCTTTGAGCAAGAGAATTGATGCAGTTGGTTTTACAACAACAGCTTATATTTGTGTTTTATTAAATCTATTTATCTAGCTGTGTAATTTATCATTTAGTAAAATACTCTGGCATGTTTCTGGAGGGATGTGGGGTCAATTCCCGTATGTCGGCAAAATTTCTTCCACAAAATATTTATTGATAAATTTGTTTACTAAAAATATGGAAAGTTAGTTTCACCTTTTCTAAAAGAATTGGGATTACTTTCAGTCTTATCAGATGAAATTAAGTTATTGAAACTTTATTTTAGAAAATAAGAAAGCAAACCTACACTGCTGCTCCTTGGTATTATAATAATCTTTATCTATCACAATGTCTCCTTCAATTCTGTCAAAAAGAAGCTCAAAAGAATTCATCACTTCAAGATTGCGTCCTTTCTGTTTTCCTATTAAAGCCCCAACAACTGAAAGAGAGAAAAATTAAACATATGTACATATGCTATTATAATGGTAAAAACATACAGTAATGTAGTACAAAGAGCTGAGAAGATGTGGATGCCTTCTTGCCAGTAAATACATTTTCTGCTGGAAACTGTTTTTTTTTTATTACTATTACAATAGAGTGTGAAAATGAATTTTTATAAATAATCTGAACTCTGATAATGTATAACCTACAGTCAAACATTCCATAGCTAACTAACTGTTTAAACAATTATGTTCTGTGCATTTATATAACATTTCTGAAGCAAATAATTCATTATTTCAGCATAGAATGATCTGAGCTGTCTTAAATATTTCCACTCCATTTATAACTTCCATTGAAACCAGAGTTTCAAAATGGCAACTCCACGGTGTGGTATAGTATTGGAAAGGATTGATTAAAGGTTCACTTTAAAAATTAAAAGTTGTGGTTTGAAATTTTGTATATACACTGCTGGCAATTAAAGTGCAACACCAGGAAAGACAAGAGATATCAAAGCCATATTTAGTGAATATGTTACCACTAAAGCTTGAAAGCCGTTAATGTGCACATTACCTAGCTAATCTGCAGATTAACTGATTTGCTCCGTTAAAGTGCGGAATCAAGAGTTTTCCGCATTTTACCTAGGTAATGTGCACATTAACGGCTTCCGTATCGTTAAAGTTCAAAAGTAAAAAAAAAAAGACTATTTCTAGTGTCCGAGAGTAGAGTTGAAACCAGGTCATCCTTCTGTCAACATGAATCAGTCATCCGAATTATAAAAAACGCCCCCAAAATGAGCAGGCCAAGTGAGAACGAATCACTTTAGTGATTCGTTCTCAAGAATGAATCACTTTACTGATTCGTTCTCACTTGGCCTCCGCTCATCCGGGGCGTTTTTTATAATGCGGACGACTTAATCACGTGAGACGAAGATTCATATTCAAGAGATTCACCACTTTACGGATTCGTTCTTACTTGGCCTTCGCACATTAGGGCAATTCCAAATGCCATTTTAGTAATCCCTGTTGTAACAAATGATTTTATTGCGTCTATATAAATAACATTTTGTATGCTGTATAATTCAGTCAGATTGTTTATTTTACACTTTAATTGTCTATCATTAGTTATTTCATAGAATATCTAGTTATTTCATAGAATAACTAGTTAAAGTGTGGAATTATTAATTTATTACACGCTTTAACTGATTTGATCAGTTATTTCATGAAATAACTAGGTATTCTATGAAATAACTGAATTATACACTTTAACGGTAACATATCAACTAATTTGTTGATTGTTTGATTGTATAAACTTGATTCTTTAGATATCGAAAAATAAATAAATAACATTATGTTAATTTAAGCGTACAGAAACGTTGCTGTTGTTCCAGCAAAGATCTTATTTTCACTTTAACGAGTGCCTAGTAGGTAATGTGCGATTATCTAGGTAATTTGCAGATTACCTAGGTAATTTGAGAAATGAAACAATTTTCCGCACGTTAACGGATCACCCTAGTTAATCTGCAGATTAGCTAGGTAATGTGCACATTAACTGATTTCTGCACTTTAGCGGTAACAAATACATAGCTTATGTTACAAGGATCAAATGATTACAAATACAACTCAGTTAAACTTGTGGAATACAAAGAAATCAGTATCTTGTGTAGCCACCATGAGTGGCAATAACCACTGCTACACGATCTGGCATTGAGAGATGAGACGTCAGATGTGTGTTTGGGGAATGTCAGTCCATGCAGTTTCGATATGTAGCTAAAGTTCATCTGTTGTAGCTGGTGTCTGGTATGCTAGTCGTCATGAGATCGTGGATTAGACATGTTCAATTGGGGACAGATCCGGTGAACATGCAGGCAAGGCAAAAGTGTCACATGGTGGCTATCCAGGAATTGTTGGACGATGCATCACATGTGGTCGGGCATTGTCCTGTTGGTAAATGGCACTAGAGAGCCCCTGAAGATAAGGTATGACCACAGGCTCCAACACCTCAGTGATGTAACGCTGGCTGTTCAAAGTACCAGTAATGTGTGCGAGGTGTGTGCATAAGTGAAGTCCAATGGCACCCCATACCATAACACCAGAGGCCGGACCTGTATGGCACTGCATCATGCATATCTCACTAAGCCTGTAGCTATGGTACCGCCAGAAACAGATTCATCCATCATAGTGCTGCATACTGAAGTGGGATTCATCTAAAAAGACGATGCGATGTCATTTGCACATCCATGCGTAACGTTCGTGGCACCATTGCAGTGACATATGCCTGTGCTGTAGAGTCAATGGTAGCCGAAGCAATGGCCGCCTAGCATAGATGCTCCAATGCTGCAGACAATGTCGAACCGTACATGCGAACACTGGTTGATGTGCAACACTGAATATGTTAACAACAATAATCAGCAGCCCTCAGCTTGTGCCAACTGGTATGTCTAAGTCTGGGTACAGATAATGTATAATCAAAACAACATTTAATCATGACAACAAAGACTAGAAAAAAAACCCAAATAATCCATGAGGCAGTAGGCAGGCCATCAAAATGTTTATAGAGTCAATATTGGGCATTACACAGGAAACACGACAATGTGTAATCCTGGAGTATCCATGCATTTAATGTAATCAGGCCCATCCAACCCAAACTTAGTAAAGCACCACTGAGAAAAAACTAGATTCTTAAAGAACCACAGGAAAAATTCTCTACTTTAAAATGAAAGCATACATTTCTAATGACTAGTGAATAGGAAAAAAAATCCATACTTCTAAGGCATCAAGAAAATATCTTGATTAAAAAAGTATTAATTTTTAATGAATACTAATGAATTGAAAAAACTGCTTACCTATGCATATACAAATGTTTGGTTGAAAAATTGGAACCGTTCTGCCCATGATCAGTAGGGGACACTGATGGGCTTAGAAATGACACTGTCTGTCAGATGGGGCATTAAGCCATGGCCCAGTGTGTGGGAGAGCTATACCCTGTGCATGAAAGCTACCACTGTCTCCTAACAGCTGGTCCCCTCACCCAATCTTCTCTGAGCCTTCGAGTCCTTGTGACCTGGCCATTTAGCCCATTGTATAAAAAAGTCCCATTCAGAGGTAGAACAACCCAACCTTTGAAAAATTGGAAGAAATGTGCCAGATTCAGTATATTGATTATTTGTTTAATGAGCTGCAAGTTCTTTTGCAATGAGCCATGGGTTGAATGGGTCTGTTGTAGATAGTAAGAGTTCTGAATTGCAGCTCTTACAGAATTATGTTACACACAGACTAATCATACTTTAAATAACTAATAACAATTTAATAGATAATATTAAGTGATTTAAAAACCATGGTTTCCCTCATTACAGCATGAAGAAAAATAGGAAGAGACGACAGAGTAACGAAATGACTACTTTCATATTTACTTCCCTGTTTCTCAAACCTACCACCAGAAATATAAATTAATTTTAAGCAATCTATTTCATTTATTTTGTTATCACTGCTTCTCAGTTGCCTTATGTTCTAAGAAACATTGGTATTTTCAAAATGATTGGTTTTATTTTTAAAATGTGTTTAGTGAAACCTTTGTCTATGATTCAACAGCTGCAGTTCCTTTTCATATTATCTGCATACTTGATGTTCCAGATTACAGTGACCTTTTCTTGTACATGTCACAGGTGTTTCTATTCTTCTCCAATGCATTGCATACTCTGAATATTTTGACTTAGGAATGCCTGCATGCTATCTAATCGACTCTCTGATATTTGCATTCTGTATTCTGCTATCAGTAATCAAACAATGGCTCCGGTTGTAGAATAAACAAATTTCCCTCAAAACTGGATATATAGTAGAGATCAGGATTATGCAACAACAATTCCAAGTACATCATATTTTTTAATTTTATAAATCTTCATGGGCTGGAGGGTTGGGTTGTTTTACCTCTGAGCGGCACTTTTTTGCACACCATGGGTTAAATGGCCAGGTCACTGTAATCACCCTTCATGACATGTGGAAAGAAGTTCTTAACAGCCCTAACATCACCATATAGTGTCACTTCACTGAAGACGGAGTGCTGTCCTTCTGAAAAGCATCTGAGTTTGCTCCTAAAAACCCCTTAATATATAAATAGTGTGAAAGATAAACTTCAAAATTGAATTGTACAACAACAGAGAACTTTAAGTTGTTTTACTTTTAGACAAGTTAAATTATGAAGCATGCACTGATAGCAAGTACTAGTTGTAAGATAACTATCTTATTCCATCTCAAAATAATTCTTCCATTCTTATTTAAGATTAGACTTTTTACTAAGCAATCAGAATGTTTTACATCTGGGCAGCACTGTTTTTTATACAAGAAGGGTTAAATAGTCAGGTCACAATATAATAAATTTACTAAAATTAAGAAATGAAAATAAAAGCATATGCATAACTTGTACAAGAAACAGGTCACTGTAATCTGGAATATCAAGATATTTTATGTAGATAATATGAAAATGAACTGCAACTATTGAAAATTAGATGAAGGTTTCACTACTCACATTTTAAAAATAATGCCAAGCATTTTGAAATTGTCAATGTTTCCTAGTTGAAACATAAAGGCAATTGAGCAGCAGTAACAACAAAATGAATGAAATAGATATCTCATCATCTGGTGGGAGGTTTTAGAAGCAAGGAAGTAAATAGTGAAAAGTGAAGTCTCTCTTTAACTGTAATCTCCCTATATCTCTCTTATCTGTAATCTCCCCTATTTTTCTTCATGCTCTAATAAGAAAAACCATGAAAGTTTTCAATATTTCTTTTGCAAAAACAAATAAATTTCTTGTTTAGTTTTTTCAATTGTCACATTCTCTATGCAATTTTTTTTCAGCCCACCATTTGAGTAAATAAATTTAATCCACATTGTAAACAGTTTAATACATATAAAATTAACAGGAACATTGTATAGATTAAGTCAATTAAAACCACAAAAATTGAAGGAAAAATCTAAAGACTTATTTTTTTAAGGAAAGCAAGTATTCTCTTTACACAAAGGACAGAGATAATCTAGAAGCTGTATTTAAGCTTTTCCTGGTTTCTCATAAAACACATAGTGCTTCCATCAGAATCTGACGGTTGGAGAAAATAGACTTTCCCATTTTTAGGGGTGGCAGGCTCAAGCACATGGTGTTTGTCCTTGGGGTACTGTAGGGCAGTCAGCATTAATGGCTTTGCATCTCACTGTGAAATTCATGGTGAGTGGTGTGTGTGGAGAGGGAGAGCTGAAGGGTGAAACAGAAGAGGAGAGTATTTGTTTGTGAAGAATAGAATATAATCACATCTAGTTTTCCAGACAATCTTGGCATTGTTTCCTTTCAGTATTCACTGTTCTTATAAGCTATAGTCAGAACTTTTGAAGACAGGCAGTTGCATTAAAAATTTTAACTGGAGTATTTTTCAAAACCACAGTAGTTTTTTTTCCATTTCTAGTAGACAAACAATTATTCAGAATTAATCTGTGCTTAGCATGAGGATTCCAGAATAAATAAAACCCTATATTTAGAAAAAAAACTTTTTATTAAGTTTTTCATTATTTTTCTAAAAATGTGTTTTACAATAACAAGAAAAATATTAACAAATTTTTAATTTTTAAAATAATGTTCTGCTTTTAAATCCCAATGCCCAGAAATAAATAATAATAAAAAATAATAATAAATATCTCCTCAAGCACCTGCTTGCCACAGCAGTCTGACAGGAGCCTGTCAGTTTATACGTTGCACACAGTAGAATGTCTGGGAAGATGGTGGGACCTCAGCAGAAAAATAATACAACATTGATGCCTTTACCCGGGGCTTGAAACTCCGGTCCCTTACATAAGTAGACAAGTGCACTAATCACTCTGTAAAAAAAAAAGAGAGAAACATAACATCTCAGAAGTTATATTTCCATGGGGGAGAAAACAAAAAATTCGTTACTTCCAGATCTAAATTTGAACATCAAACCTAATGTCCATTGGGACCGACAGTAAATGCTTCTCTTTTCAAGCATAATCACCATACTATTATAATAATAATTATACTTATATTACTGGAAGGGTCTTCACTAACCCTTATTACTGAGCATCTAGAAAATAATAGACATGGAGGGAGAGAACACAATTGAGCAGAAAAAGTGTAAAGGGATTTCGAATGCAGCATTTCCTCCTCCATGTTACAGTTCCTTAAAAAAAACCTTGAAATATAAATATGCCTTTTTTTTGCCTCTATTACCCTTACCAGCATTCTGAAATGGTATGGCCATTATTTTGATCAACTCCTGTTTCTCATCAAAGTTCACTTCTCTGCCCTTGGTCAGTAGGGGACACTGATGGACTTGGAAAGGCAGCTGTCCATCAGATGGGATGTTAAGCCTGTGTAGGAGAGCCATATCCTGAGCAGGTTAAAGAACATGCTGTATGACCTTGAAAGAAGGCTACCATTTTGAGCAACCATCATTCGCTGCTAAATCAATTACTTCAGGAATTGAATGTTACCAGTTACAGATAAATAACTAATCAGTTACAAAAAAAAAAATACAAAAGAGTAATTAGAAGAGTACATATTGACTCTGACGAATATGGAAAGCTGGTCTTTGCAGAAAATAAATTCGTCAGTTCTCTGTATCTCTAATGGTGAAATTTCAAAGTAATGGATATTTTGAAAACTCCAATCCTGTTATTTCATTCATATTTATCTAACCTAAATAAGATGTTTTTCTCTGAACAGAAGATCCTCTTTCTGATCGAGTGCAGGGTGGGGTTTAGTAGAAATGAATTTCAATATTGGCACAGTTCGGACTCAAACCTGGGATATGCAGTTTATGAGCCTAGCTTGCTACCAACCGAGTCAACCTCTGCCTCAATTTGAAGGAGGGGGTAGGGAGGAAGAAAAAATCTAATATATGGTAAAGCATATATAACTAAATGCATGCCGATAAACTATAATTCTTCATATTATTGCCTATTGCATACTTAAAAAAGTTTCAATTATTTTGAACTAAATTTAAATCTTAGTGTGAATGTAAAGACTAGAAATAATTCTTAGAAATAAGATTTTTTTCTTTTGAATAACACCATTACACATGCTAAAAGCAATTAAAAAAAATGCCGAGGGCACTGATTGTTAATTGTGAAAGATTAATAAAGGGTCATCAAAGGAAATTAAATCATAGTTTAAATTTCTAATTTTTTTTGTAATTATGAGTAAAAAAATAAGTAAGATAAACTGTTTCCTTTGATTATAGCTTCAAATAAAAGGAAATAATTTAATTCTAATGTTTACTTATTTTTTATTCACAATTACGACAAAAAATTTTCAATTTAAATGACTCTGCCACTGCCTGAATTCATCTTTAGTGATGGCAATAAAGCTGATATGTATAATCGTAGTATATGGTAAAGAAGCATTATTCAGTAGTCAAAACACAAGCTGGAGACATAGAATAAAAGAAATAATTTGCCATAAAAAATGATGCAAACATGTTTGCATGAAAATAATATTGGCTATGATAATGCGACCAGTAAATTATGATGCGACAGTAAAAGATTTCAAGCAGAGACATTTGTCAAATAGTAAATGAAGGGTAAAGAGAAAATTTCCTTCCTATCCTATTTTAAATAAACAAGTCTTTATTACAATATTTTTTAAAATTGTGAAGTTTTTCCACATTTTTTATGAATGGTGGATTAACAGGGAATTCCATTATCCAGAATTGTTGTTTTCCATCCATTCTGGATAATCGCAACAACTGCTTTCTCTCTTCTCCAAAGGTTCTGATTATAGCTTATACCAGTGGTGGCGAACCTATGGTACGAGTGTCAAAAAATTTTGCTGGCAAGTGAAAGATTTACAGGTGATATCATTTTATGCGCTTATAAATTATGCAATTTTTTTAATTGTTACAATACATACAAGTAAAATTTTGTTTTACATGAAAGAAACATACGATTTTTCCTCACGTCAATCGACACCACAGAAATAGAGGTGATAGAAGGCGAATCTGATCATGTGATGCATCTAAAATTGAATGTGGCCATTTTTATGCATCGTTGGTGCGGCCGGTTGATTGTTTTGTTATATTTACGACCGTACAGAGAATCAGTGTTTAACAAAAATTACAGTAGAGGTACACAGTGGTAATTAAAGTAAATTAATTTAATTCTCTATGACACTGTTAACCCTTTCAGGACCATAAGGTTTCTAAGAGTAAATATTAGTATGTAACTGTTTATTTTAGTTTGTTTAGACGTAAAATAAATAAAAATCATAAGAAAAATACATAACAATGTGTAGTTTTTTTGGAATTTTATGGGAAATATTTTTCCCAATGGACTATAAAGGTAACACAAATTATAGTTAGGCTTATTATGCAATGTCTTTTATTTATTGGTTGATTATAACAAAATTTTAACTGAAATAATACAAAATTATGAAATAAAATTATTATACAAAATGATGTGCTAATTATGATATTCTGCGAAGCAATTTCTTTTGGTTGTGAAGCAAAGATGGACATGGACTAAACGTTCCCGTTTATGTAATTGCGTTCGGCATATGTTCTATTTTGACATTCTGTATAAAAAATGCAGATAAGGTTATAATTAAATACGACAATCACCAATTTTAACATGGGGGAAAAATGTTTCCCTTGGTCATGAAAGGGTTAAATGCTTTTAAGCACTTTGACACATGGACTATGCTATCAAATATCAATAATTATTAAAGAGAGATTTACGTACCATGCCGTAGAGGATGGGAAGTTAACAGGAGCTCCTTGGAATGCTTTTGGTGAGAAATTTAAAATTCGACGTTCTTGCCAGCAAGTGACGTCTCAGTGGAGATTAAGACAATAATGACGACTGCCAATGGTCTACCCGCATTGGCAAATGAAATAACCATTTATACTTTTGATAGCATAGAGTGCTTAAAAAAGTTTTAGATCCACGATGCGTGTTTCGCGCCATTCCTTTCGGCGCTTCATCAGGTGGGAAGCGAGGAACTTAATGCTGGAGAGGCAGTTGGTTGGTGAGCATTGGGGGAGGGGTGCCATAAATTGACATGTCAGTAATTCAGCTCCAGTGTCAGTCTGGAGTGGTCGGCGGAAATGTGGGTAGCGGTAATGCGATCTGCATGTAACAGAGATTGGGAGAGGGTGTGGGATTATGGGAAATCGCCAATATCTGCATATGTCAAGGGAAGCATCACTATTTGTGGGTAGTAACTCATATTTATAATGAGTGGGGTACTTTTAGTGAATTAATAAATTTCGTATACTGAAATTTGGGGTTAAGATAATTATGTTATTGAGGGTCTGAATAATGGTTTTCTTATTGGTATTACTATTGGGAGTTTTTGTGTGTGTGGGTGGGACATTATCTGCCGATTTTAGGAGGTATTATGAAGGTGTTCTAAAGGGTTAGGTGGGTGTGTATTATTGCAGGTGGCAAATGGGGATCAGCAATGAGAGAGGAGAGTGTTTAGAGGGGCGTGGAATTTCCGAGGTGTATGTTATATCCCCTAAGTATCAGATGCCATGCTGGGGGGAGGGGGACAATATTTGTGTTGCAGAGTTCGGTCAGTTTTACGTTAATGAGGATATTTTCTCCTCATTCTTCTGTGACGGCTAGTTGGAATTTGGTAGGTGGGGATACTATAATTTCGGAGAAGTGAAAATCAGTGGGCAAATTGTTTTCGGTGATTGCTTGAGATAGTGCAGCTCCATAATACTTCGTAAAATTGGCGATTAATGTCCCCCCCCCACAAAAACTCCCAATAGTAATACCAATAAGAAAACCATTATTCAGACCCTCAGTAACATAATTATCTTAACCCCAAATTTAAGTTTACGAAATTTATTAATTCACTAAAAGTACCCCACTCATTATAAATATGAATTACTACCCAAAAATAGTGATGCTTCCCTCGACATATGCAGATCTTGGCAATTTCCCATAATCCCACACCCTCTCCCAACCTCCGTTACATGCAGATCGCATTACCACCACCCGCATTTCTACCGACCACTCCGACCCTCGGAGCTGAACTACTGACATGTCAATTTATGGCACCCATCCCTCCCCCACGCTCACCAACCAACTGCCTCTCCAGCATTAAGTTCCTCACTTCCCACCTGATGAAGCGCCGATAGGAACGGCGCGAAACGCACGTCGTGGATCTAAAACTTTTTTAAGCACTCTATGCTATCAAAAGTATAAATGGTTATTTCATTCGCCAATGCAGGTAGACCATTGGCAGTCGTCATCATTATCTTAATCTCCACTTGCCAGCAAGAATGTTGAATTTTAAATTTCTCACCAAAAGCATTCCAAGAAGCTCCTGTTACTTCCCATCCTCTATGGCATGGTACGTAAATCTCTCTTTAATAATTATTGATACTTGATAGCATAGTCCATGTGTCGAAGTGCTTAAAAACATTTAACAGTGTCACAGAGAATTAAATTACTTTACTTGAATCAGTGTTTCCAATATTAAATACCGATTTCATGACAATTCATGAGTTTTGACAATTTGTATGTTTTTGCTTTCCGATTGAGACGCCAGGTTTTATATATTAAAAATTATAACAATTTTAATATATAATAAAGTGGTAATATAAATATTTCAATTTTTTAATTTCATTTTTTAGTCTGATGTAGTAGGCAACATTAGCCATAACATAAAATTACCGTAATGCCAACTTAAACGATGCATACAAATGACTGCCCTCAAGAAATCGTGCACGATAAGCTGCGCAAAGCATACTTTTGCCTTCTATAAATAAATTAAAAAAATACCCCCTCAAGCAGCTGCTTGCCACATAGGTCTAACATGAGCCTGTCAGTTTATATGCCATAGTAGAAGGTCTGAGAGGATGGCAGGACCTCAGCAGAAAAACGAAACATACATCCAATGTCTTACCCGGGGCTCGAACCCAGGTCCCTTAGATCAGTAACCAAGCATGCTAACCACTCGGCCACGGGACAGCTTTCACCTTTTATCCCCTTCTCTATTTCTGTGGTCGACACATTGTAGATAACTAGCGACGCCTAACTCCTGCGTAGGATTCCTGGACTTTTCCGTCTTTAATCACACGTATGTTCGTATGCATTTTGCCTTTGTGCCGCGCGTCCGCAAGTAAGCAGAAAGCAGCAGCAAGTGTATTGTTGTTGCATATGTGCACTGTTTTTGCTGTATGTGTGAATTATATATAGGTAATTTAATGTAGGCATTTAAAAAAACATTTGATTTTATTTTTGAATAAATTTGTTACAGTTCTACTTACCATGGCTAGTGAAAATAAAAAACAAAAAATATCAGAATCAAGCAGCAGAGTTCCAAAGTTGGTGGACTGAAGAGTATAGCATGATTAACAAAAGCAATAAAGCAGTATGTTTTATGTTCCGGGACAGTTGTATGCAGAACATCATCAGTAAAACAGCATTATGTGACAAACCATAAATCACTCCTTGAGAAAAGCAAGGACAAACAAAAAGAATTTATTGCTCAGGCAATTAAAAATAGAAATATTGAGTCAACATCCCTAATGAAATTTATCAGCAGTTATTCAAATATAACTGCTACTAGTTTTTTTGCCTCAAACGTATTTGCCAAACATGGGAAACCTTTTAGTGATGGGGAATATATAAAAGAAGCATGGTTAAATGCACTCGCTGAAAGAGAAATAGATCTTTCCAAAATTGTATCAGTAACTATTGATGGTGCTCGCAGTATGACTGGAAAGGAAAATGATTTTGTCAATTTATTTACCAAATGTATTGGACATTCAGTTCTGGGTTTTCATTGCATTATACATCAGCAGGTTTTACACACAAAGGCCAGTTTCAAGTCGCTGGAAGATGTTATGAGCCCTGTAACAAAATTGGTCAATTTTATATCTACACGCGCTTTAAATATACGAGAATTTCTAGAATTATTAAATGAAGTAAAGTCAATGTACAATGGTTTACTTATGTACAACAAAGTCCGATGGTTAAGTCATGGACAAGTTCTTCAGAGATTCGTTGAGTGTTTAGATGAACTTACTTTTTTTTTACATAATGAGAAAATCATTGAAACACATAATCAATTATTGGACGTCGAATGGTTTTCCAAATTAATGTTTTTTACTGATTTGTGCTTACATTTAAATGAATTAAATGTTAAACTTCAAGGTGTTACAAAACAGTTATTGTCATGTTTGATTTAATCAAAGCATTGGAAGCTAATTACAAATTTTCAATCGTGACATTATTTCCAACACCTTCAAATATTTTTCAAACATAAACATATTCTTTGCAGATCTAGAATCTCACGATAAACCAGATCAAGTTAAATTGACACAAGAGTTTTCCGCAGTTATTCAGTCGATAATCAACGAATTTTCTTCAAGATTTGCACAGTTCAGGCAATTTACAGAAACATCAAAATTTATTTTACATCGGGACACAACATCAGCAGATAAACTCAATTTGGAGATTTTCGAGTGACTGAATTTGGAAGATATAGAAATGCAATTAATCGATTTTCAATCCAGTTCTATATGGAAACAAAAGTTTGTCGATTTGAGAAATGACTTCGAAATAATTGAAAATGATCGATTATTGAGCGTATATAAAAAGAATACAGATGAGGAAATAGTGAGAACTTGGAATGCCACTCCTGAAACCGTTAGTTGTTTAAAAAAAACTAGCGATGGCCATATTATCAATTTTCTCCTCTACATATGCTTGTGAGTCATTATTTTCCGAAATGAATTTTATAAAAGACAGTTTAAGAAATAGAATGACTAATGAATCTAGTTCGGTGTGTGTATTACTAAAAGTGATGAAATATGAACCTGATATAATGCATTTAGCATCTAATGTACAACAGCAAAAATCTCATTAATAAATAATTGATTTTGATATTTATATGACAAACTTTATGACAAGTTATGAGTACATCTTTATGAAATTATATGTTAATTTTTAAACTTGTCTCAATAAAATTCTACATAATTAATTTTCTATTAATTTTTTCCTCTATTAAAAACTGCCTGGCACATCAGCAACTCGATAAATATTATTTGTAAATTTTTGGCACGCGCACATACAAAGGTTCGCCACCACTGGCTTATACGAATAGTGAATTCTGAAAGAAAACAAATGGCCCCTAGATTGTCCAGAAAACAGCTGTGATTGCATTTTACTCTATGCAAACTAATATTCCCCTTCCCTTGTGTTGTCATCTTTCAGACCTCCTTCTCTTCCCCCCTCCCTACAGCACTCCCACTCCATGCAGATTTCTCAGTGGCAAGCCATAAAACCATTAAGACTGTTGTCCTCATGACTGGCTTATGGCGATGTTATGAGCTGCATTTGCACCGGGCTGCATTTGCACTTTGTGTCGAGCTTTCACCCCTAATACTGGGAAAGTCCATTTTCTACAACTATCAGGTTCTAATGGAAGCACTATACAAACACTTACACAATGACATGCCTGCTGGTCTTAGTACTCAGGTATGCTAAACCACTAGACCAGAGGCCACAAAAAATGAAAGTGACAATTTCAGTGACAGTTAGCTTTGCTCACTGATGTTTGCATTCTGAAACCTTATCTTTTAGAAAAAAAGAACTGAATAAAAATACATATTCATTACTATTGTATAAGTAGGTAAAAACAAGCATTATTAGTGTGATCCTGAGTCTACTTCACAGAACAGAGACTAGCTATGAAGCTACAGAGACAAGCTGACATTATTTTTGTATATCAGTGATGATGTATGCAAGTCATTTTTAGATCGGTTACATTTAAGGGGACCTCATGGACAGCTGTTTATACACACTGCTATATTTAATGGTAACCTAAATCCCTTTAATTGGAAAGGTCTCCTACATAGCACATTATCATTTGCATCACATAATTGGATCCATATACAGGGTGTCCCTGAATTCATGGCCCAAACATGAGGGGATGGTAGTACACACCAAACCCACCAATATTCGTCATAGAATATGCAGCCGCAAACACAGTGAGGAGTCAGAAATGAAGGACAGACAGAGGTTTTCAGAGTAACATTTATTAGAGATCATTACAACAAATGCTCAAACGTCTGCCCAACAACGTTGATACAGGCGGCACAACAGCGGAGTATTGATCGGCGTACCTGCTCATAAACACAGGACTTGTCATGCACATCGGCTGCTGCGACAGACAGTTGGGCTACCAGATCCTCCGTGGACTGCACATGCACTCATACACGACACTCTTCAAATGTCCCCACAGAAAGAAATCGATACAATAGAGATGGGGCGATCTGGGGGGGCCACAGGATGGGACCACCGCGTTCAATCAATTGGTCCCTAAATGTGGTATTAAGATGCTGATGCACGTCCATGCTGAAATGGGCGGGTGCCCCATCATGCTGGAATGACATACGGGCATGGATTGCAGCTGGAACATCCTGAAGCAATTCCGGAAAAACCTGTTGCAGAAAAATACGGTACGTTCGCCCATCGAGGTGGTCTGGCAGTAGGTAGGGTCCAATTAAGTAGTCATGCATGATCCCCGCCCAGACATTGACAGCGAACCATTGCTGGTTTGAATTTGGACGTGCACCATGGGGGTTCTGGGCTGCCCACAAATGCGCATTATGGACATTCACTACGCCTTCACGTGAGAATGTTGATTCATCCGTAAAGAGCACATACATGGGGAAATTGGGATGTGCAGCACTTTTGCTACAGGAGCCACTGGGCAAAATCCATGCGCAAGGGGATTGCATACGATTCCATGCACAGCTGTTGATGCCTGGCAGGGATCCATGCCAGGCATCAACAGCTGTCAATGCCTGCACTCGTTGCAAGTGATAGGGGTGTAGCCCTTCATGCAGTACTCGCCAAACACTGTTCCGATGCACACCCAGGCTCCGGGCGATGGATTAAGTGCTTGTACCTGGGTTATCTGTCACCATACACAAGATGTCCTCACTCATAGTTAGTGTTCTGACCATCTGTGCTCGTCCGGCATCATGTCGACTGACATGGAAGGTGCTTGCCTCAGACAGTTGCGATGCAGTTGCGCAAACATTTTATGATTGGGCACACGGTGCATAGGATATCGCTCATGGTAGAGTCTTTGCACCTCTCTACCATTGCCCTCAGCTATGCTGTACATCAGGTGCATATCAGCTTTCTCTGTGTTCGTAAACTGCTCCATCTCGTATCCGGTCAATGCTGAGAATGCTGGAGTTTGGCTGATCCAGTGCTTTAAAGCCGTGCCACTTCGTCTGCACCCCCTATCGGCACCAGGCTGCATTTGCGGCTGCATATTCTATGATGAATATTGGTGTGTTCGGTGTGTACTACCATCCCCTCACATTTGGGCCATGAATTCAGGGAAACCCTGTATACTTAACAAGATTATATTTAACAAAAAAAAAATATTTTACCTTGCTGTGGACTCCCTGATTGTGCTTTTACTCGAGTCCAGTGCTCAGAGATGTTCATGATCACTAATGGATGAAGGGATACAGAAACGCTTCCTGTTGTTCCTGAAGCAGCCATGACATTTTTAGTGGGTTCATCAACTTCCATTGTCATACTGAAACTTTGTCAGAGGACCTAAAATCATATTTGTATAACTTAAGCAATTAACTAAATATGTTGTTTTCTGCATCAAAATTTGAACTTTTTATTACAGAAAAATATATTCTTTCGTGGTAAGAACAAACAGAAAGACAATCTGAATGTTCCTATGACTTGAACTTTCACATATGGCACCTAACTTTTATTGTTCCATAGTGTGGTTTATAGAGAATATTTTGAAACGATTGAAGTTTGAAGAATTTTAATATTATATTAATGCAAATCTGTGAACTACTGAATTAAAAAAAAAAAACAATTGGGGGGGGGGGGGGAGAAGGATTTAAATGCACACAATAACTATACCTATGATCCCATAAAATGTATTTTTTTAAATAACTTAAAATTCTCTGTCTTTAAGCAATAAAATTTTGAATTTAATACCCAATGACAGAAAATTTTTAAATTATTTTAATTAATTTCTGAGCAAGAAGGTCTTTTTAAATTGTGTATTTTTCTTTAATTAGCACTTCTTGATTCTTAACTTTTGTGTTGCAGAAGGAATTATGTAGTGCTTGTTTTCATATGTTGCCATCTATCAGTGTATTGATAAACAATTGAGGTTGGGTTGTTTACCTCTGAGTGGCCCCTTTTTTGCACACCATGGGCTAAATGGCCAGGTCACGAGCTGAAGGCTCAGAGAAGGTTGGGGGAGGGGACCCACTGGAACAGCTGTTGGGAGACAGATGGTAGCCTCCCTTCAAGGCTATCTAGCATGTTCTTTGACGTAAACAGGGTATGGCTCTCCCATACACAGGACCATGTCTTAATGTCCCATCCAATGGACGGCGGCCTTTCCAAGCCCATCAGTGTCCCCTACTGACCGTGGGCAGGGAGGGTTTTTTTGCGGAGATGTCTCAACGCTGACCTAGTGGGACTCAAACCTGGAAACTGCAGATTATGAGGCTGGCACGCTACCGACTGTACCCTGCCCCAACAATTGAGGTATATGACAATGGTGTATCATGATGTAATTACTGTAATATATACACTTGTTTGTTGCTGATGGTTTTGTTGCATTTAGTGTATTGAGGTATTTATATGCTTTTGAATGGTTTTGTTCTAACTAGTTGGATTCCTTAGTCTTGTTTCTGTTGGGAGTTTGGATTTGGGGTTAAAGAAAAACAGATTTGCTTCATAAAAAGAATTTGTCAAAATTTTTGTCCAGCTTCATTTGTTAACCCATTTTCCATAAAGTTGATGGTAGAATTTCTCAACAGGTTCAAGGATCTGTCCATTCCTCCCAACATCAAATTAGTTGCACTTGACATAATCTCTTCATTCCCATCCACTCTAGTTTTTGATGCTGTCATGTTATTTCAGACAAAAATTATTGAAGTGCAAAAATTTTCCCTTTCCTGAAATCAATGCCATTCACGAGACTCTAAAACTTGTCACAGAAAACAATTATTTCCAGTTCGGCAACCATATCTACAGGCAGGAATCTCTTAAATCTCTCTAACAAAAATTTTTTCCCACAAATAATTGGCTGCTCTGGAACATGGCCCCAAATTCAGCCTATTCCATGTAAAATTGGGCAAGAGATTCGGAATTGAAAATATTTTCAACAATACATGCAGACATCTGGAAATGCATAAAATTAATGCTATAAGGCAGAAAGTCTTCAAATTCAGGAACTCCTGACAAAAGTATGTATTCAAAACGAAATTTTTCATGAATATTTTCAGACCTTAAAAATGTTAGAAGCACCTGACATTGTTATTACTTTAGCTGACAAAACATGCGTTTGCTATAATGGGCGAAAACAGACTATGATGCCAGTTTTGGACTTTATAAATAGCTCCTACTGTACCAGTCTAAATGCTGACCTCATCAGTAGCATCAAAAACGAGGTTTCCAGGATAAAAAACAACAGGTGGCTCCCCAAGGACCTTAAGAAGAGCACAGTCCCATCCAACTGTCAGGAACTGCAAATGTTCACCCAGTGCAAAGTGCAAAAAGATAATTACCCCATTCAGTCATTAGTGTGCAAAATATCATCGCCAACTTTCTTTCTTGACAAGAATTTGTCAAAAACAATTTCAAGGAATTCAAGATTTTCAAGAAAAATTTTTTCAGCTTCATTTGTGATTACACATTTTCCATAAAGTCAAAGGTGGAATTTCTCAACAGACTCAAGGATTTGTCCATTCCTCCTGATAGCAAATTAGTTGCACTTGACGTAGTCTCTTTATTCCCATCCACTCCAGTTTTTGATGCAGTCATGTTATTTCAGACAAAAATATTGAAGTGCATAAATTTTCCCTTCATGAAATCAACGCCATTCATGAGACTCTAAAACTTATCACCAAAAACAATTATTTCCAGTCGGCAACCAAATCTACAGGCAGGACTCAGGGGGACCCCCATAGGCTCACCCCTTTCTGGCATCCTGTCCAAGATTGTCCCTTCCAGATCTCAAAACAAAATTATTCAACTTGGCAGCAATTTTACCAGTCTTCTGGTGTCACTATGTTAATGATATATTTTTAATTTGTAATGGCAGCAATGTGCAATTAAACTGCCTCATTAATTTTGCCAACAATATCTATCCTACAGTATGTTTTACAAAATGGGAGGTAAATTGCAGTGGCATCCCTTATTTATATGTTTAAAATTTTATTGCTCAACAACAGAGAATTTTTAGGTCATTTTTAATTAATTTCTGAGCAAGAAGGTCCCTTAAATTGTGTATATAAATATGTTTTAGTGTGGCTTGGTCTCATTAATTAGTCTTGGCTTTTTTTTTAAGTGTGTGATGAAAATGCTTTGTTGAAGATTGTTAAAATAATTGATAATTCTATTTGCATATTAAAAATCTTTTAGGAGCAAACTCAGAAGCCTTTTGGAGCAAGGACAGCACTCCATCTTCAGTGAAGTGACACTATACGGGTGACATTAGGGCTGTTAATAACTTCTTTCCACAATAATTAATAGATTCTGAAAAAAATTCATCGCCGCCACGGCGGGAATCGAACCCGCATCTCTCTAGATTCATGCCAGAGCGCGCTAACCATTTGCACCACGCGTCGGACAACGAATATTTTCAGAATTTGACCTTTTAAGTTTTTCTTCTTGAGACGTGACTGAGACAGCACCATCTATACTCAAGGAGATGCAACGTTTACAGTCGTTGCATTTGATCATCAGATGTTAATGAGAAGGTCGCTAACGCTACCTGGTGCAAATGGTTAGCGCGCTCTGGCATGAATCTAGAGAGATGCATTCGATTCCCGCCGTGGCGGCGATGAATTTTTTTCAGAATCTATTAATTATTGTTTCTTAACCGGGAATACTGTGCATTCACTTTGGATTTCAACTTCTTTCCACATATCGTGAAGGGTGATTCGTGTCTTGGTTGCAGATGGGAACAGATATAGGTTATTATTGACCTATATCTGTCCCCACACATATATATCAATAGCCTCACAAATGATGGTTCCTTAGTAAAGTGGATGCATGTGCTAGCACACTATGGTGTGCTCCCAGTCAGCTCAGCAGTGACAGTCATTGATTTGGCTGACATCTGTCTGAAGCTCTGTAAACCACTCCTGTAGAGTGAACATCTGGATTTTCCAATATCATAAACAACAGAGTTATCCGGCAAATATGGGGTAAATCTTCAAATGCTCAATTCATGAAGGAGGCTAAATTTGTCTTTGTCCCTTTTTATAATTTTCTTCAGATTTGGAGCTGGTAATTTGCAGACTGATTCACACACAACAGGAATGTAAGATATTGGTCTGGCAAAGTGAATGGTAGGAGAGCCTGTTCTGTTTTTGTTTCTATATCTATTGATTAGCTTTTCCATTGCTTTTGGGTGGAAGCCATGGGAGGCAGTAATGAAATGAACGTTTTGAATTTTTTTTAAGCGAAAACTCATTTGATGATATGATCAAGGCCCTTTAGAAGAGAGAATGGAAGGCTGAAATTTTGTATGCCCATGGGGTAAACGAGTCTGTGCATATGATGGAGGGTACATAAGTAGGCTTTCAGTACATTGATGTCGTCAAGGCTCTTTCGTCATCCTTTTTAAGAATGACATTCAAATAGGGGATGGCATTACTGTTTTCCTCCTCCTTCATGAAACACATTGTAGGACAGATACTGTTGGTTCTATTTAATGAAGCAGTTTAATTGCTCAGTGCTGCCACTTTTTGAGTTTGCTCCTAAAAACCTTTTAGTATGCAAATAATTTGAAGGATAAAACTTCTAAATTTTATTGCTCAACAACAGAGAACTTTCAATTATTTTCTGAGCAAGGAGGTCTTTTAAATTGTGTTTTATGATTAAGTTTTCTTATGATTAGTTATTCTTAAGCCTTGGGGTGTTTTTAACTGTAGAATAGTTTTTTTTTCCTTCAATTATATTTGGGTTGTTGTCTGAGATTAGATTTTTTTTTAGTCATGGGGTTGATTTTTTTTTTAAGTATAGAAGTGTCTTTTTGCAGTTTTGTGTTTTAATTTGAGTTATGCACTTGTTGATATTGATGTTCAATGATAGCTTATAATCATTTAGTGCATTTTCTGTGGGGCAGTTTGGTATCAGTTTTGTTTATAGGGTAGTTTTGCTTACTTTCGTTACTTTGATTAGCAAAAAACTATTTTTTGTAGTTGGTGGGGATAATACTTTGATTTTGAAATTTTTTATGAAAAGGCATTACTTTGATAAATTACCGTTTATCAGGAAAAAAATTGAGGCACCAGTAAGTTGTTTTATACAATTACCATGTAAACAAATCAGCATAAGCTTTAGATGAAAAGTCCCACATACCAAACATTTAATCTATGTTCTGCAGCAGTCAAAGTGTCAAGATTTCAGTCACTAAACAAAATGACAAAAGCCTGTAATAACAATAAGATACATTACTAGAAAACATGGCTGTAACACAGCAACCTAAACTTTAATGGATGAGGACAGAATATTGCAGCTAAGCTAAATTTTATTGACAAGGAAATGTATATATTCTTGCTGCCTATTTCAGTTGCCACAGAACAATTTCTCTTACGAAAGAGAAAAAAAAATCATTATAACCATTCACAAATTTATTGTCCCTACTTTCTATGTAGGGAAAGTTTGTACCACAAATTTCTATTAGCTCTTTAATCAGTATTGCAAAAATACTGTTCTCAGTGACAACCAAATTATTTGATTGGCCACTAATTTTTATCTAAAGAATACCTACTTTAAATAAATCATTTAATTTTTAAATTATGTAATTAAATAATTCTACAGAGAGCTCCTGTATGCTCCTGAAGACAACAAATGAACAATATGAAAATGCTTGTGCTTTACAAACTTATGTATTTGTGGTACTTGTATTGACTTTGTGACAGGCCCAAATTATCAAAACCTAAACATGATCATCTATATATTGTATTCAACCAAAAAAAGGCTATATTCTGCCAATGTGTGTGCATGGTATCTATTCTGTGTCAATCAGTGTCACCAACTGTACTATATACACTGAACAGACAAATTATTATAAACACCCCAATAACATTATGCAAAGCAGAAGTATCATGTCCAGTCACGTGGAATGCTGAAACTGGCAATGCCTATAAATAGAGCAAGTCTCTACGCATTGGAAATCAACCATGGAGAAGTAATCATGGGTAAAGGCAGTTTAATGGGTGAACGAGTTTGACTGTGGCCAGATAGTAGGTGAGAGGAAGGTTGGTTGTTCAATCACCACTACTGCTGAGCTGTTGGGATTTCCATGTCAGATGGTCGCATGCATGTACCAAGACTACGTGAAATATGGCAAATTTCCAACCAGCAGGAGAAATGTGGACGTAAATGTGCAATTGACTCTTGAGGTGAGCACAGACTGTCCCATTGTTACAAGGAATTGCACACTACCATGGAGAAGATAACGTCAGAATTGAATGAAGGCATGTCCACAAGCTTATGCACAAAGACTATCCATCATACCACAGAAAAAATAGCCTATGGCAGTCGATGTCCACATCGAGTCCTCTTGATGAAAGGCACCAAAAGATTAGGTTGCAGTTTGCAAAGGCCTATCGCAACTAGAGTGTGGAGGACTGAAAACACATCTGGTCTGACAAATCACAGTTTCAACTCTATCACACCAATGGGAGGGTGCATGTGTGGCATAAATCACACAAAGTGATGGACCCAGCTTGCCAAGTTGAAGAATGTGAACAACCTCGCTGGCCATCTATATCCATTCATAACGATTCTCTTTCAGCAACATGACACCATCTTTCAACAGAACAATGCCACTTGCATACTTCCCAAGTGGTGACCAATTGGCTCCAGGAGCATTCAAGTGAGTTTACCACACTCAAATAGCCCCTTGATTAATGGATCTCACCCCATTGAGAATTTGTGGGATGAATTGGAAAGATCTGTTTGAGCCCACCAATCCCCACTGGCAACTGTGGATGCCCTTAGGACAGGCAATCCTCGCTTCATGGGCAGCAATACCACCTCTGTGTTTTCAACACCTCATTGAGTCCTTACCAAGACATCTGGTAGCTGCTGTGAGGGCCAAAAGTGGAGCAACAGGTTATTAGGTAAGTGTATATAATACTTTGTCCATTCAGTTTAGTATTTGTGATATAATTAATGACCATATACTATAATGATCAAACAACAGAGTCAATCCCCAACTAACATGATTTCAGTTAAACACAATTTTCAAAATACCTGGTTTATGACTAGTTGACTGGTCGTTTGGTTTAATACGATATTTTCACTTTTCTTTGATTGTTTCAATTATTCTATGTACCATATAAGAAGAGACTTTGTACGGTTTCCTTGTCTAACCAATCTTTGTTCAAAATTTCAGCACTTCCAAAGAGATTTTTCACATTTGTTTATACAAATTAATGTGCTTAAATAGCTATAATACCTAATATATTTGCAAACAATAAAGAATATTTTAATTGTCACTGACCAATGACAGTGTACACTGCATTGGTTAACTCTTCCAGTGTCCATGACATATACACCGATCAGCCAAAACATTAAAACCACCTACCTTATATAATGTAGGTCTTCCTCTTGCCACCAAAAGAGCTCTCATCCGATGAGGCATAGATTCAACGAGATGTTGGTAGGTATCGCTTGATATTTGATACCATGACTGCAATAGAAGATCCCGCAGTTCTCGTAAATTACGTGGTTGGGGTGATGCTGCTGGTACCTGTTTCTCCAATTTAAACCACAAATGCTTGATAGGATTCATATCCGGCGAATTTGGGGGCCATGGGAATAAATGAAATTCCTCATCATGTTCTAGGAACCATTCCTGAACCTTCTTCACAGTGTGACATGGGGCTTTGTCTTGTTGAAAGATCATCCCAGTGGGGAATACAGTCGCCATAAAGGGGTACACAATGTTCAGGTAGGTAACAGCTGTCAGAGTTTGCTCTACAAGGATAATTGGTCCAAATGTTTCCCAAGAAAATATTGCCCAGACCATCACACTACCTCCAGCCACCTGGATCTGTCCCCCAGTGCATCCAGATGAGACTTCCGTGGGTAAATGTCACACACGAGCTTTCCATTCACATGGTGTAACAGAAAATGGGATTCATCTGATCATGCAACCCTCTCCGTCTTCTATGGTCCAATGTTGATGATTATGTGCCCCTGAAAGCGTTGACAACAGTGAATGGCTGTGAGCATAGGCACACGAATGGGTCTGCAGCTGCGGAGACCCATATCCTAGAGCTTATGATGCACTGTGTGTTCGGACACATTGGGCCCTTTACCATAATTGAAATTATGGGTATGTCAGCCACAGTAGCCCTCCTGTTGCTGCAGACAAGACAAGATAGACTGAATTGACCTCTGGCATCAGTGAGGCATGGCTGGCCTACATCTTGTCGATGGCTCAAAGTGTCACCTGTTTTGGACCATCTTTGATAGGTACTAACTATTGCATAGTGTGAGAAGCTTACCAGCATCGCTGTTTCAGAGATGCTCTTACTAAGACATCTTGCCAAAAGATCGGCCTTTGTCGAAATCTGATAAATTCTTTGCTTTTCCCATGTTGAGATAAAATGAAATACTGCCTGGAGAGCTCTGACCCAAGTATTATATATATCATTCATGACCTTGTCACTTGACACTGATTGGCTGATGCGTGCTTCTTTGCATAACGCAGAAATGGTTTTGATGTATTGGTTGATCTGTGTGTATCCATTTTCAATACAACAAAAAAAAAATTGATTTTTTAAAAATAAAAATTACAGTTTTAAATCTTTTTATACATATTTTTTAAAAAATATATAATTTTAGGCTTGATAAATAATATTTTATTTTTTCATTTGATGCATATTTTATTAAACTATGACAAAAATAATTTGTTAAAGCCATCTGATTGCCATTTCTTAGAAGCGATATAAGGTATTGCCAATTTGTTTGTTAACATTACTCTATGCTGAAGCAATCCCCTAATTTAAGCTCAGAAGTTAGATTTTAACTATTATCAACATAATTTTCCTTAAAGTTTTTAAAATCTCCTTATGATTAACAAAAAAACTGTTATTTTTAAAAATGGAAAATTTTGAAAGTAATTATGAAATATGTACCTATTTTTTTCAGTATATCACTGTAAAAAGTTATTAAAATTAATATGTTACTACAAAGTTCAAATTTTGTACTTCAATAAAATTCAGCATCAAATTATCTTTAATTTGGTATATAACAAACTATTTCTGTTGATTAGTTATTTATTAAAAATAATTTAAAGTTTACTTGTTTATATTGGTTATTTGTTATTATTGGACTCTGCAACAAGCCTGGACTTTTCTCAAAGTATGGTATGGAGAAATAAAAATTACAAAATGGAAGAAATGTTTAAACAAGATTTTTCTTTTTGTTATTCAGAAATAAATAGCCTTTCCATTCATGTGCATTATAATCATTTCTGTCTACTGACATGTGTATTATAATCATTTCTGTTCTATAAATTTTTACTTGTGTTGCCAGATACATTTTTTTACTGCATGACTCTAAAAATTTTTTATTAAAATAAAACTTGTATTTTTAGTTAAATATCTTATTTCCAGAAAATCCAGAATTAAATGCTGATTGATTTGGCATATAACATGCCATAATTCCTTTCGTTAGTTATTTTTGCCAATATTGTATATTCAAAACAACAATTTTACATTTAAAAATAAGTGTTATGATTATATTCTTCATGGTATATTTTCACTTTACAGTGCCTTCACTAGCTCATAATGCTAGTTTTAGTCCATTATAGGCACAACTTCGTTGAATATTGTTTGCAAGGTGCTTTTGCTAGGTTTTGCCACATTCTGTTTCATATTTAGTGTTAATTTTTTTAGGCAGTAATTTAGGGAAAAGTTTTTTATTGTTTATTGAGGGGAAAAAAATTTCTTTGTTTCTGCTAGTGTCCACTACAGGGTGTGTGGTATAGGAAACTAACTGCACCTTAGCTTACATTGCACAGAAAACAAGATGGCGCCATTGTAACCGGGAACTGTTGGATTGTTTTACCTCTGAGCAGCATTTTTTTCACACAATGGGCTAATGGCCAGGTGTCACAAAGACCCCAAAGCTCCAAAAAAGTTGAGGGAGTGGACCCAGTGGAATAGCTGTTGGAATACAGATGGTAGTCTCCTGTAAAGGCCATCTAGTTTTCTTTAACGGGCACAGGGTATCTCTCACACGAGGCAACGGCTTAATTTCCCATCCAATGGACAGCGGCCTTTCCAAGCACATCGGTGTCTCCTACTAACCTTAAGCATGGCGGGGAGTTGTTCAGAGATAAATCTCAATGCTGGCCTAGCTGGGACTTGAACCTGGGAATTGAAGATTATAAGCCTGGCACATTACCAACCGAGTCATTCCTGCCCCTACCAGAAACTGCAGTACTGCCATTTATAATATTTAGTTAATGCATATAGAGATTATTCTCTTGATGTCCTAATGTAGGAATTCTGTCATTATAACCTAGATATTCTAGGCTTGTAAGAGACCAGATAGACAGGTAAAGGTGAGATAACTTTAAATTTCTCTTTTCAGGCACGGAGGATGGAATACATCTCCAAGGTTTTGGTTTGCTTCTCAGCAGACATGCCAGTGAGCTGTTGTTATGCCCCCACAGAGGACTCTGATGAGAAGGATACGTTTTACAGCCAGCTTCAGGATATTTTGAAATCTGTGGAGATATTTCTCTTGTGCTAGGTGACTTCAATGCTAAAGTTGGTACTGACTCTTAGGCAGGAGTTTTAAAGGCAGGAGTTTTTAGGCAGGAGCTCTTTAGGCAGGAGTTTTAAGTCCCTCTGGCATTGGATGTTGCAATGGGGAACGTCTCGTACAGGTAAATAAACTTAATGGTTCGTGAATGACTAACACATACTACAAAACACCAGAACATTTATACATGGGTTTCACTTGATGGATTGCACAGGAATATGACAGATTATATTTTAATTAACAGCAAATGGGCTAATTCAGTTAGGAATACCAGATCATACAGCAGAGCCGAAATTGGGTTTGACCATTACCTGATCAAAAGTATTTTACAGCTGAAGCTTATGAATTGTTGTGCTAAGGTTAAAAAAAATAGCTATAACATTGAATGCATGAAAGATACAGATATACCCAAAACATATCATGATGGCTATTTAGTAATTATGACAATTGTAGTTTGTTTACTGCTGAAGTTGAGAAAGAATGGGATCAGTTTAACTCTTTAACACCCAAGAAATTTCAGAAAAGGGTAGAGGGTATTAAAACAAAGGAATATTTGGACAAGTCCATTTCAAAATTTCGGCCATTTTGGGCCATTATGGGCATTAAAGGGTTAAACAGCTTTTCTTGAAACTAACAGCACTCTTTAGGGTAAAAGGGTCCACAGGAAACAAAATTATTTGAGTGATAAGGCTATGGAACTTATTTCTGAAAGAAGGAAGTGCAGGATTAATGTGAACAACACCCTACTGATCCTAATATAAGGCATTACAATGAGCTTAACCCTTTAAGTGTCCATGTCATCTGTATACGTTCACAAAATCTGAATTGAGAGGCCAAGGACGTATGTATCCATTTTTAGTAAAACAAAAAAAAAAGTAAATTTAAAAAAAATAAAAATTGCTGTTGCAATTTTTATATATATTATTAAAATATATAATTCAGGCTACAAAAATAATATTGTTTTTTAATTTGATGCATACTTCATTAAACTACAATATAATTTTATAAAGTCATTTGATTGTCATTTCTTAGAAGCACTAAATGTTATATCCTATTTGCTGAAGCAACCTTCTGATTTAAGCTCACAAGTTTGATTTGAACTATTATCAACAAATTTTTCCTTAAATTTTGGAAAATCTAAAAATTAACAAAAAAACTGCTATTTTTAAAAACGACAGATTTTGGAATTACAAAATAAGTACAGCCATTTTGTTTTTCCGTTTCACACACTTTTCTGTCATAAACCTATTTCAGTATTCCCAAGTTATTTTTATCATTTTCCAGCATTCTATGCATCTTTCCCGCCTTAAAATCGAAACTGGAAGTAAACGCATCCTTCTTAGAAATTCTGGTTGCAGCTGCATTTAATTAGTTATGCTTCACTGAGGCAAACAAGACGCAGATGACTGACACATGCAATCTCCGTTGTGTGTGCTATAAGTGTTGTTTACAGTTTTCGTCCAGTATATTGGATACCCTTTGTAAAGTTAGTATTTACTTTTTTTATATTTAAACCTCAATTTTCATTTCAGAAGTTTATTTTTGGA
The DNA here is from genome assembly GCA_038380435.1 of Ryuthela nishihirai. Lineage (NCBI taxonomy): Eukaryota > Metazoa > Arthropoda > Arachnida > Araneae > Heptathelidae > Ryuthela > Ryuthela nishihirai. Next base: position 32,616,081 of record JAWZYU010000026.1, read on the forward strand.
AATTAGCGATCTTTTGGCCGATCGATAAGAATTGATTTTTTTCGTAGTTATGCTACATCGTATGGCCAGCTTACAACTTGTTGCTGTGGATATTTTAACATCGCATTAGGCTACGAGATAAATTTTATTTTATTATTTATTACTTTTCTGTAAAACTTTGATCTAGTATCATTTTCTGAAAATAAATGAGGTCTTGGATATGGAAGCAAATTAATTTCTGTAGATTTACTTCAGTCAGTAAGTAATCTTCAGATCAGCTGATTTATCAATCTTTATTATTATTATTTATTGCTGCAGCTTGAAGGGGTATAATTATTCAGCAGGTTTTCTAAAATAAAGCTTAATTGTATAGTGTGATCTTTTTTTCACCATATCACATTGAAAAAAGCTTATTAAAATCAATATGCTTGTAAATTTGTTTATATTATTTATTTTCATAAAATTCTGTTTAATTTGATATATAACATGACCTATTTCCATTGGTTATTTTTAAAAAACATTCTAAAGTTGACTTGTTTATGTGACTCAGCACAATTGGCCAAAAGCCTGAAATTTTCTCAAAGTATGGTATCGAGAAAAAAATTACAAAAAAAGAAAAATATTTACTTAAAACTTAAATTTTTTTTTGTTATTCAGAAATATATAGTCATTCTATTTATGTGCATTGCCAGATGCATTTTTTTTACTATTAAAGTCCTATTAAAATAAAACATACCTTTTTTTGTTAAATACTTTATTTTCAGAAAATCCAGAATTAAATGCTGATTAATTTGGTATACAACATGCCATAATTCCTTTCATTAGTTATTTGGCAAAATAATTCTAAAGTTTTTTTTGGCTGAGCATAAGAAGAAAATTGTTTGGCCTCTGGATGGTAACTTGTTTTTCGGGCTGGACACTGGAAGGGTTAATAAACATGTAAAGGATCAGTTAATAGCTGATAGGAATCTTTGGCTTGATAACTTGGATGACAAAGCTGAGGAAGCAATTAAACAACACAACAGCAGGGGGTTGTACCAGATTATTAATGTTTTAAGCGAGAAGAAACAAAGGTACACAGGAATTAAGGGATAAATATGTCAAGGTGGTTGAAGATGTGGATTCTGTGATGGCTAGATGGGCTGAGCATTTCAGAGAAGTTCTAAATAAATGTGATTATTTCTACTCTCATTGTTTGTAATGAGGACAGACGCATTACTGGCTTCAATGATGGCCCCTATTTCACATTCCAAAGTCACTTTGGCTATCTCTAAATTAAAACTGTAAAAATTCCCAGGGGTTGATGAAATGACAACTGAAATGCTTAGAGCTAGGAACATTTGTATTGTCACATGGCTGACTGAAACTTTGAATATTTTTTTATGATTGAGGTTGGGTTGTTTTACCTCTGAGTATAGACCTGCAACTCACACATGACCCAAATTACCATCATCCTTTAATAATGGTAGATGAAAAAGAGGATACAATCCCGATAACATATATCTGTCCGGCACCTTTAACATCAAAATATATAGATTGGGTTGTTTTACCTCTGAGCAGCACTTTTTTGCACACCATGGGCTAAATGGCCAGGTCACATGGACCCCGAAGGCTCAGAGAAGGTTGGGAGAGGGTACCCACTGGAACAGCTGTTGGGAGACAGATGGTAGCCTCCCATAGGGCCATCCAGCGTGTTCTTTAACGTGCACAGCAGTAACCAGCACTTACCTGCAGTAACCAAAGGTTACAGTTGCAGCTCAGGATAGATGTGTTTGTAAAACTAAATTACACAGTAGAATTGGGTCTATGTATCCTATGGCTGCTTGAGGATTTTAAATGAATGAGTGAGTGAGTGAGTGTGTGTGTGTGTGTGTGTCTGTCTGTCTGTCTGTCTGTCTGTATGTATGTATGTATGTATGTATGTGGCCTATTATTGTATTAAGGGGGAAATGGGACAATTTCTTCGTTAGCGATATGCTCTGTTTAAAATGGTTGTCTTCAATGAGATTATCTAATTCTGGATTTTTTTTTAATTTAATGCAGATGGCACTGCATTATTTACGATAATTGATGTATTTTAGACTTATTTCTAATGGGATTATTTAGTTCTGGAGGATTTTTTATACTGTGGATAGGGAGTGAATTGCTTATTAAGCTTGTTTTCTCTGATGGAATTATTTAGTTCTGGGGACTTTTGTATAGTGCCAATTGACAATTAATTGTTTATAATTTTGTTTTTTAGGCTTGTTATAAAATTGGTTTGCTATAAAAAAAAACCCTCAAGCAGCTGCTTGCCACAGAAGTCTGACAGTAGCCTGTCAGTTTATATGCCATAGTAGATGGACTGATAGGATGGCAGGACCTCAGCAGAAAAACAACACATACATCTATGCCTTACCCGGGGTTCTAACCCAGCTCCCTTAGATCCGTAGCCAAGCACACTAACCACTCAGCCATGGGGTAGGTAAAAAGTACAGAATGTTGTTCATTGTTTACAGTAGCATGCATGTACCCATGATTTGGTTTGGGGAGAGGGGCTAATGAGAATAAGATTTTTGTAGGGTTTCCCAATTATTAAAATATTCCACCAAGCATGAAAGGTTAAAATTACATTCTACATGGAATGAGATTTTATAACTGTTTTTATTTTAATCTATTTTCAGTGTCAGACATAAAATATAGGGCTAAAATCAAATTAAACAAAAATAAGTATTTTGGATTTCAAAGTAGGTAGACAGGTTTGTATGACAGGATTTTTGGAGAGTGGAAGTGGGGGGGGTCCCCCTTGTGCATGGGTTGGGTTGTTTTACCTCTGAGTGGCACTTTTTTTTGTACCCAATGGATTAAATGATCAGTTCACAAGGACCCCAAGGTATCATAGTTTGGGGGAAGGGGATACACTGAACAGCTGTTGGGAAATGGGGCAGTCTCATGTCAAGGCCATTCAGAGCATTCTTTAACATGCACAGTGTATAGCTCTCCAGCACATGGGGCCATGACCCCTCTAAGTATGTCCCTGAGAAGTATGTTGAGGTTAAAATGTTTGTCTCCAATAATTTTGTTCTGAGGTTTTCTTAAATTGCAGAAGGGAAATTTGTTGTTTAGCGGTATGTGTTTCATGGAATAGCAATCTCTGAAGAAATTACTGATTTTTGCAAGTTTTCATTAAATTAAAGATTGAATTTTTGTTATTTGGCTACTGAAACAAGTAGCCTGGGATGGTACTGACTGACATTTGTCGTATAACAATATGCACAGTTATGAAATTATTGCCTTAGATCAGGAGTGTCCAACCTTTTGATTTCCATGGGCCACACTGAGTGAAGATGAATTGTTTTGGGCTGCACATATAATATAGTTAATGTATATGAATAAAACTTCATTTATTTTCTTATGTTTATTATAAAATTAAAAAAAGGCAACATGAAACTAGTGGGATATTAAAAACTTGCTGAAAATCACATAATCATGTTGAAAGCTTATGTTGTAAACATGTAAACTTTACGATTTTGTGGGCCGCTAGTGGGACACGGCTGCCTTAGATGCTATTACTTCTGGTGGTTTTCTTTTATATATAGAAACAAAATTTTACAATTTAGTATCATGATTATGCTGTAAACTGCAGTACTTGAATGCATCATTATGTGCTTACTGGAATGCTTAAATCTACTTACAATAATTTTTAGAGCACTAGGCTCCAATATCATTCATGCAAGTGCTATGCCCTTTTTGTACTTGGTGACTTATTCTATACCTTTCACAATCATGAAGATGAACAAGTCTTTTTCACAGTACTTTAAGTTGTAGAGCTGTTAATTACCTGCTGGCTCACACGTCATCGCTGTTAGTTTTCTCATGAATGCCAGTCCCAATTAAATTCACATAATGAAGCTGTTATTCCTTGGTTGCCATGCTGTGCTGTTGCAACTCTATGCTGACTGAAGGTTGTTTTCCTGTCCTTCAGGCTCTAAACACTCAAATTCCAACTATGCTAAAATGACATCTCCATCACTGCTTCATATGGGCTCCCAATGGCTTCTTATTAATGCATTCTCAGCACTTTTGCAGACTATCCTCATAATGGCACAGCCAGGCCTATATTTAATTTATAACTTTGAAAGAGTTTTAACACCACTACAAAGCTACTTAAAGCTTAAGGAAGATATCACTCTGAAGTTAATGGCAATCAATTTTTCCTCTAATATTGATTGATGTCAACTTTAGAATCATATCTTCCTTAATATTCCTAAAATACTTTGAAAAATATCTCTACTTAAAGCTATTAAATATTTTACAGCAAAGCATTGTGAAAAAGACTTGTTTACCTTCACGTTTGTGAAAGATATAGAATAAGGGATAAGCACTTACATGATATTAGAGCCTAGTGCCCTAATATCATGTAAGTGATAAGAGTGGATTTAAGCATGCCCAGTAAGGATATTAGGGTGCATTCAGGTGCTGCAGTGTTCTTTTAAATTATAGCACAATCATGATGTTAAATTACATTATAGTAAATTGCTGTTTCCTAAATATTAAACAAAATTTTATGCTTAGGAATAAGTGTTAAATCATTATATTCTTTACTCAGCATATTCTTGTTGTACGTCCTCTTCACTGCTGATAATACGATTGCTTAGGTTATTATTTGCAGAACTTCCCAAGAAGTTAAATAATATTTCTAATGTGATATTCAAATGTATTTTTAATTAGTTTAAATGGCAGCTTTTATTTTTACAGAAGCAATTTTATTAAACGTTTTATAATTCTGGAAAAATTAAAATTTTTAAGTTACTAGGAGTAGAGAAGTCGGGCATTCAGCTAAGAAGCAAAACACTATTGCATTGATTTAAAAATTATATATTAAAAAATATGGCGGTTGGTATATTGGTTACAGTCCTCAGCTAACAGATGGCACTACTCAAGTGGCGTTTGATGTTGGAGTGTAAAGCATGATGTCGATGCGTCAAGTATGACATGGAAACATAACTCTTGGTTGTTAGTGGCCTATGGCTCTTTGATTTGTTTCTTTTGGGTGGGTAATGTGGAGTCACGTGTCGTGTGTGTAATTTGACGGGAATGTGAAGTTACATTTGATTTTTTTCGCCATTTTTGCTTTATAATTTGTTTGGATAACATGCCTGTAAGGTTAGAGGGTAAGTGTATATGTATCATATATTTAATGAGGAATTTTTAGTGATAGCTAGAATAATTAATGTTCTTTTTTGGAAAATTCATTAAGATATTAAATATATTTTGGAATTGAAATTATTTAATATTAGGAGGGTTGTTGGTGATAGTATTAGTGAACTGTTTTGTAATGTTAAGGTCACATCATTTGGAAGTGGGAGTTTGGTAGCTTTTTACTGCTGTGTGTAGTGGGGAATGTTTTAGTAAGTTGTTTGGGGTGAGGGGCATTTGAAGGGGTAAGAAGGAGTGGTTAACCAGATAGAATTATTTTAATTTTTTTTTTCCTGTTTAGTATGATGCAGTAGTATGTGTTTTGTTGTGAGTGGAAGAAAATGGCAAAAGTTTATAATGTGAGTTTTTATGGGGTGTTAGGGTTTTAGAATAGTTTTTGGTGGAATGTAGAGTTTTCACAGGATTCTAATGTAGTCGGGGGGGGGGAGTATGCATTGGGGAAAGAATGTTGGAAGTTTTTTCGTATGGGACTGAACATGGCGGTAGTTACAAACAGGTGTATTTTGTTATCATAGTTTGGAATGAATTGAGTGTTTTTTAGTAGTTACGTGTAGTATGGTAATTATTAGTGTATTATGGTGATTTATTAATTTTGTTATATATTTTAGAGTCTTTTAAAGTTACTTATATGATTTATTGTGGATATGTGGAAGCGTTTGGCGGCTTTTTGATGATGAAATTATGGTTTGGGTTGTTTTACCTCTGAGCGGCATGTTTTTGCACACCATGAGCGAAATGGCCAGGTCACAAGGACCCTGAAGGCTCAGAGAAGTTTGGGGGAGGGGACCCACTGGAACAGCTGTTGGGAGACAGATGGTAACCTCCCATCAAGGCCATCCAGCGTGTTCTTTAACGTGCATAGGGTATGGCTCTCCCGCACACGGGGCCACGGCTTACAATCCCATCTGACGGACGGTGGCCTTTCCAAGTCCATTGGTGTTCCTTACTGTCTGTGGGCAGGGCAGGGAATTTTGCGGAGATAAATCATAATGCTGACCCAGTTGGGACTCGGACCTGGGAACTGCACATTACGAGCCTGGCGCCCTACCAAATGAGTCACTTCTGCTGCAGAAATTATGGTTATTGTAGAATTGTCGGTGTGGAAAAACATGGTAATTTTTGATGGAATGAGGAAGGTAATCAATAATTTAGGGGGAGAGGCTATTTGAGCTATAAGAATTTTTTGTTGTTGTATCTGATGAGATTATTTGGTTTTGGAGGCTTATAACTCGGTCAGCAGTGCAATGTTTGAGATTTTCATATTTTTCGCTTTGTGTTGCCTGGGAGGACATTATTAAGTTTTGGGGCTTTTTTATAATTTGGTCGGCGGTGCACTGTTTCCGATTTTTTTGCTTTTTAGTATATGTTATGACCAATGATATTTAATTTTGGGGCTTTTTTATAATGCCAATTGGCGATGCATTGTCAATGGTGTTTTTGATTTTGAGATTGGTGTTCAATTTCATGAATTCTTGTGATTTATTTAGGATAATTATTGTATGTGTGACTGGATTGATCAGTTTAGTTTGTGGAAATATATTTGTGGAGTGTTTTAATTATTGGGAAAAGAGGGGGGGGATTTCTGGTATTTGTAATATATGGGAAGGCAACTTTAGTGTAGTTTATGGTTTTTTTCATAATTTTTTTTAAGAATTTGTGGTTGTGTGGGATGCTTTTAGTGGAATCGTGTTTTTTTTTGTTTCTTTACAATGCAAATTACTGTTACGTTGGTAATGGTCCTTTGCATTTGACATAAACCCGGGTTTTTCTAGCCAGTTCGTTACTATGGTAACGAAAAAAACAATCTTTTTTCTAGAAACTCCTGTTTGGGTTAGGGTCTCAGGGGTTGTGGGAATCAGCTAAAAAGACCATTTTGTTACGTTGTGTCAAAAAAAAAAATGGCGGCTGAGGACAGCGATCTGTACTACTGTCAATATGGCACCTAAGCATCATAAACTCCAGATCTGCCAATAAAATCTTTTCATTGCTCTCAGTGACCATTAAGAATCTGGAAGGTGTTCCATCAAAATGAAACATATCGTGCTGCATTAAAAAAATATATGGCATTGTAAATGCAGGTTTGTCCTTCTCCCTCTTACAGATAGCAGTACCTCTTGCTAATATTTAGTGCTGTATTTTTGCATTGTTATATTAATCTATGGTCTTTGGCATTTTATCTAGTGAGGGCCACATCTAGAAGGTAAAAGGGGTCGGTGTATAGGTTCTGGTCTTCAGCTGACAGATGGAATTGTTCAAGTGGCATATGACGTCGGAGTGTAAAGTATGATATCGATGAGTAAATTATGACGTAGAAACATAACTGTTGGTTGTTAGTGGCCTATGGCTCTTTGATTGGTTTCTTTTGGATGGGTAATGTGGAATCATGTGTCGTGTGTGTGATTTGACAGGAGTGTGAAGTTACGTTTGATTTTTTTTTCGACATTTTTGCTTTATAATTTGTTTGGATAACATGCCTGTAAGGTTAGAAGGTAAGTGCATATGTATCATATATTTAATGAGGGTTTTTTAGTGATAGTTAGAATAATTAATATGTTGTTTTTTGGAAAATTCCTTAAGATATGGTAAATAATAAGTTATTAAAGATATTTTGGAATTGAAATTATTTAATATTAGGAGGGTTGTTGTTGATAGTGTTAGTGAACTGTTTTGTAATGTGAAGGTCACGTTGTTTGGAAGTGGGAGTTTGGTAGCTTTTTACTGCTGTGTAGTGGGGAATGTTTTAGTAAGTTGTTTGGGGTGAGGGGCATTTGAAGGGGTAAGAAGGAGTGGTTAACCAGATAGAATTAATTTTTTTTTCGTGTTTAGTATGATGCAGTAGTATGAGTTTTGTTGTGAGTGGAAGAAAATGGCAAAAGTTTATAATGTGGTGATTAAGTTTAAAAAATGAGTTTTTATGGGGTGTTAGGGTTTTAGGAGAATAGTTTTTTGATGGAATGTATAGAGTTTTCACGGGATTCTAATGTAGTGTGGGGGGGGGGGGGGAAGTATGCATTGGGGAAAGAATGTTGGAAGTTTTTTCGTATGGGACTGAATATGATGGTAGTTGGGTTGTTTTACCTCTGAGCAGCACTTTTTTGCACACCATGGGCTAAATGGTCAGGTCACATGGATCCCGAAGGCTCAGAGAAGGTTGGCGGAGGGGACCCACTGGAACAGCTGTTGGGAGACAGATGGTAGCCTTCCGTCAAGGCCATCCAGTGCGTTCTTTAATTAGCACAGGGTATGGCTCTCCCGCACACGGGGCCATGGCTTAACATCCTATCCGACGGACGGTGGCCTTTCCAAGCCCATTGGTGTGACCTACTGACCGTGGGCAGGGCGGGGAATTTTGCAGGGATAAATCTCAACGCTGACCCAGCTGGGACTCGAACCTGGGAACTACAGATTACGAGCCTGGCGCGCTACCGACTGAGCCACCCCCGCCCCTATGATGGTAGTAACAAACAGGTGTATTTTGTTATCGTAATTTGGAATGAACTGAGTGTTTTTTAGTAGTTACATGTTGTAATGGTAATTATTAGTGCATTATGGTGATTTATTAATTTTGTTATATTTTTGGCGTCTTTTAAAGTTACTTATATTATTTATTGTGAATATTGGAAGCGTTTGGCGGTTTTTTGATGTAGAAATTATGGGTTGGGTTATTTTACATCTGAGCAGCACGTTTTTGCACACCATTAGCGAAATGTTCAGGAAGGTTTGAAGAAATTTAGTAAGTAATGAATGGTCTGAAGGCTCAGAGAAGGTTTGTGGAACGAACCCACTTGAATAGCTGTTGGGAGACAGATGGTAACCTCCCGTGAAGTCCATTCAGTGTGTCCTTTAATGTGCACAGGGTCTGGCTCTCCCACACACGGGGTCCCATCCGACAGATGTCAGCCTTCCTCAAGCCCATCAGTGTCCCCTACTGACTGTGGGCGGGCGGGGGGGGGGGGGGGTTGTGGAAAAAAATCTATCATGCTGACCCAGCTGGGACTCGAACCTGGGAACTGCAGATTACAAGTCTGGCACAATACTGACTGAGCCGCCGCAGAAATTATGGTTATTGTAGAATTGTCGATGTGGAAAAACAGTAGTTTTTGATGGAGTCAGGAAGGTAATCAATAATTTAGGGGAGGGCTATTTGAGCTATAAAATTTTTTGTTGTTGTTGTATCTGATGAGATTGTTTGATTTTGGGGGCATTTTTATAATTCAGTCAGCATTGCAATGTTTCCGATTTTCATGTTTTTTGGTTTGTGTTGTCTGCGAGGACATTATTTATTTTCTGGGGCTTTTTATAATTCGGTCGGTGGTGCACTGTTTCCGATTTTTTTGCTTTTTGGTATGTGTTATGACCGATGAGATTTAGTCTTGGGAGCTTTTTTATAATGCCAGTCGGCGATGCATTGTCGATGGTGTTCTTGGTTTTGAGATTGGTGTTCGATTTCATTAATTCTGGTGATTTATTCAGGCTAATTATTTTGTGTGTGACTGGATTGATTAGTTCAGTTCATGGAAATATATTTGTGGAGTGTTTTAATTATTGGAAAAAGAGGGGGATGTGGTATTTCAGGTATTTGTAATATATGGGAAGGCAAATGTGTTGTATAGTTTCATTGTTTATGGGTTTTGTTTTTTAAGAATTTGTGGTTGTGTGGGATGTTTTTAGTGGAATCGCTTTTTTTTGTTACGCTGTTTCTTTACAACGCAAATTACCGTTACCACGGTAACGGTACCTTGCCTTTGTCGTGAACTCAGGGTTTTCGTTACTATGGTAACGAAAAAAAAAATCTTTTTTCTAGAAACCCCTGTTTGGATTAGGGTCTTGGGGGTTGTGGGAATCAACTAAAAAGACCGTTTTGTAACATTGCGTCAAAAAAAAAAAAGGCGGCTTAGGACCCTGATCTGTACTACTGCCATAAAAGGGAGTCATGCCACCCTCCTCCAATAAATTTAATAATGGAGGTGAATAACAAATTTTTGTTACATATACAAATTTCTTGAAATACAATTAGCACTCATGAGGGAAAAACGTATACTTCATTATTTGTCGAGAACTAGTTCTGAAAAAGTATACTAGAATGGCAGGTTACGCTGCAGTATAGGGTCCTCAGCTGCCATGTTGTACTTTTCCTACTTTCCCCAGGAAAACCTGTAATGTTGAGTTGCAATATGATATCCATCCACATGTTCCAATGTTTATGACTGTTATATGCTGTTTAGAATAGTTCTCTCTAATGAGATTATTTGTTTTCGGGGCTTTTCTTAAATCGATTCTTTAGCAATGAGTGTTATTAAGGAAATATTACTTTTGATATTTATTTTTGGGGTTTAAGTGCGAAAGGAGGTTTCATTATTTAGCGATAAGCGTTGTTATGAAATCTTTTGATGAGATTATTTTTGGGGCTTTTTTTCAGTGCAAAACGAAGGTTTATTCTTTAGCGATGAATTGTTAATAAAATGCGTTTTTTTTAAGTGGAAAATGAGGGTTCAAGCAGAACAGTGGCGATTAGCGTTGTTAATAAAATCTTGTTTTGATGAGATTATTCTCAATAATTTTTTAAAGTGCAGAAACATGATTTTCTTCTATGTAGCATTGCATAAATGAGGGTTCAAGCAGAACAGTGGCAATTAGCGTTGTTAATAAAATCTTGTTTTGATGAGATTATTCTCAATAATTTTTTAAAGTGCAGAAACATGATTTTCTTCTATGTAGCGTTGCATAAATGAGGGTTCAAGCAGAACAGTGGCAATTAGCGTTGTTAATAAAATCTTGTTTTGATGAGATTATTCTCAATAATTTTTTAAAGTGCAGAAACATGATTTTCTTCTATGTAGCGTTGCATATTTCTTTTATATATATATATCCTCAATACGCATCTCAAGATAGATGCAGAAGGGCCTACTTTTACAATTCAGCCTTTTTTTTTCACCACGGCGAAAAAAAACAAGATGACGGATGAGGACCCTATATTGCAGTTCTGCCGAATGGCTTTCTAAATGTTTCGATCGGATCCTGTCACATGCACCTATTCATTATTCTAGATGCCGGCTTTATGGAAATGTCAGTTATGCAAATTCAGTGATATGCGCAAAACAATTATAAAATGTCCAAAAAATCTAAAGAACCTCCGAAAAATGCCTATCATTATATTAAGTATGCAAAGAAATATCCAATTATCAAATCTCTGAAATGGAACTTTTTAAGGTGACAGACAACCCTACAGAAATACAAAATTCTGTAAAAGGATACCTACCTCTTTACAATAACTTTAATTCCTGCCGAGATAACAGCAAATTAAAAAGCAACGAAATATACACCAGTTTAGAGTTAAAATAACAAAAAAATAAACACGTTAGACAATTTAGACACAGAACTTAAATCATTCCACTACGTTTCCGAAAACACTCGTCTGCAGAAAACAGTAATAGAATATGTGTTGCCAGATCGTTGAAGATGAAATTAGATGTTTAAATTTTTCAATAGAGAATAATTGTGGGGCCTCGTGAGAGACAGGTGTGATAATTACTTATTAGTACTTCGATGTCTTTTTTTCTCCACTAATACTGAAACACAAAAATCTTACGTATTCGTCATTGCAATTAACATAATCTGCTGGAAAGCTTAAGAATTTGAAACACTTATTTTTCACAGCCCAAAAATATCTCACATCATCAGTTAAAAGCAGAATGCTTGCAAGTCGATAGAGAATGCAGATTAAAAAATAAATAAATACCCCCTCAAGCAGTTGCTTGCGACGGAGGTCTGAGAAGAGCCAGCCAGTTTATATGCCATAGTAGAAGGTCTGTGAGGGTGGTAGAACCTCAGCAGAAAACAACACAAACATCCATAACCCAGGTCCTTTAGATCAGTAGCCAAGAGCGCTAACCATTCGGCTTAAAGGACGAAAAAAGCACGCTAAAAAAGTATAAATATATGTGAAACAAGTTTTTCATTCTTTTAAATGCTTAAAAGAAGGTGGTCAAAAATAGATCAGAAAGTATAGGCTTACTGTACTTTAGAAAGATATAAGATTCAAACTAAGTACGAGTCGGTAAATTCTACTTTTGTTATTTATTCAATAACGTCTGTAATTGGTTTTTAAAATCTCAGGGCAACAAAGCAGATGTACAATTTGTCTACACTGATTGGCCACTTCGAAATGCATTTAATTAAATGCACTTTTTCTCATGGAGTCGATTTTATTGAGTTTTATGTAAAATGAAAGCTTACTACTTTGATTTTGTCATTACTGCAACTTGGGCAATGCAGAGTAAACTGCTAGTTATAAAGTTCCCTCAGAGGTCTGACAGGAGCCTGTCAGTTTATATGCCACAGTAGAAGATCTGAGAGGATGGCAGGACTTCAGCAGGAAATTCATATCAAATTATAATGGATAAAAATTATAACCACATTGTTAAAAAAAATGTAATATTTGATCTCCACTATGTGGTCCGTGACACAGAAAGAGCTTTTTCATTCCAACATAACTTTGTATCATTTAATGTCACTAAGTATCAAGATCGGTGTTTTAAAATGAGATGTGCATATGCTAGTTTGTAATATTGGATTAGTCGAGCTGTGCATTTAGTGTGAGACAGAGTTTGCATAATTTTATATAAATTTCTGAGAGCCCACGTCAGTGTGTAACCTTTTTTGAAATCGGTGGCCATAGATATAAGTATACACATTGAGTTATCTTTGCCTTAGCAACACCCCCTTGTGTAGCAATGTACCGATCTGTTGCGTTGGTGATGGCTTAACGTCGGGAACGGCCGATGTATTAATGTAGAGGGCACAGATGGCAGTTTTCGAGTTACATCGATAAAGAATTGGTCAGCGTCATGATCTTTGTGACTTTGAACGTGATATGATTGTGGAGGCATGATGTTCGGATGCCAGTATCTCGTCAACAGTCGCCATGGTGAATTGTTCTCTTTCTGTTGTGTCGCGAGTATACCGTGACTGGCTGAGTAGCTGTCAAACAAGTAGTCAAAGGTCACATGTGGGACAGTCATATGGTCGACGGCTGTGGGAGCGACAAATGTCCCGACCATGGTCCCGACGTAAAATACAGCAGTGACACAACACAGTGGTCCAGCTAACCACCCAGCACAACGTTAGAATGCAAGACCAATATCCACATGGACAATACGCCAGATATTAGCACATATGAGCTATGACAGACGATGGCCATCATAGGTAAAGATGCTCATAGCGGTACACGAACACAACTACGCTATAGATAGGCACACCAGAACCAACACCAGATTCATACAGAAAATTTTAGAAAATATTATACAAAAATAAATTGAATACAGAATAATTAAATAACAAAAATACCCAACGCTGTCTAAGAAGCTATAACTCTGCTTCTGTAAATCTTTTGCTCCCACTTTGCAATTACGTATTGGCTAAGTTTTCTTCAAGTAACGGATGCTCTGTCACGACTGTCCCATTCTCAAAGGAAACAAGCAAATTTTGTGTTCCCTTGTTGCATTCTCAATATCATAGCAATGATTTTTAAATTCCAACATATTTTCCAAACCATTATGTAGTAAAACTGCCTTCAAGCTAGTTTTGTATGCATCTATAAAGAGCCTAAGTCACGTCAACTAAGTCATGTAACTACTAAGTCACGTCAACTAAGTCATGTAACTACTAAGTCACGTCACCAGTTGGCATAAGAATGGCGGATTGGTCGACCTGGTATATAGGGGCTCTAGATGTAGTCATTTTTCTGTGACGTAGATGTACAGCCTTCTCTTGTAGGAGGTGTTGGAAAGGCCTACAAATGGGATGTTAATCAGCGGCCACCTTTGCACGTTAAAGAACACTCTGGATAATCTTGGCAGGATGCTCCCATATATCTCTTAACAGCTATTGTCTAGTGTACATCCTTTCCCCAGTTTCTCTGAACCATTGGGGTCCTTGTAGTCTGTCCATTTAGTCCATTTTGGGTAAAAAAAAGTGCTGTTGAGAGGTAATCCAACTTAATTCCCTCCCCTTCCCCCCTAAGAAATTGTTCTTTAATCTCAATATCCTAATTTTTTTTCCTTTTTAGAATTTCTGCGGAAAGGCAGATAGAGATTCAGGGCAAGAGCATTCCCATTGGCTACGTAATTAGGAACTACACGAAGTAAGAAAACACTTTCGCTTCAGAAGCAACAGCTGCACTCAAAGTCCGTTAAAAGTTCATTCCCGAAACACACAACACGAAACAAAACACCTTCTCAAGTTTCTGTTCTGGCTGACAGACAACAACATTTAACTAATTCTCGCGAACAAGAGGAAGCTGCGGAGCACATCAACAGAATGATTGAAAATTCGACTTCTCAGTTGTTGTTGTCATTCCCCCAGAACCTGACTCCTTGCACCGAAGCATTTCAATCAACTATCTATTTGCTTCCTCTCAAGTGCGGCAGGGAGTAGCTCAATTGGTAGCGCACCAGGCTCGTAATCTGTAGTTCCCAGGTTCGAGTCCCAGCTGGGTCAGCGCTGAGACTTATCTCCGCAAAATTCCACGCCCTGCCCACGGTCAGTAGGGGACACCGATGGGCCTTGGAAAGGCCGCCGTCCCTCGGATGGGACGTTAAGCCGTGGCCCCATGTGCTGGAGAGACATACCCTGTGCACGTTAAAGAACACACTGGATGGCCTTGACAGGAGGCTACCATCTGTCTCCCAACAGCTATTCGAGCAGGTCCCCTCCCCCAACCTCTGAGCCTTCGGGGTCCTTGTGACCTGGCCATTTAGGTCCCTGCACTGCAGTGTGAACCTGTTGCTAATGGGGGAGCCTCCGTTTTTACCGGCGACCTTCAACCATCAGATCTGTAAGTCGATCCCACATACATACACACATCGGTGAGGTGTTGGTGGGAACAGATGCTCAGTTCCCTTAACGAGCATGATCATTGCAGCTCCCCCATATGAGTAATGGCCTCACACTGATGTCACCATTCACAGAAAGGAACGAAGGTTATCCACAGAGGGCAAAGAGGATTGACTAACAGCGAAAATAATTTTCTTAAAAGGACTTCGGGGGAATTGTCCATTGAGGAATATTCCATTGCGTTATCGAGCTTCTAAAAGTTCTGTGAGATGAATTAGAATGAGGATTAATTGAAGATCGAAATGGTGATTTTTGGTTTACTGAAGCTTCTTTAATGTCTAATTTATTATCGCAGTTGAAATGTTTAAGAGCTGTGTAGAAAATTGTGTTTTATCTGGAAATTTAAAAGAAACTATTATATTGAACCATCATTAATAGAACTGTTAATTCTGGTTTGTGGAGCACAAAAGCTGCCTTATGCACGTTAAAGCTGGGTGGCCTTGACTGGAGACTAACATCTGTCACTTAAAGCTCTCCAGTAAATACCCTTCCCCCAATCTTCGCTGAATAGGTGCGGTCCTTGTGACCTGGCAGGCCGGAGTTGGCTTTAGGAGTACTTAACCATTCGAGAAGAGACGCGCAAGTATATCAAAGGCTTGGTTGCCTACTGAGATTCCCTCATTCCAATCCTTAGCCAGCTTAAATTAAAGAAAAAAATTTTGGACTTCGGTAATATGTTGAAAAATATCGACGAGTATTGTAATGATATTTTAAAACTATCGTGAGTCATAGTAAATGGAAGAAAGCATCTTATTTCTTGTGTCATAAACCGAACCGTTTCTTTGTTTTAATGATAGGTTTGATTATCGTACTCGAAATTCTTTCTCCTAAAGTTGGGTTCTGAATTTCATCCAAATCATTTAATAATTCTTGGTCGGCTTCGTGCCTCTTTTTAGTTTTTGTAGATTTGCTGTAAGAAATGTCGTGCTTTTTGCAGGCTTTGTCCACACGGATAATACCTGGATCTCCTCGCATTAACCTTTCCTCCAGTTTCGTAAAAGGTCCACAATACTGGTAACCTGGAATGTGCATTTCGGGTGGATTAAACTTTTCTTGAATCCAGCTTACTATTTCTCCACCTTTTACAAATTTTCCTTTCTGTTTCACAAATTTATACTTCATTTTTACACACGTTCGGCATCTACCTCTCACCATTACTCTTTTATTCTTTGATGTGACATATTCAACTTTCTCTGTTAAAGTTTTCGTTTTACACTTTACAAAATACATGCTTAATTTTTATAAATAAAATATAAGTACGTGATACTTATAAAATAAAGTATAATGCATCACATTAATCTAACTAGTTTAATGTCTGAACAAAAATTGAGGAGTGCATTTGTAAATAAGAATCCTATAATTTTAAGTATCGATCCACAGAAGAAAGGTAACGATACTTTGAAACTGACAAACAAATCATTAAACTGAAAAAATCTAAAACGCCAGTTCGACTTCGTTTCAGTAAAATACAGCTAGGTGGATTTCTGCCGTGTTTAATACCTGCACTCGTAACATTGGGAAAAGCTGCTGTAGTTGGAGCTGCGGGATATGCTGGTACTAAGCTTACACAAAAAGTTTTAGGAACGGGGTTATACGTTCCTGGAAAGCAAAGAGCAGCTGGCTTATCTAAAAATAAAAGAAAGGGAAAAGGTTTGTACATTCCAGGAAAACAAATAGCTCAGGGGTTTAAAAAAAAGAGCCATTAAGTAACTTAGATATATAAAAAATAATGAAAAACGAAAAAGGATTCAATGGTGTATACTCTATCGATTCTTTGCCAACAAAAATATTCAAGAACGAAAATGGTATAGTGAACTTTGATGTTTTCCGTGGTTCAGGAACTCATTGGGTAGCTTATTTCAATGATGCGAACTTACCTTACGTCGAGTACTTTGATCCATTCGCCAGTTCGGTTGATCGCCACCAGAAAAAATAAAACACTATTTACTTACATCTTCAAAGCCGATCGTGTATAACTCTTCGCAAATTACTCTGTAAAATGCGGTTACTACTGCATCTATGACATTAAAATAAATAAATACCCCCTCAAGCAGCTGCTTGCCACAGAGGTCTGACAGGAGCCTATCAGTTTATATGCAAACGTAGGAATAATAACATAAGCCCATATGATGTATTGTATCAGTTTGAACAAACTCCTAACGATAGGAATGAATTGTTGGTAACAACTAGCATATGAGTACTACATAGTACTATACCATATTAATAAAGATGGTACTTATAACTATCAATTCCTCTACTATTACGGCATACAACCCCAAAGTTTGAAAATAATTATGAAACGCCGATCACATTTAATGGTGAATAGAAAATAGCACTGATCGGTAGCAATATGTGGTATTCCTGGTACAACATCAGTGATAAATATAACAATAACACTCTGAAATACTTCAATGGAAGACAATGGAATAAAATAATTTTCCCGAATGGAATGTACGATATAGACGGATTTAATGATGTTTTGAAAAATGTCTTTGGGGATCCCAGCCCTATAATACTAGAAAGCAACCTCCCCACATTAAGATTTGTTTTTCGTTTGGCAAGAGGATATAAAATAGATTTTTCTGAAGGAAAGTTACGAGAAATACTAGGGTTCGAATCGAAAATTATCGATGCAGCAAAAAACGAAGGAAAGTTCCCACCCAACATAACGAGAGGGTCGATCGCATTCTAATTCACTGTTCTATTGTCGAATCTTCCTATCTCAATAACCAGAAGAGCGATGTGTTGTACAGTTTCGTGCCTCAAACACCGCCTGGCAGATTAATCGACACACATCCATTCTTCCCCATATATTTACCGCTGAATAAAACTGATTACATTTACAACTTTAGAATGAAAGTAACCGATCAGAACAATAAAGTAATTGACTTGAACAAGGAAAACGTGATTTACATGTTATACATCAGACCCAAATAAAGATACTGAGAAAGTTCGAAAAAACGAGAAAATATCCCCTAAAAGTAGAAATATACCTAGTCAGTTAATTTACGGAAATGGCCTAAAAATCATAAAGTCATAAAGTAAGAATAGGATTGAACGTTGAAGCTACTTACTGGAATTTGTTCGAAGATCCAATAGACGATAATTCAACGACAAAATATGAGTACTTGGAATATCGAGAAACCAATGTCGAAAATTTTTCCAATCTCGAAAAATATGAAATATTTACCAAAGATATGGACGTCTTTCAACATCCGCACAACAGTTATATATATACACGTCAGAGGCAAAATACTGAAATCAGTTGGGTCTGATATCGGCGGCAATGATGTAGTTACGATGGTCAATAACGGGTACACATTTTTAAGAGAGCTCAATATTATATAGAAAACAGAGAATTGGAAGATATTGAATTGCCAGGAGTCACAACCACGA
The DNA here is from genome assembly GCA_038380435.1 of Ryuthela nishihirai. NCBI lineage: Eukaryota > Metazoa > Arthropoda > Arachnida > Araneae > Heptathelidae > Ryuthela > Ryuthela nishihirai. The sequence goes on from JAWZYU010000026.1 coordinate 32,634,549, forward strand.
TTCACAATTTCATTGATTTTACCGAAGACTTTTCACACAGTGCTGCCACAAGTATGATGTGGTTCAAAGATACGGCAGACAGTTCGAAAATGAATAAGTATTTGCATGACGGAGGCGAAGATAAACTGGACACGAATAATAAGATAAAGGATTTCGCACAAGAGTTGAAGAAAAATCCTGAATTCAATCAAAGGTTCTCGGACAGATATGAAATTACAAAAAATAGTCAAAATGTAAGTTTATTCTTACCACTGAATCGGCTGTTTGGATTCTGCCGAGACGTGGATAAAGTGTTTCGCGGTGTAAAACATACCATAAAACTAGAAAAAATTGACGACAAAGACATTATTCAGAGAGTTGGGGCTACGTTGTATAAATTTGAAATATGTCACGTATCTTGGTTTATTCCAAAAGTGTACTTACAAAACTAGAATCTCAGTTAGCAAGCGGCAATCCACATGAAATCTTTTGGAAATCGTGCAAACTGTACAAATCTGATACTCGAATTGACTCTCATGTCAATTGGCGGGTTACTACAACTCAAAACAAAGCTGTCCATTTTTGTCGTCTTACAAAAGTCTAACCGATTAAATCATCAAACCAGAAACAATATGGTGTTTGATCACATGTTACTAGAACAGATTCAGATCAGAGTGAATACAAACAGTTTCCTGAACAAGAATTCGAGTGCAACTTTGAACCCAACACTTTAGACTATGCGCGAGTTTACAATAGTTTTTAAGCTGCAAAAAATATGGATATCGACTCGGGTACACGTCAGTTACCAAGATTTTATGAAACTATATCTGATATTCCACTTCGATGTCAGCAAATACGAATCACGTCTATCTATATGAATTATCAGCAACTGCTGACATCGAAATACGATTTAAATTAGACTGCCAAATGAATTATATAATGCATATTGCGTAATTGTCTCAGAACGTAAAGGAACCTTGAAACCACTAGAGGAAAAACTTTTAGTTCTTGGTTAAAAATATATTTTAAATACAATCAGAAACTACATTTATTTTCAAGTTTAAAAAGTGAATCTTCCCATTTCAGCTTGCCATTAGCAGCGATCTGCAGTGGCGGCTGTCTATTTACTTGCCTCGTGTTGACCTGATAACCTCTTTCTTTGATAGCCAGCTTCCTATCATTTCGAGATAAATACGTGATTCTAGACGCGGTAACATACGATCATCTCTTCATGCGGCAAGCAATTAAATCTATCTAAATAAAAAAGTACTTTACCCTTCAGGAGAGAAACACAAACCGATTTTTCTTCAAGCTGAGAGCGTTTAAACACAATGAGTTAAATGGCCAGGTCACAAAGATCCCGGAGGGGGCACAGAAGGTCGGGGGGAGCAGACACACTTGATGACAGCTGTAATGGGGCAGATGTTTGGATTGATTTACCTCTGAGGGCACTTTTTTGCACACAGTGGGCTAAATGCCCAGGTCACAAGTACTCCATAGGCTTAGAGAAGGTTGGGGTGGGACCCACGTGAACAGCTGTTGGGAAACAGATGGTAGCCTCCAGGCAAGGCCATCCAGCGTGTTTTTTTAACGTGCATAGGTTATGGCTCTCCCACACACGGCTTTAAGTGTCATCTGACGGACGGTGGCCTTTCCAAGCCTATCGGCGTCATTTTTCCTCACCGAGGTCAGGTTGGGGTTCGCGAAGATAAATATAAAGACCTGCAGAGTTGGGACTCGATCCTGGGAATTGCATATTACGAGCCTAGGATGCTACCCACTGAGCCACCCCCGTCCACCTCGACGAAGGACTTGATCTATCTTTTGCAACCAAAGCTGATGTCGACAATCGGTATTGGGGACCACGATTTTATGGACTTCGGATTTTAGAGGCAACATCTATCAGCCTTTAGCAGTCGCTCTAAATTAGTTTCATTTACTTTTGTTCAGTAAAAGCAACAATTAACTCTTTAATTTATGTTCGGCTTTCGGCAAATAAATGAAAAACCTAAAGATAAATATCTGGAATTTCTAAAGTGAAATCATTTTTTATTTCCGGGTAGGGTTTGATCAGTAAATAGGATGAAATAAAGAGGAACCGATAAAAAGGAAGTAAAATATAACAATGTGGTGTTCTTTGACCCATGGATGGAGTGAACGATTTATCTATGTGCTTTTTTTTTATTAAAAAAATTCTTTAGCTGTATAAGAAAACTCTCTACGATTTCTAAGTGTAGAAGAGAATGGAAAGTCAAATGTAATTAATTTTTTAATTTTATTTAAACTAGGTGAGAATGGGAAAGGTGGAATAGTATATTATTTTTAGCCTACATTACTTCCACGTTATACGGGTTTAATTTCATGTGCAGGGTGAACCAGAAATTCTAGTAAATTTCTAGTAAATGGAAACAAGAAAATGATACGCAGTGCTCTTTCTTTGCAAGAAAATGACCTGCAATTTCTTTGTTGGATAGGAAAACAGAAAAGTTAATGAGAACAATTTCCAGTCGATTTTATATCATACTAGACTATTCTAATGAAGTGCTCATTGACTGATAGATCACCAAAAATGAGAGGATTACATGTCCAATTATTTTTTCGGATTTGGGTTAGGTTGTTTTACCTCTGAGTGGCACTTTTTTGCACACCATGGGCTAAATGGCCAGGTCACATGGACCCCGAAGGCTGGGGGAGGGGACCCACTGGAACAGCTGTTGGGAGACAGATGGTAGCCTCCCGTCATGGCCATCCAGCACGTTCTTTAACGTGCAAGGGGTATGGCTCTCCCGCACACGGAGCCACGGCTTAACGTCCCATCCGACGGACGTTGACCTTTCCAAACCCATCGGTGTTCCCTACTGACCGTGGGCAGGGTGGAGAGTTTTGCGGATATAAATCTCAATGCTGACCCAGCTGGGACTCTATTTTTTCGGATATTTCTCAATAGGGCCAGGGTGAATGTCGTTCTAGTGTTCACCACCTCCGTCAGAGAAGAGTCGTGTTTGAAAGGGAAGTGTTATGAAACATGATTAGTTTTACAGCTAAGATCTCGAAATGCTAATTTTTTTTTCATCTAAGCCACTATCATTGCAGTAATCTTTTTTTTTTAATACTGATTACATTGGAAATCTATCTAAAAAAATACGGAAATATTTGAGATGAGAGTTTTACATGACCTAGACTATATGAATATCTGATCACTTAAAAATATTAATTAACTGGCCGAGTGGTTAGCACGCTTGGCTACTGATCTAAGGGACCTGGGTTAGAGTCCAGGATAAGGCATGGATGTATGTGTCGTTTTTCTGCTGAGGTCCTGCCATCCTCACAGACCTTCTACTGTGGCACATAAACTGACAGGCTACTGTCAGACCTCTGTGGCAAGCAGCTGCATGAGGGGGGTATTTATTTATTATTATACTACTTAAAATTAATTTAATGTATTACTTACAGGTACAGAACAGGGCGGGGGTGTCTCAGTCAGTAGCGCGCCAGGCTCGTAATCTATAGTTTCCAGGTTCTAGTCCCAGCTAGGCCAGCGTTGAGTTTATCTCCGCAAAATTCCTCGCCTTGCGCATGGTCAGTATTGAAACCAATGGGCTTGGAAAGGCCACTGTCCGTCGGATGGGACGTTAAGCCATGGTTCCGTGTTCGAGAGTGTCATACCCTGTGCACGTTAAAGCACACGCTGGATGTGGGAGGCATTGACGGGAGGCTACCATCTGTCTCCCAACAGCTATTCCAGTGGGTCCTCTCCACCAACCTTCTCTGAGCCTTCAGAATCCTTCTGTTTTAGCCCATTGTGTGCAAAAAAAATGCCGCTTATATGTAAAACAACAACAGTAATGGAGGAGAGTGTTGTTTACAGACGTCCCGATTCTGTTCCCGCATTCCAGACGGCCATTTGTTCGTATGGCGGCGTCAACGACATGAGGAAACTTATTCCATTAGCCCAACGTGGTACAATGATATGGAGGCAGCATCACATATGGCGGTTGGGGATCTCTGCTCCATGTTTCTGGCGTGCTAATGGCGAAACGTCACATCATGGCAGCATTAAACCTGCGGCACGACCCTTCCTTGGAACCATGCCTGGACTGATTCTGCAGCAGGACCTCCTTCCCAGAAAACTTCCTAGCTTTATGAGAAATTTTCAAATAATATGTGCTTCCTTTCTGTTATTAATTCTTAAATTTAGCTTACTCTACAAGCTCCACTTAAACGATATATGATTGAAAAATGCTTAATGTATTGTGATTACATTTAAGTAGTATACAAATTAAAATCCTGAAGTTTCAGTTTACAAACCAACGAGCAGATTGCATTAAATTTTGTTTCAAATCTAAAGATAATTCTAGATATTTCCATTTACTTTTCGATAATTGAATGAAGTTTCGACAATGAAAATATTGCAATATTTTCCAACCTTTTCTTTATTACATTCTTAAAGTGTTTATATTTCACTGAAAGATTAATAATATTAGTAATTTTTATTTAAAGATCAACTGATTAATATCCAACTAATAAACCTATTCAATTTCTTTCATGTGATCAGACATGCAGTATTATTTTTCTGGAAATTAATCTGAAAAATGTGATGCAAAACATTCTTTTATTTACCAGAAAGATCTGAAAATGGGGTATTGCAAATTTCCAACTTGGAAATGCAGCAATTTTTTGTATGTTATTAACTGTTCATTGAATCATTCCCACAAATACGTAAATTTATCTTCTGAGAAAATCATATTTATCATTTACTTTCCAGTGTTGTTAAACATTAGATTTTCGAATGTAAAAATAATACTTCCTCACAGAGTTGTTGTAATTCATCAGTAAATATTTTACTGCAATTTTATGTGTACAATGCATTGTATAATCTGCAGTTATTAATACAATTTATCAAATTCTTTTATGATACTTTACAATGATAAAGAAAGCAGTGTCTTAAAATTAATCGAGCTATATAAATAAAGATTTAAGTACAGTCGCTCAAAAAAGTATCCGAACACTATGGTTGATTACAGAATTCAGAAAATATATCTGGAAACGATATTTTTAGAAATTAGTGATCTGGCAACCTTCATGTCGCGTGACAAGAAGGTTGCCAGATCACTAATTTCTAAAAAAAAATCGTTTCCAGATATATTTTCTGAATTCTGTAATCAACCATAGTGTTCGGATACTTTTTTGAGCGAGTGTACCAATTTAACAAAATGAAATTTGCGCTCTGTGAATCTTCCTTATAACATTCTATACCACAATTACACTGTTAAAAGATATATATATATACATAATATATTCTATTTTTTAATTTTTTCGTATTGTTTAAAAAATTCAAGTATGGTTAACATTGTTAGTAATTTTTTTAAAAAACATTTTCTCGGAATGAAAAGATGTATTATATTAAAATTTACTGTAGTCAAATGCTTTAGCTCTTGCTAAAATGATGCTCCTAACTTTCAACAAAAGTCAATTTCAAACTCTGTTTCTAATAATTTTCAGGAGAGAATTGACCATAAAAGCTACAGATTCAGCTACTTGCTAGAAATATTCAAATCGTATTCTTCAGTAATACGAATAAAAAACGGCAAAAGATACTCAATCTTATTAAAAATTGAAATAAGATTTTTAAACAATTAGTGCTGTGAACAAAACTGAAAGAACAGCACAAAAACGAGAAAAAATTATTTGACGAAGTGCGAGCTTAGAATAGTGAGGTCATGGTTTGGTTCACTGCCCTTCCGTTATGGGAGGTGTTGGCTGACCGGTAGGTCTTCTTCCTCTAACCATCTCTGAGACCTCGGGGTTCTTATGACATGCCCATTTAGCCTATTGTGTGCAAAAAAAGTGCCGCTCAGAGTTAAAACAACCCATCGAACTTGGGAATTGCAGATTACAAATCTGGCGCGCTACGGACTGAGCCAACCCCGTCCCAACAAATTGTAGAAACCCACACTGATATAATGAGCAACGGACACAAAATAACCAATGAGATAGTATCTATAAAAATAATGTTCAATATTTATTAAATTAATACAAATATTTTATGCGCAAATCAACGACATGTATATTATGAAGGCAAATATAAACTCCTTAACCAGTTTCTTCCAGCCTTCTTGCCTTAAAAGGCTTACAGAATAAATCGTACTTCATATTAGGAAAAACTCAAAAGTAAACGTAGATGTCTTCGAAGTCGTAGGACTTTGGGTACTGGCACGGTAGATCTGCACGTTCTGTCTAGGCATGTAGATAGTTGAATGATTCAGGATGTTCCGTGGATTCACTAGTATAAAAGTCCCCTCTCATCTTCCTCAGCTCACCAATTACGTTTGTGGATGTCTCCACTTGGAACAAAAAAGGCAATATCGCAGATTCTGCAACTTCAAAAATACGTTTTAATAAATATCGAAAAAAAAAAAAAAACTATATCTTAATTGAAAACTGCATTTTGCCCACCACCACAAATTACAGCGTAGCAGCGGATAGGGCTCCCTCCAAGAAATTGCCATGTCATCGCCCTTCCTTTGTGTGTGTGTGGTGGTGGTGGTGGTGGTGGTGGTGGTGGGGGGGGGGGTGCTGTTTCCCGAGCCAACAGAATGCTCCTTCTTTCTGTGATAATATTAAATTTTTAAGAATTGATAAATGATTGGACGTTTTTATCAGGAATTTACAGTGGTAGCTAAAAGACTTCTTTTTAAGAAAACAACTGGAGAATATATTGTCTAACTCCAATAGATCAGTAAACATAAATAAACCTAAAGAAACAAATATATATATATATATTTATTACAAATTTTACTAACTGAGCTACTTGTGCTCATAAGATAAAATCTCTGGTATTTGGCTATGCTCAAAGTCATGTATAAGAGCCCTGCTTTGGTTGATTATTCTATATCTTTTACTTATTTCTCGAACCTAACCCTTTTTTTCCCAGGAGCAGCTTTTACCTTCTACTAAATTAGCCTTTAACTGGAAGAGTAGTTGGGAGACAAGCTTTTGTTCCAGAGAGCAAACGTTCTGTACTGAGGCAGTGGTCAAATGTAATGGATCTAGACACAATGTCTTCCAAGGGCACGAAGCGGAAAAAAATGAAGGAGCCCTATAGTGTATAGTTGAAACGATCTCTAATATTATGAAAGTAATTCACCTAACAGTTTTGTAGCACAAGGTATTCCAAGGGGCCAATTAATATGCTTAGAAATAAATCTACCCTTTCTGATAGCAATGATTTCGGAAGAAGGGCATACTAAAGCGAGGAATACCTTCCAGAATTCCCCTCTATCATATTATTCAAATGAACAAAAAAAAAAAAAAAAAAATATTACACGTTTCATTAAATGAAGGAAGATCCAGCAACATTTCATCTCCAAAAATATAACACAAAAGTATCATTCGATTAAGATTATTTCTGCCCAATCACTATACTACTCAAGCTATCGCTTTCGGTACTGTTCAGTTTTCATCTCGAAATACCAGGCACAATGGCCAAATTGGAAAAGAAATATAAAAATTTCATTTATTTAAATATTACTTCATTTGGTTTACTTAAAAAAAAAACACATTTTTTTTCTTACATTAACCCTCTAAACCTGTGATTCGAATTTTTACAAAATAATCCAAGAGTCATTGTCTAATAGTTTATAATATTTCTCGACCGCATAATCTCACGATCATCAAAGGTATCATTTTTACACATTTTAATTAAAGTCCCGATTTCTGGAGCACCATAATCTCGTCCCTACATTTTTTTTTTATATGAGTGGATTCGGGAGTGTGGTCCCAAATTCTCAGTCACTTTTCCTAATTCATTCCTCTTTAACATTTCAGAGGGCCGATTTCTGGAGCCCCGTATTCTCGGTCACTTTCTATATACTTTTTTGTTTTAATTTTTTTAGTTATATTTTTTTGTAAAAGACCGATTTCTGGAGCCCCATAATCTCGATCCCCTTGCACGTGTCACTTTCTCTCCTTGCATTTCTTTATATGATGTGTTTCTGGAGTCCTTTCCTCTTTAACATTTCAGAGGGCCGATTTCTGGAGCCCCGTATTCTCGGTCACTTTCTAAATATTTTTTTTGTTATATTTTTTTGCAAAGGACCGATTTCTGGAGCCCCATAATCTCGATACCCTTGCACGCGTTACTTTCTCTCCTTGCATTTCTTTATATGACGAGTTTCTGGATTCTTGCCTCACATTCTCAGTCGCTTTTCCTAATTCTTTCCTGTTTAACATTTCAGAGGACCGATTTCTGGAGCCCCGTATTCTCGGTCACTTTCTAGACATTTTTTTGTTTTATTTTTTTAAGTTATATTTTTTTTGTACAGGACCGATTTCTGGAGCCCCATAATCTCGATCCCCTTGAACGCGCTACTTTCTCTCCTTGCATTTCTTTATATGACGAGTTTCTGGAGTCTTGCCCCACATTCTCAGTCGCTTTTCCTAATTCATTCCTCTTTAACATTTCAGAAGACCGATTTCTGGAGCCCCGTATTCTCGGTCACTTTCTAAATATTTTTTTGTTTTATTTTTTTAAGTTATATTTTTTTTTGTAAAGGACCGATTTCTGGAGCCCCATAATCTCGATCCCCTTTGCACGTGTCACTTTCTCTCCTTGCATTTCTTTATATGATGAGTTTCTGGAGTCTTGCCTCACATTGTCAGTCGCTTTTCCTAATTCTTTCCTCTTTAAGGTTTCAGAGGACCGATTTCTGGAGCCCCGTATTCTCGGTCACTTTCTAGATATTTTTTTGTTTTACTTTTTTAAGTTATATTTTTTTGTAAAGGACCGATTTCTGGAGCCCCATAATCTCGATCCCCTTGCACGCGTCACTTTATCTCCTTGCATTTCTTTATATGACGAGTTTCTGGAGTCTTCCCCCATTCTCTTTTCCTAATCCTTTCCTCTTTAACATTTCAGAGGACCGATTTCTGGAGCCCCGTATTCTCGGTTACTTTCTAGACATTTTTTTGTTTTATTTTTTTAAGTTATATTTTTTTGTAAAGGACCGATTTCTGGAGCCCCATAATCTCGATCCCCTTGCACGTGTCACTTTCTCTCCTTGCATTTCTTTATATGATGAGTTTCTGGAGTCTTGCCCCACATTCTCAGTCGCTTTTCCTAATCCTTTCCTCTTTAACATTTCAGAGGACCGATTTCTGGAGCCCCGTATTCTCGGTTACTTTCTAGACATTTTTTTGTTTTATTTTTTTAAGTTATATTTTTTTGTAAAGGACCAATTTCTGGAGCCCCATAATCTCGATCCTTGCATTTCTTTATATGATGAGTTTCTGGATTCTTTATATGATGAGTTCCCTATATTCTCAGTCGCTTTTCCTAATTCATTCCTCTTTAACATTTCAGAGGACCGATTTCTGGAGCCCCGTATTCTCGGTCACTTTCTAAATTTTTTTGTTATATTTTTTTTTGTAAAGGACCGATTTCTGGAGCCCCATAATCTCGATCCCCTTGCACGCGTCACTTTCTCTCCTTGCATTTCTTTATATGAGGAGTTTCTGGATTCTTCCCTCACATTCTCAGTCGGTTTTCCTAATCCTTTCGTCTTTAACATTTCAGAGGACCGATTTCTGGAGCCCCGTATTCTCGGTCACTTTCTAGATATTTTTTTGTTTTATTTTTTTAAGTTATATTTTTTTGTAAAGGACCGATTTCCGGAGCCCCATAATCTCGATCCCCTTGCACGCGTCACTTTCTCTCCTTGCATTTCTTTATATGACGAGTTTCTGGAGTCTTGCCCCACATTCTCTTTTCCTAATTCTTTCCTCTTTAACGTTTCAGAAGACCGATTTCTAGAGCCCCGTATTCTCGGTCACTTTCTACATATTTTTTTGTTTTTTTTTTAAGTTATATTTTTTTGTAAAGGACCGATTTCTGGAGCCCCATAATCTCGATCCCCTTGCACGCGCTACTTTCTCTCCTTGCATTTCTTTATATGACGAGTTTCTGGAGTCTTGCCCCACATTCTCAGTCGCTTTTCCTAATCCTTTCCTCTTTAACATTTCAGAGGACCGATTTCTGGAGCCCCGTATTCTCGGTCACTTTCTAGACATTTTTTTGTTTTATTTTTTTTAGTTATATTTTTTTGTAAAGGACCGATTTCTGGAGCCCCATAATCTCGATCCCCTTGCGCGCATCACTTTCTCTCCATGCATTTTTTTATATGATGAGTTTCTGGAGTCTTGCCCCACATTCTCTTTTCCTAATTCTTTCCTCTTTAACGTTTCAGAAGACCGATTTCTGGAGCCCCGTATTCTCGGTCACTTTCTACATATTTTTTTGTTTTTTTTTTTAAGTTATATTTTTTTGTAAAGGACCGATTTCTGGAGCCCCATAATCTCGATCCCCTTGCACGCGCTACTTTCTCTCCTTGCATTTCTTTATATGACGAGTTTCTGAGTGTCTGGCCCCACATTCTCAGTCGCTTTTCCTAATCCTTTCCTCTTTAACATTGCAGAGGACCGATTTCTGGAGCCCCGTATTCTCGGTCACTTTCTAGACATTTTTTTGTTTTATTTTTTTAAGTTTTTTTTTTGTAAAGGACCGATTTCTGGAGCCCCATAATCTCGATCCCCTTGCACGCGTCACTTTCTCTCCTTGCATTTCTTTATATGATGAGTTTCTGGAGTCTTGCCCCACATTCTCTTTTCCTAATTCTTTCCTCTTTAACGTTTCAGAAGACCGATTTCTGGAGCCCCATATTCTCGGTCACTTCTACAGATTTTTTTTTTTTTTTTTTAAGTTATATTTTTTTGTAAAGGACCGATTTCTGGAGCCCCATAATCTCGATCCCCTTGAACGCGTTACTTTCTCTCCTTGCATTTCTTTATATGAGGAGTTTCTGGATTCTTGCCTCACATTCTCAGTCGGTTTTCCTAATCCTTTCCTCTTTAACATTTCAGAGGACCGATTTCTCGAGCCCCGTATTCTCGGTCACTTTCTAGACATTTTTTTGTTTTATTTTTTTAAGTTTTTTTTTGCAAAGGACCGATTTCCGGAGCCCCATAATCTCGATCCCCTTGCACGCGTCACTTTCTCTCCTTGCATTTCTTTATATGACGAGTTTCTGGAGTCTTGCCCCACATTCTCTTTTCCTAATTCTTTCCTCTTTAACGTTTCAGAAGACCGATTTCTGGAGCCCCATATTCTCGGTCACTTCTACAGATCTTTTTTTTTTTAAGTTATATTTTTTTTTGTAAAGGACCGATTTCTGGAGCCCCATAATCTCGATCCCCTTGCACGCGTCACTTTCTCTCCTTGCATTTCTTTATATGAGGAGTTTCTGGATTCTTCCCTCACATTGTCAGTCGCTTTTCCTAATTCTTTCCTCTTTAAGGTTTCAGAGGACCGATTTCTGGAGCCCCGTATTCTCGGTCACTTTCTAGACATTTTTTTGTTTTACTTTTTTAAGTTATATTTTTTTGTAAAGGACCGATTTCTGGAGCCCCATAATCTCGATCCCCTTGCACGCGTCACTTTATCTCCTTGCATTTCTTTATATGACGAGTTTCTGGAGTCTTCCCCCATTCTCTTTTCCTAATCCTTTCCTCTTTAACATTTCAGAGGACCGATTTCTGGAGCCCCGTATTCTCGGTCACTTTCTACATATTTTTTTGTTTTTTTTTTTAAGTTATATTTTTTTGTAAAGGACCGATTTCTGGAGCCCCATAATCTCGATCCCCTTGCACGCGCTACTTTCTCTCCTTGCATTTCTTTATATGACGAGTTTCTGAGTGTCTGGCCCCACATTCTCAGTCGCTTTTCCTAATCCTTTCCTCTTTAACATTGCAGAGGACCGATTTCTGGAGCCCCGTATTCTCGGTCACTTTCTAGACATTTTTTTGTTTTATTTTTTTAAGTTTTTTTTTGTAAAGGACCGATTTCTGGAGCCCCATAATCTCGATCCCCTTGCACGCGTCACTTTCTCTCCTTGCATTTCTTTATATGATGAGTTTCTGGAGTCTTGCCCCACATTCTCTTTTCCTAATTCTTTCCTCTTTAACGTTTCAGAAGACCGATTTCTGGAGCCCCATATTCTCGGTCACTTCTACAGATTTTTTTTTTTTTTTTTTTAAGTTATATTTTTTTGTAAAGGACCGATTTCTGGAGCCCCATAATCTCGATCCCCTTGAACGCGTTACTTTCTCTCCTTGCATTTCTTTATATGAGGAGTTTCTGGATTCTTGCCTCACATTCTCAGTCGGTTTTCCTAATCCTTTCCTCTTTAACATTTCAGAGGACCGATTTCTCGAGCCCCGTATTCTCGGTCACTTTCTAGACATTTTTTTGTTTTATTTTTTTAAGTTTTTTTTTGCAAAGGACCGATTTCCGGAGCCCCATAATCTCGATCCCCTTGCACGCGTCACTTTCTCTCCTTGCATTTCTTTATATGACGAGTTTCTGGAGTCTTGCCCCACATTCTCTTTTCCTAATTCTTTCCTCTTTAACGTTTCAGAAGACCGATTTCTGGAGCCCCATATTCTCGGTCACTTCTACAGATCTTTTTTTTTTTTTAAGTTATATTTTTTTGTAAAGGACCGATTTCTGGAGCCCCATAATCTCGATCCCCTTGAACGCGTTACTTTCTCTCCTTGCATTTCTTTATATGAGGAGTTTCTGGATTCTTGCCTCACATTCTCAGTCGGTTTTCCTAATCCTTTCCTCTTTAACATTTCAGAGGACCGATTTCTGGAGCCCCGTATTCTCGGTCACTTCTACAGATTTTTTTTTTTTTTTTAAGTTATATTTTTTTGTAAAGGACCGATTTCCGGAGCCCCATAATCTCGATCCCCTTGCACGCGTCACTTTCTCTCCTTGCATTTCTTTATATGATGAGTTTCTGGAGTCTTGCCCCACATTCTCTTTTCCTAATTCTTTCCTCTTTAACGTTTGAGAAGACCGATTTCTGGAGCCCCGTATTCTCGGTCACTTCTACAGATTTTTTTTTTTTTTTTTTAAGTTATATTTTTTTGTAAAGGACCGATTTCTGGAGCCCCATAATCTCGATCCCCTTGCACGCGTCACTTTCTCTCCTTGCATTTCTTTATATGATGAGTTTCTGGAGTCTTGCCCCACATTCTCTTTTCCTAATTCTTTCCTCTTTAACGTTTCAGAAGACCGATTTCTGGAGCCCCGTATTCTCGGTCACTTCTACAGATTTTTTTTTTTTTTTTTTTTTTAAGTTATATTTTTTTGTAAAGGACCGATTTCTGGAGCCCCATAATCTCGATCCCCTTGCACGCGCTACTTTCTCTCCTTGCATTTCTTTATATGACGAGTTTCTGGAGTCTTGCAGCACATTCTCAGTCGCTTTTCCTAATCCTTTCCTCTTTAACATTTCAGAGGACCGATTTCTGGAGCCCCGTATTCTCGGTCACTTTCTAGACATTTTTTTGTTTTATTTTTTTAAGTTATATTTTTTTGTAAAGGACCGATTTCCGGAGCCCCATAATCTCGATCCCCTTGCACGCGTCACTTTCTCTCCTTGCATTTCTTTATATGATGAGTTTCTGGAGTCTTGCCCCACATTCTCTTTTCCTAATTCTTTCCTCTTTAACGTTTCAGAAGACCGATTTCTGGAGCCCCGTATTCTCGGTCACTTCTACAGATTTTTTTTTTTTTTTTTTTTTTAAGTTATATTTTTTTGTAAAGGACCGATTTCTGGAGCCCCATAATCTCGATCTCCTTGCACGCGTTACTTTCTCTCCTTGCATTTCTTTATATGAGGAGTTTCTGGATTCTTGCCTCACATTCTCAGTCGGTTTTCCTAATCCTTTCCTCTTTAACATTTCAGAGGACCGATTTCTGGAGCCCCGTATTCTCGGTCACTTTCTAGACATTTTTTTGTTTTATTTTTTTAAGTTATATTTTTTTGTAAAGGACCGATTTCCGGAGCCCCATAATCTCGATCCCCTTTCACGCGTCACTTTCTCTCCTTGCATTTCTTTATATGATGAGTTTCTGGAGTCTTGCCCCACATTCTCTTTTCCTAATTCTTTCCTCTTTAATGTTTCAGAAGACCGATTTCTGGAGCCCCGTATTCTCGGTCACTTTCTACATATTTTTTTGTTTTTTTTTTTAAGTTATATTTTTTTGTAAAGGACCGATTTCTGGAGCCCCATAATCTCGATCCCCTTGCACGCGCTACTTTCTCTCCTTGCATTTCTTTATATGACGAGTTTCTGAGTGTCTGGCCCCACATTCTCAGTCGCTTTTCCTAATCCTTTCCTCTTTAACATTGCAGAGGACCGATTTCTGGAGCCCCGTATTCTCGGTCACTTTCTAGACATTTTTTGTTTTATTTTTTTAATTTTTTTTTTGTAAAGGACCGATTTCCGGAGCCCCATAATCTCGATCCCCTTGCACGCGTCACTTTCTCTCCTTGCATTTCTTTATATGATGAGTTTCTGGAGTCTTGCCCCACATTCTCTTTTCCTAATTCTTTCCTCTTTAACGTTTCAGAAGACCGATTTCTGGAGCCCCGTATTCTCGGTCACTTCTACAGATTTTTTATTTATTTTTTTTTTTTAAGTTATATTTTTTTGTAAAGGACCGATTTCTGGAGCCCCATAATCTCGATCCCCTTGCACGCGTTACTTTCTCTCCTTGCATTTCTTTATATGAGGAGTTTCTGGATTCTTGCCTCACATTCTCAGTCGGTTTTCCTAATCCTTTCCTCTTTAACATTTCAGAGGACCGATTTCTGGAGCCCCGTATTCTCGGTCACTTTCTATACATTTTTTTGTTTTATTTTTTTAAGTTATATTTTTTTGTAAAGGACCGATTTCCGGAGCCCCGTAATCTCGATCCCCTTGCACGCGTCACTTTCTCTCCTTGCATTTCTTTATATGATGAGTTTCTGGAGTCTTGCCCCACATTCTCTTTTCCTAATTCTTTCCTCTTTAACGTTTCAGAAGACCGATTTCTGGAGCCCCGTATTCTCGGTCACTTTCTACATATTTTTTTGTTTTTTTTTTAAGTTATATTTTTTTGTAAAGGACCGATTTCTGGAGCCCCATAATCTCGATCCCCTTACACGCGCTACTTTCTCTCCTTGCATTTCTTTATATGACGAGTTTCTGGAGTCTTGCCCCACATTCTCAGTCGCTTTTCCTAATCCTTTCCTCTTTAACATTTCAGAGGACCGATTTCTGGAGCCCCGTATTCTCGGTCACTTTCTAGACATTTTTTTGTTTTATTTTTTTAAGTTATATTTTTTTGTAAAGGACCGATTTCCGGAGCCCCATAATCTCGATCCCCTTGCACGCGTCACTTTCTCTCCTTACATTTCTTTATATGATGAGTTTCTGGAGTCTTGCCCCACATTCTCTTTTCCTAATTCTTTCCTCTTTAACGTTTCAGAAGACCGATTTCTGGAGCCCGTATTCTCGGTCACTTTCTACATATTTTTTTGTTTTTTTTTTAAGTTATATTTTTTTGTAAAGGACCGATTTCTGGAGCCCCATAATCTCGATCCCCTTGCACGCGCTACTTTCTCTCCTTGCATTTCTTTATATGACGAGTTTCTGGAGTCTTGCCCCACATTCTCAGTCGCTTTTCCTAATCCTTTCCTCTTTAACATTGCAGAGGACCGATTTCTGGAGCCCCGTATTCTCGGTCACTTTCTAGACATTTTTTTGTTTTATTTTTTTAAGTTTTTTTTTGTAAAGGACCGATTTCCGGAGCCCCATAATCTCGATCCCCTTGCACGCGTCACTTTCTCTCCTTGCATTTCTTTATATGATGAGTTTCTGGAGTCTTGCCCCACATTCTCTTTTCCTAATTCTTTCCTCTTTAACGTTTCAGAAGACCGATTTCTGGAGCCCCGTATTCTCGGTCACTTCTACAGATTTTTTTTTTTTTTTTTTTTTGTAAGTTATATTTTTTTGTAAAGGACCGATTTCTGGAGCCCCATAATCTCGATCCCCTTGCACGCGTTACTTTCTCTCCTTGCATTTCTTTATATGAGGAGTTTCTGGATTCTTGCCTCACATTCTCAGTCGGTTTTCCTAATCCTTTCCTCTTTAACATTTCAGAGGACCGATTTCTGGAGCCCCGTATTCTCGGTCACTTTCTAGAGATTTTTTTGTTTTATTTTTTTAAGTTATATTTTTTTGTAAAGGACCGATTTCCGGAGCCCCATAATCTCGATCCCCTAGCACGCGTCACTTTCTCTCCTTGCATTTCTTTATATGATGAGTTTCTGGAGTCTTGCCCCACATTCTCTTTTCCTAATTCTTTCCTCTTTAACGTTTCAGAAGACCAATTTCTGGAGCCCCGTATTCTCGGTCACTTTCTACATATTTTTTTTTTTTTTTTTTAAGTTATATTTTTTTGTAAAGGACCGATTTCTGGAGCCCCATAATCTCGATCTCCTTGCACGCGTTACTTTCTTTCCTTGCATTTCTTTATATGAGGAGTTTCTGGATTCTTGCCTCACATTCTCAGTCGGTTTTCCTAATCCTTTCCTCTTTAACATTTCAGAGGACCGATTTCTGGAGCCCCGTATTCTCGGTCACTTTCTAGACATTTTTTTGTTTTATTTTTTTAAGTTATATTTTTTTGTAAAGGACCGATTTCCGGAGCCCCATAATCTCGATCCCCTTTCACGCGTCACTTTCTCTCCTTGCATTTCTTTATATGATGAGTTTCTGGAGTCTTGCCCCACATTCTCTTTTCCTAATTCTTTCCTCTTTAATGTTTCAGAAGACCGATTTCTGGAGCCCCGTATTCTCGGTCACTTTCTACATATTTTTTTTTTTATTTTTTTTTTAAGTTATATTTTTTTGTAAAGGACCGATTTCTGGAGCCCCATAATCTCGATCCCCTTGCACGCGTTACTTTCTCTCCTTGCATTTCTTTATATGACGAGTTTCTGGATTCTTGCCTCACATTCTCAGTCGCTTTTCCTAATTCTTTCCTGTTTAACATTTCAGAGGACCGATTTCTGGAGCCCCGTATTCTCAGTCACTTTCTAGACATTTTTTTTGTTTTATTTTTTTAAGTTATATTTTTTTGTAAAGGACCGATTTCTGGAGCCCCATAATCTCGATCCCCTTGCACGCGTTACTTTCTCTCCTTGCATTTCTTTATATGACGAGTTTCTGGATTCTTGCCTCACATTCTCAATCGCTTTTCCTAATTCTTTCTTGTTTAATATTTCAGGGGACCGATTTCTGGAGCCCCGTATTCTCGGTCACTTTGTAGACATTTTTAAGTTTTATTTTTTTTTGTAAAGGACCGATTTCTGGAGCCCCATAATCTCGATCCCCTTGCACGCGTCACTTTCTCTCCTTGCATTTCTTTATATGATGAGTTTCTGGAGTCTTGCCTCACATTCTCAGTCGCTTTTCCTAATCCTTTCCTCTTTAACATTTCAGAGGATCGATTTCTGGAGCCCCGTATTCTCGGTCACTTTCTACATATTTTTTTGTTTTATTTTTTTAAGTTATATTTTTTTGTAAAGGACCGATTTCTGGAGCCCCATAATCTCGATCCCCTTGCACGCGCTACTTTCTCTCCTTGCATTTCTTTATATGACGAGTTTCTGGAGTCTTGCCCCACATTCTCAGTCGCTTTTCCTAATTCATTATTCCTTAACATTTCAGAGGGCCGATTTCTGGAGCCCCGTATTCTCGGTCACTTTCTAGACTTTTTTTGTTTCATTTTTTTAAGTTATATTTTTTTGCAAAGGACCGATTTCTGGAGCCCCATAATCTCGATACCCTTGCACGCGTTACTTTCTCTCCTTGCATTTCTTTATATGACGAGTTTCTGGATTCTTGCCTCACATTCTCAGTCGCTTTTCCTAATTCTTTCCTCTTTAACATTTCAGAGGACCGATTTCTGGAGCCCCGTATTCTCGGTCACTTTCTAGACATTTTTAAGTTTTATTTCTTTTGTAAAGGACCGATTTCTGGAGCCCCATAATCTCGATCCCTTTGCACGCGCTACTTTCTCTCCTTGCATTTCTTTATATGACGAGTTTCTGGAGTCTTGCCCCACATTCTCAGTCGCTTTTCCTAATTCATTCCTCTAAAATTTCAGAGGCCCGATTTCTGGAGCCCCGTATTCTCGGTCACTTTCTAGACGTTTTATGTTTTATTTCTTTAAGCTATATTTTTTTGTAAAGGAACGATTTCTGTAGCCCCATAATCCCGATCCCCTTGCACGTGTTACTTTCTCTCCTTGTATTTCTTTATATAATGAGTTTCTGCAGTCTTGACCCCACATTCTTAGTCGCGTTTCGTAATTCGTAAACCCTGTTGACTAATTTTATAGTGAGCTGAACTCTTGGAGCTCACGTGTCGCTTGATATCTCAATATATGAGCACACTCCTCTCTTCTTTCGAATTCTTGCGCCATTCAATCTCTTCCCACCTTTTTCTAAAATAATATTTCTAATGATATAAAGATAATGTTGTACTTACCTCATTCCTTAAAGGACTTACCTTATTCCCAAGGGTGGGGGGGTGGATATGTCGGTAGCACACCAGGCTAATGATCTGCAGTCCCATGTTCGGATCCCAGACGTGCCTGCATTGAGAAGTTTCACCAATTAATTCCCAGACATCACTAGTCTTCTAAAGGAGTCCGCCAGGCAGATGGTCGTTGCAGGAGATCCATACCCTGTGCAGGTTAAGGAACAAAGTGAATGATCTTGACGGGAGGCTACCATCTGTATCCTAATAGCTGTCCATTTGATAATCTCCCCCCCCCCCCCCAAACCTGCTCTGATCCTTGGACTCTTTGTGACTTGGCCGTTTAGCCAAAGTGCCGCGCAAAGGTAAAATAATCTTCTGGAAATATTATTCCAGTAGCCAAACGTCAGTTGCAATTTGGGATATTGTTGTCGATTCTTCGACAAGTCTCAATAATCATCATTGGTCGTCAGTAACGTAATAGAACCTATCGACTGATGATCGATAACGACAATGTCGAAGCGTCAACTGCGCAGTCTCATAGTCTCCCCAATCGTCTCTAACGCTTATGATACTGAGTTTATTACTTTTTTGCATCTCCCCCCCCCTCCTCGATACTCAAACTGGACAGCAGATTTAAAAATAAACCAAAAATACGTGCATTTGTTTAGCCAATGCCACTTCTAACAGTAATTTCTTTACAGACGTAGTCTTTCTACTATCGACTACTGGCACACCAACATTGTGTTGTTTGTTCTTCCATCGTAACAACTGGTTGTTGGGAAAGCAAATTACTGGCTTGAAACGGGAAAACAGAACCCAATTCCTACGTATTTATTGTTTCTTAAAAAATAATACTCGCGGATTGCTGGTTTTTCTGTTTGCGGATTGGAAAATTTGCAGAAAATCGAGGCCAGTCGGGTGGGACGTTAAGGGTGGCCCTATGTGCAAACCTTGAATACGTTAATATGTATGCACTAAAAATAGTAATCTTTGAATAAATTTTTTGCAACATTAGTTTAGAATTATTATTGAAATTCAAATCAGATTTCACATTAGCTAAATCTACTCTGATATTTTTCTGTCTGATTAAGAACTCCTTCGAAATTTAAAGAGCTGGGACCACCAAATTCTGTATCAGTTTCTCTTAATATAACCCAAACGATACGAGTTTTCGGTCCCATAAATTTCTCCCCTAAAGCCCGTAAAAAGAAGTTGAATTGGTGATCCTCCTAACCGATGACAGATGGGACCAAAACAATCGGTATAAAGTGTCGTAGTTTGATTTAGTCGATAGCGTCCCAGTTTCGTAATCTGTAAATCAAATAAACCAGGCATATCATTAAGACCTCTGGTCGCAAAACAACGACCCCCACGACCAACCTGGAGAGAGCATTCGACGGATGCCTTAATTACTTTGAACCCACCGACCTCACCATCAAAGTTCCATGTGAAGCTTTTGGAATAACTTAATGCCTTCCATTATATCCTTTGGATAGATTAGCATCAGCTGAAGTTGTGTCATTTTCCTCAATACCTCTGTACAAAAAGTTTTAAGCTTAATACAAGATAATCTGCAATGCCAAAACAGAGTTTCCTCATCCATAACGTGCGGTGTGATCAAACGGTACAGTTCGTCACAGAAAATAAATTTTTCAAGATAAATAACATTTATCTCCCTTTTTTCATATATTGATATCCCCTTATAACAGATTTAACAATGCTGAATTAAAATAAAAAGTTAATCACTATCCGAGCTACTACGGGCAGATATAGAACTCTAACATATCGAAAAAACTACCATTAGAATCGCTCTCGAGCAACTAAAAAATTGTAAAAGTTATGTGGATGATATCATTAGTATTATATGTTACGGTAAAAGTGATTAATCCGGCGATTATGCATAATCACCAATTATCTTGGTAAATTTGATAAATTTCACTAAATTTCTTACTTTTACCGACGATTATACATAATTCCCAAATAAAGATTGGATGACTGAAATTTTGAATATCTTTTATGATAAAGGCATGGTTCCTAAGGATTTTACCAGAGCTATTGTTATTCCTATTTTCAAAAAAGGCGATCGCAGTTCTTGTTATAACTATAGGGGTATCAGCCTGCTCTCTGTTCCAGGGAAGGTTCTTTGCATGATTGTGCTTAATAGAATTAAGAATCTGGTTGACAGTCAATTGCGTGATGAGCAATGTGGATTCAGAAGTGGTAGGGGATGTGTGGATCAGATATTTTCACTTAGGCAGATTCTTGAGAAATGTTTAGAGTTTCAGAAACCTTTGGTTGCTAGCTTTGTTGATTTCAAAAAGGCTTTCGACTCTGTTGATCGTCATAATTTGTGGTTGATTGTGAGATCGTATGGTATACCTGACAAGTTAGTTAACATAATGAAAGCTCTCTATAATAACACCGAGTCGTGTGTGAGAGTTGGTAAGGCTTGTAGCAATTGGTTTAGCATTACTTCTGGTGTTCGACAAAAGTGCATTTTGTCTCCTTTCCTCTTTAGCTTGGTTATTATGTTATGCGAAATTCACTTTCAAGGGAAAAAATTTGGCCTTAAATGGACTGGAGATACGAAAATTTCTGATTTAGATTATGCTGATGATTTAGCCCTTTTGGAAAATGATGTTGATGAGATGAACTCTTTCATTCGAGCTGTTGATGAGACTGTAGTAGAGTAGGTTTGGTTATAAACAGAGAGAAAACTAAAGTGTTGAAAATTGGTCAGGCAGGCTGTGATTCAGTTAATCTGAATGGTTGCAGTCTTGAGCAGGTGTCACAGTTTAATTCTCTTGGGAGCTATGTAACAGATACTGGTGATGTGCGGCATGAGATTAACAGACGAATAGGGATTGTTACCGGAACTTTTAAGAATCTATGGAGAGTGTGGAGAAATAGGCGTATACACCTAAAGACTAAAATTAGGCTGTATAATAGTTTGGTTCTTTCTAGGGTTAGTTATGGTAGTGAAACTTGGACACTTTGTAAACAACAGGAAACTAGATGCTTTTGATTCCAGATGCTTACGCAGTATCTTGGGCATTAGGTGGTTCAACTTTGTAACTAATGATGAGGTTAGGCAAAGGAGTTTGCAATCTCCTTTAAGCAGCATATTGTGCAGAGAGAGACTCCGTTGGTTTGGCCATGTTGCCCGTATGAATAATTATAGATTGGCGAATAGGGTTATGAACAGTGTGCCTAAAGGCCTCAGAAAGAGGGGGAGACCTAGGATGTGGTGGGCAGACAATGTCAAACAGGATCTTATTAGAATTGGTGTGCAGTGGTCAGATGTAGTAGATGTAGCTCAGGACAGACTTGCTTGGAGAACTAAATTGCACGGTCTGGTTGGACCTCCGTAGCCCATGGCTGCTTGATGATGATGATGATGATGATGATGATGATAAATTTGATAAATATGCCAGAATTTCTCTCTTTTACCGGCGATTATGTATAATTCCGAAATGAATATGGTAAGTGTGATATATTCCCCGAGTTATAGCACGCTTGGCTATCTGATCTAAGGGACTGGGTTCGAGCCCCGGGTAAGGCATGGATGTGTGTGTCGTTTTTCTGCTGAGGTCCTGCCATCCTCACAGATCTTCTACTATGGCATATAAACTAACAGGCTCCTGTCAGACCTCTGTGACAAGCAGCTGCTTGAGGAGGTATTTATTTTATTTTTATTTATTTATAGGGTAAAAACCGTGAGAAACGCAGTCTGACCTCTGAGAAACCAAAAAAGACAGAAAAGGTGAAAAAGACACTTTCCACCCCTAAAATGTAAAGTCTAAAACAGGAATCCGTCGTCCGAATTATAAAAAAAACAAAAAAATTTTAAGCGCATTGAGAACAAATTAGTAAAGACGGCCATGTTAATCCTAGACTGGCGATTATGCATAATGTCCGGTAAATTTGATTAATTAAGTACGATTTATCGTATTTACATATGACATTATGCATAATCGGCAGTCTAGGATTAACATGGCCGTCTTTACTAATTCGTTCTCACTGGGCTTAAAATTTTTTGGAGTTTTTTTATAATTCGGACGACGGATTCCTGTTTTAGACTTTACATTTTAGGGGTGGAAAGTGTCTTTTTCACCTTTTCTGTCTTTTTTGGTTTCTCAGAGGTCAGTTTGCGTTTCTCACGGTTTTTACCCTATAACTCGGGGAATATATCAGACTTAACAAATTCATTTGGGAATTATACATAATCGCCGGTAAAAGTGCGAAATTCTGTCATATTTATCAAATTTGCCAACTTCATTTGGGAATTATGTATATTCGCCGGTAAAAGTGAGAAGTTTAGTGAAATTTATCAAACTTACCAAGATGATTGTTGATTATGCATAGTAACCGGCGATTATGCATAATCGCCGGATTAATCACTTTTACCGTAACATATACAAGACAAGATGCAGGAATGTTTTTTACAGGAACGAATATACAGACAGATGCAGGAATGCAATTTTACATGAGTTGCAATCACGAATTAATGAAATCTTTCCCACTCTTAATGTAACGGCTGAAAAGGAAAATAAGGATCAATTACCCTTTTTGAGCATGCTACTACATCAGCAAGAGCAAACACTGTCAATTGAAATCTATCATAAGGCTACAGCGCCACTCATTATCAATCCATACGCCTCCAAACAGCCACTAACCCACAAAAAAAATGCACTTAAAACAGCATTCCTAAGAAATATGAGATATGCCTCCACTACACAATTTTATGAAAAAAAAAAGAAAAAATATACTCGGATGCTCGAAATACGGTTTATCCGATAAAAAATATTAAAACTAGCCGAAAACATGGCAAGACATACTTGGCACAAAAATACCACAACCGACACGAAGCGGGGCGGGGGTGGCTCAGTCGGTAGCGCGCCAGGCTCGTAATCTGTAGTTCCCAGGTTCGAGTCCCAGCTGGGTCAGCGTTGAGATTTATCTCCGCAAAATTTCCCCGCCCTGCCCACGGTCAGTAGGGGACACCGATGGGCTTGGAAAGGTCGCCGTCCGTCGGATGGGACGTTAAGCCCTGGCCCCGTGTGCGGGAGAGACATACCCTGTGTACGTTAAAGAACACGCTGGATGGCTTTGACGGGAGGCTACCATCTGTCTCCCAACAGCTGTTCCAGTGGGTCCCCTCCCCCAACCTTCTCTGAGCCTTCGGGGTCCTTGTGGCCTGCCTGGACATTTAACCCATGGTGTGCAAAAAAGTGCCGCTCAGAGGTAAAACAATCCAATCCAACCGACACGAAACGCAGCAATCTAAGGAAAATAAGTTCACTCTAGGCCTTCCGAACATTCCATGGCTAACTGATTCACTGAAACATGCAATGCAATCTTGCAATGACATAGCGCCAATTAAAATGAGTAATACTGTAATCAATACAATTAAAATCGATCGGGACCAGAACGAAAAAACAACAGGCGTATATAAAGTTTCCTTACACGAAGACACCCCCCATAGCCATAAACCATATTATGGCTCTCGAATTCGTATAAGAACCTCAAAGGGATATACGCTTAAAAAACAAACTATTTCATTGGCAAGTGTGAATTCTAATACAGGAATGACACACAATTTGGGGGGGGAGTCGAAATGGGTCACTTGTTTGAGCGCCAGGCTCGTATTCTGATGTTCCCAGCTTCGAGCCTCGGATGGGCGAGTGTTGAAAATTTATATCCGTAAAATTCCTCGCCGTGTCCACGGTCAATAGGAGACTCCGATGGGCTTTAAAGACCGCCGTCCGTCGGAATAGACGCTAAGCCGTGCCTCCGTGTGCGGGAGAGCTAAAACCTGTGCACATTAAAGAATACGCTGGATGGCTTTGACGGGAGGCTACCATGTGTCTCCCAAAAGCTATCCAGTGGTCTCCTTCCCCAACTTTCTCTGAGCCTTCGGGGTCTTTCTGTGGTTTGGCCATTTAGCCCATTGGAAAAAATGCGCTCAGAGGTAAAACAACAACCCAACAACCCCACAATTTAAACAGATTAAAATTATTTGTGGTCCTCCGACCAAGTTTCAATTGGATCTCCCTGAACAACTGGTGATATACGAACACAGATAAGCGTGCTACAACCGAGGAAACAACCGAGGATAAGCGTGCTACAACATGGAAATTGCTATTTGATAAGCGCAGCGCCAGTAAAGCATCCACCTCCACCCCACCCCTACCCAAGGCACATGAGCTCCGAAGTAGAACCGTTTCCATAACATCTGATGAAGATTTTACAAGTCGAAACATATTAAGTAAAGGTGGTCAAAACATTATTGAGTGATCCGGTGAGTACAGGATATCGGTGAATACAGGAAAAGGTTACTTCGCCTACTATGCAAGAAGTAACTGACATCTGTTACATCCTGTACTCACCGATCGAAATGGTATTTTGAATCATTACCTTCGGATAGCTCGGATAGTGATCTGTTATAGAAATATACTTAAACGAACTTCCTGTTAGCCGACTAAACAAAGGTCAGATTTCCGAGGGTGTAAGCCTTGCATGCCTCCGTATACTCGGCTAACACAAGCATTATTAAAGTTATATGCATGAAAAATAACTCCTGAGCTAAACTAATTTCAAAGAATAACAGAAATTTCATTCCCCATTCAAATCCCAATACACAAAATATTCCCCAACATTCACCATTTCTTACCAACGCGGTTTTACAGACGTCCGCACTTAATGCGGTGCAACCAATCTTCTGGGCGTCCGACGCCCGACAAACAGCAAGGATATTGAGCTAAATAAATAGAACAAGTATGCACTACATATATTCACTACGGCATGAACACAAAACTCCCTGACTAGATAAATGGGATATTTAAAGTCTGGCCTACCTTGATTAGATGAGGATACGAAAAGGACGACCTCGACGACTAGGAGGATGCTGCGTTGTAGGCAATTCTAACTGACCGAGCCATGGCCCCTTCTCCAACATTAACGCATTTTTCATTGTTTCGTAATGAATTACTCTGTTGCGTACAACAAAATTCTACGACTTAGTTTGTTACGAATAACAACAATGAAGTCAACGTAATGAATATTATCGTTATTTACAATGTCTCATCCCCGTTGCCAATGGCATGCGCAGAAACTTCCAAAGTGGGTTGACATGTTTACGTATATTTGGGGTTTCTTTTAGGATACGTTTGAATCTCTAATTTTTCGAGACTTCCTTAGTAAATATGTGGCACTGAGAACCACAAGTGGGAGTGGTTATACCCTCAACTTTCCTCACAGACACACTTGGGTACGCCTAGGGTTGCCAATCTTCCCACATTATCAATGTTTTTCCCGCTTGTCGTACACATCCATACGGGATGCATTCCGGATAACGTGCTGGCAGGGACAATATTTTCAATTGTTGGCCTCACTCAGTCTAACGTTAATTGTCCATCCATGATAAATACACAGATTAGCTGTAGAAATAGACTTCAATAATTATTATAAACATCTGGAAAAAAATTATCCCTGCCACAGCGGAATCGAACCCGCAACTCTCTATGTACATGCCAGAACGTTTTACCGTTAAACCATGAGGCAGACGCTAAATTCTATCAGAATAAGACCAATAAATCTTTCACTGAGATGTGGAGGATCTTGCGCCATCTATACTTCAGGAGAGACAACTTTTCCTATTGTTGCTAATGATTTATATGTTAATGAGGATATGATTGGATTTTTAATAATAACGCTTAAGTGTGATTGACGTCCTCATTAACATCTAAATCATTAGCACCAATTAGAAAAGTTGTCTCTCCTGAAGTATAGGTGGCGCAAGGCCCGCCACATCTCAGTGAAAGATTTATAGGAACTGAAACGTTATTTTAGCGTCTGATGCGTGGTTTAATGGTAGGTTGGGTTGTTTTACCTCTGAGCGGCACTTTTTTGCACACCATGGGCTAAATGGCCAGGTCACATGGACCCCGAAGGCTCAGAGAAGGTTGGGGGAGGGGACCCACTGGAACAGCTGTTGGGAGACAGATGGTAGCCTCCCGTCAAGGCCATCCAGCGTGTTCTTTAACGTGCACAGGGTATGGCTCTCCCACACACGGGGCCACGGCTTAACGTCCCATTCGACGGACGGCGGCCTTTCCAAGCCCATCGGTGTCCCCTACTGACCATGGGCAGGGCGGGGAATTTTGCGGAGATAAATTTCAACGCTGACCCAGCTGGGACTCGAACCTGGGAACTGCAGATTACGAGCTTGGCGCGCTACCAACTGAGCCACCCCCGCCCCCAGGTTTAATGGTAGAGTGCTATGGCATGTATCTAAAGAGTTGAGGGTTCAATTCTTGCCGTAGCAGCGATAATTTTTTTCAGATGTTTGTAATAATTATTGAAGTCTATTTCTACAGGTAATCTGTGTATTTATCATGGATGGACAATTAACGTTAGACTGAGTGAGGCCAACAATTGAAAAGGTTGTCCGTGTCAGCATGTCAAGAGGACACAGTTGTTTCTCAAAAAACCCTTAAGGAGAGAGTTCCATTTTGTGTGAACCAGGGTTCGGTTCTGTGTGAACCAGGGTTCGGTTCTGTGTGAGCCAGGGTTCGGTTCTATGTGACCCAATGTACGATTCTGTGCTAACCAGGTAGTTTAGGCAAGGATTAAATATCCTCACGCCGAGTTTTGAGGTCGGTAAGGAGATTTCTGTAAAGTACAGATTTCCACCTCTTCACATGAATGCTTGTTATAGCAAAGAAGCATTCAGATTAAATTTGAGTTGATATTGGAAAAAGTTCAAAAGAACATTTAGGAAGCCAAATCATTCTGATCTTCAACGCAGCTAAGCTTCAAGAAATTGAGCACATTCGCATATATAAATATATGTGCATATGTAAATAAACTATGTGGTCTATCCACTACTGGGGCGGGGGTGGCTCAGTCGGTAGCGCGCCAGGCTCGTAATCTGTAGTTCCCAGGTTCGAGTCCCAGCTGGGTCAGCGTTGAGATTTATCTCCGCAAAATTCCCCGCCCTGTCCACGGTCAGTAGGGGACACCGATGGGCTTGGAAAGGCCGCCGTCCGTCGGATGGGACGTTAAGCCGTGGCCCCGTGTGTGGGAGAGCCATACCCTGTGCACGTTAAAGAACACACTGGATGGCCTTGACGGGAGGCTACCATCTGTCTCCCAACAGCTGTTACAGTGGGTCCCCTCCCCCAACCTTCTCTGAGCGTTCGGGGTCCATGTGACCTGGCCATTTAGCCCATGGTGTGCAAAAAAGTGCCGCTCAGAGGTAAAACAACCCAACCCTATCCACTACTCTTGTGCTTTAGTTTTTTTCTCATCTTTCTACACGACATTTAGCACAGCACGTCTGAGGCACATCTCAGCATGGGTGTAAAGCCTCGGGAACCTGCGGATTTACTTAGGTAATGGTGAATGTTAATTAAGTGGACAAACTGATCTTCCCTCATAAGTGCGTCGAAAAAATCGAAACCTCCCCTTCCCAACTGCGACGCACGACATTTGGCTCAATCGCGACAGAATTGATGTTGATGTGCGGAAGAAAATTTCCATTGTGCTAAAATAAAAAGTGTAATAAATTTCCGCTGTGCTAAAGAAGAAAAGGTGTAAGGAGTTCAGAAGATTCTGTGAATCTGTGTTATTCATTCCTTAAAAGTGAAGAAGCTGCAAGCTGTTCAGTGAACTAAGCCTCATCCAATTCAGTGGTCTAGAGCAGGGGTAGGCAAACTTTTTTTGCAAAGGGCCAAAGAGTAAATGCCAAGTTTTCCTCTGCGGGCCAAGAGGAAAACTTGAGGATATTTATATAGGTAAACCTACTTAAATAACAAGAAAAAATTTTTTTTCACCAATTGCAAAAAGAGGCGGCGGGCCGTAGTTTGCCGACCCCTGGTCTCGAGGGTTCAATTTCCACCAGTTTCATCGTCGTCGAGATCCTTGCTGATTGTGACATGAGGCAAGGTTCGTCACTGTGGAAGAGGGTCCTCATTGTGGAAGGAGACTCCAGTTCCAGCAAACAAGAGAGCAGAAGCCGATCTTCGTGAGAGTAAAAGGCCTGCGGTTTTTCGGCCTTTTTTCATTTTTGTATAAGTTTTGAGTTCCCAATGATGCTGAGGAATCGAGATAAAACCAAGGGTGAAACTGAGCAGGAAGGGAGCGTTGATTTAACCTGGCACATTGAAACTGGAGAAAGTGGGGAAGTTAGCGAAATTAGAAAGATTGATAGAGATTTTGGGGTAGAAGAGGGTGCTAGCGGATGTGGTTCGAATCCGGTCAAAATGAATGTTTCATTCTCAGAGATGGAATATAAGATGATGAAGTAGTGTAGAGAGAAGGAAGAAAGGAGATTGGATAGAGAAGAAAGAAGATTGGAATTGGAATAGAGAAGAAAGAAGGTTGGAATTGGAACAGAGAAGAAAGAAGATTGGAATTGGAATAGAGAAGAAAGAAGATTGGAATTGGAATAGAGAAGAAAGAAGATTGGAATTGGAATAGAGAAGAAATAAGATTGGAATTGGAATAGAGAAGAAAGAAGATTGGAATTGGAATAGAGAAGAAAGAAGATTGGAATTGGAATAGAGAAGAAAGAAGATTGGAATTGGAATAGAGAAGAAAGAAGATTGGAATTGGAATAGAGAAGAAAGAAGATTGGAATTGGAATAGAGAAGAAAGAAGATTGGAATTGGAATAGAGAAGAAAGAAGATTGGAATTGGAATAGAGAAGAAAGAAGATTGGAATTGGAATAGAGAAGAAAGAAGATTGGAATTGGAATAGAGAAGAAAGAAGATTGGAATTGGAATAGAGAAGAAAGAAGATTGGAATTGGAATAGAAACTAGTCTGCTGCCATTATATAATATTCCTCAAAGAATTATTAAAAAGGTTTTTAATTATGAATATTTGGGACAGATATGAAATCCTTTTTTAAACATTAGGCAACTTTATATATATAGAATCTTACTGTTTTAGTTTTCTAATCAAGACTGGTTTAAACCGAAAGAAATGAAATTTAAATCTAGGAAAAAAAAAAGGACTTTTCCTTCATGTTTCAAAGGCCAACAAAAACCTTTTGCAACATCATTTTATTTTCAAAGCACCAAAACTGTTTAATTCTTTAGATCATAGCCTTAGGAATGGAAAAAAAAACTATTCTTTGTTTAAAAGATAATTGAAGAAATATATTGGTAATATTATTTATTCTGAAAGCCTTATTTGTTTCAATTTTTGATTTCAGTTCAGCTCTATATTTTGATAAAATAACAAATTTTGGGATTATCAATTCTAATTGCTAATTTCATGTAGTGTGTCATATCTAGCTGTGAATTGTTGCCTGAATTTCATTTAGGAATGAATTTGGTAGCCTGGACGGGTTTAATCCTCTTGGCCCAAAATGTAAAAAACAATATTTTTAGTTTTGGTTTTTCTAATTTTATTTATCTGTTGTTTTTTTTTCAGTTGTATTATTGTTTTTATTCGATGTTCTTATCCACATCTAGACTGAATGCTTTTTCGAAGATACGTATTATAAATTTGTAAGAAATATCTGTTGCTGTTAAACTGGATGATGAATAAAATTATTATTATTATTTATAGAAAGAAGAAGGAGATAGGGAAGAAAGAAGATAGAAAGGAAAAAGAGAAAAGGAAATAGAAGAAAGAGATAATGAGATAGAAGAAAGAGATAGTGAAATAGAACTTAGGCCATTAGGTATAGAAGAAGGAAGATCTAAAAGATATGGAAAGGGCAAAAAACAGTAGCCAAGGAAGATACTAAACCCTACTAATTATCCTTTACCGAAGAAAGCGGAGGAATTACCAGTTTATTTCGAACCGATAGAGAAAGTATTTAAACAGTAAGACATAATGGATGACTTGCTAGGAACGTTAGTACATCCACAGCTAGGGGAGAGAGCACGAAACATTTTTACTCTGTTGAGTGAGGTGGAAATTCAAGATTATGAAAAAATTAAATCTGCAGTGTTGAAAGACAGTCAGTTGACTCTGTTGTAGTACAAAAGGAAATTTGATAGCATGTTCAAGTTCTCTACGGAAACTTGGACTCAATTTTCATCTCGATTGAATAGTCATTTTAATTATTATCTGAAGAGTTCGAAAGTAGACAATTTCCAGAAATTAAAAGATTTAATATTAACCGACAAAATTAAAGACCTATTACCACCAGATGTTAAAAATCATATTATGTTGGAGCAGAATGGATCTTGGAAAAATTGTCACGAAATTACAGAAACTGCAGAGAATTTTTTCAGGCACAGAGAAATTTGAATCAGAAAATGGAGAAATCAGATTTGGCCATTCAGCTATGTAATTAAATTTTAATGAAAGGAACTTAGGACAAAATTCGAAAACGCAAACAAATTGCAGAAAACAAAAGTAGCGATTTTAAGAGAAAAGAGAATGAGAGCGTTTCTTGCAGAACGAGCTTTATTTAATCAAAAAGATCATTTGGCAAGGGAGTGCAGCAAAAATACGAAAGTGGCCTGAGCGTTTAATGTAAACACTCCCCATTATGCGTTCACAGGGGGAGCGGGATCATTAATGCAAAAGTTGGTTATCAGTTTATGACATTGGAATCAGAAGCAAAATTGGAAGGCTGCATCTCAGACAGGTGGAAACGGAAGGGTCCGTGCCAAGGCCTTTAACGGCTTTTCGCATTCGGTGCAAAGATAAAATATTCGATGTTACTGTGGATTCAGGAGCGCAAGTTTCTGTCATAAAAGTTTGCTTGGTACCAGAGCTTGGTTCAGTTAATATCTTTTTGTTTCTCTCCACAAGCCAGCAAGCTGAGAAGGGGATGTCTGTATGGTGTTGGTTTGAATCAGTAACTTCTAGTGTGTTTGCACTTGTTACCCATGTGACAGGTTCACATATTGTTAATTCTTCACCCTTTTTTTTATATACTATTGGATTTGTTACAGTTCATCACTCTGATTGGAATCTGTTCTTTATCTATTTGACCAAAGTCCTTGCAACCAGGATACCATGAGCCAAAGCTCTTTTACCAGGGGTATCAGTGACTGCCAATCGGAAGGCCCCAGAATGCCCAATGTCCACGGACCATAACTTTGTGCTGAGTTTTCTGTGTCTTCCGTCACTAATACTGTGGTCACACTTAATAAAGAATCACATGTTCGGCTAAGCAGAGGGATCTCTTCTGTCTAATAGATGAGTAGGTTGTCACCCAGTGACAACCTACTCATCAATAAGACAGAAGAGTCCATATTTCTTTAGAAAAACATGGATTCTGACAGAACAATCCATGTTTATTTAGGAAATCAAGGCCTAATATGCATTCATCGCAGATGTCAGCGATGTAAACAGGATGGCGTACCAGACAGTTACCACTTCTGATGTTTAGTTCTTTCTTTCCATGGACTTTAGCACGCTCTCCAATGACTGTTTGTAAGGTTATATTAGACTGTCTAGCATTCCAGTTTGGGTGAGGTATTATCTCTTTATTATGTCTGTTCCGAGTAAAGTTGGGCAAGGCACTCCATTCATGGTTCCATCAGCAATCAACCCATTATCTTCACCGTGCAGTGCTAAAACCTGGATGACTTCCCCTGGGACAACCAACGAACATACAGCCTTTGCCCTGCAAGATGACTAATTTCTGTTTCCCTGATCCTGCTGTCTAGAAGATGGACTCCTTATTCGTTTCTTATTACAGTTGGCACGAATGTGTCCAGTCTTGCCACAATTCCAACACTGAAGGTCTGTGGAGATCTTTGAGAAGGAACCTTTTATCTCTTTCAAAACGGATACTATGGCTTTGGTTAGTTCTTTCATTTCACTATCCTTTTCTACAGTTTCTTCTGCACTCACAAATCTCACTGTGCGTTTGTTTGTTCGGGAGGAAAGCCTGGAGCACTCGTACATCATAGCATGTACCACAGCTGAATTTAAAGTTTCACCTTCCAACATCCTCAGAGATTGCTGAGTCTCAGGGTAGCATCAATAAATTGCAATT
This sequence comes from Ryuthela nishihirai, assembly GCA_038380435.1. NCBI lineage: Eukaryota > Metazoa > Arthropoda > Arachnida > Araneae > Heptathelidae > Ryuthela > Ryuthela nishihirai. Next base: position 32,666,940 of record JAWZYU010000026.1, read on the forward strand.
GAGCTAAGCTATCTTGAATTTCTGGTGTACAGTTACTATAAGCCAATGTAGCTAGACACTCAATATCACTAGCAAGTTCTTGCAAATTTTCACCACTCTTCTGCATAGGATGTTTAAATTGAGTCATATAATATTGTTTTAAATAACTATCATCAAATCTGAGTTCTACTGCAGATGCCAATTTTGATAATCAAGTCGTTTCTCTTCTGGAACAGACTAAAACTTCCGCAGCAGAATTTCTTAATTTCTGCAAGAAAACTGGTCTTCTGAAATTCATTCCACTCATTAGCTCTAGCGATGACTTCAAATTGTGTTTTAAATACTATCCAAGATGATTGACCATATGTGGAAGGTTTAGTTGTATATTTCTACCGATATATAGCCGTCCCATGGCCGAGTGGTTAGCATGCTTGGCTACTGATTCGACCCCCAGGTAAGGCATGGATGTATGTGTCGTTTTTTTGCTGAGGTCCTGCCATCCTCACAGACCTTCTACTATGGCATATAAACTGACAGGCTCCTGTCAGACCTCTGTGGCAAGCAGCTGCTTGAGGGTGGTATTTAATATTTATGTATAAAAGTATTATTGTCACTAAAATTACCATTATCACAAGAAGGTAACATTTCATTTCTTACAATCTGAAACTGGCGTTCACAATTAATTTTTACACTATCAATTTGATGATTATAATCTATCTTAACACTATCAAGTTTTGTCTTAAAATCACAAGTGATTTCATTTGCATTACATTTTACACCATCTATATCATTTTTTACACCGTCAATATAACTTTTTACGCTATCAATTTCAACCGTTAGACTATCACACACTGTCTGTTCAGTTCGTCTTAATGTCTTTTTACACCGTTCAGTGATTTAACTGTTTTTTTTGTTAAGATCATTATTCTGATCAGTAATCTTACTAATTTGAGAAGCCACTCAGCTCTCAACTAGTTATTTTGTGTAGCCATTTCGGCTTTCAAGTCATCATTTTGTCTAGCAAGCTCACCAATTTTACTGTTTATGTCAGTTATCAATTTTACTAACTCATCCATACTTCTATTGAAAGGCATTCAATAAATAATCCCACTCCTCACACCAAAACGTGAGTTCAAAAATAGTATTTAACAATTATAATTCTAAAATAATGTAATTTATTACAAAAGTATGAATAAAAACATTTATATAAAGTCAACCAACACAAATCTTCATCGGTATAAAAATAAACCTTCGGAAGAACAAAGCACCTTTTTACTATTCCTACAAAAATTAGGCATTTTCAACAGTCGATAAATAATACAATCATATCAGTAGTTTGTTCACAACCGGCGGTATCCCCATGCACAGTGCTTTCCCCCTATGACATAACCTATTACGTAACTGTCCACGCCCATTTATTAATATTCATAATTAATAATTCCTCTCCCCTTATTAAAACCCCCTTTTCACCCCCTGGTGACAATGAGGAGTACTATTTTCCGAAAAACCCCTATTTTAACTCTAATTTCCCGATTTTCGATTTCCCCCCTTTATAAAAAATTCCTCCCCCTTATTAAAAAAAACCCTGGCGCCATCTGGTGACAATGAGCACTATTTTCGGAAAAACCCCTATTTTAGCTCTAATTTCCCGATTTTTCTTTATTTTAGACCCCTCGGTTGACCCACCTATATTTTAAGCCCTCCTTCTCGATTTTTCAGGCCCCCTGGCTCACCCACCTATATTTTAACCCCCCCCCCCTCTCGATTTTTCAGACCCACTTATATTTTAAGCCCTCCTTCCTGAATAAGACCCTCGGGATGGTAACGATCGACTAATGCAAGCCTCAGAATAATTGCATGGCTGGCAACCTCACACAGAAAGGGATGACACAAGATTCTAAATAATTATAAAAGCAGCTCCTCACATAAAATCAACTCCCAAAGCTGTATATTCTATGTATTTATTCCTTATTAATTAAACCCTCGTTAAAAACCTCCCTCCCTTTCTATTAAAAATTTAATTCGTGGCATCCAATGCGCATTTCAGTATATCTCCTGTATTTAAAAACTCATCACAAACTCCCTCGGTTTCTATCCTTTTACAAGTCTACTAAACTCTTTTTGAATGGTGACGCTCAGAATGTCTAATGCAGGTCTCTAAATAATTGTAAAACTTTCATTAACAGTCGCTCACAGAAAATCAACACCCAAAGTTGTATTACCCATTTTTATTCCCTAGTAATTAAACACTTATCAAAATTCCCTCACCTTTATTAAAAATCAAAAGCTCGCCAGGTTCCTTTGCTATTCACGTTCATTTCCCAAGTCCACTAAACATATTATTCCTTAGTAATTAAACACTTATGAAAAACTCTGTTCCTCATCGTGCGGTCGTAATAAAATGTTGTAAAACAGTTTTCTCTAGATGCGTTTAATCGGAAAAAAAAAAATCCTTCCCCGACACAGTGATTTGAAACCGCTACCTCTGTGTCGGCGTTCATTTTACCCAGCTAAAAACAGCCATCGCTGAATGGTTGATGCAGTCCTTGAACAAGGTCACCATATTTTGCGACCTTCACTAGAAGGAGGACTATCCCTGCAGTAACTGTTCCACAGAAAATACCACAGAGTAAAAAATTAATAAAATCTGGTTTAAATTATTCGTAATAGAGCCTGTAGGAATGGCATATAAGAACTGCTTTATTGACGGGTTACTCCCAACAGTGAAAAAATTTTCAAAGTCTCTAATCTGTGCCAGCAATCGTGCACTACGTATTGACATTCCTTCAAATCATACGATGGGGTTGCTTATGGATGAGTGCAGCCGGACTTTCAACACATCATGCGACACATGGTGCAATTGCTTATCGGCCTGGAGGTCAAGTGTCGAGCGCTCCACGATGTTTTCATTTGTCGTTGATAAGGTTTTAAAATAGAAGCTATATCAACCTCCCTTGTTGTGCTCACGCGATTTAAGATCATCAGACTTTGCGGGGTGGCACAAGATGTATCAGATAGTGGGCGGTGTATATAAACACTAAGCCGTCACTGGCTCTCATTCTTCTTCTGTCAGTTTTTGTTCCCTGTCAGAAATGGAGAAAACCAGCATGTCATTCAGTGAAACTGTTCGCTCTATACTCGTGAGTGTGGGCATTCCCTCATACCAGAAAGCCATAACGTATGAGGAATGCCTACAGACCATGATGAATGTTTTGACAGAAAAAATCTTACAGGCTCTGAGTACTGTGCGTGATGGCGAGACCATCGTCATAGAACTGTATGAAATGGCTCACGAGTATTTATGTAGGGTGTGTTTTGCCGAAGAAGCGGTATTAAAACACGCTGAAAACATGACTTATAGAGCTGTAATTGAAGATGCTATGACCTCAATAGAGATCGCAAACATCGTCGAAGTTGTGGCATAACCGGTGAAAAAAGAAAAGGTTCTTTTCAGAACCACTTCATTTGTGTAGAAAGGATTACCGATCGTACAATTTCTGTTCACAACTCTTACTTCTCTATCTACATTCGATTCACTGTCTCCCAGTTAACAGAGTAAATTTTATAGGACGTTTAACCTTCATAATTTTACACACTATGTTAGGATTAACAACTCTTATAGTGCATAAGTAGTTATTGTTGGTAGGATCCCTCTCCACTTTTAAAATTTAGATCTTACACCAAAACCCGTCTTTTCATATTAATATACGTGTTTTTATAACCGATGTAAAGTCCGTTTTAATCAACACTTATTTCTTTTAACCCACCCCGTGACTATTGGCTCTCACATTTTTACTAGTAGGACTACCTCACAGTAGCAGCCCCGCAGAAAATAAAAAAATGCTATTGGGTAAAAAATAGTAATAGAAGGAAAAAAAATCTGATTTTATTCGTCGTGATGAAAAATATTGAAGGTAATAGGGTCGACCTAAAAGTCCCCTGTTCGGATCCTCACCCCAGGACCACGTTTTACTGCCGGATGGTTAAATCTTACGAAATTAAAAACTCCTCCGTTACGCAACACAGTTTAAAAATACTTATTACGGATGTATCCTCAGTACATGATGCAAACTCTTTCCTAACAAGTAAGGCTACTCAAAGAAAAATCCGCTAAGGGAGTAATCTAAAAAATCGTCTCTCCCACCGTTTATCAGTTTACAGGGTAAAGACGGCGAGGTAGAATGCTATAGAAAGTAAGAATGTTAAAAGTAGAATTCATACGTTTCCGTAAAAAAACTTTAGTTTCAACCTGAGTTAAAGGAGTATGGTTCGACTCACTTTGAGAAGAGCAGTCACTCCGTCCAAAAGCCTAGTGAGAAAGTTAAATAATTACTGTTTCCTGTCGAATGCTACACTTTATCAGAACTCCATGCGGGGTGCCTTCGGATCTTAAATTATCACATTCTCCAAGTGCCCAGCTGATTTTACAAGGTCGACATCACAATTAAAGTATGTAGCGGTTACTGGGAGAATAGGAATTGACCTCGTACATTAGAAAAGGGAACAATTGTTAATATCATAAGAAATGTGTGGCGTATAATTCCAGGGAAAAAATACGAAAATCTTTAGCATTATCCCTGGCATCCTTTGTTAGGTGATAGTATTAACATCCTTATACGTTCTCACTTCAAGCTTGCTTTCTCTATACTATCATAACCCTCGATGCTTGCGAAATTATCAAAGATGAATAGAGCTCTGTAAAGTTCTGACCACAAAGTTCATTCTGCTGTAGATGTCTAATTCTGGCAGGATCATAAGGGCTGTTTTACACATTCAAGGACTTTTTCTGACATTCGTTAATCAAAGTGTCTATCTATGCATCAGACTTATCATTACACCGACAAACTACCTATCCATAGGCTGAGAAAGCATTTAGAATGAAAAATTGAGTTTGCTTCACTACAATCTCATAACTTAATTTTCAGATGCACATCCCTCCACAGATTCGTAAAACTCTCATTATGTATTCTTTCTCTCACACATCTCACAAGATAATTAAAGTTCAAACACTAATACATCTTTTCTAATAAACCATATGATCAAAGTAGATAAATCGCAAGCATCATCGGAGTCGGATCTGATTCCATATATCTACTTACGATGAAAATCTCACAATAGCCTGAAATGGACAATTTACCCACGATACAGTATGTGACTACGTCGTTTAACCAAATTACGTGCATAAACGAAAATTAGAAAATGTAAAGGGTGTTGGAATACCTGTAAATTCGCACACATTTCACTGGATAGGTGAATATTTTCACAATTCTTTGGAAGGCAGAATAACTGTAAAACACACTGTGACGAGAGAGAAAGTATAAAAATGCATGGGATGACTGTAAAAATCGCTTCAAAACAGCAAATTACAGCGTAAATACCGTAAGATAGAAAAAACGTCTATTAACAAGGGCCATCTAAGGAGTGACCGATAAAAGTCACCTTAGCGTAACGAGTAATACGGGAAAAATCATAAAATATTAAGACCCCACGCTAGTAAATCATGGTCCATTGTGTACACACGGATGGATGAATATCACAAAATACTTTGCATATAGAAAACATCAGTAAAGAACCACAGAAGTTTGGAAATTTAAAATTGTGATGCCCCCTCGTTCACTTTACCTTAACCAGTTTTGTTTAATTTGTTATATTTATCATTTTGGGGATTTTTATTTCCTTTTTGGCATCACAGCACTCGTTTTCAAGATTCTAGGAGTTGCGCATGCGCCGCAACTCCGATTGTACCGTTAAAGCGCGTGCAAAAGACACGCCCCCTCTTGCGTCATAGCTTGCGTCGTTCGTCATAGTATGGAAATGTCTTTCCCGGCATGCGCCAGCTCATGTCAAAAACCGGTGACCTGCGAGTCACATAAGCACTAGCATAAGCAAGCACAGGCACAAGTGAGTGCACGAGTACAAGGTGCGTAGCACCAAGCACAGTGCGTGTAGCACAGGAGTTGTATCTTCATTGATGTCTTGGTGAGTTGAATTATTTTGGAAATAAATCTGTTTTGTTATTTTAAAACCTTTTGAGTCTGTACAGTTTTTTTCTCTTGAGCAACGCGAATTAAGGATTTTTGAATTATATTTAAATTTACTTGACAATCATTTTGATTCTTACTCATTAACGCTCGCTGGTATTTGAACCCTAAATTAACCTATTATCAACTTATTCTACTTTTGGCAATTTGTTAATTATTGCCTGGCACCCGGCTAAGCTATCCGGAGCATAAAACTTCAAGTATTTTGCATTTGTTTGGAGCGTTACAGAGTCCATTAAAAGAAGTGGCGCAGCGAACAGGGACTCGCCAGTATTTAAAGATAGTATATATATTTGTGGATAAATTTTGTATGATTGTCAAAGATAGTAATTTTTTTAGCTCAGTAGTTGTTGTATGTACTATTTATAGATTTAACGGCAGCTTAAGCCGAGAATTTTTGTTGAGCAAGTAGCTTAACATTTTTTGTGTATTAGTCAAAGGTACTGAAGTTTCAGCGTAGATTTTGCTGAATATTTAAGATATTTGTTGTATGTAATGATTAGAAGTGTCTGGGCACATACGTAGATAGGCACGATAAGAGAATCTTTTTTGATAAGCAAATTTATATTTTTGTAAGCTTAGTGATAGCTTTAGTATTGTTGTATAGCAGTACCTTTGAGCGCTGCTCAAGATTAAAAAAGGTTTTCAAAATTTCCAAAATTCAAAATTTCGGCAGACCGCTAAACATGTCTGCTAACAATATGGCCGATTCCGCCATAATGACTCCCGACTTAGAAAGAGTAAAGAGTAGATTGCAAGATGTAATGATGGAAGCAAAAGTGCTAATGAATCTGCTTGATGATAATCGGGAGAAAAGGGGAACGACAACAACCCCTAAATTTGCTGACAATGCTACGTCAGTTCACCAACGAAGAAACTTTGAACGTAAGGTTCCATTTTCTGTTCCGTCAGAAGCAAGCGATAGAACAGAATATTTTCAGCCTTTACCTGAGATAAGGTTCAACGGTTCGAAACGTCCATCATCGTGGACATTTGTCAAGTCCATGGAGGAGCACTTCCATTTACATGAAGTGCCAAGCAACAAAAAAGTTGTTTTAGCAGTATCTTGCCTAATTGGATGTGCTAAGCAATGGTGGAATAACATAGGATGTCGTCATGGCATAGAACTTTGGGAAGAATTTAAAAACGAAATCATGGACATATATCCGGCTTATAATGATTTTACAGAACTAGCTACAGAGTTGTTTTCACGAAGACAAAGGGAAAGAGATGACATAGAAAAATTTATATGGGGTACAGTAGAGTTATACCAGCTGTACGATGCTGATGCCGCTGTAATTGATATTGTAAATTGCATTTTGTCTCAATTGCTTTTGCCCATTAGAGAATTCCTAGAAGTACGAAACGTGAATTCAATTGCAGAGTTAGTCAAATTGGCTCGGCAATACACTGCAAGAAGAGAATCTGCAGCAAATACACTTAACCAACAATGGATGCCATTCCCGCCAAAGCAGCGATATCAGGTTGTCTCGTAGAATGACTCCCGCACGACCGGAAGTTACACGGTCCCGACAATTAGCGCCGAACGCGCCTAGAACTATAGAATATGAACGTAGTAGAGACTTTGTGCCACGTCAAGCTTCGAACCATAACACTACACCTAAAACTTTGTTTAAACACACTAGAGAAACCCTCACCTGTAATTTTTGTGGCCGACTAGGACACACAGAGAAATACTGCTATCGAAGGAATGAAAATTCGGGAAACTTTCATCGGGATCTTTGAAGCGAGAGGCCAAAGTTCCTCAAGAAAAGCCCTCTCATGAGTTATGCCTTGCCACTATGGCTTTACCTTTTGTTACTGATTGCCACGAAGTAACTAAAGTAACAGATCAAAACGATACAGAAGTCGATCTTCAGTTTGCTAAGGAACAAGTTTTCGACGATAATAATGACGAATGTCAATTGACAGTGCAGCCGCGGTCCCGTGGACTTTTTGACTTACCTCGTGGTCCAGAACAGATTATTTCAGAAGCACCTATAAAATGTCCCGTTAGTGCAAATAATGAAAGTTTAAATAACGAAGTTTGTGAAGTAGAACAACCGTATGAGAAAGCCGTTTTTGAAAAGGTTTTTAAAGTAGAAGTTTTAAAAGAAAGTAATAACAATGAAAATAATTTTGAGTCTGATTTAAGTGAGGAAAAAAACCAACCAAGAAGTTGTGCCGACCGCAAGTATTCCTGACAAGTTTGGAGGTCCTCAACTATTAAAGCGTCATTTGGAGGAGGACACCAATAAGCCTAGAAAGTACGAGAAAAGGTTCTTCAAAAATCCGCACGGAGCAACGAAAAGCCGACGAAACGACCAGAGCCTGCAGAGCGACAACCGGCAGCGAACATCGGGAAGATGACGTCACGAGATATCTACAGCGACGACTTGACTTGAACGAGATCTTCAGTAACAACTTTACGTGAAGCCACCCAACGACGACGGAAGGATGTTAATCGGAAACGGACTAGATGATTTATCGCCACGGAGTGCCAACAATGAAATTTAAGTATATTATTTTTCTTTCACTTGGCACTTGTTGATTTATAAATGTTCTTTTTTTTCTGGAATAGATAAAGACGAAGAAGAAGCTTATTGTGATTTATATAGTTAGCGATGTTTAATTTCTTGTTGAAACTTTAGAGTTCGATATTTATTTTTGAAAAGTGAAATTATTGTAGTTCGAGTTTATACTTGTGTGAATAGAATTTTTTTTTGCATTCTTGTTCACCGAAGTTCTAGTTATTGTATTTACGCGAGTTAAAATGTATTTTTGTAGATTTTTTCGTTTCAGCTGACTGATAGCTGAAAATTTTGTAAGTCGATATTGGAAAGTTTAGAAATTGTAAAATGTTTATGGATATGAATGAGAAGAGTGAAAGAGAATTAGCGATTTAATATTTTTTATGTTTAAGAATTTGTATTGTAAAATAACGTGCATTCCAAAGTGAATTTATGCAAAAAAAAGGAGATTCATGTAAAAGTTATTCGATGAAATGTTATCATCGTATATTATAAATTATTTACACTCTTTTTTCTTTATTCTTAGATACGATTTATGTATATGTGTTTAAATCTGTTCAGTGTCATCAGTGATATTTATGTGTCAATGATGCGTAATTTTTGGGATGACATTGGCAGTATTTATTGGTATATATAGATGATGACCATGATGATGACTGCAGAATTTTTTTTTTGTGTGTACCTTTTTGGAGCTGTCCCCAAATGGCCTAGTCTGGTGACAGAGTTGTTACCAGCATAACTCCTTTGGGAGGGGGACGTTAGCTCTGAAGGCGGAGGTAACTAATGATTTTTTATTTCAGCTAGATCGCGATTTCTGTGAATAGAAGAATTAGCGGATGATTACATTCCCGCTTGTTTGTGAATTTTGAATTTTCTTAGCTTTGCGTATTTGAATGTAATTAGGAGGAGATAACGGTGTTCGAATACCCGTTTTTTTTATGTGATTTAGGAGAAGACTTAGATTTCACATATTTTTTATTGTGGTTAGGGGAAAAGCAGAAGTTATCACCCCTCTAACAACATATGTAAAATCATTTTTTCTTTTCATCTGTTAACACCATAGAATTAGTAAGATTAGGAGTTTATTAACCTATTTTTTCTGTACAGTTCAAGATATGCCAATTACGAGTTTGTATCAGAATGTGATACTAGTTAGACCGATGATGCTAGTATACAGTTAACTGTCACAGCCACTGGTATATATTGACACTAGGTTAGCTTTTAATTACATATTTTTGTTAGGAAGAAAAGGGAGGAGGTACCTTTGGTTGTGCTGGAAAATTGTGTCAATGTAAGAATAGTTCGTCATATCAAAATTTGCGCTAGCATACTTTTACTTATTTATGTTCAGCCATGTGTAAATGACGTAAGATGTGTCCTTTATTCGAAATTGCTCGTCAAAATTTGTTAGGTCAAATCTTTTGACTCCCTTTGGAAGGGGGAGTTGTGATGCCCCCTCGTTCACTTTACCTTAACCAATTTTGTTTAATTTACGTTATATTTATCATTTTGGGGATTTTTATTTCCTTTTTGGCATCACAGCACTCGTTTTCAAGATTCTAGGAGTTGCGCATGCGCCGCAACTCCGATCTTCCGACTGTACCGTTAAAGCGCGTGCAAAGGGCACGCCCCCTCTTGCGTCGTTCGTCATAGTATGTAAATGTCTTTCCCAGCATGTGCCGGCTCATGTCAAAAACTGGTGACCTGCGAGTCACATAAGCACTAGCATAAGCAAGCACAGGCACGAGTACAAGGTGCGTAGCACCAAGCACAGTGCGTGTAGCACAGGAGTTGTATCTTCATTGATGTCTTGGCGAGTTGAATTATTTTGGAAATAAATCTGTTTTATTTTAAAACCTTTTGAGTCTGTACAGTTTTTTTCTCTTGAGCAACGCGAATTAAGGATTTTTGAATTATATTTATTTACTTGACAATCATTTTGATTCTTACTCATTCTACTTTTGGCAATTTGTTAATTATTGCCTGGCACCCGTCTAAGCTATCCGTAGCATAAAACTTCAAGTATTTTGTATTTGTTTGGAGCGTTACAAAATCTGAAAACTCACTGTTTATAGTATTTCCATGAAAAGTTGGGCCCCCCAGAATCGAGGCCTAGCTCTGCAATCACCGACTTCAACCGCCGATAAAACGTAAGCTCTCTCGGCAGTTATTCCAAGACGCTATCTCTTTTCAGCCCTCTCAGCACGTTTGAATAAGCACGGGTGAAGATGGCTAGCTGCAGACACAAGTTTTTCGTCAAAGATGGGGGTGTTTCACTGCAATCTAACACGGAGATATCTGTTTAGTTATTTTTCCCTATTTCTATACTAGTGTGGAATTCTTAGAACAAGTGGTACAGTGTGAAAGTGGTTCGAGCAAGCACACTTTTTTTGATTATGTTATGTATCTTGTTTGGAAATAACACTGTCTATAGAAAGCTTCACTACAATCTCATAACAATTCGAGGGTACTCTATCAGGTTAAGGAATATATCATGTGAAGTTGCATATTTGTGCCAGTGGTTAGAACACTCGCGCATGAATCTGGAGTGACGTGGGTTCGAGTTCTGCGAATCAGCAAACTCATTTTCTCCGCAAACTTATTCATTGAGTTGCGCTTGGCTACTGATCTAAGGGACCTGGGTTCGAGCCCCGGGTAAGGCATGGCTGTTTGTGTCGTTTTTCTGCTGATGTCCTGCCATCCTCTCAGACCTTTTACTCTGGCATATAAACTGACAGGCTCCTGTGAAACCTCTGTGGGAAGCAGCTGCTTGATGGTGTATTTTTTTTCAGTATCTTCATTTGAAGTGAATACGAATTCAGTGACTGATTGCACTATCGGAATGCTTTAGTTTTATTTTCTACTTTTTAAGGCGCGTATGTTTTTTTTCTGTTTCTTACGAGTTGTTCCCCCGTATCTTTGGAATGCATGGACGAAACTTAATGTTTGAAAGCATGTGGCGAAGGAAGTGTCATAAGCTTCACAAAATTAACCTCGTTAAAAAAGGGGCAAATAGGAAAGCGATCCACTATATCTTCGGAACACATTGCCGAGAGTAATGAATATGTCAAATCAAAATTTGTGACATGTTTCACAGGTTAAAGAATCCAACCCTCATTCTTCCTTCCCCCCCAAAAAATGGAGTAAACATGTGGATTGTTGTACTATAAATAAAATAAAAAAAATACCCCCCTCAAGCAGCTGCTTGCCACAGAAGTCTGACAGGAGCCCGTCAGTTTATATGCCAGAGTAGGTCTGTGAGGATGGCAGGACCTCAGCAGAAAAACAACACACACATCCATGCCTTACCCGGGGCTCGAACCCAGGTCCTTTAGGTCAGTAGCCAAGCGTGCTAACCACTCAGCCATGGGATGCCGATTGTTGTACTACATCTTTTAAATGTAAGGGCCAAATGTAACAAGTTGGGTGCTAAATGAAATCTTTACATGGAGATCGTTTTGAAATACAACAACCGTGTTTTATTTCCTTAAAAAAAGGGAGGGAGGCGAAAAGTAGAAATCATTCGTCAATAATACTATATCATCTTCCGAATGTTATGGTCCCAGTTAGGTGTGAGAGAAAATTTCAATTAAGGATCATGGTATGCTACTTCGGAATTTGCACCCCTCCCAAACTTCTTCCCCTCACAGGTGATGAAAATTTAGCTGCGGTTATTAGTTAATCAATCGGCAATTAGTTATATCTCAAAGCTTTATGACTACAATGTATTGGGCTACTTCAAATCACGATCCCTCCTCTCTCGAAAGAAAATGGGGTTGTGTCAAAGTTTCTGAAGATGGATATTTCTGTGAGAAAGTAAAAATGACAAAGGAAAAAATAAAGCAAGCTCTTCCTGAATTTGCGTTCACTTTAAAGGAATTACTCAATTTATATACTCAACAAGAATTACCGTCACCCTATCTTTCTTCGAAGTGAATAGAAATTCAGTGATGATTGCACCACTGTTACGTTTCATTTATTTATTTTTGGAGGCAAACATAAGAAAATACGTATTTTTAACTTATATATTTTTATTTTCCCTCGTTGTTTTTCTTTGGTACTTGTCAGTTTATTGTTCGTCAAAATGGTTATCCAAACATATTACCGAACTGGATGGCCAACGTAATGAGTTATGTGCCAAATGAAACTAGTGAAGTGTGAAATGTCCTAGGCTCTCAAAGGTAGCATTATAACCTTATTTCATAATTCTAGTAACAATATACGGGGGGTGGAACTTGAAGCAACTATATATCTTTTGAACGCAAGAACAGCGAGTTATAAATGAAAACTTGTGGTTAGAGAGTATCATAGGCAACTTCAGGTTCCACCCCCTAGTAATAATACGTTTTTTTTTTTCAGAAACTAGCGGAGTATTCAAGTCAATCTTCATCCTACCCCACATTGGAATTCCTGGGTACTCCACTCTACATAATTTCTGGGGCGGGGGGGGGGGGGGGGAAGAGGAAGACGGTGGTGGCTCAGCCAGTAGCGCGCCAGGCTTCTGATCTCCAGTATCTATGTAAAATTTTGATTTACAAAAAAAAAAAGTTAATAGTAAAAATTGTTGTTATATTAATAAATGAGACTGACACCAAAAATATTTTTTAAAACTTATATTCTAAAGCAATACAATTAATTAATACATTAATCAGATATAAAAGTTACATTTAAATGATGTGAAGACGTATTAATAAAATTAATACATTAGTTATACAATAAGAATACTAATCAGACATAAAAGTTAATATTTTAGAAAAGCAATTTAAGGCAACAGAATTTTTATCTATTAACGTTTTTTATTCTGTAAGATAGAGTAATTATATAATCTTTTGTAGTATTAATATAATATTTATACAATAATCATATATATATATATAAAAGTAACATTACATCAGTAAAAAATAGAGCAATCATTTTTTGATGGTATATTCTATTTACAATATTCACTCCTTTCAAAACAAAATTTTCTCATTAAAAAAAAAGCAGCAGCAAGATTGGCGATTCTAATTATTTTAAATACTCTAATATATTTTAAATTAGACTGAATGAAGATGCAGTAATATTAGTTTTTAATACATTTCTTATTTGTGACCAAAATATTTTGAGAATAAAGCCAAATACTTATTTTAGGAGATATAAGAGAATTGTATTTTACTTTATGAAATTGTATATAAATGGGTTTAGTGTCAGCAATGGTATGGCCATGGTAACGGTCAAGTTCGAAATGAAAAAATTAGGACAGATGCTGCAGCTGAAAAACAAGTTGAAAGAAGGGATGGAAAAACATCTGGTGGAGGAGTTGGAGGAGTGAGGGGAGCTGGTGATGGGGAAGGGGGAGTAGAAGATTGGGTGCTCAGGGAGGACTAAATGTAAATATGTGAATTTCTCTCTCTTTACATTTTGCAATTGTTGATAAATGAGTTTGATCTAGGTAGAGATTTTATGAGTTTTTATGAAGGAAGAAGCAGCGATAGACTAGGGTTGGGTTGTTTTACCTTTGAGCGGCACTTTTTTGCACACAATGGCCAGCTCATAAGGACCATGAAGGCTCAGAGAAGGTTGGGGGAGGGGACCCACTGGAACAGCTGTTAGGAGGCAGATGGTATCCTTTCGTCAAGGCCATCCAGTGTGTTCTTTAACGTGCACAGGGTATGGCTCTCCAACACATGGGGCCACGGCTTAACATCCCATCTGACACACAGCGGCCTTTCAAAGCCCATCTGTGTCCCCTACTGACTGTGGGCAGGGCGGGGAGTTTGGCACAATAAATCTCAATGCTGACCCAGCTGGGACTGAAACCTGGGAACTGCAGATTACGAGCCTGGAGCACTACTGACTGAGCCACCCCCATCCCCAGTGATAGACTTAATTGAGGTTTTTATTCAATTTATTAGTGATTTAGCTAAATGCTACGAGTTTACTCTTGATGCCTGTGTCGTGCCCACAGTTATTTTATGCTGTGGACATGACTGTTGGCATGGAGGGTTTCGGACGGCATTGTCTTCAAGCAATAGTGACATTTTGCCTCACATCCATCTTTTTGCATCCAGCTGCAGTCGAGGAAGAACCACGCTGCCAGCGTGGAAAGTTCGTGACGTGGTCCAGTGGCCCCCAGGTATCAAGGGGGCCTATGTGACCTGTTGCGGTCAACAACATGCCAGATGGTTCGAGGGATTCGCAACTTGACCAGTTCTGGTCAACCAGCAGCGTCCACGCCGAGCTGGTAGGGTGACCTCCACCAGGGAACCAAGAAGAAAAAGGCGCAAACTGGAGGACATTCTTGTGACTGACTCGAATGCAGCAAGACAGACATGAAGACTGATCCCTTAGAGAGAAAAAGAGTGGCAAGATTCGAAGTATCGATGAAAATGTGCAACGAAAGCCTCCAGTTACCAGCAGCGACCCAGCTACGATGCCCTTTTCCTGTGGTCCTTCTAAGTTAACAAGGTAGGAGTCAATTTACGTTTGATCTGGTTTGATTTTTCCCATGCGAGATTGTGCTGTGCTCCTGGATGGGACTGAGAGTTTTTTGATGTCTGATAGTCTCTTGAGCGATTAGCTTGGTCATAAGGAACTGGAAACGGAGTCAACCCCATCACTCCTTAAATTTCCCTTGATTGCAAAGGGCCATGCCAAGGCCAACTATTAGAATCGTGCCAAAAATGGGAATTGGTTGTATGTAATATGCTATTTACTGATTCTGTTAATAAATGTTGATTTTTGTTACCTGTAATTGATATCACTTTGCATATTACTTATATGTGTAGATTTTGATGTTGGGTCCAGGAACTTCCTTGAGATTGACAATCGCAAACAGTCACGGCCACTAATGTGTGTGCCACCCTAAAATATACACAGGGGTGGTCACCACACTTGCATATTCACTAATTTACATGCACCACACAACATACAGACAGGGGAGGCATTGAGTTCTTTTCTCTGCCTCATCCGATACAACACATCTATGTTAGGATGACATTTGTTGCTGCAGATGGGCAATCAAGTACGAAATTTACCATACACCTTAGTGCAGCACTAAGTTTAGGTCCATAGATTAGTTTATACCTCTCAGTGTTGGACAAGATTTATTGTGGAATTGCACTGAGAGTACTCTAATGTTAGAGTATTGCATATCCCACTTGTTGTTCAAAGAAGAGGAATTATTTAGTGCAGATTTGTGGGATTTTGAGCTGCATGAATTGAAATCTTCAATTCAATTTGTCCGTGCATGTGTTCAATGCATGATGGCTAAATTGTGGATTTTATTCTGGTGGACATCTAATCCACACACATTAGTTACCGACATTAGAGCCTATGTCAAAGCAGAGTAAATGACATCTTTAAGTGTCTTAAACATCTTTATTCCTCTTACCGGTCCGCTAATGGGATCACACTAATTAACTCATTTATCTTTCCGTGAATACACCAAAGAAAAACACTTATTTATCAACAAAATCCAATTCAATCCTTTGTATTTAACTAGCCAATCAGAGGCCTCATATTACGTGCTAATATGAACAACCAATAGGAGAAACCATCAATGTTTTAAAATTAGCTACAGTTAGCCAGGCCAGCCATTCCAATTTTGTTCGTTCATTGAAAGGTGAAGTAGTTGATAGCCATGAGTACCCGCCAATTGATAAATCTCCACCCACATCTCCTGGCCCCTCCCTGAAGCTGCAACCTTCTTCGGTGGAAGAAACCTCATTGATGAAACGAAATAAAAAAAACAAGATGCCTAAAATAAAACTACCACCAACTATAAAAGGAAAGGCAGCAGAAGAAATTAAGAAGTCAGTCATTTATCATCAGCGAATTCTTCTCTGATCTTGACATAACAGCAAAAAAGACCAATAAAATTGCTTGGGTCAAAGGCGTTCCACAAGAAGAAACAGCAGGAAGATTAAGGAGAGAAGGCAAGAGGTTCTTTTTAGTTTAAAAGCAAGAAAATCCAAAGGCCCTTTATTTTATGACAGCTAATGAAATAAGCTTCCTCATGTTGTTGACACTACAGATTCAAGGTGAGTTAGATACCTGTCTTATACAGGGTGATTCAGAATTCATCATCAATATTTAGTGGGGAGGAAGGGAATAAGAAAAGAAAGAGATTTCACATAGGAAAGTATGGGGGCAGACGAATGCATGGTGGTGTAGAGGGCGCTGTGTGTACACACCTCTTATACAGAAGCACAGCTGTTTGACGCGTGCAGTCAGTTGTCATTCGACAAGGTGAATTTGCAGAAGTAACATGAACCGGTATACGTAGAATGAATGTGCAGATATGCATGTAACTTACGGTGCGGCAGGAGAAAGATGTCTTTGAGCCAGGCAATTGTATGCAGCGCGCTTCCCAAACCGCCGTATGCCACAGCATCAAATGTTTTCACGTATTCATCGCCAACTGCGTGAAACAGGATCGTTTGCTGCTAGTAATGTTAATCGAGGGAGGCGCAGATCGGCACGTTCAGTAGCAGTAGAGGAAGCTGTCCTACAGGAAATCGAGGAACAACCTGGTGCTAGCACACGAGGTATGGCTAGGCAGTTTGGAATTTCGCAAGCAACAGCGTGGCGGATATTACACGATGAAGGGTTACATCCGTTTCATCTGCAAAGAGTGCAATTATTGGCAGCAGACGACCATCCCAAGCGTGTTATTTTTTGTCAGTGGTTCATGCAGAGAACAGCCGTTGATCCCAATTTCCCAACGTATGTTCTTTTCACCGATGAGGCGTTGTTCACTCGAGAGGGTGTCTTCAACACACACAATTGGCATGTGTGGGCTCATCAGAACCCACACGGTACAAGACCTGGAGCTGCGCAACAACGTTTTGCTGTCAATGTGTGGACTGGGATTGTCGGTGACTGTTTGTTGGGCCCGTATTTACTACCATCCCGTTTGGATGGTGCCAAGTACCTAACATTTCTTCAGACTGTGTTACCGGATCTTCTGAACGAGGTTCCTGATGGTAGTCTCCGGCGAATGTGGTTCCAGCATGACGGCACTCCTGCACATTTCGCAAATGCTGTGCGTGCTTACCAACGCAGACAGTTTGGTGGTCAATGGATTGGCCGCGGTGGACCAGTTTCTTGGCCACCACATTCACCGGATTTATCTCCAATCGATTTCTTTGTATGGGGTGCTATGAAAAACATGGTGTACGAGACCCCTGTTGATAGTGCTATGGATCTTGTAGCA
Source organism: Ryuthela nishihirai (assembly GCA_038380435.1). Lineage (NCBI taxonomy): Eukaryota > Metazoa > Arthropoda > Arachnida > Araneae > Heptathelidae > Ryuthela > Ryuthela nishihirai. Next base: position 32,684,687 of record JAWZYU010000026.1, read on the forward strand.
CGCATATCAGTTGCTGCCTCAAACATCCGAGAAATGCCAGGCATCTTCCACAGGGTCCGGCTTTCCATGCAACGCCGTTGTGAGTCATGCATTCTAGCACATGGTCGGCAGTTCGAGCACCTCTTGTAAGTCTGTACAACCAATGCAAAGAAATGTTACATGTAAGATAATAAATGTTTTGTCCTTACCACTTCCTTCTTATGTGTTCTTTCCATCATTGAACTGGGGTCATTTTGCCCTACTACATGGCATATGCGCCCATGCTTTCCTATGTGAAATCTCCTTCGTTTCTTATTACCTACCTCCCCACCAAATATTGATGATGAATTCTGAATCACCCTGTAGATGCGAACAAGAAGATCAGCAAGGAGACAGCAAACAGAATCAGGGACATATTCTTAAGAATGAACAGCATTCTAATGAAACAGCAGATGAAGGTGACTGAACTAATTGGAATGGCAAAGGCCCACGAACAGGAAAGGAAAAACAAGGTAAGTTAAAACTACACTATGCTTCAGTTGCAGGGTAGGAGAGTCGAACAACCAAAGGAGAGCAAGTCAAACAATGTGCTGCTTGTCTACCCTGCAGAGAAAAGCGATGAGACCAGTGAACAGCTTAAAGAGCTCTCGGAGAAGTCCATCAACCCTAAAACCCTTGGAGTTGGAATTAAACAGGTAAGAAAAATTAATAAGAATGGATTGGCCATAGAGAACTAGAAAGTCAGTGCCATGTACAGAAGTTGGAGATGAAGATCACCAAGGGCAACGCATTGAATGATAAGTGTAGCATAAGGAAGCCAGTCAGTATTCTTCCCAAGGCCATCATACACGACGTTCCATTTCAACATAGAATTCGAGGAACTGAAGACCTGCTACCATAAACAGAACGACGTTAAACAGGAAAAGGAGGTGAAACCGAAGACATTTCACAGCCTGATGAGCAAGGGAAAACTGAACATCAAATGGACGGGAAACAATGTTAAAGAATTTTTGAACCCGACAAAATGCTTCCACTGCTACCAGTATGAATGGACACCTGGTGACAAGTTGCCCCATCAAGGTGAAGGAGGAGATCTGTTCCAACTGTGCAGGCACCCACAGCTACAGAGACTGCACATCTGAGAGGAAGAAATGCCGGACTTATGTCATTTTCAACAAGCTCAAGACTGCTTACGATGTCGCCCACAGTGCCATGGACAGAGCCTGTTCCTGCCACTTGAGAGAGAGCGCCTCTGAGAGAGAATGCACTGTAGTTAGTGCCCTCTCTCAATAATTAAAAATAAAATTCAATTGGTCAGTACTGAAAATCAATGCTCATAGATCAAAGGCAGTGACAGTTAATATAAGGCTTTTATAATTGATCATTTAAATCAAGAAATTCAACCAGACATTATATGCATCCAGGAACCAATGAATAGAGAAGGAAAACTGATTGGCCTGCCACAACACTGGAAAATGGCTAACTGCGAAAATGGGAAAGTAGGTATTGTCGCAACAACTGACATCATCATTATTATACTCAGTAAGAGCACAAACATCATTGCTATTGAAGCAAGAGATGCAAAGAACAGCTAAATAATAATTAGTTTATTTTCCACTGTCAGAAGACTTAGAAGAACATTTAAAAGAATTGGAAAATCTAGTCAGAAGATACAGAAATAGGAAGATCTTAATAAACAGATTTCAACAGACGAAAAAGGAGATGAAATACTCGACTTTATCCTGAGAAACAGTTTAAGATTAATAAATGATCAACACTCACCCCCAACATTTGAAACAGTAAATGGGAAAAGACTGGATTGACCTGACAATAACAAGTGAAAATTTGGAAGATGAAATCTCCAAGTGGGAAATATTAGAAAAGGATTCCCTAAGCGACCACAAATACATCATAACAGCTTTAGGAGAAAAACAAACAGAACCCACTGCTCAGAGGTAGAAGCTAACCCACCGAGGATTATTTAAAATAGTGCGAGATATCACGAAAGAGGTAGCATCATTAGAAGATAAATTAAAAGCTATTAACACAGCAAGTCAATTAGATGATTTCGTTAACTCATTCGTTGAAACTATATTAAAGACAAACACCTGAAAACAAAGGGAGTGGACAGAAGAAAAGCAGTTCCCTGGTGGAATAAACAGCTGAATATTGAAAGGAAAAAATTAAAAGTTTTGAGATGATTCCAAAGAGCAACAGAGAGAAGATAGCAAAATAATAATAATAATAATAAATTACAAGAAACAAGTGGTGCTTTACAGAAGATTAATTCATTTCAGTAGAAAAACTTCTTGGGATGCTTTTTGCCAAAAAATATCGAAAGAAAACCTATTTTCTCTCCCTTACAAGATAGCTAAACAAAAAATAGGAAATCCATTACAAATCACCACTTTAGTCACAGAAGATAAAAGAATTGTAGAATATGAAAAATCTTCATTTCAAATCACAGTGGAATTTCATTATAGAGGTCCAACCAGACCGTGCAAATCCTCATGCAGCCATGGGCTACGGAGGTCCAACCAGACCATGCAATTTACTAAAAAAATGCAGCAGCTACAGCTGCTGCATTTCTTCACTCTAGGCCACTTATAGCAAGGTCCTATTTGGCATTGTCTGCCCATTGCATCCTAGGTCTCCTTTTTCTGAAACCCTTAAGCAAACTGTTCATAATCCCATTTCCCAATCTGTAGCTCTGCATACAGACAACATGGCCAAACCAACGCAGTCTCTCTCTCTGCACAATATGCTGCTTAAAGATGGCTGATGACTACTTCTTCTAACCTCATCATTATTTACAAAGCCGAATTACCTAATGCCCAAGATACTGGAATCAAAAACATCAAGTTTCTTGTTATCCTGCTTATAACAAGTCCATGTTTCGATACCATAACTAACCTTTGAAAGAACCAAACTATTATACAGCCAAATTTTAGGCTTTAGGTATACATGCCTTTTTTCCACACTCTCCATAGATTCTTAAAAGTCCCAGCGGTAATCCCTATTCTTCTATTTATCTCATATCGCACATCACCAGTATCTGTTACATAGCTCCCAAGATAATTAAACTGAGACACTTGGTCAAGAGTACAGCCATTCAAAGCAACTGAAGCACTATCAGCTTGACCAATTTTCATCACTTTAGCTTTTTCTCTGTTTATCACCAAACCTACTCTATTACCAGTTTCATCAACAGCCCTAATGAAAGAATTCATCTCATCAACATCATTAGTCAACAGGGCCAAATCATCTGCAAATCAGAAATTTTGAAATATCTAGACCATTTAAGGCAAAAATCTTTCCCTTGTGAAGAATTTCGCACAATATAATCAATAACCAAACAAAAGAGACAAAATGTACCTTTGTCTGACTCCACTAGCAATGCAAAACCAATCGCTGCAAGATGTACCAACTGTCACACACAATTCAGTGTTATTATAGAGAGCTTTCATTACACTAACTTATCAGGTATTCTATAATATCTAACAATCAACCACAAATCATGTCGATCAACAAGTCTTTTTGAAATCTATAAAGCTAGAAACCAGGTTTCTGAAACTCTAAACATTTCTCTGATATATATATATAAACATATATCTGATCAATACATCCCCCTACCACTTCTGAATCCATACTGTTCATCACACAGTTGTCCTTCAACCAAATTCTTAATTCTATTAAGTATAATCATGCAAATAACTTTACTTGGAACAGAAAGTAAGCTAATTCTCCTATAATTTTCACAAGAACTGAAATTACCTTTTTTTAAAAAATAGAGATAATAATAGCTGTAGTTAAATCCTTAGGGAAACCCTTTTATCTTAAAACAAATATTCAAAATTTCAGTCAGCTGTGTGGACAACACAAGTGATCTCAACTCTAAGCATTTCAGTGACGATTTCATCCACACCTGGGGATTTATGCAGATTTAATTTAAACATAGCCAAAGTGACTTTGGAATGTGATAAAGGGTCATCATTAAAGCCAGTAATGCATCTATCCTCATTACAACAATGGAAGTAGAAATAATCACATTATTTAGAACATCTCTGATATGCTCAGCCCACCTAGCTATCACAGAATCATCACCTTCAACCACATTGCCACATATATCCCTTAATCCCTGTGTACCTGTCCGTTTCTTCCCACATAAAACATTAATAATCTGGTACAATCCCCTGCTGTTGTGCTGTCTAACTGCTTTCTCAGCTTTGTCAGCCACGCTATCAAGCCAAAGATTCTTATCAGCTGTTAACTGATCCTTTACACATTTATTAAGCTCATTGTAATGCCTTCTGTTAGGACCAGTAGGGTTGTTGATTCATATTAATCCTGCACTTCTTTCTTTAAGAAATCAGTTCCATAGCCTTATCATTTAAATAATTGCTTCCTCTGATCCCTTTTACCCGAAAGAGTACTGTTGGTCTCAAGAAAAGCCTGTTTAAACTGATCCTATTCTTTCTAAACTTCAGCAATAAGAAAACCACAATTGTCATAATGACTAATTAGCTTATCATGGTATGCTTTGGTTATATCAGGATCTTTCAGACTGTGATGCCCCCTCGTTCACTTTTACTTTTCCTTAATTTACGTTATATTTATCATTTTGGGGCTTTTTAATTCATTTTTGGCATCACAGCACTCGTCTCCAAGAGCATAGGAGTTGCGCATGCACAACTGTGAACTTTCGATTGTCATCTGATAAAGCGTGTGTACAAGGACATGTCCACTCTTGTGTCATAGCTTGCGCGTTTATCGTTTTATGCAAATGTCTTTACCGGTGCGACAGCCACTTGTTGCTAAGCCTGTACGCTTGTTAAAACCGTGACATGTTAGTCACAGTGAGTTAGTTAAGTTTTTGAGTCAGAAGTAGTTGAAAGAGAAGAGTTGATAGAGTTATTTGTTAGTTGTCAGTTTGTAGTGACATCGAAATGATGTAGTATCTTCTTCATTGAAGTTTGGTGAGTGTTTGAAATAAATTTGTTTGTTATATAAACCTTTTTTGAATCTTTACTATTTTTTCTCTTGAGCAACGTTAATTGTTTCGATTAGAATTTGCATTAGAAATTTGACAATCATTTAATTTTTGAATTCTAACTCGTTAAGTAACGCTCGCTGGTATTCGAACCCTAGTTGAACTTTATTTTTGGCAATTTGTTAATTATTGCCTGGCGCCAGACTTAGCTATCCGGAGCTTGAATAATTATTGGTTCAGACAAAGGGTCCAAACTTTAAAAGTATTTCAATTCTTTGGAGCATTACAAGACGTTCAGTGTTAAAAGTAATTATTTTAAACTTAGCACAATATTTCTTAAGCTTCAGTTGGAAGTCCAAGTAATGGTCACTCAATTCCAGCTCCCCTATATGATCTGGCATTCCTAACCGAAGTAGCCCATTTGCTGTTAATTAAAATATAATCTATCATATTCCTGTGCAACTCATCAGATGAAATCCCCTGTATTTAAAATGTCCTGGCATTTGTAGTATGTGTTAATTCGCAGACCATTAAGTTTACTTACCTGTAGAAGACATTTTCCATTACCATTGGAACTACCAATGCTAAAAGGACCTAAAACTCCTTCCCAAAGGTCAGAGTCAGTATCAACTTTAGCAATGAAGTTACCTAGCATAAGAGAAATATCTCCCTTCTTCACAGAATTCAAAATATCCTGAAGCTGGCTATAAAACATATCCTTCTCATTCTCATCAGTCCTCTGTGGGAGCTTAACAACAGATGACATTCAAGTCTTTAATTCTTGAATTTTGCTCTAAGAAATCTTTCATTAATGCAGTCATATCCTAGAAGATCATCACTGGCATGTCTGCTGAGAAGCAAACCTACACCTTGGAGATGCTTTTCATCCTTACTCCCTGAAAAGAGAAATTTAAAGTTATTTTTAAGTATCTCACTTTTACCTGTCCATCTGGTCTTTTGCAAGCCTAGAATGTCTAGGTTATAATGCTGGAATTGCTGGATGAGGACATCAAGAGAATAATATCTATGTAATGTCCTTACATTCCACGAACATGTAAAGAGAAAATTATTAGTAGGATTTTTAAAAAACTAAGTTTATTGAGAGAGGTAGGGTGAACAATATCAAACAGCCCCCTGATCACAGGCATGGGGCAAAGACCTGTTCCTCCTCCACTATAGGATGAAGTCACCGATACTGGTAGTAACTTCAGACACCACCATTTCAAGAGCCATATGACCTGCCTGAGACACACATTACTCCAGTTTAGGATTGACGATGCCCAACTAGCTAAGTGAGAGCTCAGGTACCTGCAATGGCCTCTGATTAGGATTATCCACTAGCTCATATAAGGTATCTTGTGCCTCTGTTTACTTAGGGCTGGCAACCCACAAGCAAACAGAAAACAGAATGGCTGATTCTTCCTCAACAGAGGCCCACCAGTGCAGCAAGTCCATGATCCATAATGAAGCTCAAATCCATAAACCAGTCTAGTGGGTATAAATGGTCTGCACCAGGACCCTGTAAAATTGACCACTCCTCAGCAAAGTTGAAAAAACATGGCCATAGGTACCAGATTAGTAGGTCACACTGAAATAGCATCCTCCCCTTCCACAAAAAAATATCCCTTTTGAAAGGTACTGACGGCCTGCAACATGAGAAGGCAGGGTTGGACATTAGGTGCTAGACCTGGCCAGTTCTGTGCATCATCACTGGGGATTGGTACACAGCTCTCCTTCCAGTTTATGCCTAGCTACCATTTACAGAATATAGCAACAGAGAAGTTTATTCTCTTATAATCTAAAGGTAATAATTATTTATATATTTTGTAGGGACTCGGCAGATTGGGCAGAAAGAATGAGAGCCAGAATCGTCATTTTGGTGGCAGGGTTTTCTGCCTAGCAACAGAGCACCAGCAGCAGATCTGGTTTGTGCAGTTGGGTGAAAGGAACATGTGTGCTTAGTTAAGCCTGAGGCCTCCTTACATGGGAGCAAGAGTAGATGTGGCACTGGGAATCATGTGCATGTCCCAGTGGCCGAGACACCCTAACATCCCCCAAAGAAACATCATGTGACCTGATCTGGTGGTTTCTTCAAACTACAGGCAGTAGGAAGGACTTATGTGCTGACAACAAATGAATTTGCATTCCACATGTCAGGCAGATTTGTCTGTGGCTGGATTAAGCCTTTTCGTTCTTCACCTAGCGGTGGGACCACTGAGCTCACTAGCCTGAGCTGTGTTTAGTGAGTGACTGTACCAGGTTGGCAGTCACTATTTATATATATATAACAAAAAGTGTAAATTGTGTAAATAAAATGCATATATGAGAAGACACCTGAATTTGTGTATATTGGCCACCTAGGTAGATCAATATCCTGACAAGATAGTGATAGGTATCCTTCTGCACATACTCTCACATACATTCAGTAGAAAACAACCCAAACCAAGACAGGTCGAGAAGGCACCTATCTATATATTTATACTAATTACTTTTAATAATACATAATGGATTACCTGACACCTCATGAAACTTTGGAATTAACTGGGAACATTAATGTGGAGTAGAAAAAGTTCAAGTAAAAGTTTGAACTCTGTGTGGAAGCTAGCTCGCATGAATAAAGAACACAAACAAAAAGTGGCCCTTCTGCTATATGTAGCTGGACCGGAAGCTATCGAGTTATACAACATCATTGATACAGTATATTTTTAAGATAATTTAACTGGTTTTCTATTATTAATGCTTTTTTGATGTTCTGCCCTTCTTTCAGTGGCCGTTCTGTACATTTTGCTAATAATAGCCATCCTCGTAGCTTGTTTTTCAGATCTATTGTATTTGGTATACTCCCCCATTAATGTCAATTTATCGTTAAGTACTATATTTTTTATATTACTGATTATATAAAATGGGACAACTACGTTAAATTTTGCTAAAGTTGTTTATATTGAGAGTGAGAAATTTTTCACATTGGGTATACTTATAGTATATTGTGGGTTACCACTTTTATTTTGTTGTGCTCCCTGGGGTTGAGTATTGTTCTGAGTTTGGAATTTTGCTTTCCACGAAACCCCATTTAAGGTGTTTTTAGAATAACCTGTCTTTTGGCTTATAATGTGTATATATATATATCATTTAATGCCCTTTTAAGTAAGTGATGGTCAAGCAGTATCCATATGCTCATATCATATATGCAGATATTCCTAATTTTTTGTAACTTAACATGCTCCACCAGTGGTACATTGCAAGTTTCTTGTGCAGCCATTAGTGTTCACTGGTAGAACATACAAGTTTACCGTTTCTAATACAGCTTAAACATCTGCATTTATTCTTGGGGGTTCATATTGCTACTATGGCTGTAAGAATGGTATATCTTTCAAGGTGTACCACAGGTGGTGTTTCAGATGATAAATTTGAAAGTTACAAATTAATAAATTGTCAATACATAATCATATTAATCATTACCAATACATAAAAATACATTTCAGATTAATTATACTAATGTTAGTTAACATCACAAACATTATAAAGGGTGATTAGAATTTTCAGAGATGATATTTGAGGGAAAAAGTGAGTTTACAACAAACAGTCAATTCACAATGCATACTCTTTTGGGTTATAAGTATATCTAAATATGGTAATTGACCAGCTTTCTTCAATTCATATGTAAATTTTATGGATGGAAGTATGCTATTTCAGGTTATAATTTATTCTTTTAATTCTTTTTCCCTGTAACTGCAGAAGATTAATATCTCATAGATATACCACAAGCATAATGCAAATTCTAGCTTTCTTTTTCTTAAAGGCCAGGCCAGCCATTCCAAGCGTATATGCTGAACTTTTTAAAAGGATTTTTGTGTGACTTCAAATATTAGTCATGGATCCTCCAATCGACATGTCCCCACCGACATCTCCATGCCAACCACTTCAGTTAGTTAATAAAGAAAAGCCTCATCCACCGTTGAAAGAAAAAGTTGAGAAAAAGAAGTTGCCAAAGTACACTAAATCAATATCAACAACCTCTGCCAGAACCTTGCCCCAGGTAAGTAATGAAGATGGGTGTTAGAGAGAGAATAAGGAAAAATGCAGAGAAGCTTTAGAAGTGCAGGAGGAATGGGATGCAGTCTTTTACACAGGAGGATCTGTTGAAAAGAAAAAATTAACCCAAGGGAAGTAGAATGGGCAATTTTCATAATCGGAGATGAAATAAAATCTGGAAGATTATGACAGGAAGGAACCCATTATATCTTCATATAAATCTCCTAAAAAAAAAAAACCCCAAAGCCCTTTTTAGGGCCACTAAATTTATAGATAGGTATGATTTAGAATGAACATTTTCTTTAGGTAAGATACCCCAAAAATTAAAAAATTCATCAAAATCAGATCTTATTAACAACTCTTATTGCTAAAGAATAACTCCTTGTTCCTTAATGAAAAAAATCCCCAAAAATAATAATAAAAGTTAACACTTATCGCTAAGCAATGAAACCTCGTTTTGCACTTAAAAAAATCCCTAAAATAAATATCAAAATTAAATTTCCTTAATAACACTCGTCGCTAAAGAATCAACTTAAGACCTGAAAACAAATCCCATTAGAGAAAACTATTCTAAACAGCATATATCAGTCATAAACATTGGAACATGCAGATAGATATAATATTGAAACTCAGTGTTACAGGTTTTCCTTGGGAAAAGTAAACATGGGGCTGAGGACCCTATACTGCAGTGTAGCAAAAATACACTTAACTGATGAGGACAGCAATATAAATGTTATGAGTTAAAATATTTATATAATATATTTAAAATTAAAATAAATTAAATCATAATTCAATATAAAGATTTTTAATTTTAAAAGTTTTGCTAAATGAAAATTAAAAAACACAGAGTTTCAAAAACTTCAAATGTAATTAAGATAAATGTATTTAGCCTTACATTTTATGCAAATATACTGCTCTGAGCATTTATGGTGCACTTTAAGCCATGTGTCTACTCCCTCAATCAATAGTGAGCTATAGTGGGTTTGCAAGTGCCCATTGTTAATGAAAATTGAGAGAGAATAGCCAGAATATTATGTTATTCTCAGGTTTCAACAATTAGGCAAGTGATAAAAAGCCATCTACAGTTATTGTGTGTGTTTTTCATATATTAAGTGATATCCTCAGGACATCACTTAATATATGGAAAACAATCTCTGAGCCCTCGAGGTCCTTGTGACCTGGCCATTGTGCAAAAAAGTGGTGCTCAGAGGTAAAACAACCCAACTTATCCACATTAGTAAGCTTCTTCAGTCTATTAGCTGCTTCTGAGTGCTAATGCTCTTCAAATGTTTTGCTGTGAGCAACTGTTCTGAACATCTTTATCATTGAGTGAATTGAAAAGTTAACTGAAAAAATTGAGCTTCAGTTGGAGTGAGAACTGAACTCATAACCTCCTGAAACATGCTGTGTTGTCTTTTATCTAACTATTCAAGCCTAGTTCAACCCCAGTTAATAGGCAAATATAAACTATGATTGGTCCATCTGTTAAGTGGAAACAGGACTGTCTAGCTGTTTGAAAAAAATGTTTTATTGTTTTTGTAGTCAGACATACAGGAATAGCATTCTCAGTGAGAAATTCATGAAGGGTAACCATAAGTCCTGTGACATAACAATTGAAGCATTAGATGAAAAAAATGATTATTCCCATGAATGGGATCCAAGCCCTCAACCTCCAGAAAGCATATTGGGTTTTTTCCCTACTGAACTATTCAAGCCAAGTTCAACTCCAACTAATGGGTGATTATAAAATTTGACTCAACAATCAGTAGGGGCTTATGGCACCATCTATTGAATAGGGACAGGTGTTCCCAGCTGTCTACAGAAAGATATTATTTTTATAGTCAAACACAAATGCAGCATTATCAGTGAGAATTCAAAAATTGTAACAGATAAGTCACCTAATAGAAATTGTGATAGTGCTGTACTTGATTATAAATATAATATCCTCCTGGGAACAGCTATGCAGACTCTACTCAACAGATAGATAATGGAATCAAAGTTTATAGTCACCAATTAGCTGAAGTTTAATAAGCTAGGATAGCTCAGTAGGAGTATATCTGACATATTTTCAGGATATCACTAGTTCAGATTCCACTCCAGCTAACTCTTCGATTATCCTTTTTTGTTTTCCATAATTCTATATTGTTTGGAAGAATGCATAAATATATGTTTATTATATGCTTTATGTTTGGCAAAAGTATATATGAAAGAAGCATTAAAAATTAATATTTATGTTTTTAATTATTTTTCTATATTGTATGCATAAACTTAACATGGCTTTTGCATCCATAATTTACCAAAATAAACTTGGAATATTCATTTGAAAAATTATGTACAGGATACAACAGAAAATATTAAACCAAAGTATGATGGAAGAATTAAAGTTAGTAAACTTAATATGGTCCAATGGACAAAACATAATTTTTCCACACAACCGAAGAGAAGTGTATTGTCCATTAAGGACATAATGGTGCACTCAGATGCTACAATGTTTTTAATTACAGCATATTCATATTAAATTATATTATCTATATTTTATCATAAATTGATAAAGTACTCATCAACATGATGTATATTTATTCATCTTCAGAAAAATCAGATATTTGTAAATCTCTCAAATCGCAGAAACCTCTAATTTTTTAAGGAAATAAAATTGTTCATATAGTATTAAGTGCTAATCAGTTGTAGAAGTTAGGCTTACTCCCAATTTGCCACACACAATGCTGCACCAAGGCAGTTTACATAATAAAAACTAAGTTAAAAGCATAGGAATTTGTTATAAGTTCACATGGGTTATTAATAAAAACAACATTCTAAAATACATATGTTATCATTAAATCTGTCTCATCCAGCCCACAGCTTACTGCACAAGAGCACAAGAGAACTGAATCTAGCTCATTTCTTCCAGTGTTTTTAACCAAATATTCATTAAAAATGCATATTCTTTTCTAATATGATTTCCCCCTTTTGGATCAAAATAGATTGGTTTCTATAATATTTCTACCTTTAGATGATATCCTCTTTAGATTATTTCTTGATATCTCTTTAGATTATTTCTTATGATTATCTATCTTTAGATGATATTTTTTGGACCAGCTTGGAAATTTCTGCAATATCTTCAGGGCTTGTTCTACAGCATCCACCAATCCATTTAGCAGATGCTTTTATCCAGCTATCTGCATAGCTGTAAATGGGCTTCTCCTTGTTTTTTGTCCAGCTAAAATCAAAATACAAGATATCAATGAAGACCATTTTTTTGCAGCCCCATTTGTATCTGTTTATTAAAGGGTTGAAATCAATAGTAGCTATAAAAAATAAATATTAGCAAATACAGTCATGTTAAGTTTGCTAGGGTTTTTTTTTCTTGTTTCTGAGAGCAACACCAAATACTGTAAAGCATATTAAATAGATTACTTAAGGACATGAAAAAACTTGCTCTCAAATATTTTCAAAGTAATTTTGAATTAGTTACCTGTAAAAAAAAATTTGGTGCACAATAAAATTAATTAGAATGTAAAAAAAGTTCACAAATAAACAGTGTCATGTAACACATTCCATAAAACATAAAAAGTTTAAAATTTTGTAGTAAATTGCACAGCCAATTGAATGCAAATAACAATTACAGAAAAACATTAACTTAAAAATCAATTAGTGCTTTATAATTATCTCCTCAAACAGGTTCATCTAATAAGAGTTAATGCATTTAACAAGACAAAAATTTACTGTAAAAATAATAGGAAAATCATACACACATTTTTTTTTACAGTAGAAAGAATTGGTAAATTGCTATTCATTTACTGTTGTAGGATTTGTGTTAGAACTGGCATCAAAGAGTTGCAGCAACAAATTTACGGTATAGCACAGTATTCACTGATCCTTTATTATGCATAACTGAATGATTATTGTGCACATATCTACCAGAAGCCTAATTTCCAACACAGAGATTGTGTACCTTACCCAAATTTTGCTTTTGAGAATATCTTCTGGAACATTGCTTAATAAACTTGTGGGCTATTTAGTGACAAGTTCTGAATTTGCTTCTTCCTGGTATACACATCTGCTGTACATTACACATCAAATGGTAGATTGGGCATGCATGTATCATGATATGAATGCATTTTCATATGGATCAGCTCAAGATAAAAGATACTCTGCAGATTCTGAATAACATGAATTGAGAATAATACAACACAGGGACAGCAATAATTTTATTTGTTCTTCAGCTATTTGGTGGTCAATAGTTGGTCTAGACGTCCAGTTGATCATTTTGATATATCCCTAACTTCACATCAATTCATATTATTTTGGATGCCCTATACAATTTTTTTACTTTACAATGACTGGTCCCCAGACTTAAATATTGTTTACATTTTGGAGGATCATGTATTAAGGTCTCATGAGTTGGGAACCATCTGTAGAAATGAGATGTCTGCTACCCTTAAAATAAAACTTCTTGACATTCATTCAATGGGATGACTTATACATATAAACTGATTATTGAAGAGGTGCAGAGTCATCATTCTGAAACATGTATGAAATCGACATAAGAGTATTGACAAAGAACAAAATTCATTTGATTAAATTTTCATTACAAGTTTTGGATTAATTTCACCCTTTATTTTGGCTATTCCCACAGCAATCAGGTGTTTTTTGTACAAAATTTATCCTCATCACTATTGCAATACGCACAGCTTTATCCATATCTTAGGTTTACATTCTACGTGCATCATGATATTCAAATATAAATAGTATAATAAATCACTCAATATACACTGACACTTCGGCTATTTTAAAGTTCAAGTTTTCAGAGTGTGAAAACCCACCACTAATCACAGCCCTGAGCGGTGTGATAAGAAGTGGGTTTCAGGGTGGTAGATTAGCAGGAAAATTTTCCTGCCCACACTTTTGCCAACTAAACAATTTGTTACAGACTGACTGTTTAGTTTCATGCATTAGTTTTAGAAATGTAACCCTTATGACTACAAGATATTCTGCTCAATAAAGCTTTCTTTAGTCATTTGAAGTTCAACATCACAAAAGCAGCTGTTGCTTATTGACAGATGGCAACAATACTATATGCATTTTGAGTTGCTTTGTCAGCCTGTTGCTTCTTGAGAAATTTTCTAGTTAATTACTATTTTACTCTAATAAAAATTATTTTAAAATATCATGTGTCAACACTTATACATGACCTTAATTTAATTCATGACAGATTCTATGTTGTGTCATACAAAGTAATACCATATATATACCACTTCTTTTGTATGCTCTTGAAACTATAAGACCAACATCAGCACAAAATGAAAAAAAATTATTGATTTCAGGAATATTTATTTTAAAACAAAGAATAAGATTATAATATTGAGATAAACTCGACAGTTCAACATACAGTAATAAATAAGCACTTTTTGTCGTCGATTTCAATTTTAGAGGAAAAATTGTCTGAGCTGGGTGGGATACGAACCCACGACCTCCTGATAACATGTCAGGTGCTGTGGACCACTGAGCTACCGGCCACCGATCAAGATTTCCTCTAATGAATGCTATGAACATTCTCTTTACGCCACATATAGGCGTTATTTGAGGCAATTTTTAGCCCTCATCATCATCATCATCCTCAAGCAGCCATGGGCTACGGAGGTCCAACCAGACCACGCAGTTTAATTCTCCAAGCATATCTGTCCTGAGCTACATCTGCTGCATCCGGCCACTGCACACCAATTCTAACAAGATCCTGTTTGACATTGTCTGCCCACCGCATCCTTGGTCTCCGCCTCCTTCTGAGGCCTCTAGGCACACTGTTCATAACCCTATTCGCCAATCTATAATTATCCATATGGGCAACATGGCCAAACCAGCGGAGTCTCTCTCTGCACAATATGCTGCTTAAAGGAGGTTGTAGACTCCTTTGCCTAACCTCATCATTAGTTACAAAGTTAAACCACCTAATACCCAAGATACTGCGTAAGCATCTAGAATCAAAAGCATCTAGTTTCCTGTTATCTTGTTTACACAGCGTCCAAGTTTCACTACCATAACTAACCCTAGAAAGAACCAAACTATTATACAGTCTAATTTTAGTCTTTAGGTGTATACGCCTATTTCTCCACACTCTCCATAGATTCTTAAAAGTCCCGGCAGCAATTCCTATTCGTCTGTTAATCTCATGCCGCACATCACCAGTATCAGTTACATAGCTCCCAAGATAATTAAACTGTGACACCTGCTCAAGACTGCAACCATTCAGATTAACTGAATCACAACCTGCCTGACCAATTTTCATCACTTTAGTTTTCTCTCTGTTTATAACCAAACCTACTCTACTACCAGTCTCATCAACAGCTCGAATGAAAGAGTTCATCTCATCAACATCATTTGCCAAAAGGGCTAAATCATCAGCATAATCTAAATCAGAAATTTTCGTATCTCCAGCCCATTTGAGGCCAAAATCTTTCCCTCGAAGAGTTTCGCATAACATAATCAACAACCAAACTAAAGAGAAAAGGAGACAAAATGCACCCTTGTCGAACACCAGACGTAATGCTAAACCAATTGCTACAAGACTTACCAACTCTCACACATGACTCAGTGTTATTATAGAGAGCTATCATTATGTTAACTAACTTATCTGGTGTACCATATGATCTCACAATCAACCACAAATTATGACGATCAACAGAGTCGAAAGCCTTTTTGAAATCAACAAAGCTAGCAACCAAAGGTTTCTGAAACTCTAAACATTTCTCGAGAATCTGCCTAAGTGAAAATATCTGATCCACACATCCCATACCACTTCTGAATCCACATTGCTCATCACGCAATTGCCTGTCAACCAGATTCTTAATTCTATTAAGCACAATCATGGAAAGAACTTTACCTGGAACAGAGAGTAGGCTGATACCCCTATAGTTATCACAAGAACTGCGATCACCTTTTTTGAAAATAGGGATAATAATAGCTCTGGTAAAATCTTTAGGAACCATGCCTTTATCATAAAAGTTATTCAAAATTTCAGTCATCCAAGTGGTAACCAAAACATTCCCAGCTCTGAGCATTTCTGTAGTAATTTCATCTACCCCTGGGGATTTATGAAGTTTCAGTTTAGAGATAGCCAAACTAACTTCAGATTGTGTTATAGGGCCAACATTAAAGCTGCCAATGCATGTATCATCATTACAAACAATGGGAGTAGAACTAACCACATTGTTTAGAACATCACTGAAATGCTCAGCCCACCTAGCCATGAGAGAATCCTCACCTTCTATAATCTTACCTTGTTTATCCTTCAATCCCTGTATGCCTGTCCTTTTTCTACCACATAAAACATTAACTATCTGGTACAGCTCTCTGCTGTACCAGATAGTTAATGTTTTATGTGGTAGATATTTTTAAGTTAATGTTTTATGTGGTAGAATATTTTGTGCTGCGTAACTGCTTCCTCAGCTTTGTCAGCCAAGCTATCAAGCCAAAGATTTTTATCAGTAGCTAACTGATCCTTTACACGTTTATTAAGCTCTCTGTAATCTTTTCTATTAGGATTAGTAGGGTACTGATTAAGGACATTCCTGCAGTTCCTTCTTTCTGAAATAAGCTCAATTGCCTTATCACTTAAATAATTCTGCCTCCTCTGCTCCTTTTTTCCTAAAAGAGTACTGTTAGTTTCCAAAAAAGCCTGTTTAAAATGGCCCCATTCTTCCTCAACTTCAGTATTAAGCAAACCATGACCGTCATAATGACTAAGTAACCTATCATGGTAAGCTTTAGCTATAACTGGGTCATTCAGAGCTTCAGTATTAAAGGTAAATTTTTTAACTCTAGCACAACACTTTTTAAGTGTAAGTTGCAAGACACTTTTAACAAGGTAATGGTCATATCCAATTTCAGCTCCCCTATATGCCCTGGTATTTCTAACAGAACTAGCCCATTTGCTGTTAATTAATATATAATCAATCATATTCCTATGCAGCCCATCAGGTGAAACCCATGTGTATTTATGTATGTCGCGGTGTTTGTAATATGTGTTAGTTATTCTGAAACCATTGAGTTTACTTACCTGTAGGAGACGTTGCCCATTGCCATTGCAGCTACCAATACCAAAAGGGCCTATCACCCCTTCCCAAAGATCAGAGTCAGTACCAACTTTGGCATTGAAGTCACCAAGAACAAGGGTAATATCTCCTTTCTTGACAGAATTCAAAATATCCTGAAGTTGTCCGTAAAACCTATCCTTCTCATCCTCATCGGCATCCTCAGTGGGGGCATAACAGCAGATAACATTCAAGTCTTTAATGCTTGTCTGAAATTTTGCTGTAAGAAACCTTTCATTAATGCACTCATATCCTAGAAGAGCATCACTAGCATGTCTGCTGAGCAGCAGACCCACGCCTTGGTGATGCTTTCCATCCTCCCTCCCTGTAAAGAGAAATTTAAAGTTATTTTTAAGTATCTCACCTTTACCTGTCCATCTGGTCTCTTGCAAGCCTAGAATATCTAGGTTATAGCGCTGGAATTCCTGCATGAGGACATCTAGAGAATAATTTCTATGTAATGTCCTCACGTTCCACGATCCTGCAGAGAGAAAATGATTAGTAGGATTTTTAAAGAAATTAGGTTTATTGAGATTGGTAGGGCCAACAATACCAAACAGCCCCCTGATCGCAGGCATGGGGCAAAGACCCGTTCCTCCTCCACTAAAGGCTGAAGTCACCGATGCTGGTAGGAACTTCAGGCACCACCTTTTCAAGTGGACTTTTTCAAGAGCCACATGGCGTGCCTGAGACGCATTACTCCAGTTTAGGCTTGACGATGCCCAACTAGCTAAGTAAGGTTCAGGTACCTGCGATGGCCTCTGATTAGGATTATCCACCAGCTGATATAAGATATCCCATGCCTCTGTTCACTTAGAGCTGGCAACCCAGAAGCCAACAGAAAACACAGTGGCAGACTCTCCCTCAACAGAGGCCCACCAGTGCAGCAAGTCCAGGATCAATAATCAAGCTCAAATCCATAAACAAGTCCAGTCTAGTAGGTATAAATGGTCAGCACCAGGACCCTGTGAAGTTGACCACTCCTCAGCAGGGTTGAAAAAAAAGAAAAAAGTGGCCGTAGATGACCAGATCAGCAGGCCATACTGAACTGGCAGCCCTCCCCTTCTGTTCCCTTCCAAAAGAGAATATCTCTTTTGAAAGGTACTAACGGCACCACGAGAAGGCGGGGTCGGACATTAGGTGCTAGACCTGGCCGGTTCTGTGCATCATCACTAGGGATTGGTACACAGCTCTCCTTCCAGTTTACGCCTAGCTACCATTTACAGGCCTTTTTAGCCCTAGTGGCTTTTTATTTGTCAATAGATGGAAAGTATGTCTTACAAGTATCCTAATGATAATAAATATTGAGATAAACTCAACAGTTCAACATCCAATAATAAATAGGCACTTTTTGACATCGATTTCAATTTATGAGGAAAAATTGTCTGAACCGGGTGGGATATGAACCCACAACCTCCTGATAACATCCCACCCTGCTATACAAATGCTTTATTTTACATAATTTGTTTTATAATTACAATTTTGTTCTTTAGTTAATAAAATGTTTCACTAGTAATTTCAATTTAGTTATTTTAATAAAATAGTTGAAAAATATCTAAGGAAACAGTTATTTTATATACAATTAAGTTTTTTGCATAATCTTGGGAATTCAGATATCCGATTCCCAATTCTCAAGAGTTTAAAGTTGTCAAGAAATTAGACACCCTATTCCTTGCCACTGCACATTACACTTGGGGGGAGGGGGGCATTAAAGAAAATTCGGAAACCATTGTCTTAGGAGGTTTTGATAATGTATTGTTGCGGATTACAAAAATGGATAGCCACTGAGCGTGAGTATTAAAAGCTATATTTCAAAACCAAATTCAATACAAGGTAAATTGTTACAAAGGAAATATGGATGAAGTATCTTATTAACAAATCAACTATTAACATGCACAAGTCATCAATCTTCCTGCGTAGAGCACACAATATCAGCTCTGTGTATTTTACTAAATACTACCTTTTACTTGATTTACCAGGTCACCCGAAGATCTTCACTCGTAAACCAATTCTCGTCCTGTGCTAATAACTGTTCACACACTAGCCGAACAAAAAGACAGTCCGTGTAGACATTCGAAGTTAGCCATAAAAGTTCCCACTTTTATACTTCCGCGTATACACAACACATCAAGTTACTTCTTGATACTTAACGATAAAAGATCCCACTTTTATCCTTCCGTGTATACACAACACATCAAGTTACTTCTTGATACTTACGCGCACTGTCTCAGAACAGCTCACCGTCCATTTTCGAACTCACGACCGTTACAATACACAACGACCGTTACAATACAACACCGTTAACGCTCCACTCTTCTTCTCCAAATTCTCCCAAAGTTCTTATTCGTTCGCTGAAACTTTGCTTTCGGTTGCCAGATTCTTCTGTCGTAACACTGCCCCCTTCCTAGGTCTTGTTCGTCCCGAACAATTCTGGATTCCAAAGTTTCTTTAGTTCTTCGATGAAACGGGGCTAAACGATCCACGTGAACCACCTTGCACTTTGTAGCTGGACGTCGACGAATGCGGTATTCCACGTCTGTGTCAAAATGAAAGCGAATCTCATTATGACTTAGATTTCTTTTCTGACTGAAGCCTCGTCCACAAATATAATACGTGTAAGGCCTATAGCCCTTGTGAACACGTTTATGTCTCCGCAGGGAGAAGAATCGACTAAGAGTTTTCGTGCAAAACCTGTAAAAAGTTTTCTTCTTTGTCGAAAGTTTTCTTCTTTGGATTTTTACTTCTATCAACAGTAACAAGGAATGAAAGTCATTAGTGACATAAAATCTAGGGAGGAGTTTCATCCTCCAGTCTGACCCTTTTGTCAGTTGACTTTCACTTAATTCAGAACTGTCGTGATGAACCTTCAGCCATATTCCACCTGATTCAATTTGATCCCCAAGGTGCTTCACAAATATAATATCAGCTCCATAATTCTTTTTAGCGCTTCGGTCCATCTCCTCCTTCCATACTCTTGCTAGAACTGCAGCTTCTAATCCGACAACCTTACCTGTTTCTCCTGTATAAGTGAAATCAGTGATGTGTCGGGCTGCTAGCAATATTTTTTCTGTTTTACCTTCACATAGCCAGCTTGCAACATCTTCAGATACTCCTTGTTCTATTAACATGTTACGAAACTTGTTCAAAGCATTGCCGTTATGCAGAACCTTGCAGACACGTGATGCTTCATCTACCCTATTATCCACAATGTTCACCAAACGCAGAAGTTCTCCTCCTAACTCTTCGACGAGCTCTTGCAGTTCCAAGGATCCGTCACCAAGGAAACACTGAACAGCTTCCATCACTTCCAGAGAGTTGTCAACAGAGTTTTCAAGAGGTGAATCCATGTTGCTGATAACAGCTGAACAACTCAAACTCTTCATTCCACGAGCCTGTGATGCTGCAACCATTTTCTTAACTAAATCAACAGCAACATCTTCTGTACTGATGAGATCAATAGCTCCTTTTCCGAATTCAACATCATAAACCAAAGCGCACACTCCTTCAGCCAGCTTTTTGGACACAATTGAGCATCTCCTTAGAGGAACGCTATCTACGGTAGCCGTCAGATCCTTGCAGCGGTAAATCTCCTTATCTGTTGGCACCAGCTCCTCTGTCTGTCCTACGATGCAGCATCCGACGTCTTCCATCATCTGCTCGATTTTATCTTTAGTGCAGTCGACTGTGAAGCCAGGGATGGATTCCAATTTGTCCAGAGTATCTCCCGTCAATTGGAGAGCACGACCGGAGATCATAGGGACCTTGAGACCTAAAGCAGCAAGTGCAGGAGCCAAGACAAGACTCACTTTGTTGCCGACACCTCCTGTGCTGTTTTTATCTACCATCCGATGGCGCCACTCGGGTCTCCAGCAAAACACATGACCCGAGGAGGTCATATTTGCTGTTTCTTCCGAATTCACTTTCTTGGAGCTCTCATTGTAATTAGCCAGGGAAATATCAGTCATGATTGCCAAATTGTTCATTCTGGAGATCAGCGACGAGTTCTGTAACATGATATTGTCCACTTTAGAGCTCTTGTAGTCGTGATAAAACTTTTCTATATCCTTATAATCTAAATGGTTATAATGTCCAAATCTGCACATTGACTGTTCAGAAAAGAAATTCAGCATGGTTTCGTTGAGATTGTCTGAGGGCTTTACTTCTCTCTGATCGTAACTCTGAGGCTTAGTTTCATCCAGAAAGTTAGTCTTTGAAGTACTGTCTCTGCCTGAAGCTCTTTTACTAGCATCACCTGTTATGCTTCTAAGCCATCCTTCGGAATTCCTCTTCCTTAAATCCCCACTTTCTATAAACGATTCAAGTGTGGCTATATGCTTCGGAAAAATCTCTCCGACTTCCCCGGTAACGACGAAGGGCACTTTGTATCTATGATGAATGGACGCCTCTTCTTTACTCGGACCACTCTGCGAAACGTAAACTCTGTTTCGTTCCCCCTCATTACCACTCATTACTCTGCCTTTGCGATAATTGTCCATGACGCATTTTGCTGACGGCGAGGAATAGAATACCTTTCGTGTGGATCTCTCTTCAGATCGTGCCAGACTTGTATACCTAGGTATTTTGAAGTGCAAAGCGTACTGTATAGTCTCGCAGCTCTCTGATCTGTGTGATTGTTCTTCACAGTTCCTAGACATGTCACCAGCGACATAGACACTCTGCCATGCATTACCAGTAGTTGCGTGGTCAAAGGCATTATCTGCGCTATCTCTACGATTCTTGATTTCCAGTAGCAGATCCACATTTTTATATGCGTTGCCTTTCTCTTTTCCATGTTTACAATCTAACTTAACACTATCAAGATCATCTTTTTCACTGACAAATTCAACATTTAAACTATTGCATTGTCTATTGAGTTCGGTTTTATGATCCTTGAAGTGATCAATAAACTTACCAACTTGAGAAGCCACTTCAGCTCTCATCTCAGTATTTTGTGCGGCCAGGTCACCTATTTTATTTCTCAACTCATTATTTTGTGCGACCATTTCGCTATTTTGACTTTTAATGTCATTCATCTGTGTAGCCATATCGGCTTTCAAGTCACCTATTTTATCGCTTTGGGCAGCTAGATCACCTTTAATATCGGCTTTCAAGTCATTTATTAACTTTACTAATTCATCCATACTTCTAGTTAACGGCATTCAATAAATTATTATAATCCCACTCCTGACACCAAATGTTGCGGATTACAAAAATGGATAGCCACTGAGCGTGAGTATTAAAAGCTATATTTCAAAACCAAATTCAATACAAGGTAAATTGTTACAAAGGAAATATGGATGAAGTATCTTATTAACAAATCAACTATTAACATGCACAAGTCATCAATCTTCCTGCGTAGAGCACACAATATCAGCTCTGTGTATTTTACTAAATACTACCTTTTACTTGATTTACCAGGTCACCCGAAGATCTTCACTCGTAAACCAATTCTCGTCCTGTGCTAATAACTGTTCACACACTAGCCGAACAAAAAGACAGTCCGTGTAGACATTCGAAGTTAGCCATAAAAGTTCCCACTTTTATACTTCCGCGTATACACAACACATCAAGTTACTTCTTGATACTTAACGATAAAAGATCCCACTTTTATCCTTCCGTGTATACACAACACATCAAGTTACTTCTTGATACTTACGCGCACTGTCTCAGAACAGCTCACCGTCCATTTTCGAACTCACGACCGTTACAATACACAACGACCGTTACAATACAACACCGTTAACGCTCCACTCTTCTTCTCCAAATTCTCCCAAAGTTCTTATTCGTTCGCTGAAACTTTGCTTTCGGTTGCCAGATTCTTCTGTCGTAACAGTATTATAAATTACAGCTGATAATATTTCATTATTAATTATATTTTCGAAACAAATATCAGCATTATAGGAATATTTAGGAAAGAGTACTATAATATACTCTGACTCAAAAAACACTGAGGCAAGAGTTTGAGAAGATGGGAAACATTATATTTTGAGGAGAGGGAAACAATAGTAAGAAATATATATATATTAATAGAAAAAGTATATTTATAATTATAAATTACAGTTTTTTTAAAGTATAAACTAAAAGTTTTGTTACTATATGTTATTGAACTAATTTATATAAAAATTATCATCATCATCCTTAAGCAGCTATGGGCTACGCAGGTCCAACCACACCATGCAATTTAGTTCTCCAAGCATATCTGCCCTGAGCTATATCTGCTGCATCTGGCCACTGCACACCAATTCTAATAAGGTCCTGTTTGACATTGTCTGCCCACTGCATCCTAAGTCTCCCCCTCCTTCTGAGGCCTTTAGACCCACTATTCATAACCCTATTCGCTAATCTATAATTAGCCATATGGGCAACATGGCCAAACCAGCGAAGTCTCTCTCTGCACAATATGCTGCTTAAAGGAGGTTGCCGACTCCTGTGCCTAACCTCATCATTAGTTACAAAGTTGAACCACCTAATTCCCAAGACACTGCGTAAGCATCTAGTTTCCAGTTACCTTGTTTACAAAGTGTCAGAGTATCACTACCATAACTAACTTTAGAGAGAATCAAACTATTACACAGTCTAATTTTAGTCTTTAGGTGTATACACCTATTTCTCCACACTCTCCATAGATTTTTTAAAGTCCAGGCAACAATCCCTATTTGTCTGTTAATCTTGTGCTGCACATCACCAGTATCTGTTACATAGCTCCCAAGATAATTAAACTGAGACACCTTCTCAAGATTGCAGCCATTCGGAACCACAGCCTACCTAAATTAACAGAGCCATCCATTAACTGAACCACAGCCTACCTGACCAATTTTCATCAATTCAGTTTTCTCTGTTTGT
This sequence comes from Ryuthela nishihirai, assembly GCA_038380435.1. Taxonomy (NCBI): domain Eukaryota; kingdom Metazoa; phylum Arthropoda; class Arachnida; order Araneae; family Heptathelidae; genus Ryuthela; species Ryuthela nishihirai. The sequence continues at coordinate 32,708,618 of JAWZYU010000026.1, forward strand.
AACCAAACATACTCCACTACCAGTCTCATCAGAAGTTCAAATGAAAGTATTCATCTCATCAACATCATTTGCCAAAAGGGCTAAATCATTAGCATAATCTAAAACAGAAATTTTTGCATTCCCAGACCATTAAGGCCAAAATCTTTCCCTTTCAGTGAATTTTGCATAACATAATCAATAACCAAACTAAAGAGAAAAGGAGACAAAATGCACCCTTGTCGAACACCAGAAGCAATACTAAACCAATTGCTAAAATCCTTACCAACTCTCACACACAACTCAGTATTATTATAGAGCTTTTATTACACTAACTTAACAGGTATTCCATATGATCTCACAATCAACCACAAATTATGATGATCAACAGAGTCAAAAGCCTTTTTGAAATCAACAAAGCTAGCAACCAAAGGTTTCTGAAACTCTAAACATTTCTCAAGAACCTGCCCGAGTAAAAATAATCTGATCTGCACATCCCTACCACTTCGGAATTCACATTGCTCATCACGCAATTGCCCATCAACTAGATTCTTAATTCTATTAAGCACATTCATGCAAAGAACTACCTGGAACAGAATGTAGACTGATACCCCTATAGTTATCACAAGAACTAGGATCACCTTTTTTTAAAAATAGGGATAATAATAGCTCTGGTAAAATCCTTAGGAACCATGCCTTTATCATAAAAGATATTCAAAATTTCAGTCATCCATGTGATAACCAAAACATTTCTAGTTTTAAGTATCTCTGCAGTAATTTCATCTACCCTTGTGGATTTATGTAGTTTAAGTTTAGAAACAGCCAAAACAACTTCAGACTGTGTTATAGGGCCAACATTAAAGCCAGTAATGAATATCATCATTACAAACAATGGGAGTAGAACTAACCACATTGTTTTAGAACATCATTGAAATGCTCAGCCCACCTAGCCATTACAGAATCCTCAATTTCAATAACCTTACCTTGTTTATCCTTCAATTCCTGTCTGTTTTCTACCACACAAAACATTAGCTATCTGGTACAGCTCTCTGCTGTCTAACTGCTACCTCGGTTTTGTCAATCAAGCCAAAGATTCTTATCAGCAGCTAACTGATCCTTTACATGTTTATTAAGCTCTCTGTAATGCTTTTTATTAGAAACAGTAGGGTATATGATTAAGGACATTCCTACCTTCTTTCTTTATGAAATAAGCTCAAGTGCCTTATCAGTCAAATAATTTTGTCTCCTCTGCTCCTTTTTTCCTAAAAGAGTACTGTTACTTTCCAAAAAAGCCTGTTTAAAACAGTCCCATTCTTCCTCAACTTCAGTAGTAAGCAAACCATGACTATCATAATGACTAAGTAACCTATCATGGTAAGCTTTAGCTATAATTGGGTCTTTCAGAGCTTCAGAATTAATGGTAAAATTTTTAACCTTTGTACAACACTTCCTAAGTTGCAAGACACTTTTAACAAGGTGATGGTCAGATCTGATTTCTGCTTCCATATATGACCTGGTATTCCTAACAGAACTAGCCCATTTGCTGTTAATTAATATATAATAAATCACATTCTTATGTAGCTCATCTGGTGAAAACCCATGTGTACAAATAGTAAATGAAATTGATCACATTGTTTATTCTGTTATACCGTTTAATAATAATCTCATTTGTAATTTTTATCCATCTTCATGATTAGTGTACAATATTTAGTAAGTATAAACTTTTGAAATGTTGTTTAGCCTTCCTATTATTCCATCTACTACACTATTCTACAAGACACGGTGTAACATCAACGGATGAAACAATTATAGTGAAACAAAGGGACAATTATACAGGGTGATTAAAAAGGTCTTAGACAAACTGTAAAGGTAGGTCAGGAATACAAAAACAAACCATTTTTACATAGGAACATATAGCTGCAAACGCCACCCGAGTGTGCTAGAGGTACAGGAAGAGTAAAAAATAAAGAAATACAAGTAAGGTATAACAACATGTTTATTAGACATCATGTTTACAATTTCAGAGGAAGTGCTCAAAGTTCTTTCCATCCACAGCAATAACATGCCTCACAACGTTGACACATAGATTGGCAAACGTGTTCAAAATGTCAGGCATCTCACGGACATGTGCTGCTGCCTCAACGACTCTTGCGACGAGGTCAGTATCAGAGGCTATGGGGGTTTCGTACACAAGGCCTTTGAGGTAACCCCAGAGGAAGAAATCAATGGGGGACAAGTCGGGTGATCTTGGTGGCCAAGCGACAGGTCTGCCCCAGTCAATCCATCGCACAAGGAAAGGTGCTGTTGAGATACTCGCGCACAACCAAGGTGAAATGTGCGGGCACCCTGTCATGCTGAAAACACATGCATTGGCGCACAGATACAAGAACAACATGTAGTAGTTCTGGCAAGACCTCCTCCATGAATATCCGATAACTATGCCGGTCTAGTCGTGATGGAAGAAGGTATGGCCCATGCAAATAGTCTCCAACAATGCTGGCTCTAACATTTATGGTGAACTGGTGTTGCGGAGTACGGGGGCATGTAGCTCATGGATTATGTGCCCACACAAGCAAATTATGAACATTAACAACACCCTCACGTGAGAAGGTAGCTTCATCGGTGAAGAGAACCAATGCTGAAAATTCCAGCTATGCAACACATTTTTGCAAAAACCAATGTGCAAATTCCAGGCACAGTTGGTCACCTCCTTCCAATGACTGGACCTGTTGCATGAGAAAAGGGTGTAACAACTTCTTGTGTAATACTCGCCACACACTGGGTTGAGGTACATGAATGTGATGCAAAATAGCTTGTGTACTTGTACTTGAATTGCGTTCAATTTCATGTAAGACTGCTTCTTCATGACAGGTGTACATGATGTATTGTTCGGTCCAGACTAGAATGGCTGTTTACTTCGAAAGATCCAATTTCACACACTCTGTGGTGCAAATACGCAAATATTTCATGATGGGCCACACATCTGTTTGAGAACCGTTCATGATACAATTGCACTGTGGCTCGCCCGTTTCCATTCACTGCCCCATAAGCTAAGTGCATATCTGCCATCTCGGTATTACTGTAATGATGCATCCTGCTCCCGCAACGTCAATGACTCGAATGATGATGCCTCGTGCTGCCCAATTCAATTGCTGGCAAATAACGTCCTCTAAAACACTCGGGTGGCGTTTGCAGCTATATGTTTCTATGTAAAATGGTTTCTTTTTGTATTCCTGACCTACCTTTACAGTTTGTCTAAGACCTTTTGAATCACCCTGTCTATGTTTGATTGGCATTTTCACTGAGATATATTAGTATTATATGTTATAATTTTTTTTACTGAATTTGAAATGCAAAAAAATTAAGTAAAATTTCGCAATTTTCTTTAAAAAATGCTTATAAAATTTTACTTGTCTTTTTGAATTTTTTTTATCATTTTCCTTAATCCCAATTAAATGTTCTTTCCTTTGATATATAGCATGACCTATTTATGTTCATTTGTTATTTAAAAAAAAATTCTGAAGTTGGTTTGACTGGTCACAGCTGGTGAAAAGCCCGACTTTTCTCAAAGTATAGTACCATGAAAAAAAAAATTCACAAAAGGACAGTAATTTTTTTCATTTAAAAAAAAAATTTATTTTCCTCTTATACTTAAACAAACAGCCTTTCTATTGATATGCATTATAGTTTTTGTCTATTGGTTTTTCTATAATAATTTTTGTTTGCATTGCCAGATGAATTTTTTTACTACATCATCATCCTCAAGCAGCCATGGGCTATGGAGGTCCAACCAGACCGTGCAATTTAGTTCTCCAAGCAAGTCTATCCTGAGCTAAATCTGCTAAAGTTGAACCACCTAATTCCCAAGATACTGCGTAAGCATCTGGAATCAAAAGCATCTAGTTTCCTGTTATCTTGTTTACAAAGTGTCCAAGTTTCACTACCATAACTAACCCTAGAAAGAACCAAACTTTTATACAGTCTAATTTTAGTTTTTAGGTGTATATGCCTATTTCTCCACACTCTCCATAGATTCTTAAAAGTCCTGGCAGCAATCCCTATTCGTCTGTTAATCTCATGTCGCACATCACCATTATCTGTTACATAGCTCCCAAGATAATTAAACTGTGACACCTGCTCAAGACTGCGACCATTCAGATTAACTGAATCACAGCCTGCTTGACCAATTTTCATCACTTTAGTCTTCTTTCTGTTTATAACCAAACCTACTCTACTACCAGTTTCATCAACAGCTCATATGAAAGAGTTCATCTCATCAACATCATTTGCCAAAAGGGCTAAATCAGAAATATTCATATCTCCAGTCCATTTAAGGCCAAAATCTTTCCCTTGAAGTGAATTTTGCATAACATAATCATAACCAAGTTAAAGAGAAAAGGAGACAAAATGCACCCTTGTCGAACACCAGAAGTAATGCTAAACCAATTGCTACAAGCCTTACCAACTCTCACACATGACTCAGTGTTATTATAGAGAGCTTTCATTATGTTAACTAACTTGTCAGGTATATCATATGATCTCACAATCAACCACAAATTATGACAATCAACAGAGTCAAAAGCCTTTTTTAAATCAACATAGCTAGCAACCAAAAGTTTCTGAAACTCTAAACATTTCTCAAGAATCTGCCTAAGTGAAAATATCTGATCCACACATCCCCTACCACTTCTGAATCCACATTGCTCATCACGCAATTGACTGTCAACCAGATTCTTAATTCTATTAAGCATAATCATGGAAAGAACTTTACCTGGAACAGAGCGTAGGCTGATACCCTTATAGTTATCACAATAACTGCGATCACCTTTTTTGAAAATAGGAATAACAATAGCACTGGTAAAATCCTTAGGAACCATGCCTTTATCATAAAAGATATTCAGAATTTCAGTCATCCAAGTGGTAACCGAAACATTCCCAGCTCTAAGCATTTCCGTAGTAATTTCATCTACCCCTGGGGATTTATGTAGTTTCAGTTTAGATACAGCCAAAATAACTTCAGATTGTGTTATAGGGCCAACATTAAAGCCACCAATGCATCTATCATCATTACATACAATGGGAGTAGAATTAACCACATTGTTTAGAATATCACTGAAATGCTCAGCCCACCTAGCCATGACAGAATCCTCATCTTCTATACCCTTACCTTGTTTATCCTTCAATCCCTGTATACCTGTTCGTTTTCTACCACACAAAACATTAACTATCTGGTACAGCTCTCTGCTGTTGTGCTGTCTAACTGCTTCCTCGGCTTTGTCAGCCAAACCATCAAGCCAAAGATTCTTATCAGCAGCTAACTGATCTTTTACAAGTTTTTTAAGTTCTCTGTAATGCTTTCTATTAGTACTAGTAGGGTATTGATTAAGGACATTCCTGCAGTTCTTTCTTTCCGAAATAAGCTCAAGTGCCTTATCACTCAGATAATTCTGGCTCTTCTGCTCCTTTTTTCCTAAAAGAGTACTGTTAGTGTCCAAAAAAGCCTGTTTAAAATGATCCCGTTCTTCCTCAACTTCAGTAGTAAGCATACCATGACTGTCATAATGACTAAGTAACCTATCATGGTAAGCTTCATCTATAACTGGGTCTCTCAGAGCTTCAGTATTAAAGGTAAATTTTTTAACACAACGCTTTTTAAGTTTAAGTTGCAAGACACTTTTAACAAGGTAATGGTCAGATCCAATTTCAGCTCCCCTATATGCCCTGGTATTCCTAACAGAACCAGCCCATTTGCTGTTAATATATAATCAATCATATTCTTATGCAGCCCACGAGGTGAAACCCACGTGTACTTATGTATGTTGCAGTGTTTGTAATAAGTGTTAGTTATTCTCGAACCATTAAGCTTACTTACCTGTAGGAGACGTTGCCCATTGCCATTGCAGCTACCGATACCAAAAGGGTCTATTACTCCTCCCCAAAGGTCAGAGTCAGTACCAACTTTGACATTGAAGTCACCTAGAACAAGGGTAATATCTCCTTTCTTGACAGAATACAAAACATCCTGAAGTTGTCCATAAAACCTATCCTTCTCATCCTCATTGGCATCCTCAGTGGGGGTATAACAGCAGATAATATTCTAGTCTTTAATGCTTGTCAGAAATTTTGCTGTGAGAAACCTTTCATTGATGCACTCATATCCTAGAAGACCATCACTAGCATGTCTGCTGAGAAGCAGACCCATGCCTTGGTGATGCTTTCCATTCTCCCTCCCTGTAAAGAAAAATTTAAAATTATTTTTAAGTATCTCACCTTTACCTGTCCATCTGGTCTCTTGCAAGCCTAGAATATCTAGGTTATAGTGCTGTAATTCCTGTGTGAGGACATCAAGAGAACAATCTCTACATAATGTCCTCATGTTCCACGGTCCTGCAGAGAGAAAATAATTAGTAGGTTTTTTAAAGAAACTAGGTTTAGTGAGATAGGTAGAGCCAACAATATGAAACAGCACCCTGATCGCAGGCATGGGGCAAAGACCTGTTCCTCCTCCGCTAAAGGCTGAAGTCACCGATGCTAGTAGCACCACCTTTTCAAGTGGACTTTTTCAAGAGCCATATGGCCTGCCTGAGACACATTACTCCAGTTTAGGCTTGACGATGCCCAACTAGCTAAGTGAGGCTCAGGTAACTGCAATGGCCTCTGATTAGGATTATCCACCAGCTGATATAAAGTATGCTATGCCTCTGTTCACTTAGGGCTGGCAACCCAGAAGCAAACAGAACACACAGTGGCAGATTCTCCTTCAACAGAGGCCCACCAGTGCAGCAAAGTCCAGGATCCATAATCAAGCTCAAATCCATAAACAAGTCCAGTCTAGTAGGTATAAATGGTCAGCACCAGGACCCTTTGAATTTGACCACTCCTCAGCAGGGTTAAAAAAAAAGTGGCCATAGGTGACCAGATCAGTAGGCCATACTGAACTGGCAGCCCTCCCATTCCATTCCCTTCCAAAAGAGAATCTCTCTTTTGAAAAGTACTAACAGCCTGCACCACGAGAAGGCGGGTCGGACATTAGGTGTTAGACCTGGCTGGTTCTGTGCATCATCACTTGGGATTGGTACACAGCTCTCCTTCCAGTTTATGCCTAGCTACCATTTACAGAGCCATTTCTAACATATTAGGTAATATATTAAGCAAATATGACATTAAATTACCTCTTACTAAAAATAAAATCATTAAAAAGCTCATGATAAATGATCAAGATAAGCTACCCTAAACAGGAGGAGTATATAGTATAAACATCCCCAACCCCATAAAAAATGAATGATATACATATATAGGGAAAATTTATCATACATATGAGCAACCTATGTAAGAACACCAACAAGATATTAAAGATAAACAGCCTAATACAGCTTTAGCACAAACCATAATTTATAATAAATTAGAAATAAATAATTTAACATACAAATCCTTAATAGCACCACAACCTGAATTTCAGCTTCAATATGCTGAATCCATCACGATCAATTTACATAGGCATACACTCTGCAACACGGAGATCCCACCCCTCCCAGCAGAGTGGAAACTCCTGCTGCATTAGCAGATACACACACCTGCTGTGCGAGCAGTGGTAACATCAGATGGGAGATTCCTATATAAACTCTGAACATCGAGTTATATGGTGCCTGATGAAGCCTCCAGATGGAAGCAGTAGACATGGCATGTCATGGGAGAAATTGTTCAATTTTAACGAGTTTTTAAAAACCTTAAAATTTCAGTTCAGTGGATAATGTTAAATGTTTTTTAAGAATTCTTGAGGATACGCTTAGTAAACTCAACTAGCTTACATTGTGCAACCATCCACATGCCTAACATCATGAAAAACTGACTACCAGCAGAAGTCAGTGCATATTAGCAATGGGTATCTGAATAATTGACAGAAAACCCATGACATCAATGATCTTCAACAAAACCAGGACTGGTAACTACAGCTGTGATGACTCAAATCATCAAAGTAAACTTAACAATGAATATGCTGGAGGGGCAGAAAAAGGGAGTTGCAACCTTAGTGACCAGCTGTCGTCTGCACCAGCAAGGTATTAAAGTTCAAGGACTGGTAATTACTCTTTTTATTCTTGGCAACTTTTGATAGGAAAAGGTACATGTACAAGGATAGAATAATATCTGAGGCAATAAGCAAACTGCACTATGTGGTAATTTAAGCTATATTCAGTAAATGAGCAGTTTCAGCTCTCCTCACGAATCTAATTCTTAAAATGTAAATATAGCTAAAAATTGTGTAATATTAAAATTTTTACAAACTAAAGCTGTGATTGCAGTTAATTTTAAACATCTACTTTCAATATGTTCAGAGCAAAAATTAGTTTTCAAATTAAAATAGGTCATGGGGGGGGGAGGGGAGAATTAGAGACCTCTGAATTTAAACACATGATAATGTACCATGCAAAATACATTATGGATATTTATTTTAGTATGATTATTATAATAAAAAATGAGCTTCAACTCACCCAATTTTGCTCACCCACTTTTCACCACTATTTGGATAACAAATAAGAGGATATCCAGACAGTGCATTTTTAGCACAATCTAATAATGATGAAACATAATGAGGTGGACAACAGTTCACACCAATGGCTAGAAGCTGGTTAGCAGGAGCTAACATCGTGCAATTCTTTACGACAGTGCTAAAGTCTTCTCCATGGGCTGTCTGTTTAAGAGACTAGACAGATATCAAAAGATATAAATTAATCTTTAATAATAATCTATAGACTTAATATAATTTAATATGCAAAAATTTTAAAACAATTGAGAAAATAATTTTTGGCATAATGCACCTACTTTCTGATAATTCATTCTATATATAACCTCTTACTTTGTATTCATAAATACATTGACAACCTTATATACATTGACCTAGTTTACCACTACTCATGGGCATGTTCATCACTTCTAGGATATTCAGGAAACAAATGCATGCAGATGTGCATTAGAACATTAGGTTGGGTTGTTTTACCTCTGAGCGGCACTTTTTTGCACACCATGGGCTAAATGGCCAGGTCACATGGACCCCGAAAGCTCAGAGAAGGGGACCCACTGGAACAGCTGTTGGGAGACAGATGGTAGCCTCCCGTCAAGGCCATCCAGCGTGTTCTTTAATGTGCACAGGGTATGGCTCTCCCGCACACGGGCCACGGCTTAACGTCCCATCCGACGGACAGCAGCCTTTCCGAGCCCATCGGTGTCCCCTACTGACCGTGGGCAGGGCGGGGAATTTTGCGGAGATAAATCTCAACGCTGACCCATCTGGGACTCGAACCTGGGAACTACAGATTACGAGCCTGGTGCGCTACCGACTGAGCCACCCCCGCCCCATTTAGAACATTAGGAAAAATGAGCTTATATATATATAATATGGCAGTACATTCAACATACTGCAGTCTTCAACTACAAGAGACTTTTCGCTGATCTTGGTTTTCAGTTAATGGATTCAATTATTTGTGAAAAGGTTTTTAAAACCTGGTTTACTGCCATTGCCAGTAAGGGATTCGATATTCACAAATCAGTCAAAGTAATCCTATAGAAAATCTTGATAATTTTTTTTACAGTAATTAAAAATTTCACCAGTTTTAACAATCAGATAGTTTAATATATACAAAAAGTTGTTTATTTCACTTGCTTGTTAAATATGTGGTAGGATTCACATGAAACCTATGTACTAAAGCTGTGAAACTGTAATTTTCTATTTCATTTAATATGTATGATAGTTATAGATGTGAAAAGGGTATCTTATTGTTTAATGGCATTATATATACTTACATTATATTACAAACATTTATTTGCCAAACTAGGTACCAAAAACATAAGTTAATCTGAAACAACACTATTCACATCTGAATGGGAAATAACCCACAGTTATCTGAGTTAAATATTACACTAAAATTATGATGCTAAACATATCTAACATAAACATATCTTTAAAAGCAGCATTTATCATTTCTAACTTATATTTTCTTTTGATGATTATGCAACTAAAAATTACACTTGTGAACATGATACATACTATCATATTATATAAATGCTTTGATGTTACACCATTAGTGAAATTAATCATAACCAATGGAAAATAACTGCAGAATGTTTTTCATCTTGGCAAGGGAGGGGGTAAATCTCACCAATCCTAGTGAAATATAATAACTCACAAGATTTATGTATGTACTAAGCAATGAAAGGTTCTCACTTTAGCTTCTATATAAATGTAATGGACAGAAAAATGAAAATGCCAAGGTTTGAAGAAAGCCTTTGGTTTATGTTCAGTTGCAGTTACATACTACTGATGAAGGCACAAAACATGCAAATGACATCCTAGAATGCTTAGCATTATGTCTATAAAGACAAACCCGATGTAACTGCATGTAATTATTGGTACCATGTCGTCAAGAGAGGACCTTAGCGATTTTGAAAGGGGCATTATATATTATTATGATTGCTGGAGTATGTTTAGCAGGAACTTTGGCCACTAAGACAGCTGTACTTTCTAATGTTTCACGAGGAAGTTTCCTCTTGGTGATGCCTGCATGGGAATTTAAAGGGAGGACATCTGCAAAAGGCAAAGTGGGAGAAAGTACATACTCCAGAATTGGGTCATTTGAGCATTAGTGTGATGTGTAAAGTGAAACTGGCGAGCTACAGCTGATCAGTTGTGCACAGACACGAGAGAACAGTTTCGTCAAAACAGTACCTCAAGAATTCCATAGAGCTGCACTTCACCAGTCACTCATCACACCTATTAATGTACAATGTCATGTCCAGTGGTGCAAAGAGCACAAGCAGTAGAAGAATGTGATATAGTCTGATGAATCATCCTGCACACTTTGCTTCCAACAAATGGACGAGTGTGTGTAGGGTGCCAACAGAAGGAATTTGAATTGGGTTGTTTTACCTCTGAGCGGCACTTTTTTGCACACCATGGGCTAAATGGCCAGGTCACATGGACCCCGAAGGCTCAGAGAAGGTTGGGGAAGGGGACCCACTGGAACAGCTGTTGGGAGACAGATGGTAGTCTCCCGTCAAGGCCATCCAGCGTGTTCTTTAACGCTCACAGGGTATGGCTCTCCCGCACACGGGGCCCCGGCTTAACGTCCCATTCGATGGACGGCGGCCTTTCCAAGCCCATTGGTGTCCCCTACTGACCGTGGGCAGGGCGGGGAATTTTGCGGAGATAAATCTCAACCGCTGACCCAGCTGGGACTCGAACCTGGGAACTACAGATTACGAGCCTGGCGCGCTACCGACTGAGCCACCCCCGCCCCTACCAACAGAAGGAAGCTTACAACTCTGTTTCCTATTATTAAGGGTTCTGGTGGTTCTATAATGATGTGGGATGCTTTCTTGTGGCATGATTTGGGTGTACTCATTCTGTTAGAAGGCAAGATTAATGCCAACCGCAATTTAGCAATCCTGAGTGATCATCTTCATTCAATGGTACAGCATTTCTTTTATGGGGAGCTGTCTTTCAGGATGACAATGCTCCCATCCACAATACCATGGCCACCGCAGTCACCAGATATCAACCCACTTACTTTTGTGACCACCACTATAACAATACACAACACCAGATATAAGTATAAACAAATATTTAAAATATTCTTCAAAGGAAAGTAGTTGCAAATTCACTTGGAAAATCTATGGGAACTTCTGGAACGACATCTCAGGCAGTGTTTTCTAGCTCCATTGAACAAGCAGAAATTGGCATTTCTTGGCAATGAATGGTGTATCCCTCCTGATGACTTTCAGACACTGGTATACTCTATGTCATGATATACTGTATACAGGCTGTAGTGGTCTCACATGGTGGTCCAACACTGTATTAATGATTTTACATTGCTGTTTCTGTTTTTTTTTTCATTGCCTATAGCTTAATGGTTTCAGTCTAAACTTGCTAGCTCAGAAATTTTTGCCCTCCTTTGCTGACTTTGACTCTTATCCTGAAAACCTTCCGATTCTCCTGATGACATGTCATCAGGAGAACGCGGGTTAAGATTCCATTCGGCCTAAGACAATTTTTCCTCTACACCCATCTTTACCCTGTGGATTGAGGACAGCTTAATATTGATTAAAATACTTAATGAAATCAACCGAGGGCTGTGAATAGCATAGTCATATCAATATCACATGCATATTTTGCCCCTTGTTGTAATATTCTATCCTGTTCATTATTTAATTGGTAACTTGAAAAATTTAGATATTTTTTAATATCCATTGTTTTATCTGTGTTTTTCTTCTCCTTCCTCCTTCCAATAGTTCTACTTCACTGGTTTGCCTGTAATTTTACTATTTTATTCCTATGTATGCCGAGTGGTTAGCACGCTTAGCTACTGATCTAAGGGACCTGGGTTCGAGCCCCGGATTTAGGCATGGATGTGTGTGTCGTTTTTCTGCTGAGGTCCTGCCATCCTCACAGACCTTCTACTATGGCATATAAACTGACAGGCTCCTGTCAGACCTCTGTGGCAAGCAGCTGCTTGAGGGGGTATTTTTTTTTATTTATGTGTTCTATTCTTTGAGAGTCTTTTTCTATTGTATATGCTATTCTCTCCTTTATCTGATTTAGTTGTTCTAAATTAAACACTTTAGCTGTTCTTAAATATTCATTATATGCTATTTTTTCTTTTACTGTTATATCTGCTCTAATTTTCTTTATAATTTTAGTCAACATTTTATTTTCTATTTGTAAAATTTGTTTTAAATCCCCATCAAATTTTTGTTTAGGTACTATTAAAAATTTAGTACTAATTTTAATATTTTACAATCTGCTAAAAATTTAAGGTTAAGTAATTCCCTATTTAGAAAGACTCATAATTTTTGAAATATCTTGGCTTCCATTTGTCCGCATGCGCATTATTTTAATTGTGCGCTTTTTTCCTATAAATAAATTACAACCACAGCTATAATTATATCGAATTTAATGTTACATGATCTCTAGTTATGTTACATTTCAAAATAAATGATTCTTGAGGTGATCATTGTTACCAACCTTTTTCATCTTTCTTATCTATATTATTCATTCATCATCTATTTCAAAATGTAATACAGCTAGAGATTGGATAACATTAAATTCAATTCTGCTATTATCTAATATTTTAATATTAGTCTTTTATGTTAATTTCAGTGTACAATCTATTAAGTGTCAATATTTTCTATGTTGTTTTCATGTCTAATTAATTAAAACTCTGCAGAAAATTTTTTAGATCACTACCATCAAGCATAAAAACTGAAAAAATGACTAATAAACGAAAACTATTTAGTCAAACTGCAGAGATAATATATCATAAACTAACTTGACATGAAAAGCTTAGCCATGCTTTAACACCAGAAAATTCTGCAAGTAGTTTCAATAATGCTTCTCCTTCTTTGGCAGCAGGTACAGTTTCCATTGCAATTAGATCAACTCCAGCTTCCACCAGATACTGGAATCGAGGACGGTGCCAAGCAATGAGTTCCTATGAAAATTGAACAGAAAATAATAATTTAAAATTTTTTAGATCACTACCATCAAGCATAATAACTAAAGAAATAACTAATAATTAAAATGTATACTAAGTTACCCCTTAAGGGAAAAATGCCATAAGATACTGATAATAAATGCCACTAATCCGCTCAGAGGTAAAACAATCCAATCCAGCCACAAAACTGAATAGATCTCAAATGTGATTTATATAATTTATCCATATCTCAATTTTCAGCCAATAACTACATATTTAAGGAATTATAGAAGCTGAAGCAACATAAATAATTACAATTGTAACAAATACATTATAAATATAAATGCAATTTCAAAAGTTTGTGTCCCAGCTGGGTCAGCGTTGAGATTTATCTCCGCAAAATTTCCCCACCCTGCCCACGGTCAGTAGGGGACACCGACGGGCTTGGAAAGGCCGCCGCTGTCCGTCGGATGGGACATTAAGCCGTGGCCCCGTGTGCGGGAGAGCCATACCCTGTGCACGTTAAAGACCACGCTGGATGGCCTTGATGGGAGGCTACCATCTGTCTCCCAACAGCTGTTCCAGTGGGTCCCCTCCCCCAACCTTCTCTGAGCCTTCGGGGTCCTTGTGGCCTGGCCATTTAGCCCATGGTGTGCAAAAAAGTGCCGCTCAGAGGTAAAACAATCCAATCCAATCCAAAAGTTTGTGTAATAATTCTTTCAATTTTATCCACTTTGAGAAAAAAATCTGTTTAGGTTGAGCAGTTTCTGATGTTATATATATTCCATTTTAATAACTATTAAACAAATAATGTTGAAAATTAAGATTTAGAGAAATTTGAGTGAGGTTTTCAACTTATCCTCAGCGACTTTTTTTTGTAAAAAGCTTGAATGTGGCTTTTTTCCCCCATGTAACATGGAAGTGTCCCAATATTTTTTGTAATATAGTGCATTTTGTAAATAATAAGTTTTTGGTATGTGATCAAAATTTCCAATATAGGCAAAATTTTTATTAACTGTTAATAAATTACCACTTTGAAGTCCATTCAAATTGTCTTGAGGCGGGTGGGATACGAACCCACAACCTCCTGATAACATGTCAGGTGCTCTGGACTGCTGAGCTACCGGCTGCCGATCGAGATCTCCTCTAATTGATGATATAAACCTTTTCAACCCATATTACATCATATGCAGGGATTGTTTGAGCAATTTCGCCACAAGCAGCAGACAAATGCCATATAGATGGAAAGTATTTCTTACACGTATACTGTTGATAAATAATAAATAAACTCGACATATTTGGTATCTACTAATAAATTACCACTTTGAAGTCGATTCAAATTCTTAGAGGAAAAATTGATCATGTTGATCCAGAGCACTGACATGTTATCAGGACTGGGTGGGTTCTTATCCCACCAGGCTCAAGACAATTTTTCCTCTAAAAATATGAATCGACTTCAAAGTGGTAATTTATTAATAGATACTGAATATGTAGAGTTTATTTATTATGAACTGTATTTTAGAAACTCAACTATCTAATATTTATTTCTTTACTACTTTAAACTCTCTGATGTGCTTGGTTTTCACATTATCCTCGTGGCAGCTTGCTGAGAAATTATGATGCAGATCTATGAAAAGTATTCTTACTTTTAAAATAAGTTAAATATGTAAAATAAGTTAAATATGAAAAATAACTGATTATGTATTTTAGCTTAATATGATTTTAACCAAAATAACATTACAGACCCTTGCATTAAAAAGAATATTATTTTTTCTTTTTTACAAATTTAACTGGAATAACTATTTTTTATACTATGAGTGTATAAATAAACACAAAAAAGACAAAGGCCTCTTACATAGAAACAGACTCATCAAAGAAGATTTATTAAAATGGCACATATTTAAAGCTAAAAAATGTTAGATAAGCTGTGGTTGAACAAATTGTTAAAGATTAATTTGTAATACTAATGAAAAATTCCTTACAATTCAATATTTATTTTTTGGGAAAAACCTTTTTTCAGCCATTTAATGACATACATGACAAACATTTGTGACAGATAATAACTGCTCAATTAAAATAATTTAGACATCGAAACCATTCTGCTTTATAAATGTGATTTCAGTAAGTCTTAAACTCAGAGAAAGTACACATGGTTATATTTTCATCCTGCTAACATCTGGGTTATTCTGAACTGCTTTTGCTAATAGTATCATACCAATAGACCTGTTTCCATTAGGGTTACTTTCCTGGAAATTACAATACAATGGGGCCCCCAACATCCAATGGTAATTCGTTCCACAAAACCCATTGTATGATGAAAATATTGTAAGTTGAAACCAATAATACATATCCTGTAATTTGTTCCAAACCTTTGACAAGCGACCCCAACAACACATAAAATAGGTATTTCTTACCTGTTATACTTAATTTTTACATTAAAAACGATTGTTTAATAAAGATTATTTAATAATAGTTATAAAACATCTTAAAACACAACAATAAATTAACATTTACCTTAGACTTGAAGTGCAGGGCTGATGAAATCGATGGTGGCATAGTGGTGATGGGGTAAGTGGATTAGGCATCAGGTATTTTTTCAATCTTTTGCCGCTACTGGCAAAGAAACTGTCCAAAGTAGATTATTTTTGACGACCTTTTGCAGCCTCCTGAAATAAGAAATAACTATGTTCTCCATTTTACACATCAGGAGTTCAGTGTTTTTCAATGTTTTTTTTTATACTTCTTCCTCCCCAATGCCATACTCCATGATTTTCTCCAACTCTTGTAGCTCCTCTGTTGTTAGCTCATGTCCATGAGCATCAATTAGGTTATCCACATGCTCTTTGTCAACTTCCAGACCCCAAGAGTGATGATTCCCCAAGAGTGATGGTTTCCTCTGTCAAAGCAGAATTGCCCACCTGGTGGAAACATCATTCTAGGAACTTATGATCAGCCTCACACAGTCCAGGATGTTGAACTTCAACCTCCAAAAAACTTAGAGGGTGACAGGATTTTCACTGGAGGTTACTGCAAAGCAACTTCCAAACATTTTCTTGGAACAGATTTTCTTTAAGTTTACAATCACTTGCTGGTTCACTGATTGAAGAAGAGTGGTGTTGGGTGTTTAAAATCTGACTTGAACAGTCAAATTGTGCCTCCAGAGATTGGGCAAGGTTCGGATCATGGTCAAGCACATTATCCAGTTGGAGCAATGACTTTACAATAAGTTTTTTTCTCAAGATAACTCTTCACTGAAGGCAGAAGACTTCAAATGCCATTTATTGAAGATATATTTTGCAATCCATGCATCTTGTTAACTGCACCAAAACATTCCCAGCATGTATTTGTTGATTTTTTTGTTGCTTAAACATTCTGGGGGTGTTAAGAGTGATATATCAGCAAAGGCTTCAGCCTAAAATCTCCAGTCAATGGCACCCAGCAGGACAGTGAGCCAATCTTTCATAGACTAATGCCCAGGTAAACTATTCTCATCCTTAGTGATATACACTGATCACCTAATATATTAAAACCACCTCTGTGTTATGCAAAGAAGCGCAGGTGCAGCCAATCAGTGTCACATTCCAAGGTCGCAAATGATATATATATATATATATAATACCTGGGTTGGAGCTCTCGCAGGCAGTATTTTGTTTCATCTCAACATGGGAAAATCAAATGATTTATCTGATTTCTACAAAGCCCAAATTGTTATGGCAAGATGCCTTGGTAAGAGCATCTCCAAAACAGTGATGCTGGTAAGCTGCTCACACTATGCAGTAGTTAATAACTATCAAAGATGGTCCAAAATAGGTCACACTTTGAGCCATCGACAAGGCGTAGGCCAGCCATGCCTCATTGATGCCAGAGGTCAGTGCAGGCTATCTTGTCTTGTTCTCAGCAACAGGAGGCCTACTGTGGCCATAATACATCACCCATAATTTCAATTGTGGTAAAGGGCCCAATGTGTCCGAACACGCAGTTCATCGTAAGCTCTTGGATATGGGTCTCCATAGCTGCAGACCCATTCTTCTGCCTATACTCACAGCCATTCACAATTGTCAATGCTTGCAGTGGGCATGTAATCATCGACATTGAAACAGAGAAGACTGGAAGAGGGTCGCATGTTTCGACGAATCCCATTTTCTGTTACACCATGTGGACAGAAAAGCTTGTGTGCGACATTTACCCACGGAAGTCTTCTCACCTGGATTCACTGGGGGACAGATCCAGGTGGCTGGAGGGAGTGTGATGGTCTGAGTGATATTTTCTTGGTGAACATTTGGACCAATTATCCTTGTAGAGCAAACTCTGACAGCTGTTACCTACCTGAACATTGTGTACCCCTTTATGGCGACTGTATTCCCCGCTGGAGATGGCATCTTTCAACAAGACAATGCCCCATATCTCACTGGGAAGAAGGTTCAGGAATGGTTCCTAGAACATAACGAGGAATTCTATTTATTGTCACAGCCCCCAAATTCACCAGACATGAATCCTATCAAGCATTTGTGGTTTGAGTTGGAGAAATGGGTATGAGCAGCATCACCCCAACCACATAATTTATGGGAAATGCGGGATCTTCTGCTGCAGTAATGGTACCAAATATCAAGCGACACCTATCAACATCTCATTGAATCTATGCCTCATCGGGTGAGAGCTCTTTTGGAGGCGAGAGGAGAACCTACATCATATTAGGTAGGTGGTTTTAATGTTTTGGCTGACTGGTGTATGTTCTCCTGGGCATTAGCTTCCAGAAGAGGCTGGTTTCACCATAATAAAAACTTGCTGGGGAAGAAAACATTCCCAATCAACAAGGTCTTGGAATTCAATTTTAAAGAATCAGCTGCTTCTTTATTAGTACTGGATACCTCTCCATGCCCTACAACATTTTTGACATTCGCTCTGATTTTGAAGCACTTGAACCAGCCTCTGCTGGCTTTAAAGTCTTAAAAGCACACATCACTGCCACTGGTTGATAAAACTTTAAGTTTAACACCATCATAGATCTGCCTAGCATCTTCACAGATAAATTGTCTACGCACTGTGTCACCCTTCATCAGCTTTTTCCTTATCCATATTAACAAAAGTCTTTGCCCTTAAACATTGATCTGGAATCATCACTATAACACTGTTTAAAAGGTCCTTTGGTTTAACTGTTGTAAAAATGGTCGATTGAGGGAAACCATATTCATGCACTAATTTTTAATTTTTTTTTTTATCATCTCCTGCTTCACTTTAAGGGGAATTTTATTCTTAACTTACACTTTAGGAGCCGTAGTTATTAATTTCAATTAATTTAATTAATTCAATAATAACCACAATTAATTATAATTCACAAAATGTACTCTGTTCATATTGAATAACTGCATCAAGCAGAAGATAAACAAAGAATAACAATGTCCACTGTAAAAGCAAAGCAGCTGGGTTATTTTACATCTGAGCAGCACTTTTATGCACACAATGGACTAAATGGCCAAGTCACAAGGTTGGCTTGTTTTACCTCTGAGCAGCACTTTTTTGCACACCATGGGCTAAATGGCCAGGTCACATGGACCCCGAAGGCTCAGAGAAGGTTGGGGGAGGGGACCCACTGGAACAGCTGTTGGGAGACAGATGGTAGCCTCCCATCAAGGCCATCCAGTGTGTTCTTTAACGTGCACAGGGTATGGCTCTCCTGCACACGGGACCACGGCTTAACGTCCCATCCGACGGACAGTGGCCTTTCCAAGCCCATCGGTGTCCCCTATTGACCGTGGGCAGGGCGGGGAATTTTTGCGGAGATAAATCTCAACGCTGACCCAGCTGGGACTCGAACCTGGGAACTACAGATTATGAGCCTGGCGCGCTACCGACTGATCCACCCCCATCCCCCCAAGTCACAAGGACCCCAAGGGGTCTGATAAGCTTGGATGGAGGGGACCTACTGGACAGCTATTGGGAGACAGATGGTAGCCTCTTGTCAAGGCCATTTAGTGTGTTCTATAACGTGCACAGGATATGGCTCGGCCACTAAGGAGCACAGCTTAACATCCCATCTGACAAATGGTGGCCTTTCCAAGCCCATCAGTATCTTCTACTGATCTAGGGCAAGGAGGGAAGTTTCATAGAGATAAATCTCAATGCTGGCTCAAACGGAACTTGAACCTGGGAAATACAGATTATGAGCCTGATGGCTACCAACTGAACTATTCCCGCCCCCAAAACAAAGTGGGGATGATGTACTGAACAATAACAAAGACACTGATTGGTTGAGAAACAATCATATAAGAACATATGAGTGACATTCTGCTCACTGATTGGCCAAGACCACTCATGTGTCTAAAAATTTGCACCCGTGATCATTCCCAGCTGTGTCAGAAAGCCATCGGTTCCTGCTAATATGATTGGCCCTTAAAATGAAAACGCTTATGGATGGTAAATTGGTTCCTGAGAATATCGGATGTTGAGGTCACACTGTAGAATGTAAAATGATGCAAACTGAATTATTATTTCTTATAAGAAATAACTAAAATACCTGAGACACATTTTGGCACTTCAATACTCTACTTCAACTGTTAAGTAACCCAATAACATTTAAAAAGGGAGAATGATACTAAATATTGGGGTAAACTATATACACACATATAATTTGTACAGTAAAAAAAAATAACGTCCTATAATAAACTGTACAGCTACATACTAAATATTATTAGCACAATATGGGTTAAGTGAGTCAAAATGAGTGGTGAGATGAGTGGTGGTGTTACTGAGATGAAGAAGTAGTGAAGCAGATGTAATGTAAAATGATACAAACAAGGGAAAAAATATGTTGGTGTACTGCTTAGCAGCTGAAAACATTTATTTTTACTAAATTCTAGTTACAAGGTTTGTATCTGTAGTACTTTCATCTCCAATGGTCCTCTCATCAGCATTTCTTGATGCAGAGGCTTGACAGTTTTGACTTTTTTTTTTTACTTTTTGTAATAAATCCAACAGAAACAGTATTATAACAAAAACAGGGGAAGCTGATCATTATGGGGTGGGCCATTCAATATTTCTGTAACATACACTAAATTATTACCATGACATAGACAGAATAAAAATGATAATTTCCATGAATATTTGTTTTCTGAAACAGTTTGCCCATTTTGTTATTTCCATTTAATACATATTCAGTGTAGTAATATACTCAAAACTATTGTGTAGAGTTATTCAGGGATATCAATGGCCAACTGAAAATGGGCCCAGAACCTGCTATTATTGCTATTAATAATAGCTACAACCTGCCAGAAGTTTAGCACAAAACGAATATCTTCTCTGTTGTCCATTCATAACTTCTTCAGTTACAATTGATAGCCAAGAAAGTCATAGCAATGCCAGGATCACCCAGAGTTGTCAGATCACCCACATCTAAAAAAAGCATTGTGGGAGGGCAAACTCCCATCCCAATTAAACCTGATTTTTTAACCCATATTGTGCCTACATTTTTATCCCATATTGTGCCTACATATTCATCCAGATATGGCTATTATTATTATTTACCATATTGAAAGTGTCAATTATTTGCCTCACCACTCACAACAGCTTGAGAGTTAAGTTTATAGTTCACACAGGATGAACTTACACCAAATTTTGGACCATGGTCAAGTATTTGGGTAATTACAAGGTGCTGAAATCTGTTGAAATGGAGATAAAACTGTTTCAAACATTCGTGATGTATTTAAGCTAGTGCACACACTGTAAAAGAACGACGTGTATTCTATCATTGTCCAGCTGCCCATTCATCCAGATATGGCTATTATTATTTACCATATTGAAAGTGTCATTATTTGCCTCACCATTCACAACAGCTTGAGAGTTAAGGCAGGGTTTTGTGTCAAATCTGAAGCAGCCCTTAGCCAATCAATGACTTAGGTTTGCATAAGACAGCTCAGATCACTGATTTCAGTGCTACAACTATGTAGTAAGAAATCTGGATAACAATGGTATTGATCACGAAGATATTTAAATAAATAAAATAAATACCCCCTCAAGCAGCTGCTTGCCACAGATGTCTAACAGGAGCATGTCAGTTTAATACACATAGTAGAAAGTCTGTGAGGATGGTGGGATCTCAGCAGAAAAACAACACAAATGTTCATGCCTTACCTAGGGCTTGAACCCAGGTCCCTTAGATCAGTAGCCAAGCATGCTAACCACTCGGCCACGAGGTAAAAATAATATTGAACATATAGTTTAAATCTTCCCCATTTTTAATTTTTGAGTGATTATGTATTAACATTTTAAAAAACAGTTGCAAATGACACTTAGCCACTTTTGTTATATTAACATTTCAAACCTCTATCTACAATAGAAATTAAAAAAAATCAACACTTTTTA
The DNA here is from genome assembly GCA_038380435.1 of Ryuthela nishihirai. Classification (NCBI taxonomy): domain Eukaryota; kingdom Metazoa; phylum Arthropoda; class Arachnida; order Araneae; family Heptathelidae; genus Ryuthela; species Ryuthela nishihirai. Next base: position 32,730,415 of record JAWZYU010000026.1, read on the forward strand.
TGGGGGTTTGTTTATACGTGAATTCATATCCCACTCAGCTCATGACAATTTTTCCTCTAAAACTGATTGATGTTAAATTCAGAGTGATATCTTCCTTCATATGTGAATAAATAGGTAAAAAAAAAAAACTTTTAAAGTAAGGGAAAAAGTAAAAGTAATTAACCTTAAAATTTAAAACAAATAAAATAATTTGTATGATAGAAATAAAATTAAAATGTAGGCACACATATGGTTGTCCTGGTCTTATTATTGTATAAAGCAAGACAATACAATATATATAATATCACATATATATTTATAAATAGAAATACAATTATAAATTAATATGTATCAGTTACATATATAGGTATATCCCAAGAGAAAAAATTTGGTCTATGCAGCCCTTATTACTTCTAAACATAAACAAGAGAAATAAACATATATAACATAAACCATATTATACATATAATATATATATATAAACCTTAACAAGCCCACTGCTGTTCCCTTTCTCTCTGAATTCAGAGTGGGGTTAGTGAACCCCACTCTGAATTCAGAGAGACCCATTATTATTGAACCCCACTCTCAATATAGGTGCAATTGGGACTTTGGAGAATATCAGATAATGAGCTGGGGCATTAGCAACTGAACCATCCCCTACTCCCTATGTAGTTTGTCTCATGTTATTTCCATTTAATACATATTCAGTGTAGTAATATACTCAAAACCCTGCAAAAAATTGAACTATTTTTGCAGGGCAGGACCCAAATGGTCTGAACTTTCTAAATTCTTTCAGTTATCTTCATCCTTTTTTCCTCATATTATTTTTATTATGGATTTACTGAAAAACGATTTAATAACTATTAAAGCTGTTAAAATGCAAAATTTACTGCAAAGGGGAAGATTTTGGCCTTAAATGGTCTGGAGATAAGAAAATTTCTGATTTTGATTAAGCTGATGATTTAGCCCTTTTGGCAAATGATGCTGATGAGATGAATTCTTTCATTCGAGCTGTTGATGAGACTGGTAATAGAGTAGGTTTGGTTATAAACACAGAGAAAAAATAAGAGAGAAGTGGTGAAAATTGGTCAGGCAGGTTGTGATTTAGTTAATCTGAATAGTTAACTCTTAAGCAGGTGTCTCAGTTTAATTATCTTAGGAGCTATGTAACAGATAATGGTGATGTGCAATCATGAGATTAACAGATGAATAGGGATTGCTGCTGGGATTTTTAAGAATCTATGGAGAGTGGAAATAGGCATATACACCTAACCCTTCCAGTGTCCAGCCTGAAAAACAGGTTTCTATCCAGGGGCCAAGTTATTTTCTGCCTATGCTCAGCCAAAAAAAAAAACTTTAAATTTAGAACTTTTTTGCTAAATAACTAATGAAAGGAATTATGGCATGTTGTATGCCAAATTAATCAGCATTTAATTCTGGATTTTCTGAAATTATAATATTTAACAAAAAAGACAAGATGTTTTATTTTAATAGGACTTTTTTAGAGTCATGTAGTAAAAAATGCATCTGGCAATGCAAAAAAAATATTAAAAAAAAATACTAATAGACAGAAATGATTACAATGCACATGAATAGAATGGCTATATATTTTGGAAATACAAAACATTTTTTGGCTTTTAAGTAAATATTTCTTTTGTTTCGTAATTTTTTTCTCAGTACCATACTTTGAGAAAATTCCAGGCTTTCAGCCAATTGTGCTGAGTCAAATAAACAAGTCAACTTTAGAAGTTTTTTAAAAAATAACCAATCAACAGAAATAGGTCATGTTATATATCAAATTAAACAGAATTTAATTCTGAATTTTATAAAAACAAATAATATAAATAAATTTCCAAGCATGTTGATTTTAATAAGCCTTTTTCAATGTGATATGGTGAAAAAAAAGATCGCATTATACAATTAAGGCTTCACTTTGGAAAACCTGCTGAATAAAAATAGTTAAATTATATATTTATCGAAAGGAAATTTTCTCCCGAATAATATAAAATTCAACCTGAAATACGATTTTTATTTCTTTTAATGATTCTTTTCAGTATTGTATATTTTAAACACGGCCAGTGTTATACAATGTGATTTGGCCCTTTTCACATTCACGGGATTTTCTGAAATGGCTATGAAATAGAAAAAAAATTTCCTTGGCTGCTTTTTTTTACTAAATATTATGAATTTTTTCTTTGAGTGTTGAAGTTTGGCGATCTTGGCTAAGTGCAGAAAGGTTTGTGCACCAAGGACCAGCTCTTCCCGAAATTGCCCTCCCACATGACTGCCAATTTCCATAGCAAGAAAGTATATTTTGCTTCCGTATCCAAGAAATTCATTTTCAGAAAACGGTACAAGCTCAAAGTTTTTTTACTAAAAAAGAAATAAATAAAAATTACATATAATCTAATGGAATGTTAAATAAAATATCTACAACAACTTTTAACCGGCCTCCAATCTAGCATATCTCAGAATGATCATAAATCAGCCGATCGTAAGATCGCTAACTAAAGGAAGTAAATCTACAGCAATGAATTTGCTTTTGTATCCAAACCTCATTTATTTTCAGAAAATGATACTATATCAAAGTTTTACTGGAAAAGTAATAAATAATAAAATGAAAATAAAAAAAAGTAATAGTAATTAACCTTAAAATTTAAAACAAATAAATAATTTGTATGATAGAAATAAAATTAAAATGTAGGCACACATATGGTTGTCCTATATATAGCCTAACACAATGTTAAAATATCCACAGCAACAAATTGTAGGCTGGCCATATGGTATAACATAAATAAAATAAATAAATACCCCCTCAAGCAGCTGCTTGCCACAGAGGTCTGACAGGAGCCTGTCAGTTTATATGCCACAGTAGAAGATCTGAGAGGATGTCAGGACCTCAGCAGAAAAACCACACATACATCCATGCCTTACCCGGGGCTCGAACCCAGGTCCCTTAAGTTAGTAGCCAAGCGTGCTAACCACTCTATGAAAAAAATCAATACATAATTATCGGCCAAAAGATCGCTAATTTCCGAAAATAAATCTACTGAAATGGAAACTAAGGTTTAAATATTAAAAAAAAAACTAACTTTACAGAGTATCCAATATGCTGGACCAAAAGTTGGGTTGTGTTGGGTTGTTTTACCTCTGAGCGGCACTTTTTTGCACACCATGGGCTAAATGGCCAGGTCACATGGACCCCGAAGGCTCAGAGAAGGTTGGGGGACGGGACCCACTAGAACAGCTGTTGGAAGACAGATGGTAGTCTCCCGTCAAGGCCATCCAGCGTGTTCTTTAACGTGCACAGGGTATGGCTCTCCTGCACACGGAGTCATGGCTTAACATCCCATCCGACGGACAGTGGCCTTTCCAAGCCCATCGGTGTCCCCTACTGACTGCGGGGAATTTTGCGGAGATAAGTCTCAACGCTGACCCAGCTGGGACTCAAACTTGGGAACTGCAGATTACGAGCCTGGCGCGCTACCGACTGAGCCACCCCGCACCAAACAAAACTGTAAACAACACTTATATCACAATCAAGCAACAGAGATTGCATCAGTCATCTGCATTCATGTTTGCCTCAATAAAGCATAACTAATTAAATGCAGGTGCAACCAGAATTCCTAAGACGGATGTGTTTACTTTGTTTCGATTTGAAGGTGGAAAAGATGCATAGAATGCTGGGAAAAATGATAAAAATAACTTGGGAATATTGAAATACGTTTATGACAGAAAAGAGTGTGAAATGGAAAAAAAAAATGGCAGTACGTATTTTGCAACTACTTCCAAAATCTATGGTTTTTAAAAATAGCAGTTTTTTTATTAATTTTTAGGAGACTTTCGAAAATTTAAGGAAAAATTTGTTGATAATAGCTCAAATAAAACTTGAGTTAAAATCAGAAGGTTGCTTCAGCAAATAGGAACATTAACAAGCAAATCGGCAATACCGTTTAGTGCTTCTAAAAACTGGCAATCAGATGGCTTTATAAAATTATTTATATCGTAGTTTAGTAAAATATGCATCAAATTAAAAAACAAAATATTATTTTTGAAGCCTGAATTATATATTTTTATAAGTATATATATATATAAATTACAATGGCAATTTTTATTTAAAAAACATAGATATATTTTTGTTGTACTAAATACATATACATATGTCATTGGCCCCTCAATTCAGATTCTCCGTACATATACAGACAGGTTGGACACCGGAAGGATTAAACGTTTTCTGATCAAACTTTTGTTATCTTTCTGAAGAGAACAAAGTCAGAATTATATATTTTTCAAAACATTGTCAGCTTCTAATATTAAAATTTCGACCTTTGCATATGCTTAATCTTGAATTATTTGAATGCAAAATACCTCATGAGACATTTGATCACAGTAATTTCCAGTATATTCTGAACCATCTGCTTGACAAGCACCATAAGGTCCTACTGAGCCAGCAATCAATGGGATACGAAAATCTAAAATATATAGTGCATTCATGAAAAACAAGGATATAAACAAGGATATTACAATTTCAGTAGATTTATGACACGTTACAAAACTATGTTTATAAAGACATATTACAAATGATGTTTATAAATATTTTTGATAAAAGATAAGAGACAATCATATAGCTAGTATCCCAAAGTTCCAGTTCATATAAATTCAACTGAGACATACAACCACAAATAAACAGAACAAAGATGAAATGTAATCCAGAGGTCGCAAATATATTCCAAATAGCCTTAAGATGTTCAAGTCCTTTGTTAAATTGCAAACCCATACACCATCATGCACCAACTTGCTTTGAACCATGGATTATGCCATTATTTTGGAACAGCTGTAGGCTTCTTTCCTCATCCACCAACTCTCAACTTAAAAAAATTTTAAATACCCTCCCCCAATAAATACCCATTGCTACAGAGGTCAAACAATGATTTATGTGTCAAATGAAAGCTTGTGATGTGGGGAGTGTCATAAGTTATAAAAAATTTACCCCCATGCTTTCTTTCCCCTAAAAAAAGGGAAATATGAAAACAATTGTCCTGCTATATATCTTCTGAATTTAAGGGCTGAAAATAATGGAATAGTTTTCATATTACCCCCCTTATTAGAGGGGAAGAAAACATGGGGGCTGTTTTTTAATAGCCTGTGAAACTCCCTGCATTACAAGCTTCATTTGATGCATAAATTATTTTCTCCATTGCATTTGAAAGTTATGGTGCAATGTAACTGTTTCAAATGCAAAGTGAAAAGCAATAGGAAAATAGGAAATAAATTTTAAAAACAAATTCCCTATATGGTCCCTAAAAAGTAGAAAATAAACCTAAAGTAAGTCGATGGTGCAATCTGTCACTGAATTCATATTCACTTCAAAGGAAGACAGGGTGTTGGAACCTTACTGAATAGGAAAAATGCAAAGGAGGCAACACCATATTCTCCATTGAGGATATGGTGCTGCCTCCTTTGAAGTGAAAGCGAATTCAGTGAGTGACTGTACTATGTTTTAGATTTATTTTCTACTTTTTAAAGTGCATATAGATAGTTTTTTTAATTTTTTTAATTTATTGATATTTTTCTTTCGTTCTGCATGGAGGGGGAAGATATTAGATTTCCAATGCAGTATAACATTCCCTCCTCTGTATTAAAGGTCTTTAAAAATTTCTTGAAAAATGCATGAAATATAAATAAGTTTCATAATTTTTTGCCTCTATTACCCTTATTACAATTCTGAAAGGTGTGCCCTCCCCCCAGATTCAGTCCTGACTGTGCACAACATGAAAGGCTCTAAACAATAATTATAATCTCATTATTAGCTGTTGACCTTTAAATGTCTACAAATCAATGAATTTTTTCCACAAAAACATGAAAGGTTCTAATTCATGCAACAAACTACCTGAATAGTCAATATTAAAAAATTGGTTGGTTATGATACGAATTTCATTTAGCCCTTTCAGGATGCGTTACAGATTCTTATACACAAAGTTCATCAAACATTCAGCAAATTTTAGGCAATGCAGTCAAGTTCAATACATTAAAAGTGTGCAATAAGTACAATTAAAACTAAGGAAGTGGAAAGCAAGAAAACTGAAGTAAAAATAAACAAAGCATTACACATGAATACCAGACAAGCACTTAGAACGTTCAAAATGACAATGGTGGGTACGAAGGATCCTGAAAATTAATGCACAGTTAACATTGCATTAAAGATACCTTTAAAATATTAAAGTCCTCAAATATAATTCTATAATTTATATTTTTGTTGAGACTTAAAATAACACTAACAGTTTTAACTTTATACACAAGTAGCAGTCACACCATCGACTGAGCTATCCCTGCCTCTATACATCATGGCCCAGCATGTGCCAGTGGTAGTTATTAGTAGCATGTGTTGTGTTACTAGTAGCTGTGTGCTTCATAATAGCTCATGAAAACTTTTCAAATAAGTATTTTATTTCTACTTATTACCATCTGCTTGACAAGTTAGCTACAGAAATAAAAATTTCATTTTTATTTCCTTAGATCTATTACATTTTATCTCCATAGATTAATATGTATCAATCTTTGGGACTTCAAATCTTTGCTGGATCACTAGGTAGGACAATCGCCATCTTACAACTTTTTGTTCCATTTTTCATTCTGTCGATTTGCTGATTTTTATTCCCGTAGATCTTTCAGAGTTAAGCTGCATTGCTTATTGTGATAAGTTTTCAAAACTTATCAATTTGTTCAGTTTCACTTCTATAACTTATTGATTTTATTTCTGTATATTTAAATGTGTCGGCTATGGGGTTGGTTTATATATTTAAATGTACGGAGTCTTTATTGATTTTTTTTCAGATTCATCATACATTGCTGGCTATGGGTTGGGTTGTTTTACCCCTAAGTGGCACTTTTTTGCACACTATGGGCTAAATGGCCAGGTCACAAGGACCCCAAAGGCTCAGAGAAGGTTGGGGGAGGAAACCCACTGGAACAGCTGTTGGAAGACAGATGGTAGCCTCCTGTCAAGGCCATCCAGCATGTTCTAGTCCTCCTGTCAAGGCCATCCAGCATGTTCCTCCTGTCAAGGCCATCCAGCATGTTAATGTGCACAGGGATATGACTCTCCCACCCATGGGGCCACTGTTTTATGTCCCATCCAATATACACCTTTTCAAGCCCATTGATATCCCCTGACAGAGGGCAGGGTGTGGAGTTTGGCAGAGATAAATCTCTATACTGGCCCAGGTAGGACTTGAACCTGGAAACTACAGATTACATGCCTGGCATGCTACTGGCTGAGCACCACCCCTGATCTAAGGGGGGTCTTACTCATTGTTGCCAATGGAAAATTCTCAACCTTCACATTCCACCACCAAACTTTCAAATTTATAGCTTAACTACATCATTTGCAATTTAATTCTAAATTTTGGAATTTTGAATTTTTTCCACCATTAGAGGGTGCAATTATAGCTTTTGGGAATTCTGAAACTGCAAATCATAATATTTCTTCACTACCTATCCGACACAAAAAGAATCTTTAATTCATCTCTATAAACGAAAAAGTTTGATGTCTACAGACAGACAACAAAGTGAACTATTATCTTGCTTTTTTTGAAAATGAGATAACAAGACATTCATAACTGAAATAATCAAATGTGTGGAAGAAAATGTAGAAACAGGGGGAAAAAAACATTCAAATGTTTGTATTGATTACATTATCACATATTAAATAACAGTCATAAGCTTGCACAAACCTTTTTTATCTTTATTGTGGTCTTTCTCAAGATATTCATCTCTTGCTTGCTTAGCAAGTAATACACTTTTTTTAATAAGCTCAATGGCTTCTGCTTGTGTTAATTTTAAATGTTTTTCAAATCCCGGTAAGCTTGCTTGATAACTTGATGTTGTAATGACATCAGCACCATTTTCGAGATAGCTAAATAAAGAGCATCGAAAGAAGCTTTTATAGTGAAACCTGTCTATAATGGAAACCCATTAAGACCAAACAAAAATTTCTGTTTAACACAGCTATTAAATGCTAACTAACATCTGTGAGGATGCTTTCAGCAGATACCTTGGCAAAATCATATCACAGGAAGAAACACCCATGCATTATCTGGGTCTTGAACCATGCACCTTTGATCTGTTGTCAAAAGACAAAAAAAATACTAAATATTAACAAATATTGTTGAAAGTTATACTTAGATGTCATTTACAGATATTCTACAGTGAATTTCTTTGCAAACAAAAACATTTATTTTAGAAGTTAGAGTGTTTAGACATTGATTTACTAGTGGCTAAATATGGTAGCTGGAATGGGTTGTTTAATCTGTGAGTGCCACTTTTTTGTTGTACAATGAACTAGACAGGTTTTTAATCTCATGTCAGGGGCAGAGGAGGGAACTCAGTGATGGAAATAAGAGGTATAGGGAGCCTCCAACTAAAGGAACCCAGTCAATGCACAGGGTATGGTTTTCCTTTCATGTGCTTAGTCTATTGAATAAATGTTTCTGTTTTTAATGTCACCAGAAAAGTGTTTTTCAATTGGTTTTCAGTGAAATTTTAGTTTTCCACCAAAAAGTCTTTAAACTTGGTGAATATTTTGTAAACAATAAAGCTATTTAAACAACTTTTATGTCCTGGTGGCAAAGTGGTTTGCATGCTTGGCTACAGATCAAAGGACCTGGATTCAAGTCTTGGATTGAAAGAAATGGGTTATCTTTGCATTGTCTTTCTGGTAAGGTCTCACCTTCCTCACAGACCTTATTTAAGGCATATTAAGTTAACAGACTCATGTCAGACCTCTGTGGCAAACAGCAGCTTGAGAGAACTTATTTTTCTTTTATATATCTTATTGTAATAAATAAAACTACAGTTGATTATATATCTTCTTTTTATTATAGTAAAATGTCAATCCCACTGTTCCACAAACTTTGTTATTGTGTTCCATCAGTAAAAAGTCTGAAAAACATTGCTCTAGAGTTATGTAATTTCATTGTTGCATAGAAGTGCCAAGTTTAAGTGACAGAAGAATTAATGCAAAGTATAGTAAGTATAACAAATATAATCAACTTGTGTCATGAACTTTTTCATTACACTTAGTACAACTGACACAACATTATATAATATAATCAAACCTACTTAAAAGGTTAATTGCTCAGATGGTACAGGAAGGCTTTTCCAAGCTCAAAAATATAATTTTTCCAGGAAAATCAAGGTGAGCTCATATAGAAATAACACTGATTCTGTTACACTTAGGATTACAATGGTAATCTTTCATCATAAAATTGTTTGGTTAAGAGTGAATATATATATAAAAAAAATCTTTGAAGGGTTTGGAACTTTTTATTTACCAAATTTCTTTTCATTCTTTGAAAAACATTTCAACTGATAAAGTTTCACCTGTTGTTAGCAAAGTAAACAGATAAACCTTTCCGTAGATTTATTAAACTTTGTAACTGTTCACAATTAAAAATGTTGTATTTTTTTTAGGAACTTATACTTTATTATGGTATATAATATTCATGTGTGTCTGAAAATGCTAGTAAATTTAAAATGATTAAAATTTATCTATTCTTAAAAAAATTACTGAATTTCTTTAATACACAACTCAGGGATAGTTGGAAAAAGTAATGTAACTGTGTTGGGTTGTTTTACCTCTGAGCGGCACTTTTTTGCACACCATGGTTTAAATGGCCAGGTCACAAGGACCCCAAAGGCTCAGAGAAGGTTGGGGGAGGAGACCCGCTGGAACAGTTGTTGGGAGACAGATGGTAGCCTCCCGTCAAGGCCATCCAGCATGTTCTTTAACGTGCACAGGGTATGGCTCTCCCACACACGGGGCCATGGCTTAACATCCCATCCGACAGATGGCGGTCTTTCCAAGCCCATCAATGTCCCCTACTGACTGTGGGCAGGGCGGGGAATTTTGCGGAGATAAATCTCAACGTTGACGCAGTGTTGACTCAAACCTGGGAACTACAGATTACAAGCCTGGCGCATATGTAACTGCAACAATATATAATTAAAGCATTATATGTTACTTTGGAATCAAACACAATCCTTACTTTGGTGTACTGTCACAGTACTAATTATTGAATATAAGATATTATCATAATCAATCAGCAGAAATAAAATAAATTATGTAAGTTTTTTTGCTAGAAAGACCAGGATTACCTTTTGTGAACTTTAACAATCAATGATGGATCAGTGTGAAGAATTCGGGCACTCCATAATTCATCCTAAATTAAAAAATGAGCATTACACATGACAAAAACAACAGCAGCAGCAACTACTTTTTACTCTATTTAAAAATTTACTCTAAACTGATTATTGTAATTTGTAATATTTGGCACAGGATTTTGACTGGAGAAAGGGGGAATTATGCCCTATAACTGGTCTGGGATGTCCATAGTCTATAACATTAAAAACTAGTGAGCAGTAAATACTTGAATTTTGATGTAATTTAATCAGATCTATTGAAATCATATAAAGTGTTAGAAAAAATGCTTTTCAAATGATCATAGATTATTAAAACTTAACAAAAACATACGTTACAATACATTGTTAGATTACATGTCAAAAGTAGAAATTAAGTAAAAAATACAAAATATGCTGTTAAAAGTACAAAAATTGTTCATCAACGAGCTGCTTTACCACAGAGGTTGTAGAGGAGCTTGCCAGTATAATACACCATAAAGAAGTCTGTGAGAAGGTGAGACTTCAGCAGAAAGATAATACAAGAGAGTTAATAGAAAAGGATACTAATCTTAATGTGATATGTCTTGATTTTGGTATGGATATTTATAAAAAAAACAGTAAAGTCTTGATTATTCTGGGGGCAGATCAACCATGGCAAAAAACAGCAACATACCATGCAATTTATATGTTTTGTGTTCTTAAACTATTGGGATTTGTGTTATTTTTACACTTTTGCATGATGTCTGTAGAATGGTAATGTAAATATTGGATGCAATATTAACTAAATAAGCTACATTAAATCCATTTTGTACTATGTTTTGACTACTTTTACTTTAACCATGATTTTGGGTTATCTGTGACCACCTTCCCCCCACCCCCTAAATGCCCTGGTTATTTGAGAGTTGACTGTATTTCTGTTAAGTATATTACCACACTTTTTTTTTTTATCATCTCGTGAAGTGGTTCGCAACTTTTTTGAGCCCAGCACCCTCTTTACCCTTTCTAATGCCTTCCTTCCCCTTCATGGAATTAAAAATATTTTTTTTTGTATAAAACTAGCTGAAATAATATTTACTGTGTATACAAATTGACGAGTATTTTGATACTGTATCCATGAATTTCTACCATTTTTCTGCTGAAACAAAACATGCACAACTATGTTAATCTATGAAACATTCAATATTTTATTTAATCTAGTTCTACCAAAAAAACTCAAAAATGCTCCCAATGGGGAAGTGGCACCTCTGTTGGGAACCACTGATCTAGCTGATCAGAAATTGTTCCTTCCACCTTTTTGAAAACTGAAATATTTTTTTATTGTTTCCACCCTTTACAGTTTAATTATGAAAAATAAATTTATTCCAATAATCCATATTGTGTATATGTGTTTCAACTTTTTTTTAATTCATATATGTCATTTCCTAAGCTTACTGTTATTTACCTTTAATACTATAAGTTCCACTTTAGTGGTATGCTAAATTGAAGTTCATTCTGTTTAAGATTTTACACTTTAACTTTTACTATGTATTAAACCTTTTAAAAGCACATTAATGAACCAATTAAAATATGCTATTAGTACAATTTAAAACACTCTATAATACAAACCATTATTTAAAAAAATACTTCTCTTCCCATATGTGCCCTAAAAAGTAGAAAATAAACCTAAAGCATATTGATGGTGCAATCAATCACAGGGTTTGTATTCACTTCAAAGAAAGATAATAAAGGAAAGAAGGATTCAAAGGAAGATAGGGTGCTGGCAATCTTGTATAGGTAAATGGGAACTTATCTTCCTTTGAAGTGAATATGAACTCAGTAACTGATTGCACCATCAATATGCTTTACGTTCATTTTCTACTTTTTAGGGTCCTTATGGGAAGATAGATATTTTGTAATTTATTTATACTTTTTTTATCGCGAAAAACACCTACCTTTAAAAACTTTCATTTGATATATGACTCACAAACATTGAACACATTTTTCCTCCTTTTTGGAGTCGTCACAAGCTTTAATTTGAGATATTACTCGTTAAAAAATGCAACCCCACCAAAGTCTCCAAAATCTGAAAAAATAAAAAATAAATACCCCCTTAAGCAGCTGTTTGCCACCAGATTTGACAGGAGCCTATAAGTTTATACTCCAGAGTAGAAGGTCTGTGAGAATGGCAGAACCTCAGCAGGAAAATAACACATACATCTATGCCTTACCCAGGGCTCGAACCCAGGTCCTTCAGATTAGTAGCCAAGCATGCTAACCACTCGGTCATGGGACAGCTAGGGGGGAGAGAATAGTGGAGGCAAAATTCAAAATAGTTTTATAACAGTCATTATATGAGCTTTCCTTTGACACCTAACTCGTAATTTGGGTCAACTTGGATTCTCAATATCCTTGTTTGTGGTGACCCAGCAAGAAGATTATAGTTAGGTTTTGGTGAGTGCTGGACTTTACTTCTTTAGTACTGTTCAGCCCTGACGGTGGATAGCGGTAAACATGGCTTCTACCGATAGATTTAGCAATCTGAATTGCGGAGCAACTGGGTTTTGTCATTCATTATATTACCTAACTCGTAACTGTAGGCTTTTGAGTTTGGAAGATATAGTAGAATGACTTTCACATTTCACATTTTTTAGGGGGAATGAAAATTTGGGGGAGAGGGTCGATTTTTAATAGTCAATTACACTTCTTATGCCTCAGAAGCTCTCAATTAATGCATAGCTTGTTACTTTCCACACTACATTCTGCAGACATAGTGAAACATTAGTTTTTATATTTCTCCTTTTTTAGGGGAAAGTAAGCATGGCAGATAATTTTTTATGGCTTCTGACACTCCTCACGTAACAAACTTTCATTTGACGTAAAGCTTTAGAAACTTTTAAAACTTTAGCATTCGCATTCTGGAAATATAGCAGAATATTTTTTCATATGTCTCCTTCTTTAAGGGGGAAGAAAGTATAGGGGTGAATTTTTTATAGCTTATGACACTGCCTGCATCACAAGCTTTCATTTGACAAATAGCTTGTTACTTTCGGAATTAACATTTTAGATATATAGCGGAATGATAGTTTTCATATTTACCCTTTTTTAGGAGGGAAGTATGGGGGGCAGGTAAATTTTTTATAGCTGCCCTCGCTTCACAACTTTTCATTTAACACATAAATTACTAAGTTTCTCCATCACATTTGAAAGATATGGTAGAACAACTATTTGACAAATCCACAAACTGAAAAACCAACAGATGTCAAAGTGAAAAACAATAGGAGGTAAAAAATAGTAGCTGTTAACAGCCTTGTAATACTATATCATATAGTGTTCAGTGCAAATGTTATGAATGCCAGTGCTGACACTGATATTGAAGTGATTTGTTACTATTTGTCATATGAAAAAATAACAGTCAATTGATTCACAGCTACATTCAGAGTTAAACATATAGTAGTCAGCAGATTCCATAATCAGTGCATGAATATGTTGGATAAATACAACAATTACTTCCCCTAATGCCATGAAACACTGTAATGTGCTACTTGAATCATGAAAACAAATATTGCATACCAAGTGAAAAAGAAAAAGTAGCGAGTCATGGACTTCTTTTTTCAGGTGAGAGAACCCTGCACAGGGCATTAAAATGGTTAAGCAGTGATTAACAGTTAACAGTGATTTCTGGATTTTTTTAATGCATAATTTTTATCTTATTTTTAAGCAAAAAAAAAAAAACTACTATATGTCTGTTTACATTTTATGAGTTATAATTAAATAATACTAATATATCTCAGTATACATACACTGCTGGCCATTAAAAGTGCAACACCAGGAAAGACAAGAGATATCACAATCGTATTTAGTGAATATGTAACTTATGTTACAAGGATCAAATGATTACAAATACAACTCGGTTAGACTTGTGGAATACAAAGAAATCAGTATCTTGTGTAGCCATCATGAGCAGCAATAACCGCTGCTACACGATCCAGCATTGAGAGGATGAGACATCTGATGTGTGTTTGGGGAATGTCAGTATATGCAGTTTCGATATGTAGCCAAAGTTCATCTGTTGTAGCAGCTCCTGATGTCTGGTGTGCTAGTCATCATAAGATCATGGACCAGACATGTTCAATTAGGGGCAGATCCATTGAATGTGCAGACCAAGACAGAAGTGTCACATCGTGGCTATCCAGGAATTGTTGGACGATGCATGCCACATGTGGTTGGGCATTGTCCTGTTGGTAAATGGCACCAAAGAGCCCCTGAAGATATGGTACAACCACAGGCTCCACACCTCAGTGATGTAACGCTGGCTGTTGTTCAAAGAACTGGTAATGTGTACAAGGCATGTGCGTGAGTGGAGTTCAATGGCACCCCATAACATAACACCAGAGGCCGGACCTGTATGGCACTACATCATGCATGTCTCACTGAGCCCGTCACCGTGGTACCGCTAGATACGAATTCATTCATCATGGTTCTGCATACTGAAGCGGGATTCACCTGAAAAGATGTTGTGTTGCCATTCACACATTCTAAGTGTTCTTGGCACCATTGCAATCGCATACGCCTGTGTTGTAGAGTCAATGGTAGCGAAGCAATGGCCACCTATCAAAGATGCCCCGATGCTGCAAATGACATCGAACCGTACTTGTGGACACTGGTTGATGTGCAACACACAGTAACTGCTGAACTAAGGTGTTTGATGTGGCTGTACGATCATTCAAAGCCATATGCACAAGATGTCTGTCTTCTCGTTCATGTGACAGGGCCATTGAGATCCCTCATGTCAGTGAGTTCATGTGACAGGGCCGTTGAGATCCCTCATGTCAGTGAGTTCATTCCTCCTCTACCCACTGACACCATATTCTCATCACTGTGGCAGCATTCCGTCCAACACAGCATCAATGTCTCAGTATGATAATCTGCCTTCCTGTAATCCCACAATTCTCCCTTGATCAAAGTTGGAAACCTGGTCGTATGAATGCTGTGTTCTTCGACAGAGCATACTTGATCTTTCAGTGCGCAAGAACTGCGAGCAAATGCAATTCCAGTGCTTTACACTGGCTCTTTGTAATATCCTCTTATACCACTTCCAGGGGTCATTACTGTCACACATGATGTGTGCATGTGAATTTTTCATATGACACTGCCCACATCACAAGCTTTCATTTGATGCATAGCTTGTTACTTTCGGAACTAACATTTTGGAGATATAGTGGAATGACAGTTTTCATATTTACCCATTTTTAGGGGGGAAGAAGTACGGGAGGAGGTAAATTTTTTATAACCTACGACACTCCGAGTAAATTGTATCATTTACATGTTCTCCCATGGGCTACCCATCTTGCATATTTCAGGACAATCTGATGAGTTCTTCCTGGTGTTGCACTTTTAGTGGCCAGCAGTGTATATTTGAGTGCCTTAGGTTGGGGCCCATACCCTATCCCTTTGGAATTCATGTTATAATACACTCAGTGAATGCAGATTTCACTCATTCTGGAGTAACCAGGAATGCATCCAACAAAGTCTTAAACATTAGAGCAGACTCATTGTCATTTACTTGACAGCAGGCATGTTTCTAAAAACAGTTTTTTTTTCTAATGTTGTACAGTAGTTTAACCCTTCAAGGATCTATATACATTTGCAGAATTCAAAATGAGAGGCCAAGGACATATATATATATCCGTTTTTAGAAACTTTTATAGTATACAACAAAAAAAAAAAAAAAAAAAAAAAAAATCGATGTTTTAAAAATAAAAATTACATTTAAAGATTTTTTTCATACATGTAAAAATACATAATCCAGGCTTTATAAATAATATTTTCTTTCTTCATTTCATACAAATTTTATTAAACTATGACATAAATAATTTATTAAAGCCATCTGATTGCTATTTCTTAGAAGCAATATAAGGTATTGCCAATTTGTTTGTTAACATTACTGTATGCTGAAGCAATCCCCAAATTTAAGCTCAGAAGTTTGATTTGAACTATTATCAACAAATTTTTCCTTAAAGTTTCTAAAATCTCCTAATAATTAACAAAATACTGCTATTTTTTAAAATGGAAGATTTTGGAAGTAATTATGAAATATGTACTCATTTTTTGGTACACCACTGTAAAAAGTATTATTAAAATTAATGTTTCCACAATGTTAAAAATTTTTACTTTAATAAAATTCAGAATTGGTTTCTCTTTAATTTTGTATACAACATGACCTATTTCTGTTGATTAGTTATTTATTAAAAGTATTCTAAAGTTGACCTTGTCTATTGGACTCTGAAACAAGCCTGGACTTTTCTCAAAGTATGGTATGGAGAAAAAAAATTACAAAAAGAACTGTTTACTTTAAACAAGAAATATATTGTTATTTAGAAATAACTTTTCTATTCGTGTGCATTATAATCATTTCTATCTATTAGTGTTTTTAAATAAATTTTTGTGTTGCCAGATGCATTTTTTTTTTTACTACATGACTCTAAAACAGTCCTATTAAAATAAAACTTGTCCTCTTTTTGTTAAATATTTTATTTTCAGAAAATCAAGAATTAAATGCTGGTTAATTTGGCATATAACATGCCATAATCCCATTCATTAGTTATTTGGCATAAAAGTTCTAAATTGAATTTTTTTTTGGCTGAGCATAGGCCTGCCATCCCCTCAGACCTTCTACTTTGGCATATAAACTGACAGGCTCCTGTCAGACCTCTGTGGCAAAGCAGTTGCTTGAGGGGTTTTTATTTTATTTTATAGGGAGAAAATAGCTTGGCCCCTGGATGGAAACCAGTTTTTTAAGCTGGACACTGGAAGGATTAAAAGGAGGGAGTTGGAGATATCTAGAGCAGTGGTTCTCATTAGATGGGATGTAAAGTGCCATTTGCTAGGCCACAAGCTTATTTCAATATATATATTTGAACTTTGTAAATATTTGGTTGAAAATTCAGGATATTAGTGTTAATTCTTTTTCAATATCATTTGACTGCAAGAATATATATTATAAATAATTTAAACACAGCTAATAGTAGTTAAAAAATTTACTATATCACGATTAAGCTGTTACATATGGTAGCATTAGCGCTCCAGGCTCATATTCTGTAGTTCCCAAATTCGAGTCTCCCAACTGGGTCAGTGTTGAGATTTATCTCTGCAAAATTCCCCGCCCAGCCCACAGTCAGTAGGGGACACCGATGGGCTTGGAAAGGCTGCCGTCCGTCGGATGGGATGTTAAGCCTTGGCCCCATGTGCGGGAGAGCCATACCTTGTGCACGTTAAAGAACACGATGGATGGCCTTGAGGGGTTGGGTTGTTTTACCTCTGAGCGGCACTTTTTTGCACACCATGGGCTAAATGGCCAGGTCACATGGACCCCGAAGGCTCAGAGAAGGTTGGGGTAGGGGACCCACTGGAACAGCTGTTGGGAGACAGATGGTAACCTCCCGTCAAGGCCATCCAGCGTGTTCTTTAACGTGCACAGGGTATGGCTCTCCCACACACGGTGCCACAGCTTAACGTCCCATCCGACGGACGGCGGCCTTTCCAAGCCCATCGGTGTCCCCTACTGACCGTGGGCAGGGCGGGGAATTTTGCGCAGATAAATCTCAACGCTGACCCAGCTGGGACTCGAACCTGGCCTTGAGGGGAAGCTACCATCTGTCTCCCAATAGCTGTTCCAATGGGTCCTCTCCCCCAACCTTCTCTGAGCCTTTGGGGTCCATGTGACCTGGTCATTTAGCCCATGGAGTGCAAAAAAGTGTGCTCAGAGGTAAAACAACCCAACCCTATGGTAGCACAGTGTATTACAATCTTAGTGTGCGAAGCACATATTATTTCCTACCAAAGCTGAAAGCATAATTACTAAGATGTAATTATGTTACAGTAATTTAAGAGCCATAATTGTAATCATAAAGTTATGTGAAGTTACAATAGATCTTAAAGTAGATAAAGGATATTTACCACTTTGTGGGAGTTGGCACGATTGCTTAACGTAGGTATTTATAGATGCGATGATGTCAGTCTCACAGTCTGATGTTTTCAAGCTGCCAGTTCTAAGCAGATAAAGTGGTTGTATAATATTGTTTGCCGAAAGACGATGTGCTTCTGCTGACTTCCAGGGTGCTTCCTATGCAAATTTTAAAACTAGTTGTGAAGAGATGTTATCCGCGGGGCATACATAAGCACAAATCCACATGTTGTTGTAGTCTTTATACAGTCCCATTTATCATTCTTGAGTGGATAATATCCAATGTTGTTTAAACTTCACTTCTTACATACATTAGCAACAAAATTACAACTGTGCTATCCAAATGTTAAAGAAAACATACATGTTGATGTTTAAAAGACATTATAGGACATTAAAGCATTGTCCAGCATGCAAAGACATCATTGCATCTATAAATACCTATGATAAGCAATTGTGCCTACTCCCACAAAGTGGTAAATATTCTTTATCTACTTTAAGATCTATTGTAACTTCACATAACTTTATGATTACAATTATGGCTCTTAAATTACTGTAACATAATTACATCTTAGTAATTATGCTCCCAGCTTTGGTGGGAAATAATATGCGCTTCGCACACTAAGATTGTAATACACTGTGCTACCATATGTAACAGCTTAATTGTGATAGTAAATTTTTTAAGAATATATATACGCTGGACAATTATCAAGGATTCAATGATTAGTAAAATAATGTGCTGATTTATAGAAAATGTGAAGTCTAAGAGTTACTAAAGTTAACTACTGGGCCACAAAAACATTTATGCAATTTTCTGGGCTGCAGAAATATATTCATGCAATTCACTGGATTCTGATGTTTGTTCAGAACCAATGATGTAGAGATCCATATCCTGGGCACAGGTGTCTGCTGCCACTGTGTGCAGGTCAATCTCTTATAAGCCAATTTGCAAATAGCTGAACTATTGTCTGAACAGTGTAGGCACATAGAAAAGCAAAGTTTTCATGTTATTACATTTATAAATAAACAGTTTTGTGGAAAAAAAGTTTCACTGACTTACAGGATTCAAACCCACATCTCTCCAGATACATGCCAGTGTTCTAAGACCACTAATGCAGACTAGTTTGTAATCCATCTTTTTTGTGGAAGATGGAGTTAGTTTAGTGGTTTTAGGATTGGTATGTATCTGGAGAGATGTGGGTTTGAATCCCACGTGTTGGGTTTTTTACCTCTAAGCAGCATTTTTTATTGCACTAAATTGGCAGGTTACAAGGACTCTGAAGGCTCAGAGAAGTTGGGGAGGGGACTGGAGCAGTTGTTGGAAGAGATAGTAGCTTCCCGTCAGGGCCATTCAGTGTGTTCTTTAATGTGCACAGGGTATGGCTCTCGTACATGGGGCCAAGGCTTAATGTCCCATCAGACAGACAGTGGCCTTTCCAAGCCCATCAGTATCCCTTACTGATTGTGGACAGGACAGCAGTTCTGTGGAGATAAATCCCAGTTTCGAGACCCAGCTGGGACTCAAACCTGGGAACTGCAGATTATGAGCCTGGCAAGATACTGACTGAGCCACTCCCCACCCCGCATGTCAGTAAAACTTTTTTCCACAAAACTATTTATTGAATTTAAATCCAACAGGTAACTCTGTGAATATTATTTATTGATTAAATCATTAACATTTTTAGTGGACATGAGGGGCTTGATGCATTCTGTAGTATTCACACCCTCTTCACTAACTGAAAGTGCTAGATGAGAACAGGAACTATATTCTTGGTAATGATACCATCTGGCAGTATTTTTTAATATTTATAATGACAAAAAACACATTCACACTTACTGTGCTTACCATTCTGGTTCTCAACACTCCATAAATACTTAAATTTCAATTTTTTAGGGAACCAACAAAATATGTTGGTAATATTTGTAGCTTTTTTATGCAGGTCACATTTTTTATAGAATTTTAAAAATTCTTATTTATATCTAAGGATACCCAAGATTCATTTGATTTTTTAGATTGCTGTCAGTTACATAAAGTTGTCATCCATAATTTAGGAATCAAGTTTATATTAACCTTTTTAACATATTTTATAAAAACAATATGTAAAATAAAATATAGTGAATTTCTTACACTGATTACAGCACCATGCTTCTCTAGTTCCGTAGCAAGGCCACCATCAAGGACAGTAATTTTATTAACTATATTCTCTTCTGCCATCTTCCTAAAGAGTATATATAATTTTAAGATTATTGTTATTGATTTATTTCTTCAATAATTTCATTCTATGATATACAGAATCTAATTTATATTAAAATTAAGTATTTTCAGGAAATGAGAGTTAATATTTTTAACTTGTAAGTAGGCAGTGCTAGTTTTCAGCTGTCCCCTATGCATTTTTGGATTACCACAACATAAAAAAAAAAGTTTGCCACTCAGCCAATGCACTTCTTTGGTTGTGTGGAAAAATTATGTTTTGTTGTTTGGACCATATTGAGTTTACTAACTTTAGTTATCTCATCATAATTTGGTTTAATATTTTCTATTGCGTAAAAAAAATACCCCCTTTCCGTATAATTTTGCAAATGAATATTCCAAGTTTACTTTGGTAAATTATGGATGCAAAGGCCATGTTAAGTTCATGCATACAATATAGAAAAATAATTAAAAACATAAGTATTAATTTTTAATGCTTCTTTTATATATACTTTTGCCAAACAAAGCATATAATAAACATATATTTATGCATTCTTCCAAAAAATATAGAATTATGGAAAACAAAAAAAAAGGATAATCGAAGAGTTAGCTAAACTAAGAGTTTTAGCTGGAGTGGAATCTGAACTAGTGATATCCTGAAAATATGTCAGGCATACTCCTACTGAGCTATCCTAGCTTATTAAACTTCAGCTAATTGGTGACTATAAACTTTGATTCCATGATCTATCTGTTGAGTAGGGTCTGCATAGCTGTTCCCAGGAGGATATTATATTTATAATCAAATACAGCACTATCACAATTTCTATTAGGTGACTTATCTGTTACAATTTTTGAATTCTCACTGATAATGCTGCATTTGTGTTTGACTATAAAAATAATATCTTTCTGTGGATAGCTAGGAACACCTGTCCCTATTCATAGATGGTGCCATAAGCCCCTACTGATTGTTGAGTCAAATTTTATAGTCACCCATTAGTTGGAGTTGAACTTGGCTTGGATAGTTCAGTAGGGAAAGAACCCAATATGCTTTCTGGAGGTTGAGGGCTTGGATCCCATTCATGGGAATAATCATTTTTTTTCATCTAATGCTTCAATTGCTATGTTACAGGACTTTACTTGTGTTACCATTCATGATTTCTCACTGAGAATGTAAAACAAAAACAATTTTTATTCAGTTCAGACTATAAAAACAATAAACATTTTTTGCAAACAGCTAGACAGTCCTGCTTCCACTTAACAGATGGACCAATCATAGAATCAAAGTTTATAGTTCCTATTAACTGGGGTTGAACTAGGCTTGAATATTTTGATACAAAGAAAACAATATGTTTCAGGAGGTTATGAGTTCAGTTCTCGCTCCAACTGAAGCTGTTTTTTCAGTTAACTTTTCAATTCACTCAATGATAAAGATGTTCAGAACAGTTGCTCACAGAAAAATGTTTGAAGAGCATTAGCACTCAGAAGCAGCTAATAGACTGAAGAAGCTTACTAATATAAGTTGGGTTGTTTTACCCCTGAGCGCTACTTTTTTGCACAATGACAAGGTCACGAGGGCTCAGAGAAAGTTGGGGGGAGGGGACCCACTGGACAGCTGTTGGGAAGACAGATAACCTCTTATCAAGGCCATCCAGCATATTCTTTAACATGTACAGGGTATGGCTCTCCTGCACATGGGACCATGACTTAATGTCCCATCCAACACGTGTGGCCTTTCCAAGCCCATTGTTGTCCTCTACTGACAGAGGACAGGGCAAGGAGTTTTGAGAAGATAAATCTCAACAGACAGGGCTAAAACCAGGAAATGGGGAAAAGTAGCCTGGCATGCTACAGACTGAACCACCACCCAAAATGAACTGGGTGAATGAGAACACTTCAGAAATGAAAAGCAACTGATCACTACCATCGATTGTTCATTACTAAAAAGTACTAATTACATATTTTTCAACTGACACTCCTGTTTTTCATATATTGTGATATCCTGAGGAATAATTGAATAACCATATACGGCTTACTTTTTATCACTTGCATAATAGATGAAAGCAGAGAATAAGATATATAATTTCTGGCTATTCTCAGGTTTTATTCTGGTTATTCTCTCTCAATTTTCATTAACAATTGGTTCTTGAGAACCGACTATAGCTCACTACTGAGTGGTCAAGACACAGGACTCAAAGCGCACCATAAATGCTCAGAGCCGTATATTTGCATAACGTAAGTTTTAAATACTTATAAAAATATTTAAAATCATAACCTTTATATTACTGTCCTCATCAGTTAAATATATTTTAAATATCAAAAGGAAATTTAGGACTCTTAAGCTGATATGTAGGCCATACTTATCAATTTGACATTTCACCAGTAGAACTTACTTAAAAAGCTTGAACAAATATAATCAGTTTTCTACAAAATTAAAGCGTAACGCCTCCTTTTTTTTAACCTATGAAAAAAGTGCACTTCGTTTTGCGGATAAGCTCTCATTATAAACCCTATCATCAAACTAACCAATCTTGTTGTCAGCTGGTTTAGCACGTGGTACCTACCTCCGTGAGTACAAGCATGACTCAGTTGTTTTCGTCTTTCCTCTGGGACGACAGGACTGGCAACGGATGCCATGAACATGTACAAAATCTTAAGCCTACTCCTCAATGAGGCAGAGAGAGAGAGGCGTGTTTGATTAACGTAAACAAACATTTCACCACGCTCTTATATTTACATGAATTGTGTACTAACTACTGAAAAGTACTAACTAAGTAGCATAAAAAAGCATGTTTCAGGTACTTTTTTAGGGATTTTTGGAAACTGATTAATCAGCTTCTGTCACTTTAAAGGTTAATATTAAAAATTGAGGTTTTTTCGCCTTTCTCATAGTGTGTGCAATTGCAAAAATTACTGAACAGTGTCTTCCAGGAGAAAACTTTATATTCTCAACAACCATTTCATACCTAATTAAAAAATTCAGGTTAATGTCCTACTTAGGCTTCAATGCATGTTGATGCTCATATCACTAGATAGTCATATCAGTAATAGGGAATTGGATGTGGAAGTTGACAATCATGCTTATAATATGAAAAAGAAACATTACAAAAGAATATGCTAAAATTAGACTTCACCATTTAGAGACCCAAATGACAGAAAAATTAAAAGGCATCATATTAGAGCAAACATCTAAATTTGCATAAAACACAGTGACAAAAATACACTTTGCAGTAACTTCATTTCTTATATTATGTGTGTGTGATATGAATTTCCTACTGCTCAGTTGAAATAAAAAGAGTTTATTTTTTTCTTTTTTTTATAGCATGAAATTTCAATTATGTCATTTGTGTGTGTCTGACCTTGGTTTTCCTTCTACCTTAGCTGATATAAAAGTTTACAATATTTGTATTTTGTTGCATGAAATTTCAATCATGTCATTTGTGTGTTTTTAGGAGGGGGCTTGCCTTTCCTTCTGCCTTAGTTGAAATGAGAGAAAGTGTAAATTATAGTTTTTTATATATATATAGCATGCAATTTCAATCATGTCATTTGTGTGTGTGACCTTGGATTACCTTCTGCCCCAGCTGATATAAAAGTTTACAATATGTGGTTTTTGTTGCATGAAATTTCAATCATGTCATTTGTGTGGGGGGAGGGGGGGCTTGCCTTTCCTGCCACCTTAGTTGATATGAGAAAGTGTAAATTATTGTTTTTTATATATATATATATACAGTATGCAACTTCAATTATGTCATTTGTGTGTGTGACCTTGGATTTTCTTCTGCCTTAGCTGATAAAATTTTTTTAGAATATTTGGTTTTTGTTCCATTAAATTTCAATCATGTCATTTGTGTGTGTGAGAGGAGGGGTCTTGCCTTTCCTTCTGCCTTAGTTGAAATGAGAGAAAGTGTAAATTATTTTGTTTTATATATATATTGCATGCAATTTCAATTACGTCATTTGTGTGTGTGACGTTGGATTTCCTTATGCCTTAACTGATATAAAAGTTTACAATATTTGTTTTTTAATAGCATCAAATTTCGATTACGCCATTTGTGTGTGTGGGGGGGGGGGCTTGAATTTCTTTATGCTTCACCTGAATAACAAGCTTATAATATTTGGGGTTATTATAGCATGAAATTAAATTGTGTCATTTATTGGGAGGAGATTAGATTTCCTGCCTCAGCTGAATTAAAAAAAAGTTTACACTCTCTGATTATTTCTTTCAATTTTTAATAAAAATTTATATTTTTTAATGAAAGAAGAAAATAAATGTGATTTTTCATGTTTTTTAAATGAGGCGCGGATTTGCACTATTAAGGTCTATAAATTTTGAGGGTTTTCGAATAAGCTGAATGATTTGATCATGTATTAGATTTTAAAATATGTTTACCATTGTTCCTGTTTGAAACGGGCTCAAATTAAAGTCTGCTAAGTTTACAGTCAATTTAGTTCAGCTTTAATCATATATTAAGATCATATCGAAAGTTTTTTTAAATTTTCATACAAAACCTCGATTTGAAAGAGAAGAAGTTTCCAGCGTCTTCGCTTTTCATCCGATATAAATCAGTAAGTGTGTATTAATTAAATCTATTTTGCCTTAATTACTACATTGGAATAACTCATTGAAATAAAAAACAAAAAACAGCAAAGTTCTGCCTCATTTAAATCATTTGTTAAGCATTTTTAAATAGCCTTCATCGTTGTTCGCAGCCAATTCGCAAGGCATCATGGGTATCTTGCCTCACTAAGCAGTCGGCAGACACAGCAGTCTGTGATCATGGCGCTCAATGCTACGGGAATCGGAGTCCTGTCTCTAGTATTACTACCTCAATGGTTCTATCAAATCTTTCTATATGTGAGCAGGGCCAGCACTAGCTATTTTGCCGCCTGGGGCGAACTTGAATTTCGCGCCCATTTTCCGAAGTGCAATTTTAGATATTAAATTTAGCTAAATTAGTCATTATCATTTATAAAATTAATTTAAAATTATCGATTAAAAATATGTCGTACTTACTAAATTCAAACTTATTACAGCTATTCATTTAAACTTATTGCAACTATTGTTATTGCTTTGTAAACTTGCCACCATTAAAAATATGCTGCCAGGAGCGGTAGCGTCGCCCTAGTGGTTAAAACTATTTGCACCTGAATATCCTCCGACGAGCTTTAATAATTTAAGATATAATTCGATGGGAAATTTCTTGTTAAAATATAAATGATTTTGATACTGGTAGAATTAAACAGTATGTAAAAAATAGAATATATATTATATATATCATTCGGAAAACAATATATTTCAATGCAGAGAACAAAACTTTTGAAAGCTATACAAAGAATTATTAACTTCTAAAACATAAAATGCTAGAAAGTCGATTGGTTTTTATTTTTAGTTATTATAATAAGATTTTTTTCTTATTTATTCCACGTAATTTTATAATGATCCTACGCTTGGCAAGACGAGAAAAAGCCCACGATCCAGTAATTTATTTATATTTGTCTCGAATCTGAAATTCTAATATTACTCTTACAATTTTTCTTAACTATATTGGATTCTTAACTTAACATGCAAAAGAAAGTTGTTTTATTCAAAAAAATTCTTTTAAAACTGTTCGATGCAGTCTTGAGGCTACAGGTTCCCATCGCTTCAAGATGTTGCATTCTTCGGTTTTTAGTTACCAAAGTACGAAGACACGAGTCAAGGAGATCTCTCGAATTCTTCAACATCGGCTGCATGAGCAAAAAATAAGTAATAAATACCCCTCAAGCAGCTGCTTGCCACAGAGGTTTAATAGGATGGTAGGTCCTCAGCAGAAAAATGACACACACATCCTTGCCTTACCCGGGGCTCAAACCCAGGTTCCTACAAATTTCTATTTTGTAACCTAATTGTTAATCTTTGAATTTCAGTTGGAAACTAACGAAAAATTTTAACTGCTCATAAAATATCGTTTTTTCATGTGCACGTTTCGCAATATTATTAAATAGAACTACTAACAGGGGTTATTTGGCATAAAACGGTACTATATCAATACATTTTCACTGTGCAAGTGTGAAACAAGAAATTCGATTCTAGTTCACCTGTCGGTATGGGATACATTTTAGACCATTTTTTAATGACTTTGACCATTGCCACCTATTACTTATATGTCCCTCGGTGCGAGCTCCTGTACACAGTGAGGGGACCACTCTGTTAACGTTCCATGGCTCGGGTACTTTCTCAGGGTCCTAAACGCTCGCACGCGTGTTTGCCATGTGCAGAGACGCGTGTCCTGGGAAAGGAGGTTCCTGGTAGTTGCTCGCGGATCCCCGTCTTCTCTCCTCATCTCATGACTGGAAGGGTCCCCTCTGGTCTCCTTGCCAATGGGGAGCCTGTCATTGTGGGGCTGGGGCCTCTGTTATACACTGCTTTGGCCTCTGCTTCCGGTAAACGGGAGCTCCTGGGGTGGCCCCCCAGGAGCAATCGACTGGTGGGCAAGTCCTTCTAGGGTCAACTATGCAGAGTGGTGAGTAACCTTGCCCATGTCTGGGTACAGGTTTGCGAGTTTCCTCACAATTTATTTTACTTTTGCAGTTATTCTTTCTTTGTGAGGCCAATTTGGTTGTTCAAAATTTTGTTATTTTCTGCTTAGTCCCTTTTGTGTAGAAAGTTTATTTCTACACATTTCTCTTTTCATTTTCCTTTTATTCATTTGTGAGGACTTGGTTCATTGTCTGTGTGGGTATAATGCCTGTGTTGCCTGACTTTGCATCCGCTTGTTGGGCTCCGTGGAGAGTGGGGACAGCAAGCACTGCACCACACAAAAACAAACATTAGAGTAGATGATGAAATTAATGCGATCAATGCCGATAAGAGGGCTTGTCATGAGTCCCCATCTTCCTCATTGTCTCTGTTATCTACACTGTTATCTTCTTTGTCTGCATCTTCGTTCAGAGATTTCTGATCATCCACTCCATGGGTGATCAGGTACTTGGGGACATGTCCCCATTTTTTGTTAATAAAGGTTTGAAAGGTCTTGCGGGAAAGCCGAAATCCATCAAGCACTTACGATCTGGCTACTTGGAAGTTGAGACCACTTGTTCCAAACTCTTGGAACTGCTCCTGAATATCAGAGAAATTGGTGGGGTAGCTGTCGAAGTCACTCCCCAGAAAACTTTGAATTCCTCTCGGAGTGTGATTACTGAGTGGGTCATTCTCAAAGTCGCCAAGGAGGAAATCTTCTCAGATCCCACACCTCAAGGAGTAACAGCGGCCCATCAGGTTTCAACATGCCGTGATAGGAAATTGGTACCCACTCAGCTACTGATTGTGACATTTCACATGCCATGCCTATCTTCTTCCATTAAGGCAGGTTATTTGCATTGTGGGGTAATGCCGTATATTCCAAACCCTCTGTGCTGCTTTCAGTGCCAGATATACGGTCATGCCCACGCAGCTTGCTGGGGTAACCCACCTGTGCTCGCTGTGGCAGTAAGGATCACCTTGATCCTGGTGTCAGCATTGTGCCATAGTGGACTGTAGTAGTGAACATCCAGTGTACTCCCACGACTGTCCGAAGTGGAAGGAGGAAAAGGAGGTTTAATGCCTAATGATCATGAGCAACATCTCTTACACTGAAGTGAGCAAGCTCGCTGCACTGCCCGCCCCAACTGGCAAGATATCCTATGCCAGTGCAGTACTCCATTGGAAAGTCCATCATTCCATTGACTTTGGTGGCGGTGCAGAATGACATCAGTGTACCACCTACTGAATCTTTCTCACCTGCAGCAAGATACTTCCTGATGTAGGTGAAACCGAGGGTAGTGTTGACTTCTACATCAACCCTGGTTTCCATTCTTGCAACTCAGTGTTCCACCTCCATCAGAAGGCCTCCTCCTTCCCATCGTCAGCTAGACCTTCCATACAGAAGGGGCCTCCACTGGGGCCAAAAAAGAAAATAGTCACTCCTCCACAAAGGGCGGTCACCAATCCATGCCCCCTATTCATTAAACCATCCTCTGTGGCGGTTACGTCGAATAGGAATTCGTCGTCCGCCCACTCTTCTAAGTCCTGAGATGGCCACACTCCTACAATGGAATTGTCGTGAATTCCAGAGGAATACTGACATCATGGTCCTTCTTCAGGCACACCAGTCCATCTGTGTGTGCTGCAAGAGACATACTTGCAGCCAGTCAAAGATCCCATGAACTGGCACTTTTCATTTGTTCGCCATGATCGGGATGGAGATGGTCTAGCTCGTGAAGGTGTCGCCATCCTTGTGAGCAATCAATCTCCATTCCAGGTCGTACCCCTCAACATCAATGTAGTGGCGGTAGCCATTCACCTCTTCGTGGGGTTCTCACTGACTGTCTCCTCTGTATATCTTCCAGCTGGGAGCATCATCTTCCAGGAAGACCTTGATGACCTCGTCTCGCAGCTGCCTTTCCCCTTTCTCATCATGGGGGACTTCAAAGGACACAGTCCACTATGGCACAATGCTGACACCAACGAGAGGGATGTGGTCCTGGAGCAGTGGCTCCAGGATCCTTCTCTCTCCCTGTTGAATGCTGGTGTCAGCACTTACTTTAACTCTCCAACCCGCACTTTCACTGCCATTGACCTTACCATCTGCTCCTCCTCTCTTTACATAGAAGGTCGAGGACAGCCCATGTGGAAGTGATCCCTCCCCATGGTGTGCACCATCTCTTATGTGGGGGGGGGGGCATGTAGTCCACGCATCTCACGGAGGTTGATCGGGCTGAGTGGAGTGGTTTCGAGCTGCTCTCCGAGCTCGATGACTACTCTGTCAGCCAGGAGCCATCAATGTGGGAGTAGCGGAGATAACGGACTGTATCTTAGATGCACTCAAACTTTGACACGGTTTCCTCGCTTTCCGAAACCGTGGTGGAATCTAGATTGCATTACAGCTTGTAAGGCTCAGAAGAAAGCTTGGGGAATTTTCGGAGATATCCGACGTCCCCCAACCTTGAAAAGTTCAAATGCGCCAAGGCGAAAGCTCGTTTCATTTGGCCAGAGCCAGAAGGAAGTTTGGATGAAATATACGTCATCTATCACCTGCACGATCAGTTCCAAGGTCGTGTGAGATAAAGTTTGGAAGATGGGTGGATATTACACATCTCATTCGTTATCGATCCTGGAGCACAATGGACAGGCAATTTCTGATCCCAAAGCAATTGCCGACACTCTGGGGAGTCATTCTCCTCCATATCTTCTTCATCTTCCTACTCCCCGAGTTTCTGACCCAAAAGAAGGGAATGCTCTCCGCTGTTCTTACACTCAAATGGCCTGGAACCTTACAACAGGCCATTCACAATGGAGGAGCTTCATCTTGCTCTGCACTGTTGTCAAAAACTTGCTTGCATCTGTTGTCAGGTTGAACAATGTCCATTATGCCATGCTCCAACATCTCTCACCATCGAGTAAGGATCGGCTTTTCCATCTTTTCAATCGCATTTTTCTGGAGTAGTTTCCAGAAAAGGTCTGTAAATGGTAGCTAGGTAGTCACTGGAAGGAGAGCTATGCACCAATCCCCTGTGATGATGCATAGAACTGGCCAGGCCTAGCACCTAATGTCCGACCCCGCCTTCTCGTGGTGCGGACCGTTAGTAACTTTCAAAAGAGATACCTCTTGTGGAAGTGAATGGAAGGGGAGGGCTGCCAGATTAGTGTGGCCTACTGATCTGGACAACTATGGCTACTTTTCTTTTTTTTCTACCCTGCTGAGGAGTGGTCAACCACACAGGGTCCTGGTGCTGACCATATAAACCTACTGGACAGATATATGGCTCTGAGCTTGATTATGGATCCTGATTTTGCTGCACTGGTGGGCTTCTGTGGAGGGAAAATCTTCCGCTGTGTTTTCTGTTTGTTTGTGGGTTGACAGCCCCAAATGAATAGATTCACAGGATATGTTTATCAGCTGGTGGATAATCCTGAGCAGAAGTCATCGCAGGCACCTGAACTCTTTGCTTCTATTGGCATCGTCAAATTCTACATTGGAGGAAGTCTTCCAGTGTAGATGGCTTCAGCCTTTAGTAGTGGGGGAACGGGTCTTTGCCCCATGTCTGCGATTAGGGGGCTGTTTGATATTGTCGGCATTCCCTCTCTCAATAAACATAGTTTCTTTAAACATCCTACTAACCATTTTCTCTCCATAGGTAGTTGGAATGTGAGGACTCTGCACAGAGCTTTTTCTCTTGATGTCCTCACACAAGAATTCCACCGTTATAATTTAGATATTCTCGGCTTGCAAGAGACCAGATGGACAGATAAAGGTCAGATTCTTAAAAATAATCTTAAATTTCTCTTTTCAGGGAGGGACGACAATAAGCATCACCAAGGCGTGGGTCTGCTTCTCACCAGACACGCTAGCGATGCTCTTCTGGGATATGAGTGCATTAATGAAAGGTTTCTTACAGCAAAATTTCAGACAAGCGTTAAAGACTTGAATGTTATCTGCTGTTATGCCCCCACTGAGGATGCCGATGAGGATCAGAATTATAGGTTTTATAAACAACTTCAGGATATTTTGAATTCTGTCAAGAAAGGAGATATTACCCTTGTTCTTGGTGACTTCAATGCCAAAGTTGGTACTGACTCTGCGCTTTGGGGAGGAGTAATAGGCCCTTTTGGTATTGGTAGCTGCAATGGGCAATGTCTCCTACAGGTAATTAAACTCAATGGATTCAGAATAACTAACACTTATTACAAACACCGCGACATATATAAGTACACATGGGTTTCACCTGATGGGCTGCATAAGAATATGATTGATTACATATTAATTAACAGCAAATGGGCTAGTTCTGTTAGGAATACCAGGGCATATAGGGGAGCTGAAATTGGATCTGACCATTACCTTGTTACAAGTTTGTTGCAACTTAAACTTAATAGTCATTATGACAGTCATGGTTTGCTTACTACTGAAGTTGAGGAAGAATGGGATCATTTTAAACAGGCTTTTTTGGACACTAACAGTACTGTTTTAGGAAAAAAGTAGCAGAAGAGGCAAAATTATCTGAGTGATAAGGCACTTGAGCTTATTTCGGAAAGAAAGAACTGCAGGAATGCCCTTAATCAATACCCTACTAGTCCTAATAGAAAGCATTACAGAGACCTTAATAAACTTTAAAGGATCAGTTAGCTGCTGATAAGAATCTTTGGCTTGATGGTTTGGCTGACAAAGCCGAGGAAGCAGTTAGACAGCACAACAGCAGAGAGCTGTACCAGATAGTTAATGTTTTGTGTGGTAGAAAACGGACAGGTATACAAGGATTGAAGGATAAACAAGGTAAGGTTATAGAAGGGGAGGATTCTGTCATGGCTAGGTGGGCTGAGCATTTCAGTGATGTTCTAAACAAGGTAGTTAGTTCTACTCCCATTATTTGCAATGATGATAGATGCATTGGTGCCTTTAATGTTGGACCTATAACACAATTTGAAGTTATTTTGGCTGTTTTTAAACTTAAACTTCATAAATCCCCAGGGGTAGATGAAATTACTACGGAAATGTTTAGAGCTGGGAATGTTTCAGTTACCACTTGGATGACTGAAATTCTGAATATCTTTTATGATAAAGGCATGGTTCCTAAGGATTTTACCAGAGCTATTGATATCCCTATTTTCAAAAAAGGTGATCGCAGTTCTTGTGATAACTATAGGGGTATCAGCCTACTCTCTGTTCCAGGTAAAGTTCTTTCCATGATTGTGCTTAATAGAATTAAGAATCTGGTTGACAGTCAATTGCGTGATGAGCAATGTGGATTCAGAAGTGGTAGGGGATGTGTGGATCAGATATTTTCACTTAGGCAGATTCTTGAGAAATGTTTAGAGTTTCAGAAACCTTTGGTTGCTAGCTTTGTTGATTTCAAAAAGGCTTTCGACTCTGTTGATCGTCATAATTTGTGGTTGATTGTGAGATCATATGGTATACCAGACAAGTTAGTTAACATTATGAAAGCTCTCTATAATAACACTGAGTCGTGTGTGAGAGTTGGTAAGGCTTGTAGCAATTGGTTTAGCATTACTTCTGGTGTTCGACAAGGGTGCATTTTGTCTCCTTTTCTCTTTAGGTTGGTTATTGATTATGTTATGCGAAATTCACTTCAAGGGAAAGATTTTGGCCTTAAATGGGCTGGAGATACGAAATTTTCTGATTTAGATTATGCTGATGATTTAGCCCTGTTGGCAAATGATGTTGATGAGATGAACTCTTTCATTCGAGCTGTTGATGAGACTGGTAGTAGAGTAGGTTTGGTTATAAACAGAGAGAAAACTAAAGTGATGAAAATTGGTCAGGCAGGCTGTGATTCAGTTAATCTGAATGGTTGCAGTCTTGAGCAGGTGTTACAGTTTAATTATCTTGGGAGCTATGTAACAGATAATGGTGATGTGCGGCATGAGATTAACAGACGAATAGGGATTGCTGCCGGGACTTTTAAGAACCTATGGATAGTGTGGAGAAATAGGCGTTTACACCTAAAGACTAAAATTAGACTGTATAATAGTTTGGTTATTTCTAGGGTTAGTTATGGTAGTGAAACTTGGACACTTTGTAAACATGATAACAGGAAACTAGATGCTTTTGATTCCAGATGCTTACGCAGTATCTTGGGCATTAGGTGGTTCAACTTTGTAACTAATGATGAGATTAGGCAAAGGAGTTTGCAACCTCCTTTAAGCAGCATATTGTGCAGAGAGAGACTCCGTTGGTTTGGCCATGTTGCCCGTATGAATAATTATAGATTGGCGAATAGGGTTATGAACAGTGTGCCTAAAGGCCTCAGAAAGAAGGGGAGACCTAGGATGCGGTGGGCAGACAATATCAAACAAGACCTTGTTAGAATTGGTGTGCAGTGGCCAAATGCAGTAGATGTAGCTCAGGATAGACTTGCTTGGAGAACTAAATTGCACGGTCTGGTTGGACCTCCGTAGCCCATGGCTGCTTGAGGATGTTGATGATGATGATGAGTTTCCAGACTCCTGGTGGCAGGTCATCATCTTGGCCTTCCCAAAGCCAGGAAAGGATTCCAAGATTCCTTCATCGTCCCATTGTGCTGATTAGCTGCCTGTGCAAGGTGTTGGAAAGAATGGTAAATGCCAGACTCATCTGGTAGTTAGAACACCACAACCTTCTTTCCAACACACAGTGTGGTTTTTACAGGCAACAAGTCAACTCTTGACCATCTGATACGCCTCGAATCGGCTATCAGAAATTCATTTTTATGTAGAGAGTACCTGGTGTCAATTTTTTTTGACATCAACGTGGCTTGGAGAATTGGCATTCTTCATGACCTCCATAGCTTTGGCTTGAGGGGTCAATGCTGATCTTCATTCTCCAACTTCTTATGGACACGTTCTTTACGAGTCCGTGTTGGCAACACTCTGTCGCAGTCATACCCCCAAGAACAGGATGTGCCACAAGGCTGTGTTCTGTGTGTATGCTTTTCGCTGTCAACATTAATTCTATTACTAGACAATTTCTCCATCTGTAGGCAATGCCCTCTATGTTGACGATTTTAGCATCTTTTGCTCTTCGTCCAGCATGAGGATCATTGAAAGACAATTGCAAATTGTCCTGAACAATCTTCAAGTTTGGGCGACTGCAAACGGGTTTTGGTTTACCCCACAGAAGACTGCTTGCATGCACTTTTGCCACAAGCATAATCTTCATCTGTATCCCCAGCTACGGCTTGGGGGTAATATTATTCCAGTTGTGACGGGGACCTAGTTTCTCAGTCTCATCTTCGATTGGAAACTGACCTTTTTATCACACATACGTCATCTTAGGTCCAAGTGCACATGGGAATTGAACATCATCAAGGTCCTCTCCTCTTTCTCCTGGGGAGGTGACCGATGTTCTCTGCTCCGCCTGTACTGTGCAGTTGTCTGGTTAAAACTGGACTATGGATAACAGGTATACGTCTTCACCAGGGATTTGGTGGTGAAGGTGCTGGACCCCCTCCATCATCAGGCCCTCTGTGTTTGCTTGGGAGACTCCAGCACCTCACCGGTCCAGAATCTTCACATTGAGACTGACGAACTGCCTTTATCTCTTCGCTGTCAACAGTCGTTCCTATAATACAGAGGTAAATTGCGATGTCTGCCTGGCCATCCCATTTAGGACTGCGTTTTCAGTTCAAAGTGGGAATTGCTTTAAACTAATTGGCCGACTGCCATTCGTCCTTTTGGTTTGTGAGTCCGAGGCTACTTCAGAGACATCAACACCAGTCTTGATAGCATTTCACAGTCTACCGTCAGGTCACTTACATTATGGCTTGCTATTTCCCTTCCTGTGATTTCTCTCTTTGCAGGACGGGGAGGGCCTTTATACCTGTCTGTGTGTATCAGCAACTCTTTGCCAGCTATCGTGTTGAGTACCTGGACTTCTTGCCTGTTTTCACAGATGGCTCAAAGTCCGGCACATCAGTGGGATTGGCCAAGTTCTCCTGTGATGTAATCAATGCAGACCAGATCCCACTGCAGTGTTCCATTTTCATTGCAGAGTTTCATGCTATCAGTGTGTCCTTGGACCATGTGGCAGCTAAGTATCAATCATCGCAAGTGTGTTATTTACACTGACTCACTTAGCTCGCTACAGGTTTTGATCTCAGTGAGGCATTGGCCTCATCCAGTTCTTTTTAAGATCTGCCAGCAGCATTCTGCGTGGATTTGCAGAATTCATTTAGAACAGGTTTCGAGCTCCAGCTTCCTTTCTATCCGAGTGCCGCCACGCGGGAATTATCTTAGAAGACAAGCCAGCTAAATCAGCATCTCAATCAGACAGGGCCGTTTGAGGTGCCACTTCAGCAGAGTCCAAACCACTTACTGTCGCCGGCCAGCTTAATCCGGACTAGCAGTACAAAGGGAGGTGCCCGCTCTACCATGGAAACGCCGAGTGTAGCCTGCGGCCATGTTTCTGACTAAGCTTGACAACTCCGGATGCCCGAAAGAACTTCCACTGGGTCACGGCACAATGGTCCCGTGAAGGACAGTCATGTGATTGCAGGTCAAGGACGTCGAATCTAGAAAACTCCATTTTTCTTCTGGCACTCTATCACCGCCCCCCCCCAGCAGGGAGTTGACAGTCAAGCAGACACTTGGGATGTCTTTTTATTATATTGTGTGCCCTAGAGAGAAAGGGACCTTTTTCGTCACTTGGCTCTGGAGACAAAACAGTAGTAGAAAATTGGCTCTCGATGTGAGCAGTTGAATCTTGACTCTCCGTCTGAGTATTATGTAACCTGCTCAGCATTTGCATGTCACCAGACTACAGAATGATGTAAGTGTAGTTGGAAATGTAAGAATAAGACGAGAATGTTTTAATGTTGTAAATAAATGTTTTTTTTTAGTATTTGTTAGAAAGACATACCTGCCTTTTAGTTACTCTTTTCGTGTGGGCGGATGACTCTGTTCCTCAGTAGCCTAATGGGCCACTAATTATCTCAAATATTTTAATGTGGGAACGACGAATGGCTTTAAAATATGTGATAAGATTTAAAATTAACTATACGATCACGGCAAAGAAGAAATACCGGTTTGGTGCTAGGGAGGATTTATTAATAGATAATAAATATATGACCTGTAAATGGTAGCTAGGCGTAAACTGGAAAGAGAGCTGTGTACCAATCCCTAGTGATGATGCACAGAACAGGCCAGGTCTAGCACCTAATGTCAGACCCCGCCTTCTCGTGGTGCAGGCCGTTAGTACCTTTCAAAAGAGATATTCTCTTTTGGAAGGGAACGGAAGGGGAGGGCTGCCAGTTCAGTATGGCCTACTGATCTGATCATCTATGGCCACTTTTTTCTTTTTTTTCAAACCTGCTGAGGAGTAGTCAACTTCACAGAGTCCTGACCATTTATAAATGCTAGACTGGACTTGTTTATGGATTTGAGTTTGATTATGGATCCTGGACTTGCTGCACTGGTGGGCCTCTGTTGAGAGAGAATCTGCTGCTGTGTTTTCTGTTTGTTTCTGGGTTGCCAGCCCTAAGTGAACAGAGGCATGGGATACCTTATATCAGCTGGTGCTTGATATAAGTACCTAATCAGGATAATCCTAATCAGAGGCCATCGCAGGTACCTGAACCTTACTTAGCTAGTTGGGCATCGCCAAGCCTAAACTGGAGTAATGTGTCTCATGCAGGCCATATGGCTCTTGAAGAAGTCCACTTGAAAAGGTGGTGCCTGAAGTTCCTACCAGCATCGGTGACTTCAGCCTTTGGCGGAGGAAGAACAGGTCTTTGCCCCATGCCTGCGATCAGGGGGCTCTTTGATATTGTTGGCTCTACCTATCTCAATAAACCTAGTTTCTTTAGAAATCTTACTAATCATTTTCTCTCTGCAGGAAAGTGGAACGTGATGACATTATATAGAGGTTATTCTCTTGATGCCCTCATGCAGGAATTCCAGCGCTATAACCTAGATATTCTAGGCTTGCAAGAGACCAGATGGACAGGTAAAGGTGAGACACTTAAAAATAACTTTAAATTTCTCTTTACAGGGAGGGAGGATGGAAAGCATCACCAAGGCGTGGGTCTGCTTCTCAGCAGACATGCTAATGATGCTCTTCTAGGATATGAGTGCATTAATGAAAGATTTCTCACAGCAAAATTCATGACAAGCATTAAAGACTAGAATATTATCTGCTGTTTGCCCCCACTGAGGATGAGAAGGATAGGTTTTATGGAAACTTCAGGATATTTTGAATTCTGTCAAGAAAGGAGATATTACCCTTGTTCTAGGTGACTTCAATGACAAAGATGGTACTGACTCTGACCTTTGGGGAGGAGTAATAGGCCCTTTTGGTATTGGTAGCTGCAATGACAATGGTCAACATCTCCTACAGGTAACTAAACTCAATGGTTTCAGAATACTAACACTTATTACAAACACCGCGACATACATAAGTACGCATGGGTTTCACCCGATGGGCTGCATAAGAATATGATTGATTACATATTAATTAACAGCAAATGGGCTAGTTCTGTTAGGAATACCAGGTCATATATGGGAGCTGATATTGGATCTGACCATTATCTTGTTAAAAGTGTCTTGCAACTTAAACTTAAAAAGTGTTGTGCTAGGGTTAAAAAATTTGCTGTTAATACTGAAGCTCTGAAAGACCCAGTTATAGCCAAAGCTTACCATGATAGGTTACTAAGTCATTATGACAGTCATGGTACGCTTACTACTGAAGTTAAGGAAGAATGGGATCATTTTAAACAGGCTTTTTTGGACACTAACAGTACTCTTTTAGGAAAAAAGGAGCAGAAGAGGCAGAATTATCTGAGTGATAAGGCAGTTGAGTTTATTTCTTAAAGAAAGAATAGCAGGAATGTCCTTAATCAATACCCTACTAGTCCTAATAGAAAGCATTGCAGAGAGCGTAATAAACATGTAAAGGATCAGTTAGGTGCTGATAAGAATCTTTGGATTGATGACTTGGCTGAGGAAGCTGTTAGACAGCACAACAGCAGAGAGCTGTACCAGATAGTTAATGTTTTATGTGGTAGAAAACGGACAGCCATACAAGGATTGAAGGATAAACAAGGTAAGGTTATAGAAGGTGAGGATTCTGCCATGACTAGGTGGGCTGAGCATTTCAGTGATGTTCTAATTAATGTGGTTAGTTCTACTCCCATTGTTTGTAATGATGATAGATGCATTGGCAGCTTTAATGTTGGCCCTATAACACAACCTGAAGTTACTTTGGCTGTTTCTAAACTTAAACTTCATAAATCCCCAGGGGTAGATGAAATTACTACGGAAATGCTTAGAGCTGGGAATGTTTCGGTTACCACTTGGATGACTGAAATTCTGAATATCATTTATGATAAAGGCATGGTTCCTAAAGATTTTACCAGAGCTATTATTATCCCTATTTTCAAAAAAGGTGATCGCAGTTCTTGTGATAACTATAGGGGTATCAGTCTACTTTCTGTTCCAGGTAAAGTTCTTTGCATCATTGTGCTTAATAGAATTAAGAACTGATTGACAGGCAATTGCATGATGAGCAATGTAGATTCAGAAGTGGTAGGGGATGTGTGGATCAGATATTTTCACTTAGGCAGATTCTTGAGAAATGTTTCGAGTTTCAGAAACCTTTGGTTGCTAGCTATGTTGATTTCAAAAAGGCTTTTGACTCTGTTGATTGTCATAATTTGTGGTTGATTGTGAGATTATATGGTATACCAGACAAGTTAGTTAACATAATGAAAGCTCTCTATAATAACACTGAGTCGTGTGTGAGAGTTGCTAAGTCTTGTAGCAATAGGTTTAGCATTGCTTCTAGTGTTCGACAAGGGTGCATTTTGTCTCCTTTTCTCTTTAGTTTGTTTATTGATTATGTTATGCAAAATTCACTTCAAGGAAAGATTTTGGCCTATGATGGGTTGGAGATACGAAAATTTCTGATTTAGATTATGCTGATGATTTAGCCCTTTTGGCAAATGATGTTGATGAGACTGGTAGTAGAGTAGGTTTGGTTATAAACAGAGAGAAAACTAAAGTGATGAAAATTGGTCAGGCAGGTTGTGATTCAGTTCATCTGAATGGTTGCAGTCTTGAGCAGGTGTCACAGTTTTATTACCTTGGGAGCTATGTAACAGATACTGGTGATTTGCAGCATGAGATTAACAGACGAATATGTCATAGGGATTGCTGCCGGGACTTTTAAGAATCTATGGAGATTGCGGAGAAATAGGCGTATACACCTAAAGACTAAAATTAGGTTGTATAATAGTTTGGTTCTTTCTAGGGTTAGTTATGATAGTGAAACGTGGATGCTGTGTAAACAAGATAACAGGAAACTAGATGCTTACGCAGTATCTTGGGCATTAGGTGGTTCAACTTTGTAACTAATGATGAGGTTAGGCAAAGGAGTCTGCAACCTCCTTTAAGCAGCATATTGTGCAGAGAGAGACTCCGCTGGTTTGGCCATGTTGCTCGTATGGATAATTATAGATTGGCGAATAGGGTTATGAACAGTGTGTCTAGAGGCCTCAGAAGGAGGGGGAGACCTAGGATACGGTGGGCTGACAATGTCAAACAGGACCTTGTTAGAATTGGTGTGCAATGGCCGGATGTAGCTCAGGACAGATATGCTTGGAGAATTAAACTGCGTGGTCTGGTTGGACCTCTGTAACCCATGGCTGCTTGAGGATGATGATGATGATAAATATATAATATGTAGCATATTATTTCTGTAGCCCTGTCACCCCCCAGTAAAACAGCAGCTCCATCGTCTGGCAGCCACAACCATCCATTTCTGTTGGTTGCCCAGTCACGTTGGTATCAGGGCAATGACTTGGCAGATGCTGCTGCCAAGTCATGTCCATGCCCCTGTCTGACTCTCCATTGCCAGTTCCATATCTGGATTTCCGGCAGCGTTTTACCATCAAGCTCTGGGCACAATGGCAGAGATCTTGGTCAGAACAGCTTACAAACAAGTTCTTTGAAATCAAACCTATCATCAAACCATGGGAGTTTTGTTACTGCAGGAATCGCAAGGAGGAAGTTGTACTTAAGCTCCGCTTAGGTGATTCGTTTATCACTCATTCATTTCTTCTACGGGCAGACAACAAACCTAACTGCGAGTTTTGTGACACCATTTTAAGTATTAAACATATTTTAATCGAATGTCCTTGCTTTAACTTTGAATGATGCATGTTTTTTAACTTTCAGTATTTAACATCCGAGCCCCTTACACTCGGACATCTCTTATCTGATCATTGTTGCTTTACCTATATATTTATTTTTTTACAATTTACAGGATATTTTACATGCCATTAGTTTTACTCTCATTTTATTACTCAATTTGTTTACCCAGGTCGTTTACACCTGGATGACTTTTATCTTGATATTTATAACATATTTAATATATTTGCTTATTGTTTTCCTGTTTTAAATTTTTTGTATGTGTCTTTGTAGTGTATTTTTAAAAACCGTTGATAGTATCCCGACTTTTATTATTTTTTGGACATTCGTTTGGCGCATTATAGCCTTAGATACTAATGCGCCATAAAACCCTAAACAACCAACTTATATGCACTATAACTATGGCATACAATGGCACATCTATACAAGTTCCCTAGAGCCGTGGTTCTTCCTATAGTATATAAATACAGAATTCTGTTATTTAAATGTTATATGAGAAACCAGGACAAATCCAACAGAATTTCTAGTTTATCTCAACCTTTGTGTAGGGGAGTAAAGTCTTCCCTTTTTTCTTAAAAAAAAATTGTAATGCTATTTTCTTTGAGTAGAAATCTTATTATTGTTTCTCCTATAATTAGTTTAGTGACTTCTACTTATATACAAAAGAGAATAGCATAAAATATCTTTGTTGGAAATTAAGGTTTCATGGTTGGTGCTATTACATTTTGCATGGTTTATGGAAGTGTTTAAGGTGCTCCTGTCAGTTGATGTCTTTTAGAAATGCTTTTTTTGCGGAGTTTATCAGCGATCGGTAAATCGGCATCCAATGTTATCCGGTGGCTTTCAATCAAACGAAATGATTAGTACGGATAAACAAATCGGCGATCGCCAGAAAACCCTACAGCAATCAGGAGGACGTTTAACAGTGAGTCATTATTTACTGATGCATCGCCTGGCAAAGTTTGACAGGAGGGATCTTCTCGCTTTGAGCTAGAGTACTATGTGAAGATGTTATGACTAATACTAAGACTGGCCGAGGAGGATGAAGGAGATTCAAGGATTGAGATATTAAATGAGAAAGGAATTTCTGCAGCTGCTTAGAATTTGCTTATAAGTGATGACAGTGATTGAAGAAACCAAGGGAAAAGAAAAACCTCCTCCTTTCACAAACTAAAGACAACGTGGACATTGTGTTAGATTTAATAATTAAAAATTTTTATCAGTGACGACTCTATTGTGAAGTCCTACTTTGAAAACTACAATGTTTAGAAAATCTATTATTCATAGGCCATATAAAGTGGAAAGTAGCTATTTATTGACTATTTTTTCAGCTCGTTTACAACCTAAGCGTTTCACTTCCTCAATAACAAAAATACGTTATTTTGCATTTTGATTACCCATTCCCTCCCCTCTCCCTTCCCCAAGGCAGAATAATCGATTATAAACTCTGCACTCTCAATGTTCTGCACTAAGGCGTTAGACCAAGGCAGAATCTTTGACCAGGGCCAGGTAAACATATTTTATTTAGGTCGTTAGTTTTCTGTGGTGGCAACAATTTCATCTTATAGTCTAAAAGCGGATGTTTTGTTTATGTCGCGTTAATTAAATTGCTCAGATGAGTTTTAGTTTTTGCCTTTCTATTTCAGAATAAGTCCATCAAATCTGATGAGCAGAAAGAGGTTACTGTTTGCTTGTATGGTGTTTTTTGCTTTCTGTTGTATTCTGAAGGGAATTTTCCATTTCCGTTTAGATCCGTCAGCTGATGAATTTACAGAAATTGATCTGTGTCCTGCATGCTACGGAAATAACTTGTGCCCACAGTTTTTTCATGGGGATGTTACTTTAATTGGAAGTAGTCGTTTGAAGTATTTGCAGTTCTTAAATAGGAAAAATGTATATTATGGTAAATTACACAAAGAAAGAGTGGTATTAAAAAAACTTGCACATAACTGGGAAATTAGTGAAGGAGATAAACAGCTGTGCCAACAAGCAAGATTAAACTGTTCCTGCAATGTTTCTACAGCAATAAAACGATTGCTAAGCAATACTCACTCAACGAGGGAGAACATGCAGCTAATTAGTGTTTTAAAAGGTTTTAACAGTTCAACTGATTTAGCCAGATGCCCAACTGAAAGACTGTTATTATATATTTTTGATAAAATAAATACGGGGCATTCTGGAACAATGTATGATGAACACTTCAATAACCATAGGGTTGCTGAAATGATGTACAGCTTATTTATTAACCCCGAGCCAATAATATTGCAGGTAAGATATGTAAGCAACACACAAATTTGATTCAAAACGTAAAGAAGTTGCTGGTCTTTGATTATAAATGGTTTAGAAATTATTCATAAATTATGTAACACCTCAAGGGGGAAGAAAGAATGCAAACTGGTGTTATGTTAAAATTCTAAACTTTTATCTGTAATTAATATTTTTTTCCTGTTTTCTCATAAAAATTAGTTAATTATCTTCAATAATTACTGCTGAATTATAAATAAAGCATAGAGAAAGTAAGAACCTCAGAAAAATTTTCTGATTCCTTCCATTATAATATGAAAACTGAAGTGTTATTCTGAACACTAACAAAAAAAAAACTACATAAAACAATAAAAATGCAACATGAAACACCAAACTTATATGCCATATGTCTTCAGACATATATCCTCATCTGGAAGGAGGTAGGGGTGGCTAAGTCTGTAGTGCACCAAACTCGTAATCTGCAGTTTCCAGGGTTTCCACTTGGAATAGCATTAAGATTTTATATCCACAAAACCCCCACTCTGCCCTCGATTAATAAGGGACACTGATGGGTTGGAAAGGCTGCTGTCCATTGGATGGAATATTAAGCCATGGCTCTGTGTATGAGAGAGAGCCATGCCTTGTGCATGTTAAATGAACACACTGGATAGCCTTGACAGGAGGTTATCTGTATCATAACAGTTGTACTCTCTGAACCTTCTCTGAGCTGCTGGAATATTTATGATCTGACCATTTAGCCAATTGTGTGAAAACAAACTGCCACTCAGAGGTAAAACAACCCTCCCATATTAGTCAGAACTGCAGTTTTCAGTGCACAGACATTTGTTTTAATGCAACAGGATAAGATGTTACATTTTGACGCAATCTTAATGGTAACTAATGGCAGCGAAAAATATTTTTTCCCTTATCCCGTGCCCAAGTGGTTAGTGCTCTTGGGTACTGATCAGAAGGACCAGGTAAGGTGTGGATGTTTGTTTTTATGCTGAGGTCTTGCCTTCCTCATGTTTTCTCTGTGGCATATAAACTGACAAATGTATATAAAATGATAACCAATTTCATTAAAGTTCTACCAATAATAACAAAAAATCATACTACTAGCTGTGAAGAGATCATACAAGAATACACTGAGAATTTAGTGATAATTAATGAATTTAGCACATGAAAGCCAGTAGAAATAATGGCACATAAGGCAATTTTTCCTAACGTGCATGCCACTATAAAATGACTGTCAGTCAGTGCCATTTGAGGTTGCTTGTTTCAACACTGAATTCTCACTAATCAATAAATGTTTCTTCTACAATTCAAAAAGCTTGCAAAAATCAATAATTTCATTTGAAATAATACTTTAAAAGTGCATATTGATAAATAAGACATTGACATTCTGAAATCTTGAAATACCCAGAACATAATAGTCTGATCTGAGACAACCATTTTAGTCACAGCATTTGTCTGAACAATGAAACACATTTCAGTTTTAAAAATCCATAAGAGCAAAATAATCTCATCGATGATAGCAACAAAAAATTTACTGCTAATCCACAGTATGAAAAAGCAACATGTCAGAAAAAATAAATATCAAAAATAATTCACCATTCCAAATATAAAAAGAGCCCTGGGAACTAAATAATCCCATGAGACATTAAGCCTAAAAAACAAGAAAATTGCAGACAGTGCATCACCAAACTGCATTATGGGGAAAAAAAAAACCAGAACAAAAATAATCTCAGTGGAGATAACCATTTTTCAATAAATATTTTTATGGAAAAATTTCTCCAACATACAGGATATAAACACTCATCTCTCCAGAAATATGCCAGAGTATTCTAACCATTGAACTAATGTCAACTCAGTGTTTTTTCCACTAATTATGACATCATTTTTTCCACAAAAACATTTATTGATTTATAGACATTTAAAAATCAACAGGTAATACTGAGATTATCAATTATTGGTACAACAATTTTTAGTGATAAAATGAGAAATCCCATCATCCAACATTTCCTGCTTAACATAATAATAGACAATAAACATGTATTTAACTTAAAAATATAAATCATCTGAATTTGCTAGATTTATCTATCATCATCATCATCCTCAAACAGCCATGGGCTACGGAGGTCCAACCAGACCATGCAGTTTAATTCTCCAAGC
This sequence comes from Ryuthela nishihirai, assembly GCA_038380435.1. NCBI lineage: Eukaryota > Metazoa > Arthropoda > Arachnida > Araneae > Heptathelidae > Ryuthela > Ryuthela nishihirai. The sequence goes on from JAWZYU010000026.1 coordinate 32,774,773, forward strand.
ATATCTGTCCTGAGCTACATCCGGCCATTGCACACCAATTCTAACAAGGTCCTGTTTGACATTGTCAGCCCACCGCATCCTAGGTCTCCCCCTCCTTCTGAGGCCTCTAGACACACTGTTCATAACCCTATTCGCCAATCTTTAATTATCCATACGGGCAACATGGCCAAACCAGCGGAGTCTCTCTCTGCACAATATGCTGCGTAAAAGAGGTTGCAGACTCCTTTGCCTAACCTCATCATTAGTTACAAAGTTGAACCACCTAATGCCCAAGATACTGCGTAAGCATCTAGTTTCCTGTTATCTTGTTTACACAGTGTCCAAGTTTCACTACCATAACTAACCCTAGAAAGAACCAAATTATTATACAGTCTAATTTTAGTCTTTAGGTGTATACGCCTATTTCTCCACACTCTCCATAGGTTCTTAAAAGTCCCGGCAGCAATCCCTATTCGTCTGTTAATCTCATGCCGCAAATCACCAGTATCTGTTACATTAGCTCCCAAGGTAATAATAAAACTGTGACACCTGCTCAAGACTGCAACCATTCAGATGAACTGAATCACAACCTGCCTGACCAATTTTCATCACTTTAGTTTTCTCTCTGTTTATAACCAAACCTACTCTACTACCAGTCTCATCAACAACCCTAGTAAAGGAGTTCATCTCATCAACATCATTTGCCAAAAGGGCTAAATCATCAGCATAATCTAAATCAGAAATTTTAGTATCTCTAGCCCATCTTAGACCAAAATCTTTCCTTGAAGTGAATTTTGCATAACATAATCAATAAACAAACTAAAGAGAAAAGGAGACAAAATGCACCCTTGTCGAACACCAGACATAATGCTAAACCAATTGCTACAAGACTTACCAACTCTCACACACGACTCAGTGTTATTATAGAGAACTTTCATTATGTTAACTAACTTGTCTGGTATACCATATAATCTCACAATCAACCACAAATTATGATGATCAACAGAGTTAAAAGCCTTTTTGAAATCTACAAAGCTAGCAACCAAAGGTTTCTGAAACTCGAAACATTTCTCAAGAATCTGCTTAAGTGAAAATATCTGATCCACACATCCCCTACCACTTCTGAATCCACATTGCTCATCACCCAATTGACTGTCAACCAGATTCTTAATTCTATTAAGCACAATCATGGAAAGAACCTTACCTGGAACAGAGAGTAGGCTGATACCCCTATAGTTATCACAAGAACTGCGATTACCTTTCTTGAAAATAGGGATAATAATAGCTCTGGTAAAATCTTTAGGAACCATGGCTTTATCATAAAAGATATTCAAAATTTCAGTCATCCAAGTGGTAACTGAAACATTCCCAGCTCTGAGCATTTCTGTAGTAATTTTATCTACCCCTGGGGATTTATGAAGTTTAAGTTTAGAAATAGCCAAAATAATTCAGATTGTGTTAACTATCTGGAACAGCTCTCTGCTGTTGTGCTGCCTAACTGCTTCCTCAGCTTTGTCAGCCAAGCCATCAAGCCAAAGATTCTTATCAGTAGCTAACTGATCCTTTACACGTTTATTAAGCTCTCTGCAATGCTTCCTATTAGCATCAATCAGTAGGGTACTGGTTAAGCACATTTCCACAGTTCTTTCTGAAATAAGCTCTAGTGCCTTATGACTCAAATAATTCAGCCTCCTCTGCTCCCTTTTTCCTAAAAGAGTACTGTTAGGTTCCAAAAATCCCTGTTTAAAATGATCTCATTCTTCCTGAACTTCAGTAGTAAGCATACCATGACTGTTATAATGACTAAGTAACCTATCATGGTAAGCTTTAGCTATAACTGGGTCTTTCAGAGCTTCAGTATTAAAGGTAAATTTTTTAACTTTAGCACAACACTTTTTAAGTTTAAGTTGCAAGACACTCTTAACAAGGTAATGATCAGATCCAATTTCAGCTCCCCTATATGCCCTGGTATTCCAAACAGAACTAGCCCATTTGCTGTTAATTAATATATAATCAATCATATTCTTATGCAGCCTATGAGGTGAAACCCATGTGTACTTATGTATGTCGCAGTGTTTGTAATAAGTGTTAGTTATTCTCGAACCATTAAGTTTACTTACCTGTAGGAGATGTTGCCCATTGCAGCTACTAATACCAAAAGGGCCTATCACTCCCTCCCAAAGGTCAGAGTCAGTACCAACTTTGACATTGAAGTCACCTAGAACAAGGGTAATATCTCCTTTCTTGACAGAATTCAAAACATCCTGAAGTTGTCCATAAAACCTATCCTTCTCATCCTCAGTGGGGGCATAACAGCAGATAATATTCTAGTCTTTAATGCTTGTCAGGAATTTTGCTGTGAGAAATCTTTCGTTAATGCACTCATATCCTAGAAGAGCGTCACTAGCATGTCTGCTGAGAAGCAGATCCACACCTTGGTGATGCTTTCCATTCTCCCTTCCTGTAAAAAAAAAGTTAAAGTTATTTTTAAGTATCTCACCTCTACCTGTCCATCTGGTCTCTTGCAAGCCTAGAATATCTAGGTTATAGTGCTGTAATTCCTGTGTGAGGACATCAAGAGAACAATGTCTACATTATGTCCTCATGTTCCACGTTCCTGCAGAGAGAAAATAATTAGTAGGATTTTTTAAGAAACTAGGTTTAGTGAGATAGGTAGGGCCAACAATATCAAACAGCCCCCTGATCGCAGGCATGGGGCAAAGACCTGTTCCTCCTGCGCTAAAGGCTGAAGTCACCGATTCTAGTAGGAACTTCAGGCACCACCTTTTCAAGTGGACTTTTTGAAGAGCCATATGGCCTGCCTGAGACATATTACTCCAGTTTAGGCTTGACGATGCCCAACTAGCTAAGTGAGGCTCAGGTACCTGCGATGGCCTCTGATTAGGATTATTCACCAGCTGATGTAAAGTATGCTATGCCTCTGTTCCCTTAGGGCTGGCAACCCAGAAGCAAACAGAAAATACAGTGGCAGATTCTCCCTCAACAGAGGCCCACCAGTGCAGCAAAGTCCAGGATCCATAATCAAGCTCAAATCCATAAACAAGTCCAGTCTAGTAGGTATAAATGGTCAGCACCAGGACCCTCTGAATTTGACCATTCCTCAGCAGGGTTAAAAAAAAAAGTGGCCATAGATGACCAGATCAGTAGGCCATACTGAACTGGCAGCCCTCCCATTCCATTCCCTTCCAAAAGAGAATCTCTCTTTTGAAAGGTACTAACAGCCTGGACCACGAGAAGGTGGGTCGAACATTAGGTGTTAGACCTGGCTGGTTCTGTGCATCATCACTGGGGATTGGTACACAGCTTTCCTTCCAGTTTATGCCTAGCTACCATTTACAGACCGATTTATCTATAAGGCAAAGTTATACCTTTATTTTAGAAATATAAGAATAAATTTAAATTTCACGAAAAACAGTACAAAATTCTGCCTTTCCTACCCATAAAAATTTACTTTTCATAACTTTTATTTACCTTAGACCTAAAAAAAATTTCAAGAACCAAGACTTTGTCAAGAATTAGAGGTCACATGAAATAAATCCACAAAAATATATTATATCAGTATCGTTCTATACATTTTTCACATATTACGTTATGCACCTTACATATGTGCTGTTAGTACATGTGGTGCCATTTAGTGAGTTGAGTAATGTAAACTGTAAATGAGCCTATTTTGTTCCATGTAACAGCTTGCATAATTAATAGTTAATAATTTCTTTCAGTTGTCCCATGGCTGAGTGGTTATCATACTTGGATACTGATTGCACAGATTTGGGTTTGAACTCCAGTTAAGCATGGATGTTTGTGTTGTCTTTCTTCTGAGGTCTTGCCTTTCTCACAAACCTTCTCTATGGCATTTAAACTGATAAGCTCCTGTCAAACCTCTGTGACAAGTAGCTGCTTTGGGGAATATTTTTTATAATTTCTTTAAGTTATTAAAAATATTTCTTAAATAAACATTTTAAGTCAAATAATCTTTAAATTAAATATTAAATATTGAAGAAACTCGACATTCTCGGTATATACAAATATTAACCACTCTGGAAGTCGATTAAAAATTTTTTTTTAGAGTGTTTTTTTTTTGCAATTTTCTATTGTTAATTTTTAGTTATTCACTTCACCACTATTAATACCAGGAAAAAAAGAGTGTTTATCTTCAGATAAAAATTAAAAATTGATTATTAAGTATCTAAAAAATGCTCTCTTAGTAGTCTGATTAGGAGCATAGATGTACTGATGCTATTGTTGTTGATTGCAAGAGGTGAACGGTATCAAGGGATATTTATAAAAGTCGGTTACAAAACATTAAATTTTTTTAATCACTTTTATGACTGAGAATGAAACATTTTTTCTGCACAGTGCACTTAATAGTTATGGTACAAGGGCTTTTAGGTTTATAGCAGTATTGGGTAAAAGGAACCACAAGAAATAAAGCCTCAGTCATTTAGCAAGTATTTCAACATAGAAAAGGTATAACTCTTCTTCATAGTCTCCCATATACATAAAAGTAACTTTTCCAAGCCCTTTCTCACATATGACAGAGGGCAAGTAAAAAAAAATCTCAGTGCTAGCAGAGTTGAGACTTGAACCTAAAAACATCGATTATGAGTCAGCAATCTGCTAACTGCACTCTCACCCAAAAACTTGGTAGGTTAATCAGTTTAATTGGACATATAACCAATATTTATGCAGCTTAGTTCCCACTAGGTTAGCATAAAAATTATTGCTTGTAAAATTTGTATTGCAAAAGTTTTTGAGCATGAATTTTAGAGAGTACCGATAGTTAACTACAGGTAAATGTCATATTAAGCCATTGGACGATTCAAATATATAAAAGCAAAGGTGTATTTTATCAAAAGATACATGTATTTGTCATGAAACTACTAATGTTCTAACAGTAATTTATTAATAAACTAACTGCGATTTTCAAATGTTTAAAACTGTATGTGTAAAGGCACATGAATGGTTTAATGGAAGGGGATAATTTTTACAATATGTGGAGGATTTCCCAGTTTGCCAAAAATGTTATTTATATAAATAAATACCCCCTCAAGTAGCTGCTTGTCACAGAGGTCTGACAAGAGCCTGTCAGTTTATATGCCATAGTAGAAGGTCTGAGAGGATGGTGGGACCTCAACAGAAAAATTACACATTTAAATAGATGAAAAGAGTTTAAAGCACTTGTCATTTTAATAAGCTATAAACTGGAAATTTTTTCTTACTTTTATTTTCCATCCCTGGAGTATTTATATATTTTAATAAGCTATAAATCAGAAATTTTGTCATCTTTATTTTTGATCCCTGGAGTATTTTAACACTGTATTTTAAGATTCTGAATGTGAATTACACTTTGTATAATATTATTTCCATATCTGTTTATTTTTTCAATTAATTTTAATATTGCAATTTTCAGGCATTTCCACAGAGTGAGGGTTGGCCATTTCCTCATTATAAAGGGTCTTGTGGACGGATTATAGTAGAAGAATATGTAGGACGACCTCTTGCATTTTATGAGGATTCACCTTGGGAGCAAAGATTGGATTTAGCATATCAGTTGTTGCAGATCTCACATTTACTAACTGACAATTCTCTGGGATTTGCACTATATTTAACTGACGTCAACATGGATAATTTTGCAGTGAGACCTGATGGGACACTTATGCTAATTGATGTTGAAAACATTATTATTGTTGATCGTTGGAAAATAAGAAATGGTGGGTAGTTTTTGTATCAGAGAGTATGGAAAATCGAAATATACGAAAAGCCTTCTGCACTTCTATATATTTTATCCAGTTATAATTATCCATAACATTTGTATTGTATTCAAATACTTGTTTTTTAATTGTGATGTATAATGATTTTGCTAAAATAAGCCATAGAGCTTATGCTTTTCTTTTGACCACCAAAAATTTAGTGTATTGCAAAATTGTATTTCAAATTACATATTCTTGCATTTACTCTTCAACCATCAGAAATAAACAGCATTCACTGTCACAGTATGGTGCTGAAGCTTTTAAAACCTCAGGAAATGTATAGAAAAATGTTTTGCGGTTTTGCTTCTTACCATTGCTGGTTAAAAATCACTGGTTCATACAAGAGTGGATCAGTTAATCAGTTAATTCATGGACTAATGATATCTTACCTTTGTTTTTCGTCCCTGGAGTCTGGAGGTATTTTCTCCCTCTCAAAGTGTACCCCATTGAAAGCTACGCACTTACACCATTGCCTGACCCAGGCACTGAATGCTTCCTCTAAGCCATTTTACTAAAGTGTCCACAACACCATTGTTGTGGCCACTTGAGCCTCTCCATCATTTTCAAAGTGACCTTTTAATGCTGTTTTCAGCTTTGGACAAGTGAAAAGCACAAGGAGCAAGATCAGAGGAGGTAAGGGGGATGCCCTAGTATTTCATCACCAATATTGGTGACAATAGTTTGAATCAAAACAGCAATATGGGGCCTCACATTGTCATGGTGAAAAAGCAATTTTCCCTCCTCAAATTCGGGTTGTTTTTCAGGAACTGCACAATGAAATTTAATTTGAGGGAATTTTAAGAGAATTTTAAGTTATTTTAAATTAATTTGAGGTATTTGTGCATAAGCTTCCTTATTTATTGTTGATCACCCCCAATTGCATAAAAATGAGTTATGAGAATGACTTTTCAAAAAACACCAGAGCCATTTATTACCCAGCCAACCTCATAGCTTTGAAAATTTGTAGGCTATGGTGAACCATTCAATGGATTGGCATTTTGTTTTCGGATCATAATGGAAAATCCAAATTTCTTCTCAAACCTTGTCAACCAATTCCAATGAACATCAATGTATTTTTGCCTTTGTTCAGGGCTCAGGTTGTATAGAATCCAGTGAGTTCAAGTGCTTTATCATTATTGCATGAATACTGCCATAAGAAAGGCTCATTCTTGTTGCTATTGCATGTAGTCTTATTCTGAAGTCCTCATTGGGAATATCCTGGGCTTGGGCAATTCATTGCCCATTAATGGAAGTACTTGGTTGCCCAGATCTTGGGTCATTCTCTGCAGAATTATGCTTATCTATGAGGTGTTTGTGCCACTTGCAATTCATTTCAAGCACTGTTTTCCATACACTCATAATTTCTGTGACTGCCTGTGCATCGTTTAAGCCTCGCCAACACAGTAACATGTTATTTACAGCTACTCAGTTTCCATATCAGCTACAGCCTTCAGAAAATCACACACATTTGGTTTTTTAAACTGGTTCACCTATTTATGATAAGTTATTTACTACTGATTCTTTAACATCAGAAAAGTTTAGATTTTTGCAAGGGGTGGGGTGAAACGTATGTATCCTGGTAGTATTTTTCAATAACTCATTTGTCCCAGTGGTACTCTGTTTAATAGATTGGGTTGATTTACCTCTATGGCACTTGTTCTCTATGTAAGAGAAAAAAAATATTTATATATACAGTCATATCAGAATAATATGACCACCTACCATAGTATATGTATGTTAGGTGGTCATATTATTCTGATACAACTGTGCACATACTAATGTTTTCTTGAATTGTTTATTGGAAGGAATGCAACAAATGTAAAACATGGAAAATTGAAGAGGCAATGACAATTCTTATGAATGATACAGTGCAAAACAATTTTTTTACAAAGAGCAATTTTGCACATAGTACAAAGTTTTTGTTCAGGTTTCTTTTTTCTACTTTGCACATTGGGTACACTGTTGTCTTGTGTTTACTTAGACTGACAAAGGCCCACCTATTTGAGAATGAATTTAAAAGTTTTAGTGGGATAATATATGCATGGGACTTTTATATGGGACATACATGTCCCAGTGGTAGTGAAAGGGGTTAAATTATTATTTGAAAAATTGCAAATATAATTTTTTTTAGGAAAATATTCTGGAAAAATTTAGTATAGGTCCTTTATAATTCCACATTAGTGATAGTTAAACTAACTAAAAATTGATTTTAAAAAGACTTTTTTTTTCAATGAAAAATAAGTTGAAATTCATTGTTGTAAATTGTTAAGTGTATGGTAGACTGACAGGCTCCTGTCAGACCTCTGTGGCAAGCAGCTGCTTGAGGGGGTATTTATTTTTATTTTTTTTTTTTATTATGGTAGATTCCTAAGCACAATAAAAGCTCTTTTTTGTATCTCAGTATTTCAAAATTTCTGTCATTAGTACAAAGTAACTCATTCATCATTCTGTCTGCTTATAAATTAAGCTAGTTATTAGAAACAACTGGTTTTTCACTTATATTAGAAGATCCCATAGTTCCCAAGGTTTTAAATTATTCACCCTGTAAATAATGTAATTAAACACTGATTTGATTCAATACAAATTCACATTGACTCAAACCTCCATAATCTGTCATAGTCCTCAAGTGAATGCTTTAAACTATGTTTCAATATAACTGCCAATTGAAAAGTTCAGTGTATTGTATTATAACCTATATGGACTGCTCAATTATTAATGGTTTAACTTACTCCATGATTTAAATAACATATCAGGTAACCAAAATGTTTGTGTGATTTTTGAGGGTAAAATGAAACCACATGTAAAAAGTGAATAAAGATATTTTATTCAGGAAAGTAAGAACCAGCACAATCTCTAACCATTTCCCAATAAGATACAAGTTTGTAAATGCCACTCCAAGCTTGAACTGCCAATCTTTAGAAACGAAAAAAGCTGCCAACTCCTTTTCTAGTGCTTCTCAGTTTTGAAATTGTTGGTTGTGCATATGATTATCCACAACCAAGAAAAGATGGTAGTCGGATGGTGCAATGTTTGGGGAATACGGAGGGTGGGGTAGAATTTCCCTACCAAGGCTGTGGAGCTTGTCTTGGGTCACTCATGTATGTGAGGGTGAGCATTGTCCTGAAGGACCACAATGCCTTTGTGATGAACAAATGCATGCTGTTTTTGAAGGAGTGCATCTGCCATTGTAGCTGTGCCGAATAAACTTTCTCAGTGATTGTTTGACCAGTGGCCAGAAACTCATAAAAGACAATACCAGTTGTAGTCCACCAGACATACAATAAAATTTTCTGTTCGTGGATCCTGGGCTTTGGTGTGTGCAGTACAGGTTCACTGTACAACAACCAATGATATGAACATTTGGTATTCCTATAGATCTGTTTTCATCAAATGCCAGCTAACTGCCCAAAAATGGCTCATTCTCGTGTTATGAGAGTAGCGACGAGCAGATCGTAAGCTGCTGGAGTTTGTTGTCGGCAGTCAGTCATGTAGAATCCATATGCTCAGCTTCCAGACATTTCCTAGGTAGTGTAAATGCAAATGAATGGTTTTGTCATTTACATGGAACCTTTCTGCAAGCTCTTGGTACATTTGACATGAATCCAACTCGATGCTGACCTTCATTGTCATTAATGACAGTCTTTCCTCACAGGGTGCATTTTCAAGTGTCTTACCACCTGATGCAAATTTTCTGAACCACTTTTGGGCTGTCCATTCGCTCACTGCATTCCCTCCAAATGCCATACATATCTTGTGGGCTGCTTGCACCACTTTAGTTCCCAGTTTAAACTCAAAGTAAGCATGCTTGAATAACTGTATTCATATTTTCGTCACCCTTCTCAATTTCATTGAACCCTTTTCACACTTGCTACACTTAAACTGACTCAGCATGCCACTGGTTTCAACTGGGTATCAACTAGTTATCTGATAGAATAAAATGTTTTAATAATTGTTTTGGAAAATAAGCAAAATGAAAACCTTAAAAATAAACAGCAATTAACATCATTGGTTTACTCTCTATATCTCTGTATGTGTGTGCAAATTTGGCTACTATTTAATTTTGAAATTATTATTCTATAGTGCAACTTATTTAGTCCAGCATTCCATGGTTTGGAAAAAATTCTTGAAAATGACTGGTGTGGGAAAATTCCTGAGATTAACCCTTTCTTTACCCCACTACCCCAAAATGCCCAAACTGCAGATAGCAGGTGGTGAAAAGGAAGGAATAACATTGATTGGATGCAGTAGTGAAAGTAGGCTGCTATGCCATACCAGGAAGAAATTTTTCAGTAGTGTTGCAGTTAATGGTTTCTTTTACAATTATATTCTTTCAGTTGAGCAATTGATTTAAAAAAGTGGATCCCTCCTTTTAAGAACTCGTTTTTTTAATTAAACTACTACAGTTTAACCTTTTGTATGCAGAGCTGTTTGAAAACCTCATATTTGATGTTCCATTTTTACTGACAGGGAGCACCAAGGGGAACACCAAAGCCATCTATCAGAGAGTCGTTAAGTGTTCACTGACAATTCATGCTCACATCCGCTATAGCTGTCTGGGTTTGGTCTTTATTATCACCAAAGGCAGAACTGGGAAAATGGATTTATGGTTTTCATATTCTTATTTTAACTCTTACATGATTAGTTTTGAGATGAAGAAAAAACGTTAGCTGATGATGGTGTAGTGGTTAACATAACTGGAATGTTTCCAGGAGACGTGGGTCTGAATCCCACTGATGGCAAAACCAATTTTTTTCAGCTTATTATTTCATGAGTTCATGTCTACAGGATACATCCTGTGATTCTTTACTACATAATTAAGTAATGAATTTAAATGTTGAAGGGGAGAGGAATTAAAATTTAGCAATGTTTCGTTAATATAATCACTTTTACCAATTAATCACCTTACATTATGCTACGGGACCAACTTAATACAGAATTTAATACACGTTCCTTTTATTTTATCATCCCCACAAGTTTAAAAAGCTTGCATTTATGCTGATATGTTTTAATTTTTTATGATTAACACAATTTTGCAATGAGAGTCCAGAAGCTGCTTCTAGCTTATTTTGGCCTTTTCATACAAGGACAGCACAGGACAAACGGCCATGCCATCACCCAGATTCGAATGTGGGCTCCAGCTGCTACAGTGTCGCTGCGAGGCAAAGCGATACCACTGCACCACTGAGGAGTTTGTAGATTGTTATAACACTGAAAAAAAATTGATAGTATTGAATAGATCATCAGTGGTGGTATGTGGTCAGTAGAAAGAACAAGTAATGATATCTTCATACTAGATTAGTTGAGCATCAATTGCTCTAAAAAATTGGCTAAAATGGATAACCAAAACAACTTTCAAAAAATCCCCTTATATTTTATATGCTCTATAGCTACATGATAAGGTCAACTTTTGACTCCAGCTGAAAGAATTTGCTACCCTGCTCCTCTGACTGCACTATAAATTTAACTATCGACAGAGGGGCAAAAGGGGGGGATGGTTACCTATTAAAACAATGCCACTTACAGGAGGAAAAATCTTTATTTTGTTAAAATGGCACTTTCCCTACCGCATTTTGAATGTAGGAACACTGCAATTTTACATCTATTATTGCGAATAGCCCAGAGGCAAAATTTATGTAGCTCATGTAAACAATGATTACACTTGATGAATTTTAAATGTTACTCTGAACTTCAATGTATATTAGTCTAAAAAATGCTTAAATATGGTATCTGGATTAGAATATGAAAAGTAAAATATAAATGAAAAGTTCATTTTTCTTGCTAAAAATTTCCTTTTAATTTAAAGAACTAAAATCACTTTAAAAACATTACACTAGATAAGAACCCTATATCTTATAATTAGTTGCTGTTTTCAATAAGGCTGAAATTTGTGAATGCAGTGGAATCATCAAGTATTTAAGCATATTAATATTTCACATTAAGAACCCCTATTAGTGGAATACATAGGAAGAAATAGAAAATACTTTGGCACTGTATTTTCAACACCATATACTTCACTTTATTACTCCTGTAAGATTACTTCAGTGGAGTGACCGCCTGTGCGTGATATTCTTCATGCATATTCTTTGAAGTGTACTAGTAAGAAATAAAATCTATTTTCACCACTGATTGGATGAGTCCATTTAAAAATCTCATCTGTTTTAGGCCAGTATGGTACAAAACTGATTAAATATTTTTTGTTGAAACTGCCACTATGACTTGGTAGAGTGCGGAGTCCTTATATTTGGCTTGAATAACATTTGTTTGCAAATTCTCACTCAGTTGAAAGCTACAGTACTGCAAATACCTTTTATACAATAATAAGAATTTATTTTATTGGTATTATCTTGCAACTTTATTTATAGATACTTAAAATAATTCTGTATATTGCACATTTTACTTAATGTCAATGCTTTTGATATATTTGATGTCATGTGAAATAAAGTTATTTACAAATGTATATTAAACATAAAACCTTTTGTGTTGCTATACTTTAGCTCAATGCTCAGTATAACACTTCAATATGTCGCGTAATGTATTGAATTTCAAAGGCTAGTGTACCTCTCATATTCCAACGTACCTCCAAGTGGGGCATAGCATGATCCTAAGGTTGGACTAGAGTTTAATACTCACTTTGTTCAGGTTACAGCATTCCTGAAACGTTTTCTGGTCTAAAATGCTAAAAGGTGAGAAATGCAAATTGTTGACAGTTGCATGCAATGCATGACATGATATATACCAGTTTAGTGGATGAGAAGTATTTGCAGAGAAATGGTAGAAACAATCTTCATGGTAGCAAAGTCCATGAGTGCCGAAGTGCATAGAGGTTCCTTGTATATTGCATGTTATGGAGACAGTATGCTGGGCAGATTATCCTTTCAGATGTGAAGTATTTGTTACTGTCCAGGTCAATAGATTTTAAACCTCAGTTTACTAGAGCAGATAATCTTTGGTAGTTCATTCAGGGTTTGCTGGCATCCTGCATTTACATACTAGCAAGGAAGAAGGATATTTAGGAGGATGATGATGTCATGTTGGATTATTGAAAAGAACAATACAGTAATTTTGTTATACTGAATGGTGATGCTGTGTCATTTTAACCAATCAAGAAGGAGCTGGAATTTGCTCAGTTATTAGTGCAGCAGACTCATAATCAGCAGTTCCCAGGTTACAGTAGTAAGGATATAGCATCACTAGCAAATTATACTATTCAATGTGAGACGATAGTTTATCTTTATAATCTGTTAATGTGATAGCATCATCTTCCAGAACATCCCTCTCCTCTGCTAGTATGTGAATACATAGTCTGGTGAACTCTGAATGAGATATAAACTTGGATATCTGCCATCCAAGTGGTAGCCACATGAACTTGCATCTCACCTGTATGGTAATGAATATTTCAGATCTGTAAAGACTATCCAACCACATATTGCTCTCAATGCAGTCTACATGACACATCAGTGCCCTGATACATTACTTCTGTGGTCAGTCATGGACTTGTGCAATATCTATTAATACTGTTTCTCCATTCCCGTGCTTCCACTTGTCTCATCCACTGAACTTGTATGTTATACTATGCACTGTACTCTATTCTGTTAGCAATTTGCATCTTTTACCTTTTACCATTTTAAATTTGAAAATGTTCTGATGAGTGTTGTAATTCTACCTTACAGTGTCATCAATAGTAATGTAGTTTAAATTTAAACTGTTTTCCCTGCACTTTATCCCAAGGTTGCTGTATTAAAATAGATCAAGTGCATACATAAGAGCACTCTTTTTATCTTCATTAAAATATATTATAAATTCCTAATATTTGACTATCGTGCTCATGTAGATAAAGTGTCAATTCTATCAGTTCTAATAGGGATAACTAAGTTTATGAAATGTTTGATTTTTCTTGACACTGATACCAATTAGTGCCCATAAAGCCCTAGCTGTACTTGACTTTGAACTTTTACTTTATATAGTTTGTTAATGGATCAAAGTGAAATATGTCAATACTGATTTTCTTTCCAGACAAAAAGGAACACTGGAATCAAATGCACAGGAATAAAGGAGAGGCTTGTTTAGATTGCCTAAATTTTTCAACTGAAGATTTGTGCAGTCATGATTTATCTGACCATAATTACTATGCTGTGTGTAAAGGTTTACTTGCTCCAGGTGCATATTATTCATCACAAGGTCTCCTGCATAGCATTCCACCTGAGGTTGAAAAAAGAACAAAATTATCGAGCCTTTTACAAGAATGTGCAGAACCAACAACGGACTTTGGTCGCTTTATTGTAGTACCCAAAATGCTGCAGGCAATGAAATCACTCCTTTGAGTAATTGAATTCACTGACTTTCAGTGAGAAACTTTTTTTATTATAACACATAATACTCTGATTCATATAGATTTTTTTGAACTCATATTATTGTAGATTATTTATCTATTTGGATAATTCAGAATTTTTAAAATGTATTACTAATATTTTTATAGTGAATGAATTTTTTTTAAAAAAGGTATTAGATATTTCTTTGCATCCTTCAAATCAAGTATATATATATATGTTTATATATTTTATGATGTAAAGTGATTTATGAATGGAAAGATATTGTTGTCTGGCTATATGGATTGTTGTAAAGGTATAAAAAGCACAGTTAATTCCAACTTGAAATTGCTTGATATCCATCATAACTATGTTTCTGAATACAACTTTTGCAGATGAATGACAACGAGAATACCAATGGCCTCCTCAAAAGAATTTATTTTTTTACTGGAATGAGTTGTTCATCTCTGTCATCTTTGGTATTTTTTCCCAGCTTTTTGATGCACTTGATTTCTCTCTGAGCGTGCTCTTGCTCTATTGCATTTTAATTTCCTGTGTTTTAAGCACTTTGTGTGTATATGCAGCATTCTTTTTTCCATTTTCTTCTATTTCTAAAAATTTTCTTCATTTAATGATCCTTTTAAGGAATTCTCCTTGTATTCCCAAAGCTGATGCCTTTGGTTTCCACTTTAGTTTCATTTTTCAATTTACACTATTGAATATCAATGTTTCTTGCTTGTGTTTTTGTGAAATGGTAATTGATAGTAACAAGGGATTGGCAAAGAGCTTGTGCACATGGTTTGTATGCCTAGGTATGGATAATTGATGTTTATTAATATATTTCACTTGAAATTAACAGTGTCTTTTTCAATTAAATGATTTTACTAAAAGATCAAATAATGAAATATATTTATATATATTTTAGACCTGGTATATATTAGTAAAATGTTTTTGTAAATACTGTATATATATTATTCTGTATGATTAGATCTCAATTTGTAGCTTCAATTTTTATAGTTAACTGAAGACTATGAACTTTAAACATTGGGAAGAATTGCTGCATTTAATATATTTCAAAAATTTAACGTGTACGAAAGCTACGAACTGATGACAAAATGACATTTATCAGCATTCTCAAAGAGCAGAACTTTATGATAGACCTGATCTTTTACAGAGTATTTACAGTACTGTTTAAATTTTGTATTATTTAATTGAGGACTTCATAACATATAATCTTAAATGTACTAAACTGTAATATGGTTTCATCATTAATGAATGTAAAATACCAAGAACTACTAGAATTTTACTTTATAAGGAGCTTTCAAGTATTTTTTGATTTGATATTTTATGGTTTATCCTATATCTCAGAAAGTAATATTTGATTGAGCAGCTGTAGTTCTCAGTGTATTGCCACCTTTAATGTTACTGCTACCCTCAGTAGCCAACATTAACCTGACAGCGTAGTACTTGATTTGATTATGAACTTAGTTCAGTTTATGTTATTCCAGGATCAGAACTTGCAATGAACTTTAAGTTGTAATGGTGGAGCTGAAACATTTTCTCAGTTGCTGGAGTGGAGAGTTATAGCTCATTAGTAGTAATGTACTGTATTAATATAGTTATTCAAATTTAATAAAAAAATAGCTAAATAAGTTAATATTTTTGATGGGATTTAATTATGTTAACATTGTAGAACTCAGCATCTTTAGTGTATGTAACAAATGATCTCTTACAATCCTGTAGGTCATGAGCATTTATTGAAAGGTACCAAACTTGCAGAAGTCAGTCAGATAATTTAGCTGAGAGCTGGATGCTACGATTCAATTATTCATACAACTGTACACAGCTAAACTTTATATTGCATAAATATTTACAGGTACACATAAAATTTTGGTCCTCCACTTGGGCTTTGCACTTTAAACAGAGAAAAGCTCAACAAAGTGGCTACACTGGCTTGCTGCAGCAAATCTTGGCCAAAGCATTGGCCTTGGCTGGAAAATCCTTTTTTAGTTAATATATCTTCATGGTCAGAGTCTGATCCTCTAATTCACAGTAGGTTCTGTTCTAATGCTGAGGAAACTAGGAACAAAGTCTTTTTCTCCCTCTTCTCTTCGTTTACATGTAAGAGATAAAACACATTACCATGGTATTATACACATTACCATGGTATTATACACATTACCATGGTATTATACACATTACCATGGTATAACACACATTACCCATGCTACCTGAAAAAGTGTGGTTTTATGGACCTTTGTGTCTCCCCCACATTTGGTGGTTGAGTGGCTTCATAATATTTCCTATGTCCATTGGCTGCTCATTCTTTGTTTAGCCAGAGTCTTGCTGGTATCTGACCCTTATCCCCTTCTCAAAATTAGAAATTAGGGTAAACATTACCTGCCCCAAATTCTGTAGATAATCCATTGAGATAATCATGTTTTTTTAATTTCTCAAAACCGAAGCATAATTCACCATCTGGCTGTCCTGTATTCATATTAAATTCTCCACACAGAATCTGATGTGCTATTCTTCATACCCTCACAGATCATAAACACGAGAAAGTCTGCAATGATTTCCTTGGCTGCACAGCCATAGATCACAAACACATATGCAAGAGTAGCCTATGTTTTTTTGGCTGTGCACTCCTATACTATTACAGTTCAGGATAGGTTAAATTGTTTAATGAAGCTTTCCTCCTGTGGCTTGGGGGTCTGACTAGGGTCCATAAGTGTTGTTGCCCCCCTCCCAAGTGTCATCCCACAATCACTTGCAATGACTTCTCTTAATTCGTGGAAGCAGGTTCGAGGGTGTCAAAAATAAATGCAGTTAATTTATGACATATGCACACAGCAACTGACACCACAGTTACTACTGAGGTATTGCCTTCCTTGGCTGGTTCCTTTACATGTGTGAATGCACTTGCTAAGCAAAAACTAGAAGAATAACATTGCCCTTTGGCAAATAAGAGATACTTGTTTTCAGAAAAAATGAAGTTTTTAATTTTCTGAATTTTGCCCTTTTATAACAGTAGTAATTTGTACTAATGAATGGTTGGAAAATGTAAATAGTAAAACTAAAATCCTCTATCTACCGGCTTAACATTTGCAAATTTGTAGACTCTTAATCTCAGGATACTTCAAATCATGGGCAAGGCCACATGATACAACTGTGAAGTGGAAGGAAACAATCAGAAGACTGTAAGCCTTATTACTTTTCATTCAGGTCACATGCTTGTGACTACCATTATCCTCCATCTCAGTGGTGAGGCAATTTTACTGTCATCTATTGGCCTACTTTAACAATCCTCTTCATTTTTCTGTATCACCTAGATTCATACTGCCATCTAGGCACAGAGCAGGGAACCACCATCTGAATTCAACTCATTAATTTTTAATTGACACTGACATATGAGAGAAATCCATCTGAACATCACTGCTTATTAGCCAAATCAGACTTAGGCAGCTTTGCTCAGAGAGGTGAATACATCATGGCAAGATGCACCTTCTCCAAGCTAGGATCAAACTGAGAACCCAGAGGGAAATCAGCAGATGCCACTGAGAGGCAGTGACTTAAATCTACAATGCCCAGATGCTAGTCCTATAGGACATTGTTACGATTAAGTACATATAAGTTGCCTATCATGACTGAACTGTTACATTATTATTATTATTAGCACTATACAATGCAAAAAGCACATCTCATTTATCCTTTAAAATGAAAAAGTTGCATTTTCTCAACCCCAAGGGATGTCAGATATATTTCTAGCATAAATATATCATTTGTAATATTACTTTTAGTTGTACATTTTCTACATTTAGCACCCTCTAACAATATAAATTAAAGCCATTTGGAGGTTTAGAAACCTATGTAGGATATTTTGTCAGTACTTATTCAACTCAAAAGAAATTTTTTATTACTTTCTTGAAACAAAAAATTGTGTTTTTGTATCCCCCCCCCCTCTTCCTGGAGGTGAAGATTGTTGTTGCCAGGTATTAAACCTCATGATCATCACACTCCAGCACTAAAATATCAAATTTCTATCTCAAATAGATCGTTTACAATATTCTTTAAAGTTTTGAATATTTCAAATTTTTTTTGCTATCATCAGAGGACACAAATAAAATTCTTGGGAGATTAAATGAGGGTGAATCATAATAGTTTACCAATACCTCTCCAATCTAAAAGTAATTTTTAATTTCTCTCTAAAAAAATTGTGCTTCCCCTTCCTTTGGGGGTAAGGTGAAAAATTATTGTTGTCAATGCAAATTTGGTTACCTTCACATTTCATCACGAAACTTTCAAATTTCTAACATGATTATGTAATTTGTAATATTTGCTCAAAATTTTGTCATTTTCAACTTTTTACACCTTTAGAGGACTCAATATTGGGAGATTCTGAAAGTGTGATCGTAATATTTTATTAATACGTAGACAACTGAAAAATGAATATTTATCTCTAGAAGTTGAATATCTACAGACTGACTGACAGATAAATGAGAAAGTTAAAACATTAGTTAATTTTTTCTGAAAACGAGCTAAAAATAACATTTTCAGAAAAAAATGGTAGTTTAACATTCACTAGCCATTTATCTTTAATTTTGCATTTTACAGAGCCCAAACTGATATGAATATTTTTGCTAGCTGCTGCTTATGTTTCTGAAAACAAAGTTTAAATTTACACTTCTTATTCTTTTATCACCTTTATCCATGCTGCTTACTTCAGCTTTTATTAAATTGCGTTTTTCCATATGATAATTTCTTAAAAACTTATACTGTTATCACTATTGCTATATTTAACAGGTCTTAACTGGACTGACTTTATCTCTATCAATCAAATTTGCTATTTTTTTAACATTAATTATGTGTATCTTTTCCTTATCAAAACAACTGATCAGATTTTCATTCTACATGATTTATGATAATTTTCGTGATACAACCATTCGTAACTCATCACTAAGAACTTTATCCAAAACATTACAAAATTTCATACTTGCACAATCAATTTTAAATGCACTCCTAATCTTTTTTCCTAAATTTATCATTATTTACTATTGGATTAGCTGCTATTATTTTGACCATTTGATTCTCCAGAAATATTTTACACTTAACACTATTATGTAGTTTTAACATCCTGAATTTTACACTTTTGAATAGATTCATATATAGCAGTAAACTCTAGTGTCAGTCTTACCTTCTAAATATTTATCAATACATTTTAGATCACTCATCTGCTTAATACTTATCATTTCCTACTTTTTTCAACCATACTTGCCATCTTCTTTTTTTCTTACTTTACCTATACATCATTTACCTTATGGCTTAAAACCTCCATTTAAGTCTCCATAAGCTTTTCACTAACTGCAGTGTCAAATTATTAGACTTGCTGGAAGCACTTTTAGCTAAAGCTTCTCTGCACTTTTCTATTTTTATGTCCCTGTCTCTGAACATATCACAGATTTCACCAACCAATCTTTGTACATTTCAGTTTGTCTCATGTAACAATTGTGCATTGCACTTTCAAATGCATCACATTCTGAAATGGATTTCTTTAAGGTGTTCTCTCTTTGAAACAATTCATATATTTTGCCAACTTTCACAATGTAAGCTCTCTTCTCCATTTAAAATCTCACAGGCAAACCTGTGTTGCCAATTTTTTCTGCATTCATTGCATACTCCCAGAATTCAAGCATGTTCCTGTGCTTCTACCACACTGCAAACACCTCTGGCTCAATGTACTGTTTGGGTTTGGTAGTGGATATGATATCATGGATTCTTTTGCTTACTATCTGTGATTCTCCATGAATTGTATCTCATTTCCCAGTACAAAGAATCCAAACCACAAGAAATTTGACTTATACTAGTTTTACCATTATCCAAAGCTCCATCACTGACTCTCTCATCAGAGTAGACATGACTCATTGAAGACTCTTCCAGTTGACACATACAAAAGCAAAACACTACTAACCCTACTGCACCTCACTCAGGGACCCCACTTTACTGGCCCCAGTGTAGAAAATGACGTTTCATGATCCTGAGCATTTGTTGAAAGTTACCTAACTCACAGAAGTCGGTTAGGAAGTTTATCAAAGTGTTTGGTGGTATCATTCAGTTAGTATACAACTGTATATGACTTTGTGCAAGTAAACTTTATTTGCATTACAAAAATATTTATAGAGAAACATAGAAGTTCAGCCCTCCACTAGGGCCTTGCACTTAAAACAGAGTAAAGCACCATATGGCTGGTTGCACTGCCACACTGCAAAAATGTTAGGATTCTCCAGCAAGGGTGTTTTGGCTTTCTTATCCATATCTCTACGTGGTTGGAGCATGACCTTCTGACTCACAGCAAGTCTAATGCAAAAACTGTGAATAAAGCCACTTTTTGGTCGGATGAGCCAATTTCACACAAGGGCCAATGTTTATGAGAACTTAGATGATCTGTGCTACTTGGAAAAGTAGAGTTTTAAGTCCCCTTCCCCCCACATCTGGTGGTCGAGTGGCTTCTCAATGTGTTCTATGTTTGTTGGCATCTCATTGTTCGTATGGCCTAAGGTTTGTGAGCATTTGACCCTTACAGTGTAAATACTCAATATTCTGTAGTTGCTATTAGTACTGATAAGTAAATGATTTACTCAACTATTACTCAATGATAAGTATGTGCTCAACTTGTTTGACAATTTCTATAATCAGATATGTTTAATTTAAAACGTAAATTGTTAGAGTCTCACAGTGCAGTTTTCAGTCATTGAGAGAATAACTTTTTTAAGAGAATAATTTTTTTGCACATGGCATTATTTTGTGTTACTGCTAGTCACTTCAGATACATGCATGAAAGTCATTTTGTGGTAACTGGAAACAATGTGTTAAAATGGTTTCCTTTTATTACTACCTTTATTACTATCAAACTTTTAAGTGAAAGTATGTTGCGAGATTAATGATTTATATTTTGGGCTAAATTTTTAACGTGATATTTTTCAGCTTTTAATATTCATTCGAAAGAAATAACACTATCATTTAGTGAGAGTAGCAAAGAGATAATATTTAATTGTTATCTGTTTGTTGTTGCTGCTGCTACTACTACTACTACTCAATAAATGGGATAATTATTTTAATATTCTATTATAATGTACTACACTTTTTTTTAATGGAAAATTTACTTGAATCCCAACATAATGTAGATTTTGTGGACAACATACAATTGTGTTATTTGTTACAAGCATTTTATGCAACAACTATAAGAAATATATTTAAGATGTGCTGTGTTCAGAATACTTATGCCCGAGCCATATTTAATTTATGTAATGAAAAGTACCTCAATTATTAATTCAGTTGGAAACTATTTTTAAGTTGAATATCAAAATCCATGCTAAGTTTAAGGGTTATGACCATGGTCGCTACTTTTGGACATTACTATAAGATAATGGGACTTTAGTAACTGAAAATTGTTAAGCAAGTTATTTTAAGATAAATCCAGAAATCATGGTTGGACTTAACCCCAATTCAGAAGAAAATTGGAAGATCACTAAATTAAATGAGTTCCGGATATTCATAGCAGAGAGCAAAGTCCATTTCCTTGAAAGTTTCATGATTCTGTTAGTATTATCAATATACTTGATGGTTTCTTTTAACTGTTGAACTTAATTGCAGTTTTATATACGCCAGGTTGCAAAATATTTTTATTGCAAGTCCACGAGTCCTAGTTGTTTCATCTTTGCACTTGTTGATAAGAGATATCTTTTTGCCAGTAAAAAATAAAATGTTATAAAAAAATAAAATGAATTCTCTATGAGGTTTTTTTTTATATTTTTAAATTTTGAAAAGTCCATATTTATAGCAAACCAAATTGTGAATTTTTTCATCAATTTTCTTTCCTGTTTTCCTCTAATTCTTTAGTAATAAGCTCTGTAAAAATTATTTTTCGACAAAACTAAAGAAGGAGAATTGAAGTTTTAAAACACATAATTTCTTGGTTGTAAAGATATATTTTGGTAACATGGTGCAAAATGCTAAGTCCAGTGAAAATATACAACTAAATGAAAAGCTATGAAAAGCAACAAATTGATGAATGCTATATAAACTGATATGATAGATGTATTTGTAATATAGCCATGCCTACAGCATAGATGAAAAAGGTTTATTTTTTAAAAAAATGGAACTTTATTAAAAATCAAAAACAAATAATGTGAATTACTCTTAAAGTGATTAAATTCTTAATATAACTGTTACATCGGGTGATTACCATGCAATAACTGAAACGAATTTGCTCTCATGGTAAAATTCAGTATTACTATATTTGATGTAACATCAAAAATAATAAAAACAAAGGCAGTGATATATTGAAGGTTAATTAACTATACACAGAATATAAAATGAAATAGCAGATCTAGTTACTTTATAGGCTGGAAAATGAAATCCGAGTTCCCAAATGGCTGAAATTTGAAATGGACATCTGAATAGTACTGTTCCTTTGTCTTTGCTACCCTCACGTGTCTACAAAATTATTGAAATTAAATGTCTTTTATGATAATGTGAGTTCTGCCACTTCATTATTCTTAATGTCTATTATTGCTCTATTACACGATAATAGGTTACACGAGTATTGCATCATGTTATCATCAGCTATGTGTCAGTGGCTATGACTACTCTGAAACATTCACATCCCTTACTTATAGTATACTAATGCATAAATTAGTTATTATTTGAGGTCTTCTCCATTATGAATTTATTCACGGGCTCTTATTAGACCTCTATAGTTGCCTGAGAATTTTTTAAAAATTCTTATTTTAAAAAAATTCGTTGAAAATGTTCATTAAAATGTATGTAAGTTGCAAATTTAAAGACATGGTAAAAAAAACTTGCGGAGAAGTTTTAGAATCTTGAAGTACTGAATAGAAGTAAGTCATGTTAAATATGAAGAGGAAGAGCATTTAATTCGAAATCATAAAATATAGCAAAGAGGAGAAAATGTAAATAAGCATAGAAAATAGTTGAAGACCAGTTTACAAAAATTTTGACAATGGATATATCCTGCCTGGCATTTGAGAATATGTATAAGTCGTGGTATATAAGAAGTTGTAAAACTGTATAACAAATAAACTTTCATACATAGGTGGTGAAATGTCAAAATTAATAAGTGAATAGTTGATCTCCAAAAGTTATGATTGCACACATACAGATACTGGACAGAGAAATGGAAACATTCCTATGTTTTGTCAGTGGGAGTCAAACTCCAAAAAATTTGCAATTTCTATGATAAACTTTTCATAGTAAAATAGGACTAGATAAATTTAAAATATCATTTCAATCACTTTAAGTCTTGATTTTCAACAATATTCATTCAGTATTTGTTGTATTATGTAAACCCAAATATTAACAGCAGCAAAATAAGTCCTAAGAAATTGTGTAAAACTAACAATTATTGAAAGAATTATTTACAAAAAAATTCTAAAACATACACTAATTTTATTAAATGGTTTGAAATAATACTTACCCCCTCAAGCAGCTGCTTGCCACAGAGGTCTGACAGGAGCCTGTCAGTTTATATGCCAAAGTAGAAGGTCTGAGAGGATGGCAAGACCTCAGCAGAAAAACGACACACACATCCATGCCTTACCCGGGGCTCGAACCCAGGTACTTATTAAATTTTAATTCTTCTGAGGTGAATTCTAATAACTGAACGTCTTTGTTATTCAATATTAAAACTTTTATAACTCTTTCAAGTACTGAAAGGATATTGTTCGAAATCGAAAGTCAGAGTTTAATTGACATCTATATTTATCTTCAGTCATATGTTTCCATAAAAAATTAACCAGTTACAGAAACTCGAATTTGATTCTCCAGTGACATAAGATGAAGATGTTTCTATTTTTCTGCCCATTAATAATTCCTTAATATAAAAATAATTGTTTAATAATCTCACGGAAAAAAACGAATTAATTCTTGTGTAATCAAGTAATTATAGCGAAGATCTGGTGAATTTTTCTTCACACACTGTGTAATTGTATTTGGAAGTGAAAATTTAAAAAAGGTTGGGTTGTTTTCCTCTGAGGGCACTTTTTTCGCACACCATGGGCTAAATGGCCAGGTCATATGGACCCCGAAGGCTCAGAGGAGGCGACCCACTGGAACAGTTGGGAGAATGGTAGCCTCCCATCAAGCGTGTTCTTTAACGTGCACAGGGTATGGCTCTCCCGCACACAGTGCATGGCTTAATGCCCCATTTGACGGATGGCGGCCTTTCCAAATCCATCGGTGTCCCCTACTGACCGTGGGCAGGGCGGGGAATTTTGCGGAAATAAATCTCAACGTGGACCCAGCTGGGACTCGAACCTGAGCTACAGATTACGGGCCTGGCGTGCTACCGACTGAGGCACCCCCGCCCCAACCTAAAAAAAAAGCTAGTTTTCATTTGTTATACTGTTTTAAAATTCTTAGTCTTTTCCATATAGCAGAGGTTTTCCTTTCTAAAATTACTGTAAATTGGTCTTAGCATGTGTTTTTTTTTTCTGAGTCTTTTCGTTCCATTTGATTTTTTTTTATTGTTTAGAATTAATATATAATATGATCTATTTCTGTTCATTAATTACCTTTGATTTTTTGATGCAAACTAATTTGAATTTTTGATAAACGCGTTTTAAAAGTAAACCTGAAATAAGGAAGAAATGGAACACAAATACTATATCTGACTAAAGACATAATTGCCGGGAGATGGAGAAGGGTCTCACTCCCTACCTCAAAATGGAAAGTTTACATTTTAAGATTGAATGACTGAATTGGAAACACTGTATTGACCAAGTATCCCTTTCAGTGTCTCAGCAGTCACCTTATAAAAACAGAGTCTCAAAATAGCGATCATGAGCTGGTCAAATGTAATGGAACAATAGATTTGTAAATGAACAAAAAATTTTAAATAAAATATTATGCAAAAACTTGAAAATGTAAATATAAGGCACCTTATTGTAAGGATCAAATGGGAGTCACTCATTGCACCCTGCTGTGCGACTGTTTCTAGAGTACACTACTACCATTTCATATGATTAAGTTCTTAAATGGTCAGTTCGCTATAATGAGTTTTTTTTCAACATTTCTGTGGTCTACTAAAGTATTTTTTTTTCAAATTAAGAAAAAAAAATTGACATATCACGGTCTTTTTTTTGGAAACATGGAAATACTATTCCAAAATGGTTATATTTAACTATATAAGCCAGTTATAATTTCAAGTTACATGCATAATCTCAGTTTCATTATAAACAGGGGTAAATATTATCGTAATATGTTATTAAGAGGCTATTTTTCAAAATTGTGAGTGGGGTGGAGGAAATGGGGACATCATTCTTAATTTAAAAAGGCTCTCAATATGTTGGGATAAGTAAATACAAGGGAGATTGAAAGTAATGAAAGTGAACTAGAGAGTGGAGTATCAAATGTAGTATCCTAATAAAAAAAATTCCCTTTTTTAAATATATTCATTTTTAAATCACTTGATTAGGAAAATATTTGGTGAGTGGTGACAAATTTCTATTCAGATTTTATAGTAGTAGCGCTCAGTTTTTGTATTTACACTTCATCTGAAAATTCTACCTGATTAGCAGTAATTGCTATATCATAAAGCTATATGGAGACTGAAATCTAGGAGCCCAAAACTTTGCAGAATTTTTAATTCTTAGATAAAAAAAACAATAAAATATGCGTTTTAAAGACACAACATACACAATGATATTTTATTTGGTCAGAAAGTTTTAATACCTTCGTCATTTTAACTCTTTTGATACTTATTCACCAAATCGTATAGTCTAGAGATTATTATGTGTTGCAATTATACTATCACACAGATAAGCTAATGAATAGTGCGGTTGAGCATTAAGATTCTTATGAAAATTAGCTGTGCTATCTTATAGCAAGCTTTTATATTTAAGGATAAGTCAATTCTCAAACGTAGAATATTTTTTTATTTGTGATCAGAAGAATAACATATCAACTCTGTTCTTGTTTTCAAAGGAAATGTAGTTTTTAATTTTCCCTCTTTATAGCCCTCAACAGCGGAAATTCGAATTAATAGTTGGTTGGAAAAATGCGTAACGTTTTATATAGAAACGTTACGCATTTTTCCAACCATCCATTAATTCCGTTTACACACGAAAAAAGTATTTCATTTATCTCAAAGCAAAAAAAAAGTGCGCTTTTATACATCTCTTGGTGGTAATTCTAAATAGATCTTTGGCAATATTCTTTTAAAGTTTTGCATTTTCCACCGTTAGAGGATGCAATTAAAGTTATTGGGAAATGCAAATCGTAATATTTCATCAATACCTATTCCAGTAACAATTTTTAAATTATCTCTAAAAGCAAGTTGAATGTCTACATATAGACGACTAAGTGAAAACATTAGATTTATAGGTTAACATTTAAGCAGCTGAGCTTATTGAAAAATATTTGTTTTTGAAAATGAACTGAAATGATGAGTGAGGTTGCACTTTTAACTGTTGCTAAAGATGGTGGTCTGAAAATTTAAATTACACCACTGGACATTACTAAGAGATTTCTAATCTCAGTCATGTGTCATATATGACACAATTATAATTACGCCACTGGACATTACTAAGAGATTTCTAATCTCAGTCAGTGTCATATATGTTAACAAGGCAAACAATAAAATACCTGGAAATAGGTGTATTTCTTTTAATCAAGAACGATAACAAGAAAACTCCATGAATTGTGAACGAAATATCTGGCTCATATATTTATGAAATGCACTCTAAATGTTGACTATATATTGTAATATTGAATCAATGTTCCCTGTATATTATTGATGCAGATTTTATTAACGTGTTAAAAACTTATAACACATTAAATGCATTTATTACAAATTTTAACGTATTAATGTTAACTTAAACAAAATGTTTCTGTTTAATTCTGATTACTATTAGGGCTTCATCATACTAATTTATTATGAATGAAATTATATGTCATGTATATAAAATAATCAGTAAAATTTGTTATTATTTTTCTACTTTGTATGCCTATTAAGTGTGTTTAACAAATTCCTCTGTTATGAATATCAAATATTCTTTTATCGTCGTATAAAAAAAATCTGATATTTTTGCTTCAGGCTATCTTTAGGTTGTAAGTGAGTTGGCAACGCATCAGGTTAACAGGGGGGGAAATAATTTTAAGGATATTTTCCCGGCCATCAGTTTGCATTAGTATTGGAAAGCTGCTTAATGTCTATTGATTGAGCAATATGCTTAATGAAAGCCACTCAATTTAAAAATTGTTATTTTCGTACATCTCTAAAAACAAAAAAAAAAAGTTTATACAGACAGACTATAAAGTGATTTAGAAAAAATAAGTTTCTAATCTTTTAATGTTTCGTTTAATGTATATTGAATATTTTTTTACCGTAGAGAATTATAGCACAAAAAGATATTTATAAAACAGGAGAAAACAAATTTGAAATTCACATTCTATTTCCTAACAAATTTCCTATAGAAATTCAGCACTTCTTTCAATCCCTCTCTCACATAATCAAATGGGGAAAACAACTAAAATTTTTAAATTTAAACTTTAGTTTGATAAAAGGTAGGGCTTAAATTTTCAACACAGTATCGGGTGGCAAGGGAAAAATTCAAATGAGAAATTTATTACCTGTTGGTAAAGTATTTGGGGAATTACTGGAGGGAGTGGGTTGAAATATGTTAAAATGCACTGTAAAAGTGAATGAAATGGATATGGTAGTGCCTAGCCAATTTCGCATCCAGGACAAGGAAGTTATTTTGCGCTCTACTGAATAGTTTTTGTTCATTGTAATAAATACTGACAATACTGTAATTTAAAATTGCGTTTAAGCTTGATTGCGCTCGGAGCAGATGCCTCATTCGTTCCTGCCATGTCACGATTCTGGAAGTGGCACTAGCTTTTATTGGGGCATTTCCCGTCAGAAAACTAAGTTTTACGTCAACGTCCGTCAACTAATGGCTTTTCTCAATCCTTCTGCCCAATGCCGGGAATAAAATTACCGCTATTTACTATATTGTATTTTTAACTACGTTATAAATACGATTGCAGTTTGTTTTTGTGTGTGTGCGTGGGAGAGGGCTCTCCAATGGACTTTTCATTGGATCAAAGAAATCAAAACATTTCCTGTCTCTCGATTTTATGTGCAAATAAAATTACCCACCAACTATTTCGGATAGACGAGCTTTTACTGTAATCTTTATAATTTCAAATATACACTGCAAAAATACATGTAGGCTATGACTAATTTTACACTAATGTAACTTAATGGCTTTTTTGTAGTATGCAGTTGCTGTCGGCAGCTCCTTAAAGTACACTGTTTTTATTTGATTTATGAATGTAAAATGTCAAAAACATTTGTTATAGAAATTGTTGAATTTCAAGAGCCATGTCTGATCAAGAACTGCAGTGAAGAAATTAAATATTTTAAACGGAAATGCGAAATAAAAAGAAACCGTTTCAGCTTTTTTCCTTGTATTCTTAATATTGTATTTATTATATTCATTGCTTGACCAATCTAATACTTTGAAGATATATATACATAATAAGAGTATGTATCATGTTTCAATTCCCAAATTTCAGAGTTTGCTAATAAATGTGTTATCATTAACGCTGGAGGCAGTTAACCGCCTGCAGAAGCCAGAAGTAGTATTACGGACGAAGGTAAGCGATTGGCTGGGTATTAAAGGAATTTGATCGAATCCATTGTAGCGGAAGTCTATTCTCAGCTTGACTGATTGAAGATTGCTTTAGAACGCAGTCACACCCTGTTAGTAAATAGAACAGTCGTGCTTCAATATTATAACGCTCGCCCTCCCAAAAAATGCTTTTTTGGTTAGAATATAATACTACATATAGGGGTTTATCAAATAATGGAAACACCGACGGAGACTGGAGTACACGCAAATGGGGACGTCACAAGGACGACGTCACCCGCGATATGAGGTATATAAAGGGGAGAAGTACAATGTTGGCTATCACGTAACAGTGGCGCAGTTGAAACAGCTGCTGTGGTATAATTGTCGACAATGTCAGATCTCAGTGACCTCCAAAAAAGCATGATCATTGGTGCGCGTCTTGCAGGAGTTTCAGTAACCGGAACGGCGGAAATAGTAGGTCTAACACGAGGAACTGTATCGAAGATTATGACTACCTATCAAAAAGGACATAGTGTTGCCTCCAAACGTGCAAATTGTGGACGCCATACAAAGTTGTCAGATAGGGATTAGGCGAACGTTGGCACGGACCATGGCACCGCAAATAGCAGCAGAGTTTTGAACACCAGTTGGAATGATCCCATTTCGTCTTAACAGTTCGTCGGAAATTTCATCGTTCTGGTATTTATAGCCGTGCTGCAATCCGCAAACCTCTGATTACCAACATCAATGCAACAAAACATGAAAGGTGGTGCAAAGCACATAAAAACTGGGATGCTAAAGACTGTCAACGTGTCATCTGGTCTGATGAATAGTGTTACACATTGTTTCCCACCACTGGTAGAGTGTACGTCTGGCGAAAACCTGAAGAAGCGTACCACCCTGACTGTTTGGTTCCGATTGTGAAGCATGGAGGTGGATCCCTGATGGTGTGGAGTGCCATATCATGGCATTCCTTAGGGTCATTAGTTATTCTGCAGGGTCGTGTCACATCCGCAATGTACAAATCCATTCTCGGGAATCACCTGCATCCAATGTTAGGGCATGTCTCCCTGATTTCAAGAGGATAATGCATCCGTGCATTGTGCGAAATGTGTCAAGTTGTGTGTGCATAGGAAGAGGTACAACAGCTACCCTGGCCACCTCAATATTATTGAACATTTGTGGGAATATCTGGAGCGCAAGGTAAGATCACACTTTCCACCTACAGCATCAATGGCACAATTGGGCCACATTTTACAGGAAGAATGGTCCCACATTCCATTACCATATGTGCATGGTTAGTATAGGTCTATTCCACGTCGAATTGCATTTGTTCATCTCTAAAAACAAAAACAACAAAACCGTACAACTTATTAATAAAATGTTCTCCACAAACAGTACGTGTTTCCATTATTTTGATAAACCCTTGTACATTCATATTTGTTGGATCTTGCCGCATCAGATTTTCACTTGCTCTTGGTTTTGCATCAACATCTAAATAGCCAAAATGTGTAGGAGGTGGCAATTTCCAAAAATGCATCTGTTCGTCTCTCGCCTCGAAACGAGAAAAATTTGATGATGAATAAATGAAGATGCAATTTCAAAACCATTTACAAGGTTTAAAAATATATTCTTTTAAAATTCATTTACTTATTCAAACATTTATAATCATTTCTGTTGATGTCCCGCAAAGTTAACGGCTTATCGCCAGGATCGTAATCTGCAGTTCCCAAGTTCGAGTCCCAGCTGGGTCAGCGTTGAGACTTATCTCCGCAAAACTCCCCGCAATCAGTAGGGGACACCGATGGGCTTGGAAAGGCCCCCGTCCGTCGGATGGGACGTTAAGCCATGGCTCCGTGTGCGGGAGAGCCATACCCTGTGCACGTTAAAGAACACGCTGGATGGCCTTGACGGGAGACTACCATCTGTCTTCCAACAGCTGTTCTAGTGGGTTCCCTCCCCCAACCTTCTCTGAGCCTTCGGGGTCCTTGTGACCTGGCCATTTAGCCCATGGTGTTGCAAAAAAGTGCCGCTGAGGTAAAACAACTCAACCCAATGGATTGATATATTTTACGTGCTATTTCTATCTCCATCCGATCTTGTAATCTGCAGTTCCCAGGTCCGAGTCCCAACTGCGGCAGCGTTGAAATTTGCATCCGCAAAACTCCCCGCCCTGCCCACCGTCAGTAAGGGGCATCGATGGGATTAGAAAGGCCGCCGTCCGTCGAATGGAACTTTACGCCGTTCCCTGTTTGGGAGAGCCTTACTGCGCAAAATAAGGAACACACTGGATGGCCTTGACGGGAGGCTGCTATTTGTCTCCCAACAGCTGTTCCAGTAGGTTCCCTCAGCCAAACTTCTCCGAGCCTTCGGGGGTCCTTGTCACCTGGCCATTTAGCCCGTTGTGCACAAAAAAAGTGCTGCTCTTAGGTAAAACAATCCAACTCCATTCGATAATCTTACTACGGTTACATCTTGTGGCATTTATTATGTTATTTCAGTTGAAAACTCAGCATTATATTGCGGATGAAACATCATTTACGTTTTTATTTTTTGTTTACCGTTAAAAACTGTATCTACAGGATAATCAATATATGACAAAAGCTTTTTTTTTATGTACACTAACCAGCAGATGCCATATTTCTGGTTAGAGTGCAGTTATTTCAATACTTTAGTCACTGACTGCAACTGGTACATGGAAAAAAGAGGTTGGGGCTACAGCAAATTTTTTTCCTGAATATCTCAAAGTAATAACCTTTTGTTTTGAAAAATTATTTGATAGTATTTCATTGGGCTTGCTGCTGATATGGGTCAAAATATACAGGTGATTATAAATGAATGTAACGATATTAAAAATTTCTAGCAAATTTTGAATTTTTCATATATGCCAACGTTGATTGGTGACAAAACGTCATAGTGATACAGTACTGTGCGAATTAGTTGGGACAAGCATCATGAAGCTGCATAAGGAGACAGGGTCCGTGGACACGTCCCGTAAAGGACATTGTGGAAGAAAAAGAAAAACCACCCCTAGAGATGATAGTCTAATTCGAAGAATTAGTATCATAGCCCCGAAGAGGGGCAGTGGAGACATCAAAAGGGAGATTGCGTCTCATGGGGTTAATATAGATGCTTCCACCGTACGTCGTCGACTTCTGGAGTGTGGCCGCCCGGCTCGACGCCCCTCCAAAAAGCAGCTTTTGATACCTGCTATGAAGCAAAAAAGGCTATCCTGGGCAAAAGAACATCGAGACTGGACTGTGGAGAATTAGGAAAAAGTGATATTTTCTGACGAAACCCACTTTGAGGTGCATGGCTCTTCGATCCGGCCACATTCAGCAATCCCCCAAACACCCACCCAAGGTCATGTTTTGGGGATGTCTCACAGCTTCTGGGCTACAGACGCTTTACCCTATTGAAGGAATGACGGACAGCAAAAAGTACATAAGCGTTCTGGAGGCGAAAATGGTCTCAACTCTGCAGAAGCTGTTTCCTAACGGCGATGGGGTATTTCAACAGGATCTGGCTCCATGCCACAATTCTAAACTTGCTAAGAGCTTCTTTACCCAGCAACATTTGAAGGTATTGGAGTGGCCAGGAAATTCACCCGATCTAAACCCCATTGAAAATTTGTGGGCCATTATTAAAGCGCGCATATCTAAGATGGACCAAAATGATAGAAAGTGTCATGAAAGTGTGGTACCACGACCCTGAAGAGAAGGAGATGTGTAGAAAGCTAGTGGCATCAATGGTTGAGAGGGTGAAAGAAGTAATTAAAGTAATTAAAGCTAAGGGGGGGGGGGTCACATTCACTATTAACTATGTACACTATTAAACAAATAAATATTTTAGTTGTGTCTTTGTTACTACATTTTCCTATTGTCCCAACTAATTTGCACAGTACTGTAGCTACCTAGATATCCAGTACTGAAAGATGGCGACGTCTGCCCCGAAATCATTTTGTGTTCTTTCCCTGAAACGAAATCTCAAATTATTGTGCAGCGTGATTACAAAACAAAATTTAATAAAACAAACTCCAAGATTTTAAATCCAAGGAGGATGGAAATTCACATAGGGTATATGAAATTTACAGAAAATGGTTTATACAAAAGAAAAAGCATAAGTAGACCTGTTGTCAGTGAGGAAACTGGAAATTTTTCATTCGTCATTCATATCAAGTCCATGTAATTGACAAGAAGAGCAAGAAATTTTTGTGTAGTACAATTGACAGTTTTGAAAAAATGTTTGTAAATATCTCGCCATCAAAAACTGCAGACTGCGATTGCTATATGTTATCAAGCCAATAGATAAAGATTTTGTTGTGACTTCAAGGAAGCGTTCGAAAATGATGTAAGTCATAAAGTAACCTTTATTTGAAGAAGCAAATTTTCATATCAGTGGTAAGGTCAATTGCCACAATGTTAGAACTTGCGGAACTGGAAATCCTAGAAAAGTTTTGGAACGTTAAAGAGCCTAAAAGTGAACGTGTTTTGCTCCCGTTTAAGAATTAAGGTGTATGGACCTTTCTTCTTTATTGAGAACACTGTCATGGGGATTGATATGTTACCGAAATTGCTCATTGGGCTGTTTTACTTCTGAGAAACACTTCTTTTTTTGCACACAATTGGCTAAATGGCCAGGTCACAAGGGCTCAGAGAAAGTTGGGGACCCACTGGACAGCTGTTAGTGACGATGGTAGCTTTCTGTCAAGGTCATCTTTAACGTGCACAAGGTATGACTCTCCCATACACAGGTTTTACATCCCATTCAACATATGGTGGCCTTTCCAAGCCCATCAGTGTCCCCTACTGACTATTCTTGGAGCTGTTGTGTGGAGATAAATCTCAACGCTGGCCCAGCTGGGACCTGCAGATTTTGAGCCTGACACGCTACTGACCGAGCCACCCCAGCCCCCGGAAACTGCTCATGCCCAAACTATTAGAAACCTTTCGTAAATTCCAGCAAGATTGGGATCCTTCCCACTTCCATAGTGCTGTAAAGGGAATTCCTTGATAAAAAGCTGGTGGCATGATAATAGCTCAGAATCATGGCACCCTCGGACACCTGATTAACCCCATTAGACTTTTTCTTTTGGTGTTATGAGAAAGACGAAGCTTACACATCATAATTGCAATCAACCAATCACCATTAGTCGGATGGGATTTGGAGCCATGTTATTGTGTGCAGGAGAGCTCTATCTTGTGCACCCAGAAAGGAAAATTCAACAAAAATTTTTTTTGTTTGAATTAAAAAAAAATTAACTTTGCTGTTTATAAATGACACCAAATTTATTTTCTAGAACAATTAAAATGCTGTTAAGAATTTTTCAAAAGTTAACTCACTTTTGACAGCAGCGCTTTAAATGCATGTTGTACATAGTGGGCCAGATACTGCTCTACTTATCGAACTTTTAGATTGAAACGATTGAGGTTATATTTTTATTTTATGGATTGGCAAAAGTCTATTATCTTCCTGAAAGAAGAAGTAAAAAATTACCTGCATGGTTGAGTAAGAACCTTATGGTGAGGTAGAGATTTCTAAATTGGAATGTGTAGGTCATATCCAGAAGCTAATGGTGGCAAGATTTAGGAAATTGAATCAAGAAATGATAAGGCAAAAACTGTCTGACAATCCTCCGATTGGTGGTAAGAATAGGCTAACAGATGCAATAATAGACCAACTTCAGTCTTACTATGGTCTAACTATTAAAAGAAATGTTGATAATCTAAAAGCAATGGAAGAGGCTATGTGGGCCCTGTACTTTCATAAATTAACAAAAGAGAAACCTATTCATATCCTATGTCTCACTGGGGCATAATCATGGCACAACCATAAAGAACCATTAGCCACTGGTGACATTTATGATCACAAAAACAATATTCCAGAAGCCATCATGCAAGTTCTCAAATCAATATTTAGGGACTGCTGATGACACTGTTCTCAAGAAGTGTGTACATTGGAAAAACACAAAATGAAGTGTGAACAGCGTCGTTTGAACAAGGAATCCAAAAAACTCTGGAATTTGGAACTTATAATGCACCATATCACAGTAGCCGTCCCGTGGCCGAGTGGTTAGCGTGCTTGGCTACTGATCTACGGGACCTGGGTTCGAGCCCTGGATAAGGCATGGACGTTTGTGTTGTTTTTCTGCTGAAGTCCTGCCATCCTCACAGACCTTTTACTGTGGCATATAAACTGACAGGCTCCTGTCAGACCTCTGTGGCAAGCAGCTGCTTGAGTGTGTATTTAGTTTTTATTATTATTTAATGCTATAGTATGCTACAATCAAGGGAACATAGTGAAGTGCTTCAGAAACTGGGACTCAATCCTCGAAATCGACGGTGACTGTCATGAAATATCTAGACAAGGAGAGGGTGTGTAGAAAAAGCAGTGACAAAGTTTGAAATGACGAGACTGAAAAGGCTCAGGAAAAGGAATTTGATGATTTACCTCACTATTCCCCTGGAATGTACTAAGGTAATAAAGTTACACTAACTTCTTTTCTCTTTGTCGATTTTTGTAAATTTACTTTTTTCACACATAAGGGACATTTTCTCAACTCCCGTCCAATTGATTTTCATGAAGTTTTAACTCAGCTTAACCGATGTGTGAGTGTGTATGGGGGGGGGGGGAGCAAAGGGAACCATATCTCCCCTTTGACAATGCCGTTAAGAGTAATAGGAGCAAAAAATACTTAGATTTGCGCATATTTCACTCTTTTTTTTAAGACCTCTGAAATGGAGGAGAAAATGTTTTACTGTGGTGGAAATCCAGTGTCTTGCTCAACCCTCCCACTTTAGTTTTCTGACTTCATTGGTACACTTGGCCTTTTCATTTATTTTTTTTTCTACATCGAGAGAGATACGGCATGGAAATAAGCGCAAAAAAAGTTTTAAATTTAACACTTTTAGTGAAATTATGGTTTGAAAGTGCGCTTTTCTTATTCTTTTCACGTAATGCTTTTCGAAATTTTTCGATATTGGAACTTTGAAGTAAGACTGAAACACAAATCGATAGTTATTGACTGATTGTGGTTAATGTACAAACTCTGGAAAACACAAAAATAAGTCTCAAAATCTATCTATGTGTGATATCTACAAGTGATATATTAGCTAGAGAAATTTTAAGATATTACCCACTTAAGCGAAATTGGAATCAACCATTATTAATTTTTATATTACACCATCATCATCCTCAAGAAACCATGGGCTACAGAGGTCCAACCACACCGCACAATTTAGTTCTCCAAGCATATTTGTCCTGAGCTATATCTGCTGCATCTGGCCACTGCACACCAATTCTAACAAGGTCCAGTTTGGCACAGGTCCTGTTCCACCACATCTTAGGTCTCCCCTTCTTTCTAAGGCCTTTAGGCACATAACCCTATTCATATATATATATTAGGTATCATAATCCTATTCGCTAATCTATAATTATCCATAAGGGCAACATGGCCAAACCAACGGAGTCTCTCTTTGCACAATATGCTGCTTAAAGGAGGTTGCCAACTCCTTTGCCTAACCTCATTATTACCTGCAAGGTTGAACCACCCAATGCCCAAGATACTGGATAAGCATCGAGAATCAAAAGCATCTAGTTTCTCTGTTATCTTGTTTAAAAAGCATCCAAGTTTCACTGCCATAACTAATCCTTGAGAGAACCGAACTACGTATTATACAGTCTGATTTTAGTCTTTAGGTGTATAAGCCTGTTTCTCCATACTCTAAATAGATTCTTAAAAGTCCCGGCAGCAATCCCTTATCATTTATTAATCTCATGCCGCACATCACCAGTATCTGTTACATAGATCCTAAGATAATGAAACTGTGACACCAACTCAAGACTGCAACCATTCAGATTAACTGAATCACAGCCTGCTTGACCAATTTTCATCACTTTAGTTTTCTCTGTTTATAACCAAACCTACTCTACTACCAGTCTCATCAACAGCTCGAATGAAAGAGTTCATCTCAACATCATTTGCCAAAAGGGCTAAAGCATCAGCATAATCTAAATCAGAAATTTTTGTATCTCCAAACCATTTAAGCCCAAAATCTTTCCCTTGCAGTGAATTTCGCATAACATAATCAATAACCAAACTAAAGAGAAAAGGAGACAAAATGCACTCTTGTCGAACACCAGAAGCAATGCTAAACCAATTGCTACAAGTCTTACCAACTCTCACACACGACTCGATGTTATTATAAAGAGCTCTCATTATGCTAATTAACTTGTGTGGTTATACCATACGATCTGACAATCAACCAGAAATTATGACGATCAACAAAACTAGAAGCCAAAGGTTTCTGAAACCCAAAACATTTCTGAAGAGTCTGCCTGAGTGAAAATATTTGATCTACACATCCCCTACCACTTCTGAATCCATATTTTTCATCACGCAATTGCCTGTCAACCAGATTCTTAATTCTATTAAGCACAATCATGCAAAGAACTTTACCTGGAACAGAAATTAGGCTGATACCCCTATAGTTATCATAAGGACTGCGATCACCTTTTTTGAAAATAGGGATAATAATAGCTCTGGTAAAATCCTTAGGAACCATGCCTTATAAAAGATATATAAAATTTCATTCATCCAAGTGGTAACAGAAACATTCCCAGCTCTAAGCATTTCCATGGTAATTTCATCTACACCTGGGGATTTATGAAGTTTAAGTTTGGAAATAGCCAAAATAACTTCAGATTGTGTTATAGGGCCAACATTAAAGCCACCAATGCATCTATCATCATTACAAACAATGGGAGTAGAATTAACCACATTGTTTAGAACATCACTGAAATGCTCAGCCCACCTAGCCATGACAGAATCCTCACCTTCTATAACTTTACCTTGTTTATCCTTCAATCCCTGTATACCTGTCCGTTTTCTACCACACAAAACATTAACTATCTGGTACAGCTCTCTGCTATTGTGCTATCTAATGCTTCCTCGGCTTTGTCGAGGAAGCAATTTTCCATAAAAAAAGAATAAAATCTAAAGAAACTCCAAATATGGTATCAAACACATGCACAGTCTATTAATAGGTATTCCATTTCACAATATATTAATATTTAACGATTCTGGATTAACTAAAAATGAAAATAATTCTATTCTTAGAATCAAAGTAACTTAGCTTTCACTAGATCCACATTATTTAAAATGAAAAAAAATCCAACTCACCTAATTGCGTATACTGTACCCTTCCACATACTTTAGAACATTTTATTTTTGACTGTCCTAAATTTGTAAATGGAAGAAATTCATATTACCAAAAATTAGAAAAATATAATATAAACAACAATTGTAACTTTAAAAATATTTTAGATCCTCCAAAAAATTACCTCACTTATTTTTTTTACAAATTACTAATATCTTATCTAAAAAAATTTAATATTTTCAAGGATTTATAAAAAAATAAAGAAACAAATACAAATATTTTTTTGAATGAGTTTGTGTAACTTAAGTCGATTTTACACAGGAATATTCAAGTAGAGAAATGAGATGATGATAATGATTATATGGTCAACACCTGAATCCTATGTGGTTGACCACTAGTATGGTACTAGACCACTAGTATGGTATGGGCTTAAAAAATAATATAAAAAATATAATAAAAGGGGGGCTTAAAAATACAGGTGAGTCAACCAGGGGGGTCTTTAAAGAGGGAGCTTAAAATACAGGTGAGGTAAACCAGGGGGGGGGGTCTTTAAAGAGGGAGCTTAAAATACAGGTGGGTCAAACGGGGGGTCAGTTTTGATAGGGGGGGGGTAATGAGGGGGAGTCAAAAATTGGATAATTACGAGTAAAATAGAGGGCGTTTCTAAATATAGTACTCATCATATACACTAGATGGCACCAGGTTTTTAATAAAGTGGGGAAGGAATTTTTAATAAAGTGTTTTTTTTTAATAAAGGGGGTGAAATTTTGATAAGGGTTTTTTTTTAATGAGGGGGCAGTCAAAATTGGAAAAATTACGACTAAAATTGAGGGGTTTTCTAAATAAAGTACTCATCATGTACAGTAGATGGCGCCAGGGGTTTTTAATAAAGGGGGTGGAACTTTTGATAAGATGGGTTTTTAATGAGGGAGTCAAAATTGGAAAACTACGGTTAAAATAGTACTCATGATATACACTAGATGACGCTAGGGGTTTTTAATAAAGGGGGATTAATTAATTTTCAGTTAATTATTAATTATGAATATACTTTGGCATATAAACTGACAGGCTCCTGTCAGACCCCTGTGGCAAGCAGCTGCTTGAAGGGGTATTTATATTTTATTTATTAATAAGAGGACATAGTCGATTATGAATGTTAATAAGGGGGGTAGTAATGGGGGCGTCCATAGGCGTGACTGGTGACGTCGTAGGGGAAAGCACAATGCGTGGGGGGGGGGCTGGAGTTGCTGCTTAGTGGGTTACAGGAGGCTCAAGTATGCTCGGTGTAGTGGGTTACAGGAGGCTCAAATATGCCATTGTGCCTATGGCCGAAATGCCTAAACTCGACCATGTTAATGAGAGCAATTGTGAAAACCACAATCATATCGTAATACAACTAAAGATGAGTGAAAACTAAACAAAAAAGAATTATCATTAAAATAGATGTAAGGAAAATATTTCTTTTTCCGTATTAGTAAATAAATATAAATTATATACTTCTGAAAGCAAAAGAAAATTAAAATATTCAATTATGTTAAGAAAAAAACGACATTAATTTTGGTACAACTGTATTATTTATAATAAATTTTCGATCAATTTAATTTCGGGCGGGGCAACTATTCTTTTTGCTTTTTCTGTCGACGCCCATGTAGAAAGCTAGCATTTTTACTCTCAAAAAATGTTTCGGCTTCCACATCTATTTAAATATTACATGGAGTGACATCAGATTGTCAACTCCGTTGGCCACGGTCATTCCAGAAGAGGAGGAATCTTCTAAAACTTTCTGTCATACCTATTTGCGATGTAGTGACCAACAAATGTATAGGCGCACACACTAAAGGTACTTATCAGAGTACATGCCAAGCAACAAGAATGCCAAGCCCAATTCCAGTTGAGTTCAAGTTTACTTCAACACGGTTATGTTGCAAGAACCACAAAGCGGCATATGAATGGCAGCAAAAGTGTCAAGTTCCGTGTTCCTTAACGAGCAAATGCATCACATGAAGCTTGTACTGTCGCTCAAAAAAGTATCCGAACGCTATGGTTGATTACAAAATTCAGAAAAAAATATCTGGCAACGATTTTTTCAGAAATTAGTGGTCTGGCAACCTTCGTGTCACGTGACACGAAGGTTGCCAGACCACTATTTCTAAAAAAATCTGTTCCAGATATTTTTTTTGAATTTTGTAATCAACCGTAGTGTTCGGATACTTTTTTGAGCGACAGTATTGTTACACGTTACGGCGCTCTGAGAGGTCCGTTGCCTGCTTTCTCAATGCTCCAATCATAATACAGGAATTTTTTCAGGTTGTCAGAAAAAACGTTGAATCTTTTAAATCAATGTAAAGTTGTTATACAGGGTGTCTCAAAAATATAGGTACAAACTTTTAGGGGAGCTAGATAAAACATCTAAAGGAATGAGAATTGCATAGGAACCCATAACCCGAAACGTCATGGGAAAGTGGTAAGATCTGAAAGGACACAAGACAGTGATTAATGGGAAAACATTTATTGAACATAATTATTACAAATGGCGTACTAGATGGCCTGCCCTCACTTCTGCTACCTCTTAATGACCCATAATCACACAAATTTTGATGCGCACGCGCAAATGGTGGCCTGGTACGTCTGTGTGGGAAGCGTTCTTGATACATTCGTTGAGCGGTCGTCCGTTGCCCTCAGTTATTCCATACACTAAGTGCATGTCTGCCAGCTCCCTGTTCGAATACCTTTGCATGCTCTTCATCAGTCGAGTACCAGTAGAATGAGGAAATCCGAAATTTCCCCTCTAGCGCACTGATGAACAGCGCCGCCTATTGACTTACGGTGACGTTTCCGGTTATGGGTTCCTATGCAATTCTCATTCCTTTAGATGTTATCTACCTCCCCTAAAAGTTTGTACCTATATTTTTGAGACACCCTGTATATTAAAAATGACTAGCAATTTATCAAAAAAAGAAATTATTTTAAATCTTTTTCCATAAATCTGCTTCAAGAAGATATTGTCCCACTAGTTTAAATACATTTTTCCTGATTTCTTGATTTGGATGATTTAAAATAGCAAATATTGTAAATCCTTTAAATCCGATTAAGTCTAATTCCTTAAAGAGTATTAATCGAGAGATATTATATTTAGGACAGTTTTAAAGAACATGGTTAATAGTTTCTAAAGTATGACAAAGTGTATAATTTGGGGAAGTAAATTAAGTTTTCTTAATTGTAAATAAGTAAGGATTAAATATGGTAGTTCCTGTTCTTAATTTAAACATTTTTATTAACAGTGGTCTGGGTATGTTAAAGTTACAAGTATATTGAATATTAGGAGAAATTCCATATCTAAAATTATTTTGAAAACTTCCACTAATTTTAAAAAAGTTATTTGTTAAGTGGAATTCGTGATAGTCAATTAATTTTTTAAAATGGTTGTAAAAATAAATAGTTTTGGAAATATTAGGAAGTTTGGCAGTATTTTCTGCGAGTTCATTGGCTTTTTCGTTGCCTGCAATGTTACAGTGGGCTGGTATCCACTGTAATGAGATGTTATTTTTTAAATATCTAGTATTAAAATCAGTTAACGTTATGAGCTGAAAAATAAATTGTGTATATTCAGTATAATAAAGATTCTGTTTGAAAATATTTAAAGCACATTTAGAATCTGTATAAATTATAAAATTCTTTGAAAAAGTTTGAGAAATAAATATTAAGGCTTCAATTATAGCTATTAGTTCAGCTTGTGTTATGGAAATTATTGACGATAATTTGAAAGCTTTTGAATATTAAATTGCAGGAATGTAGAAAGCAGCTGATGCTGAGTTAATTTCAGTTTGAATTGATCCATCAGTATAAATACTGATATGAATTTGATATGTTATATTACAATAAGAGATTGTAAGAATTCTTAAAGATTCTGAGGAAAGGTTTTTTTTTTGATGATATACCAGGAAGTTTATCTTGCATGTTAGGACGGTGAAAGCTCCAGTCATCAATAAAGTTAAACGTTTGCCCTGAGGCTGAGAGTTTAAAAACAACTTTTAATAAGGAATCATCATCTAATTTTAAATGAAAGTTTTTAAAAATTTTTGGGTTCTCTAGGTAATTTTTTATGAAAGGGTGAGAGGGAATTTTTAAGTGGTCTAGTTAAAAATTTTATTAATAGAATTTTAATTCTAATTTGGAAAGGAGCTATTGCCGTTTCTCCTATTAATGCAATTGTAGATGTTCTCTTATAAAGCCCCAATGCAGATTTGATATAATAATTATGAAGAATATTAAACCGTTGAAGATTCTGGTCACTAATTCCAACTGTAAATTCGAGCCCGTATTCAATCTTTGATCTAATTAAGTTCTTATATAAAGATATTAAATAATTGGGTGGAGTACCCCAGTTAGTGTCAGATAAGCATCTGAAAATATTTAATAATTTACATCCTTTACTATGCTGTTGGATGAGATGAGATTTCCAGTTCAACCATGAATCTAAGTTGATTCCTAAATATTTAAATGAATTAACTTGTTTAATTTGTTGATGATCAATGTGCAAAATAATTTCTGGTGGTGTTGATTTAAATTTGACAAAAGGTAAACAAAAGGTTTTTTCCAAATTAATTGTAAGATGTCAAATTTTGCAAAAGTCTAAGATTTTGTTTATTTGAGTTTGTAATTTCTATTCCAGATTTTGAATATTTTTGTCACTGCTCCAAATAACAATGTCATCAGCAAAGGTAGCGAATTTTATTTTTGGATCAAGATTTTTAAAGATATCTGATAAATAAATATTGAAGAGAATTGTACTCAAAATTGATCCTTGTGCTATTCCTTGAGACATTTTAAAGAATTTTGAAACGTTATTACCGATTTTAGCTTGAGAAGACTTTTTTGTTAAAATAAAATGCAAAAATTGTAGGATATTACCATTTAAGTTTAAATTAATTAATTTAAAGAGTAGACCTTTTGGTCAGATAGAATCGAATGCTAAAGAAAGATAAAAAAATTAGCAACTAAGGTATGGTTTTTGCTTTTTTCAATTTGAATATCTGTAACTAATGCTGAAACACATTCTTTAGAAGATTTTCCCCTTCTGAATCCAAAGAAATTGAAAGGAAGGATATTATTACTTTCAATAAACCAAGTTAGTCGTCTGAAAATCAATTTTTCAAAAAGTTTTAAAAAGTTTGAAAGTACAGATATAGGTCGGTAAGAATTAGGATCAGAAGGAAATTTACCAGGTTTTAGAAGAAAAATGACAAAGAATTTTGACCAAGAAAGTGGATAGTCCAGATAAAATTTACAATTTCCAGAAGTTTTAATTTCCAAGCGAAGGGAAGGTGAATAAAGAATTTATTCAGAATATTGTCTGGACCTGGGGTGGCTTTTATATTTAATTTTTTCATTGCATTATTTAATTCATCTAATAAGAATTTTGCATCTATAACTGGAATGTCAGAAGTAAATTTAAGAATTTTTTTATCAACCATTTTTCCAATTATTTTTTC
Organism: Ryuthela nishihirai; assembly: GCA_038380435.1. Classification (NCBI taxonomy): domain Eukaryota; kingdom Metazoa; phylum Arthropoda; class Arachnida; order Araneae; family Heptathelidae; genus Ryuthela; species Ryuthela nishihirai. The sequence goes on from JAWZYU010000026.1 coordinate 32,818,133, forward strand.
TTTTGGTGTGAGAAAAATTAAAAAAAAAATTTTTTAATTCATTTCCCATGAAATTTGCTGTTTGTACAATAGTTTAATTTTTTTCAAGAGCAATTTCGGTTAAAGGAGTAGTTTGCTGAGACCCAGTAGTCATTTTTTCTAAAAACTTTCCACATATTGGAAAATGAAGAGTTTGGAGTCAATGAACTCGTAAAGAATCTCCAATTTTCTCTGTAAAGCTCTTTTAACTTTCTTCCAACCAATGCTTTAACTTTTTTAAAATAATTGTCTTTGAAGTCCCTTGTTCTCTTAGATTTATTTTCAGCTTTTTTACGGATTGTAGTAATTTTGTTCTATACCAAATATTTTTATGAATTTTTGGATTTTTATTAAGAATTTCTAGAAAACATGATTTTTTTTTAAATTTTCAAGATGATTAAGAAAAATATTGTAGTTGATCATATCAGGATTTGGGGAATTTTGAATAAGTATGTTGTGGAATTGGTACTAGTTATTAAGTTTAATGTATTTTTTTTCAGAGATTTTTAATTTGGATGTAATCAAAATAGGGTGGTGGTCATTCCTCTCGTATCTGGTAGGAGTGACCATGAAAAAATCTTATAGAGAGCAGGGGAACAAAAGATAAATCGATAATAGATCTTTCATTATGAATACGCGTACAGCTTTTATCGTTGAAGATAATAAATTCATTTTTTAATATAAAATTTTTGAGATCAGTGCCAACTCGGTTAATATGATAAGAGTTCCATGCGAAGTTATGGGAGTTGAAATCTCCCACAAATAATAATGGAGGAGAAACTTGAGAAAGGATATTAGAGTATATTACTTCATTTCATTTATAATTTTGCACGGATTGTAGATATTAATTAATTTAAATTTAAAATTTTTAATTAAAATTTCAAGTCCTAATATATTCAGGTTTCATTATGTAATTTTATCTGTTTGATTTTATGATTCAATGATTTTTTAACATAAAAACCAACACCTTCGGATCGTTCAGTAGTAAAACTAGAGTAAAAGATATAAGAAATATTTACTTTTTTTGTAATTAATTCTTGAAGAGCTACCACACTTAATTTTTTATACTTACAAAGTAGGACAATATCTTATTTTTTGGAGTAGACACCTCTGCAATTCCACTGAAGGAAGGAGAAATCACTTGTAGAATTATAGCTTAAAGTTCAGTAAGATGTCTTCCAGGACTGAATATTCATCTTGATTATGACAGATGAATTTGCATAAATGGAGGATCAAGTCAATTACTAGATTGACTGTTTTCATTTTTTACATTTCCTTCAATACTATTTGGGGACTGCAGAACTTTTTTTGATTTTTTCAATATGAAGAAATCTTTTTGCAACTTATGCATATGAGTTCGAGCTTTCAAAACTGGTAGAAGGTTGAGGTTCAGTTTTATCTTTAGTATAAACAGATTTAATGATGTTTGAAAATATCACTTTAGCTTTCTTCGATTTTCTTTTGCTTTTTTAGGAATTGAAGAAGTTAAGTCGTCGTAAGGTTTTTTTTTTCTTTTTCCGTTAGTTTAGTGACCTGAACAATGTCAGTGTTGGAATGAATGTCAATAACTTTATTTTTCTGCAATTGTGCTGTCATTTTCTTTATCAGTTAATGACGTTATAATGTTTGAATCAGGATTTAATTCAAGCAATGCCTGTTTGTATGCAGCGTTCCAGGTGCATTCGTGCCGATCTTGAATTCTTTTCGCACGGCATTCAAAATAGGTGAAAGGATGCTCTCCTGAGCAGTTGGGACAGCATAAGGTTGTAGAATTACAATTTTTGTAGTAGTGCTGTCCAGAGCATCTTTTGCAACGAAGTCTTCCGCGACAAGCCGAACCTAAATGGCCAAAACGACTACATTTCAGGCAGATGGCAGGTGGAAAAAAAAGTAAGGCCTGACACGCACTCTGGATAAACCAATATATACGAATGTTGGGAGTGAATCAGCAGTAATTTTGATTACTACATTATCAATAAGGTTTTTGGCGATGACAGAGTCACTTTTATTAGGAGAGAACCGATTAATACGTCTGACAGAAAAAATATTGTATCTTTCCACTTCCTTGAGTAGAAAATCATCAGTATATTTGATATTCACACCCTCCAAAATACCCAAAAGATAATCACTCTGTGAATCTGAAGTCAAACCTTCGTATTAAAAATTTCTTGATTTCCATTAATTTTTCGAGTTCATCTTCAGAATCTGGGAAAACAATCAAGTCTCCTTTTTTAGTGAAATGTCCTCTTATTTCTTTTTTAAAACGATTATAGAGGAAATCAGTCACTTTAATATCATCAAGATCAACCAGTTTGGAGTGATTATTAAAAAAATAATTGGGGTAATATTTTCATCTTCTTGAGGATAGATATTTTGTTCAGAGGTGATGGAATTATCATCCTCATTAGATGATTGGTCTGAATTATCAGAAAATGGCTCTTGTTCTTTGATATTAGATTCTTTATCATTTTTTTGTTTACTTACTTTTTTTTCCTTTTGAGTTTGACCAAATCATGAAAAATGTCGTTGTTTGTCACATAATTGTTAATGTCGTTAGAAGACAAACTTTTGTGTAAGTTAGAAAGTTCCATCTTTTTTATGTGTTTTCCAAGTTTGTTGGTTTGTCGTTTGTCGCTTGACTTGCTAGGCACACCAGCCGTTTTTTAAGTTTAACACTGGCCTTTTTGCCTTTGCTCATTTTAGTCAGAAAAGGCCCAAGAGCTAAAGACGAATGGAATTAAAAACGCCACTCAATCAGTATTAACTTGAACAACCACACAATCCAGGCTAACATTAGCACATCCGATTACTCTAAATTCCAGAATCGGAATCCGTACTCAGGACAGAATTCTACTTCAATTTTGCTGCCGGATTGCAAACAGGTAGCCAATCAGGGCTGAATATGTGAAGCCAGGCGAGGGGGCGATCGTAAGGGGGTCCCCGAGAATGCTAGTAACCAAACGGAGGCGAAAACAATGTTAAACATGTATTAGTATATAGTATATTACAAGTATTTTTAGAGGAATTTGTTAAAGACCACTAAAACGATGTGAAAAACCCTATACAGAAAGGCATTCCGCTTCATTCCGACCAGATATTATCTCCCACCCATTATATTTTTGCAGCTCCGGGCTTGTCCACAATCAATATGAGCTATCGGTCTGGAGAGTGATTGACAAACGACTGTCTATGGAGGTTTATCAAGATATCAGAAATAAAATTATCAGATTGCAGTACTAATTTTTAGTCACGTCATTAACATATAAATCTGAATAAATTACATTTCAAGCAGCTGCTTGTAACAGTAGTCTTACAGTAACCCCTGTCATAAGCCACGGGTTGGGTTGTTTTTCCTCTGAGTGGCACTTTTTTTGCACACAATAGGCAAAATGGCGTGATCACAAGGATCCCAAGGGCTCAGAGAAGGTGGAGGAGAGGGGAGCCACTGGACAGGTGATAAGAGATAGATGGAAACATCCTTCAAGGCCATCCATGATGCTTTTTAACATGTACAGGTTATGGCTCTTTCCTGCACACTGGGCCACGACTTGAACGTCCCATCAGAACGATGACAACCTTTCCAAATCATCGTCGATTCTTTTCTCACCGAGAAAAAGGTGGAGTTTAGCGGAGATTAATCTCATCGCTGGTAGAGGTGGGACTCGAAACGGGGAAATGCAGATTACGAGCTTGGCGCGCTACCAACTGAGCCAAGTCTCTCTCCTATACCTCCACGGAAGTGATGACGAGGATAATTCGTAAAAAAAAAACTGAGGTCTCAACAGAAAGACACACGAAAAGAAACATCTATGACTTCTCAGGAACTGAATCCAAGTCCCTTTGATCGGCTGTCAAGCACTCTAACCACTCTATCATTGGAATCAACTTTGAATTTTCTAGCATTCAAATCTGCTGTTGTATTCAGCACGTATTGTCTTACAAAATAAAGCTTATCACAACTTTTAAAGAAAATCATCTTTTAAATATTCTTTAACCGAATAAAATATTCGATATGGATATGCAGATTACATTTCTAATATTTTTTACCTAAACTTTAACAGCATCAGATACGAAAAAAAGTGATCAGGAAATAATTCCGACACATCGCACCAATACCAAATTCAAGAAAAATTCATTTTCGATTTCATTTTCCAATTTTATTTTTACCCCGCGTCAACTACATTTATGTCCCGTTTTTTCTCTCTTCCATTCTACATTCCCTCCTGCACTTCGAAAGATGTCCGTGACTTCGGGCGAGCAGCAATAATGGCGTGATGCTTTACACGTGAAATGTATCCTTGGGCGGAGAATGCGTCCTCATGTCACCTGCTTCCCTGTCTTCTCTGGAAACGTCCACACTGCCAGCCTGCTGCAGGACTGATTACAATTCACGGTCCTGTGCTTCGGAAAATTGAAGTCAGCGCTCGTTAGCTTTCGTCTGCGGTGTATGTATGGTGGATGGCAGGGTGGTGGTGGTGGGGACTCGAGGGAGAGATCATCTCTCGATGCTCCCTCCCTGACTACTTCGTGGGATGGTCAGTGGTCACACACTTTGGAGCATCAGTCACACCAAATGTTAGATGGGCATCGCCATCACTGGCCTACGTGGCAGCGGCCGTTTTTCTGATTGAGAAAATGAAAAGAATGATGGAAACATTTCTTTTTTGTATGTGTTGCAAAGTTATCTTTTGGAAGTGTGTTTAAAATGGGTTGAAGTTTGTTATTTCTAAATTGTTTTGCACATTAAAAACGTTCAAATATTATTTCTTAATTGTTTTGCCCATTCAGTAGTCCAAATATTATTTCTAAATTTCTTTTCTATCCAATAGTTAAATTTTATTTCTGAACTGTTTGCTCATTTAATAGTTCAAATATTAGTTTTAAATTATTTTGCCCTTCAGTATTTTAAATATTATTTCAAAATTGTTTTGGGCATTCGATAGTTCAATTATTGTTTCTAAATTGTTTTGCCTATTGAATAGTTTTGCTCATTCAATAGTTCAGATATTATTTCTGAATAATTTTGCCAACCCAATAGTTCTGATATATTTTTCTAAATTATTTTGTCCATCGAATAGTTCAAATACTATTTCTAAATTTTTTGTCCGTCTGCCATGGACGTGTAGTATGAAAGAAGTAAAATCTTCCGAAGCACTATATACAGGGTGATTCAAAGCTCTTGGGCCAAACTTTAACGGGTGATAGAACACACCTAAACAAGCACTTTTCGTCATACAATGCATGGTCGGAACGCTAGAGGACGCTTTCCAGTGAACACTTATAAGCTCTGGTTTTCGTACTCGTCGTCATTTCTACCGTGGATTGCAGAATGGATGGATTGTTTCACGAATCAGGAGAAGGCGGACATGCATTTCACGTATGGAGCTGCGGACAGGAATGCGAGGGAAGCCATCCATTCTGCAATCCACCGTAGAAATGACGACGAGTGCGAAAACCAGCACAGCTTAACGTCCCATCCAACAGATGGAGGTTTTACAAAGCCCACAGTGTTCCCCTTTCTCACTAAGCGCATATTAGTATTAACAAAGATATATCAATGAAGTACCCAGGCGGAAAACACTTATTAGTTTATTTATTGTTATCAATGCAAGTACCCATGATGATCGCAGGTTTGAGAACTCAAACCTGGGATCATCATCAGTCGCTAGCATGCCAGGATTGTAACATGATGATCCAGGTTTGAGATCTCAAACCTGGGATCATCATGTTACAATCCTGGCATGCTAGCGACTGATTCATCACTCCATAGATCAGATGAAACTTAAAGGAATCTGTGGATTGGCAAATTAAAATTACTGCTTTAATCGAAATACAAAAATTCAAAATTTGAGTTCATTTCTAAAATAGCCCATCAACATAGTAAAAGGTAAACAATCTTAGCCCGTACAAAGAATAGGTACTTCGTCTAATAACAGTTATTTACGATTTTATTATAAACAATTTGTAGGGTAATCGATTTAGTTTGGCTATACTGATTTATCAAAAACACTTTTGATATGTTCTTTGTGTTGCATTATTGAGTAAAATTAAGTATTATGGATTAAGGGGAAAAGTCAATAATTGTTTGTTCTGTAGTTGAACTGTTTCCCAAACCGTTCAACTACAGAACCCTGAATTCCTCAGGGTTCCGTAGTTGTACAATTGTTAGTTCGGTTTTACATAAATGATAAAATCATTTATGATTATAGTCTTTTTCATAGTGTCAGATAGATGCCCCTAAACTTATGCATACAGATGATATAAATATTATGTCTTCTCATAGGACATAAGCATTTTGATTGAAGAAAAAAAATTAAAGACACAATTGATGAAAAAATTTGGTTTTAAAAATTGCAAAGTGTACGATTTCGAAAATAAATAATTGAGATACTGGATGGTTAGTATTGTGCTTGAATGGCTATCTGGTTGAACAGTGTGAATATGTAAGTACTGTGATTTCTGATTGGATATGTATCTCACTTAGAATTATCTTGTTGGATTATTAAGGACTGAAATATTCAGAGATACTGAGCATTATGAGGAATAAAAGAAAGCTAAAATTACAATGGTCTGCAAAAGGAAACTTGTTTTCCCTCCCTTCCATTTTTTTTTTTCTGATCTTCACGTTTGTAGGTGCTGAATCCGAATTTGACAGCCGATTTGTTCTATCACCTACAATTTTCTAGATATATGGGTTTAATTAAAAAAAAAAACAGTATTTTACTCAGAGACGATAAATGTATTTTACCAAATATTTATTTACAGTATAAAAAGTTAAAGCTGACAATAATAAATCCTGATACATGTAAATGTTTACACAAAAAATTATTTTGTTGTCTTCTGTCGCTTATATTTTATCTCTGGAGCCTCCCGTTGCAAGGACCAACAGTAGTCCGTCAACATACTCTCGTTCCATTTGCCCGCTATATCGTTTTTCCATTTCGGATATGTCTTGATGGAACCTTTCTCCATGCTCATCTGAGACCGCTCCCATCAATTGCGGGGAAAAAATCAGGTGTCAACGTAAGAATTGCAGCTTTAGCGACATATTACATCCTAATACTCTATATGAAGAGAGTAGATATTCGACGATTTCTTCGTAGTTATCTGCTCTTACATTTCTTAAAACGTTGTGGCAAACATTTCTGAATGCTTCCCAGGATCTCTTTTCATTGCAGTTTAATTTATTTTGGAATTAAGGATCTTAAAACAACTGTCTGATCTGAGGGCCAACGAAAATTCCCCCTTTTATTTTTGCGTCGCTAATCCATGAAAATTTTCGCCTTAAGTACGCAAATCCATCACCCTTTCTATTCATCTCATTTCACATAATAAAACTGAGGCTTCCATTAGTTTGAAAACGAATAAAATCGTATATACTGATGTCTTTACAAAAAAAAAAGGAATTTTCTCAAAAAAGCCTGATAAAAAATAAAATAATAATATAAATAGTATAAAATAATTATATAAAAAAATAGTGAAAAAAATAATAAATAATAATAATGATAAAAAAATGATAAAAAAATAGTGCCTGATATACATATTTGGGTGCCAGATTCGGATTCAGCACCCTCAAATCTATAAAGTACACCCATTTTTTTTTACGAGGAAGGATTTTCATGCACACCAGTGTTATTAAACTATGACTAATATATGTTATCGGTTGATGTATATAATTTACTACATATCAATTGCTGATTTCGCTATCTCTTGATTCCTAGATCGTCACTTCGACCTCTATTTGACATTGAACGCGAACAGTTCTGAAAATTTTTAATGTAAATGATAGCAAGGTAGTGTAATGAAATGGTAGCTGGAAGAACTATGCACCAATCCCCTGTGATGAAGCATAGAAACGACCAGACCTACCACCTAAGTCCGATCACACCTTCTCGTGGTGCAGGCCGTTAGTACCTTTCAAAAGAGATACAGGGCTGCCAATTAGTGTGGCCTACTTATCTTGGACAACTATGCTACTTTTCTTTTTTTTCTACCTGCTGAGAAGTGGTCAATCACACAGAGTCCTGTTCCTAATCATATAAACTTACTAGACTGGATTAAAGCTCTGAGCTTGATTAAGGATACTGAATTTGCTGTACAGGTGCGCTTCTGTGGAGAGAAAAATCTGCCCCTGTGTTTTCTGTTTGTTTGTGGGTGACAGCCCCAAATGAATAGATTCACAGGTTATGTTTATCAGCTGGTGGATAATCCCGAGCAGAGGTGATTGCAGGCACCTGAACTCTTGCTTCTACGGGCATCGTCAAATTCTACATGGATTAGCGACGCAAATGGTAGTGTAGAGATTAATTAACAGCAAATGGTAGTGTAGACGACTTCAGTCTTTAGTGGTGGGGGACCGTTGTCTTTGCCTATGCCTGCGATTAGAGGCTGTTTGATATTGTCGGCATTCCCTCTCTCAATAAACATAGTTTTTTTATTGAGACGACTTGCCAGTGTAGACGACTTCAGTCTTTAGTGGTGGGGGACCGTTGTCTTTGCCCTATGCCTGCGATTAGAGGGCTGTTTGATATTGTCGGCATTCCCTCTCTCAATAAACATAGTTTTTTTAAATATCCCATTAACCATTTTCTCTCCATAGGTAGTTGGAATGTGAGGACTCTGTACAGAGCTTATTCTTATTGATGTCCTCACACAAGAATTCCACCGATATAATTTAGATATTTTAGGCTTGCAAGAGACCAGATGGACAGAAAAAGGTCAGATTCTTAAAAATAATCTTAAAATTCTCTTTTTAGGGAGGGAAGATAACAAGCACCACCAAGGTGTGGGTCTGCTTCTCAGCAGACACGTCAGTGATGCTCTTCTAGGATATGAGTGCATTAATGAAAGGTTTCTTACAGCAAAATTTCAGACAAGTGTTAAAGACGAATGTTATCTGCTGTTATGCCCCCACTGAAGATGCTGATGAGGATGAGAAGGATAGGTTTTATGGTCAACTTCAGGATATTTTGAATTCTGTCAAGAAAGGAGATATTACCCTTGTTCTAGGTGACTTCAATGCTAAAGTTGGTACTGACTCTGACCTTTGGGGAGGGGTGATTGGCCCTTTTGGTATTGGTAGCTGCAATGGCAATGGGCAACGTCTCCTACAGGTAAATAAACTCAATGGTTTCAGAATAACTAACATTTATTACAAACACCGCGACATACATAAGTACACATGGGTTTCACCTGATGGGCTGCATAAGAATACGATTGATTATATATTAATTAACAGCAAATGGGCTAGTTCTGTTAGGAATACCAGGGCATATAGGGGAGCTGAAATTGGATCTGACCATTACCTTGTTAAAAGTGTCTTGCAACTTACTCTTAAAAAGTGTTGTGCTAGGGTTAAAAAATTTACCTTTAATACTGAAGCTCTGAAAGACCCAGTTATAGCCAAAGTTTACCATGATAGGTTACTTTGCCATTATGACAGTCATGGTTTGCTTACTACTGAGTTGAGTAAGAATGAGATCATTTTAAACAGGCTTTTTTGGACACTAACAGTACTCTTTTAGGAAAGAAGGAGCAGAGGAGGCACAATTATTTAGGTGATAAGGCACTTGAGCTTATTTCAGAAAGAAGGAACTGCAGGAATGTCCTTAATCAGTACCCTATTAGTCCTAATAGAAAGGATTACAGAGAGCTTAATAAACGTGTAAAGGATCAGTTAACTGCTGATAAGAATCTGTGGCTTGATGGCTTGGCTGACAAAGCCGACGAAGAAGTTAGACAGCACAACAGCAGAGAGCTGTACCACATAGTTAATGTTTTGTGCGGCAGAAAACGAACAGGTATACAGGGATTGAAGGATAAACAAGGTAAGGTTATAGAAGGCGAGGATTCTGTCATGGCAAGGTGGGCTGAGCATTTCAGTAATGTTCTAAAACAATGTGGATAGTTCTATTCCTTTTGCTTGTAATGATGATAGACGCATTACGTACTTTAATGTTGGCGCTATAATACAGTCTGAAGTTATTTCTAAACAAACTACATTTGTAAATCCCCTGAATAGATGAAATTACTACGGAATGCTTAGAGCTGGGAATGTTTCGGTTACCACATGGATGACTGAAATTTTGAATATCTTTTATGATAAAGGCATGGTCCCTAAGGATTTTACCAGAGCTATTATTATCCCTAATTTTTAAAAAAAGTTGATCGCATTTCTTGTGATAACTATAGGGGTATCAGTCTACTTTCTGTTCCAGGTAAAGTTCTTTGCATCATTGTGCTTAATAGAATTAAGAATCTGGTTGATGGGCAATTGCGTGATGAGCAATGTGGATTCAGAAATGGTAGGGGATGTGTGGATCAGATATTTTCACTTAGGCAGATTCTTGAGAAATGTTTAGAGTTTCAGAAACCTTTGGTTGCTAGCTTTGTTGATTTCAAAAAGGCTTTCGACTCTGTTGATCGTCATAATTTGTGGTTGATTGTGAGATCGTATGGTATACCTGACAAGTTAGTTAACGTAATGAAAGCTCTCTATAATAACACCGAGTCGTGTGTGAGAATTGGTAAGGCTTGTAGCAATTGGTTTAGCATTGCTTCTAGTGTTCGACAAGGGTTCATTTTGTCAACTTTTCTCTTTAGTTTGTTTATTGATTATGTTATGCGAAATTCACTGCAAGGGAAAGATTTTGGTCTTAAATGGTTTGGTTGTACAAAAATTTCTGATTTAGATTATGCTCATGATTTAGCCTTTTTGGCAAATAATGTTGATCAGATGAACTCCTTTATTAGGGCTGTTGATGAGACTGGTAGTATAGTAGGTTTGGTTATAAACAGAGAGAAAACAAAAGTGATGAAAATTGGTCAGACAGGCTGTAGTTCAGTTAACCTGAATAGTTCTACTCTTGAGAAAGTGTCTCAGTTTAATTATATTAGCAGCAATGCAATAGATACTGGAGCTGCACGAGATTAACAGATGAACAGGGATTGCTGCTGGGACTATTAAGAATCTATGGAGAGTGTGGAGAAATAGGCTTATACACCTATCGTGTACTAAATGCGCCAATTGTGATGGACAATCGTAAGGTGACAATAAATTAGTCCCTTGATTGCCTTCACCCTTGTTTCGGTGAAATAACAGATTCGTGAGTTGTTACACCCGTACCGGCGTATGCTTCAGATTTACTGCACCAAGTGATGTACAGAAATATTTCCAACAATTCACGCACCAGAGCTGTATAGGAACGATACAGTTTATTCACACATATACAATCACGTGCTGGGGATGCTCTCGACTCCATAGGCTTTTGCTGTTTTACTGCTGCAAACAATTACACAATGAGGTGGAGAACCGCACTTTGCAGATTCTCGCTTTACCGATATCAAATTTGGCGAAAGGATATTCAACCTTTGCTTACAACGTGGTTCACTAAGAACTCACTTCAGTTCCACAGAACTGTATTTGGTTCAAAAAGAATCTTGATTCTCACATCGAATCGAACCCTCTCCTTAAGGTTTTTTTGTTCCAGTAAGAGCGGCGTCCCTTGACGCGTGTTCAAACGTCCTTCCCGTTTGACAGCTACGCTCAAGACTGTCATTTCCTTCCTGCCTGGCTCCTCTCCCGCGCTCAGACTCGCACCCCAGGCTATTGTAAAAGGCCATAAAAGGGCTTTTCAGACCCGGCCTGTGCAGTCAGTCAGCTCAGTCCCGAAAACAACATCTATGAGTCACATCCTCACAATAGCACTTCCAAAAACACATTTAATACATAAAAATATTTACAATAATAAAAATACAATAAAATGCATGAATGAATAAAAGTAAATAAATTAGAGGGACATGACAACACCTAAAGACTAAAAGTAGATTTTATAATAGTTTGTTCTTTCTAGAGTTAGTTATGGTAGGGGAACTTGGACGCTTTGCAAACAAGATAACAGGAAATTTGATGCTTTTGATTCTAGATGCTTACGCAGCATCTTGGCAATTAGATGATTCAACTTTGTAAGTAAAATAAAGGAGTAGGCAACCTCCTTTAAGCAGCATATTGTGCAGAGTTTGATATTTACATACACATACCATATGATACATGTTGCCCTATGGATAATCATAGATTAGCGAATAGGGTTATGAACAGTGTACCTCAAGGTATCAGAAAGAGGGGGAGACAGGATGAGGTGGGCAGACAGTGTCAAACAGGACCTTGTAAGAATTAGTGTGCAGTGACCATATGCAGCAAATGTAGGTCAGGATATGCTTGGAGAACTATATTGCACGGTCTGGTTGAACCTCCGTAGCCCATGGCTGCTTGAGGATGATGATGTTCTACTGCATGAAGTAGCGATATTCGCCAATTCTCAGCTATCTAGTAAAGTTAAACCGAAATTTGACCTCGAAGGACCCATTGCATCCACAATTTCCCATTTCTGAGATTTCGACCCAAAAGACCTCCAAGGCAACCAATTTTAAGCACTCTAGCATCGGTAAAATTTAAATTTGACCTTTCACCTCGAAAGATCTTCCATATAGGAAATTTCTGAGCTCTACAATTCAAAACACCTCTATTCACCAATTTTCACGTTCGTAGGCCTCATAGATCAAGGGTTGATGTCTATGTGATCTTTGACCTTAAAGGACACGTCGGAGGTCAAATTTTGGATTTTTTTTTCGAGCTCTATGACCCGGATTACGCCGAGGTGAAAATTTTCAGAGCTCTATCATTTCTGGATCATAGTTACAATTAGCGTGATCCGCTCTCAGTCAATCAGCCAATCACAATCGTCTATATAATATATAAAATTGCTATTGGGAGAGAATTAGTAAACGAAATGGAAATATGATAGAAAAAGGTATTTTGAATATCTTCAATGTGTTAATTTTATGATAGATAGATAGATAGAAAATACTCATACAACCATGGCCTACCGAGGTCCAACCAGATGGCAATTTTATCCTCCAAATATTAATCACTGTAGCTCAAGGCAGACTTAAGTTAGTTGAATATTAGGATTATTTATATAACTGTATGCCTAAATTGCATGTCGAAGTTTATACATGCCTATGATACTAAGATGAAAGATTTGTATACCTCTATATAAAAAGTTATTGAATTGAGATCAATTTGATATATTGGCGATAAATTCTAGAATGAGTATATAGTTGTGGAGATTTCTATAATTAGTACATGCAAACTGTTTAAAAAGTTTATAATTCTTATTACCATCGCCGTGACAGAATGGTTAACGTGCATGGCTACTGATCAAAAGTGACTTGGGATCGAGCCACAGATATTTTTATCGTCTCATGAAATGATGAGCTGAAAAAAATTTGGTTTTGCCATGAGTGGGATTCGAACCCAAGTCTCCAGGAAACATGCCTGTCAGACATGTTTCCTGGAGACGTGGGTTCAGTTCATCATTTCATGAGTTCCATATGTACAGGACTTATATCCTGTGATTCTTTACTACTGATTTTATTATCTTCCTGCTGAGGTCTCGCCTTCCTCACAGATCTTCTGGGGGCGGGGGGCTCAGTCGACACCTGGGAATTACAGATTACGTGCACCAGGCTCGTAATCTGTAATTCCCAGGTTCGAGTCCCAGCTGGGTCAACGTTGAGATTTATCTCCGCAAAACTCCCCGCCTTGCCCACGGTCAGTAGGGGACACCGATGGGCTTGGAAAGGCCGCCGTCCGTCGGATGGGACGTTAAGCCGTGGCCCCGTGTGCGGGAGAGCCATACCCTGTGCACGTTAAAGAACACGCTGGATGGCCTTGACGGGAGGCTACCATATGTCTCCCAACAGCTGTTCCAGTGGGTCCCCTCCCCCAACCTTCTCTGAGCCTTCGGGGTCCATGTGACCTGGCCATTTAATCCATGGTGTGCAAAAAAGTGCCGCTCAGAGGTAAAACAACCCAACACAGATCTTCTCTATGGGGTACTTATACTACCAGACTCCTTTCAAATCTCTATGGCAAGCAGCAACTTGAGGGATAATATATTTTTTTTTCGTTGTTAGCACAATGCGCAATTTAAGGCGTCATTTTTTATGTAAAAATTAATTGATTAAAATATTTCTGATAAACTGACTATCAAATGATTCATTCAAATGTTTTAAGAAACATTTATCGAAATCTATGAATTATTATGGTTTTCTTATTTACCAGTGTGAAGTATTATTTCCTATTGTACTGTTTGTTCTATTTATTCTTTATTTGTTAAATAAACACTCCCTATTCTATATTCTATTCTGTATTTTAAGCATCGTTTTACTCAAAACAAAATTTGCGGGCGGGGAGTGGCTCAGTCGGTAACGCGCCAGGTTCGTAATCTGCAGTTCCCAAGTTCGAGTCCCAGCTGGGTCAGCGTTGAGATTTATCTCCGGAAAACTCGATGTCCTGTCCTCGATCAGTAGATGACACCGATGGGCTGGGAAAGACCGCCATCCGTTGGATGGGATATTACGCCGTGACCCGTAAGCGGGACCCTGTGCTTACACAAATATTGATCCGTGTGCGGGACCCTGAGCCATACCCTGTGCACGCTAAAGAACACACTGGATGGCCTTGACGGAGGCTACAATATGTCTCTCAACAGCTGTCGAGTGGGTCCCTCACCTCCAACCTTCTCGGGGTCCTTGTGACTTGGTTATTTAGGCCTTTGTGTGCAAAACAAGTGCCGCTCAGAGATAAAAAACATAATTTGAATAATTTTATATAAAAACCGAAGTGGAATAGAGCTAAGACCTCATTTAAAAAAATTATCTGATTATATAACGAATTTTTTGTTTCAATCATTCAATCATTTTTATTTCATCACCACATACAATTTATAACATTGAAAAATATGAGTGAACCCAAAAATCGCATGGTTTGTCTGGGTCACTAAAAGAAATTAATACAAAAAACAATAACGACTTACTCACTACAAAGATTACCAACAATATATGTCATTTTTCTGATATATGTACAATACATTTTTACCTTACACTTGATTATTTAACATAGGTGCAACATCTTCCAAAGAAAAGAGAAAGCTTTTTAAATTCTGCTTGAACATATTAAAAATTTTTCCACTTGTAATTTCAAGAGGCAACTGATTGAAGATTTCAGGTGCGATGTATGAATAATGCTTATGAGCAATTTCTTTTTTAATCAAAGGAACTGAGTATTTTCGACCTTTCTCTTTGAAGTTGTATAAATCCAGCTGAATGTAAAAATTAAAGCATTTCTGCTTAAAAATATCATCACTCTAAAAGCAAATATATGTCTAATAGGTAGAATTTTTAGCATAGACTAACGACTGAAATTGCTTAATTGTTAAGTTTTGCAATTTAATAATTTTGTTTGAAGAGGCACCAGAGGTTTAAAAACCGAGACATAATTTCCACCCCAACAAATTAGACCGTATTGAAATGCAGCTTGTATCCATGAGAAGTACAACGTTCGCAACATATTAAGATTGACTTTGTATTTCAAGTGGTGTAATTTGAGTAGCTTGTAGCGTGCTTTACCTGTGATGTAGTCAATATTTTTTTTTCCATTTTAGATTATTATTATGAAAATACCTAAATATTTAATGCTCTCAACCTGTTCTATTTCATCACAACGGCAATCAATATTATTACAGCATTGATGTGACAGCAGTTTAATGACAAAAGTATTTACAACATTTTGGTTATTTTTCAACTTGGTAAATTAAAAATGAAAAATATTCTAAAACTCATTTATGAATCAAATACGCTAGTCACGAGGCAATTCCATTCACGACAAAGCAATCAGAGTTGACAAGTTAATCACATCTATTCCCGCGACTTTAGTCCAATGTGCTGACGGCTTTCGCTGACGCCTTGGCGCCTCTTTTTCGCACCCTGATTGGTTGCTCAGCTTAGGCTGATTCGCGCCTCCTGCATCTGCCAGATAGCGATGAGTTGGCGGCACTGCAGTGGCGTGTAGCGCTTACAAATCCAGCTTTGGGGGCAGAAAAAATCTATAATAGGAAAAGAGAAAGCGCCCTGTAAATGGTTAATTAAGGCGGGAGCCGAAAAGAGAGGACCCGAGTGCATTTAATAGAAAGCCAGGGCACGTACTGATTAACCAGAATTCCGTGGCTGCAGGTCTGTAGAGGGGAACTTAATTTGCTGCTGTTCATGAAAAATTAACTCTAGAAAACAAAAGACGGTTTCTTTAGTGTGACTTGTTCACCTGAAATCAATGTGAATGGCAAAAAAAAAAAACTCCAAGAAATAAAAAATGTGCGGTTTGATGCTCTTCTTGCTTTTTCCTCCTGAATACAATTTATTTTTGTGCTTAGTTTGCGAAGAAAGAAATTGAGAGGAGGAAAAAGATTTATCCGCGAATCGAAGTGGCCACACTGAGTTAAATTATGTCTCTTGAAATAGATTTCTGATAGGCTTTGAATTGCAATAGTTCATCAATTAGGTTATTATCCTTAAAAGCTTAAACATCCACAATCATACATGATTAAATAAGTTTTTAGGAAGTGAAGAATTTACCTCTAGGCTGCACCTTTTTTGCACACAACAGGCTAAATGGCCAGGTCACAAGGACCCCGAGGGCTCAGAGAAAGGGACCAACTGGACAGCTAATAGGAGACAGATGGTAGCCTCCGATCAAGACCATCCAGCGTGTTCTTTAACGTACACGGGGCCATGTCTTAACGTCCCTTCTGACGAATGGCGACCTTTACATGCCCATCGGTGTGCACTACTGACCGTGGGCAAAGCGGACAGTTTTGAGGAGATAAATCTTAACACTGGCCCAGGTGGGGCTCCGCCTGGCGCTCTACCGACTAAGCCACTCACGACTCAGGTTCGTTTGCATTTTCCCAAAGTAAGAAAATTAAGTCGAAATTTATAATCTAGCTAAGCTTTTCTATAAAAAGAATGTGTGTTGTTTTCATTTTGTCGTCCGACTGTAGGCATGCAATTTTTTGATTTCACAAAAAAAATTAATTTTTTTTTATGTTGGATGAGTATTGATGTATAATATTCCGATTCGCATTTTCCCGAATCTCCCAACAGATTCAGTGAAGTTTTTTAACTGTGATAGAAAGAGTCGAAAAAAGACATCCTCTTATTTTTCAGAGAATTAATACCATCAGTTACTCCTTTTACAGGGTGGCTCAGTCGGTAGCGCGCCAGGCTAGTAAACTGCAGTTCCCAGGTTCGAGTCCCAGCTAGGTCAGCGTTGAGATTTATCTCCGGAAAACTCGGTGTCCTGTCCTCGATCAGTAGATGACACCGATGGGCTGGGAAAGACCGCCGTCCGTCGGATGGGATGTTAAGCAGTGGCCCCGTGTGTGGGAGAACCATAACCTGTGCACGTTAAAGAACACATTGGATGGCTTTGACGGGAGGCTACCATCTGTCTCCCAACAGCTTTTCCAGTGGGTCCCCTCCCCCAACCTTTTCTGAGCCTTCGGGGTCCATGTGACCTGGCCATTTAAACCATGGTGTGCAAAAAAGTGCCGCTCAGAGGTAAAACAACCCAACACTACTTTTACAAGAACGTTCTCATTTACATGTACATTTATTTCCGCAAATCATCATCTTGCCAAGCCATACCCTGTGCACGTTAAAGAACACGCTGGATGGCTTTGACGGGAAGTTTCAATGTCTCCTAACAGCTGTCTAGTGCAGTGGTTGTTGTCAAAACGTGTGCCGCGAAATTTCGGATAATATTGCAGATAAAAGGAAATTTATCAGCCATTTTGTTGCTATTTTGTGCCACTGATTCCTTTAAATTCTTCCGTTTAATCGAAAACTTATCCATATTAAATCATAAGGTTAAAACCGAACTTAACACAAAAACATGCCCATAACATGCAAGGTACTAACCTCAATATACGTCAGAACTTGAGCAGAATAGCTCTGCGTTTACAAACCACTACAAAGATATTGCTATTATTGAAGGCAAACTGCGCATGCGCGAGGCTCGTGTATTGTTGCCAAGTTCAACTTTTTAGTGTGCTGCGAATTTTCACGGCGAAAAATAGTGTACCGTTTGCAAAAAAGTTTGAGAATTTTCTGGTATAGTGGATCCTCTTCCCCAACTTTCTGAGCCCTTGGGGTTCTTGTAACCTGGCCATTTAGCACACTGTGTACAAAAATGCGAGGCTCAGAAGTATAACCACCCAACTATACGTAACAAGTTATAATCTCTAACCAATCAGGGTGAATTTGAATATGCATTAACTGTCATCGGTAAGCGACAATTGAAATATACTGTTATAGTTGGGTTGTTTTACCTTTGAGCGGCACTTTTTTGCACACCATGGGCTAAATGGCCAGGTCACATGGACCCCGATGGCTCAGAGAAGGTTGGGGGAGGGGACCCACTGGAACAGCTGTTGGGAGACAGATGGTAGCCTAACGTCAAGGCCATCCAGCGTGTTCTTTAACGTGCACAGGGTATGACTCTCCCACATACGGGGCCACTGCTTAACGTCCCATCCGACGGACGGCGGCCTTTCCAAGCCCATCGGTGTCCCCTACTGACCGTGGGCAGGGCGGGGAATTTTGCGGAGATAAATCTCAACGTTGACCCAGCTGGGACTCGAACCTGGGAATTGGAGATTACGAGCCTGGTGCGCTACCGACTGAGCCACCCCCGCCCCTACTGTTATAGACTAATTTGTATAGGTAAATGCTGTTAAATAACATAATTTGTATGAGCAAATGCTGCTAAAGAGACGTCTGCATAAGCGAATGCTGCTAAAGAGAGTGATTTGTTTAGGCAAATCATCATCAGTTCATCAGTTTATTATAATAATAAGGTGCTGTTAATCAGACTAATTTGTGTTGGCAAATGCTGTAAATCAGACTAATTTGTATTGGCAAATGTTGTTAAAGAAATTAATTTGTATAGGCAAATGCTGTTAATCAGACTAATTTGTGTTGGCAAATGCTGTTAATCAGGCAAATTTATATAGGCAAATGGAGATATCGTTTTGAAAGTGCCAAAGTGTCTTCTTACATGGTAAATACACTAATATAAATGATCATCGAGAAGTATTGGGGAAATGATGTTAAGTGAAATGATAGGTCGTATCCTCGAAAACCATCCCTACTTTTAAATATCGTGCGATAGAATTCATGTTGGTCGTGGATTGGGTGTATATATATATGTTTTGATGGTGTTTAATTCATTTTTCTCTAAATCGGCTTGGTCTCGAAAATTATCGAAATAATATGAGCTCAGGCTCGAGCATTTCAGTCTAAAAGTATCTGTAAATAAATTACAATAAATTACCCTTTAAGCAGTTGCTTGCCAGAGAGGTCTGATAGCATCTTTTAAGTATCATGTGCCATAGAGAAGGTCTGTGAGGACCTCCAAATTTATCCGAGTGGGTCCTTTTGATAAGCGGCACACCTATCAAAAGGACTAAAGGGTATGTGATACTATAAAAATCAAGGGGTACATAAATCATAAAATTAGGTTAAGGGGTAAGTATATCAGAAAATCGAAATAGGAGGGGGGGGGGGTGCATGATGCAGTGACACTATAAAATTGGATTTAAGAGATGAGAGCATAAAATCTTATTATTAATTAGGAAGTTCCTGACACTGTAAAATCGAATTAGGTGGCATGTGACACTACAAATTTTATTAGAATGTATGTGATACCATATAATCCGGAGGCGGGAGTGGCTCTGTCGGTAACGCGCCAGGCTCGTAATGTGCAGTTCCCACGTTCGAGTGCTATCTGGGCCAGGGTTGAGATTTATGTCCCCAAAACTCCCCGCCCTACCTTCGGGTAGTAGGGGACACCGATAGTCTTGGAAATGTCCCGGTCCGTCGAATGGGACGTTATACCATCGCCCCCTGTGCGGGAGAGAGTCCTGTGCAAGTTAAAGAACATGTTGGATGGATCTGATAGGTCACTTCCATATGTCTCCTAACAGGTCCTGGGAGGTCCCCTCCTCCAAACCTTCTCTGAGTCCTCGGTGTGACCAGGCCCTTTAGCCTATTATGTGCAAAAAAGTGCCACTCAGAGGTAAAACAACCCAACGAATCAGGTTAGGGGTTAGTATAGGTTAGAAATAGGAGTACGGGGGTTTGCAACACCACACTTTGAGAAGTACTGTCCTACACGTTTGTAGGCCAGATCGCTTGTGTAAATATTTCGTATGATTCATTAATATTAAGTTAAGAAATAAGAGATTCAACTGTTATTAGATCCCTTAACACAAACCAGTTCTGAATGTGAGTCTAAATTGAATTCATTGCCATGACGCAACATCAACTAATGTGCTCTGTCTAAAGCCAACGATCGGCAATTTCCGCTTTCAAAACCGTAACCTTCCATAATGCAAGTGGGAGCAGACTCTGTCGCTGCGATTGTAGAGGGATGTTTATTTGCATCCTAATGGACGCATTTATTGCAACTGATAACGTTTAATTACGTTTTTATCTGCCTCTAAATCATCACCTTTCGCGCAAAATGCACTTAACAAAGAGCCGAGAGTTTCAGATGCTCTGCTTTATAAATTGCTCTGCAGGGACCCAACCACAATAAACAGGAAATGGTCTCGGCGCATTTCTCACAATTTGCGCATGACGCAAACAATACCTCCGAACGGTTAAACGTTTTGCTATTTGAGATACAGTAAACTGTGTGAGTGACTGGAATTTTATCAGTTTATTTTTCTCTCCTGTGTGGGTGGTTTTGAACAAGAAAGGGAATTCGGATTTATGGCATTTTTCTTTTTTTTTTCACTTTTTTATGGTTTTGTTTTGGAGAAGATAGCTGAAAAATTTCTTTATCTATTCGAAATGAATGAAATAATGATTATGCTGAAAGGCATTTACTGTCGGGAGATGGGGGCGAGGGGGTAAGTGCTCAGTCGGCATCGCTCTAGGCTGGTAACCTACAGATCCCAGGTTCGAGTCCCACCTGGGCCGGCGTTGAGATTTATCTCCGAAAAAATTCCTCCGCCCTGCCCTTGGTCAGTAGGGGACACCGATATCTTGGGAAGGCTGCCGTCCGTCGGATGGAATGTTGTCACAGTTCAGTGTATGGGAGGGCCATAACCTGTGCTCGTTAAAGAACACGCTGGATAGCCTTGACTGGAGGCTACCATCTGTCTCCTAACAGCTGTCCAGTGGATTTCCTCCCCCAACCTTCTCTGAGCCTGCGGAGTCCTTGTGACCTGGCAATTTAGCACACTGTGCAACAAAAACAAAAATGCCGCTCATAGGTAAAGCAACTCAACTTTGCTGTTGAAGAATACTGTTGCCATCTCAGGTTGATCTTTCTGCTTCTGACATCACAGCCAAATTTATCCACTGAAGTTAACCGTGGTCCTGAAGAGTAGCCCCAGACTTCACCATAAAAATAATGGTTTTTGTAAGAAAAAACAAGATTTAGAAAGCATATTTACGTTCGAAATAACAATGAATTATCTTTTTTTTTGAAGAGCAGTCCTAATATATGCATTTTGCCTAGGGGTTCCACCATGCTTAGAGCAGATCTTCATTTCTGAACTTCTGAAAACGAATGACATACCTGGTTGAAAACAAAGATGAAAAATAAATGAGGTAAAACTTTTCCTTCCGAGTTTCTACTAATGTGACGTCGACTCTTGGAACCCTTTCCCCTCACTCAATTTCCATTCAGATTAGATGCAGCTGTTGGCTCGTCTGGGCTAAAGACGACATCGATCATAGCAGACATTTTGGAGGTCTGTCTTTCTGAGCCAGGGGCATTCATCATCTTCAAGACCAAAAAAGTGGCCCTTTTTTTCTTCTTTCAAACCCATTTCAGCTTCTTCTCTTCTTAAAATAAAGTACCGAAATTCTCTTTCTACGGAATCTAAAACTGGAATGAAATATGCAATACACTTGATGGATAAGGTTCAATTCTGGAGTTGCGTTGTTTTGATGTGAACGATAAAAGTTACTGTATTTATCGATGTATTTGAAATAAGGTTTGGGGTTTTCTTTTTAGCTCTTAGCATGGTCTAAGTCTAGTCGTTGTTGCAGATCTTGTACATATTTTGGTGTGGTGTATTATTGTGTGGATATAGGTATTGATTCAGGCCGACCATATAAAAGGTCACAGGGAAGACGCATCTCTCTCCAAAGAGCACCATGGAAGGTGTGTTGTGCAAGAGTAGTATACGGCGATCCCAGTCACGTTGATGGTCGTCGACAAACAATGCTAGATGTTGAACAATAGTTTAGGGTGTAGGAGAATTATTCTGGTTTTCTGAATGCCTATGTTCCTTTCTAGATACAGAATGGAACTGTAAATCCGAAGGTCAAAAAAGCAATCAACCAATGAAAAGAGGCCACAGCCACATGAGTTCTTGCAAGAACAACTCGCAGATATAATTCCTCCACAGCAAATAACTCCACACCTTAAGCGAGAAATAAGTAATTTTTCTGAACTCGTACATTATTAATAAGTATACTTTATGGAAGTGAGCAATTAAAACGTTTTTATTTTCGGAATATTGCTAAGTACAAACACAAAGTACACAATGAAGCAAAATAATCTTTTACACTGGTATATTAGCAATCAGAAGAATTGCCTGGTGTTGCTTAGGTCATTACTGACGTCAGAGCGCGCTCTCATAGCCCGTGGCTTCGTCTCTACACAAATAACTGAAAGTGTGATTTCCATTTCGGCAAATTTTGGTCACCTGTAATTCCCGAGATTCCCCTTTTGTGACCTCGTACCGGTTCCTACCTAAATGGGTCGTCTTCATATGATAATAGTTTTGAAAATACGAGGGATCTGGCAACAGTTGGTGGCTTTCTCGATTAGAATTTGCGAATGAGCAGAAGCTACGAATGGAGAAAGGAGAAGAAAGACGTTTTATCCAAAATACCAATTTCTAACCATCTTATTCAATCCATGGAATTTATATTTTGCACTGCACATTATCATGCTACTCTTAATTTTCTGTCAAAATTTCAGATTCCTAGCCCCTTTATGAGAAGAGATACGGCGACCACAGGAATCTTTTATTATAGATGTAAAACATCTGCTGTAGAAGCTCCCTAACGAGTTGAGGACATACATTTTCAGGCATAGAATCTTGCTTTTCTTTGGTTTTCATGGTTAAGTGTAATAAGCCACGATTGGACAAAAAACTCTTTGAGGGAGACTTACCGCTCCATTCTTTATTTGAAGCGGAGTATAGCAACTGACATGTCTTGAAATACAATGGACTCAAAATTTCGTCCCTGGTCCAAGTGGAGTTGCAAAAGTACTCTAAAGCTACTCATCAAGTTATTCACCATCATCTCTGCAAATGATACACTCATAACACCTATGGGTCCGGACCCATAACATCTATGGAACGGACCCATAACATCTATGGGTCCGTTCCCTACGACCCCGTTATATGTTTGCAGCATGCCCAAAGTCCTAGTCTTAGGGCCTTTCTTTGCTGCACAGGCCTCAAATTGTTTGCACCATCTTTCAACGTCTACCTTACCTTTCAGTCAATGAAATCGTTCTCTGGTTTTCGGTAATGTCGTCCAGTGGCAGTATCATGTACATCTCTCATCACTAATTCCACTTGCGAGCGAGAAAGGATGATCTGAGAGCGAATCAGTCGTCCAGTGGGATTCTCCCATCTTCTGTAGAATACATCTTCTCTCACTTGTAAGTAGTCCCACTGTGCCCAATAGCTTTTGGTAACTGGGCTATATCTGAATATATGCTTTCAATTAGATCATGTAGCAGATGTTTCAATCAAATCTAATATTGGTCTTATATCTTCATCGTTTTGCCGGACCTTTATAATTTCCATTGTGCTCCAGATGTATCACTGTTTTTTTGTGTTGAAATAGTTGTAACCATACTATCCACCCCGTAATATGTTTTTCAGAATATTTGAAGTTTAGTAACCACCTGAGACCAGCATGTTCAGTGAGAATAAGAAACTTTTGACTATAAAGGTAATGTTGTAAATGCTATAAGACTCTCACTATTACCGTTAATTAATATCCAAAATTGCCTGTACCTTGGCTTTATTGTAGCCTCCTGCATGGAATAAATTATTATTATATTATTATAATAGTTCTCTTGATGTAACAATAATTTCGTTTAGATTTGGGTAAGGTATGGGAAGTATGCAATGACTCTTGTCTGTCTTGATGTTGTGAGAGTTTAGCACCAACTCCTGTGTCACTTTCATCAGTATCTAACGTGAATTGTTTACCAGCTTGTGATTATGCCAACACTAATGCCATATATAGAGCTTGCTTCAGTTGTTGAAAGGCTATTTCACATTTAGTGGTCCACATGAACAGTCGGCCTCCCTCTGTTAGTCGATGTAATGGCTTTGCAATGTTGGAGAAACTCTTGAGAAATCTTCTGCAGTACATGCACAGTCCAATGAACCTTCGAAGTTGATGAACATCCTGGAATGGAGGCTACTCTCTCATACTTCTATTTTACTAGGGTCAGTCTTTATCCCTGATGTAACTATGACATGACCAAGGTAATGGACTTCTTGTCCCAGTTTTAGTTAGCTACCCCTCTCAAATACTTCTGGAAGATTCTTCAAATCAAAGTTTTTCCCAAACACGATGACATCCAAATACAACAGGCAGACTTCCCAAGACACACTTTTGAGCACTGAGTTGGGTTGTTTTATCCCTGAGCGACACTTTTTAGCACACAATGGGCTAAATGGCCAGGTCACATGGACCCCGAAGGCTCAGAGAAGGTTGGGGGAGGGGACCCACTGGAACAGCTGTTGGGAGGCAGATGGTAGCCTCCCGTCAAGGCCATCCAGCGTGTTCTTTAACGTGCACAGGGTATGGCTCTATCGCACACGGGATCACGGTTTAATGCCCCATCCGACGGAGGACAGCCTTTCCAAGCCCATCGGTATCCCCTACTGACCGTGAGGAATTTTGCTGAGAAAAATCTCAACGCTGACCCAGCTGGGACTCGAACCTGGGAACTACAGATTATGAGCCTGGCACAATACCAACCGAGCCACCCCCGCCCTTTTGAGCACTGACTCCATCAGTCATCAAAAGGTGCAGGTACAATGCAAAGCCCAAATGAATTACCTTAAACTGCCAATTCCCTTAAAGTCCATTTCCTGTACTAAATGCTATCTTCCCTTGATCTTCAGATGCATAGCAACTTGCTAAAAACCGGTTTTCAAGTCTAAAGTCGAGAACCTTTATGACCCAGATAGAGTGTCAAGTGTGTAATCAGTTCTGGGAAAGGGAATGCAGTCCTTAGTTACATCATTTAACCTTCGATAATCCACACAAAAGTTAGTGGATCCTTTTTTTTTCTTAACGAGGACCACTAGTGATGTCCAAGGACTGGATGATGGTTCTATGTCTTGGGCTTCCATAACCCTTATAAGTTGTTCTGTCTCCTCCCGTTTTGCTAATGGAAGTCTTTTTTAAGGCAGACGGATGAGAGCAGAATCACCAGTATTGATCTTATGCTCCATCAGGTTAATCAGGCTTGCACTTTCAATCACAAAATTTGAAAATTGTTATGGGAGACTTCAACTGTCATAGCACAACATGGGGATATAATATAACAGACGAGAAAGACACTGAGCTTGAGAATTGAGTGGAATGTATAGACCTGCAACTCATACATGACCCCAAATTACCAAACATCCTTTAATAGTGGTAGATGGAAAAGAGGATACAATCCCGATAACATAATCGTGAGCGACCGTCTGGCACCTTTAACATCAAAATATATAGATTGGGTTGTTTTACCTCTGAGCAGCACTTTTTTGCACACCATGGGCTAAATGGCTAGGTCACATAGAACCCGAATGTTCAGAGATGGTTGGGGGAGGGACCCATTGGAACAGCTGTTGGGAGACAGATGGTAGCCTCCGTCAAGGCTATCCAGTATGTTCTTTAACGTGCACAGGGTATGGCTCTCCCGTACACGGGACCATGGCTTAATGTCCCATCTGATGGATGGCGGCCTTATCCAAGCCCATCGGTGTCCCCTACTGGCTGTGGGCAGTGCGGGGAATTTTGCAGAGATAAATCTCAACGCTGACCCAGCTGGGACTCGAACCTGGGAACTACAGATTACGAGCCTGACGAGCTACAGACTGAGCCACCCCCACCCCTCAAATTATATAGAAGAAACAATCCCCAAAACACAACACCGACGTAATACTTGTACTGTGGCTGTGGCAGTAACACCAGAGGTCATGCCTTTCAAAAGGAGATTCAACTTTAAAAAGGAGAAATGGGATAATTTCTCTTCAGACCTAGACTATAAAATTGCCTTCTTAGAGCCTAAACCTTGAAACTATGACAGATTTATAGAACTTGTCAAAAAAATCTCAGGAAAAAAATACAGAGGGGCTGCAGAACTGAATATGTGCCAGGACTTACTGGAGAAACCAAGAGCCAAATGGAATACTATCAAAGGCTTTATGATGATGACCTGTTTCCGGAAGACACCATCCAGGCAGGTGAAGAACTACTACGAGACATATCCGAAGCAATAAGAGAAAGATGGTTCCAACTAACGAAGAATCTTGAGATGAACGCTGTGTCGACCTCTGGAAGGAACAAAACCCAAGTGTGTGGAGTGAACCAAAGGAGGAACCCGAACCTGGGTACCAACTCCTATATGCCGTCTGGAAAGCGTTAAATAGATTGAGAACTGGAGTCACTCGATGCAAGACACATTTGAAGAAGTGGAACATACAGATCGAACATGAGAGATGCGACTGCGGTGAGATGCAGGACTATGCACACCTGCTGACGTGCAGAAATATGGGAGAACCTGTACCATGGACAAGGTGATTGCCGCTGCTGCATACTGGAAAGGGAAAAAATAAATTTGGTGTTCCGGTGGTGTTGGTTAATAACTTTCTTGATTCTTTCCACAATTCAGCAAGATGGGATTTTTCACTGTTGTTGGTTTAAGTCAGTAGCATTTCCACGAGTTACCTGTGTTATAGGTTCACATATTGCTAATCATTCACCTTTTTTTCAATAATCTACTGGTTTTGTTGCAGTTCATCACTAAAAGGAATCCTTTATTTATCTATTTTGACTAGACCTTTCAATCAGGATGCCATGAGCAAAAGCTCCTTTTCTAGAGGAAATTCTCCTGCCAATCAGAAGACCACAGAAATCACTGTCCGATGTCCAAGGACGACTTCACTTTGTGCTGGAATCTCTGCGTTTTCGCTCACTAACACTGTGGTCAGTTGATAAAGAGTCAGATGTTTGGCTAATGAGTGGAATCTCTTCTGCCTTGTAAAGCAGTAGACTGTCACTGGGTTTGACAGTAACCAGCACAATGGGTGAAGCGAAGGGTGTAGCACCCTCCCTAATAATTCCTCTCTCTAATAAGTAGTCAATCTGCTTATCCAATTCACCCTGTACGCACCCTGCGTCACTGGTCTGTTTTCAGTGAGGTGGATTTCATGGTACATGGTATCTGTGCCAGTCACATCACTCACATCTTATACAAAGATATCTATGTTGCTCATCAATAGCTTGCCAAATTTTGTCTTTTCATGTGGCTCAGGATGGTCCAAATGGAAATCCAGGGACAGGGGCTGTGCGTTCCTCCTCTGAACACTACAAGGGGTCTGGATTCACTCTGAGTCAACGGTTTCCAATTATGCTATTCTCATATGTTTCTTCAACTCAATGGGGGCTGTGGATGTACTGGCGACTTGTACATTCAACTGTCCCAAGTAATCCACTCTGTTGATGGAGCGTGATACCATCAAAGATATGGTTTTTACTTTATTGTGGGACTGTAAAAGTATCCTATATCTCTCAAGATGGAGGTCAGAGCATTCTATCAATGCAATGCACTCTGGGTATGGGGGTATACATATCTTTTGATCATCCGTCCAACTGGCTGTGTGTGTGGTGAGAAGCGGGGACATCCCTATTTCTGTGCAAGGGGAAGGGCGAATAGGGGAATCGTCATCACGTGTATTCCCAGTTTCCTCTCTTATCAATATCTGTGTTAAATCAATAATAAAGCATGGCCTTTTCGAAACATCATACCCCAGAATCATATGGTATCTGGGGTATCCATGCCAATGGTGACCACTAGAGGTCGGAAAAACAAATTCTATTAGAAGTGAGGATCATCATAAATTTGGCTAACACTGGTAGGGTATTAACTTTCAGGCTGTGCTGCAGGGGACCATTTTGTGTGGAATTTACGACTTCATCATAAGAAAACATTTTCTGTCCATGACTGAAATGGTACATGAATATCAATGACATGTGATATACCACACCATTATCGTACATGAGTATCAACGAAAGCTGATACCACAATGCCCACTATGAAACTGAAACTGCAGGTGAAGCTTCATCATAGCTCAAAATGGTGCAAGAGATGATGCTGATGTCTATATCTTCAGGGGGAATCTAAGATATGCATCTGCTGCTTTCCTCCCACTCTAGTTTAAATAATGGGTGTGAGGATTTTGCAGTCTGCTCTGATCACCAACTTTTGGTTTCCAGTCACGAGTAGGTAAAAGGCATGTGTTCGATGAGTTTTCCCAGCAGATAGCAAAAGTTGTGTTTGACCAACCACGGAAGTTGACAAGGGCGGAGGATCTTGGTTGCATGTCCACAAAGCCAGACTAAACCAACATTGGTGGATGAAAAGTCCTAACCTACCAAAGGCAAAATACAGTACACTGAGGCCAAACGAATTAGCATTGACGAGGAGTGGTTGGGTTGTTTTACCTCTGAGCGGCACTTTTTTGCACACCATGGGCTAAATGGCCAGGTCACATGGACCCCGAAGGCTCAGAGAAGGTTGGGGGAGGGGAACCACTGGAACAGCTGTTGGGAGACAGATGGTAGACTCCCGTCAAGGCCATCCAGAGTGTTCTTTAACGTGCACAGGGTATGGCTCTCCCGCACACGGGACCACGGCTTAACGTCCCATCCGACGGGCGGCTGCCTTTCCAAGCCCATTGGTGTCCCCTACTGATCGTGGGCAGGGCGGGGAATTTTGCGGAGATAAATCTCAACGCTGACCCAGCTGGGACTCGAACCTGGGAACTACAGATTACGAGCCTGGCGCGCTACCGACTGAGCCACCCCCGCCCCCACGACGAGGAGTGGAGGCTGAATCTGTGGTCCTACATATTGCTCTTCGACTTTCACCCAGTTGGATTGTATCTGCTACAGGGGTACTACTACTACTAAAAGGTCTTTTAGGAGGGGTAAGGGTGTTCTGTTCCACTTGCTCCATTGAGGGGTGGTTTTCCATTGCCTAATAGTTGGTGCTCTTTTAATGGCTTGATCGTTGCTTTCTTTGAGGGTCACCTTAGTGAGTGCCTCCACGAAGATCTCAGTGTTATGACAGGACAACAGCTTGAATTTGGGGAGCAGAATGGCAAATAACTGAACACACGAAATCTGATCCTCAATTTCAGGGCTTGTGTTGCCTTCTCCAAAGCCACTCTGCTTCAAAAACTTAAAGACCAGGGTTCAGATGTGGGCAGCATATTCCCTGAAACTCAATCGCCTGTTGGTAAAAATTCGTGGAGTTATGTACAGTGATGCTCAAAATGAAAGGATAATGTATAAATTCCTCATTAACTCGAAGTATAACATATATAGTATAACATAACTCGAAGTATTTTTCCGGTAATGCAATGAAATTTGGTAAAGAGGTTTTTATTATTACATTACAAATGTCAATCATGCAGAAGAAATACATAATCGTATAATGTGCATGCATTAAGATCATAATCGTGCAACTGACATGAAGGAGCAGTCCATGGAACAATACTTGGCTCCCCAGAATGGCCTGACACATCGGTTCAGGAACTCATCTCTGTACTGCAGGGCAGTAACAGAGCGACTCAAAAAGATGTGCAGGTCTGTACGCCGCTTCTTCGTCATGATTCCTACCACAACCATCACACCACGCCCACCAGAGTAGTCCCTTTCTCTGATGTTCGAGGGACTGTTGCGGGTCCCTGGTTCTCTCCAGATGCGAATGGGTCGTGAATCAGTACTTAAGCTGAATCGCGATTCATCTGTAAACATAACATGTGCCCACTGTTCTGAACTCCAAATGGTCATTCCATGTTAAATGAGCTCAACAGGCGGTAGGAGTTAGAGGGACAAAAATAATAGGTCTTCTGGTAAAAGGCATTGCTCACGAAGTCTCCTGTAAACAATATGCCTTGAAACCCTCATTCCTGTAGCTGCTGCAAGCTCCAAAGATATTTGCCTAGCGGTCTTCACTCTGTTTTGTCTATATATGTATATCACGATCGTCTGCAGTAATTGCGGCTCTGGAACAGCCTTGTCCTGGTCGACAATTAACATCTCCTGTCTGTTGAAACTATCTCTAGAGTCTTGACAGGATATTTTGTGGAACATTCAATGCTATCGAAACTTATATCTGGGACTGACCTATTTCCATCCTTCCAATCGCTCTGAACCACTGAAAATCATTGCTACTGTGTCTTAGGTACAAAATTGGCTCAGCGTGCCTCTGAAGTGAAATCAAGAGTTGCCTAGAACAGCTACAACCTGCGAGTAGATTCGCGCATTTTTTTAATGCATTCCTAATTTGCATATACTGGCTTACATGTGGCAACTGTAAATGCGGGATAGTTTTCTGTGTAGCGAATTTTCCGTTTTTGCCCATTTTCAGTGCATTCTTTTACATATATCGGCAGCTACATGCATTTTTGTCGATTATCCTTTAATTATGAGCACCAGTATAGTTGTGTGGCTAAAAAAAAGTCCTCAATATGAAACGCTCTAATACTACCTCTTGAAAGTATCAAAATTTTATTCGTTATGCAGCTCTTGACAATTGAATAAAGAAATGGCACCATGCAAGCTTAGAGTGGGTGATGATGTCCATTTCACTCAGCTGCCATTGCAGAACTTTCCCTATTCTTTCTATTTCTATTTTTTCTACCTGCTCAAAGAAAGCAGTTGCTGTATTCCTGCTACAGGGGTTTATCAAAATAATGGAAACACCGACATCGACTGGAGTGCCGCAATGCACCGTATTGTACAGGGACGACATCACCCACGATGTGAGGTACATAAAGGGGAGAAGTATGATATCGGCTATCACACAGGTGAAACAGCTGTTGTGATGTAATTGTCGACAATGTCAGATCTCAGTGACCACAAATGCATGATCATTGGTGCGCGTCTTGTAGGAGCTTCGGTAACCACAACGACGGAAATAGTAGGTGTAATACGAGGAACTGTATCGAACATCAGGACTACCTATCAAAAAGGACATGGCATTTCCTCCAAACGTGCAAATTGTGGCCGACATAGGAAGTTGTCAGATAGGGATAGGCGAAGGTTGGCACTGATTGTACAAAGGTAGCCCAAGGCCACGGCACTGCAAATAGTAGAAGAGTTGAACACTAGATGGAATGATTCCATTTCGGTTATAACAGTTCATCGGGAATTTCATCGTGCTGGTATTTATGACTGTGTTGCCCTCCACAAACCTCTGATTACCAATATCAATGTAACAAAACGTGTAGAGCGGTCAAAACACATAAAAACTAGGATACTAAAGACTTGAAACGTGTCATCTGGTCTGGTGTATCGTGCTACACATTATTTCTACCACTGGTAGAGTGTACGTCTGGGAAAAACCTGCAGAAGCATAATACCCTGAGTGTTTGGTTCTGACTGTGAAGCATGGAGGTGGATCCCTCATATTGTGGCATTCCTTAGGGCCATTAGTTAGTCTCTGCAAGGTCTTGTCACATCCGCAACCTATGAATCCATTCTCTGGAACCAATGATGCGGGCATTGTTCCCCTAATGACTGTCTCTGGTTTCAAGCGGATAATGCAATTTGCATTGTGCAAAACGTGTCAAGTTGTGGTTTGCAGAGCATGAGGATGAGGATCAGGTATAGCAGCTACCTTGGCCACCTCAATCTCGAGACTTCAATATAATTGAACATTTGTGGGAATATCTGGAGTGCAAGTTCGGATCACACTTTCCACCTCCAGCATTACTAGCACAGTTGGGCCATATTTTAGAGGAAGAATGTTCCACATTCCATTACCGTATGTGCATGATTTGTATAAGACTATTCTACGTTGAATTGGTCTGTTCTGAACAGTACATGCTTACATTAGTTTGATAAACCCCTGTACCTTCTTCATGTGAGCTAGGTAAATTAACAACTCTGACAGGATGATCACCATGAGGGGGAACTACTCCTGGATGGGTACCTCGCCTTCTCCCTGACCTTCTATCGTGTGCTGTAGTGAATGTAATATGTGTTCTTTGTACCTTAAAGGTACAAAACAGGTGTGTAGACAGAGAGAAATACACTTTCTAAAATTACTAACAAAATGCACTACTCACTAAATAAACAAGGTAGCGGACTAGTGACCCAATTCAAACTACAATTGTCCCCTCATTAACATATTCACTATTATACATAAAAACATCTTTTACTCTGTAAATCCTATTTCAAAATATATTACGTTCTCACTTACAGAAAAACACCCTTAATTCATAAACAATCTTGCAAACTACAGCCCTATTTGATTGACAACATTGCCGTTTTGGTTTTTACTCTTCACACATTTTTTCTCTTACTTTTCACTTATGCATTAACAATTTGGCAAACAATTATTTTAATCCCCTTTTCACATAACGTTTCAAACTTTTGCTTTGTTCCCAATTTCTTATAGAATATCTGCTTCACTATTAATTAATACACTTTGATTAATCAACATCAATATGGAATGCCCATATCTCTACTTAATCTGAATTAAGTTTATCCCGTGATGGCACACTCATCATCCGACTATTAAACACAGTAATACATTCCCATTTCAATCTAATACGCCTCAGTAAAGGCTTCAGTCACTTGTACAGGTATCTGCATGCATTTCACCAAACATCATTTTCCGAGATACGAGGTATGACATACCAATTCCTGGCATGCTTCTGGGAGACCTGGGTTCGAATCCCAGTCAGGACAACCATTTTTTTTCAAATCATTTTTTCAAATGTTCCTTGTCTACAGGACTTTTCCCGTGATAATTTATTACAAGGTACGGTCTTCTCTAATACTAATTTCCAGTTGCAGTGCAATTTTACCTCAGTGCCTATCTGACATATGAAAGTGCAATTCTATCTAAGAACATATATAAAAATACATAAATACATGTAAAATATAATAATTCTCACTATTTCAATACTGTAATAATGCAAGCATGAGAATCCTGGTGCAGGGCACCAATTTGCCCTAAACCCCATTGTGATGTTACTTCTTCGTTTGTCGGTCTATTGGGACCACTTAGGAACGTCCCCTCGGTTCGATCGCAATTACGCGACGGGTGAGTCTTTCGGAACAAAAATCAAAGATTTTATCGCAACTGCAGGGACTCAATACTGAGGCTCCTCCCCAATAAATTGGTTCAAACTTCAGCCTTTACTTTAAAATAACAAATATTTATTTAACCTTCCAAACATGCTTGATGGACATATTGATCATATGTCCAAACATATTGATCATATGTCCTCACATATGCTCAATTACATAGATTACAACAACAGCTTACTATACCTGTTCGGCTGCATCCACAGAGCCCAATGCCGCTATTCCCAGTCGGCATTTCCCAGCTTTGCAATTTCTCGTCTGCACGCTTTCGAAACTCGACCGGCTCTGTCCCTCACTGTTGCCAAATCCTTTCTTCCTTTCTCTCTTCGCCTGACCATCTGGGCGTCCGCGAGCAGTGGGGTGACCTCCGTACCCTCTGGGCACTTTACTTAATTAACTTTCCAGATGCCGGGACAGAGGGCCTCCCACGTAGCATATGCCTTGTTGGTGAAATCCAAAATAAATATACAAAGTCTGAACAAAAAAATCTAAAAAGGCTCTAGCCTGACACCTCCCTGCCAGAAGTCAGTAGTTAGTCCAGTTAACTGCTGACTAAAAAGTCAAGTTGAACGCTGAAAATTAGAGTTCATTTTCGCGTTAATCTTAGAGTTCAATGCCATAAAATTCAGAGTTCTAAGTCGCTTTATGAATTCTATAAATTCTCTGCGAATTGGCACATCTATGTTAACTACACTTAAATATAGAAGAACTTCTAGGTATATCCAGGTGCACTGAGTCTAAATATTGTCTTTTTGCTTCAAACAAAAAAAAAACCTGGTGACTGAAGTAGTTGTCCGAGAGTACACAGTTTATAAATGAATTCTATCACTAATAACTGTCTTTGACGAAGGTATGCCGTACTGGCGGTGTTCATTGATTCACAGGTGACATCCCATGTGAAAGGCTATGCACACCTTTCGTGACTTCCTACATATCACCTTCCCGTACGTACCCTCTGACTCTACAGGCTGAAAGTCGTCGACATTGGCGTCGGCCTGACCATTTAAATTTGTAAAAGGTGTTAGTGTACCCTCCCTTAGACAATTTGGCTCATCAGTGACTTCGAGTCTAGACAATGCATCTACATGTTTGAGCTGGGAACCCGGACGATGCTCAATGGATACCTGATATTGCTGAAGAGCTAAAGACCATCTTTGCAGCTTCGAACTTTCTGGACTCGCCGTTGTTAGATAGGTTAAAGGATTATGATCGGAGATAACCTTCACTGGAACACCAAATAACCACGATTCAAACTTTTTTAATCCAAAGATAATTGCGTAAGCTTCTTTATGAACGGTTGCCCACCTTCTTTGTGTGTCTGTCAATTTCTGGCTGGCATAAGCTACAGGTTTGATATTATTCTTGTCATCTGTCTGGACGAGGCACACCCCGACTGCATAATTAGATGCGTCAGCATACATTATGTAGGGTTCCCCATGCTTTGGTACATCCAATACTGGAGCGGTACATAACCTTTCCTTCAGGGTCTGAAATGCTTTATTCGCTTCGGCTGTGCAGATAATTCGCTCGGGAGCCTTTTTCCTAGTTAATTCTGTTAGAGGCTTTGCTATTTCCGCGAACCTGGCAATATAATCCCTATAGTACCCGAACAGCCCTAAAGCTCCACGGGTTTCTTTCTTCGTCTTGGGGATCTGCAAACGATGTATAGCTCCAAGTTTTTCCGGGTCCGGTTTATGGGTGCCTGACCCCACTATATGTCCTAGATATTTCACCGTATTTTGGGCAAAACAGCATTTTGCTAAGTTTCCTGTAAGCCCTGCGTTTTCTAATTCCATTAGCACCTCTCTCAGATGCCTCATATGATCTGCCCAGGTTTCAGAATAAATGGCTACATCATCTAGATACGTTACCGAATAATCCTGATGCCCAGCTAATATGGAATTCATTATTCGTTGAAAGCAGGAAGCCGCTCCAATCAAACCAAACGGGAGAACTTTCCATTGGTACTGAGCCTTGTGAGTAGAAAAAGCAGTTAGCGGTCTGTTTCCCTCTGCCAGCTCTATCTGCCAGGTACCCACGTAACAGGTCTATCGTAGAGATGTAATTAGCAGCGCCTACCATGTATAATAGATCAGGTACATGGGCCATGGGAAAAGCATCAGGTATTGTGTAACCATTCACCATTCTAAAATCACAGCATAACCGCATGGTCCCATCTTTTTTTGCAACACACACAATGGGATGCGTGAACTCGCTCTGTGCTGGCTCTATCATATCTGCTTCCAGCAATTCATTTACCTGTCTTTCGACTTGTTCACGCATCGCATGTAGTACCTTGTACCTGTGTAGCGTCTTCAAATGACTGCCCTCTTTTAATCTAATGCTATGTTGCCCTTGCTTGCATCTGCCTGGACGATTTGAAAAAAACCTCGGAAACTCGTCCAATAGCTCATGCAGCTCCTTTGCTTGCTCTGCTGACAGGTTCGGAAAAGCATGATTCATCGGCTGTAGCCCGACCTTGCTACCCCTTTCTTGTGCTGTTGCTCTAGGCATTTCTTTTATTTCTCCAAATTCGGTATCTTCATCAAAGATCACTCCTACCACATTACAACGAGCTTTTAATTCTCACAACCTATTCGCATGAACATGTCTGGTTGCCCCGTCTGGTAACCTTACCTCATAACTGTGCGGAAATATGCGTCGCACTACTGTTGCTGGGGCTATCCACCTGGCATACAGCTTGTTATTTGAGTCTGCCGTTAAAGCTATCACCTGATCTCCTTCTTTAAACTCCTTAACCCGAGCGCTCCTATTGTAATAATATGCATATTTCCTTTGATTCTCTTCTGCTAGATCCTTAACCTGTGCTGCTGCTATTTCTAGCCTGCTCTTTAATTCTTGAAGATATTGAGCAGCAGTAACTGGAATACCCACAGGCATGACCTGCTCGTCAGTCCAGCTATTTTTTAGGATTGAGAGTGGCCCTGTTGGTTGCCTCCCATACATCAACTGAAATGGAGATATACCGGTAGTACTGTTGGGTACGCCCACAGTAAAAATGGCACGGCCTTGTGCCACTGCCTGGGTTCCTCTCTAATGACGTGGTGTAACATATTTTTCAAAGTCTGATTAAATCTCTCTACTAAACCATTACTTTGAGGATATCCCGGAGTAGAAAATCGAGGTGAAGCTCCAATTCTCTCTTCCATTTTTTGAGTTAATTCTGCCGTAAAATTTGTCCCTCTATCTGTTGCGATAACCGAAGGTATGCCTGTCCGCTGAAATATTTCTAACAGAGCATCGCAGGTGTTCTTTGCTGTAAGCGAAGTTAGGCATACCGCCTCAGGCCATCTAGTATGCTGATCAATCAGACACAATATGAACCTGTGCCCTTTTGCAGATGGTGGGTCTATCGGACCAATAGCATCAAGATTTACCCTTTCAAAAGGTAATTTCGGGCGCGCTATAGGTGTGATGGGGATTCTATCCTGCTTCTTGACCTTTTCCCTTAACTGACACTTCAGACAGGAGTCGCAAAATTTTCTAACATCCTTCTTGCATGAAGGCCAAAAGAATGAATATCTAATCCGCTCCTGACTCTTTTTAGCACCTAAATGACCACCAAATACGGACTCGTGTGCCAGTTCTAAAATCTTTTGACGTCTTTCAAATGGTACTACAAGCTGACTCACAGACTCTCCTAATACCTTGTCCTTATGGTATAGCAAATCGTCCAAATAAAAATAGTTATTCTTCTTCTCTTTTGATTCATTATGGGCTATTCTAAGTGAGGGGTCATTCCTCTGCTGAATCTTAAACAGTCTCACATCACTAGTAGCGAGAGGATTTATTTCTTCGGGAGTTTCTGTTTTCGCTCCTACCTCCTCAGGCTCCTCCTCTCGTACCTCACCTTCCTGTTGATCGGCCACTTGATTAACAGCTTGTTCCTTGGGCTGTAGTCCTAGGTACGTTTTCCTTTTCCTCTAAAAGATCACAAAAAGTTTCTGCACTTAACAGTACTTCTTCCCGTAGTCCATGACTACTGCGCATAATACGTTTACTTTTCCACCCCTGGTCTTGGGCGAATCAGTCTCTTCTATTAGGTTCAAAGCAAGCTCCTTTACCTCTGCTCATTTCGTCTCTTCGAATGGCCCACGTACTATTATGTGGCTCTTCACCATATGTTTTTCTTCCTCTAGCATGCCTTTTCTGACCACCGTTATCTCCGCCCCTGAATCGACCACTGCTTGCGCCGTTTTCTCGCCGCATCTAACTCTAACCTGCTTATAATCAGCAGGAATCGTCCTCTCCCACTTCGACCTTTTCTCCCTCCTGAGAACTTCACCTAAAGGTATTTTAACTCTGGCTATCATTGCCTCGCTGTTCTGCTTTACCGCCTGTGAATCAACTTCCCTCACCCGATTCACCTTTGCATGATGATTACTAGCACCGGACTCTCTTGATCGAACTGGGAAAAACACGCATCAAATGCTCCTGTGATCCGCACTTATGGCATCTTCTTATCAACCCTTGCGAACCCTTACTGCTGGGATAATTATCCGAGATATTGCGCCTGAATCCGACTGTCTGTCCTAAGATTCTCCCTTCGCTGGAAATTATTACCACGGGTATCCCCTATTCGCTGTGGCCCTCCATTCACTTTAGTAAAGCTTTTTGTCTGTTTTCTGTCCTCTCTCACACTGGCTGAGTGTATCTCTGCCCACGTGGCTATTTCGTCTGCTTTTGCTCATGACTCCGCCTCTTTCTGTACTACGTAAGCATGAGTGTCTTGAGGAAGGCTATCACGTAACTTATCCGACACTATCAGGTCCATAAGCTCCTCAAATTTTGTCACCTTCCTACTGCGGACGTAGTAATCCCAGCTATTTCTGAGTCTCGAGGCTAACAGATTATATGACTCATTCGGTTCTTTCGTGATAGTTTCAAACTTTCTCTTGTACGCAGAGGGAGTGAGCTTAAACTCTTTTAATACGGCCTCTTTAACTTTCTTATAATTAGCAAAATCCTCTGCACTTAATTTTCGAAAAACGTGATTTGCATATTTACCGTCTAAAAAAGAAATGATGACTTTGCCTTGAAACTCCTCTGGTACTTCATATATCTTAAAACCCCTTTCCACTGTCTCACAGAGATTTATCACTTCTTCTGGGTTTTTAGGGCTTCCAGCTAACATATTTCCCAATAATTTTATATAATTAGCCAGCCGCGCATCTGCTGGATTACTAGAAACTGCCACCGTTCGCACATCACCCCTCTCCTCGTTTGCATTCCTCATTTGCAGTTCCAGCATTCTATACTCATGCTCTCTCTCCTTTTCCCTTTCTCTTTCTGCCGCCTCTCTCTCCTTTTCCCTTTCCGCTGCCTCTCTCTCCTTTTCCCTTTCTGCTGCCTCTCTCTCCTTTTCCCTTTCTGCTGCCTCTCTCTCCTTTTCCCTTTCTGCCGCCTCTCTCTCTTCCCTTCTCAGTTGCATCTCTAACCTCATTCTCTCTAATTCAAAATCATATCCAATCCTTTCTTTAGCTCTCTGCTTTCTGGTTCCGCTCTGCAGCATATCCGCATCGTTGTCATTGCCATAATCCCTCAACCCTCTCATGTCTTCCGCAGCATCAGACTCTCTGTCTATTGTCACCTCCTCACTTCCCCGGTCACTCCCTGAATAACCACCCTGCGCGCTATCCCTGTCTGTGTAGCCTCGCCTTAACTCATCCCTTTCCTTATCGCTACCGCTCCTAAGCTCCATTTTAGCTCGTACAGGCCTCTGCCGTATCTAACTACTCGCCCCTAGAGTAAGAGGATACTTACCTCCGATGTGATGACAGGAACGAACCGCCTCGTCAGTCTGCCACCTGAAGCACACAGTCGGAACACTCTTGGCAGTATCAGCCTTGCGTTGGTCAGCTCCCAGTGGATGTTGAACTTTTCTGTCGCCTTCACAGCTTTTTCCACAGTTCGAACGTGATGCACGATTCTTCAGGTACCTTCACAGCTATCCTATCGCCTGAAGCACACCGCAGGACCTCTTGGCAGTATCAGCCTTGTTCTGGTCAGCTCACAATGGATGTCGGAACTCTTCTGTCACCTTCGCCGCTACTTTCACCTCTGTTGCCTACTGGCGGCTGCGCCACTTTGTGATGTTACTTCTTCGTTTGTCGGTCTATTGGGACCACTTAGGAACGTCCCCTCGGTTCGATCGCAATACGCGACGGGTGAAAGAGTCTTTCGGAACAAAAATCAAAGATTTTATCGCAACTGCAGGGACTCAATACTGAGGCTCCTCCCCAATAAATTGGTTCAAACTTCAGCCTTTACTTTAAAATAACAAATATTTATTTAACCTTCCAAACATGCTTGATGGACGAGGACATAAGCTCAATTACATAGATTACAACAACACCAGCTTACTATGCCTGTTCAGCTGTGTTCACAGAGCCCAATGCCGCTATTACCAGTCGGCATTTCCCAGCTTTACAATTTCTCGTCTGCACACTTTCGAAACTCGACCGGCTCTGTCCCTCGCTGTTGCCAAACCCTTTCTTCCTTTCTCTCTCCGCCTGACCATCTGGGCGTCCGCGAGCAGTGGGGTGACCTCCGTCCCCTCTGGGCACTGTTACTTGCCAGATGCCGGGACAGAGGGCCTCCCACGTAGCATATGCCTTGTTGGTGAAATCCAAAATAAATATACAAAGCCTGAACAAAAAAAATATCTAAAAAGGCTCTAGCCTGACACCCGTTTTCCCCATTGTCCATTTATGGCCAATGGGAAAAATACTTGAAAGTGACACATTGTGGATTTATTGTCTCATGATAGTTTTTTCTTCTCTCTAATTTTATGCACTTGGACTCATCATGAGTCTTCAGAGTTTGCTTAGTTCTCTCGAAGGTGGAACTCATCACTGGGAATTTATCACAATGGCATTTATACTTTGAAGATAGTACTTATTTGGCTTCCTTGCCCCCACACACAAAACTTATAGCCAAAGCCTTCAGTCAAGAACACAGCCTGGGACTATTATCGTAAATCTCAGGCTGCAATCCATTACTATTACCATAAGACATGGCAGTCAGTCTTTACAAGGGAGTTCGCACTTTGAGTGGCAAAAGAGATAATGGGATGACATGGGAGTGATGAAAACATAGAAAAAGTTATCTGCTGACCTATT
Source organism: Ryuthela nishihirai (assembly GCA_038380435.1). NCBI lineage: Eukaryota > Metazoa > Arthropoda > Arachnida > Araneae > Heptathelidae > Ryuthela > Ryuthela nishihirai. The sequence goes on from JAWZYU010000026.1 coordinate 32,858,629, forward strand.
CCTCCAGCCACACTGATGAACAGCCTGTCGGTATTAGCTTGTGCAGATTTAATTCCTCCCATCTACTCAATTTTACTTGGGGTTGCTACAAAGCCATGTCACATGGCTTCTTGGCTCACCAATCTTTTCCCTTCAGGATCAGCTTGGATCCATTACTGTCGTCTTTATCTCTGCATGCCCGTGCATCATATGTCTTGCTGCAACAAATGTGAAGACAATAAGAAGGCGCTTGGCGGACCAAGGTCAAGTGCTAAGCTGGGCTGGCAAGAGGTGGTTTCTTCCTCCTAGTGGGTCACCTGGGGCAGAGATGAATATGTGCAGTGCTGAATATGGTTCGAGATCATGCACTATGATTGTGTAAACTTCCTGAAACGCTGATGCAAAGCTAGAAAGGTTGTTGATCTTAGATATCCAAAAACAGTTTTAACCAGCCCATGGGGCAGAGAAGCCTCTAATATCGTTCTTCCTGTATGGAGATGAACACAGATTGGTGGAAGTCGGGGAACCAGAGAAAAATGGTAACCCATTTCATAAAATGTTACCACTATGGAGAGTTGCAAAACATGTTGGGGACACATTGCAAGAATGTACACATCACATTTCTCTCAAACTGTCTGATGTGGTGCACTGGCAGGAGACTCTGCTTCTGATATCTGGACACGCATGGGCCTGGAGCTTCTGATCATGTATGTTTTGTCTCAACCAATAAAGATTTCCTCTGAACATGATATTTTCCTTACCCCCACGACATGACATCATCTGGAGTGCTGGAACGTACTGTAGTGCTATGGCAGATCAATGTTATACTTCTGAAAACATATTTCCTTCCTGGCAGCTCAATGCACAGAAGAACCAATCCGTGGACCACCACTTCGAGAAGAACTGCTCTAGAAGACTTAATTGGCTTACTAATAGGTTTCGCACACTGTTGCATTTACATACATACATACATACAAACAAAATTCTCATGCAGCCATGGGCTATGGAGGTCCAACCAGACTGTGTAATTTTCCTCTCCAGACGTGACTTTTTTGAGCTGCAGCTGCTGCATTTGGCCACTCTAGCAAGGTCCTGTTTGACATTGTCTGCCCATCGCAACCTAGGTCTTCCACTTTTTCTGATACCCTTAGGTACACTCTTCATAATCCTCTTTGCCAATCTGCAGCTATTCATACGGGCAACATGGTCAAACCAACGCAGTCTCTCTCTGCACAATATGCTGCTCAAAGGAGGTTGATGACTCCTTCTTCTAACCTCATCATTACTTACAAAGTCAAACCACCTAATGCCCAAGATACTGCATAAGCATCTAGAATCACAGGCATCAAGTTTCTTGTTATCCTGCTAACAAAGGGTCCGTGTTTCAGTACCAAACTATTATACAGCCTAAATTTTGGTCTTTAGGTGTATACACCTATTTCTCCACATTCTCCATAGAATCTTAAAAGCCCTGGCAGCAATCCCTGTTTGTCTGTTAATCTTACGCCACACATCACCAGTATCTGTTATGTAGCTCCCAAGATTATTAAACTGAGACACTTGCTCAACAGTACAGCCATTCAAAACAACTGAAGCACCATCTGCCTGATCAAATTTCATCACTTTAATTTTTTCTCTGTTTATCACCAAACCTACTCTATTACCAGTCTCATCAACAGCCCTAATGAACGAATTCATCTCATCAACATCAGTAGCCAACAGGGTCAAATCATCTGCATAATCTAAATTAGAAATTTTGAAATCTCTAGATTATTTAAGGCCAAAATCTTTCCCTCTCAAAGAATTTCACATTGCATAATCAATAACTAGACAAAATGCACCCTTGTCTAACTCCACTAGCAAAGCTAAACCAATCGCTGCAAAACGTACCAACTCTCACATTGCATCATCTTGCATTTACTGGGCGCAAATTACTAAAAGGTATCGAACCCATAAAGTCAGTGTAAACACGACAGAGAACATTACTGACCGTAATTCCGGGATGATTTGATTCATTACTACAAGTTTTAGAATGATTTCACGTTTAGTCATGATTCTTCCAGGTGAAATACGTAGCTGCCTGATGATATAACAGAATTGTCGCAAAATCATTGTGCTTGTAAACTCGAAGAAAGCTGTTAATGCTGTATTTGTGCCATTTTAATTCACTGCAAGGCATCATTTTGCCCGTTGAGATTAACTCTCTGACAGTTTCCCAGCTGTATATTGAGGTGCACTACTTCTGAAGATCATTCTTGCATTGGAAATTTAAATATTCGTCGAAACGCTTCACTACTGCTTATGTTCTTCTTTGTTCGTAGTTTATACCACATTATTAGTTGTGTTATCAGATCCTTTGTTTACATACTTGAATGCATATTTCATTGATTTTATCGAATGACAATATTCTGTATTAAAACGAGAATCGAATAGACGCGACAAAAGAGAAGAATACGATACTATTCAGCGATTATCAATAATATCAGCTTCAACGCTGCCAATTCTTATGATTGTTTCAACCGCTCCTTCATCAGAGCTTCTACATCTATAAAGTGGGTACCTATCATGACCAGTTTGTGTTTCTTTTAAAACTTCGCGAGGGGATTTCTTTGTCTGTTTTGAGTCTTTCATGCACATTGATGACGGATTTAGATATCTACATGGGCTGTATATCATTCGTCATGTGTGTGTTGACCATGTTCTACGTGTTGACCAAACTGGGTCTCCATCTGGGTTTGATAGTTCGACAGATAAAAATTCATAGATTTTGTTGACATTTAGCTTTACTTTCATTCAAAGTAAAATATGTGCTTGTGGTAATCCCCGTTTCCGCCACTTAATTGTGCATATGCAGCAACTGTGGTTGAGATTCTGCTGGAACTTCTTCTTTGTTCTCTAGCTTCTGCAGTTTCTTCAGCTCTTGATCTTACGTTTGAGAGTCTATAAGAATTTCTTTGTTCTCGTTTCTGGAATTTCTTCAGCTCTTGATCCTGCGGTAGAGGTCCTATTATAAGTGCTTCTTTTTTCTCTAGCTTCTGCAGTTATTTTAGCTTTTGATCTTACGGTTGAGATACTATTAGAATTGCTTTTTTGTTCTCTAGTTTCTGAAGTCTCTTCAGCTCTTGATCTTGTTGAGATGCTGTTGGAATTTCTTTGTTTCTAGCTTCTGCAGTTTCTTCACGTCTTCATGATGCAGTTGAAATTCTGTTAGATGCAGTTGAAATTCTCTTAGATGCATCATGCAGTTGAAAATATGTCAAAGACGACAACAAAGTCCTGTACATTGGAGAATTTAAAGTACAAGTTGGTTCAGTTGGAGCTCAGGTTTGGACTTTGGATGGTCAAGCACATATTGGATTGTATATCCTATTTTAATAATCAAAATTCAAGTAAACTATTCCTTGAAGTAAAATACTGATACAATATTGAAACACACCAGCAGTGCGATGGCGCACTATAGTTGCTTGTTAACAATCAAGTTCGGAGGAGAGCCTTCGAATCCTTGTTGATGGATGAGCTTCAAACGCGTGGCGCAGAATGTTGCGATCTGCAGATATCGACAGTTCCAAACGCAGCTTACGTTCGAAGATCATGTCACCACCTTTGAACATCTCGAACAAAGCTTCAGCAGCACGAATGGGGACTGTCACTCCTTCCACTTCACGTATTTCTCGAACCACTTCGTTCGTTTTAAAACCACTTTTTACAGTAATTTGTTTCTACGAATTTCAATGCTTAACTCACTCACTGTACAGTCTCTAAAGATGGAAACTAATACTCCGATAATTGAAATAATTATGGACTAACGCCTAAATATATGCCTACCCTATTTTATGAAAAAGGGGACTGTATTTTGGCCCTAGTGTATGGTTTTTCTAGCAAATGTCTTAGAAAACTAGACAAAAAAACTAAAAAAACAACTAGCGCCAAAATATTTGAGAAATCTCCTTAGCGGAACCAATAGGAAATATTCCGAATGCTGCAGTCCGTTACATAGACATTTGTTGAAATCGGTAGGCATTTATATCACTTAGGCACCGATACTACATTGAGAGGTATGCAAATACAACATAGTGATGTGTCACCGTTCACAATTTGCATGGCGAAAAGCACAGACTAATGAAACGCCCTTATAGCAGTGCAGAACCGATTCGTCCAGACAGAAGCAAACGATTTTCACAGCAAAGTGTTCCTTACATATATATGTAGAGCAATATTTTGCACTGAAAAAATCATTAGATCATTTTGATCCCATGAATACGTTTTCTGCAACTCCCAAAAGATACTCGATCAATAAATAACGGTAAGTGTATCCCATTTCTCGTAATGCAGAACAGAACGCATAAAGAATTCTTTCTTTGATATCGAGGACAACCAAAAGCATTTCACAAGATGCTCCGTATACAAAGAGTAGCCTCCTTTCAGCTGTATATATCATAAAATCATTAAGATCTCCTAAACATATGTCTGCATTTCGTAACAGAGTCTATTTGAATAAGCAAGGCCACGAAACGCATTTCTTGTAATGAAAAGCAATATGTCATGGCGTGTTTATTTTATATCGATGGCAATCGAAAGCATTTTACAGCATCAAATGTTCCACATACACCTCATTGTTTACATTTCACAAACCATAAAATTACTTTGACTTTCTGAGCCACTTTTATTCAGTTTCTCACAGATTCTGTTTTAATATTCAAAAACACCAAAATCCATTTCTTGCTATAAAGTACAGATATGTCAAGGTATCTTTCGTATCGACAACAAAAGCAATTTCGCAGAATAGTATCACTATATCAATTTATTAGGAAAAAGGACCGAAATTTTGTTTCTTTCATATGGAAAGATCAAGGCGCAAATCTGAGGAAAAAATTCTATATTTTTTTTTATAAATAATCCCCCTACCAAACAGAAGAGGCCGGGTTAAGCCTACAACGGAGTGAAAAAAAAAATTAATGTTCAAATTATTTTTTTATTTTAATTGTTTATTTATTCTTTATTGTTTAATGCTTTATTTTTTTTATTTATATTTTTATGGAAATTCAAAAATATATTTATGCTAGATATTAAACTGATACCCAGTTGTAGGCCTGGATGGGGGTTTGGCCAAAAATTAAAAAAAATATTATCAATCTATATACATAACGCATTTAACCAAAGTCTCTCACTATAGCCAGATGGTCTTAGAGTATTCGGATGCAGCTCATGAAACAAAATGAATTTTTGTTATTAAAAATAATGTTTCTTTGCAGCTGAAATACAGATTTTAACAGAAAGAGTCATCTCCTAAATGCAAATATCTCTGAATTCCTAACTTGTTCCATTTTTCTTAAAATGTAATTAGCATGTAAAAACAATTCAAATAGCACCTTCAATTAATTGTATGTCTATTTTGCTACTTCATGGGCAAACAGAAAGTGAACAAACATTCATTTCTTTAGGTGTAATTAGAAGTCTGATCTCTTCACAACAAAATGCACTAAAGGTTCATCTAATACAAATACAATGGTGGAAATGGGATGGAAAGCCAGAGGACGGGGTCCTACTAGTTCCAAAAATGGAAAAAACTAGCTGTTTCAGGCATAACATAAACCGTTCTAGACAGAATTGCTTGATTAAACTAATTTATCGAATTTCTCTTTTTTTTTGTATGCTTAAACTAAAGTTTCCCAATGGGAGAGTTTTCCTACTTCTTTTATTCCCAGTTCTCTGTAAATTCTGTAATATTTCCATTTATAAACAACTCTTAACCTAAAAGATTCTGCAGTTTCTTCTGTGATTTTTTTTTTTTCTGAGAACAAGAGTAAGCAACTCTCATTTCACCGTTGTTTGCCACCCGGACACGTTACCTTCCGCTTTCGTCTGCTACTTTGAGTGTTATTTCCGGTAAATCGTAATTTGTTTTTGAGGGGTGAGTGGCATTATAGAATCGATGTATTTTGCCGTTCAAAAATCCCATTTCCAGCACTGAATATATATATATAGGTAAAGTCAGCAACCCTTAGGTTTACTTTTATCAACATTAAACGATTAATTTTAATTTTAATTTTTTTCACAGAACCGAATCTATTTAGGTGTAGCCTCCTTTAAACAGCAAACGAACTTTGACCAATGGAAGAACTCTTTGAGTTTATTCAATGCAATAACATTTCTTGTCAAAGTGTAAGCAGGAAACCTTTAAATTTTATCATGTTACAATTAATATATTTATTATTGCAATCATTCTAATAACTAAAGCAAAACCACTAATTTCTGATATAAACCTTTCTTCCCACATTTCTTCATTCCATTTATTCATGCAAATTCTGCATAGCTACGTACCACAATGCAGAACCCAGAAAGGCTACGTACCACAATGCATTGGTGACCATATGACACACATTCCTACACTCTTTTATTCAAAAAAACTACTAATAAACTGCACTCACAAATGAACTACATTCCATTCACACAATCAGTCATAATTGACAACATTTCAAATTAAATCATAGTTCTATATCAAGGCATCATAAACGAAATAAGCATACTCCGTTTTATCTAAGATGAGACCTGTTGTAAATAAACAGCTCTTTGTCTATTGGCTAAAGATCTCGTCGCTATATACAAGTGTATATCTGCGCATAAAAAAAATCTGTACATTTTTCCGATCTATTGGTTTCAACAAAGCAATGGTCAGGAAAAATAAATTTAATCTACTTTATTTGGTTGCTAGACGATGCACCTTAATGTTATTAGCACAATCAAAGTGGCATAGACAACGGAAGCTGCTTATAATTGCTTATACAGGGTGAATCTGAAAAAGTGGGCAAAACTTTACGGGGTGGTAGAACGCAGCTATACGAGCAATATTCGTCATAGAATGTATGGTCGGAACGCAAACGGCGAGCCGCTAGGTGGCGTTGAAAATGGTATAAAAGGGTCGGTCCTCGCACCCAACGGCATTTCTACCGTGGATTTTCGAGAGGATGGCTGGTTATACTAACCACGAAATGGCGGAGGCAGCTCTTTTGAGCAATTTCTTTGAGCATGTACCTCAATTACATTCCTGTTAATAAAATGTTTTCTGAAGTATCTCCTCTCCTTCTTGTGTTCATTCTTTAAATGTGACAGTGGAAAACTACCTTTTAACTTCTCACCGCTTGCATTCCGACCATACATTCTATGACGAATATTGCTCGTATAGCTGCGTTCTACCACCCTGTAAAGTTTTGCCCACTTTTTCAGATTCACTCTGTATATAGTGGTGAATGTAGGCCGGTACGGCGAACCATTAAAACATTTTTATTAGTGGTGGAGTCAACGATTTGTTTTACACTTCAGTACTCTTTCAACTGATCATTTAATTACGAAAAATGGATCCTTCCTTAAAGGAAAATTTCTCGATTTTCAATTATACTACAACAGTAGAAAAAAATAATTAGAGGAGGGACAATCGAGCAGGATTTGCATTGTAGTGAAACATTTTACCCTTCGTTTTAGTTTTTTTTTAAATGTCCAAAATGCGTGAAATATGCACAAGTTTAAAACGTTTTGGACTCCGTTACCTCTATTAGCATTCTCAATGTAGGGGATTTAGATACCAAGCTGTTTGAAAACCGCATACAAGAGGTTCCATTTCTGCCGATGAGGTGTGCGAAGGAGGAATAAATAGTGCGAGCCTTCTTTGAACGATTAACAAAGATAATGGGTATTTTCTGGCCCTAAACGATGGTGTGTGGAGTCACGCCAGGCTCCAAACATCAATGTTTAGGTCGCTGCAAGCGCGTCATGAACTTGACCACTCGCGTTCGGATTTCAGACTTCAATCCACTGTCGGTTTCATTTGAGCAACAGCGAATTGCATTTATTCGTCTCAGTTTTGCTTTTCATAATATTTTTCACTGCATTCTTGTAAAGAGATGTCATCTTTTTATTGCGTAAGACAAAAGCAGTTGCTTTAATAATTGCTCTCCGAAACAAAAACCATGAACGGAAATAAAAGTGTAGATGAAATTCGGGCTTTAAAAGAGGGGCAAATTTCTTGATATTAGTTTGTAACAGTCGTCGTTAACCTTAATGTGATACATGAAAAAGCAGAAACATAAGTGATACCGTGTGTTCAATAACATCTCAAATGTACATAAGGTAAAAAATAAGCAAAACAAAAATATTTTGTCTCATTGTTTAAAGTTATTTATAATTTGACCTTTTCATTACTGAACTTTTTATTTTATTTGACATTATATTTTTCAAAAATCTTGTAAGATTATATTTGTATTCAGGGCCGTGCCGTGCTATGATACAGAGAGGCAACCGCATCAGGCGACACCGTAAGGGGGCGGCATAAGCAGCGAAATCAAAATACAATTTGAACCATTCAATAATTAAAAATCTTTACGTAACGCTTTTCTATATTGGTCTATGTTATTCCGATATTGATGGATACGATTTGATTTATGGTACGCCTCTGCCTAAGCGCTTTGATCTCGGTTTCTGGTGCAGGTGCATCGGGGGCGGGGGTGGCTCAGTCGGTAGCACGCCAGGCTCGTAATCTGTAGTTCCCAGGTTCGAGTCCCAGCTGGGTCAGCGTTGAGCATTTATCTCCGCAAATAATTCTCCGCCCTGCCCACGGTCAGTAGGGGACACCGATGGGCTTGGAAAGGCCGCCGTCCGTCGGATGGGACGTTAAGCCGTCACCCCGTGTGCGGGAGAGCCATACCCTCCCTGTGCACGTTAAACAACACGCTGGATGGCCTTGACGGGAGGCTACCATCCGTCTCCCAACAGCTGTTCCAGTGGGTCCCCTCCCCCAACCTTCTGAGCCTTCGGGGTCCATGTGACCTGGCCATTTAGCTAATGGTGTGCAAAAAAGTGCCGCTCAGAGGTAAAACAACCCAACAACGCAGGTGCATCGTTGGCGAGCGCTCGCCGAAAGACTTTTGATCTGACAGCGCGAAGCTATTATTTTTGTTTGTAATATACCGTGCGGCCGCTCCTGAAAGCTGAGGCGGCAATTACCATAAAAGACAATTGCACGTGTTACGTGTTGGTAGTTCTGCTTTGAGCTTACAATTATTGACAATATTTGATTTTAATGTTAGTTTGTCATGAGAAGTGGCAAGTGGCTGCGCTGTATTTAAATCAGTAAATCAGATATATAATATATCTGTATCAGTATAATATTTGTGCATTTATACTAATTCAGTTTTTGTGTTTGAAAAGTAGATCAGGTAAGAGAATTATCGTTTTTTTACATCAATTGTAGTTACTTATTATCATTGAAAATGATTATGTTATGACAATAGGGACTCGAATTAAAAAGTAGCATTTGCATGAACTGGGTATATCTCAGGTGCGGAACGTGTGCCTCTGTGTGATAGATAGAGAGTTATTTAGGTAATATTGGGCTACTTTTGCATTCTGTGTGTGATCGAGAGAGAGTTGCTTAGGAAATATTTGCATTTGCCTACTTTTGCGTTCGTTATTTATTGCTATATTTTTACCAAATTCCTATACGTTGAAGTGGAGACAATACAATAACAAATAAAGAAAGGCATATGTCAAAACGGCTGCTAGCTGTCAATTTGACAGATATTCATTATCTATTTATTATGTTCTGTTACCTACAAATCTAACTAGCTTTGCAACTGATTTCTATCGTTATTTTATCTACCCTATTTTAATAGCATGATAAGCATCATCATATTTAATCATTTTCAATGACCCCCCTCCCCCCGGTTGCATCTTTGCGAAGGACTGTGAATTTTTATTTAATATTTTTATTACAGTATGGAACAGAAAAGGAAAAAGTTGTCTGGAAGTCAATATAAAAAGAAACGCTTAAAGAAAGAGGAACAAGGAAGAAAGCTAAGCTATGTTATGAAGGAATTCTTAGTACAAAAGTTGTTTAGATGAGCCGTCCACATCAATAGCGACTGCTTTGGATTTGGCAAATAAAAACTCAGTGGCGCCCCAGTCACTTCCAGAAGAAGTTGTTGAAGAGAGCCAAAAAATAACACCATCAGAAGTTCATCAAGAGCCGGGTAGCAGTGACAGCCAGCAGATGTTAAACGAAATTCCTTCTGATCCTGCATTATGGAATGCTTTCTGCATGTCACCTGAAATTCGTCAAATACTGGTTGAGAGGGGTCCACATCAAATTAAAGAATTCCAGTTTCCTATTAATAAAGGAAGGCGTAGATTTTCGCCCTCGCATTATTTGAAAGCATTGAGCAATAGTGAAGTCGTTGAGAGAAGTTGGTTGATTTAATAATAATAAATAAATAAATACCCCCTCAAGCAGCTGCTTGCCACAGAGTTCTGACAGGAATCTGTCAGTATATACGCCACAGTAGAAGTTCTGTGAGGATGGCGAGACCTCAGCAGAAAAACAACACGAACATTCATGCCTTACCCGGGTCTCGAACCCGGGTCCCTCAGATCAGTAGCCAAGAGCGCTAACCACTCGGCCTTTTACTCTGTTACAAATGATGTCGTTTTTTGCTTTTGTTGTATATTATTTGATAATTCGTCTGCTATTAATGACTGGCTCAAAAAAGGTTATTCTGACTGGGAAAATCTTATAAGAGCCCTCACAATGCACGAAAAGTCTGTAAATCACAGAACTGCTTTTAGAGCATGGAAAGAATTGGATATTCGATTAAAGCAGAAAAAAAACTATTGACGCTGAATATCAACAAATTATGGATATGGAAATTCAGCATTGGAGAGGAGTTCTAAAAAGAATTATGTGTGTGATAGAGAGAGAGTTGCTTAGGAAATATTTGCATTTGCCTACTTTTGCGTTCGTTATTTATTGCTATATTTTTACCAAATTCATATACGTTGAAGTGGAGACTATTGGCCTCACGATCCTTAGCTTTTCGTGGAACAACTGAACATTTGTTTCAGCCTAATAACGGAAACTTCCTAAAGTTGGTAGAATTGCTTTCTGAGTTTGATCCAGTTATGGAAGAACATATCAGGAGAGTTCAACGCGAGTCTGATAAATGGTCTGTGACTTATCTAAGCAATAATATGCAAGATGAATTGATAAACTTCATGGGAAATGTAATTTTAAGCAAAATTGCCGAAATAACAAAAATCGCTAAATATTTTTCGATAATCGCCGATTGTACCCCAGACGTAAGTCATATTAAACAGCTCTCGTTAACAATAAGAGTTGTCGCTTTAAACTCCATTCAAAATAAATATGAAATTGAAGAATTCTTTATTGGTTTTTTTGAAGCTAGTGATTCAACCGGAGAGGGTTTGACAGAACTTATTCCGACACATTTGGAAAAGTTAGGTTTTGAGTTAAAGTGGCTTAGAGGACAAGGCTATGACAACGGAGCTAATATGAAAGGAGTAAAAAAGGGTGTTCAAAATAGAATACTTGAAAAATATCCAAGGGCGTTTTATGTGCCCTGCGCATGTCATTCTTTAAACCTAGTTGTGAATGATGCAGCGTCTTCTTCTACAGAAAGAACAACTTTTTTTTCTATTTTACAAGAACTTTACACTTTTTTTTCTATTTTACAAGAACTTTACACTTTTTTTTCTATTTTACAAGAACTTTACACTTTTTTTTCTGGTTCTACAAAGCGTTGGGAAGTGCTAAAAAATATGTTTCACAATTAACTCTAAAACCATTGAGTGCTACTAGGTGGTCAAGCACAGTAGATGCGTTAAAGCCTTTACGATTTCAACTTTGCGAAATTTATGATGTTAAAGCAAGAGGGTTAGCAAAAAATATTAAAAATTACAAGTTTATATGCGGTGTAATTCTTTGGTATGATATTTTAATTGAAATAAATTCAGTCTCGAAGCTATTGCAATCTGTAACTATAAATTTGTCAGTGGTGTAAGGATGTTATCAGAAACCATTCAAAAAGTGAAAAGTTATAGACAATCTGGATATGATCAGATGAAAATTGCTGCTAATGAGATTGCAGAGAATCTTGAATGCAGTGCAGAATTTCCTGCCGAAACTGAACTATGGGTTTCCAGAAGCGTGAATTTCTCTGAATGAACAATTCACGCTTCTGGAAACCCATAGCAAAAATTTTCAGTTTTTATATGACATTTTAAAACTCAAGGATATAGATGACAAAACGCTAGGAAATTATTGTACCAGTCTTCAGTCAATACTTTCGGTCGAAAATGAATCAGATATAAATGTAAATGATCTTCAAGAAGAATTACGTAATGTATCCCGAATGCTACCATATTCTATGAAACCTTTGGATGTTTTAAATTATTTGTGCCAAAATAACTTAATTACTTTGTATCCGAATACTGTTGTAGCTCTGAGAATTTTATTAACACTCCCTGTCTCTGAGGCTACTGGGGAAAGAAGTTTTTCCAAATTAAAATAATAAAACATCACTTAAGAAGTTCAATAAGCCAAACAAAACTTAGAAATCTGTCATTAATTTCTATTGAATCTACATTGGCTGCTACTCTAGACTACACATCCATAATTAACGAATTTGCTAAAGTTAAAGTTAGAAGAGCCGTAAGGGACCTGAGTTCGAGCCCCGGATTAGGCATGGATGTGTGTGTCGTTTTTCTGCTGAGGTCCTGCCATCCTCTCAGATCTCCTACTGTGGCATATAAACTGAAAGGCTCCTGTCAGACCTCTGTGGCAAGCAGCTGCTTGAGGGGATATTTATTTTTTTAAAGTTAGAAGGGTAAAACTGTAGTAGATTGCTGTAGTTGATAGTTGATATTATTTTAAAGTAGTTCATATTTTCAAATTAAAAATAGTATCGTATATTTTGTGCAGTTTTTTTTTTAAATCACAATCGAAGGTTATTTTAAAGAAAAAACATTTAAGGGGCGGCATTTCGAAGACCTGCATCATAATGAGAAAATCTACCGCACGGCCTTGTATGTATTGATGATTATTCACAGTTTGGGCAGATGATAATTCGAACCCGAGAAATCAAAAGTTACGGGTCGAGACCGCTTCCGATACATTTAATGTATAGTTCTCACCGAATGTAATCCGAAGATGTTAGAGATGTATGGCTCGATTAGAACACGAGTTAAAAAGCTGAAAACTTTAATGGGTTCGACCCAATTTCTCGGCAACGTAAGGGGCGGGGGTGGCTCAGTCGGTAGCGCCTCAGGCTCGTAATCTGTAGTTCCCAGGTTCGAGTCCCAGCTGGGTCAGCGTTGATATTTATCTCCGCAAAATTCCCCGCCCTGCCCACGGTCAGTAGGGGACACCGATGGGCTTGGAAAGGCCGCCGTCCGTCGGATGGGACGTTATGCCGTGGCCCCGTGTGCGGGAGAGACATACCCTGTGCACGTTAAAGAACACACTGGATGGCCTTGACGGGGGGCTACCATCTGTCTCCCAACAGCTGTTCCAGTGGGTCCCCTCCCCCAACCTTCTCTGAGCCTTCGGGGTTCATGTGACCTGGCCATTTAGCCCATGGTGTGCAAAAAAGTGCCGCTCAGAGGTAAAACAACCCAACTCGGCTACGTAACGGGTTCGATACCTTCCGTGATTCAATTAACGGAAAGAAGTGCGGTGGAATAACGCTCTGTTAGTGAAAAAAAAAACGAACTTTTCGAAAACATGATATTAATTCATTTTGTCTAGTATGCAATTGGTTTTGAATCCGATACATTCATCGTGCAGTTCTCGCCAAATGTAATCCGACAATTAGTTTGACGTCCGTCTTCAAAAATAAACAGCTATCTCTTAAAACATAAAAGTTGCCTTTTCCCACCAACAGCCCACTGGGGATACGGGTCAATGTATTGTTACCAATGAAAACTTCATGACTTTCTGATTACACTACGAAACTTTAAAATTAATACCGTAATGTTAAATACCCTGTACATATATTGTGAAATTCGTTTTTGAATTAGAAATCATATTTTACTATCAATGTTTATGTCAATGTCATTAATTTCATTGTTAAACATTATAAATATCACATTTTAATGTCAAAATTACATTCATCATATGTCAATGTCAAACAATATTAACGTTGTCCCATCAAATGAAAGAAGGCTAATCATACCGTTGTAACAAATTATAAACGTAATTATTCTATATCCTGCAGATAAGTTTTACGCTTTACAACTCTTCATGTAATTTCGATCGAGAACTCATTCTTTTAATAGTCAATAGTGTTGAACACGCACTATACATTGCTGTGATCAGGGTTCGGACTCGTTGTCTGGGAAAAGTGGGTCGAACCCACTTGCATTTAAATTTTCATAACTTGTGTTCTGATTGAGCTACGGACGTCAAACTAATGTTGTCGGATTACATTTGGCGAGAACTGCATGATGAATGTATCGGATTCGAAACCAATTGCATACTAGACAAAATGAATTAATATCATGTTTTCGAAAAGTTCGTTTTTTTTTCACTAACAGAGCGTTATTCCACCGCACTTCTTTCCGTTAATTGAATCACGGAAGGTATCGAACCCGTTACGTAGCCGAGAAATTGGGTCGAACCCACTAAAGTTTTCAGCTTTTTAACTCGTGTTCTAATCGAGCCATACATCTCTAAAGTCTTCGGATTACATTCGGTGAGAACTAAACATTAAATGTATCGGAAACGGTCTCGACCCGTAACGCAAATTTAGTTAAATTTTTTTAGTTAGATAAGTACTAATGAAATATTATGATTTACATTTTTCAAATCCTTTGGAAATTTTAATTTATATTATTAGAGACCATTAACGTACTGCAATATATGTTTTTTTCTGGATCCTGGCTTATATACGACTAAAGTATAAGATGTTAAAAATAAAAAAACCAAACGTTACATCTGCAAAATAAAAAGTAAGGATAAAACAACTCAATCCGTCACCTCATTATCCTGAACCCGTTTTCTCTGCAATTGTTATTAAGCGTAGATATTAACACAAAATGTCATTCACACAGGACACATCTCTACGATGGTCGGCCCACTTCCTCCTCAATCATTTCACCCAAAAACTCACACAAACCTTCCCACCTCGCCTTGGCAATTTGCCAATTCCTACTGCTGGTCGTTTGTCTCCTCTTGTCAGCTGGCCTAGAAGCAGCCAATGGCAAGGCAGTGTTGTTAGCAAGAAGGCTGCTGACATAACGTCCCCTTGTTCGTCCACTTATTAAGGCCTAAGCCGCCTAAAGCTTGTTAGCAGAGAGAGAGTGGCTCTTCTCATAGCAGGTGGGGGAGGAGACAGCAGGTTTCTTGCAATATAGATGCACCATCAATTGACTCGGATGTCGTTGACGTTGCTAGAACTAATGAGCCGGGAAGTGACGTACTCTGACGTCAACTCTGTAAATATTTGTTTACCCTTTCTGGCTGGAGTGTCTTTATTGTTTACTGTGCAAACAAGTTCAATCCGGCACTCCTAAATATAAACAGGTGTTTGAGTAGGCGTTTTGAATTATGATTTTCGACTATACACCGTAATGGTCATTTTCGGAGAATTCTTTGTATTGAAAAATTGGTTGTTGATAATGTGTTACTCGTGACAATATTATGTGAGTCTTTATCTCGTTTAAAAAAAAAGTTTTCACTTTCTCGTCTATCTGTTCGTCTGTAGACACTCAATTTTTCTTACTTTCCCATGGCCGAGTGGTTAGCACGCTTGGCTACTGATCTAAGGGACCTGAATTCGAGCCCCGGGTAAGGTATGGATGTGTGTGCTGTTTTTCTGCTGAGGTCCTGCCATCCTCACAGACCTTCTACTATGGCATATAAACTGACAGGCTCCTGTCAGACCTCTGTGGCAAGCAGCTGCTTGAGGGGGTATTTATTATTTTTATTTAGAGATAAATAGAAAATTCTTTTTTTTTTGTTGTTTTACCTCTGAGCGGCACTTTTTTGCACAACATGGGCTAAATGGCCAGGTCACATGGACCCCGAAGGCTCAGAGAAGGTTGGGGGAAGGGACCCACTGGAACAGCTGTTGGGAGACAGATGGTAGCCTCCCGTCAAGGCCATCCAGCGTGTTCTTTAACGTGCACAGGGTATGGCTCTGCCGCACACGGGGCCACGGCGTAACGCCCCATCCGACGGACGGCGGAATCCTATTGCAAATAATGCTTTAAAACTCATGTTCTAATCGATATACAGAACTCGGACTAATTTCGTAGTATTCCTTTCGGCAAGTACTATGCGTGAAATGAATCGGAAGCAGATCGACCCGTAACTTTTGGTTTCTCGGGTTCGACACTTTTAATCTTTAAATTCCAATAACGTTTATCACATTTGAGTTATGGGCTCGGTTTCAATGTTGATAGTTAAAGTTAATTCAGTTTTATAATGTGGCCAGCTAAAATTCGGTTTCAGACCAGTTGCTTAAGAGAAAAAACGGGTCGAACCCCATTGCATTTAATACTTTAAAACTCATGTTCTGCAGGTAGTTTTATGCTGGTAACGATAAAATTTATTTGTATTATGTTTTTAATGAGGCCAAAATCGGCGAATACAACCGAATATGAAGTATTCAGGTATATTAATATTTATTTCACATTAAAAAACCATGAATTACTCGCTATTCACACGACGTATAAGAAATAGAAAATAATCTGGAGAGCTGTACTTTCATCACTATTACCCTTGTAAGATGAATCAAGGTTGGTTGGGTTGTTTTACCTCTGAGCGGCACTTTTTTGCACACCATGGGCTAAATGGCCAGGTCACATGGACCCCGAAGGCTCAGAGAAGGTTGGGGGAGGGGACCCACTGGATCAGCTGTTGGGAGACAGATGGTAGCCTCCCGTCAAGGCCATCCAGCGTGTTCTTTAACGTGCACAGGGTATGGCTCTCCCACACACGGGGCCACGGCTTAACGTCCCATCCGACGGACGGCGGCCTTTCCAAGCCCATCGGTGTCCCCTACTGACCGTGGGCAGGGCAGGGAATTTTGCGGAGATAAATCTCAACGCTGACCCAGCTGGGACTCAAACCTGGGAACTACAGATTACGAGCCTGGCGCGCTACCGACTGAGTCCCCCCCCCCCCCACGCCCCCCGTACTGGAAGGAAATAAAATCTTCTTTCACCACAGCTTATATGTAAAGTTTCTAATCTAATAATGAAATGTGTGAAAATGCATTAAAAGGGAGCTGCAAGATGAATTTTTTAAAATATAGTTAATAGCCTCAACTGGCATAACGATTAGGCAGCTAACGACTGTTCTAGCAGGGCAAACTATGTAGGTTGTGTTAGCTCTAACTGAGGCAGTGGTCAGCACTGACTTCCGTCTTAGTAGGGCATGTCCTTGTATGAGAAGACGTATAAAATTAGAAGTAGTTTCTAGGATTATTCTCTGTCCTATATTTTGCAAATCAAAAAAAAATGTCTTTTTAAAAGTGTTTGATTCAAGTCGGATATTCCATTATCTAGGGAAGGGCAAGTAATTAACGGTTACAAAATTGTGATCAATTTACCTTGGCAGCGATAAGGAAATGGGTTTAAGATTTCTTCATCAGAACTAAATTGTTGAATTTAAACAACGCATTAATATCGATAATCTATATCGCGATTTACCTAATTTAAATCTTATATCGATATGGCTTTAGATTTTCCACTCGCAAACGCGAAACTGTTTTAACTGAACAATGTGTTTACAGTTATTTTGTAACAGGTATTTATTCAAGGACGTTTCAGATGCTTGTTATGTATAAATAAATAAATAAAATAAAGGCATAATAATATGGAGACGAAATTGTTTACGGAAAATTAAAGCATATCGTGGAAGCAAAAATAATTTACTATTTAGAAGAAACTTGAGCAAATTGTTTGACTTTCAAAGAAACAGTAGTGACGATACCGAAGGCAATATCAGTGAATACTGTTTTCCACAAAATCGCGTACTGAAAAAATATTTTCATTTTAAAGTTGACTTCAAACGTTACAATCAAGAGCATATTTATTATTTCGTATTTTTAACAAGCATTTATATAAATAGACACCGTATTTATTTAGCACTTCTGTTACAATGTCGTTCATTTTTAGTACTGCGTTTTATATCGACAGGTTTATCACGTGCTTAAAATGAGGCCTCAAAATGTAACCAATAGCAGTTAAGTCTGCGCATTGATACGAGGAAAAGCTTTCTTGTATAGTACGGTTTGTTTATATTTAGGTCTCATCTTTGGTGGAACGGAGTATAGACCACTATGTTTTCCATTTTTACCATGACATCTCATGTATATCTTAAAATTCTAACACTAAGAAGTAAGAAATTTAACTTTTATTATAACCAACCTTCAAGTACTTTTTAAGTTCTTGGATGTTTTAAAATATTCGTAAAGATAGCAAATATCTAAATAGATAATCTCTTCTTATTTACATGAAAAGAATTAGCAAAATATACAATTATTAACCACTGTCAATAATAACCAATTCAAATACTGTTATTTTCATTTACAAAAAGATGCAATTGATTTTGCTAATGAAATGCTCTCAGTGCAGAAGCATTTTTTGGCATCGGGCCAAATAAAAAATATTTTGTTTAATGTGGACCTATAATTTGTAGTCGGTTTTTCACTTTGCTTTCATCTTAGGTTTTATTAATTGCATCAAGATATGAAGAAAACCTGCTTTATCTCCTAGAGTAGTTCTTAATCAGCTGGAATATAATTATTCTCCCCCCAGATTGACAACTCTAGTCCGATCACAATTTGCATAACTTTTAACAGGTTTCGCTTCAATTCATGAGAAGCTTCAATAACCTTAAACTACTAAACCCATTTCTTGGAATAAATAATTAAATGCATGAAAGCATGTTTCTTTCATATGGAAAAATCAGTGTGTAAATCTAAAAAAAAAATTAATATATTTTCTATAAATAATCCCCCTACCAAACAGAAAAGGCCGGGTTAAGCGTACAACGGAATACAAAAATTTAGAATTCAAAATGCTCATGTTATAAATAATCAAAAATCTATTTATGCTGGATATTAAACTGATTTGGTTGCTATCATCATATTCAGTTGTAAGCCTGGATGGGGGTTTGGCCAAACAAAAAATATTAAGAATTAATTATTAATTAATTATTTAAAAATTAAAATTCAGAGATGAAAAAGAGAATCATCGTTTAATTGCAAATATCTCTGAATTCCTAACTTTTGCATTTTTAATTGCTTTGCTTTTAGATATATAGAATTTGCTTTTTGCATAAGAGAATATAACGTATTTAAACAATGTAAATAACAACTTCAAAATGTGTATATCTATACAATAATGTACTGTGGAAGAATAAGAATTAAGTTGGGGTTGTTTATTTTTGAAATATCTTAATGTTGCTCATGGTAGGCTAAAGTTAAAATGGCACCTGTTTCGCATTTCAAAGTAAATAGAAGTTCGAGAATTCGTACAAGACGACGGAAGGTTGGGTTGGGGTTGTTTTACCTCTGAGCGGCACTTTTTTGCACACCATGGGCTAAATGGCCAGGTCACATGGACCCCGAAGGCTCAGGAGAAGGTTGGGGGAGGGGACCCACTGGAACAGCTGTTGGGAGACAGATGGTAGCCTCCCGTCAAGGCCATCCAGTGTGTTCTTTAACGTGCACAGGGTATGGCTCTCCCACACACGGGGCCACGGCTTAACGTCCCATCCGACGGACGGCGTCCTTTCCAAGCCCATCGGTGTCCCCTACTGACCGTGGGCAGGGCGGGGAATTTTTGCGGAGATAAATCTCAACGCTGACCCAGCTGGGACTCGAACCTGGGAACTACAGATTACGAGCCTGGCGCGCTACAACGACGGAAGGAGATCCCGGGCCCTTCCCCTGGGTACGTCCTTTCAGGTACTTTTGTTTTATATTGTTTTTGTTCTATCTTTAAAAAGCACCTTTTTGCATACATTGTTCTACATGGCCAGGCTATAAAGAACATAAGGCCTCAGAAAATGTTGTGGAAAGGGGACCTACTGCATAGCTTAGGAGACAGATGGAAGTCTCCAATCAACGACATTCTTGAATGGGTAGAGATTATGTTTCTGGTAAACACGGGGCAGGTTTATTGTCGGTTGCATCTTTTCTAAACCCATAAATACGCCTTTCTCACAGAGGGCATTGCCAATTTTTGCTTGACGCTTTTGAGAAGGGGGACAGAATTAATGCTGGAGATTTCTTATTTTAAGGACTGTTCTTGAAAATCAAGGTCGAATGTAGCTATGAGTGTATTAATGCAAATATATGTATTTCTATTGATGTGTATGTATATATGCAAGTAGTTTGTTCACAACCGAGGGTTCCCCTTTGCACAGTGCTTTCCCCCCTATGACACCATCGACCACGCCCCCTATGACGTAACAGGCCACGCCCCTATGACGTAATCATTACATAATCATTACGTAACAGGCCACGCCCCTTTCATTAATAATTCCTCCCCCTTTTCCCCTCAGTGGCGCCATCTGTTGGCAGTGAGAAGTACTATTTTCCCAAAAAACCCTTTATTTTCATTCTAATTTCTCGTTTTTGGACCCCCCGGTCGACCTACCTATATTTTAAGCCCTCCCCCTTATTAAAAAACCTCCTGGCGCCATCTGTTGACAGGGAGAAGTACTATTTTCCCAAAAAACCCTTTATTTTCATTCTAATTTCTCGTTTTCGGACCCCGCGGTCGACCTACCTATATTTTAAGCCCTCCCCCTTATTAAAAACCCTCGTGGCGCCATCTGTTGACAGGGAGAAGTACTATTTTCCCAAAAAACCCTTTATTTTAAGTCTAATTTCTCGTTTTGGGACCCCACGGTCGATCTACCTATATTTTAAGCCCTCCCCCTTATGAAAAACCCTCTGGTTAACCATTTTAAGGCCCCACTCCTTCACTTGGCCGATGCAAGTCTCAGAATAATTGCATGGAACGATTGACTGGTCTTAGAATAATTGTACAGAAAGGAATGATATAAAATTCCTTAGTAATTAAACACTCATCAAAATTCCCTTACCTCTATTAAAAATCATCCTACAGTTGAAACTCATTTTACTCTTACTGTTTCCATAGAAAATACCATAGGGTGAAATTAATAATGGTTTAAATTATTCGTAGGGATGACATGTTAAATCTGCTTTTAGAACACACGTCTGCAGTGGAAAAATTTTCAAACTCCGTTAATCAACTCCCTAGTAATCAAACACTCGTCAAAATATTCCTCACCTTTATTAAAATCACTCCACGGTCGAAATAAAAATCAGTTTTCTGTAGATGTGTTTCACCGGAAAAAAAAAAAATTCGTCCCTCGCTGCGTGGATTCCAGGACTATACCGCGTACTTGCTGTGGCTTAGATGCGTGTCGAACGGGTCAGATATTAACCTAGCATTCTTTATAACTAGCTTTCTCTATGTATTTCTTACATCAAAACCAACACTACCACTGAACTCTTTTGAATGATGATCTCAAATTGTAAATCAAACTCACAAAGCTGTATTTATTCCACCAAGACGGTTAAACGATTTTCTTATAATTAAAATTCCCGGCTATTAAACTCCCTAGTAATTAAGCACTGGTTAAAATTCCCACATTCAAAATCGTCCTATAGTCCGGGGCGAATAGCTGTGGAATAGTGCCGTGTTATGATCTGCTCTCAGAAAATTCAAACTCCTTATCGCAAGCGGTATTCCTTTCAAGTGCTTATCGGGGCTAGCAACAGGACTTTCAAAAACATCACGCGACGTGATCCGATCGGTGAGGGGTCGAGAGGACAGTGTCCAGCGCTCGCTTTGTTTACATGTGATACTGATAAGGATTCAAAATAGAAGTTGTCAACATCTCTTGTTTTTCTCTAGAGCGTATGACGGCTCACCCCAGCACATGTCATGATCAAAGTCGAGTACACAAGGCACGTCAAATAGCGGGAGGGGGGGGGGGGTATATACATGAGGAACAGTCAAAGAGTTGATATCCTGTGTTCTGTCATAGTTTTGAAGTCTCTGGCCGCTATGGAGGTAACCTACCAAACATTTTATGAAACAGTTCTTTTTATACATTCGTCTACAGATGTCCTCTCACATCAGAAGGATATAACGTATGAGGAATGCCTAGAGACACTGTTGAATGTTTTAACGGCGAAAATGGTGCACGGGTTGTGTGTTATACGTGACGGTCGGGATGTTGTAATAGAACCATATGAAGTGGCCAAGGAGTTTCTATGCCGTGTATGCGGTGCTGAAGTAGCAGCATTAAACCACATCGAAAGAATGGATTACCGAATGGTGATTGAGGATGCCATAGCCTCAATAGAGATGGTCACCACTGCAGAAGCTATGGAATAACTAAAAACAACAAAAGGTTCTTTTCAGAACCACTTCATTTGTGTAGAAAGGATTATCGATCGTACAATTTCTGTTCACAACCCTTCTCTATCACACCCGTTAACAGAGTAAATTTTATAGGAATGTTTAACCTACAGTATAATTTTACACAGTGTG
Source organism: Ryuthela nishihirai (assembly GCA_038380435.1). Classification (NCBI taxonomy): domain Eukaryota; kingdom Metazoa; phylum Arthropoda; class Arachnida; order Araneae; family Heptathelidae; genus Ryuthela; species Ryuthela nishihirai. Next base: position 32,880,997 of record JAWZYU010000026.1, read on the forward strand.
TTAGGATTAACAACTCTTGTAGCATAGTTATTGGCAGTAGGATCCCTCGCCACTTTTAAAATTTAGATCTTACACCGACAGTCTTTTCATGTACGTATTTTTTATAACCAACACTTATTTCTTTTAGCCCTAGCGATTACTGGTTGTTTCAATTTTTACTAGAAGAAACCCTACCCCGCAGTAACAGCTCCGCAGAAAATAAAAAATGTCGATGGGTAAAAGAAAACAAAAAATCTGATTTTATTCGTCATGATGAAAAATATTGAGGACCCCGGACAACTTTTCACTGACAAATGGTTAAGCCCTACGAAATTATTCCAAACGGGGAAGCACACACTTTTATTGACGAATGAATCTTGGATCTGTACTGCTTCAGGAGCGCTGCCTTTACATTGTGAAAACCCGCTCACACCCTTGATCCGTGTTTAAGTACTCGAAACTTTTAAAGTCCAGAGGAGGCCATTCCCAATTTACTAGTGAAAAAAATATTTTTTGTACGAGGTAGAAAGTAAGAATGTTAAAAGTACGTTGCGTAAAAAACTTTAGTTCCATCGCTAATACACGCTGATGGGGTAGGGGGACATTAGTTTTAGCAAATACTTCAACTATAAAAAAATAAGTCTCACTTGTCTACGCTAATCCGCTGAAATTTTATTTGCAACGGGAGTGATAGACGAAAATAATTCTTCCCTATGTGCTCTGACCAGCGCCTGAAATGTTCGCCCCCCCCACCTACTGCTTCAACCCTCGTTTCGACACTCCCGCTCTATGTGATCTGCACGACGCGCTGATAACGTACAAAGGCCACTGGAGGAGCGGTGGAATGCCTGACCAGTCAGCCCCTGTTGAATGCTATCTTTTTTTTATTTCCAGCCGCAATAATACACCGTTTCTGTGGAACACTGGTGACTTCGCCGCAAAGGGTGATCCACACTAAAAAACAAATCCCATTGACAATAAAGAACTAAAAAAGTCATTAAAACAGTGAATGGACTTATGTACAGAGATTGACAACGGTAATATAGACAGGAACCCATCGCTCACTATCATAGCCCCCGAGAAATTATCAAATCTGTAAAGGTCTGGCCACACAATCTTCTGAGTTAATTCTGGACGGATCACAAGGACTTTTTCTCACATTCGTTAATCAAAGTGTCTATGCATCAGACTTGTCATTACCCCGACAAACTATCCATAGACTGAGTAAGCATTTAGAATGAAAAATTCAGTTTGCTTCAGTGTCACAGCTTTAATTTTCAGATGCACTCCACAGATTCGTAAAACACTCATTAGGTATGCGTTCACAAGAGAGTTCATCACGGATTCATCTTCCCTATCTTTCTAATAAATCATACGCCCAAAGTAGATAATTATATTACGAAAATAATATCGATTTTAAGTGATTCCGTATTCGTAATTTATTAATGCTAAAGAATCACGACGAAAATCTCACAATAGTCTACCCAATACTTTACCATAGCCGATACAGTCACAAGTTACGATAGTCAGCATCTGCTCCCATAGACCAGGGACGGGTGAATAGCGACCCGAGGGTCGCATTCGGCCCGCTAAGAGTTTTTTTTGTTACCCGCCAAGACAGAAAAATCCTCCCCGAGCGCGACCGAAGATTCGTCTCGTATTTTCCATTAGGACGGCCACGTCAATATGCATACGAAGTGTATGAAAACAATTGTCCACTCCGGCCATAGACAGTATTTTAGTTACTTCTAACAAAGTCAAGGTTTGAGATTCATAGTAAGACACGAATGTTACCGAACGCCTATGTCGTGTGAATGATAACTGTTAAGACAGCTAGTTGCATATTTTTTTAAAGATATGTCGAATGCACTCTTACATGCACGAAGCTTCCATTTCCTAAAGTGTGAGGGGGAAAGCGTGAACAGTCAATGCTGACTGCATGAAATATGACTCGAACGAAAGACAATCTGAACAGGTGCTTTTGTTTAAAAACTGAAAACTCACTGTTTATAGTATTTCCGTGAAAAGTTGGGGAAGCCAGATGCGACTTAGCTTTGCGTTCACTGACTTCCCGCCTACCCCCTTTGCAATTAGGAAAAAACTCTCGAGAGCAAATTATATCTAAAACCAGTTTCACTTGAGTTTTTCGTAACCCTCTTGTGCCGTCGAACTAAGATTCAGACACTCAGCTGTCGGGCATAAGGTTAAACTAATTTCTCACCAAGGTACGTTTGCGCACGCTGCAAACACAAGTCTTTCGACAAAAGATAAGTGTTTCGCTACAACATAACACGGAGATGTCTGCTTAGTTATTTTTCCCTATTTCAACACTGTCTATGGAGCATTACGCCTCTTACACACCATAATGCCTCGCGATTCTAAGCGTTCCCCGAACCGATATTAATCTTATTTTTGTAGTTCAACGGAGTGCTTTGAGCTTGCTCAACCTCTGTCAAGGGTTGGACCAGTGCTTGCACCAATGGGGGGCGGACCAGCAGCGATGTTATTGCTCGTACTAGCAGAACCGGTACAAGGCGAATGCAAATCGGTTCATATCTATATTCTTTCGAACACAAATGTTAAAAGATTTCATGTAGCAGCTAAGAAACAGTAAAAAAGTGATTTTCCGCATTTAACCATCTATCGGGTAGAGGAATCCTCAAAACTAAGTAACAATACTAGAAAAATCACTGTCCATAACATTTACATTCATGTATTTCATTTTCTTGTTGCGAGGCATCTGACCGAAACGTTAGCATTCATTACCTCAAAACAGATAAGACAGAATGCGGCGTCTTGAAAAACACCAAGAAGGCTAGTAACCACGGTTTAACCATTCGTTTTTTAAGTATTAGGACGTTCATGTTACAATTTCTTGCAACAACGTTCATTTCTGCTAAAGATGCATGTCAGCACATTCACTTTACGTGTGTGATTTCAATCGTGTGTGAACCAGGCATTCAGTTGAGAAGAGTATGTGAATCAGTCACTTCAGAATACTAACACCTTTGCGCGCTCACTGAAACTACCTCCTTCTTGTGTCTCTCCATATACTATTCTTATGAGCACAAAAGATAGGATGTTTCACTACAATCTAACACGGAGATGTCTGTTTAGTTATTTTTTCCTCCTATTTCTACACTAGTGTGGAAGTCTTAGAACAAGTGGTTAGCACACGTTTTCAATATGTATCTTGTTTAGAAATCTGAAAGAACACTGTCTATGGAACATTACCCCCTTGCAAGCTAGTACTAATTGCTTCACGATTCTGAGGGACGAAGGTTGTAATCGTTGGCAGATATTTTTCAGAAATATGTAATCAACCATAGTGTTCGGATATTTGATCCATAGTAAGACATGAACGTTGTTTACCTCCCATCGACAATCCCTTCTACGGATCGTATGAGAGATGACTGTTACGACAATTAGCAGGGTGAAGTCGTATTTGTTTCTAAAAGCAGAGACACACTACCAACTAGCTAGAGAACGATATATTAACCTGCTAAAGTTTGATTTTAACGATCAGATATACCATCACTTTTTTAGTTCATACTAATATTCCAACTTTTAAAGGAAATATTGTCTCGTTATAAGCGATTACATGCACACTCTATACTTTAAATCTATAGAGACAGCGATCACTAAACATGGAACACATCTGTGAAATATCACCACAATTTTGTTTTTAACGCACGGTTGAATCGTTCTACGATGCTAGGTTTGGTTTTATTATGAGTGTGTTTTTTAAGATACTTTTGAAATACTCTGTTAGTGAATTCAACCCCCCTTATCTGTTTGTAATTTCAGAGGTATTCTGAAAGGTTTTTGTGATCAAAAGCTCCCACGATTTCCGTTTTAAAGGAGTACCACATGCATATTTCGAAAGCACGTCTATACAGGCTCGTAAATATTTGTAGACGTCATCATGTTTACTAAGAGATGGCAAATCTACCAGATCTCGACCAATGGGATGGAGTTACAGGGACACGTCACAGGTTTAAGGTATAAGTATTACCCTTCGACGGGCTGTAAGGCATTATTTTTTCCAGTATCGACTTGCTATGGCTTGTGCTAAACGTTCCCTGACCGATGGTGATCTTCCTGCGAAGCGACTTGCTGTTAGAGATGATGATAGCCATATGTTTCAACTCGGATCGGATTTGTTTGTGAGCGTTTGTGAATATCGGTCATATCCTAAAGTGCACATACGTGTGTTCCAGAGTGATGATTCGTTAAAACTATATCCTACAAAGGACGGTGTGATGCTGTCTGAAGAGCAGTGGCATGGACTGGTTTCGTATGCATCTACAATCGTCGAAGCGTTCGAAGATGTCGAATACGGCGAGTATGAACTGGACGCTATGGTTTGCCTCGTCGTGCTCAAAGGTGGACACGGCGTGGTCATTAAAAAAAGCATCCCCCGTGACGGAGGACTTGTATTTTCGTCATCGGTTCGGCTCAGCGTCGAACAGTGGCATCGGTTGACAGATTTATGCGATCCAATCACCTACAGTTTGATGGCTCTGAAGTTTGAAAACGGTAAATTTTGGAATGCAGTGCGGAAGGTTAGAATTAGCGGCAAATCTTCCGCGAAGAGCCCCATCTAACGATCGACCCCTTGAACAAGACAGCAGTGATTTCGTAAAACTTATGGACTGTTTAAAGCGGACTTTGAAAACAGATCTCCGAAAAGAACTGTTTACGCTGCTACGTAAGAACTGTTTCGGGTGTGAAGTGGATCATCCGAGTCAACTTCGCCATTCGTGCCTCACCATAAACGCTGAATCAGCTTACGATTATTTCCCCGAAGTGGTAAGAAACGTTAATCTAACTGATATTGCCGTAAGTTTTGTGGAGGAATCATGTATCGAACTAAATCGTCCTGCTAATGTCGCGTTTATGTCTAAATTGAACTTTGCAACAGTACTAAAAGAGGTGCACGGTGAACTGGTATGTACGAACTAAATATTAATGTGACCTTAATGTAAATAAATATGAATGTCTCTGATATTTTTGTCAATGTGATTTCTTTTGTATAGTTAACGGGGATTTTAAGGTCAGCCTTAGAAGTGTTAATATTGTTCTCTGTATCAAGACCTCGCACAGCTAGCAAGCTATGTTGGGTCGAATGTTTTATATCAGGTGTAAAAGAAAGGGATGGGAAACCAAAGCTAGCATCGTAGAACGATTCAAACGTGCGTTAAAAACAAAAATGTGGTGATATTTCACAGATGTGTTCCATGTTTAGTGATCGCTGTCTCTATAGATTAAAGTATAGAGTGTGCATGTAATCGCTTATAACGAGACAATATTTCCTTTAAAAGTTGGAATATTAGTATGAACTAAAAAAGTGATGGTATATCTGATCGTTAAAATCAAACTTTAGCAGGTTAATATATCGTTCTCTAGCTAGTCGGTAGTGTGTCTCTGCTTTTAGAAACAAATACGATTTCACCTTGCTAATTGTCGTAACAGTCATCTCTCATACGATCCGTAGAAGGGATTGTCGATGGGAGGTAAACAACGTTCATGTCTTACTATGGATCAAATATCCGAACACTATGGTTGATTACATATTTCTGAAAAATATCTGCCAACGATTACAACCTTCGTCCCTCAGGATCGTGAAGCAATTAGTACTAGCTTGCAAGGGGGTAATGTTCCATAGACAGTGTTCTTTCAGATTTCTAAACAAGATACATATTGAAAACGTGTGCTAACCACTTGTTCTAAGACTTCCACACTAGTGTAGAAATAGGAGGAAAAAATAACTAAACAGACATCTCCGTGTTAGATTGTAGTGAAACATCCTATCTTTTGTGCTCATAAGAATAGTATATGGAGAGACACAAGAAGGAGGTAGTTTCAGTGAGCGCGCAAAGGTGTTAGTATTCTGAAGTGACTGATTCACATACTCTTCTCAACTGAATGCCTGGTTCACACACGATTGAAATCACACACGTAAAGTGAATGTGCTGACATGCATCTTTACCAGAAATGAAAGTTGTTGCAAGAAATTGTAACATGAACGTCCTAATACTTAAAAAATGAATGGTTAAACCGTGGTTACTAGCCTTCTTGGTGTTTTTCAAGACGCCGCATTCTGTCTTATCTGTTTTGAGGTAATGAATGCTAACGTTTCGGTCAGATGCCTCGCAACAAGAAAATGAAATACATGAATGTAAATGTTATGGACAGTGATTTTTCTAGTATTGTTACTTAGTTTTGAGGATTCCTCTACCCGATAGATGGTTAAATGCGGAAAATCACTTTTTTACTGTTTCTTAGCTGCTACATGAAATCTTTTAACATTTGTGTTCGAAAGAATAGAGATATGAACCGATTTGCATTCGCCTTGTACCGGTTCTGCTAGTACGAGCAATAACATCGCTGCTGGTCCGCCCCCCATCGGTGCAAGCACTGGTCCAACCCTTGACAGAGGTTGAGCAAGCTCAAAGCACTCCGTTGAACTACAAAAATAAGATTAATATCGGTTCGGGGAACGCTTAGAATCGCGAGGCATTATGGTGTGTAAGAGGCGTAATGCTCCATAGACAGTGTTGAAATAGGGAAAAATAACTAAGCAGACATCTCCGTGTTATGTTGTAGCGAAACACTATCTTTTGTCGAAAGACTTGTGTTTGCAGCGTGCGCAAACGTACCTTGGTGAGAAATTAGTTTAACCTTATGCCCGACAGCTGAGTGTCTGAATCTTAACGGCACAAGAGGGTTACGAAAAACTCAAGTGAAACTGGTTTTAGATATAATTTGCTCTCGAGAGTTTTTTCCTAATTGCAAAGGGGGTAGGCGGGAAGTCAGTGAACGCAAAGCTAAGTCGCATCTGGCTTCCCCAACTTTTCACGGAAATACTATAAACAGTGAGTTTTCAGTTTTTAAACAAAAGCACCTGTTCAGATTGTCTTTCGTTCGAGTCATATTTCATGCAGTCAGCATTGACTGTTCACGCTTTCCCCCTCACACTTTAGGAAATGGAAGCTTCGTGCATGTAAGAGTGCATTCGACATATCTTTAAAAAAATATGCAACTAGCTGTCTTAACAGTTATCATTCACACGACATAGGCGTTCGTTAACATTCGTGTCTTACTATGAATCTCAAAGACCTTGACTTTGTTAGAAGTAACTAACCTACTGTCTATGGCCGGAGTGGACAATTGTTTTCATACACTTCGTATGCATATTGACGTGGCCGTCCTAATGGAAAATACGAGACGAATCTTCAGTCGCGCTCGGGGAGGATTTTTCTGTCTTGGCGGGTAACAAAAAAAACTCTTAGCGGGCCGAATGCGACCCACGGGTCGCTATTCACCCGTCCCTGGTCTATGGGAGCAGATGCTGACTATCGTAACTTGTGACTGTATCGGCTATGGTAAAGTATTGGGTAGACTATTGTGAGATTTTCGTCGTGATTCTTTAGCATTAATAAATTACGAATACGGAATCACTTAAAATCGATTTTATTTTCGTAATATAATTATCTACTTTGGGCGTATGATTTATTAGAAAGATAGGGAAGATGAATCCGTGATGAACTCTCTTGTGAACGCATACCTAATGAGTGTTTTACGAATCTGTGGAGTGCATCTGAAAATTAAAGCTGTGACACTGAAGCAAACTGAATTTTTCATTCTAAATGCTTACTCAGTCTATGGATAGTTTGTCGGGGTAATGACAAGTCTGATGCATAGACACTTTGATTAACGAATGTGAGAAAAAGTCCTTGTGATCCGTCCAGAATTAATTCAGAAGATTGTGTGGCCAGACCTTTACAGATTTGATAATTTCTCGGGGGCTATGATAGTGAGCGATGGGTTCCTGTCTATATTACCGTTGTCAATCTCTGTACATAAGTCCATTCACTGTTTTAATGACTTTTTTAGTTCTTTATTGTCAATGGGATTTGTTTTTTAGTGTGGATCACCCTTTGCGGCGAAGTCACCAGTGTTCCACAGAAACGGTGTATTATTGCGGCTGGAAATAAAAAAAAGATAGCATTCAACAGGGGCTGACTGGTCAGGCATTCCACCGCTCCTCCAGTGGCCTTTGTACGTTATCAGCGCGTCGTGCAGATCACATAGAGCGGGAGTGTCGAAACGAGGGTTGAAGCAGTAGGGTGGGGGGGGGGGCGAACATTTCAGGCGCTGGTCAGAGCACATAGGGAAGAATTATTTTCGTCTATCACTCCCGTTGCAAATAAAATTTCAGCGGATTAGCGTAGACAAGTGAGACTTATTTTTTTATAGTTGAAGTATTTGCTAAAACTAATGTCCTCCTACCCCATCAACGTGTATTAGCGATGGAACTAAAGTTTTTTACGCAACGTACTTTTAACATTCTTACTTTCTACCTCGCACAAAAAATATTTTTTTCACTAGTAAATTGGGAATGGCCTCCTCTGGACTTTAAAAATTTCGAGTACTTAAACACGGATCAAGGGTGTGAGCGGGTTTTCACAATGTAAAGGCAGCGCTCCTGAAGCAGTACAGATCCAAGATTCATTCGCCAATAAAAGTGTGTGCTTCCCCGTTTGGAATAATTTCGTAGGGCTTAACCGTTTGTCAGTGAAAAGTTGTCCGGGGTCCTCAATATTTTTCATCATGACGAATAAAATCAGATTTTTTGTTTTCTTTTACCCATCGACATTTTTTATTTTCTGCGGAGCTGTTACTGCAGGGTAGGGTTTCTTCTAGTAAAAAATGAAACAACCAGTAATCGCTAGGGCTAAAAGAAATAAGTGTTGGTTATAAAAAATACGTACATGAAAAGACTGTCGGTGTAAGATCTAAATTTTAAAAGTGGCGAGGGATCCTACTGCCAATAACTATGCTATAAGAGTTGTTAATCCTAACACACTGTGTAAAATTATACTGAAGGTTAAACATTCCTATAAAATTTACTCTGTTAACGGGTGTGATAGAGAAGGGTTGTGAACAGAAATTGTACGATCGATAATCCTTTCTACACAAATGAAGTGGTTCTGAAAAGAACCTTTTGTTGTTTTTAGTTATTCCATAGCTTCTGCAGTGGTGACCATCTCTATTGAGGCTATGGCATCCTCAATCACCATTCGGTAATCCATTCTTTCGATGTGGTTTAATGCTGCTACTTCAGCACCGCATACACGGCATAGAAACTCCTTGGCCACTTCATATGGTTCTATTACAACATCCCGACCGTCACGTATAACACACAACCCGTGCACCATTTTCGCCGTTAAAACATTCAACAGTGTCTCTAGGCATTCCTCATACGTTATATCCTTCTGATGTGAGAGGACATCTGTAGACGAATGTATAAAAAGAACTGTTTCATAAAATGTTTGGTAGGTTACCTCCATAGCGGCCAGAGACTTCAAAACTATGACAGAACACAGGATATCAACTCTTTGACTGTTCCTCATGTATATACCCCCCCTCCCACTATTTGACGTGCCTTGTGTACTCGACTTTGATCATGACATGTGCTGGGGTGAGCCGTCATACGCTCTAGAGAAAAACAAGAGATGTTGACAACTTCTATTTTGAATCCTTATCAGTATCACATGTAAACAAAGCGAGCGCTGGACACTGTCCTCTCGACCCCTCACCGATCAGACCACGTCGCGTTATGTTTTTGAAAGTCCTGTTGCTAGCCCCGATAAGCACTTGAAAGGAATACCGCTTGCGATAAGGAGTTTGAATTTTCTGAGAGCAGATCATAACACGGCACTATTCCACAGCTATTCGCCCCGGACTATAGGACGATTTTGAATGTGGGAATTTTAACCAGTGCTTAATTACTAGGGAGTTTAATAGCCGGGAATTTTAATTATAAGAAAATCGTTTAACCGTCTTGGTGGAATAAATACAGCTTTGTGAGTTTGATTTACAATTTGAGATTATCATTCAAAAGAGTTCAGTGGTAGTGTTGGTTTCGATGTAAGAAATACATAGAGAAAGCTAGTTATAATATATAGTCCTGGAATCCACGCAGCGAGGGCCGAATTTTTTTTTTTTTCCGGTGAAACACATCTACAGAAAACTGATTTTTATTTCGACCGTGGAGTGATTTTAATAAAGGTGAGGAATATTTTGACGAGTGTTTAATTACTAGGGAGTTGATTAACGGAGTTTGAAAATTTTTCCACTGCAGACGTGTGTTCTAAAAGCAGATTTAACATGTCATCCCTACGAATAATTTAAACCATTATTAATTTCACCCTATGGTATTTTCTATGGAAACAGTAAGAGTAAAATGAGTTTCAACTGTAGGATGATTTTTAATAGAGGTAAGGGAATTTTGATGAGTGTTTAATTACTAAGGAATTTTATATCATTCCTTTCTGTACAATTATTCTAAGACCAGTCAATCGTTCCATGCAATTATTCTGAGACTTGCATCAGCCGAGTGAAGGAGTGGGGCCTTAAAATGGTTAACCAGAGGGTTTTTCATAAGGGGGAGGGCTTAAAATATAGGTAGGTCGACCGTGGGGTCCGAAAACGAGAAATTAGACTTAAAATAATGGGTTTTTGGGAAAATAGTACTTCTCCCTGTCAACAGATGGCGCCAGGAGGTTTTTTAATAAGGGGGAGGGCTTAAAATATAGGTAGGTCGACCGGGGAGCCCGAAAACGAGAAATTAGAATGAAAATAAAGGGTTTTTTGGGAAAATAGTACTTCTCCCTGTCAACAGATGGCGCCAGGAGGGTTTTTAATAAGGGGGAGGGCTTAAAATATAGGTAGGTCGACCGGGGGGTTCGAAAACGAGAAATTAGAATGAAAATAAAAGGTTTTTTGGGAAAATAGTACTTCTCACTGCCAACAGATGGCGCCACTGAGGGGAAAGGGGGGTTTAATAAAGGGGGAGGAATTATTAATTATTAATAAAAGGGGCGTGGCCTGTTACGTAATGATTACGTCATAGGGGCGTGGCCTGTTACGCCATAGGATGCGTGGTCGATGACGTCATAGGGGGGAAAGCACTGTGCAAAGGGACACCCTCGGTTGTGAACAAACTACTTATGCATATCTATATCCGTACCAAATTAGATTATCATGTATATATTATGAATATGCATTCATGATCATATATTACATTATTCACCGTAAATAACTTTAAAGGAAGTCGCGATCTTGACAAAAGATTTTGCGCAAACAACCATGTCTTTAGTTATATTACGAAACACTATCTCTTCACACCGATAAAAGCTACGAATTTTCTACTATTGTAATACTATAAATAATACTATAACCCGTTATCTTGTTTATACAGATATTAAATGATTCGTTTTGCATTGGACTTTTCTCACTGACTTTTTCCCGATGGGCTTTTCCTTAAAATGCCAAACTCAATCTGAACAACGAATAGATTATTTCTGTATAACAAAAGCAATCACATTTCGTTTCAAAATGAAATTAAAATACCTACACCAGGCACGAACCCAGGATTTAGTTTGTGGGAAAGAGGTGTCTCCGACAATTTGGTTTCGTGGGGGTCCGAGAATTTAGTTTCGGGAAGGGCTCGAGAATTAATTTTTAAGGGGGAGGGGAGAAGTTAAGACTTGAGTAGGGTTTTGGTTTTTCCCACAGAATCGACTTTTTCCCGAAGTGTTTACTTTCGTTTTTTATTTTTTAAAATACCAAACACAAATTCGAAACAACAAATCGATAATATGCGTTTCATAAATGCAATTACATTTTGTTTCATAGTTAAATTAAAAAGACTACACTTGGCATTAATTCAGGATTTAATTTCTTGGGGGAGGGAGTTGTGTCTTGATAATTTAGTTTCGTGGGGTTTCGAGAATCTTGTTTCTGGGAGGGGGAAATGTTTACTAATATATTCCACCAGACAGGAAGTTTAAAATTTTATTCTAAATACATGGAATAAAATTTTATATTTTTTTTTAAATTATTTTTAGCGAAAGACGTCCGGATTTTCAGGGTACGTCTCTATCCTACGCGTTACAATTAATGCAATTAGTCGATTAAGTAGGGCAAAACAATTAATGTCTTATTTCTAATATTATAATATTACATATAAATTCTTCAATTTTAACGATGTTTGCAAAATGCCATTAGAAATTCGCTATGCTAAATCACAAAAGAACCATGTGCGCAAAATCAATCCATTAACACGACAATCGCATTCTTACGCTCTCTATCAGAAACACTTTCTTACTCTCGTTCTTACACTTTCTACCAAGAAACACATTTTTACACGCTCTATCAGAAAATACTTTCTTACACTCTCTATCAAAAACCCTTTCTTACACTCTTTCTTACAATCTCCACCTCAAACACAATAACACAACATCAAGTTCACTCACATATCATCTATATTCCACTTTCATAATCAGTCATAACTGGTAACATTTAGAGTAAAATATCTATTGAATCTCTTTATCTCTTGCAAAAAATAAACATATATATATATCAGTAGCATTTGTTTCCTTAAAGCAACATTTCTTCTGAAATTAAAGTTCTAACACTAATACTTAAAAAAAGCACCAAAACTGAACTTTCACTTTATCAACATTTCAAATATTTTCTTAAATTACTCAAAATATGTTTCTTTCGAAATCTTATTAAGCAAACCAATAATCAAGTTCGTTAATATCTGATTATATCTGTTCCAATTACAGTACTCACTCATATTTATACTCTTATTTCAAGAAATCGTTTTGCTAGAACTCAATGCAGCATATTTACCATAACATTTGATTTTCCTCACAGGAGTGAAACTTCTTATCAACAAGTAAATTGTCGTTTTGCAAAAACTGTTTAAAAAAGGACTTTTTCTGGTAAATATATATTGCAGTTTTGTAAATGCTCAAAATCTGTAATTATTGACTTTATGTATAATAACACCGATTTTCAAACACTGTTTTTCCTATGTGGAAAAACAGAACTTTTCGAGAGTAAGAAAGCATTTGATGGTCTATTTTAATCCAATTAATGTAGAGAACTCAAGGTAAATATGGAATTATCAGATTATTTTTCTTTGCAAATGCATCAATTAAAAAAAAACAATATAAAATTGCCTCCACACTGTGCCACTGTATTCATAGATTCCATCATAGCATTATTTCTCTATAAAATAAGGAGATAACTTCAAAACGTTTTCGAGCAATAACCAGAGTCTGATGAATATAGGATGAGCCTGATGTGCATATCACTTATTGCTCACAATTTCCCAATTCTCTTATTGCCCATCATCACTCTCCACTTCAAAGTGCCAGTTGACGAAAAACTGGTCTTAAAACCTTTCGTTAATTCCAGCAACTAAACGGCCAAACCTTCAAGTATTTTGATAATAAATTAATATTCAGGTGTCCGCAAATAATTGTAAGGGTAGGAAAATGATCATTTTGAAAAGCACACAATAATGATAAAATCACACACCAGTAGTCACAATATAAAGCAAACCAATGATATATAAAAGCACATCAAAATAATATATACCACTAAAGCACTACTCTACACCACTATACACCACTAATACCACTATACGCCACTATACAACACTAATACCACTATACGCCACTAATAGCACTATACGCCACTAATACCACTATACACCACTGATACTACTAATAACTGCACTAAATATAAATAATAATATCATCAAAACGAGAAGCCACTCATCATTATTCAATATTATTCAAAGTAATTAATTAAGCGCGGGATGAAGAGGTGCCTGCTACTTTCTCCTTGGTTTTCTTCCCAAATCTTTTTGAAGTCAACACGTTCGATTCTGGAGCAAATATAGATTTATAGATCGCTTCATAATCCACAGCAAGCTTCTTCTCTGATTTCTTCACCTTTCCAGAAGAAATATCTTTATGGCTGTATTTTACAATCCAATTGTTCATGACCTTCTCCTTCGCACTCATTTCTGGATCAGGAGCCAATGGGGGAGGCTTAATATTCTTCTTAGCATGGATTTCAATTTTCTTTAACCTGTAGTCTCTGATGGTCTTCACGTTAGCATTCCTTCTTTTTATTTCTGTGGCAGAATCCTTCATCTTTTCGAAATTTGGTCCAGATAACTCTCTCATATTTTTGTAGTAGGTCCATACAGGTCTCGGTTTCACATCTTTCGATGCAGGAATTTCTCTTGGTATAGTATGCCTATTAAGAGTGGGAGGAATGTAACATTTACTTAATTCAGTGTAATACAATTTGCCTTTACTACACTTACCCAAGATCCTCTTCTCTTTTCCATCGGCATGTAGATCTTCAGAGCCTCCAGGTTTGATGTCCATTTCGTTTTCAACTTCACGGCAGATCCTTTTGGTAGGGGGCTGGTCAGGGTCTTCCATCATCGTCTTTACATCTTGACTACATAGAGCTGATTCATCTCTTTTCTCTTTCACGGAAAACATTTTCCTACTTTTACGGCAAAATCGTCTATACTTTACTCACAATACAAATCAACTAATGACAACAGAATACCGGAAATCAAAGCCACGTTCCTTTTTTCGACAAGTGACGTTTCTTAACAACGCATTCTAAAATAATGATGACGTCTCATGACACGACACGCATGCGCTATTGCGCATTGTTTATACGTAACATTATCGAATGATGTTGTTTATTTTCAAAAGAAGAAAACGAACAATTATTTTCCTTTCGCCGTCCAATTGCATTTTGTGTGTCCGTTTGCTTTTTACAGGTAAATTAAAAATTGTTTTGTGGTTGGATGGATATTGATAAAATATTAGAATTGTCATTTTCCGAATATTTGAAAAACTTTAATTGCTACTTGTAACCATCGAATAAATAAGAGTTGTAAAATATTTGAAGAATATTACAAACGATCTATTTATGCTAGAAATTGGACATTTTGGTGGTGGCTTGTAAAAGGTCATGAAATTTTAGACTTATAGTCAATGGGAGGGGGGAGCAAAAATTTTTAAGAGTCAATGAAGAATTCTTTTTAAGTTGGATAGGTATTAATGGAACATAAAAAATGACATATTTCAAATTCTCGGGAAGTTTTAATTTTCATCATAGAGGGCGCTAAATATAGATAAATGCTCGGTGATAGAGCGTCAAGAAATATTCCACTGACAGCAACGATTTGCTCACTTTTCTAAGCGGGATGTTGGTTTAGTAAAATGCATTTTTTTTTCTTTATTGAGGGATAAAATGATAAATATTTTATTACTAGCTGAGCGGCACCCGGTGCTGCTCCTGTCTCCCTTTTGATCTGTATATTCTTATTTTCAATGCGCTAAAGATTAGTTTCATGAGCCCCCCCTCCAGCTCTTACCACACAGATCGATTCAACATGAAGAATTTCACGGCGTTTCTAATATCAGAGCAAACTCTCACAGCCTATGGCTTCGTCGCAAACTGTTACCGTTGAAATCTTTACTTCGAAATATCTTGGTTGCCTCTGTGGTTCCCAATGTAAGTGACCGAATAGTCCCAAATTTCGTTCCCGACTTCCCCCTGCCTAACCCCGAGTTGAGTTAAAAAATCAGATTCCTAGCTACAATGGGATGCCTTAAAATAATAAATGGAAATGTGGTGAACCTGGCAACGGCAGCAGATCTAAATACCATTATGACTTTTACGTTCACAGTTAGGGAGCTGTAAATGGCAACAATGAATTTGGCAGCGATTACTGTTTCCCGTAGAAATAGCATGGTAAATCGTTTGGCTTCTAGGAAGCTCCCCTTTGAGTCTTCGACTTGAAATTTGGCACAGCAACCAGGGCGACAATCAGAAACGCTCTGTCAAAATTTGAAGCTTCTACCATGATTTTCAGATGAGTTATAGTTGCCATACACACACATACACAGACAGATATTTCCATTTATTATTATCGATATTTATACACGAATTTGGGTTGTTTCACCTCTAAGCATTTTTTTCTGCATAAAATGGGATAAATGACAAGGTCACAAGTACCCAGAGGGCTCAGAGAAGGGGTTGGGGAAGAGACCCCATTGGATAGCTTTTAGGAGACAAATCCAGTGGCACAGCGGAAAGTCTCTTCCCCCTCCCCATGAGAAATGCCCGTGGGCCCTTTTCCGAAACTTCATTGGTGTCCAAAAGTTAAGGATAGTTGGCAAAATGGGCTATATTAAACAACCAATCGACAAAAACAGCAACAAAAGGCACGTGCACATAACCGGGGGGGGGGACGCATATGGAAATGTGGGAGTAATGATGCAATTACCTGTAACCTAATATAATTTGTTTAAAAGACAAGAACTGCAAACTTGTAATAGTATTAAAAAAGGGATAGATGTGAAAAACCACATTTCTTGTCACCAGTGCATTCTGTTTGTGTTCGAACAGATTTTTTGCTGTAACAATATATCACACAGACAGAATATGGATATCCTTACATGTAGTCGGGCTATTGGACCTCTATCTGGGGCTGGGGTGGACTAACAGTTTCGAGACAAACGATATACAGAGGGCTTAATGAACAAGAACTTTATACAAGACTACATACAGTTTGCATTCCACTCACTCAGCGAGAGATATTCTTACGTGAATTTTCACACCTAGAACTGTTTCGACGTTGTCTTCAGCTTCCTTTTCTGATATTCCGGGGCCATGTGGAAGATTATCGGCGGACAATTCCGTTTGAGGTGCCGCAGAGCAGGGCATTGCCATTTACCTGTCTTCCTGCCAGTTATAATCAAAGAAACGTGTACAAAAGGAGGTGTCCTCTCATCCATGCGAAGTCTCTGTCAGAGTGGTGCCTTTCACCAAGTCTGAGACTCCGACACTACAACACTGGATGCCTCAGGAGGATTCTCCCTGAACCACTGCTTAACGGTTCCTATAACGGACAGTCACGTGGTTTCGGGACAAGAATATTGCATCGAGAACTATCTATTCTCGTCCCTTACCCACCCCGCACCCACCAGCAGAGAGAATTGCGGGGACCAATCAAACTCTTTTGATAGCTGCCCTTTGTGTGTTCAAGAGAATAAGGAGAACACAACAATCTTGGGCAGTGAGAGAACGCTTTGGTAGTTTGGAGAGGCGAGAACGGTTTATCAAGATGAGTTATGAGCAGTTTTAGTAAAGAGAGAGCAGCACAGTTTTAGTGAGGCAGGATTTTTACTACGAGAAATTATGTAAATCATTGTGTTTTAAAATGAATGATGAAAATGAAAATGAGAAATCGTGGTAGAAGTTTTAAAATTTCACAGAGTGCTTCTGGTTGTCATCCGAGATGCAATGCCGAATTTCAAATCGAAATTACAAAAGAGGGCAAAACTATCTGCCATGTTATTCCTACAGAAAACCGAAGTGGCCAGTGGTTAGCGCGCTTGACTACTGATCTACGGGACCTAGGTTCGAGCCCTGGATAAGACATGTATTTTTCTGTTGTTTTTCTGCCGAGGTCCTGCCATCCTCACAGACCTTCTACTGACAGGCTCCTGTCAGACCTCTGTGGCAAGCAGCTGCTTGACGGGTTAAAATAAAAATAAATTATGATTATCTACTTATGATAAAGATGTTTTTCCTTAGAAACATTGCTAAAATTATTATCAACTTTTTAATTACACCAAACAATAAATTTGATATAAAAATAATGCTATAGCATGATTTGGGTTCTGCTTTAACGAGCAATGCTGTGGAACTGAAAGAAGCATTTTGCATTAAGGAAAAGCGAGGTTACTTTACTTGTAACCGTTTATCAGAGTGGATTAAGGTTAGGAGAGAACAGAAAGAATTCTGTCAGGTCCACTAGAAGAGTGGCGTTGCAGTTTACAATTAGCGGCTACCTCTTAAGGGGGAAAGGAAGCAAGCATGAGAGATGAGGAGAATTTGTGATGCAATGATCTTCTGCATATCGGGCTGCGGCGGCCGGCCTAATAGTTGCCATTTTCACTCTGTGGTATTAGCGTTACTGAATCGCTAAACATTTCTCATTAAGGTGAAGACAAGGTCTATATTGTGGTCAAATCATACGTAAAGTTAAGCGTGCCAACAAATACATATATCACGTGTAAAAGTGAAATGATTCATTTTTTTACTGCAGGAATGGCCAATCTATAGTACCCGTGACAAGAGTGGAAAGCTAGATAAATTTGCTTGCCACACAAGAGCGCTCAACAAAATCATCTCGCAATATTTTTTTTTGACAAAAGTCACTCTTTTCCTACTGGGACCGTTTAAGGGTTTACGCCGTCCTGTTCCCAAACTTTACAGAGATGGACGGTTTAATCAATAGCCTGCCAGGATCATAATCTGATTTTCGCAAGTTTTGGGTGTCAATTGTGTAAGGATTAGGCATTCACCTGAGATGCCAACAGACAATCTGGCACCACGACTTCCTGGCTGTATTTTACTGAACAAAGAGCTTCAGAAGGTGGTAGCAGTAAGGTCAGGTGATTTAACCAATACGCACTCCCTCACCCCTTGGTCAGGTCACGTGTACTTACCGTACAGGGTGAGAGAAAAGGAGCAGAAAGGGCTCGGCTGCTGCATCTCGGTGAGGATAGTCAGCAGTTGTTGTTGGGTTGTTTTACCTCTGAGCAGCACTTTTTTGCACACAATGGGCTAAATGGCCAGGTTACAAGGAACCCGAAGGCTCAGAGAAGGTTGGGAGTGGGGACCCACTGGAACAGCTGTTGGGAGACAGATGGTAGCCTCCCGTCAATGCCATACAACGTGTTCTTTAACGAGCACAGGGTATGGCTCTCCCACACACTGGTCCACGGCTTAACGTCCCATCCGACGGTCGGCGGCCTTTCCAAGCCCATCAGTGTCCCCTGCTGACCGTGGGCAGGGCGGGGAGTTTGGCGGAGATAAGTCTCAACGCTGACTCAGCTGGGACTCGAACATGGGAACTGCAGATTACGTGCCTGGTGCGCTACCGACTGAGTCACCCCCGCCCGTCTCGAGGTGCAGTGCGCCACGTTTGGATGGCTGGCTCGGAGTGTTAATAGTTAAGATCAAAGTGTGGTCAAGGATAGTCATTGTATATATGAAGTGTACATATGAATGTAAATAAATTGCTTGTATATACAGATATTGCAGTAATTTCCGGTCATCAGGGCCTTTAGCTGTATTTTAGAGTATCCAATTTAATGCTTCTACCCACTAGCCTTCACGTATAAAAGAGTAAACGACAAATAGTACGCGCATTTAGAATTTTCCACACTTAGTTCCATTCTGCTCTCAGCGAGAAAATGAACACCATGGCCTTGGAACGGCTGCCATTCGTCGGATAAGACGTTAGGCGGGGACTGTATGCAACAGGTCATCCTGTATATGTTAAAAAAGAAATCGCTTCACCTTGATGGGAGGCTTCTATCTGTTGCTTAAAAAAAGTGGTCCAGTAGGTCCTCCTTCCAACATTTTATGAGCTTTAACATGATTGCTGGTTATCTCCTCCTTTCATTAATTAGAGGAATGCTACACTTCAAATAAAAACTAGATTAATCTCTATTATTATTATTATTATTCAATCCACTTTAATTTCATTAGAATCAGCAGTTGCCTTAATTCAAGCATTCGTATTTGCAAGCATTCTATCCTATCTGGGTCCTTGTGACCTGGCAGTTTTAGTTCGGTTTAAATCTGAGCCAGGGTTCAGATTTATCTCTGCTAAACCAACACACTGCCCTTGGTCAAAAAGGGGACATTGATGGGCTTGGAAAGGCTGCCATCCGTTGGATGGGACGTTAAGCCTTGTCTCAATGGCAGGAGAGTCGCACCCTGTACATGTTAAAGAACAATCTTAATGGCCTTTATAGGAGGCTACCATGTGTTTTCTAACGGCTGTCCAGTGGATCCCCTTCCTCAACCTTGTCTGAATCCTCGGGGTCCTCATGACCCAATTTATCGCATTGTGATCCACTCAGAGGTGAAACTATCCAACCTGGCTATTTAGCCCCTTGTGTGCAGGAAAGTGATTCTCAACAAACCTATAACTTATGCCATTATTATTGAATTATATTTAATTTGTCACAGACTAAGTCCTTTTCTCAAAACTGATTGTATTCTGTTTCTACAATAGCTAACGATAGATGGCTTTCACAGATGGACACGATTGAGGTTCTGTATAGACTATCATTCTTCATCTTTTACTGGACCACTATCTCGGTGATTGACTGCCATTGGTTGATTGAGTCACATGGTTTATTGTACCGCGAGTCGAAAGCCTAAGAGTAGTGTGTGTACCTAGATAAAGCTTCTCAGTTGTTAGAGTTTTATTATACATTTCTACCGTTCTTTTGCCTATAAAAACTTTCATAATTTATCATTGCCTCACTGGGCTGCATTTGGCGGAAAAATTCCACTCATAAAAATAAATTAATGAAGATTTTTCGAAGAAATCCCGTCAGAAGACAGCAATGGGCTGCAAAAGTGAAACGCGCTAACTGAAACCCAACAAATAATCTATTTTTAGTTGGCTTGTAAAACTGGCCAATGTTTTCACTTTGTCGTCTGCGTATGCAATGTTGGTTCGTTTGTCCGTCTGTCTGTCCCTCTATAGAAAATCAACTTTTTCACTTTTAGAGATAAGTGAAAAATTCTTTTTGCGTTGTATAGGTACTGATAAAATATTATGATTCGCAATTTTGAACTCTCCCAATAGCGCCGTCTAGCGGTGGAAAAATGGAAAATTCTAAAATTTCAAACGAATATTTCAAACGATTTATTGACACTGGAATTCTGAAATTTTGGTAGTAGAGGGTTATGGTCAGAAGGTTTACAATGGCAACAAGACTTTTCCCTCTTACCCCAAAGGGGGTGGGAAAATGAAGCTTTTTCATTTTAAGAGATAAACGAAAAATTATTTCCTTTTACAGGTAATAAATAACAAAATATTAATATTTTTCGAATCACCCATGACCTGAAATTTCCAGTTAGAGAATGCTAAAGGTGGTAAATAAAAACTTAAAAAGCGGCGTTTAGCGACAAAAAAGTTGGAAAATACCAAATATTTTAAACAAACTTGCAAACGATCTAGTATACAGTCGTATCAGAATAATATGACCACCTACCATAGTATATGTATGGTAGGTGGTCATATTATCCTGATACGATTGTGCATATGCTAGAAATTTAAAATTTTAGAGATAGTGTAAACCACTTGACCATTACAGTCTAATAGCAATGATTAGTCCCAATTTTTCTGTTTTATGAAATGCGATTTTTCTGTTTTAAGAAATAAATGAAAAATATGTTTTGTGTTATACAGGTACTAATAAAAGATTAATAGTTTATTTTCCCAATTATCCATTAATATTTAGTGTTAAAGAACTCTGGACGCTCTAGACCAGGGTGGGCCAAACTTTTGGACTCTGCGATCGACTTTTAAGGCAGAAAATCTTTCGCGATCGACTTTAGTACATAAGTCATAATAATAATGATTTGATACTGCTTGACCAGCTAAGCATAAAATAAAAATTTAGCATCAGATATATTAACGTGACATTGTTACATTAAATACAATCTTTTCCACCTAAAACTATTTATTATAAATATCCACAAGAGGTGATTGTTTTCACTAACTTTGCTATTGAGAAGTAGATGCATGACACTGCATAAATAATAACAACTATAATTGCGTTAACTGAGGTTTTAAAGTCCAAATTTGGCTAAATATTTCAAAGTAATAATTTAATAGAAGAAATAAGTAAATATGAATCCTTTAATGTTTAACGAAAGACCTATACGCTATAACGTTTTCCAATCTGTGTTTATGAAACATAATGTCAACATTACCATAGTGATAAATTAAGAATTGTACGATCATACTAGAATTTATTAAAAAATCCGTTAAATCTTGATGCAAATTCGCTAACAAACACTAAGAGGCTGTGTGCAACAGAGCCTTGTGACCCAATTTATATAACCTATAATACCATAGCCATGTACCTGTGTTTTTTAATCAAGTATTTGGAAAATTATTAGTCCAAAAGTCTAATTACTGATAATTTTGGTAATCGTAAAATGAGAAGAATGATCACGACTGGTCGAACGCGATCGACTGTTTGGCCACCTCTTTAAGGCGTCACTAACATTTGGAGTCTGCCATAAAACTTGTCGAAAGATGGTTTTGTTAAACTTTTTTAATATTAATTTGTACTTTTGTTCTAACTTTCCAGTAAATAAAATTATATTAAAATATATATTTAACATTTTTTTCCACGAGCATGTAGTGGCGGGATTACCGCATAGATGCGCTCGCTAATCGCCTCGACTCTCATGGCGATCTCAAAACTCATTTTTTTTCAGTATTTAATGGAGCAAAATATTTTACAATCAGTGTAATTTACTATTGACATACACTTCTCGTGTTTTTTCTTAGGTTAATACAAAATATGATATGATTTATGTTAAATGCACTAAAATGAACAGAAATTTAACTTCATTTATAATGAAGTTTTTGTAATACATATTTAATTTTTTATTTCTGGGTCCTGTAATTCAATCTATTTCATTTGGTTTTAATTATTATTAATGCATTTGTTTTCCATTCGTAAGCTGCAAAATATTGTGTAGAGTGAGTACCTATTTTCTTTCGACTCTTTTGTGCCTGGAGCCTTCAGATCCATTATTCCCTCACTATCGGCTTGGGTCATTTTCTCAATTCCATGACTCTCAGAACTTTACTCCGACTCTAATAGGGGCGGGGGTGGCTAGGTCGGTAGCGCGCCAGGCTCGTAATCTGTAGTTCCCAGGTTCGAGTCCCAGCTGGGTCAGCGTTGAGATTTATCTCCACAAAATTCCCCGTTCTGCCCATGGTCAGTAGGGGACACCTATGGGCTTGGAAAGGCCGCCGTCTGTCGGATTTAAAGCCGTGCCCCCTGTGTGGGAGAGCCATACCCTGTGCACGTTAAAGAACACGCTGGATGGCCTTGACGGGAGGCTACCATCTGTCTCCCAACAGCTGTTCCAGTGGATCTCCTCCCCCAACCTTCTCTGAGCCTTCGGGGGTCCATGTGACCTGGCCATTTAGCCCATAGTGTGCAAAAAAGTGCCGCTCAGAGGTAAAACAACCCAACCCAATCCTCTGACTCTAATAACATAATTGTGAACACAAAAATACCTTTTTTTCCAGAAAAGAGGCACTGGAGATAATTTTTTTTTTAAAACCTAAGAGGACTAAGAAAATATTTAGTTGTGATCCAAGTTACCGTTCTTTGGATCTACTTGAATTTGGAAATCCCGACTAATCTTTACACTTAGCTATTTAAATCTGTGAATCCACAGGAATCTTTACATTTATTTATTTGAATCTGTGGATCCACATAGATATTTGCATCTAGTTGGATCTTTGAATCTACCTGAAATTTTTCTCTATTTGAACTTCCATTTCCATTTGATATTTTGTTCTTATACCTACCTGCATCTCAATCGACTTAAAAAACTTTTGAATCTACTTGAATCTTTCGATCGACTTTAGTATTTGAATCAACTTGGATCTACTCGAATGTACTCTCGTTTAATACATGAGAATATTTGTTTTCCATATATTTGAATCGTTGGATACATGAGAATATTTCTATCTATCAGAAGCTTTGATTGAGATACAGATTCGGTGTATCCAATCTTTATATCATTCGATTTTTTTAAAATAGAAAATGAAAGAATAAATACCCAAGAATCCTTCTACTGATTCAGGTAGATAAAAATTTAGATAGATCCACCTAAAGATGTGGATCCGCCTAAATCTTTATTTACCTAAATATGCGTATTCACTTAAAATTTTGTCTATTTGAATATGTGGATCCACCTACATTTTTATTTACTTGAATATGTGAATCTGTTCTAATCTAAATTCTAATATAATCTAAATTTTTATATCAGAATCTTTTTTTTATCTTGTCTTTGAACCTGGATCCACGTAGATTTTTCGATGCATCTGAATCCTTTCAATACACATAATAATAAATATTCTTTCATTAGGCCTAATTGATGGCAAAAATTACAAAGATTCAAAAATGACACATATTCAGATGTATCCAACAGTATATCCAATGTCAGATGTCTCGGTGGTCGTTCTTGGCCACTGATCAAAGGGATTAAGTTTCGAGTCTCCCGAAAAGCATCGATATTTGTTCTGTTGCCTTTCTGCTGAGGTCTCGCTTTCTATACAGACCATCTCTGGGATGTATTTATACTCACAGATTCCTCTCAAACATGTGTCAAGTAACAGCTTCGGGGATTACATTTCTCATCCAACGATTCTATCAGATGCAAATATTCGAGTAGTTCCAAAGATCCTAACAAGCCTTAAAACCGTAATATACCTGAGAAGGAACTGAAATTGTGTTGGGTTGTTTTACCTTTGAGCGGCACTTTTTTTGCACACAATGGGCTAAATGACCTAGTCACAAGGAACCCGAAGGTTTTATAATTTTATCACCTCCGAATTGTTGTATCGTTGAATAATCCCGTACTCGAAATGTGAACTCGCATTAGTCTTGACCCTAATATCTCAACTGTGCGGTACGCTACTAAACTGCAGGGGCTGCAATCAAGCAACTGCTATCCAGAAACTATATCCACATTCTCGCACGCTCAGCCCACTCCCACCCACCGTCCCATCCATGATAAGCCAGCGTTGTTTCGCGTCAGATTACGCTCCAGCAATGTGCATACGTCAGCGAGCAAGCAGAAGCCTCGGGGTGGAGGGGGGGGGGAAGAACAGGGAAGTTCCTGAATCTGCAGATGTCCTTTTCGCTGTTACTTGAGCACGTAATTCAGTGATCAGACTACAGGGTGAATAGCAGCAGCTCAAACTGACTTGCTGTGCTCAGCGGAATGATGCAGACAAGCTTTACAGTATTCTCTTTGTATCTATTGCCAAGGCAAGTTAAAATGGTTACAATGCAACGGCTAAAGCGGAGAAGAATCCTTTATAAATATCGAATTTTTGCTTGTCTTACGTAAAATGATGGCTTTGGTCGTTTTATCTCTGAGCGGCACTTTTGTGCGCAAGGTGTGCTAAATGGACAGGTCACAAGGACCTCAAGATTATTCAGAGCAGGGTGGGGAAGGGGGTCCACTGGACAGCTGTAAGTCTCGCGCTATGGCCATCCAGTGTGTTCTTTAAGGGGCACAGGGTATGGCTCTCCCGAACACGGGGACACGGCTTTACGTCCCATCTGAAGGACGGCGGCCTTTCCAAGACCAAATATTTTTGACCTAAGGCAGGGCGTGGAGTTTTGTGGAGGTAAATCTCAACGCTGGCTCAGGTAGAACTCGAACCTGGAACTACAGATTACGAACCTGGCTAGGGATGTTCCCAGGATTTAGTAGGGAGGGGAATGGGGGTGACACCTTGACGGAAAGTACTATCTGTCTGGAATCGATATATTGATGCAGGAGGAAACTGTTTCGAAGGTGACCTTATCACCAGAAGGTAAGTACGCTGTACTCATGTTTATACTGTCAGTCTCGGAACTTCCAGGACATAGGTCGTATATTGCAGCCCCGAAAACAAAGGATAAGTTCGGGGGGGGGGGGTGATTCCCATGCGAAGTTGAATTTCAGTTTTTGACAGTGAAGTGGTTCAGCAGGTAGCGCGCCAAGCTTCTAATCTGTAGTTCTCAGGTTCGAGTCCCATCTGGGCCAGCGTTGAGATTTATCTACGCTAAACTTCCACGTTGCCTTCGGTCAGTAGGGGACACCGATAAGCTTGGAAAAGGCAGCCGTCTGTTAAATATGATATTCGTATTGGATCGTATATGAGAGAGCCATATCCTTAAAGAACGTGTTGGATGGCCTTCAAGTAAGGCTTTCATCGGTCTCCTAACAGCTATGCTAAAGATACTCTTCCTCAACCTTCTCTGGGCCCCGTACGGCTTTGGTGAAAAAAATTGCGCTCAGTACGACAGAGACTCAGAGGTAAAATGCCCCATTCCACCCATTTGACATTATGCAAAAACGTTTCAACATAGCATAAGTTGCATTTTGATATAAAGAAATTTTCCTACTCATAGGGACGTATTGAAGTGCTCTTAAAGTGTTGAGTTTTTTGGGTTGTTTTACATCTGAGTGGCACTTTTTTGCACACAACGGGCTAAGCGACCAGGTGACAAGGACCTCGAATGCTCAGCGAAAGTTGGAGAAGTAGACCCGCTCGATGGCTGTATTTGAGGCAGATATTGCCTTCCGTCAAGGTCATCTAGCGTGTTCGCTAACGTGCACATGGTATGGCTCTCCCGCACACAGAACCACGGTATAACGTCCTATCAATAGACGTCGGCCTTTCCAAGTCCACTGGTGTCCCCTTTCTGACCAAGATCATGATTAGCGGAGATAAATCTTAACGTTGGCAAAGTGGGACTCGAACCTGGGAAGAGCAGATTACAAAGAGCGTTAAAGAGTTCTTTACACGCGTTTGTAGACTTGCGCTCGTTCCTCCGAAGTTAACGAGCTACGACTTGTTTGAAAGCTTGTCTAAACTTGTCATTCATTCCAACAGTATCATCATTTGTTTCTTCGCTGGCGGTTCGTAAAGTTCGTTTTGCGAAATCTGCGAGTTGTTGCTATGGAGCCTACTGAAGAAGGGGAAAATTTTGCATTTTCACACGGATACAGCTTGGGGACGACGCGAAAAATATTCATACCGATTTTTCATAAGTATGTGGTGATTATGCTTAATTATATGGTACTATTACGGGATGGATGCGTAAATTCAGAGGATGGCTTAGCTTCGGGTTGTTTTACCTCTGAACAGCACTTTTTCCCACACCATGGGCTAAATGTCCAGGTCACATGGACCCCGAAGGCTCAGAGAAGGTTGAGGGAGGGGACCTAGTGGAACAGCTGTTGGGTGACAGATGGTAGTCTCCCGTCAAGGCCATCCAGCGTGTTCTTTAACCCGCACACTGGCCAAGGCTTAACATCCCATCCGACGGACGGCAGCCTTTCCAAGACCATCGGTGTCCCCTACTGACCGTGGGCAGGACGGGGAATTTTGCAGAGATAATATCAACGTTGACCCAGCTGGGAGTCGAACCTGGGAACTACAGATTACGAGCCAGGCAAGCAAAGCTTCGAAAACCTCCCTCGTGCAGGAAGACCGGAGGCCGTGGACGGGCGAATCATCGCTTGCTGTTCGTGAACTCATTACCTGAACAGTGATGTGTGGGTTTTATTTAATAAGTTTAGATGTCGTGTATCGATCGGCAGTGCAATAACAATTATTCATCAATATTTAAAGTTCCGAAAGATCTGTGCCAAATGGGTACCCCATAAATTGACAGAACAGTAAAAAAGGTCTAGGATCGATTCAGGCAAGCACATGCTCGCAATGTTTAAACCTAGTGGCCCCAAACGGTTAAAAGACATTTTCACAGGTGATGAGACTTGGTTTTATTACTATACAAATTCCAGAAAGATCGACAACTATGTTTGGTTTGAGGAAGATGAACCCCATCCACACTTTCGCTTAAAGAATGGATGTTCACAATTTTTTTCAATTCTCAAGGAATGGTAGCCGTGGATACCTTACCTGAAAAAATGACTATAAATGGCCAATACTACACCAACATTGTTACGCCCAAAATAGTTAAGGAGATGAAGGAGCATCAACAGGCGTATCAAGGGTTCTCCTTCATCATGACAATGCCAGTTCTAACAAAACCTGGCAAATTGCGGCCAATCTGGAGCAGGAAAAAAATCTAACAGCTACCCCATCTCGCATATTCAGCCGATCTTGAACCATGCGATTTTTTGGTTGTTTCCAAAGATTAAAAAGGAACTTGTTAGGAAGCCTTTTTAAAGGATGGAAGACCTTGCAAAATGCGTTCATTCAGAGTTGCAGAATATCCCCAACAGGAGTACCACCATGCATCACGGAATTGGCATAGATCTCTGCAACTTTGCAAAGATGCTGGAGGGGAATATTTTGAAGGACAAAAAATTTTTTGTTGAGGTAAGTGCAATGGTTTTTATTCTGCAGATACATGTCAAGAACTTTTTTGAACTCCCCTCGTAGGGGCCTGGCGCGTTACCGAATAAGTCAACCCCTCCCTCCCCCCCATTTAGAGGAACATTCTTTCTACTTTATGCGCATTAAATAAATCGATGTTTACACACTGAAAAAAAATATGGGATTTAATTTTTGCTGAAAATATAAGATTTAGGTTTCGTCCACAATATCTTCTCTTTGAAACATTCAGTCACCTGGATGAATCCCTTAAACTCGCCCATCTCAATTGAACCCCCTCTTACGTTAATCACTCTGAGGACCTCAACTTAAACTCGGCCACTTTGGTGGATACCCTTTAAAGATAGCGATTTGAATTAACCTTTTCTGAAATTTTGCCACTTAGACTTAAACTCTCTTTAAATGGATGGAGTCTTTTCTTAACGCAGTTACTTGGATTACTCCGTACATGGATAAACATCTTAAAATTCAACGTTCCACTTCAATCTCTAAATCCTGCAAGTGACCCCAATGATGGGATCAGATGGATGGCCTCCCTTAAAATAAGACATTTAGATGAATTCTTTCCTAAGTGAGCACTTAAATGCCCTTCTTTAGGCACTTCGACTTTTGGATGACCATCCATAAACTCAATCATTAGATGGACCCTCTCTGTCTCTTTGAACTCGGCCATATGGATAGATTTCTTTCGATCACTTAAATGGACAAAGTCCTTTCTGGTGGGAAAACGTCATGCTCATCATGACCCTCACACCACACTACCAAAATTTCAAATTTCTAGTAAAAGTTGACAATTTTTTACCTTTTTTCGCAATTATAGGAATATGCAAAACGTGATATTTCATCAATATCTAGGCAACCCGAAAAGAAATTTTTATTTATCTCTAAAAACAAAATAGTTTAATGTCTACAGATGGACAGACGACAAAGTGAAAACATTGGTTCGTTTTTTTTTCTTTTTTAAAAACGGAAGAGAAACAGAACAAATGAGCGCTGCCAGACGCACTGCCATTTGCGCATGACTTGAGCAGAGATCTCTTTTTCTGAAGCCGAGTGTGTATTCTCCCATGCGAAGCTGAAACTATGATTCTTCTGCAACCTTCCAAAAGCCGATTGTCCTCTCACTGACCCCCACAGTCGAAATAGCGGAGATTAACAGCAAGTCCCTGCAAGTAGACGTCGCCTATTCAGCGAAAGCATCGATCCCACACCCGTGCCTGTAGATCCTGCTGGCCGTATTCCGCCTCCTCCTTCATCCCCGGAGAGGCTAGTCAGTGATCCTGCTTCTGTTGTGCAGATAACAGCTAAGGCAGCGGTGATGAATGAGGAACGTGCGGTCAGCCGCGGGCCGACGGTAATGAAAAGTTCTCTACCGTGTATGTGATGCTGAAAGAACAGGAGGAAGAGGTTCGGATGGATGGAGGCAGCGGCTGACGCGAGCGAGGCTTTATGTTGGTTCCTTCAATGGATGCTCGCTTCAAAGGCACAGAATAAGACGTTAGCGAGCCTCTTGTTCTTTAAAAGCAGATTTTCGTTTCGAACCAGAGTGGAAATAACACTGGTCGCTGTCTTAAAGAGAGATATGAGCGTGTTTTTGTTGAGACAATGCTCAAAGAATGGAGAGGGAATTTGAGGAGGCATTATCGTTGTTACTTCCACCAAGTATCTAATGCATAATAATCTGGTATATAAATATTTTGAAAATTATTTTGTCTACCTGTTCGCATTTTTTAACCAGATTTTGCAAGATGGTTCTTGAGATAAAGGGGAAGGTTTTTTTTATCCATGTTCGACTGCCCCCCAAACTTTATCTCCTTTCAAAAACTCTGAATCCCAGTAAGAGCTACGACTACCTAATTCAATATACATCTTTCTCTTATCATAATACGTGTTTACATACTTAAGTTTTTTCTGTCAGTCAGTTTCTTTCCCTCCCACCCCCAAAAAAGAGGGATAGTGATTGGCTCAGTTGGTATCACGCCAGGTTTCGTAATCTCCAGTTTGCAGGTTCGAGTCCCACCTGAACCAGCGTTGAGATTTATCTCCACAATACCCTCACCCTATTCTCAGTCGGTGAAAAAGGTAAAAAATTGCAAACTTTTACTACAAATTTGAAATTTTGGTAGTGCACAAATGGGACACCGTTGGGCTTGTAAAGGATGCCCTCAGTCGAATGGTACGTTAAGCCGTGCAACTGTGTGCGGGAGAGCCGTGCCCTGTGCACGATAAAGAACATGCTGGATGGCCCTGACTGGAGGCTACCATCTATCTCCTAGCAGCTGAGAAGTGGATCCTTTTTTAACCTTTCCTAATTCCCATATAATTATTCTACTTCTCTATTCCCAGGGGGGGGGGGGGGCTCAGTCGGTAGCGCGCCAGACTCATAATCTGTAGTTCCCAGATTCGAGTCTCAGCTGGGTCAGCGTTAAGATTTATCTCCGCAAAATTCTCCGCTCTGCCCACGGTCAGTAGGGGACACCGATGGGTTTTAAAAGGCCGTCGTCGTCGGATGGGACGTTAAGTCGTGACCCCGTGTGCGGAAGAGCCATACCCTACGCACGTTAAAGAACACGCTGGATGGCCTTGACCGGAGGCTACCATCTGTCTCCAAACAGCTGTTCCAGTGGGTCCCCTCCCCCAACCTTTTCTGAGCCTTCGGGGTCCTTGTGACCTGGCCATTTAGCCCATGGTGTGCCAAAAAGTGCCGCTCAGAGGTAAAACAACGAACCAACCAACTATTCACACAGTGGATTTAATGGTCAGATTACAGGTCTCTCAGGGCTTACACAATAATGTAACGTTCTGTAAGCCCTGAGGTCTGACCATTTAATCCACTGTGTGCAAAAAAAGTGCTAGAACAATCTAACGTCAACCCCCTACTCCCACGGAGTAAAGCCTTCCCTAAAAAACAATAAATGTGCAAATGATTGCTAAACATAACAAGTTATACCTCAAATGAAAGCTTCCGAGGTGTTATCATGGGCATTTAAAATTATATTCTTTTCTTTTTATACCTCCTTTAAAAAAGGACAAAAGAATTTAGAGGAGGCAAATGCCGATCGTAGTGAGTTATATGTCAAATGAAAGCTTGCGACGTAAAGGCTGTCAACCTACAGTTACAGAGAGTTTAATCAAGAACTTGAGAAATGTTGGGTAAATAGTTTAATACTCAATGAATATGGAGATTGAATTAGTTATCCCTCAGAGGATGTTTTACCCCCGATGACAATTTCTGTTTCCATATACACGAAACGAAATAGATTAAAGCTGTACCTTTCACAAAGAATAATGACTTATTAGAATAAGAATCTTATAGATAGATCATGGATCTAACAAATAAAAATCTAACCAAAAGTTTTAATTTATTCCTGAATACTGATTGGGTCTTCGAATTTGGCATCTGATTGATTAACCCACCTGCATTTTCAATCCTACTTAGAACTTGTATCAATTTATGGTTCGTTTTCCTGTAAACTTTCGACACTACAGGGATATTTAAATTGTTTCAATATTTAGAATCTGTATATAAACTGACAGGCTCCTGTCAGACCTCTGTGGCAAGCAGCTGCTTGAGGGGGGGTATTTATTTGTTTTTTTTTTATTTATAAAATTTCGAACCAATTGGATGCGTTGATATTCTTAATGCAAAGCGCTGTCTTTCAAGAGGCTAACGTAGGGCTTATCAAAGCTTTGTTATAATATTCACGACAGATGAACGAGCAATAATGAAACCGTGATGTGTCATCTTGATGCTCGCGTGAACTACAGCTTGAGAATTACGTCACCAACCATTCGAACTTAAAAAAATAAAGAATAAGGGAGTTGTATTAAGCGGAGAGTGTAAAGGAAAATGTAGTTTGTTTTTGCTCGCACTAAAGTGTAAAAAAAAAGAAATGACTTTATTGGGTGTGTTCGCGGGAGGTTATATTAGTGTTGATCCTGTTAGCGGACTGGTAAGAGAAAGAAGGATGTTTAGGACACTTATTAATGTGGCTGAGGAGATCGAACAAGTTGTTATTCGAACAAACAGAACTGATCTCAACTCTTCTGTGGGAAGTGCTCATCAATTGATGCATAGTTATTGTATTTAGTTTGTTTAGGAATTGGTAAGGGTATTCTTTACAGTTTAAAGGTTTGTTCACAGATATGATTGTGCCACTTATCGACTGTTGTAAAAAACTTATTTTTTCTTTGTAGGAAGAGTAAAAAGGTGCTTTGTTCTTCTGAAGGTTTATTTTTATACTGATGAAGCTTTGTGTTGGTTGAATTTAGTTTATATAAATGTTTTTATTCATACTTTTGTAATAAATTACATTATTTTACAATTATAATTGCTAAATACTATTTTTGAACTCACACTCAGTTTCCATCCACTTAATTCATAACAATATCATTCTGCTGATTGTGGTAGCCATTTTGATTCGAATAATTGCACCTAAGTTCATCGTAAAACTTATGACATATTTCTATATAAATAGGCTTACCATAGGTCCTGGTTTGAAATTCTTTCCTGTCTGTCTGCCAAGACGAGAAGTGAATTTATGTTTCGCCGAAGAAGAGACAGTTCAATTCATTTCATAAAACAATACTAGGGATGTAAAAATCGAACAAAGTGTAATAGTGAATTAAAAAAAAATAAAATTTGAAGAGATATTTGTAAGAAGGAAACAAAAAATAAGTTTCATTCCACAAAGGAGCTAAACTATTGTATGGAAACTTGACAACACTAGAGACATTAATTGCAAAACTCTTATTGAGGAAATTGACGCCTTTTACGGAAGATGCATATCTCACGTATCGCTCAGGGAAGAAACTTTTTCAAGAATTGAGTTGAGTCCCATACATGAATAAATGGTGAATCTGCTTGGCCAGAAGTTGAAAAAACTGCAGAAGCTGTAAATGCAAAATATGAACAGGTAACAAACGACATTGAGAGCCTTTCTGATGAAGCAATATTTGCGAAAAGATTTATATTTGATTGTGATGCAAAGAAACACTGGGGGGGGGGGAGACGTGAAGGAAAACGGAGAAAATTTTTTAATCATTTCCGTGGAAATAATATTTCGGTTGCTGATCGTTTTTCATGTTCTTGAATATATCTTTTATTTATTATACACCTGCTCGCTTTAAACGACTTTCTCAATCAATAAAGTTTGGTTATAGGACCAGAGTCTCGTGTCAATAAGTATTGTTGAAGCTTTGATTTTTTTTTTGAAAAGTTAATATTAATATTCGACGTATTTGCAATTTTATTAAAAATTTAAGAATGATAAATTTATGGGAAAAAAAGAGTAGTTTCTGTGAAAAATGTGATTTTTTTAAAGAAAATAAACTTTTTTTCGCACTGCATAATAACTTTAAATAAATGTTTATTTTCTCCTACATCCATAGTTTTTATACTGCTGAAAACACGCATGCGATTTTCATTTCCAACTTATCAATGTTTCCGGTTAGGTTGTATGATTTTTTTCAGGCCTGGAAATGGAGGGAGAAACGCAGGTGGTCACCGTTCCCCTAATTCCAGAGTTATTTATATTTTTGAGGGGGAAATGGAGGTGGTCACCGTTCCCCTAATTCCAGTTCTTTATATTTTTGATCCCGTATATTTAATGGGCCGTCCCATGGCCGAGTGGTTAGCGCGCTTGGTTACTAATCTAAGGGACGTGGGTTCGAGCCCCGGGTAAGGCATGGATGTATGTGTCGTTTTTCTGCTGAGGTCCTGCCATCCTCTCAGATCTTCTACTTTGGCATATAAACTGACAGGCTCCTGTCAGACCTCTGTGGCAAGCAGCTGCTTGAGGGGGTATTTATTTTATATCTAATGGCAGGAAACAGATGTTTACATCGACTGATTTGTGCAGTATAAATCACCTGTTACATTAATAACATGTTAAATCATAACACTTCATAGTAACAAGTTTTTGAACACTATTATGCTGTAAGTCAATGTAGGCAAAGAGGAAAATTATCTTCAGCAAGGTGGGATCTGAACCCACGACCTCCTGATGATATGCCAGATGCTCTGACCGATGAGCTACCGGCTGCTGATCAATTATACCTTATTGTGGAACCCCATCATTGTAGAATCAACCGCTGGTGGCTGCCTAAATGTGAATGATCTACGCCCACGTTGGCCTACAGCATAACAGTATTCAAAAAGTTGCCACTCTGTATGTCCATTCCTTTACAATGTTTTTGGCCATAATTCCTAGGCTTTTAAACAGATTTTTTTATGTATTGCTTTAAGGTGCTGATCCAACCGCAGTGCCGCACTGTGTGTCATAGTGCGCATACAAAAAGTTTCTTCCGGTGTATCGTATACAGCGAACATGCACAAATTGTTCACGCACCCAAGCAGACTGCGCGAACTCCAAAGAACATTGTGCGCGCACTCTTTAATCTGGTGGATACAACGACCTTGTATGCACACAGTGTTTATGCACTCCAGTTTAGATTCTGCCGTCGAAGCGAAAACAATATGTGCGCTGTCTTTGTTCATTGAAGTAAAATTTTCTATTTCTACAAGTATTTGTAAATGCAGTGGACCAATGAAAAGATTATTAATTTTATAAAAGAAATCGAAATTCGATCTGTAATATGGGATTTATCTTATGTAGATTACAAAAATCGCAATAAAAAACACTACGCAAATCAAGAGTTAGGTGAAAAGTTTGATTGCGATACCACAGAAGTAGTGAGGAAATTCGTGCAAAATTTTTAAACCCACTCAGAGGATTAATTTTTAAATCTTCCATGAATTTTTTGGTTGAATCACGTTGTTGTAGGAACGGCCGCATCCATACACGCGGTTTTGCTCTACACTTTCTTGTTCAATTACCTAAAATGACACAAGCAGCAGAAGTAACTAAAACGTCCTCCTCAGTTAATATGTGGATGATGGTGAATACTGAATTGAAGCACAAATAAATCGCAACTTTTGTGCACGTACATTTTCTTCGCGAACAGTGCAGAACAGTTTACAAACTTTCTGTTTTAGGTGGAGACAATCAATGTTTACAACATTGAGGCTCATTGTGCTGCACAGAATTGCGGTGGAACAGCACCTTAACGTTGAACGTTGACATGTCAACTACTGGGTTCCCTTTTCAACTTCTTCTGAAGCTCCCATTTCAATCCCTGATTTTACCTAAATTGTCCGGTTCGGTTTATGAAAATATGGTAAGCCTATATATAATTATTTATTAGAAATTAAAACGATCTTCGCAATCCGCTTACCATTTATTTTGCCACAAACAAAACACACAAAGGGTTTGATTGTTTTACCTCTGAGCGGCACTTTTTTTGCACACATTGGGCTAAATTGTTAGGTCACAAGGACCCCGAAGGCTCAGAGGAGGTTGGGGGAGGGGACTCACTGGAACAGTTGTTGGTAGTCTCCCGTCAAGGCCCTCCGTGTTTTTTAACGTGCATAGCGTATGGCTCTCCCGCACATGGAGCCACGGCTTAACGTCCCATCTGACGGACGGTGACATTTCCAAGCCCATCGGTGCCCCCTACTGACCGTGGCAAGGCGGAGAGTTTTGCGGAGATAAATTTCAACGCTGACCCAGCTGGGACTCGAACCTGGGAACTGCATATTATAAGATTATTTTTTTTTTTGGGGGGGGGGGGGTATAAATAGAAAAAGGAATCAACACAAAGCAGGAAAAGATCCAGGGAATCAGAAACAAGACATCACCCTATCGATTCTGAACTGATTCATGCTTTATTTCCTGATTATTTCGGGCCGTGGGATGATTCAACCCAACATTCGCTGATTAAGAAATATATTGCAGAAATATTATCTATGGGCTTTCTAATTTGCATACGCTAGAAACGTTCAACTTTCTTACTCGTTAATTTAATAATTAACAGAATCAATTATTATAATTATAAATGTAAATTTGATAAGTAATTTCATAATACACTGTTCTTCTGTAATTCGGTTAACGACGTCGAAACAGAATTTTAACCACTTTTATCTTTCGCAACTGCAGGTCAACGTTGGATCAGATCTTTCTTCCATTACATTAGACGGAATTTTCACTTTGCAAGAATCTTCACCTTTTTTGAACGGGGATCAGTAGTGAAAGAGTGTTACGGTAGTAGTAATAGTAAATTATAAGGAATTATATATCACAACCAAAAAAAAGGGAGTTGATTTTACAACGTTAAAAAATGAACCTTAGTTTTCATATTTGTCGTCTGTCTGTTCATCTGTAGACATTCAATTTTGTTTTCAAAGGAAAATTCTTTTCTCGCTTGGAGAGATATTGATTAAAAATTAGAAATCGCATTTTCCGAATCTCTCGAAATTTAAATTACGCCATCTGGAAGTGAGAAAAGTTAAAAATTTCGAAATTTTAAACGAATATTGTAAATGATTTATATTGATGCTGAAAATTTGGTGGTGGAATGGGATGGTCATGAGGATTACACCGAGCGATTTGTCCCCTCACTTGTCCCTCAATCTGTCCCATTTGTCCCTCAATCTTTTTCTGTTCTGCAGGTATTAATAAAACATTACAATTAGCATTTTCCCAATCATTTATTAGCCCCATACAACAGGATTAAAAAACCAATAATCTCACTTAGCAGTGTTAAAAAACAAAATATTCCCAGCAGGATTAAAAAATGAATAATCGCACTTATCAGTGTTAAAAAAGGAATAATTCCACCTAGCAGTATTAATAAACTGTAATCCCACTTATCAGGGTTAAAAAACTAATATTTCCACTTATTAGGGTTAAAAAATATAATCCACTTGGATTTTTTTATATCAGGTATAAAAAAATAATCCCAAATATCAGTGTTTAAAATGAATAATCCCACTTTGCACTGTTAAAAAGCGAATAATCTCACTGAGCAATAAAAACTTGTAATCCATATTATAAGTGCTAAAAAACGAATAATCTCACTTTGCATTGTTAAAAAACAAACAATAGCATTAAACAATATTAGAATTCTGCGATATCCTTTTGAGTGGTCTCGTTGATGATGTGGCGTTATCTGTGGTCTCGTTATGAATCTTTTCACTGTCTTGTTTAGCCCAGGGTGCTAGAATTTCTGTTCCTTCACCAGTTCTATCGGTACAGAGTGCTACTTGTACATCTCTTCAATGGTTTTGTCTGCCCAGAGTGCCCATTGTGTGTTTTTAAAAGATTTTTCTCAGCGCAGAATGCCCTTTGTGTGATTCTTCACAGGTTTTGTCAGCCCAAAATGCCCGTTTTGTGCCTCCTCACAAGTTTTGTCAGCCCAGAGTGCCCGTTTTGTGCCTCCTCACAGGTTTGTCAGCCCAGAGTGCCCGTTTTGTGCCTCCTCACAAGTTTTGTCAGCCCAGAGTGCCCGTTTTGTGCCTCCTCACAGGTTTGTCAGCCCAGAGTGCCCGTTTTGTGCTTCCTCACAGGTTTGTCAGCCCAGACTACCAAATTTGGTCTCTTTACAGGTGTTTTTATCCCAGAATACCAGTTGTGTGCTTCTGCCCGGCTCTGTCGGCCAAGAATTCTGATTAATCTCCAACGGTTGGTCAGATTGCTTTCGACAGTGTAAATGTCCTGATAATTGTCCTTGTGCATCAATCCATTATTTCAATTCAGACTTTCTCGATTATACGAAATACCCCTACAAATTTCCGAAGCTTTTATAAAAACGTTATTAGCATCCAGCAGTTAGATGTGCGGTGTACAGAGTTGGGTTGTTTTACCTCTGAGCGGCACTTTTTTGCACACCATGGGCTAAATGGCCAGGTCACATGGACCCCGAAGGCTCAGAGAAGGTTGGGGGAGGGGACCCACTGGAACAGCTGTTGGGAGACAGATGGTAGCCTCCCGTCAAGGCCATCCAGCGTGTTCTTTAACGTGCACAGGGTATGTCTCTCCCGCACACGGAACCACGGCTTAACGTCCCATCCGACGGACGGCGGCCTTTCCAAGCCCATCGGTGTCCCCTACTGACCGTGGGCAGGGCGGGGAATTTTTGCGGAGATAAATCTCAACGCTGACCAAGCTGGGACTCGAACCTGGGAACTACAGATTACGAGCCTGGCGCGCTACCGACTGAGCCACCCCCGTACCCCCCGGAGTACAGCGTTAACGTACATTTCCATAGAACACATCCAAGTTGTGATTAGTATGCTGTCGGTGTTCAGTCTAAAGTCAATGTGAAAGGTTAGTGTAATCGACACACAAGATACTTGAATTTCGTTAATTAGTATTCACCTTGCTGTAAATTTCGTTAATTGGTGCAGTGGAGCAGAACATATTTCGTTGCTCGCATTTTTGAAAGGGAGCTGTGATTGGCTGAGTCTGTAGCGCATTTTCTAGTAGGAGTTCCCACTGCGCATGCGTCGATATTTTATTCGTAAACCCTTATTCCTCCCTGGTGAGGAAGATACCGATGAGACTGAAAAGATGTCTTATCTTTTTTTTACATTTGCGACATATAGGACAGAGAAGAATCCTAGAAGCTACTCCTAGCTTTTACAGGCCTTCTCATACAAGGACATGCCTCCTAAGACTCAAGTCACTGCTGACCACTGCCTTAGTTAGAGCTAACACAAAGTTTGCCTTGCTGGAACAGTCGCTAGCTGCCTAACCACTATGCCAGTTAAGGCTGATTTTCAGTTTGATTAACCCTTTCGGCCCTGCCGGTGGCATTTGCCACCTTAATATATAAAGAGTTCTAGCTACTGGCTGAGTATCTAGTTTCACCATAAAGCACTAGATGTCACCTCTACAAAGTATGTGAATCACATTTTATGACATGGTTCAACAAGAAGTGAGTGTTTACATATCTGAGTGACCCGTATTGTTCCGCTATTCAAGATGAATGCTAATAACCTGAACACCATGTTTCGTAAGTACCGATCTAAAATCGAAATCTAAAAATTGTTTCAAAATTTTTCACACGAAATAATTTCGTAAGATCTTTGTATAAAAACATTATTTAAAACGAATAAAAAAAATATGGTTCCATTTTTATCTCTAAGACCAAATGGTGGCATTTGCCACGATTTCCTAGTTTCTAAACCTATGGCGGAAACCCGCTCAAACTTAGTAGGGGAGTCCTTGTATGTCTTACATTCAATTATTGATGATAAAAAATTATTTTTCATATTAAAAATTCAGGGCTGAAAGGGTTAAAGAAACGCGATATTAATATCTGGTACACCAGATATTACTGAAAAAGTTTATTGATTTTGAATAATTTAAGGCTTTTGATGTGACTTTAAGTCGTGGTTCCG
The DNA here is from genome assembly GCA_038380435.1 of Ryuthela nishihirai. Classification (NCBI taxonomy): domain Eukaryota; kingdom Metazoa; phylum Arthropoda; class Arachnida; order Araneae; family Heptathelidae; genus Ryuthela; species Ryuthela nishihirai. The sequence goes on from JAWZYU010000026.1 coordinate 32,920,113, forward strand.
TGTACAGGAAAGCCATACACCGTGGTATTAAAGAACATGCGGGATGCCTTTATGAAAGATTTTTTTTTTCAAAGTATTATGCTCAAACTTTGTTTTATTAACTACAATCCCAAATAACAACGATTTGTTTTAAGCTTGTGTGGCATTCTTAGACTGTATCATGGCTAAATGATCAGATCATGAGGATTCCAGCTCAGAGATACGAGTTAATGAAAGGAACCCACCCACTCTGCAGATATGAGGAGCTGATGAAAGGCTTATGTGAAGATCATCCAGCATGTCTTAGAATAAGAAGGCATTCAGCCAGATCCCACTGATGATCAGTCAGAACTAGACAAGTTCATACATTATCAATGACATGAATATAATAACCCAATTTATTGGCTTTAACAATGTTGGTTGGGTTGTTTTACCTCTGAACGACACTTTTTTGCACACAATGGGCTAAATGGCCAGGTCACAAGGAACCCCAGGGCCCAGAAAATGTTGGGGGAAGAGGACCCACTGGTAGCTAGCTTCCCGTCAAGGCCATCCAGCGTGTTCCTTAACCCATTTATACCGGAGGTTGAAATTTTTGAACTTTGTGCATGAAATTCATATATGTTATCTAGAAAAATTCAAGAAACAAGAATTTGAAGGAAAAAAATTATTTCATTCCATTTTTGAGTTATATTGCGTTCCAAAAATAGAACACTAGACAAAAACAATGCTATATTGTACACAATGTATAAAATCCTGTTTCTTGTCTCAGAAGGTGGTGATACCTGCTATTGAGTGTGATATTCAACTGAACACTTCACATGTAAGGCAACATCACATTTTTCACATTGAAAAGTGTTCTTATGATATTCAGCACAGCGTGTTTGCTTTCCCTGCTTGACTATCACATGATTCATGCCATCATAACGTGAGTCAATGTTATGCTTCTGAGAAGGCTTCCTTTTCGGTCAGGTTCTGCAGGATGACCATCAATGACACGTCGACGAAACTCCAGAAGATCCATTGGCTTCTCATCACATGTTTTATGCAGTTGCCAAGCATTTTCTAAGACTAATTCGAAACAAAAGAGAGTTTGAATACCATTTCTTTCCACGGATTGATGCACGATACTAATCAATGTTTTTATCAGCTCTGTCTACGCCTCCCATAAACTGGTTATACACTTTGATCATATTTAGCTGCTGAACTGGATCTTCTTTTTCTGTTTCTGGGAATAACGATTGACAAGACACAGAGGATTGATACCAGCACCAGATGATGCAACAGTGAAAACACTGTTATCATGCCATTTACAGACAATATTGCCTTTGCCATCAATTCGATAATCGAATGTGCCTTTCTTTTTACTTTATATCATTATCTGATTCTAATGGAGCTTTGTCAATGCGATCTTTTCTCACTGTACCTGTTGCCTGATGTCCCATTGAACTGAGCTTATCAAGAAGTGCAATACTGGTGAAAAAGTTGTCGAATACAAAATGGTATTGTTCAGGGTATGCCGCTGTAAGTGCCTCACTAAACTGAAGGGCAACTGCTCCACCGACACCGTATTCCTCATGTTTAGTATTTGGGTTTTACCCAGATACGGCTGAAACCAACAAATGTAGCCTAGACGTGTTGCATCACAACAAACTTATAGCCAAACCGAATAGGCTTTCCCCGAATAAATTGTTTGCACCCGTGACAACCAAAGTAAGGAACCATAGATTCATCAAAGGTGAAACATGTTTCATTTGGAACAAATTTCATACATCTCTCATTAGTTTGATTATGAGAGGTCGCAACTTGGAAAACGTCTCCATTGGGTCCATATTTGCATTGTCAGCAACATGCAAATGAGAAAATATAGTTTCAAAGCGATCACGTCTCATGGCAGCACTAACGAGTTCATTATGCGCATCTGTTCTTTGCTCCCAGAACATACGTCGTCTAGGAACTGAGACGTAACCACTCAGAAAAATAATTCCCAGAAAACATTTAAATTCGGAGTTAGTCAAGATTTACACCCTTACTTGCAGCGTATAAATTGGAATATGTACAATGAGTTCAACGACCTCGCCATCAAGAACAAGTTCTAGAATATCTGTGGGAGTTCTCATTTCGGTGAAGAAATCGTTTGGTAGTTGTGTAACTCTACCTGCTATGGGCTGTGCATTTAGGTCAGCTGTTTTCCATTTGTGGACAATTTTTTGTGAGTTTCTTTCTCTTTGGGTGCTGCGCAGTAGAGGTAGATGCAACTCATCAGAAACAGGTGCTGCAGCATTTTCAGGTTTGTTGTATCACTATGGTACTTGCTTCTATGCTGTCATCTGTCTCTAACAGGTCAGTTGTTTCATGTAAACTTAGAGTTAGGGGCATCTTGAGACTTGTAAAATGATTTCAATTAAAAAAGACAAGGGAAAAGATATAATAGTCCTAGTGGTACTGGTTTTGCCTAGTGTTCCAAAAATAGAACACGGAAAATGTCAAACCTAAAACTAATACAAGAATAATAACTTCTGTAATTTCTTTTTACAGCACAATAGCATAACTAGTAGAGAAGTAATAGAAAATAAATTACAAGTATAGGGTGTAATGCACTGAAGTTGTATTTACCTGTCTTCGGATGGTTCTTCAAAAACCTTTTTCGAAAATCGGATCACTTTTTGACAACATTCCTGCACCTCAGTATCTGCAGCAGTGACTAACTCTGTGCAGTACGTGATAACATCTACCCTTAGGAAGCAGACAGATGTGAAAAATCAGACCTAGTTGACGATCTTGAGCAGTAGGATATAAATAACTCCCACGTGACTACCGTTCCATATCATTCATGGAACATGAGGCATAAATGGGTTAAAGTGCACAAGGTATGGCTTTCCTGCATGCGGGGCTACGGCTCAATGTACCCTACGATGGACAACGGTCTTTTTAAGCCCAAAGATATCCCGTACTGACTGAGAGTAGGAGTTTTGCGAAGATAAATATGAAAGCTGAGTCAGGTGGGCACTCGAATCTTGGAACTGCAGATTGAGAGCCTGGCGCGCTATCGACTGAACAACCCCCGCCCTCCCGGAGGGGGGCAAGAAGATTCATTATTTTTTTTATTAGTATCAGATGTAGAAGAAATTAGTGCGTTCCAAGAGTGTGCACAATTAGTGTTGTCCAGTTCCGCTGCAAGCGTTGCGAAGAAAAGTTGCTGCATGTCAACGATGGTTGCAATTTGTAAGGTGTGTGATGGAACAGCTGCTGACATTTCTGATCTTGCGCGATGTTATGTAACTGCCGTGGATATTTACATTTCGACTGTGCTGGAATAACGGAAGCTAATTATCGTAAGATGAATTACGAGGGAAAATTCAAGTGGAAGTGCTTCATATATAGAAAAAACGATCAGAGTTCTACTTTATCGTCAAATACGGCTGCTGAGCCGTGTTTGGATTTCAGCACCTGCGTGACTCCTGCTAGTGATGGAGAATCAAGTGTGTGCCCAAGATGAAGCTGAGAGCAGTGAAGTTCCTGCACAGACGAGTGGAGCCTTTTCCAAGGTAAGCGATGTGCACATCATGCATAGTGACTTGAAAGCGACATTACTAGATCTGAAAAACGATATGAAAAATCTGAAAACTTTTGCTGATTTTACCTCGAGTAAGATTGATGAATTTGTTACAACAATATGTAGTCTAAAAAAGGAACTGAACGAAGTTAAAGCAAAAAACATTACGCTTGAAAAAGCCAATTCAGATATCAGAAATGAACTTGAGGGCGTCAGACAGGAACTCTCGGACTTGCAGCAGTATTCTAGAAGTACTAATTTAGAGCTAGTTGGAATCCCGGAGAATCCAGGGGAAAATGTGGGTACAGTCCCTACAAGATATATCCGAAAAATTACTACATTCGAGTTTCCTCTTTTTAAGGGCTATAATTCCTTCCCCCCACTTTTAGGAATATTTGTGTACCCATACCTTACTTAAACATAAATTTTAGATCATAAATAAAAAATAGAAGGAAAAAATCTTCAGTGAAGTAAACTGATTATCAGATTTACTAAACATTTACATTTCTATTGATCAGATTTACTAAACAATACGGGAAACCATGTCTTAAAAAAATTCCATTCGATGGAGATTATACGAACGAATAAAAACAAACTAATTTTGTGATGTTTTTGTTGCTACATCAACACTTGACGGAGTACCTTTTCCGTGTGACTTGCACATTCATTTTTACGTATTCGTGAAGTAACTTTTTTCCTGATATTTTATGTCATTTATTGAAAGTTACGAAACGAGATGGCGGTCTTAACAAGGCGAGATCTGAGCAAAAAAATGAGTTGGGTTGTTTTACCTCTGAGCGGCACTTTTTTGCACACAATGGGCTAAATGGCCAGGTCACAAGGACCCCAAAGACTCGTAGAAAGTTGGGGGAGGGAACCCACTGGAACAGCTGTTAGGAGACAGATGGTAGCCTCCCGTCAAGGTCATCCAGCGTGTTCTTTAACGTGCATAGGGTATGACTCTCCCGCACACGGGGATACGGCTTAACTCCCCATCCGACGGACGGCGGCCTTTCCAAGCCCATCGGTGTTCCCTACTGACAGTGGGCAGGGCGGGGAGTTTTACGGAGATAAATCTCAACGCTGACCCAGCTGGGACTCGAACCTGGGAACTGCAGATTACGAGCCTGGCGCGCTACCGACTGAGCCTCCCCCCCCCGCAAAAAAAAAAGTAATTCGGACCTCACGTTAGGTGGCGCTGCAGTACAATTTTTGAAAGAGTTACCCAAATGATCTGTTTTCTTCTTGATCTGTCTCACGTGATATCTGTGCCACGTGACATTCTTGTGCAGAAAAGGTTTATTGCTAAGAGAATTGGTTAGAGTGAACTCGAGTATGTGTAACATTCTTCATCATCAAAGCTGGACCACTTTATAAGCGGGTCTGTCAGACCCGCTATCATCTGGTCCACGAGCAAAAGTAGGCAGTGGGTGCTGAATGAGTCAGTGGGTGCTGAATGAGTCAGTGGGGTAGGGACCTACACAGTGAAATGCTAGAAACCGTACAGGTGGCGAATAGAAATAGGGCGGCAGGCCACCTCAGTCAGGTGAACAGAATCAGCAAAAGAAAAATAATCTTTCGGTGCCTGGTGAGGCAAAAAGGGAAAAGTTAGAGAAAAAAGATATTCTAGTATGTCCATTGGTTGTAGACCTTGTATTGGAAGAAAGTGAGGCCAGTATGGGCAAAATAAAGTAGCATTTTTTTTAAAAGGCTCCCCCTCCCTTAGGGGGTTGGAAGAGTGGGAAGCAAATGGGGGGAGGCAAGCAAATGGGGGGTAAATAGACTGAAAGTGTAGAGGAATCATCAAATCTCTTGAGGGGGAGGCAAGAAAATATTTTTTTTCTTCTCTTAGCCTCTCCTCCCTCCAGAGATTTTATCTGGGGCGATGAAAATTGGTAGGGGAGAGAGGTGATATGGGAAGGTACTAGTTAGTGAAATTTAGAGAGATTAGTTGAAAATTATGGGGAAGATGGGGCTAAGGAGTGAACACAAAGCGAAATCGTTCAGTCCATCACTCGCTCGCCAACGAGGGAGCACGTCGCTCGCTCACTTCCGTTCGAGATCTTTCGCTTCCTTCCTTTCTTTTCGAAGTGTTTTTTTTCAATAGTCCATTATCATCCGATATGTGTGCAAGTTTTTTTTATGTATTTCAAGAATGTATTCTCCAAAATGTAAAATTTAAAAAAACTCTTCCATGCCGGGTTTTGATTAACAGTACGTTTTTTTTTCATTATGCCATGGGTAACATGTAACCATAGCATTTAAATGTAGTTATCTTCAATAAAAAAATGAAGAAAGAATAATCGATCATTTATTATTATTCCTTATAAATTAACTTACATATAAATTTTTAAGAATAAATTATGAATTTTTTTGAAAATAGGCTTTTTACGGAATAAAGTCACTAGACATAAATTAATAGTATAAAGATTTAGAGAGTCCTGACTTCAATTTAACACTTAAAAAGTTATGGAAGCTAAATGCCGTCCCGTGGCCGAGTGGTTAGCGCGCTTGGCTACTGATCTAAGGGACCTGGGTTCGAGTCTCAGGCAAGGATGTATGTGTCGTTTTTCTGCTGAGATCCTGCCATCCTCTCAGATCTTCTACTATGGCATATAAACTGACAGGCTCCTGTCAGACCTCTGTGGCAAGCAGCTGCTTGAGGGGGCATTTTTTTTTATTTTATGGAAGCTGAAACTTTTGCTAGTTTTGAAAATTTACGTCAAAAAGTTAAACCACATCTGTTATAAGCAACTGTTAGCAATATAAATGCAATATTTGAATTTTGTGAAAGGGTTTTAAAAGTTTTCATCATTTTTTTGAAGGATAGTGGGATGTTTTGTAATAATCCCTGTTAAACATTTCCTTTAAGCATTAAAATGAATATTCCCTAAACACAGACATTTAGAAAGATATTAACTAGTGATTTTCCCCCGTAAAAAGCCTATTTTCAAAGTTAGGTAGATTGTGGCTATTTATTCACTTTAACATGAAAGTATTCGAAAACGTTTTGCAATATAGTATACTTTTTTTTGTCTTTCATAGCTGGTTTCGAACCAATGATTTTTTAGACAAGTTAGCAGTCAGTACGTGTATTGTATCCATTACGCCATCGGTTATATCCGACCATAGTGTTTAAATGTATAGATATTCTCGATAAAAGTGAAGAAGGAATAAAAAAAACCCTTATTAAATAAATGCGCCCCCCTTTATTAAAAATTATTAAATACACCTTCGTAAGAATCACGTGACATTCTTGCACGGATTAACAAGTCTGTTGTGAACACAAAAAATTTCTAATAGAAAAGTATACACTGTCCAATGACGACCAATTAGGAGCTACGTTAACGCAAGTGACTTGCGTTATACGTCACTCGTTAATATATACCCTTAACAATATAAAGAAAGCTAAGCATGCTTCGTTTTTAATTATTATATAAAGAGTATTATCATTATCAAATATATTATTGTATTAATTCAAGCGTTTTGAAGTTTGCACTAAGATTTCTTTTGGATATTACTAAAAACACAAAGAAAAACAATTTTAACCTTTCCTGTTCGGTGAAATATTACAGTATTTTGGAAACGCTATAAAAAATAAATAAATACCCCCTGAAGCACCTGCTTGTCACAGAGGTCTGACAGAAGCCTGTCAATTTATAGGCCATAATAGAAGGTCTGTGAGAATGGCAGGACCTCAGCAGAAAAACAACACAAACGTCCATGCCTTATCCTTGGCTCGAACCCAGGTCCCTTAGATCAGTAGCCAAGAGCGCTAGCCACTCGACCACGGGACGGCCCTACTCAGGCCTTATTCTCAGAACCTTCCCCCCCCCCCCCCCGGAACTGCAACTGAGTATGTGCCTGTATGGACGGACATTATCCCATTTTTATTTGAAAGAGATAAAACTGATGAGACAAAAGCAAAAGGAAGATATTTCTCAATTTATATATTTTTATGATACGACTTCCAATATGCACCCTAAAAAGTAAGAAATAAAAGTAAACCATACCGATCACGAAATCATTTACTGAATTTCTGTTAATTCCAAAACAAAATATGGAACAGGCGTTTTTTATTCAATCGGTAAATCAGTTTGGCGCTCTGCCTTTTTCTGTAATCAATAAAAATTAAAATAAAGTGTGTTTATTTTAGATCGGTATGCGTTACTGTTCAAGGCGCATATAAAAAAAAAGTTATTTTAAAAGGCTTTGATTTAAATATTTTACTTAGTCACCAAAAAACACCTATTTGGAATTGCGTCACCTCTGAGCAGCACTTTTTTTGCACACAAATGGAGGTCCCATAGCCAAGTGGTTAGCGCGCTTGGCTACTGATCTAAGAACCCCCAGTAAGGCATTGATGTCTGTGTTTTCTTTCTGCTGAGGTTCCATCATCCTGACAGACCTTCTACTGTGATGTATTAAACTGGCAGGCTACTTCAGATCTCAATGGTCAGGCAGCTGCTTGAGGTTTTTTTACATATAACCTAAATAGCCAGTTCACAAGAAATACAAATTCAGAGAAAGTTAAGGATGGTTAATGTCAAACTCCCATCAAGGCTATCCAGCGGGTTCTTTAACGAGCACACCTAATATAACTTTCCTACATACGCATCTATGCATAAAATCCCATCTGAGAGGCGGCTAATTTTATAGGCCCAACAGTGTCCCCTTCCTGATCGATGAGAGCACATGATCAGCAGGAGATAATCTCAACGCTCCCACAAGTGGGACTCGAACTGGTGAGACTTGAAACAGAAACTGCAGATTATGATTCTGGCACGCAACTGACTAAACAAAACATCGCCCCCCTCCTTTATTTCGAATATCCCCTTATTTAAGGATGGAAGAAACCAAGGACGGGAATTTTTTTTACAGCCTACAGCACTGCATCACTAGCTTTCCTTTAATATAACTTCCTCGAGAACATGTGGGGGAAAAACATTCTGACACAACAACTGACGACCAAAAAATATTACTACGAAAATTGGAAAAATAAACTTTATTCCTCTTGTGTTTCGTTGAGGCATCGTCAATTAATTTTTCAACATTTAAATTTCCGTTAACAAATTGTCTTTCGTTAACGCTTTCGGAAATCAAAAATCTTATGCACATCATTTTCAGGAATAAAAATATTTATCACGCAATAATTTAGTTGAAAGAATTTGATTAATTTTTTAATCTTCAATCTTTTTTAGCGAATTATCTGGCATCCAGTTTAAAATATTACACAGAACACCGATCTAGTTTAGATAGAACGGGAAATGACGTCACTGAAACATGGCGATGCAAACAATGGATATGACGCTGTCCAAAAGACGCAACAAAGTCACAATTCGAAATGACAGTTAACTCGAGAAGAACTTCACTTCATGCTTTTTCGCTGTGCTAAAAAGTGCTTTGATGATATTGATCTACGAAAAATATTGCTAGAAAAGGTTTAAAGATGGATTCAGTGTGCTTATTCAAGAGTCACAAGGAGTTTGAATATATCCGTGGCCTGGGGGAAGGAGGATTCGGACAGGTTTTGGAGATGTTGGATAAGAAGACAGGAAAGAACGTGGCAGTAAAAGTGGTGATGCGCCCTTCCCCAGGAGAGGAAATATATTGGCCACATCTCAATGATAGATATGTTGTTCCTTTATATGAGACTTTACCACTTGGAGATAGAACGGCCTTCGTGATGCCGTTAATGAAACGAGATATGCATGACCACGTTTACGATTCGGATTTTATTAACGACGTTAACAGTTTCACCAGGAAGAGGAAGTATACTTTCAACATACTAAGTGGGCTTGCTTATTTACATGGTCGTAACTTAGCTCATATGGACTTGAAGGAATGTAACATCATGATTCACCTAACTTCAGATCGTGCGCTACTGACAGATTTCACTTTTCTCACTAACATTGAAAGTGTGAGCAAGTACACGTTCGCTGTCCCCTTCAGTTATCTGCCTCCAGAAGCAATATCAACCCTATGGCAAGGCCCAGTTCATGGTGTATCACCCGAGATGTGGACATTTGGAATAACCTGTCTTCAGATTTTCACTCGAATGGCCTTTACGAGAATGTTGGATTTCACTTCCAAGCAACCCACTTTTGATGAGCATATATTTCCTATTTTGAGTGAGTTGTTCGTCAATATGCATCTGGTGTTAGCCAAAATGCATCCCTCTGCTTCTGTCTCTCTGGAAACTGCTGAGCTGTTCGTCGATTTCCTTGGAAACTTCCTCTGCATGGAACCAGCGATGAGAATAGGTGCAGCAGAAGGGATCAAACATCCTTTCCTGAATATTCCAGAATGTATGCAGGGATTGGAAGATGAAGAGGAATCAGAGAATGATAACGTAGTTGTTGCTGAAAGTGGTCCCCCAAGAGGAAACGAATTTTCCAGAGAGAATACAATGAGGAAGAGGTTGGCTGGAACGTGCTTACGGGCAAGGATGTGGTTGTCGAAGAAGAAGAGACTATTAAGTAATAGAGTGAGAAGGATGTTCTGCTGTTTGCAGCCCGGAACATTCTTGCTGGAATAAATCATAACTCGTTTAGGAAATCTTAAAAAGAGACACCTTAGTCCACAAAACAAAAAGAGACAAAAAAGATTCATAAATATATAAAAACTATAAACTCATGAATTTCCATAATGTTTTTGTATTTCATTAAGATGTGAAAAGAAACTGAATGACTTTCATTTGTGGCAGAGTAATTGAAAGGAAGTATTTTCTGAATGTTTGTGTGAATGTTTAGCTTGATAAGACAGCTGGTATAGCAGAGGAAGCAGCTATACAGCATTCCAGAGAAATACAATAAATGTTTGCTGTCGTAAAAAGCAGACTAGCATACAGGGTTTGAGATAAACTTCATACAATCACTGAAGGGGAAGGTCCTTCAATTTTTTTAATCACGGCAAGATGTTCTACGCACTTAGCATAATTCCAATCCCATTGTTTCTGTTATGAACAGAGATATTGCTTACTTTAACGTTGACCCCATTTCACACTGTAAAGTTAATTAGGCTATCTAGATATTAAACACACACGAGTGATGAAATATATACTGTTATGCATGCAAACTACAGATTAGTGAATATGGTCATGAACAGAAGGTTTAAAGACAGCAGAGTAGAGGTTAGTATGTCAGGGTAAAAGAACAGAAAACATGGCAGTGGTGTTTAAATCCTGATGATCTCTAAAAGTATGCAATAAATGATAAGTATTTTCATAGCCTATATTCAGATGCCTTTTAGAAAAAAGGAAATTATAACTTAACTAAGGAAGAAAAGCACCAAACGTAATTTTCTCATGCTTCTGGATGGCAGAGTCTTTCCATATGTCTTGCTCAAGCCTAAACATACTGACTTTCTTCAGATACGGACACAATTTAAAGGGATAGTGGGAAATGTTATCTCTATTTGCCGAGTTGCCCACGCTGTGTGCAATTACCAATTTAGTGATTCTATGCCTTATCTGTAGCCTCTCCAGAATAACTTCGGACAATTTGCATCAAAAAAGCAACTAATATCTGAATGAACATTTTAAATCACTTTACAAAAAAGCATATCACATGTTGACAAAAAGGAATTTTTGGAGCATTTAACCACTGGCTGGAATACATTAGAGGAATCACTATATTAACAAACTGTACTTGTATCTAAACAATCAGCATAGCAAGAAACAGAAATTCAGTGAAGCAGATATTCATTATGGGCATGCTGAAGCTGCATACAAAATGGTGGAGATTCGAGAACTGGGCCTTGACTTATTGAAAAGGAATATGATTGTATCCTTAAAAAGGGAATTTGTCCACCTTCTATCACAGGGTATCAAAGGTGACTAAGTGATATTTTAAACCATGCAGTGATTTATGGCATCATTCATTCTTTTGTTAATGTAGACGAATATATAAAAAGAGAAGATTCGTTGCAGCATAACAAAGAAATTTACGAAAATCAATTCTTGAATAATAATACAGGCTAGAAGCGAGACAATTATTACAGAGATCTGACTGCTCTCAGTATATGGAGAAGATTTCATAAAGGTTGAATGCTGAAAATCTTTGGAGCAGAAAGTATCTTCATTATTCCTCATATCCAAGTATTACTAAAAAATGTTATCAGAGAAATGGTTTACCTCCAGTTCACTCATCGGGAATGTAAAGGATGGCAAAAGATTAATATCTTGAAGAGATATTGAAAATATGAAAGTACACTTGATGTCAACAGAAGGAGGACTGGAAGCTTTAATTCAAAATGTACAGCAACAGATAACTAAACCTGGTTTGGATGATGTTAATAATTCGAGATGTGGAAATACATCTTAAGAATTTGTAAAAATAATTCTGAGTGCATAACAGATACCTGAGTGTCATCACAGAAGTATGTAATGGAGATAATTCATTGGAAACCTAGACAGGTCCTGTCCTGTAATAAATTAGAGAGGAAATCCCAATAAGTGTGCCAATTACCAGAGCTTACCTGCTTGAAAAATACTGTGATTCTTGACTCAAGAAAAATGTCAAAAAAAAAAAAAGAAAAAAGAAAAGTGTCAGAGGATGTTCATAATCTGAAGTATAAGATTTCACAGTCCTTCAGTGTTTTCCTTTACATTTTCAAGTATATTGATGATAAAAATGTATCTAATGCAAAACACAATGATTCAGAGCCAATATATGTCAATGGAAGCAACTTTAATGATTAACAAGTTAAAACAAACCTGTGGCTATTACTTCACCATGACCTACACAGGTTATATTAATTCACCATGACCTACACAGGATATATTACTTCACCATGACCTACACAGGATATTCACATTATTCTACACAGTGATGGTAGTGATTTGCATAATAGCTTTTTTTTTTTTATTAAACTCTTGAATAATTAAGTAGGAATGAACATCTATTACTGCACTTTGATCTTTAGAAAAGAACCTATGCAAAGTGCTGTTTCTGAACATGTTATTCTTCAGCAACTGGAGAGAAGTGTATAGATGTTTCAAGCTTTTTAGAACAACAGATTAAATGGAAAGAAGTTAACATGGTTGAATCAATTGTGGAATGCTGAATCCGAAATTTGCTATTTTAAAACTCCTTACCTAGTGACTCTGAGTACTTACCAAATGGCATTGCTTTTGTTAATTGTGTCATTTGATACAGCGACATATGTTGCATTACAGCAGGCAATAAATCTCAATGAACAGCTCAGTTTTGCAGAATCTGAACTTTAGTATGTTAGAACATCTTAAAGAGTTACTATGAGAAAGTACAATTGGCATTGATTAATTTATTTGAGCCATCGGATACAGCGACATATACTGCCATGCAGCAGAAAAGAAATCTCAATGAGCAACTAAATAAACTAATTCAAAGATTTGCAGGATCTAAACTGCTTCTTTTGGAAGATTATGGTCCTCTAAATAGTGAAGTATTTCAAATTAAATAAAAACCACTCAAACAAAAGATCAAGATTACTGCAGGAAAGAACTCATCAAGAGTTAGAACACACTTTTCTGTAAATCAAAATGTATATTCAAGCTGCCCTTGTTTGAATTTGAAGTCTTATAAAGCTCTTCAACACAACATCCTGGTTCAACAAATTATTAAATCATAAAAAGAATCAGTTTGCTTCCAACATTTCTATGATTTAAAAATGCACTAATGCCATGCTACAAAAGACGTACTTAGAACGGATTGCAACAGAAAAATACAGATATGTTGCGTGAAAAGTTAGATTTCTATAGCCCACTTCCTTTCATTCCCAGAGAGTAGATTCAAATGTTAATGAAATTTAATGGACTCACGGGAAGTGATAGTCTAAAATTACATTACTGACTGACGTAAACCAACACCACCTAGAGGAGAAGGCCCTACCAGTCGGTGATGCGATTCTGATGACGTCAATTTTAGTCGACCCGTAGCTAGCAGCGTCGCTTCCATCTTGTTTTTTTAGTGTGCAACTAGTTTTGCTGCGTGTGTGTGTTGTGTGTGAACAAAATATTTTGTTGTTACGTTCAATGATTTTTTTAGCGAAATGTCATCGTGCTGCTGCGTTCCTCAGTGCAGGAGATATTACGACGGAGAAAAATATTCTCAGTTTTTAAATTTCCAGAAGATATCGATTTGCCACAGAAATGGATTCGTTCAATACCAAGGCAAAACTTCTGTCCAACGAAAGCATCCAAGGTAAGAAGAACTTTATTCTGTATTAATATCTGTTGTCATATTTATGAACTTCTAAAGTAAAAATTATCGTTTTAAGTATTGTATGTTACGTTTGTATAATATATAATATCATTGATCTGTATGGAATAATTTGACGTTATTTTTATTAAGTAAGAAACCTAATATGCTGGAATAAAAAATGTCGAATGTACATATGTTAAAATGCTTAAATAGAAAAGAATATTTCACAGTGACCAGACTTTTTATTTAATAGATTACAGTAGTAAGTTAAGAAATTGGTACTTTTCTTGGGATAGTTTCAGGGTCTAATGTTATATCACTATATTTATATATCCATAGAGTTCAAATATATCTCGTATAAGTTAATATGATAATACTGTTAAACTTGAAATACATATATGAGCCAAAGGCAAGATCATGGGGAAAACCTACTTTTAAATACAAAATCTCTGCATAAGTATTAGAAATTATTTTGGTGTTATTACTAGTATACTTGGATATAAATTGGACCCAGGTTCAAAGCCTAGAGATGGCTTTGTGAATATGTATTATTTCCTGCTGAAGCTTTGCCTACCTCACACATCAGCTATTTTTTAATAAAAGCAGGACAGGTAATGGTAAAAGTTCATTGTAGAAACTGTCGACTACAGTAAACTTCCTGACTAATCAATTCCTAATAACTTTCAGCATTAAATTAATCTGCATAATTATATCTCTGAAATCAGGTCAAGTTAAGGAGGATATTAAAGAATGGGTGGGCTACATCTAGCGTACATATGGATTAATAAATGAAAGGATATTTTGAAAAAGGATTTAATAGTAAAGTTAAAGAATTTTTTTACTTTCAAAGGAGTAATTAAAAGTGCATATATTTCCAATCACTCTCATTGTAAAATGAGATAAGTCAGGTATATTATAATAAAGGTATAACAGTCTACTGTCATATCCTTATTGCATGTGACTGCAGATTTTGTTTTAATTTTGTTACAAATGTATTCTATAATCATATTAGAGAATATTTAAGGGGATATCTGTCATTTCATCTATTATGTGAATATTAATATGTTAAACACCACAAATGCATACAATATTGTTTTCGAGTTAACTTAAAAGTTTATCCTCTGTACTGACCACTGGTTTGGATTTTACAACTGAAGGAATCCAAAAATTATCACAAAATTTGAGGTATTTTGATTTTACTGATATCTAATGGTAAAAGTTTATTGTAGAAACTGTCGACAACAGTAAACTTCCTGACCAATCAATTCCTAATACCTTTCAGCATTCGTATAATACCAGGTGCTGTCTATATAAACAAATTTATGCCTAATAAACTGAAAATCACAGTAAGAGGAAATTGTCTGAAACAATAAACTTATTACTGGAGTTGTTTTCAGGCTCAATTCCTGGACTGGAATATTTCAAACCTTTAAACGTTCATTCATAAGAGTGTTGTTTTAAATGATTTTCAGCTCAGTATGATTTTTCGCATTTTATTTTACATTATCACCTTATAGTGGCATTACCAAAAGCACTTTATGGTTAGTACTAGCAGTGGAATGCTATTAGATGGTTAGCATTAGCTTTCAAGGTGAACTACATATGATAAAAGAAGTGCTAGAAATATTGAGAAAAACCAGCTTACTGGTAGAATAACTAGGTGCATTCCTTGGGAGAATTCATTCTTTCAACCATGGATTTTTATTGAAATCTTAGAAAATACACTGATTATAGAATTGTTTTGAATACAATTATAGATTTTACTTTCGAAGGAAAAAAGACTTCAGTTCTGAATAAATTTTTTTAGTGCATGGTAAACAGTATTTCTGGTGTTTGGATGTTTGTTTTAATGTTTATCATTCATCAGAGGTTTTTTTGTACATATTCTCAATACGTATTTCTTTTGCATACATAGGTGTGTGAACTCCACTTTGCACCATCTGATGTTGAAAGAGAAACCAGCATGTTTGACATGAAAACTGGGAGAAAGCTTTCTGCTATACTTTTACTAAGCATTTCATTGCTATTAAGCTGTGCAAATACATGATGACAATTGGTGCAGAAGAAAAAAAAATTAAATCAGGTGGGATCTGAAACTCATGACCTCCTGGTTAGGGTTACCATTACCCAAGAGGAGGAGAGTCTTCCTTTTTCACCTCATGTCCTCTCAGAATTTTGAAAATGTACGAAATGTCCTCCTTTTTGTGTAAATTCATAACATATTTCAAACTAAAATTAAAGCACTCATTTTTTGTACTTTTCTAAATTTCTTGAACTCATGACTATAATAATATTTATTGTTAACCATGAAATAATTTATTGTAAATGCAAATCATGAATGTTAAATTAACTCTACTGATATTGTAAAAGCTACTATTCTCTCTAATCTCAATATGTACAATTTACATGCCAGATTGAAGAAGTATGAGCTTTAGAAAACTGAAAAAACTTTTACTTCCACCAAGTATAGATGGAACTGTGAAAGTTGATAGCAGGTTTTCTTTTTTTGCAACATAAAAGACTGCAGTAATTAAGGAACTACTTCTAGTTTATAGGAGCCTTCTCATACAAGAGCATGCCCTGCCAAAACTGAAATCATTGCTGATCACTACCTCAGTCAGAGTTTGAAGTAACAGAAAGTTTACCTTTTATGACAGTGCATAGTTACTAATCATTATGACACTTTAGGAGAAATAACCTTTGATTGTTTATGAAATAGGAATAAAAATCACCGCACCATATATTTTATAGTATATTTAATAAGTATTGTTTCTTTTTTTGACTCAACTGTTAGTTTGTATTTGGCAAAAAACTTAGTACGAAAAAACATTTTATTTCACAAAGAAAGCATGTCCTCCTTTTATAACACTGGCATCGAGTAACCCTACGTCTGGTGGTTATGTGTTTGGATCTCACCTGGCTCAAGGTAATTTTTCCACTATACTCATTATCATCAAAATACTTAAGGAGTTTGATAGTGATTAAATGTTAGTAAGTCAATGAGGTACTGTGGATTAATTTGTGTATGTTACTTTCACTTTGAGAAAATTATATTCAGATTTTTATACAATTTGATATTGTGTTAAAGTCCAAATGCTGATTGTCTAATTTCACACCTTAAAAATTACTCATGAGATTTAATATAATTCAAAAATTTATGTTTGGTAATCTCAATCATGTTACAAATTTGATATCAATGGTTGATATTTTTAAGTAAATATTTTATTGAGTCCAGAATCCAATGTCTTAATTTCACCCAATGCAGATAATTTATTTTAAACAGTTAAATAAAGGAAATTAAATAAAGAAATTATTAATCTTCATTCATCTTTAATATCTGGAAAACAATTTCCACAAGCTTTGAGCCAGTAATTGAACATGGATCTTCTATAAAGCATGCTTTTTGATTTTTCTTATTACACGAGTCTTTGGATTGTCCATCTGCTCATGTACTTGGTTAGTCTGCAAGTACCTTAAAGTACCTAATGTTAAAAAGTAGGTTAGGCAATATCAAATTTGGAGGGAGGTAAAAATAGCTGGTTGTCATTTTCATCAGTTAGCATGAAGCCTTTTGGAAAGTAATGATACACTGTAATGGAAAAGTCTCCACAACATCATAGACCCATCTTCAAATAATTATAGTCCAATAAGTACAATGGTGGAAAACCCTTTGGAATGGTGTGCTATTGTTTCAACCATTGTTTTTTAGACACAAAAACTGGTTAACTTTATTGTCAAATATTTTGCAATATTTTAGTGGAAATTTTATTGCATGCAAGCTGCAATAGCTATTTTCAGTTCCTTTAACTATATTTTGCTACTGTACAGGGTCTACTAGATTTATTTCATTTTTATTTTATAGATTTCATGTCTTTTGTGGCTAAATCTATGATCAAAGGGAATCTTTACCTGCACTTGTCAGTAGGTTTTTTCTTAATATTGTGTTTAGTGTTACTTTTGAGTGATCTTTTGCCAATTCCACAACATTTTCACTTCCCACTATACTCTTATGGCTGGACCCCTGAAGATAAATTATATTTTTGGTTGTCTTTAAATTTTTTTATCAATGTATCAAATACTTGGGGTGGATGCTTTTGTTTGGACAGCTATTCAGTATGGATGCAGTATGTGACAGTATATGGTTTTCTTTCCAATCCATTTCATTGCTTCTGTTATACATGCACTTAGTGGGGGTTTGAAATTTATAATTTTCTGTAGGAACATATACCACCAGTTTCTGGAAGAAATGATCAACTGAAACTCATTAACTGCAAATAGAATTTTCTGAATATCATTTTTCCTTCATTACTTTAAATTGAGAACATTATAAACAGAAAACTTGAGTGTCAATCTTTGGTTTTTGTAAAAGCCATGGGAGATTTAGGAAGTTAATTTATTCCTTGATTTTCTTTAATATATATGCATATCTTGTGGCTTCTTCTGCCTTGCAAATGTAGTATTTTTTAAATTTCTAATAGTGATTGCCAATGGGTGTTTGATATGCATATGAACTAGCCTGGTCAACAGATCATTAAGGTTTTTTGTATCATTGGGGGATATCAGTTTCTGCTTGGAGGGAGATGATTGACTATGTTATTAGAAACCTTGTACTGGTTCTGATACACATTTTCTTCTTCCAAGTTCTTTGTTAATAATTGGTTTTACACTGATAGTGAGTTCAAGTAATATTAAAATTTTATGTAAGAATATCTGTTTATAAAGAGAAAATACCCTGTTGCTCTTAGCATTTGAAAGTATCTTCACCAGATATGGCAGTTATGCTATGCATAATAGTTAATGACTTAAGGTTTAAAAAAACTCTGCAGAAGGTCAAGATTAGAATAATGTTTTTATTTAATATGTTTCCAGGCATGTTAAGTATATGCTCTTTACAAAATAGCAAAACATTTTTTTCTGTTCTGAATATTTTTGACACCATACAAATTTAAAGTTATTTTATCGACTTGCCTTTGGGAAGGAATCCTATTAAGAACCTACTGGTGTAGTTTATTTTTGCCACTTCATCAACCTTTATGTAAATGACATCTAGATATTTTTTTAATTCTTCAATTTGATTTGCAAAATAAGAAAATTTTAGATGTTAATTCTATCTATTCAATGTTAGTAAAATGTTCAATAGTTGATATATATTGCTTGTAGTACTTTATTTTTACTTAATTCAAGTTTGGCAATGTCATTAAATCTAAGTTGCTGATGATGCTAAACTTCTACTAATTATATATATATAGCTGCAATTTTTTAATCTTTCTTATTACATGTATGTACAAATGTATTGTTATCATAAATATTTTAAATTCTGTGTTATAAAAGTCTGTGTTTGCTGCCATGAAACTACCCCATATACACTCTGTTAATTATGACCACCCAATCCCATGTTATGTCAATGGAAAGATAATTTCAATGCTCTGTAATTTCAAAAATAAACATTTCATGATAAAATATGACTGAATATATATAAGTTAAAAATCTATCTTAATTTTCTATATTCCAATAATATTAATTTAGTATTTAAAGAGGCTTCGCTTGGTTACTAACCTGGGTTCGAGCCCTAGGTAAGGCATGGTTGTTCGTGTTGTTTTTCTGCCGGGTTTCCGCCATCCTCACAGACCTACTATGGCAATATAAACATCAGGCTCATGTCAGACTTCTGTTGTAAGCAGCTGTTTGAAGGGGTATTTTATTATATATCAACATCTTAAACAGTAATGCGCATTCTGCAGAGTTGGTGAAAATTTAAATAATTGTTACATTTTCTGCTAAAACTATGCTAATAAAATTTAATATGGGATACTGTTTTGAGATTAACTTATTTCAACTACTTCCCAGATCAATATTTTAAAACAGCCATTGTTCATATTAAATATCCCAGTTTTCATAATTCTTTGATT
Source organism: Ryuthela nishihirai (assembly GCA_038380435.1). Lineage (NCBI taxonomy): Eukaryota > Metazoa > Arthropoda > Arachnida > Araneae > Heptathelidae > Ryuthela > Ryuthela nishihirai. The sequence continues at coordinate 32,939,741 of JAWZYU010000026.1, forward strand.
TTTATGAACATAAATTTAGATAAATTTGATTGAGATCTTTAATTGATCTTCATTTTATTTTTTTTTCATAAAAGCTCATTTTAAAAGTTACAAAAGTTTGAAATTAGCTTTCCATTGACATAACATGGAATTAGGTTTCATAATTACTGAGTGTATATGGATATTTCAATGTGACCTTTACATTGTATAATACTCATTGTATTTTATATTTCTGTTGTATTTTGAATCTGTTCAAGTCTTTTGACCAGATGTATTTAGATGTTGCTTTCATGTTTCTTCAGAATTTTATTTTCTATTATTAAAGTTTATTATGATAGCAAAAAGGATAAAAATTTCTATGTTATGTGAAGAATTCAGTTTTAATATGCATTAGGGTGAAAAAGTTTGGGAAAGCAATTTTTCTTTTCTTTTTTTTTTAAAAGTCATAGTTGTCCTAGAAACAGTTTTAATTAATATGATGCATTTTAAAAACAACTTTCATTATTAAACTATTTAAAAAAAATCAGCAATTGTTCAACTGGGATGAATGGAATATCATAAAATTTTCCTTTTCAATTTAAATAGTATTGCACAATATTAAGTTCCTTCATATTGCTTAAAAATTCTCCCATATGATTGGTGAATTTTCCTGTTTTAATTGCAAAATTTTCTTAAAAATAAAGTAATGATATGAAATATTTGTTTCATTGTAATGTGTATCCTATATATATTTGTTTTCTCATATTGTAAATAAAAGTATTTTTTTAATGTGGAATTTGTTGGTTGTTTTTCTTAACATAAGCAATATTGAAACATACTGTTTACATTAAATAATGTTTTAGACCTGATATATATATACATACATATTTGGGGAAAAAATAGATATCTGTGGTATTTTGTAACAAGTAGTTTTTTTCAAAATATATTTCGCACTTCTAGAATCCTTTAAGAGTGAAAATTTAGTACTTGTTCAATACATTAATCGATCGTTTGCAAAATTAGTTGAAATTTCCGAACATTTAAAGAGTGTTATTATCTAAATAATAATTTAAAGCTATCTGTATAATCGGAAACGGTAATTAATGGTTCTAATCAATCAAGCAAAAAAACTAATCAAAGCAAAAAAAATTAGAAAAAAAAGGTGGGATTTTTTTTAATTATATGAAAACAAATTATTTTAATGATTTATTAGTGAATATTCAAAATCTAAATGCGAAGTTCGATTAACAAGGATAAGCTATCTCTCAATCTATTCTGCCAGCAGTCCGGTCCAGTAATGCTGACATCACAAATGAGTGGTACGGTCTCCTCTAGGTGGTGTTGCATAAACTCATATTAGTAGCCTATCAAAACTGGATTTCTCTAAATGCTCAATTGAAGTTTGAAGTCCTACTTTATAAATGTAAAGTATGCAAGGACATTATTGCCTTGCCATGTGCTATTAATTACTGAGAAACAAAATGTAGGAATTCACAAAAGGGGACACCTAGGACACAGTGTGGAAACAATTTCACTCAGACTTGCTAGAACTGACCTGCAGTAGCCAAAGGCTGCAGTTGAAATTCCGGATAGATCTATTTGTAACATTAAATTATCCAGTAGAATTACAACTATGTATATTATAGCTGCTTGAGGATTTTGCATTTATGCATGTATGCCAAACGAAAAGAGGCCTCTTGGTCAAGAAAAAAAAGACAGAACATTTTGATAAAATACAAAAATATCAGATATGTAGTAAGAAAAATAGATAAAGATACAGTATATTCAATGATTGTGGCTAATATATTTCTTCAGTGATAACATCTGTGAATATAAGAGAAAAAGAAAAGGAAAAAAAAGAAAAAAGAAAAAATTAATGAAAAAAAAAAACGGTCCTTTTCAGGGCCCTCGGCCTGCGAATGGTTGCTACACTTTAACAGAAAACAACATTCAAAGTAAAGAAAACTGTGTTAACAACCTAACGTCCTACCCCGCCTTCTCGTGGTGCAGGCTGTTAGTACCTATCAGAAGATGTAACGTTTCTTCTGTTGGGGAACCGAAGGGGAGGGCTGCCAGATTAGAATGACCTATTCATCTGGTCTCATTACCTCGTTTTAATCAAAACCCTCCCAAATTGCAGCTCATTTCGCAAGGTATTCGCTTTGCTGTGGTTTTAATACAAAATCCATTACTAAAACTCTTGAAAGCAGTTTCAAATTTACGATTGCACAAGATACTCCATATCTCCCGCTGGAATCACTGCAAATGTTGTTTGGTTGTCATGACATTTCCATTGAGAGATGTGGGTTGTCAGCCTAGTCCTGATATGGTGCATATTAATTAAAACATTTTCCAGTGCTCAAAGGAACATCTTGAAGGTTACACTTTTCATGGGTTTGGTTGTTTAACCTTTGAGCAGCATTTTTGCATACAATGGGCTACATAGCCAAATTACACCGGCCCCAAGGGCTTAGAGAAGTTTGGAGAAAGACCCACTAGACAGTTGCTAGGAGAGATAGACTTGTGGCAGTGCCATCCATCATATTCTTTAGCATGTACAGGGAATTGCCTCTGTTGTTGAAGATGGAGCCAGGATTTTGTCTTATTGGAGGGCATTATTTTTGATTGCACAAAAGTGCAATCACAAGTAAAGCAACTCATTCCCATTTGTGAAATGGTTGAACTAACCCATTATCAGGATTCCACAGAAATAACATTTCTGTATATATAATAAATAAGTAATAAATACCCCCTCAAGCAGATGCTTGCCACAGAGGTCTGACAGGAGCCTGTCAGTTTATATGCCACAGTAGGAGATCTGAGAGGATGTCAGGACTTCAGCAGAAAAACGACACACACATCCATGCCTAATCCGGGGCTCGAACCCAGGTCCGTTAGATCAGTAGCCAAGCGTGCTAACTATTCGGCCACGGGACGGCTGAAAAATAGCCCCTCAAGCAGTTGCTTGCCACAGATGTCTGACAGGAGCCTGCCAGTTTGAAATTTAAATCAAATAATACAAATAATAAATCAGAATCAGACAACTATGAGAAATCTATTGGTATAATTTCGATTCGAATAAGGTATTACCTAGGACTTAGTTACTTGCCTGTTGCTCTAAAACTTCGGTATTATATAGCGTAATTTGTTGATTTAAATAGAGATCCCAAACAGAATCCAAAGCATTTATGTAGACAAATACCAGAGACGTAATGAGGTTTGTAAAGGCCCGGGTACAGATTAGTAAAAAAATCCATTCCCTCTAATCCACACTCACTCGTCAACTCTATTCTATTAGATACCACACGGTATATATATATAAATGTAAACACTTCCTTTTTTTGTGTTCATCAAGTTTATTTAAGGAAAATGAAATACTTTTCCTAAATTCCTCTATTTCATGTAATATTTCCTTTTTAGAATTTTCACTTGAAACGTGTAGCTTAGCTCCAAATATACGGAACTGTTTTTCCAGGATATCTTTTAAGAATGATTTTATATCCGCATCCAAATTCACACACACGCTCTCAGTTTCATTACCAAGTCTCCTGTGCTACGTTTTCTACCTTTCCCCTAGCACAGCTGTTACATTTGAATTTCTTCCTACGATCTTGTGACAATTTCCTAAAATTTGATTCTATCAAACCAAGGCAGTAAAAGTGAAAATTATTTCCACATTGTGAGCACTTGACCACAGTCAGACGTCCCTAGAAGCTCATTATTACAGCTACTACAAATCCTCTTGGACAGAATTCCTCTAACTACAAAACGGAAACAAAAAGCAACTGAACACTGCAAAAGCCACGTAACAGATGAACCCAATTAAGCTGATCCCACAGTCCTTCGTTTCGTCAGCCATACGTCACACCACATGAAGACAAGAATCGCTATTGCATCACGCTCGTTAGCCGAAATGTATTTTCACGTGATACGCCTTTCCTACCCACGTATCACAGATACAAAATTTTTCATAACTTAATTAATAGTTACCTGAGCAAAAATACAAACTAATTACTAACCATGCTTGAAGAACGACTGTTAATCAAACATCGACGAAACTAGAATTTCACAGCATTTCAGAAATATCTACAAACTTTTTACTCACAGCTGAAAATTTACATGACACTCCTTCCAACCTCTGTTGCCCATTGCTTATTAAATCACAAGCAGGGAACTATGAGAAATCTACTAATATAATTTGGATTCGAACAAGATATTTCCTAAGTTACTTGCCCTGTTGCTCTAAAACTTGGGTATTATAGAATAATTTGTTGATTAAAATAAAGATCCCAAACAGAATCTAAAGCATTTATGCATGCATGTGCCAGAGGCGTAATGAGGTTTGTAAAAGGCTCGGGTGCAGGGTTAATAAAAAAAAATCTTTTCCATCCAATCCACACTCACTCATCAACTCTATTCTATTAGATTCCACACGGTATATATAATAAAAGAAGGTGTCTGTCTGTGGCAGCCATGATTCATCAGAAAATCAACGTACACACTCCAAATTTTCAGAGAATGCTTCTAGTTGTGGTCCGGATTTCAGTGCCAAATTTCAGGTCGAAAGTCCAAAAGAGGGTGGGGGGCTTGCTACAAGCAAAACTATTTCCAATGCTAAACCTACGGGGAACGAGAATTTGCTGTCAAATCTATTATTGCAAGTTACTGCTCCCTAACTCTGAAAGTAAAGAGTTCAAATAGCATTTAAATCTGCTGCGGTCGCCAGATTCCCCACATTTCCAGAGGCATTATTTAGGCGTTCCATTGCAGCTAGGGACTTCATTTTCTATCCAAACATGGGGTCTAGCAGGTGGAACCCGTCTACGAAATTTGGGACCATCCTGTGAAGTACGTCGGGAATTACACAATGCCAAAATCTGATGAAATAAATATTTCGATCGTTTACCACAGGCTCTGAGAGCGCGCGCCGAATCAGAAATGACCTTTGCAACACCGGGAAATTCTTAGTGTTCAAACTGTGATAAAATGTCGCAGGGAGGGGATACTCACAACAACTTTCTATTAGTGCAGGAAATAACGAAATATGCAGTTTAAAAGTGAGACACGAGCTGTCACAATTTGTGTAGAAACGAAACCACGCGCCAAGTGAGAACCTGATTTTTAAACGAATCACCGGCACACAGAGACGCTGTACAGAAAATTAAAACCTTGTGGATGAATATCACGGCAGCCATAGGGCAGCAAAATCTATGATAACGGAAATAAATCTCGATAGCTTACGCAGAAACTAAGCCACGAGCTATGAGAGAACTCGCTGACGTCAACAACGATCCAAGCAAACACAGGGCAAATTTCTTCCTGTTGAAAATCTGTGCTAAAGTGTCTGGGGGGGGGAGGATACTTACAAAATATACCTTTAGTGCAGTGAAAATAAGAATGTACACTATTAAATTTACACCCGGGCATCGCTGGGTACGTTCAGCTAGTATATAAATAAAAAAATATAAACACTTCCCGGGTTACGCAAGATTACACTTAGTCAAATCTTATTGGTTGAAAAAATCTTATTTTTTTAAAAAACAATTTAAAAAAACAGAAAATTTCGAGTTGGTGAAATTTATGTAAGCGCACTCTTGCACATGTACTTGCACGGATAAATTCTATACTCAACAGACTCATAATTATTTTTCACAAGTTCAAAGATGACCACAGTCATTGGCATCGAGTACGGCGGAGCTAAGGGGCATCTCTTCAGAACATTTTCCTACAACCGGGCTCTGCCTGTGCTAAACAAAGTACTGCTCCAAATAATTTAGTCCCAAGTCGTAAGTGTAAAGCCTATTATATATCTAACAGACAAAATAAATATGTCTGGTATCCTGTTATTGTACGTGAGCTCTCCCTGATAATTTAAAAACCCGGCGCCAGTGAACACAACCTTTAAGTTTGCCACTACCCCCAGAACGGAATCCTGTAGCGTCTTGCTCATGAGAATCTCGTTCAATCATCTCTAAAAATTAAGCCAGCACGCTACCACTTACTTTCACACAAGTAAGCCAATATTATAAATAAAGATAGATAAAGTTGAATTGTAAGTAGTTTTTAGCCATTTATTCTGGATTTTATTAAAATTATTTACTGCATGAGTCAATGTTTTCGAATAAGCTACTACTAAGATTTTCTTAGTATATATTAGATACTTGATGTGTTAGATTATTTTTAATAGTTTATTGAACGATTATTTTAATTTTAAAATAAAATTATTGCGTACATCTTGCAACAGGTTAAATAAAAAAAAATGAAATAAATACAACCTCAAGCAGCTGCTTACCACAGAGGGCTGACAGGAGCCTGTCAGTTTATATGCCATAGTAGAAGGTCTGAGAGGATAGCAGGAGCTCAGCAGAAAAACACATACATCCTTGTCTTACCCGGGACTCGAACCCAGGTCCCTTAGATCAGAAGCCAAGCGCGCTAACCACGGGCCGCCCACCACTAAGAATTGAGGTATATTTGGTGCATGTTAAAGTTAAAATATCTTTACTACTTGTATACTACCATCAGGTACTCTGCAATACCAAAATAATAGAGGATTTCCATGTTATGTCAATGGGAATCTGAATTAGAAGCTCTATAACTACTAAAATATGCATTTAATGGAAAAATGTGACTAAAAATAAACTCGGATCATAATCAAATACATTTAAAACTCGATTCTCAACAATATTTGCTCAGTATTTAAAAAGTTATGAAAGCTGGAATATTTAAAAATAAAATATTTTATTTTATAAAAATAATTTAGAATTGTCTAGTATTTAAATAATCGTTACAGTAACTTCTGAAAGGTATATTTATTTCATTAAATGGTTTGAACTAATACTTATTAGTGGCGGCTTGGGGGTAAATTGTTTGGTGCGGTACTTTGTTTAACACAGGTAGAGCCCGGATGTAGCAAACGTTTTTGAAGAGATTCCTGGTATTGAACTGAATCGGATTGAAACGATGCCACGTAATGCATATATATCTATATCTTTTCAGCTATTCCAAAAACGGATTACTTAACAAAAAATTTCGAAAAGACAAACTCGGAAACTCTTGTCCTTTCCACTTCAATTCAGTATTTTCTCTCTCCCCCATTAAAAATTACCTATATACATATAGGTAGTTCCCTATCCGTTGTAATGATATTTTAAAAAACTATTCGTGAAAAATATGCTTACTATATTAGCTTATTATTTTTTATTCTGTTCCAATTATAAATTTACATTTATTATTTTAAACTGAATGTCTCGTAGTAAATTATTACTTGAACAGTTGTCTGTACCAGTTGTGTTTAATTTACAGTATTAATGTAATTTATTACCTACCAGCAGATTTACCCAGCGTTGCTCGGGTCTGAAACTCTTCAGAATATATATGTATTACTTCCATCATATCATATGAGAGGGCTTGACTGCCAAAATTACCAACATAGATGGCGAGGAGGAGAATTTGATTGATTTTTTCGGATTGATTTTTTTTATTGATTTTTTCGGGGAAGGGGGAACGCCCTCTATTGCCCTCTGCCGATGCCCATGACATTACAAATAATTTCAGGCTTCCGTCTCAAAATTCCACCAACGGACTCTGACAAAGAAATTTTACGATTTCTTGGAAATTGACGATTTTTTGGCATTTAAAGTTGGGTTGTTTTACCTCTGAGCGGTACTTTTTTGCACACATTGGGTAAATGGCGAGGTCACAAGGACCCCGAAGGCTAGAGAAGGTTGGGGGAGGCGACCCATTGTAACAGATGGTAGCCTCCCGTCAAAGCCATCCAGTGTGTTCTTTGATGTGCACAGGATTATGGCCCTCCCGCACACGAGGCCACGGCTTAACGTCCCATCTGATGGACGGCGGCCTTTCCATGCGCATCGGTGTCCCCTACTGACCGTGGGCAGGGCGTTGAATTTTTCGGAGATACATCTCAACGTTGACCCAGCTGGGATTCGAACCTGAAAACTACAGATTACGAGCCTGGCGCGCTACCGACTGAGCCACCCCCTCCCCACGCATAGTAGAAACTGATACAACCCTCCCAGTGGCTGCTATAAGAGAAGATCGTAACTGAGGAGTAGACGTCCTGCTCCTCCGTGCTCTTAATCGCAGATATCGGTCTTATACAGCGGTCGTAACGCTAGCCCTTCCTCGGCTAAACCTCCGACACGCGGAATCCGTGCTAAGAAATTTATTCTACAGGGTATGGACCACAGAGGGACCCACATTCAACCATTGTGCCACGTCTGACTGACTTTGGCCTGCTAGGAGCCGGCCAATAGCTCTCCACCGCAGTTCATCTGGCAAATGATATCTCGAAGTCATTCCTACATCATGGCTATTTCGAATTTCTTTACTCACATTTACAACACAAAATAACTATCCACTCCAAAACACCCGTTTTTATGCCGCTATCCGATTACGCAAATTGATGCAACCTAGAGTAATTTGCATATGATATGCTCACTCGGCATTACTGGTTACATGAACAAGTTTGGTGAGGATAGCACAATATTTTGTCGAATTATCGCGTTTTTTGTCGTTTTTCCTTAATTTATAGAAATTAGTGTATTTGAATGTCTACAGCCCGACATCCCGACGACAACGTGGAAACATTGGATTACTATTTTTTTTAAATGAGGAAAAAATTAAAACAAGAATATGTACCATTAAGTTTCTCGGTACTTCCTGCTTAACGAAATTAACGACTTAGTGTGGTTTTTACCTAAAAAGGAGTCTTGGGCCAATTAATTGCTTTTTTCTCTCGGTACGCGATAAATGCTTATATACTCAGGCAACGCGTCAACTACGATTCACGGCACTATCTAGTGCAGGTCTGGGCAAACATTTGAGCTGAAGGGTAGTATAGAAACTCGAAACTGAATTGCGAGTCACATAAAAAAACTGATATGGAATGGAGGGCAGCCAAAGAAATATATAATCAATTATTTATGTAATAACCATTGCAAAAACATCTAAAGTGAAACATAAACAATAGAAATGTATTCATCATCACCATCCTCAAGCAACCATGGGCTACGGAGGTCCAACCAGACCGTGCAATTTAGTTCTCCAAGCAAGTCTATCCTGAGCTACATCTACTGCATCTGGCCACTGCACACCAATTCTAACAAGGTCCTGTTTGACATTGTCTGCCCACCGCATCCTAGGTCTCCCCTTCTTTCTGAGGCCTTTAGGCACACTGTTCATAACCCTATTCGCCAATCTATAATTATTCATACGGGCAACATGGCCAAACCAACGGAGTCTCTCTCTGCACAATATGCTGCTTAAAGGAGGTTGCAAACTCCTTTGCCTAATCTCATCATTAGTTACAAAGTTGAACCACCTAATGCCCAAGATACTGCGTAAGCATCTGGAATCAAAAGCATCTAGCTTCCTGTTATCTTGTTTACAAAGTGTCCAAGTTTCACTACCATAACTAACCCTAGAAAGAACCAAACTATTATACAGTCTAATTTTAGTCTTTAGGTGTATACGCCTATTTCTCCACACTCTCCATAGGTTCTTAAATGTCTCGGCAGCAATCCCTATTCGTCTGTTAATCTCATGCCGCACATCACCATTATCTGTTACATAGCTCTCAAGATAATTAAACTGTGACACCTGCTCAAGACTGCAACCATTCAGATTAACTGAATCATAGCCTGCCTGACCAATTTTCATCACTTTAGTTTTCTCTCTGTTTATAACCAAACCTACTCTGCTACCAGTCTCATCAACAGCTCGAATGAAAGAGTTCATCTCATCAACATCATTTGCCAAAAGGGCTAAATCATCAGCATAATCTAAATCAGAAATTTTCGTATCTCCAGCCCATTTAAGGCCAAAATCTTTCCCTTGAAGTGAATTTCGCATAACATAATCAATAACCAAGTTAAAGAGAAAAGGAGACAAAATGCACCCTTGTCGAACACCAGAAGTAATGCTAAACCAATTGCTACAAGCCTTACCAACTCTCACACACGACTCAGTGTTATTATAGAGAGCTTTCATTATGTTAACTAACTTGTCTGGTATACCATATGATCTCACAATCAACCACAAATTATGACGATCAACAGAGTCGAAAGCCTTTTTGAAATCAACAAAGCTAGCAACCAAACGTTTCTGAAACTCGAAACATTTCTCAAGAATCTGCCTAAGTGAAAATATCTGATCCACACATCCCCTACCACTTCTGAATCCACATTGTTCATCACGCAATTGACTGTCAACCAGATTCTTAATTCTATTAAGCACAATCATGGAAAGAACTTTACCTGGAACAGAGAGTAGGCTGATACCCCTATAGTTATCACAAGAACTGCGATCACCTTTTTTGAAAATAGGGATAATAATAGCTCTGGTAAAATCCTTAGGAACCATGCCTTTATCATAAAAGATATTCAGAATTTCAGTCATCCAAGTGGTAACAGAAACATTCCCAGCTCTAAGCATTTCCGTAGTAATTTCATCTACCCCTGGGGATTTATGAAGTTTAGAAACAGCCAAAATAACTTCAGATTGTGTTATAAGGCCAACATTAAAGCCACCGATGCATCTATCATCATTGCAAACAATGGGAATAGAACTAACTACATTGTTTAGAACATCACTGAAATGCTCAGCCGACCTAGCCATGACAGAATCCTCCCCTTCTATAACCTTACCTTGTTTATCCTTCAATCCTTGTATGCCTGTCCGTTTTCTACCACACAAAACATTAACTATCTGGTACAGCTCTCTGCTGTTGTGCTGTCTAACTGCTTCCTCGGCTTTGTTAGCCAAACCATCAAGCCAAAGATTCTTATCAGCAGCTAACTGATCCTTTACAAGTTTATTAAGGTCTCTGTAATGCTTTCTATTAGGACTAGTAGGGTATTGATTAAGGGCATTCCTGCAGTTCTTTCTTTCCGAAATAAGCTCAAGTGCCTTATCACTCAGATAATTTTGCCTCTTCTGCTCCTTTTTTCCTAAAAGAGTACTGTTAGTGTCCAAAAAAGCCTGTTCAAAATGATCCCATTCTTCCTCAACTTCAGTAGTAAGCAAATCATGACTGTCATAATGACTAAGTAACCTATCATGGTAAGCTTTGGCTATAACTGGATCTTTCAGAGCTTCAGTATTAAAAGTAAATTTTTTAACCCTAGCACAACACTTTTTAAGTTTAAGTTGCAAGGCACTTTTAACAAAGCAATGGTCAGATCCAATTTTAGCTCCCCTATATGCCCTGGTATTCCTAACAGAACTAGCCCATTTGCTGTGAATTAATATGTAATCAATCATATTCTTATGCAGCCCATCAGGTGAAACCCATGTGTACTTATGTATGTCGCGGTGTTTGTAATAAGTGTTAGTTATTCTGAATCCATTGAGGTTACTTACCTGTAGGAGACGTTGCCCATTGCAGCTACCAATACCAAAAGGGCCTATTACTCCTCCCCAAAGGTCAGAGTCAGTACCAACTTTGGCATTGAAGTCATCAAGAACAAGGGTAATATCTCATTTCTTGACAGAATTCAAAATATCCTGAAGTTGTTCATAAAACATATCTTCTCATCCTCATCGGCATCCTCAGTGGGGGCATAACAGCAGATAACATTCAGGTCTTTAACGCTTGTCTGAAATTTTGTTGTAGGAAACCTTTCATTAATGCACTCATATCCTAGAAGAGCATCGCTAGCGTGTCTGCTGAGAAGCAGACCCACGCCTTGGTGATACTTATTGTCGTCCCTCCCTGAAAAGAGAAATTTAAGATTATTTTTAAGAATCTGACCTTTATCAGTCCATCTGGTCTCTTGAAAGCCGAGAATATCTAAATTATAACGGTGGAATTCTTGTGTGAGGACATCAAGAGAAAAAGCTCTGTGCAGAGTCCTCAAATTTATTTGTCATCAGTAGCTCGCGGGCCATCATTTCGTGAGGCCTCATCTAATGTAAAGTCGTAATGTACCCAGGCCTGATATAGTGTGAAGTCGTGCCCCTCTGACAAAACTATTCCCTGATGATGTAAAGAAAGTATCTCTTCAATGACTTCAATAGTCAACACTTTCATTCGGGATCCTCCTTACCACAGTAGAAGGCAAATTGGTCAATAAAGCTCCTAGATACATTCACCATTAATATAAAAGAGCAGACAGGGATGGGACAGCAATGCCTAAGTTCGTTCCAGATTTGAAAGAGAGACGAAACCTGTCCTACTTTCATGAGCCCTTGCTCTAAAAAAAACACACACACATTATGGATAGACTCAGACTGGTTCACCCCATGATACATTGTTGCCGGCCGAAGAGAAGTTGAGCATCTTCAGCTCTTTCAAGGTCTGCTCTTAATGACTAATATAAATATCATCGTTAGTTTATTGGTGAACCTGTTGCCCCTAAAAAATCTGCCTAGCAAATACTTCAAGAGTAGAGATGCTAAGCATGAAAAAAATTACTTATTTTTTGCTAATTTCGAAGGGATTTTAACGTTTTCAATAATTCAACAATAACCTCCTTTAAATCTCCCTTCTTAATTTTAAAATATAAAATATTTATCCAATATAATTTTTGTTTAAAAAACACTTTTTCCTTCATATGTCCTTTACCCTATTTTTTCCTGGCAAGATTTATTATTCCGCTAAACACTCACGCTGCCTTCGGTCACAAAGGGGGTTTGAAAAGGGGCTTTGAAAGATTCCGTCCCTCGGATGGGTGAAAAGGCCGTGGTCCATGTGCCGAACAACCATTCCTGTAAAACTCAAAGAACACGCTGGATGACCTTGACAAGAAGTTTCTGTCTTGTAACAACTGTCTAGTGTAGGGGTTTTTTGGGGTACGCAGTGAGAGCTCAAAAGTCGCTAGATCTAGTAACAAAGTCGGTGTTTAATTTTATTCCCATTGTTATACTATAACTATAGTTTTATTTATCTATACAAGGGGTACGTCAGTTACATACACATTTCCAGGGGGAGGTAATAAAAGGTTGAGAACCATTGGTGTAGTGGATCCCCTTCCACCAAACGTCTCTGAGCCCTTGAGGTCTTTGTGATCTGGCCATTTTGACCACTGTGTGCAAAAAAGTGTTGCTCAAGCGCAAAAAACAAACAATACAACCCACCCGTGAAAACGTTCAGATTTACCTCCGCTAAACCAACACCCTGTCCCTCAGAAAGGGAACACCAATGGGTTTGGAAAGGCTGCCGTCAGTCTGATTGGACATAAAACCATGATGCCATGTGAGAAAGATCCTTACCTTGTGCACATTAAAAACACGCTGGATGGCCTAGATGGAAGCATCCATCTGCCTCCTAACAGCTATCCGATGGCGATTCTTTCCCAACCTTCTTTGGAAAAGAAAAAAGAATTTAATCAATATCCATCCAGCCCAAAAAGAATTTTTATTAACATTTAAAAATAAAAAGTTGAATACCGCAGGGACGTATCTACAGAGAGAGAGAGAGCGGGGGAGGGGTGGAGGCTCGAACCACCCCCAAAATTCTGTCGTCTTATACTAAATCTCGAACATGTCTATCCTATTTGAAAACCAAAACAGTCTGTGTTTCCATAATTTTAATTTAGGTCCATAGTATATTGATATGTCCGATATCAACAATAGAAAAAAAATTAACTATATTTCATTCTCTGTAGAATATCATTTTAACCTTTCCTGTTCGGTGGAATATTTCAGTATATTGGAAACCCTACTCAAGTCTTATTTTCCGACCCCCCCCCGCCGGTGTCCCCCCTCTCTGGAACTAAAACCTGAATACGTGCCTGCACGGATCGACGGACAGATGACAGATAAAAAACATTATCTCTGTTTCATTTGAAAGAGAAATAAAAATAATGAGTGTAAAGCAAACGATAAATAGTTATTTCTTAATTTATATATTTTTATTATGTATCTTCCAATATGCACCCTAAAAAGTAATAAATTAAAGTAAGACATACCGATCACGAAATAATTTACTGAATTTCTATTAATTCCAAAAAAGGAGAGGTTACAGGCGATTTTTATTCAGTCGGTAAATCAGTTTTGGCACTCTGCCATTTTTTTGGAATCGGTACGAATTAAAATAAAGTGTTTTTATTTTACGATTGATATGCTTTCCTTTCAAAGGCGGATACCAAAAAAAATTGTTCTTTTAAAGCGTTTAATTTATATAATTTTGCTTAGTCATCAAACACCTATTTGAGTTGCGTCACCTCCGAGCAGCACTTTGCACACAATAGGCTAAATGGCCAATTCACAGGAAACTCGGATTCAGAGAAAGTTAGGGACGGCAGATGCCAACCTCCCATCAAGGCTATCCAGTGGGTTCTTTAACCTGCACATCATACGTTTCTCCTACATACGTCCATAGGCTTAAAAATCCCATCTGACAGATGATTATCTTTTCAGGCCTATCGGTGTCTCCTTCCTCATTAAGGACACGGAATCAGCTGAAATAAATCTCAACGTTGGACCAGGTGGGACTTGAACCTGGGAACCGTTATTTTGAATCACCCCTTTTCGAAGGATGGAAGAAAGCATGGACGGTAAATTTTTAATAGCCTGCATCACTACCTTTCCTTTAATATAACTCCTCGAGAACATGTGGGTAAAAAACATTCTGACACAACAACTGACGACCAAAAAATATTACGAAAATTGGAAAAATAAACTTTATTCCTCTTGTGTTTCGTTGAGGCATCGTCGATTGATTTTTCAACATTTAAATTTTCGTTAACAAATTGTTTTTCGTTAATGCTTTCGGAAATCAAAAAACTTATGCACATCATTTTCAGGAATAAAAATATTTATCACGCAATAATTTAGTTGAAAGAATTTGATTAATTTTTTAATCTTCAATCTTTTTTAGCGAATTATCTGGCATCCAGTTTAAAATATTACACAGAACACCGATCTAGCTTAGATAGAACGGGAAATGACGTCACTGAAACATGGCGATGCAAACAATGGATATCCTGACGCTGTCCAAAAGACGCAACAAACTCACAATTCGAAATGACAGTTAACTCGAGAAGAACTTCACTACATGCTTTTTCGCTGTGCTAAAAAGTGCTTTGATGATATTTACCTACGAAAAATATTGCTAGAAAAGAGTTTAAAGATGGATTCGGTGTGCTTATTCAAGAGTCACAAGGAGTTTGAATATATCCGTGGCCTGGGGGAAGGAGGATTCGGACAGGTTTTGGAGATGTTGGATAAGAAGACAGGAAGGAACGTGGCAGTAAAGGTGGTGATGCGCCCTTCCCCAGGAGAGGAAATATATTGGCCACATCTCAATGATAGATATGTTGTTCCTTTATATGAGACTTTACCACTTGGAGATAGAACGGCCTTCGTGATGCCGTTAATGAAACGAGATATGCATGACCACGTTTACGATTCGGATTTTATTAACGACGTTAACAGCTTCACCAGGAAGAGGAAGTATACTTTCGACATACTAAGTGGGCTTGCTTATTTACATGGTCGTAACTTAGCTCATATGGACTTGAAGGAATGTAACATCATGATTCACCTAACTTCAGATCGTGCGCTACTGACAGATTTCACTTTTCTCACTAACATTGAAAGTGTGAGCAAGTACACGTTCGCTGTCCCCTTCAGTTATCTGCCTCCAGAAGCAATATCAACCCTATGGCAAGGCCCAGTTCATGGTGTATCCCCTGAGATGTGGACATTTGGAATAACCTGTCTTCAGATTTTCACTCGAATGGCCTTTACGAGAATGTTGGATTTCACTTCCAAGCAACCCACTTTTGATGAGCATATATTTCCTATTTTGAGTGAGTTGTTCGTCAATATGCATCTGGTGTTAGCCAAAATGCATCCCTCTGCTTCTGTCTCTCTGGAAACTGCTGAGCTGTTCGTCGATTTCCTTGGAAACTTCCTCTGCATGGAACCAGCGATGAGAATAGGTGCAGCAGAAGGGATCAAACATCCTTTCCTGAATATTCCAGAATGTATGCAGGGATTGGAAGATGAAGAGGAATCAGAGAATGATAACGTAGTTGTTGCTGAAAGTGGTCCGAAGTTGTCCACAGAGAATACAATGAGGAAGAGGTTGGCTGGAACGTGCTTACGGGCAAGGATGTGGTTGTCGAAGAAGAAGAGACTATTAAGTAATAGAGTGAGAAGGATGTTCTGCTGTTTGCAGCCCGGAACATTCTTGCTGGAATAAATCATAACTCGTTTACGAAATCTTAAAAAGAGACTTTTTAGTCCACAAAACAAAAAGAGACAAAAAAGATTCATAAATATATAAACATTATAAACTAATGAATTTCCATAAACTAATGTTTTTGTATTTCATTAAGATGTGAAAAGAAACTGAATGACTTTCATTTGTGGCAGAGTAATTGAAAGGAAGTATTTTTTGAATGTTTGTATGAATGTTTAGCTTGATAAGACAGCTGGTATAGTAGAGGAAGCAGACTAGGATACAGGGTTTGAGAAAAACTTCATACAATCATTGAAGGGGAGGAAAGTTCAATTTACTAAGTCACGGCAAGATGTTCTGTGCCCTTTGCATAATTTCAATCCCATTGTTTTTATCATGGACAGAGATATTGCTTACTCTAAATTTGATCCCATTTCACGATGTGAAGTTAATTACGCTATCTAGATATTAAACACACAATTGAGCATGAATATGCTGGCATGCATGCAAAACTACAGATTAGTGAATACGGTCATGAACAGGTCTAAAGACATCAGAGAAGAGATAAAACATGATACTGGTCTTTAAATCCAAGAGCTCTAGCAGTATAAGTAAAAGTTCAGTAATTGCATAACAGATCTTGAGGTTCTTTTACACGAGAAACTGAACTAAGAAAAAAAAAAGCACCCAATTAATCTTCGCCAACTTCTGGAGGGCATCGTCTTTCCATCATGTCTCTCTCAAACCTAAATGTGTTGACTTACTTCGGATAGAGAGACACGACTTTAACAGACTAGATAACTTTACAAAATATCCTGTGCTGTGCCGAATGACCAATTCATTGTTATCTATGCCTTATGTAGAGCTTCTCCAGAACCATTTGGGAATAATTTCTATATATACAGGTACAATATCTGGATCAACATTTTAAATTACTTTACAAGCATATCTGATGTTCATAAGAAAGGCATATTGGAGTATATAACCAGTGGCTGAAATATATTAAAAGAATTCACTATACCTAACACACTAGTACCTAAACACATAGCACATCAATAAACAGAAATTCGGTGAAGATTATATTCTGTATGTGCATCTTGATGTTGCAGAACAAATGATGGAGATTCGAAAACTGGGTCTTGATTTATAACAATAAAATACCCGCTCAAGCAGCTGCTTGCCACAGAGGTCTGACAGGAGCCTGTCAGTTTATATGCCATGTAGATCTGTGAGGATGGCAGGACCTCAGCAGAAAAACGATACATACATTCATGCCTTACCCGGGGCTCGAACCCAGGTCCCGTAGATCAGTAGCCAAGCGCGCTAAGCACGCGCCACGGGAGTGGAAAAGGAATATGATTAAATCAATGAGGGCAAATACTGTCCAGCTTCTATTACAGGATATCAAAAGTGACTAGGTGGTTATTTCAAACCGTGCACTGATTCATGGCATAATTCATTCTTTTGTGATATGGAAGAATATATAAAGAGATTTTCCTTGGAGCATAACCAAGATCTATATATGAAAATTCATTCTTCTATGCCACGAGGGACTACTACAGGCTTGAACCATGTAAAGTATTACAGGACTTTGACTGCTCTGAGGTATATGGTCAAGATTTTATAAAGGATGCATACTGAAAATCTTTGGAGCAGAAAGCATCTTCATTACAGCTCATATCCACGTATTACTAAAGAATGTTAACAGAGAATGATTGATAATCATCTCCAGTTCACTCATGGGGAATGTAAAGAATGGCAAATGATGAATTTTGGAGAGATCTTCAAAATATGTAATTACCACTGATGTCAATACAATGAGGACTGAAGATCTTAATTCAAGAAGTCAAACAACAGATAACTAAACCTGGATTTGATGATTTTAATATCTCAGGAGGTGGAAATACCCTCAAGAATTTGTAAATACTGTACCTGTGGCTAGGAATTCACCAACGGTGATTTGAATAATACATTCTCTATCTATAACATATTCTCATCACAGAGGTATTTCATGCAGATAAACAATTCATTGGAACACTGGATAGGGTTTGTTCTGTGATAAACTAGAATGGAAACCTAAAATAAGTGTGTCAATGATCAGAGCTGATTGCGAAATATTGTCAAAGAAAACTGTCAGAGGATGTTCATAATCTGAAGCAGAAGATAAGTTTTCACAGTCCTTCACTGTTTTTGAGTATAGTGATGATAAAGAAGGCTTAAAGCAAAATACATCATTCACAGCCAATATATGTCAATGGATGCTGAAGAAGCTATGACTGACAAGTTAAAACAAGCCTGTGGCTATTAATGCACAATCACACTACATAGGATGCTCACTGATATGAGAGCTAGTAGTGATATGATGAAATATTTTGATGATAATGATAGGCTTAATGCAAAATATATCATTCACAGCCAATATATATCAATGGATGCTGAAGAAACTACGATAAAGAAGTGAAACGAATCTGTGGCTAGGAATTCATCAACTCCTATATAAGATGTTCAGTGATACGAGTCCTAGTAGTGATTTGAATAATATATTATCTAATATCTATATTTGAATAATATATTATATATATATCATATATTATTTATTGATAATATATAATAATATATTATCTAATATGATAGTTAAGCAGAACTGGACATCAATTATTGCATTTTTGTAATTCAACAAAGTGCTATTTCTCAGCAGTTGGAGAGAGGTCTACAGATATTTGAAACTTTTTACAACAGTAGGTTAAGTGGAAGGACGTTAATACGGTTAAATCATTTGTGCTATGCTGAATCCACACTTGACTATCTTAATGATACCTTACATAGTGAATATGAGTACTTACCAAGTGACACTACTTTTGTTATTTGAGTGACTAGATACAGCAGAACCTATCTTGCAGAATCTGAATTTTGCTATCTTAGGACACCTTATATAGTAACTATGAGTACAAATGGTATTGCTTTTGTTATTTGAGTCACAGGACACAGCGACGCATGATGAGATGCCGCAGACAACAAAACTCAATGAACAGCTGAGTAAATTAATTCAAACGTTTTCAAAATCTGAAATTTTGTATGTTGGGACACCTTAAATAATGACTTATGTATCCTTACCAAATGGCATTTCTTTTGTTCTATGAACCATCGGATATAGCGACATATGCTGAGATGCAGCAGACAAAAAAATTCAATGAACAGCTCAGTAAACTAATTCGAAGCCTTGCAGTATAAAACTGCTTCTTTTGGAAATGATGGTCCTCTGAATAGTGAAGTATTGCAAACCAAATATGAACCGCTCAAACAAAAGACCAAGATTAATGAAGCAAATGCACTTTTTTGTAAATCGAAATATATCTCAAGCTGCCATTATTTACATTATGAAGACCTGTCAGGTTTCTCGACACAATACTCTCATTCAACAGATTATTAATCAGGCAAAGAATCAGTTTATTCATAACATTTCTATGATTAAAAACTGCATTGATGCCTTAATATCAAAACAGTACGTAGAACGCATCCCATATGCAACAGGTAAATGCAGCTGTTTTGCATAAAAATATCAGATTTCTATAGCCCACTTTATTTTAGCCGCAGGGAACACAAGCAAAAATGCAAATTTAATGGATTCATGGGAAGTGATAACCTAAAATTACATTATTGATTTAAACAAATGTTAATAGACTGTGAAAACAGGAGCTTGGAAATGTTCAAATTTGAAGTCTTTCAAATTTCATCTGAATGGTTGCAGTCTTGAGCAGGTGTCACAGTTTAATTACCTTGGGAGCTATGTAACAGATACTGGTGATGTGTCGCATGAGATTAACAGACGAATAGGGGGGATTGCTGCCGGGACTTTTAAGAATCTATGGAGAGTGTGGAGAAATAGGCGTATACACCTAAAGACTAAAATTAGACCGTATAATAGTTTGATTCTTTCTAGGGTTAGTTATGGTAGTGAAACATGGATACTTTGTAAACAAGATAACAGGAAACTAGATGCTTTTGATTCTAGATGCTTACGCAGTATCTTGGGTATTAGGTGGTTCAACTTTGTAACTAATGATGAGGTTAGGCAAAGGAGTCTGCAAACTCCTTTAAGCAGCATATTGTGCAGAGAGAGACTCCACTGGTTTGGCCATGTTGCCCGTATGGATAATTATAGATTGGCGAATAGGGTTATGAACAGTGTGCCTAGAGGCCTCAGAAGGAGGGGGAGACCTAGGATGCGGTGGGCAGACAATGTCAAACAGGACCTTGTTAGAATTGGTGTGCAGTGGCCGCATGCAGATGTAGCTCAGGACAGATATACTTGGAGAATTAAACTGCGCGGTCTGGTTGGACCTCCGTAGCCCATGGCTGCTTCAGGATGATGATGATGATGAAGTCTTGCTTTATAAATGTAAATTATGCAAGGACATTATTGCCTGGAGGTATATTATTAATTATTGCGGAACAAAACTGTACGAATTCACAAAAGGGATTACCTAGAGCACAGTGGGGAAACAATGTCAGTCAGAGTTGCTAGAACTTACCTGCAGTAACCAAAGGTTACAGTTGCAGCTCAGGATAGATGTGTTTGTAAAACTAAATTACACAGTAGAATTGGGTCTATTTATGCTATGGCTGCTTGAGGATCTTAAATGTATGTATGTATGTATGTATGTATGTATGTGTGTGTGTGTATGTATGTATGTATATATGTATGTATGTAGGTAGGTATGTAGGTATGCTAAACAAAAAGAGGCCTCTTGGTCCAGGAAAGAAAAAAAGACAAAACAGATTGATATAATACGAAGATATATATGTGGTAAGAAAAATAGTAGATAAAGATACAGTATATTCAGTGATTGTGGCTAATATATTTCCTCAGTGAAAAGATCTGTGAAAATAAGAGAAAAAAAAAGGGAAAAAAGGAGAAAAAAAAATAAAAGGGTAAAAAAAATAGAAAACGGTCCTTTTCAGGGCCCCCGGCCTGCGAATGGTTGCTACACTTTAGCTGGAGACAGCATTCAAAAGGGAAAATTGTGTTAGCAACCTAACGTCCTACCCCGCCTTCTCGTGGTGCAGGCTGTTAGTACCTAACAGAAGATGTAATATTTCTTCTGTTGGGGAACCGAAGGGGAGGGCTGCCAGATTAGAATGGCCCATTCATCTGGTTTCATTACTTAATTTTAATCACAATCCTTCCAAATTGCACCTCTTGAACAAAGGTATTGGCTTTGCTGTGGTTTTAATGAAAAATGCATTACTAAAAATGTTGAAAGCTGTTTCAGAATTAAGATTATTACGCAGGATACTCCAATATCTCCCACTGGAAATATTGCAAATGTTGTTGGGTTACCATGACATTTCCATATGGAGGATCCTGAGCAGAGCCATAATATGACACATAGAAATTGAAATATTTTGCCATTGCTAAAAAAAAAACATCTTAGAGGTTATAGTTTTCATGGGTTGGGTTGTTTCACCTTTGAGCAGCATTTTTGGCACACAATGGGGAAAATTGTCAGGTCTTAGAGAAGGTTGGGGAGGGGAATCAAATAAAAGAGCTCCTAGGAGAGCTACAAAATTAATGATTAAACTTGATATACAGTGCCGTGCTTAGACATTTTCGTGCTCTAGGGACAAAGTTAACAAACTCTTTCCCCCTACACTTTAAATGACTCAGTAGGTATAGAACTATATATGTATAATTTAGAATCCATAATCGCATAAAATTACAAAAAAAATAAATAAAGAAGTATTTAATATTTCGTTGTCAAAATATTTCAATTACATTTAAACAACAAACAATTACATTTTCTTTCGAATTTTCTACTCGCTAAAATCGTTAATTAATTAATCATAATTCCGCTGATAAGCTTCTGCTTAGTGAGATTTTTTGTGTAAAATAATTATAGATATTACTTATTGGAAATAAATTTGAATTTCAATTTTAATAAATATACTGTATTTTTTTTTCATGTAGAAAATTGCCAGAACATTCAATTTTTGCTCTACTAGTATACTTCCTTAATAATTTTCGGCACAGAAAACGAACGCTCTCCTTCAGTGTTACTCATTTGGGAAATTAAAAATATTCTAATTTCAACATTTGAGAATGAATAAATAACCTTTGTATCGTGAATATGTTCTACAAGGCAATGTTTAGATTAGATTTTGACAACAATTCGTCGACGAATTGAAATTACTATTATAGATTCTGCTACGCAGAAATCTTTAAAATCATTACCCTTCATAATATACACCTTCAGTGAAAACAGTATTTACTCTAACAAAAAACCTTAAATGAAAATAATAATACATTCCCTTTTGTATTACCTTATCACTTTTGAACCCACCTAAAAAATCTACCGAAGAGTAGTAAAAATACCCCATCCCCTTCCTCCATCTATATTTTCAACTACATAAACCAAAAAGAGTCCTTATCAAGACAAGTATCTAAAACGTCCTTCTTAGGACCAAACCTATAACACTGAACCCTTTCACGGCAACGTTCCTTTAACACCGCTCACAAAAAAGTCCCTTCTCAGGACTAAAATGAAGATCTAACACAAACTATATCTCTTTTCTCACCACCTTTCCTCTGTTGCTTATTTTTCTTACCACAGCTTCTAGGCGTGACATAAATATTAACAACAAAAAGGAAGCAGGATGCGGTGGGCAGACAATGTCAAACAGGACATTATCAGAATTGGTGTTCAGTGGCAGATGCAGCAGATGTAGCTCAGGACAGATATGCTTGGAAAACTAATTGCACGGTGTGGTTGGATCTCCGTAGCCCATGGCTGCTTGAGGATGATGATGATGATACAACCCCACTGTAAGGGAGACGAAGTAAAGTGACATTCTCAAAATCATTTTGCAACGTTTGAAGTGGGAACCATATATATCCAGAGTGCTTCATGCAGAGCTGGATCTAGGGTGGAGTGGGAGGACGAGCGCAAGGAGCCATGTTCTCCCCCTTTCAGAATCCTTAAGGGTAATAGAGACAAGAAAATACAATATTTATATTTCATGCATTTCTCAATGAAATTTTTGAAGACCTGTAAAACGGAAGCGGAAATGTTATATTGCGATGTAAATCCAATCTCTTACCACTCATTCCTTTCTTACACTTTTGCGGCGCGATTGTGTTTCTTGCCTTCCCCCCACCCCCGTGTTTTCTAGATACGGACCCGAACAGAATCTTGAGTTGCTACCCGTTTTATAGAATTTTGTTGGGCAAAGCGAAAGAAATACGAAGACTTTGAAATCATTTCTAAACTTGTACGAAAGTGACAACAGCTAAAAATATTATAGTGATAATATGATCGAGAAGAAAAATTTTATTACAAATATTTACAAAATGATTTCGAGAATGTCATTTACTTCGTCTCCCCTACAGCGGGGTTATATCATCGTCATCCTTAGGCAGCCATGGGCTACGGAGGTCCAAATCAGACGGTACAATTTAGTTCTCCAAGCATATCTGTCCTGAGCTACATCTGGCCACTGCACACCAATTCTGACAATGTCCTGTTTGACATTGTCTGCCCACCGCATCATAGGTATCGGGTCACAAAAATATTTAGGATTGATAGGCGATGTCGAACAAAGATAGGCGATTGTCATTTTTTTCCATAGATATGAAAGATTCCTATAAAACAATGCATTAAGAGCTACTACTGACATCTCTCTTCAACGCAGCATTCCGTTGCCAACAAAATGTTTGATTTGTTCTCAGCTTAGCTGCTAGAATACATGTCTAGTATTTAAAGGATACAGAGAGACATTAAGTATATTATGTTGTATGATAAGAGATTGGGACTGATTAGGTTTCCGTATGCGCATTTTTAAATATCTTAGGCCCAAATTGTCACAAAATGGCATCGAATCAAAATGTCTTCGAGGCGTTCCAAGTCCATTTCATGGGCTTGGACCGCCTCGAAGAATTAATTTATCTCTAAAAAAAAAAGTTTAATGCCTACGTAATTTTTTTTCTGAAAACGAGCTAAAATAATATATAAACATCAAGAAAATTGGAAAAATTAAAAAAACAATTGTGATAATATTGTAAACTTAAAAGTTAAACAAGAGGAATGACTTATCGCGAGAAATCGCAAGGCGGATGGAAAAAATGACGTCACCCACGAATGTCGTCACGGTCTTAACGAAGTTCAGGCCAAGTTGAGGCTTTGAGACAATTTCTGGCACATAAGAAACAAGGAGAGGAGTTTCTAATAGGAAAAACGCTCATTCACGTCTTGTTATTTATTTAAAGTTATAGGAAAAAATTCGCGGATTATCCTTTAAATAGTTGTATATCAACAGGGCTGCGTCTTCGCATAAGCAAATTAAGCACGTGCTTATAAAGCCCATAAATCTTATGGCCCTAAGCATGTGCTTCAGGGGAACGAAAATCCAAATCTTTCATTTTAAGGGAAAAATGAGATATTCTTTTTGCTTTGTATAGGGATAATAATACATTACTATTTACATTCTGTTGAGGGAGAATCTGCCGCTGTGTTTTCTGTTTGCTTGTGGGTTGCCAGCCCTAAGTGAACAGAGGCTAGGGATACCTTATATCAGCTGGTGGATAATCCTGATCAGAGGCCATCGCAGGTACCAGAACTCTCACTTAGCTAGTTGGGCATCGTCATCCTAAACTGGAATAATGGTATATCTATGACATCAGGCAGGTCTATGGATCTTGAAAAGGTGGTGCCTGAAATTCCTATCAGCATGGGTGATTTCAGTCTTTAGCAGTGGGGGAACAAGTCTTTACACATGCCTGCGATCAGAGGGCTGTTTGACATTGTTGGCCCTATCTCAATAAACCTAGTTTCTTTAAAAATCCTACTAATCGTTTACACTCTGCAGGTACGTGGAACGTGAGGACGTTAAGTAGAGATTATTCTCTTGATGTCCTCATGCAGTAATTCTAGCATTATAATCTAGATATTGTTGGCTTGCAAGAAACCAGATGGACAGGTAAAGGTGAGATACTTAAAAATAACTTTAAATTTCTCTTTTCAGGCAAGGAGGATGGAAAGCATCTCCAAGAAGTAGGTTTGCTTCTCAGCAGACACGCCAGTGATGCTCTTGATATGACTATATTAATAAAAGATTTCTTACAGCAAAATTTAAAACACTTGAATGTCATATGTTGTTATGCCCCCACAGAAGACTCTGATGAGAACGAGGATACGTTTTACAGCCAGCTTCAGGATATTTTGAATTCTGTGAAGAAAGGAGATATTTCTCTTGTGCTAGGAGACTTCAATGATCAAGTTGGTACTGACTAACATTTGGGCAGGAGTTTTAGGTCGCTTTGGCATTGGTTGGTCCAATGGCAATGGGGAACGACTCCTACAGGTAAGTAAACTTAAAGATTTGCGAATAGCTAACACATACTATAAACACCGGGACATTTATAATTATACATGGATTTCACCTGGTGAATTACACAGGAATATGATAGATTACATTTTAATTAACAGCAAATGGGCTAGTTCAGTTACGAATACCAGATCATAGAGGGGAGGCGAAATTGGGTCTGACCATTACCTGGTCAAAAGTGTTTTGCACATGAAGCTTAAGAAATGTTTGCTAAGGTTAAAAAATTAGCTATAACATTGAATGCCTAAAAGATCCAGATATAACCAAAACATAAGTACCATGATAGGCTACTTAGCCATTATGACAATCGTGGTTTGATTAATGCTCAATTTGAAAAAGAATGGGATCAGTTTAAACAGACTTTTCTTATAACCAACAGTACTGTTTTGGGTAAAAGGGAACAGAGGAAACAAAATTATTTGAGTGATAAAGTTATGGAACTTATTTCTGAAAGAAAGAAGTGCAGGATAAATATGAATCAACACCCTACTAG
Organism: Ryuthela nishihirai; assembly: GCA_038380435.1. Lineage (NCBI taxonomy): Eukaryota > Metazoa > Arthropoda > Arachnida > Araneae > Heptathelidae > Ryuthela > Ryuthela nishihirai. Next base: position 32,965,726 of record JAWZYU010000026.1, read on the forward strand.
TCTTAACAGAAGGCATCACAACGAGCTTAATAAACGTGTAAAGGATCAGTTACTAACTGATAAGTATCTTTGGCTTGATAGCTTGGCTGCCAAAGCAGAGGAAGAAGTCAGACAACAGATGAGCACGGGGTTATACCATATAGTTAATATCTTGCGTGAGAAGAAACAGACAGATATTCAAGGGTTGAGGGATAAACATGGCAAGGCGGTTGAAGGTGAGGATTCTTTACTGGCTAGGTGGGCTCTGCATTTCAGAGATGTTCTAAATAATGTTATTATTTCTACTACCCTTGTTTGCAATAAGGATAGAGATGCATTACTGGCTTTAATGATGGCCCTAGTCACTTGGCTATCTCTAAATCAACACTGCAGAAATCCCTAAGGGTGGATGAAATCATCACTGAAATGCTTAGAGCTTGGAACATTTGTATTGTCACATGGCTGGCTGAAATTTTGAAAATTTTTTATGATAAAAGTGTTGTTCCTAAGGATTTTACTAGAGCTATTATTGTCCCAATTTTTAAAAAACGTGATCGCAGTTCCTGTGATAATTATAGGGGAATTAGTTTACTTTCTGTTCCAAGAAAAGTTCTTTGCATGATTATATTTAATAGAATTAAGAATTTGGTTGATAGACAACTGCGTGATGAACATTGTGGATTCAAAAGTGGTAGGGGATGTATGGATCAAATATTTTCACTTAGGCAGATTCTTGAAAAATGTTTAGAGTATAGAAACCTGTGGTTGCTAGCTTTATAGATTTCAAACAGGATTTTGACTGTTGATCGACATAATTTGTGGTCGATTGTTAGATCATATGGAATGCCTGATAAGATAGTTAGTGCAATGAAAGCTCTCTATAATAACACTGAATCGTGTGTGAGAGTTGGTATGTCTTTCAGCGATTGTTTTAGCATTGCTAGTGGTGATTAGACAAGGATACATTTTGTCTCCTTTTTTGTTTGGTTACTGATTATATTATGCGAAATTCGTTACTAGGGAATGATTTTGGCCTTAAATAGTCTAGAGATTTCAAAATTTCTGATTTAGATTATGCATGATTTGGCCCTGTTGGTTAATGATGTTGATGAGATGAATTCTTTTATTAGGGCTGTTCATGAGAATTGTAGGAGTAGGTTTGGTGATAAGCAGAGAAAAAACTAAAGTGATGAAAATTGGTCAGACAGATAGTGGTTTCAGTTGCTCTGAATGGCTGCGCTCTTGAGGAAGTGTCTTAGGATAATTATCTTGGGAGCTATGTAACAGATAGTGGTGATGTGCGGAATGAGAAAAATAGAAGAATAGGGATTGCCGCTGGGACTTTTAAGAAACTATGGAGAGTGTGGAAAAATAGGCGTGTACACCTAAAGACTACAGGTAAGCAGTATAATAGTTTGGTTCTTTCTAAGGTAAGTTATGGTAGCGAAACATGGACCCTTTGTAAGCAGGATAACACGAAACTTTATGCCTTTGATTCTAGATGCTTATGCAGTATCTTGAGTATTAGGTGGTTTGACTTTGTAAGTAATGATGAAATTAGAAAAAGGAGTCATCAACCTCTTTTGAGCAGTATATTGTGCAGAGAGAGACTGCGTTGGTTTGGCCATGTTGGCCCGTATGCGTAGCTGAAGATTAGCAAACAGAATTATGAACAGTGTGCCTAAGGATTTCGGAAAAAAAGAGGAGACTAGGAAGTGATGGGCAGACAATGTCAAACACGAGCTTGCTAGAATTGCCAAATGCAGCAGGACTAGCTCAGAACAGACACATCTGGAGGAAAATTACACAGTCTGCTTGGACCTCCGTAGCCCATGGCTGCATGAGGATTTTGTACATACATTCGTATGTATGTATGTTGGTAGGTAGACTGTCACTCTGATCCTAATCTCACATTTAACATAACACCGGGTCTCAAATTTCGAACCATTTCTGAAATCTACGATCTGAAATTTCTTTATGATCCAATTTTTAACTCTCTAGCACCAATATATAAAAATTTTACCTTTGACCTCGAATAACCCATCTAATCCAAATTTTCACAACGCTAATGAATCTAAGACCAGAAATACTCCTAAATAGCAAACTTTTATTTCCTAATGCCGCTAAATAAATTGATCTTTGACCTCGAAGAGTGGATTTATACGTATAAATCCAGCACCTTATAAAAATTCTAACTTTCGGATCTGAAATTTCATAACGTTTCCGAATGTACAGTCCGAAACACACCCAGACACCAATTTTCACGTTTCTAGCCGTCAAAGATTAAGATTGACCTCCCTTTGCACTTCAAGGATACCTGGGTGGTTACATTTGAGATTTCTCCCAGATCTTTGACCTGGAATCCCCTGTCATTGACAATCGCTTTATGTATTTGACGATTTTTTGTGATCGACCTGTGTTGGGGAGATACAGTAGTAAAATTGTTTTGACTACTACAGTAAAAAAAACTGAAATTCAAAAATGATAAACAAAAAAGTAGCGAAAAAAGGTAGGAAATCAGGTAATGAAATCGATTTTCCTTATATCTTAGTTATCTGAGTGATATTTTTTCTCAAGAGAAGAAACAAAAGAAAAAGAGCTCCGGAACTACAAATTTGTTTTGCAATTGAAACAGTGTGAAAGCGATCATATTTCGTAATTTATGTTTAAAATTATACTAAAAAATATGCCATAAAATTTACTTTTCATTTTTAGCGGTTTTCTAAAGACCGAAATCTGTAGTAAATAATACGGTACGCTTTTCCATAATTCATTCGTGCAATATTATTCAGTTTTGTACACCTAACAATCTGAGCGACGACAACCTATATAGGGGCTTCAAACTTCATACTAGATGTCCTCTATAGTTAGAGGCTGGCCATCTCGGTTATTGCCTGCCATTGTTTGATTCAGTACGTGGTTTACGTGCGTTTTGTCGTACCGTGAGAAGAAAGCCTGTGAGTTAGTGTGTATGCCGGCAGAAGACAGCAATGGGTTGCAAAAATGAAATAAGCTAATTGAAAACCAACAAATAATTTCTTTTTAGATCGTTTGCAAAAGGAGCTAATGTTTTCAGTTTGTCTACTGCTTATGCAATGTTGTGGTTCGTCAGTCTGTTAATTGTTGTCTGTCCATCTATAGACAATTAACTTTTTATGTTTAGAGATTGGGTTGGGTTGTTTTACCTCTGAACGGCACTTTTTTGCACACCATGGGCTAAATGGCCAGGTCACATGGACCCCGAAGGCTCAGAGAAGGTTGGGGGAGGGGACCCACTGGAACAGCTGTTGGGAGACAGATGGTAGCCTCCCGTCAAGGCCATCCAGTGTGTTCTTTAACGTGCACAGGGTATGGCTCTCCCGCACACGGGGCCACGGCTTAACGTCCCATCCGACGGACGGCGGCCTTTCCAAGCCCATCGGTGTCCCCTACTGACCGTGGGCAGGGCGGGGAATTTTGCGGAGATAAATCTCAACGCTGACCCAGCTGGGACTCGAACCTGGGAACTACAGATTACGAGCCTGGCGCGCTACCGACTGAGCCACCCCCGCCCCAATGTTTAGAGATAAAAAAATTCTTTTTGCGTTGGATAGGTGTAAATATCACGTTTAACAATTTTGAAATCTTGCATGGAAAAAGATGGAGAATGCTAAAATTTCAAAAAAATATTGCAAATTGTCTATTTACATTGGAATCTGAAATTTTGGTAGTAGAATGTTATGGTCAGAAGGGTTTACAATACGAAAAAGGCTTTGCCCACTTACACCCCAAGGGGGTGGGAAAATTAAACATTTTAATTTTAAGAGAAATGAAAAATTCTTTCTTTGTTTTACATGTACTAATAAAATATTAATATTTAAACATTTCGAATCACCCTGAGTTGGAATTTCCATTGTTAGAGTTCTGAAGGCACTAAATAAAAATTGGAAAAGCGGCCTCTAGCGGCGAAAAAACCTGAAAAATACCAAATATTTAAACGAATATTGCAAACGATTTATAAATGCTAGAAATGTAAAATTTTGGAGATAGACCTATTGGAGGCCAAGTGGTTTACACCAACAGTAATGAATTGTCCCCTTATACCAAGTTGGTAAAATGCAACTTTTCTGTTTTAAGAGATAAATGAAAAATATATTTTGTATTGTACAGGTACCAATAAAAGATTGATAATTTATTTTCCCAATAATCCATGTTCAAATTTCCACTGTTAGCGGGTACTAAATGTGTAAAATAACTAGAAGAACGCATATCATCCTAGTGCATATAGAAATCTCGTTTTCAAAGAGAATGAAGTTTTCCATTTATCTATTTTTCCATTTCTTAAAACATTTACAAGAATTTTAAGAGAAAACGGCATTAATGGATGGCTAATATGAGGCTCTGGTGAAATATCCTTTTAATAAAGGTGATTAAAGTAACAATTAAGACCATACCTACCTACCTACCTACTTACATACCAGTAGAATAATTATGAGGGTGAGACCACATTCAGTTCCAAGCAGGATAGCGGCCCATGCAAAGACTATGTCTTCTCCCCTTTTTACGCCGTTTCGGGTCTCATATTCATCCCTTATGAAGTTTTCCGTGATAACTAACTCATAATTCTGTCATCATACAAAATCACTTGCCAGTGTTGTAGTAGGAAGTAGGATTTTTACAATTGATAAATACACCTTAATGCCGTATCCATTTATTCTTCTTAAATATTTAAGTGTAGTCGAAATTAATTTCAATCAATACCCCCATAAGAATATTATCAACTGCCTCTAAAGGCTTGTTTGGGTTGTTTTACCTATGAGTAGCATTTCTTTTGCACACAATGGGCTAAATGACCAGGCATAAGGACCCCAAAGACTCAGAGAAATTTTTGGGATTGCAGTGAGATGACAGATGATAACCTCCCATCGAAGCCATCCAGCATGTTCTTTAACGTGGAGGGGTACTCATGAAATAAGCTGAAGAAGATGGTAAATTAGATGACTAAGTCTGATCATAATCCTATCGAATATCGGATTTTTTATAACTTATCTTCCTGCCGCTTTGACATTTGTCGGTTTGCGGATTTGACAAAAGGTTGTTCCACCATATCTTTCGAACGTGATGGAGAAACTTAATGATTTATATATCAAATGAAAGCTTGTGGGCAGTGGGAGTGTCACAGACTATAAAAAATCGATTTCCCATGCTTTCTTCCCCTCTAAATAAGGGTACATATGAAAACTATTCTTCCGCAATATCTCTAGAACGCAAATGCCGAAAGTAACAAGCTATACGTCAAATGAAAGCTTCTGATGCGGGGAATGCCATAGACAATGGAAAACTGGACCCCTAACTTTCTTCCCCTCTGAAAAGGAGTGCAATATGAAAATGATTGTTCCCCTCTATCTCCTGAACGCGAGTGCAGAAAGTAACCATAACAACAAAAACAAGAGTGTGCAGTATAGCAAGAAACAGAAATTCGGTGAAGCAGATATTCATTATGGGCATGTTGAAGCTGCACAAAAAATGGTGGAGATTCGAGAACTGGGCCTTGACTTATGGAAAAAGAATATGACTGAATCCTAAGAAAAAATTTGTCTACCTTCTATAGCAGGGTATCAAAGGTGACTAGGTGATATTTTAAACCATGCAGTGTTCATGGCATCATTCAATCTTTTGTTAATGTAGTCGAATACATAAAAAGAGCAGATTCGTTGCACAAAACAAAGAAATATAAGAAAATCAATTCTTGAAGAATAATACAGGCTAGAAGCGAGAAAATTATTACAGAGTTCTGACTGCTCTCAGCATATGGGGAAGATTTCATAAAGGTTGAATGCTGAAAATCTTTGAGCAGAAAGTATCTTCATTATTCCTCATATCCAAGTATTACTAAAGAATGTTATCAGAGAAATGGTTTACCTCCAGTTCACTCATCGGGAATGTAAAGGATGGTAAAAGATTAATATCTTGAAGAGATATTGAAAATATGAAAGTACACTTGATGTCAACAGAAGGAGGACTGGAAGCTTTAATTCAAAATGTACAGCAACAGATAACTAAACCTGGTTTGGATGATGTTAATAATTCGAGATGTGGAAATATACCTTAAGAATTTGTAAAAACAATTCTGAGTGCATAACAGATATCTGAGTGACATCACGAAGGTATGTAATGGAGATCAATTCATTGGAAACCTAGACAGGTCCTGTCCTGTAATAAATTAGAGAGGAAATCCCAATAAGTGTGCCAATTACCAGAGCTTACCTGCTTGGAATATACTTATTCTTGACTCAAGAAAAATGTCAGAGGATGTTCATAATCTGAAGTATAAGATTTCACAGTTCTTCAGTGTTTTCAAGTATACTGATGATAAAAATGTATCTAATACAAAACACAATGATTCAGAGCCTATATATGTCAATGGAAGCAACTTTAATGGTTAACAAGTTAAATCAAACCTGTGGCTATTATTACTTCACCATGGCACTACAGGGGATGTTCACTAATGTGAGTGATGGTAGTGATTGCATGAATAGAAATAGCTTTTTTATTCAACTCTTGGATAATTAAGTAGGAATGAGGATCTATTACTGCATTTTGATCTTTAGAAAAGAACCTATGCAAAGTGCTGTTTCTGAATATGCTATTCTTCAGCAACTGGATAGAAGTGGATAGATGTTTGAAGCTTTTTAGAACAACAGATTAAATGGAAAGAAGTTAACATGGTTGAATCAATTGTGGAATGCTGAATCCGAAATTTGCTATTTTAAAACTCTTACCTAGTGACTCTGAGTACTTACCAAATGGCATTGCTTTTGTTAATTGTGTCATTTGATACAGCGACATATGTTGCATTACAGCAGGCAATAAATCTCAATGAACAGCTCAGTTTTGCAGAATCTGAACTTTAGCATGTTAGAACATCTTAAAGAGTTACTATGAGAAAGTACAATTGGCATTGATTAATTTATTTGAGCCATCGGATACAGCGACATATACTGCCATGCAGCAGAAAAGAAATCTCAATGAGCAACTAAGTAAACTAATTCAAAGACTTGCAAGATCTAAACTGCTTCTTTTGGAAGATTATGGTCATCTAAATAGTGAAGTATTTGAAATTAAATAAAAACCATTCAAACAAAAGGCCAAGATTACTGCAGGAAACAACTCATCAAGAGAAAGAACACACTTTTCTGTAAATTAAAATGTATGTTCAAGGTGATATTGTTCGAATTTGAAGTCTTGTAAAGCTCTTCAACACACCTTGGTTCAACAGATTATTAAATGAGAAAAAGAATCAGTTTGTTTCTAACATTTCTTTGATTTAAAAGTGCACTACCCTTGTTCTTGGTGACTTCAATGCCAAAGTTGGTACCGACTCTGACCTTTGGGGAGGAGTAATAGGCCCTTTTGGTATTGGTAGCTGCAATGGCAATGGGCAACGTCTCCTACAGGTAAGTAAACTAAATGGTTTCAGAATAACTAACACATATTACAAACACCGCGACATACATAAACACACATGGGTTTCACCTGATGGGCTGCATAAGAATATGATTGATTATATATTAATTAACAGCAAATGGGCTAGTTCTGTTAGAAATACCAGGGCATATAGGGGAGCTGAAATTGGATCTGACCATTACCTTGTTAAAAGTGTCTTGCAACTTAAACTTAAAAAGTGTTGTGCTAGGGTTAAAATATTTACCTTTAATACTGAAGCTCTGAAAGACCCAGTTATAGCTAAAGCTTACCATGATAGGTTACTTAGTCATTATGACAGTCATGGTTTGCTTAATACTGAAGTTGAGGAAGAATGGGGCCATTTTAAACAGGCTTTTTTGGAAACTAACAGTACACTTTTAGGGAAAAAGGAGCAGAGGAGGCAGAATTATTTAAGTGATAAGGCACTTGAGCTTATTTCAGAAAGAAGGAACTGCAGGAATGTCCTTAATCAGTACCCTACTAGTCCTATCAGAAAGAATTACAAAGAACTTAATAAACGTGTGAAGGGTCAGTTAGCTACTGATAGGAATCTTTGGCTTGATGGCCTTGCTGACAAAGCTGAGGAAGCAGTTAGACAGCACAACAGCAGAGAGCTGTACCAGATAGTTAATGTTTTGTGTAGTAGAAAACGAACAGGTTTACAGGGATTGAAGGATAAACAAGGCAAGGTTATAGAAGGTGAGGATTCTGTCATGGCTAGGTCGGCTGAGCATTTCAGTGATGTTCTAAACAATGTGGTTAGTTCTACTCCCATTGTTTGCAATGATGATAGATGCATTGTTGGCTTTAATGTTGGCCCTATAACACAATCTGAAGTTAGTTTGGCTATTTCTAAACTTAAACTTCATAAATCCCCAGGGGTTGATGAAATTACTACGGAAATGCTTAGAGCTGGGAATGTTTCAGTTACCATTTGGATGACTGAAATTTTGAATAACTTTTATGATAAAGGCATGGTTCCTAAAGATTTTACCAGAGCTATTATTATCCCTATTTTCAAAAAAGGTGATCGCAGTTCTTGTGATAACTATAGGGGTATCAGCCTACTCTCCGTTCCAGGTAAAGTTCTTTCCATGATTGTGCTTAATAGAATTAAGAATCTGGTTGACAGGCAATTGCGTGATGAGCAATGTGGATTCAGAAGTGGTAGGGGATGTGTAGATCAGATATTTTCACTTAGGCAGATTCTTGAGAAATGTTTAGAGTTTCAGAAACCTTTGGTTGCTAGCTTTGTTGATTTCAAAAAGGCTTTCGACTCTGTTGATCGTCGTAATTTGTGGTTGATTGTGAGATCATATGCTATACCAGACAAGTTAGTTAACATTATGAAAGCTCTCTATAATAACACTGAGTCATGTGTGAGAGTTGGTAAGTCTTGTAGCAGTTGGTTTAGCATTACTTCTGGTGTTCGACAAGGGTGCATTTTGTCTCCTTTTCTCTTTAGTTTGGTTGTTGATTATGTTATGCGATATTCACTTCAAGGGAAAGATTTTGGCCTTAAATGGGCTGGAGATACGAAAATTTCTGATTTAGATTATGCTGATGATTTAGCCCTTTTGGCAAATGATGTTGATGAGATGAACTCTTTCATTCGAACTGTTGATGAGACTGGTAGTACAGTAGGTTTGGTTATAAACAGAGAGAAAACTAAAGTGATGAAAATTGGTCAGGCAGGTTGTGATTCAATTAATCTGAATGGTTGCAGTCTTGAGCAGGTGTCACAGTTTAATTACCATGGGAGCTGCGTAACTGATACTGGTGATGTGCGGCATGAGATTAACAGACGAATAGGTATTGCTGCCGGGACTTTTAAGAATCTTTGGAGATTGTGGAGAAATAGGCATATACACTTTAAGACTAAAATTAGACTGTATAATAGTTTGGTTCTTTCTAGGGTTAGTTATGGTAGTGAAACTTGGACGCTGTGTAAGCAAGATAACAGGAAACTAGATGCTTTTGATTCTAGATGCTTACGCAGTATTTTGGGTATTAGGTGGTTTAACTTTGTAACTAATGATGAGGTTAGGCAAAGGAGTCTGCAACCTTCTTTAAGCAGCATATTGTGCAGAGAGAGACTCCGCTGGTTTGGCCATGTTGCCCGTATGGATAGTTATAGATTGGCGAATAAGGTTATGAACAGTGTGCCTAGAGGCCTCAGAAGGAGGGGGAGACGTAGGATGCGGTGGGCAGACAATGTCAAACAGGACCTTGTTAGAATTGGTGTACAGTGGCCGGATGCAGCAGATGTAGCTCAGGACAGATATGCTTGGAGAATTAAACTGCGCGGTCTGGTTGGACCTCCGTAGCCCATGGCTGCTTGAGGATGATGATGCCAGACTACAAAAGAAGTACTTAGAACGTATTGCAACAGAAAGATACAGCTATGTTGCATGAAAAGTTAAATTTCTATAGCCACTTCCTTCCTTCCCAGAGAGCAGATTAAAATGTTAATGCAAATTTAATGGACTCACGAGAAGTGATAGCTTAAAATTACATTACTGACTGACTTAAACTTATATTAGTAACCTATCAAAACAGGAGCTCTGTAAAATACTCAATTGTAGTTTGAAGTCCTACTTTATAAATCTAAAGTATGCAAGGACATTATTGCCTTGTCATATGCTATTAATTACTGAGAAACAAAATGTAGATATTCACAAAAGGGGACACCTAGGGCACAGTGTGGAAACAATTTCACTCAGACCTGCTGGAACTGACCTGCAGTAGCCAAATCCTGTAGTTTAAATTCCGGATAGATCTATTTGTAACATTAAATTATCCAGTAGAATTACAACTATGTATCTTATAGCTGCTTGAGGATTTTGCATTTATGCATGTATGCCAAACGAAAAGAGGCCTCTTGGTCAAGAAAAAAAAGACAAAACATTTTGATAAAATACAAAAATATCAGATATGTGGTAAGAAAAATAGATAAAGATACAGTATATTTAATGATTGTGGCTAATATATTTCCTCAGTGATAACATCTGTGAATATAAAAGAAAAAGAAAAGGAAAAAAAAAGAAAAAGCAAATATAAAGGAAAAAAAACGGTCCTTTTCAGGGCAGTCGGCCTGCGAATGGTTGCTACACTTTAACAGAAAACAATATTCAAAGTAAAGAAAACTGTGCTAGCAACCTAACGTCCTACCCTGCCTTCTCGTGGTGCAGGCTGTTAGTACGTAACAGAAGATGTAATGTTTCTTCTGTTGGGGAACGAAGGGGAGAGCTGCCAGATTAGAATGGCCTATTCATATGGTCTCATTACCTCGTTTTAATCAAAAACCTGCCAAATTGCAGCTCATTTCGCAAGGTATTCGCTTTGCTGTTATTTTAATACAAAATCCATTACTAAAACTCTTGAAAGCAGTTTCAAATTTACGATTGCACAAGATACTCCAATATCTCCCACTGGAATCACTGCAAATGTTGTTTGGTTGTCATGACATTTCCATTGAGAGATGTGGGTTGTCAGCCTAGTCCTGATATGGTGCATATTAATTAAAACATTTTCCAGTGCTCAAAGGAACATCTTGAAGGTTACACTTTTCATGGGTTTGGTTGTTTAAACTTTGAGTAGCATTTTTGCATACAATGGGCTACATAGCCAAATTACACCGACCCCAAGGGCTTAGAGAAGTTTGGAGAAAGAGACCCACTAGACAGTTGCTAGGAGAGATAGACTTGTTGCAGTGCCATCCAGCATATTCCTTAGCATGTACAGGGGATTGCCTCTGTTGTTGAAGATGGAGCCAGGATTTTGTCTTATTGGAGGGCATTATTTTTGATTGCACAAAAGTGCAATCAGAAGTAAAGCAATTCATTCCCATTTGTGAAATGGCTGAACTAACCCATTATGAGGATTCCACAGAAATAACATTTCTGTATTACAAATTTTGCTCTGTATAGATCTCCGAGAATAATAAATCATACTTGCGTACCTTCACTCGGAATATAATTTCCCTGATCAAAAACAAATGAGGAGGCTACTTGATAGTTCGGTATATCTTGAAATTGAAATCAAAATAATACAAATAATAAATCAGAACCAGGCAACTATGAGAAATCTATTGGTATAATTTCGATTCGAATAAGGTATTACCTAGGACTTAGTTACTTGCCTGTTGCTGTAAAACTTCGGTATTATATAGCGTAATTTGTTGATTTAAATAGAGATCCCAAACAGAATCCAAAGCATTTATGTAGACATGTACCAGAGACGTAATGAGGTTTGTAAAGGCCCGGGTACAGATTAGTAAAAAAATCCATTCCCTCTAATCCACACTCTCTCGTCAACTCTCTTCTATTAGATACCACACGGTATATATATATATATAAATATAAACACTTCCTTTATTTGTGTTCATCAAGCTTATTTAAAGAAAATGAAATACTTTTCCTAAATTCATCTATTTCATGTAATATTTCCTTTTTAGAATTTTCACTTGAAACGTGTAGCTCAGCTCCAAATATACGGAACTGTTTTTCCAGGATATCTTTTAAGAATGATTTTATATCCGCATCCAAATTCACACACACGCTCTCAGTTTCATTACCAAGTCTCCTGTGCTACGTTTTCTACCTTTCCCCTAGCACAGCTGTTACATTTGAATTTCTTCCTACGATCTTGTGGCAATTTCCTAAAATTTGATTCTATCAAACCAAGGCAGTAAAAGTGAAAATTATTTCCACATGTGAGCACTTGACACAGTCAGACATCCCTAGAAGCTCATTATTACAGCTACTACAAATCCTCTTTGACAGAATTCCTCTAACGGAAACAGATTCCTAAAATACAGATTCCTAAAACGGAAACAAAAAGCAACTGAGCACTGCAAAAGCCATGTAACAGATGAACCCAATTAAGCTGATCCGACAGTCCTTCGTTTCGTCAGCCACACGTCACACCACATGAAGACAAGACATCACTATTGCATCACGCTCGTTAGCCGAAATGTATTTTCACGTGATGCGCCTTTCCTACCCACGTATCACAGATACAAAATTTTTCATAACTTAATTAATAGTTACCTGAGCAAAAATAGAAACTAATTACTAACCATGCTTGAAGAACGACTGTTAATCAAACATCGACGAAACTAGAATTTCACAGTATTTCAGAAATATCTACAAACTTTTTACTCACAGCTGAAAAATTACATGACACTCCTTCCAACCTCTGTTGCCCAGTTGCTTATTAAATCACAAGCATGGAAATATGAGAAATCTACTAATACAATTTGGATTCGAACAAGGTATTTCCTAAGTTACTTGCCCTGTTGCTCTAAAACTTCGGTATTATAGAATAATTTGTTGATTAAAATAAAGATCCCAAACAGAATCTAAAGCATTTATGCATGCATGTGCCAGAGGCGTAATGAGGTTTGTAAAAGGCTCGGGTGCAGGTTAGTAAAAAAAAAATTTTCCATCCAATCCACACTCACTCATCAACTCTATTCTATTAGATTCCACACGGTATATATAATAAAAGAAGGTGTCTGTCTTCTGTGGCAGCCATAATTCATCAGAAAATCAACGTACACACTCCAAATTTTCAGAGAATGCTTCTAGTTGTGGTCCGGATTTCAGTGTCAAATTTCAGGTCGAAAGTCCAAAAGAGGGTGGGGGGCTTGCTACAAGCAAAACTATTTCCCATGCTAAACCTACGGGGAACGAGAATTTGCTGTCAAATCTATTATTGCAAGTTACTGCTCCCTAACTCTGAAAGTAAAGAGTTCAAATAGCATTTAAATCTGCTGCCGTCGCCAGATTCCCCACATTTCCAGAGGCATTATTTAGGCGTTCCATTGCAGCTAGGGACTTCATTTTCTATCCAAACATGGGGTCTAGCAGGTGGAACCCGTCTACGAAATTTGGGATGATTCTGTGAAGTACGTCGGTAATTACACAATGGCAAAATCTGATGAAATAAATATTTCGATCGTTTACCACGGGCTCTGAGAGCGCGCGCCGAATCAGAAATGACCTTTGCAACACCGGGAAATTCTTAGTGTTCAAACTGTGCTAAAATGTCGCAGGGAGGGGATACTCACAAAACTTTCTATTAGTGCAGGAAATAACGAAATATGCAGTTTAAAAGTTAGACACGAGCTGTCACAATTTGTGTAGAAACGAAACCACGTGCCAAGTGAGAACCTGATTTTTAAACGAATCACCGGCACACAGGGACGCTGTACAGAAAATGTAAACCTTGCGGATGAATATCACGGCAGCCATAGGGCAGCAAAATCTATGGTAACGGAAATAAATCTCGATAGCTTACGCAGAAACTAAGCCACGAGCTATGAGAGAGCTCGCTGACGTCAACAACGATCCAAGCAAACACCGGGCAAATTTTTTCCTGTTGAAAATCTGTGCTAAAGTGTCTGGGGGGGGGGATACTTACAAAATTTACTTTAGTGCAGTGAAAATAAGAATGTACACAATTAAATTTACACCCGGGCATCGCTGGGTACGTACAGCTAGTATATAAATAAAAAAATACAAACACTTCCAGGGTTACGCAAGGTTACACTTAGTCAAATCTGACTATTTTTTTTTAAAACAATTTTAAAAAACAGAAAATTTCGAGTTAGTGAAATTTATGTAAGCGCACTCTTGCACATGTACTTGCACGGATAAATTCTATACTCAACAGACTCATAATTATTCTTGACAAGTTCAAAGATGACCACAACCATTGGCATCGAGTACGGCGGAGCTAAGGGGCATCTCGTCAAAACATTTTCCTACAACCGGGCTCTGCCTGTGCTAAACTAAGTACTGCACCAAATAATTTAGTCCCAAGTCGAAAGTGTAAAGCCTATTATATATCTAACAGACAAAATAAATATGTCTGGTATCCTGTTATTGTACGTGAGCTCTCCCTGAGAATTTAAAAACCCGACGCCAGTGACCACAATCTTTAAGTTTGCTACTACCCTCAGTGCGGAATCCTGTAGCGTCTTGATCATGAGAATCTCGTTCAATCATCCTCTAAAAATTAAGCCAGCACGCTACCACTTACTTTCACACAAGTAAGCCAATATTATAAATAAAGATAGATAAAGTTGAATAGTAAGTAGTTTTTAGCCATTTATTCTGGATTTTATTAAAATTATTTACTGCACGAGTCAATGTTTACGAATAAGCTACTACTAAGATTTCCTTAGTGAATGTTAGATACTTGACCTGCTAGATTGTTTTTAATAATTTATTGAACGATTATTTTTTTTCAAATAAAATTATTGCTTACATAAATATCTTGCAACAGGTTAAATAAAAAAATAAATACCCCCTCAAGCAGCTGCTTGCTTACAGTGGTCTGACAGGAGCTTGTCAGTTTATATGCCATAGTAGAAGGTTTGAGAGGATGGCAGGACCTCAGCAGAAAAACACATACATCCTTGTCCTAACCCGGGACTCGAACTCGGGTCCCTTAAATCAGAAGCCAAGACCGCTAACCACTCGACCACGGGCCGCCCACCACTAAGAATTGAGGTATATTTGGTGCATGTTAAAGTTAAAATATCTTTACTACTTGTATACTACCATCAGGTACTCTGCAATACCAAAATAATAGAGGATTTCCATGTTATGTCAATGGGAATCTAAATTAGAACCTCTATAACTACTAAGATATGCATTCGGATCATAATCAAATACATTTAAAACTCTATTCTCAACAATATTTGCTCAGTATTTAAAAAGTTATGAAAGCTGGAATATTTAAAAATAAAATATTTTATTTTATAAAAATCGTTCACAATTGTCTAGTATTTAAATAATTGTTACAGTAACTTCTAAAAGGTATATTTATTTCATTAAATGGCTTGAACTAATACTTATTATTTAAAGTGGCGGCTTGGGAGTAAATTGTTTGGTGCGGTACTTTGTTTAGCACAGGTAGAGCCCGCACAGGTTTGCACAGGTAGCAAAACAGGCGCAAAAACATTTGCACAGGTAGCAAATGTTTTTGAAGAGATTCCTGGTATTGAACTGAATAGGATTGAAACGATGTCACGTAATGCATATTATCTATATCTTTTCAGCTATTAAAAAAACGGATTGCTTAACAAAAAATTTCGAAAAAACAAACTCGGAAACTCTTGTCCTTTCCACTTCAATTCAGTATTTTCTCTCTCCCCCATTAATAATTACCTATATACATATAGGTAGTTCCCTATCCGTTATAATGATATTTTAAAAAACTATTCGTGAAAAATATGCTTAATATATTAGCTTATTATTTTTTATTCTGTTCCGATTATAAATTTACATTTATTATTTTAAACTGAATGTCTCGTAGTAAATTATTACTTGAACAGTTGTCTGTACCAGTTGTATTTAATTTACAGTATTAATGTAATTTATTACCTACCAGCAGATTTATCCAGCGTTTCTCGGGTCTCAAACTCTTCAAAATATATATGTATTACTTCCATTATATGAGGGAGCTTTACTGCCTAATTACCAACATAGATGGCGAGGAGGAGAATTTGATTGATTTTTTCGGATTGATTTTTTTTATTGATTTTTTTCGGGGAAGGGGGAACGCCCTCTATTGCCCTCTGCCGATGCCCATGACATTACAAATAATTTCAGGCTTCAGTCTCAAAATTCCACCAACGGACTCTGACAAAGCAATTTTACGATTTCTTGGAAATTGACGATTTTTTGGCATTTAAAGTTGGGTTGTTTTACCTCTGAGCGGTACTTTTTTGCACACATTGGGTAAATGGCGAGGACACAAGGACCCCGAAGGCTCAGAGAAGGTTGGAGGAGGCGACCCACTGTAACAGATGGTAGCCTCCCGTCAAAGTCATTCAGTGTGTTCTTTGACGTGCACAGGATTATGGCTCTCCCGCACACGAAGCCACGGCTTAACGTCCCATCTGATGGACGGCGGCCTTTCCATGCGCATCGGTGTCCCCTACTGACCGTGGGCAGGGCGTTGAATTTTTCGGAGATACATCTCAACGTTGACCCAGCTGGGATTCGAACCTGAAAACTACAGATTACGAGCCTGGCGCGCTATCGACTGAGCCACCCCCGCCCCACGCACAGTAGAAACTGATACAATCCTCCCAGTGGCTGCTATAAGAGAAGATCGTAACTGAGGAGTACACGTCCTGCTCCTTCGTGCTCTTAATCGCAGATATCGGTCTTGTACAGCGGTCGTAACCCTAGCCCTTCTTCAGCTAAACCTCCGACACGTGGAATCCGTGCTAAGAAATTTATTCTACAGGTTATGGACCACAGAAGGACCCACATTCAGCCATTGTGCCACGTCTGACTGACTTTGGCCTGCTAGGAGCCGGCCAATAGCTCTCCACCGCAGTTCATCTGCCAAATGATATCTCGAACACACTCCTACATCATGGCTATTTCGAATTTCTTTACTGACATTTACAACACAAAATAACGATCCACTCCAAAACACCCGTTTTTATGCCGCTATCCGATTACGCAAATTGATGCAACCTAGAGTAATTTGCATATGATATTCTCACTCGGCATTACTGGTTACATGAACAAGTTTGGTGAGGATAGCACAATATTTTGGCGAATTATCGCGATTTTTGTTGTTTTCCTTAATTTATGGAATTAGTGTATTTGAATGTCTACAGCCCAACATCCAGACGACAACGTGGAAACATTGGATTACTATTTTTTTTAAATGAGGTAAAATTAAAACAAGAACATGTACCATTAAGTTTCTCGGCACTTCCTGCTTAACCAAATTAACGACTTAGTGTGGTTTTTACCTAAAAAGGAGTCTTGGACCAATTAATTGGTTTTTTCTCTCGGTACGCGATAAATGCTTATATACTCAGGCAACGCGTCAACTACGATTCACGGCACTATCTAGTGCAGGTCTGGGAAAACATTTCAGCTGAAGGGCAATAAAGAAACTCGAAACTGAATTGCGAGTCACATGAAAAAACTGATATGGAATGGAGGGCAGCCAAAGAAATATATAATCAATTATTTATGTAATAACCATTGTAAAAACATCTAAAGTGAAACATAAACAATAGAAATGTATTACAATTACATTAATGAGAATTTGCTTCGCCAAATTTGACTTCCTGTCCTCTATACTTTCTTTTAACCTTTTACAAATTTATTTGTCATCAGTAGCTCGCGGGCCATCATTTCGTGAGGCCTCATCTAATGTAAAGTCGTAATGTACCCAGGCCTGATATAGTGTGAAGTCGTGCCCCTCTGACAAAACTATTCCCTGATGATGTAAAGAAAGTATCTCTTCAATGACTTCAACAGTCAACACTTTCATTCGGGATCCGCCTTACCACAGTAGAAGGCAAATTGGTCAATAAAGCTCCTAGATACATTCACCATTAATATAAAAGAGCAGACAGGGATGGGACAGCAATGCCTAAGTTCGTTCCAGATTTGAAAGAGAGACGAAACCTGTTCTACTTTCATGAGCCCTAGAGCTAAAAAAAAAAACACATTATGGATAGACTCAGACTGGTTCACCCCATGATACATTGTTGCCGGCCGAAGAGAAGTTGAGCATCTTCAGCTCCTTCAGGGTCTGCTCTTAATGACTAATATAAATATCATCGTTAGTTTATTGGTGAATCTGTTGCCCCTAAAAAATCTGCCTAGCAAATACTTCAAGAGTAGAGATGCTAAGCATGAAAAAAATTACTTATTTTTTGTTAATTTCGAAGGGATTTTAACGTTTTCAATAATCCAACAATAACCCTTTAAATCTCCCTTCTTAATTTTAAATTAAAAAAATATTTACCCAATATAATTTTTGTTTAAAAACACTTTTTCCTTCATATGTCCTTTACCCTATTTTTTCCTGGCGGGATTTATTATTCCGCTAAACCCTCACGCTGCCTACGGTCAAAAAGGGGGTTTGAAAAGGGGCTTTGAAAGATTCCGTCCCTCGGATGGGGGAAAAAGCCGTGGTCCATGTGCAGAACAGCCATACCTGTAAAACTCAAAGAACACGCTGGATGACCTTGACAAGAAGTTTCTGTCTTGTAACAACTGTCTAGTGTAGGGGTTTTTTGGGGTACGCAGTGAGAGCTCAAAAGTCGCTAGATCTAGTAACAAAGTCAGTGTTTAATTTTATTCCCATTGTTATACTATAACTATAGTTTTATTTATCTATACAAGGGGTACGTCAGTTACATACACATTTCCAGGGGGTAAGTGAAGCATAAAAGGTTGAGAACCACTGGTCTAGTGGATTCCCTTCCACCAAACTTCTCTGAGCCCTTGAGGTCTTTGTGATCTGGCCATTTTGACCACTGTGTGCAAAAAAGTATTGCTCAAGGGCAAAAAACAAACAATACAACCCACCCGTGCCAACGTTCAGATTTACCTCCGCTAAACCAACACCTGTCCCTCAGAAAGGGAACACCAATGGGTTTGGAAAGGCTGCCGTCAGTCTGATGGGGCATAAAACCATGATGTCATGTGAGAAAGATCCTTACCTTGTACACATTAAAAACACGCTGGATGGCCTAGATGGAAGCATCCACCTGCCTCCTAACAGCTATCCGATGTCGATTCTTCCCCAACCATCTTTGGAAAAGAAAAAAGAATTTAATCAATATCCATCCAGCCCAAAAAGAATTTTTATTAACATTTAAAAATAAAAAGTTGAATACCGCAGGGACGTATCTACAGAGAGAGAGAGAGCGGGGGAGGGGTGGAGGCTCGAACCACCCCCAAAATTCTGTCGTCTTATACTAAATCTCGAACATGTCTATCCTATTTGAAAACCAAAACAGTCTGTGTTTCCATAATTTTAATTTAGGTCCATAGTATATTGATATGTCCGATATCAACAATAGAAAAAAAATTAACTATATTTCATTCTCTATAGAATATCATTTTAACCTTTCCTGTTCGGTGGAATATTTTTAGTATATTGGAAACCCTACTCAAGTCTTATTCTCAGACCCCCCCCCCGACCTCCCCCCTCTCCGGAAATAAAACCTGAATACGTGCCTGTACGGATCGACTGACAGATGACAGATAAAAAAGATTATCCTGCTTTCATTTGAAAGAGAGATAAAAATGATGAGTGTAAAGCAAAAGATAGATAGTTATTTCTTAATTTACATATTTTTATTATGTATCTTCCAATATGCACCCTAAAAAGTAAGAAATTAAAATAAGCCATAGGGATCACGAAATAATTTACTGAATTCCTATTAATTACAAAAGAGGAGAGGTTTCAGGCGATTTTTATTCAGTCGGTAAATCAGTTTTGGCACTCTGCCATTTTTTTGGAATCGGTACGAATGAAAATAAAGTGTTTTTATTTTACGATTAATATGCTTTCCTTTCAAAGGCGGATACAAAAAAAATTGTTATTTTAAAGCGTTTAATTTATATGTTTTACTTAGTCATCAAACACCTATTTGAGTTGCGTCACCTCTGAGCAGCACTTTGTTTTGCACACAATAGGCTAAATGGCCAATTCACAGGAAACCCGGACTCAGCGAAAGTTAGGGACGTCAGATGCCAACCTCCCATCAAGGCTATCCAGTGGGTTCTTCAACCTGCACATCATACGTCTCTGCTACATACGTCCCTAGGCTTAAAAATCCCATCTGACAGATGACTATCTTTTCAGGCCTATCGGTGTCTCCTTCCTCATTAAGGACACGGAATCAGCTGAAATAAATCTCAACGCTGGCCCAGGTGGGACTCGAACCTGGGAACTGCAACCCCCCCCCCCCCCCGTTATTTTGAATCACCCCTTTTGGAAGAAAGCATGAACGGTAAATTTTTTTATAGCCTGCATCACTATATAACTCCTCGAGAACATGTGGGGGAAAAAACATTCTGACACAACAACTGACGACCAAAAAATATTACGAAAATTGGAAAAATAAACTTTATTCCTCTTGTGTTTCGTTGAGGCATCGTCAATTGATTTTTCAACGTTTAAATTTTCGTTAACAAATTGTTTTTCGTTAATGCTTTCGGAAATCAAAAATGTTATGCACATCACTTTCAGGAATAAAAATATTTATCACGCAATAATTTAGTTGAAAGAATTTGATTAATTTGTTTAATCTTGAATCTTTTTCAACGAATTATCTGGCATCCAGTTAAATAAAATAGACAGAAGACCAATCTAGATAGAACGGGAAATGACGTCACTGCAACAATGCATATGACGCATCTAGATAGAACGGGAAATGACGATGCAAACAATGGATATGACGCTGTCCAAAAGACGCAACAAAGTCACAATTCGAAATGACAGTTTCCTCGAAAAGAACTTTACTTCATGCTTTTTCGCTGTGCTAAAGAGTGCTTTGATGATATTTACCTACGAAATATATCGCTAGAAAAGAGTTTAAAGATGGATTCAGTGTGCTTATTCAAGAATCACAAGGAGTTTGAATATATCCGTGGCCTGGGGGAAGGAGGATTCGGACAGGTTTTGGAGATGTTGGATAAGAAGACAGGAAAGAACGTGGCAGTAAAGGTGGTGATGCGCCCTTCCCCAGGAGAGGAAATATATTGGCCACATCTCAATGATAGATATGTTGTTCCTTTATATGAGACTTTACCACTTGGAGATAGAACGGCCTTCGTGATGCCGTTAATGAAACGAGATATGCATGACCACGTTTACGATTCGGATTTTATTAACGACGTTAACAGTTTCACCAGGAAGAGGAAGTATACTTGCAACATACTAAGTGGGCTTGCTTATTTACATGGTCGTAACTTAGCTCATATGGACTTGAAGGAATGTAACATCATGATTCACCTAACTTCAGATCGTGCACTACTGACAGATTTCACTTTTCTCACTAACATTGAAAGTGTGAGCAAGAACACGTTCGCTGTCCCCTTCAGTTATCTGCCTCCAGAAGCAATATCAACCCTATGGCAAGGCCCAGTTCATGGTGTATCCCCTGAGATGTGGACATTTGGAATAACCTGTCTTCAGATTTTCATTCGAATGGCCTTTACGAGAATGTTGGATTTCACTTCCAAGCAACCCACTTTTGATGAGCATATATTTCCTATTTTGAGTGAGTTGTTCGTCAATATGCATCTGGTGTTAGCCAAAATGCATCCCTCTGCTTCTGTCTCTCTGGAAACTGCTGAGCTGTTCGTCGATTTCCTTGGAAACTTCCTCTGCATGGAACCAGCGATGAGAATAGGTGCAGCAGAAGGGATCAAACATCCTTTCCTGAATATTCCAGAATGTATGCAGGGATTGGAAGATGAAGAGGAATCAGAGAATGATAACGTAGTTGTAGCTGAAAGTGGTCCCCCAAAAGGAAACGAATTTCCCAGAGAGAATACAATGAGGAAGAGGTTGGCTGGAACGTGCTTACGGGCAAGGATGTGGTTGTCGAAGAAGAAGAGACTATTAAGTAATAGAGTGAGAAGGATGTTCTGCTGTTTGCAGCCCGGAACATTCTTGCTGGAATAAATCATAACTCGTTTAGGAAATCTTAAAAAGAGACACTTTAGTCCACAAAACAAAAAGAGACAAAAAAGATTCATAAATATATAAAAACTATAAACTCATGAATTTCCATAATGTTTTTGTATTTCATTAAGATGTGAAAAGAAACTGAATGACTTTCATTTGTGGCAGAGTAATTGAAAGGAAGTATTTTCTGAATGTTTGTGGGAATGTTTAGCTTGATAAGACAGCTGGTATAGTAGAGGAAGCAGACTAGGATACAGGGTTTGAGAAAAACTTCATACAATCTTTGAAGGGAAACGAAGTTCAATTTACTAAGTCACGGCAAGATGTTCCGTTCACTTTGCATAATTTCAATCCCATTGTTTGTATCACGGAAAGAGATATTGCTTACTTTAAATTTGATCCCATTTCACGATGTGAAGTTAATTACGCTATCTAGATATTAAACACACAATTGAGCATGAATATGCTGGCATGCATGCAAAACTACAGATTAGTGAATACCGTCATGAACAGGTCTAAAGACATCAGAGAAGAGATAAAACATGATACTGGTCTTTAAATCCAAGAGCTCTAGCAGTATAAGTAAAAGTTCAGTAATTGCATAACAGATCTTGAGGTTCTTTTACACGAGAAACTGAACTAAGAAAAAAAAAAGCACCCAATTAATCTTCGCCAACTTCTGGAGGGCATCGTCTTTCCATCATGTCTCTCTCAAACCTAAATGTGTTGACTTACTTCAGATAGAGAGACACGACTTTAAGACACTAGATAACTTTACAAAATATCCTGTGCTGTGCCGAATGACCAATTCATTGTTATCTATGCCTTATGTAGAGCTTCTCCAGAACCATTTGGGAATAATTTCTATATATACAGGTACAATATCTGGATCAACATTTTAAATTACTTTACAAGCATATCTGATGTTCAAAAGAAAGGCATATTGGAGTATATAACCAGTGGCTGAAATATATTCAAAGAATTCACTATACCTAACACACTAGTACCTAAACACATAGCACATCAATAAACAGAAATTCGGTGAAGATTATAGGATTCCGTTTAGGGATTTTGACGATATCGGATGTGCCTAAGTTGGCCGAGTTTGTTTTGAATTTAAGCTATTAATTTTGGAGTGGAAGTTTTGATACTTTTTCGTCATGTGAGCTTAAATTCTGAAAGTCCAAATGCCAAAAGGCAAAAAACCAAATGCAAAACTGATGGAGTGCCTATAAAGTCTAGCGATAAGGCACAGACCAAAAAACTCGAAAGGCATCTTAGAAAAATGGAGCTATCTAGTTTACATCGAAGTATGTCCTTTAACGACATTAACAACGTTGAAGTAAACAATGAAATATTTCAGGATCTCCTAAGACAAAAAAAGAGAAAGAAAAAGAGAAAACATAAAACAAATCACTGACAAAGAATCTACTACAAAAGATAAATCAACAAATATTGAGAATTCAATACAATCCTCTGAAGAAGAGGAAAATACTGATTGTGACAGCGAGAGTAAAATACAGGAGGAAGAAAATATTACCCCCATCATATTTTACAGCAACAGCATTAAACTTAGCGATCTAGACGATACTAAAGTGACAGACGTTTTCTTCCATAAGTATAAAAAAGAAATCAAAGGTCATTTTACGAGGAAAGGAGACCAGATAATCTTTCCTGAATCTGAAAAGGAATTACAAAAGCTAATGAAACTCACCGAAATATTGACAACCACCGTCTCTTTTAGATTTCCACAAAATGATTTCATATTAGCAATTCTTGAAGGTGTAAATGTCAAATACTCAGATGAGTATTTATTACAAGAATTGGATAAATATAGCATATTTTCAATTAGGAGAATGAATCGTTATATACCTAACACCAAAGATTCAGTGATCGCTAAAAATCCGATCAATAACGTAGTATTTAAAATGGATACTGACATTTTACCCAAATTTGTTTACATTGGTCTTTCAAGAGTTCGAGTTCGACCCTACTTCTTCCCACCTGCACTCTGTTTGAAATGTAACCGGTTCGGTCACTTGGGATCGATATGCCGCGGAAAACTGAGATGCAAACGTTGTTCGGGACCTCATTATTACAAAAGTTGTGATGCAAAAAAAATTATGTTGCCCGAACTGTTCTGGTGAACATCCGTCTACCTTCTACGCCTGTCCTGTAAAAAGAATAGCTTGTACAGCTAAAAGAATTCAGGACAGGCACGAATGTACGTGGAATGCTGCCTACAAGCAAGCATTACTTGAACTTAAATCTGACACTAATGCCATTACTCCTCTGACAGACTCTGAAAATGATAATACAACATCAAAAAAAGGAAAATCATTGACATTCATTCATGCAACGAAAATGTTCTACCTACTACTACAAAAGAGAAAGGAAAAAATAATGCTGCAATTAAGCCACCTTCTGCCCCTCCAAAAACAACCTTAATTTTGGAGAAATCTAGGCAGCTGAATACTAAAGCTAAATCACCCATTCATGACACAACTGACTCCAGCAAAGAAAAAGGACTTATGGAAATACCACCATCCACTAGCAAGGTCCTCAACAGCTCATATGCACAGGTTGCTCAAAGATATTTACACATTGAAAACCCAAAGAAAATTCTACAATCACCTAATAGTATTGAAGAAAATATTAAGAATGACAACATATCCACTAATCTTATCATTGATCTGATCTTAC
This sequence comes from Ryuthela nishihirai, assembly GCA_038380435.1. NCBI lineage: Eukaryota > Metazoa > Arthropoda > Arachnida > Araneae > Heptathelidae > Ryuthela > Ryuthela nishihirai. Next base: position 32,990,353 of record JAWZYU010000026.1, read on the forward strand.
AGCTGTGCAGATTCATGTCACAGTGAGGATGAATTTTCAATCCTTGAGGATATTATACTAAACCTAAAAGTATAATTCTACCAGTAACTTTGTTTTACTCAAATGGAACTGCAGAGGAGTTATTTCTAAAAAAGAAGAACTTGTCCTATTAGGTAAATATAAAAAATTGAATGTAATAGCTCTACAAGAATTAAATACTAAAAAACATGTTAACATTACTTCATTTATTTACTATTCTAGTTTTGTAAATGATAAATGCTAAAGGAGTAGGTTTTTATGTTAAAAAGAATCTATCTCAAAAAATTAAATATATTAATTCAAATTGTAATGATTTAGACATTCTAGGTCTTGAAATCCTACTTAATGATTTTAAATTTACTATATTAAATATATACAATCCATGCAAAATAATTAATGAAGCTATTTACTCCTCAACTATATTACAAGTTACCCCACCACTTCTTTTTGTGGGAGATTTTAACTCCCATCATCTAGCTTGGAACTCATACTGTATTAATCATGCTGGTACACACCTAAATAACTTCATTCTTAAAAGTGATTTTATTGTTTTGAATGATAAACAGTGCACCCATGAGAATCCAAACAATGAAAGGTCTATTATTGACCTTTCATTTTGTACTCCTGACCTTTACAATAAATTTAACTGGTCACTCCTCAATGATACCAGAGGTAGTGACCATCATCCAATTTTATTTTCTACAAAATTACTCCAAAACAATAAAAAAAACTATCAAATTAAATGACTGGTATCAATTCCATAATATCCTTATTAAAAATCCTCCTAATCCACACAACACTAATTACAATCAATTTTTTACCCATTTGGAAAATATTACAAAATCTTGCTTCATAGAAGTCATCAATAAAAACCCAAAAATATTTGGTATATGAATAAGATCACAACTATTCGTAAAAAAGCTGAAAACAAAGCTAAAAGGTCAGGAGATTTCAAAGACATCAACCATTTCAAAAAAATAAAAGCATTGGTTCGAAAGAAGTTAAAAGAACTATACAGAGATAATTGGAGAACTTTCACAGGCTCATTATCTCCTAACTCATCCTTATCTAACATCTGGAGAGTTTATATAAACATGAATAATTCCCCTCAACAAAATACTCCTCTGGCAGAAGTTGCCATAGAAAAAAATTTTAATCTTGTACAAACAGCCAATTATATGGGGTCAAAATTAAAAATTGCCAGTAAAATTAATCTTAGTCTAAAAGAAATTGAAATTGAAAAATTTGTAGACAGAAGAATTAAAAATTTTTCTTTTGATATGCTAATTATGGATAGAAACTTCTCAATAAATGAACTTAAAAATGCAATACATAGGCTAAACTCAAAGGCTGCTCCTGGCCCTGACAAAATTTCTAACAAAAATATTAGAAACCTCCTTGGTCCATGGAGACTAAAGCTATTAGACATTTTTAATTTTATCTGGAACAAACATGAATACCCAACATCTTGGTCAAAATGTTTTATAATTTTTATACTTAAATCAGGCAAACTTCCTTCAGACAGACCCATCTCATTCATATAGACCCATCTCACTACTATCCAACCTTCTAAAACTATTTGAAAAACTTGTCTTTAGAAGAATTAATTGGTTTTTGGAAAGTAAAAAAATCTTCCCACCTAACGTCTATGGCTTTAGAAGAGGAAAATCATCCAAAGAATGTGCTTCCTCCCTGATCTCTGATATTCATATTGCCAAAAGCAAAAACCAGACCTTAATTGCAGTATTTTTTGACTTATCTCTGGCCTTTGATTCCATTTGGCAAAAAGGCCTCTTGTATAAGTTAATAAAATTAAATATTAAAGGAAACACTCTTCAATTTTTATATTTTATCTTAACTAAAAATATTTCCATACTAAAATAAATAACAACTTGTCTTCCCAATTTGATATGAATCAGGGAATTGTTCAAGGATCTATCCTAAGTTCCATTTTGTTTAATATATATTTGGCTGACTTATTTTTAAACTATGAACCTAATATCAAATTTGCAACCTTTGCAGATGACATAGTTATCTGGAGCAGGGACATTACAAGACTTGAAAACAGCCTTCAAAATCAAATAGACAAAATTCTAAAATATTGCAAAACCTGGCATTTAACAGTAAACATAGAAAAAACTGTTTGCCTTCCATTTATTAAATTTAAATCTACTCCTCCAGAGGTAAAATTATACATTGACAGGAAACTAATTAAACAAGTAACCACATTTAAGTATCTGGGTATCAACCTAGATACATGGCTCAATTGGAAACATCATTTCAATATTCAATTTAGCAAAGGATGTAAGCTACTTAGATTCTTTAGATGTTTATCTGCATCCAACTGGGGCACTCCACCAAATTTTTTAATTACACTTTATAAAAATCTAATTAGACCTAAAATTGAATATGGACTTGAGTTCACAGTGGGTGCAGGTGAAATTAATTTCAAAAAACTTAACATGCTTCAAAATCAATTTCTAAAATCTGCATTAAGCTTATTTAAAAGAACACCAGAAATATCTCTACTTGGTGAAACAGCTGTTGCCCCATTTCAAATTAGAACAAAAATTTTATTATTGAAATATCTTACTAAATTACATCTCAAACTCCCAAACCATCCTTTCATTTCAAACTATAGATATAACAAAATTTTTTTTAGGAAATTCCATTTAAAATTAGATGATGATCCGCTTTTAAAAGTTATTCTTATATTTCCTCCTCTGGAGAAACATTTTACTTCATAGCTGATTGGAGCTTTCACAGACCTACAATCTGTGAAAATATACCAAATATTAATTCCAAAAAAATCATACTCAATTGAAAATTTAAATATTTTATCCAATTCTTATTGTAAAATGAAATATCATAACCATATCAGTGTTTACACAGATGGTTCACTCCAAAATGAATTATATGCAGCATCAGCTGCTTTTTACATTCCCTCCATAGATTTTTCCCAAGCTATAAAACTCCCATCTATAATTACAATCACGCAAGCAGAAATTGTAGCTATAATAGAGGCTTATTATATACATTACTAAAAATTTTACACATAAAGATTTTGTAATTTTCTTTGATTCTAAATGTGCATTAGATGTGTTGCAACAAGATTTATATTATTCCAAATTTTCACAATTAATATATCAAATTATTACATTGACTAACTTTAATATAAAATATCTTCATAATAATATAATATTGCAGTGGATTCTTGCACACTGCAATATTACTGGTAATGAAAAGGCTGATGAGCTTGCGAAAGAAGCACTCCATTTATCCAATTTTACACGAACACTACATTTTTACACACAATTCAAAACCTTAATTAACAAGCATGAGTTCCATTTAACAAATAATTATTTTAAACTCAATGGTAGTTTAAAACATAACTGTAGATATTTATTATCTCCTGATATACAATATATAATTAATTTTAATCTTCCTAGATACATATTAGTTAATATATTAAAATTAAGAACTGGAGCTGTTACACTCAATCCATTCTTATATTCAATAAAAAAAATAGATTCACCTAATTGTAATTTTTGTCTAACATATGAATCCATTAATCATGTTCTTCTAAACTGTCCTAAATACAAAAAAGCTAGGGAAAATTTTTTTAATGAATTAAATCTCATTGGAATAAATGATTTCACAACATTTAATATTTTAAATCACCCTAAACTTTACAAACTATTAGGACAATTTCTTCTTAATTCAGAACTATGGAAAAAAATATAAGTGATAGAATATTAATAGATCTTCTGATAATATACTGAATATTTAATTGATTTTAATTTTAATTCTCTTAAAGTAAGAATTTTTCAGAATAGTCTAAACTGAATGTATCATAGCTTACAGCTGAAGCATTGAGCATATCTACAAAAAAAATTCCTGATTTTTAATTGGAGCTTTGGGAAAGCCAGCAATCGGACCTCCCAGTAAGCGTGAAGTAGCACAACACAACGGTGAAGATTATATTCAGTATGAGCATCTTGATGTTGCAGAACAAATGATGGAGATTCGAAAACTGGGCCTTGATTTATAAAAATAAAATACCCGCTCAAGCAGCTGCTTGCCATATAGGTCTGACAGGAGCCTGTCAGTTTATATGCCATAGTAGGTCTGTGAGGTCTGTGATGCCATAGTAGGCATCTATATGCCTACTATGGCATCACAGTATATATATATGCCATAGTAGGTCTGTGAGGATGGCAGGACCTCAGCAGAAAAACGATACATACATCCATGCCTTACCCGGGGCTCGAACCCAGGTCCCGTAGATCAGTAGCCAAGCGCGCTAACCACTCGGCCACGGGAAGGAAAAGGAATATGATTGAATCAATGAGGACAAATACTGTCCAGCTTCTATCAAAGGATATCAAAAGTGACTAGGTTACATTTCAAACCGTGCAGTGATTCATGGCATAATTCATTCTTTTGTGATATGGAAGAATATATAAAGAGATTTTCCTTGGAGCATAACCAAGATCTATATATGAAAATTCATTCTTATATGCCACGAGGGACTACTACAGGCTTGAACCATGTAAAGTATTACAGGACTTTGACTGCTCTGAGGTACATGGACAAGATTTTATAAAGGATGCATACTGAAAATCTCTGGAGCAGAAAGCATCTTCATTACAGCTCATATCCATGTATTACTAAAGATTGTTAACAGAGAATGATTGATAATCATCTCCAGTTCACTCATGGGGAATGTAAAGAATGGCAAAAGATGAATTTTGAAGAGATCTTCAAAATATGTAATTACCACTGATGTCAATACAATGAGAACTGAAGATCTTAATTCAAGAAGTCAAACAACAGATAACTAAACCTGGATTTGATGATTTTAATATCTCAGGAAGTGGAAATACACTTCAAGAATTTGTAAATACTGTACCTGTGGCTAGGAATTCACCAACTCACTATATAGGATGTTCAGTGATATGAGTGCTAGCAGTGATTTGAATAATACATTCTCTATCTATACCATATTCTCATCACCGAGGTATTTCATGCAGATAAACAATTCATTGGAACACTGGATAGGGTTTGTTCTGTGATAAACTAGAAAGGAAACCTAAAATAAGTGTGTCAATGATCAGAGCTGATTGCGAAATATTGTCAAAGAAAAGTGTCAGAGGATGTTCATAATCTGAAGCAGAGGATAAGCTATCACAGTCCTTCACTGTTTTTGAGTATAGTGATGATAAAGAAGGCTTAAAAGCAAAATACATCATTGACAGCCAATATATGTCAATGGATGCTGAAGAAGCTATGACTGACAAGTTAAAACAAGCCTGTGGCTATTAATGCACAATCACACTACATAGGATGCTCACTGATATGAGAGCTAGTAGTGATATGACGAAATATTTTGATGATAATGATAGGCTTAATGCAAAATATATCATTCACAGCCAATATATATCAATGGATGCTGAAGAAACTACGATAAAGAAGTGAAACGAATCTGTGGCTAGGAATTCACCAACTCCTATATAAGATGTTCAGTGATACGAGTCCTAGTAGTGATTTGAATAATATATTATCTAATATCTATATTTGAATAATATATTATATATATATATCATATATTATTTATTGATAATATATAATAATATATTATCTAATATGATAGTTAAGCAGAACTGGGCATCAATTATTGCATTTTTGTAATTCAACAAAGTGCTATTTCTCAGCAGTTGGAGAGAGGTCAACAGATATTTGAAGCTTTTTACAACAGTAGGTTAAGTGGAAGGATGTTAATACGGTTAAATCATTTGTGCTATGCTCATTCCAAACTTGACTATCTTAATAATACCTTACATAGTGAATATGAGTACTTACCAAGTGACACTACTTTTGTTATTTGAGTGACTGAATACAGCGGAACCTATCTTGCAGAATCTGAATTTTGCTATCTTAGGACACCTTATATAGTAACTATGAGTACAAATGGCATTGCTTTTGTTATTTGAGTCACAGGACACAGCGACGCATGATGAGATGCCGCAGACAACAAAACTCAATGAACAGCTCAGTAAATTAATTCAAAGCTTTTCAAAATCTGAAATTTTGCATGACCTATGTGTACTTACCAAATGGCGTTTCTTTTGTTCTATGAACCATCGGATATAGCGACATATGCTGAGATGCAGCAGACAAAAAAAATTCAATGAACAGCTCAGTAAACTAATTCGAAGCCTTGCAGTATAAAACTGCTTCTTTTGGAAATGATGGTCCTCTGAATAGTGAAGTATTGCAAACCAAATAAGAACCGCTCAAACAAAAGACCATGATTAATGAAGCAAATGCACTTTTTTGTAAATCAAAATATATCTCAAGCTGCCATTATTTACATTATGAAGACCTGTCAGGTTCCTCGACACCATACTCTCATTCAACAGATCAGGCAAAGAATCAGTTTATTCATAACATTTCTATGATTAAACACTGCATTGATGCCTTAATATCAAAACAATACGTAGAACTCATCCCATATGCAACAGGTACATGCAGCTATTTTGCATGAAAATATCAGATTTCTATAGCCCACTTTATTTTAGCCGCTGGGAACACAAGCAAAAATGTAAATTTAATGGATTCATGGGAAGTGATAACCTAAAATTACATTATTGATTTAAACAAAAGTTAATAGACTGTGAAAACAGGAGCTTGGAAATGTTCAAATTTGAAGTCTTGCTTTATAAATGTAAAATATGCAAGGACATTATTGCCTGGAGGTATATTATTAATTATTGCAAAACAAAACTGTACGAATTCACAAAAGGGATTACCTAGAGCACAGTGGGGTAATAATGTCAGTCAGACTTGCTAGAACTTACCTGCAGTAACCAAAGGTTACAGTTGCAGCTCAGGATAGATGTGTTTGTAAAACTAAATTACACAGTAGAATTGGGTCTATGTATCCTATGAGTGAGTGAGTGAGTGAGTGTGAGTGTGTGTGTGTATGCTAAACAAAAAGAGGCCTCTTGGTCCAGGAAAGAAAAAAAGACAAAACAGATTGATATAATACGAAGATATCATATATGTGGTAAGAAAAATAGTAGATAAAGATACAGTATATTCAGTGATTGTGGCTAATATATTTCCTCAGTGATAATATCTGTGAAAATAAGAGAGAAAAAAAAGGAAAAAAAGGAGAAAAAAAATAGAAAACGGTCCTTTTTAGGGCCCCCGGCCTGCGAATGGTTGCTACACTTTAGCTGGAGACAGCATTCAAAAGGGAAAATTTTGTTAGCAACCTAACGTCCTACCCCGCCTTCTCGTGGTGCAGGCTGTTAGTACCTAACAGAAGATGTAATGTTTCTTCTGTTGGGGAACCGAAGGGGAGGGCTGCCAGATTAGAATGGCCTATTCATCTGGTCTCATTACTTAATTTTAATTAGAATCCTTCCAAATTGCACCTCTTTAACAAAGGTATTGGCTTTCTGGTCTCATTACTTAATTTTAATTAGAATCCTTCCAAATTGCACCTCTTTAACAAAGGTATTGGCTTTGCTGTGGTTTTGATGAAAAATGCATTACTAAAAAATGTTGAAAGCTGTTTCAGAATTAAGATTATTACACAGGATACTCCAATATCTCCCACTTGAAATATTGCAAATGTTGTTGGGTTACCATGACATTTCCATATGGAGGATCTTGAGCAGATCCATAATGTGATACATAGAAATTGAAATATTTAGCCATTGCTAAAAAAAAAACATCTTAGAGGTTACAGTTTTCATGTGTTGGGTTGTTTCACTTTTGAGCAGCATTTTTGACACACAATGGGGAAAATTGTCAGGTCTCAGAGAAGGTTGGGGAGGGGAATCAAATAAAGAGCTCCTGGGAGAGCTAGAAGCCTTGTATCAATGCTATCCAGCAGATTCTTTAACATGCACAGGGGATGGACTCTGTGGAACATTTGGCCATGGCTTTATGTTCTATTAGATGGCAGCCTTTTCAAGCCCATCAATGTCCTGTTGCTGACTGAGGGCAGGATGGGGGTTTAGCAGAGAGAAATCTCAACGCTGGAAGATGGGACTTGGAACTGGGAACTACAGATTACGAGACTGGTACACTACCCACTGAACCAATGTCTGTCCCACGAAGGATCACTCATAAAAACTTGAAGAAAAAGTCTAGACATCATAAATGAGCGAAGACCGCATATCTCAATTCAAATACTTAATGTTTCTGTGAAATATTAGCTAAAATGCATATCTTGAACAGTATTTCGATGGAGACGTGCTTGTTAAATGTTAAAAAAACGAAAATCTAAAATGTAATTCTTAAAACATACCGTAGCCTACGTAACTAGATGCCTGACGTATTGGACGAAATCTTGGCAACACTTGTTTTCAGGATCTGTAGCTGGCTAAGGGTTAATATATTAGAGGCTGGCAATCTCGGTGATTGCCTGTCATTGGCTGATTGGGTCAGGTGGTTTATGGATGCGATGTTTGTTGTACTGTGAGACGAAAGCAGAAGCGTACTGATAGTCCCCACAATCCCCACGGTCAGGGGAAGCTGCTGTAAAAAACACAAAATTAATGATGAAACTTGATATACAGTGCCGTGCTTAGACATTTTCGTGCCCTAGGAACAAAGTTACATAGGGGGCCCCCTACACTTTAAATAACTCAGTAGGTATAAAACTATATATATATAATTTAGAATCCATAATCGCATAAAATTAAAAAAAAATTAAAGAAGTATTTAATATTTTGTTGTCAAAATATTTCAATTACACTTAAACAACAAACAATTACATTTTCTTTCGAATTTTCTACTCGCTAAAATCGTTAATTAATTCATCATAATTCCGCTGATAAGCTTAGGCTTAGCGGCATTTTTTGTGTAAAATAATTATAGATATTACTTATTGGAAATAAATTTGAATTTGAATTTTAATAAATATACTGTATTTTTTTTCCATGTAGAAAATTGCCAGAACATTCAATTTTTGCTCTACGAGTATACTTCCTTAATAATTTTCGGCACAGAAAAGAACGCTCTCCTTCGGTGTTACTCATTTGAAAAACTAAAAATATTCTAATTTCAACATTTGAGAATGAATAAATAACTTTTGTATCATGAATATGTTCTACAAGGCAATGTTTAGATTAGATTTTGACAACAATTCGTCGACGAATTGAAATCGCTATTATAGATTCTGCTACGCAGAAATCTTTAAAATCATTACCCTTCATAAAATACACCTTCAATGAAAACAGCATTTACTTTAAGAAAAAACCTTAAATGAAAATAATAATACATTCCCTTTTGTACTACCTCATCACTTTTGAACCCACCTAAAATATCTACCGAAGAGTAGTAAAAACACCCATCCCCTTCCTCCATCTATATTTTCAACTACATAAACCCAAAAGAGTCCTTATCAAGACAAGTATCTAAAACGTCCTTTTTAAGACCAAAGCTATAACACTGAACCCTTTCACGGCAACGTTCCTTTAACACAGCTCACAAAAAAGTCCTTCTCAGGACTAAAATGAAGATCTAACACAAACTGTATCTCTTTTCTCACCACCTTTCCTCTCTCGCTTATTTTTCTCACTACAGCTTCTAGGCCTGACAAATATTAACAAAACGGAAGCAGGATGCGGTGGGCAGACAATGTCAAACAGGACATTGTCAGAATTGGTGTTCAGTGGCAGATGCAGCTCAGGACAGATATGCTTGGAAAACTAATTGCTCGGTCTGGTTGGACCTCCGTAGCCCATGGCTGCTTGAGGATGATGATGATATAACCCCACTGTAAGGGAGACGAAGTAAAGTGACATTCTCAAAACCATTTTGCAACGTTTGAAGTGGGAACCATATATATATATATCCAGAGTGCTTCATGCAGAGCTGGATCTAGGGAGGAGAGAGAGGAAGGGCGCAAGGAGCCATGTCCTCCCCCTTTCAGAATGCTTAAGGGTAATAGAGGCAAGAAAATAAAATATTTATATTTCATGCATTTGTGAATAAATTTTTTGAAAACCTGTAAAACGGAAGCGGAAATGTTATATTGCGATGTAAATACAATCTCTTACCACTCACTCCTTTCTTACATTTTTGCGGCGCGATTGTGTTTCTTGCCTTCCCCCCACCCCCGTGTTTTCTAGATACGGACCCGAACAGAATTTTGAGTTGCTACTCGTTTTATAGAATTTTGTTGGGCAAAGCGAAAGAAATACGAAGACTTTGAAATCATTTCTAAACCTGTACGAAAGTGACAACAGCTAAAAAATATTATAGTGATAATATGATCGAGAAGAAAGATTTTATTACAAATATTTACAAAATGATTTCGAGAATGTCATTTTACTTCGTCTCCCTTACAGTGGGGTTATATCATCATCATCATCATCATCCTTAAGCAGCCATGGGCTACGGAGGTCCAATCAAACGGTACAATTTAGTTCTCCAAGCATATCTGTCCTGAGCTACATCTGGCCACTGCACACCAATTCCATCGGTGTCCCCTACTGACCTTGGGCAAGGGGGGGGGGGAATTTTGCGGAGATAAATCTCAACGCTGACATAGCTGGGACTCGAACCTGGGAACTACAGATTACGAGCCTGGCGCGCTAAGAACTGAGCCACCCCGTTCTGTTTGCTAAGGTTAAAAAAAATTAGCTATAACACTGAATGCCTGAAAGATCAGATATAACCAAAACATAAGTACCATGATAGGCTACTTAGCCATTATGACAATCGTGGTTTGATTAATGCTCAAATTGAAAAAGAATGGAAGTTTAAACAGGCTTTTCTTATAACCAACAGTACTGTTTTGGGTAAAAGGGAACAAAATTATTTGAGTGATAAAGTTATGGAACTTATTTCTGAAAGAATTTCAGAAAGAAATCATTTCTGAAAGAAATAAGAAAAAAACCCATTTCTGAAAGAAATAAGTGCAGGATAAATATGAATCAACACCCTACTAGTCTTAACAGAAGGCATCACAACGAGCTTAATAAACGTGTAAAGGATCAGTTACTAACTGATAAGAATCTTTGGCTTGATAGCTTGGCTGCCAAAACAGAGGAAGAAGTCAGACAACACAAGAGCAGGGGTTTATACCACATAGTTAATATCTTGTGTGAGAAGAAACAGACAGATATACAGGGGTTGAGGGATAAACATGGCAAGGCGGTTGAAGGTGAGGATTCTTTACTGGCTAGGTGGGCTCTGCATTTCAGAGATGTTCTAAATAATGTTATTATTTCTACTACCCTTGTTTGTAATAAGGATAGAGATGCATTACTGGCTTTAATGATGGCTCTAGTCACTTGGCTATCTCTAAATCAACACTGCAGAAATCCCTAAGGGTGGATGAAATCATCACCGAAATGCTTAGAGCTTGGAACATTTGTATTGTAACATGGCTGACTGAAATTTTGAATATTTTTTATGATAAAAGTGTTGTTCCTAAGGATTTTACTAGAGCTATTATTGTCCCAGTTTTTAAAAAAGGTGATCGCAGTTCTTGTGATAATTATAGGGGAATTAGTTTACTTTCTGTTCCAAGAAAAGTTCTTTGCATGATTATATTTAATAGAATTAAGAATTTGGTTGATAGACAACTGCGTGATGAACATTGTGGATTCAGAAGTGGTAGGGGATGTATGGATCAAATATTTTCACTCAGGCAGATTCTTGAGAAATGTTTAGGTTTCAGAAACCTGTGGGTGCTAGCTTTATAGATTTCAAAAAGGATTTTGACTCTGTTGATCGACATAATTTGTGGTTGATTGTTAGATCATATGGAATACCTGATAAGATAGTTAGTGTAATGAAAGCTCTCTATAATAACACTGAGTCGTGTGTGAGAGTTGGTACGTCTTTCAGCGATTGCTTTAGCATTGCTAGTGGTGATTAGACAAGAATACATTTTGTCTCCTTTTCTGTTTTGTTTGGTTACTGATTATGTCATGCGAAATTCGTTACAAGGGAATGATTTTGGCCTTAAATAGTCTAGAGATTTCAAAATTTCTGATTTAGATTATGCAGTTGATTTGGCCCTGCTGGTTAATGATGTTGATGAGATAAATTCTTTCATTAGGGCTGTTCATGAGAATTGTAGGGAGTAGGTTTGGTGATAAGCAGAGAAAAAACTAAAGTGATGAAAATTGGTCAGACAGATAGTGGTTTCAGTTGTTCTGAATGGCTGCGCTCTTGAGGAAGTGTCTTAGTATAATTATCTTGGGAGCTATGTAACAGATAGTGGTGATGTGCGGAATGAGATAAATAGAAGAAGAGGGATTGCCGCTGGGACTTTTAAGAAACTATGGAGAGTGTGGAAAAATAGGCGTGTACATCTAAAGACTAAAGGTAAGCAGTATAATAGTTTGGTTCTTTCTAAGATTAGCTATGGTAGCAAAACATGGACCCTTTGTAAGCAGGATAACAAGAAACTGGATGCCTTTGATTCTAGATGCTTATGCAGTATCTTGGGTATTAGGTGGTTTGACTTTGTAAGTAATGATGAAATTAGAAAAAACAGTCATCAACCTCTTTTGAGCAGTATATTGTGCAGAGAGAGAGACTGCGTTGGTTTGGCCATGTTTCCCGTATGCATAGCTGAAGATTAGCAAACAGAATTATGAACAGTGTGGCTAAGGGTTTCAGAAAAAAGGGGAGACTAGGAAGCGATGGGCAATGTGAAACACGAGCTTGCTAGAATTGCCAAATGCAGCAGGAGTAGCTCAGAACAGACACATCTGGAGGAAAATTACACAGTCTACTTGGACCTCCGTAGCCCATGGCTGCATGAGGATTTTGTACATACATTCCTATGTATGTAGGTAGGTAGACAGACTGTCACTCTGATCCTAATGTCACATTTAACATAACACCGGGTCTCAAATTTCGAAACATTTCTGAAATCTACGATCTGAAATTCCTTTATGATCCAATTTTAACTCTCTAGCACCAATATATAAAAATTTACCTTACCTATTATTTGACCTCGAATAACCCATCTAATCCAAATTTTCACAACGCTAATGAATCTAAGACCAGAAATACTCCTAAATAGCAAACTTTTATTTCCTAATGCCGCTAAAAAAATTGATCTTTGACCTCGAAGAGTGGATTTATACGTATAAATCCAGCACCTTATAAAAATTCTAACTTCCGGATCTGAAATTTCATAACGTTTCCGAGATCTACAGTCCGAAACACACCCAGACAACAATTTTCACGTTTCTAGCCGTCAAAGATTAAGATTGACCTCCCTTTGCACTTCAAGGATACCTGGGTGGTTACATTTGAGATTTCTCCCAGATCTTTGACCTGGAATCCCCTGTCATTGACAATCGCTTTATGTATTTGACGATTTTTTATGATCGACCTGTGTTGGGGAGATACAGTAGTAAAATTGTTTTGACTACTACAGTAAAAAAAACTGAAATTGAAAAATGGTAAACAAAAAAGTAGCGAAAAAAGTAGGAAATCAGGTAATGAAATCGATTTTCCTTATATCTTAGTTATCTGAGTGATATTTTTTCTCAAGAGAAGAAACAAAAGAAAAAGAGATCCGGAACTACAAATTTGTTTTGCAATTGAAACAGTGTGAAAGCGATCATATTTCGTAATTCATGTTTAAAATTATACTAAAAAATATGCGATAAAATTTACTTTTCATTTTTAGCGGTTTTCTAAAGACCGAAATCTGTAGTAAATAATACCGTACGCTTTTCCATAATTCATTCGTGCATTATTATTCAGTTTTGTACACCTAACAATCTGAGCGACGACAACCTATATAGGGCTTCAAACTTCATACTAGATGTCCTCTATAGTTAGAGGCTGGCCATCTCGGTTATTGCCTGCCATTGTTTGATTCAGTACGTGGGTCATGTTTTGTCGTACCGTGAGACGAAAGCCTGTGAGTTAGTGTGTATGCCGGCAGAAGACAGCAATGGGTTGCAAAAATGAAATAAGCTAATTGAAAACCAACAAATAATTTCTTTTTAGATCGTTTGCAAAAGGAGCTAATGTTTTCAGTTTGTCTACTGCTTATGCAATGTTGTGGTTCGTCCGTCTGTTAATTGTTGTGTGTCCATCTATAGACAATTAACTTTTTATGTTTAGAGATAAAAAATTCTTTTTACGTTGGATAGGTGTTAATATCACGTTTAACAATTTTGAAATCTTACATGGAAAAAGATGGAAAATGTTAAAATTTCAAACAAATATTGCAAACTGTCTATTTACACTGGAATCTGAAATTTTGGTAGTAGAATATTATGGTCAGAAGGGTTTACAATACGAAAAAGGCTTTGCCCACTTACACCCCAAGGGGGTGGGAAAATTAAACATTTTAATTTGAAGAGAAATGAAAAATTCTTTCTTTGTTTTACAGGTACTAATAAAATGTTAATATTTAAACATTTCGAATCACCCTGAGTTGGAATTTCCATTGTTAGAGTTCTGAAGGCAGTAAATAAAAATTGGAAAAGCGGCCTCTAGCGGCGAAAAAACCTGCAAAATACCAAATATTTAAACGAATATTGCAAACGATTTATAAATGCTAGAAATTTAAAATTTTGGAGGCAAAGTGGTTTACACCAACAGTAATGATTTGCCCCCTTATACCAAGTTGGTAAAATGCAACTTTTCTGAGAGATAAATGAAAAGTATATTTTGTATTGTACAGGTACCAATAAAAGATTGATAATTTATTTTCCCAATAATCCATTTGTTCAAATTTCCACTGTTAGCGGGTACTAAATGTGTAAAATAACTAGAATAACGCATATCATCCTAGTGCATATAGAAATCTCGTTTTCAAAGAGAATGAAGTTTTCCATTTACCTATTTTTCCATTTCTTAAAACATTTACAAGAATTTTAAGAGAAAAAGGCATTAATGGATGGCTAATATGAGGCTCTGGTGAAATATCCTTTTAATAAAGGTGATTAAAGTAACAATTAAGACCATACCTACCGACCTACTTACATACTAGTAGAATAATTATGAGGGTGACACCACATTCAGTCCCAAGCACGATAGCGGCCCATGCAAAGACTATGTCTTCTCCCCTTTTTAAGCCGTTTCGGGTCTCATATTCATCCCTTATGAAGTTTTCCGTGGCACCTAACTCATAATTCTGTCATCATACAAAATCACTTGCCAGTGTTGTAGTAGGAAGTAGGATTTTTACAATTGATAAATAAACCTTAATGCCGTATCCATTTATTCTTCTTAAATATTTAGGTGTAGTCGAAATTAATTTCAATCAATACCCCCATAAGAATATTATCAACTGCCTCTAAAGGCTTGTTTTACCTATGAGTAGCATTTCTTTTGCACACAATGGGCTAAATGACCAGGCTTAAGGACCCCAAAGACTCAGAGAAATTTTTGGGATTGCAGTCAGATGACAGATGATAACCTCCCATCGAAGCCATCTAGCATGTTCTTTAACGTGGAGGGGTACTCATGAAATAAGCTGAAGAAGATGGTAAATTAGATGACTAAGTCTGATCATAATCCTATCGAATATCGAATTTTTTATAACTTATCTTCCTGCTGCTTTGACATTTGTCGGTTTGTGGATTTGACAAAAAGTTGTTCCACCATATCTTTCGAACGTGATGGAGAAACTTAATGATTTATATATCAAATGAGAGCTTGTGGCGCTGGGAGTGTCACAGACTATAAAAATTGATTTCCCATACTTTCTTCCCCTCTAAATAAGGGTACACATGAAAACTATTCTTCCGCTGTATCTCTAGAACGCAAATGCCGAAAGTAACAAGCTATACGTCAAATGAAAGCTTCTGATGCGGGGAATGCCATAGACAATGGAAAACTGGACCCCTAACTTTCTTCCCCTCTGAAAAGGGGTGAAATATGAAAATGATTGTTCCCCTATATCTCCTGAACGCGAGTGCAGAAAGTAACCATAACAACAAAAACAAGTGTGTCAAATGAAAGCTTGTGGAGCGGGAGTGTCAAAAGCCATAAAAATTTTGACCCCCGTGCTTTCTTCTCCCCTAAAAAAAGTGGAAATGCGAAACTATTGTTCCGCTATATCTCCAAAACGCGACTGCCGAAAGTAACAAGCTATACATCAAGTGAAAGCTTCTGACCCGGGAATGTCGTAGGGTATGAAAATTGACCCCCTACTTTCTTCCTCCCTAAAAAAGGAGTAAATATGAAAATGATTGTTCCCTATATCTCCTAAACGCAAGTTCGGAAAGTAAGGTTTAAAGTTTGTGACGCGAGAGTGTCGTAGACCATGAAAATTGACCCCATGCTTTCTCCACCCCCCCCCCCTAAAAAAACGGGAAATGTGAAAGTCGTTCTATTTTATCTTCCGAACGCCAGGGCCTACATTATGAGTTAGCTGCCAAAATGTAAGCTCATATAATGTCCGTCGTAAATTATTTCGAATTTTGCCTTCACTATTCCCCCGATAAAAAAAGAGCGGATTTTCGCTGGGTTCGACTTTAACGAATCATATCTCAATTTATTGGAGACGTCAGAAGCTTTTTTTGACGTCTCCAATATGATGGGCTACCTCAAACATGACTCCAAAAGAGAGGAAAAATGTGGTCGATGTTTATGAGTCATATATCAAATGAAAGTTTTTGAAGGTAAGTGTTTTTAGTGGTAAAAAAAATCAATTCAATTTTTTTTAAATACTTATCTTCCTATATGGCTCTAAAAAGCAGAAAATAAGCCTAAAGCATATCGATGGTGCAATCAGTCAAGTTCGTATTCAATTCAAAGGAAGATAGGGCGTCGGCAATCTTGTGGTGCAAATAAATCGGTTTCCTATCTTCCTTTGAAGTCAATACGAGCTCAGTGACTGATTCCGTCATCGATATGCTTTAGGTTCATTTTCTACTTTTTAAGGCCACGTTGGGAAGACTGGTATTTTAAAAAAATCTTTTAATTTTATTGTATACCTTAAATCAGGGGGGTGCAACTACTATAGAGCAAATGAGGATTTCTAGACCATCACTCCAATTCCTATCTGACCTTAAACACGACACTCGATCTGAAAATTCTTAACAATATTTTTGAGTTCTAATGAGTGAAATGCCCTTAACTGACCAATTTTTAGCTCTCTAGTATGTTATACAGAAATTCCACCTTTTACCTCGAAGGACCCATCTCAGCTAAAATTTCACGCTTCTGGGATGTGTGATAGAAATACCCCAAGGCATTAAATTTTAGCTCTCTAGCACCGGTAGATCACCGACGTTTACATCTACAACCCGAGACACCCATAAACACCAACTTTCACGTTTCTAGCACTTGTAGATCAAGGTTTCACCTCTATTTGACCTTGAAGAACATATCGAAGCTCAAAGAACATATCGAAACCCCTAAGTGCAAATTTTCAGACCTCTACCATTTCTGCATCATAGTTAGAATTAGCGTGAACCCTCAGTCTCCCACTAAATCATTCAGTCGTTCAATTTAATGATTATAATTTAATCTCCCACTCAGTCACTCAATCATTCAATTTAATGATTATATCGGACACCCAGTTGCAGTTTAATGATATACAGCCAATCCCAAATCATTGGTTCGGTTCTACAAAATCTTAAGCAAGTCAAATGTTACTTACCGTATTTACTTACATTTCTAATGTTACACTGCCAACCAAAATATTAGTGAATTTCCATGTTACGTCAGTGGGAATCCAACTCGAAGCTCAAACACTTCTAAAATAAGTATTTATTATTTTTTTAAATGTTACTGAAAGTAATCATAATTAAATCTGTTAAAATCTCGATTAACAATAATATTTGTTAAATATTTAGAGTTATGGAAGCTAGAATACGTCACAAAAGTAATGCCTCATAAGAATTTACTTCAGAAATTAAAGCTTAAATAATCAGGAGCAACTAGCTCATCCATTAGGCCACCTGGTGCACTGCCCCATCAAAAAATAATCACAATAAACGAATTTCAAATTTAGTATTTGTCGTATCTTAATCAGTATCATTTTTATATTCGTTTCGTAATCATTATTTGCCATATTACGTAAACAATCACAACGTTTACTTTGCGAATCAGGGCTTCGTCAGTTTTTGCTTTCATATTGTCAATTCGAATTTCAACATGGTCATCGTTCAGAATCTCAGCATTATTACCGAGATTGGACACATGCGCTGAAATAGAATAGCGATGAACTGCAGGAGGTACAGCACTGTGCAAATTAGTTCGGACAATAGGAAAATGCAGTAACAAAGACACAACTAAAATATTTGTTTAATAGTGTAGTTAATAGTGAATATGACCCCCTTTAGCTTTAATTACTTCTTTCACCCTCTCAACCATTGATGCCACTAGCTTTCCACACATCTCCTTCACTTCAGGGTCGTGGTACCATACACTTTCATGACACTATCTATCCTTTTGGTTTTCGTTGTGCAATCCATCTTAGATATGCGCGCTTTAATAATGGCCCACAAATTTTCAATGGGGTTTAGATCGGGTGAATTTCCTGGCCATTCCAATACCTTCAAATGTTGCTGGGTAAAGAAGTTCTTAGCAAGCTTAGAATTGTGGCATGGAGCCAGATCCTGTTGAAATACACCATCGCCATTACGAAATAGCTCTGCAGTGTTGAGAACATTTTCGCCTCCAGAACGCCTATGTATGTACTTCTTGCTGTCCATCATTCCTTCAATGGGATGAAACGTCTGTTAGATTAGTTTAGACTTGCAGCAGAAGGTTTCGAACAAGTTTAGATTTGCAGCAGTTTAGACTCTGCAGCGGAATGGACTTAGCATTCCTTCGCTTGTCCCAACTAATTCGCACAGTACTGTAGGTCACCATTCTGAAGTTGCCGTGACACTTGAATGGATGATTCAACCAATAGTCGAAGATCTTGTTACTTTGTGAAAATCTTTAGTTGACACTGCCATTGCTAGACAGCGTTCTCATTCTCAACATCCCTAAACTTTCATGGAAGATGTGTTTGAACTGAACTTGAACTGGGTTGCAAACTTTTTACTTTCTAAAGTAATATTGCGTTTAATGTGACTAAAGATAACTATGTAGGAGCAGTTTAAAAAGAAAAATAGATATGAAAATATAAAGTGTGTTGAATATTTTGTCTACACAGGAATACTAATAATATATTTTAACACGATTCGTCAGCAATTCTTAATTCAGTTGATTTGTTCTGCGTGAATTTGCACAATTCACGCAGAACGATTTCGAGTTCCAGACTTCAGCTTCCTTTCTGTCAGAGCAGCGCCATAAGGAGGATTACCGTAGAAGACAAGTCCGCTAAATCCGCATCTCAGGCAGACAGGACTATTTGAGGCATCATCTAGCAGAACGAAGCCGCTTACCTGTAGCTGGCCAGCTTAAATCCAGGCAGCATGTACGAAAGGAGGCGCCCTCTCGTCCGTGGAAAAGCATTTGTGAGAGTGGAGCCTGGCGCCATGTCTGCGACTAAGCCTCATGACACCGGATGCCTGAAGACTTCCCCTGAACCACCGATGAACAGTTCCCACAGAGGGACAGTCACGTGGTTGCGGGACAAGGACGTCGCACGACTCGAACACTTCAATCCTGACCGAGAGTCAGGATTGAAGCCCTTGCGGCAGACAACAGATATAATGTAAGTTGATGTAAAAATGTAAGAATAGGATGAAATTGTGTTAATTTATAAAAAAATGTTTTTTGTGTTTGTTAAAAAGCCATACCTACTTTTTATTTATTCCTTTTGTGGGGGAGGATGACTCTGTTTCCCAGTAGGCTACTGGGCCACTGATTATTTTAATTTGGCAATAATGAATGGCTCTAAGATATGCGATCGCCTTTAAAATTAACCATACGATCACGGCTAAAAATAATTACCTTTTGTGGGGGAGGATCACATACAGTATTAATGAATATTGAAAGATGATTAATAATCATCATCACACCTTTTTTTGTCTTGCAACTCCAAGTTGTTTGATACCAGCTGTTCTCATAATATTTGTTTTTTGGCACTCTGCCATTTTTTTGGAATCGGTACGAATGAAAATAAAGTGTTTTTATTTTACGATTGATATGCTTTCCTTTCAAAGGCGGATACAAAAAAAATTATTTTAAAGCGTTTAATTTATATATTTTACTTAGTCATCAAACACCTATTTGAGTTGCGTCACCTCTGAGCAGCACTTTGTTTTGCACACAATAGGCTAAATGGCCAATTCACAGGAAACCCGGACTCAGCGAAAGTTAGGGACGTCAGATGCCAACCTCCCATCAAGGCTATCCAGTGGGTTCTTCAACCTGCACATCATACGTCTCTGCTACATACGTCCCTAGGCTTAAAAATCCCATCTGACAGATGACTATCTTTTCAGGCCTATCGGTGTCTCCTTCCTCATTAAGGACACGGAATCAGCCGAAATAAATCTCAACGCTGGCCCAGGTGGGACTCGAACCTGGGAACTGCACCCCCCCCCCCCCCCGTTATTTTGAATCACCCCTTTTGGAAGAAGGCATGAACGGTAAATTTTTTTATAGCCTGCATCACTATATAACTCCTCGAGAACATGTGGGGGAAAAAACATTGACACAACTGACGACCAAAAAATATTACGAAAATTGGAAAAATAAACTTTTTCCTCTTGTGTTTCGTTGAGGCATCGTCGATTGATTTTTCAACATTTAAATTTTCGTTAACAAATTGTTTTTCGTTAATGCTTTCGGAAATCAAAAATCTTATGCACATCATTTTCAGGAATAAAAATATTTATCACGCAATAATTTAGTTGAAAGAATTTGATTAGTTTGTTTAATCTTGAATCTTTTTCAACGAATTATCTGGCATCCAGTTCAATATAATACACAGAACACCAATCTAGATAGAACGGGAAATGACGTCACTGCAACAATGCATATGACGCATCTAGATAGAACGGGAAATGACGATGCAAACAATGGATATGACGCTGTCCAAAAGACGCAACAAAGTCACAATTCGAAATGACAGTTACCTCGAAAAGAATTTTACTTGATGCTTTTTCGCTGTGCTAAAAGGTGCTTTGATGATATTTACCTACGAAATATATCGCTAGAAAAGAGTTTAAAGATGGATTCAGTGTGCTTATTCAAGAGTCACGAGGAGTTTGAATATATCCGTGGCCTGGGGGAAGGAGGATTCGGACAGGTTTTGGAGATGTTGGATAAGAAGACAGGAAAGAACGTGGCAGTAAAGGTGGTGATGCGCCCTTCCCCAGGAGAGGAAATATATTGGCCACATCTCAATGATAGATATGTTGTTCCGTTATATGAGACTTTATTACTTGGAAATAGAACGGCCTTCGTGATGCCTTTGATGAAACGAGATATGCATGACCACGTTTACGATTCGGATTTTATTAACGACGTTAACAGCTTCACCAGGAAGAGGAAGTATACTTGCAACATACTAAGTGGGCTTGCTTATTTACATGGTCGTAACTTAGCTCATATGGACTTGAAGGAATGTAACATCATGATTCACCTAACTGCAGATCGTGCGCTACTGACAGATTTCACTTTTCTCACTAACATTGAAAGTGTGAGCAAGTACACGTTCGCTGTCCCCTTCAGTTATCTGCCTCCAGAAGCAATATCAACCCTATGGCAAGGCCCAGTTCATGGTGTATCCCCTGAGATGTGGACATTTGGAATAACCTGTCTTCAGATTTTCACTCGAATGGCCTTTACGAGAATGTTGGATTTCACTTCCAAGCAACCCACTTTTGATGAGCATATATTTCCTATTTTGAGTGAGTTGTTCGTCAATATGCATCTGGTGTTAGCCAAAATGCATCCCTCTGCTTCTGTCTCTCTGGAAACTGCTGAGCTGTTCGTCGATTTCCTTGGAAAGTTCCTCTGCATGGAAACAGGGATGAGAATAGGTGCAGCAGAAGGGATGAAACATCCTTTCCTGAATATTCCCGAATGTATGCAGGGATTGGAAGATGAAGAGGAATCAGAGAATGATAACGTAGTTGTTGCTGAAAGTGGTCCCCCAAGAGAAAACGAATTTTCCAGAGAGAATACAATGAGGAAGAGGTTGGCTGGAACGTGCTTACGTGCAAGGATGTGGTTGTCGAAGAAGAAGAGACTATTAAGTAACAGAGTGAGAAGGATGTTCTGCTGTTTGCAGCCCGGATCATTCTTGCTGGAATAGGAAATCTTAAAAAGAGACATTTCAGTCCACAAAACAAAAAGAGACAAAAAAATTCTTAATTGTGTAAAAAAACTGTAAACTCATTGAATTACCATAAACTAATGAATGAATGAATGAATGAATGAATGCTTGCCTGCCTGCCTGCCTCCCTCCTCTTGGTTCAGAAAGCAAAAAAACAAAGCAGATTGATATAATACAAAGATATCAGATATGTGGTAAGAAAAATAGTAGATAAAGATACAGTATATTCAGTGATTGTGGCTAATATATTTCCTCAGTGATAATATCTGTGAAAATAAGAGAAAAAAAAAGGAAAAAAGGAGAAAAAAAAAAAGGGTAAAAAAAATAGAAAACGGCCCTTTTCAGGGCCCCCGGCCTGCGAATGGTTGCTACACTTTACCTGGAGACAGCATTCAAAACGGAAAATTGTGTTAGCAACCTAACGTCCTACCCCGCCTTCTCGTGGTGCAGGCTGTTAGTACCTAACAGAAGATGTAATGTTTCTTCTGTTGGGGAACCGAAGGGGAGGGCTGCCAGATTAGAATGGCCTATTCATCTGGTCTCATTACTTAATTTTAATCACAATCCTTCCAAATTGCACCTCTTTAACAAAGGTATTGGCTTTGCTGTGGTTTTAATGAAAAATGCATTACTAAAAATGTTGAAAGCTGTTTCAGAATTAAGATTATTACACAGGATACTCCAATATCTCCCACTGGAAATACTGCAAATGTTGTTGGGTTACCATGACATTTCCATATGGAGGATCTTGAGCAGAGCCAAAATATGACACATAGAAATTGAAATATTTTGCCATTGCTAAAAAAAAAACATCTTGGAGGTTACAGTTTCCATGGGTTGGGTTGTTTCACCTTTGAGCAGCATTTTTGGCACACAATGGGGGAAAATTGTCAGGTCTCAGAGAAGGTTGGGAAGGGAAATCAAATAAAGAGCTCCTAGGAGAGCTAGAAGCCTTGTATCAATGCTATCCAGCAGATTCTTTAACATGCACAGGGGATGGACTCTGTGGAACATGTGGCCATGGCTTTACGTTCTATTGGATGGCAGCCTTTTCAAGCCCATTGGTGTCCTTTTGCTGACTGAGGGCAGGATGGGGGTTTAGCAGAGAGAAATCTCAACTTTGGAACATTTGACTCGGAACTGGGAACTACAGATTACGAGACCAGTACACTACCCACTGAACCAATGCCTGTCCACGAAGGATCACTCATAAAAACTTGAAGGAAAAAGTCTGGACATCATAAATGAGCGAAGACCGCATATCTCAATTCAAATACTTAATGTTTCTGTGAAGTATTAGCTAAAATGCATATCTTGAACAGTATTTCGATGGACACGTGCTTGTTAAATGTTAAAAAAACGAAAATCTAAAATGTAATTCTTAAAACATACCGTAGCCTACATAACGAGATGCCTGACGTATTGGACGAAACCTTGGCAACACTTATTTTCAGGATCTGCCGCTGGCTAAGGGTTCATACATTAGAGGCTGGCCATCTTGGTGACTGCCTGTCATTGGCTGATTGGGTCAGGTGGTTTATGGATGCGATGTTTGTTGTACTGTGAGACGAAAGCAGAAGCCTACTGATAGTCCCCACAATTCCCGCGGTCAGGGGAAGCTCCTGTAAAAAATACAAAATTAATGATGAAACTTGATATACAGTGCCGTGCTTAGACATTTTCGTGCCCTAGGAACAAAGTTACATACGGGGGCCCCCTACACTTTAAATAACTCAGTAGGTATAAGACTATATATACCGTATATTTCCGCAGATAAGACGAGGTATAAATTTTCGTCAAAGTTTTATAGTTTTAGCATATATCTGTCCTATAAGACGACCCCAAACTATCAACGGCCTATGAATTTAGGGTACTTACGTATTAACGCCACCGCTGGCGTTAATACGTAAGTACCCAAATCTATTGCAAAATAATGTTACATTAATGTTCATTTTTACTGCTGAACTGAAATTTGAGATATCTACTGTATATATATGTTACCGCTAAAGCTCGAAAGCCGTTAATGTGCACATTACCTAGCTAATCTGCAGATTAACTGATTTGCTCCGTTAAAGTGCGGAATCAAAAGTTTTCTGCATTTTACCTAGATAATGTGCACATTAACGGCTTCCGTATCGTTAAAGTTCAAAAGTAAAAAAAAAACTATTTCTAGTGTCCGAGAGTAGAGTTGAAACCAGGTCATCCCTCTGTCAACATGAATCAGTCGTCCGAATTATAAAAAACGCCCCCAAAATGAGCAGGCCAAGTGAGAACGAATCACTTTACTGATTCGTTCTCACTTGGCCTCCGCTCATCCGGGGCGTTTTTTATAATGCGGACGAGTGAATCACGTGACACGAAGATTCATATTAAAGAGATTCACCACTTTACGGATTCGTACTTACTTGGCCTTCGCACATTAGGGCAATTCCAAATGCCATTTTAGTAATCCCTGTTGTAACAAATGATTTTATTGCGTCTATATAAATAACATTTTGTATGCTGTATAATTCAGTCAGATTGTTTATTTTACACTTTAATTGTCTATCATTAGTTATTTCATAGAATACCTAGTTATTTCATAGAATAACTAGTTAAAGTGTGGAATTATTAATCTATTACACGCTGCGGTGGCGTTAATACGTAAGTACCGAATTTAGTTTAGATCGGCGATCATTATCTGGATAATAATACTGTATAGCGTATACGGAATTATGTCCTATTCGCAAACATTCGCACTGATTCGGGCATTCGGGTAATGACCTCGACTATTCACAAAAGCATCGTATGGGCTATTCTATTTTGTGGACATACCCTACTCTGTACTAGTAAATAATTACGGTTTGTCCGTTTTTTCCTCAGTAGCTCAATAAACATAACTTTTAATATTTATTTTTAGTATTGTTTTACTATTACAATGTAATGTATTATTTACTATTACAATGTAATGTATTATCATAATAGCGTATTTAAATAATATGATAGATTTTTCGATAAGTTGTAGTAATTTTCAAGATCAGTCGCAGTCGGTGGTTGCACGCATAAAGGAAAAGTCTCCTTTATAGCATTGTTACCTTTTTGCCTACAGAAGCACGTGCCGAATCACGAACTCATATGTACCTCTAACAAGTTTCGTTGTAGGTTGTGTCGTGTGTTCAAACAATTTGTACTATAAGTGTAATCAGCGTAAAATTTGTAAAGTATTACATATATAAATTTGTAACTAATAATGGAACCAACGAAAAGAAGAAATATGAAGCAAGCTTCAAGTTAAAAGTCATAAAACAGGCTAAAGAATCGAACAACTGTGCTGCAGCAAGGGCTTTCGATATAACAGAGAAGATGGTAAGATATTGGAGAAAGAATGAAGATGCTATTAAAAAAAATGCCAATGAAAAAATGTTCTATGAGGAGAGGAATAGCTTGCTGGCCAGATTTAGAAAATAACGTTGCAGAATGGGTACAAGAACAGAGGCAGAATTGTTATGTTGTTACAAGAAATATGATTAGGGCTTATGCATTGAAGTGGGCAGGGGCCAATCCAGAACAAGGCAAAGAATTTAAAGCAACAGTAGGTTGGTGCAATCGTTTCATGAACAGAAAAAATCTGGTAATACGACAGAAAACAAAAATTGCGCAGAAATTACCACAAGATCTTGACCATAGTGTCACGAGTTTTCACAAGTTTGTTATTGGTATGAGGCAGAAATACAACTTTCCATTATCTAATATTGGAAATATGGATGAAACACCGATTAACTTCGACATGATAAACAATAGAACTGTGGGGGAAAAAAGGCGTAAAAACTATTAAAGTAACAAGTACAGGCCATGAAAACACCAGGTTTACAGTAGTATTAACATGCATGGCAGATGGAACAAAGTTAAAACCCATGGTCATTTTCAAGAGGAAAACTACTCCTAAAATAAAATTCCCGCCAGGCATTTTCGTACATTTTCATGAAAAGGGATGGATGGACGAGAATGGTGTAAAACTGTGGATGGAAAATGTGTGGCAGAGGCGACCAGATGCTCTACGAAATCAACACAGTGTGTTGGTGTGGGATGTTTCGCAGCCACGTAACTGAGAACACTAAAAATCGCTTAGCACGGAACAATACTATGATTGCTGTTATACCGGGTGGTTTAACTTCGATGCTACAACCTTTAGACGTCTCTCTGAATAAACCATTCAAAGATCACATGCGTGAACAATGGAATAACTGGATGATGAGTGGCGAAAAGTCGTATACGAAAGGTGGAGCTATGCGGGCTGCGTCACTTGATGTGTTGTTATTTCGTGAATAAATCATGGGAAAATGTGAAAGTCGAAACAGTGATCAAATCCTTCAAAAAGTGTGGGATTTCTAATACTATGGATGGCACTGAGGACGATTTGTTATAGGATACTGGTAACAAAGCGGAAATCGACTCGCTAGGTACAGAATGGGACCCATATGACGAGCTTCTCAACAACGAAAGTGAGGATGTACTTGAGGAGCTATTTGCCTTAGATGATGAATGTGAGGATTTTGCAGGATTTTAAATACATTGGTGAGTGATTTGTTTTATTTTATAATGGTTTCAATTTATATAAATTTCAATCTAATTTTTTTTGTATCTGTCCTATAAGACGACCCGGATTTTGGTGGCCTTTTTTTTATGATTCAACTAACGTCTTATCTGCGGAAATATACGGTATATATAATTTAGAATCCATAATCGCATAAAATTACAAAAAAAAAAATTAAATAAAGAAGTATTTAATATTTTGTTGTCAAAATATTCCAATTACACTTACAAAACAAACAATTACATTTTCTTTCGAATTTTCTACTCGCTAAAATCGTTAATTAATTCATCATAATTCCGCTGATAAGCTTCGGCTTAGTGGGATTTTTTGTGTAAAATAATTATAGATATTACTTATTGGAAATAAATTTGAATTTCAACTTTAATAAATATACTGTATTTTTTCCATGTAGAAAATTGCCAGAACATTCAATTTTTGCTCTACGAGTATACTGACTTAATAATTTTCGGCACATAAAACGAACGCTCTCCTTCGGTGTTACTCATTTGGGAAACTAAAAATATTCTAATTTCAACATTTGAGAATGAATAAATAGCTTTTATATCGTGAATATGTTCTACAAGGCAATGTTTAGATTAGATTTTGACAACAATTTTGACAACAATTCGTCGACGAATTGAAATCACTATTATAGATTTTGCTACGCAGAAATCTTTAAAATCATTACCCTTCATAAAATACACCTTCAATGAAAACAGCATTTACTTTAAGAAAAAACCTTAAATGAAAATAATAATACATTCCCTTTTGTACTACCTCATCACTTTTGAACCCACCTAAAATATCTACCGAAGAGTAGTAAAAACACCCATCCCCTTCCTCCATCTATATTTTCAACTACATAAACCCAAAAGAGTCCTTATCAAGACAAGTATCTAAAACGTCCTTTTTAAGACCAAACCTATAACACTGAACCCTTTCACGGCAACGTTCCTTTAACACAGCTCACAAAAAAGTCCTTCTTAGGACTAAAATGAAGATCTAACACAAACTATATCTCTTTTCTCACCACCTTTCCTCTCTCGCTTATTTTTCTTACTACAGCTTATAGGCCTGACAAATATTAACAAAACGGAAACAGGATGCGGTGGGCAGACAATGTCAAACAGGACATTGTCAGAATTGGTGTTCAGTGGCAGATGCAGCTCAGGACAGATATGCTTGGAAAACTAATTGCTCGGTCTGGTTGGACCTCCGTAGCCCATGGCTGCTTGAGGATGATGATGATATAACCCCACTGTAAGGGAGACGAAGTGACATTCTCAAAATCATTTTGCAACGTTTGAAGTGGGAACCATATATATATCCAGAGTGCTTCATGCAGAGCTGGATCTAGGGAGGAGAGGGAGGAAGGCGCAAGGAGCCATGTCCTCCCCCTTTCAGAATGCTTAAGGGTAATAGAGGCAAGAAAATACAATATTTATATTTCATGCATTTGTCAATAAAATTTTTGAAAACCTGTGAAACGGAAGCGGAAATGTTATATTGCGATGTAAATACAATCTCTTACCACTCACTCCTTTCTTACATTTTTGCGGCGCGATTGTGTTTCTTGCCTTCCCCCCACCCCCGTGTTTTCTAGATACGGACCCGAACAGAATTTTGAGTTGCTACTCGTTTTATAGAATTTTGTTGGGCAAAGCGAAAGAAATACGAAGACTTTGAAATCATTTCTAAACCTGTACGAAAGTGACAACAGCTAAAAAATATTATAGTGATAATATGATCGAGAAGAAAGATTTTATTACAAATATTTACAAAATGATTTCGAGAATGTCATTTTACTTCGTCTCCCTTACAGTGGGGTTATATCATCATCATCCTTAAGCAGCCGTTGGCTACGGAGGTCCAATCAGACGGTACAATTTATTCTCCAAGCATTCTGTCTTGAGCTACATCTGGCCACTGCATACCAATTCTGACAATGTCCTGTTTGACATTGCCCACCGGATCATAGGTCTCGGGTCACAAAAATCCTAAGTCACAAAAATATTTAAGATCGATAGGCGATGTCGAACAAAGATGCGTGATTGTCATTTTTTCCCATAGATATGAAAGATTCCTATAAAACAATGCATTAGGAGCTACTACTGACATCTCTCTTCAACGCGGCATTCCCTTGCCAACTAAATGTTTGATTTGTTCTCAGCTTATCTGCTAGAATACATGTCTACTACTTAAAGGATACAGAAAGACATTAGGTATATTATGTTGTATGATAAGAGATTGGGACTGATTAGGTTCTCGTATGCGCATTTTAAAATATTGTTGCGGATTACAAAAAAAATGGATAGCCACTGAGCGTGAGTATTAAAAGCTATATTTCAAAACCAAATTCAATACAAGGTAAATTGTTACAAAGGAAATATGGATGAAGTATCTTATTAACAAATCAACTATTAACATGCACAAGTCATCAATCTTCACGTAGAGCACACAACATCAGCTCTGTGTATTTTACTGAATACTACCTTTTACTTGATTTACCAGGTCACCCGACGATCTTCACTCGTAAACCAATTCTCGTCCTGTGCTAATAACTTTTCACACACTAGCCGAACAAAAAGACAGTCCGTGTAGACATTCGAAGTTAGCCATAAAAGTTCCCACTTTTATACTTCCGCGTATACACAACACATCAAGTTACTTCTTGATACTTAACGATAAAAGATCCCACTTTTATCCTTCCGCGTATACACAACACATCAAGTTACTTCTTGATACTTACGCGCACTGTCTCAGAACAGCTCACCGTCCATTTTCGAACTCTCCGACCGTTACAATACAACGACCGTTAACGCTCCACTCTTCTTCTCCAAATTCTCCCAACGTTCTTATTCGTTGGCTGAAACTTTGCTTTCGGTTGCCAGATTCCTTCTGTCGTAACACTGCCCCCTTCCTAGGTCTTGTTCGTCCCGAACAATTCTGGATTCCAAAGTTTCTTCAGTTCTTCGATGAAACGGGGTCAAACGATCCACGTGAACCACCTTGCTCTTTGTAGCTGGACGTCGACGAATGCGATATTCCACGTCTGTGTCAAAATGAAAGCGAATCTCATTATGACTTAGATTTCTTTTCTGACTGAAGCCTCGTCCACAAATATAATACGTGTAAGGCCTATAGCCCTTGTGAACACGTTTATGTCTCCGCAGGGAGAAGAATCGACTAAGAGTTTTCGTGCAAAACCTGTAAAAAGTTTTCTTCTTTGTCGAAAGTTTTCTTCTTTGGATTTTTACTTCTATCAACAGTAACAAGGAATGAAAGTCATTAGTGACATAAAATCTAGGGAGGAGTTTCATCCTCCAGTCTGACCCTTTTGTCAGTTGACTTTCACTTAATTCAGAACTGTCGTGATGAACCTTCAGCCATATTTCACCTGATTCAATTTGATCCCCAAGGTGCTTCACAACTATAATATCAGCTCCATAATTCTTTTTAGCTCTTCGGTCCATCTCCTCCTTCCATACTCTTGCTAGAATTGCAGCTTCTAATCCGACAACCTTACCTGTTTCTCCTGTATAAGTGAAATCAGTGATGTGTCGGGCTGCTAGCAATATTTTTTCTGTTTTACCTTCACATAGCCAGCTTGCAACATCTTCAGATACTCCTTGTTCTATTAACATGTTACGAAACTTGTTCAAAGCATTGCCGTTATGCAGAACCTTACGGACACGTGATGCTTCATCTACCCTATTATCCACAATGTTCACAAAACGCAGAAGTTCTCCTAACTCTTCGACGAGCTCTTGCAGTTCTAAGGATCCGTTACCAAGGAAACACTGAACAGCTTCCATCACTTCCAGAGAGTTGTCAACAGAGTTTTCAAGAGGTGAATCCATGTTGCTGATAACAGCTGAACAACTCAAACTCTTCATTCCACGAGCTTGTGATGCTGCAACCACTTTCTTAACTAAATCAACAGCAACATCTTCTGTACTGATGAGATCAATAGCTCCTTTTCCGAATTCTACATCATAAACCAAAGCACACACTCCTTCAGCCAGCTTTTTGGACACAATTGAGCATATCATTAGAGGAACGCTATCTATGGTAGCCATCAGATCCTTGCAGCGGTAAATCTCCTTATCTGTTGGCACCAGCTCCTCTGTCTGTCCTACGATGCAGCATCCGACGTCTTCCATCATCTGCTCGATTTTATCTTTAGTGCAGTCGACTGTGAAGCCAGGGATGGATTCCAATTTGTACAGAGTATCTCCAGTCAATTGGAGAGCACGACCGGAGATCATAGGGACCTTGAGACCTAAAGCAGCAAGTGCAGGAGCCAAGACAAGACTCACTTTGTTGCCGACACCTCCTGTGCTGTTTTCATCTACCATCCGATGGCGCCACTCGGGTCTCCAGCAAAACACATGACCCGAGGAGGTCATAGTTGCTGTTTCTTCGGAATTCACTTTCTTGGAGCTCTCATTGTAATTAGCCAGGGAAACATCAGTCTTGATTGCCAAATTGTTCATTCTGGAGATCAGCGACGAGTTTTGTAACATGATATTGTCCACTTTAGAGCTCTTGTAGTCGTGATAAAACTTTTCTATATCCTTATAATCTAAATGGTTATAATGTCCAAATCTGCACATTGACTGTTCAGAAAAGAAATTCAGCGTGGCTACGTTGAAATTATCTGAGGGATTCACTTCTCTCTGATCGTAACTCTGAGGCTTAGTTTCATCCAGAAAGTTAGTCTTTGAAGTGCTGTCTCTGCCTGAAGCTCCTTTACTAGCATCACCTGTTACGCTTCTAAGCCATTCTTCGGAATTCCTCTTCCTTAAATCCCCACTTTCTATAAACGATTCAAGTGTGGCTATATGCTTCGGAAAAATCTCTCCGACTTCCCGGGTAACGTCGAATGGCACTTTGTTTCTATGATGAATGGACGCCTCTTCTTTACTCGGACCACTCTGCGAAACGTAAACTCTGTTTCGTTCCCCCTCATTACCACTCGTTACTCTGCCTTTGCGATAATTGTCCATGACGCATTTTGCTGACGGCGAGGAATAGAATACCTTTCGTGTGGATCTCTCTTCAGATCGTGCCAGACTTGTATACCTAGGTATTTTGAAGTGCAAAGCGTACTGTATAGTCTCACAGCTCTCTGATCTGTGTGATTGTTCTTCACAGTTCCTAGACATGTCACCAGCGACATAGACATTCTGCCATGCATCACCAGTAGTTGCGTGGTCAAAGGCATTATCTGCGCTATCTCTACGATTCTTGATTTCCAGTAGCAGATCCACATTTTTATATGCGTTGCCTTTCTCTTTTTCTTTTCCATGTTTACAATCTAACTTAACACTATCAAGATCATCTTTTTCACTGACAAATTCAACATTTAAACTATTGCATTGTCTATTGAGTTCGGTTTTACTATCCTTGAACTGATCAATAATCTTATCAATTTGAGAAGCCACTTCAGCTCTCATCTCAGTATTTTGTGCGGCTATTTCGGCTTTCAAATCATCTTTTTGAGAAACTATCTCCGTTCTCAACTCATTATTTTGTGCGGCCATTTCGGCTTTCAAATCATCTTTTTGAGAAACTATCTCCGTTCTCAACTCATTATTTTGTGCGGCCAGGTCACCTATTTTATTGCTTTGGGCAGCTATATCAACTTTCAAGCTATCACTTTGTCTAGCAAGGTCACCAATTTTGTTGCTTTGGGCAGCTAGATCACCTTTAATATCAGTCATATCGGCTTTCAAATTATCACTTTGTCTAGCAAGGTCACCAATTTCACCTTTAATATCAGTCATCAACTTTACTAATTCATCCATACTTCTAGTTAACGGCATTCAATAAATTATCCCACTTCTGACACCAAATGTTGCGGATTACAAAAAAAATGGATAGCCACTGAGCGTGAGTATTAAAAGCTATATTTCAAAACCAAATTCAATACAAGGTAAATTGTTACAAAGGAAATATGGATGAAGTATCTTATTAACAAATCAACTATTAACATGCACAAGTCATCAATCTTCACGTAGAGCACACAACATCAGCTCTGTGTATTTTACTGAATACTACCTTTTACTTGATTTACCAGGTCACCCGACGATCTTCACTCGTAAACCAATTCTCGTCCTGTGCTAATAACTTTTCACACACTAGCCGAACAAAAAGACAGTCCGTGTAGACATTCGAAGTTAGCCATAAAAGTTCCCACTTTTATACTTCCGCGTATACACAACACATCAAGTTACTTCTTGATACTTACGCGCACTGTCTCAGAACAGCTCACCGTCCATTTTCGAACTCTCCGACCGTTACAATACAACGACCGTTAACGCTCCACTCTTCTTCTCCAAATTCTCCCAACGTTCTTATTCGTTGGCTGAAACTTTGCTTTCGGTTGCCAGATTCCTTCTGTCGTAACAATATCATAGGCCCAAATTCACTTGTCACAAAATGAAAAATCGAGTACTATCCTTCGAGGCGTTCCAAGCCCATGAAATGGGCTTGGACCGCCTCGAAGAATTAATTTATCTCTAAAAAAAGTTTAATGTCTACGTAATTTTTTTTCTGAAAACGAGCTAAAATAATATATAAACAACAAGAAAATTGGAAAAATTAAAAAAAAAATTGTGATAATATTGCAAACTTAAACAAGAGGTATGACTTATCGCGAGAAATCGCAAGTCGGATGGAAAAAATGACGTCACCCACGAATGTCACGGTCTTAACGAAGTTCAGGCCAAGCTGAGGCTTTGAGACAATTTCTGGCACATAAGAAACAAGGAGAGGAGTTTCTAATAGGGAAAACGCTCATTCACGTCTTGTTACTTATTTAAAGCTATAGGAAAAAATTCGCGGATTATCCTTTAAATAGTTGTATATCAACAGGGCTGCGTCTTCGCATAAGCAAATTAAGCACGTGCTTAAAGCCCATAAATCTTAGGGCCCAAGAATGTGCTTCAGGGGAACGAAAATCCAAATCTTTTATTTCAAGGGAAAAATGAGATATTCTTTTTGCTTTGTATAGGGCTAATAATACATTACTATTTACAATTTGCTACCATTAGTGCGAATTACTACTGCTAAAAATTCGAAAAATCAAAAAGTTCGTTATCTCTGAAAACTAGCATCCCATATTCGCCAGAGCTCTTCCAGCTTTTCAATAGAAAAGAGAATGAATCATATTCAAAATAATTTAATTGAACTATGTAAGCATTTTAATACAAATTTTGTTCATGCCCATTTGAAAACAACTGAAGCATTATTTTGCTGTAAGAAATCTTTCATTAATGCAGTCATATCTTAGAAGAGCATCACTGGCGTGTCTGCTGAGAAGCAAACTTACATCTTGGAGATGCTTTCCATCCTCCCTGACTGAAAAGAGAAATTTAAGTTATTTTTAAGTATCTCACCTTTACCTATCCATCTGGTCTCTTGCAAGCCAACAATATCTAGATTATAACGCTGGAATTACTGCGTCAGGACACCAGGAGAATAATCTCTATATAATGTATGAGGGCTGCCAGCTCAGTATGGCCTACTGATCTGGTCATCTATGGCCGCCTTTTCAACCCTGCTGAGGAGTTGTCAATTTCACAGGTCCTGGTGCTGATCATTTATACCTACTAAACTGGACTGGGTTATGTTTTTGAGCTTGATTATGGATCCTGGACTTGCTGCACTGTTGGGCCTTTGTTGAGGGAGAATCTGCCGCTGTGTTTTCTGTTTGCTTGTGGATTGCCAGCCCTAAGTGAACAGAGGCAAGGGATATTTTATATCAGCTGGTGGATAATCCTGATCAGAGGCCATCGCAGGTACCAGAACTCTCACTTAGCTAGTTGGGCATCGTCATCCTAAACTGGAATAATGGTATATCTATGGCACCAGGCAGGTCTATGGATCTTGAAAAGGTCCACTTGAAAAGGTGGTGCCTGAAATTCCTATCAGCATGGGTGATTTCAGTCTTTAGCAGTGGGGGAACAAGTCTTTAACACATGCCTGCGATCAGGGGGCTGTTTGATATTTTTGGCCCTATCTCAATAAACCTAGTTTCTTTAAAAATCCTACTAATCATTTACACTCTGCAGGTACGTGAAACGTGAGAACGTTATGTAGAGATTATTCTCTTGATGTCCTCACGCAGTAATTCTAGCATTATAATCTAGATATTGTTGGCTTGCAAGAAACCAGATGGACAAGTAAAGGTGAGATACTTAAAAATAACTTTAAATTTCTCTTTTCAGACAGGGAGAATGGAAAGCACCTCCAAGACGTAGGTTTTCTTCTCAGCAGACACACCAGTGATACTCTTCTAGGATATGACTATATTAATGAAAGATTTCTTACAACAAAATTTAAAACACTTGAATATCATCTGCTGTTATGCCCCCACAGAGGACTCTGATGAGAACGAGAAGGATACGTTTTACAGCCAGCTTCAGGATATTTTGAATTCTGTGAAGAAACGAGATTTTTCTCTTGTGCTAGGAGACTTCAATGATCATGTTGGTACTGACTCTAACATTTGGGCAGGAGTTTTAGGTCGCTTTGGCATTGGTTGGTTCAATGGCAATGGGGAACGACTCCTACAGGTAAGTAAACTTAATGATTTGCGAATAGCTAACACATACTATAAACACCGGGACATTTATAATTATACATGGATTTCACCTGTTGAATTACACAGGAATATGATAGATTATATTTTAATTAACAGCAAATGGGCTAGTTCAGTTACGAATACCAGATCATAGAGAGGAGGCGAAATTGGGTTATCTTTGATCACTTGGCTATCTCTTTTGTGGACATACCCTACTAGTACATAGTAGGGTATGTCCACAAAATAGAATAGCCCATACGACGCTTTTGTGAATAGTTAATGAGGGTTGGGTTGTTTTACCTCTGAGCGGCACTTTTTTGCACACCATGGGCTAAATGGCCAGGTCACATGGACCCCGAAGGCTCAGAGAAGGTTGGGGGAGGGGACCCACTGGAATAGCTGTTGGGAGACAGATGGTAGCCTCCCGTCAAGGCCATCCAGCGTGTTCTTTAACGTGCACAGGGTATGGCTCTCCCGCACACGGGGCCACGGCTTAACGTCCCATCCGACGGACGGCGGCCTTTCCAAGCCCATCGGTGTCCCCTACTGACCGTGGGCAGGGCGGGGAATTTTGCGGAGATAAATCTCAACGCTGACCCAGCTGGGACTCGAACCTGGGAACTACAGATTACGAGCCTGGCGCGCTACCGACTGAGCCACCCCCGCCTAGTTAATGAGGAATGCCCGAATCAGTGCGAATAGGACATAATTCCGTATACGCTATACAGTATTACTATCCAGATGATGATCGCCGATCTAAACTAAATTCATAGGCCGTTGATAGTTTGGGGTCGTCTTATAGGGCAGATATATGCTAAAACTATAAAACTTTGACGAAAATGTATACCTCGTCGTATCTGAAGGTCGTCTTATCTGCGGAAATATACGGTAGTTAATATCTTGTGTGGAAAGAAACAGACAGATATACAGGGGTTGAGGGATAAACATGGCAAGGCGGTTGAAGGTGAGGATTCTTTACTGGCTAGGTGGGCTCTGCATTTCAGAGATGTTCTAAATAATGTTATTATTTCTACTACCCTTGTTTGTAATAATATCCTTATTACAAACAAGGGTAGTGAGGGGAGAGAGGTTGGAGATGCATTACTGACTTTAATGATGACCCTAGTCACTTGGCTATGTCTAAATTAACACTGCAGAAATCCCCAAGGGTGGATGAAATCATCACTGAAATGCTTAGAGCTTGGAACATTTGTATTGTCACATGGCTGACTGAAATTTTGAATATTTTTTATGATAAAAGTGTTGTTCCTAAGGATTTTACTAGAGCAATTATTGTCCCAATTTTTAAAAAAGGTGATCGCAGTTCTTGTGATAATTATAGGGGAATTAGTTTACTTTCTGTTCCAAGAAGAGTTCTTTGCATGATTATATTTAATAGAATTAAGAATTTGGTTGATAGACAACTGCGTGATGAACATTGTGGATTCAAAAGTGGTAGGGGATGTATGGATCAAATATTTTCACTTAGGCAGATTCTTGAAAAATGTTTAGCGTTTCAGAAACCTGTGGTTGCTAGCTTTATAGATTTCAAAAAGGATTTTGACTGTTGATCGACATAATTTGTGGTCGATTGTTAGATCATATGGAATGCCTGATAAGATAGTTAGTGTAATGAAAGCTCTCTATAATAACACTGAATCGTGTGTGAGAGTTGGTATGTCTTTCAGCGATTGTTTTAGCATTGCTAGTGGTGATTAGACAAGGATACATTTTGTCTCCTTTTTTGTTTGGTTACTGATTATATTATGCGAAATTCGTTACTAGGGAATGATTTTGGCCTTAAATAGTCTAGAGATTTCAAAATTTCTGATTTAGATTATGCATGATTTTTCCCTATTGGTTAATGATGTTGATGAGATGAATTCTTTTATTAGGGCTGTTCATGAGAATTGTAGGAGTAGGTTTGGTGATAAGCAGAGAAAAAACTAAAGTGATGAAAATTGGTCAGACAGATAGTTGCTTCAGTTGCTCTGAATGGCTGCGCTCTTGAGGAAGTGTCTTAGTATAATTATCTTGGGAGCTATGTAACAGATAGTGGTGATGTGCGGAATGAGATAAATAGAAGAATAGGGATTGCCGCTGGGGCTTTTAAGAAACTATGGAGAGTGTGGGAAAATAGGCGTGTACACCTAAAGACTACAGTTAAGCAGTATAATAGTTTGGTTCTTTCTAAGGTAAGTTATGGTAGCGAAACATGGACCCTTTGTAAGCAGAATAACACGAAACTTTATGCCTCTGATTCTAGATGCTTCTGCAGTATCTTGAGTATTAGGTGGTTTGACTTTGTAAGTAATGATGAAATTAGAAAAAACAGTCATCAACCTCTTTTGAGCAGTATATTGTGCAGAGAGAGACTGCGTTGGTTTGGCCATGTTACCCGTATGCGTAGCTGAAGATTAGCAAACAGAATTATGAACAGTGTGCCTAAGGATTTCGGAAAAAAAGAGGAGACTAGGAAGTGATGGGCAGACAATGCCAAACACGAGCTTGCTAGAATTGCCAAATGAAGCAGGAGTAGCTCAGAACAGACACATTTGGAGGAAAATTACACAGTCTGCTTGGACCTCCGTAGCCCATGGCTGCATGAGGATTTTGTACATACATTCTTATGTATGTAGGTAGGTAGACTGTCACTCTGATCCTAATTTCACATTTAACATAACACCGGATCTCAAATTTCTAAATATTTCTGAAATCTACGATCCGAAATTCCTTTATGATCCAATTTTTAACTCTCTAGCACCAATATATAAAAATTTGACCTTTGACCTCGAATAACCCATCTAATCCAAATTTTCACAACGCTAATGAATCTAAGACCAGAAATACTCCTAAATAGTAAAATTTTTATTTCCTAATGCCGCTAAAAAAATTGACCTTTGACCTCGATCTGAAAATTCTTAATATTTTTGAGTTCTAATGAGTGAAATGCCCTTAATTGACCAATTTTTAGCTCTCTAGTATGTTATAGAGAAATTCCACCTTTTATCTTGAAGGACCCATCTTCGCTTCTGGTTTCACGCTTCTGGTATGTGATGATAATTTCACGCTTCTGGGATGTGTGATAGAAATACCCCAAGGCATTAATTTTTAGCTCTCTAGCACCGGTAGATCACCGACGTTTGCATCTACAAGTCGAGACACCCACAAACACCAAGTTTCACGTTTCTAGCACTTGTAGATCAAGGTTTCTCCTCTATTTGACCTTGAAGGACATATCGAAGCTCAAAGATTACCCCTAAGTGCAAATTTTCAGACCTCTACCATTTCTGCATCATAGTTAGAATTAGCGTGAACCCTTGTCTCTTCAGTCTCCCACTAAATCGTTCAGTCGTTCAATTTAATGATTATAATTTAATCTCCCACTCAGTCACTCAATCATTCAATTTAATGATTACAATTTAATGATTATATCGGACACACAGTTGCAGTTTAACGATATACAGCCAATCCCAAATCATTGATTCGGTTCTACAAAATCTTAAGCAAGTCAAATGTTACTTACCGAATGTACTTACGTTTCTGATGTTACACTGCCAACCAAAATATTAGTGAATTTCCATGTTACGTCAGTGGAAATCCAACTTGAAGCTCAAACACTTCTAGAATAAGTATTTATTTTTTTTAACAATGTTACTGAAAGTAATCATAATTAAATGTGTTAAAATCTCGAAATATTTAGAGTTATGGAAGCTAGAATATTTCACAAAAGTAATGCCTCATAAGAATTTACTTCCAAAATTGAAGCTTAAATAATCAGGAGCAGCTAGCTCATCCATTAGGCCACCTGGTGCACTGCCCCATCAAAAAATAATCACAATAAACGAATTTCAAATTTAGTATTTGTCGTATCTTAATCAATATCATTTTTACATTCGTTTCGTAATCATTATTTGCCATATTACGTAAACAATCACAACGTTTACTTTGCGAATCAGGGCTTCGTCAGTTTTTGCTTTCATATTGTCGATACGAATTTCAACATGGTCATCATTCAGAATCTCAGCATTATTACAGAGATTGGACACATGCGCTGAAATAGAATAGCGATGAACTGCAGGAGGTATACAGCACTGTGCAAATTAGTTCGGACAATAGGAAAATGCAGTAACAAAGACACAACTAAAATATTTGTTTAATAGTGTAGTTAATAGTGAATATGACCCCCCTTAACTTTAATTACTTCTTTCACCCTCTCAACCATTGATGCCACTAGCTTTCCACACATCTCCTTCACTTCAGGGTCATGGTACCACACTTTCTATCATTTTGGTTTTCGTCGTGCAATCCATCTTAGATATGCGCGCTTTAATAATGGCCCACAAATTTTCAATGGGGTTTAGATCGGGTGAATTTCCTGGCCATTCCAATACCTTCAAATGTTGCTGGGTAAAGAAGTTCTTAGCAAGCTTAGAATTGTGGCATGGAGCTAGATCCTGTTGAAATACCCCATCGCCGTTACGAAACAGCTTCTGCAGTGTTGAGAACATTTTCGCCTCCAGAACGCCTATGTATGTACTTCTTGCTGTCCATCATTCCTTCAATGGGATGAAACGTCTGTTAGATTAGTTTAGACTTGCAGCAGAAGGTTTCGAACAAGTTTAGATTTGCAGCAGTTTAGACTCTGCAGCGGAATGGACTTAGCATTCCTTCGCTTGCCCCAACTAATTCGCACAGTACTGTAGGTCACCATTCTGAAGTGGCCGTGAGACTTGAATGGATGATTCAACCAATAGTCGAAGATCTTGTTACTTTGTGAAAATCTTCAGTTGACATTGCCATTGCCAGACAGCTTTGCCCATTCTCAACATCCCTAAACTTTCATGGAAGATGTGTTTGAACTGAACTTGAACTGGGTTGCAAACTTTTTACTTTCTAAAGTAATATTGCGTTTAATGTGACTAAAGATAACTATGTAGGAGCAGTTTAAAAAGAAAATTAGATATGAAAATATAAAGTGTGTTGAACATTTTGTCTATACAGGAATATTAATAATATATTTTAAAATTATTATTTCAAAATAATTCGTCAGCAATTCTTAATTCATTTGATTTGTTCTGCGTGAATTTGCATAATTCACGCAGAACGGTTTCGAGTTCCAGACTTCAGCTTCCTTTCTGTCAGAGCAGCGCCATAAGGAGGATTACCGTAGAAGACAATTCCGCTAAATCCGCATCTCAGGCAGACAGGACTATTTGAGGCATCATCTAGCAGAACGAAGCCGCTTACCTGTAGCTGGCCAGCTTAAATCAAGGCAGCATGTACGAAAGGAGGCGCCCTCTCGTCCGTGGAAAAGCCTTTGTGAGAGTGGAGCCTGGGGCCATGTCTGCGACTAAGCCTCATGACACCGGATGCCCGAAGACTTCCCCTGAACCACCGATGAACAGTTCCCACAGAGGGACAGTCATGTGGTTGCGGGACAAGGACGTCGCATCGAGAATACTCCATTTTTCGTCCATCACCCTATCCCCCCCTAGCAGAGAGTTGAGAGAACCAATCAGACACTTGGGATGTCTTCTTTTTATTTTGTGTGTCCGAGAGAACAAAAGATTTTTTTTCCTATATGTAATCCTCCCCCACAAAAGACCTTTTTTACTATATGTAATCCTTACTATATCTAACAATCATCACTTGGCTCCTGAGACTTGTTCGACTGAGTAGCACTCGACATTTGACTCTCGATGTGAGCAGTTCAGTTTTGGCTCCCGACTCGAACACTTCAATCCTGAATACACTTTAGTAGTTTAGAGAACGGCAGACAACAGATATAATGTAAGTTGATGTAAAAATAGGATGAAATTGTGTTAGTGTTATAAAAAAAGGTTTTTTGTGTTTGTTAAAAAGCCATACCTACCTTTAGTTATTCCTTTTGCGTGGGAGGATGACTCTGTTTCCTGGGGTGGGGGTGCTCAGTCGGTAGCGCGCCAGGCTCGTAACCTGTAGTTCCCAGGTTCGAGTCCCAGCTGGGTCAGCGTTGAGATTTATCTCCGTAAAATTCCCCGCCCTGCCCACGGTCAGTAGGGGACACCGATGGGCTTGGAAAGGCCGCCGTCCGACGGATGGGACGTTAAGCCGGGGCTCCGTGTGCGGGAGAGCCATACCCTGTGCACGTTAAACAACACGCTGGATGGCCTTGACGGGAGGCTACCATCCATCTCCCAACAGCTGTTCCAGTGGGTCCCCTCCCCCAACCTTCTCTGAGCCTTCGGGGTCCATGTGACCTGGCCATTTAGCCCATGGTGTGCAAAAACGTGCCGCTCAGAGGTAAAACAACCCAACTCGACTCTGTTTCCCAGTAGGCTACTGGGCCACTGATTATTTTAATTTGGCAACAATGAATGGCTTTAAGATATGCGATCGCCTTTAAAATTAACTATACGATCACTGCTAAAAATAATTACCTTTTGTGGGGGAGGATTACATATAGGATTAATGAATATTGAAAGATGATTAATAATCATCATCACACCTTTTAAACCCTCCCCCGGTAAAATAGATTACGTACACTATTTTTGTTTGACTTGCAACTCCAATGTCTGTTTGATACCAGCTGTTCTCATAATATTTGTTTTCAGTCATTTTTTATATTTAGTTTTATTACCATATCACTTTTTTGTACAATTCATTGTAAAATAAATGTAATAAAAAAGGAAAATATTAATACATAAAGAAGAAAGTTTACTTGTTTGTTTGTCTGTCCGCTTATGCCATCAGCCCCCAGAAGAGCTAGAGACACCAAACTTTGCAAGAACGTTCCCTTCACCCAGGGGAAAAATATAGGCTATGGGCGAACTCGCTGGAGTCAACTAAAATTGGGGTGGGCGGTTTTGAATTTCTCAGAATCCCATAGACTTAATATTAACGCTTGATATTTATTCAAAATAACTATTATCACTAATAAATTTGAAAAAATTAATTCATCAAACTAAACTAATATTTGATTTCGCGCGATTAAACATTGAGATATTCAAAGTAACTGTTGCCACCTTAAATTTGAAATAATCAATGCATCAAACTAATTCTTTTTGATTTCGCGTGAACTCATTGTTCAGTTCGCTGGGTCAAGAGCGCGAGCGTACGTGGATATTTAAGTCGCTCTAATTAAGCATGAGCAGAACATGAGATTCTTTGTTGAAATGAAAGTTTCAAAACCTAAATACATATCGGAAGTTTAAATCATTAACTTAATTTGAAAAATATGCAACAGTCAATTAAAATATATATAATAATTAATAAATGTTTTAAATATTATGTTGGTTTGAAAACAATTTTGTTTAATAATACTAATTTTTTTGTACCTTTACATTTTTTTATGCACCTCAAACCATAGTTAATTTTATTTGCTATAAAGTTACATATGCCTGGCAAATTGTATCCGAGGAACTCTGGTAGGTACGAAGTGATTTGAAGGGTTCGATTACCTGAGCGAGGGAATTCCGGTTTTTGGTTTAGAAACTTCTGACGTGGGATGGATAATGGGTACCTCAAACTATGTCCATTTTTTTCCTTCCCTAAAAGAGAGCGAGAAAATTTTAACCGGAGGGGGAGGTTGGGTTGTTTTACCTCTGAGTGGCACTTTTTTGCACACAGTGGGATAAATGGCCAGGTCGCAAGGACCCCGAAGGCTAAGAGAAAGTTGGAGGGGACCCACTGGAACAACTGTTGGGAGACAGAAGGTAGTCTCTCGTCAAGGCCGCCTAGTGTATTCTTTAATGTACACAGGGTATGGCTCTCCCGCACACGGAGCCATGGCTTAACGTCCCATCCGATGAATGCGGCCTTTCTAACCCCATCGGTGTCCCCTACTGACCGTGGGCAGGGCATTTTGCGGAGATAAATCTCTACGCTGACCCAGCTGGGACTCGGACCAGGGAACAACAAATTAGATTCTGGTGCGCTACCGAGCACCCTCCCCCCTCCGTCCCCCTCGTCTGATATTTATGCCAAATGAAAGCTTGCGACGTGGGGAGTGCCATCTACTCTACAATTTAGAAAGTTTCAGACCCGAGCAACACCAGATAAATCTGCTAGTCTAATATATAAAGAAGAAAATTTGTTTGTTTCTTTGTTTGTTTGTGTGTCCGAGGGGCACACTTCTTCTTCTTCTTGGGGACGAGTGCATACACTCGTCCCCAAGAAGAGCAAGAGGCTTCAAACTTTGAATGAACTTTCCCTTCACCCAGGGAAAGAATATACGCTATTTGCAAACCCACAGGGATCAACCAAAATTGGGGTGGGCGGGTTTCAATTTCTCAAAATCCCCATAGACTTAACATTAACGGTTGAAAGTTATTCAAAATAACGTTGCCACCAGTAAATTTGAAAAAAGGAATAAATCAAACTAATTTCTGATTTCGCATGATAAACTCATTGTTCAGTTTGTTGGGTCGTGAACGTCTGTGGGTATTGAAGTCGTTCAAATTAAGCACGAGATTCTTTGTTGAAATGAAAGATTCAAAAACTAAATTCGTATCGGAAGCTAAAATAATTAACTTAATTTGAAAAATATTCCAAAGCTAATAAAAGTATATACAAAAAAATTAATAAATGTTTTAAATTTTATGTTAAGTAATAAATGTTTTGTTTAACGACAATAATTTTTTTAGGACCTTTACATTTTTTTTTATGCACCTCAGACCATATTTAATTTTATTTTGCTATAAAGCTACAGTCAACGGCCATACCAAGCTGAAAGCACCGGTTCTCGTCTGATTCCCGAAGTTAAGAAGCTTTGGGCGCGGTCAGTACTTGGGAGGGTGACCACCTGGGAACACCGCGTGAGGTTGACAGGTCTGTAAATGGTAGCTAGGTAGTCACAGGAAGGAGAGCTATGCACCAATCCCCTGTGATGATGCATAGCACCGGCCAGGCCTAGCACCTAATGTCCGACCCCGCCTTCTCGTGGTGCAGACCGTTAGTACCTTTCAAAAGAGATACTCTCTTGTGGAAGTGAACGGAAGGGGAGGCTGCCAGATTAGTGTGGCCTATTCATCTGGACAACTATGGCTACTTTTTGTTTCTACCCTGCTGAGGAGTGGTCAACCACACAGGGTCCTGAAAAGCAGACCCATATAAACCCACCGGACTGGACAGATATATGGCTCTGAGCTTGATTATGGATCCTGATTTTGCTGCACTGGTGGGCTTCTGTGGAGGGAAAATCTTCCGCTGTGTTTTCTGTTTGTTCGTGGGTTGACAGCCCCAAGTGAATAGATTCACAGGATATGTTTATCAGCTGGTGGATAATCCTGAGCAGAGGTCATCGCAGGCACCTGAACTCTTTGCTTCTATTGGCATCGTCAAATTCTACATTGGAGGAAGTCTTCCAGTGTAGATGGCTTCAGCCTTTAGTAGTGGGGGAACGGGTCTTTGCCCCATGTCTGCGATTAGGGGGCTGCTTGATATTGTCAGTATTCCCTCTCTCAATAAACATAGTTTCTTTAAACATCCCACTAACCATTTTCTCTCCATAGGTAGTTGGAATGTGAGGAATCTGCACAGAGCTTTTTCTCTTGATGTCCTCA
The DNA here is from genome assembly GCA_038380435.1 of Ryuthela nishihirai. NCBI lineage: Eukaryota > Metazoa > Arthropoda > Arachnida > Araneae > Heptathelidae > Ryuthela > Ryuthela nishihirai. The sequence continues at coordinate 33,035,280 of JAWZYU010000026.1, forward strand.
CACAAGAATTCCACCATTATAATTTAGATACTCTTGGCTTGCAAGAGACCAGATGGACAGATAAAGGTCAGATTCTTAAAAATAATCTTAAATTTCTCTTTTCAGGGAGGGATGACAATAAGCATCACCAAGGCATGGGTCTGCTTCTCAGCAGACACGCTAGTGATGCTCTTCTAGGATATGAGTGCATTAATGAAAGGTTTCTTACAGCAAAATTTCAGACAAGCATTAAAGACTTGAATGTTATCTGCTGTTATGCCCCCACTGAGGATGTAGGTTTTATGGACAACTTCAGGATATTTTGAATTCTGTCAAGAAAGGAGATATTGCCCTTGTTCTAGGCAACTTCAATGCCACAGTTAGTACTGACTCTGACCTTTGGGGAGGAGTAATAGGTCCTTTTGGTATTGGTAGCTGCAAATTTTCGGGCAACGTCTCCTACAGGTAAGTAAACTCAATAGATTCAGAATAACTAACACTTATTACAAACACTGCGACATACATAAGTACACATGGGTTTCACCCAATGGGTTGCATAAGAATATGATTGATTATATATTAACAGCAAATGGGCTAGTTCTGTTAGGAATACCAGGGCATATAGGGGAGCTGAAATTGGATCTGACCATTACCTTGTTAAAAGTGTCTTGCAACTTAAACTTAAAAAGTGTTGTGCTAGGGTTAAAAAATTTACTTTTAAAACTGAAGCTCTGAAAGATCCAGTTATAGCCAAAGCTTACCATGGTAGGTCATTATGACAGTCATGGTATGCTTACTACTGAAGTTGAGGAAGAATGGGATCATTTTAAACAGGCTCTTTTGGACACTAACAGTACACTTTTAGGAAAAAAGGAGCAGAAGAGACAGAATTATCTGAGTGATAAGGCACTTGAGCTTATTTCGGAAAGAGAGAACTGCAGGAATGCCCATAATCAATACCCTACTAGTCCTAATAGAAAGCATTACAGAGAACTTAATAAACGTGTAAAAGATCAGTTAGCTGCTGATAAGAATCTTTTGCTTGATGGTTTGGCTGACAAAGCCAAGGAAGCAGTTAGACAGCACAACAGCAGAGAGTTGTACCAGATAGTTAATGTTTTGTGTGGTAGAAAACGGACAGGCATACAGGGATTGAAGGATAAACAAGCTAAGGTTATAGAAGGTGAGGATTGTGCCATGGCTAGGTGGGCTGAGCATTTCAGTGATGTTCTAAACAATGTAGTTAGTTCTACTCCCATTGTTTGCAATGATGATAGATGCATTGGTGGATTTAATGTTGGCCATATAACACAATCTGAAGTTAGTTTGGCTGTTTCTAAACTTAAACTTCATAAATCCCCAGGGGTAGATGAAATTACTACAGAAATGCTTAGAGCTGGGAATGTTTCGGTTACCACTTGGATGACTGAAATTCTGAATATCTTTTATGATAAAGGCATGGTTACTAAGGATTTTACCAGAGCTATTGTTATCTATTTTCAAAAAAGGTGATCGCAGTTCTTGTGATAACTATAGGGGTATCAGCCTACTCTCTGTTCCAGGTAAAGTTCTTTGCATGATTGTGCTTAATAGAATTAAGAATCTGGTTGACAGTCAATTGCGTGATGAGCAATGTGGATTCAGAAGTGGTAGGGGATGTGTGGATCAGATATTTTCACTTAGGCAGATTCTTGAGAAATGTTTAGAGTTTCAGAAACCTTTGGTTGCTAGCTTTGTTAATTTCAAAAAGGCTTTCGACTCTGTTGATCGTCATAATTTGTGGTTGACTGTGAGATCATATGGTATACCAGAGAAGTTAGTTAACATAATGAAAGCCCTCTACAGGGTGATTCAAAACTTATCGTTCAAATTTCGTGGGGAGGTAGGGAATACGTCAGGAAACCGATTTCACATAGGAAAGTATGTCCGCAAACGTCATCTACATGAACAAAATGGACAAGTGAACACAAGGAAACAGTACAGTTAAGTGGTAACGAATGTGACTTTTATTCCAACAAGGTAAAATACAGGTTCACAGTAAGTGCTCAAAATTGCGACCATTTACACGGAGACAGGATTCACAGCGCCGTTGCATTGAACGCCGAACATTTTCAAAAACGCCTGGCATATCACGGAATATGCCTGCGGCGGCCACTATTCGTGCAACAAGGTCCATTTCACTGTCGACGGGGTCTCCGCTAGCTCTTAATGCGTAAAACGATTCATCCTATCACTAGTAAGTCAGCTCGTACACTGATGACAGCGGTAGTGGTCGGGCGAGCTGTACACTGGTTGGGTACACACAGCGCCCTCTACATACGCATGCGTATATTTGCGGACATACTTTCCTATGTGAAATCGGTTTCCTGACGTATTCCCTACCTCCCCACGAAATTTGAACGATAAGTTTTGAATCACCCTGTATAATAACACTGAGTCGTGTGTGAGAGTTGGTAAGACTTGTATCAATTGGTTTAGCATTACTTCTGGTGTTCGACAAGGGTGCATTTTGTCTCCTTTTCTCTTTAGACGAGGTTACTGATTATGTTATGATTATGATTATGTTACTGATTATGCTTTCTCTTTAGCATGGTTACTGATTATGTTATGCGAAATTCACTTCAAGGGAAACATTTTGGCCTTAAATGGACTGGAGATACGAAAATTTCTGATTTAGATTATGCTGATGATTTAGCCCTTTTGGCAAATGATGTTGATGAGATGAACTGTTTCATTCGAGCTGTTGATGAGACTGGTAGTAGAGTAGGTTTGGTTATAAACAGAGAGAAAACTAAAGTGATGAAAATTGGTCAGGCAGGCTGTGATTCAGTTAATCTGAATGGTTGCAGTCTTGAGCAGGTGTCACAGTTTAATTATCTTGGGAGCTATGTAACAGATAATGGTGATGTGCGGCATGAGATTAACAGACGAATAGGGATTGCTGCCGGGACTTTTATGAATCTATGGAGAGTGTTGAGAAATAGGCGTATACACCTAAAGACTAAATTTAGACTTTATAATAGTTTGGTTCTTTCTAGGGTTAGTTATGGTAGTGAAACTTGGACACTTTGTAAACAAGATAAACGGAAACTAGATGCTTTTGATTCCAGATGCTTACGCAGTATCTTGGGCATTAGGTGGTTCAACTTTCTAACTAATGATGAGGTTAGGCAAAGGTGTCAGCAACCTCCTTTAAGCTGCTTGTTGTGCAGAGAGAGACTCCGTTGGTTTGGCCATGTTGCCCGTATGAATAATTATAGATTAGCGAATAGGGTTATGAACAGTGTACCTAAAGGCCTCAGAAAGAAGGGGAGACCTAGGATGCGGTGGGCAGACAATGTCAAACAAGACCTTGTTAGAATTGGTATGCAGAGTCCAGATGCAGTAAATGTAGCTCAGGATAGACTTGCTTGGAGAACTAAATTGCACGGTCTGGTTGGACCTCCGTAGCCCATGGCTGCTTGAGGATGATGATGATAGAGTTACATATGCCTGGCAAATTGTATACGAGGAACTCTGGTGGGTACGAAGTGATTTGAAGAGTTCGATTATCGGAGCGAGGGAATTCCGGTTTTTGGTTAGAAACTTCTGACGTGAGGTGGGGATAATGGGTACCTCAAACTATGTCCATTTTTTTCCTCCCCTAAAAGAGAGGGAGAAATTTTTAACTGGAGGGGGAGAAGATCGATCGTAATAATATTTATGTCAAATGAAAGCTTGCAACTTGGGAGTGCCATCTACTCTATATTCTAACGAGTTTCAGACCCGAGCAACGCCCGGAAAATCTGCTGGTAGGTAATAAATTACATTAATACTGTAAATTAAATACAACTGAAAGAGACAACTGTTCAAGTAATAATTTACTACGAGAAATTCAGTTTAAAGTAATAAATATAAATTTATAATTGGAACAGAATAAAAAGTAGTAAGCCAATATATTAAACATATTTTTCACGAATAGTTTTTTTAAAAATATCACTACAACGGATAGGAAACTACGTATATGTATATAGGTAATTATTAAAGAGAGAGAGAGACAAAATTCAGAATTGAAGTGGAAAGGACAATAATTTCCGAGTTTTTTTCTTTTTTTTCGAAATTTTTTGTTAATGCGTTTTCGGAATAGCTGAAAAAATAGATATATATGCATTACGTAACATCGTTTCAGTCCGATTAAGTTCATTTTATAAGAGGAATCTCTCCAAAAAAGTTTCTTACATCCGGGCTCTGTCTGTGCTAAACAAAGTACCGCACCAAACAATTTACACCCAAGCCGCCACTTTAAATAATAAGTATTAGTTCAAACCATTTAATGAAATAAATATACCTTTTAGAAGTTACTGTAACAATTATTTAAATACTAGACAATTCTGAACGATTTTTTTATAAATAACATATTTTATTTTTAAATATTCCAGCTTTTCATAACTCTTTAAATACTGAGCAAATATTGTTGAGAATCGAGTTTTAAATGTATTTGAGTATGATCCGTGTTTATTTTTAGTCACATTTTTCCATTAAATGCATATCTTAGTAGTTATAGAGCTTCGATGTTAGATTCCAATTGACATAATATGGAAATCCTCTAATATTTTGGTATGGCAGAGTACTTAATGGTACTATACAAGTAGTAAAGATATTTTAACATTAACATGCACCTAATATACCTCAATTCTTAGTCGTAGCGTGTTACAAAATATGTACACAATAATTTTATTTGAAAAAAACTCATTCAATAAAGTATTAAAAATAATCTAACAACAAGTATATAACCCTAACAAAATCTTAGTAGTAGCTTATTCGAAAATATTGAAGAATAAATGGCTAAAAACTACTTACTATTCAACTTCACCTATCTTTATTTCTAATATTGGCTTACTCGTGTGAAGGTAAGTGGTAGCATGCTGGCATAATTATTAGATGATGATTGAACGAGGATTCCCATGAGCAATAGGCTACAGGATTCTCCACTGGAGGTAGTGGCATACTTAAAGGTTGTGATCACTGGCGCTGGGTTTTTAAATTCTCAGGGAGAACTCGCATACAATAACAGGATAGCAGACATTTATTTTTTCTATTAGATATATAATAGACTTTGCACTTACGACTTGGGACTAAATTGTTTGATGCAGTACTCTGTTTAGCACAGGCAGAGCCCGGTTGTAGGAAAATGTTTTGAAGAAATGTCCCTTAGTTCCCCTACTCGATGCCAATGGTTGTGGTCATCTTTGAACTTGTCAAGAGTGTAATCATGAGTCTGTCGAGTATAGAATTTATCCGTGCAAGTACATGCGCAAGAGTGGGCTTACATAAATTTCACTAACTCGAAAATTTCGGTTTTTTAAATTTTTTTTTAAAGAAATAAAGTCAGATTTGCCTAAGTCTAGTCTTGCGTAACCCGGAAGTGTTTGTATTAATTTATATATATATATCGTGTGGAATCTAATAGAATAGAGTTGATAAGTGAGTGTGGATTTGAAGAAAAATACTTTTTTTTTTTACTAATCTGCACCCGGGACTTTATAGAAACCTCATTATACTCTGGCACATGTATACATAAATACTTTAGATTTTGTTTCGGATCGCTATTTAAATCGACAAATTATATTATAATATCAAAGTTTTAAATATAATAAAATAATAATAAATATATATATTTATAAATGATAATAATAAAATAATATCCAAGTTTTAGAGCAACAGGGCAAGTAACTAAGTCCTAGGAAATATCTTATTCGAATCCAAATTATACTAGTATATTTCTCATAGTTGTCTGTTTCTGATTAAATATTTGTATTACTTGATTTCGAGATATACCGAACTATCAAGTAACCTCCTCATTTGTTTTTGATCAGGAGATTATATTTCGAGTGGAGGTACGCAAGCATGATTTATGATCTCGGAGATCTATACAGAGCAAAATTTGTAATGCAGAAATTGCATATATATTATTTACAGGAACGTTATATCTGTGGAATCTTCATAATGATTGCACTTTTGTGCGCAAAACTAAATGATTAAGTAACAAAAACCCCTAAACTCAGAGCTGCGTTGAGGAAGGGGATCGATCCACCAAAAAGCTGTAAAGAGACATACTGAATGCCTCTCCGTCGTGATAAATCCACCATGTTCTTCAACGGCTCCCGTTTGCTATACTTGGGAAGTATGTCTTATAATGAATGTGTAAAATAATGAAACAGGGAACATATATTTTTATGAGAAAACGGAAAAGCCAAAACAAAAGTCTTTTTTTTTACTCTGGACAGCAAAAGTACAAAAAATGAAAAAAAAAATATGATAAAAATCCGGCTCGCTTGGAAATATAATTGAGTAACTTTGATTTAAATTTCTTCATTTAAAAGGGTACTTACGTATTAACGCCACCGCAGCGTGTAATAAATTAATAATTCCACACTTTAAATAGTTATTCTATGAAATAACTAGGTATTCTATGAAATAACTAATGATAGACAATTAAAGTGTAAAATAAACAATCTGACTGAATTATACAGCATATAAAATGTTATTTATATAGACGCAATAAAATCATTTGTTACAACAGGGATTACTAAAATGGCATTTGGAATTGACCTAATGTACGAAGGCCAAGTAAGAACGAATCCGTAAAGTGGTGAATCTCTTTAATATGAATCTTCGTGTCACGTGATTCACTCGTCCGCATTATAAAAAACGCCCCGGATGAGCGGAGGCCAAGTGAGAACGAATCAGTAAAGTGATTCGTTCTCACTTGGCCTGCTCATTTTGGGGGCGTTTTTTATAATTCGGACGACTGATTCATGTTGACAGAGGGATGACCTGATTTCAACTCTACTCTCGGACACTAGAAATAGTCTTTTTTTTTACTTTTGAACTTTAACGATACGGAAGCCGTTAATGTGCACATTACCTAGGTAAAATGCAGAAAACTTTTGATTCCGCACTTTAACGGAGCAAATCAGTTAATCTGCAGATTAGCTAGGTAATGTGCACATTAACGGCTTTCGATCTTTAGCGGTAACATATATATACAGTAGATATCTCAAATTTCAGTTCAGCAGTACAAATGAACATTAATGTAACATTATTTTGTAATAGATTTGGGTACTTACGTATTAACGCCAGCGGTGGCGTTAATACGTAAGTACCTTTAAAAGTGACATTGTGTTTTGTTTCAAATGCTTCAGTTTGCTGTAGGCCATCTTAGTTATTGGCAATTTTTTGAGATGACATAAAGAGATGCTTCATATTTTTAAATGCCGTATTGAGATGCCATTCTTCCTACTTAAATACACAAAAGAGGTACTCACCCCATCCAGCACTTTCGACTCACGGCACTGGATGGATAGCTTTCATCGCAATCATATTCATCAGCTATATCACATCTCCTTTTGGAAGTTTTCAAGAATTTCACAGTACTTTCATTATTGAATTTTTTGTTCTAATCAAGGCCTTCATAGTTCCAAATAATGCAGTACACTTCTCAACAAAAAAGTATTGTTTAGTGCAAAAATCGGTTAATCAAAAATTGTTAAACAAAAAAAGTAATAGCCAATAACAAAGAGCCGAAGTTACTCAAACAAAGGAACGAGAGCTCAAAAGTCAGCTTTGAAGCAACTGATTCTTGTTAACTGAATTTTATCTATGCTATCAGATGTCAGAGGTCAAATTACGTGCCCCCCCCCATCTTAAATAAATACAGTTAGCAAAGACAACGACTACTGCGGGAGGCTGTAGCACCAAAGAAATGTTTAATAGTTGAAAAACCAAATAAGCAAGATACTGCGATTTTTTAATAGTTAAAACAACCAAATTAGTCAGTTACTTCAGCGTGAGCTTTCTCTGCATAGTATCTAGTAGTGCTAGACAGCGTCCTGGATCCGGGAAAAAGAAATAAGAAGAATTAGAAATAATGCAGCAGAAAGCCTTTCCGTTTTTCTTTAACCAAAAAATATTATCGCAGAATATTGTAATGTATATTTGATTTAGCTGTTTACAATTAATTGTAATTTAGTGGGGTAAAGGATATCTTCGCCGCTGGTTATTGAATAATTATTATTCTCCACAGGTCATGTATGGATCGTGGCGGCCTTGTTGTACCATCCCACCCCCTCTTTCCTTTAGAGCACCTACACCAAGGTTTTCATACTGTGGGTCGCGAACTCTTTCAAAAAGGGTTGCAGCACATTAAATTTTAACTCTGAATTTTCGCATTGTAGGTAAAAAGTATAAACTTTAACGTTTTAAACGCATTAATATCATAAAATTATATGAATAAATAACTCGATTTAAAGAAAGTTGAAAGGAACTATAATTTTTTCCTAATGTTAAAGTCAATGCCATGTGAATAACTCGTTGAATTAACGAGACTAATAACACTGAGATGCCAGTTTATTAGGTACACCACCCCTTGTCACATAAATGGTTCATTCCAACACGTAATACGTCACGTGACCGCGGTGTACGGTATAAAATCAAGCAGACCAGCCCTTCGAGTTACATTGAGCATCAGAATTGGCAAAACGAGAGAACTAAGCGACTTCGAACGTGGCTTGATAGTTGGTGCTAGGTGTGCCGATTTAGCATCTCCCAAACGGTCGTCTTCATGGGCTTTTCACGTACAATCGTTTCAAGGGTTTATTGAGAATGAAACCATAATGATCGACGATCTTGTGGACGAAAACATCTCGTGGACCAGAGGGGCTAAAGGAGATGCGATAATGATGAAAATGAACAGATAGGCAAAAAACAGGCAAATCACAGCAGAATTTAATACTGGTGTCATCTCTGAAAGTGCAACATTGTCACGAATGGCTACAATAGCCGCCAACCATATCGAGTACCGATGTGTCAGCTAAGAACACGAAAGCACATCACCAGTGGGCGCAGGAGCATCGACACTGGACAGTTGAGGACCGGAAAAAGTTAAGAATGGTCGGACCTAAAAAGGAGTCTAAAACTGGTCTAACTTTTTAGGGCGATCGAGATCTGATGTGCCTCAAAGTCTTCCTCTGATGAATGTGAATCCATCTCCTCCCAGTTGATTGGAGATGTTGGTATAGGAAGATCTCCATGAACTGGCCTTATAGCTGAAGTCGCATTTGGATATTGTATTTTGCTTTTGCAATACAACGAACATATGCAGTCCATAGGGTTCTACGAATGAATAATTCAGTAACTAGAGAGGATTCAATGTCTAGATCACGTTTTTTGTGAGAACCCCTAACATCGAACACTTTATCGTATATTTAAACCAGACACAAATTAGTGATCACGCTTTTACTGGCTTTAGTCTCAAATATAGAAGTTACAACTGATAACGATAATAGTGAGTTTAAAGGAACTGATGTTAAAAAATTAAAAAAAAAATTGGCGTTAATGAAGTGGGATGTTATTGAGAAAAAAATATGGATTATGCATTTGTAAGGTTTACAAATGACTTGAATGGATTAATTGATGATGAATCAGGCTACATTACTCAATACAAGAAAAACAGTAAAAAATTGACACCACGGATTACCAGAGCTTTATTAAATTCTGTTGAAAAACGCTAAAAAAGCGACCTTTTAATACACAACTTAAAGATAAATTACAGTTATTGGAATATTTTACTTGATTTAATACGAAAAGCGAAGTCAACATATTTAAAGGAGAAAAGTTACATTAAAAATCTAATTCTAGGAAACAATGGGAGATCATTAATAATATTGTTACGACAGAAGGAATCTGGCAACCGAAAGCAAAAAGTTTCAGCCAACGAACAAGAACTTTGGGAGAATTTGGAGAAGGAGAGTGGAGCGTTAACGGTCGTTTTGTTGTAACGGTCGAAGAGTTCGAAAATGGCCGGTGGGCTGTTCTGAGACAGTGCGCGTTAAGTATCAAGAAGTAACTTGATGTGTTGTGTATACGCGGAAGGATAAAAGTGGGATCTTTTATCGTTAAGTATCAAGAAGTAACTTGATGTGTTGTGTATACGCGGAAGTATAAAAGTGGGAACTTTTATGGCTAACTTCGAATGTCTACACGGACTGTCTTTTTGTTCGGCTAGTGTGTGAAAAGTTATTAGCACAGGACGAGAATTGGTTTACGAGTGAAGATCTTCGGGTGACCTGGTAAATCAAGTAAAAGGTAGTATTTAGTAAAATACACAGAGCTGATGTGTGCTCATGCAGGAAGATTGATGACTTGTGCATGTTAATAGTTGATTTGTTAATAAGATACTTCATCCATATTTCCTTTGTAACAATTTACCTTGTATTGAATTTGGTTTTGAAATATAGCTTTTAATACTCACGCTCAGTGGCTATCCATTTTTGTGATCCGCAACAATATGACGGGTAAGATCACATAATGCAGTACTGAAAGAAATTATTGTGAAATATAAAACCTATAAATTTATTGATAATCCTATTTGTAAATAAATTTCATGAATATTTCGCTGGAGTAGCAATAAAATTAAACTCAAATTTCTTCCCCGATGTCCACGGACTATAATTTCACTTTGTGCTGGGATCTCTGTGTCTTCCATCACTAATATTGAAGTCACGCTTGATAAAGAATCAGATGTTCGGCTAAGCAAAGGGATCTCTTCTGTCTTATAGATGAGCAGGTTATCACTGGATCTAATGTTGAATTCATGTTTCTTAAGGAAATCAAGGCCTAATATGCATTCATCGTAGATGTCAGCGATGTAAACAGGATGATGTACTAGACAGCTACCAACTCGAATGTTAAGTTCTATCTTTACATGGACTTTAGCACGATCTCCAGTGGCTATTTGTAGGCTTGTTTTAGACTGTGTAGTATTCAAGTTTGGATGAGGTATTATTTTCTTTATTATATCCGTTCTGAGTAAAGTTACATTTGCACCAATGTCGACTATCATACGGCAAGGAATTCCATTTATGGTTCCATCAGCTATTAATCCATTATTATCACCATGTAACGTTGAAACGTGGGCGATTTCCCCTGGGGCCAACCAATCAACAGCCAGCCTTTGCTCTTCACGTTGTTTCTGCTGGTTCTGTTAAATGTGCTTGAACTTTTCATCTACCCCTTTTTGCAGTTGCCACAATTCCAACACTGAAGGTCTGTGGAAGTCTTTGGAGAGGAACCTTTTATGTCTTTCAAAACGGATAGTATGGCTTTGGTTAGGTCTTTCGTTTCACTTATCCTTTTCTAGTTTCTTCTGCACTCACAAATCTCACTGTATGTTTGTTCGTTGGGGAGGAAAGCCTGGAGCACTCGTACTTTACAGCATGTACCACTGCTGACTTTACAGATTCACCTTCCAACATCCTTAGAGATTGTTGAGTGTCAGGGTCAGCAATAGCATCAATAAATTGTAATTGAACTAAGTTATCTTTAATTTCTGGTGGACAGTTACTATAAGCCAATCTAATTATACGCAAGTCTAACATTCATTTATAAAATTACCAAGAAAAAAGTATCAAGATATAAAATGGTATACCATAACCAAATCTGGTGAAATTTTAATGAATAACTTTCTTGTAACCTAGGGGAGTGATACTATGCATTCACTATTAATAACTGTATGTTTCCCTCAACACTTCTTTATTCAATGTTACCTACGATCTTGCCTTGATTCTTCAGTAGCATAAGTCTCCACGAAAGAAACTTTTCAAATTAATTGATGTCAGTAAATTAGTAAGGAAAATTATAACAAATACAGGGAGAATAAATAGTTTTCAAACTTTTAACCTCTTGTTATTCCTTCTCTCTAAAATTATTTTATAGCAGCTATCTTTATAACAACGTGAAGAAATTATCTGGATATCTACATTTTAAAGTCAGTTTAAACAAATTCTGCACGCGTTTTATAAACGGAACAGAGCACGTCTATATTTTTTCAAACTGTGCCAATCGTAAAAATTGACCGACCCAGTTTTTTTTAAGACCCGCGTTTCGTTGTATTTGTTTTTTCTACTTGAATATGAAATATCAAGTTTTATGGACTCAACCCATCCAGGAGTTTTAAATTGCGCCCCTGAATCGCTTTCATCCCGACCACATCGGTTAGTTTCAGATCTTGCTTCGGAAGTTTTCAAGAATTTTACAGCACCTTCACCATTGAATCTTTCTGTTCTAATGAAGGTCTTCATATTTCCAAATAATGAACTATACTTCTCAACAAAAAAAAAAACAGTGTCCGTAGCACAGGCGAAGACATATCAGCCCACCAAAGAAATTAAATCAATTGTTTCTCAACATACCGACAGCATGAGGTGGGTTGGGCTGCAACTTTGCTGTTCATTAGAAAGTTTAAGTCAAACAAAATAAGTTTCAAATGTCAGTTTTGACATATTCTAACACTCAGTAACAGATTTTTATCTGTGTCGGATGTCAAAGGTCACTTTCCATTCCGCTTCTGAAATCCAATGAGCAAAGGCAATAACTACTGGGATAGGGGGGAGACGGGGTAATACTTAAGGAATAATTTTTTAACAGTTAAAAAAATATCGAAGTAATATGTTAATTCGTTTTTTAACAGTAAAAGAAGATCAAATTAATTACTGTTTTGGCTTTATCTCGTTTTCAAAACGATTTTAAAGAGAACGAAGTATTTCGTTTACCTACTTTTGCACTCCTTAAAAATTATAACTTGAGCTAATGGATGATGAGGGAAATGCAAACCGTAGCACATTAATAATTACACATTTTTCCACCGTTAGAGGGCGCATTTTATAGCTTTTGGAAATTCGGAAAGTGCAAATCGTAATATTTCATCAATCCCATCCACCACAAAAAGTTTTTTAATTCATCTCAATAAACAATTTTCTTTTAAAACAAAAAAATGCATCCTCCTCAGGTCTAAGAGATAAATCCATTACTGTCAATGGAAACTCCACAATCTTCACATTCAACTACCAAAATCCCAAATTTCTGGCATAAATAAACTTACAATATATTTTTTAAAATCACTTACAATATATTTTTTTTAAATTTTTGGAATTTTTGATTTTTCTTCCAGTTACAGGGTGCAATTATAGCTTTTGAGAGAATCGTAAAGTGCAATTCGCAATATTTCATCAATACTTATCTAACAATCCCCTTTGAGGGACTGTTAGCGGAGAAAATCGCAACGTAGAGAATTTTGGGTCGAACCTGAGGAACAGGAGAGGAACGCAGCGTGCTACCGCCCGGTCCAACCCCGCCTTTCTTGGAGGACTAAACGAAATTTTGCCAAGGTGAGGAGCAGACACGTACCCAGGATTTAGTTTCGGGGGGGGGGGGTGTCAGAATAAGGCTTGTATAGGGTTTCCCAAATAATAAAATATTCCACTGGAAGAAAATGGTAAAATGATAGTCTATATAAAATAAAATTTTACCTTTTTTTTCTAAATCTATTTTTAGTGTCAGACATACACTATGGGACTAAAATAAAATTATACAAAGGTACCTGTTTTGATTTAAAGCAGGTAGATAAGTTTGAGATTTAGAGTGAAAAAAACCGCTTTTGGCGTTCGAACTCTCCTGATCTACCTCCTCCGCTAGGTAAGTCCTTGGTGGGGGGGGGGGATAAAAGTTTCGCCTCGAGTAGAAATTTCTTGGACGTATAAGGTAAGCTTACTCTTGGACTGATCCTGTTGTAGTAAGCCAAATTTTTTTCATCAGTTTGATTTCAATACGGCAAAGAATCCGAGGCAAAATGAATATGTAAACACCTATGATTGTGGGCTTGCCGTGCAAACTATTAATAGAAGGCGAGAGTGACATCGAAGTAATTTTTGGTCGTAGTTCATTCAGACCTCAAAAGGATAGATGGCAGCACTGGTAAGGTTACCTTCATTAATTCACACATTTAAGCTTTCAAACGAAATCGCTTATATTTGGAAGATGGCAAAGAAAATATTATGGGTGGAAGACATAAAATAGTGCTCGAACAAAAATCAATACAAGTACAATTTTTTTTGTTTGCTTCTGGAAAAAAATTATACTTATATGTAATAGAATAAAGATGGATTAAAAAACAAATTAATGCTCGCAAAATTTTTTCATTAAATCTGAATCTTCCAAATTCCTTTAACCGTCCTAAAATTTCTAGAAGAGAGAGCGAAGTAGAATCACTGGCTCCATCTCGTGATTACTCCAGAATGAAAGGTCTACTTCATGGCGACTAATAGGGCTATGCCAAAATGCTAACGATTGGGGACATTAATCTGAAAGAAATTTTTCACTTAAACGACAAACTTAATTTCCTCGTTTTCAAATAACGACATGTTATTTTAGGTACTTCCTTTTTATAGCGGCCTTGGCGAGAAGGGAATTGGCGCGTTTCCGCCTTAACAATTTTTCGTTGTGAAATATTTAATATGCTTACTATTTTCAATCTGCCATCGACGGAAAAAGATGCTATAGCTTTTTTCCAAAAGAAATGTATTTTACTCTCTGAAAGAATTTGTGAAAATGACCATAATTCGGTCGGCAATGCACTGTTTCCGATTTTCATGTTTTTTTTTTGTGTTGTCTGGAAGAACATTATTCAGTTTCTGGGACTTTTTTATAATTCCGTCGGCGGTGCACTGTTTCCGATTTTTATGTTTTTCGGTTTGTGTTGCGTGGGAGGACATTATTTAGTTTAGGGTTTTTTTATAATTCGGTCGACGGTGCACTGTTTCCGATTATTTTGCTCTTTGGTATGTGTTATGACCGATGAGATTTAGTTTTGGGGGCTGTTTTATATTGTTGGTCGGCGATGCATTGTCGATGGTGTTCGATTTAATTAATTCTGGTGATTTGGATTGGATTGTTTTACCTCTGAGCTGCACACAATGGGCTAAATGGCCAGGCCACAAGGACCCCGAAGGCTCAGAGAAGGTTGGGGGAGGGGACCCACTGGAACAGCTGTTGGGAGACAGATGGTAGCCTCCCGTCAAGGCCATCCAGCGTGTTCTTTAACGTGCACAGGGTATGGCTCTCCCGCACAAGGGGACACGGCTTAACGTCCCATCCGACAGACGGCGGCCTTTCCAAGCCCATCGGTGTCCCCTACTGACCGTGGGCAGGGCGGGGAAATTTTGCGGAGATAAATCTCAACGCTGACGCAGCTGGGACTCGAACCTGGGAACTACAGATTACGAGCCTGGCGCGCTACCGACTGAGCCACCCCCGCCCCAATTCTGGTGATTTATTTTGGCTATTGCTTCTGTGTATCGGTAATGGTTCACGCCAAGACGGAAACGAGCCAATTCCCCTTTCTTGCCAAGGCCGCTATAAAAGGGAAGTACCTTATTTTCTTTTATCGCATGCCCAGCTGAAAACATTGAACTTTTTCTTTATAAAACAGAGTTGTCAGCGGCCACTGAGGTCCGCGAATGTTCGTTTATTGAATAGATGTGAAATTTTTTACCGTTACATGCTAATTGGACAACATCTGAAACTACACAAATCTTATGCTTCAAAAGTCGCTACACAGAGGAGTGGGTTAATCGGTAGCGTGCTTGATCGTATTCTGCAGTTCAGTTTCGAGTACAAACCATTGCTACCGTTGTGAAAGGCACGTACCAAGGATTTATTTTCGGGTGGGGGGGAGGGGAAGAGACTGCGAAATATTGCTCTTCTCCGCTAATTTTTTTTCTATATAAGGTTTTGATCCTTTGCAGAGTGAACATGCTAAAGCTTGCTAAAATATATAATAAAACGGGATCTAGGGAGAAAGGTTACATCTCTCCCCTCGCAGTTAAGAATCTTAATTACCGAAAGGAGGCAAAACCAATTAAACATTATATAAGTATATATTATTTACATTATTTTTTTTACATATTATTACACAAGTATATATTATTGAACATTACACATATATGCCATTTTGTAAGAAGTGTTTTAAAGAACACTGAAATAGAGGGAAAAATTATACAGGTTTATTCAAAAAGAATCGAACTTTCAAAGTTTAGATTTTACTCTTCTCTGCAAGGTGGCGCGCAATAATTCTTAAAAAAAATATCTGAGAAGCAGAACTGTCCAATATAGTGGGAAGTGCAAAGGAAAAAGCATCTTGTATGCTGAAATTCGCCAAGACAATGTCTTTGTCAAATTAGCAACGACATTTTTGGACACGTTATGGAAAGAATACCCAACCAGGAAGTTTATTTACGACTGGTACAAACAATTCGAAGAAAATTGTTGCCTCTGCAAAAGAAAAAGCACCGGGAATCCTTAGGTTTCAGATGGAGCTGCGCAGCGAATTCCGGAAACGTTCCAATGCAGCCCAGGAAAAGAAATCAACAGAGCAAGTCATGAGCTACAGATTCCGCAGATGCCAGTTTGGTATGTACTGAGTACGCCTTATTCACGAAACCTTACAAGTTGCAATTACTGCATGTCACTGAAGGCCTATAACAAAGTCATTCGTTACGATTTCTGCCATGAAATTTAGGAGAAACAGAGGTTAGATTGGTTTGCAGAAAGGTTAATTTTCATCGACCAAATAACTTTTCACATAAGTGGAAAAGTCAACTGCCACAATCTCCATTGTATGGGGCTCTGAAAATCCACCGTTGCCTGCGCACATGAATGCGATTCATCGAATTTGTTACCTGTGATATGCCACAACGAGTTAGTTGTTTGGGTTTTATGGGGCATCGGAATCTTAGGTCATAATGAGCCAAATAAAGTGCAAAGAACAAAAGTTAAAAACATGAAAGCCATGCAAACCACAACCAAAGTTAAAATACAAATACAAATATAATAAAACACAATAGGTGTAAATATTATCACAACAAAGGTAAAACACGAAGGCAACAACGGGTGCATATAATAAAAAAGCAATAAATCTAAATATCAAAAAGGTAAAAACCATTAAAATACAAAAAAAAAAAAACAAGGGATAAAATAAAGAGAATGGATTGAAGGTGTCCGAGCGTAAGGGGCTCAAATGTTAAGTGATAAGAACTAAAATATATACGACAATCACAGTTGAAAGCTAGATATTTGATTAAAATATGTTTAATAGTTAAAATGGTTCCATAAAACTTGCACTTAGTTCGTTTTCCGTCAAGAAATGAATGTGTAAAAAACGAATGATCTCAGCAAGTACAACTTCCTCCTTGCGATTCCTATGAAAACATGCCTATCACGGTTTGACAATAGGCGTAATCTCCAAAGTTCCTTTGCAATCTGTTCTGACCAAAATCTTTGTCACTGTGCCCGAAGCTCAGTGGAAAAACACTGCCAGAATCCAAGTATCGAACCAGCAGTGGGGAGTCTAACTTTGCACTAGTCAATGCCATGATGACGTGATCGGGCACTCAAAAGAGAATAGTGGT
Organism: Ryuthela nishihirai; assembly: GCA_038380435.1. NCBI lineage: Eukaryota > Metazoa > Arthropoda > Arachnida > Araneae > Heptathelidae > Ryuthela > Ryuthela nishihirai. Next base: position 33,052,541 of record JAWZYU010000026.1, read on the forward strand.
TTTGGTTGCCAGACGATGGAGCTGCTGGCTCATATTGGAAAGAACAGGGTGAAGTCAAATCCTCACCGAGATCAAAGCCTGTAGTTAGTGTAAAGAACACACTGACGATGTCGTTTAGCCATTAAGTGATCTAGGGCAAGGCTGATAGCGTGCAACTCCGCATTGAAGATGAAACACTACTGTGGGATATGGTCTGCAATGATAGTGTCAGATCAGACTATGGCTGATACGATCAACGTTAAGCTATCCGTGAAGAAGGGCAAGAAGTCCATTTGCTCAGCATTATGGCTGGCAAAGAGCTGCTGGTTCACCTAGTTGGATGTAAAGGACTTCCCTGTCTTGCGAAAAGTCGCAGGAAGGAGAAATAGCATGCCATAGTGCACATGGCTCAGCTGTTGACTGGGCAATGCTACTGAGACTGATATTAAGGTCTCCGAGGTAGCCTCGAACATGTAAACCAAAAGGACGTATGGCAGTTGAGCAATTTGTGTAAAGCAACTCCCATTGCAGACTAAAAACGCAGTCTCAAATGGGATAGCCCGACGGGGATCACAATTTAGAAGCACACTGTACAACTGCTGAGAGTAAATAGATAATAGTGGTTCATTGGTCTCAACATAGACTCTGGACAATGGTGAAGTATGCAAACATGGTGGGACCTTCCAACCGAATCCTGGACAGAGTCGTACACCTGAGCTCTGTAGTCCAGTTTCGGCTGGGCAAATGCATGGTATAGGCAGAGCAAAGAATTAGTCCGCTCCCCAGAAAAAGGAATTTGAGTATGTTCAAACCCACGTGCACTTTGCCCCAATCGGAACTATGGGGGTTGCCCCCCTAGAATACTAGCAAGGGTAATAGAGGCGAAATTTATTAAACTTATTCATATTTTATGCATTTTTCAAGATTTTTTTAAAGACCTGTAAAACATAGGGTGAAATGCTATACTGCATTTGAAATCCAGTCTCTTGTCTCATCCCCCCCCCCGCCCTCCAGTTTACATTTTCTTGGCTCGATTTTGTTCGCAACGATTTCTTTCTAGATCCAGGCCTGGCTTTCGGGACTATTCTGCTGTGAGAAAATATATTTGATATAAATATAATAAAGTGATAAATTTGCAATTATTTTATAATTTTGGCGCCATGTTTTCTATTGACTCACAACGTTATAAACTTAACATTAGCATTCCACAATAAAAATGTATTTAAAAAACAAGATCAGTTATAGAATTAATTTCTACATTGAATTATTGCAAACAATTCCCGCCTTTTATACCATTAAGCTCTGTCAAATAATTTTCTTGTCAAATTGCAAAGAAAACAAGAGAAAAAAATGTCTTATCATAATAAACACTAAAATCATATTTATATATGTATATAAAACACTAGAACAAAACCGCTACATCTAATAGTGATTAGAACATTGCTACGAGTATAATTTTTTTTATTTGCAAAATCACTATGCCAGTTGCTATTTTAATAATACTATACAAACTTTACGAATTTGTTATGATGAAGTCATATCAAATTGTTATTTTTTTCTTGATAAATGAATAGAATTCTTTACGAAAAGTATATATCGGATTTTCCCGCCAAGCGCACGTGCAATTGGCAAATTAACAACTAGCCAACCATTCTTTGTAATACCAACAGATAATGACGTGAAAATGATCAACTTTAGATACTATACTTATTACTAAATACGAGTGAGTATTTATAACATTTTTGGGAGAATGTCTTTTATTAATATGAAAATTTGCAAACAATAACAGAATCATTAACATAAGTGAGAAATTTACCTGGCAAGATTGGAACGAATTACTTTAATAGCAATTTCCTTCGAACACTTTCTACAATGATAAAGCACTTATTAAGAGAGACAGCCAAAACGAACTACAGTTGCCAGATTAAAATTTTTTTCAAAACTTTTAAGACTTAAATACCGGGTAAAAAGGGGTGTAACAATTTTTCATGTATTAATAATGCTGGTTGTTTGAAAACTGGTTGTTCAAGAAGAAAAATTAAAGCACTGTAGAAAAGTTCTTTGCATGATTGTGCTTAATATAATTAAGAATCTGGTTGACAGGCAATTGCGTGATGAGCAATGAGGATTCGGAAGTGGTAGGGGATGTGTGGATCAGATATTTTCACTTAGGCAGATTCTTGAGAAATGTTTCGAGTTTCAGAAACCTTTGGTTGCTAGCTTTGTTGATTTCAAAAAGGCTTTCGACTCTGTTGAACGTCATATTTTGTGGTTGATTGTGAGATCATATGGTATACCAGACAAGTTAGTTAACATAATGAAAGCACTCTATAATAACACTGAGTCGTGTGTGAGAGTTGGTAAGGCTTGTAGCAATTGGTTTAGCATTACTTCTGGTGTTCGACAAGGGTGCATTTTGTTTCCTTTTCTCTTTAGCTTGGTTATTGATTATGTTATGCGAAATTCGCTTCAAGTGAAAGATTTTGGCCTTAAATGGACTGGAGATACGAAAATTTCTGACTTAGACTATGCTGATAATTTAGTCCTTTTGACAAATGATGTTGATGAGATGAACTCTTTCATTCGAGCTGTTGATGAAACTGGTAGTAGAGTAGGTTTGGTTATAAACAGAGAGAAAACTAAAGTGATGAAAATTGGTCAGGCAAGTTGTGATTCAGTTAATCTGAATGGTTGCAATCTTGAACAGGTGTCACAGTTTAATTATCTTGGGAGCTATGTAACAGATACTGGTGATGTGCGGCATGAGATTGGCAGACGAATAGGTATTGCTGCCGGGACTTTTAAGAATCTATGGAGAGTGTGGAGAAATAGGCATATACACCTAAAGACTAAAATTAGACTGTATAATAGTTTGGTTCTTTCTAGGGTTAGTTATGGCAGTGAAACCTGGACCCTTTGTAAACAAGATGGCAGGGTTGGGTTGGGTTGTTTTACCTCTGAGCGGCACTTTTTTGCACACCATGGGCTAAATGGCCAGGTCACATGGACCCCGAAGGCTCAGAGAAGGTTGGAGGAGGGGACCCACTGGAACAGCTGTTGGGAGACAGATGGTAGCCTCCCGTCAAGGCCATCCAGTGTGTTCTTTAACGTGCACAGGGTATGGCTCTCCCGCACACGGGGCCACGGCTTAACGTCCCATCCGACGGACGGCGGCCTTTCCAAGCCCATCGGTGTCCCCTACTGACCGTGGGCAGGGCGGGGAATATTGCGGAGATAAATCTCAACACTGACCCAGCTGGGACTCGAACCTGGGAACTACAGATTACGAGCCTGGCGCGCTACCGACTGAGCCACCCCCGCCCCCAAGATGGCAGGAAACTTGATGCTTTTGATTCTAGATGTTTCCACAGTATCTTGGGATTTAGGTGGTTCAACTTTGTAACTAACGATGAGGTTTGGCAAAGGAGTCGGCAACCTCCTTTAAGCAGCATATTGTGCAGAGAGAGACTCCATTGGTTTGGCCATGTTGCCAGTATGAATAATTATAGGTTGGCGAATAGGGTTATGAACAGTGTACCTAAAGGCTTCAGAAAGAGCGGGAGACCAAGGATGCGGTGGGTAGACAATGTCAAACAGGACCTTGTTAGGATTGGTGTGCAGTGGCCAGATGCAGCAGATGTAGCTCAGGACAGACTTGCTTGGAGAACTAAATTGCACGGTCTGGTTGAACCTCCGTAGCCCGTGGCTGCTTGGGAATGATGATGATGAAATATTTTGTAACAATGTACAAAATATTTTATTCCATTAGGTTTCATTGTACGCGTTTCCAAAAAAAAAATCGTTGAATTTTTCCCTTTATAAAATTATAATTCTTACTTAATAAGGATCTAAAAATAATACGAACGCATTTCCATTTTCACAAACGGATGAGATTTTAATTTTATTAAAGCAGCTAAAAATTAAAATATTCCATTGGTATAAAGAACAACTTGACCATAAATTCCCTTGAGCGCACGCTCATGATAATGATGAGCGAAGGCTACCCCTTGGTTTCGATAATTTTTTCCCCTGCACATATCTGAAAGTTTGACACCACAAATATACACCGAAGAGCCAAAACATTATGACCAGCGCGTCTTTATGAAAATCGAAGCAACTGCAGGTAAACGACTGCGCGTGTGGTCAGGAAACGGTATAAATAACACCTGATACTGAGCTTTGTTAATCAGTTATTCTTGTTCTTCCGATAGGAAAGGCAGCGGACCTAAGTGAGTTTGACAAAGGCCAAATTGCAATGGCCAGACGACTAGGTCAGAGCATTTCCGAGACGGCAAGGCTTGTGGTGTGCTCACGGCTTTAAGAAATGATCGGAGGAGGGAAAAACCATCAACCGCCGGCAAGGCCTACCATAGCTCATCGATGCTAAAGATGAGCGAAGGCTATCCCGTATAGTAAGAGCCAACAGAAGCAACCGCCCCGTAATTTGAATGCTGGTGAGAGTAATGTGTAACAACACACAGTACATCAAACGCTGCTGAAAAACAGGCTGGGTAGCTGCTGGCCGTTCCGAGTGCCCTTGCTAATCATGGTTCATCGTCGAAAGTGCCTTCAACGGGCACGCGAGCATCAAAATTGGACCTTGAATGATTGGAAGAAGTTCGTCTGGTCCGATGAATCTCGTTTCCTCTTGCACCATGTCGATGATAAATATTTATGTGACAATTATTTACGATCTGTGGCTAATGAAGAGTTGATCAAAGATTTATGCGAGATTGAGTCATATCTTTTTCTCTTGATACTTAAAATCATAGCATATATATTGACTGCTAATGTTAAATAAAAATATACAAGGGACTAATTTTTCAGTTAAAAGAATTTTTTCAAATATGAATTTAATATGGACGTAACAGAAATCTTATAAGAGTGAACACTTTGAAGGCTTTCCTGAAAGTGATATTTGGCGCATTATGGCCCTGTTGCCCATGCGCCATAAAACCCCAAACAACCAACCAACCTGAAAGTGAAAACAAATGTTCGTGTGTCTTGTGAAATCTTTAGTACAAAACTTGCCGAACACGAAAATATTTTACAGTAAATACATTCGTATGAAAAATACACACAACGACAGCGATTTTTGTTATAATTAACCTATTTTATTCAATTTTCACGTTGGTTACTAGATAGTAAGACTATTATAATGCGCAATAATGTATAAAATATATTTTAAATGAAAAAAAACTACATTTTAATATAATTTTATGAAAAATCAAACCTTCACACGGAACTTTAAAAAGTGCCCCGATATTTTTTTAAAATCTGGTCACCCTAATAAAAAGTCAATCTTTCAGATAAAATTTTCAAAACTCCCCGGACCCTCTTCTTTAAATCTGGTTATCTTAGTTAAACTGAATTTGATTTCACCGTGTTTTTGCAGAATAAAGAGTTTAATTAGATTTCGTTGAAACTTATGTTTATAAGCTGGATTATAAAAGATCAATTTGTGGCAGATACAAAAGAGATAAAGCAGAAAAAAATCGCTAAATTTTTGAAATAATTAAAAAATAGAAAACCGATTAAAGGCATTGTAGAAGTGATATTTGATTAACTGTGTCACGAGAACGGTTGTGATTCGATACTGAAACCAATGTATACATGCCCAAGGAAACCACTTCGATGGTGATAGCAAAGAGCAGAATATGAGCTCATCCAGTTCCATTTTAACTCCATACTCTGATAATTTTTGAAATACCCCTCGTATATATACAACAATGGTAGCTAGGTGTAAACTGGAAGGAGAGCTGTGTACCAATCCCCAGTGATGATGCACAGAACCGGCCAGGTCTAGCACCTAATGTCCGACCCCGCCTTCTCGTGGTGCAGGCCGTTAGTACCTTTCAAAAGAGATATTCTCTTTTGGAAGGGAACGGAAGGGGAGGGCTGCCAGTTCAGTATGGCCTACTGATCTGGTCATCTATGGCCACTTTTTTCTTTTTTTTCAACCCTGCTGAGGAGTGGTCAACTTCACAGGGTCCTGGTGCTGACCATTTATACCTACTAGACTGGACTTGTTTATGGATTTGAGCTTGATTATGGATCCTGGACTTGCTGCACTGGTGGGCCTCTGTTGAGGGAGAGTCTGCCGCTGTGTTTTCTGTTTGCATCTGGGTTGCCAGCTCTAAGTGAACAGAGGCATGGGATACCTTATATCAGCTGGTGGATAATCCTAATCAGAGGTCATCGCAGGTACCTGAACCTTACTTAGCTAGTTGGGCATCGTCAAGCCTAAACTGGAGTAATGTGTCTCAGGCAGGCCATATGGTTCTTGAAAAAGTCCACTTGAAAAGGTGGTGCCTGAAGTTCCTACCAGCATCGGTGACTTCAGCCTTTAGCGGAGGAGGAACAGGTCTTTGCCCCATGCCTGCGATCAGGGGGCTGTTTGATATTGTTGGCCCTACCAATCTCAATAAACCTAATTTCTTTAAAAATCCTACTAATCATTTTCTCTCTGCAGGAACGTGGAACGTGAGGACATTACATAGAGATTATTCTCTTGATGTCCTCATGCAGGAATTCCAGCGCTATAACCTAGATATTCTAGGCTTGCAAGAGACCAGAAGGACAGGTAAAGGTGAGATACTTAAAAATAACTTTAAATTTCTCTTTACAGGGAGGGAGGATGGAAAGCATCACCAAGGCGTGGGTCTGCTGCTCAGCAGACATGCTAGTGATGCTCTTCTAGGATATGAGTGCATCAATGAAAGGTTTCTTACAGCAAAACTTCAGACAAGCATTAAAGACTTGAATGTTATCTGCTGTTATGCCCCCACTGAGGATGCCGATGAGGATGAGAAGGATAGGTTTTACAGACAACTTCAGGATATTTTGAATTCTGTCAAGAAAGGAGATATTACCCTTGTTCTTGGTGACTTCAATGCCAAAGTTGGTACCGACTCTGACCTTTGGGGAGGAGTAATAGGCCCTTTTGGTATTGGTAGCTGCAATGGCAATGGGCAACGTCTCCTACAGGTAAGTAAACTCAATGGTTTCAGAATAACTAACACATATTACAAACACCGCGACATACATAAATACACATGGGTTTCACCTGATGGGCTGCATAAGAATATGATTGATTATATATTAATTAACAGCAAATGGGCTAGTTCTGTTAGAAATACCAGGGCATATAGGGGAGCTGAAATTGGATCTGACCATTACCTTGTTAAAAGTGTCTTGCAACTTAAACTTAAAAAGTGTTGTGCTAGGGTTAAAAAAATTTACCTTTAATACCGAAGCTCTGAAAGACCCAGTTACAGTCATGGTTTGCTTAATACTGAAGTTGAGGAAGAATGGGGCCATTTTAAACAGGCTTTTTTGGAAACTAACAGTACTCTTTTAGGGAAAAAGGAGCAGAGGAGGCAGAATTATTTAAGTGATAAGGCACTTGAGCTTATTTCAGAAAGAAGGAACTGCAGGAATGTCCTTAATCAGTACCCTACTAGTCCTAATAGAAATGATTACAGAGAGCTTAATAAACGTGTAAAGGATCAGTTAGCTACTGATAAGAATCTTTGGCTTGATGGCCTTGCTGACAAAGCTGAGGAAGCAGTTAGACAGCACAACAGCAGAGAGCTGTACCAGATAGTTAATGTTTTGTGTGGTAGAAAACGAACAGGTATACAGGGATTGAAGGATAAACAAGGCAAGGTTATAGAAGGTGAGGATTCTGTCATGGCTAGGTGGGCTGAGCATTTCAGTGATGTTCTAAACAATGTGGTTAGTTCTACTCCCATTGTTTGCAATGATGATAGATGCATTGGTGGCTTTAATGTTGGCCCTATAACACAATCTGAAGTTAGTTTGGCTATTTCTAAACTTAAACTTCATAAATTCCAAGGATGGATGAAATTACTACGGAAATGCTTAGAGCTGGGAATGTTTCAGTTACCACATGGATGACAGAAATTTTGAATAACTTTATGATAAAGGCATGGTTCCTAAAGATTTTACCAGAGCTATTATTATCCCTATTTTCAAAAAAGGTGATCGCAGTTCTTGTGATAACTATAGGGGTATCAGCCTACTCTCCGTTCCAGGTAAAGTTCTTTCCATGATTGTGCTTAATAGAATTAAGAATCTGGTTGACCGGCAATTGCGTGATGAGCAATGTGGATTCAGAAGTGGTAGGGGATGTGTAGATCAGATATTTTCACTTAGGCAGATTCTTGAGAAATGTTTCGAGTTTCAGAAACCTTTGGTTGCTAGCTTTGTTGAATTCAAAAAGGCTTTCGACTCTGTTGATCGTCATAATTTGTGGTTGATTGTGAGATCATATGGTATACCAGACAAGTTAGTTAACATAATGAAAGCTCTCTATAATAACACTGAGTCATGTGTGAGGGTTGGTAAGTCTTGTAGCAATTGGTTTAGCATTACTTCTGGTGTTCGACAAGGGTGCATTTTGTCTCCTTTTCTCTTTAGTTTGGTTGTTGATTATGTTATGCGAAATTCACTTCAAGGGAAAGCTTTTGGCCTTAAATGGACTGGAGATACGAAAATTTCTGATTTAGATTATGCTGATGATTTAGCCCTTTTGGCAAATGATGTTGATGAGATGAACTCTTTCATTCGAACTGTTGATGAGACTGGTAGTACGGTAGGTTTGGTTATAAACAGAGAGAAAACTAAAGTGATGAAAATTGGTCAGGCAGGTTGTGATTCAGTTAATCTGAATGGTTGCAGTCTTGAGCAGGTGTCACAGTTTAATTACCTTGGGAGCTGCGTAACTGATACTGGTGATGTGCGGCATGAGATTAACAGACGAATAGGTATTGCTGCCGGGACTTTTAAGAATCTATGGAGATTGTGGAGAAATAGACGTATACACCTAAAGACTAAAATTAGACTGTATAATAGTTTGGTTCTTTCTAGGGTTAGTTATGGTAGTGAAACTTGGACGCTGTGTAAGCAAGATAACAAGAAACTAGATGCTTTTGATTCTAGATGTTTATGCAGTATCTAAGGTATTAGGTGGTTTAACTTTGTAACTAATGATGAGGTTAGGCAAAGGAGTCTGCAACCTCCTTTAAGCAGCATATTGTGCAGAGAGAGACTCCGCTGGTTTGGCCATGTTGCCCGTATGGATAATTATAGATTGGCGAATAGGGTTATGAACAGTGTGCCTAGAGGCCTCAGAAGGAGGGGGAGACCTAGGATGCGGTGGGCAGACAATGTCAAACAGGACCTTGTTAGAATTGATGTACAGTGGCCGGATGCAGCAGATGTAGCTCAGGACAGATATGCTTGGAGAATTAAACTGCGCGGTCTGGTTGGACCTCCGTAGCCCATGGCTGCTTGAGGATGATGATGATGATGATACCGTAAACATTTCCCATAAAAAGTAAAAAAAAAGTGTCCATCATATTCTCACAACCACGGGAGCAGAAAAAAAAATATACATGACGTACCTTCAAGTAAAACTGATCACAGGATGTGCAAATTGGATTACATCAATCTACTGGATGAAGTTACGATGTCATGACTTTCATCACCTCTTCATCTACAATTGCAATTTGGATAGATATCGAATCACAGCCATTCTCCTGATACAGTTAACCAAATGTTACTCCACAATAATGTTCATATCAGTTCTCGAATATTTGATCCTTTTTTTAAACATATCCATACCATATTTTTCTGCTTATCACCTTTGGCCTATTCCAAAAATTGATCATTTATAATAATTCAGCTTTATAAATATTGCATTTCAACGACATCTAGTTAAATTATTAACTCATCGAAACACTAAGGTAGGTGAAATAAGCTGTAGACGAAGTTTGGTGGTTACCTCTGATCGTCTAGGAGATGTTGAACAAACTCTCTATAATATATAGATTTATCTTTATATATAATTTCCATTCCATTTTTCCATCAGTATTTCTACGATCTATAAATTTTTATCGATTTAGATACCTCAATAATGTAATAATAAATAAATGTTAATATGATCATATATTGATTTATTTCTATGCAGTTGGAACTGAAATATTTAGTTTGTTCGTAAACACAGACAAAACTAATTAATATAAAGTCGACCCTGACCAATCAGGTGGCGTTTCGTTCAAAAGTGACGTTTTCGAATGATAGCGTGATGCGTTTACGAATCATTTCTTGTGAAATTTTGATGCATGCTGGTTCATGAGTTTTGCATGTGACAGAAAATTAGTTTCATGCCTTGTTTTGCAACAATGAACGTAGCAGAGGAGTTGGCTGAAATACAGATCGAATTTGATGAGTGAGTATTAATATATAGATGGGCGTGGCGAAGGACTATGGTTGGGCGGGGGGAAGAAATCAAAAATTTCCCAACTCGAAAATCAAATTTTGCCAACTGAGCAAATAATGTCTCTGTCACGTTTCTACCCTAGATTTTCGCTCCGTGGGGTTAAGGCAATTTTCACAACTCTCCTGCAATTTGCCATTTGACTTCCAATTTTGCCAACTAGCCATAATTTCACAGAAATAATCCCAATATTTACATCTCGTCTGAATTGTAGCAAGTCAGTGTGAATTTTCTCTTGATTTGGTCAACTCTCCTTAATTTCACAAGACTAATCCCAATCTTTGCATCTCTCCTAAATTTGTCAAGTCACTTCAGAATTTTCAAAATCCCCAAGATTTTGCCATGTTTTCTCGATTTTGTCAACTATCCTGAATTTCACAAACCCAATCCCAATTATCACAACTCACCCGCATTTTCCAAGTGGATTCGAATTTTGCCAACTGCCGTACATTTTGTTAAGTTTCCTCGATTTATCCAACACTCCTTCATTTCACAAAACAAATTCCAATTTTTACAAATCGATGCTGTATTTTTACCAAGTGGATTCGAATTTTGCGAACTACACTACCTTTTCCCAACTCGCCGTAAATTTACAGAAAAAAATCGCAATTTTTACATCTTCCTTGAATTTGCCAAGTCACTTCGAATTTTATCAACTCTCCCTAATTGCACAAGGCACAATTTTCACAACTCCCCTGTATTTTAACAGGTGCCTTCGAATTTTGCCAACTCCCCTAGATTTTGCCAAGTTGCCACGATTTTACCACCTCTTTAATTTCGCAAAACAATCCATATTTTTACATCTCTCCTGAATTTGCCAAGTCACTTCAAACTTTTCAAACTCCCCAAAATTTTGCCACGTTTTCTCGATTTTCTCAACTCTCCTTAATTTTACAAAAACAATCCCAATTTTCAGAAATCTCCCGTATTTTGCCAAGTGGATTCGAATTTTGCCAACTGCCCTAGATTTTGCCAAGTTTTCTCGATCTCGCCCCAATTTTGCAGAAAAAAATTCCAATTTTACATCACATCTGATTTTGGCAAAGTCACTCTGAATTTTGCCACCTCCCCCAAGATTTTCCAACTCTTCCTGATATTGCAAAGTTGCCTCGATTTTGCCAACACGCCGTAATTTTACAGAAAAAAGATTGCAATTTTTACATCTCACCTGAATTTTGTCAACTCTCCACGATTTTACCAAGTCACTCCGAATTTTGTCAACTCCTTAAGATTTTATAAAAGTTGTCCCGATTTTGCCATCTCACCCGTATTTTACTAAGTGGCTTCGAATTTTGCCAACTGCTCTAAATTTTGCCGTCTCTCCATTTTCCAAACTGCCCTAGATTTGCCAAGTTACCTCGATTTTGACAACTCCCCTTAATTTTACAAAAAAAAAAATTATAAATTTTCACAACTCACCTAGATTTAACGAAGTCGCTTCGAATTTTGCCAACTCCGAGTTACTTTGGGGGGGGGGGGGCAGCCTCCCCCCATCCCCACGCCCCTGAATATATGATGTGTTTTTTTAATTTATTAATATTCGAATTTTTTTGCTTTTAGATGCATCGCCCTCGAGCCGAGAGCTCGCTTCCTCGTGCTAGCCATGTGAACTCGCGGTAAAAAAAATCCGTCTCACTTTATGATAATCGTTAGGGACATTTAATTTAATGCATATTATAAAATTTCGGATTATTAATTAAGAAACTTTAACTTAGAGTGAATAAAATGAAGATGGTTTATAATTCAAAAGAAACATAAGGCGGAAAACGGTCCTTATGGAAATAAAACATTTTCCAAATCGTAAAATCGTTATCCCTTTCAATCAACCGGAAATTTAGCTCTTCGTAGAAATGAAGGATATTTCGTCGCTCATTTGCAATTTGGAGATAGTTTCCGATTTGCTGGTTATTAAAGTGAAAATGATAATATCTAACAAATCTAATTTTAAGTCTTAAAGTGTGTGTGTGTGGGTGGGAGGAAATTTTGGTGAAGTGGATGCTAATGATTATGATTATTTGGTCCAAAATTCATATAAAAAAATTAGGTTCTCTAGATACAAACAAATATTTAGATCTCCATTTTACCATTTGCTGTAACCAAATGTAATTGTACATGTTCAGTTATTAGAGCGGACCTTTCCTGTAAGCAGTCTAATACTTGTGTCAAACGTATGAGCATAATTAATGAGTGTCCACTAATTCAGGTCATAACTGTAAGAAAATGACATATGACAATGTGTTTGAAAGAAAAAAAATAAACGTCAATTATTGTTACAGCTTTCCCCCCACACTTTAGGCCGTGGTTGTAATCATAGAAAATATCGTCGGAAATTACCCATAAAACATGATACATTCCCAAGGTCAATGAAATCGGGTCTGTTTCCGAATACCAATTATCTCTTAACCGATGATACAAGCCAAGCTATATTTATGATCTTGTGATTACCTTAAGTAGATCAAGCATAGACTATCTTTAATTATAACATCTTAACCTGTAATCGACACTTCAAAAAAAAAACACCTCTCTCTACACAAACTTCATATATTCTCAAAATTATTCTAACCTACATAATTTCAAATTCAATCTGGAAAAGTTTTATACCTCCCACACATACCATTATGCATATCCATATTTCACACTCCATTTCTTACCTTCATTTCACTTAACCCAATGCTCTTCACCATTTTCAAAATAAATACAAATCTCATCTCCAGAAATTTCCCCCAATTTTTTTCTAACCCACATCACTTCAAATGTTCAAATGCAGCAAAAACACACAATTAGCGCCTTAGACAATACTGAGAGGCATTGGCCTGTTATGCTTAAATTTTCAATTTTTATACGGTGAAATCGTAAAACAGCCAGGAATCTCATTACTTGCAATTTTTCGAAATTGGATTCATCTCATACCTTCTCATCCTTACTGGATCAAAGAAAATTCATACATTCACAGATATCACTTCAAAGTTCAACTTTCCATCACATTTTTCTCTCCCAGCCCCCGAAAACGAGGGCGGGGGTGGCTCAGTCGGTAGCGCGCCAGGCTCGTAATCTGCAGTTCATAGGTTGGAGTCCCATCTAGGTCAGCGTTGAGGTTTATCTCCGCAAAACTCTCTGCCCTGCCCACGGTCAATAGGGGACACCGACGGGCTTGGAAAGGCCGCCGGCCGTGGGATGGGACGTTAAGCCGTGGCACCGTGTATGGGAGAGCCATACACTGTGCACGTTAAAGAACACATTGGATGGCCTTGAGTGGAGGCTACCATCTGTCTCCCAACAGCTGTCCAGTGGGTCCCCTCCCCCAACCTTCTCTGAGTCTTCGAGGTCCTTGTGGCCTGGCCATTTAGCCCATGGTGTGCAAAAAAGTGCCGATCAGAGGTTAAACAACCCAACCCCAAAAACGTCATTTTACCTGTTGATTTTGAATTGCCATATTTTTCAAACTAATTTCCCAAAACTGTCTGGCTTTGTCGACTTCTCCGATTTACCTGGCTTTTACAACCCACAGCCCAATAATCCAGTGAAGTGTATGATAACTACAACATTTTCTCAACAAAACCCATCATTTCATGTTTTACACACACCACCTTCTGAAATTAGTTTAACCCCTCATCCCCCAAAACTTCTCCCATAGGTTAACATGGGTTTCCCTATACTTTAACATTACCCCAGAACTCTCATTCTTCTCACTACTGACACTTGTGTTTTAATCTACTGCAGCATTTTTTTTTTCACAACTCTTGTAGCAATTTTTTCACTAACATAAATATCTGAAGTTTGTATGACGATTTTTTTTTTGTCACTCGAACCCATTATTCAGAAGAGGAAGTGATGAAGAGTTCACTATCTCTTTTTTTTCTGATGGTTATCTGAAGAAGACGTTGTCCATTGCTTAATGTCTAGTGGCCGTAAAAACCTTTTTTTCAGATAATTATTGCTATTCATTCACTTAACGCAATCCGGACACTTTTTTTTTGTAACTGTGTGTAATAATAATTTTGTGAGTTTTTCTATAAGTTTCTGAGGACTGGCATTATTAAACATTCAAACAACTTATTAAATACTGAAGGAAATGCTAAAGAAGAAGAAGAAGTGACATTTTCCCAAATGATTATGCATTCTCCTCCAACCTCCATTTCCTTTTTTTTTGTCTTTCTATCATGGTTCTTAATTTAAAATTATTTTCTTAATTGGATGTTTTTTTTTGGCTCTTCGCCAATTTCAGAAAGCCATCAATCAGCAAGCTCGTTTGCCAGGTATGGCAGCTTTGAATCACGTCCTTTATCTGAATGATGAGAGGGTGGGGGGAAGAAAAAAAAAGGAAGGGAATTTAGCTCTTGACATAAGATTAGGAAGAAAATTACCCCTCGAATTCCAACCCACCACTCCTCGAATTCACAATGAAATATTCTCAACCCACAAAAAAAAATGAGAGGCTCGCAATCTTTCAGGTTCGAATACCGCCAATAATTTTCGTTTGATGTCTCTTTATTACGATTTACCATTCCTTTCAATTCCCGTGCGCCACACAAAACAACTTCTCACCTGTTGTAATGTTTGCTCTGCGCCCTCTTGTCAAGGTTAAGTTATCAAGCCAAAGATGATTCCCATCGGATTTAACCCAAGTCGTCTGTATTGTTAGACTTAAAAGTATTCTGTCAGGTTTTATTTTTTCAGTGCGCCTCACAACCTTATCACAACTCTGCTTCTTAAACTTCCCTCCCTACTCCAGCTGGATCAGCGGCGTTAAGATATTTTAATAATCTGTAAAACACACTCTCCACACTGTAGGAACACCGCTGGGCTTGGAGAGAGCGTCGAAATGGGACGTTAAGCAGTTGCCCCGTTTGCGTTCTGGGAGAGCCTGTGCACACTAAATGGCCTTAACTGGAGATCCAATAGCTGTTGCAATAGGTTCCCCCAAACGTTTTCTGAGCGACATGGCCATTTAGCCCATTTTGTGGTGTTGCTCAAAGGTAAAACAACCTCCCCGTTTTTTTTCTAAGCATGACCACCGCCCTTACCTAACCGATTCCCGTCATTTCCTCTTGGCACATCGTCCTCCCCTCTTTTATATTTTCTTACTGCAGATAACGCTACTGCAATCACTAATTTCTTTAGCCCATTTTGGGCAAAAAAAGTGCCGCTCAGAGCTAAAACAACCCTCATTAAGTGTGTGGTAACCAATCTCTCCCTTTCAAACATTTTTCATTATTATTCAGCAATACCCAAGCGAACACTGCTAGTAGCAAGCAAACGAGTTAAAGAGGAAAATAGTGTCGTTAAGAGGTTGCCTCTTGGCAACAGATGGCAATCTTTACTACAGATAAAGATATGCTACTGCACCGGAAAAAAAGAATGTCTTCCTGCTTAGCGATTTTTGCGATTCGGTCGGTCGGCGTGAGTAGTGAAGGTGGCGCTTGGGTAATTTATGCATAACCCTTTCCTTCCAGAGCAGGTGTTTCCGGAGCAGATGTTATAACCCTTTCCTTCCAGAGCAGATGTTTCCGGAGCAGATGTTATAATCCTTTCCTTCCAGAGCAGGTGTTTCCGGAGCAGATGCTATAACCCTTTCCTCCCCAGCAGGTGATTGACCATAGTGCAACCATATTGACAGATATGGTTGAATGATTTCCAGGTGGACGCTCTGGATGTCCGACTTATTGAATTGAAAAAAAAAAAAAAAACCATTGTGTGTGAAGAACAGCTTTCGGAATCAGATAAAAATTATGAGACGAAGCCCTCCCTAGCAGATGTTGTTGACCTTTTCCCAAAAGGGTGAGTTCGTTTCTTCCCATGCTCTGGATGTCCGACTTAATGATAGGATAATCGATCAGTTGAAAAAAAAAAGAGCCGTTATGTGAAGAACAACTGTCGGAATAAAAATCCTTTTCCATGAAAGAGTTCCTGTATAAAAATTATGAGACGAAGCCCTCCCTCGCAGATCTTTTTCTAGATAGCAAAGACTATCCCCATGAGATGGTGCTATCACACCATCTCATGGGCATCACACCACCTCATGGGCTAAAGAATCTTTCTGAAACCCATTCACAGCATGTTTTTTTTCACGAATGTGTACCACGGTTGCTGTTTGTTATCTCGATGGATTTAAATGCTAACCGTAGAGTGCATGCATAATTGTGAGGCTATTTTAGCGAAAAAACCCTTTGAGAAATCCCTTCCATAGATGAAAAAAATCCTTTCCCTCACCGTATGAAGAACAGTTTTGGACGCATGAAACGGTCACTTAATTCTCAGATGAAAAATCCTTTCCCGCGAAATACTTGTTTTCTTAACAGAATATTTTTTATGAATAATTATATCGAGTTGGCTATTCTAACGAAAAAATCCCTTCCATAGATGAAAAAATCCTCTCGCTAAAAGCTAGATATCTCTATACAGCAAAACCTTCTTTCCCACTCCGCATCTGAGAGTTGTATGATTCGGTTGGTTGCCTTCATTGTCTGGAGGCTGGCATCGCGACTGACCAATAAAAATCACGAATCCGTCTCAGAGGGGATAAATTTCGTTTCCCACGAGAGACAGTTCAAGGTGTACGGAAACAGTCGCTCTGTAAACCGTATCACGTCACCGCACACTGCTAAGAGAGAAACAACTATGCATTGAGGCGATGATAATAATACAGCTCGAACTCGGTCGACATATACTAGTGCGTGCACACGCTTTGTAAGAGGAAAGTTCACCTCAGATGCCCCCCCCCCCCCAGCTGTCACAGCATACAATTCGCCATCGTGCCGTGCTAGTAAGACACCGATATTTTAAATGGATTATCCATAGAAACACTTTCATCACACAGTTACTTCAGAATGCTCTTAATATAGCTCGAGTACATTCTGTCCATACGAAAGAACTCTTAGAGATGTCGATCGTTGTCAGAAGTTTTAAAAATCTCTCTTTGACTTGGAATGGAAAAATCAGTGTAGAGATAAGTCTTCCTCCGTACGATGAGATCACAAGACCGTCATTTGCTTATGCCATGCTCTAATAATAGTAAAATGTATCCATTCTTTCGTTATTAATAGATCTAAGAATTCAATGTTTGAGCACAAAATGATTTGTCAGAACTGTAACGATATGTTACAACATGGTGTCAAAAAGAACTCTTGTTGAATGTAAAAGAAATGTTTTCCTCCTAGCATCCATATCTGATCGCAAACAACATCCTCCTTGTGAAATCGTTTTTAGTGAACCTCCCATATTACTAACTTTTCCGAAATTGACTGGTCTACGATTTTGAAAAAGAAGCTGATTTTGTTTTCACAGAATCATTCCTTACGAACCCACTGCAATAAGAAAGTGCATAAGGGTAAAATTTTCAGTTTGATTTAAATCATATTTCGCAGGGGAGACAAATAGTTTTTCACCATAACACGATTGATATAGCGCCAACATAAAAACTTCAGTGACGAAGTATTTCCCTGAATCACCTCAGCGAGCTAAAGAATCTTTCACAAATCAGTATAACACTGATGCAGACTCTGGTAGCGAAGACGATATGCTTTCCCTGCATCACACCACCTCATGGGCTAAATTGCTTATTAAAGCTTCACTGTCATACATTCTTAAGAGATAAACTAACTCATTATATACCTTAATCTTCAGATGCATTGTTTCTCCATAGAATCGTAACTCTCAATATCTATTCTTTGTATTTTCTCATATATCTCGCAAGATAATTAAAGTAACTTGCTCAAAAGAACACAATCAATCACTGATTCAACTTCCATATATGTATATTTACTTTCTAATAAACCATACTTTAACGACCAAAGTAGGTAAAATCGCAAGTATCATCTGAGTCAGATTATTATTTTTTCCATATATCTAGACTTGCTAATTCTTTAAGTTGAAAATCTCACAATAGCCTGAAATCGATACTATTCAGTACTTGACCCACGATACAGAATCAGATATAAGTTATAATAGCCAACAGATTAAAAGATTTAAATCTATCTATCCCATAGACAGTAGCTTAGCACGCTTCTCTTCTAATCTAAGAAACCTAGAGATCGAGATCCATGGTAAGACACGAGTGTTGTATAAAAACTGAAAGGATCCTATAACCGTTATGACAAATAGTTGCTTAAACCCATATTTATTCTTAAAGCATAGATACACTGATTTCGAACTCGCTAAGATTCTTACATGCAATCAATAGATACACATAACTTTCTCTAGATCATTCAACAAGTTTAATGAAAAGCTACATATCTTTCGTCTCCTAACATATGAAAAGGATACACACTAGTCAAGAATATAATCAACCATTCCAAATTATTTGATCAGACCTTCAATAGAAATTGTCTTTTGAAAGTTTGTCTGTTTATAAATTAATACAACAGCATGAACAGTCATTCTTTCACAATAAGCAATTATAGTATGTTGACTTCATTCACTTTAAATCTGATTCGAGTAAACGGAAGACTATCAGAATAGTTGTTACTTTCAAACAGAATAAAAATCCTGTTTAAATTTACATATTCCCAGGTTTATGACTATGTAAAGATTATGTATCTATGTATGTACGAGAATGTGCGAGTTTCTCTGATCTTATGCAAAGTACGGATATATTCATGTTTATATCCGTGGTTAAGAGATGAATGGCATTATACACACTCACTGGATGTCTTTCTAAGTGTATGTCTCTATGCATATATGTACGTGAATGACTAAGTTTTTGTCTCTCTTCATGTATATCTATTTTGTCACATACTTCCATATACATGTTTCATGTTCGTCTCTGGGTGTACGTGTGTATATGTTTTCATGTTTGTTTCTGCGAATCGAATGTGTGTATGTGTTCATGTTTGTTTCTGTGAATAGAACGTGTGTATGTGTTCATGTTTGTTTCTGTGAATCCACTATATGTGTGTGTTTCTATGAATCGAATGTGTGTGTACGTGTTCATGTTTTGCTTCTGTGAATCGGATGTGTGTGCGTGTACGTGTGTATATATGTTTTAATGTTTGTTTTTGCGAATCGAGTGTGTGTGTGTGTGTGTATATGTTTTAACGTTTGTTTCTGCGAATCGAGTGTGTGTGTTCATGTTTGTTTCTATGAATCGTGTGTTCACACACACTCATTAATAAACATAGCTTCTTTTGTAGCGAGCAACTGACAGATAATAACAGTTTGCATCCTACAAACCTCAGCAGAGTGGTATTATAGCTCTATTAGGAATTTCCAAAATATATTTTTATCTCATCGAAACAAGAAAGTCACTAGAACAGGCACTTGTGAAAAGTTTACTAAAGAGAAAGATGTATTTTCTCTCTTCAATATTGTATACACTACAGTTTTCAGTTAGTCTTTTATTGTTAACTGAAACAAGAAAGGTAAAATAGTGAGTTAAGTATAACGTAGAGTCAATAATAAAACAGCTTTGCAGGAAAAATCTTTTATTCATACACTATCTTCAGGAAAGTTACATTTATCGACGACTTAATAAAGATTTTTTTTTTCGAAGCAGTGATTGAAGGATTCAAGATCATAAAAAAAGTTACAAGTCCACGAACACAACATTTTGTTCAACATCATTCACATAATTCTGTAATGCTCGTAGGTGATTTTGTAACGCTCTCAGATAGAGGGAGAATTTGTTAGACTCTGTGGAATTCAAAATGGATCTAAGTTTCTCATCTAACCAATCAGGAGATGTTATAGTTTCACCACTGCACGGAGTTTCTGCATGCTTTTTAATCCTAGGAACAACACCTTGCATATTCTTGCCACAGTTCTTACACACTGAACGGAATCCTTTCCCTCTTTGAAGTTTGCTGTATCCTTTCCACACTGGTTCACTCTTTCTACCCATCATATTAGTCACCAGAGTAAAAAAACACAATACACAGTTAACCTACACGACTATACCTGTCAACAAATAATAATAAAGCTATTCAGGCAGTGAGAATCGTTACTCTGTTTTCATTTATCCCTGACGACCAATCAGAATAAATAACAGAGATGACTCTTCTACAATTGGGTTTTTAATACCAGTATGAATTAGATCTTGACCAATGAAAGACTTACCAGATGACGTCAATGGACTGGATTTAAATCATTGGTACCATTGCGTGTCTGTATCATTTGCTATCAATAAACGAGTCGGTGTATCTACTTTACTAGAGTGTATTAAATATGGCAGGTCGAAAGAGCAATCCTATTTGGAAAGGTTTCAAGAAATACCCTAAAGGAAAGGGATTTCGTGCTGTTTGTTTACAGTGTAACAATGACGTCATCGGTCTTGTAGCACGACTTAAAACCCATCAATATAAGGGCAAACCCGGAATGGGTAGACCACGAAATCTAATCTGTAATGAATTCGTCGAACCGGACAAAATCAAACACTATCTCATCATCATACAAGCTCATCTAAAGGCCTTGAGGAACCAACCAAATGTTTCAACAATGGACACTGAATGAATTTACCTGAAGAACTCTCCACTAAGACTCTGTATCGTTCAGTTAAGAATGTGTCAGGATGCACAATGAACTTTTTCGGATTCTGCGTAAGAACCGTATTGGATGTAAAGTAGGTCATTCAAGTCAGCTTCGTCATTGGTAACTTACCATAACCGTTCAATCATTTGAAGACTATTTCACAGAAGACATAAGAAACTTTCGTTTCATCGATATCGTTAATCGTTTTGTGGATGAGTCAAGAGTTAAGTTACATTGTTTACATAATATATCATTCATGTCTGAATTGAACTTCCCTATGTTATATTGTTACTAAATAAAGTGTTCTATATCTGATTTTTTTCGTCATTGGGATTTCTTTCTTAGCGTAGTTATTATTAAGTTGAAAGGTTTACATCAATCTGAAATCTCTGCAAAACATCATTTACAAACTAGCGAAACAAAAGTTGAATACTATTACAAGTGACTAACATTCTCTACCACATATTCTATTTTGAAAAATAATCTTAGGAAGAAAGTGAGCGTTCTGGACCATAAGAGAGTAATTTCCCTGATATCGGAATTACTCAGATATAAAAATCTGTGTCTAAATAGTCAGAGAACACAAAATGTGCTACAGGGATATATGATGTACGACTTACTGAGTAAGCATCTAGAATCAATAGCATCTAGTTTCCTGTTATCTTGTTTACACAGCGTCCAAGTTTCACTACCATAACTAACCCTAGAAAAAACCAAACTATTATACAGCCTAATTTTAGTCTTTAGGTGTATACGCCTCTTTCTCTTTTCTTATTCGTCTGTTAATCTTATGCCGCACATCACCAGTATCTTGATTATCTTGGGCATTAGGTAGTTTAACTTTGTAACTAATCATGAGGTTAGGCAAAGGAGTTTGCAACCTCCTTTAAGCAGCATATTGTGCAGAGAGAGACTCCGTTGGTTTGGCCATGTTGCCCGTATGAATAATTATAGATTGGCGAATAGGGTTATGAACAGTGTGCCTAAAGGCCTCAGAAAGAAGGGGAGACCTAGGATGCGGTGGGCAGACAATGTCAAACAGGACCTTGTTAGGATTGGTATGCAGTGGCCTGATGCAGTAGATGTAGCTCAGGATAGACTTGCTTGGAGAACTAAATTGCATGGTCTGGTTGGACCTCCGTAGCCCATGGCTGCTTGAGGATGATGATGATGGTCTTTTGCTAGTCGTGAATATCTAAATTACAATAATAACGGTGGAATTCTTGTGTTTATCAAGAAAAATGAACTCTGTGTAGAATCCTCATATTACTACCTACTATGAAGAGAAAGAAAAATGGCTGGATGTTTAAAGAAGCTATTGAGAGAGTATTTCTCGGTCGGCTTGCACCAGGAGAAGGCAGGTAGGATCGGACATCAGGGGCTAGGCCTGGTTGGTTCTACATCACAGGGAGATTGGTGCTTTTCTTCCAGTGACTACCTACTGGCTACCAGTGACTAGCTACCGTTTACAGACCATACTTTAAGTTATTATTGTGATCCCATTACTAAAAATGATTGTAATGTAAAAAATCATCCACCTCGGGTGGAATTTTGTTGATTTTTCAAATTTTTTATCTCATTATCAATTTATTAATCCTAATGTGTGATATGTTGACCATATTCAACCGATTCTGCATTAGAAATAGTTTTGCTGTCTCTTCCAGACATTTTGTAATAGACTAAATTTCTTGAACACTTGTTTAGAAGTTGCAAGACTTTCTAAGTGCTTTAAAAATATTTTGTTCCATATATAAAAATGACATTTGTATTATTTATGTGTATTCAACCTTACACTTTTTTTCTCCTAGTTGTTCGAGGAAATTAGATCAAACTGAAATCAATAAACTAAGACTGAAAGAAACTAAAGAAAGACTAAAGAAAGGTGAAGAAAGTATAGTTTTCAGGATCCTGAATAGTTTTTGCTAAAGAAATACTAAAGAAAATAAAGGTGTCCACATGAACAATGGAACATTTTTTTTTAATTATGGGACGATTTTTGTATAACTAAAGCAGAACTCTAAAGCCAATTTTTGTATAAGATTACACGGACTACCGCTGTTTTCACGAAAAATAGAAAATGCAATCAGGCAAGAAGACCTGAATGACATTTTATTAGCCTTTTACAAGCGTTGCAAAACTAAAGAAAAAATATATGTTGCATATAAAGGGGAGCATTTTGAACGAGATATTTTAAAGGAAATAAATATTCCGCACGTGAATTTAGAAAAATACGGTTGCTGAGTATTAAGGTGTCTTCTACTGTTAGGTGGTATCTTCTAACTTTTAGGTGAGAATAAACTGAACTTTTTAAGGGTCTCCTATTGTTAAGGGTGCCACTCTTCTGAACGTTTTTTAAGTGTTTCACTTTGATGAATAATTGTTTATGAAAATGTACAAAAAATGTTTTTTTAAATATAAAAATAACGAATTTTGCATTTCTTTTTATTGTCCCTATTGTGTGAAACATAAAAACTAATAACATAAAAAATCAGTTATGTTTGATATGAATCACGGCCTAAGTTACGAAACTGTTTTGCAAATCTTAGGCCTTATGTATGTAATCATGGTAACTACGATGATTCCATTTACATTTTTTATAATGTTTACAAAGAATACCATTCTAAAGAAAACAATATCACGTGCAAAGATAGAACTTGCGGATATTTGTTTAAAAAATTTCTTGAATTTGACGAAATTAATATTATAAAATATGAAATGTATTTGAATTTGTTGCATTACTACATTCTTCATAAGAAACGCTGCTGTTGTTATATGGATACCAAAGGTCTCGAAGATATCGGAAAATTTAATTTGTAAACATGTTAAAAATTTATGCTGCAATGTAAAGGAAATAAAGAATTATTTATCGCAACTTCTGTATCTATTTTTTGTCGAAAGATGTTAAAAACAGAAAAAAAAAACTGTCTTTTTGGCTCAGTTGGTAGGGCGCCAGTCTCGTCAACTGCCTGCTGCGAGACCTTGTTATGATTAAAACTTCTGCCGTTTCTATACTGGTTCCCCTAGGGAAAATCTTTAAGTTATGGGAAGCTAACGTCAAAACGTTTATTTTAAAAAATTGCAGAAACTGGATTAATTTGTTAGGAGACGAATGGAAGTCTTTGGTCAAGGTCATGAAAGAGTGTCCTGCAACTTGTATTCCCTGTTAAGACCATTTCTATGAGAGATATTGACTGCTTAAAGTCTCTCTTAAGCTTGAATCGCACTACAGCCAATGTGTTCATTAATAAAAACCAGGCACTCTTAACATTAATGACATACACACTTCACCTTATAGAAACATGTACATTTTAACTTGCACAGCCTTAGTAATGAAATGCCCCAACCGATACAGTAAGTCCAGCACTCTCTGAGTCCTGACTCTATACTACAGTGCCAACACTCTCCTTTCGGCGCGTTTGGCGGTCAAGGTAAAAGTGTCTCTCTCTTCGCACAGACGTCTGCAAACCTCATTAGGGCTCCTTCTGTTCATAACCGCTGAGGTGCCCGGTTGGTACAGACTAGGCAATACAAGTTTCGGGGGGGGGGGGGGGGTAGACGACCGACTCTCCCTATTCAGTCAAAGTCTCATGCACACACATCTCAGATAAGGATCCACGGCTAAATGCATGTGGCGGAAACGACTAGCCCAGTCGTTTTACACCAGCCAACGTTTGTATCTTTAGAAAGAGGTGCAGAGCGGAAATCAGCCGGAGAAAGGGAGTCGCGAAAAGCGCTCAGGAAGGAAATCTGCCCGATTAGAGTAATAGCAGAATAACACAGCGTTCAGATAAAGAATTCTGATTAAGAAATATTAATCTCACGAGATTTCATGATAATTGTATGATTATATGTCGAACACTTGAAATAGATAATATTAATGAAAATTAAATGACAAAAATTGGTTTGTCCTTAGTGAGATTCGAACCCAAGATCTCCCAGAAGCATGCCAGGCGTCAGCCTACTACCAAACACAGGTATCTATTATATGAAAAATACATCATATTTCAAAAGTATCACTATTTTCACTATAAATGACAAGCATTTCATTATGTAAAATTTAAAAAGAATTCTTTAGTAAAAATGTGGTAAAATTCCCAGTTAAAGAGGCTGAAAAGAAGTCAAACTTCAGATATGTATACCACCCTAATTATACCATTCCTATGTTCTTACCTCCCCATGCATACCGGATGTGTTGTACATATCCTGTATAATCCGCGGAATCTCTGTAAAATATTAATCAATAATAAACTTGTAAAAAGATACAATAATCATGGAAAATAACGTAGCAACAAATATCAAGCAGACATAAAATTCGAAAAACAAAATTATGTAAAAAAATAAGTAAATTTTCAATAAAGAAAAAAGTGCGTAAAATAGAAAAAAAATCACGAGTACTGAATACAGAATAATCAGTCAGAAACTGCTCATCATAATTTCCTCATACCAGCATAGTACAGCAGAAAAATTTCCGTGGCAATCACCCACGTTCCGCGTACCTATAGGACAATGCGTAATAATATCCAAACGCATCTAAAAGAACACCACTCATTTTACTGAGAAAATGCCCAGTGGATTTCCTCTCACACTTCTTTGAGTGTGTGGGGTTGGGTTATCTATGAGGAGCACGATTTTTGCACACGTAGGACCAATGGGCCAGTTCGAAAGGACACCAGACCTCGAAGAAAAAAGACTTCACTGAATTATTTCTGCTCAAAGAAGTTTGGGGAAAGGATACCCACTGGACAGCTGTTAGGGGAGACTCATGGTAACCTTCTGTTAAGGTCGTCCAATAAGTTCTTTAACGTCCCCAGGGTATACCTCTCCTGCACACCGCGCCACGGCTTTATATCCCATTCGATGGACGGTGACCTTTCCAAGCCCATCAGTGTCACCTATCTTACCGAGGGCAGGATGGGGGTTTAGCGGAGGTAAATTTCAACGCTGGCCCAGATGGGACTCGAACCTGGGAACTACAGATTACGAACCTAGTACACTGCCGATTCAGCCAACCCCATCCTTTAGATTTTTGTGACCTGACTATTTAGTGTCACTAAGAGGTACTTAACAACAATTTTAATCACTTCGAGCACCATTGCATTCCTGAAAGAATGTGCTATGCGCCAGTTAAAAACGTGTGCAAGGCATAATGATAATTAGTATAGTAATAAAAGTAAAGAAAGTAGTTTTTTTAGCCTTTTTAACTGAGAATTAACTTTTTTATAAATATTTTTTTAAACTTTAGATACTTAAAATGTTTGCTATTTACAGTGACAATAGTGTTCTTCTGCATATGTTATATATGACTGTGATATCACATAATATACGAGGTACAACATACTTGAAAGAATATTTGAAACGTTAACTGAAACAATTGAGAAGTAAGATCCGAACCTACGACCTCCTGATGAACATGTCAGGTGCTCTGTGGTGTATTTGCAGAGAGCCGATGGAGCTCTGCGATGTATATAGAGACCGATGGTCTCCCGCTGCCATCAAGATTTCTAATAACAGGACATAAGTGGAAACATTTTATAATTGTAATAAGTCTATGCATCGTAGAGATTTTACGAAACAATTTTTCTTTAAAGAGAACCAAATAAACACGAAGGATGGAGATAAACTATGGGATTTTGTTGTTTTCTCATAAACAAAAAAATACTTACCCAATGCTATAAATGTGTTGATTGCCGTTGTGATGAAATAGAACAGGTTGAGAGCATTAAATATTTAGGTATTTTCATAGATAATCTAAAATGGAAGAAACATATTGACTACATCACAGGTAAAGCACGCTACAAACTACTCAAATTACACCACTTGAAATACAAAGTCAATCTTAATATGTTGCGAACGTTGTACTTCTCATGGATACAAGCTGCATTTCAATACGGTCTAATTTGTTGGGGTGGAAATTATGTCTCGGTTTTTAAACCTCTGGTGCCTCTTCAAAACAAATTTATTAAATTGCAAAACTTAACACCGATATTTTAAGCAATTTCAGTCGTTAATCTACGCTAAAAATTCTACCTATTAGACATATATTTGCTTTTAGAGTGATGATATTTTTTAAGCAGAAATGCTTTAATTTTTACATTTAGCTGGATTTATACAACTTCAGAGAGAAAGGTCCAAAATACTCAGTTCCTTTGATTAAAAAAGAAATTGCTCATAAGCATTATTCGTATATCGCACCTAAAATCTTCAATCAGTTGCCTCTTGAAATGGGGCAGGGATGGCTGAGTCGGTAGCGCGCCAGACTCGTAATCTGTAGTTACCAGGTTCGAGTCCCAGCTTTGTCAGCGTTGAGATTTATCTTCGCAAAATTCCCCGCCTTGTCCACGGTCAGTAGGGGACACCGATGGGCTTGGAAAGACCGCCGTCCGTCGGATGGGACGTTAAGCCGTGGCCCCATGTGCGGGAGAGCCATACCCTGTGCACGTTAAAGAACACGCTGGATGGCCTTGACGGGAGGCTACCATCTGTCTCCCAACAGCTGTTCCACTGGGTCCCCTCCCCCAACCTTCTCTGAGCCTTCGGGGTCCTTGTGACCTGGCCATTTAGCCCATGGTGTGCAAAAGAGTGCCGCTCAGAGGTAAAACAACCCAACCCAAGCCTCTTGAAATTACAAGTGAAAAAAATTTTAATATGTTCAAGCAGAATTTGAAAAGCTTTCTCTTTTCTTTGGAAGATGTTGCACCTATGTTAAATAATCAAGTGTAAGGTAAAAATGTATTGTACATATATCAGAAAAATGACATATATTGTTGGTAATTTTTGTAGTGAGTAAGTCGTTATTGATTTTTGTATTAATTTCCTTTAGTGACCCAGACAAACCATGCGATTTTTGGGTTCACTCATATTTTTCTTTGTAAATTGTATATTATGAAGTAATAAAATTGATTAATTGATTGAAATGTAATAGTTTTTGTTTCATTTTCCTTTGTTTCGAAAGCACTGAGAAGGCATTTTTTACATATATTTTCAATAAGTCCCACCCCCCTTTTATTTTCTTTTTCGGCCCTGAAATGGCTGATTATGCGTGTTGCATATGATTTTGTGTCCCCCCCCCCTTCTAGGCAGCTACAAAGTTGTATGCAAATACTCTAATTTTCGAAGAATCTTTCGTATACTCTCTCTTAAGTTCGCTTTTACTTTATTTTAAAAAATTTTTATGGACATAAAACCGCTCGAAGATACTAACAGCAATTACGAACCGTTCCACAGAATGTTCCTCCAATACATTTCTTAATCAGCTAATGTTGTGTTCATTCATCCAATTGCCAAGAAATAATCAGGAAATAGAGCATTAATCATTTCAGAATCGATAGGGCGACGCTTTGTTCAGAATCGAGGGGATCTTTTCCTGCTTTGTGTGGATTCCTTTGTGTGTGTGTGTTTCTTTTTGCGGGGGTGGGGGGGGAGCTCAGTCGATAGCGCGCCAGGCTCATAATCTACAGTTCCCAGGTTCGAATCCCAGCTACGCGAGCGTTGAGATTTATCTCGGTAAAACTCGCCTTTGCCCCGGTCAGTAGCGAACACCGATTAGAAAGGCCGTCGTCCGTCGGATGGAAAGTTAAGCCATTTTCTGTGTGCTGGAGACCCATACCCTGTGCACGTTACAAGAACACGCTGGATAGCCTTGACGGGAGGCTACCATGTCTCCCAGCAGCTTTCCAGTGGGTCCCCTTCTTCCAACTTTGGTCATTTAGTCCACTGTGTGCAAAAAAGTACAGCTCAGAGGTAAAACAACCGAAACCCATATTGGCAAATTCAACTCCTTCCTCCCCATCTATCCTGAAAAAAATTATGATGATGACCAGAAGTACTTGTGCTTTAGGAATTTTGTTCATTGCTACGAGGAAGTGAGGTGACCCAGTCAGTAGTGCCCCAGAACTCGTAAAGTGTAGTTCTCACGTTCCAGTACAACCAGTGCCACCGTTGAGATTTGACTCGTTAAATCCCGCCGTGTCCTCGGCCAGAAAGTAGACACTGATGGCCTTGGAAATGATGCCATCCGTCCCATGGGAGGTTAAGCCATGGCCCCGTGCGCAGGAGTGTCACATCCTGGGCACGTTACGGAACAAACTGGATGTCCCTGAGGGGAGGTTTCTATCTGTCTCCTAACAGCTATCCAGCGGGCTCCCTTCCATTAAATTTCTCTGAATCCTTGGGATTCTTGTGACCTGTCCTTTCAAATCAAATTGTGAAAAAAAAGACACTGAGAAATAAAACAATTTAACCTTTTACAGAGCGAAACTGAAAAAAAAATATTTAAAGCACCGGAATTAATCAGAGAAAGTTAATTTAAAAGATTCTGAAGAATTTGATTTTCTCGTTTTGGAGTTTCTTCAATTTCGAATTCTTTAATGAATGAAATTTTTCGGATGAAATTTCGCCATGAAGAAGATGAATGCTACATTTCTCTTTACGTTGTCGGGATTTAACCTCGGTGGCAAGGATTGTGGAATACATGAAAGCCTTAATATTTGTGGGAATATATTAAAATGCTCTCTTTGGATTTAATTAAATCCCCACGTGGAGATTAAAGCAAAGAATGAAAGAAGAAGACGAAGAAGAGAAGTGATGAATGTGAAGCTGACGGAAGACGTGATCCCATCACTTCGTTTCTGGCTTTCATCTTTTATGTAGAAATTACCATGAAAATAATAGGAATCGTTTCTCCAATTTTATTTGGGATTAAGGGGTTGAAAAGACAGTTTTTACCTGCAGAGAGACAGAGTTATAAGAGCTTATTGCATAATGACGTTAAATAGAATCGCAGGATCAACAGGATTTGCAACAGTAAACACGCCTATTAAAGCAAGAATTTGCAATACTAAACAGTACCCTAAAGCTGTTGTTTTATCACTCGGCGACACCATTTTGCAGGCAATGGGCTAAATGGCCAGGTCAAAAGGACTCCGAGGTTCAGAAAAGATTTGGAGGATGAGACCCAATGGACAGCTGTTGGAAGACAGATGGTCTATCTAGATGGTCCCATCTAGTTTGTTTCTTAATATGTGCAGGGTATGGCTCTCCTCTACATGGAGTCTCATTCGGTGGAAGATGGTCGTTCCAAATCCATCGGTGTCCCGTACTGACGGAGGTCAGGGCGGGAAGTTTTGCAGAGATAAATTTCACCGCTGGCCCAGCTGGGACTCGAACCTGGAAACTGCAGATTATGAGCCTCGTGTGCTACTAAGTCACCCTGCCCCACAGAAAGATTGAGTATATTTACGAGTTATTAGAGCATACTTCATAATAGCTTTGAACAGGATTCCAGGATTTGGAGCAGTATATAGACATATAAAAGCAAACATTTGCTGCAAGAAACAGCTGCAAAGAGACAGGACAATTAAGAGTTATAAGTGCCTAAAAAAGAATTTATCGTTGAATAGGATTAAGGACGTTGAATAGGATTGCATGATGAAAAGGTTTTTCAACAGTAGTCTATAAAAACAAGCATTTGCAATAGGAAACAGGGCTGTAAAACGTTTTTCTTGTATTGGGAAACAGTGTTGTTAAAAAAAGCAGTCATTTGGAGCAGAGAAAGAGTTTGTAGAAGAGCCTTTTGTAACAGGAAATAGGGTTTATAAAGCAGCCATTTTAAACCAAGTAATAAGTTTCAAAAATCAGCCATCTTAGAACACAAAATAGGGCTATATGTAGCTATTTGGAAAACCATCTATTTAATAAACGAAACATGAACGAGTAAAAACCATCTATGGCAACAAGACTGTAAAACAAACCTCTGGAACTGAAAACAAGGGTTATGATTTCCGTCGTTTGCGCCAAGAAAAAAAAGGGACTAGAAAACGCCTACTGCAACAGGAAACAGTGTAGAATATGTAGTCATTTCTGATAGAAATGGGGCTGTTGAAATAGACGCCTGGTGGTAGTGGTGGTGGGGGAGGCGGAGGCGCTAGGAATTTAGCATTCGCAATAGGCAGGTGCGAGATTTTCATCTGCCTCGCCGCTAGTCATATGGAGTGGGTTAGTGCGTCCTTATGATCTATCGGTTTATAAGCCTTTTATCTTCACAGCCGTAAAGAAACAAAATATAATCAAAATGGATGTGGAAATTTTAATGATAGGTAACATTATTTTGTTACCAAATACAGTAAGGCGCCAACATCCGATGGAAATTCGTTCCACGGAACCCATTGCATGTTGAAAATACCATAAGTTGAAACCAATAATGCAATGATTTCCTGTAATTCGGCCCAAAACCTTGATAGCGATCCTAACACATAAAACAGGTATTTCTTACATGTTATATTTGATTTTTATATTAAAAATGACTCTTTAATAAGGATCATTTAATAAATAGTTATAAAACATCTCAAAATAAAAAAAATTAATTAGCATTTACCTTCAAGTGCAGGACTGAAGAAATCGATGATAGAATAGTTGTGGTGTGTAGGTGGTCATTCGGAAATAACCACAATTGAATTAATTATAATTCACAAAAATGCACTCTTTACACTGAACAACCGCATCTAATAGAGTAAAGAATAACAGTGCCCTCATATGTATTTCAGAAGAAAGCGGGGATATCGTGCTGGACAATAACAAAGACGCTGATTGGTCGAGAACAATCGTACCAGAAGATACGAGCAATGTTCTACGCGCTGATTGGCCCAAACTCCACCCACGCGTCTGGGAATTTCCACCGATTTTTCGTACCCAGCTGAATCGGAAAGACATCGGTTCCTGCAAATATCATCGGCTTTTAAAATGAAAGTTCCTGATGGAAGGTGAATCGGTTCCTGAGAATGTCGGATGTCGACGTCCCATTGTACTACAAATATTAATGCAGTAAATTAACATTATACATAACACACAAATTATAATATCAATATGCGGTAGCATAATACAAATAAAATTATTCATTTTCGTATTTAAACATTTTTTAAGAATTTTTTTCTGCTCTGGGAGTGAACAAAACTAGGGAGTTTTGAATATGGTTTTCCATTCTGATAACATGGGAGTATCCCAATTCCTTTGTTAATGTGGTTTATATCCTTATAACTCCTGTTTATAGCTTATTTTCGACTGTCAGTAGAGAGGGTTCTTTGAAGAGAGACTAATCACTATCAAGGACAATTTGCAACTGGTTTTTATTCCTTCTGTGAATTGGAAAGGACATAATTTTGCTCTTATGCATGTGGCGCCCCTAGGCAAGTGCCTTATCGGGGGGGGGGGGCTCAGTTGGTAGCGCGCCAGGCTCGTAATCTGTAGTTCCCAGGTTCGAGTCCCAGCTGGGTCAGCGTTGAGATTTATCTCCGCAAAAATTCCCCGCCCTGCCCACGGTCAGTAGGGGACACCGATGGGCTTGGAAAGGCCGCCGTCCGTCGGATGGGACTTTAAGCCGTGGCCCCGTGTGCGGGAGAGCCATACCCTGTGCACGTTAAAGAACACGCTGGATGGCCTTGACGGGAGGCTACCATCTGTCTCCCAACAGCTGTTCCAGTGGGTCCCCTCCCCCAACCTTCTCTGAGCCTTCGGGGTCCATGTGACCTGACCATTTAGCCCATGGTGTGCAAAAAAGTGCCGCTCAGAGGTAAAACAACCCAACCCAAAAGCCTTATCGGGAATTTGGCCTGGTAACAGAATTAGAAGCATGGACGCATCTGCGGCACTGCCCACCAAAAATAATTGTAAAAAATAAACAAATTTTAAAATCATGATTATGTCACATCTATATCAACATAATATCGTTTTTATATTCGTTTCGTAATCATTATTTGCCATATTTTGTAGACATCACAGCATTTACTTTGCGAGTCAGGGCTACGTCGGCTGCTTTCGAATTATCAATACGAATTTTTCCATTCCTGTCACAGTGCCGAGGATTTATCTATTGTAGCGATTACACAAATGCGCATGAATTTTCATTTGGCTGTGGCAGGCTCAACAAGCCGAAACTTTCTTGACAAAGATGGGTTGGGTTGCTTTGCCTCTGAACGGCACTTTTTTGCACAAAATGGGCTAAATGGCCAGGTCACAAGGATCCCGAAGGCTCAAAGAAGATTTGGGGAGAGATCCACTGGAACAGCTGTTGGGAGACAGATGTTAGCCTCCCGTCAAGGTCATCCAGCGTGTTCTTTAACGTGGACAGGGTATGGCTGTCGTGCACACGGGCACGTCTTAACGTCCCATCCGACGGACAACGTCCTTTTTAAGCCCATCGGTATCTTTTATCTGGCCTCGAACAGGAGTAGAGAGGCAGGTTGTTTGACCTCTGAGCGGCACTTTTTTGCACACCATGGGCTAAATGGCCAGGTCACGTGAACCCCGAAGGCTCAGAGAAGGTTGGGGGAGGGGACCCACTGGAACAGCTGTTGGGAAACAGATGGTAGCCTCCCGTCAAGGCCATCCAGGGTGTTCTTTAACGTGCACAGTGTATGGCTCGCCCATACACGGTGCCACGGCTTAACGTCCCATCCCACGGCCGGCGGCCTTTCCAAGCCCGTCGGTGTCCCCTATTGACCGTGGGCAGGGCGGAGAGTTTTGCGGAGATAAATCTCAACGCTGACCTAGATGGGACTCCAACCTGGGAACTGCAGATTACGAGCCTGGCGCGCTACCGACTGAGCCACCCCCGCCCCTGGGGGGCGCAGGAAATCAGATTCCCAATACAGTATAATATTTGGCCCAAGTTTTAAAAAAAAATAATAAATACCTTCTTAAGCAGTTGCTTATCACAGAGGTGTGACAGGAGACTTGCCGGCTAAATACGCCATAGAAAACGATCTGTGAGGAAGACGAGCTCTCAGCAGAAACACAACCATCCATGCTTTACCCGGGGCTTGAGTAGCCAAGCACACTAACCACTCTACCAGCGAGCCGGTGCATTCAATATAAGTTGACTCATTTTTTGCCGCTATTACCCTTACTATCATTCTGAAAAAGAGGAGGGGGGCGAGGACATAACCTCTCCCCCCCTTTCACAGATCCGGCCCTGGTGTTTTGTCGTTGCATAAGAGAGTGAATTGTAATGAGAGCTTTAGAAATATGTCGTTAGAGCGAGGTGCCGCTAAATAGAGACGGATAATTGAAAGTTCTCTGTAGTAATCAATGTGCTGAAACATTAATCACTACAACCGGCATTAACATAAAATTCAAATCTCTTATAATTTTCATATATTAACGGAGAACATTGAAATATATGTTTAACATATATAAAGTATATACTTAAATAAAGGCAACAGGTTTGTAGAAATTCTTATTTTGAAAATAGACATTAACAAATGCCTTTCTAAGTATTGCGCCAATAAATGAAATTTCTCGCACTGAAATCCTATTTTTCATCGTGAAACATAATTGACTGATTACATAACATTTTAAGAATTCAATAAATTTAAATTGAGATTTATAGAAATTTTGTGGAAAGCTTTAAGTTATTCCCAGTGACATTTTTGCGTAAAAATTATTGCGGCGGGGGATTGGGTCAGCCGGTTGCATGCCAGGCTCGTAATCTCCAGTTCGTAATCGAGTCCAACTCTCCGAGTATTGAGATATATTTCCTCTGACTCTCATTCTGCCTTCTGTGTCATGGACTTGAAAGACCCTAGTCGTTGGGGGTGGGGGTGACTCAGTCGGTAGCGCGCCAGGTAATCTGCAGTTCCCAGGTTCGAGTCCCAGCTGGGTCAGCGGTCAGATTTATCTCCGCATAACTCCCTGCCCTACCCACGGTCAGTAGGGGACAACGATGGGCTTGGAAATGACACCGTCAGTCGGATGGGACGTTAAGCCGTGGCCCCATTTACGGGAGAACCATACCCTGTGCACGTTAAAGAACACTCTGGATGGCCTTGACGGGAGGCTACCATCTGTCTCCCAACAGCTGTTCCAGTGGGTCCCTTCCCCCAACCTTCTCTGAGCCTTCGGGGTCCATGTGACCTGGCCATTTAGCCCATGGTGTGCAAAAAAGTGCCGCTCAGAGGTAAAACAACCCAACCCTAGTCGTCGGAGGCACGTTAAGCCGTGGCTCAGTGTGCAGAACAGCAATACCCCTGCATGCGTTAAAGAACAAACCGGATGGCTTTGACGGGATGTTTCCATCTCTTAACAAGGGAAGGTGACCCGCTGGACAGCTAACTAATTCTGAGTTGTTGGCGGGTCCTTATGACCTGAAGTTAATAGCAATTCAATAAATAGGAAAAGGAGGGGGATGGCTCAGTCGGTAGCGCGCCAGGCTCGTAATCTGCAATTCCCATGTTCGAGTCCCGCCTGGGCTGGAGTTAAGATTTATCTCCGCAAATCTCCCCGCCCTGCCCTCGGTCAGTAGGAGGCACCGGTGGGCTTGTAAATGCCGCCGTCCGTCGGATGGGACGTAAAGCCGTGGAACTGTGTACGGGAGGGTCATACTTGTGCACGTTTAAGAACACGCTGGATGGCTTTGCCTGCGCTATCCAGATGGATCACCATCTGTTTCCTATTAGCTGTACAGTGGGTCCCCTTCCCCAACCTTCTCTGAGCCCTCGGGGTCCTTATGACCTAGCCATTGAGTTAGTGTGTGCATAAAAGCACAGATATAAAACAAGACAACGGCAGGAGAACTTTGAATGTGGGTTTCCATTCTCTTTACCTTGCTTTCTCTGTTTCCTCTTGTGATTTCCTTCGTTTTTGTTGTTCGGAAGCCACTTCGTACTCCTCTGCACGCTATCTCCTCCATCCAGCGTGCCTCAATGCACTTGGGAATTCCCAGTTCAATGTTCTTTGCATTGCTCTCTTCCCATCTGCAGCTAACAACCTAAGTTCCATTCTTCCTTCCTATTTCTCCCCCAAACTCCTTTGTTCGCCTTTTCCTCGAAGCTGATTGGTCCCATTCATTGAGGTTAATACACATGACCCATCTGCTTATTCGTATTCCTTTGTATGCTTGCAGCATCCTGTCCATCCCTTTTATACTTGAAAAATATTTCTTTAATAGGAATATTCTCACTTTTAATTCAGGGTCATTATAAAGGGAATACCTCCCATTTCAAAGTACTATATTTTATTAAATAACTAAGTAATGAAAGTAATTGTGTGTACAAAATGTCGCAAAACTCTCAAAGTTTCGTGACATTTTGAACTCTCAAGGTTTCGTTTCTTAGCTCGCAGAAAACACTTCAAGTTTCGTTTTCAGCTCATTTTCAGAAAAAAACGAATTAATGTTTTAATTTTATCGTTTGTCTGTCGGTCTATAGACATTGAACTATTTGGTTTGTACAGAAAAATTAAAAATTCTTTTTTTGGGGTTGGATAGGTATTGACGAAATGTTATGATTTGCGCTTTCCGAATCTTCCTTGAGCTATAATTACGACCTCTAACGGTGGAAAAAATTTTAAAATTTCAAACTAATGTTCAAAGCGGTGTAATTAAGTTAGAAATTAAAAATTTTGGTTGTAAAATGGAATGTCATTAAGTTTGCATTGTGAACAATGATTTTTCACCTTTACCCCCAGAGGGGAGGGAAAAGTAATTTTTTGTTTTAAGCAAAAATTGTTTTGTTTTTAGAGATAAAGAATTTTTTTGTGTTGGATAGGTATTAATAAACTATTATGATTCACACTTTTAGACTCTCCGAAAAGCTCTAATTGCTCCCTCTGATGGTGGGAAATTTTGGAAATTTGAAAATTTTAAACGAATATTACAAACGATTTATTTTGGTTAGAAAGTGTATATTTCAGGGATGGAATGTGACTATTAAGGGTTCACATTGGCAGCAACAATTTCTCCCTTCATTCCTAGAGTGGGTGGGAAAATTCAACTTTTTTTGTGTTCAGAGATCAGTAAAAAATTATTTTTTTGTTCAATGGGTGCTAACGAAATATGGTGCTAAAAATCGACCGGTTATCACTTATTTCTATAAATTTAAAACTTATTAAAAATATCAATATAGTAATAATAAATAATTGAATTTATATACACCGACTGATTTTACCTCTTAACCCTAGGGAATGAGAAATCAAACTTTTTCATTTTAAAGGCAAATAATTTTAGATGGCTAATAATAAATTATTATTTACATTTTACAGTCACCCATTAGAAGGAATTCCTGTTAAAGGGTGCAAATTTCGGAAACTTAGAAATTTCATTTTCTCTAAAAACGAGCGTTCCATATTCGCCAGAGGCGATACGTTGGATCAGCGAGTTTGCTCAACAGACTTCACTGTATGGCTCCAATCCATGCGATGTTCAACTTGCACCCATGCTTGGCTCAGATGTCTGTCGTAACAATTCCAACAGTAGCAATTTTCCGGTAAGTTACAATTTTTTTACGAAAAAAAAAAGGTTTTTTAATATATCTCACCCAAAAAAGTCTAATCATGTGAAATCGGGGCATCTCGAGAGCCGCATGATCTGTCCTCCCCCCCACCTATCAATCCAGTGATTTGGAAATTTGATCACTTATACAATACGTGTGATGCTAACTCTACGCCCACTTAACAGGAAAACTTGGAGTTTCTTGGCATTTTAGACACGTAGTTGCATTTTTTATTCAATTATTTAAGCAATTTTTAGTAAAATGTCTTCGGATCGTAAGAAAAAAAATAGAATGTAATAAGTGTAAAATAGTTAGGGGCAAAGGAGACTTTACACGCAAGAAAAAATGGGCTATGGTTGAAAGAACCGATGTTGGCCCCATTGACCAAGATATGAAACGTACCTTTGAAACCATTATAAAAGAACAATTTATTTCATTAAAGGATGAACTGATGTCTTCGAATGAAATGTTTAAATAGGAAATTAAGAAAGAAATCCTGGGTATAAATGAAATTCTTAGGAAAGAAATTAAAGGCGAATTAGAAGAATTCAGAAGTGTAACGTTTTGCTCAGCCAAACTAGATGAACACATGAAAATGATGAAAGAGTTAGCTAAACAAGGATAGGGTGTTTCAAAAAGGATGCAACCCTATATATATATAAGAGAGTAGAACTTACACGCATGTACATTTTATGCCATAATATTAGTCAGTTGGCATTACTGTACTCAAGGTTAACAGCCTTTAGCAGTTGAAATGACCTTGTCACGCGCTAGTCTCACCCAAGAATTCATTCCTTTGTGTTGTGTAAGCTATGTCGTCTTCCAAATATGAACTTGTATTTATTGTTGACTTATTGTGTGTACAAATCTTACAAACGTGTGAGAGAGGAGTTTGAGTTGAAGTTTCCTCAGTCTGAAGTTCCCAACAAGTCGACAATACCTCATTTAATTGATAAATTTCGTGACACTGGCTATGTACAGGTTCGAAAGAGCCCAGGCCAGCCATCACTGTTAACTGCCGAAGTTCTTGATGATGTGTCTCTGCGTTTAACTCGCTCAACCAGAAAATCTATTAGAAAATTATAATCACAGGTTGGACTGTCACCGCTACCGTTTTCAAGGCTACAAACAGGTTAAAAATTCATGACTCCGACATTGGTGTCGTTCATGAACTGAAAGAACCAGACCATGAAAAACGTTTACGGTACTGTCGTTGGTTTCGTTCTTTTGTTGATGAAAATGGAATTGAGGTTTTGGACCATGTTTATTTCAGTGACGAGGTTTGGTTTCACTTGGATGGGTATGTGAACAATCAAAACAGTCGAATGTGGAGCAGTGAAAATCCTCACACTTTTCACGAACGACCATTACATGTATACAGGCGTACGCCGGTCATACGCCATGTTAGGTTCCAAACCATCGTCGTATGGCATATTATAAATGTAAATATTGTAATATATAATAATATATATATTGTAAATATTGTAAATGTAAAATAAATATTGTACCTACCCTCAATGTATTTTTCTTTTGCTTATAGGGACGATGGATGTAAAAATTAAGAAACGAAAAATTATTGCATGATTGATGAAGGGTATGGCACAACTTCTGGATCATTTGGGTGTTCATCAAATGCTAAACGCTTTCTTGCTGGAGATTTGGACAGACTTCTTGTAGTAGTAGTAGTGAATGGTCGAGAAGAGCTTGAAGTGGATGTTGAAGATCGAGATGGAATTTTAGAGGTTGTTGGTCATTTATTGAAGTATGTATCTAAAGAAGTTTGAATGGTAGATCGTCTTTTCTCTGTGTATTTCTATATAACAGGCATATTGGTCTAAAATGCCAGAATTTATTTTGGAGCTCCTTTCAAAATTGGGAGCAACCTTTTCAAAAATGAACATGGCAATTTCTAAATGACTGAAAGCTTCTGAAAGTTGGATTGGATTGTTTTACCTCTGAGCGGCACTTTTTTGCACACCATGGGCTAAATGGCCAAGCCACAAGGACCCCGAAGGCTCAGAGAAGGTTGGGGGAGGGAACCCACTGGAACAGCTGTTGGGAGACAGATGGTAGCCTCCCGTCAAGGCCATCCAGCGTGTTCTTTAACGTGCACAGGGTATGGCTCTCCCGCACACGGGGCCACGGCTTAACGTCCCATCCGAAGGACGGCGGCCTCTTCAAGCCCATCGGTGTCCCCACTGACCGTGGGCAGGGCGGGGGAAATTTTGCGGAGATAAATCTCAACGCTGACCCAGCTGGGACTCGAACCTGGGAACTACAGATTACGAGCCTGGCGCGCTACCGACTGAGCCACCCCTCCCCGCTTCTGAAAGTTCTTTGCAAGTTATTTCTTTAGACACAGGGCTCAATGTATCTTCAGGATGGGATTCCTCTTCGTCTTTCCTATGCTCTTCAAGTTCAAGACGATCTTCGTTGGTTAGGGGCTGGGAATGCGATTCAAACAGGATATGAAAGATAGCTTTCCTTAAGGTAACACGCCGACTACTTTCGCCATCTATCTACACCATTAAAAGTTCTTCCATTTCGGTAATAAGTTTGCCACGTTTACGGATAACTGTAGAATTTACTGGTGTAGCACTTTTCACTTCGCTGAGAACTTCATCTTTGTTTTTAACAACTGTAACAACAGTAGTGCAAAGAAAGTTTAGCCTTCGGCCTATCTCAGTATTCGACTAAATTTAATAATTTTGATCTTAGTAGTTAATGTAATGCGAATCTTCTTTTCACTGGAAGCAACAGTGAAAAGTATTATTATTAATAACAATAAAATAATAGTTATAAACGGTTTGATAATTCACAGTGAGCAATTAAGTCGTAAAACAAACCGAGTCCACTAAAACTACACATCGGTTGATTCCGAAGTTGAGTAAAGGGAAAGCGAAACATGTCCAATGAGAATGGTCACGTGCAAAGTCATCGCGCGCAATGCTATGCAAAACAGACCACCCGCTTCAGGATACGTGTTGGATTGGCAAAGCATTGCTCGAAGAAATGTAGCTCGTGACGTGCATTTTTACTATGCAGTCGCCCCGCTTGGTTGATTCACGGCAGCGTCGTCGCTAAAACCGTCGTATGAGCGAATGCAGCGTCATATAAATGGGCATTGGCAGTAATTGAAAATCGTCGTATGAGCGAATGCAGCGTCATATAAATGGGCATTGGTAGTAATTGAAAATCGTCGTATGAGCGAATGCAGCGTCATATAAATGGGCATTGGTAGTAATTGAAAATCATCGTATGAGCGAATGCAGCGTCATATAAATGGGCATTGGTAGTAATTGAAAATCGTCGTATGAGCGAATGCAGCGTCATATAAATGGGCATTGGTAGTAATTGAAAATCGTCGTATGAGCGAATGCAGCGTCATATAAATGGGCATTGGTAGTAATTGAAAATCGTCGTATGAGCGAATGCAGCGTCATATAAATGGGCATTGGTAGTAATTGAAAATCGTCGTATGAGCGAATGCAGCGTCATATAAATGGGCATTGGTAGTAATTGAAAATCGTCGTATGAGCGAATGCAGCGTCATATAAATGGGCATTGGTAGTAATTGAAAATCGTCGTATGAGCGAATGCAGCGTCATATAAATGGGCATTGGTAGTAATTGAAAATCGTCGTATGAGCGAATGCAGCGTCATATAAATGGGCATTGGTAGTAATTGAAAATCGTCGTATGAGCGAATGCAGCGTCATATAAATGGGCATTGGTAGTAATTGAAAATCGTCGTATGAGCGAATGCAGCGTCATATAAATGGGCATTGGCAGTAATTGAAAATCGTCGTATGAGCGAATGCAGCGTCATATAAATGGGCATTGGCAGTAATTGAAAATCGTCGTATGAGCGAATGCAGCGTCATATAAATGGGCATTGGCAGTAATTGAAAATCGTCGTATGAGCGAATGCAGCGTCATATAAATGGGCATTGGCAGTAATTGAAAATCGTCGTATGAGCGAATGCAGCGTCATATAAATGGGCATTGGCAGTAATTGAAAATCGTCGTATGAGCGAATGCAGCGTCATATAAATGGGCATTGGCAGTAATTGAAAATCGTCGTATGAGCGAATGCAGCGTCATATAAATGGGCATTGGTAGTAATTGAAAATCGTCGTATGAGCGAATGCAGCGTCATATAAATGGGCATTGGTAGTAATTGAAAATCGTCGTATGAGCGAATGCAGCGTCATATAAATGGGCATTGGTAGTAATTGAAAATCGTCGTATGAGCGAATGCAGCGTCATATAAATGGGCATTGGTAGTAATTGAAAATCGTCGTATGAGCGAATGCAGCGTCATATAAATGGGCATTGGTAGTAATTGAAAATCGTCGTATGAGCGAATGCAGCGTCATATAAATGGGCATTGGTAGTAATTGAAAATCGTCGTATGAGCGAATGCAGCGTCATATAAATGGGCATTGGCAGTAATTGAAAATCGTCGTATGAGCGAATGCAGCGTCATATAAATGGGCATTGGCAGTAATTGAAAATCGTCGTATGAGCGAATGCAGCGTCATATAAATGGGCATTGGTAGTAATTGAAAATCGTCGTATGAGCGAATGCAGCGTCATATAAATGGGCATTGGTAGTAATTGAAAATCATTGTATGAGCGAATGCAGCGTCATATAAATGGGCATTGGTAGTAATTGAAAATCGTCGTATGAGCGAATGCAGCGTCATATAAATGGGCATTGGCAGTAATTGAAAATCGTCGTATGAGCGAATGCAGCGTCATATAAATGGGCATTGGTAGTAATTGAAAATCGTCGTATGAGCGAATGCAGCGTCATATAAATGGGCATTGGTAGTAATTGAAAATCGTCGTATGAGCGAATGCAGCGTCATATAAATGGGCATTGGCAGTAATTGAAAATCGTCGTATGAGCGAATGCAGCGTCATATAAATGGGCATTGGTAGTAATTGAAAATCATCGTATGAGCGAATGCAGCGTCATATAAATGGGCATTGGTAGTAATTGAAAATCATCGTATGAGCGAATGCAGCGTCATATAAATGGGCATTGGTAGTAATTGAAAATCATCGTATGAGCGAATGCAGCGTCATATAAATGGGCATTGGTAGTAATTGAAAATCATCGTATGAGCGAATGCAGCGTCATATAAATGGGCATTGGTAGTAATTGAAAATCGTCATAAAGTTGGGGGAGGGGGGGGCATTACTGTGTAGACGATTGTGAGTGATTGAGTGACAGGGGATCCTGCTAATTCTAACTATGATGCAGAAATGGTAGAGCTATGGAAATCTGCACGTAATGGTAATCCGTGTCGTAGATCTCGAGGAAAATCCGAAATTTGACCTCCGACGTGTCCTTCGAGGCCAAATAAAGGTTAAGTAGAGGTCAACCTATGATCTACAAGTGCTAGAAACGAGAAAATTGGTGTCTAGGAGTGTTTTGGGTTTTAACGTTGGAAATGTTACGAAATTTTGGATCCGGAGGGTCCTTTGAAGTCAAAGGTCAAACTCGGATCTATGGATGGCTAGAGAGCTGAAAATTTTTTCCTGGAAGTGTTTTGGATCTTAGATCTCGGAAATGTGGAATTTTAAATGCACTGGGCCCTTCGAGGCCAAAGGTCAAATATAGATCTTCCGGTGCTAGAGGATTAAACATTGGGGGTTGGGTTGTTTTACCTCTGAGCGGCACTTTTTTGCACACCATGGGCTAAATGGCCAGGTCACATGGACCCCGAAGGCTCAGAGTAGGTTGGGGGAGGGGACCCATTGGAACAGCTGTTGGGAGACATATGGTAGCCTCCCGTCAAGGCCATCCAGCGTGTTCTTTAACGTGCACAGGGTATGGCTCTCCCGCACACGGGGCCACGGCTTAACGTCCCATCCGACGAACGGCGGCCTTTCCAAGCCCATCGGTGTCACCTACTGACCGTGGGCAGGGCGGGGAATTTTGCGGAGATAAATCTCAACGCTGACCCAGCTGGGACTCGAACCTGGGAACTACAGATTACGAGCCTGGCGCGCTACCGACTGAGCCACCCCCGCCCCAGGGGCTTGGGGGAATTCTGAGTCGTAGATCTCAGTAATTTTGTCAAATTTTGGATGCGATGGGTCATTTGAGGTCAGTGGTCATATTCCAGTAGGTGCTGCAGAACTGAAAGTTGATGAATAGGACTATTTCAGGCAGAAGAACTGAGAATTTGGAGGATTTTCAGATCAGGAGCACATTCCAGGTCAAATAGGGATTGTAGTGATGGGATTGGCCGAAAGCACCGTTGATTTCTAGTGTAATGCATTACCCATATTTTTCAAAATATTTGCTATAGACCACTAAAGCGGAGGAAAATATTTATGTCGGATATTCAGTTTCATTCAACTTGAATTAAAGTCGAACTTGCCGTTCTCCCCTTCTTTTCTTCTTCTTTTTTTTTTGAGATTCGGACCTCTACACATAATCCTTGAGTTTTTAATTTTATTTGGCCCACCCTTCCCCCACTATGGTATAAAAATTGAATTATTTCCGTTATTTACTTATGGCTTCCAGAAAATTCTTTATTAGAGACTACCCAGCTTCAAATCCCTCCCCCCTTGCCTGATGATGATGTACTATACAGGATTAATAATTAAATGAAAAATGTGTTTCCTTTATAAGGTTTAACTTTCCTCAGAGAGCTTCTCTAAGACTTATACTGAAGGTGTCCTGCGAAGGGGGTTGTCTCAATCAGGTAGGAATTTACATTTAGTGGCCACCCAATGCTCCACTATTCGGGACAGTACTACATTATATGGATGCCACCACAATCGCCCTTCTTATGCCAGGAAATCCTTAAATTTACAGGGGCGAGGGTGGCTCAGCTGATAGCACGCCAAGCTCGTAATCTGCAGTTCCCAGGTTCGAGTCTCAGCTTGACTAGCGTTGAGATTTATCTTCACAAAAACTCCCTGCTCTAGGTCAGTAGGGAATACCGATGAGTTTGAAAAGGTCGCCGTGCATCGAATGGGATGTTAAGCCATGGTCTCCGTGTGCGGGAGAGTCATACCCTGTGCGCGCTGAAGAACACACTCGATGACCTTGAAAAGAGGCTACCATCTACCACCTAGCAGTTGCCCCGTGGGCCCTCTCCTCGGGGTTCTTATGATCCTGTCATTTAGATCATTGTGCACAAAAAAAAAAAAAAAAAAGCCACTCGGAGGTAAACTAATCGTTAAATTTCAATTAACATTCTTTCTGTTTGACAGCAGAGAGTGGACCTATCGTCTGAGCTTCGTTATTAACTGAATAAATCTGTTTCAGTCTGGTCATTCATCATTGGAATGCAGTGAGAAACTATTTCTTTTTCAATTTTTTATATCGCTTGATGATGCTCGCAATCTGATGCCCCTAGGTTGGTATCTCTCTTGATTTGATCTTGGTGACAAAGAGTTCACCGTCCGTGGGGCCCATGTGCAAAAGAGGTCATATCTATGTGCAATTAGTACATACCTTGGATAACCTTGACACTTCCATCTGTCTCCTAACAAGGTTAACGGAGATCCACTGGGTAGTTACCCAGTGGATCTCCGTTCTCTATCCAGTTCTGATCTTTATGAATCCTTGTGATCCACTTATTAATCTAATTTTGCCGAAAAAGGGCCTCTTAGAGGATAAAATGACCGAATAACGAAAGACGTACTGCA
The DNA here is from genome assembly GCA_038380435.1 of Ryuthela nishihirai. Lineage (NCBI taxonomy): Eukaryota > Metazoa > Arthropoda > Arachnida > Araneae > Heptathelidae > Ryuthela > Ryuthela nishihirai. Next base: position 33,097,219 of record JAWZYU010000026.1, read on the forward strand.
AGCGATGTAAATAATGTGATAATAAAAATATGAAATAAATTACTCCTCAAGTGCTTGGTTGCCAAAGAGGTCTGACAGGAAGACAGGAAGTAGAATACGTCATAGTGAAGGTCTGTGAGGAAAGCGAAATTTCAGTAGAAAGACATCGTAAGAATGAAAATATCCATGACTTATCTGTGTCTCTAGCCCAGATCAGTGGTGGGTCGATGGCGGTAGGGGTGATCGCCTCCGCTTCCCAAAGGATAAGCGAAGGATTCAATGTTTATTACGCAGTTCCATCCAGTTTTCGCTTTCAGAGTTCCCCCCCACCCCCATATGTGTGGCCGGTGTGACTCAGTCGGTAGTGCTTGCAATCTGCAGTTCTTAGTTCCGAGTCCCCCCTGGGTCAGGGTTGAGATTTATCTCCGCTGGCTCAGGCGGAACTGCTCACCCTGCTCTCTGTCAGTATGGGACACTTGAGGGTTTCTAAAGGTCGCCGTCCATCGGATGGGACGTTAAGCTATGATCTCGTGTGCGGCAGACCCATGTCCTACGCACGTTAAAGAACACGCTTGATAGCCTTGATGTGAGGCTACCATCTGTCTCGTAATAGCTGTCCAGTGGGTACCCTTCCCCCATCCTTCTCTGAGCTTTCGGCGTCCTCGTGACTTTGCCATTTTGCCCATTGTGTGCAAAAAAGTGCTCCTGAAATGTAAAACAACGCCACCCCGCCCCATGTGTTTCCTGGGACTGTCCCTGATACAGCTGCCTTTGATCAGTATCTAAGCACGCTAACCCAAAATGACGAGAGTTTTTTTTTTGAAAATCATTCCAAGAGATGAAAAAAGTAAAGTACGAAATACGAACATTCAAAAAAAAAAAAAAAATCCAAAGCTATGAATGAGTATTGACAGAAAATCCCTTTCGTTCCCAGATGTCAAAGTTAAATGTAACAAAAACTACCATAACAGTTCGAATTTGCTAAAGAGCAGGGCATGATGCGAGGTAATGGTTGCATTGAACTTCAATAGAAATTTCCGAGGCTTTTTGAGTCAAACTAAAGCATCTTGCTACTAAGGGAGATTTGCAAATAAAGGTTGCAAATGTTTCAAATTTGCAGAAAAAGCTTTTTCTCTCACCCACATTGTTTCCCTTTCTAATGGCTGACTTGACAAAAGATCTAGGAAATGCGCGATGATCGATTCAACGTCTTTTACGATTCCTATTTCGTCTGATTCTTTCTGATGGGATTTTTGGATTATTCTAATGGATAAGATGTCGGGTTTCAAATTCGCCACGAAACAGAAAGTTGCAACTTTGATTTTTGGAATGTCTTATTCTTTTATTGCACAAATGGTTGATTTTTGCAAGTAATTAAGACCCCGAAACTTGGAACAGGGTTAGGAAAGGGAATCCATTGAGCATTTGAAAAGTTACTCGAAACGGTAAATATTCACTGCAGGTCAAAGTATCACATTTTTTAAATCTTACTAGAAAGTGCCAGTGCGGCACATTTTTTTCTATACAATGGTCTAATTGTCTAGGTCTCAAAACTCCCAAGGCTCAGAGAAGGTTGGGGGGAAGGGGATTAACTAAGCCTCCCGTCAAGGCCATCCAGCGTGTTCTTTAATGTGGACATGGTATGGCCCTCTCATACATGGAGCCATTCGATAGACGGCTTCCTTTCCAAGCCTATCGTTGTCCCTTTACTGCCGAGGGGAGGATGGTGGTGATGGGGTTGCGGAGATAAATCTCAACGCTGATACAGTTGGGACTCGACCCTGGAAACTACAGATTACGAGACTAACGATCTACCTACTGAGCCAACCTACATCCCAAGAGCTTCCAATTGTATCGTGTAAAATATAAAATAAAAGTGCATTCAACGTTATCTATTATTACTTGTATGGGGTTTTTAAAAATGATGAATTTTTAGGTATTGGTGAGTTTTGCGTACATGAGGAACAGTTCCATTATTGGAAGTGTCTTTTATACCAACTAAAATGTTTTACCTCTGAGCGGCACTTTTTTGCACACCATGGGCTAAATGGCCAGGCCACAAGGACCCCGAAGGCTCAGAGAAGGTTGGGGGAGGGGACCCACTGGAACAGCTGTTGGGAGACAGATGGTAGCCTCCCGTCAAGGCCATCCAGCGTGTTCTTTAACGTGCACAGGGTATGGCTCTCCCGCACACGGGGCCACGGCTTAACGTCCCATCCGACGGACGGCGGCCTTTCCAAGCCCATCGGTGTCCCCTACTGACCGTGGGCAGGGCGGGGAAATTTTGCGGAGATAAATCTCAACGCTGACCCAGCTGGGACTCGAACCTGGGAACTACAGATTACGAGCCTGGCGCGCTAGCGACTGAGCCACCCCCGCCCCATGTTTTAAGGGAAGAGCAGAGATTTCCTCCACATTTCCGTCCCTCATCCGCTGAGAAATGACCTATGACTGATTTACATGACCTTTACTGCACACTTAGCAACGGTTGGTGTTTTTAGGTGGACTATTAACTCCTGATTACATTTCCAGCAGTATAAGATGTGCAAGATAAGGATCATTTCGGGAGGCTTGAGAACAAATTTGCACTTGGTTTTAAACAATCGTATGTAGCGTTTCCTTTTGAAACTTTGTGCTAAATCTTTCATATTCTTTTGGTTATTTAGTTATTGTATATTAACTCTGGCTGTTAAGATCATTTTGTAGACATTTGATCAATTTCTCAGAATGGACTCCAATCAATAAAAGACACCTGGCAACTTAGCCCATTTTGCAGAACGAATTCATTACAAAGAGTAAAAGACATTGGCGATTTAGCGCATTTTGCAGAACGTTTATTACAAAGAGTAAAAAGCCATTTGTGACTTAGCCCATTTTGCAGAACGAATTCATTACAAAGAGTAAAAGACATTGGCGATTTAGCGCATTTTGCAGAACGTTCATTACAAAGAGTAAAAAGCCATTTGTGACTTAGCCCATTTTGCAGAACGAATTCATTACAAAGAGTAAAAGACATTGGCGATTTAGCGCATTTTGCAGAACGTTCATTACAAAGAGTAAAAAGCCATTTGTGACAGCCCATTTTGCAGAACGAATTCATTACAAAGAGTAAAAGACATTGGCGATTTAGCGCATTTTGCAGAACGTTCATTACAAAGAGTAAAAAGCCATTTGTGACTTAGCCCATTTTGCAGAAAGAATTCATTTCTTTGTAAAGGGCGAAATCTATCTGGATAATTGGAACAATAATTTGACTTCAGAGAGGAAAAAGTCATTTAGTTATTTAGCCTGTTTTGGCGAACTCAATGCCAACCCAGTCCAAAATTGACTTCAAAGAATAGAAGTTTCGTTAATTCTGTGGAACGAATTGACTACGAAAAGTTAAAGACATCAGAATGTTTAGCCCAAACACATTTGGCAATTTAAACCATTTTCTTTTCAACGAAATGGCTCTACGATAAAATCTAACTGTATTTTTTTCAGCTACAGTTAGATGTCAAGATGTAAACGCCTTCTTGCTGTTAACCCATGCTGCAGAAAATGGAATCTAAATAGTAAAAATAAAGGAACGTATAGATATATAAGAAACGCACTAATATTTCCAGCATGTCTTTGCCGTAACATAATGAGCAAGGCAGACATAAATGACTCAAGCGCTAGCGAGCCAGGCTCGTAATCTGTAGTTCCTAGATTTGAGTCCCAACTATTCCACGTTTGACGTTTATTTATCCTAAACCTCACCCTATCCCCAGTGGAAAAGTTGATATCGAAGGGCTTAGAAAGACCGCCGTCCGTAGGATGGGACATTAAATTGTGAAACAGTGTGCAAGAGAGCAGAGGCGTAGCTAGGCTTTTGGCGCCCTTGGCAAATTTCTAATTGTACGCCTTGGTTCAGTTATTGATAAATAAAAATACACGTTATTTATATTATATTTATTGTCATTATTTTAATACAGTTACATGAATAAATATTAATTACACATAAATAATTACAAAAAAAATTGCAATTAATTATGCAAGTAATTTTTTTTTAAAGTAATTTAATTTTTCCTACTTTTTCATTGGCAAAACCGCTAATAGTCTCATCAAAATTAATTTTTTGAGTCAGTTCTCGCTCGAATGATAGGAAACCAAGTGATGATGTACGCTCGTGTCCGCATGTTGATCTTAAACAATCCCGGTGTTTATAAATAATAATTCAATGCAATGTACAAATTATGAACTCCCGTCCAAACAAAAAGATACATATGTAACAAAATTTAATTTTGTAACGGCATGATTTGTAAAAGCAATATGAACAGTTGGAAATTGCGCCCCAATGCTGTTTTATGGCATGCGCGGTGCAGGGTGGGGGGGCGCCAATAAAAGGGAAAAATATTTTTGTAGGAAATAACGAAAATTTATAACATGCTGTCTTGACGATACGACGGTGTAAACAATACGTATTAAATTCAACGAACTACGGGCGGCTAATCATTCGATTTTATTTTGTACATAAACGTCAGATATCGTGGAACGGCTCGTGCTGCCCCAGCACCGCCCTGTGATTCCGGCGCCCTTGGCAACTGCCCCGATCCCAACACGTTGCTACACCTCTGCAAGAGAGCCATACGCTGTGCACGTATGCATTAAGCCAAGTGAAGGTTTCAGAGGTATCCAGGGATTGTAGATACAGTCGTAATCTCTATAATACATTCATGTAATATCCCAGATAATCAGTGGATATCCATTGGCCATTTTAGATATATTATGGATGTATTCTGGATATTGTGGTTATATGGGTACCGCATATATATAGGGCTGGATGACAGGCTGGAAGATACATCTCTCTGCTAACAGCTGTCTGCTGGATTCTCTTCTACAATCTTCTATGAACTCTTTGGGTCCTTGTGACCTCATTGTTTAGCCCAGTGGTTCTGAACCTTTTATGTTTCACGTACCCCCTGGTAATCTGTTTGTAACTGGCGTACCCCTTATATAGATAGATAAAACTATAGTTATAGTATAATAATGCCAACTTAGCGACTTTGTTACTAGATCTAGCGAATTTTGAGCTCTCACGGCGTACCCCACGTTGAAAACCCCTGGTTTAACACATTATGTGCAAAAAAGTGGCCCTCAGAGATAAAACAATCCAATCGGAAAATAATGTTTGTTAGAAATGCAATAGCAGAAATGCAAAATGCAAAAACATACAGCACAAAATACAATATAATATCTATTTTTGAACAAAGAGCTTTTCCTTATCGTATTAACATTTTGCCAGAGGCTGATATTCTCTGTCTGAATCAATGAAGAAGAAGGAGCAAATAATTAGGAAGCGGGAAGAAGAATCGATCTCTCAAGGACTCAGATGTTTGGAGAGATTGTAATTAGCATCAACAGCAGATGCAAGGTAGTGATTTGTAGCCGTTAGTAACGGAATATAAGAGCTGCAAATTGATGGTAAGCTAGCAGATATCGAAAGTGCTTAAATTGGAAGATGTGAAAGCATGCAAGTAGCCGAACCGATGTGTGCAAAGACTTTAAACGTTTTTGTGTTGGGAGATATGTGAAAAATTCTTCTTGGATTGGACAGGTATTGATAAATATTGGGATTTGCATCTTCCAGTTGTTTAAACACTATATTTCTGCTTTTTGAAAAAAGAAAAAACGGGTTATTCTCTTCATTTCTAAGAATGTCCATTGCTAGATATGAAACTTTTTTCTCTCTCTCAAAGAAATTGATCAAAAAGTTTTCTTCAGTTGGATAGATAGTAATAAAATATTAGAATTTTAATATCCGCTTCTTACATCAGTTTGAATTTCCATCATTATAAAAAATAAATAAATACCCCCTCAAGCAGCTGCTTGCCACAGAGGTCTGACAGGAGCCTGTCAGTTTATATGCCATAGTAGAAGGTCTGAGAGGATGGCAGGACCTCAGCAGAAAAATCACACACACATCCATGCCTTACCCGGGGCTCGAACCCAGGTCCCGTAGATTACAAGCCAAGCGTGCTAACCACTCGGCCACGGGACGGCTTTTCCATCATTAGAGGGTAGAAATTTAGCGAAAGGACAAGTTGATAACAGAGCAATTGTATGTGGGGTTTCTGCTGACCTCTGTCCGCTAGATCACTAGTGCGAACTACAGCTCTGTTGTCTGAATGAGGTGCAAAGTAAATTGACCGATTGTCTCCACAGTTGGTCCGTCATCCTGTGCAAAATGCAAGACAATCTATTCGTAAAAAATTTGAACAAATATTGTGAACAGTCTATGCGAGAAATTTCACAATTTGCCAGTGGAATGTGGTAGCTATGTGAAGGGTTCCCACATAGCAGCAGTCTCCATAATAACTGAAGAAGATTTTTTCCACATAATATTCGAAATTACCAGTGGATATCCACTGGCTATCTTAGATATCTTATGGATATTGAGGTTGTGTGGGAACCAGATACCAGTATATTAAAAAGGACAAAAAATTCTAGAAATGCATATTTTGTAATAATGTTGAAAGAAGGACGATTTTGATTTGTGAAGCAAAACATTTTTTTATTAGTTTATTTCCAATACCGACTAACCTTCTAGTCAGAAAAAGGCATAATACTTATTCAGTATATTTTAAAATATATCACATGTACTGGTTTCTATTCATTCTTCATAATCAGTGAAGATTTATTTGGGGAGGCAGAAAATTTTCCAGGGGAGTGGAAAAATGTTTCAGGGAGGGGCAAAATATTTCCAACGGGGAGCAAAATCAAACCAGTGTTTCAAGATAAAAATATTTATGTCTAGCTGTTCATTAATGAGTGCAATTACAAATGAGGAATCATGCAGGTGCAGTAAGGATCATCATATTGTAATACAACTAAGGATGACCGAAAAGGAAAAAAAAATGAAACGAACTTATTATTGAAAATACAAGTAAAAAAGTTTCTTCATAACTATAAAGACCGTAGCGCGCCGGGCTCGTACAGTTTTTAGATTCGAGTGACGCCTGGGCCAGTGTTGATATTTATCTCCGCAAAACTCCCCCCCTCCCCTCTGTCAGTATGGGTCACCGATGGGCTTGAAAAGATTGCCGTTCATCGGAAGAGATGTTAAGCTGTGGTTCGTGTGCGCGACTGCCACACCCTCTGCACGTTAAAGATCAAGCTGGATGGCCTTGATGGGAGGCTACCATCTATTTCCTAGCAGTTGTCCAGTGGGCTACTTCTCCCAACCTTCTCTGAGCCCTCGGGTCCTTGTGGCCTGACCATTTAGCCCATTGTGTGCAAAACAAGTTCCGCTCAGAGTTAAAACAATACATAACAGTAAACGAAAATAAACGAACTATTTCCAACACACAAAAGAAAATGTGAAAAACAACAACCAAGATTTACATTTCTTTAAAGAAAGCATTCATTTTTTGGTATATCTGGTATTTTTTAACATAATTATTTCGATCAAATTTTCCACGTGGTGGGGTGGGGGCAGCAATTTCCTATCCGATCCGTGCCGGCGTCGACGACTTAATTGATATTACTGCTTAGGGAACTAGATACTGATTGGTCCAACAGGCAAATGCTTTGTTTTGAAACTGAGGCAGTGTCAGCAGTGACTTCGGATTTGATAGGACCTGTCCTTGTATGAGAAGGCTTGTAGAAACTACGAGAAGTTTCTAGGATCCTTCTCTATCCTGTATGTGTTGCAAATAATAAAAACTGTTTTTAACTTTCATAGAGACATCTATCCATTGATGGGGACATTTCATGGAATATTTTCTCTCTATATATCGTCATGCAGCCATGTGCTACGAAGGTCCTAACAGACCGTACTTTTGTCATCCAGACATTTCTATCCTGAGCTACAGCTGCTGCATTTGCCCACTAGAGGCCAATTCTAACAAAGTCCTGTTTAGCATTGGCTGCCCATAGCATCTTAGGTCTCTCCCTTTTCCTGAAGCCTTTGAGCACATTGTTCATAATCTTATTTTCCAATCTGCAATTATGCATACGGGCAACATGACCAAACAATTGCAGTCTCTTTCTGCACAATGTGCTGCTCAAAGGAGATTGATGATTCCTTCTTCATATTAAAAAGTCATACCACCTAATGCCCAAGGTACTGCTAAGCATCTAGAATCAAAGGCATCACGTTTCTTGTTATCCTGCTTACAAAGTGTCAAAGTTTCGCAACCATACCTAACCTTAGAAAGAACCAAACTATTATACAGCCTAATTTTATTCTTTAGGTATATACGACTATTTTTCCACATTCTCCATAGATTCTTAAAAGTCCCAGTAGCAATCCCTATTCGTCTGTTAATCTCATGCCGCATATCACCAGTATCTGTTACATAGCTCTCAAAATAATGAAACTGAGACACTTGCTCAAGAGTGCAACTATTCAAAGCAAGTGAATCACCATCTGCCTGACCAATTTTCATCACTTTAGTTTTCTCTCTCTTTATCACCAAACCAATTCTGTCACGAGTGTCATCAACAGCTTGAATGAAATAATTCATCTCATCAACATCATTAGCCAACAAGGCCAAATCATCAGCATAATCTAAATCAGAAATTTTGAAATCTCTAGCCCATTTAACGACAAAATCTTTCCCTTGCAAAGAATTTCGCATAACAGAATAAATAACCAAACTAAGAGAAAAGAAGACAAAATGCCCCCTTGCTTCACTTCACTAGCAATGCTAAACCAATCGTTACAAGCCTTACCAACTGTCACACACCCCTTAGTGTTATTATAGAGAACTTTCATTAGGCTAACTAACTTTCAGTTATTCCATATGATCTAACATCAACCACAAATTATGTCGATCAACAGAGTGAAAAGCATTTTTGAAATCTATAAAGCTGTAACCATAGGTTTCTGAAACTCTAACCATTTCTCAAGAATATGTCTAAGTGAAATTATTTGATGAATACATCCCCCAGAATTTCTGAATCTGCACTGTTCATCATGCAGTTGTCCATTAACCAAATTCTTAATTCTATTAAATATAGTCATGCAAAGAACTTTGCTTGGAACAGAAATTTAACTAATTCCCCTATAATTATCACAAGAACCACGATCACATTTTTTAAAAATAGGGATAATAATAGCTGTAGTAAAATCCTTAGAAATACCTTTATCATAAAAATATTCAAAATTTCATTCAGCCATGTGACAATTGTTCCCAACTCTAGCATTTCATTGGCTAGATCCACCCCTGGGGATTTGTGCAGTTATAATTTAGAAATAGCCCAATGGGGCTTCAGAATGTGATATAGAGTCAACAGATCAACATTAAAGCCAGTAATGCATGGCTTTAATGTTGACTTGGCCGAGTGGTTAGCGCGCTTGGCTACTGATCTACGGGACCTGGGTTCGAGTCCCGGATAAGGCATGGACGTTTGTGTTGTTTTTCTGCTGAGGTCCTGCCATCTTCACAGACCTTCTACTGTGGCACATAAACTGACAGGCTCCTGTCAGACCTCTGTGTCAAGCAGCTGCTTGAGGGGGTGTTTTATTTTTTTTAAATGCATCTATCCTCATTACATATGTGCATTCATAATGGGAGTAGTAATAATCACATTATTTAGAACATCTCTGAAATGCTCAGCCTACCTAGCTATCACAGAATGCTCACCTTCAACCACCTTGCCATATTTATCCCTCAATCCCTGTGTACCTGTCAGTTTCTTTCCACACAAAACATTAACAATCTGGTACCATCCCCTGCTGTTGTGATGTCTAACTGCTTCTTCCGCTTCATCAGCCAAGTCAACAAGCCAAAGATTCTTATCAGCTGTTAACTGATCCATTACAAATTTATTAAGCTCATTGTAATGCCGTATTTTAGGACCAGTTGGGTATTGATTCATATTATTCGTGCCCTTCCTTCTTTCAGAAATCAATTCCATAACCTTATCATTCAAATAATTGTTTCCTCTGCTCTTATTTAACCAAAAAGAGTACTGTTGGTGTCAAGAAAAGCCTGTTTAAACTGATCCCTATCTTTCTCAACTTCAGCAGTTAGTAAACCCGATTGTCATAATGCTGAGTAGCCTATCAGAGTACGCTTTGGTTATATCTGGATCTTTCAGACCTTCAGTATTAAAAGCAATTATCTTAACCTTAGCACAATATTTCTTAGGCTTCAGTTGCAAGACACTTTTGACCAGGTAATGATCAGACCCAATTTCGGCTCCCCTGTATGATCTGGAATTACTAACCGCAATAGCCCATTTACTGTTAATTACAATATAATCTATCATATTCCTGCGCAAACCATCAGGTGAAACTCATGTGTAGTTAGAAATATCCTGGATTGGATTGGATTGTTTTACCTCTGAGCGGCACTTTTTTGCACACCGTGGGCTAAATGGCCAGGTCACATGGACCCCGAAGGCTCAGAGAAGGTTGGGGGAGGGGACCCACTGGAACAGCTGTTGGGAGACATATGGCATCCTCCCGTCAAGGCCATCCAGTGTGTTCTTTAACGTGCACAGGGTATGGCTCTCCCGCACACGGTGCCACGGCTTAACGTCCCATCCGACGGACGGCGGCCTTTTGAAGCCCATCGGTGTCCCCTACTGACAGTGGGCAGGGTGGGAAATGTCCTGGTGTTTGTAGTATGTGTTAGTTACTCGCAAATCGTTCAGTTTATTTACTTATAGGAGACGTTCCCCATTATCACTGGAACTGCTAATGCAAAAGGGACCTAACACTCTTGTCCAAAATTCAGAGTCAGTACCAACTTTAGCATTGAAGTCACCTAGAACAAGGGCAATATCTCCTTTCTTGACAGAATTAAAAATATCCTGGAGTTGTCTGTGAGGGCATAACCACAGATGGCATTCAAGTGTTTAAGTTTAGAACTTTTTAAACTAAAAAACCCCCAAACTTTAAGTTTTAAATTTAGTTGTAAGATATCTTTCATTAATGCAGTCATATCCTAGAAGAGCATCACTGGCGTGTCTGTTGAGAAGCAAACCTACACCTTGGAGATGCTTTACATCCTCCTTCCCTGTAATGAACAATTTAAAATTATTTTTAACTATCTGACCGTTAGCTGTTCATCTGGTTTCTTGCAAACCCAGAATACTTAGCTTATAACATTGGAATTCCTGTATGAGGAAGTCAAGAGAATAATCTCTATGCAATGACCTCACGTTCCACGTACCTGCAGAAAGAAAACGATTAGTAGATTTTTAAAAAAACTAGGCTTATCGAGAGATGAAGGGTCAACAATATCAAATAGACCCCTAATCGTAGGCATGGGGAAAAGACCCGTTCCCTCACCGCCAGAGGCTGAAGCCATCCATGCTGATAGGGACTTCTGCGCCACCTTTTCAAGAACCAGAATCTAGAAAGAAACTGACCTGCCTGAGACACATTACTCCAGTTTAGGATTGGCGATGCTAAACTAGCCAAGTGATAGTTCAGGTACCTGCGATGGCCTCTGATCAGGATTATCAGCCAGCTGATATAAGATATCCCGTGCCTCTGTTCATTTAGGGTTGGCAACTCACAAGCAAACAGAAAACACAGCGGCAGATTTCCTTCAACAGAGGCCCACCATTGCAGCAAGTCCAGGATCCATAATCAAGCTCAAAGCCATAAATCAGTCCAGTCTAGTAGGTATAAGTGATCAGCACCAGGGCCCTCTGAAGTTGACCACTCCTAAGCAGAGTGTGGCGGAGGTGGCTCAGTCGGTAGCGCGCCAGGCTCGTAATCTGTAGTTCCCAGGTTCGAGTCCCAGCTGGGTCAGCGTTGAGATTTATCTCCGCAAAATTCTCCGCCCTGCCCACGGTCAGTAGGGGACACCGATGGGCTTGGAAAGGCCGCCGTCCGTCGGATGGGACGTTAAGCCGTGACCCCGTGTGCGGGAGAGACATACCCTGTGCACGTTAAAGAACACGCTGGATGGCCTTGACGGGAGGCTACCATCTGTCTCCCAACAGCTGTTCCAGTGGGTCCCCTCCTCCAACCTTCTCTGAGCCTTCGGGGTCCATGTGACCTGGCCATTTAGCCCATGGTGTGCAAAAAAGTGCCGCTCAGAGGTAAAACAACCCAACCCAACCCTAAGCAGAGCATAAAAAAAAGGAAAAAAGTGGCCATAGTAATACAGATGAGTAGGCCACACTAAGCTGGTAGCACTCCTCTTCCATTCCCTTTCAAAAGAGAAATATCTCTTTTGTTCTAAAGTAAACCTAAACCATAAATAAATTTCCTTGATTCAAATTCTACCGATTTTTTTATACGCAAAAAATAACCGCAGTCCAATTTTAAAGATTAAAATTTTTGAAAAAAAAAAGGTTTTTTTTTTTAAGAAAAGTAAAAGTTTTATTTGAAATAAGCAAGAACAGAATCATAAAGTTACTACTCTAAAGTACAATAAAATGTTTTTATTTTTTTTAATTGTCAAGACATACGAAGAACAGAAAAACTAGATGATCAGCAACTTGTTATAGTAACCTCTTCTTCTCTGTATCGAGATTCCATCTGAACTACTCAAATTCATTGCACGTTGCCTTACCACGTTCTTACGAAGCACCACATGGCCTTCTGAGTTTAACAACAGTTGTAGCCTGATAACAATATTTGCGACCTTAATTAACGAAGCCCACTATACCGCTAGATGAAATGTACATAATATTATGTGGCTGGTGATATATTCTATTAGCAATGAAGTGTTAATTGATAGTTGAAGACGTCGAGTTTATTAGTGCCAAACATGTTTCAAAAAATAGGTAAAATGAACTGTAATATTTCATACTATAATTGGATTATCGGTAATTCGTGTGAGAGCAAGAGAAAATATTATTAAGAAATCTAATTGTGAAATTTACCTTTTTTTGTTTGGGATGTTGTAATATTGTTTAATTAGAAGTGACGAATACTACATTAGGTTATTTATTAACAATTACTGTACATGATATAGTTACAAAAGGTAAATAACATTTATTTATCCCTAAATATTTCATTATTCTTTGGTGTTACACTTATAAATGTTTTTCCCATCTGAAATGTGTTATTTTAGTACATTAAAGTTTGCTGCAGTGATAACTTAATCATTTTTTTAATGTTAATTCCGTCTTCTGATGGTTCAGTTACTCCAGGATATCGGTTCTAAAGTTGTTTATTTTCTGAAAACACTTAAAAAGTAACTTGGCCATCAGAGTGAATTTAGTTTCAGAAACCTGATGCTTTAAGATTTAAATGTAATTCATATCGTGTGTATTCCTTTTAAAATCCTAAACAGTTGGTCACATTATTTCTTTAATGGCCAGCTACTTCCACTTCGAAACATTTAAATATTTCAGCGATAGGAAATAAGATCGCTTTAAACTTCATTTTTCATTGAAGATTATAAATTTCAATTCCTAACTTGTATCAGTCATGCTATTGCCAGATTGCTATCCTCGATTAGTTGTAATTTTCCCAGTAATTCTTCGTAAATCAAGAGTGGCTCTGGAAAATTTCTTTCATTTGTAGCGTGTGTTTAAGTATTTTATTAAAATACGTGATTATTTTGTGCAGTCTATCTTTCTGTTTGGAAGAATTATGCTTTCAGTACTTTCAGCTACTGATATATTCCGATAATTTCCAGTTTACCATGGTCGTATCTTTCAAACGATTGCTATTGCTGGAGGTGAGCTTTTCTCGGACCAACAGAGAGCAATTCTTTATTTTAAACTTGTTAAAACGTGTTAGAATAAAGTACACAGCCCATAAACTTAACGATATGTCTAAATGTTTTTGAACTTCAATTTAAAGTAATAATCATGTATTAAAAGTTAGTATTATCTCAAATGAAATATATTTTTATCTTTCTATTATATTCTGATTTGGGAGTTTTTGCTGTTTTTTACGTTCTGATTAGTTTTAAAAATTTCATTGCTTCATAAAATATTGCATAGAAATAGGATATTCCCACAGCAAAAGGTCCACATGGTGTTTTCAAAAGCAGAAACTTTAGGAAGTTTCTAAATCCAATTCTCTTGAAACTGAAAAAAAAAAATTTTTGCATTAATAAATATAAAAGCTGTGAACTGAAGTTCGCACTTTTTCCTCTTTTCCCCTGGTAAGAAATATCAATTTTGTTCTCGCTTCCCTTTCTCATCCTCGGCAAAATTCCTGCTCACCTCTGTGGCGCCACAACTCGTTTAAATCTAAACTTTCCGAACGTATTTTTCTGGAAATGTTAATATGTACAAAACAATTAGAACTTAAGTTCATTGCTAAGGTTCATGAGAATACAAAACCGCTTGAAAGAAGAGTTTTTTTTTTCTCTTTTCAAATTTTCCAGTCAAATGACTTTGCCAAAAGAAAAATGCAGTATAGACTTTTTTCTAACGTTAGGCCTAATTTTCGGTTCTTCAATAGTTAATAGTAACAATTCTAGTTTTTTTTTTGCAAAAAGCCACATGCAACTCACGTCCGGTTTTTATAGAAACAATCTTTTAAATTATGTAGGATAAATATGTAATTTGAAATATTATTAAAAATTGATCGCCTATTATAAATCGGAGTTTCACTTCTGAAAATGGTTATAACATTGAACAAATAGTTATTTCAATGTTATTTATAAATATGATTATAAAGTCAGACCCCATATCTCTTTTTCGACGAGTTCCGTTCTTTTTTTGATGCGAAAATAGCACTGATCACAATAAATGCTTTCTAGGCTAAATTCAAAGTCGCTGATAATGGTAATGCGATGAAATATTTATCAAGAGACGGCCATATAACAATGCATACAGTCGTATCAGAATAATATGACCACCTACGATACATATACTATGGTAGGTGGTCATATTATTCTGATATGACTGTGTATATAGGAAGCACAATATGTTGAAAACATCATTGCATTTGTTTGCTAGTCATATAGACCCGCGTTTCTTAATATGTGAACCGGAAAGTGGTTTGAGGTGGACCTCAAAATTTTCTATTAAAAAAAATGTCGGAAAAGTGTAAATCTGTGGCTTTAATTTCTTTCTTTAGTAAAGCTGCGATAACAGTTAGTCATTTGTAACAATAAAACAAACCTTTTTCATGAGATATTTGTGTTGCCAGATCACAACGTAATATTTCGCTAAGGGAAATGATTAATTCTGCTTCTTTTAATAAAATTCTTTATATTGTTAACCACTTTTACATACTGCTTTTCTCATAGTACAACGACTCCATCTTGCCATTTGAAGATACATGGACTCTTGACGCCTAGTGATAAAACGTTCATTTCTAAGAATTTCGAATTCCTTAAGAATAACATCATCTGATAATCAAAGACCTAAACTTCTATTTTCAAATATCCAAAATATATTGTAAAATTAAATATGTAAGATAAATTGTTTTTGGTACTTTTAATTTCAGATGCCAGATGCAGATAAATATTAGATATGGACTGTATTGGCGGAAATTTCACTGTCGTTTTACCTCTGTAATGGAATCAGGCATGAGAGTTAAAATAAGGAAAGAAATGGTAAGAAATGCGTTTAAACGTAATCAACAAACACCTATAAGGGACTATACAACGTTATAGGAGATGTTGATCCAACTCAGTGAGGATTTAGGAAAGAACTGTCAGTGACTGTCACTAATGACAGGTATTTAAAAATTAGTTTGCCTAAAGGACAAATTCGAAATAAGGAAATGATGTAAAACATTAGTTTCCAAAACTATGGTCCGTGGACCATTTGTGATCCGTGATGTCATAGTAAGTGTTCCGCGGTGTTAATTTATCTGGAGCCCGTTATTAATAAACTTTTGAGAGAAAGTCAAGCCAGCGTTTTCATTAATAAAAGTCTGTCGTAGCCACATGTCAGACATCATGGTATAAAAGAAGTCGTAGTAAGACAATGCAATCATTTTTTTATTCTTTTATTTGTATTTTTGAAATGTGAGTTTTTTTTGTAATTTATTCTGTTTGGTTTTTTTAAGGGTGGTGAGCAGCTAAAATAAGGCAGGAAACCGCTGGTGGAACTGCAATTAGCGAAATTTCCAAATGCATTTTTTCTGCAAAGTCACAATTATATCCAGTTCTATTTGGAATATATGTGAATATTTCTCATAGCGTTTTTAACTTTAATAAAACAACACCGCAATTATTTTTAATTAATAAATTTCTAAAAATTACAATGGTCGAAATATTTAAAATCAGGAAATTACAGAAATTAACTTTTAAATCGAGAATTACGTAACTGACTCCAGTATAATTTACAGAAACTGGTCTGATATTTTAGAATTGTCACGATTTCTTTTCTATGAAGAAAATTTGTATTTTTTAAGATACATTTCTTTCTTAAATTTCACAGCAATAAATTCCGTTGAGGATTGATTTGTTTTCTTGATTATTTTATTACAATGCACTGAAAAATTAAATTTCTTTAAAATAATACATGTAAACAATCTTTTACCTTAAACAATCTTTTGGCTTCAGAATAATGAATATCAGAATGCTTTATAATAATAGTAACTTTTTTTTTCATTTGTGATATGGGACCAAAGATGAATATATTTCAGCTTATTCATATATATAAACGTCTGTGAGATGTTTGAGCACTGAAAATTGCTGTGCTCATCTCTTGAAATATCGTCCTCTCTGTCAATAGATGGCCTTAGGTATCAGTTACCATTCCGCAGATAACAGATAAGCAAAGTGTTGTAGGGATTGTTTTTTACGAATCAGTTGCAATTATCAGAAGCAGTTATAAATTCGGTATAATTCGAAATATCGCCAGCAGGACTACAATATACCAATTTTACAAGAATGTTTTCTCTCCCCCACCACCAAAAAAATAAACAACAAAAAACGTGAATTAACGCGAATGTGCTCCGTTTGCTTCCAACTATTTTTAAGTACTGCAAGGCGCTGTTCCTCCGTAAAACTTTTAAATACCACAAGAAATCTTTCATCGTTTCAACGTACTGCAAGTAAGAATTCAACAGTTTAATTCTGATTAAATAAAATTAGATATAAAATTAATGTGAAATTGAATATTATGCACATCAGGCGAAATTCCAATTTATAAAACAGTAATTCTGGGCATGTTTAAGTGCAAAAATATTCGTAAGCCAATTCGTTAAAGAAGAAAAATAGTTATAGAAAGCAAAAATTTATTTTACTTTGCTTTAGAAACTTATTTATTTTATTTCATAATGGGAAATATATTACCTAGATGCGATAGATTTTTTTATGCTTAGTGTTTCAGTTATTCTGCATTCAAATTTAGAATTAACAAATAGTGAAATTGTATCAGCTCATGTACAGGCAAAAAAATGTATAATACTTCATTTTTCGTTTTATATTTTGTTCCAAGCTCCATCTTCATTAAAAAATAATATTATCTTATGACATAATTATCGAAAATGGGAAACAGTATTCTGTTCTTTTTCCCTTTCTCAGTTATTTACATTTAAAGAAATTCTATACAAAAGAAACTGTTTTCAAAGAATGCTGATATTATTTGATATTGAACTGTAAGTTTAGGTTAATTTCAGGAAGATGCGAATTCTTTGATTTCAAAGTACTGAAAACGTATTTTGGAATAATATCTCTTGTGAAATGTTTCTAGTTGTTTTTATTATTCTGATAAATGGGATACACTAACTCCAGAAAGTACCCAAACATTCATATTGACAAGTTTTCCTTTTTAATATACTCCATAAACAGTAGATAGTAAAATTAATGAAAACAAATGTAACATTTTTTTGCTTAATGTGCCAGTTGCTACACTTGTCGAAAAGATGGTTAAATATTTAAAATAATAAATAAATACACATCTATCTAAAGGAAATGTTAGGCTACTTTCCAGACTAAGTGTACTTTACACACATGGTTTTAACATCACAATGGAAAGCAAACGGGAAAAAAATGATAGAATACTTTCTCTTATTTGTTTCATAATAACTGCAAAGTTTATGGACAACTCCTGTTAACGGCAATCTATTAAAATAGAAATAAGCTCTGATCGTGCAGCGATGATTTGCTGTCCACTTCACAAGAAGAATGATCAACAGCTAAAGCTATAACAACAGTTAATTCTAGGCTACTGTACGTGATGTACGAAGTAAGACGTGAATCATAATACGAAATGAATAAGATCTGTCAGGAAACGTTACATCATGCTCGACGTACTGAAGCCAAGAGAGAGGCTCACTTTATGTACAAAAAAAGGAAATGCATTTGCATTGGCAGCACATCCTGTAGAATCGTGAGACGTACAGGGAATGTGAAGAAGGACAAATATGCAAATGAACGACATTATCACATATGAACTAGACGTTTTCGTAGGACTGAAGCTCGTGCTAGAGAAAATGAAACTGAAAGCTTCTAAAATACTTTGAAACGAACGTTGTGCAAGGCGATTAAGTATTCATGGCCACAGCATTTTGGCCTGATGGAACTAGCATCGTGTCAACTGATGTCGAGATAAGGTTCTTGACTATCAAGGAGGGACCCAAGTTGCGGCCAGTAGTGCTGGTTGCTATGTAAAAGGGAGGTGAATCAAATATTAATAATTACTGCTAGATATCGTCAGAGAAAGTGAAACTTAGGAATGAACTAAAATCTTACCTTAAAAAATAATCTGAAAGTGTCTACTGTTCATCTACCCAATGAGCTAATCATGTTGAGTTATTTACTTAAAAGATCCCTTTCAGAATCTTTAATATGAAGTCAATGGCGAGCCCAAAGATGAATGTCAAAGCCCTTCCTGTTGTATCTTTTCCTCAAGGATGCAAGGGAATCTTCCAGCAGAACAGATTTCGAGAAATTCTAAAACGTTTGAAGTAAATCATATTGAGTGTATTTGCTGAAAGATTAATGCAACTTATCTATTGACGATCCTCCATTACGTTCTTTCGAAGATGCTTCATTTAGTTGTTAATCGTTTCGATTTCCATAATTTTGTCAGCTTAATAGATATATATCAACTTTTTTAGGGATCTGTCATCTTTTCAAAACTATTCTCGTTGGTTAGACTGCTACTCTCCCACACCTTCAAATATATTCATTGATGAGACTTCCCAAAATACACTCATTGGTAGATATACCAAAATATACTACATCTTCCGAAAATATATTCATTAGCTTTCACCCACTAAAAGTTATTCGCTGTTTAACCTGTCATCGTTATCGAAAATATATTTATTCGCTTGGCTGACATCTCCCCAGAAATATACTCTTTTAAGACCATGACACCTTTTACCTCTGTCAGAAAATTTATTAATTATGGTTATGTCGTCTTTTCCAAAATTCTTATTTACGAGGCTACTGCCTCAACAGAAACATATCTAAATAAGTGAATCCGCTACCCTCCTTCAATTTCCTACACTAATTTGCGGCACTGTCACCGACACAAAAATAACGCATTAGAGAGCCTGCCACCATTCCCCATTATATATAGCATGCTAGTGAGCCTGTCACTGTCACAAAAATATATTCATTGGTGAGTCCAACACATCCTAGAAAATATAATCATTAATGAGTCTGCCATCCTTCTAAAAAAAAGAGACGAGTCTGACACGTCCTCCAAAATACATTCATTTATGAAATCAGCCATTTCCTCAAAATATACTCGTTAGTAAGCCTAACACAGTCTCCAAAATGCATTCATTTGCGAAGCTTTTGACTTTTCCAAGGTACACTAATTGGTGAGCCTAATATATTCTCCAAAATATAATCATTGGTGAGCCTGTCACCGTTATCAAAAACACGCGGTGAGTCTAACATATCCTCCGAAACGCATTCGCTCGTGAGGTCTTCTACCTCCCCACAATATACTCGTCGGTGAGACTAACACGTCCTCCAAAATATATTCATTGAGGAGTTGCCAACCTTCTCCAAAATAAGCGTGTAGGTGAACCTGCCACCTTTCATAAAATATGATCGTTAAGTGAACCTGCCACTTCGCCATAAAATACACTCATTAAGTAGTCCTGACGCCTCTTCCGCCAAATATACTCATTGGTGTACCTTGCAACTCCCCAAAAACATACTTTTTTTGTGACCGTGACACTTGCTTTCTCCCTCAAAATATACTTATTAATGAACCTGCCACCCCTCTCCTAATACTTATATCCACATATTGTCGAGACTATCACCCTTACTCTCAAATTATAATCGTTTGTGAGTCTGTCACTTATCGATCTCTCCATACTGATGAGCTCGCCACTGACTCCTTGTAACATAAATTAACACTCACCGTAGGTTTGCTCGCAACCAATCTTATTTATGCCGACAACGAGAGTCTTTCTGTCGAACAGTTAGTTATATGTAGACTAATATGACGAGATTAACTTTCATGATGATGATGAGAAAGCAAGAGGACAAAATGTGCGCTACAGAGAAACTTCAAACGTAACTGATTGTATAGTCTTGAAATAGCTCTGCAATTTTGGCGATTGCACTGGTCCGCAAGATTGGGCTCCCTGGGCTTAGTGCTCGGGGATTTGTGGATGGTGATGACACGAATTTGGTAACAAGCCTAACCAGCAGGCTGAATGGATGGCTCTACAATGGCACGTGGAGGATTTTTGGCGGAAAATGTACAAAATGCAGCGAACTGTCTAATAGTGAAAAGAGACCATGACATCGGGTGGGACTTGCGGAGTTGCCGGATATGATGTCATATTGGGGGCAGGGGGGGATCGCCACCAACGGAGGCAAGCCCCGTTTGGGCTGATGTTGGACGTGTTTCGATGTGGACCGCACGTGTTGAGAGGTACGAATGGACACCAGAAATTTGGGGCCGTGGACGATGGACAAAGATGGCGGCTGGAGATTGTTCGGGGGCCGATCACAAATTGGGACACCATCAGGCTTCGTAACACTTTCCTTGTTGACACTTTACCACCGCAACCATGGTTCGTCGTGATACGAAAAAAAAAAAAAAAACCGTTGTCGGTAAGCGACAATTGTTGTCGTAGGACACTCATCTTCTTGAACAGTCAAATCTGTCAATCCAATCAAAAGCACGCTGTGCGATGAGCAGAGGCAACGACGACGTCACATCCGGTGCTGAAGATGTAGCTAGTGGATGAGGGGAGTCCTGACTGTGTCCAGCATGTCTGGGGTCGGCCCCTCCAGCCCTTGCTTCCAGTTCTCAAAACCGCTCCCACACCACCTCAGTGAATACTTGTCTGGGTCTTCGCTGGGAAGAAGCCAACATACACTGAGTACTTTCTCTGTCGAAGGCATCATATAACAATCAATACAGAGAATAACTTATAGCACTTATAAATGCCACATAAGAAAAATACACTGGCTTCCATAAATTAAGGAAAATTATGATAAACAAAAAACTCTATGAATGATTTTAATGAAATTTGATGAAAACATGAATTGCAGGGCTAGTTTTAGAATGGCATAAAATATTTTACACTAGAAACACTTTTCGTAAAAAAATAACACTTACAGGAACTTGTCCAAAAATGAGGTGTCAGAATGCAATGGGCAAAGTTCTTTAATAAGGAGTGTGGTCACCCCTTACAGTAATGCAGACTCGACAGCGATGTTCCATGCTGTTAATGATGTTGTGAATCAGCTCAGTAGGGAGTAACGACCATTATTCCTTTAAAGTAGCAATAAGCTCCCCCTTTGTTGTAGATGTCTGGTTGAGGGCAGCAACACGTCTCCCTAGAACATCCCACATATGCTCAATCGGATTTAGGTCGGGAGATCGAACTGGCCACTCCACGCGCATAATGGTCTCCTCTTGAAGGTATTGTTCCACTAGTCGTTATCGCTTTGCAAAATGAATGTTTCACCTATTGCACCAGCGTAAGGACGTATATAAGCGCTCAGGATGTCATCTCTATACCTTTAAGCATTGAGTCAACACATAGTGGTCTGTGCATACACCTAAGGTAATGCCACCCCAAACAAACACGCTACCTCCGCAGTAACACTGTCTTTTTGACGGATGTTACTGGGATGATAGCAGGTACCTCGTTCTCTTTATATCAAACAATGTCCGGAATCACTCCGCAAGCAATATCTGGACTCATTTGTGAATAGTACGGACCTCCAATTCCTCTTCTGTCCAGTTCACATGCATGCGTACCCAATTCAACCGCTCTCTCCTGTGACGTCACTTGAGGGGTATATAAATTACTGGCCTTCTAGTGTACAGACCTCCCTCATGAAGCCTTCTACGCACAGTAGAAGCTGATACAACCCTCCCAGTGGCTGCTGCAACAGAGGGAGTAGACGTCCTGCTCCTTCGTGCTGCTAATCGCAGATATCGGTCTTGTACAGCAGTTGTAACTCTAATCCTTCCTCGGCTAAATCTTCGAGAACGCGGAATCCGTGCTAAGTAATTGTCAGTCTATGGACCACAGAAGGGCTCACATTCAGTCGTCATGCCACGTCTGAATGACTTTGGCCTGCTTCGAGCCGGTCAATACTCTCCACCGCAGTTCATTTGGCAAATGATGTCTCGAGATGATGTTCTACAAAATGGCTATTTAGAATTTCTTTACTCACATTTACAACACAAAATAACGATCCACTCCAAAACACCAGTTTTTATGCCGCTATCCGATTACGCAAATTGATGCAACCTAGACTAATTTGCATACTATATGCTCACTCGGCATTACTTGTTACGTGAACAAGTTTGGTGAGGATCGCACAATGTTTTGGCGAATCATCGCGATTTTTCTCATTTTTCATTAATTTATGGAAACCAGTGTAGTTAATGTACACTGGTGTCCAAAAGCTTAATTACAGCTCCATATAAAAGTCAATGAGTAGTTCGAGCAAATTCGAAGCTTTTAACTTCTAAAATAGAATTTTCGTAAAAAAAATGACTAAAAAAATTAAAGATCTCAGTGGAATCTATCAAAAGCTTTATTTTTCAACAATATTTTTTCGATTGTCGTATGGTTAGCATTTATAGTTACAGATCAAGGGCTCTTGGTTCGAGCCTCACGTAAAGTAGAGATGTTTGCTTTTTTGGTGTTGTCTTTCTGCTGAAGTCCTCATCTTCCTCACAGATATTCTCAATGGTGTATCACGTGCCAGGCTCCTGCCAGACCTTTGCGACAAGCAGCTGCTTCAGGCGCAATTAGTTATTATTTTTCATTTATTTCGAGTTTCAGAAGCTGGTGTGTTTAACAGCAGCAATGGCTGTCCCAAGGAACTTTACAAAATTATTGAATATCTAAAGAATTATGTAAACAAAATTCGAAAATAAGCAATTTTTTTTATTAAACAGTTGGAAAAAATATATTTATTAAGTGTTAATTAACGTCTGAAATAAGTTATCACGACTAGAATGGGAGCTTTAAATACCGAAATTTCCACAACGTTTTAAACGTTGAACACATTGCTGAAAAGAAAATCGATATTTTAATAGATTTCATTGAGATCTTCGTTTTCAGTCATATGTTTTCATGAAAAGCGTATTTCGAAAGTTATGTAGCTTTGAATTTAGCATAATAGAGATTGCAGCTTTTGGAAATCAGAGTAATATCTTAGCTAGTTGCTAAATAAAAAAATAGTTAGAAAATTGGAAAAAAATTATCTTTTCCATTATTTTGAAAACTTTCCATAAAAATTCAAATTTAATTTTAAGTAAATTAAAAATCAGCAATATACAGAAAAAAAATAAATTGTCTCTTTATTACCAATTAGACAAATATGAAAAAACAACAACCCTAAAAAGCATTTATCACTGTTAAGCTGTTTAAGTACCATGACGAAGATCGGTGTAGAGGAAAAATTATCTTTCACTGGGTGGGATCCGAACCCACGACCTACTGATGACATGTCAGATGCTCTGACCATTGAGCTACCGGCTACTGATCAGTTTCTTCTGTATTGCTGACGTTAAGCTATATACTATAGGATCAGTCGCTGTCTTTTGAATGCATATGGAGACTATCAGAACATTTCTTAATAATATTTTTTAAATAAGATCATGGACTGACCCTGTGGTATAGGGGAGAGATCGATCAGAGAGCACCTGATATGTCATCAGGAGGTCATGGGTCGGATCCCACCCTGCTCAAAACAATTTTTTCTCTACACCCATCTTCATCATGATACTTAAACAGCTCAATAGTAAATAAATGCTTAGTAAACCAATGATGCGCTGTGGATTCATATATGCAAAAACAGCACGGATTTAAACACTTTGATCTCGTGGTTTGTTCTAGTTTCGAATCTGGAAAATTTATTGGTTTTTTTTTTCTCACGTGCCTAATTAACCATGAGATTATTAGGGACATGAGAGTTCTGTTGTTTATTTCTTTACTATTGTATAAAAATTAAGGCAAGCATATTAGGATTCAGCCGTCCCGTGGCCGAGTGGTTAGCGCGCTTGGCTATTGATCTAGGAGACCTAGGTTCGAGCCTCGGATAAGGCATGGATGTATGTGTCGTTTTCTGCTGAGGTCCTGCCATCCTCTCAGATCTTCTACTATGGCATATAATCTGTAGGATAGTCCCCATATGCATTCAAAGACAGAAGTCTGGCAGGCTCCTGTCAGACCTCTGTGGAAAGCAGCTACTTGAGGGGGTATTTTTTTATTTTATATTAGGATTCAAAATAAACTCTTTCAGTTTCACCAAATTATATCTTTATATTCAAGCAAACAAATAAATGCCTATGAAGTAGAACTTGTGCTAAATAAACAAAGAGAAGAATGGAAATAGAAACGAATAACTGAAATGTGCAGTGCGGTTCAAAAGTATCTGGCGATTTAAACTCTACCGCTCATTTGCATTCCCAGTCTTCAACTAACATGACATAAGACGCTTTCTTAATAAAACCAATCACGGTGAAATGGCCTTAGCAGGATACGAGTATCAAATATGAAGCAAATGCAAATAGAGAGGATGAGGTCCAAAATCCTGATTAATTATTTTAAATTTTATTACTTTACTATTAATATGCTTTGGTTACTGTTTTGTTTCATATTTTTGTATATTTCGTATGCATTTGCATTCCGTGGAGAAACATATGCCGGTATTCAGCAAAGCGGGCAGGCATGCATGCGGAGGTTCCTAGCCTAGAATCACTTATTATTCATTAGATGATTGCCGAGTAATGAAGATAGAAAGTGAGAAATTGATTGTTGCAAAAAGGAAAAATCGTTGTTGAGTAATGAAGCTGGAAAGTGAGAAACTGATTGCTGTAAAAGTGGTTGTCGAGTGAGGAAGATGGAAAGTAAGAAACTGATTATTGTAAAAGTAGTTGTTGAGTAATGAATACGGAAAGTGAAAAAATGGCGTCTAGCAATGATGATGGAAAGATTGTTGGAAAAGAAGTTGATTTGAGAAATTGATTGTTGGAAAAGTGGTTGTCGAGTGTTGAAGATGGAAAGTGAGAAAATGATTGTTGTACAAGTGGTTGTCGAGTGATGAAAATGGAAAGTGAGAAAATGATTGTTGCAAAAGTGATTGTAGAGTGGTGAAGATGGAAAGTGAGAAATTGATTGTTGTAAAAGTGATTGTCGAGTGGTGAAGATGGAAAGTGAGAAATTGATTGTTGTAAAAGTGATTGTCGAGTGGTGAAGATGGAAAGTGAGAAATTGATTGTTGTAAAAGCGGTTGTCGAGTGATGAAATGGAAAGTGAGAAACTGATTGTTGTAAAAGTGATTGTCGAGTGTTGAAGATGGAAAGTGAGAAAATCATTATTGTACAAGTGGTTGTCGAGTGATGAAAATGAGAAATTGATTGTTGTAAAAGTAGTTATTGAGTAACGAAGCTGGAAAGTGAGAGAATGATTGTTGCAAAAGTGGTTGTCGAGTGATGAAGATGGAAAGTGAGAAATTGATTGTTGGAAAAGTAGTTATTGAGTGATGAAGATGGAAAGTGAGAAATTGATTGTTGGAAAAGTAGTTATTGAGTGATGAAGATGGAAAGTGAGAAATTGATTGTTGGAAAAGTAGTTATTGAGTGATGAAGATGGAAAGTGAGAAATTGATTGTTGGAAAAGTGGTTGTCGAGTGATGAAAAACGAAAAGTGAGAAAATGTTTTTTGTAAAAGTAATTGTCGAATAATGAAAACGGAAAGTGAGAAAATGATTGTTGTAAAATTGTCAGATAATGAAAACGGAAAGTGAGAAAATGATTGTTGTAAAAGTAATTGTCAGATAATGAAAACGGAAAGTAAGAAAATGATTGTTGTAAAAGTAGTTATCGAGTAATGAAAACGGAAAGTGAAAAAATGATTGCTGTAAAAGTGGTTGTTGAGTGATGAAGATGGAAGTGAGAAACTTGGTTGTTGTAAAAGTGGTTTGCAAAGATCTCTCTTATTTATTAGCGAGTATCTGTCCGCAGAATGAATGACTTTGTTGGACCTTATTTCAGCCGTGATTAAATGCTCATAAAAGAATGGAATTAAGGCACTCCGTATCTCTAGGATATATAATATTTAATAGCTACAACATTTTACATCACAAAGAGAACTACTGGAATTGGGCGCATCCTTAGTCCACTGCCCCGCTACAACACTTTAGTCCCACACTCCCTGAATGCTGACTCATAAGATTTCTTTGTAAAGTCTTTCTCCTGGCTCCAAGAGCAGAGCTTTCGCTTTACTGCAGACCCGTCCAATGGTCAGGACAGAAGTGATTCTCTTTTCACTTTCCCTTTCTGACTGCAAAACCAACTGCAGTTCTCATTAGAAACCCTTCTGGTCATGACACCCTGTGGCATACATCCAAGCTCTGCAGTCCGGCAGATCACGTGTGCAGCACATGGCTCGCATCAGATTATTGCCCTACCAGAGGGATGTACATGAACTCGAGATGAGAACATCCTTGACATGGTTGTCAGTGATGAAGATGGAAATTGAGAAATTGATTTTTGTAAAAATTGTTGTCGAATATTGAAAACGGAAAGTGAGAGAATGTTGCAAAAATGGTTGTCGAGTAATGAAAATGGAAAGTGAGAGAATGATTGTTGCAAAAGTGGTTGTCGAGTGATGAAGATGGAAAGTGAGAAATTGATTGTTGTAAAAGTAGTTGTCGAGCAATGGAGATGGAAAGTGAGAAATTGATTGTTGTAGAAGTAGTTGTCGAACAATGAAGATGGAAAGTGATAAAATGATTGTTGGAAAAGTGGTTGTCGAGTGATGAAGATGAAAAGTGAGAAACTGATTATTGTAAAAGTGGTTGTCGAGTAATGAAAACGAAAAGTGAGAAAATGATTGTTGAAAAAAATTGTTTTGTCGAAGAATGAAGATGAAAGTGAGAAATTGATGGTTGCAAAAACTGGTGTCGAGTAATGAAGATGACTTTGTTTAGGAGCCTTTCTAAACTTCAAACGAGTACACATAACAAGTTATAATCTTTAACCGATCAGGGTGAATTGTCAGTTAGTTAATATCTTTAACCAATCGCGTGCATTGTCAGTTAGTGACAATTAAAATATTTCTTATTATTTACAAATATATTACAGGTTATAGCTGTTTGAATCACACTAATCTGTATAGGAAAATGATAAAAATCTTTTTTGGACCTACCGAAATTATGAACAAGGAGAGGTGCGACAAGGAAATCCTCCAAAGTGTCTTCATATATATATATATTATGGTAAATACAATAACATAAACCATCGTAGAGAATTAAGTGCAAAAATCGTCTAAAGTCGATGACTAGTCGTGCTAGTCAAAAACCATCCCTACTTTAGAAACCGTGTTAAACAGAAATCATGTTTATAGAATTCGCATTAGTTAGCAACTCAGTGTATACTGTAGTATCCCTCTGTTTACGTCATTACTTCATTCTATATCTCAATAATGACATGTGAGGTTCCAATTTTCGCGCATTTTAGGAAATTTTGTCCAGACTTTTGAATCCCACTGTGTAATAATTCATTTATTGCAATTTGTTAACAAAAAAAATCATATAGCTAAGAATTTTTAAACATTTCAAAGAACTGTATATTGCAATTGTGCCTTTTTTGTAAGACCTTATATTTCTCTCTGTTTCTGACGAAACAAATCATGGTGAATTCAATTTATATTTCGATCAGATGCTGGTTTCTTAATTTCATACATCTCTTCTTTATTTAATTTAAAAATTATCGAATAAACCTATTATTAAGCTCCCATATTCCATGAATGTTTAGTTCACGAATACAGTTAGAAATTAGAGTGCCGATTTACCGTTATAGAGATTGAATTCAAAAAAACTTCACTCGGAACCATTCATTTTCGAAAACCAAAGCAGACAATAAAATCCTTAAAAGAAAATCAAACTTAAAAACGTACTATATTTTGATAGTGTAAATAAATAATTGAATTAGCATTTAGAATTACATTTTCTGACTGATATTCCGTTTATGGTTAACACAAACAAACCAAAGGAAAACTTACAAAGAGATATTAAACTAAATAAAGTTTCGACGTCATTTACAGTCACCGACGAACTCGTTCCAGGATGTAAAATGAATTGAGTGACGATGGGTGTCGCAGCAATTTTTCCAGGAGGTTAAAAAAACAAGAACAACGATCATTGTTTTAAGATAGAAACGTTTCAGTCGAGCCCTTCGTTAATGAGTGCATTTGCGAATACAGCATTAATGCATACATCATAGCATACATGAGACAAGAGTGTCCGAGAAAACGGAAAAAAGGGAAATTATTATAGAAAAAAAAAAGTAAACATTATTTTCAAATTAATAAAGAAAATAAGTGATGTTCATTAAGGAAAAAAAATATTAATTTTTATTGCACGTGATATTAATTAATGAAATTAATTTTTCGCTCTTTTTTTTCAGGGGTGTTAAGATGACTGCCCCTTTTACTTCCCCCCTACCGACGGCCATAAATCTGTCGTTTCCTGATCACTAATTACGCTACGTTTCTAGGCCACAAACGTAATCATTACATGGTTGATCAGATTCGTACCGTTTTTAATTCGAAAATGTCTGAATAACAATCTCTGTGTGAACCCCATACTAGATTCGAATGCCATTATTAATAAACCTCGTGAATTTAAAAATGATAATCTATGACGCTACAAGAACTAAAAATAAATAAAAAATGAATTCCCTCTCAAGCAGAGGTCTGACAGAAGTTTATAAGATGTATAAAATATACTTAGACGATTGTACATAGTTCATTGACTGATGGCTGACTTAGAGGGATTGGTTGGGTTGTTTTACTTCTGAGTGTAAATGGTAGATAGGTAGTCACTGGAAGGAGAGCTATGCACCAATCCCCTGTGATGATGCATAGAACCGGCCAGGCCTAGCACCTAATGTCCGACCCCGCCTAATCATGGTACAGGCAATTAGTACCTTTCAAAAGAGATACTCTCTTGTGGAAGTGAACGGAAATGAAGGACTGCCAGATTAGTGTGGCCTACTGATCTGGACAACTATGGCTACTTTTATTTTTTTTACCCTGCTGAGGAGTGGTCAACCACACAGGGTCCTGGTGCTGACCATATATAACAACCTGAACGGAATTATGGCTCTGAGCTTGATTATGGATCCTGATTTTGCTGCACTGGTGGGCTTCTGTGGAGGGAAAATCTTCCGCTGTGTTTTCTGTTTGTTTGTGGGTTGACAGCCCCAAGTGAATAGATTCACAGGATATGTTTATCAGCTGGTGGATAATCCTGAGCAGAAGTCATCGCAGGCACCTGAACTCTTTGCTTCTATTGGCATCGTCAAATTGTACATTGGAGGAAGTCTTCCATTGTAGATGGCTTCAGCCTTTAGTGGTGGGGGAACGGGTCTTTGCTCCATGTTTGCGATTAGGGGGCTGTTTGATATTGTCGACATTCCCTTTCTCAATAAACATAGTTTCTTTAAACATCCCACTAACCATTTTCTCTCCATAGGTAGTTGGAATGTGAGAACTCTGCACAGAGCTTTTTCTCTTGACGTTCTAACACAAGAATTCCACCGTTATAAGTTAGATATTCTCGCTTTGAAGAGACCAGATGGACAGATAAAGGTCAGATTCTTAAAAATAATCTTAAATTTATCTTTTCAGAGAGGAACGATAATAAACATCACCAAGGCGTGGGTCTGCAGGCAGCAGATACGTTAGTGATGCTCTTCTAGGATATGAGTGCGTAGATGAAAGGTTTCTTACAGCAAAATTTCAGACAAGCGTTAAAGACTTGAATGTTATCTGCTGTTATGCCCTCACTGAGGATGCCGATGAGGATGAGAAGGATAGGTTTTACGGCCAACTTCAGGTTATTTTGAATTCTGTCAAGAAAGGAGATATTACCCTTGTTCTAGGTGACTTCAATGCCAAAGGTGGTACTGACTCTGACCTTTGGGGAGGAGTAATAGGCCCTTTTGGTATTGGTAGCTGCAATGGCAATGGGCAACGTCTCCTACAGGTAAGTAAACTCAATGGATTCAGAATAACTAACACTTATTACAAACACCGCGACATACATAAGTACACATGGGTTTCACCCGATGGGCTGCATAAGAATATGATTGATTATATATTAACAGAAAATGGGCTAGTTCTGTTAGGAATACCGGGTCATATAGGGGAGCTGAAATTGGATCTGACCATTACCTTGTTAAAAGTGTCTTGCAACTTAAACTTAAAAAGTGTTGTGCTAGGTTTAAAAAATTTACTTTTAATACTGAAGCTCTGAAAGATCCAGTTATAGCCTCTGAAAGATCCAGTTATAGATCCAGTTATACCACGATAGGTTACTTAGTCATTATGACAGTCATGGTATGCTTACTATTGAAGTTGAAGAAGAATTGGATCATTTTAAACAGTCTTTTTTGGACACAAACAGTACTCCTTTAGGAAAAAAAGGAGCAGAGGAGAGAGAATTATTTGAGTGATAAGGCATTATTTGAGTGATAAGGCATTATTTGAGTGATAAGGCATTACTGTTAAAATGACCTGAAGTTGGTCGTTTCGGAAAGAAAGAACTGCAAGAATGTCCTTAATCAATACCCTACTAGTCCTAATAGAAAGCATTTCAGAGAGCTTAAAAAACGTGTAAAGGATCAGTTCGCTGCTGATAAGAATCTTTGGCTTGATGGCTTGGCTGACAAAGCCGAGGAAGCAGTTCGACAGCACAACAGCAGAGAGCTGTACCAGATAGTTAATGTTTTGTGTGGTAGAAAACGAACAGGTATACAGGGATTGAGGGAAAAACAAGGGAAGGTTATAGAAGGTGACGATTCTGTCATGGCTAGGTGGGCTGAGCACTTTAGTGTTGTTCTAAACAATGTGGTTAGTTCTACTCCCATTGTTTGCAATGATGATAGATGCATTGGTGGCTTTAATGTTGGCCCTATAACACAATCTGAAATTATTTTGGCTGTTTCTAAACTTAAACTTCATAAATCCCCAGGGGTAGATGAAATTATTACGGAAATGCTCAGAGCTGGGAATGTTTCGGTTACCACTTGGATAACTGAAATTTTGAATATCTTTTATGATAAAGGCTTGGTTCCTAAGGATTTTACCAGAGCTATTATTATCCCTATTTTCAAAAATGGTGATCGCAGTTCTTGTGATAACTATAGGGGTATCAGCCTACTCTCTGTTCCAGGGAAAGTTCTTTGCATGATTGTGCTTAATAGAATTAAGAATCTGGTTGACAGTCAATTGCGTGATGAGCAATGTGGATTCAGAAGTGATAGGGGATGTGTAGATTCAAATATTTTTACTTAGGCAGATTCTTGAGAAATGTTTAGAGTTTCAGAAACCTTTGGTTGCTAGCTTTGTCGATTTCAAAAAGGCTTTCGACTCTGTTGATCATCATAATTTGTGGTTGATTGTGAAATCATATGGTATATCAGACAAGTTAGTTAACATAATGGGTTGGGTTGTTTTACCTCTGAGCGGCACTTTTTTTGCACACCATGGGCTAAATGGCCAGGTCACATGGACCCCGAAGGCTCAGAGAAGGTTGGGGGAGGGAACCCACTGGAACAGCTGTTGGGAGACAGATGGTAGCCTCCCGTCAAGGCCATCCAGCGTGTTCTTTAACGTGCACAGGGTATGGCTCTCCCGCACACGGGGCCACGGCTTAAAGTTCCATCCGACGGACGGCGGCTTTCCAAGCCCATCGGAGTTCCCTACTGACCGTGGGAAGGGCGGGGAATTAGTTAACATAATGAAAGCTCTCTATAATAACACTGAGTCGTGTGTGAGTGTTGGTAAGTCTTGTAGCAATTGGTTTAGCATTACTTTTGGTGTTCGACAAGGGTGCATTTTGTCTCCTTTTCTCTTTAGTTTGGTTATTGATTATGTTATGCGAAATTCGCTTCAAGGGAAAGATTTTGGCCTTAAATGAGCTGGATTCGTGAAGCTCAGTTAAAGAAATTTCGGATCTGGCGGATTCTTCGAGGTCAAACGTCAAAATTATATCTATCAGTGTTGGATAGCTAAAAAATTGGTGACTGGGGTGATTTTGAGTCCTAAATTTCAGAAATGTTGCGAAATTTTGGATGCGATGGGTCTTCGAGGTTAAGTTTCTATATAACGTTGCTAGGGAGCTACAAATTTTTGAATAGAACTATTTCGAGCAGTAGAACTGAGAAATATTAAGAATTTTCAGATCCGGTGGCGGGTTCATGATCAAATAGAGGTCGGAGTGACGGTCTAGAAATTAAAAGGTGCCGAAGCCAAGGATTGATTTCTAGTAAGATATAATCTGGTAGAGTAACACCTTCGTTTCACAGGGCAGCTTACCAGGGAATTTTTTTTTTCATTTCAAAGAAGATATATCTTTCCAATATTGGTTTTGCTATGCAGGTTTTACTCTGACAGGGCAAATCAATAGATGACAGAAGAAAAAAAGTGGAAATGGTGGGTAAATTAAGAATTCGAGAGATAAGATAGACTGATGTCAGCCATTATTGATGTGCTTATCTCTCTATAAACATGCATTGTTGCTTTGTTGTCAGTTATGCATGCTTTGAAAAAAAATACTTCTTTCCTTGGAAATTTACCAAAGTTGACTCTACTGAATATTGGATTTAAGTTTTTTTTCTCAGGGATATTTAGGTTTATTTTCCCAGTTTCTATTTATTAAGCTTGCAAGACGCCTCCGTTGGAGGAATTTGAAGTAGACTTCCCTGTTTTTGGAGAAATGTCCTGATATCCCGAAGCAAATTTTCGAGGCTTCTAAATGACCCGGCTCTATGTGGTACTTCGGATTTATGTCGATTTAATCAACACTCTTCTGGAACAACGCAGTCACTATATTTATTCTCTTTTTTTTTAATTTACCTGGGCATTTCTATGGAACAGCGCGGTTTGCACTGAGCGCCAAACAGTCGGTGAACGTTGGAAAGCGTAGTGTTGTCGGTTGGGTTGCTTTGCATTTGAACGGCG
The DNA here is from genome assembly GCA_038380435.1 of Ryuthela nishihirai. Classification (NCBI taxonomy): domain Eukaryota; kingdom Metazoa; phylum Arthropoda; class Arachnida; order Araneae; family Heptathelidae; genus Ryuthela; species Ryuthela nishihirai. The sequence goes on from JAWZYU010000026.1 coordinate 33,130,469, forward strand.
CTTTTTTGCACACAATGGACTAAATGGTCACATCACAATGACCCCAAGGGCTCAGAAAAGATTGGGGTAGGGTACCATTGGATAGCTGTTAGGAGACAGATGGATCCTCCCGTCAAAACATCCAGCTTGTTCGTTAAAGTGCACAAGGTATGGGTCCTTCGCATACGAGGCCAAAGCTTAACGTCCGATCAGGCGGGTGGCAGCCTTTCCAAGCCCATCGGTGTCTCCTACTGACTCAGGGTAAGGCAGGTATGCGGAGAGAAATATCAACGCTGGACCAGCTGGGACTCGAGCCTGGGAACCGCGGATTGCGAGCCTGGTGCGCTATAGACTGAGCCGTCCCCCATCCCCTCCATGTTGTCAGTGAGATACGATTTTTGTTGCAGATACCGGATGCGGAAGCTTCGATTTATCCGCGTCACAGAAAAGTCACACGCTCTAACACGCTTCTGGCAACAGTAAAAAGTTACATCTCTGTGAGACATAATCCCCGCCCTGCCCACGATCAGTAGGAGACACCGATGGGCTTGTAAAGGCCGCCGTCCGTCGGATAGGACGTTAAGCCGTGTCTACGTGTGCGGGAGAGCCATATCCTGTGCACGTTAAAGAACACGCTCGATGACCTTGACGGGAACCTACCATCTGACTCCCAACAGCTGTTCCAGTGGGTCCCCTTCCCTAACCTTCTCTGAGCCTTTGGGGTCCATGTGACCTGGTCATTTAGCCCATGGTGTGCAAAAAAGTGCCGCTCAGAGGTAAAACAACCCAACCCCAACTCTGTGAGACATAGACTTACCGTCATGTAGGCAGCAACTATGCAATCTGTACTCGAAGAAGCTCTTCAATTATTGCCTCTCTCACTAACTACGAATTGTCCTGCCTATTGTGCCGTTATAATAATAATAAATACCCCCTCAAGCAGCTGCTTGCCACAGAAGTCTGACAGGAGCCTGTCAGTTTATATGCCATAGTAGAAGGTCTGAGAGGATGGCAGGTCCTCAGCAGAAAAACGACACAAACAGCCATGCCTTACCCGGGGCTCGAACCCAGGTCCCTTAGATCAGTAGCCAAGCGCGCTAACCATGGGACGGCTGTGCCGTTATACAACAGCCTAAATTAAATTTTCTTAGCGGTTACACTTCCGAGAAGAAATGTCGGAATTTCACTAAACTGAAATCGAAACATTTACCAAAACTGTCTCTATTTCAGCTTTTTCAAATTGGAACATTTTACTGAAATGTCCTTGTTTTTACGAATCGAAATCTGCTCAGCCCAACCTGAAGTCACGGTTTTATGCGAAGAATTGGTGACTCTTAGTAGTTAGCATCTTCCATCCTCAAGTAATATTTTGAAGATTTGACGACTATCAGCAGTCAGATACCACGAACAGAATTATTGAATGAATTAGAGATTGTTGACAATTAGCCTCCTCCCCATCCATCCAACCTCAAAAAGAATATTTAAATGATTTTATAATTCTCAGCTTCCCAAAAGATTACTTGAATGATTTCAAAATTCTTATCACTCAACTTCCCAACAGAAGAGTTGTACCATTTGATGATGATGGGCAGTCAGCCCCCTAACAAAGTTGTTGAAAAAAATTGGGGACCCATCACTCAACCTCCTACTCTTTCTTACCCCAGAATTTTTCAAGACCTTTACCAGTGTCTATCCCCATCATAGGCACCTACGAGAAAGAGATAGAGAGACTAATATATCTTAATCTAGTGTTTGGATGAATCCAATTCATCTCCATTCATGTACGTATACTCACAGCTGGTCCTGCTTGAGGTCTACGGAGGTACGGCTTAGCTTGCGGGTGAAGCGGCGATACGTCTTGTGGACCCTGCAGTGGCAGGCCGTCACCACCCCCAACACAATGAGGCAAGCCCCTGCGAGAGTGGCTGCAGCGATGTACAAGTTATGCAGATGGTCTAAGGGGACACTCGCTGGACCAATGGTTGCACTCCTGTACACAGAAGTGTCCTCCATGGTATGTGGTAGAGGGATGCCAGGATGACGAAGCTCTGGAACATAAAACAATCATTTGAGTAATTACTATAGCATCACGAGAAAACGGTAAAAATTACTATACACAGCTGAGACATCTGCATACCAATGGTTTGAATTTCCATAATTAGAGGCCATCATAACTGGAAAATGGAAAATGTTTATAGAAATATTGTAAACAATCTCTCTATGCTAGAAATGTGAAATTAAGGAGTATAGTAGAACAGTGACGTACCAAAGGGGTGGATGGGTTATAACCCCACCTTGAGGGCTTCAGTAACGTACATTTTTTAAGAAAGTCCTCGAAAATCAGACTCAATCACCCCATTAGACCCCCCCCTCCGATGAAAGTTTCTAGATACGTCACTGTGATTAAGGGGGTTATAACAGCAGATTAACTGCGTTGCTTGGGTTGTTTTACCTCTGAACGGCACTTTTTTTGCACACAGTGGTCTAAATGGCCAGGTCACAAGGACCCCGAGGACACAGAGAAGGTTGGGGGAAGGGAATATCCTGGACGGCTATTCAGAGATAGATGATAGCCTCCCGTCAAGGCCAACGTGTTCTTTAAAGTGCATAGAATATGGCTCTCAAAACACCAGGCCACGGCTTAACGTCCCATGTGATGGACGGCGGCCTTTCCAAGCCCATCGATGTCCTCTACTGACCGAGGGTATGGTGGAGAGGTTTGCGGAGATAAATCTCAACACTGGTCCAGGCTGGACGCGAACCCGGGAACTGCAGATTAAGAGCCTGACATGCTACTGACTGAGCCAGCTCATCTCCCAGAATAACAGACCCTTGTCTCGAGTGGTATAGGTCGTAGTAAAACCTTACTAAATGCAATTTTTGGATCTTCCAGTAGAGTTTCAAATTTCATCGTTATAAGACGCTACAATCGAAAATTTACGAAACTTTTTCTTTTTGCAAAGGGACATTCTATATCCTCTAGAGGAGACTGAACTTTACACTTAAGATTTTTTTTGTCTTCTTTTGCTAGAATCCCGTAGCCACCTCGGCAAAGGCAAAAATGCTGGGAAAAGGATTTGAGAACGAGGCTTATTGGAGGCTATTAGGAGGGGGAAACATTCGTCAAGGACATCTAGTGCGGTTTTTAACTCTCGCATTGTATGGCTTCCTCTCTCTCTAAAACACGGTGTCAAGACTTAACGTCGCTTCTGACGGATGGTGGCCTTTCCAAGATTTCCTGTTTTTGCTTAGAAGGCAATGAGCAGGAAATCAAAATCTTATTGGGACTCGATTCTGGTTGTTTGGTTATTTGGGGTTTTATAGCGCAGCGGCAACTAAGGGAATCGATTCACAAAAATTTCAATTTATAGGTTTGACACAGTATCAAATGTGCTGGGACGATGCTTCGCTCAGTCGGTAACGCGCCAGGCTCGTGATCTGTAGTTTCCAAGATCGAGTCCACTTTGAACATCGCTGAAATTTATCTCCGCTAAACCTAATGATGAGGTTAGGCAAAGGAGTTTGCAACCTCCTTTAAGCAGCATATTGTGCAGAGAGAGACTCCGTTGGTTTGGCCATGTTGCCCGTATGAATAATTATAGATTGGCGAATAGGGTTATGAACAGTGTGCCTAAAGGCCTCAGAAAGAAGGGGAGACCTAGGATGTGGTGGGAAGACAATGTCAAACGGGACCTTGTTAGAATTGGTGTGCAGTGGCCAGATGCAGTAAATGTAGCTCAGGATAGACTTGCTTGGAGAACTAAATTGCACGGTCTGGTTGGACCTCCGTAGCCCATGGCTGCTTGAGGATGATGATGATGATGATGAAACCTCCACTCCTGCCCTGGGTCAGAAAGGTGTCAGGTCCCCGTCATATGGGACATTAAGCCGTTGTCCCCATGTGCAGGAGAGCCATACCCTGTGCACGTTAAGAAACACACTGAATGGCCTTCCCCAGAAGGCTACCATCTCTCTCCTAACAGCTGTCCAGTGGGTTCCCCTCTGAGCCCTTGGGGTTCTTGTGATCTGGCCATTTAGTCCCTTATGTGCTCAAAAAGGACGCTGAATGTAAAGCAACCCAACAGACTGTGCTACATCTCACCTCTCCGACACGAAGGCGAATTTTGTCAATGGGAAGCTAAAGTTGAAGCTCTTTAACTTCTAAAATAAGTCTTTCTTTTAATGTTAAAGGAGATCTCAATTAAATATATCAATATCTTGATTTTCAAAAATATTCGTGCAGTATTTAATGATTTATGGAAAAAAGATATTATGAATATTTAACAATAATAACGCCGCTCATCAGAATTTACCTAAGACTTAATAAGTCTTATTATTTTAAAGGATTTAATTATTTAAAATTATTATTTAAAATCAGTGCATATTTTAGAAATTTGCGCAAATTAATGATTCGGTATTCGTCAATTTTACGTACAGTCGCTCAAAAAAGAATCCGAACACTACGGTCGATTAAAGAATTCAGAAAAAATATCTGGCAACGATTTTTTTAGAAATTAGTGATCTGGCAACCTTCGTGTCACGTGACACGAAGGTTGCCAGATCACTAATACTTTTTTGAGCGACTGTACTTTCTTAACCCTTCCAGTGTCCAGCCTGAAAAACTGGTTTTACACCCAGAGACCAAATTTAACTTTAGACCTTTTTTGCCAAATAATTAGTGAAAGGAATTGTGGCATGTTATATGCCAAATTAATCAACATTTAATCCTGGATTTTATGAAAATAAAATATTTAACAAAAAAGACTCTATGTTTAATTCTAATAGGACTTTTTTAGAGTCATGTAGTAAAAAAAATGCATCTGGCAATACAAATAAAAATTTATAAAAAAAAATTAATAGACAGAAATGATTATAATGCACATGAATAGGAAGGCTATTTATTTCTTAATAACAAAAAAAAATTCTTGTTTAAAGTCTTGTTTAAAGCTTGTTGCAGTCCAATAAATAAGTCACATTTAGAATATTTTTAATAAATAACTAAGCAACAGAAATAGCTCATGTTATATACCAAATTAAAAAGAATTTAATTCTGAATTTTAATGAAGTGAAAAATTTGAACACTGTAGTATCATATTAATTTTAATAACAATTTTTACAGTGATATACCAAAAAAAGGTACACATTTCATAATTACTTCCAAAATCTTCCATTTTTAAAAAGTACAGTTCTCTGTTAATTATCAGGAGATTTTAAAAACTTTAAGGAAAAATTTGTTGATAATAGTTCAAATCAAACTTCTGAGCTTAAATTAGGAGATTGCTTCAGCACAGAGTAATGTTAACAAACAAATCGGCAATACCTTATATAACTTCTAAGAAATGGCAAACAGATGGCTTTAACAAATTATTTATGTCATAGTTTAATAAAATATGCATCAAATGAAAAAAGAAAATATTATTTATCAAGCCTAAAATTACATATTTTTATAAGATATCTATTAAAAAGTTTTAAAATGGCAATTTTTATTTTAAAAAAAATCGTTTTCTTTTATTGTACTAAAGACGGATATATACGTTCTGGACACTGGAAAGGTTAAGACTGGCATTGCTGTTGTTAAATATTCAAACTTCCATAACTCATTAAATACTGAACGAATATTGTTGAAAATCGAGATATTGATTTATTTGATAAAAATTTTATCTGCTATCACATTTTCAAAAACAAACGTATTTCAAAAGTTATAGAGCTTCGAAGTTAGCTTTCTTTTAACATAACATAGGTTTGTTACTTAATTTATAAAAACCAGTGTGCTTAATTTTTCTTTCCTTTTCACAGAATGTTTCTGCATCTTGATTCCATCACAGTTAAACATCAGCAAACGTATTTATCACTTTTAATCTTCTAAGAAAAGAAACCTCACTTAGGGAAAAGAATCAATTGACGGAGCTGACGAATATAAATTACGTAAATAATTGCAAAATTATAACTTTTCCCTTGTAAAATTCTTCCTTGTAAAATCTTCATTGATATCTTTCCTTGTAAATTGATTTTTTCATTGCAAAATCTTCACTGATATAGTTAAAATAAAAAAAACAATGTTCATTATTAACACCTTTATTTCGCTAGAATAAATACCACAATTGTGTTTTTAAATTTCCATCACTTTCAAAAGCCATTTTTAATTTCGTTTCTACGTCAACTTTCTTAACTTTGAACTGGAGATAAAAGAAATAAAGAGATAATGTTTCTAATTGTTTCATTTTTTGAATTGTTTCGTTATATACATTTACATACGAATAAAATGTGCACGACTTATTTCTCAGTGTTCCTAATCAGAATGTAAGTGCAATCGCAAATTTTTTTCATTTAGAAATTAAAAATTCTTTTCAGCATTACGAAATGACATTTTCTGCTATTACGGATAAATTGGCCCATTGAGTTTTAGGTATAATTTTAAAATTGCTTTTTAAAAAACTCAACAAATAAAATCAACAAATAAAATCGCTTTACTATTTAAAATTCCACTAGAACACCCCACAAAACTCAAACTACAGTGGTGCTTATTTTTTTCGGCTTCCTGCTTACTGAAATTTTTGTATCATTTTCGAAGAATATTTTCAAAATTCTCCAGACTCTGAAAGCGGAGATCATGCCAGTGGTGATGTATTAAGGTCAGCTCTAAAACTTCTGAAACATTCCCCGGCTCACATTCCTTGCTGCTTCTTAAAACTTGCTAATTAGTGCGAATACTTTAAAAAATGCAGGTGCAAATTCAAATGTTGTACGTCATAACATTTTACCATATCTGTTGGCAATTAATTGTCATTTATGTGTGATTTATTACTTGCTTTTATTTTATGAGTCAGAGAAGACACAGCTGGTCGTGCCAGGTTTATTTGATCTTAAGGTTTTCGTGCTTTTTCTGTCGCTTGATCTCACTGAGCAAGAAAGATGACGATGGGTTTGCATAAGCTGACATGCGTCACATTTGACGTTAAACCGTGTTTTTGTGCATGACAATCGTATACAATGCACATGGTAGTTAGGATAAAATTTTACATACGGGTTGATGTCGTTTTACCCATGGGGGCACTGTTTCCCACACAATGGGATAAATGGCCAGGTCACAAGGACCCAAGGGTTCAAAGAAGGTTGTAGGAAGGTGACCCACTGGACATCTGTTAGGAAACAGATCGTACCTCCCGTTAACGTTATCCAGCATGTTCTTTAACGTGCACAGGATATGGCTCTCCCGCACACGACACCACAGCTTAACGTCCCATCCGACGTACGGCTGCAGTTGAAAGCCCATCGGTGTCCCCTATTGGCCGACGGAAGGGCGGGGGTTTAACAGGGATAAATCTCACGATTGGCAAACAGTAAGACTCTCTCTGCCAGCGTAGATGATCCACCTAGTATAACATATACAGTGCAGGACCTAAAGAGAGTGCAAGGGAGCCATGGAGGCCTTTTAATTAAATTTGTGCATATTTTACACATTTCTCAAGAAATTATTTTAAACCTGTAAAATGAAGGGGAAATATTACAATTTTTTCCTGTTCGATTGCGTCGCTTACTTTTCTTACATTTTTTTTAGATCCGGGCCTGTATATTGTCCATGTATTACATATGTTATCTCTATACATTATAACATACATACTTTATATTTTCAAAATTATAAGAGCTATCGGTTGGCACCCCTAATTTACAATATTAGAGATTTGCTATTTCCCAACTTAAATGCCCTCTAACGGTGGAAATTCAAAAGCAATGGAAGACTGGCAAAATGTGAAAATTAATGTTTTATTAGCGATTCTTCCACCAAAGCAGACATTTTTTTTATTTATCTCTTGGAAGAAGAAGGTTGGATGTCTAGGGAGAGAGACACAAAAATTGAAAGAACAATCGCCTTATTTTTCCGTTGGAAATGAACTGCAAATGAAGTGCTTAAAGATAATAAAAGAGGAAAAATAATTTTAATCACACATTAAAAGGAGCAATCTGAATGTTGATGTGCAATAAAATGTTAAGCAGTCTCATATGATGTAAAAAACAAAAGCCTACTTATTCTCTAATGTGCAAAGGGGAGTGCGATTTTAAAAATCAAAACATTTAATTTCCTCACAATTAGTGTTACTATTGGAAATGACCGCGGGGGTGGCTCTGTTTTGGTAGCGCGTCAGATCCATAATCTGCAGTTTTCAGGTTCGATTCTAAACTGGGCCAGCTTTGAGATTTGTTTCCGCAAAACTCCCGCCCTGCCCTCGATAACTAGGGGACATCAATGTGCTTGGAAAGGCCGCCGTCCCTTGGATGGGACATAAAGCCGTGGTACCGTGTACGGGACAGCATTACTCTGTGGACGTTAAAGAACACAAGGCTATGATGGGAGGCTACCATCTGTATCCTAACGGCTATCCATTGGGTCCACTTCCCACTAACCTTCTCTGATCCTTCGGGGTCTTTGTGACCTGGCCATTTTGCCGTTATGCGGCAAAAAAGAGCCGCATATAAAGGCCGCATATAGAGCTCAACTATGAAAATTCATTATCAATTCGAGCAATTTTAAAATCAATAAATTCAACCAATACTTTTTTTTTTGTTGGTCTGGACTGTGCAGACCTTTTTTTCCTGAGGAAATTAGTAACGAATGCATGTTGCAAAAAACGGATACTTGAGTCGAAATGTAAAATTAAGTTATTTTATGAGGGAAGGAAATATTTTTTAATGACAATGGGCTTAATGCTCAGTTGATATGAACACAAAAAATTCATAAATAGATTTGAGAAATGAGACCCGCTAAATATGAAGTCGCTAGGTTAGAAAACAGATAATCCCTCGAGTACTGCTTTTCACAGAAGTCAGAGAGGAATCTGTGAGGAAGGATTCGGTTGTTTTACCTCTCAAACAGCATTTTTCTTTTTCCCACAACAAGTGGCCAGGTCACAAGGACACCGACGGTTGGGGTTAGGTTGGGGGAAGGAGACCCACTGGACAACTATTATGAGATAGATTGTAGCCTACTGTCAAGGTCATCCAGCAACCGATCTAGGGGGGGGGGGGGTCAAGAGGACCATGTCAACCCCCCCCCTTTCAAAATGCTAGTTAATTAATACCGGGAAAAATTAGTAAACTTATTTATTTCAAGAAATATTTTAAAGACATGTAAAACGGAGGAGAAATATTATACTGCATTGGAAATCCAGTCTTTGGGCCTCACCCACTTTTGCATTTTCCAGGCTCGATTTTTTTTTCGGTCCCAACACGATGTTTTTTCTAGATTCAGGCCTGGCACAGGGTATGGCTCTCTTGCATACGGAACCACGGCAGCCCATTGGTGTCTTCTACTGACCGAGGTCAGGGCGAGAGGTTTTGCGGAGATAAACATGAACGTTAGCTCAGGTGGGACTGAAACCTGGGAACTGCAGATTACGAACATGGCGCGCTACCAACTGAGCCACTCCGCCCTTATCAGGAATGAGAGATCTCAGCAGAAAGACAGCACAAAAACATTAATGTCTTAACTGGGGTTAGAACCTACATCTCTTATCAGTGTCCGAACACCGGCGTTGTTGGGCGGGGGTGACTCAGTCGGTAGCGCGCCAGGCTCGTAACCTATAGTTCCCAGGTTCGAGTCCCAGCTGGGTCAGCGTTGAGATTTATCTCCGCAAAATTCCCCGCCCTGCCCACAGTCAGTAGCGGACACCGATGGGCTTGGAAAGGCCGCCTTCCGTCGGATGGGACGTTAAGCCGTGGTTCCGTGTGCGGAAAAACCATACCATGTGCACGTTAAAGAACACGCTGGATGGCCTTGACGGGAGGCTACCATCTGTCTCCCAACAGCTGTTCCAGTGGGTCCCCTCCCTCAACCTTCTCTGAGCCTTCGGGGTCCATGTGACCTGGCCATTCAGCCCATGGTGTGCAAAAAAGTGCCGCTCAGAGGTAAAACAACCCAACCTAACCCGGCGTTGTTAAAGTAAGAAGTCGCCTACAATGTTCAATATACACGGGGCGTTATTACGAAGGGCGTTCTAAAAGTTTTTGACATGCATTTTCAGAAGAAAAACCATTGCACTTACCTCACCAAAACTTTCACTATCCTTCAAAGTTGGGTTGGGTTGTTTTACCTCTGAGCGGCACTTTTTTGCACACGATGGGCTAAATGGCCAGGTCACAAGGACCCCGAAGGCTCAGAGAAGGTTGGGGGAGGGGACCCACTGGAACAGCTGTTGGGAGACAGATGGTAGCCTCCCGTCAAGGCCATCCAGCGTGTTCTTTAACGTGCACAGGGTATGGCTCTCCCGCACACGGGACCACGGCTTAACGTCCCATCCGACGGACGGCAGCCTTTCCAAGCCCATCGGTGTCCCCTACTGACAGTGGGCAGGGCGGGGAATTTTTGCGGAGATAAATCTCAACGCTGACCCAGCTGGGACTCGAACCTGGGAACTACAGATTACGAGCCTGGCGCGCTACCGACTGAGCCACCCCCGCCCCCTTCTTTAGTAGATTCCATAGCAATAACGCACATATTTCGCTTACGGAACTTTACGCTCCGCGAACGAAGAGAGAAATGATGATACAGTCTTTGTTTTTAACGTATAATGACAAGCTTTCAAAAAAATCGTAGCTCGCTAACTACGGAAGAACGGTGGAAATCTACACACACAAAATCAAAGACTCGTTCCTTCCGACCGACAAGAACGGGATTTTGTCTTAAAGACGATCCCGTATACTTTAAGTCACATCCGAAAAATTGCGACTCTTTCGTAAGCCAGTGGGGTTTCTCCATTCTCAATGATGTAAGGATATGGAAAGCGGATTCTGTATGAACGCTGCACGGCTTGAAACTTGATCACCCCCCCCCCCCCCCGTGAAGGGCTTGGTGAGATGCAAACTGCATTGCACTCTGCGAACGTAGAAGACTCTTAAATAATAGAGTAACTTTTCTACCCAAGAAACCTTTTTTTTTTTAAATATCGAAATTTACTTTTACTCTCGAAGATAAATATTATTAATTATATTCAATTTCGTTTTTTTTTCATTGGAGAAAACCCATCTCTAAAATTTCTCCTACTTTAAGGCAGAGAATTTTTCCTGGCTAGGGCCACGCCTACCTCTAGCCAGGCTAAACCACACCTACCCCTAATGAATGTTATTATTAATAAGCCTGGCTAAGCCACACTACCCGTTGCTAGGAGAGATTCTAAGGCAGCGAAACTCTCCTGCTTTGGGTAGTTTTCATCTTAGAGTTCCGCCTAAGCCAGCGTTGAGATTTATCTCCGCAAAACCCTCAACCTGTCCTGGGTCAGTAGGTAAAACCGATAGGCTCGGAAAGGCCACCGTTCGTCAGATGGGATGTCAAGCCGTGATCCCATGTTCATGTTAAAGAACACGCTGAATGACAGGAGATTACCATCTGTCTCCTAACAACTGTCTAGTGTTCCCTCTTCTCCTTCTCTGAGCCTTTGGGGTCCTGGTGACCTGGCCGTTTAGCCCATTGTATGCAAAAAATGCCGCTCAGAGGTAAAACTACCCAACCCATCTGGTTAAAGTGAAATTTTCCGTCAAAGTGAATAATTACTGACTAATAAAATAAATGCAACTTTTGCATTGGATTCATATAGGATAATCAGCCTTTACCCATAAGCATTTCAAGCGCCTTAAGACTTTTCAAACATTCCGTATGAAAGTACATAAGACTGGCCGCATGTTATCGAGACTCAAGGACTGCACATGCTATCCGAAGTAGAAGGATCCAAATTGCAAAATCGATTCCTGTCTTGAAGAGAGAAATGGAATGAGACATAATTAATTGTTACCCTGCTCTCAGAGTTGCCAGACGACGTGATCCACTAATAATTGCCTTTGTGGACCTGGTGGCGATTTAATTTAGGAAGCCGGTGCTTCTAATAACCAATAATGTTCTCTCCTCTCGTGACTGATAGAGTTAGGACTCGGCGATAATTTATATCCCTATTAATTACCTAAGTGCTCGCTTGTTTCTTCATTAACGCTGCGCAAATGGTTGAAATAGCTCAGACGTATGCGATGAATTGCGAATTTGAATCAGACGATTGCATTTCGTCGTTGGCCAGATTAAATGAGTATTTACTCGAAAGGAATAAAGGGGGCGCTGCAATTATTCAGTTTTGACGTTTGTTTAACAATATTGCCGAAAAGTGGAACACTATTAGGTGACGATGAGTCTTGAAAGTAATGAATGTTATTATCTCCGGTTTAAAAATAATCACCACAAAGATTAAGAAGTTTTCCAACAAACGAGTTTATCATGAAATAAATATGGAAACCTAAATTTAAGTACATTTTGGGTTTTTGTTCAGTTCGGATTTCTTTTACCCCTGAGCAGCGCTCAGATTGGGTTGGGTTGTTTTACCTCTGAGTGGCACTTTTTTGCACGCCATGGGCTAAATGGCTAGGTCACATGGACCCCGAAGGCTCAGAGAAGGTTGGGGGAGTTGGGTTGGGTTGTTTTACCTCTGAGCGGCACTTTTTTGCACACCATGGGCTAAGAGAAAAAGCCAACGAAAAGGCAGATGGTCAAAGCCTCTAAGTTAGTGGTGAGGGTTACGACCTGGAATGGAGAATGGTAGCTCATGATGATGACGACATCCCCGAGAGCTGGTCCATCTCCATCCAGGTCCTGACGAACTAGAGAAAAGAGCTAGATTGTGGGATCATTGGCTGTTTGCAAGTATGTCTCCTGCAGGCACACACAGATGGGGCCATGTGCCTTAAGAGGACTTTGATATCGTCAATATTCCTTTGGCCAGGTCACATGGACCCCGAAGGCTCAGAGAAGGTTGGGGGAGGGGACCCACTGGAACAGCTGTTGGGAGACAGATGTTAGCCTCCCGTCAAGGCCATCCAGCGTGTTCTTTAACGTGCACAGGGTATGGCTCTCCTGCACACGGGCCACGGCTTAACGTCCCATCCGACGGACGGCGGCCTTTCCAAGCCCATGGGTGTCCCCTACTGACCGCGGGCAGGGCGGGGAATTTTGCGGAGATAAATCTCAACCAGCTGGGACTCGAACCTGGGAACTACAGATTACGAGCCTGGCACGCTACCGACTGAGTCACCCCCGCCCCTGGCGCTCAGATGATCAGATCGGAGAGATTCCAAGGGATGAGAACTGAGTGGAGAAGGGAGCTCATTGGACAGCTGTTAGGAGATAGATGGAAGCCTATCGTTAAGGTCATCTAGCGCGTTCTTTAAAGGGGGCATAGGGTATGACTATCCTGCACAAGAATTCACGGTTTAACGTCACATCCAACAGACAGCATCCCTTTACAAACCTAATGGTGTCTCCTGTCCCATCAGTGAATAAACGGGGCTGGGGGGGGGAGTCTCAGAGATAAATCTCAATGCAACATACTAAGATGTTGTACGTTGTTTTACCTCTGAGCAGCATTTTTTTCACTCAATGTGCGAAATAGCCAGGTCCCAAGGACCCCAAGATTTCAGAAAAGGTTGGTGAAGGAGACCCACTGAACAGCTTTTAGGAGAGAGATGGAAACATCTCATCAAGGCCATCCAAGCCTGTTCTTTAACGTGCACAAGGCTCTACTACGGCTTAACGACCCATCCGACGGATGGTGGCCTAAGTCCATCTCTGTCCCCTTTTTGGCCGACAGTAGGGTGGGGATTAGTGGAGATAAATCTGAACGCTGGTACAAGTGGGACTCGAATCTGGGAACTACAGATTACGATCCAAGCACGCTACCGACTGAGACAACCTCTGTTCTCAACGTACTGGGGATTCAAACCTGAGAACAACAGATTATTTGGCGCATTGCTCACCTAGCTCTTATGAGAGAGATGGGAGCCTCTCGTCAGCGCCATCCAGCGTGTACTTTTAAAGTTTACATGTCACTTAACACTTAACGCCCCCATCCGATGGATGGCGGCCTTTTCCAAGCTCATCGATGTTCTCTTTGCCACTGAGGGCAGAGTCGGGGATTTAGCTTAGTTGGTTGGTTGTCTGGGGTTTAATGGCGCTTAGGTCATAATGTGCCCAATAAAGATAATTAAAAAGGTAAAAGACATCAAAACCCACAACCAAAGTTAAAATCTATACACAATGCAGATGAAACCAAAGAAAAAGGGACACAACAAGAAAGATAAGTGTGCAGAGCAAGGCAAAGCTTCTTCACCGTGAATGGCCTGTTGTGAGGCTCCAGGCCATTCGAGTGGAAAGACGGCGCAGTGCGTTCGGCCTTGCTCTTCTGGGCCAGAAACTCGAGGGAATAAGACGATGACGAAGAGATGGAGGAAGAAGATTCCCCCAGAGTGTCGGCAATTGCTTGGGGATCAGCAATTGCCTGTCCATTTTGCTCCAGGATCTATAATGAGTAGGACATGTAGTTCCTGCTCATCTTCCGGACTTCATCCCGCACGATCTTAGAACTGGTCATGCGGGTGATAGGAGACGTGTATTTGATCCAAGATTCTTTCTGCCTCTGGCGCCGGACGAAACGGACTTTTGCGCTGGTGCGTTTGAATGCTTCCAGGTGGGGGATGTCGATAACTCCGACCCCCCCCCCAAACCTTGTTCTGAGCCTTACGAGCTGCAGCGCAGTCGAGATTCCACCAGGTTTTGAAACCAACAGATTACGATCCAAGCAAGCTACCGAATGAGAACCGTTGAGAACAGAGGTTGTCTCAGTCGTGGAAACTGGGTTCAGGTCTGAGGAATAGTCGAGGCAGCTGCATACACGATACAGTCCGTCATCTCCGCCACTGCATCATTTATTGGCTCTTGGCTGACCGAGTATTCATCGAACTCACACAGGAGTTCGAAGCCACTCCAGTCAGCCGATCAAGTCATCTTAGTATCATCAAATCATCTTAGTATGTTACCATGAGACACAAGAGGATTTGCAAAGCCCCCACAGGAGATGGTACACACCACGGGGTGGTGATCGCTTCCACAAGGGTTGTCCTCAATCTCTCATGTAAAGAATCGAGCAGAGTGGTAGAAAGAGTGGAGGAGAGAAAGAGTGAAGGATCGAGGAGAAGCATGGTAAGATCAATGACAGTAAATGAGCAAGTTGGGGAATAAGAGTAGGCACTGACACTGGTGTTCAACAGGGAGAGTGATGGATCCAGGACCCCATCCTCCCTGTTGGTGTCAGTATTGCCCCACAGAAGACTGTGTCCGTTGAAGTCCCCCATGATGAGGAAGGGGGACGGCAGCTGGGAGACGACACTTCAAGATCTTCCTGGAAGATACTTCCAGGTGGTGGGAACGGAGCAGACAGACAAAGAAAAGCCAACGAAAAGGCAGATGGTCAACAGCCTCTAAGTTAGTGGTGAGAGTTACCACCTGGAATGGAGAATGGTGGCTCATGATGATGGCGACATCCCCAAGAACTGGTCCATCTCCATCCAGGTCCTGACGAACTAGAGAAAAGTGCTAGATTGTGGGATCATTGGCTGTTTGCAAGTATGTCTCCTGCAGGCACACACAGATGGGACCGTGTGCCTTAAGAGGACTTTGATGTCGTCAATATTCCTTTGGAATTCACGACAATTCCAGTGGAGGAGTGTGACCGTCTCAGGTCTTAGGTTATTGGAAGGATGACTTTCGATTTATTTTAACTATCGCAAGCGACGATTTCCGAAAAATGGGGCCGGTCTTTGTCCATGTTGTCAGAGTCGTCTGAGGGACACGGATTGAGACCGCCGCTGGAGGAAGGGAGTGGGTTTCTTTTTGACCCTGATGACCCTGATCTGGTCTGTAAATGGTAGCTAGGTAGTCACTGGAAGGAGAGCTATGCACCAATCCCCTGTGATGATGCATAGAACCGGCCAGGCCTAGCACCCAATGTCCGACCCCGCCTTCTCGTGGTGCAGACCGTTAGTACCTTTCAAAAGAGATACTCTCTTGTGGAAGTGAACGGAAGGGGAGGGCTGCCAGATTAGTGTGGCCTACTGATCTGGACAACTATGGCTACTTTTCTTTTTTTTCTACCCTGCTAAGGAGTAGTCAACCACACAGGGTCCTGGTGTGACCATATAAACCCACTGGACTGGACAGATATATGGTTCTGAGTTTGATTATGGATCCTGATTTTGCTGCACTGGTGGGCTTCTCTGGAGGAAAAATCTTCCGCTGTGTTTTCTGTTTGTTTGTGGGTTGACAGCCCCAAGTGAATAGATTCACAGGATATGTTTATCAGCTGGTGAATAATCCTGAGCAGAGGTCATGGCAGGTACCTGAACTTTTTGCTTCTATTGGCATCGTCAACTTCTACATTGCAGGAAGTCTTCCAGTGTAGATGGCTTCAGCCTTTAGTGGTGGGGGAACGGGTCTTTGACCCATGTCTGCGATTAGGGGGCTGTTTGATATTGTCGGCATTCCCTCTCTCAATAAACATAGTTTCTTTAAACATTCCACTAACCATTTTCTCTCCATAGGTAGTTGGAATGTGAGGACTCTGCACAGAGCTTTTTCTCTTGATGTCCTCACACAAGAATTCCACAGTTATAATTTAGATATTCTCGGCTTGCTAGAGACCAGATGGACAGATAAAGGTCAGATTCTTAAAAATAATTTTAAATTTCTCTTTACAGGGAGGGATGACAATAAGCATCACCAAGGCGTGGGTCTGCTTCTCAGCAGACACGCTAGTGATGCTCTTCTAGGATATGAGTGCATTAATGAAAGATTTCTTACAGCAAAATTTCAGACAAGCGTTAAAGACTTGAATGTTATCTGCTGTTATGCCCCCACTGAGAATGCCGATGAGGATGAGAAGGATAGGTTTTATGAACAACTTCAGGATATTTTGAATTCTGTCAAGAAAGGAGATATTACCCTTGTTCTTGGTGACTTCAATGCCAAAGTTGGTACTGACTCTGACCTTTGGGGAGGGGTGATTGGCCCTTTTGGTATTGGTAGCTGCAATGGCAATGGGCAACGTCTCCTGCAGGTAAGTAAACTCAATGGTTTCAGAATAATTAACACATATTACAAATACCGCGACATACATAGTACACATGGGTTTCACCTGTTGGGCTGCATAGGAATATGATTGATTATATATTAATTAACAGCAAATGGGCTAGTTCTGTTAGAAATACCAGGGCATATAGGGGAGCTGAAATTGGATCTGACCATTACCTTGTTAAAATTGTCTTGCAACTTAAACTTAAAAAGTGTTTTGCTAGGGTTAAAAAATTTGCTTTTAATACTGAAGCTCTGAAAGACCCAGTTATAGCCAAAGCTTACCATGATAGGTTACTTAGTCATTATGACAGTCGTGGTATGCTTACTACTGAAGTTGAGGAAGAATGGGATCATTTTAAACAGGCTTTTTTGGACACTAACAGTACTCTTTTAGGAAAAAAGGAGCAGAAGAGACAGAATTATCTGAGTGATAAGGCACTTGAGCTTATTTTGAAAAGAAAGAACTGCAGGAATGTCCTTAATCAATACCCTACTAGTCCTAATAGAAAGCATTACAGAGAACTTAATAAACGTGTAAAAGATCAGTTAGCTGCTGATAAGAATCTTTGGCTTGATGGTTTGGCTGACAAAGCCGAGGAAGCAGTTAGACAGCACAACAGCAGAGAGCTGTACCAGATAGTTAATGTTTTGTGTGGTAGAAAACGGACAGGTATACAGGGCTTGAAGGATAAACAAGGTAAGGTTATAGAAGGTGAGGATTCTGTCATGGCTAGGTGGGCTGAGCATTTCAGTGATATTCTAAACAATGTGGTTAGTTCTATTCCCATTGTTTGCAATGATGATAGATGCATTGGTGGCTTTAATGTTGTCCCTATAACGCAATCTGAAGTTATTTTGGCTGTTTCTAAACTTAAACTTCATAAATCCCCAGGGGTAGAAGAAATTACTGCAGAAATGCTTAGAGCTGGAAATGTTTCGGTTACCACTTGGATGACTGAAATTCTGAATATCTTTTATGATAAAGGCATGGTTCCTAAGGATTTTATCAGAGCTATTGTTATCCCTATTTTCAAAAAAGGTGATCGCAGTTCTTGTGATAACTATAGGGGTATCAGCCTACTCTCTGTTCCAGGTAAAGCTCTTTCCATGATTGTGCTTAATAGAATTAAGAATCTGGTTGACAGTCAATTGCGTGATGAGCAATGTGGATTCAGAAGTGGTAGGGGATGTGTGGATCAGATATTTTCACTTAGGCAGATTCTTGAGAAATGTTTAGAGTTTCAGAAACCTTTGGTTGCTAGCTTTGTTGATTTCAAAAAGGCTTTCGACTCTGTTGATCGTCATAATTTGTGGTTGATTGTGAAATCATATGGTATACCAGACAAGTTAGTTAACATAATGAAAGTTCTCTATAATAACACTGAGTCGTGTGTGAGAGTTGGTAAGGCTTGTAGCAATTGGTTTAGCATTACTTCTGGTGTTCGACAAGGGTGCATTTTGTCTCCTTTTCTCTTTAGCTTGGTTATTGATTATGTTATGCGAAATTCACTTCAAGGGAAAGATTTTGGCCTTAAATGGATGGAGATACGAAAATTTCTGATTTAGATTATGCTGATGATTTAGCCCTTTTGGCAAATGATGTTGATGAGATGAACTCTTTCATTCGAGCTGTTGATGAGACTGGTAGTAGAGTAGGTTTGGTTATAAACAGAGAGAAAACTAAAGTGATGAAAATTGGTCAGGCAGGCTGTGATTCAGTTAATCTGAATGGTTGCAGTCTTGAGCAGGCGTCACAGTTTAATTATCTTGGGAGCTATGTAACAGATAATGGTGATGTGCGGCTTGAGATTAACAGACGAATAGGGATTGCTGCCGGGACTTTTAAGAATCTATGGAGAGTGTGGAGAAATAGGCGTATACACCTAAAGACTAAAATTAGACTGTATAATAGTTTGGTTCTTTCTAGGGTTAGTTATGGTAGTGAAACATGGACACTTTGTAAACAAGATAACAGGAAACTAGATGCTTTTGATTCTAGATGCTTACGTAGTATCTTGGGTATTAAGTGGTTTAACTTTGTAACTAATGATGAGGTTAGGCAAAGGAGTCTGCAACCTCCTTTAAGCAGCATATTGTGCAGAGAGAGACTCCGCTGGTTTGGCCATGTTGCCCATATGGATAATTATAGATTGGCGAATAGGGTTATGAACAGTGTGCCTGGTGGCCTCAGAAGGAGGGGGAGACCTAGGATGCGGTGGGCAGACAATGTCAAACAGGACCTTATTAGAATTGGTGTGCAGTGGCCTGATGCAGTAGATGTAGCTCAGGATAAACTTGCTTGGAGAACTAAATTGCATGGTCTGGTTGGACCTCCGTAGCCCATGGCTGCTTGAGGATGAGGATGGATGGATGGGGACCTCTTTGACTTGGAGGGTCTGGCTGTCTACGGTCGGGAAGGAGGAGGCTTCTCAGGAGTGGAAGTCACCGCAGAAGGAATGGAAACTGGAGTTAATGTTGAGTTGGACACCGGCTTCGGTTTCATCTGCCTCAGGAGGTACTTCGCTGTGGGCGAGAAAGACTCAGATGGTGGGACGATGATATCAATCCGCATTATCACGGAAGCCATTGCAATGACGGGCTTTCCGAGCACCACAACGTCATAGGAGACCTTGCCAGGTGGGGCAAGCGGCGCAGCAAACTTTCTCGCCTTAGGATATGTGATGTTTTTCAGCGTTTTGAGGAATTGTACCTCTTTTTCCTCCAACCACTTTGGACAGTCCTGGAACGACAGCCAAAAGGTGGGTTCCCCCGCAAACTATATGGGCATGGCTGTACCTCTGTTATTGAAAACAACAGAGGGTTTGGCATATATTCGGCCGTACCTCGCAGTGAAGGTAACCTGCCTTGTGGAAGTCACCAAGCGTAGCGTGTTGTTAAATGTAAGGATTAGTAACCAGGTGGGTACTAACTTCCCATCACAGCGTTGTGAAACCCAGTGGACTGCTACCACTCCCTTGCATGAGAGCTCCGAGAGCATCTCATAAACCTTCAGGAGGCAGCACTCAGAGATCAGCCCCGGAGGAATTAAGCGTCTTGTGGGGAGGGTTGAGTTGTTTTACCTCTGAGCGGCCCTTTTTTGCACACCATGGAGTAAATGGCCAGGTCACATGGACCCCGAAGGTTCAGCGAAGTTTGGGGGAGGGGACTCACTGTAACAGCTGTTGGGAAACAGATGGTAGCCTCGCATCAAGGCCATCTAGCGTGTTCTTTAACGTGCACAGGATATGGCTCTTCCGAACACGGAGCCACGGCTTAACGTCCCATCCAACGGAAGGCGGCGTTCCCCTACTGACCGTGGGCAGGGCGGGATTTTATGGGGAGTGATGGTGATCGCCACCCCCAATCGCTCTTACATTCAGTAGCTCAGAATGTTTTGAGCAAGCAGTTTCCACCAGCAAGTCGCCGGATCTTAGATGTTTAAATAATTTTGAAACTCTTGTAAGACCCTCCAAATTTTTGCTTATAGAAAAAGGGGGCTTGTCCCCAATTACCAGATTACCCATTGAATGGATGATCAAAAATCTCGGGGACGAAGAGACAGACACGGATGACGACGGCGATGATGACGAAAACAATGCAGATGGGGTTCATGGCGAGCCCTCTTGGGCCGATGAATTCCCTTTTAAGGGCCTCGTCGTAGATTAATTGTGGTTCAGTGCTCATGGTCCCCATCCACCACGGAGGAGAGGCTCAGTCGGTAGCGTGCCAGGCTCGTAATCTGCAGTTCCCAGCTGGGCAAGTGTAGAGATTTTCTCTGCTAAACTCCCCGCCCTGCCCACAGTGAATAAGAGTCCCTATTGGGCTTG
Organism: Ryuthela nishihirai; assembly: GCA_038380435.1. NCBI lineage: Eukaryota > Metazoa > Arthropoda > Arachnida > Araneae > Heptathelidae > Ryuthela > Ryuthela nishihirai. The sequence continues at coordinate 33,151,211 of JAWZYU010000026.1, forward strand.
GAAAGGCTACCGTCCGTCGGATGGGACGTTAAGCCGTGGCCTTATGTGTGGGAGAGCCACACCCCACGTACGTTTAAGAACACGCTGGATGGCCTTGACTAGAGGCTAACATTCTTTTCCCAACAGCTGTCAAGTGGGCCCCCTCGCCCAATCATTTCTGATACCACGAGAGCTGAAATTGGGACATTTGTCCCAATTTCCTAACCATTCAAACCAATTCCAAACATTTTCCAACCCATTTGTCCCAATCATTTGAATATAATGTAGCAATACTATTTTTTTTTCTTTAAAAAAATAGATAAAAGCTCGATATCCCGTTTTGTAAAAGGTCAAAATTCGGCACAATTCATTTATAGAGTTACATTTTAACTTAGATCTTATTGCTACCTATAGAAATATCGGAATTTTATTTCAGGCACGGTCCAAAGTTCTAGAACAATTCCATTAATTTCCTCAGACGAATGGATAGAACGTAATAGATATCTTCATTATAACATAGATCATTTCGAAATGCCCTTTCTCCGCTGCTTCGCAGTTCTATTGCCAGTTTTCTTTAAGCCTCAACCAGTACGCAAATGTGACTTTTGGTGCCATCCATATGATGAGGTACTGTCCTGTATAGTGGAGCATCGGATGGTATCATTCATTCATATTTCTACCTACCATGGAGCCCAACAAGGGGACGCCCAATCGGACGCCACACGGACGGTCACTATACCTATACAGCCAGTGAGCCAAGCCCTCATAAATAAATAAAACATGAAAAGAGAAATATGAAAAATTCACTAAAGCGCTTACAAAATAACGAAAACTACAAAATTAATAAATGTGTGGGGAAACTCGCAAACCCGTACCCGGACTAGTTCAACGCACTCACCTACTGCATAATTTGCCCTAGTAGGTCTAGCATACAAGCCGATTGATTCTGAACGGACCATCCCAGCAACTCACGTTTATCCGAAATAGAGGCTCAGTGTGTAGCAGCGGCCCTCGAAATCGCTGCCCAGCCCCACGGCGAACAGGCTCCTCAATGGCAAGACGGGCCAAAGGGGACCCCGCTAGTCATGAGCTGAGGAGAGACAGAACTAAGAAGAGATTTACTTATCACTATCTTAGATAAGTAAAGAATATCTCTTAAAGTAAGACAGAATATCACTTAGGTAAGAAACGCCCGAACAACTACCAGGATCCTCCTTTCCAGGGTTGGGTTGGGTTGTTTTACCTCTGAGCGGCACTTTTTTGCACACCATGGGCTAAATGGCCAGGTCACATGGACCCCGAAGACTCAGAGAAGGTTGGGGGAGGGGACCCACTGGAACAGCTGTTGGGAGACAGATGGTAGCCTCCCGTCAAGGCCATCCAGCGTGTCCTTTAACGTGCACAGGGTATGGCTCTCCGACACACGGGGCTACGGCTTAACGTCCCATCCGATGGACGGCGGCCTTTCCAACCTTTCCAGGGACAAGAGTCTCTGTGCACGGCAAACACGAGGGCGAACGTTTAGGTACCTTTGAAGATATCCGAACCAGCAGAACCTTCACAGGGTGCTCCCCTCACCATGTACAGGAGGTCGCACCGAGGGGGGGGGGAGAAGGATTGCTTAGAGGAGGGAAATATCGATGCTGGCACAACTGGGACTCGAACCTGAGAATTGCAGATTAAGAGCTTGGCGCGTTACCGACTGAGCCAATCCCAGCCAAATTTTCACTGAAAAATAAATAATTTCGAAGTAAACGAAATTATTTCCATTTAAAACATGCTTTTGCGAATCATAAAAAATTTAACAACCTATTAACCATAGTGGGTGGGGACCATGGGCGCCGCTGGCCTTTCAAATTCAGTTTCCAGCAATGCTCATTGGGACACAACAAATCCCGATGTAAAAATATGATTTTACATAAAATTGCATCCGATATGCTTTTAAAGTATTGCATTAAAACGACGCATACTTATTACCATAATTTTATACAAAGCACTTATATTTTATTTCACTACTGAGAATGGAGTTAGTTGGCGCAGAAATCTTGTCACTTCGGAAAGTATTTAAGGGAATTAGATTCATAATCCAGTGATCCTTATTCAAACAAGTTAACAAATACTATCAACATACGAAAGGAAACAAATAATACCTCACTATTATATATCACTTAAGTAATCACTATAATTATCACTTAAGTAAGTAATGGCTATCAATTAAGTTAGTAATGATTGTCCCTTAAGTAAGCAAAGATTGTCCCTTAATCACTCAAAGACTTAAGTTGGGTTGGATGGTTTTTCCTCTGAGTGGCAGTATTTTGCACAAAATGGGCTAAATGACCAGGTTACAAACTCGAAGGCTCAGAGAAGGTTGGGGGAGGGGGCCTGTTGGAACAGCTGTTGGGAGACAGATGATAAGCCTCCCATCAAGACCATCCAGCGTGTTATTTAATATCACTTAAGTAACCCTTGCATAAGCAAAGATTAAGCCAGGAAAGAATATCTTAAGTAAGCACAGAATTTATATTAGATAAGTAAAGAATATCTCTTAAGACAATATCACTTAGGTAAGGTAAGAATATTTCTTAAGAAAACAAGGAATAGTTCTTAGGTAAAGAATATCTATAAGGTTTAATAAATTGTCCCCTAAGGAAGAATATATCTTAAGTAAGCAAAGAATATCTTTTAAGTATGCAAGTTTCCTCTTAACCAAGGAAAGAATATCCGTTAAGTAGGAAAAGAATATCTCTTAAGTAAGCAAAGAATGTTCTTTAAATTAGCAAAGAACATCTCTTAAGTTAATAAGAATATCTCTTAGCTAAGAGTATTGCTTTTACAAGAGTAAAATATCCGTTAATCTCTAAAGTAACATTCAAGTAAGCAAAGAATATTCATTGAACAAACAAAGAACATCTCTTAGGCGAAAAATATGTCTCATCTAAGGAAAGATATTCCTTAGGTTAACCAAAAAAAATGTGCAATAAACAAATGAAATCCAAAACAACCAAAATACAATGTGCAATAAACAATGAATATCGCTTGAATAAACATAGAATATCGTTAAAGAAGCAATTTATATCTGTTTGGAAAGCAAACAATATCTCTTAGATAAACATAAAAAATTTCTTAAGTAAACCAAAATATCTTTTAAATGAAGAAAGAACACTTAGGTAAAAAAGGAATATTTATTAAGTAAGCAAATAATATCTCTGTAGTGAGCAAAGATTATTTATTAAAAATAATATCAGGAACAGTTCGACCTTGTAATGTTTGCAGTAGGACTAATAAGGAAAAAAAGAAAAACGTTTTCTATCTTTTTTTTGTACATTTACCTAATTTAAAAGTCTAATAGACTTATATTCAAATGGTAAAAAATAAATATTACGTTGATATTTTAGACACATCGCTTTAATTCCAATGAACACTAATGAAGAGAAATATATATCAAGGGAGTGTTCACTCTTAGTTTAACTTCAGTATCATATTAGAGGAGAAATTGTCTTTACCCGGGTGGGATATGAAACCCTCAACCTCCTGATCCCACCTGGCTAAAGACAAGTTTTAAACTAAGAGTGAATATTCCTCAAACTGTTCAGCGTTGAGATTTATCTCCGCAAAATTCCCCGCCCTGCCCACGGTCAGTAGGGGACACCGATGGGCTTGGAAAGGCCGCCGTCCGTCGGATGGGACGTTAAGCCGTGGCCCCGTGTGCGGGAGAGCCATACCCTGTGCACGTTAAAGAACACGCTGGATGGCCTTGACGGGAGGCTACCATCTGTCTCCTAACAGCTGTACCAGTGGGTCCCCTCCCCCAACCTTCTCTGAGCCTTCGGGGTCCATGTGACCTGGTCATTTAGCCCATGGTGTGCAAAAAGGTGCCACTCAGAGGTAAAACAACCCAACCCAAATCCTCAAACTGTTGACACAAACGTCGAAGGGACGTCTTCCATTTCTTAAGTGATAGATATATACAAAGTTTAAATCTGTCCGCTAGCTAGGGTAGGGAGAGGGGGGGGGGGATAAAGGCTGTCAAGTCCCACTCTCAGAATGTTCAATACTGGAATGGACTGGAAAGAATATTATATTTGTTTGTATTACACGCATTTCTAAGGAATTTTTTTATAGATCATTAAAACGAAGAAGAAAATTTTATTCTGGAACGACCTCCTCCCCATTTAATTTTTTCTATCTGATTTGGATTATTTTCAAATCTTACTCTCTTGCCTTCAGGAATAGTCAAAGTCATAACTTGAATTTTTGCATTTTTTTTGGTTGTTTTTAAGCTTCGTTGGGTGAGATGCATTGTAACGATTTTTGCTATTGACCTACTTCAACTAGCCAAGTTCTCAATCTTCAGAATGTCTCCAAAATTGACAAGTCCAAGATCTCCGTTATGTCTCCTCTAATTTTGTGATAGTGGCCAAAAAAAATTAAGTATTCCTAAATATAAGAATCTGGCTTCGTCGAACAGAATGATTTGCTGCCACAATTGTAAAACCATTTCCTAAAAATATAAAAAGCGCAATATTAACGCTTTTGGGGATCAAAGACCGATTCATCAACCGTTAGGCCATTACTGATCCCCCTCCCAAAAAAATCTAATATTTAAACTTACCTTCGCAGGTGTCGCCAGCGTATCCTGGTCGACAGGAGCAGAAGAAGGAGTCGAGGCTAGGCCAACAACTGCCTCCATTTTGGCATGGATTAGGGAAGCAGGGGTCGTAATGTTGAGTACACCCGGGACCTGAAAGTAATGAAATAATCTGAAATGTACCGCTGAGCAAAAAAATCTATCTTAAATGTACCGCATATACAAAGGCAGGTAATGTTATACTATATAAAAATGTTACAGTGTGGTAAAAAAAATCATATTTTTACCTCACTTCAGAGGTTAGTTTTAAAATACACTCATGTGCTAGATCATTATGACCACCGCTGTCTCCACGATTGGACGCGTCACTGCATCTCATCGCGACCGTCCATTCGCGATGAGATGCAGTGACGTCACCAGCAGGCACGAAATATATATAGACAGTATGGACAAGACTTGTCAGAGTTTGAACGGTGAATGTTATCTGCGCGAGGAAGGTTGGGTTCATCATCTCACAACTGCAGGCATTGTTGACTGTTCGAGGGCCGCTGTAGTGACGGTATGGCGGGAATGATCCTAAGAGAGAGACACATCGACCCAACGTGCAGGAAAAGGGGGACCACCACTTGTTGACAGTCTAGGTGAACGTTAATTGGTACGTGCTATCCCGGACAACAGAGGCTCATAATCCTTCAATTAATGAAGGACTACAACCAGGTTGCACAGAGAAACGTTTCTGGGCATGCAATCCAGCAGAAGATGTTCTTATAGACAGGCCAAAGGAGTTCATGTACCCACGTTCATAGGCCGTCATCGACAGCTTTGCCTGCAGTAGGCAACGGGAGCACCGTGAACAGCTGCAACCAGACTACACGGTTGGATGGAAACAGGCAGGTGGCAGCGGCATCATGGCATGGGGATTGTTCTCATGGATATCATTGGGTACCCGCATCCCCGTTATATTTAAAGCTTACCATGATAGATTACTTAGTCATTATGACAGTCATGGTTTGCTTACTGCTGAAGTTGAGGAAGAATGGAACCATTTTAAACAGGCTTTTTTTTGGAAACTAAGAGTACTCTTTTAGGAAAAAAGGAGCAGAGGAGCCAGAACTATTTGAGTGATAAGGCACTTGAGCTTATTTCGGAAAGAAAGAACTGCAGGAATGTCCTTAATCAATACCCTACTAGTCCTAATAGAAAGCATTAAAGAGAGCTTAATAAATCTGTAAAGTTGGTTAGTTGTTTGGGGTTTAATGGCGCATTGGCAGATGAGGCCATAATGCGCCAAACAAGACGGATAAAAGGGTAAAAGAAGCAGAAAACACAACCAAAGTTAAAATTTAAGATAGTAAAGGACAAAAACCAATAAATAGGTGTAAGGACATAAATACAAATATACAAATGGTAAAACCAACCCAGGTATAAAAGACCCAGGTTGTATAGAGTATAAAAGACAAATCCACAATATTTCAATTTGTTAAAATAACCAGTAAAACGTAAAAAAGCAAAGACAGGAGGTAAAAAGGAGTCATCAGAGAAGAGATGTCCGAGTGTAAGGGGCTAGGTCGTAAAATAATGAAAGTTAAAATATAAATGGCATTCGAGGTTAAAAGCAGTACAACTGATTAAAATGTACTTAACTGTTAAAATAGTGTCACAAAACTCGCACTTAGGTTCGTCGTCTGCTTGAAGAAGAAAGGAATGAGTGATAAATGAATGACTTTAGCGGAACCGAGCAAGTACAACTTCCTCCTTGCAATTCGTGCGAAAACAAGACTGCCACTGTTCGATAATGGGCTTGATCTCAAAAAGCTTGTTACCAACCTGTTCAGACCAAGATCTCTGCCAAAATACCCGTAACTCGATGGAAAAACGCTGCTGGAAGTCCAGGTATGGAACTGGCAGCGGAAAGTCAGATAAGGGCATTGCTGACCTGGCAGCAGCATCTGCCAAGTCATTGCCCATGATCCCAACGTGCCTGGGCACCCAACAAAAGAGAACAGTGGTGATGGCTGCCAGACGATGGAGTTGCTTGTGGATCTTGGAGAAAACATGGTGAGGTCGATGCTTCACTGAGATCAAAGCCTGTAGTGAGCTAAGCTAGTCCGTGTAGAGGACACACCGACGATGATGCTTAGCTGCTATGTGGTCCAAGGCAAGACTGATACCATGCAACTCTGCAGTGAAGATGGAACATTGCTGTGGGATCTGGTCTACTATGATGTAATCATTATGCCGTTGCCACCTGCCCATTCAATCAACCATGGATGATCCCACTGATGTACCAGACTTAGAGCCATCTGTAAAGACAGGCAAGAAGTCTGGGTACACAATGGCACCAATCCCCTTCCTGCAAAAAGAGAAATCATAGGAAGGGGAAACAGTGAGCAAAGGTGGAAGTGGCTCGGCTGTTGACTGTGTGATGCTATCAAGACGTGTTAATGTCTCGCAGGTAACCTCGGACACACAAACTGAAAGGACGAATGGCAATCGGCTGATTCTCGTATAACATTTCCCACCGGGGACTGAAAACGCAGTCCCAAGTGGGATGACATGGCAGGGATCGCAATTTTGCTGCATACTGCACGGAAAACTGCTGACAGCGAATAGATAACAAAGGGTCGTCGGTCTCAATGTAGAGACACTGGACCGATGAAGTGCAGAAGGTCCCCTTGCGAACACGGAGGGCCTGATGATGGAGGGGATCCACCACCTTCACCACCAAGCAGAGTCGTACACCTGGGATCTGTAGTCCAGTTTCGACCAGACAAGTGCACGGTAGAGGTGGAACAAAGAACATTGGTTGGCCCCCCAAGAAAGGGAGGAGAGGACCTTGAAGATGTTCAATGTTCGTGTGCACTTGGACCTGAGATGTCGAATATGAGGTAAAAAGGTCAATTTCCGGTCGAAAATGAGACCGAGAGACTTGATCTCCACCACAACTGGAATGTGCTACCCCCAAGCTGCAGCTCAGAGTCCAGATGAAGATTACGCTTGCAACAAAAATACACACAAGCGGTCTTCTGTGGGGGGAACCGAAACTCATTGGCAGTCGTCCAAACTCAAAGATTATTCAGGGCAGTTTGAAGTAGTATTTCAATGACCCTCAAATTGGATGACAAGCAAAAGATGCTAAAGTCGTCAACATAGCGGACATTGCCTACAGTTGGAGGAAGTTGTCGTGTAATGAAATTTATCTTGAGTAACACTCAGGAACAGCCTTGTGGTACCCCCGTTCTTAGGAGAAAGGTCGCGACAGAGTGTTGCTGACACGAACTGGAAAATTATGAGAAGATAAAAAATTGCCGATGAAGATGGACATGTGACATCGCAAGCCCATCTTCATCGGCAATTTTTTATTCCGTCGAAGCTATGGAGGTCATGAAGAATGCCGAATCTCCATGCCGTTCGTCATACGCTTTTTCGATGTTGAAGAAAATGGACACCAGATGCTCTCAACGTAATCGATCGTCCTGATCGCCGATTCGAGGCGGATCAGGTGGTCTAAAGTAGCCCTGTGCCGTGATGTTCCAAATACCAGGCCAGCCTGGCATTTACCATTCTTTCCAACACCTTGCAAACGCAGCTCGTCAACGCAATTGGACGGTAATTTAAAGGAATCTTGGGATCTTTGCCTGGGTTAGGGAAGGCCAAGTAGATGGCCCCCCGCTAGGAGTCCAGAAACTGCTCCTCGATGAAAATGCGGTTGAAGAATCGGAGCAGCCGATCTGTACTCGATGGTGAGAGATGTTGGAGCATTGCATAATGGACATTGTTTGGCCCGACGGCGGATGCACGAGAAGTGTGCCGTGGAAGGCAAAGCTCCTCCGCTGTGAATGGCCTTTTGTAAGACTCCAGGACATTCAAATTGAAAGACAACGGAGAGCGTTCGGCCTTGCTCTTTTGAGCCAGAAACTCGGAGGAGTAGGAGGATAAGAAACAGATCGAGGAGAATGACTCCCCAAGAGTGTCGGCAATTGCTCGAGGATCAGCAATTGCCTGTCCATTGTGCTCCAGGATCGATAATGGGTGGGACATGTACTTCCCACCCATCTTACGGACCTTATCCCACGCTGGTTGTGCGGGTAATAGAAGATGTATATTTGATCCAAGATTGCTTCTTGCTCTGGCGCCGGACGAAACGGGCTTTTGCCCTGGCACATTTGAATGGTTCAAGGTTGGGGGACGCCGGATATCTCCGAAACACAGCCCAAGCCTTGTTCTGAGCCTTACGAGCTGTGGTACAGTTGGGATTCCAACGTGGTTTTGGGAACTGTGGAAACCGAGTCGAGGTCTGAGGAATAGTAGAGGCAGCTGCATCGACGATGCAGTCCGTCACCTCCGCCACTGTAACACTGATTGGCTCCTGGCTGAGAGAGTGCTCATCGAGCTCAGACAAGAGCTTGAAGCCACTCCAGTTAGCCTGATCAAGCTTCCACCGGGATACACGTTAAGGGCTGCTAGGCCTCCCACTGGAGATAGTGCACATCACAGGGGGGTGATCACTTCCATATGGATTGTCCTCGATCTCCCATGTAAAGAGTAGAAGGATCGAGGAGGAGCAGATAGTGAGATCAATGACAGTGAATGTGCGGGTTGGGGAGTGGAAGTATGTGTTGACACCAGTGACACAACAGGGAGAGCAAAGGATCCAGGAGCCAGTGCTCCTGGACCCTGCCTCTCCCGTTGGTGTCAGGACTGCCCCATAGTGGACTGTGTCCATTGAATTCTCTCATGATGAGGAAGGGGAATGGCAGCTTCGAGATGAGATCGTCAATCCCACAAAGAGGCGGATGGCAACCGTCTCTAAGTTCTGGTGAGGGGGAATCACCTGGAATGAAGAATGGTTGCTCACGAGGATAGGTACACCCCTGCGAGCTGGACCATCTCCATCCTGGTCCTGGAGAACAAGAGAGAAATGCCGGATAGTGGGATCGTTGGCTGCCTGCAAGAATGTCTCCTTAGGCACACACAGATGGCACTCCACACAAGTATGTCCTCATGAGTGTGCCTTCAGGTCCTTGATGTCGTCAATATTCCTCTGGAATCCACGACAGTTCTCATGAAGGAGTGTGGTCATCTCAGGTCTTGGAAAAATTGGTGGATGACTTACAATTTATTTTAACCGTTGCCAGTGATGGGTTTGGAAAAATGGGGCGGTCTGTGTCCATGTCCTTGGAGTCGTCCGAGTAACACGGGTCAGAGATTGCTGAACGAGGAGATGTTATAATTTTATTTTTCGGCCCCGGCGGGGATCCCTTGGGTTTGGAAGGTCTTGCTGTCTGTGGGCGGGGTGAAAGAGGCCATCCAGAGGTGGAAGTGGAAGGCACAGACGCAGGAGTAGAAACCTGAGTCGATGTCGAGATCGATACCGACTGCGGCTTCGCCTGGGTCAAGAGGTACTCGGCAACAAGCGAGAAAAATTCAGCTTGTGAGACGCTGATGTCAGTCTGCACCGCCACGGAAGCCATCTTAATGATGGGCTTCCCGATGAACTTAGAAGACCTTGCCAGGCGATGCAGCAAGCTTCCTCACCTCTGGATAATTGATGTTGGCAAACACGTGGGCGAGTGTTCAGGTTCTTGTGAAGGTAACTGAGCCAGCGGAACCTTCACAGGGTGGTCCCCTCACCACGGACAGCAGCTCGCATCGAGGTGAAACGTGTTAAGGATCAGTTAGCTGCTGATAAGAATCTTTTGCTTGATGGCTTGGCTGAAAAAGCCAAGAAAGCAGTTAGAGAGCACAACAGCAGAGAGCTGTACCAGATAGTTAATGTTTTGTGTGGTAGAAAACGGACAGGTATACAAGGATTGAAGGATAAACAAGGTCAGGTTATAGAAGGGGAGGATTCTGTCATGGCTAGGTAGGCTGAGCATTTCAGTGATGTTCTAAACAATGTGGTTAGTTCTACTCCCATTGTTTGCAATGATGATAGATGCATTGATGGCTTTAATGTTGGCCCTATAACACAATCTGAAGTTATTTTGGCTATTTCTAAACTTTAACTTCATAAATCCCCAGGTGTAGATGAAATTACTACGGAAATGCTTAGAGCTGGGAATGTTTCGGTTACCACTTGGATGACTGAAATTTTACATACCTTTTATGATAAAGGCTTGGTTCCTAAGGATTTTACCAGAGCTATTGTTATCCCTATTTTCAAAAAAGGTGATCGCAGTTCTTGTGATAACTATAGGGGTATCAGCCTACTCTCTGTTCCAGGGAAAGTTCTTTGCATGATTGTGCTTAATGCAATTAAGAATCTGGTTGACAGTCAATTGCGTGATGAGCAATGTGGATTCAGAAGTGGTAGGGGATGTGTGGATTTTCACTTAGGCAGATTCTTGAGAAATGTTTAGAGTTTCAGAAACCTTTGGTTGCTAGCTTTGTTGATTTCAAAAAGGCTTTCGACTCTGTTGATCGTCATAATTTGTGGTTGATTGTGAGATCATATGGTATACCTGACAAGTTAGTTAACATAATGAAAGCTCTCTATAATAACACTGAGTAGTGTGTGAGAGTTGGTAAGCCTTGTAGCAATTGGTTTAACATTACTTCTGATGTTCGACAAGGGTGCAATTTGTCTCCTTTTCTTTTTAGCTTGGTTATTGATTATGTTATGCGAAATTTACTGTAAGGGAAAGATTTTGGCCTTAAATGGGCTGGAGATACGAAAAGTTTTGATTTAGATTATGCTGATGGTTTAGCCCTTTTTGGCAAATGATGTTGATGAGATGAACTCTTTCATTCTAGCTGTTGATGAGACTGGTAGTAGAGTTGGTTTGGTGACATACAGAGAGAAAACTAAAGTGATGAAAATTGGTCAGGCAGATGGTGCTTCAGTTGCTTTGAATAGCTCCACTCTTGAGCAAGCATCTCAATTTAATTATTTTGCGAGCTATGTAAAAGACGGATAGGGATTGCTGCCGAGACTTTTAAGAATTTGTGGAGAGTGCGGAGAAATATGCGTATAAGACTAAAATTACGCTGCATTAAAGTTTGGTTCTTTCTAGGGTTAGTTGTGATACTGAGACTTGGACCCTTTGTAAACAAGATAACAGGAAATGTGTGTGTATATATATATGTGTGTGTATGGACAATTAGCAACGATTTGTTTTAATTTTGTGTGGCATCATTAAACGATATCATAGCTAAATGATCAGGCCATAAGAATCCGAAGTCATAGATACGAATTAATAATGAAAGAAACCCACTGGATAGACATAGGAGCTGATGAAATTCTTATGTGTAAGTCATCGAACATGTCTAGAATAAGAACTTAGAATACGAGAAATGATTATTACGTAATGAAATTATTACCAACAGTCCTGCATCAATACAAAAGAATAGAAATTCAAGTTACTTACCATTGTATCCCGGATGACAGATGCAACTGTAGTTGTTGCCTCTGTCAACACAGTGTCCAGGAGGAGGGCACGGATTGGGCAGGCAAAGGTCCACTTTCACCTGGCACCTTCGCCCCTGGTATCCCGGCCCGCAGTGGCATCTGTAGCCAGCCACCAGATCTTCGCAGGCGCCGCCGTTGATACAAGGACTCGAATCGCACTCGTCGTATTCAAATTCACAATGGTCACCGCCGTAACCTGAGACATAACGAAAACAATTTAAGAATTCTGGAGTAGCAATTGCTGCTTAAAAAAGAGCAGCAAGAGTCGGCCGTGTCTCAAAAATAACCTATTTCCAGTGCATATGATAAATTGGAAAATAGAGGTGACTCTTCGGGACAGTTTTGTGGCACCAATGGGATAAATATATCCAGTTCAGGCAGAGCTAGAAGGTCGAAAACAAAATAGTGCTTCCTAGTCTTGACCAAAGGCATATCTTTGAAATTATAACAAGGACAGGATTCCAGTACGAGGAGAAAATCTAAATCCTGGCAAGCTCTGAACTCAAGCCCTCGAACGTTGACTCAGGGTTTAATGCTCTACTATTGGGTTGTTCAAAATATTTCTCTCCTAAACATTTGGGGGGAAACCAACTTCAAAGCAAAACGTATTTGTGGCATGTGAACGTTGGGAAATTTTGCAGGATTCTGTGTCATAAAGTGCGATTTTTCAGGAAAAAGTTTACATTAAGTCCTTCTTTGAATCCCTAAAATGTTGGTTTCTTCTTTGTGAAAAGTAACACCCTTCTGGCAACCGTGCTCCGATGGTCTATATGCCCTTTGGTAATACACAAATACACACTCACGTTACTCACACATATACTTGACTACAACAACGACACAGAAACTACAATCATGAAACTACAATCACCTTCAAACATGCTTCATGCTCAAGACAACAGCGGTCGCAGTTTCCGATCTTCAGGTAAAGATGCTCTTGTTTCTATGAACAGTTTACTGCAACAATACGCTTATAGGAAAACAGGAAGATGTCACTGGACACAGGTGCCTTTGTGGTTGTTCAATCTCTGAGCGTCACTACTACGCACACAAGACTTAGATCACAAGGACGCCAAGGGTTCATAGCGGGGTAGAGGAAGAGGACCAACGAGACAGCTGTTAGGAGACAAGTGTAACCCTCCCTTCAAGGTCATCCAGCGTATTCTTTAACATGAACACGGGGTCACGGTTTAACTTACCATACGATGGATAGCTGCTTTTTCCAAGCCGAAGTGAGGCCCAGGTCTACAAAAAAATAAAGGGGGAGGGGAGAGACAATTTTCTTGCAATGTAACATTATCGTCTTCGTTCCAGTGGTTTCTAAAGATTTCTTGAAAAATGTGTGAAATACGTACAAGTTTAATAATTTTTGGCCTCTTTACCCTTTCTAGTATTCTCAAGGGGGGATGGCTCCTTGCCTGCCCCCTTCCTCCCCAAGATCCGCTGCTGCCTAACGGTGTTCTCTTTCTCAGCGACGCCGGATGGGAATATTCGATATAAATCTAAATGCATCTAAAATGTTTTTCAATTGTTCCAAATGCCTAAAAAAATAATATTTTCAAAAATAAAAAAATGAGCTATACTATTATCTATTTGGAAATATTTCAAGAAATGAAACATGGCTATCAACCAAAAGAGACTGTTGCAGCATCAATTGCACAGTCTCCCCACAATTTACACCATTTATACGAGTGACATTATCCAGTTTGGAAAGGCTATCTCCGAAAAATACCCCACATTGCCTTCGGTCAGTAGGAGACGCCGGTGGGCTTGGAAAGGCTGCCGTCCTCGGATGAGATGTTAATGCCGCGGCTCTGTATGCGGGAGAGCATACTAACAGTCCTGCATCAATCACGTTAAAGAACACTGTGGATGGCCTTGACGGGAACCTATCATATGTCTCCTAACAGCTGTCCAATGGGTACCCTACCCCAACCTTTTCTCCGAAACTATTATGGGGTCCTTGTGACCTGGCCATTTAGTCCATTGTGTGCAAAAACGTGCCGCTGAAAGGTAAGACAATCCAATACATTTCAGTAAGCGTACACAAGAAAACCTAGAGCATCTTTAACTGGATAGTCATCTTGTATATCGAAGTGTAATTCTACCCAACAACAGACCATACGCATGCATCACACACAATAACAAGACATACAGGAACTCACCTGGCAGGCAGTAACACTTGTATCCACCCAGCCCGTCCTCACATACTCCGTGAACGCATGGGCTAGAAAGACACTCATTGACGTTGGTATCGCAATGCCTGCCACTGAAGCCTGCCGGACAGTCGCACCAATAGGTTGTCTGGTTGCCTTTACAAGTGCCGTTGTTCATGCACGGTCTACGGTCGCACAGGTTTACTTCCTCTTCACAAGCCTGACCTCGGAAACCTGGGGAAGGAAGCGGAAATCCTAAATCTGCCATCATGAAATCGGCGAAGACAAAAAGAAAATGGTTCTGAGTTTTTCTGAGTGGGTCACTGTTTACAGAAATGCATGTGTTCTTTCTTTCAGAAGAGAAATATTCAGAAAAGAATCATAATAATGATCATTTGGAATGAAACTAGTTCATGTGGACACCTTGTATATAGAGATCTTAATATGTTTGAGGCCTGCCGAAAGAAAAGAACGGATTTCTCATCAGATGACGTCATTTCACTAAACTGTAAAGAAGGGTTCTGCAACCTTTTGAGAGAAGACTATTATGGTATCCAGAGGCCGATTTGGCTAGCTCGAGAGGGATCAAGGAAACACTTAACGAGTACCAAATATTGTCGACGACTCCCTTCATTCAAATAAAGTAGAAAAACGATAATTCAAATTTTTCAATTAAACTGTTTATTCAGGTCATTACCAATCGGGAACAAATATATTTTAACAATTAAATCGAAACAAACTTACTTCAGCTATTTTTAACTTCGTTATAGAAATGTCGCATGCACATTGTTTCAATAAATAAAATAAAATAGCGAGTTCTTTTTGCGTAGGTTTTAAGAAATTATTTAGAGTTTATAGCCTTTTTCTAACAGCAGGCAGATTTTTGTAATGGTTGTGCTGGAAAGTACGACGAGCGGATGCATCGACGAACGCTAATTAAAGTTCGGTTATTCACATCGGTGAGTACTTTTGAGATCCGCGAGCGATGGATTGCTTATTCCTGTCCGGATGTGTCAAACGTTTTACTAAATTCCAAATATTGTTCAATACATATATTATTTTCCTCCTCCTCTTCAAGCAGCCATGGGCTACGGAGGTCCAACCAGACTGTGCAATTTAGTTGTCCAAGCAAGTCTATCCTGAGCTACATCTACTGCATCTGGCCACTGCACACCAATTCTAACAAGGTCTTGTTTGAAATTGTCTGCCCACCGCATCTTAGGTCTCCCCTTCTTTCTGAGGCCTTTAGACACACTGTTCATAACCCTATTCGCCAATCTATAATTATTCATACGGGCAACATGGCCAAACCAACGGAGTCTCTCTCTGCACAATACGCTGCTTAAAGGAGGTTGCAGACTCCTTTGCGTCACCTCATTATTAGTTACAAAGTTAAACTACCTAATGCCCAAGATAATCAAGATACTGGTGATGTGCGGCATGAGATTAACAGATGAATAAGAAAAGACAAAGAGGCGTATACACCTAAAGACTAAAATTAGACTGTATAATAGTTTGGTTTTTTCTAGGGTTAGTTATGGTAATGAAACTTGGACGCTGTGTAAACAAGATAACAGGAAACTAGATGCCCAAGATACTGCGTAAGCATTTAGAATCAAAAGCATCTAGTTTCCTGTTATCTTGTTTACACAGCGTCCAAGTTTCGCTACCATAACTAATTCCAGAAAGAACCAAATTATTATACAGTCTAATTTAAGTCTTTAGGTGTATACGCCTATTTCTCTTTTCCTATTCGACTGTTAATCTCATGCCGCACATCACCAGTATCTATTACATAGCTCCGAAGATAATTAAACTGTGACACCTGCTCAAGACTGCAACCATTCAGATTAACTGAATCACAGTCTGCCTGACCAATTTTCATCACTTTAGTTTTCTCTCTGTTTATAACCAAACCTGCTCTACCTCCAGTTTCATCAACAGCCCTAATGAAAGAGTTCATCTCATCAACATCATTTGCGAAATGGGCTAAATCATCAGCATAATCTAAATCAGAAATTTTCGTATGTTCAGCCCATTTAAGGCCGAAATCTTTCCCTTGAGGTGAATTTCGCATAACATAATCAATAACCAAACTAAAGAGAAAAGGAGACAAAATGCACCCTTGTCGAACACCAGAAGTAGTGCTAAACCAATTCCTACAAGGCTTATCAACTCTCACACATGACTCAGTGTTATTGTAGAGAGCTTTCATTATGTTAACTAACTTGTCTGGTATACCATACGATTTCACAATCAACCACATATAATGACGATCAACAGAGTTGAAAGCCTTTTTGAAATCAACAAAGCTAGAAACCAAAGGTTTCTGAAACTCTAAACATTTCTAAAGAATCTGCCTGAGTGAAAATCTCTGATCTACACATCCCCTACCACTTCTGAATCCACATTGCCCATCACGCAATTGACTGTCAACCAGATTCTTAATTCCATTAAGCACAAACATGCAAAGAACTTTCCCTGGAACAGAGAGTAGGCTGATACCCCTATAGTTATCACAAAAACTGCGATCACATGTTTTGAAAATAGGGATAACAATAGCTCTGGTAAAATCCTTAGGAACCAAGCCTTTATCATAAAAGATATTCAAAATTTCAGTCATCCAAGTGGTAACTGAAACATTCCCAGCTCTAAGCATTTCCATAGTAATTTCAACTACCCCTGTAGATTTGTGAAGTTTAAGTTTATAAACAGCCAAAATAACTTCAGATTGTGTTATAGGACCAACATTAAAGCCATCAATGCATCTATCATCATTACAAACAATGGGAGTAGAACTAACCACATTGTCTAGAACATAACTGAAATGCTCAGCCCACCAGGCATATAGGGGTCATGACAGATTTCGTCACTTTCTATAACCATGACAGATTCCTCACCTTCTATAACCTTACTTTGTTTATTCTTCAATCCCTGTATGCCTGTCCGTTTCCTACCACATAAAACATTAACTATATGGTACAGCTCTCTGCTCCTGTGCTGCTTAACTGCTTCCTCAGCTTTGTCAGCCAAACCATCAAGCCAAAGATTCTTATCAGCAGCTAACTGATCCTTTACACGTTTATTAAGCTCTCTGAAATCATTTCTATTAGGACTAGTAGGGCATTGACTAAAGACATTCCTGCAGTTCCTTCTTTCTGAAATAAGTGCCTTATCACTCAAATAATTCTTCCTCCTCTGCTCCTTTTTTCCTAAAAGAGTATTGTTAGTGTCCAAAAAAGCCTGTTTAAAATGATCCCATTCTTCTTCAACTTCAGTAGTAAGCATACCATGACTGTCATAATGACTAAGTAACCTATCATGGTAAGCTTTAGCTATAACTGAGTCTTTCAGAGCTTCAGTATTAAAGGTAAATTTTTTAACCTTAGCACAACACTTTTTAAGTTTAAGTTGCAAGACACTTTTAACAAGGTAGTGGTCAGATCCAATTTCAGCTCCCCTATATGCCCTGGTATTCCTAACAGAACTAGCCTATTTGCTGTTAATTAATATGTAATCAATCATATTCTTATGCAGCCCATCAGGTGAAACCCATGTGTACTTATGTATGTCGCGATGTTTGTAATAAGTGTTAGTTATTCTGAAACCATTGAGTTTACTTACCTGTAGGAGACGTTGCCCATTGCCATTGCATCTACCAATACCAAAAGGGCCTATCACCCCTCCCCAAAGGTCAGAATCAGTACTAACTTTGGCATTGAAGTCACCAAGAACAAGGGTAATATCTCCTTTCTTGACAGAATTCAAAATATCCTGAAGTTGTTCATAAAACCTATCCTTCTCATCCTCATCGGCATCCTCAGTGGGGGCATAACAGCAGATAACATTCAAGTCTTTAACGCTTGTCTGAAATTTTGCTGTAAGAAACCTTTCATTAATGCACTCATATCCTAGAAGAGCATCACTAGCGTGTCTGCTGAGAAGCAGACCCACGCCTTGGTGATGCTTATTGTCGTCCCTCCCTGAAAAGAGAAATTTAAGATTATTTTTAAGAATCTGACCTTTATCTGTCCATCTGGTCTCTTGCAAGCCGAGAATATCTAAATTATAACGGTGGAATTCTTGTGTGAGGACATCAAGAGAAAACGTTCTGTGCAGAGTCCTCACATTCCAACTACCTATGGAGAGAAAATGGTTAGTGGGATGTTTAAAGAAACTATGTTTATTGAGAGAGGGAATGGCGACAATATCAAACAGCCCCCTAATCGCAGACATGGGGCAAAGACCCGTTCCCCCACCATTAAAGGCTGAAGCAATCTACACTGGAAGACCTCCTCCAATGTAAAATTTGATGATGCCCGTAGAAACAAGAGTTAAGGTGCTTGCGATGACTTCTGCTCAGGATTATCCACCAGCTAATAAAACATATCCTGTGAATCTATTCACTTGGGGCTGTCAACCCACAAACAGAAAACACAGCGGAAGATTTCCCTTCGCATAAGCCCACCAGTGCAGCAACTTCAGGATCCATAATCAAGCTCATATCCTTATTCCACTCCGGTAGACCTTGAACAGGAAGAATTTTGTCCTGACATGTCCAGTGCTGAATTGAGTTCGTAGTGAAACACCTAGTACACTGATAACTTTATCGAGGCACATGTAGTGCTGGATTTACCTCATTTCATCGCAGCTTAAGGTCGCAGTAAAAGGCTTATTCGAGGCATACGTAGTAAAGGATTCGCTTTGTCTTGTCCTACCTAATACTGAATTGACTGTCACGCGATGCCGCTGAATCTTTAGTTCGTAATTAACCCTCATTCGTCGAATCTCAATGCCCAAGTTATATCAGTTGAATACCTTTGCACCAATGCTTTTAAAATTCAACAGCTTAACTACAATGATATCGTTCAATAATAAAAATAATACATATACACCCAATTCTGAATTTACACGGTTTTTATTTAAAACGGTTTAGGAAAAAAATTCAATTCTCTTTTCACACGATTTATTTTGATCTAACACGGTTCAAACGGCGCCTTTTTAAAAATCTCCATTTTTATTTAATTCTGAAAAAATATTTCTGTTGAAGAAAAAATTCCTAGAATTTACATTTTTAACAAAGATGCCGCTTTTATAATCACATTTTACGAAGTAGTTTTAACTTAGAAAATGTACTATAGATACATATTTTGTGCACTAAAATCCCCAAAATAAAAAACCTACTTCATTCGGAATAAAGTGGCAACATTGAGTTCCGGGAATTTCCCTCAATTTTATCTTCAATGCATACGTTAGTCTTGGTCTGTTAAAGTTATAAGTGTTTAGATGTTTAATAGAAGAAACGAAAAAGAAATTTGTTTTGTTTTTTGTAGTTTTGTGTGCGCAATACAAATTTATCAAATTTTGTTGACGCTAATTTACAATTTTTTATCATCTGATTTATTAACTACAATTCAAATATATATTTAACTACAATTCAAATATAATTCAACTATACAGAAGCAGAAAAGGAAAGCTATCTGTTTGGATACTAAAATGCAAATTTCAGATCGTCTTGCAAGTGGAGAAGGTTGAACATCCATAGGAAAATATTTTGGTTTGAAGGAAGTTACCGTAAGAACCATCAAGAAAAATGAAGATGCTATTAGAAAATCTGTGCTTTCTGGAACAAAATTGAATGTTAAGTCGTCATCGTACACGAGAGATATTGTAAAAGTGAAGATGGAAAAGGCACTAGTAATGTGGATAGAAACTAACTCTCAAAAAAGAATACCTCTAGACGGAAATACCATCAAACAGATGGAATTGCGAATATATAAGCGATACAAGAAATGCAACCAACCACACCAGCTCGGTTAAACAAAAATTATGAATTTTCTGCAAGTACAGGTTGGTTTACAAGATTTCTTCAAAAATACGCGTTCATAATGTAAAGATAGAAGGTGAAGTTGCATCTGCAGATGAGCCGGCGCTAAAGAATTTTGTCCAAAATTGGCCCAAATCATTGAAGATGGTGATACACTCCTGGTCAAGTTTGGAATGTAGATGAAACTGGTCTTCTTTGGAAAAAAATGCCGAGTTGAACCTACGTAGCAAAATCACAAAAAAATGTTGGTAGCTTTAAAGCAGCTAAGGATCGTGTGACCTTTCTATTTTGCAGCAACGCTTCAGGAGATCGTATGTTAAAACCGCTGTTCATCAATCGATTCCTAAGACCACGGTCAATGAAAGGTGTAGATTTGAATAAATTGCCAGTGTATTGGATGGAAAACAAAAAAGCCTGGGTTAGAAAAGAAATTTTTAATGAATGGTTCCATAAATGTTTGTTCCAGAAGTTAAATGCTATTTGAAGGAAAAAAATCTCGAATTTAAAGTTCTATTGATTATAGACAATGTGCCAGGCCATCCTGTTTTGAAACACCCAAAGATGCAATTTTGTTTTCTGCCGCCTAATACGACATCCTTAATACAACCACTAGAGGAGGGTATAATTGCCACATTTAAAACTTACTACGTAAGACGAACATTCCAATACATTTTGGATAAACTAAATAAGGATAAAACACTAATAGTTATTGATGTGTGGAAGAAATTTTCTATTTTAGATTGTCAGGCATGCTGGATTGTTGTCATTTGAATTAAAACCATGAACTTTAAACGCATGCTGGAAAGCTATTTGGTCGGAATGTGTAAAAAGCAAAGATCCTGTAACCCTCAAATACGACTGAATATCCTAATATCATCACTTTAGCACATGCAGTTGGTGGAGAAGGATTAGATGATTTATCGTTTGCAGATATTGATGAATTGCTGGTTGATAAAGCTCTTAGCAAAGATGAAATAATAGAAGTTGTCCTTGAGACTCCTGATGAAAAAGAAAAAAGTGATGGTGATGAAGAGGTTACACTCACTGCAGGTTTAATTAAAGAAGGGCTTCAAATGGCTAGTAAATTGGAAAGTCATTTTCTTACACATGATCCCATTGTCGAAAGAGCTGAGCAGTTGAAACGTGTACTAAAGTCACGTATGGCACGTTATTAGGAATTATACAAAGATATAGTCAAAGCGTGATCTCACCTCTCAGTCGGTAGCGTGCCAGGCTCGTAATCTATAGTTCCCAGGTTCGAGTCCCAGCTGGGTCAGCGTTGAGATTTATCTCCGCAAAATTCCCCGCCCTGCCCACGGTCAGTAGGGGACACCGATGGGCTTGGAAAGGCCGCCGTCCATCGGATGGGACGTTAAGCCGTGGCCCCGTGTACGGGAGAGCCATACCCTGTGAACGTTAAAGAACACGCTGGATGGCCTTGACGGGAGGCTACCATCTGTCTCCCAACAGCTGTTCCAGTGGGTCCCCTCCCCCAACCTTCTCTGAGCCTTCGGGGTCCATGTGACCTGGCCATTTAGCCCATGGTGTGCAAAAAAGTGCCGCTCAGAGGTAAAACAACCCAATCCAACGTGATCTCACCGATTGATTACAAAGTTCGTTGTCAAAACTAATCAAACTTCAGAATCACTGGAAACAAGTGATAATTTGGTTCCCCATATCAGGGAGATACACAGTGAGCATTTCACCATTGGAGTATGAACACGACGGCCAAAATGTTTCAAGCGATGAAAGTGATTAAATTCCAGTCTTACGCAAACGAATGCATCTATTATCAGAAAGTGACAACGAATTAAAATCTAGTTAATAAGCATATGTAAGTCATATTTTTTTGCACTTTTGTATTCTTGAATTAGTGACATATTAATTTCTTTATGAAGGATAATTTACTTTATATATCTACATATATAATTATCTTTATAATTTTATAAAATAAAAATGTGTTTAAATGAATAAAAATCAAACAAAGATTTAATTAAAAATTTTGATATGATTTGTTTGAAAGCAATTTATTATTTGTACTGGGTTTTCAGGTCTGGAACCAATCTATTATTTTTTCATATGCACTGTGTTTTTTTTACACGGTTTTTTTGGGAACCTATCTACCGTGTAAAAACAGAATTGGATGTATATGTAATATACCAATTTTTGTTTTATTATTGGTATCATTTGCGTCCTTTTAAGTCATATTTCAAAATTTTTTCCACATTAATTTGAAAATATTTTTATTTTAATTTTTTCTATGAATGCCACGGGTACAATGGTCGTCACCACCTTTCTACACTTTTATCTAAAAATTTAAAAAAAAATTAAGAATAACTACCTAATATAGCAGTTATTAGTCATATTTAAAGAAATTCGTGATAAATTTTTATAAATGGTAACTTTGGTAACAAATTGACGAGGTCGGAAAATTCCATGTTATCTGAATGGAAAGTCACAGTCAAAGCTTCCTACTTAAAAATTAAAAATAAAAAAAAAATACCTATCTTCCTATATGGGCTCTAAAAAGCAGAAAACAAACCTGAAGCATATCGGTGCTGTAATCAGTCACTTAAGTTCGTATTCACTTCAAAGGAAGTCAGGGCGCCGAACTTCAAAAACTGAGTCGCATTCATATTAGGTGGGAAAGAAAGTGACTGATTGCACCATCGAATATGCTTTTGGTTTATTTTCTATTTTTTAAAGCCCATATAAGAGGATAAGTATTTTATTTCAATTTTTAATTTATTCATATTTTTGTCACTAAAAACACCTACCTCCAGAAACTTTCATTTGATACAGGACTCATCTACCACATTTTTCGTCCCTTTCGGAGTATGTTTGAGGTAGCCCATCACATTGGAGGATCACAAGCTTTAATTTTAAATATGACTCGTTAAGGTTTACCCTGTAAACCTAATGAACCTATGACCTCGTTAAGGTTTACCTGCCCTTTATAGGGGAGGGGGGAGGGTTCATAATGGGTGGAAATTCGAAATGGTTTACGACGATCATTATATGATCTTTTATTTGACACCTAACTCGTAACTGTAGGCCCTTACGTTCGGAAGATATAGCAGAACGACTTTCACATTTCCCATTTTTTAATGGGGAAGAAAGCATGGGGGGAAAATTTTAATAGCCTTTGACACTTCCCGCATCAGAAGATTTCATTTAAAGCATAGTTTGTTACTTTCCGCACTCTCGTTCCGCAGATGCAGCGGAACAATCCTTTTCACATTTCCACTTTTTTAGGGGCGAAGAAAGCATGGCGGGTCAATTTTTCATAGCCTTCGACATTTCCCTCGTCAGAAGCTTTCATTTCATGCATAGCTTGTTTCTTTCCGCACTCGCGTTCAGAAGAATAGCGGAATAATCGTTTACATAATCCCCCCCCCCTTTTTTTAGAGAGGAAGATAGAGGAAGGAACCAATTTTTGTATACCTATGACACTCGCCGCGCCACAAGCATTCATTTGACACATAGTTTGTTACATTTAGCACTTGCTTTCAGGAGACTCAGGGGAACAATCGTTTTCATATTTCTCCCTCTTTTAGGTGGGAAAGAAAGCATGGGGGCCAAAGTTTCATAGCCTATGACATTCCCCGTGTCAGAAGTTTTCATTTGACGTATAGCTTGTTACTTTCGGCACTCGTGTTCTTGAGATATAGCCGAAGAATAGTCTTCATATTTCCCATTTTTAAGGGAAAAAGAAATCATTAGGGGTAAATGTTTTATAGCCTATGACACACCCCGCGTCACAAGCTTTTATTTGACACATAAATCATTATGATTCACCGTCGCGTTCGAAAGATATGATGGAACAACTGTTTTGACAAATCCACAAACCGACAAATGGCAAGCGAAAAGCAACAGGAAGATTGAAAAAATACATATTTTCCTATAATAAATACCCCCTCAAGCAGCTGCTTGCGACAGAGGTCTGACAGGAGCCTGTCAGTTTATATACCATATTGTTTTGGATTGTTTTACCTCTGAGCGGAACCTTTTTGCACACCATGTGCTAAATGGCCAGGCCACAAGGACCCCGAAGGCTCAGAGAAGGGTTGGGGGAGGGGACCCACTGGAACAGCTGTCGGGAGACAGATGGTAGCCTCCCGTCAAGGCCATCCAGCGTGTTCTTTAACGTGCACAGGGTATGGCTCTCCCGCACACGGGGCCACGGCTTAACGTCCCATCCGACGGACGGCGGCCTTTTCGAAGCCCATCGGTGTCCCCTACTGACTGTGGGCAGGGCGGGGAATTTTGCGGAGATAAATCTCAACGCTGACCCAGCTGGGACTCGAACCTGGGAACTACAGATTACGAGCCTGGCGCGCTACCGACTGAGCCACCCCGCCCCTTATATGCCATAGTAGAAGGTCTTGACCTAAAGCATATCGATGGTGCAATTAGTCACTGAGTTCGCATTCATTTCAAAAGAGGATAGGACGCTGATTTACCTCCTCAACAAGATTGCCGGTGCCGTATCTTCCTTTGAAGGGAATTCGAAATCAGTGATTAATTGCACCATCGATATGTTTTAGGTTTATTTTCTACCTCTTAAGGCGCATATACGAAGATAGGTATTTTTAAAATTTTTAAATTTATATATTTTTTGTTGTCACTAAAAATTCTTACCTTTAAAAACTGATGGGAGACATAAACATAGAGAACACTTACCATCCTTTTGGATTCAGGTTTGAAATAGCCCACGATACTGGCGACGTCACAAGCTTTAATTTCAAATACAACTCGTTAAAGTCGACCCCCGCGAAAATCCGCCCCATATATTTTATCAGAGGAGAATAGTGGGGACAAAATTCGAAATAATTTACGATCGTCATTATACGAGCTGTCATTTGACATCTAACTCGTAAGTGTAGCCCTCGCGTTCCGATGATATCATAGAACGACTTTCAAATTTCTCATTTTATAGGAGGGAAGAAAAAGGGATCATTTTTTATAGCCTACGATATTCTCCGCGTCACAAGCTTCCATTTAACACATAACTCGTTATTTTCCGCACTCACGTTGAGGAAATGTAGAGGAACAATCATTTTCACATTGTCCCCTTTTTTAGAGGGGAAGAAAACGTTGGGGGGGGTGTCAATGTTTCATAGCTAGGGCCTTCCCCGTGTCAGAAGCTTTCATTTGAAGTATAGCTTGTTACTTTCGTCATTCGCGTTCTGGAGATATAGCGGAACAATGGCAGTAGTAGTAGCATTTATTTTCACTCATAATCCATACATATATATAAATCACAAATTTTCATACACAATAACAATGGTGGAAGCACAAATGCACAAAACCAACAAAAATAGAGCAAGAAAGTAAAAACCACACACATAATTTTAGTTATTACATGCCGAAACCAAGGGGCTAAACTACCCGTCCTGGTTACGTTTTAAATATTAACATCATATTAAAATTCTAAACAACCAATAATGGGAAGAGCAATCAATTCTTGATATAGCTTGATAGGTCAATAAGAAAAGAAAGGATATTCAATAATTATAAATTAAAAGATTTAAACGATTGACCGTAAAGTAGGATTCATAACAGTTAATATATGTGCATGTAATTTCTTTTTGAAGACAGTCAAATTATTTTCATTTCTCGTATTCAATGGTAAAGAATTGTAAAGTTTTGGTGCCAAATAAGCGAAGTGCCTCTGGAGAATATTCTTCTTTGCCAAAGGTATTTCAAACATAACTCCTTTCCTTCGTAAATTGCATTCAGTGCGTTTACTCTCTACCCATTGCTCATTTCGATATAAAAACAATAGAATTTTGTGTATATAAATATTTCTGATATGATGAAAATGAAATAAAGTAGATGGATCTAGAGTACAAAAAAATTAACATTGAACACTAACTTAAATATTTTTATGTACCATAAAAAATATGTAAATTAATATCATAATCACCTCCCCAACTAACAACCCATATATTAGAGTAAACCCAGGCAAAATATAGTACTGTTAAAATTTCTTATCTACTATTTTTTGAATATAATAAAATATTAACAATATGTACCTTAACCACTTTGTTATCTTATTTGCATGAGTTCTCCATTTTAAGGAAGAATCCATTTCAACCTCCAAATAATTATATTTATATTCTCTTTCTAATTTAGGGCATATACAATTGTGATTAAGAAGGCAATTAACATTATGATATTTAATTTCTATTAGAGTATCTGTTTTAGGCAATTCAGAATAAAGAAATTTACTTTTATTAATATTCAAATTTAATTTATTCAAAATTAGCCACCTATGCATTTTCAAAAGATCATTTTCTACATTTATTTCCATTTCTAAAATAGTATCTGCTGTGCAAACTACTGCAATATTATCGGCATAACGTATTAATGATCCTCTTAAATGTAAATCGCATAAGTCATTAATGTTAATAAGGTTGGGTTGTTGGGTTGTTTTACCTCTGAGCGGCACTTTTTTGCACACCATGGGCTAAATGGCCAGGTCACATGGACCCCGAAGGCTCAGAGAAGGCTGGGGGAGGGGACCCACTGGAACAGCTGTTGGGAGACAGATGGTAGCCTCCCGTCAAGGCCATCCAGCGTGTTCTTTAACGTGCACAGGGTATGGCTCTCCCGCACACGGGGCCACGGCTTAACGTCCCATCCGACGGACGACGGCCTTTCCAAGCCCATCGGTGTCCCCACTGACCGTGGGCAGGGCGGGGAATTTTGCGGAGATAAATCTCAACGCTGACCCAGCTGGGACTCGAACCTGGGAACTACAGATTACGAGCCTGGCGCGCTACCGACTGAGCCACCCCCGCCCCATGTTAATAAGGAACAAGATGGGACCCAATACAGAACCTTGAGGCTTTTTTAATTTTTAATTTCTCTAAACGAACTTATTTCCCTATTCACTTTTACCGCCTGACTTCTTACCAAAAGGTAACTTTTAAACCAATTATAAATATATCCTCTTGTACCGCTGGCAAAGTTTTTTTTAACAGTATTTCCTAATCCACTATATCGAAAGCTTTTTGTAGATCCAGAAATAGTGTCAATGTTTTTTTACCCGCATCAATGCTTTTGTAAATACCTTCCGTTAGTTTCAGAATACATTGTTCAGCGCTTTTACCCTTCCTAAAACCAAACTGATTCTTGGGAAAAAAAACTATGTTGTTTTAAAAAATTCACAAATCTTTTCTTAACATTTTTTTCAATTAATTTAGAAAACACCGACAATAAAGAGATTGGTCTATAATTAGTCAACAATTTTGTATCATCCGATTTGTAAATCGGGGAAATTAAAGCTATTTTAGTTGTTCAATAAATTTTCCTTGTTGTAGTGATAAATTAATTAAATAAGTAAAAACAGGTAAATTATATTTAGCAATAATTTGTAACATGGACACTGTATACAATAATTGTACATGGACACTGTATTGTAACATGGACACTGTATGTACATCATACTCAGAGGCTTTATTCTTACTCATTGCTGCAAGTTCTTTACCAATTTCTGCATCCTCCGTATTTTCCATATAAAGAGATTGTGATATACAATTTATATCACACGAATAACTTAATCCATACCGATTATCAATTTCAGGATTCAGATATGTAATACCTTGAATAAAATGTCTATTCATGTCATCAATCAATTCAGTTGTGTTCTCGTAAGAAGACACCATATTTTTTTACTTTTGTCCCTAATATATCATTAACATGATTCCATTGTCTCTTATTATTTTTTCCACAGCTTTGAAAACCATACATATAGTAATTATTTTTAGCTTTCCTTAATTCTGCCTTTAAATATGCACAAAATGTTTTATATTCTGTTTCAAAGGATATTTTTTAATCCCTGGATATCTTTTATATTTTTGATATAATTTTTAATTTTTATTAATTACTGTAATTATGTCACTTGTAACTCAATTTTTCTTTTTTTTCTTCTTTATTTTGCATAAATATTTTTCTGTACAAAAAACCGTTTTGTATCAAGTGTATGCAACATTCACATCTGAGCAACTGTTATACACATCACTAAAATCTAAATTTTTTACGTGTGCTTCAAATTTATAATAATTAACAAAATCCTTAGTTTCTATAGTTGCAATTCCTGGTCCTTTCCCCACCAGATTCAGACTAACTTAATTCAAATGTATAATAAGTGGATAATGATCAGTAAATGAGGATTCAATAATGTACACTTCAGCTCCCAAACCCCTAATTAGATTTTATAAAAACATGATCTAAGCAACTTTTTCTATACTTACTTACTCTAGTAGGTGACCTAACACACTGACAGTAACCATTCTCACTCATTATATTTAAATAATCATTTACTTCTCTAGATTCTTTTAAAACATCTATATTTATATCTTCAATAAAAAGAATATTATTTATCTTCAATGAATAAAGTTTCTGCTGCAATTCATTAAAAAATTTATTGTATGCTCAAGAGACTTATACATTAGAATAATAGACAAATTAATGTTATCTATGGGGAGATGCACTACCTCTGCACTTAACATATGAAAACCTAACTGGGTAAAAGAATATGTTCCTAATTTAATATATATTAATACTCCTCCTGATTGGTTAGATTCTCTACACTGATAATAACTTTTGTATCCTTCTATGTTATATAATTCAACCTCTTCAATTTTCACCCATATTTCAGACAACAATATCACATCAAATCTGTATTCCTGATATTAAAGTGAATTACAGATACATTTGGGAATTCATTTAAATTATGATTCTTATATTCACAAAAATCAGGTAAAATTACTGATTTTATATTTATAATGTTCATCTTCTACAGAAGTACTTATACTTTACCATTGTGAAACAATACAAAAAATCTTGAATTGTAATGCCTTTAGGATAATTGATAAAACACATTTGGCTAATCACAGATTCATTTTTTTCCGTTATCCAAAACAGAAAAATATTGTTTATTAACAAAGTTAATCATACCAACTCCACTAGATGGCGACACTCGTCCCATATAAAATTGTCTATCATGGGAAACAGCTATCTCTAAATAATTATTTTGACAAATTTCATATTCACAATTTCTTTTCATATCAGTAATCATCCTTTCAACGTTTTGAATTTTTATCCTACACACTCTAAGTATGTCGAGTGAAGAAAGGAAAATTCTTAACATATAATATAATAAAAAATAGATACCCCCTCAAGCAGCTGCTTGCCACAGAGGTCTGACAGGAGCCTGTCAGTTTATATGCCATAGTAGAAGGTCTGAGAGGATAGCAGGACCTCAGCAGTAAAACAACACACACAACCATGCCTTACCCGGGGCTCGAACCCAGATCCCTTAGATCAGTAGCCAAGCGCGCTATATTTACTATATAAAAAATACACCCTTCGAACAATAAAAAACCTCTCTTCATAGAATATATCCATCAGTAGACGATTCTTTATCTTTTTCACAAATTTCATGTATGCATTTACTTTTCATATTAACAGTCCCTCTTTCAAAAAATTTTACTATTAGCTCTAAATAGTCAGCTCTAAGTATCTTAGCACTAAATATCTCAGTTCTAAGTTTCATTTCATTTATCCAATTTACACAAAAAGCATACTACCAAGTTCCATAATACATAGAACAGAACACGTGCTTAAATCTTCAAAAAGCAGTATCAGTGTATTTAAAATATGTTTCATACCCTTAAGCCAATATAAAAGAAATGATAAAGCAATGAAATTACAAATTTCATATAATTCATACTCAGCAGCATTTTGAAATAATCTCTTCATCTTAAATAGTTCCCTTACATAAGTAAGAGTATTTATAACCTTCAGTAGAGTTATATGTGTTTCTTCTGTCTTCAACATGTCAATGTATACTTCAATGAAGTGAGATTTTTATAACTCAACACACATTACAACTTTATGTAATCTATTTATTTTTCCAGAGTGAAATAAATTACTGTAAGTAACTGTAGCATATATATAAGGTTTTACACAATGAACCCATTTACGTAATTTCAAAAATAAGCGAAAACTACTTGGACTGTCCTCCAATGAAATTAAAAATTGCATATTAGCATCCTCTGATAGGATTGTTATGGGCAATTCTTCTCCTACAGAGGAATTTGGAAAGTTTAAGAAGTAGTAAGATTTTATTGTTAATTCTCCTTTATAAATATGGGAATGTAGCTGTTTAAAGTGATCTGGCCCCAATGGAACAAACATTAAAACTCCATATGAACACTTTGATCCCTTACAATGCGAGAAACTATTGCAGGTATCTAATACAAAAACTGCAACTTTTCCTAACCTTGTTAATGCTTCTGCTACCAAGTTTATGTCAAAAGCAATAATATTGTCTTCCAAAAAGCACTATCAGTAGTTTTTGGAAAACAGTTATATGTAAAATGGTTTGTTTCATACACATAATCTTAGCAATAAGAGAGTCTATAGCAAAGAGTTGGCTGAAGTAAGTTTTTTTTTTATTCAACCTACATTACAATCCCACATATAATCAATTAGTTTCCCTACATTGAAAAGAACTACTGAAAGCAATTGTGGGATGCATTTCAATTTTGAAATAAATCGTACATATAAACAGATAAAAACAAATCAGACACATTTCCAATATCAGAGTCAGTGCAATATAATATTGCATATTAACAACCTGCATGATTTCAATGTTCAACTGTTCTCCTACAGAGGAATTTGGAATGTTAAAGAATTAATATGAATTTATTGTTGTTAGTTCTCCTTTGTAAATATGAAAATGTGTCTGTTTAAAGTGGCCCTGTCCCAGTTGAACAACCAGTACAACTCCACGTGAGCTCTTTGATCCTTGACAATGTGTGAAACTATTGCAGGTATCCAATATAAAAATTACAAATTTTCTTAGCCTTGCAAATTTTCCTACTACCAAATTTATATCAAAAGTAACAATACTATCTTCCAAAATCCTTTTTATTTTCATTTACCCTTTTTTTAGGGGGAAGAAACATGGGTGGGTCAATTTTTTATAGTCTAGGACACTCCCTGCGGCACAAGCGTTCACTGGACACTTAGCTGATTACTTTCTGCACTCGCATTCAGGAGATATTGGGGAACAATCATTTTCATCCCCCCCGTTTGTTAGGGGAAAGAAAGCATGGAGGGGTCAATTTCTCGTAGCCTACGACATTTCCCGCGTCAGAAGCTTTCATTTGACGTATAACTTGTTACTTTCGGCCTTCGCGTTCTGGAGATATAGTTTAAGAATTGTTTTCACATTTCCCTCTTTTTAGGGGGAAGAAAGTACGGGGGTCATTTTTTATTGCCTATGACACTCCCCGCGTCACAAGCTTTAATTTGGCACATAAATCATTAATTTTCTCCATCGCGTTCGAAAGATATGGTGGAACAACGCTTTGTCAAATCCACAAACCGACCAACCGACAAATGTCAAAGCTAAAAGCAATAGAAACAGAGGTAAAAATATGTTTTTGTGAAAAGATGCTACTGGTGAGAAACTGAATTTCTCATCCAAATCTATCTAAATATACATTTTTTTCATAATATTCGTTTCAGCTAGTCTCTAGGGGCACACCCACTGGTGGTTTACTTATTATATGTTTCTACTTATGCCAACTGGGCTTATTCTCAGATGGAGATGGTAATGGGTCAAGTTTTACCTGGAACATCGCATATCCATACACGATCTACGATTCGTTTAATATTTAAAGAATTATGGAAACCGAAACATTTAACTGTAACTTTTCTGGTAATGAAAATTTACTTCAAATGATAAAACACAACTCTTACAATATATCTTTCACTAACATAAATGCAATATTTGAAGCTTGTGTAATGTTTCCTTGTTTTTTTTGTTTTCATCCATTTGGATGAAAAATGTTTTAGGAAGGACGTGACATCGTCCTCTGTTATTAAATGTTTCAGCTTCAATAACGCTTTAAATGTTACGAGAATAGTGTTCAAAATGGAGATTTAAAGAGATTTGAGTGAAATCTTCAATTAATTTTAGTGACATTTCCCCGAAAAAGGCTTATTTTGAAAGTAAGATAGCTTTAAATGTGGTTTTCTTTTTACATAACAGGGAAGAGACCGGTTACATTTTGTTATAGAATGTTTTGTAGTTTATCGTAATTCTTTACTAAAAAAAATGGTTTTTTGAACATACGGATTCAGAGAGATTAAAATGAGATCTTTAACATTTTTTCCCATTAAAACGCCTTTTTCTAAACATACGGAGCATCGAATGTACTTTTCATTTTCATAACTTTTGAGTTGATGAATAACTCATGAATGTATCTAAAAACACACATTCTAAACACTTTCATATTAAGAATGGCAGCTGCCATAAGAGCTACGAATTCAGCACATCAGTTATGTGCTTTTTGAGCGTCTGATCTGCCATCATTATCATCATCATCATCCTCAAGCATCCATGGGCTACGGAGGTCCAACCAGACTGCGCAGTTTAATTCTCCAAGCATATCTGTCCTGAGCTACATCTACTGCATCAGGCCACTGCACACCAATTCTAACAAGGTCCTGTTTGACATTGTCTGCCCATCGCATCCTAGGTCTCCCCCTCCTTCTGAGGCCTCTAGGCACACTGTTCATAACCCTATTCGCCAATCTATAATTATTCATACGGGAAACATGGCCAAACCGACGGAGTCTCTCTCTACACAATATGCTGCTTAAAGGAGGTTGCAAATTCCTTTGCCTAACCTCATCATTAGTTACAAAGTTAAACCACCTAATGCCCAAGATACTGCGTAAGCATCTGGAATCAAAAGCACCTAGTTTCCTGTTATCTTGTTTACAAAGTGTCCAAGTTTCACTACCATAACTAACCCTAGAAAGAACCAAACTATTATACAGTCTAATTTTAGTCTTTAGGTGTATACGCCTATTTCTCCACACTCTCCATAGGTTCTTAAAAGTCCTGGCAGCAATCCCTATCCGTCTGTTAATCTCATGCCGCACATCATACGCACTGTTACGTAACTCACATGATAATTAAACTGAGACACTTGCTCAAGGGAGCAACCATTCAGAGCGACTGAAGCACTAAATACTTGACCAATTTTCATCACTTTATTTTTATCTCTGTTTATCACCAAACCAACTCTATTACCAGTCTCATCAACAGCCCTAATGAAAGGATTCATCTCATTAACATCATTAATCAACAAGGCCAAATCATCTGCATAATATAAATCAGAAAATTTGAAATCTCTGGACCATTTAAGGCCAAAATCTTTCCCTTGCAGAGAATTTCGCATAACATAATCAATAACCAAACTAAAGAGAAAAGGGGAGAAAATGTACCCTTCTCGAACACCAGAAGCAATGCTAAACCAATTACTACAAGCCTTACCAACTCTCGCACACGACTCAGTGTTATTATAGAGAGCTCCCATTATGTTAACTAACTTGTCTGATATGAAACACGATCTCACAATCAACCACAAATTATGATGATCAACAGAGTCGAAAGCCTTTTTGAAATCAACAAAGCTAGCAATTAAAGGTTTCTGAAATTCTAAACATTTCTCAAGAATCTGCCTAAGTGAAAATATCTGATCTACACATCCCCTACCACTTCTGAATCCACATTGCTCATCACGCAATTTACTGTCAACCAGATTCTTAATTCTATTAAGCACAATCATGCAAAGAATTTTCGCTGAAACAGAGAGTAGGCTGATACCCCTATAGTTATCACAAGAACTGCGATCACCTTTTTTGAAAATAGGGATAATAATAGCTCTGGTAAAATCCTTAGGAACCATGCCTTTATCATAAAAGATATTCAGAATTTCAGTCATCCAAGTGGAAACAGAAATATTCCCAGCTCTAAGCATTTCCGTAGTAATTTCATCTACCCCTGGGGATTTATGACGTTTAAGTTTAGAAATAGCCAAAATAACTTCAGATTGTGTTAAAGGGCCAACATTAAAGCCACCAATTCATCTATCATCATTGCAAACAATGGGAGTAGAACTAACTACATTGTTTAGAACATCACTGAAATGCTCAGCCCACCTAGCCATGACAGAATCCTCACCTTCTATAACCTTACCTTGTTTTTCCTTCAATCCCTGTATACCTGTTCGTTTTCTACCACACAAAACATTAACTATCTGGTACAGCTCTCTGCTGTTGTGCTGTCTAACTGCTTCCTCGGCTTTGTCAGCCAAGCCATCAAGCCAAAGATTCTTATCAGCAACTAACTGATCCTTTACACGCTTATTAAGCTCTCTGTAATGCTTTCTATTAGGACTAGTAGTGTATTGATTAAGGACATTCCTGCAGTTCTTTCTTTCTAAAATAAGTTGAAGTGCCTTATCACTCAGATAATTCTGTCTCCTCTGCTCCTTTTTCCCTAAAATAGTACTGTTAGTTTCCAAAAAAGCCTGTTTAAAATGGCTCATTCTTCCTCAACTACAGTAGTAAGCAAACCATGATTGTCATAATGACTAAGTAACCTATCATGGTAAGCTTTAGCTACAAGTGGGTCTTTCAGAGCTTCGTAATGGTAAACTTTTTAAAATTTTTTAAAAAACTTTCGTAAAGGTAAAGTTTTTAAACCTAGCACAACAATTTTTAAGTTTAAGTTGCAAGACACTATTAACAAGATAATGGTCAGATCTAATTTCAGCTCCCCTATATGACCTGGTATTCCTAACAGAACTATCCCATTTGCTGTTAATTAATATATAATCAATCATATTCTTATGCAGTCCATCAGGTGAAACCCATGTGTACTTATGCATGTCGCGGTGTTTGTAATAAGTGTTAGTTATTCTGAAACCATTTAGTTTACTTACCTGTAGGAGACGTTGCCCATTGCCATTGCAGCTACCAATACCAAAAGGGCCTATCACGCCTCCCCAAAGGTCAGAGTCAGTACGAACTTTGGCATTGAAGTCACCAAGAACAAGGGTAATATCTCCTTTCTTGACAGAATTCAAAATATCCTGAAGTTGTTCATAAAACCTATCCTTCTCATCCTCATCGGCATCCTCAGTGGGGGCATAAGAGCAGATAACATTCAAGTCTTTAACGCTTGTCTGAAATTTTGCTGTAAGAAACCTTTCATTAATGCACTCATATCCTAGAAGAGCATCACTGGCCTGTCTGCTGAGAAGCAGACCCACGCCTTGGTGATGTTTATTGTCGTCCCTCCCTGAAAAGAGAAATTTAAGATTATTTTTAAGAATCTGACCTTTATCTGCCAATCTGGTCTGTTGCAAGCCGAGAATATCTAAATTATAATGGTGGAATTTTTTTGTGAGGACATCAAGAGAAAACGTTCTGTGCAGAGTCCTCACATTCCAACTACCTAGAGAGAGAAAATGTTTAGTGGGATGTTTAAAGAAACTATGTTTATTGAGAGAGGGAATGCCGACAATATCAATAGCCCCCTAATCGCAGACATGGGGCAAAGACCCGTTCCCCCAAAAGTAAAGGCTGAAGCCATCTACACTGGAAGACTTCCTCCAATGTAGAATTTGACGATGCCAATAGAAGCAAAGAGTTCAGGTGCCTGCGATGACCTCTGCTCAGGATTATCCACCAGCTGATAAACATATCCTGTGAATCTATTCACTTGGGGCTGTCAACACACAAACAAACAGAAAACACAGCGGAAGATTTTCCCTCCCCAGAAGCCCACCAGTGCAGCAAAATCAGGATCCATTATCAAGGTCAGAGCCATATATCTGTCCAGTCCAGCGGGTTTATATGGTCAGCACCAGGACCCTGTGTGGTTGACCAATCCTCAACAGGGTAAAAAAAAAAAGTAGCCTTAGTTGTCCAGATCAGTAGGCCACACTAATCTGGCAGCCCTCCCCTTCCGTTCACTTCCACAAGAGAGTATCTCTTTTGAAAGGTACTAACGGTCTGTACCACGAGAAGACGGGGTCGGACATTAGGGTGCTAGGCCTGGCCGGTTCTATGCATCATCACAGGGGATTGGTGCAGAGCTCTCCTTCCAGTGACTACCTAGCTACCATTTACAGACCGATCACAGACCCTGATCTGCCACCGAGCACTATCTCCGCAAAATTCCCCGCCCTGCCCACGGTCAGTAGGGGACACCGATGGGCTTGGAAAGGCCGACGTCCGTCGGATGGGACGTTAAGCCGTGGCCCCGTGTGCGGGAGAGCCATACCATGTGCACGTTAAAGAACACGCTGGATGGTCTTGACGGGAGGCTACCATCTGTCTCCCAACAGCTGTTCCAGTTGGTCCCCTCCCCCAACCTTCTCTGAGCCTTCGGGGTCCATGTGACCTGGCCATTTAGGCCATGGTGTGCAAAAAAGTGCCGCTCAGAGGTAAAACAACCCAAGCCACCGAGCATAAAATGTCAGATAAAACTTGATCGACCAAAAACTAGATTTATTTCATCAACAACTTTACGCAACTTAACTCTTCTTAAATTTCACGGAATATAGCTGGCGTTGTAGTTCCTCGTACGTTTACCACTGCTGAGAAGCGAATTCTATAAATAGGTCGCTGGTGTTTTCGGAAAAAGGCATAAACACAAGACCAAAAACTTTGTGGAGAGGAGAGAACACAAAAGATACTCACCATGGGGACATAAACATTGGTACGTTGATCCCGAGAGTCCCTCGGTGATGTCCACGCAGAAACCGCCATGCTGGCACGGGTTGGCATAGCAACCGTCTCTCTCTTCGCAGAAACGACCCACAAATCCAGGACAGCAATGACACGTGAATGTCGTCTGTGGGAGAGAAACAGAGAAGATAGATCAGAATAGATGCAACTGCTGGCATCATTTGGTGGAGCCTTTGAAAAAGAATACAAAGTATATTGTTGCAGGGCTTGTGGGCACTCTCGCAAACGCATAACAATGTGAAAGGATAGGTACTGCCGACAGTTTAAGCGTTGGTTTTGGTTAGAAAATGCATCAACATGAAATTATGACGACAACTCTACGCACTCTGTAGAACAAGGTTACTCAATTGCATTGTCAAGTTCTTCAGAAGAAGACAAAAAAAACAAATACTCGCATTCGTATAGTATGTTTCTTTTGTTTTGGTTGATAGTTTGTTTTTCAAGTTTCTCTTGTGAAAACAAACAAGTTCTTTGTTTTGTTTTTCGTCTCATTTCACCAAAGCGGTTCTCATATGGTCTCAGTCAGAGAAGCGGATTACCTCACAGGAGCTTGCCTGGGGCCTTAAAACGCGATGGTTTCTCAACATTTTATTTACACATTATGTTTAAGAGTCAATATAATAAACTATACACACATCTCAAGTTTTCACTTAGGTTAATACCAAATGACATAAATGGCAGACATGGCATAAATTTACAAGATAAATTTATTAATATATACACGAGGTTTTTTCTCCTTCAGCAGTAAATTGCTCTGTTGTATACTTACAAGTTTCTTTTTATAAATATATGATGTATTTATATTTGTTGCCAAATTAATTTATTTGCTATTGAGTTGCATAATTTCCTTAAAATACGAGTGCTTCACTCTAATCGAGGTTTTATATTTGTTTTCACTATCATTGTAAATGGAAAATGAGAAATTTTATTCTATGTTTGTTTTTCCTAAATTATCCTTTATTTATTTTGAAACAATAACGTTTTAGAAAACGTTATTGCACAATTATAACGTTTATTTTACATTTGATTGGTTATATATTTATAACAATTATGACAGTTCATATTGTTTTATACGAATTTAAAGTTTTGTATGCTACATTAGATGTATACAACTCTGCTTATTTTGTTATGCAATCTGAAAATGTTAAATATCATATTTTTTCAACTTCTATAGAATATGGAGTATTTTGTTGTACTGTATTGTGAATATTTGAAAATTAAATCTCGCTTACTTATTCACTAAATATAATGCGATTCGCACTGCCATGAACAGATATTTTTTTTTACAATTCGTTTGTTATTTTTTCGGTACGGATATTAATACAGGAATATCGAACACATCGGTTCACCCATTACTGACGGAACACTTGTGAATGAGACTAGTGTATTCGGAATTATTCCTCTACCAACATTCTGAACAACACTAGATCCCATTTCGAACACACTGGGTTCATATCCAAGTGTTCCATGTTTTTGATATTCCTGTTCATTCTCCTATTGCTCTAACAGACAAACTTCTGCCCTCGTGAATAATGACAGAAATTGTATTGAGGGATACTTCATTAATGCTTGTGGACGGTCTGCCTCCATGCTGAATCAAAGCGGCGGATTCTCCACCATTTTCGAAATCTCCTTACCATTTGCAAACGATTGATTGTGATATTCTTCATTGTACGCCTCTTTTAACAATTGCAGGTTCCGAAACGCTTTTTTACAAGTCTAACAAAAATTTTTTATCGCGGAACGCTCTTCAGTTTTGATATCCATAACGTACAAAATTCGAAAGAAACAGTCCCAAAAAATGCGTTTAACAACATGCGAAGATAACAGACTTCAAACAATTTCTCTGAGTAATAGAACACCGCGAGAAACCAAATGATATTGTCATGGTTACGAGAAAGTATGATTAACCAAGGGGTATACTCGCGCAGCTTCTATACAGTGTTGTCAATTTACAGTAAAAAAATTCTCGGCTTTTTTTGGGACGCTCTTTGTATATGCAAATTACCCATGTTTTTGGAAGATTTTTTTAAGAAGCTAATAATACGAAAAGTAAAATATATCCCGGAATGGCATTTTGGTCCATTCCTATATTCGGGTTCATTCTATCCACTTTCCCTCCCACTTCCATATTTCTTTTCTAGGTCGAGACCTGGCGGTAAATGTTTGTGTTGAAAACAAATGAATTGCTGTATATTTGTTTTTGCCAACTGAATATTTCACATAATACTCACAAAGGCATTTCGCTGTTTAGGAATAAAGGAATATTTGTGAAATAGTTGATTTTTTGCAATGATACAGACAAGTAATTAAAATGGGAGGAAAGATTTGGTGTGAGAGCATTACTCTACCATCATCTGCCAAAAATTGCCAATAGATTAAAAGCCGATATGTCATTATATACACAATACATATATTTTACTTCTTTTCAATATATTTTACTGTCTAGATACAACGTCTTCAAAGAAATGACAGAATTCCTATTATTCTCGAAATGCTATTCATATTCAAGTTGGGTTGTTTTACCTCTGAGCGGCACTTTTTTGCACACCATGGGCTAAATGGCCAGGTCACATGGACCCCGAAGGTTCAGAGAATGTTGTGGGAGGGGACCCACTGGAACAGCTGTTGGGAGACAGATGGTAGCCTCCCGTCAAGGCCATCCAGCGTGTTCTTTAACGTGCACAGGGTATGGCTCTCCCGCACACGGTGCCACGTCTTAACGTCCCATCCGACGGACGGCGGCCTTTCCAAGCCCATCGGTGTCCCCTACTGACCGTGGGCAGGGCGGGAATTTTGCGGAGATAAATCTCAACGCTGACCCA
Source organism: Ryuthela nishihirai (assembly GCA_038380435.1). Lineage (NCBI taxonomy): Eukaryota > Metazoa > Arthropoda > Arachnida > Araneae > Heptathelidae > Ryuthela > Ryuthela nishihirai. The sequence continues at coordinate 33,190,626 of JAWZYU010000026.1, forward strand.
ACTGGGACTTGAACCTGGGAACTACATATTACGAGCCTGGCGCGCTACCGACTGAGCCACCCCCGCCCCCTCTTTAACATGCACAGGGTATGGCTCTCCCGCACACGGGGCCACGGCTTAACGTCCCATCCGACGGACGGCAGCCTTTCCAAGCCCATCGGTGTCCCCTACTGACCGTGGGCAGGGCGGGGAATTTTGCGGAGATAAATCTCAACGCTGACCCAACTGGGACTCGAACCTGGGAACTACAGATTACGAGCCTGGCGCGCTACCGACTGAGCCACCCCCGCCCCATCATATTCAAGAGATCAAACGATATATATGCTGAAATCATGGAATAATATTCGTGCTCAAATCAACAAACGATATTCCTTCTGAAATCGTGAAATGATACACTTGTTCAAAGCTTATAATGTGCAGTTCCCAGTCCCAACTGTGCCTGCGTTGAGAATTGACTCTAAATCCTCATCTTACTGTCAGTGAGAATGGGAACAACGATGGGCTTAGAAAGGCCGCCGTCCGTGGGATGGGACATTAAGCCGTGACTCCGTGTGCAAGAGCGCTGTACCCTGTGCACGTTAAACACGTTAGATGGTCTTGACGGGAGTTGGGTTGGGTTGTTTTACCTCTGAGCGGCACTTTTTTGCACACCATAGGCTAAATGGCCAGGTCACAAGAATCCTTAAGGCATAGAGAAGGTTAGGGGAGGGGACCCACTGGAACAGCTGTTGGGAGACAGATGGTAGCCTCCCGTCAAGGCCATCCAGCGTTCTTTAACGTGCACAGGGTATGGCTCTCCCACACACGGGGTCACTGCTTAACGTCCCATCTGACGGACGGCAGCCTTTCCAAGCCCATAGGTGTCCCCTATTGATCGTGGGCAGGGTGGGGAGTTTTGCGGAGAAAAATCTCAAGGCTGATCCAGCTGGGACTCGAACTTGGGAACTACAGATTACGAGCATGACGCGCTTGACGGGAGGCTATTATCTATCTACTAACCCCTTCCTCCAGCCTTTCAGATCCTTGTGACCTGGTCATTTAGTTCATTATGTACAAAAAAGCACCACTCAGAGGTAAAACAACCCAATCTGCTGAATGCATCATATCTCTGTTACCAGATGATTTTCAAATGACAGTTTAAAAGTTGGCCAAGTAAGCTACATCAATGTTTGTGAAATAGAACTGACAGAATGAAGATTGATCCTTAACACACACTATATTACCCAAGTGCTCAGACACTTCCACGCTATTTAAATGAAAAGCCATATTTAAAGCTTTATAACTATGAAAATAAGCACTTTTACGAAAAAAAAAATGTTCCTGCAGATAATTTGAAGACCTCATTCAATTCTCTCTAAGTCTCAATTTTCAGAGTTTTCGTTCAATGTTTTAAAAAAAAATACTGAAGCTGACACAGTGACCAGCATGCGATGTTAATAATAAGAACTTATTATTAACATCGCATGCTGGTCATTGTGTCATCTGTAATAATTATAATTATATATAATTTGTTGATCACTGTGTCATCTGTAATAATTATAATTATATATAATTTGTTGATCACTGTGTCATCTGTAATAATTATAATTATATATAATTTGTTGATCACTGTGTCATCTGTAATAATTATAATTATATATAATTTGTTGATCACTGTGTCATCTGTAATAATTATAATTATATATAATTTGTTGATCACTGTGTCATCTGTAATAATTATAATTATATATAATTTGTTGATCACTGTGTCATCTGTAATAATTATAATTATATATAATTTGTTGATCACTGTGTCATCTGTAATAATTATAATTATATATAATTTGTTGATCACTGTGTCATCTGTAATAATTATAATGATATATAATTTGTTGATCACTGTGTCATCTGTAATAATTATAATGATATATAATTTGTTGATCACTGTGTCATCTGTAATAATTATAATTATATATAATTTGTTGATCACTGTGTCATCTGTAATAATTATAATTATATATAATTTGTTGATCACTGTGTCATCTGTAATAATTATAATTATATATAATTTGTTGATCACTGTGTCATCTGTAATAATTATAATGATATATAATTTGTTGATCACTGTGTCATCTGTAATAATTATAATTATATATAATTTGTTGATCACTGTGTCATCTGTAATAATTATAATGATATATAATTTGTTGATCACTGTGTCATCTGTAATAATTATAATTATATATAATTTGTTGATCACTGTGTCATCTGTAATAATTATAATTATATATAATTTGTTGATCACTGTGTCATCTGTAATAATTATAATTATATATAATTTGTTGATCACTGTCCAGTCTCTTGCCCCTTCCCCCTTCTGTAATAATTATAATTATTATAAATTTTGAAGCTTAATTAAAAGCAGAACAAATCGCTTATTGAAAATAACATAATTTCAGGAGTTTTGTGTAATGATTCATTCAGTTTTCGTCAGTTTTGTAGCAAAGCATTTTGTAAAATGTTAGGTACGTACAGGCCCAGATGTAGAAAAATGTCGAGAAAATTTTCAATGCAGTATAACATTTTCCCCTACGTATTACAGGTCTTTAAAAGAATATTGAAAAATATATTAAATTTAAATAAGGGTGATAATTGTTTGCCTCTATTACCCTTAGGGGCGGGGGTGGCTCAGTCGGTAGCGCGCCAGACTCGTAATCTGTAGTTCCCAGGTTCGAGTCCCAGCTGGGTCAGCGTTGAGATTTATCTCCGCAAAACTCCCCGCCCTGCCCACGGTCAGTAGGGAACACCGATGGGCTTGGAAAGGTCGCCGTCCGTCGGATGGGACGTTAAGCCGTTGCCCCGTGTGCGGGAGAGCCATACCCTGTGCACGTTAAAGAACACGCTGGATGGCCTTGACGGGAGGCTACCATCTGTCTCCCAACAGCTGTTCCAGTGGGTCCCCTCCCCCAACCTTCTCTGAGCCTTCGGGGTCCATGTGACCTGGCCATTAAGCCCATGGTGTGCAAAAAAGTGCCGCTCAGAGGTAAAACAACCCAACCTGTTACCCTTACTAGCATTCTGAAAGGGATGACCCTCCCTAGATACGGCCTTAGGTATTTAGGTTAGTAACAGCAGATTCTTCTGTTAAGTGTTCCAGAGATTCCAGTAGATTAATATTATTGAAAATCGAGATTTATAAAGATTTTAGTGAAATCTACAGTTTATGTCTAGATCTAAGATGAAAGTAACATTTTCCCGTAAAAAGCTTACTTTGAAAATTTTGAAGCTTTCAAATAATATGGAAGAGTACGAATACTTTTGGTAACGTAATGTAAAAAGAGTCAGTCCCAAAATAGATGACCAAAAGAGAAAAAGTGTACTTTTAGAAGTAAGTCAAAGATGATATTCCTTCTTTAAGATTCTTTTCACTTGCCCTATTATCAACGTTTTAGGATGAAACCTGAGATCATCTAAATGCAGAATGAAAGGATTTGTGATGTACTTTGACCTCTTATCAAACTAGACAATAAACTTAAAATTGTTCCCGTATCCAAGAAACATTAAGTCGCAAAACTTTTGTAGTTTTCTTGGATCTGTGACTGACCAGGTTAAATTTCGAAGCTCTTGGAACGTAATACTCAAGTTTGACTAAAAATGGAAGGTTAAAAATGTTTAGACTTAAATATTTAAGGAGTTCGAAGCAGTAATTTAATGAAATAAATAATTTCATAATCAATATTCTCTGTACAATTATTTACTTGGAATGCAACTCTTAAAGTTTATTATTAATTTATTTATGTCGTTTAGTCATTCAGAAGTTAAAATCAAGTTTATAGAAAATAATCTTTTCAAACAGATATATGAAAATATAATTTAACTTGACTTATTTTAATGTGTGGCAAATTGTCATTAGCGAATACACCAAAGAGCCAAAACATTATGACCAGCGCGTCTTTATGCAAATCGAAGCAACTGCAGGTAAACAATGGCACGTGTGGAGGTAATGAAACGGTATATGTAACACCTGATACTTAACTCTGTTAATCAGTGTTATTCTTGTTCTTCAGATGGGAAAGTCAGCGGACTTAAGTGAGTTTGACAAAGGCCAAATTGTAATGGCTAGACCACTGGGTCAGAGCATTTCCGCGACGGCAAAGTTTGTGGGGTGCTCACGGTCAGCCATAGTTAATACCTTTAAAAAGTGGTACGAGGAGGGAAGAACCAGGGCCAAGGTTTGAGCTGACCATGGTTTATCAATGCTAGAGGTGAGCGAAGGCTATCCCGTATGGTACGAGCCAACAGAAGGGGATACTGTGGTACAACTAGCCCGTAATTTTAATGCTGGTGATGGGAGTAATGTGTTACAACACAAAATACATCAAACCCTGCTGAACATGGGGCTGCGTAGTCGCAGGTCGCTCCCAGTGCCCATGCTAATCTCGATTCACCGTCGCAAGTGCCTACAATGGGTACACGAGCATCAAAACTGGACCATGAATGATTGGAAGAAGGTCGTCTGGTCTGATGAATCTCGTTTCCTGTTGCCCCATGTGGGCGGCCGGGTATGTGTGCCGGGTAAGTTTACCTGGGGAAGTGTCGGTACCAGGGATGTACCTTGGGACGAAATCAAGCGGGTGGAGAAAGTGTAATGCTTTGGGCAATGTTCTGTTGAATGTTCCAGTCATTCATGTGCAGGAAACTATGACGTCTACCACCTATCTAAACATAATTGCAGACCAGGTAAATTGTTTCATGCCAACAGTATACCCCTCTATATTGCCTTCTTTCAGCAGGGTAATGCGCCATGCCCCACTGCCTGGATAGTTCGAAAATGGTTCGCTGAACATGAGGAAGATTTCCAGGTATTCCCTGGCCTCCAAATTTCCAAGACATCAATCCAATCGAGTATCTGTGGTTTGTGTTGGAACAGCATACCTGATCTGCAGCGGCTCAACCACGTAACTTACAAGAGTTAAAGGATCTGCTGGTAACGTTTAGGTACCAGATACCACAAGACACCTTTAGAAATCTTGTAGCCTCCATGCCTCGCTGGGTAAGAGCTGTTTTGGCAGTACTTAGAGATCCAACATTAGGCAGGTGGTCATAATGTTTTGGCTCTTCGATGTACGATATTAATGTAATTTCATCAGTGGGAAAAGCATAGTTGACAAATAAGGTGGGCTGTTTTACCTCTGAGCAGCACTGTTTGTCACAAGGACCCCGAAGGCTCAGAGAAAGCTGGGGAAGGGGATCCACATATACAGTTGTTAAGAGATAGATGGTACCTTCCTTCAAGGCAATCCAGTGTGCTCTTTAATGTGCACAGAGTAAGGCTCTCCTGTACACAGGGTCATGGTTTAACATCCCATCGGATGTACGGCGGTCTTTCCAAGCACATTGGTATTCCCTACTGACCACCGAGGGCAAGGCGGGGAGTTTTACGGAGATAAACCTCAATGCTATCTCACCTGAGACTCAAACCTTGGAACTGCAGATTACAAGCGTGGCACGCTATCCACTGAGCCACCCCCGCTCCAGTGGCAAATAGAAAGTATGATCAGTCTTTGACGTTTTGCAGAGATCATATATTGACTATTAAATCATTGACCCATGAACTATCTGGAAAATGTGGTGGGGCAGTCGGTAGAGGCCCAGGCTCGTAATTTGCAATTCCCTGTTCGAATCTCAATTTTGCCAGCGTTGATATTTATCTCCGCTAAACCACCTCCCTAACTTCTGTCTGAAAAAGAACACCGATAGGCTTGATTGCCGTCCATCGGATTGGATGTCAAGTCATGGTTCCGCATCCGGGAGAGCCATATTCTGTGTACGTTAAAGAACACTCTGAATGGCCTAGACGGGATGCTACAATCTGTCTCCCAACAGCTGCCTAGTGGATCCCCTCCGCTCAACCTTCTCTAAGCCCTCGGGGTCATTATAACCTGACCATTTAAGGCCCATTGTGAACATAAAAGTGTCGCTCAGAGGTAAAACAACCCAATCTTATGAACTACAGAACTGTCAAAGTGTGGACTGCACAGTCTGATAGTCTCCCCATTTGCTACACAACCTACACCACTAAACTTCATGAGACTCAAAACAAACGATTTCTAATCTCAGTGTCTAATAATTTAACGTCTATGTTTGCGAATTTCAATAAAATAAATCTAAAGAGAAAAGAAAGATCAGCTTACCAGAGTGTGGTCTGTGAGACAAGATCCTTTTCCTGAGCAGATATCATCTTCTGGAAGTCGCGAGCATTCCTGGGTCCTTACTGTCACATTCAATGTCCACGAGACTTCGCAACCCGATGTAGGAAGTTTGGATCGAACTGGTGGAGATTTAATAACGATAAGAGAAGAAAATCAGTGAAAAATAAAGGCCCAGATTATCTGCAGATATAGAATTCAAGAAATATTTTTATGGAAAAAATGAGTGTTGCCCTGAGTAGGATTCGAAACCATATTTCCTGAATATATGTGTTCTAATCACTAAACTATCAGCGGCTAATTCATTTTTCGGCCAATAATAAATAAATAAATAAATACCCCCTCAAGCAGCTGCTTGCCACAGAGGTCTGACAGGAGCCTGTTAGTTTATATGCCAGAGTAGAAGGTCTGGGAGGATGGCAGGACCTCAGCAGAAAAATAACACACACATCCATGCCTTACCCGGGGCTCGAACCCAGGTCCCTTAGAACAGTAGCCAAGCGTGCTAACCACTCGGCCATGGTTTAGATTATTACAAAAAAGCAAAAGAAAAAAATAAAAAAAATTAGAGAGCAGTGACCGAGATCTTCAATTTATATCTAGTGACCCCCCTCCGTAAAAAGCTTATTTCCAAAGTTAGATAGATTTGAATGTGGCTATTCCTTCACTCAACACGAAAGTGTCCAGACACTCCCTGCAATAATAGTGTATATATCTTACATTAATGCTCCTCTGATATACCCTCTCAGAACAGAATGTGACACAAATCAAATCACCATTTCACCGAAGAAGAATGCATTGTACATCCGAAATCCAGACACTTTGCTCCTATCATTGATACATTTATACTATGTTCCACGACATGACCCAGATAGCTTCTTGTTTCCCAACACTGTACGTGATACTGCCATGAAGCCATTCTTCACTGCTCCAGAACAGCATCATCAAGCTTGTCCGTCCCGGAGTCACCATCCATTTCCTACCACTCCAAACCGCAAATGCATCTACAAAAGCACCAAACTGGACCTCACTGAACCATCCCCATCCCGGCCCACGTGTTGCACTTTTATCAACAAAACTCCGTGTTCCCATTGTACATAACTTTATTCCAGTGTTTAAAAGTGATTTCAATCCTGTATTCAACTTACACAGAGATTGTTGAACTATAAGAATATTAAAATATAAAATTAACTGTTGGCTTTTTAAAAAAATACCATGCTGCTTAATTTTAAAATTGTAGTTGTATATTGTTATTGGAACAGAACTGGGTAGACTGATGCTCAGCAGGAGCATTACCACTGCTTTTGAGCTAGTTACTTAAACTGTGGCTTTTCCAAGCCCATCAATGTCCCCTTTCTGATCAATGGCAAGGTGGGAGTTAGCAGAGATAAATCTGGGACTCAAGCCTGTGTTGGGCAACTCTGGACGGCAGTTTTTTTCCACACAATGGGCTTAATGGCCAGGCCATGTGGACTGCAAAAGATCAGAGAAGGTTGTGGGGAGAGAACTCACTGAACAACTTTAGGTGACAGATGGTAGCCTACTGTCAAGGCCATCTAGCATATTCTTTAATGCACACAGGGATGGTCTCTGGCACACGGGACGATAGCTTAACGTCCCAACTGATGGGCGGCAGCCTTTCCAAGCCCATTGGTGTCCCCTACTGACCAAGGCCAGAGAGTTATTCAGAGATAGAGCTCAACATTGTTTCGGCCAATACAAAAAAGAAATTATTTTGATTAAGAAAATAAAACATATTTTGGAGAAAATACACGTTTGTCAAAAAAGTTAAGATTCGATTCTTAGTGTTATCAGAGGTGGTCCTAAGAAGAAAATTATTATTCATTTTATTTCTTTCCAGAGTTCCTAACTCTGGAAAACAGATCTCAATGGAACTGTGAAATGGTTGTCTATGACTCCTTCTTTTAGCCTATTTTTTTTGGACGGGGGGGGGGGGGAGAGCGATAGTGCCCATCCCTTGTAACCGCCCCTGAGTGTTAACCCATTTCGTTTTCAGCTTCCCACTGTTAACTGTTTCAACATTTTTAGTGAGCTCATGATAATTAAATATTTCAGTCAAATCTAGCCAAATATCGGTTTTCAACAATAGTCGTTCAGAATTGAAAGAGTTATGAAAGTCTTAATATTTAGTAACAGCAATGAAACATTACAAAATATTAAAAAAATCGAAATTATCTGCACAAACATCAAAATTATACAATGGCTTCATTTAATGATTTATATCAAAATTATTAAATTTCAATTAATAATTTTTGAGGCAAATTGTGATTCGCATTGCTGTTGTAAAATATTCAACCTTCGATGATTATTTATTTTAATTCTGAAAGAATAGTGTTTAAAATCGATATTTGAATAGATTTCATGAAGATCTTTAATTCATTTTCTGTCCGAATTTTCCCGAAAAATGATTACATAGAAAGTTAGAGAGATTGACGTTTAATTTCCCATTCACATAACATTGTCTTTCAAAAAAAAAAATTTTTTTTTGGTGTTGGTGGCGTTGGCATTTGGCTCAATCGGTAGCGTACCAGTTTCGTAATTTGTAGTTCCCAGGTTTCTAGTCCAGCTGGGCCAACGTTCAAATTTATCTCCACAAAACTCCATGCCCTGCCCACGGTAGTAGGGAACAACGATGGGTTTGGAAAGGCCGCCATCAGTCGAATGAGACGTTAAGCTGGGGCACCGTGTTCGAGAGTGCCATTCCCTATGCACGTTAAAGAACACGCTGGATGGCCTTGACGGGAGGCTATCATCTGTCTCCCAACAGCTGTTCCAGTGTATTCCCTCCCCCAACCTTCTCTGAGCCCTCGAGGTCCTTGTGACCTGACCATTTAGCCTATTGGGTGCAAAAAGTGTCGCTCAGAGGTAAAAACAACCCTACTCAACCCAAATGAAAAGGGGCGGGGGTGGCTCAGTCGGTAGCGCGCCAGGCTCGTAATCTGTAGTTCCCAGGTTCGAGTCCCAGCTGGGTCAGCGTTGAGATTTATCTCCGCAAAATTCCACGCCCTACCCACGGTCAGTAGGGGACACCGATGGGCTTGGAAAGGTCGCCGTCCGTCGGATGGGACGTTAAGCCGTGGCCCCGTGTGCAGGAGAGCCATACCCTGTGCACGTTAAAGAACACGCTGGATGGCCTTGACGGGAGGCTACCATCTGTCTCCCAACAGCTGTTCCAGTGGGTCCCCTCCCCCAACCTTCTCTGAGCCTTCGGGGTCCTTGTGGCCTTTCCATTTAGCCCATGGTGTGCAAAAAAGTGCCGCTCAGAGGTAAAACCATCCAATCCAATCCCAAATGAAAGAAATGCTCAAGGGATAAAACCTTGGGTTTATGTTAAAGGAAATTACAAGTGTAACAACTATTTAAAAAGAAATGTACATTCGAAAAAAAAAAACTCTTGAAAAGGAAACGTAAAATCGTAATAACTCTTGAAAAGAAAGTATGCAATCTTAACTATTGAAAACAAAATGTAGACTACTGAATAGGATGTGGTAAATAGTAATTCTGATAAAGAAGTGCACAGTTATTAAAACTATTAAAAAGAGAGCGTCGTTTAAAATCTTCAGAGAAGTAGGCCTGAATAACAGGTCAGAAAATGAAAAATCCAATGATCAAACGATTCAAAAATATTTAAACTTGCACCATCTGTTGTTTGCTGACGATCAAGTGGAAATTACTCAAACCTGTGATGATGCGAACTTCCTCTTTCGATAGTTATTAGAATACAACAAATGGGGTTTGAATTTAAAAAAAATTACAAAAGAATTCTTGAGCACAAAATCAAGCTGCAGAAATCGAATTCGAAACATTACAATAAAACCAACAGACAAATTTAAATATCTGGGATCAATAGTAAATTGATGGGCCATCAGAAGAAGAAATAGAAAAAGAATCACAGATAGTAAGAAATCTATATGATTGGTTAATCCCGTCTGGTGGGTAAATTTACGCTATTGTACAGAACATTTGGTATGTGGAGCAGAAACATGGCAAGTAAAAAAAAAGACAACAAAATACGTTACTTTCTGTGGAAATGAATATTTGGCGATGTTCATCAAGAAAACCAAAATCAGAAAGAATTAGAAATGAAGACATTAGAGGATTAATGGAGGTTGAAGAGGCTGTTATGGAAAGAGACTTTTATTGAGAAGAAACAATTAAGATGATATGGGCGAAAGAAGAATTCCTAAAATGATTTCAGAATGGAGCCCTGAAGGAAGGGGTAGACGAAAAAAGAGTGGATGAAAATGACATAAAGAAAGAGATGGTGCAACGAAACCTAAGAGATGAAGACTATCTTAATAGAAACGAATCGAGAAGAAATTAGGTATCAATTTTTGGGTTGCAGAAAATTATGGAATGTGGAAAAATTCTGAATAAAAAAAAGAAAGCATACAATCATAGGAACTGTAGACAGAGAAGGGAAGCATGGAGAAGGAAGCGAACAGCGGTAAGAAGTAGGGAAAGGAAGTGAAAAGCGGTAAGAAGTAGGGAAAGGAAGTGAAAGGCGGTAAGAAGTAGGGAAAGGAAGTGAAAGGCGGTAAGAAGTAGGGAAAGGAAGTGAAAAGCGGTAAGAAGTAGGGAAAGGAAGTGAAAAGCGGTAAGAAGTAGGGAAAGGAAGTGAAAAGCGGTAAGAAGTAGGGAAAGGAAGTGAAAGGCGGTAAGAAGTAGGGAAAGGAAGTGAAAAGCGGTAAGAAGTAGGGAAAGGAAGTGAAAAGCGGTAAGAAGTAGGGAAAGGAAGTGAAAGGCGGTAAGAAGTAGGGAAAGGAAGTGAAAAGCGGTAAGAAGTAGGGAAAGGAAGTGAAAGGCGGTAAGAAGTAGGGAAAGGAAGTGAAAAGCGGTAAGAAGTAGGGAAAGGAAGTGAAAAGCGGTAAGAAGTAGGGAAAGGAAGTGAAAAGCGGTAAGAAGTAGGGAAAGGAAGTGAAAGGCGGTAAGAAGTAGGGAAAGGAAGTGAAAGGCGGTAAGAAGTAGGGAAAGAAAGTGAAAGGCGGTAAGAAATAGGGAAAGGAAGCGAAAAGCGGTAAGAAGTAGGGAAAGGAAGCGAAAAGCGGTAAGAAGTAGGGAAAGGAAGCGAAAGGCGGTAAGAAGTAGGGAAAGGAAGTGAAAAGCAGTAAGAAGTAGGGAAAGGAAGCGAAAAGCGGTAAGAAGTAGGGAAAGGAAGTGAAAAGCGGTAAGAAGTAGGGAAAGGAAGTGAAAAGCGGTAAGAAGTAGGGAAAGGAAGTGAAAAGCGGTAAGAAGTAGGGAAAGGAAGTGAAAAGCGGTAAGAAGTAGGGAAAGGAAGCGAAAAGCGGTAAGAAGTAGGGAAAGGAAGTGAAAAGCGGTAAGAATTAGGGAAAGGAAGTGAAAAGCGGTAAGAAGTAGGGAAAGGAAGGGAAAAGCGGTAAGAAGTAGGGAAAGGAAGTGAAAAGCGGTAAGAAGTAGGGAAAGGAAGCGAAAAGCGGTAAGAAGTAGGGAAAGGAAGTGAAAAGCGGTAAGAAGTAGGGAAAGGAAGTGAAAAGCGGTAAGAAGTAGGGAAAGGAAGTGAAAAGCGGTAAGAAGTAGGGAAAAGAAGTGAAAAGCGGTAAGAAGTAGGGAAAGGAAGTGAAAAGCGGTAAGAAGTAGGGAAAGGAAGTGAAAAGCGGTAAGAAGTAGGGAAAGGAAGTGATAGGCGGTAAGAAGTAGGGAAAGGAAGTGAAAAGCGGTAAGAAGTAGGGAAAGGAAGTGAAAAGCGGTAAGAAGTAGGGAAAGGAAGTGAAAGGCGGTAAGAAGTAGGGAAAGGAAGTGAAAAGCGGTAAGAAGTAGGGAAAGGAAGTGAAAGGCGGTAAGAAGTAGGGAAAGGAAGTGAAAAGCGGTAAGAAGTAGGGAAAGGAAGCGAAAAGCGGTAAGAAGTAGGGAAAAGAAGTGAAAAGCGGTAAGAAGTAGGGAAAGGAAGTGAAAGGCGGTAAGAAGTAGGGAAAGGAAGTGAAAAGCGGTAAGAAGTAGGGAAAGGAAGTGAAAAGCGGTAAGAAGTAGGGAAAGGAAGTGAAAGGCGGTAAGAAGTAGGGAAAGGAAGTGAAAAGCGGTAAGAAGTAGGGAAAGGAAGTGAAAGGCGGTAAGAAGTAGGGAAAGGAAGTGAAAAGCGGTAAGAAGTAGGGAAAGGAAGCGAAAAGCGGTAAGAAGTAGGGAAAAGAAGTGAAAAGCGGTAAGAAGTAGGGAAAGGAAGTGAAAGGCGGTAAGAAGTAGGGAAAGGAAGTGAAAAGCGGTAAGAAGTAGGGAAAGGAAGTGAAAAGCGGTAAGAAGTAGGGAAAGGAAGTGAAAGGCGGTAAGAAGTAGGGAAAGGAAGTGAAAGGCGGTAAGAAGTAGGGAAAGGAAGTGAAAGGCGGTAAGAAGTAGGGAAAGGAAGTGAAAAGCGGTAAGAAGTAGGGAAAGGAAGTGAAAAGCGGTAAGAAGTAGGGAAAGGAAGTGATAGGCGGTAAGAAGTAGGGAAAGGAAGTGAAAAGCGGTAAGAAGTAGGGAAAGGAAGTGAAAGGCGGTAAGAAGTAGGGAAAGGAAGTGAAAGGCGGTAAGAAATAGGGAAAGGAAGCGAAAAGCGGTAAGAAGTAGGGAAAGGAAGCGAAAAGCGGTAAGAAGTAGGGAAAGGAAGTGAAAAGCGGTAAGAAGTAGGGAAAGGAAGTGAAAAGCGGTAAGAAGTAGGGAAAGGAAGTGAAAAGCGGTAAGAAATATAGAGAAGGGTACAACAACAGCAGAATGGAAAGTCATATCTGCATAGAAATGAATTGTCGTAATCCATACTATTCATATTGTCGTAGAAATGGAGTGATTGTCATAGAATATTATTGTATTGTCATAGAATGGAGACTGTAGAATCAGCTTATTAAGGACACTTATCATCGCTATTTTGCTCTGATTTACTAGGATAAATAAAAAAATTAACTTCTCTGTTTCATGCTTAACTAATGAACGTTATAATTTAATTTATATTAATTTAATTTACATTTAAAAAGTAACAATAGAATTCTTGAGCACAAACCAAGCTTCAGAAATAGCAATCGAAAAATTACAATAAAACCAACAGACAAATTAAAATATCTGGAATCTTTTAAATATATAAGTAACAGGATCAGCTTATTAAAGACATGCTGATAAAAGGACCCATCCTGATCCTGATGCCATTTTATGATTTACTTTTTGACGACTCATCTGTTGGAAAGCGTGCTCCTCGGAGATACTTCATCAGCATCCAAAACAAGTGAAATACGACTGCGCCAAGTGCGGAGATGATTCATCGTGGACAAGAAGGATCCAAAAAATCGAAAAGGTCCACCATTTCTTCACATGTTTCACTAACGAAATATGTTGAACACTCGGGGTATTTGTGACCTGGCCATTTAGCCCATTGTGTGCAAAAATAAAGTGCCGCTCATTGGTAAAATCCAACGCTACTTTCGCACCGGCTCTGCGCCTTACTGACACGTTTGGGGCGGGGGTGGCTCAGTCGGTAGCGCGCCAGGCTCGTAATCTGTAGTTCCCAGGTTCGAGTCCCTGCTGACTCAGCGTTGAGATTTATCTCCGCAAAATTTACCCGCCCTGCCCAAGGTAAGTAGGGGACACCGATGGGCTTGAATCGATGATGAATTCATGGTCGTCCATCGGATGGGACGTTAAGCTGTGGCCCCGTGTGCGGGAGAGCCATACCCTGTGCACGTTAAAGAACACGCTTGATGGGAGGCTACCATCTGTCTCCCAACAGCTGTTCCAGTGGGTCCCCTCCCCCAACCTTCTCTGAGCCTTCGGGGTTCATGTGACCTGGCCATATAGCCCATGGTGTGCAAAAAAGTGCCGCTCAGAGGTAAAACAATCCAATCCAATCCAAACTGACACGCTTGATACTGCTGCCAGCTTCTTCATCAGAAGTTTCCTATTTCTGGTGTTACGCTCGAATTTATAACATTTTTAGGAGATATGTTTTCCTTTTAAATATATAAGTAATGTTACACGTGAGGTAGTGACGCATCCCCAGATGTTTATTAGTTAAGCATGAAACACAGAGAAAAATTAACTTTTTTACTTATCCTAGTAAATCAAAGCAAAATAGCGATATACAGTATGCATGTGAACAATTTATCACTTACCACTGAAAATGTGTATTCCTGCTAGCAGCAGGTCTTCCCTGAGTGTGATGTTGTCTGACACTCCCACTGTCCAGTGGGCCAAGGCCTCCAACGGAAGGATGGAGAGGTCACATGACACAGCCTCTCTCTCGGGTACAGGATCGAGGGCGATGTCCACTAAGTCTTCGGTGCTGCCATTCAGGGACAGATTGACGTGAAGCCTGAAAGAGAAGAAGAATACACATCCATCAGTGATTCGAGTCAGTATAAATATATCTCAACCTTCCATAGCTATAATTTCATTCTTAAAAAGTTTATTACATTCACTGAACTTGAAATTAGTAGAGAATAGTTAAAAAAAATTATCGCTGACGCGGCGAGATTTTTTTCAGATGTTTTAACTATTGTTGAAGTCCATTTCTACAGGTAATCTTTGTATTTACTATGGGTGGTTTTTTAGTAGAGAATATTTTATAGAAAATAAAAAAAAAGATAGTGTGTGATTATTCTATGATTGCCAAAATACAAGTAGCTTAGTGTGAATGGCAATTGGGAAGACAATGACACTGTGCAGTTGATGGCTTTATATTCTCACAGATCATAAGCTAATGACCTATCGATCACTTTCCAATCAAGGAATGATCTATAATATCTGTCCAAGCATAAACTGCGCAACTCATTCGAAATCTCTTCCTCTTACACGAAATGATTTGATTTAAATGTCTAATTCTCAGATTCAACTTTTAATACAAAATTCGCAGACTAAATGAGTCGCCTTGAAATGACCAATTCTCAGATCAAACGATTCGCTTTGTAATGTCTAATTCTTAGACCAAACGATTCGCTTTTTAATGTCTAATTCTCAGATCAAACGATTCGACTTTTAATACAAAATTCGCAGACTAAGCGATTCGCCTTGAAATGACCAATTCCCAGATCAAACGATTCGCTTTGTAATGCCTAATTCTTAGACCAAACGATTCACGTTTTAATGTCTAATTCTCAGATCAAACGATTCGACTTTTAATACCAAATTCTCAGACTAAACGATTCGCCTTGTAAGGGTAAACCTCATCGAAAAACGATTCGCTTTTTAATGTCTAATTCTCAGATCAAACGATTCACTTTTTAATGTCTAATTCTCAGATCAAACGATTCGACTTTTAATACAAAATTCGCAGACTAAGCGATTCGCCTTGAAATGACCAATTCTCAGATCAAACGATTCGCTTTGTAATGCCTAATTCTTAGACCAAACGATTCACTTTTTAATATCTAATTCTCAGATCAAACGATTCGACTTTTAATACCAAATTCTCAGACTAAACGATTCGCCTTGTAAGGGTAAACCTCATCGAAAAACGATTCGCTTTTTAATGTCTAATTCTCAGATCAAACGATTCACCTTTTAATGTCTAATTCTCAGATCAAATGATTCGACTTTTAATACCAAATTCTCAGACTAAACGATTCGCCTTGTAAGGGTAAACCTCATCGAAAACGATTCGCTTTTTAATGTCTAATTCTCAGATCAAACGATTCACTTTTTAATGTCTAATTCTCAGATCAAATGATTCGACTTTTAATACCAAATTCTCAGACTAAACGATTCGCCTTGTAAGGGTAAACCTCATCGAAAAACGATTCGCTTTTTAATGTCTAATTCTCAGATCAAACGATTCGACTTTTAATACCAAATTCTCAGATCAAACGATTCGACTTTTAATACCAAATTCTCAGACTAAACGATTCGCCTTGTAAGGGTAAACCTAATCGAAAAACGATTCGCTTTTTAATGTCTAATTCTCAGATCAAACGATTCGACTTTTAATACCAAATTCTCAGACTAAACGATTCGCCTTGTAAGGGTAAACCTCATCGAAAAACGATTCGCTTTTTAATGTCTAATTCTCAGATCAAACGATTCACTTTTTAATGTCTAATTCTCAGATCAAACGATTCGACTTTTAATACCAAATTCTCAGACTAAACGATTCGCCTTGTAAGGGTAAACGTCATCGAAAAACGATTCGCTTTTTAATGTCTAATTCTCAGATCAAACGATTCACTTTTTAATGTCTAATTCTCAGATCAAACGATTCACTTTTTAATGTCTAATTCTCAGATCAAACGATTCGACTTTTAATACCAAATTCTCAGACTAAACGATTCGCCTTGTAAGGGTAAACGTCATCGAAAAACGATTCGCTTTTTAATGTCTTATCTTCTGGCCAAACGAATCGCATTCTGATGTCTAATCCTTAGACTAAACTACTCGATCTTTAATGTCTAATCTTCAGACTAACTGATCCCTCTTTTATTTTATTCTCTTCTTACTGCACGTTGCACTCTGAAAGCTGTTTTGAATTATTCAGTTTAACATTAATAAATTTTCAACGTCTTAGCATAAAATCATTTCCAACAACGAGGATAGCCTCGCAGCAAACTGAAGTCTCAGCAGTAGTTGCCTACACTGAAGTTTGCTGTGAGGCTTCTTCCGTTGCTGGTTAGGGTTTAAAGACAGAAGAAGCAAGAGTCTTTAGAAATGGTTAAAGTCAGAGGCTTTTAGATTTGGATTCCAACTGCCCCAGAAGAACCCATGCGATATACATATTTAAAAAGTTACCATATATACAGGGTGAATCTGAAAAAGTGGGCAAAACTTTACGGGATGGTAGAACGCAGCTATACGAGCAATATTCGTCATAGAATGTATGGTCGGAACGCAAACGGTGAGAAGTTAAAAGGTAATTTTCCACTGTCACATTTAAAGAATGAACACAAGAAGGAGAGGAGCTACTTCAGAAAACATTTTATTAACAGGAATGTAATTGAGGTACATGCTCAAAGAAATTGCTCAAAAGAGCTGCCGCCAGCTGTAATGCAGGCTTCACACCTGCAGGATAGGGACCGACGCCCATTTGCGAAGACACCAGGCATTTCCCGAATATCGCCGGCAACAACGGCGATCCTGGCGACTAGATCCATATCGGTTTCAATGGAGCACTCGTAGATTAGGCTTTTCATATGGCCCCACAGGAAAAAGTCCAAACACGAGAGATCCGGCGATCTTGGTGGCTAAGTTATGGGACCACCTCGACCAATCCATCGCCCTGGGAATGTTGCATGTAAAGTGTTCCGCAATTCTAAGCTGAAGTGTGCAGGCGCACCGTCGTGCTGGAACCACATTCTCGACCTGCTGGGGGTTGGAATCGGACGCAGCAGCTCTGGCAACACCTCTCGTAGGAATGTGTTATACGATTTGCCGTCCAGACGGTGTGGCAGGAGGTATGGGCCAACCAAATGGTCATGGAGGATCCCTGCCCAAACATTTACGGAGAACCGCTGCTGGAACGAATGAAGACGTGTGGCATGCGGGTTCGTAGATGCCCACGTGTGTGAATTGTGGGTATTCAAAACGCCCTCACGGGTGAAAGTGCACTCGTCCGTAAACAGAACATGTGCACCAAAATCCGGCTGCGCTGCATTCTGCTGGAGGTACCAACGTGCGAAATCGACACGTGGCTGATAGTCCGCCGGTGACAACGCTTGTACCTTCTGCGTACGATAGGGGTGCATTCCTTCCTCCTGTAGCACACGGCAAACCGACATTTGGGACACGTGTACTGCACGGGAAACCGCTCGCGTGCTACATCCCGGTCGCTCTTCCACCCTACGCAGAATGTCCTCTGCAAGTTGTGACGTCCTGACACTCCTTTCACGCCCTGCGTCTTGCTTGGCCGCTGCGAAGGATCCCGTTTCACACAGCCGCCGATGCAAACGCTCGAAGGTTTTCCGATCTGGAGTGCATCTCATCGGAAACCGGTCGCAGTAACGTCTCTGTGCCTCACTTGCATTCCCGTTCGCCGCACCGTACACAAAGTGCATATCCGCCATTTCGTGGTTAGTATAACCAGCCAACCTCTCGGCAATCCACGGTAGAAATGCCGTTGGGTGCGAGGACCGACCCTTTTATACCATTTCCAACGCCACCTAGCGGCTCGCCGTTTGCGTTCCGCCCATACTTTCTATGACGAATATTGCTCGTATAGCTGCGTTCTACCACCCCGTAAAGTTTTGCCCACTTTTTCAGATTCACCCTGTATATATATGATTGACGGAACAATGCAATCTGTCTATAAGAATAGTCCAATGGGTCGGTAGGATAGCTTCCCGTGTAAGTGGCAGTTTATGGACACGATGGAATGTCAGTTTATTTAACATCAAAGCCATCCAGTGTGTTCTTTAGCGTCCACACGGTACGGATCTCCTAAAAACGGAATCACGGCTTAAGGTCCCATCAGACAGACGACGGTCTTTCAAAGTCCATCGGTGTCCCTTTTCAGACCGAAGATAGGGATGGGTTTAGCAGAGACAAATATCAACGTCGTCCCAGTTGGTACTCAAACCTGGGACTACAGATTATGAGGCTAGCCTTCTACCTCTTCCCCGCACAGCGACGAACGACAGTAAATTGTATGATCAGAAGACAATTCACTTGCAGTTTTGTCTTGAAAAACCCTACCGATAATTAAAAGGATAGAGAAGGTAGCAGAAGCGACATTTAAACACGCACTTCAGCAAACGACTAAACCCGAAGATTTATTCCTCCGATATCCTTGTTAAAATGCAATTGATGGTTACGTAATAAGTGCATGATAAATGCCAGATCTTTTCAACATTTAAAAATACAGGATGAAACATAAGTGGGTCGCAGGAAATCAGAAATGTATTCTAGGGTTGGAAAGGAGAAGTATAATTATATTTCCGTAAAAGTTAATTTTGAAGTTATGGCATATAAATTAAGTTACAATAATTGTTCCAAGTGGCATCCTTGTAAGTGTATGCAGACCTCGATTCGTAGTTATATTGATCGTCGAATACACAGCCTTAACTCATTGTTGAAGTCCGGATCGCCTGTTTCAAACACTAAACTTTTTAATGACAGCCCAGAAAATAATTCAACGACTAAATAAATCAGTGTCTCGCAAACCTTTTTACTCTGCGGCACACCGAATCTAATTTTTTTCCGCGGCACACTGAATCTAATTTTTTTCCGCGGCACACCGAATCTAATTTTTTTCCGCGGCACACTGAATCTAATTTTTTTCCCGCGGCACACCTAAAAAAGAATTTTTGATGGTTACCTAAAAAGAGGAAAATTGAAGTTTCGTTAAATGCATTTTATTTAAAATAAATATAATAATAAATATAATTAATCATAACTCGGTGTTTGTTTTAAATATTTGTCCATTCTATGGCTTGAAATAATCAAAAATTAATACCAAAATTTGGAAAAAGCTTGATAAATACTTACAAGATCCCAGTTGATAAAATCTGAAAGATTTTTATTAAAGCACGTCGATATCACGTCGATATTAAAGCACGTCGATAACACAAGTCAAGTCAAAATGAAATCTTTGGAATATCTAGTGTCAATTTGAAAATCTCTCGCGGCACACAATTTGCGACACACTGAAATAAAGTGACTAAGACCGGTATTCTAGTTCGTTTCAGTGTACCATGCAATCGCAGAGACATCATAACATGTGACGTGTGCGAATGGGTAAAGCTAAGCTCGCAGACATGCAATATACGCAAGCAGGGCTTTTTTTTTAAATAAAAAAAAGTTTGCCAGTACTCCCACCAAACAGATATTTAAGAGGGTATAGAATACACCTCTAAATATAGAGGGAAACTAATAACAGTTTAAAATTTATATCAAAATATCTAAAAAAATACGCTTTTATTTCCTTAGTAAAAAATAAAGTCAGAAATTAGTAACGTAAGCGAACCAAAGTGAGAAAATCGAACAGAGGGTCGAAATTAGGGCACAGATACTATAGAGGGCGTTTCAGATGTTTTCTGGAGTTTTCTGTGGACATAGATTAAATAGAATGTGGAATACATATTAGATTAACATCTAATATGTATTCCACATTCTATTTGTTAGAGGAATAACTCAACCCAAAAATGCTGAAAACTACTGGGTTAGAATGTGAGTTATCAGATATTTACGGTACACTTTTTGAATTGACAGTACGCGTACCGCCTCGTAACTCACAGGTATAGTTGATAGCACATGTAGACGACTTTTATAATATGCCCTTAAAAGTGATGCTAGCGCTCCTACTGATCAGGACTCCAAACAGTGCTGTTCTAAGAGCCTTAATGGCGCCCCCCCCCCCACCTCCAGCCAATAGCTGGAAGGCGAATCGTAATCTCGTGTGTTCACTTCATTGAACGTATTTTATTTTCTCCAGCTGAAATGTTTCTTCCCCCGTAGGTGAAATAAAAACCTTTGTTTTGGTTCAATAATTAAATGCAAAAGAAAGAAGTCAACAAACATGCGAATATAACAATTGGAAATATATTTATAATTTAAAGCAATCTATTGCCTTTCATGATCAGAAGGAACTTTAAAGGACGTTAACGTGCAATTTAAGTGAAGTATTCTAACAAAATTATGCTTCGCAATGACGGATACGGTCTCCAGACATATTCAAAAATATGGTCGAAGCAGTTAAAGTTGGGTTGTTTTTCCTCTGAGTGGCCTGTTTTGCACACAATTGGTTAAATGACCAGGTAACAAGGACTCCGAAGTCTCAGAGAAGGTTGGGGGAGAGGACCCACTGGAACAGCTGTTTGGAGACAGATGGTAGCCTCCCGTCAAGGCCATCCAGCGTGTTCTTTAACGTGCACAGGGTATGGCTCTCCCGCACACGGGGGCCACGGCTTAACGTCCCATCCGACGGAAGGCGGCCTTTCCAAGCCCATCGGTGTCCCCTACTGACCATGGGCAGGGCGGGGAATTTTGCGGAGATAAATCTCAACGTTGACCCAGCTGGGACTCGTACCTGGGAACTACAGATTACGAGCCTGGCGCGCTACCGACTGAGCCACCCCCGCCCCCAGTTATTTGGAGACAGATGGTAGCCTCCCGTCAAGGCCATACAACGTGTTCTTTAACGCATTGAAGTCCCATACGACGACGGCGATGTCCCTTACTGATCAAGGGCATGCTGAGCAGTTTTGCGGAGATAAATATCAAAGCTGGCCCAGGTGGGACTCGAACCTGGGAACTTCAGATTACGAGACTGGCTCTGTACCATTTGAAGTTCACTAATGCTTTGAAATTGTTTTAGAAACCTTTAAATAGACGTGTTTGCCAAAGAAACAATAAAATCCTTAGGTTCAGAGGACGGTTTCGATATTTGTTAAAAATAAGATATTTAACTTTTACGTTTTGGTCATTATTACTTTTCAGAACAAAGTTGAGACTTTCACAGGAAGAAACACAATGGGATTTAAAAGAAAATTAAATCTCAATTTGCTTCCTTAAAAGTCGTTTTAAATATATGACAGCGACTGTAAACGCCCTTTGATCGTAATAAGACCAGAAATCTAGAATGTAGCAATTCGTGCAAAAAAAATAACTTCTTTGCAAAAGATAATTAAGAGTGTTTTTCTATTTTCCACAATAAAAAAAACTCTTCCCTAATTAATCAAACTGGGAGAGTGTTCAGTTTAAAATAATTTTTGCGGTTTTTATAAAAGATAGCATAGGCCTCATTATTGCTTGTTCAGTAGTCTTGTTAATACTAGAAGCCAATTAGTTATAAGGTTGAGGGAAAAAATTACGTTTAAATAACAGCAACAGAGTACGTTATCAAGAAAGCTGTAAGGAAGAGAGTAAGAGAGGAATTTACAGAAGTGAGTACTTGAAGCGCAGGAAAAAATATCGTTCTTCAAACTGCTTTCTCATTGAAATAAAAATATTCAGTTTCTTCTTCTATTCGCGAATTATTTCTTAGAGGGAATGAACCGACTTTAAGTAATTCTTGATATTTTTGTTTTTCATTCTAAAGTCTTTTTCACCTTCAAAATCATCTCTTTCCCTAATTAGGCATTTTTGAAAATATTTAAATTTCAAAGATTAAACTTTAGTGATAATATTTTGCTCGAAAGATTTTTCATTTTTGCGTAAACTGGAAGAAAACCCGATCTTTAATTTTATCGAAAGAAAACTTTTTTTTAAATAATGTAAAAAATTATGCAATTTAAAGATTAGTTTTGAGAAAACACGTATTTATTTGTATTGATGTTTTCTGGAAACTAAGTCACACATATACGGCGGTATCTCAGTTTTCGTCATTCCATTGAGCTGGTATTTCAACATTTCTCACCTCACACATCAGGTATTCCAGCGTTTTTCTTTCCTCAGAGCAGGTGTTTAACCTTTTTCGTGCAACAAAGCAGGTGTTTCACCTTTTCTCGTACCACAAAACAAATAGTTTACCTTTTCTCATCCATCACAAAAGATGTTTCACCCTTTCTCATCCATCACAAAAGATGTTTCACCCTTTCTCATCCCACACAGCACGTGTTTCATATTTTCCCCTCCGACAAAACAGCTGTTTCTCTTCACGAAAACACAGCAAGTGTTTCACTTTTTTCCTCGTTGCACAAAACAGATATTTCTCCTTTTCTCGTCTTACACAGCAGGCTTGGGTTGGGTTGTTTTACCTCTGAGCGCACTTTTTTGCACACCATGGGCTAAATGGCCAGGCCACATGGACCCCGAAGGCTCAGAGAAGGTTGGGGAAGGGGACCCACTGGAACAGCTGTTGGGAGACAGATGGTAGCCTCCCGTCAAGGCCATCCAGCGTGTTCTTTAACGTGCACAGTGTACGGTTCTCCCGCACACTGAGCCACGGCTTAACGTCCCATTCGACGGACGGCGGCCTTTCCAAGCCCATCTGTGTCCCCTATTGACCGTGGGCAGGGCGGGGAATTTTGCGGAGATAAATCTCAACGCTGACTCAGCTGGGACTCGAACCTAGGAACTGGAGATTACGAGCCTGGCGCGCTACCGACTGAGAACCAACAGAGAAGTGTTTCGTAGGAAAATTTATTTTCCTTTGCGGAAGGATGAAGAATATTTCACTTATTTTGATCAGTATCAAATTAGTATTAAATTTATAATTTAGTATTAAGTGATATATAGATTCCCTTATGTTGCCTTAGGATCAAGCACATATTCAGTGGTGTACAGTACCTACTTTAAATCTTGAAAGCTCGAGGTCTGCAAAATTGTAAAACTATTCACATTGTTATGGGAAATCGACGTGTTCATTGAAATTATTCAAAACGATACTAAAGTAGTTCGAGCTTGTCAGGGTTTCAAAAATGGGGTTAGGTCCCCCCCCTATTTTTAATCTGTAAACATGAAAGAATAAACATGAAATAAACCCCTAATGCGTTAGCGATGAAATTATCAGCCAATTTATGAAATTTCGGTTTTTCGAGCCTTATGATAGATGGCTTTGTTTTTCAACAAGGCAAACAACTGTTCGCGGTTAAAAGATGTTAATGTTGAGTTACTCGGAGCGATTCTTTTGCACACAATGGGCTGAATGGCCAGATCACAAGGACCCCGAGGTTCAGAGAAGGTTGAGGGGGGGAGGATCTACTTGACAGCTGTTAGGAGACAGATAGTGGCTTCCCCGTCAAGGCCATTCAGCGTGTTCTTTAACGTGGGTTGGGTTGTTTTACCTCTGAGCGGCACTTTTTTGCACACCATGGGCTAAATGGCCAGACCACATGGACCCCGAAGGCTCAGAGAAGGTTGGGGGAGGGGACCCACTGGAACAGCTGTTGGGAGACAGATGGTAGCCCCCCGTCAAGGCCATCCAGTGTGTTCTTTAACGTGCACAGGGTATGGCTCTTCCGCACACGGGGCCACGGCTTAACGTCCCATCCGACGGACGGCGGCCTTTCCAAGTCCATCGGTGTCCCCTACTGACCGTGGGCAGGGCGGGGAATTTTGCGGAGATAAATCTCAACCTGACCCAGCTGGGACTCGAACCTGGGAAGTACAGATTACGAGCCTGGCGCGCTACCGACTGAGTCACCCCCGCCCCCTCTTTAACGTGCACAGGGTATGGTTCTCCCATACATTGGAATAGTAGCTGTGGACACCTTACCTAAAAAAAAAGACTATAAATGGCCAATACTTCACCAACATCGTTTTGCAAAAAATGGTTAAGGAAATGAAGGTGCAGCATCTAACAACAGGCATGTCAAGGGTTCCCATCCTTTATCACAAAACACGGCAAGTTACGGCCTATCTGGAGCAGGAAAAAAAAATCAAACAGTTATTCCATCCTGCATATTCACCCGATCTTGCATCATACAATTTTTTTCGCTTCCAAAAATTAAAAAGTAACTTGCTGGGAAACATTTTTCAAGGGTGCAAAATTCAACCTTGCAAAATGCGTTCATTCCGATTTGAGGAATATTTCCCAACAAGAGTATCACCAAGCGTTCAAGAATTGGCGTAGACACCTGCAATTTTGCACAGATGCTTGTAGGGTAGTACTCTGTAGGACAGTAAAAGCTTTGTTCAGGTAAGTGTAATGGTTTTTTGTTCTCCAGATATGGGGCGGGGGTGGCTCAGTCGGTAGCGCGCCAGGCTCGTAATCTGTAGTTCCCAGGTTCGAGTCCCAGCTGGGTCAGCGTTGAGATTTATCTCCGCAAAATTCCCCGCCCTGCCCACGGTCAGTAGGGGACGCCGATGGGCTTGGAAAGGCCGCCGTCCGTCGGATGGGACGTTAAGCCGTGGCCCCGTGTACGGGAGAGATATACCCTGTGCACGTTAAAGAACACGCTGGATGGCCTTGACGGGGGGCTACCACCTGTCTCCCAACAGCTGTTCCAGGTGGTCCCCTCCCCCAACCTTCTCTGAGCCTTCGGGGTCCATGTGACCTGGCCATTTAGCCCATGGTCTGCAAAAAAGTGCCGCTCAGAGGTAAAACAACCCAACCCTGTTCTCCAGATGCATGTCAAAAACGTTTTGAACATTCCTCGTAACATTCCTGTGGACACTGATAACAGTGATAAAAGAATAGTTCCTTGGAAATGTGGGTACCATCTACTTAGAGACATGGTACCAGAATTTCTTTGAAACAGTCAAAAGAATAGCATATTTGTTTCAAAGAGTGATTTTTTTAAAGCGAAAGATGCATCTACATAACCTATATAATTTGCTTTATTATTCAGACATTAAAATTGTGTGTAGTTCGCAAAATAGTACTCTGCTGAATTATAAAGAAGAGAAGCTTTACGGCGAAGCCTCCTCAAGGGGGGGAGGATTTCTATTTTTGTTCCTATCTAAAGCTCCGTTAACGTTCGAAGATGCACGCGATGTCTTTGAAATGTAGAGTTTGAATCCTGAAGTCACGCACTAAAAGGTACGGCCACAGTGAAAGCGGTTTGAGCATTCAGCGTTTTGAACATTACGAAACTTTATAGTTTCTTAAAACAAAACCATTACCAATATGAAAGGTGGCCTCAGAGCAAACTGAAGGGTGTATGCCTCCTGAACACGCTTCCGTTCGCTGTGAGGCCTCCTCCGTTATTCTCAATGATTTTGTTTTATTTTGGCAGAAAGTTTGGGAATGTTCGCAACTCTAAACTGCTCAAACCTCTTTCTGTATGGCAAAAAAAAATTCCAGATCATCTAAAGAGTTATTTCTATTTCGTCCGATGCAATTTTAACTAAACAAAATCGCGTAAAAGATATAATTAGATAAGTATAAAGTTGGAATGCGAATCTTGGATCGTTTAAGTGTCCTACTCGTTTCTAAATGGATCGCAAATTTGTATACTAGCAGCGTTGCGATCGAAACCGCGTCAGCTTTTAAAGTTTCAATCTTGTTACCTGTGATTCCCAGCTCGCTTCCCAACTGAGCTCCAGCCTTGAGATTTATCTCCGCTAAACCCCACTCTGCTCTCTGTTTGTAGGGGACACTGATGGGCTTGGAAGGCTTGCCGTCCATCGGATGAGACGTTAAGCCGTGGCGCCGAATACCGGAGAGCCATAACTTGTGCACCATTAATGAACACGCTGGATGGCGACAGCAGATTTCCATGTCACCTAACAGATATCCAGTAGATCCCCTTTCCTCACTCTTCTCTGCTGGGGCGGGAGTGGCTCAGTCGGTAGCGCGCCAGGCTCGTAATCTGTAGTTCCCAGGTTCGAGTCCCAGCTGGGTCAGCGTTGAGATTTATCTCCGCAAAATTTCCCCGCCCTGCCCACGGTCAGTAGGGGACACCGCTGGGCTTGGAAAGGCCGCCGTCCGTCGGATGGGACGTTAAGCCGTGGTCCCGTGTGCGGGAGAGCCATACCCTGTGCACGTTAAAGAACACGCTGGATGGCCTTGACGGGAGGCTACCATCTGTCTCCCAACAGCTGTGCCAGTGGGTCCCCTCCCCCAACCTTCTCTGAGCCTTCGGGGTCCATGTGACCTGGCCATTTAGCCCATGGTGTGCAAAAAAGTGCCGCTCAGAGGTAAAACAACCCAACCCAACCCAACTGAGCTCCAGCCTTGAGATTCATCTCCGCTAAACCCCACTCTGCTCTCTGTTTGTAGGGGACACTGATGGGCTTGGAAGGCTTGCCGTCCATCGGATGAGACGTTAAGCCGTGGCGCCGAATACCGGAGAGCCATAACTTGTGCACCATTAATGAACACGCTGGATGGCGACAGCAGATTTCCATGTCACCTAACAGATATCCAGTAGATCCCCTTTCCTCACTCTTCTCTGCTGGGGCGGGAGTGGCTCAGTCGGTAGCGCGCCAGGCTCGTAATTTGTAGTTACCAGGTTCGAGTCCCAGCTGGGTCAGCATTGAGATTTATCTCCGCAAAATTTCCCGCCCTGCCCACGGTCAGTAGGGGACACCGATGGGCTTGGAAAGGCCACCGTCAGTCGGATGGGACGTTAAGTCGTGGCCCCGTGTGTGGGAGAGCCATACCCTGTGCACGTTAAAGAACACTCTTGATGGCTTTGACGGGAAGCTACCATCTGTCTCCCAACAGCAGTTCCAGTGGGTCCCCTCCCCCAACCTTCTCTGAGCCTTCGGGGTCCTTGTGAACTGGCCATTTAGCCCATGGTGTGCAAAAAAGTGCCGCTCAGAGGTAAAACAACCCAACCCAACCCCTCCCCCAACCTTCTCTGAGCCTTCGGGGTCCACGTGACCTAGCCATTTAGCCCATGGTGTGCCAAAAAGTGCTGCTCAGAGGTAAAACAACCCAACCCAACCCACTCTTCTCTGGGGGCGGGGGTGGCTCAGTCGGTAGCGCGCCAGGCTCGCATTCTATAGTTCCCAGGTTCGAGTCCCAGCTGGGTCAGCGTTGAGATTTATCTCCGCAAAATTCCCCGCCCTGCCCACGGTCAGTAGGGGACACCGATGGGCTTGGAAAGGCCGCCGTCCGTCGGATGGGACGTTAAGCCGTGGCCCGTGTACGGGAGAGCCATACCCTGTGCACGTTAAAGAACACGCTGGATGGCCTTGACGGGAGGCTATCATCTGTCTCCCAACAGCTGTTCCAGTGGGTCCCCTCCTCCAACCTTCTCTGAGCCTTCGGGGTCGATGTGACCTGGCCATTTAGCCCATGGTGTGCAAAAAAGTGCCGCTCAGAGGTAAAACAACCCAACCCAACCCACTCTTCTCTGAGTCCTTGGGGTCCTTTTGACCTTGCCATTTAGCCCGTTGTGTGCAAAAAAAGTGAGTTCCACTCGGAGTGCCCCTAAACTCTAAAATAAAACTTTTTTGAAACATGAATCAGGATTGTTGTTGTTGTTTTACCTCTGAGCGGCACTTTTTTGCACACCATGGGCTAAATGGCCAGGTCACAAGGACCCCGAAGGCTCAGAGAAGGTTGGGGGAGGGGACCCACTGGAACAGCTGTTGGGAGACAGATGGTAGCCTCCCGTCAAGGCCCTCCAGCGTGTTCTTTAACGTGCACAGGGTATGGCTCTCCCGCACACGGGGCCACGGCTTAACGTCCCATCCGACGGACGGCGGCCTTTCCAAGCCCATCGGTGTCCCCTACTGACCGTGGGCAGGGCGGGGAATTTTGCGGAGATAAATCTCAACGCTGACCCAGCTGGGACTCGAACCTGGGAACTACAGATTACGAGCCTGGCGCGCTACCGACTGAGCCACCCCCGCCCCTATGAATCAGAATAAAAGAAAAATCTCTGTTAATTTAAATTTTGATTTTCAACAATATTCGTTAAGCATGTAAAGAGTTATAAAAGTTGGACTCTTCAGTATTTAAAGAGATATAAAAACTGCGATCCAACAGCAAATGACGGTCATTAGAATTTGATCCAGAAATTCATTGAAGCTTAAATAATATTATTTCCAACCATTTAATGAAGTAAATGAATGTTACAAGTTTGTGTAAATAATTGTTTCAATATTAATCAATCTCGTGTAAGTACCGTAGGACTGGCATTGCAGTTATTAAATATTCCACCTTTCGTAATTCTTCTTTAAATATTGACTATTAGTTTTGAAATTCCGCATTAAGATCAACTTGAAAATGTTTTTTTTACATCATCATCATCATCCTCAAGCAGCCATGGGCTACGGAGGTCCAACCAGACCACGCAGTTTAATTCTCCAAGCATATCTGTCCTGAGCTACATCTGCTGCATCCGGCCACTGCACACCAATTCTAACAAGGTCCTGTTTGACATTGTCTGCCCACCGCATCCTAGGTCTCCCCCTCCTTCTGAGGCCTCTAGGCACACTGTTCATAACCCTATTCGCCAATCTATAATTATCCATACGGGCAACATGGCCAAACCAGCGGAGTCTCTCTCTGCACAATATGCTGCTTAAAGGAGGTTGCAGACTCCTTTGCCTAACCTCATCATTAGTTACAAAGTTAAACCACCTAATACCCAAGATACTGCGTAAGCATCTAGAATCAAAAGCATCTAGTTTCCTGTTATCTTGTTTACACAGCGTCCAAGTTTCACTACCATAATTAACCCTAGAAAGAACCAAACTATTATACAGTCTAATTTTAGTCTTTAGGTGTATACGCCTATTTCTCCACAATCTCCATAGATTCTTAAAAGTCCCGGCAGCAATACCTATTCGTCTGTTAATCTCATGCCGCACATCACCAGTATCAGTTACATAGCTCCCAAGATAATTAAACTGTGACACCTGCTCAAGAATGCAACCATTCAGATTAACTGAATCACAACCTGCCTGACCAATTTTCATCACTTTAGTTTTCTCTCTGTTTATAACCAAACCTACTCTACTACCAGTCTCATCAACAGCTCGAATGAAAGAGTTCATCTCATCAACATCATTTGCAAAAAGGGCTAAATCATCAGCATAATCTAAATCAGAAATTTTCGTATCTCCAGCCCATTTAAGGCCAAAATCTTTCCCTCGAAGTGAATTTCGCATAACATAATCAACAACCAAACTAAAGAGAAAAGGAGACAAAATGCACCCTTGTCGAACACCAGAAGTAATGCTAAACCAATTGCTACAAGACTTACCAACTCTCACACATGACTCAGTGTTATTATAGAGAGCTTTCATTATGTTAACTAACTTGTCTGGTATACCATATGATCTCACAATCAACCACAAATTATGACGATCAACAGAGTCGAAAGCCTTTTTGAAATCAACAAAGCTAGCAACCAAAGGTTTCTGAAACTCTAAACATTTCTCAAGAATCTGCCTAAGTGAAAATATCTGATCTACACATCCCCTACCACTTCTGAATCCACATTGCTCATCACGCAATTGCCTGTTAACCAGATTCTTAATTCTATTAAGCACAATCATGGAAAGAACTTTACCTGGAACAGAGAGTAGGCTGATACCCCTATAGTTATCACAAGAACTGCGAACAAGATAGCCAAACTAACTTCAGATTGTGTTATAGGGCCATCATTAAAGCTGCCAATGCATCTATCATCATTACAAACAATGGGAGTAGAACTAACCACATTGTTTAGAACATCACTGAAATGCTCAGCCCACCTAGCCATGAGAGAATCCTCACCTTCTATAACCTTACCTTGTTTATCCTTCAATCCCTGTATGCCTGTCCGTTTTCTACCACATAAAACATTAACTATCTGGTACAGCTCTCTGCTGTTGTGCTGCCTAACTGCTTCCTCAGCTTTGTCAGCCAAGCTATCAAGCCAAAGATTTTTATCAGTAGCTAACTGATCCTTTACACGTTTATTAAGCTCTCTGTAATCTTTTCTATTAGGACTAGTAGGGTACTGATTAAGGACATTCCTGCAGTTCCTTCTTTCTGAAATAAGCTCAATTGCTTTATCACTTAAATAATTCTGCCTCCTCTGCTCCTTTTTTCCTAAAAGAGTACTGTTAGTTTCCAAAAAAGCCTGTTTAAAATGGCCCCATTCTTCCTCAACTTCAATATTAAGCAAACCATGACCATCATAATGACTAAGTAACCTATCATGGTAAGCTTTAGCTATAACTGGGTCATTCAGAGCTTCAGTATCAAAGGTAAATTTTTTAACCCCAGCACAACACTTTTTAAGTTTAAGTTGCAAGACACTTTTAACAAGGTAATGGTCAGATCCAATTTCAGCTCCCCTATATGCCCTGGTTTTTCTAACAGAACTAGCCCATTTGCTGTTAATTAATATATAATCAATCATATTCCTATGCAGCCCATCAGGTGAAATCCATGTGTATTTATGTATGTCGCGGTGTTTGTAATATGTGTTAGTTATTCTGAAACCATTGAGTTTACTTACCTGTAGGAGACGTTGCCCATTGCCATTGCAGCTACCAATACCAAAAGGGCCTATTACTCCTCCCCAAAGGTCAGAGTCGGTACCAACTTTGGCATTGAAGTCACCAAGAACAAGGGTAATATCTCCTTTCTTGACAGAATTCAAAATATCCTGAAGTTGTCCGTAAAACCTATCCTTCTCATCCTCATCAGAATCCTCAGTGGGGGCATAACAGCAGATAACATTCAAGTCTTTAATGCTTGTCTGAAATTTTGCTGTAAGAAACCTTTCATTAATGCACTCATATCCTAGAAGAGCATCACTAGCATGTCTGCTGAGCAGCAGACCCACGCCTTGGTGATGCTTTCCATCCTCCCTCCCTGTAAAGAGAAATTTAAAGTTATTTTTAAGTATCTCACCTTTACCTGTCCATCTGGTCTCTTGCAAGCCTAGAATATCTAGGTTATAGCGCTGGAATTCCTGCATGAGGACATCAAGAGAATAATCTCTATGTAATGTCCTCACGTTCCACGTTCCTGCAGAAAGAAAATGATTGGGTTGGGTTGTTTTACCTCTGAGCGGCACTTTTTTGCACACCATGGGCTAAATGGCCAGGTCACATGGACCCCGAAGGCTCAGAGAAGGTTGGGGGAGGGGACCCACTGGAACAGCTGTTGGGAGACAGATGGTAGCCTCCCGTCAAGGCCATCCAGCGTGTTCTTTAACGTGCACAGGGTATGACTCTCCCGCACACGGGGCCACGGCTTAACGTCCCATCCGACGGACGGCGGCCTTTCCAAGCCCATCGGTGTCCCCTACTGACCGTGGGCAGGGCGGGGAATTTTGCGGAGATAAATCTCAACGCTGACCAAGCTGGGACTCGAACCTGGGAACTACAGATTGCGAGCCTGGCACGCTACCGACTGAGCCACCCCCGCCCCAAGAAAATGATTAGTAGGATTTTTAAAGAAATTAGGTTTATTGAGATTGGTAGGGCCAACAATATCAAACAGCCCCCTGATCGCAGGCATGGGGCAAAGACCCGTTCCTCCTCCGCTAAAGGCTGAAGTCACCGATGCTGGTAGGAACTTCAGGCACCACCTTTTCAAAGTGGACTTTTTCAAGAGCCACATGGCCTGCCTGAGACGCATTACTCCAGTTTAGGCTTGACGATGCCCAACTAGCCAAGTAAGGTTCAGGTACCTGCGATGGCCTCTGATTAGGATTATCCACCAGCTGATATAAGGTATCCCATGCCTCTGTTCACTTAGAGCTGGCAACCCAGAAGCAAACAGAAAACACAGCGGTAGACTCTCCCTCAACAGAGGCCCACCAGTGCAGCAAGTCCAGGATCCATAATCAAGCTCAAATCCATAAACAAGTCCAGTCTAGTAGGTATAAATGGTCAGCACCAGGACCCTGTGAAGTTGACCACTCCTCAGCAGGGTTGAAAAAAAAGAAAAAAGTGGCCGTAGATGACCAGATCAGCAGGCCATACTGAACTGGCAGCCCTCCCCTTCCGTTCCCTTCCAAAAGAGAATATCTCTTTTGAAAGGTACTAACGGCCTGCACCACGAGAAGGCGGGGTCGGACATTAGGTGCTAGACCTGGCCGGTTCTGTGCATCATCACTAGGGATTGGTACACAGCTCTCCTTCCAGTTTACGCCTAGCTACCATTCTTTCCACCGACATAGCATGGAAATTCTCTTAAGTCAATCTCTTGGAGAATCTGTTAATATGCAATTATGCAAATGCAATAGCAAAGAACCGGAAACAGTACATTGAGTCCCTTTCTCCTTCGTAAAGCTTGGGTTGGGTTGTTTTACCTCTGAACGGCACTTTTTTGTACACCATGGGCTAAATGGCCAGGTCACAGGGACCCCGAAGACTCAGAGAAGGTTGGGGGAGGGGACTCACTGGAATAGCTGTTGGGAGACAGATGGTAGCCTCCCGTCAGGGCCATCCAGCGTGTCCTTTAACGTGCACAGGGTATGGCTCTCCCGCACACGGGGCCACGGCTTAACGTCCCATCCGACGGACGGCGGCCTTTCCAAGCCCATCGTTGCCCCTACTGACCGTGGGCAGGGCGAGGAATTTTGCGGAGATAAATCTCAACGCTGACCCAGCTGGGACTCGAACCTGGGAACTACAGATTACGAGTCTGGCGCGCTACCGACTGAGCCACCCCCGCCCCAAAAGAGATTGTTAGTACTCTACTTGGATGAAGAAAATTTTTCCTCCGAAAAAATTTCGATGAGCAGGAGTGATTATTAGAAAGTTATATGAGTTAGATATTGTTACGTGTTTGGTCTGGAATCCCAAATTGATTTGGATTCTTTTTCTGTCAATCATTTCTTATTTTTTTGAATCTAGAATCAATGCAGAAATTCACCTAACAAAAGAATCAATTGGTGATGGATTGCTTTGACTCGACGATATTTCTTCAGGTTACAAAATCCCCAATATTCAAGACAAGGAGTATTTAGAAATAAATATGTAATTCAACAATAATAGAAGAAAAAATTCCTACACTCCAGTTTTAGAATTAAAGTATAATATTATACCCGACTATGTTCTGTAACATAGCATTAAAATGTAATTTAAGATCAATACATTTTGTCAATAACATTGTAAAAACTTTAAACAATTAACAGACAAAAATGAACAACGAATCAAATTATATTTAATATACACCGAAGAGCCAAAATATTATGACCAGCGCGTCTTTATGCAAATCGAAACAACTGCAGGAAAACGACGGCGCGTGCGAAGGTCATGAAACTACAAATAATACCTGATACTGGATTCTGTTAATTAGTGCTATTCTTGTTCTTCAGATGGTAAAGGCAGACGACCTAAGTGAGTTTTACAAAGGTCAAATTGTAATGGCCAGACGACTAGGTCAGAGCATTTCCGAGATGGCAAAGTCTTGTGAGGTCTCACGGTCAGCAGTGGTTAGTACCTTCAAAGAGTGTTCCGAGGAGGCAAAAACTACGAACTGCCGGCAAGGTATGGGCCAACCACGGCTCATCGATGCTAGAGATGAGCAAAGGCTATCCCGTATGGTACGAGCCAACAAAAGGGACACTGTGGCGCAACTCGCCCGTAATTTGAATGCTGGTGACGGGAGTAATGTGTCACAACACTGAGTAGATCGAACCCTGCTGAAAATGGGGCTGCTTAGCGGAAGGCCGCTCCGAGTGCCCATGCTAATCTCGGTTCACTTTCGAAAGAGCCTACAATGGGCTCGCGAGCACCAAAACTGGACCTTGAATAATTGGAAGAGAATCGTCTGGTCTGATGAATCTCGTTTCCTGTTGCACCGTGTGGACGGATTTGGATTGGATTGTTTTACCTCTGAGCGGTACTTTTTTGCACACCATGGGCTAAATGGCCAGGTCACATGGACCCCGAAGGCTCAGAGAAGGTTGGGGGAGGGGACCCACTGGAACAGCTGTTGGGAGACAGATGGTAGCCTCCCGTCAAGGCATCCAGCATGTTCTTTAACGTGCACAGGGTATGGCTCTCTCGCACACGGAGCCACGGCTTAACGTCCCATCCGACGGACGGCGGCCTTTCCAAGCCCATCGGTGTCCCCTACTGACCGTGGGCAGGGCGGGGAAATTTTGCGGAAATAAATCTCAACGCTGACCCAGCTGGGACTCGAACCTGGGAACTACAGATTACGAGTCTGGCGCGCTACCGACTGAGCCACCCCCGCCCCCTCGTGTGGACTGCCGGGTACGTGTGCGTCGTTTACATGGGGTAGTATTGGCACCAAGGATACACCTTGGGATGGAAACAAGCAGGTGGAGGAAAGGTAATTTTCTGCTGGAAAACCCTGGGTCCAGTCATTCATGTTTAGGAAACTATGACGTCTACCAGATACCTAAATATCATTGAAGACCAGGTATATCCTTTCATGGCAACGGTATTCCCCTCTAGTAGTGCCTTCTTTCTGCAGGGTAATGCGCCATGCCACACTGCCCGGATTGTTCGAGAATGGTTCGCGGAACCTGAAGAAAACCTCCATGTATTGCCCTGGCCTCCAAATTCCCAAGACATCAATCTAGCATCTGTGGTTTGTGTTAGAACAGCATATCAGATCTGCTGCGACTCAAACCACGTAATTTACAAGAGCTAAAGGATCTGGTAACGTGTTGGTACTAGATACCACAAGACACCTTTAGAAATCTTGTAGCATCCATGACTCACCGGGTAAGTGCTGTTTTGCTGTCACGTGGAAGACCAACATCATATTAGATAGGTGGTCATAATGTTTTGGTTCTTTAGTGTATATATATATATAAATATTTATAAGTAAAGAGATATAATATAAGATATAAATTTAAATATATATCTTATAGAGAGATGCAAGAGAAGAGAGCATGAAAAACATTTTTGATTTCATGCTTTTATGAAAAAATGAGACTGATTGATGAGAAAGTCTTTAGCCTCAAACTCACACGAGCCAATCGCCTTCCTGTAACTCAAGCTGAATGACGTGATTCGCCTGAACAGTGACGTCATCTTCTGAGCTGTTCCCATAGGTGCATTTCCGGGTTAGGTGACACACCACCTGGAAATAAATGAAAAGTCGAACAATGCAATCAAGAATTTGGGAGGTTTCTCAGGAAAATCATATTTCTATTCATATTTTTTACATGACCTGACATAAAGATATCTTACATCAAAAAAATATTTTCTATTGAAACCGACTGCGAGTAGGTTGTCCTGGTGGTAGAATATCATATAATCATATAATATCATATAATCATGTAATCATTAACCGTTATCTCGGCTACTTCGAGCTCTCCGAGTCTAAACAGATTAACACCTCCACAGTCATCGCCATCATCATTATCACATCTCATTGGTAAAACGAAACTATAAAATCAGATCCAGTTTCTCGAAGTTCTGTATTCCATGAGAGAGGATGGTTATCGCCGTAGAGAGCATCAGATGATACGAAATATTAAAACAACTGCATGCTATTTATGTAGAAATGACAGCAACCGCTTTACCTTTGTATACCAAAAAGCCAGTTCCTTAACTCTGATTGGTTCATCTGCTTAGGCTTTTGAATGTCACGTCAGTAGGTTTAACCCAATAGTAATCCAACTTCCTTTCCACATATTTACATATCGCAGATTATCACATTACAAATCTTCAGGTCTCATATGTAATACATTTAAATTACTGCGGTGAAACATTATATAAAATTATGAAATATATGCATTACGATTCATTTATTCCATCAAATATCTCAGACTTCAATTTATATGTATCATTTTTATTTATTAATGCACAGAAGAATACTGTATTAGAAATATGTTCTGAAGCATTTTTTATTTATCAATTTATATGATTATTATTATTTATCAATGTACACTAATATTTCATTAATATATATATAATTTTTATTTTTTAACATATATATATATATTATTTTTATTTATATATATTGTTATTTTTATTTCTTTTTATATGTATATTAAATGTGCCACAAACTATGTTCCTGATAACTTATTACTTAGGTAAGCAACAGGTTTTGAACAAATTTAGTTCTTCGTTAAAATGAGTTATAATTTCATGAACTTATTTGGGAAAACATTCTTTAGCCTTTAGTATACTTTAAATAAATCCCCTGAATTAGATCTTTAGGAGTTGGCAACCTTATTTTGATCAGTTAAATGCAATTTTAAATGAAGGTCAATATTATTTTCATGTCGGAATGCGTTCCGTAGAATGTAATTCTGACATCAATGTATTCGCGAAGTATTTACACGAGTAAAAAAAAAACAAACTTTTTTGACACTATCAGTTTGTCTTAATGAAATTATGGATAGAAGTATTCAGCAAAATTAATTCTAGGCATGCATATGAGTGCAAGAAACATAGAAACAAAACCAAAAAACAATCAAAATCAGAAACCACTTTTAAAATTGTTGTTATTCGATGTTTCGTATTATTTCATAAAAAAAATCACGCTGGATGATGTTTTCACCATATTAAAACGTCAACGTAAGGTAAAAGACAATGGGTTGGGTTGTTTTACCTCTGAGCGGCACTTTTTTGCACACCATGGGCTAAATGGCCAGGTCACATGGACCCCGTAGACTCAGAGAAGGTTGGGGGAGGGGACCCACTGGAACAGCTGTTGGGAGACAGATGGTAGCCTCCCATCAAGGCCATCCAGCGTGTTCTTTAACGTGCACAGGGTATGGCTCTCCCGCACACGGGCCACGGTTTAACGTCCCATCCGACGGACGGCGGCCTTTCCAAACATATATATCAGTGGTTCTCAACTTTTTATGTTTCACGTACCCCCTGGAAATGTAAAAAAATGCCCCCTGAAGCAGCTGCTTGCCACAGAGGTCTGACAGGAGCCTGTCTAAAAGACAATGATGTCAACAGTCGTCCGATGGGCTTGGAAAAGCCGCCCTCCAATGGGTGGAACGTTAAGCCGTGGCTCAGTGTACATGAGAGCCATACCTTGTGCACGTTAAAGGACACGGTGGATGGCCTTGATGGGTCACTTTCATTTGTTTACAACAGCTATCCAATGAGCCGCATTCTTCTAAATTTCACTTAGGTTTATGGTCCTCATGGCCTGGCCATTGGGTTGGGTTGTTTTAGCTCTGAGCGGCACTTTTTTGCACACAATGGGCTAAATGGCCAGGTCACAAGGACCCCTAAGCCTCAGAGAAGGTTGGGGGAGGGGACCCACTGGAACAGCTGTTGGGAGACATATGGTAACCTCCTGTCAAGGCCATCCAGCGTGTTCTTTAACGTGCACAGGGTATGGCTCTTCCGCACACGGGACCACGGCTTAACGTCCCATCCGACGGACGGCGGCCTTTCCAATCCCATCGGTGTCCCCTACTGACCGTGGGCAGGGCGGGGAATTTTGCGGAGATAAATCTCAACGCTGACCCAGCTGGGACTCGAACCTGGGAAGTACAGATTACGAGCCCGGCGCGTTACCGACGAGCCACCCCGCCCCATGACGACCTGCCTATTTAGCTCATTTTTTGCCAAAAGGGACACGCTCAGATATAAAATAATCCAAATCCACTCAACCCCGAATCACAGGCGAAAGGAACACACGAAGGGAACCGAATATATTTACTATGCACCTCTCCCCCTCCCCACCTCATACATATCCTCTTGTGACGTGTACGATATAAAAGACGTGATTTAAAATGTCTTAATCTCGTGTTTATCCGGTATTATTTAAACCAAAAAGAGGCTGCGGAGAGATAAAATTGAGAAGGAGAAAAACCAAATTCCGTTGAGGTTGAAAAATATCTTAGCCGACTTGACGGTTTCAAATTTTCACAACCAGCAAGCTCAACAGAGGGAAATTCATAAAAATAGGGTTTTATTAAATTAAATGTCCCTTTTTTGGTAGAGTTAGGGAAAATGACAACTCTAGTATCTTTAAGCAGGCCGTGTATATTTGTAATCTGAATATGAGGACTAAATGATTCATTTAAAACAGTGCCTCGCAAACTTTTTTTACTCTGCGGCACACTGAATCTAATTTTTTTTCCCGCGGCACACCTAAAAAAGAATAAAAGCAAACTCTATATAATCGTCATTATATTTGCGCTTTGTTGAAGTCATCAGCCTGGTTTTACTTGAAGATTTGCTATCGTTCTTTAATTCATAACTCGGTGTTTGTTTCAAATATTTGTCCATTCTATGGCTTGAAATAATCAAAATTAATACCAAAATTTGGAAAAAGCTTGATAAATACTTACAAGATTCCAGTTGATAAAATCTGAAAGATTTTTATTAAAGCACGTCGATAACACAAGTCAAGTCAAAATGAAAATGAAGTGTCAATTTGAAAATCTCTCGCGGCACACTTAGAATCTCTCGCGGCACATTACTGTGCCCGGCACACAATTTGCGAGACACTGATTTAAAAGATGGCGAGAGGAAGATGTTATTCAGTGTATTGTGTGGTAGAATGAGAATTATAATTGGGTATGTAACAAATTGTGTGTAAAGAACGAGTCATATATTCTTAAACATCATCCACATCAGTGGCATTTTAGCCATAAGGCCACCACTGTCCATGGCCTGGGGCGGTACATTTAGGAAAAAATGAAAAAAAGAAAAGAAAGAAAACTACAATATATATAATATAAAGTCAGAAATCGGGAATGTGAAAGAAGTTGGAAGTGCCGACTGCGGGTATAGTTGCCGTCGGGGTAGACGTAACAACATAAGTTATCCACATTATTTTTATCCGTCATCTCAGCAATTTCGAGACTCTCCGAGGCTAAATAGATTAACAGAAATCCGCCATTTCCTCTTTGTGTCGCTGAGCTCGCCCTGCCCTCGAGCCGTTGAGCTAGCGATAAGGGAAAATATCTGGGACCTACTCGAAAAGCCGTCTCGCGAATCTTCCAGAACATTTCACGGGTTTTAAAAGGTGTTGCATTTGACGGATACAGTCGGTTCTAGTACCGGCCACATGTTAGCTCCGGATTCCGCCTGAGATACGCATAATGACATGTCTAACTTTTAGAGTGTCAATCAAGTGACGTATTGTAACATTTGGGAGGAATTGATACGTATGCATAGCTACGTTCTTCCATTGTTTCATGACTGTTTCTTCGTACCTCAAGGCATGTACGAACTTATTTATTTCAATATTAGGCATTTGATTTGAAAACAGATGGAAAATGTGGAGTTAATTAAATCAAAAAAGCAATACCGTACCCGAAGTTTGTCTTTTAGTGCTATCTATTTTAAAGTAAAATTATTTAAGAGATCCGAAATCGAACTTGGTTGATTTACTCCAAAGAGACAGGAGTGTTTTTTGCGGATCTTGTAGACTCTTTCTCTGTGATTCAAAGACTGAAATTTCGTT
This sequence comes from Ryuthela nishihirai, assembly GCA_038380435.1. Lineage (NCBI taxonomy): Eukaryota > Metazoa > Arthropoda > Arachnida > Araneae > Heptathelidae > Ryuthela > Ryuthela nishihirai. The sequence continues at coordinate 33,230,388 of JAWZYU010000026.1, forward strand.
TGTTAAAAATGGTTCCAACCATTTGAAAAACATCTCGCTTCGGATAGGTTAAGGTGAAAATTCTCTCAGTCATAGGACGAGTGTGAAGGGTTGGGTTGTTTTACCTTTGAGCGGCACTTTTTTGCACACCATGGGCTAAATGGCCAGGTCACATGGACCCCGAAGGCTCAGAGAAGGTTGGGGGAGGGGACCCACTGGAACAGCTGTTGGGAGACAGATGGTAGCCTCCCGTCAAAGCCATCCAGCGTGTTCTTTAACGTGCACAGGGTATGGCTCTCCCGCATACGGGCCACGGCTTAACGTCTCATCCGACGGACAGCTTCCTTTCCAAGCCCATCGGTGTCCCCTACTGACCGTGGGTAGGCCGTGAATTTTGCGGAGATAAATCTCAACGCTGACCTAGCTGGGATTCGAACCTGGGGACTACAGATTACGAGCCTTACGCGCTACCGACTGAGCCACCCCCGCCCCCCGCGAGTGTGAAGGAAGAATGGATAATTTGGGCAAGATAGAAAGCTTACTGAACAGCTAGAAGTAGAGAGTGACTACTAGAAGAAAGTGTGACACCGAGAATAAGAGTTATCAAAAACCATTCAGAGTGTCTGGGAAATATTTTATTCTGCAGCGATGGTAACTACATGACTTTGTTGGAGGTAATATTGATCCTATATCACAATATATCTATTGTGTCCCTATTATATCCCTATTATCTTATTGTATCCCTATTATCCTATTGTTTAGGTATATTTGATCCTGTTTTAGCTCAGCACATTGTTAAGTTCGGAAACACAGGGAAAGGGACGACACAACACCTCATAAAACAGAAGATCGCTGGACCAAGTTATGACGTCTGTATTAGTAGTCCTGTAATCTAGAAGATTCTTATATATCTATTTTTGCTATTACTACTGATGTACTTTTGTACTAATATTTATATTAATGTTTATTTATAAATGTATCATATTTAGAAGGTAAATTATTCGTATTATCAGCATTATGATAATTTCTAATGAATACGAATAATTTTCCTTCTGAATAAGGTACATTTATAAATAAACATTATTATAAATAGTAGTACACCAGCAATAAAATAAGAAATAGATTTCAAAGAATTTTTCTAGACATACGATTACTTACGATGACGTCATAACTTGGTCCATGGGCATTCTGTTACATCGATTGGTCCATGGGCATTCTGTTACATCGATTGGTCCATGGGCATTCTGTTACATCGATTGGTCCATGGGCATTCTGTTACATCGAAACACTGAAGACAAGGACATTGATCGTCCTTGTCTTCAGTGTTTTTAATGAGCTCATACAAGTGTTAGCCAAGAAGATACTTCATCATATTTCGTCCGAAGTGAACGTGGGAAATATTATTCGATTATAATGTATTCCGCTTCAGATATCGCCCATGTGGACCAACTGGCGTTTGTTTTACGATATGTTAAAGACAATGGTGAAATAGTACAGCGGTTTATACAGTTCTTACCGAAGACCGGTCATGAAGGTCAAGAATTATTTAAAACTGTGATCGAGAAGCTAGAATTTCTCAATCGCGATGTTCAGAACCGTAGTGGGTACTATAATGATAATGCTTACAACATGTCGGGAATATATTCAGGTCTCCAAGTTCGTATCAAGGAAGGTAATTCTCACGCGTCGTCTATTCGTGCACAGCTCACTCTCATAATTTAGAGGCAACAAATGCTGAAGACAGTTGTGATGGCCTGCTTTATTTTTAGTCTTCTACAAGACATTTATACGTTTTTCTCAGAAACACACATAAATGGGAGTGCTACAGAGTTTTAAAACTGCTAAGATACCCCGAAGAGCCTCTCAGAAATATATTGGTCAGCAACACACGACGCCTGTAATGTATTTAATGAGAAATGGCCAATGATTTTAGATGCTCTAAAAGTGATCGAAAAAGATGAATTCCAAAAGTCGGATACTCGAGTTCCAGGTTAGAGGTTTATTACTCAAACTTCAAAGACTAGGAACTGAGTTCATGGTCATTGTTTGGGGATCTGTGCTTCACACACTGAACAGAACCAATAAAATTCTTCAAAGTGTCGAGATCAACGTTTTTGTGGCAGTAAAGCTCTTGGAATCTGTGGTGCATTTCATGTAAGTGCTCGGAGGAAAATTCTATTCTTATATATAAAAAAAACCTCTTCAACTTTCCTAAATAGAAACTTATGAATAGGACCGAAAGAGAAAGAAAATCAGAAAAGTTCAGTTTGACCCATCTCGGGAGGGTGATGTTTCTATGTCAGGCAGTGAAAACTTTACAATTGGCTGGGTTGGGTTGTTTTACCTCTGAGCGGCACTTTCTGGCACACCATGGGCTAAATGGCCAGGTCACAAGGGCCCCGAAGGCTCAGAGAAGGTTGGGAGAGGGATCCCACTGGAACAGCTGTTGGCAGACAGATGGTAGCCTCCCGTCAAGGCCATCCAGCGTGTTCTTTAACGTGCACAGGGTATGTCTCTCCCGCACATGGGGCCACGGCTTAACGTCCCATTCGACGGACGGCGACCTTTCCAAGCCCATCGGTGTCCAGGGAATGCAAGGAGAAAACAGTTAAATGATAATAAAATGTATATGTAATAACGATAATGTGAAGTTTTAACGTTAATAAGCTACATATACTGTAATTCATAATTGTGTGTCTAATAATTTTATTGTCTCACCAATCCCAACGAAAACAAAATAGTGTCGATCCGTTGGTAAAGTTAAAATTAAAGTCATACGTTCCGGTGATAGGTGGGCGGATAATCGCACTCTGGCCTAGAGCGGCAAAGAAGGTTAATCCGGCTCTAATCCACATTGTAACAATTTCAGATTTTATTTCTTTTAAAATACCTTCAAAAGGTTTAGAAATGTGAAACATAGTAGTTTGCACAATAATAAATACCGAATGTTAGAGCAGAAAGTATACCCTGATTCAATAATTAATGCATAAACGTATATACTACTTTAAACACCATCATAATGCAACGCCAACCAGATGTTCAAACGAAGCTTTGAATTATGTTTTGAATGCTTGTAGGTAAAGCGCACTGCTACTGAATGAATCAATTTGTTTTAAAATTGGAGATTTATGACCTGCATAAAGCAATTATTCTGAAAACTCTAAACATCTTAGTTTTTTTTAAGATAAAACTTCAGATTGATCTTTGAACTGTTTTATAATATTTCAGCTTGGCTAGTGTTTATAACATGGCAACGAAATTCCCTTTCAGCTGTTTACACAGAGATTTAGAAATAATTTCGGTAACAGATGAGAGATAAATGCACACATTTCTAAACGAATCAACTCAGAATAAAGGAACATCATCACCATCCAGTAGCCTTCTCTAACTAAGAGATGACGCAATCGATTATCATTCTCTCTCTTAAAGCTCAGTTCGTGCACATCATCAGTCCAGGCAATTGATTACCAATAACAGAGAGCGAGATTGCAATAAGGAGAATGGAGCCAATAGTTGCAGTGAAGTTCGGTAAATATCTGCACCTAATGTTGCAACATACGGACGAGAGCCGAGCTCTCCGCTTCCGGCTCCAAATTAAGGCAGTCGACACAAAGTGAAGCCAGTGACTTGGATTGTTGAAAAGACCAGATGTAATGCACGAGGGCTACACGTATGGTTTTGTCTTTTGCTGGCGAATAAAGTGTGCTGGCATTTGTCAAACTGTGACAAGCCCAGCTGGATGCTTTAGTACTATTGTTTAGGAGATTGATCTAAAATTTAAGACAAGAAAATGTATCCAAATCACATCCATTAACGTCTTTGTTGCTTGTATAAGCGAAAAAGATCAATGGACTGAATCACGTACAATACAAATCAGTGGTTAGTTCTTTAGGAATACTCACGTCAGTAAAAAATGCCAGTAGGCAGTGATATTAAGACTTAATCACTTCTTTATGTTTTTTTTTATGAGAACATATTATTGAAGATACATTTCTAAATCAAATAGAAATCTTAATTTTCAAAATTTAATAACTTATCTCGTTCTGCAACAATTATCAAAAATTGGCTAAAATAAAAATAATCATTACAAAAATTATTAAAATACATTTATTCATCTCATTAAAGTGTGATATAAATTATTTCTTTCGTTTTAACATTCTTGATTAAATTTTCAGATCAGTAATTTTAATTGCCGTTGCTGCTATTAAAGGTTTCAATTTCTATAATACAATATTGATCCAATATTTAAAAAAAAACGAAGTTTGATATATATATATATACCATTGAGATCTGCTTTTCTCAAATACAATTTTTCCATAAAAAAATTACTTAAGAATTTACATATTCCGTATTCACATAACACATGACTGACACCTTATTAACATAATGGATATGGTCTAATTATCTTCTGAATGTATATACACTGGCGGAAATTAAAAAAGGAACACCCAGAAGGAATTCCTTTAGGAACATCATATTATAATATGTTAATGCAGCAGAAACCGTGATCCAAGATTGAAAGTCATTGGATGAAATAATGATGTCACTGAGAACGACAACATGCAAATGTTGTTGTCCTCAGTGACATCATTATTTCATCCAATGACTTTCAATCACTGAAGACTTTTCATCACTGAGACCTTTCAATCACTGAAGACTTTTCATTACTGAGACCTTTCAATCACTGAAAACTTTTCATCACTGAGACCTTTCAATCACTGAACACTTTTCATCACTGAGACCTTTCAATCACTGAAGACTTTTCATCACTGAGACCTTTCAATCACTGAACACTTTTCATCACTGAGACCTTTCAATCACTGAAGACTTTTCATCACTGAGACCTTTCAATCACTGAAGACTTTTCATCACTGAGACCTTTCAATCACTGAACACTTTTCATCACTGAGACCTTTCAATCACTGAAGACTTTTCATCACTGAGACCTTTCAATCACTGAAGACTTTTCATCACTGAGACCTTTCAATCACTGAAGACTTTTCATCACTTGAGACCTTTCAATCACTGAAGACTTTTCATCACTGAGACCTTTCAATCACTGAAGACTTTTCATCACTGAGACCTTTCAATCACTGAAGACTTTTCATCACTGAGACCTTTCAATCACTGAAGACTTTTCATCACTGAGACCTTTCAATCACTGAAGACTTTTCATCACTGAGACCTTTCAATCACTGAAGACTTTTCATCACTGAGACCTTTCAATCACTGAAGACTTTTCATCACTGAGACCGTTCAATCACTGAAGACTTTTCATCACTGAGACCTTTCAATCACTGAAGACTTTTCATCACTGAGACCGTTCAATCACTGAAGACTTTTCATCACTGAGACCTTTCAATCACTGAAGACCATAGACTGCCATGCAATGGCAGTCTGTGGTCTTCAGTGATGAAAGCCGATTCTGCTGAGGAGCGTCTGATGGTCGTTTACGCATCCGAAGGCGACAAGGTGAGCGACTTCTTCCATCGTGCATCCGCCAGTGACACGCAGGGCCCATGCCGGACATCAGGGTGTGGGGTGTTTGTACAAGGTACACTGAATAGCAATACGTACATCAGCGACATCGTACAGCCGGTCGTCCTGCCATATTTGAGTGTAATCACAAATGCGTTATTCCTGCAGGATAACGCCCGCCCACACTCCGCCTGGTCTACTCAACATGCTCTTCAGGCAGTACACCAACTCCCTTGGCCAGCACGCTCTCCGGACTTGTCTCCAATCGAGCATCTCTGGGACTGGATCGGACAAGACTTCTCTGCAGACCGCGGAAGGCAACGACTGTCGCTGAATTACACATTCAAATTGAAAGCGCATGTAATGGTATCCTCCAGCGTGATATCCAGCATTTGTAGACCAATTGCATGCCAGATTGGAATCTTGTATTGCTTCTCGAGGAGGTTCAACACCTTATTAAAATGTGCCTCGTGTAAAATGCAATACTCATTAAAAGGTACAGTAAACATTGAATCACTTCACACGTGTGATCACTGTCCTTTCTCAACAATTTGTTTCTACTAAATAAATCTAATAGATTACGCTTCAGGTGTTAGTTATGTTCTTTATTCAATTTCCGCCAGTGTATATAAATATATACACTGAGATGCCAGTATATTAGTTGCATCACCCTTCGTCTCATAAATGGTTCATTGCAATGTCACCTTACCGCGGTGTGCCGTATAAATTAGGCAGATCAACTCTTCGAGCGTCAGTTAGAGATGGAATGAGCGTCAGAATAGGCAAAACGAGCGACCTGAGCGACCTTGAACGTGGTATGATAGTTGGTGCTAGGCATGCCGGTTCCAGCACCTCCGAAACGGCCGTCCTTCCGGGCTTTTCACGCACAACCGTTTCAAGAGTTTCTCGAGAATGGTGCGAAAAGAAAATAAACTACCAGTGATCAGCGATCCTGCGGATGAAAGCAGCTCGTGGATCAGAGGGGTCAGAGAAGAATGGCGAGAGTCGTGCAAGCGAACAGACAGTTCACAACCAGGAAAATCACAGAATTAAACACTGATATGCAGAAGGTCATCTCCGAACGCACCACGTATCGTCGCGAAAGGGCTATAGTAGCCGCCGACCATGTCGAGTAGTGATGTTGTCCGCAAATCACACGAAAGTGTATATCCAGTGGGCGCAGGAGCATTGATACTGCGCAATTGAGACTGGAAAATGGCTGCCTGGTCGGTGGAATCAAGGTTTCTTTTGCATCATGTTCATAGATCAGAATTTGGCGCAAACAACATGAAGCCATGGAGCCATATTATCTGGTGTCAACAGTACAGGCTGCTGGTGGCAGTGTGATGGTGTGGGAGAATATTTTCTTGGCCCACTTTAGGTCCTCTGATACCCATCAAAGGATATCTGAATGCCGTGGCATATTCGAATGTCATTGCTGATCAAGTTCATCCTTTTATGACTACACGAGTTTATCTTCAATTGGATGGAAACGTTCAGCATGCTAATGCACCTGTTCATAAGGTACGTATCCTCACCGTATGGTTCCAGGAACATGCCGACGAGTTTTTCTTGCTTCATTGGTATGCGCAGTGCCCAGATCTAAACCCTATCGAGCACTTTGGTGCAATCTCTTTTTAATAAGGATCTCTGCATCACTTATACAAAATAATTTTGCATAAGTGTTTGGGATGATGTGGTAAGGACGGTTCACAGTGAGACAGTTCCGCCATCTAATTTTCAGCACGACACAATCACTTCCGCATGATACAACAAACCTGCACACCGCATTCAGCATTTTGTAAGTTCCATGCCCAGACGAATTCGATCTGTTCTGAAGGCCAAAGGAGACGTAACATGAAACTAAGTAGGTGTGTCTAATAAACTGGCAACGATGATGTGGGGGTATGGTAAGTGACCATTTTTCTGTACAAAAGATTTGATCGATTTTTACCTAGTTTACTTTGCTTGATTTATATTCTACGTTGAGGAGGTATAAGAAGCTCTCTCGTGATGTACAAAGTTGTACTGATGAAAAGTGAGCTGATAGTTTTGAAATAACAGTCTTAAGTGTCTCTTGAGATCTGAGTAATGTAGTAAAATATTGACATGCATGTATAACAGATAGAACACTAGAGCGTGTCATGTCCCTCGAATTTTATATTTATTTATTTAGTGCATATTTTTGCTGTATTTTATTATTGTATATATTTTTATGTGTTCTTGGAAATGTTTGTGCTGGGATGACTCATTGTTGTTGTTTTTCGGGTCTAAAGCTGCTCCTTGTAAGTGGTGACGAATGCCAACAGTTGTTTTTGCCGTAAATGACTAGCCTAAGGCTAGCCTAGTTCCGCGCACGAGGCTAGGAGGTAGATTTGGAGTTTTAGTCTGTGCGTAGCTGTCAAACGAAGTGCCCTTTCACACGAGTCAAAGACACGCGCCTTTCTCAAAAGTAACCATTGAAATGAGGGTGCGATTCCAAAGGGGAATCGAGATTCTTGGAGAGTCTGAAGATCTGATGAGCTAACATAGTACTGAATATTTTACCAGCAGTTGAAATAAGTATATAAAAATTGTAGATGCTGTTTAAAGCTTATTAAATGTTAAGCAATATTAACGTGTTTGAAAAATACCTAGGATAAACTGTTATAATGAGTAACGATAGGTTGTGCAGTATGAATTGTGATAAATACCATGAAAGGATACAGGCTGAAAATTAATCTATCCAATGTAATGGAATTTGTAAGCAAATCTCCATTTCTATTGCGTTAGTTTTACTGAAAAAAACATTTCTGAAGCTGAGTAAGCAGCCAAAAGCAAAATGGCTTTGTTTCAAGTGTAAGAAGGGTGAAACTGAACAATCTTGTGAACCACAGATGAATGGGGGAAGCCAGAGAAAATAAAGGTAACCTTGAGTTGGATTCAACTGATTAAGTAATAACAAAAAAAAAAAAAGATTTGGAGACATGGTATGAAAACATTTAAACTGAAATAACTACGAGTATAAAAAATGAACTGAGTGAGATTGTGAAATCATTAAAATTTAACTCAGAAAATATATCAGACCTTACAAAAGAACTAAAAGCTTTGAAAATGGGAACAAAGCCATCGGTGTCCCATACTGACCGTAGGCAGGACGGGAAGTTTAGCGGCGAATATCTACTACTTCTCCAGTAAGCTTTTTACGAAATACATGACTTAAAATAAATTAAAAAATTATTTAAAATTATTAATTAAAATAATTCTGAATTTTGGAACAATATTCATTAAGTATTTATAGTTATCGAAGTTTCGATATTTAACTTGAATTATAAGAGTCTCGTTTTCAAAGGGAATGAAATTTTCCGTTTACCTACTTTTCACTCCTCTAAAGTTTTAATTCCAACTAATGGATGATGGGAGTGCAAATAGTAGTATTTTACTAGCACTTTTAAAATGTAAACAGTATTTGTCATTTATTTATTAAATTTAAAATGTTGCTTGTCTTACACCGTTCTGGGGGCGGGGGTGGCTCAGTCGGCAGCGTGCCAGGCTCGTAATCTGTAGTTCCCAGGTTCGAGTCCCAGCTGGGTCAGCGTTGAGATTTATCTCAGCAAAATTCCCCGCTCTGCCCACGGTCAGTAGGGGACACCGATGGGCTTGGAAAGGCCGCCGTCCGTCGGATGGGACGTTAAGCCGTGGCCCCGTGTGCGGGAGAGCCATACTCTGTGCACGTTAAAGAACACGCTGGATGGCCTTGACGGGAGGCTACCATCTGTCTCCTAGTGGGTCCCCTCCCCCAACCTTCTCTGAGCCTTCGGGGTCCATGTGACCTGGCCATTTAGCCCATGGTGTGCAAAAAAGTGCCGCTTAGAGGTAAAACAACCCAACCCACACCGTTCTGAGAAAATGAGGCGGATTTTTGTTGTCAGTGGAATATCTGTTAACACTCTACCAATGAAATTTCCAATTTTTACCGTAAAAAGATCACTTGCAACATTCTTTAGAAGTCTTTTGCCGTTTCCATATTTAGTGACCTATAACGATGTAAGTAAAGACTATTTAAGGATTTTAAAAACGCGAATTATAATATTTCATTAGTATATTATAACTAATCCAACTAAAAACGAGTTTTCTAATTATCTCTTAAAACAGTTCCCCACCCATCCTTGACGCAAGGGATCAACTCATTGTTCCTAATGGAATCTTCAAGACCGTCACATTCTACCACCAAAATTTCAAAATTCTGGCACGAATACACGTTTGCAATGTTCGTTTGTGGCCGTCCCGTGGCCGAGTGGTTAGCGCGCTTGGCTACTGATCTACGGGACCTGGGCTCGAGCCCCGGGTAAGGCATGGATGTTCGTGCTGTTTTTCTGCTGAGGTCCTGCCATCCTCTCAGACCATCTACTGTGGCATATAAACTGACAGGCTCCTGTCAGACCTCTGTGGCAAGCAGCTGCTTGAGGGGATATTTATTTTTATTTTTTTAATGTTCGTTTAAAATTTTCGAATTTTTCCACCGTTGGCGCAATTAGAGCTTTTTGGAGATTCGAAAAGAGGGAATCGTAATATTTCATCAATACCTATCCAAGAGCAAAAATTTTTTTATCTCTATAAATAAAAAGAAGTTCGATGTCTACAGATGGATAGACCACAAAGGCAATATATTATCATAGTTTTTCATTTAAAAGAAAAAAGACATAAAAACTACAATGGTAGCCATAAGAATTTACTTCTGAAGCTAATTAAAGCTTTAATAATAATATTTCGGGTCGTTTAACAATATAAGTGTTAATTTTGTATTAAGTGTTTTTTAGCAGTGGCATTGCTGAAAAACTCCATCTTCCATAACTTTTCAAACACCTTGGTGCTATTGGTAGAAATCGAGCTTTAGATAGGTTCTATTAAGATTTGCCTATTCAGTCATATTATATCATAAAAAGCTTTTTTAAGTACTAGCACCCTCAAAATATCTTCTAGTTGATGCAATATGGAGTTTCAACTTCTATTACATCACCCGTAGGGGCGGGGGTGGCTCAGTCGGTAGCGCGCCCATCTGTATTTCCCAGGTTCGAGTCCCAGCTGGGTCAGCGTTGAGATTTATCTCCGCAAAATTCCTCGCCCTGCCCACGGTCAGTAGGGGACACCGATGGGCTTGGAAAGGCCGCCGTCCGTTGGATGGGACGTTAAGCCGTGGTCCCGTGTGCAGGAGAGCCATACCCTGTGCACGTTAAAGAACAGGCTGGATGGCCTTGACGGGAGGCTACCATCTGTCTCCCAACAGCTGTTCCAGTGGGTCCCCTCCCCCAACCTTTTCTGAGCCTTCGGGGTCCATGTGACCTGGCCATTTAGCCCATGGTGTTCAGAAAAGTGCCGCTCAGAGGTAAAACAACCCAACCCATCACCCGTAATATTCTCCAACATCATAAACACAATCTTCGCCTCGGAGTTAAAACTAAAAAAAAAATTAAATTTTCCGTTTTTTAAACTTTTAATCTTTAGAGACTTTCAGGTATATTATTTTTATTATCCGAAGACTCCCGGGCCAATTAGTCTTGGAAGACGTCTTGGAGAGGACGTCCGGCATCAAAAGTCCATTCTTCATTTTACATAAGATCCTCGAATGACAACCCCCAATTCTCCTTTTGTGTGGTTGTTTTCAGAGCAAGAGATGCTACCTTCCAGTGGAGCTCCATGTACAGGCGTACACCGAGGAAACTGATTGTCCAATGACAACTCCCAATTCTCTTTTTGTGTGGTTGTTTTCGAAACAAGAGACGCGACCTTCCAGTGGAGCTCCATTTTACAGGCGTACACCGAGGCAAGTAGCCAGCGTGCACGAAAATGCTTGAGAAGGCACACCTGCGATTTGCTTCATATTTATCTGAGGAGGCGGAGGAAGAGTTTGTTGGAACACTCTGTAAATGCGTCTCAGGGTAAAAAGATGAGACAGCAAAGCAAAAGGAATTATCTGGAAAGCTGAGTTTACTTTTTATTGTTTGGTGCTAAAAGAATGGCAGATCTTTGAAGTTAGTTAAATTAATTTCCTCTTGGCGGTTGCTAAGAGAAAATTTATTTGTAGAAAAGGAGATGTCGCAGGAAAAGAAGAAAGCAAATTTATGAGGTAATATTTTTTCCCTCGAATGTTAAAACTTGAATATTACCATCGCTGCAGTGGTCGTTCTTGTTGTTGTTGAGCAATGGAATTTTAATCTTGAACTTGGGAATGTATACTTTTTTCGTAGAGTTTAACATTTTTCGAAAGAAGGGTTTGAGATAGCTTTGAGGAAATATTTTCGCGATATTAATTAGAATGAGATTTTATGATTTATTTTAGATTTATTCTGTTGTTAGGGTAAATCTACAAAAATAACTTTTACCTCGTTTGACAACAGTGAAACAGAATATTTAATCTATACTTGAATCTTGTTGAGGATAAAAAATGCTGAGATATTTTGGAACTGATTTATTATTCTTTCTATCTGGAAATTAATGAATATCTGTTCGAAAATAAAAAAGTACTTTTGGTTTGGGTTGAATGCATTTAAATTGTGGATTCATAACGATTACTCTCACGTGAACGCAGTCAGGGTGGGATCTAGAGGGGTGGGGGGAGGACAAGGCTGCTGAGAATGCTAGTAACTGCAACAAACAATAAAAAAATTTAAACATATACAGTATTGGAAAGAAAAAATGGAAACAGTTGCATGTTATCTCAATAGAAAATCACATTCAGAGCTCAATAACTTCTTCAATATGATTTTTAATGAAAAATGTGTCTAAAGAAAAATCAAAGATCTCACTCAAATCTATCTAAATCCGATTTCACACAATATTTGTTCAGTATTCAAAAGTTATGAATGCTGGAATATTTAACAGGCTTAAAGGAATTGACCCCAAAATATACATAATTGAAACAGGTTAAGAGATCAGAGATCATAGCTGACTCTAGTAGGGTACTGATCTCTTAACCTGTTTTAAGGTTTTGAGTTTTGGGGATCAGTTGTTTGCATCCTATTAAATATTCCGGCTTTCATAACTATTTGAATACTGAACAAATATTATTTAAAATCGAGATTTAGATAGATTTGATTAAGATATTTAATTTATCTTTAGACATATATTTCATTAAATATCATATTGAAGAAGTTATGGAGTATTATTAATTAAAAAAAAGGGGTTGGTGTGGGTTGTTTTACCTCTGAGCGACATTTTTTTTGCACACCATGGGCTAAATGATCATGTCACAAGGAGCCCGAAGACTCAGAGAAGGTTGGGGAGGGGATCGACTGGAACAGCTGTTGGGAGACTGATGGTAGCCTCCCGTCCAGCGTGTTCTTTAACGGCACAGGGTATGGCTCTCCCGCACAGGGGCCACAACTTAACGTCCCATCCAACTGACGGCGGTCTTTCCAAGCCCATTGGTGTCCCCTACTGACCGTGGGCAGGGCGAGGAGTTTTTCGGAGATAAATCTCAACGCTGACCCAGCTGGGACTCGAACCTGGGAACTGCAGATTACGAGCCTGGCGCGCTACAGACTGAGTCCCCTCCCCGCCCCACCAAAAGTTATAAATGATCGTAAAATCATAAAAGAGCTTCGAGTATCAAAAAAAGGCACGCTTTTGCTTTTCTTTGACACTTCGGAGTTAGCCATACAAATAGGTTCCCTAAGAGGAAAAAAAATAAGATAAAGCGAAGTGGTAAAAAGTATCGAGGTCACGCTCTTTTTTGGTCGCCCCTTATTTGCAGTGTGCAAACGTGGGTGATGTCCTCGAGCAACCGGCACAGCATGTCGTGGCCTACAAACTGTCTTCAGCAATCTCTTCGTCCCTTGACAAGTGTCAGAGGAGTGCTGATGGACAGCCGAGAGTTGACCTGGGATCAAGCGGACAGCCCCCGAGAGCGAAGGACGCACTGCCTGACCCGAGACTGATGAGGTTCGACGGCCGTGATAAGTGCGGCGATCAGTCACAACTGATACTGGAACTGCTTTCATTCCTCCTTGCTCGGCCCACTTGAGAACTTCGCTTTCATAAAGAGGAAGTTGCTTCTTTCTCTCTGTGTGCTCGATTCGATGCAGAAGAAGTTTTCGCAGCGGGAGAGATTGGATGAATACGATTGTTGGACGAAATGAAGAGAGGAAAGACAGACATGGAGTGTGTTAATGAAAAGGATGTGGCTGTTACTTTGGAGGTTCAATTCATTATGAATGCAAATTGAGATACCAGTGTATTGATTAGCAGTGTGGACACAATTATTTATCAATATTTATATACATTTCCGAAAAATCTGTTGTCGACTCGTGCAAGGAGATTCTGGCAACGTTTGAATCTAGTGGCCCCAAACGGTTAACAGATATTGCCACAGTGATGAATGAATGCAAATGTTAACTAAACGTGCGCAGAAGATTCAAATATTCAACCCAGTGTTCGTTACACATTTATGTGAGAATTAATTATGTTATGATATCTAAAGTTATATATTATAATGCAGAAATTAACAACATAAGAACGAAACCATGAATTTCCGCTTACACTGGAAAGGTTTGATTGCACACAATCGGATATATGACCAGGTCACAAAGATTCCAAAGGCTCAGAGGTTTGGGGAAGGGTACTCACTGGACAACTGTTAAAAGATAAGTGTAAGCCTCGCGTCAAGGCTATCCAGTGTGTTCTTTAACATGCATGCAAGGGTCTCCTGTATATAGAACCACGGCTCAATGTACCAATTCAATGGATGGCGACTTTTCCGAACCCATCGGTGTGCCCTTTGTGACCAAAGGCAGGGTTGGAGATTTAGCGGAGATAAATCTCAACACTTGCAGAGGGGAGACTCGGACCTGGGGACTGCAGAGTACGAGCCTGGCGCGCTACCGACTGAGTCAAGATTTTGCCCTACAGTGGAAAAGGTTAAAGAGCTTACCTCAACTACCTATTGATTCTCGTTTCAGGATTTTAGTTATGTGATTTAAAGGATATCGTTTCTAAGTACCAGGGAATACCATCTCACCTAGCAAAGGGTGGTTATGTCTTGGTATGAGGGGGTGTTCAAAACGTTCTTGACATGTATTTGTAGAACAAAAACTATTGAACTTACCTTAACAAAACCTTTACTGTCTATCAAAATACTCCACCCCCCAGCATCTAGGTAAAATTTCAAAAAGCCTACGGCAATTTTGGGACATTTGATGGATTGGATTGGATTGTTTTACCTCTGAGCGGCAGTTTTTTGCACACCATGGGCTAAATGACCAGGCCACAAGGACCCCGAAGGCTCAGAGAAGGTTGGAGGAGGGGACCCACTGGAACAGCTGTTGGGAGACAGATGGTAGCCTCCCGTCAAGGCCATCCAGCGTGTTCTTTAACGTGCACAGGGTATGTTTCTCCCGCACACGGGGCCACGGCTTAACGTCCCATCCGACGGACGGCGGCCTTTCCAAGCCCATCGGTGTCCCCTACTGACCGTGGGCAGGGCGGGGAATTTTTGCGGAGATAAATCTCAACGCTGACCCAGCTGGGACTCGAACCTGGGAACTACATATTACGAGCCTGGCGCGCTACCGACTAACTCACCCCCGCCCCAGGGACACTTGATGTACTACTGTTAGGGAATACTCCGCAACTCTGAATGAATGCATTTTGCAAGGTCTTTCATCCTTAAAAAAAGACTTCGCAGCAAGTGACTTTTTAATTTTTGGAAACAACCAAAATACGCATGATGCAAGATTGGGCGAATATTCAGGATAGGGTAGCCGTTTGATATTTTTCTGCTCTAGATAGGCCGTAACTTGCGGGGTTTTGAGAGCACTGACGCCTTTTACTGGATACTGCTCCTTCACGACCTTAAACATTTTGGAGAAACACTCTTGATTAACATTGTCCATTTATAGTAATATTTTCAGGTAAGGTGTTCACGGCTACTACTACTTGGGAATTGAAAAAAATTGTGAACATTTTATTCTTGGAGCGAAAGTTTTGTCACAGGATTTGGAGACGTGGTTCATCTTCCTCAAACCAAACATAGGTGTCGATCTTTCTGGGAGTTGTATAGTAATAAAACCACGTCTCATCACCTGTGGCAATATCTATTAACTGTTTGCGGCCACTAGATTCAAACGTTGACAGAATCTCCTTGCACGAGTCGACAACAAAGTTTTGGGAACTATATATAAATATTGATAAATAATTGTGTCCACACTGCTAATCAATACACTGGTATCTAAACTTATTGCCTGAACAGTGATGTGTGGACTACTGACAGAGGACAGGGCGGGGAGTTTTACGGAGATAAATCTCAACAATAATCTCTCAATCTGGGAATAGGGGCCCAGCTGGTACTCGGAGCCGGAAACTGCAGATTACGTTCCTGGAGCGCTATCGACTAGGCCACCCCATCCGCCTATTAGGAGAAAGTAAAGCGAAACGGGCATAGAAGCATTCGAGGCTAGATCCAGTATGAGGAGAAAGAAAAGCGAAACGGGCATAGAAGCATTCGAGGCTAGATCCAGTATGAGGAGAAAGAAAAGCGAAACGGCCATAGAAGCATTCGAGGCTAGATCCAGTATGAGAAGAAAGAAAAGCGAAACGGGCATAGAAGCATTCGAGGCTAGATCCAGTATGAGGAGAAAGAAAAGCGAAACGGGCATAGAAGCATTCGAGGCTAGATCCAGTATGAGGAGAAAGAAAAGCGAAACGGGCATAGAAGCATTCGAGGCTAGATCCAGTATGAGGAGAAAGAAAAGCGAAACGGGCATAGAAGCATTCGAGGCTAGATCCAGTATGAGGAGAAAGAAAAGCGAAACGGGCATAGAAGCATTCGAGGCTAGATCCAGTATGAGGAGAAAGAAAAGCGAAACGGGCATAGAAGCATTAGAGACCAGATCCAGTATGAGGAGAAAGAAAAGCGAAACGGGCATAGAAGCATTCGAGGCTAGATCCAGTATGAGGAGAAAGAAAAGCGAAACGGGCATAGAAGCATTCGAGGCTAGATCCAGTATGAGGAGAAAGAAAAGCGAAACGGGCACAGAAGCATTTGAGGCTAGATCCAGTATGAGGAGAAAGAAAAGCGAAACGGGCATAGAAGCATTCGAGGCTAGATCCAGTATGAGGAGGAAGAAAAGCGAAACGGGCATAGAAGCATTCGAGGCAAGATCCAGTATGAGGAGAAAGAAAAGCGAAACGGGCATAGAAGCATTCGAGGCTAGATCCAGTATGAGGAGGAAGAAAAGCGAAACGGGCATAGAAGCATTCGAGGCTAGATCCAGTATGAGGAGAAAGAAAAGCGAAACGGGCATAGAAGCATTAGAGACTAGATCCAGTATGAGGAGAAAGAAAAGCGAAACGGGCATAGAAGCATTCGAGGCTAGATCCAGTATGAGGAGAAAGAAAAGCGAAACGGGCATAGAAGCATTCGAGGCAAGATCCAGTATGAGGAGGAGGAAAAGCGAAACGGGCATACAAGCATTCGAGGCTAGATCCAGTATGAGGAGAAAGAAAAGCGAAACGGGCATAGAAGCATTCGAGGCTAGATCCAGTATGAGGAGAAAGAAAAGCGAAACGGGCATAGAAGCATTCGAGGCAAGATCCAGTATGAGGAGAAAGAAAAGCGAAACGGGCATAGAAGCATTCGAGGCTAGATCCAGTATGAGGAGGAGGAAAAGCGAAACGGGCATAGAAGCATTCGAGGCTAGATCCAGTATGAGGAGAAAGAAAAGCGAAACGGGCATAGAAGCATTCGAGGCAAGATCCAGTATGAGGAGGAGGAAAAGCGAAACGGGCATACAAGCATTCGAGGCTAGATCCAGTATGAGGAGAAAGAAAAGCGAAACGGGCATAGAAGCATTCGAGGCTAGATCCAGTATGAGGAGAAAGAAAAGCGAAACGGGCATAGAAGCATTCGAGGCAAGATCCAGTATGAGGAGAAAGAAAAGCGAAACGGGCATAGAAGCATTCGAGGCTAGATCCAGTATGAGGAGAAAGAAAAGCGAAACGGGCATAGAAGCATTCGAGGCAAGATTCAGTATGAGGAGAAAGAAAAGCGAAACGGGCATAGAAGCATTCGAGGCTAGATCCAGTATGAGGAGGAGGAAAAGCGAAACGGGCATAGAAGCATTCGAGGCTAGATCCAGTATGAGGAGAAAGAAAAGCGAAACGGGCATAGAAGCATTCGAGGCTAGATCCAGTATGAGGAGAAAGAAAAGCGAAACGGGCATAGAAACATTCGAGGCAAGATCCAGTATGAGGAGGAGGAAAAGCGAAACGGGCATAGAAGCATTCGAGGCTAGATCCAGTATGAGGAGAAAGAAAAGCGAAACGGGCATAGAAGCATTCGAGGCTAGATCCAGTATGAGGAGAAAGAAAAGCGAAACGGGCATAGAAGCATTCGAGGATAGATCCAGTATGAGGAGAAAGAAAAGCGAAACGGGCATAGAAGCATTCGAGGCTAGATCCAGTATGAGGAGAAAGAAAAGCGAAACGGGCATAGAAGCATTCGAGGCTAGATCCAGTATGAGGAGAAAGAAAAGCGAAACGGGCATAGAAGCATTCGAGGCTAGATCCAGTATGAGGAGAAAGAAAAGCGAAACGGGCATAGAAGCATTCGAGGCAAGATCCAGTATGAGGAGAAAGAAAAGCGAAACTGGCATAGAAGCATTCGAGGCTAGATCCAGTATGAGGAGAAAGAAAAGCGAAACGGGCATAGAAGCATTCGAGGCTAGATCCAGTATGAGGAGAAAGAAAAGCGAAACGGCCATAGAAGCATTCGAGGCTAGATCCAGTATGAGGAGAAAGAAAAGCGAAACGGGCATAGAAGCATTCGAGGCTAGATCCAGTATGAGGAGAAAGAAAAGCGAAACGGGCATAGAAGCATTCGAGGCTAGATCCAGTATGAGGAGAAAGAAAAGCGAAACGGGCATAGAAGCATTCGAGGCTAGATCCAGTATGAGGAGGAGGAAAAGCGAAACGGGCATAGAAGCATTCGAGGCTAGATCCAGTATGAGGAGAAAGAAAAGCGAAACGAACAATGAAGGAGGTTGCTTTTCATTCACAGAGAAGCAAGCTACCCACAAGGCCACAGGGATGATGGTTCGAGGAGAGTGTATTCCAAAACGAGTGCTTCGTTGCCATGAATCTTTCCCCCTTTTCCTTTCAGGTTCAGTAGTAAAACGTTTATGAATTATCAGAAAATGGAAACATCGATTTGGCTGACCAACTCGAAGACTTTGAGCAAAAACCTAAAACTTTTCGAAGTTCTTAAAGAGAAAAATAAATTAGGGAAACTTTTAATACAAAAGCTGAATCGATAGAGGGCATTATCCAAGTTTGGTTCGCTGGAATTCTCATTTCTGACGTTGGTAAACGTTCCTGACTCTGTGCCAAGACGAAGTAATGCAGTGAATAAAATATGTGAACTGTTCTACTGAACATTAGAGAGAGAAAAATAGAGATAAAAAATGTTTGAATGTGTCTGAGACACTTGCTTGCATTTTTTCGAAACGAATGATCTATCTATGAAATATGGGTCGTGTTATTTTTCTCTGAGCGGCAATTTTTTTTCGCGCAATGGGATAAATGCCACGTCACGAAGATACCGAGGGTTCATAGAAGTTTGGGTGAGGGGAGCCACTGGAACAGCTGTTGGGAGACGGATGGTAGCCTCCCGTCAAGGCCATCCAGCATGTTCTTTAACGTGCACAGGGTTGGCTCTCTCTCGGATATGGGGCCACGGCTTAATGTCCCATCTGACGGACTTTGACCGAGGGCAGGGCGGGGAGTTTTGAGGAGATAAGTCCCTACGCTAGCCTAGCTGAGACTCGAACTTGGGAACTGCAAATTAACAGCCTGGCGCCCTACCAGTTGAGCCACTCCCGCCCCACCAGAATGTTAAAGAATTTTCATGTTATAAGAATGGGAATCTAACTACGAACCTTTACAATTTATAAAATATACATTTAATAAAAAAAAAGGCAACTGAAGATAAATTAAAGATCATAATAAAATGTAACTTAAATTTCGATGTTTAGCAATATTCGTTCAGTAGTTGAAGTGTTATGGAAGCTAGAATATTTCACAACAGTAAATCGTCATAAGATTTTACTTTTGAAATAATAGATAATTCTGAGTGAGTTTTATGAAAAACAATATAATTTATTTTTAAATATTCCAGCTTCCATAACTCTTTAAATACTAAACGAATATTTTTTAAAAACGAGATTTAAATAGATTCTATTATGTTCTATAATTTATCACCATTCATATTTTTTCATTAAATGAATATTTTAGAAGTTATAAAACTTTGAAATTAGATTTCCATTGAAATGAAATAGAAATTCCCTAATATGTATTTTGTTGGGTAATGCATATAATCTATCGATCATATTCTTATGCAGCCCATGTGGTGAAACCCATGTATACTTATGTATATCACGGTGTTTGTAATAAGCGTTAGCTATTCTCAAACCATTAAGTTTACTTACCTGTAGGAGACGTTGCCCATTGCAGCTACCAATACCAAAAGAGCCTATCTCTCCTTCCCAAAGGTCAGAGTCAGTACCAACTTTGGCATTGAAGTCACCAAGAACAATGGTAATATCTCCTTTCTTGACAGAATTCAAAATATTTTGAAGTTGTCTGTAAACCTAACCTTCTCATCCTCATCGGCATCTTCAGTGGAGGCATAACAACAGATAACATTCAGGTCTTTAATGCTTGTCTGATATTTTGTTGTGATAAACCTTTCATTGATGCACAAATATCCTAGCAGAGCATCACTTGCGTATCAGCTGAGAAGCAAACCTACGCCTTGGAATGCTTATTATCTTCCCTCCCTGAAAAGAGAAATTTAAGATTTTTTTAAGTATCTGACCTTTATCTGTCCATCTGGTCTTTTCAAAGCGAGAATATCTAACTTATAATGGTGGAATCTTGTGTTAGAACGTCAAGAGAATAAGCTCTGTGCAGAGTCCTCACATTCCAACTACCTATGGAAAGAAAATGGTTAGTGGGATGTTTAAAGAAACTATGTTTATTGAGAGAGGGAATGCCGACAATATCAAACAGCCCCCTAATCGCAGACATGGGGCAAAGACCCGTTCCGCCACCACTAAAGGCTGAAGCCATCTACACTGGAAGACTTCCTCCAATGTAGAATTTGACGATGCCAATAGAAGCAAAGAGTTCAGGTGCCTGCGATGACCTCTGCTCAGGATTATCCACCAGCTGATAAATATATCCTGTGAATCTATTCACTTGGGGCTGTCAATCCACAAACCAACAGAAAACACAGCGGAAGATTTTCCCTCCACAGAAGTCCATCATGCAGCAAAATCAGGATCCATAATCAAGCTCAGAGCCTTATTCCAATCCAGTAGGTTTATATGGTCAGCACCAGGACCCTGTGTGGTTGACCACTCCTCAGCAGGGTAGAAAAAAAAAGAAAAGCAGACATAGTTGTCCAGATCAGTAGGTTACACTGATCTGTCAACCCTCTTTTTCTGTTCACTTCCACAAGAGAGTATCTCTTTTGAAAGGTACTAACGGCCTACACCACGAGAAAGCGGGTCGGACATTTACATTTAGCTCATGACAGATATGCATGCAGAACTAAATTTGCAGTCTGGATGGACCTCCGTAGCCCATGGCTGCTGGAGGAGGAGGAGGAGGAGGAGGAACGTATATAACCTGATCACATTAAGGAAAAAGCTATATGGCATCAACATAGAGTTTCCCTCTGTGTCCCTAAACGTTTTTCAATGTTTCTCTTTCAACTACTCAACTAGGAACCCTTGGGGTCCTTGTGACCTGACTATTTGTCCCATTGTGCGCCAAAAAGTGCAGCTCAGATTAAACAACTGAATTTCTGTTGATGCTAATTATCTGTCTCCTCTCCTAATTCTAGCGGCTTGGTTGGTGATCAGCGATAAACATTTCAAACTTCAGATGAAAAAAAAACGCATTGACTGAGTAATAGTTATTATTGGTTTCAATTACTAAATGAATCAAAAGATTTGACATTGATTCAATTGCAATTTGATGGTAGAATTGTTGAACATTGAAACGAATGTGTTGATCAATATGGCATAAAAACCGTGACTTCTGGATAACCACTCAGGTGCTCTGACCATGTGCTTCCGCTACCGATCAAAATTTAATCTAATAAGATAAAAAGACTTCCGCCAGTAGTATACATTCATTTTTGTGCATCATATGATGCTGAGACTTCTAAACATCATCATCATGAAGATGGTTAAAGTACGAGTGTATAAAGAAATCACATTTAAAGATGCTATATTCACTGAATACCAATAAATCACAAGGTACTATGTTGATTGAATACCAGTAATCGCAAATAAATATCCGATGTCAATTGAATTAAAATTTGGTGAACAGACTCTTGAGTACCAAAGCCAAGACAAAATTATCTTGAAGCTGATGCGATATGAATCCACGATCTCCTGATAGATGTGAGGTCCTCTAGATTTGAGTTTGATATTCAAGAAGTCTTTTATCAGATTTAAACTGAATCAACTGAGAATCTTTACCCGTGATGTACTCATAATATACTTCAAACATCTAGGTTCATGATGCTGTATGAAAAGCCCTTCACATGACACACATGTGATTATGCATTGCTGACGGAAATATCATTTCTGAAGAAAATCCTCATCGACACTCTGTAGTTCAGTTGTCAGCTGACGGTAATATCATTTCTGAAGAAAATCCTCATCGACACACTGTAGTTCAGTTGTCAGACCACCTGACATGCTATTAGGAGGCCATGGATTCGTATCGCACCAAAATCAAGACAATCTTTCCTCTAACGTCAACACCGATGGGCCTGGAAAGACCGTCGTACGTCGGATGGCACGTTAACCCTTTCAGGACCATAAGGTTTCTAAGAGTAAATATTAGTATGTAACTGTTTATTTTAGTTTGTTTAGACGTAAAATAAATAAAAATCATAAGAAAAATACATAGCAATGTGTAGTTTTTTTTGGAATTTTATGGGAAATATTTTTCCCAATGGACTATAAAGGTAACACAAATTATAGTTAGGCTTATTATGCAATGTCTTTTATTTATTGGTTTATTAGAACAAAATGTTAACTAAAATAATACAAAATTATGAAATAAAATTACTATACAAAATGTTGTGCTAATTATGATATTCTGCGAAGCAATTTCTTTTGGTAGTGAGGCAAAGATGGACATTGCACATAGTACATATATTATGCGTCATGACAGTTCTGTTTTTGTTTTCTAAACGTTCCCGTTTACGCAATTGCGTTCGGCATACGTTCTATTTTGACAGTCTGTATAAAAAATGCAGATAAGGTTATAATTAAATACGACAATCACCAATTTTAAAATGGGAAAAATGTTTCCCTTGGTCGTGAAAGGTTTAAGCACGTCACGCTCGTGTGAAGTTAGCCGTGCGCAGGACCATCGTGTGGAGGAGAGCCTCTGCACCTTAAAAAATGCGTTCGGTGCCTTGACAGGAGCCTTCCATCTGTCTCCTAACAGCCGTCCAGTGGACGGCTGTTAGGAGACATGTGTTGTTCTCTGAGCCCTTGGAGTCCTGTTTGTGTTCTCTGAGCCCTTGGAGTCGTCGAAACCTACCTATTTAGCCCATTGTGTGCAAAAAAATAAACTCAGAGGTTAAAAACAACCCAAATCCACTAAATTTCTTCAACTATACGCTAATCAAATTTTAATTTAAAAAAATTAATGTAAAATTATAATAATAAATATACAAGATGAATTTCGAAATTTTTTAAAGTCTCGAGCTTCTTAATTTGGATCTGGATTTTCTTTAATAAAGAGCAGAATTACATCGATCATAGCAAGTGTCGCACCACTGACAAGGGCTGTAAAATTTCCTCTAAGGATTTACGAGAAGCAATATTCCTTTCTGCGAAGCGAATCTTCTTCCTTCGAAGACTGCACTCTGAGGAATACGAGCCTCGTCTATAAAGCAGAAGATAAGTTCCCTCGAGGGTTATAGGATGAGTGGAAGTGTCTTTCCCACCTCCGCAATAACTTAAGAGGATAAGGAATCGTCTCCATTCCTACCACTAGAGTAACAAGATCAGCAGGCGAGTCCTTTAACTTCGCACGTAACTGACTTTTAAACGAATTATTTGCTTTAACCGCGAAGTTGCTGTGACAACGACTTTTGTTTAGCTGTTGTTGACTCAAAGCATGTGATGAAATAAAACTTCTTGGTAGTGGTTTTGTTCCTTTCAAAAAGTCTTTTTTTTACCATTTTTGGCTCTTTTTTTTGCAAAAAAGTAATCTTTGAGAACTAACTTTTTTATTTTTGTTTAGAGCGTTGAATTTTTAAAATCCGTTAGGTGGTCTTTAAAAATTTTAGGTGTTGATTTACCTGTGAGCGGCACTTTTATGTATTAAATGGACAAAATTGCCAAGTTACAAGGACACCCAAGGTTTCAGGGCTGGATAGCGGAAAGGTTGGGTTGCTTTATCTCTGAGTGGCCCTTTTTTGCACACAATGGTTTAAATGGTTTGGCCAAAAGGACTCCCAAGGTTCAGAACTTGGTAAAGGAAGATTGGGTTACTTTA
This sequence comes from Ryuthela nishihirai, assembly GCA_038380435.1. NCBI lineage: Eukaryota > Metazoa > Arthropoda > Arachnida > Araneae > Heptathelidae > Ryuthela > Ryuthela nishihirai. The sequence goes on from JAWZYU010000026.1 coordinate 33,254,409, forward strand.
TCTCCACTGGCACTTTTTTGTGCACAGTGAGCTAAAGGTTTAGATTACAAGGACTCAAACGGTTGGGGGAAGGGAACCACTGGATAGCTGTTAGGAAACGGATGTGTAAATCTCTCATCAAAGCCATAAAGTGTGTTCCAAGTCTGGCCAAACTACGGCCAGCAACCTCTTTTTATATAAGTATACAGGACAAGGTCCGTCCCGTGGCCGAGTGGTTAGCGCGTTTGGCTACTGATCAAAGGGACCTAGGTTCGAGCCCCGGATAAGGCATGGATATTTGTATCGTTTTCTGCCGAGGTCCTGCAATCCTCACAGACCTTCTACTATGGCATATAAACTGACAGGCTCCTGTCAGACCTCTGTGGCAAGCAGCTGCTTGAGGGGATATTTATTTATTTATTATACATGACAAGAAGTCCGACTTCGTGAAGCAAATTCTCATTAAGATAATTAATTTTAGTTAAATTATATTGCTCATGTTTCACTTTAGATTTTTTTTTTCAGTTAGTTATACATACGTAATTGACTATAAGTTTGTTTGGCAGACCTCCCTTTCATTTCACCTTTCTGTGCGGCCCTTCTTCTGAGCGGCCCTTCTTCTTTCTGTGCGGCCCTTCTTCTGAGCTGAAAAGCTTACCCTTGCTTGCTGCATTCTATAATGTGTGCAGGGTATTATGACTCTTCCACACATGGAACCACGCCTTAACGCCCTATCAGACTGACGGTGGTCTTTCCCTACGCATTGATCAGATGACCCCAGAATATAATGCAAGAACAGTGGAGATTGGAATTTCGGGAATATCAGGGGTTCAGGATTACACTCGATCTAAAAGACTGAAAAGGATTTAAGTTTAAATAAACAGAATGCAATGTCGAGTCACTCTATTCATTTCGTCTTTCGTCCTCTGATCAGATTTGAAGCAATAGGTCAGAGCGAAGATAATGGCAGGACCGAAAACAGTCGAAGCCATTAAGACTGAATTATGATCCTGCAAATACGCAAGAGTTAGATAATGCGTTTGACAAAGTCAGACAGCTGTTATCAGTTCAACCGCGACTAAATGAATGAAAAATAGCCTGCTAATTAGTTAGGTACTCGATCGTTATCTAGATTAGTGTCTGTTCTTCGTTCGAAGTGCTTCATATTGTATGCCGATTGTGCTGTGCTGTTCGTTTGGGTGATTTCCAACTTTGTCTAGGCAAAAGGAACAAAAACAAACATAAAAGCCAATCGTGTTGTTTACCTGGGTATTTACTAACCCGGTTTATCGTATCGGGAACGTTAAGCATGCTGAATGGCTTTAACGGGAGGCTATCATCTGTCTCCTAACAGCTTTCCAGTGGATAATCTTCCTGCAGCCGTCTCTGAGCCTATGGGATCCTTGTGCCCTGGTCATTTAGTCCATTGTGTGCAAAAATAGTGTCGCTCAGAGGTAAAACAACCCTTTTGATTCAAACGATACTAAATACCTATAAAACATTAAAAATTTAATTTATTGGAGAACTTAGGAAAGGCAATGAATTCTCGCCCATAGACAGAAAGCAGACAAATTACTAGTAAGGAAATGAAGATGATCGTTCACAATTCGTTATTATTGGTTCAAAGTTGTAGTAAAAAATTCCGAACTATTTCTTTATATAATTGTATATCAACTTCCTCAATATAAATTAAAACATTTTTTTTTTCAAAGGCCCCCTATAACCACATACACCGCAGCCCAGGGGTTACGGTGTTTACAAAAAGGGCACTGATTGTTGGTCACGTTTATTCAAATTCCGACTGCGACCGCAATTTGGGTCGTAGAATTGGACACTAGATGTGATCGCATATGAAGGAAATATTTATCCTGTGTTTAGCAGATACTCAAGATGAGCATAAATGAAGGTGCTCAGCTGTTTCTAGCACGAGTTCAAGCTTTTAGCTTTGGGATTCTATTGTTGCAGTGGATGAGTGTGTGAGGATGAGGGATTACATCGTTGTAGTGGTTGAGTATTGGTATTCTATCATCGCAGTGGTTGAGCGCTATGATTCTATCGTTGCAGTGGTTGAGCTGTTAGTGTGCTTGATTGCAGAGTCAAAGGACTTGGGTTCGAATCATGATAAGGCATGATTGTTTTCTTACTGTTTTAGGCTCTCTTTACGAGGTCTCGGCTCTCTCCTATATCTCTATGGTATATTGTATACTGGGATGTTCTCTCAGATCAATGTCATGTTTCCGAGTTCGTGTCCCAATTGTACCAGAGTTGATATTTATCTCCATTATAAGCCCACCCTCCAGCCCTATCCTTGGATCGAAAAGCCGTCGTCCTTCTGTTGGGACGTTAAGCCATGATCCTAGCAGGAGAGTGATACTCTTCGTAAGTTAAAAAACACGCTGGACCTCATTAACTGAAAGTTTCCATTCGCTTGCTAACAGCACTTTAGTGGGTTAGCTTCATCTACCGAACTCTGAACTCTTGGGGTTATTCTGACCTCACCTTTCAGTCAAATATATATACAAAAGTTTCCGTAGAGGTAAAAGGAGTTATTTGTCGCGTTGGCGCTGTGGTACCGCTTTGGTAAGCAGTGACACTGCAACTGCCGGGTCCGGGTTCGAGTCTCGGACTGGATGGTTGTTTGCTTTGTATTAGCTCTAACTGAAGCCATGGTCAGCAGGGACTTCAGTTTTAGTAGGGCATCTCCTTGTATGAGAGGGGAGCTGGTGGCTCAGTCGATAGCAAACCGGGTTCGTAATCTGCAGTTCCAAGGTTCGAGTCCCATCTGAGTCGGCGTCAAGGTATATTTCCGCAAAACTCCCCTCCCTGTCCTCGGTCAGTAGGAGACATGATGGGCTAGGAAAGACCGCCGTCCGTCGGATGGGACATTAATCCTTGACCCCATGTACGGGAGATCCATACCCTGTTCACGTTAAAGAACACTCTGAATGCCCTTGACGGGAGGCTACCATCTGTCTCCTAGCAGCTTCCCAGCCTTCTCTGAACCAGCGGGATCCTTGTGACCTGGCCATTTTAGCCCATTATGTGAAAAAAGGTGTCATTCAGAGGTAAAACAATTTAACTCAACCCTTGTATGAAAAGGTCTGGACAAACCATAAATTATTAAATAAATAATATCAGTAAGCCAGAAATTTGACAATAGTAATGTGTCATAAGAATTTACCTCAGAAATTAATAAAAGTTAAACAATAAGGAGTTTGATTCAAACCATTTAATAAAATAAATGTAAAATATATAAGTTAACGTAATTAATTTCAATATTAGATAATTATGAATTTATGAATTTTTTTATAAAAAAAATTATTATTCTCTAAAGCAAGTTTATTATTTAGTTATAATTAGGGTAGTTGGAACTGAAAATGTTCCAGTTACCGTAATTATTTAAGTATTAAATAAATATTTCTGAAAAAAAAAAATAATTCTGAGACCTTTCTCCATCTTCTGTAAATCCACCCCCCCCCCCATAAAACATTGAGATCTCTGTGGAAAAAACGTTACTTAAATTTATCTTTATTTCATTTATTGGTTTCATTATGACCTATCAACTGAATCCATTGTAAAAAATAAAAGAATCTGCAACGGAAATCTTTGCCCAGGTTGCTTGGTAGCCCCATCAACCGCTAGACCCCATCTGGTTATAAATTTCGACGAATATTGATTTCGGTGTGATTCCTTGTTTTTGCAGCGCGCCTTAACCTCGTATTGCTCATGTCTCATCTTTCGTGACGTATGCAATGTGTCGTCGTCTCATAAATCTCGTTTATACATCTGGAGCAGAATTGATGAAGCGATCGTTAAGAGGAAACGCAGAAGGTTCAGATGGAAAGTGTAATTTTATTAATAAGATTCAAAGTTTATGCAATTAACACACGAGAAGAAGTGGAAATCGATCTTTCTGGAGGAAAGGGATAGAGAATCCGCTAAAAAAGAGAGGCAACGAAACGGCGTTTGGCTATCAGAATAAGCGTCAGTTTCACGCAGAAACAGAAGATCGGTTTAAATTAGTAGCAGATGTCGCCACAGAGAGGCAGAAACAAAAAGGTAAAAAAAAACATATTTTTGAATTATCTTTCGTTAAACGAGACTCTGGACTTAAAACAAGAGTTTAAGTCTTCAACTCGAAAAAAAAAAGAATGTTTTTTTGGGTCAAAACGGGATTGATTTAGTTGTTTTCCCTGTGAGTGGCCCTTTTTGCACACAATGGGCTAAATGGCTAGGTCAAAGGGTCAGAGAAGGCTGGACTTGGTTGTTTTATCTCTGAATGGAACTTTTTTTGCACACTATGGGCTAAATGGCAAGGTCAAAGGGTCAGAGAAGGCTGGGCTTGGTTGTTTTATCTCTGAATGGAACTTTTTTTGCACACTATGGGCTAAATGACAAGGTCAGAAGAAGGACTCAGGGAAGATTGGGAGAGGGAACTCACTGGAAGGAGATAGATGGTAGCCTCCTGGTAAGACCGCCTAGCGTGTTGTTTAACGTGTACAGGATATGGCTTTCCTGCACACGGTGCCACGACTTAACGCCCATCCGACGGTTAGAGGCCTTCACAAGCCCAACGTCGTTTCCAACTGATCGAGGGCAGGTCGGAGAGTTTTGCGGAGATAAATCTCAACGCTGGCCCAGCTGGGTCTCGAACTTGTGAACTGAAGATTATGAGCCTGCCACTCTACCGACTGAGCCAACTTAGCTTTCATAGCAGTGCAACGCAAAAGCAAAAATAGAGGTGATGTAGTAATTGAACTGAAGTCAAATGCGAAAATTGTCATTTCAGGAAATGTGAGCGTTTTAGCATCTCCAATCCATAAAATGCATCAGGATTCGATTGCACCATTGACTTATATCGATCCCTCCGAAAAATAAATTCCAACCAGCTCCCTCTCCGGTCTACCAGAATAGTCTATCGCCTATTCTGTTTTCCGCAACAATTGATTCTCTGTTTCGAAACCTCTTCTTGCTCAGCATCACTTTTACTCCTCCATACAACATGAAACAACGACTACATCAGCATCCACTCCGACTCCGCTGATCGCCTGCAAAGCCAGTGATTGCAGTAATTTTTCTCTTACGCAGTCGACTTCTAATGCGAAACAACGGAGCAGAGTCCTAAACACTGGGGCTTGGAGAAGTTGCACTGCACAGCCAATAAAGACAGTCTAACAGCCACTACACGTGCGCGCGGATGCTTCCGATTGCTCTTCATCCTCCTCTTCATCGACGCATCACGTTAGCGCAAGAGAGGATAGGGGGGAGCGAAAGAGTGCGAAGAGCAAGTAAAGCATCCAGTGATCACCTTCATCCTATTTGGCATGGTAGAGCAGCGGGTCCGCAACGGATAACACCGGCATCAACCTTCAGTGGAAACACTCCTTTCTATAGAATGCCGACGCCATTAGTATTCTAGAGGGCTTGCAAGAATACTTAGAACTGCAAGGCGTCGTCTGCCATCAAAACAGTTAACACATCACACAAGTTAGCGCCGAGTGTCTCCAAGTCTCGGCGTTTAGCGAGTTGAGTAAAGGAATCTCCGAAATCACTCGTTGGGAACAAACAAGCTCTTTTCCTTTGAGCTATCTTCAGAATCAGAAAGTGATGATGTTGACACATTGATGAATATCAAAGGATTTCTCGCTTTTGATCAGTGAAGCTGAAGATCTTGATTTGACTTTGGTCGGGAATTGATGAATTATGGCTGTCTTTCGAGTAAAAGATATTTTCTGACGTGTACAATTATTTCAAACTCTTTTCTTTTTTGCGATAGCTATGTCTACGAAACTAGTCTAGCTAGCATCGTACGGTACATATTGTAATACATAGCGTGACTCTTATCGTTCGGTAATACATAGAGGAGTTCATCACCTTTCAATACATAGGCTGCTATCATCGTTCAATACATATATTAAAAATTAGTGTTGCCATCATCGTTCAATACACATACCACTGGGGCGGGGGTGGCTCAGTCGGTAGCGCGCCAGGCTCGTAATCTGTAGTTCCCAGGTTCGAGTCCCAGCTGGGTCAGCGTTGAGATTTATCTCCGCAAAATTTCCCCGCCCTGCCCACGGTCAGTATGGGACACCGATGGACTTGGAAAGGCCGCCGTCCGTCGGATGGGACGTTAAGCCGTGGCCCCGTGTGCGGGAGAGCCATACCCTGTGCACGTTAAAGAACACGCTGGATGGCCTTGATGGGAGGTTACCATCTGTCTCCCAACAGCTGTTCCAGTGGGTCCCCTCCCCCAACCTTCTCTGAGCCTTCGGAGTCCATGTGACCTGGCCATTTAGCCCATGGTGTGCAAAAAAGTGCCGCTCAGAGGTAAAACAACCCAACACATACCACTACATAATATTGCTATCATTGTTCAATGCACATACCAGTACATAGTGCTGCTATCATCGTTCAATACATATGCATCAATAGATAGCTCTGCTATAATCGTTCAATATATTAGCTCTTGGTATCATAGTTCAGTGCATATAACACCACGCTACTATCATCGTTCAATACATATAACAGTATACAGTGCTACTTACAGCAGTTCAATACATAAGAGTACATAGAGCTGCTATCACTGTTCAGTAGGTATCGTAGCACAATTTTCAGGTATATTGGTTTAGTACATTGAGCAATACACATAACAATTATCTACTTTCATTACTTTATACTGTAGTATGAAGCTCATCTATTATCTTTCCTTACTTATTACAGCGCATAATATAGATTTAAATATAGTACACACCGTACTTCACAAATGCAGCCATTATCGTTTAGTACATATCGCAGTACGCAGGGCAGCTGTCACTATTCAGTAACCAATATTTATAGGCATCGTATGATGCAATTTGTCGCTAGTTTTAGTTTAAGTGTTTTTAAATTCTCTTGTAAGAAAGGTAAATAACTGCAGGTCTAACAAACTTTCTAACTCAGTATCTGCTCTTAACAGAACTCCTAACACCGAAGCTGACAACTTTTCTTTTAATTTGGACATTAAAGAGAAAAAAGTTTCATCGAAACAGTTAACTTTATTCTTCAGATTGACGTCGCATTCCCAGGATCTGCACTACAGAAAAAAGCATCCTTTGTCTCCATATTTGCCTTAAAATCATTGCCGGAAGAAATATCTAATGCTCTGCTTCTCTGATGACGAGGATGAGCTTTTAACATTAATAGCATTACTTAGTTTTTCCCTGGAAAGGAAACTGTTGGGCCTCTAATCCTCCTTCTCAAGAGACTGATGTTGTGCCATTAAATGTCATAGTATAATCCTTATTCTACTCTTTTATTTTATTGTACTATATTAGTTTTTAGATGTTCTTTCCTGATAAGATGTTCTTAATTTATAATATTACGCCATTTCTAAGTCAGGCTGTTTGATTTCATTTCAGAGTTAGGTTGGATTGCTTTATCTCTGAGGGGCACTTTATTTACATACAATGGGTAAAATGGCACGGTCGCAAGGACTACGTGGGCTCAGAGAAGGTTGGGAGAGAGGGGACTCACTGGAGAGCCTCCAATCAAGGCCATCCAGCGTGTTGTTTAATGTGCACAGGCCACGGCTTAACGTCCCATCGGATTGACGGCGGCCTTTCCAAGCTATAGGTGTACCCTATTGATCGTGGGCAGGGCGGGGAATTTTATGAATATAAATCTTAAGCTGTCCCAGGTGGGACTCAAACCTGGGAACTGCAAATTACGCCCTACCGACTGAGCCACCCCAGCCTCTTTCATTTCAGACGTTCAAATGAGAAATTTACTGATAATTTTTAAAGTAAACGTTGTATTCCATTATTTTCCGATTAGAATAAAGTTAAGAAATTATCTCAAATCATTACTACGTCCTGCATTGAAATACGAGTATGTTAAATCACTCTCTCCATTTACGCGCCATTTTCACACATTCCCTATCGCATAATTACGAGAACTAAGTATCTCTTGGAAGAATTTTATCTTTAAAAGCACATTGAAACAGAAAGTTGTTGTTGAACTACTTCAAATCTGACTAGCACTTACGTTCACACAGTGGTGTAGACGAAGGGTTCCCCTATTGGTTAATGGTACTGCTATGGACTGAAGAAAGACCAAGCGGTTAAGTATCAATGCGCGGAAGAGAAATTTATGAAGTTTAGTGTAAACAAGTTTAATTGTTTTTTACTAGACAAAGTACCAGACGTTGCTTAGGAAAAACAACATTTTAAAAATTGTTGAAAATTTGCTTTAAATTGCTTCTGAATTTATTGGAAATAAGTTAGCATGCATATATACACATGCTTTGTTATAAATCATCCGTATTTATGTGACTCTAGGAGAATTGAAGAAGATTTTTATTTTCACATATTCTGAAATCAACAAAACACTCTTTATACAATAGAAATTGCTAAACTATGATATTGAATATTTTTCAGATTTTCAAAACAAAAAACATGTTGTATATATCTAGTATATCTTAGAAAACCTTGAATTCAGATAAAACAATATAAACTGTCGTAATTGTCATTAGTATGCAGCAATTTCTCATTTTTCCATTTACAATGATAGTGAAAATTAATAGGAAGCCTCAATCAGAGTGAAAAACTTCCGTTGGGAGGAAAAAAAAATATATAACATATTTGTTGGCAGCAAATATAAATACATCATAAATATCAAAAAGACTTGTAAGTATTACAACAGAACAATTTACCTTTGAAGAAAAAAATATCTCTTGTACATTATCGATTATTTTATGTTGTAAATATAAGAATATTAAAACAAAATAATCACGATTAACTGTCCTAAAACAAAACATGTACATTCTCCAGATTAAGTAGCTACGTCCTGCTTTTTCCAATGAATTCTCTTTCATTATTAATTGTTTTTAGGTCTGTGGGTAAAGAATTGAAAAATTTACTACATAAGTAAATAATATGTCTCTGCACAAGTGTTTTATGCGCTAGGGTATCCATCAATAAATATACCTCGTGAAAAACGCGTTAGCTTTGGAAATGTTCGAAAATAAAATTGATTCCAATGGGTTTTAAGATATTTTAATATTTAAAAAACGTACAATTTCCTAATTTGTAAAATATTTTCCTTATTGTAGACGTTTATTAGACTATCATATCTTCTCATTTGCAATATGCATCTAACAGTATTATTATGAGCGTGTGTGGTCCAACACGCCTGGCTTTGGGTTGGGTTGTTTTACCTCTGAGCGGCACTTTTTTTGCACACCATGGGCTAAATGGCCAGGTCACATGGACCCCGAAGACTCAAAGGTTGGGGGAGGGGACCCACTGGAACAGCTGTTGGAATACAGATGGTAGCCTCCCGTCAAGGCCATCCAGCGTGTTCTTTAACGTTGGGTTGTTTTACCTCTGAGCGGCACTTTTTTTGCACACCATTTGCTAAATGGCCAGGTCACATGGACCCCGAAGGCTCAGAGAAGGTTGGGGGAGGGGACCCACTGGAACAGCTGTTGGAATACAGATGGTAGACTCCCGTCAAGGCCATCCAGCGTGTTCTTTAACGTTGGGTTGTTTTACCTCTGAGCGGCACTTTTTTTGCACACCATGGGCTAAATGGCCAGGTCACATGGACCCCGAAGACTCAGAGAAGGTTGGGGGAGGGGACCCACTGGAACAGCTGTTGGAATACAGATGGTAGCCTCCCGTAAAGGCCATCCAGCGTGTTCTATAACGTTGGGTTGTTTTACCTCTGAGCGGCACTTTTTTTGCACACCATGGGCTAAATGGCCAGGTCACATGGACCCCGAAGACTCAGAGAAGGTTGGGGGAGGGGACCCACTGGATCAGCTGTTGGAATACAGATGGTAGCCTCCCGTAAAGGCCATCCAGCGTGTTCTTTAACGTGCACAGGGAATGGCTCTCCCGCACACGGGACTACGGCTTAACGTCCCATCCGACGGACGGCGGCCTTTCCAAGCCCATCGGTGTCCCCTACTGACCGTGGGCAGGGCGGGGAATTTTGCGGAGATAAATCTCAATGCTGACCCAGCTGGGACTCGAACCTGGGAAGTACAGATTACGAGCCTGGCGCGCTACCGACTGAGCCACCCCCGCCCCCAACACGCCTGGCGTTCCTCAGGCCATAATGAGTCAGACCAGCAAGCTTCCAGGCATATTACGAACGAATGAATGAGTGGATACGAACTTTATGTCCGCGGCGACGTCATTGTGGACGGAAGTTTTCGGCTCCTCGAAATTTCGCAGGTATTTGCCGATGCGGTCCTTAATTTGATACGGTGGTGCCACTTGTGCCTTGGTACTCAGGGTTTAGAGGTCAGGTTCATAGCTCAGCTGGGTCGGTATTAAACCTACCGCAAGTGTACGAAATCTCTGAGTGCGCTGCCGTTGCCTAACTTATGAATGGAAGGTCGATGCGCAAAGTTATCAATGGACAAACGTTTTACTGCAAACTTTTCTGTAATGGCCTAATTTTCTGGGGTGGAAGGGGCGGGGGTGGCTCAGTCGGTAGCGCGCCAGGCTCGTAATCTGTAGTTCCCAGGTTCGAGTCCCAGCTGGGTCAGCGTTGAGATTTATCTCCGCAAAATTCCCCGCCCTGCCCACGGTCAGTAGGGGACACCGATGGGATTGGAAAGGCCGCCGTCCGTCGGATGGGACGTTAAGCCGTGGCCCCGTGTGCGGGAGAACCATACCCTGTGCACGTTAAAGAACACGCTGGAAGGCCTTGACGGGAGGCTACCATCTGTCTCCCAACAGCTGTTCCAGTGGATCCCCTCCCCCAACCTTCTCTGAGCCTTCGGGGTCCATGTGACCTGGCCATTTAGCCCATGGTGTGCAAAAAAGTGCCGCTCAGAGGTAAAACAATCCAATTCAATAATCTGGGGTGGAAAACAGTACACTAAATTAGGGTGAGATGAAATTGTAGACAACTTTGGTAGTTTTAGCTTTGACGAATAAGGAGGATACACCGAACAGACAGACAGACACGGAGAGAGACAAACACTTTGGAATGTATAACAGATTATGCATTGGATTAAATTAGGATCCGTTTGTTCAAGAGAGATCTGGATCTCTGATGGAATCAACTGGCCTTAACTGGGCCTTAACTGGCATAGTGGTTACACAGCTAGCGACTGTTCCAGCAAGGCAAACTTTGTGCAAGTCTAACTAAGTGTCTAACAAGTTTAACTTTGTGCAAGTCTAACTAAGGCAGTGGTCAGCAGTGACTTCGGTCTTAGTAGGGCATGTCCTTGTATGAGAAGGCCTGTAAAAGCTAGGAGTAACTTCTAGGATTCTTCTCTGTCCTCTATGTCGCAAATAAATGAAAAAAAATAAAATAAATAAAATCAAAACGAACGTGATTCTTAATAAATTTTCTGATGATTAATAATTGTTCATTGTACATTTAACTATTTTGTATTCTTAAGAATTTAGGTTGGGGATCGGTGACCACTTCATAAACATGTCAAGGAATCTCAAAAGTTTGAGAAACTCTGAGCTAGACGATAAAGTCATAAGGATCCCCAGGGCTCTGAGTAGATTGGGAAAGGCGATCCACAGGTATGTTACTAGGAGACAACTAGAAGAGTTGGCCTGGGTTATTTTACCTTTGATCAGCAGTTTTTTTTTGCGCATAATGGGCTAAACGGCCAAGTCTCAAGGACCCCGAGGGCTCAGAGAAGGTTGGGGGAAGGGACCCATTGGATAGATGTTAGGATACAGATGAATTTACCCTATGGTACTCTCCCTTCAAGGCCATCTAGTGCTGTGTTCTTTAACGTGCACTGGGTACTTTTCTCCTGCACACTGAGAAACGGCTTAACGTCCCATACGACGGACGGCGGCTTTCAAAGCCCATCGGTATCCCCTACTGACCGAGGGCAGGGTGTAGAGTGTTGCAGAGATAAATCCAAACGCTGGCTCAGCTGAGACTCGAATCTGGGAACTGCAGATTACGAGTCTGGCGCGCTACCAACTGAGTCACTCCCTCAACTAGAAGCGTTAAGGCATCCAGAGTATTGTTTAATATTAACAGAATGCGGCTCCCCTGCATACAGATAAATCAATAAATAATAATAATAGAAGTTCCCTTTCCAATCTCATCGGGGCGCCCCATTTCACACCAAGGGCATTAAAGGAGTTAGTGGAGAAATTTTTGAACACTGAGGGCAACAGAGATTGAAACTTGAGAACTGCAGATTACAAGCCTGGAGCGTTACCGACTCAGCCAAACTCAAGCTTAGAACAGAAGGTAAAAACATAGTGGTCCCTTGATTAACGATATTTTAGTTTACGATGCTCCTCTCATAGCATCTGATGCATTTGATTAACGACGAATGTTTGCAACGATGTCCGTACAATAACATTCGGGCGTTATTTTCGGCCAAAGAAAGCGCTCTTAAGCTCTTGAATACTATAAAAATTTTCAATCTGGCTCTGCTGAAGCTCTATTAAAGTAAACGGTGATTTAATGAGACGAAAGACGAAAATTTGAATAACATTATACAATTAGCTGCAACGTCACTGAAGCCGAGTGTTCAGCAGCTCATTTTAGGGTGCCAGTTCCATCCTTCACATACTGTCCGACAACCAAACTTCAGGTTTGATGTTAAAATAACCATTTTAATAATATTTAATTTTTAATATTATTATTTTGTATCTAGACATATGACAATAAAATGCAATAAAAAAGTTAAACATTTTCTGCTCTTGTTATTGTCCCCCCCCCCCCGCTCGCAAAACTCAACACATACATCATATTTTTCTATTCGGTCAGATACCAAAATAAAGTTTTGCACCCTTACTATTGATTAAAAAGTCCGAATTTTCCGTGAAAAAGTATAACGTTCAATGCTTTTGGAACGGATTAAGCCTTTATCACGCATTTCGTATACTCGATTAACGATAATTTGATTTACGATCGTTAATCGAGGGACCACTCTACTACACTATTTATTAGAATAGGTTCTAAAAATATATCTATACTGGAATGACGTTCAGGTCAGTTTATATTTATTCAATACCTTGTTTCCTTCCCTCCTCTCACTTCCATATATTTTTTTCGATTCTCCTCTGCTTTTTATTTATTGCATGACTGTTCGAGGTACGTAGAACCAAAACTGAACTCCTCCAGAGGGCAAAAACGAACTATGTTCTTTAACAATGAAATCATCTCTACAGGGAGCATGTTGCTGTCATGGAGAACTAAGTGGCTTTCTATGCAATTTGGAAAATACTTTTTTTGGATAAAGTTTACAAAAATAAACATGTTTTGGGATTCTTCCCCCAAGTGCTTAATCGATTTGAGAACAACTGCTTCACGAAAGAGAAAAAAATATAATAAAACATTAAAAATCTATCTATATGTGCCCTGAAAAGCGGAAAATAAATCTAAAGCGTGTCGATGGTGCAATCAGTCACTGAGTTCGCATTTGCTTCAAAGGAAGATAGGCGCCGATTTACCTACTCGACAAGATTGCCGGCGCCCTATCTTCCTTTGAAGTGGATACGAACTCAATGATTGACTGCACCATCGATATGCTTCAGGTTTATTACACATCTTCCTATTGCTTTTGGCTTTGACACTTGTCCATTTGTCAGTTTGTGGATTTGACATAACGTTTCCACCATGAGTTTCTCCATTGCATTCGAAAGATAATGATTTATGTCCCAAATGAAAGCTTGTGACGCAGGGAGTATCATAAGCCTGTAAAAAAAAATTGACCCCAGTCTCTCCTTACTCCCTAAAAATAGGTAAATGTGAATTATTCTTAAGCTATATCTCCAGAAAGCGAAATATTCTTAAGAATGTGAATATTTTTATATTTACATATTATTTATGTAATTATTTTACTTTTAATAATAATGTATTTATTTTACTTTTAATAAATATGTGAAAACTATTCTTAAGCTATATCTCCAGAAAGCGAAGGCAAAAAGTTGGGTTGGGTTGTTTTACCTCTGAGCGGCACTTTTTTGCACACCATGGGCTAAATGGCCAGGTCACATGGACCCCGAAGGCTCAGAGAAGGTTGGGGGAGGGGACCCACTGGAACAGCTGTTGGGAGACAGATGGTAGCCTCCCGTCAAGGCCACCCAGCGTGTTCTTTAACGTGCAAAGGGTATGTCTCTCCCGCACACGGGGCCCCGGCTTAACGTCCCATCCGACGGACGGCGGCCTTTCCAAGTCCATCGGTGTCCCCTACTGACCGTGGGCAGGGCGGGGGAATTTTGCGGAGATAAATCTCAACGCTGACCCAGCTGGGACTCGAACCTGGGAACTACAGGAAGGCAAAAAGTAACAAGATATACGTCAAAAGAAAGCTTCTGATGTGAGGAATGTCCTAGGCTATGCCAAATTGAGGATATATGCCAAATGTCCTAGGCTATGCAAAATTGAGGATATATGCCAAATGTCCTAGGCTATGCCAAATTAGGGAGAAGAAAGCAGGGGGTACCCCCTGCTTTCTTCTCCCTTAAAAAGGGGGAAAATATGAAAATGATTGCTTCCCTATACCTCCTGAAAGCGAGTGCGGAAAGTAAAGAGCTATGTTTCGAATGAAAGCTCGTGACGCGGTGGGTGTCAGGTATAAAACATTGTCCCCCGCTAAACAACGGGAATGTGAAAGTCGTTCTATTATATCTGCCGAACGCGAGGGCCTACAGTTATGAGTTAAGTGTCAAAGGAAAGCTCGTTTAATGACGGTAGCGTACTATTTCGAATTTTGCTCCATTATTCTCCCCTGATAAAATGGTAGGGGGAGGATTTTTGCGGGGTTCGACTTTAACGAGTCGTATCTCAAATTAAAATTTGTGACATCCCCAATGTCGTTTGCTACCTCAAACATGACTCCAAAAGCGGGTAAATGTGATCGATGTTTATGAATCTTATATCAAATATTTTGAAGGTGACAACAAATTATATATAAATATAAATTAAAACATTTTAAAAATACCTATCTTCTTATAGTGCACTAAAAATAGAAAATAAACCTAACGCATATCGATGGTGCAATCCGTCGCCGAGTTCACATTCGCTTCAAAGGAAGATAGGGCGCAGATTTACCTACTCGACAAGATTGCCGGCGTTCTATCTTCCTTTGAAGTAAATACGAACTCAGTGACTGATTGCACCATCCGTATTTACTTCAAAGGAAGATAGGACGCCGGCAATCTTGTCGAGTAGGTAAATCTGCGCCCTATCTTCCTTTGAAGCGAATGCGAACTCGGCGACGGATTGCACCATCGATATGCTTTAGGTTTATTTTCTACTTTTTAGGGTCCTATAGCAAAATAGAAAAAAATATATATTAAAAAAATAAAAAAATACTTAGTTTTTAAAGCGCATATCGGAAGATATGCATTTTTTAAATATTTTAATTTAATGAAATTAATTAAAAACACCTGCTTCAAAATCTTTCATTTCATATATGACTCATAAACATCGACCACATTTTCCTCCTCCTTTTTCTTGAGTCCTGCTTGAGGTAGCCATAACATTGGAGATGCCACAAGCTTTAATTTGAGATGTAACTAATTAAAGTCGACCCCTGTGAAATTTCTGTCCCCTTTTATGGGTAGGAGAAAATGGTGAAGGGCATAATTCGAAGTGTCTACGACCGTCCTTATATAACTTTCATTTGTCCCTCTCCTGACAGAGGGCAGGACCGGGAGTTTTGCAGAGATAAATCTGAACTATGGACCAGGTGGGATTTGAACCAGAAAACTACAGATTACGAGCCTGGCGCGATACCAACTGAGCCACCCTCCCCTTCAGCTGTGGCAAGTCGGCGATCTCAACCAAAGGACTCACTTTCCAAGCCAGTCCTACTAGAATCTGAGTCGCCCATCGCCAATGATTATCTGAATTACGTTGAGACCTCCAGGCGCAAGGAAAGAAAGTGGCGCAAATTGGTGCTCAATGTTCTGAATGCGTCCGAGGGGCATAGCCGTTGAGCGACACATTAACGAGTGTGGACATGGCGCCTCACTCATATTGCCATAGTAACGATAAAGTGATGCCATTGGTGCTGGCTGCTAAGGAAAGGAAGTATCACGTGACAGCGTTTGCTGTCTGCTGAAGAAATTGTTTTGACAGGCCTCGGTGTCATCACTTGCGGCCTGCAACCACCCCTGCGGTCAAACCAATTTCGACAATGCTAGAATGAAACAGAGATATGAAAAGGACAAATGTCGAACATTAAAAGTAAACATCAAATAACAAAAAAAAAAAAAACCACACACAATGTGTAGCCAAGGCTAATTTTGTCTCGCTTTCTTAAAAAAAGTGTTAGATTTCTTATGATTTAGGAGGAGGAGATGATATTTAATCAAAGGTAAAATAGACAAATAATTTCCAAGTGATAGCTGAAGGTATTTTGTTTGATGATCTGAGTTACGCTTTAATTTTCTTTTCTGTGAAAAATCACCGATTTTCATTTTCTAGAAATATTTTCTGGCTTCCGTTGCCTGATTGAAAGGCATGGATAATTCAGTTGGCGAGAGCTTATTATATTACTGGGTTGGGTTGTTTTACCTCTGAGTGGCACTTTTTTGCACACCATGGGCTAAATGGCCAGGTCACATGGACCCCGAAGGCTCAGAGAAGGTTGGGGGAGGGGACCCACTGCAACAGCTGTTGGGAGACAGATGGTAGCCTCCCATTAAGGCCATCCAGCGTGTTCTTTAACGTGCACAGGGTATGGCTCTCCCGCACACGGGGCCACGGCTTAACGTCCTATCCGACGGACGGCGGCCTTTTCAAGCAAATCGGTGTCCCCTACTGACCGTGGGCAGGGCGGGGAATTTTGCGGAGATAAATCTCAACGCTGACCCAGCTGGGACTCGAACCTGGGAACTACAGATTACGAGCCTGGCGCGCTACCGACTGAGCCACCCCCGCCCCTATATTACTGGAATGAGGCAATAGTGTCTTCAGATCCACATGCTTTCTCATAGATAACGCAAAAACAGTTCAATCAGGAACTCCACGTTGGGTTGTTTTACCTCTGAGCGGCACTTTTTGCACACCATAGGCTAAATGGCCAGGTCACATGAATCCCGAAGGCTCAGAGAAGGTTGGGGGAGGGGACCCACTGGAACAGCTGTTGGGAGACAGATGGTAGCCTCCCATTAAGGCCATCCAGCGTGTTCTTTAACGTGCACAGGGTATGGCCCTCCCGCTCACGGGGCCACGGCTTAACGTACCATCCGACGGACGGCGGTCTTTCCAAGCCCATCGGTGTTCCCTACTGATCGTGGGCAGGCGGGGAGTTTTACGGAGATAAATCTCAACGCTGACCCAGATGGGACTCGAACCTGAGAACTGAAGATTACGAGCCTGGCGCACTACCGACTGAGCCACCCCCACCCCAGGAGCTCTACGTCTAATGATTCTGTCCGAAAGGTATATATTTAATAATAATATATTCCAAAGCTATCGATATTTCATTTCAATTGATAATAAAAAAAAACATGCACATCATTTGAAATGCAATATTTCGAGCTCTTTCTTACAAGTGCACATCTTTTAAATATTGTAATATTTGGATGAGATGTACCTCATTTAAAAGTGCAGTAACTGAAGAAGATACAAGTGAACATCGTATGAGCACTACAATATTTAGAGCAGGTAGAAGTGAACCAATTTGGACACTGCAATATTTGAAGCAGGTGCAAACGCTTAAAAATAGACAATCACAGAAGGCACTCTGTTAAGAGATATAAATAAAATAAAATAAAAATAAATACCCCATCAAGCAGCTGCTTGCCACAGAGGTCTGACAGGAGCCTGTCAGTTTATATGCCATAGTATAAGGTCTGTGAGGATGGCAGGACCTCAGCAGAAAAACGACACACACATCCATGCCTTACCCAGGGCTCGAACCCAGGTCCCTTACATCACTAGCCAAGCGTGCTAACCACTCGGCCACGGGATGGCTTTAAGAGATATACGTTGAGCAAATATAGAGGGTTGGGTTGTTTTACATCTGAGCGGCACTTTTTTGCACACCATGGGCTAAATGGCCAGGTCACATGGACCCCGAAGGCTCAGAGCAGGTTTGGGGAGGGGACCCACTGGAACAACTGTTGGGAGACAGATGGTAGTCTCCCGTCAAGGTCATCCAGTGTGTGCTTTAACGTGCACAGGGTATGGCTCTCCAGCACACGGGGCCACGGCTTAACGTCCCATCCGACGGACGGCGGCCTTTCCAAGCCCATCGGTGTCCCCTACTGACCGTGGGCAGGGCGGAGAATTTTGCGGAGATAAATCTCAACGCTGATCCAGCTGGGACTCGAACCTGGGAACTACAGATTACGAGCCTGGCGCGCTAGCGACTGAGCCACCCCCGCCCCCGCAAATATAGAGGGAAAAATATCATTAGCCGGATGGGATCCGAACCCCCAACCTACTGATGACATGTCAGGTACTCTGACCGCTGAGGATATATCTGACATTAAATTCGGATATATTCGAATGACTGATTCTGTGGTATAATGCTTAAAGCGACCAAAAGAGGAGCGCTTGATTAATGGCCGGTAGCTAAGCGGTCAAAGCACCAGATATGTTATCAGGAGGTCGGAAGTTCGGATCCTACCTGGCTAATGACAATTTTTCCTCTATAGTTATCTAAATCTAAGGTGCAAACGTGTTTCATTTCAATGGTACAATATTTGAGGTGAAGTGCATGTTATCTGAACTGAGCAAAATTTGAAAAAGTGAAGTGCACGTTCTCTGACCTCTGTAGTATTTTAAGAAGACGATGTTGCATGCTTTGAAGGCCGCAATATTTTGAGCTTATACTAGTGACCATCATTTTGAGTGCCAAAATATCTGGAGCCGAAATAATTGAACATTATTTTGACGTTGAAATATTTGGAATTGATGCAACTGAACATAATTTGATCGCGCCAGTATTTCGTGTGTCATCATTTGGACGCTGCAACATTAGGGCCGATACATATAATATACAAATATAATAAACGCTGTAATATTTAGAATCGATACAAATGTACATCATTTGGATGCTGTAATATTTAAGGTACATTCAAATGTGCATCATTTAGACACTGAAACATGTAGGACCATTGCAAGTGTGCATCATTTGGACGCTGCAACATTTAGGACAAATATAATTGTGCAAAATTTAGGTAGTGCAATATTCAGGTCCGACACAGGAGCGAATCATTTGGACGCTGCAACATTTAGGACCGATGCAAATGCATTCCTTTTGAATACTGAATATCTGGGTCGAGACACATGCACATAATTTGGTAACTGCTATATTTTGAAACATTCACACAGATTTGATTGAGATATTTAATTTACTTTCAGCTATGTATTTCCATACAAATGCTTTTAAGAAATTCAGACGCAGTGAATCTTATTTCCCATTGACAAAATACGTTAATGCACTTAATAATATTGAGAATATAAACATTTTACATGTATTTCGGGGCCGAAGATATATTTTTATTTCTCCAAACTCGATTTCCTGCTCAGAAATGATCAACTCTCAAAATAACCAGTGCTTATCCAAAGGCATACTTCATGCCTCGTCTGGTGACATTTCGGCGTTCTGGTGCTCTGAATTCCTCGCATCATGTAACATGGCAACCGAGCGATAGATTCCTTCCGCTCGGCAAGTCACGTTCACGTGATTCCTGCATCCGCTCGATCTGCAGATCACGAGCTTCACCGGATGGCTGGGGTCATCAGTTGGCGATGATCCGAAGGTGGCCTGGCGGGCACGAGGAATGGTCTCGGAGCTTGCGCGGAATCCTCAGCTAAGACTCGATTTGGAATCGAAATGGCCGCTCTAGGGCGTCCACGGTACTAAAAGGTCGATGCTTATTCGGGAAGGAGCATGCTAAGAATGACGCATCGCAAACTCGAGAATTTTGGAGGATCTTCTTGAATCGTGCTGGAGCGGGACTGCAAGAGGATAGGAAACATTCACGACAAGCAAAATGCTATTCAGTCATTGGAGATGATCTCGGTATTAGTAATAGCATAATAAGTCTGCTTTGAAACCGAAAGTACAAGCCGGGAAGTAGACAATTGATCTATACGAAGCTAAAGTGACTAATTCTGTTGCCCATTTCATCTTTATCTTTTGCCGATTTCGTCATTTTATCTTTGCCTGTTGCTCATTTCCAGATATCAGATTTTATTCTGCATTGTCTTATTGCAGAAATTATCTAATTCTCATTTCATAATTATCTGTTCCACACATCCACATTTCATCTTTGTGTGTTACACATTTCCACAAGGGGCAGGGGTGAATCAGGTGGCTCAGTCGGTAGCGCGCCAGACTCGTAATCTGTAGTTCCCAGGTTCGAGTCCCAGCTGGGTCAGCGTTGAGATTTATCTCCGCAAAAATTCCCCGCCTTGCCCACGGTCAGTAGGGGACACCGATGGGCTTGGAAAGGCCGCCGTCCGTCGCATGGGACGTTAAGCCGTGGCCCCGTGTGCGGGAGAGCCATACCCTGTGCACGTTAAAGAACACGCTGGATGGCCTTGACGGGAGGCTACCATCTGTCTCCCAACAGCTGTTCCAGTGGGTCCCCTCCCCCAACGTTCTCTGAGCCTTCGGGGTCCATGTGACCTGACCATTTAGCCCATGGTGTGCAAAAAAGTGCCGCTCAGAGGTAAAACAACCCAACCCAACCCTGTTGACCTGTCGATTGTTTTGATTTTCGTCAACAGATTCTTCACGTAAAAGAACGTCTTCATATTCGATAGTGAAACAGAACTGCAAATTAGGAAAAAAAAGAATAGAAGCGAAAATCGACTGAGTAGGCCTGCAACTGCTTTGTGAAATTCGTTCAATTGTAAATTACCTAGACCAGTAAAAACAAAAACAAGCCTTAACTGGCATAGTGGTTAGGCAGCTAGCGACTGTTCCAGCAAGGCAAGCTTTGTGTGTTGTGTTAGCTCTAACTAAGGCAGTGATCAGCAGTGACTTCGGTCTTAGTAGGGCATGTCCTTGTATGAAAAAGGCCTGTATTAAGCTAGGAGTAGCTTCTAGGATTCTTCTCTGTCCTATATGTCGCAAATCAAAAAAAATTAGAGAATGTTATACCAGTGGAAAGCGAAATTCGATGCTTCCTAACTTTTAAAACAAACGTTTTATGGTAAAATGCTATTAAAAGATTGCTCTTTCTAACGACTCTACTCTTTCCAAAGCCTTCTTTACTCTTTCCAACGCCCCTTAGCTCTTTTAACACCCTTTTTGCTCTTTCTAACGCACTCTTTACGCTTTCCAACTGTCCTTTGCTCTTTATAACACCCTATGCTCTTTCTGATGCCGCCATTATTCTTTCTAACTCATCTTTACTCTTTGTTATGCCCCATTTACTCTTTCCAACGTGTTCCATCCAGCGTGTTCATTAACGTAAACTATTTTTCGGTAGAAAATAGTAATAATCCTTGCTCTTTATAACGCCTCTCTTTACTCTTCTTAAAGTTCCCTTTATTCTTTCTACCTTCATGTAAGTTCCCAGGTTCGAGTCCCAGCTGGGTCAGCGTTGAGATTTATCTCCGCAAAATTCCGCGCCATGCCCACGGTCAGTAGGGGACACTGATGGGCTTTGAAAGGCCGCCGTCCGTCGGATGGTACGTTAAGCCGTGGCCCCGTGTGCGGGAGAGCCATACCCTGTGCACGTTAAAGAACACGCTGGATGGCCTTGACGGAAGTCTACCATCTGTCTCCCAACAGCTGTTCCAGTGGGTTCCCTCCCCCAACCTTCTCTGAGACTTCGGGGTCCATGTGACCTGGCCATTTAGCCCATGGTGTGCAAAAAAGTGCCGCTCAGAGGTAAAACAACCCAACCCAACTTTATAACGCCTTTTTACTCTTCCTAACCTTCATGTAATTCAAAATATTTTAAGCTGCATAAAAACTAGTTGAAATAACATTTACTGAACAATTTTACGAGTATTTTGATGAATTATTAAGGTCTTTCTATAGAAGCAAAACACGCATAACCATGTTAATCTAAGAATTATTCCACATTATAATTAATCTATTTCTACCGAAAAACTCAAGAGAACGTCCCCATGGAGACCGTCCCCATGGAGTCTACGGTCCCCATGGAGACCGTAGAATCCCCATTGGGAACCACTGCTTTGGATCAACTAGTATTGATATATCAGTAGCTCTTATTTTACATGAGCCTTTCCGAAGTGGTTTAAGAGTAAGACCACTGTCAAATCGAGTGTCTTAACAAAGAATTGAAGAATCCTCCTGTTGTACAAAGTAAGCCTTATTAAAACATAATATAATATACAAGAACAAACTTCTTTATGGGGATGAAAATGAAGGAAAATTAATGGTTTAAATTAAGTCTTAATCTTGAAGCATTCAATAGCCCAATTCAGCAGCATTCGCCTGCGCAGTCTCATAGCCACCGCAATTTAGCAGGTATATGAGCATAAGCTGCGATTGGGGACGGCCATCGTTAATGGATGCGGTGTTAAGCTGTAAATGATACCCTGTACACATCAGAGGACAAGCTAGATACATTGACAAAACACTTACGTCCCTTGACAACTGTCCCGTGGAATCATGGGGGTTGTTGTGACCTGGTCATTTAACTCATTGCGTGCAAGGAAAGTTTTACCTCAGGGCTGAAAGATTTCACATCAGGGCCTTTGGATATTTTGATTAAAGGCACCGAAGACATCGTAAACCATTTAGGAGTGAGAGTTTCAGAGAGCAATAAAAACCCGTTTTTGTTTATTATCAAACCTCGTGCAGTTCATTAGCAATAAATTTTCTCTCACTCATTAACGTCCCTTTCTCTTCGTCCATTTATCTGATCCCCTTAATGTCCGGAAACATCCTTAAGACATTAAAAGCTTTACGAATGACAATGTGCATTCACTGATACTTATTCGTCGCTCCATAATGAGTATCATTAATGTTAATTACCATTTTCCAAATGACACCATCTCTCTCTTGAGTGACCCCTGCAAGCCGTCTACGTGAACGTGCACCGGGTTAAATGGCCAATGTGGGAGTTGAAGACTCTCGCTGTTGGGACACCTGAGAAACATCTCGTTCGGATCTGAAAGGTCAGAGGTTATTAGCGCTCTCCGAATGCATTGCAAATCGAACATCCTCGAATGTGTCTCACAAGTGTTACACGAATCTCAACACAATGAGAGGTGTTTCGTCAAGACTCGAATCGTAAAGTGCAGCCGGATGGATTTTATAATGGCCATTGATTACTAATTAAAAATAATACATTTTGAGAAAGATTTGTTACCTTTCGCAGTTTAATGTCAAAGATGTAGTCTCTAGTATCAGGCTGTGGAGGTTTGTAAGTATTGTGACATTAATGCTACGATGATAAGGAGATGATTCTTGTTCTGTTTCTCCAATAATAATTGCATTTTCTTTTGCCAATCTACTAATGGATGGTTTTAATAATTGGCTAGTTCTATTCGCGTTAGTGTGGATTCATTGTTTTCTTTCAAAATTGCTTTAGAAATTTTAATTCAGACTTATATAATTATTTCTCACTGATCCGCTAGCTCAATATCTCTCAATTTTGTTTTGCGCATGGTCCACTTCTGAATTTCATTAACCTCTGTGCCACCCTCATAATTACTGTTAGTAGGAAAAAAGGTACTTTACCATCTGTACTATTTATTTATATAAATTTCATATCATATTGTCTCGACATATGAACGAGCAATAATGAAACCGTGATGTGATGTATCATCTTGGTGCTCGCGTACTCTACAGCGTGAGAATTACGTCAGCAACCACTTCGAAGGAACTTAACTTAAAAAAAATAAATAATAAGAGCTTTAAGAATAAGAGTATTAAGAGGAATTAGAGTGTGAAGGAAAACGTAGTTGTTTTTGTCTGTACACTAAAGTATAAAAAAAAGAAATGTTTTTTTGGTGTGTTTGCGGGAGGTTAAATTAGTTTATTAGTGTTGATCGTGTTAGCGGACTGGTAAGAGAAAGAAGGATGTTGAGGACACTTATTAATGTGGCTGAGGAGTTTTTATGTTAGTCGAAACAAGCAGAACTGATCTCAACTCTTCTGTGGGAAAAGCTCATCAATTGATGCATAGTTATTGTCTTTAGTTTGTTTACGATTGCTAAGGGTATTCTTTACAGATTGCAGGTTTTGTTCACAGATATGATTGTGCCACTTATCGACGGGGCGGGGGTGGCTCAGTCGATAGCGCGCCAGGCTCGTAATCTGTAGTTCCCAGGTTCGAGTCCCAGCTGGGTCAGCGTTGAGATTTATCTCCGCAAAAATTCCCCGCCTTGCCCACGGTCAGTAGGGGACACCGATGGGCTTGGAAAGGCCGCCGTCCGTCGGATGGGACGTTAAGCCGTGGCCCCGTGTGCGGGAGAGACATACCCTGTGCACGTTAAAGAACACTCTGGATGGCCTTGACGGGAGACTACCATCTGTCCCCAACAGCTGTTCCAGTGGGTCCCCTCCCCCACCCTTCTCTGAGCTTTCGGGGTCCATGTGACCTGTCCATTTAGCCCATGGTGTGCAAAAAAATGCCGCTCAGAGGTAAAACAACCCAACACAACCCACTTATCAACTGTTGTAAAAGCTTTATTTTTTCTTTGTAGGAAGAGTAAAAAGGTGCTTTGTTCTTCTGAAGGTTTATTTTTATACTGATGAAGATTTGTGTTGGTTGAATTTAGTTTATATAAATGTTTCCATTCATAATTTTGTAATAAATTACATTATCATTATTTTAGAATTATAATTGCTAAATACTATTTTTGAACTCACACTCAGTTTCCATCTCTTAATTCATAACAATATATATAATCTAAGAATCGGTACTTTATTTCTAAATAGCAAAGAAAATTCTTAAGGACTTAAAATGTATAGTTAGTAGCACAAGACTTGCTAACAAAAATATTCTGATAATTGGCACTTAATTAAGTGTAATCCTTGTGGCGCTTTCAGTATATCATCTACAATAATATTTGTTTTTTGCAAAGAACTTTCTCCTGAAATAAAAAATAATAAATATGATTTTTACATCTCATTCGTAATATTTTACTTCGACAGTTAAGTTTCTGAGGGGGCTGCCCAAACTTAACATTAAAGGGTTACGGTACATTTTTTCACATGGCTTCCTGTAGAAGTATGGTGTAGTCCACGTTCTTTGTATTGGAAGTGAACTAGTTGAATGTTTGCTTTTTCTAAGAATAGAACTCTGTGCAAAAAATTGTCAATTTTTGAACGTACTAGGATATTTCCCGTATTAATATAGTTATATACAATTTGTTTAAACTATGTACAGATAACCAAAACCATTTTGTGTTGTTGGTTTTAACTGCATTTGTGTGATATTCCCACCTTTCCGCAGAGTCCTGAATCACCCAAGACTGTGGAAACGAAACAAAACGCTTAAAATCTTGTCGAAGTACTGTTTATTATCTTCACTAGATAATCACACTGTCCTTATCAATAATGATGGATTAACGAAGCATCTTCACTTATCTTCATGACATATCACCAACTATCAATTTGGGAATTGGAATTGTCAAAGTAAAAGATTAAGAGATATGTACTGATCGCCGTCGTTTCAAATTGGGATATTTCCAATATTTAATGCATTTTGAGAATTTTTCGATCTTATTTCACTCATCAAAAGATGGCGCCAGGCAGCATCTTTCCAAGCTCGACGGAGTTGATTTAGTTTCACTTTGTTGCAGTTGTTTTTAGTACCTCTTGGCCGAAAACCAATCTGCCAAAAGTGAACCTTACGATTGAAAGAATCACATGAAATTTCGGTTTGTTTCCATGACCGAAACGTTACTATGAGATGGACACAGAACTTTGAAGGGTACCGATGCGGTGGAATAACACTGGGACTAGATTGTGGGTTGGGTTGTTTTACCTCTGAACTGCAATGCTTTGCACACAATGTGCTAAATGGCCAGATCACCAGCGCCCCGAAGGTTAGACGAAGGACTCACTGAACAGCTGTTGGAAGACAGATGGTAGCCCCCTGTAAAGGCCATCCAACGTGTTCTTCAACGTGCACAGGGTATGGCTCTCCCGCATATGGGCAACGGATTAATGTCTCATCCGATGGACGGCTGACTTTCCAAGCTTATCGGTGTCCCCGATTGACCCAGTGCAGGGCTGGGAATTTCCCGAGATAAGTCTCAACGCTGGCGGGACTCGAACCTGGGAACTGCTGATTATGAGATAGATAAGTCTCAACGCTGGCGGGACTCGAACCTGGGAACTGCTGATTATGAGCCTGGCGCGCTGCCGAATGAGCCACCCCTACTAGATTGTGGTGGTGGCATTAGAAGTATATTCAAGTTAATTCTATAGTTTTTACATAATGTGAATTAATGTTTTTGCCATAGGGGACATCCTTAAATTATGTAACACCTCGAGGCCTAGAGAGGTTTAGCGATTGCGTTACGTTATTGGGAGGATGAAAATTCTGCAAAGTCAGGAAGGGGTTACGAGTTAAGAAATCCTAAAATGTTACATTTATTTTTGAAAATTGCTATTGTTTCGTTTATTGATGAAAAGAATCAGCTGATTTATTATATTATCACTTATAATCAACTACTACTGAACTGTAACCTAAACAAAAGTGTATGGAATAGAGTGGATAAACAAAAATAAACGACCCCTCAAGCGGGATGGGGGAAGGGGAAGGATGGGTTGGCTCTGTACATAGCTTCATGATCGTAATCTGCAGTTCTCGTGTTCGAGTCCCAACTTTCCCAGACGTTGAGATCTACTTCCGTCAAACACCCCCCCCCCCTTTTCTACTATCGTTCAGAAAGGAGATACTGATGAGCATGGAGACTCTCGTATGTCTGATGGGACGTTAAGCGTGATTAATCTTGTAGGATAGCCATACCTTGTGCAAGTTAAATAACAGTCTAGAAAGCCTTGACTGGAGGCGTCCATCTATCTTCTATCATCTGTCCAATGATCCTTTTCTCAACCTTCTCTGAGCCTGTGGGGTCCTTGTGACCTGTAAATTTAGTCTATTTTGTGCATAAAAACGCGACTCAAGAGAAAAACAACTCAATCCTTTTAAACAGACGCTTGTTATAGAGATATGACAGGAGACTGTCAATGTAATAGTCCACAGAGAAGATACGTGAGAAAGTCGAGACCTCAGGATAACAACATTACAGATAAGAAACGTTTGATTCATACTTTATCTAGGGCTCGAATCCCGAGAAGTACAACTTCTTCCTTGCGATTCTTGTGAAAAAATGACTGACACGATTTGACAAAAGACTTGATCTCAAAGAGTTTAGTATCAGTCTGTACCAACCAAAATCTCTGCCACCATGCCCGAAGCTCGATGGAGAGAAACACTGCTGTGTAAAGCCGGATAAGGATGTGGCCGACTTGGTAGCGGCATCTGACAAGTCATTGCCCCTTATGCCGACATGACAGGGCACCCAGCAGAAGACGATAGACGAAGTGGGTGCCAGACGATGTAGCTGCTGGCTGATCTTGGAGAGAACATCATAAAGCAGAAACGTCACCGAGATCAAAGCCTGTAGCGAGCTGAGCGACTCGATGCAAAACGCACACAATGATTATGCTTAGCCCCTATATAGTCAAATGCAAGACTGACAGCTTGCAACTCTGCAGTGAAGATAGAACACTGATGTAGGATATGGTCTGCAATGATAGTATCACAGCAAACTAAGACCGATCCATTGATGGCCGGACTTCCAGCCACATGTGAAAACAGGCAAGAAGTCCGGGTGTCAGCACAGTGGCTGGTAAAGAGTTGCTGGTACACGCAGTCGTGTACCAAGTCCATCCAAGTCGTGTCCATCCAAGTCGAGTCCATCCAGTCGTGTACCAAGTCCAAGCCTTCCATGTCTGCAAAGAGAAAAGTCGCAGGATGGGGGAAAAAACAAGCCACCGTGTAAAGGGACTCGGCTGTCGACTGCGCAGCTATGGTGGTGTAAAAAATATTTGTTGCTAAGTGCTATGGCGTTATGAAAACAGACCACTGAAGAAGAATATTTTCGTTAATGATACGGCGCATCAAGAACATTGTCGCAAGTACTGCGGTGGTATAAAATAAAATTGTGGTATGTTCTGGGGCGATATTGAAGAAAAGCAATATTCCTCAGTACTGTAAAAATGGTATAAATGGATATTGTTCAAGTGAATGTGTGTCCTAAAGTGACGTTGGGTTAAACGGTTCAGTGATGAATTCCGTATCTCTTGAGATTTAGAGTAACAGACAATTAAGTGGAAAACGTCTTGAATGTTAAATTAAATATCAGGGAGTGGGAAAACAGGCAATTAATATTCAGTTATTGTTTAGAATATTTAATCTTTAGTATAAAATATAGTAAATAATGGACGAATTGTGAAAGGCAATTTATTCTGCACATCGCATCACAGAGAGCCGTCCCATCTAATTAGAAGTGGGAGGATTTACTTGATCCAAGTAAAGCAATTGATTGCTCTTTGAAGCAATGTCGGCGGCAGATTAAAGAGGCGGAGACGATCAAAGGACGACAGAGATTGCCGGAAGCAGGAGCAGCAGTGTGTCTCAATGGCTGGGCAGTAATTAGGAAAATTATCAAGATTCATTAACGAATTCTCGCTTAAGACGTATCTTGTCTAAATGTTTCCTCCTCCTCCTCCTCCTCCTCCTCATGTGAATAAAAGGACGAATTTTAAGATTCTTAGTCGTATCTTGAGTTGCATGTGAATATTAATCTCTGGTCAAAAATTTCCACATTTTTAGCTGGTTTGCTAGTTTAAAAAACAATTGGAAGAATAACATATCCCCTCTGGAGAGTATGGGGTGTTTTTATTTTCAAAGGTAATGAAGTGTTTTATTTTCCACCTTTAGCAGTGGCTGGGATGGCTCAGTCGGTAGCTTATCTCTTTGGTCAGGGGCGTGCCCATGGGAGGGCCAAACCAGACTGCCCGAGCCCCTAATCCCCGACAATGTGGTCGTCTTGTAAGAAATCCGAAACTGTTGTCTTTTGTATAATTTTATTTTAACCCCATAGTGTATGTCGGATACTAAAACAGATTTAAAAACCACATTTATAGAAAACAGCTATAAATTTTATTCCATATAGAATATATAGAATATCATTTTAAATATTTAATTCCAATTTTTCCTTTCTTTCGGTCCGGTGGAATATTTTAGCAATTGGGAAACCCTAATCCTGTCTTATTTTCAGACATTTTCCCAAAATTAAATTCTCGAACCCTCCCATAAACTAAATTTTCGGAACCCTCGAAACCAAATTCTGCCTCCCCCCCACCAACTCCCCGACACAAAAATCTTGGGTATGCTCCTGTTTCTGGTCCATTCCTTTCAACGGTCATTATCTTTGAAAACAAGCATCCCATATTCGCCAGAGGTGAAATGTTATTCTTCCATTTTTTTTTTAAATACTAGCAAACGAGATAAAAATATGTGGGAAAATTTGACTAAATATTAGTATTCACGCGTAACTAAGGATACGTCTGAGAATTTTTAGTAAGGCACGTAATCTGCAGTTCCCAGGTTCAGGTTCCACCTGGGCCAGTGTTGAGATTTATTTCCATTACGCCTCACCCTGCTCTCGTCAGTAGGGGGCACCGATGGGCTTGGAAAGGCCGCCGCCGCCCGTCGGATGGGTCCGTATATTGGATTGGGTTGGGTTGTTTTACCTCTGAGAGGCACTTTTTGCACACCATGGGCTAAATGGCCAGCTCACAAGGACCCCGAAGGCTCAGAGAAGGTTGTAGGAGGGGACCCACTGGAACAGCTATTGGGAGACAGATGATAGCCTCCCATTAAGGCCATCCAGCGTGTTCTTTAACGTGAACAGGGTATGGCTCTCCTGCACACGGAGCCACGGCTTAACGTCCCATCCGACGGACGGCGGTATTTCCAAGCCCATCGGTGTTCCCTACTGACCGTGGGCAGGGCGGGGAGTTTTACGGAGATAAATCTCAACGCTGACCCAGCTGGGACTCGAACCTAGGAACTACAGATTACGAGCCTGGCACGCTACAGACTGAGCTACCCCCGCCCCACCGTATTTTGGAGAAAGCCATACTCTCTGCACGTTAAAGAACATGCTGGATGACCTTGACGGGAGTAGTGTAGTAAATGAGAGTTCTGGGCCAATGTTAAAGTACAAGGAATCCCATGTTAACCTATGGGACACTTTTGGGGAGATGAGCGTTGACCTGGTTTTTGGGAAGACGTTCTGCGTGAAAGACAAAACCCCCTCGTGTCCTGTCTTTCACGCAGAGTGTCTTCCCAAAAACCAGGTCACCGCTCATCTCCCCAAAAGTGTCCCATAGGTTAACATGGGATTCCCTGTACTTTAACATTGGCCCAGAACTCTCATCTATTACACTACTGACTGGAGGCTACCATCTGTCTCCTAACAGCTGTCCAGCGGGTCCCGTTCCCCCTTGTGGCCTGGGTATTTAGCCCATTGTGTACAAAAGAGTCCCTCTCAGAGATAAAATAACCCAACTCTCCCTTCGCACCCTATAACTATTGAAAATCTAACTAATCGATGATTGGGAAAATGCAAACAGCAATACTTTATAAGTACCTATTAATGAGATGAGTTTGGGCTAGGGCTCAGAATTTCTATTTTTCTATTTTAATTGAGAGAGTATAAGTAAAAGTAGAAAATATTTTTCGGTTGTAACTTCAGCATTTCAATAAGTCTTTAGTAAATAAAAGTAAGCACCGTGCAGCTTTTCATTATTTTTTTCCGTATTCTCTTTCTTTAATAAATATATAACTCTTATCATTTGATGTTACCTAAGAACTCTCAGTTTCTATTAACACTTCAAATATGTATTAGAATTTTAGATTAGCGGCTTGCATATATGTACACTGGTTTACATAAATTAAGGAACAACCTTTGTTAAGTCAATGGGAAGCTAACATCAAAGTTCTAAAACTTCTAAAATAATTTTTATTTGTTTTGAAAAATGTGATTGCAGATCAAGATTTCAATCAAGTACATATATAAATACCCCGATTTTCAACAATATTCGTTCAGTATTTAATGAGTTATGGAAGTTTGAATATTTAGCGATAACAATGCCAGCCACAAAATTTGACTTCAGAAGTTAATTAAAACTTAGTAATAAGTATTGTATCAAAGTGTTGAATAAAATAAGTTTGTATTTTAGAACTTTGTGTAAAGAATTCTTTCACTATTCTTCAGTTTTGTATAGTTTCTTAAGACTGGCATTGCTGTTGTTAAATATTCAAACTTCCATAACACATGAAATACTGAACGAATATTGTTGAAAATTGAGATATTGATTTATTTGATTGAGATCTTTATTTGCCATTGCATTTTTAGAAACAAAAAAAAACTTATTTTAGAAGTTATAGAGTTTCGACATTAACTTACCATTGACATAACATAGGTGTTCTTCCTCAATTTGCGGAAACACATTTTTAAAACATAGTATATGTTTTATCGTACGTAAGAGAAATATTTCCCTCGTCTGGAGTCAGGTGGGCTCGGCCTCAAAAATTGCAAAAATGGTTCGGACTCGAGATTAAAAAATTGAACTTAAATTCATCTCTAGTAAGTCAACAACTTAATAAGAATTTTTTTTAATTTAGCTCTAAAAATAAAAGAGTTAAATGTCAACAGATGGACAGATAGACAGACAGTGAAAACATTAGCTCCATTTATTTCCCTTCAAAATGATCTGAAAAACGAGATAATGTTTTCACTTTGTGGTCTGTCTGTCCATCTGCCCGTCTATAATTATTTAACTTTTTTTTAGAGATATTCTTTTTAAGTTGGATAGGTATTAATGAAATATTACGATTCGAATTTTCAGAATCTTCTAATAACTTTAATAACATTCCCTAGAGGTGTAAATAGTTGGAAAATGCGAAAACTTTAAACAATATTGCAAACGATCTATTTCGGCTAGAAATTTGAAATTTTGGTTTTCAAATTCATATTTTCTTGTGGTATAGTACGATTATCAAGAGGCTTACACTGAAAATGATGTACCCCTTAGCCTCATTATATTTATTATTATTATCATCATCATCCCTTTTGATGAAGGACAATGTCTTTCCAAGCCCATCGGTGTCGTCCTTATCACCTAGGGCACAACGAGACAGGGGAAAATCTGAAAAAAAAACGTAGTCCAGAACCTTTATACAACAACCTATGATTTGGCACCCAACTGAGCCAAGAGCCTTTCTTGAATGATATCTTTTAAGAAAAATTGTAAGATTTTTACGCAGAAGAGAAAATTCAGTTACTTTATTTCTCTGCCTAACTTTTATGTATTTATTCAAAAATATCATTGGCTGGAATCGGCTTATTTGCAAGCCATAGGTGGTCTATACTCTTCACGATAAACATTTTTGTTGGGGTGGGGGTGGAGGTATTAATGCATGAATACCTTCCTGTTTCCGTTCCGCTGAGGGGGTGGCTCAGTCGGTAGCGCGCCAGGCTCGTAATCTGTAGTTCCCAGGTTCGAGTCCCAGCTGGGTCAGCGTTGAGATTTATCTCCGCAAAAATTCCCCGCCCTGCCCACGGTCAGTAGGGGACACCGATGGGCTTGGAAAGGCCGCCGTCCGTCGGATGGGACGTTAAGCCGTGGACCCGTGTGCGGGAGAGCCATACCCTGTGCACGTTAAAGAACACGCTGGATGGCCTTGACGGGAGGCTACCATCTGTCTCCCAACAGCTGTTCCAGTGGGTCCCCTCCCCCAACCTTCTCTGAGCCTTCGGGGTCCATGTGACCTGGCCATTTAGCCCATGGTGTGCAAAAAGTGCCGCTCAGAGGTAAAACAACCCAACAACTCGTTCCGCTAAGGTCTCGCCTTCCTCACAGATCTTCTCTATGAAGTATTAACCTCACAGACTCTTGTCAGACCTCTGTGACAAATGGCTGCTTCAGGGGTAATTTTTTTTAATAATATCAGACTCCAAAAGCATATTCCGAAGATATAGCGGAACAATCGGTTTCATATTTCCCTATTCTTAGAGGGAAGAAATATTGAGAATACATTTTTTGTAGCGTATGTCACTTACCGCTTCACAATCTTTCATTTGACATATAAATCATTAAGTCTTTCCGTCGCGTTCGAAAGACATGGTGGACATTTTGGCAAATCTACAAACCGACAAATGACGAGCAAAAAACAATAGAAGGTAAAAAGAAAATCACTAAATTTTAAGTGAAGTCAATTAAAAAAAAGTTTTACCAAAATCTAAAAATTGTATAAATAACAATCCATCAAATTTTAAAAATTCATATAAATAGCGATCCTAAAGTTGAAATAACACATCAGTTAAGATAAACAAAATTTAAAAAAAAACAGACGATATTAAAATGCAATCCGCCAAATTTCGAAAGAAGAATTTTTAGTCAAAAATATAAAACCGGAATTTGAAATACAATCAAATTCTGAAAGATATCAATCCAAATTTTAATTTGGCAAACCAAAATTTTAGATTCAATCAAAAGCCATCCTCCCAAAATTTAAAAGAAAATATCAGTCAAAAGACATTGAACCAGAATTTTAAATAAGACATTCAAAGACAATCCACCAAAATTAATAGAAGACGAAAAAACAAAAAGACAAATTAAAGGCAAATTAATCAAAATTTAAGCAAAGACAAATCAATCAAAATTTAAGAAAAGACTTGTTTGGGTTCGGTTGTTTTACCTCTGAGCGGCACTTTTTTGCACACCATGGGCTAAATGGCCAGGTCACGTGGACCCCGAAGGCTCAGAGAAGGTTGGGGGAGGGGACCCACTGGAACAGCTGTTGGGAGACAGATGGTAGCCTCCCGTCAAGGCCATCCAGCGTGTTCTTTAACGTGCACAGGATATGGCTCTCCCGCACACGGAGCCACGGCTTAACGTCCCATCCGACGGACGGCGCCTTTCCAAGCCCATCGGTGTCCCCTACTGACCGTGGGCAGGGCGGGGAATTTTGCGGAGATAAATCTCAACGCTGACCCAGCTGGGACTCGAACCTGGGAACTACAGATTGCGAGCCTGGCGCGCTACCGACTGAGCCACCCCCGCCCCGTAAGAAAAGACAATAATCAAGAAAAGTTCTTAGTGATATCAGTTAATTTGTGATTTACTTTTGAGGCGAACGTTTGGATACTTCCGAACATACTTTGATAAGGGAGAAAATGTCGCAGCATCCTCTAGGTTCAAAGATAAATTTGGTTCCATTTTCTCCTTTTCTTAAACTATCAACTGAAAGAGACTCTCGTACATTTGTGAAAGATTTACGTGTTCAGCACTCAGCATATAGCAAATGATGCACAGAGATACGATAGTAACCTCGACATCGCACGAGAGATGAAATACTCGAAGCAAATGGTTCGATTAACTTGGTTACGGCATGCACTAAAGTTGTAAAGAGGGCTCCTGCATGCATTAAATGTCAAATGTTTATTGAGAAACAGATTGGTGAATTATGAGCATAAACCTTGTCAACGTTTCTGGAACAATAGGATGGTTGTTTAATAAGGAAACTAGATCAATTGATTCCTGAATTGTTGTAGCGGTAAAGTCTAAAGCCACAATCACATGATCTTGATGTCAACAGAACCGTTGTGGGTTACTTACTAAAGTCATGTCACAAGCTTTCATTTATCGCATAGACCGTTACTTTCGGTCGTAGCTTTGCGAAAATATAGCGGAACAATCATTTTCATATTTCCCTATTCTTAGAGGGAACTTAGAGGGATTCTTAGAGGTACAGATTAAAGATTCAGCTGATCACTTTGATAATGGAATTTAAAGAACTCTTTCTTGTGAGAATATATGTTTATCATTGATTAGATAACACGGGCGCTTTGCTTATATAATTGGCTAAACAGCCAGATTTCAAGGATTCCAATGACTCAGAATTGGGTAGATGCACTTGAGAGATACACTGCTTTACAAAATTAAGGTAGCCCTAACAAAATGTGGCATAACATTTTTATTGTACGATGCAATTAAACGAAAATGTTCCTGGAAATATATTTTAATATAAGGAGGAAATATGTAGAAAACCAAAAGCCCTAGATCGCAAATAAACTAATGACAAGTCATCATTAAAATAAGAAAATATTGCTAGCTCACTAATTAATGATCTGTGGGAACTGAGTATAGCATCTACTGCGCAATCTCACAGTCTCTCCAGTTATGCTACTGATATGCTTTTTTACGAAAAAAAAATTCTGAATTTGAGAACTTGTACGTCACGGTTTCTGTTTTCATAAGGAGCTTCAGAAAAAACGAAACTATTGGCCACTATTGAAATCACAACAACTTATTCTAATGGATCTACATAAATTGGCAACCTATGGATTAGGAGACAGATTAGTACCCTCCTCTTCGATGTCATCTTGCGTTTTCTTTACATACTGCTTGGTTAAATAAAGTAGAAAACCTATCCCAATATCGTATAGGATTCGCATGTGTCTTCGTAACAGCTTGAATTCAGCATGGCATAAATAAAGTTAGTATTTGGAAGGTGTTTGTGTGATTTTAAACCATATCTGTTTCAATGCACCATGTAGTTAATTCAGTTTATGAGTGCATGCCCATATGCCACATTCCACACCACTCCACAAATTTTAAATGGGGTTCAAATCAGGTGATTAGAATGGCTAGGGAAGATGTCTTAATTATCCATCATGTTCTTTAAATCACTCACAGACAGATTTTACTAGATGGGGTATTACGTTATTATCTTGAAACTGCGTCTATAAGGGAAGAAATGAAGCATAGCAGGGTGTTTGTGATTGAATGTATGTTGTTTAAATATGCTGCAGCAATTTGTTGACTTATCAGATGTATTAGTGGGACCAATACATACCGTGTGAGCATTACAACATGACTTCCCATACAGCAAAAATGTTGGATGAGAAATGGGTCCAATGCAACATATGATTGGTGACACACTCTAACTTTACCATCTGTGCAAAAGAGCATATATATTGTGATTCATCTGACCAGTTAACCTTTTTCCAGCCCTCGGCATCTAATCATGCCTCTTCTGACATTACTGGAGCTTTATTTTCTGATTTTTGACTGGCACTAAGGGTTTCTAAATAGGGTACTGACTCCTGAACCACAAATATTTTAGTTCCTTACACATTGTTCAATTTGATATGAGTTGATCTCAGCCTGTGTTGAAAGCATTGGTCATTTGGAGCACATTTGAAGATCAAAATTACCTCACATGCCTATGTAATCTCTATCTTGTAGTATTTAGATGTCTTCCACAATTATTGGGCGGGGGTGGCTCAGTCGGTAGCGCTCCAGGCTCGTAATCTGTAGTTCCCAGGTTCGAGTCCCAGCTGGGTCAGCGTTGAGATTTATCTCCGCAAAATTCCCCGCCCTGCCCACGGTCAATAGGGGACACCGATGGGCTTGGAAAGGCCGCCGTCCGTCGGATGGGACGTTAAGCAGTGGTCCCGTGTGCGGGAGAGCCATACCCTGTGCACGTTAAAGAACACGCTGGATGGCCTTGACGGGAGGCTACCATCTGTCTCCCAACAGCTGTTCCAGTGGGTCCCCTCCCCCAACCTTCTCTGAGCCTTCGGGGTCCATGTGACCTGGCCATTTAGCCCATGGTGTGCAAAAAAGTGCCGCTCAGAGGTAAAACAGCCCAACCCAAATCCACAATTATTCTTGCCAAACATAGAAACTTCATCTGCTAACAATTTTGTATACACTCTAGAGATGTTTCAGTGTTGTGCTTTCCATAGTTTTTCCTATGGCTGTAGCAGCCCATTGAACACCAATAGTAACATCTTTTTGGAAGCCAGTTATTAATCACAAGATGGGAAAGGTGTATAACACACGCCTTTCCCATCTTGTGAATGAGTTGCCCAATGGCTGCGTTGCTTGTATTTGAGACAGCTCGGGCACTTTCTCTGACGTGACTTTCTCCTTTGCACATATGTGCTTTGTACCGCAGTTATCATGCAGAGGTTCTATTTTTTTCCCCGTGAAATGATTAACTGATAAAATCTCAATGCATAGTGTATAAAACACACAAAAATACGAAAATATAAAACTGAGTTCTTTGTTGGCTGCACTCCAAAAGGATTTACTTCTTGATCTCTTCACAGAAGTTGTTGACTGAATTATCGATTGTTTGAAAGTAAAATATTCGTTATCCAAATCCCTTCGGGAATCGACTCCTAACATTCGATAAATCGACCCTCAAACATTTAATCAACGCCCTGACTCTTATTTCTAGGGAGAAAGACAAAGTAACTTGATAGAGTAACAACAACAGAGACAACTCGTGGGAATTGTGTTGACACAAGAGCTGCTTGCCTTCTCACCCACCCCCCAAGAGAGAATCAATGCGCTTGACACATTCCCTCCCTCTTATTGATTTGCTCTTGCGCACAATGAAATGTCTACCGATCATTGCCACAAACAACCTCACAGTCACTCTCTGTACTGAAGACCAAATTCTTTGCCCAACATCGAACGAAAAACTGAGTTAAACTGTTTACGGGAGACGAAAGTTTTAAAATTGAAACGAGTTGATTATTTTTCATAGTGTTCTTCAAAAACTCTCTTTTTTATTTTTCAGTTGCGATGCATCTTTAAAATCGGATGATAACGTCCACGTTGACGCCAGTGATTTCCAAGTCAGCGACTGCGTGTTTAGGTCGGGTCGGATATTCTTTTAAATACTTCACGTGAATGCGATGACTCTCATTTGCATGAGGAACGCATCAGTGGCATCGACCTGCGCGTGTTCCCCGATCCACGATAGTTTACTGATGAATCTCCGACCCTCATCTTCATTATCATTCGGAATCCATTTCCGATGATGCCAAAGTGGGAAAGCGATAATTATTCACGACTTCGACCTGAAAAATCAGTGGTTTAATGGTTGGTCAACCTAACTATCGTGCTTATTGAAGTTGTTTGGAATTTTGCTACATGAGAGATACAGTTCTCTCTAGGTATTGTAAGGAACCAAAATAAAGCCGCCCTAGACTCTACGATTCTATCGTCTCCTTCGAATCATGGCAGTAATATAGAGATAATAGGATTCTAAGGATTTAAAGATTACAGAAGTTTTACCTACTTGGTATTGCTTTGCCTACAAGTAGTGCTGGACAGGACTGAAGACTTCACACTCTGCATACGAGACAAAATCGAATAATATTTGAATAATTGTATTTAGTAAGTTCACGTCGCTTGTTAGTTAAATATTGACCGATTGTGTTTCCCCCTCCTCGAAAGATTGTCGCCGTCCCTTCTGATTTTGAGACGATGATCTGGCTTACACCTTTAAATTCAGAAGTTATTTAATCTGCAAAATTTATATAATAAAAAAGCAAGAGATCCAAGAAACGTTTTGGTACGTATTATGTAGCAAATAAATAAGAGAAAATAATTTTTTAAAAATGCTCCAAAAACCCTACCCAATAAGAAAAAAATCATTGAATTTGCCTCCTTTTGATCTATAAAGGACACGTTTCCAAACATTTCATGAGAAGAGCAAAGCACAGCAGCCAGTACAGTAATCCGAATCACAGAGCACAACATCATTCCTCAGAGCATTACGAAATAATGAATACTACATCCTTCACATCACCGGAATCACTGATACACATTATGTAGTTTCTTTGAATCACTGACTATATCATTCCACATATCATTTAGAATCATTGAGTACAGAATTTGACAGATCATTTAGAATAACTGAGTACTGCATTTCACACAACATTTAGAATCACTTAGTACAGCATTCCACAGCGCTTTTTCGTTTAGACTAGTAATCTCTGATTCCCAGGTTCGATCCCTACCTGGGCCAGCGTTGACATTTATATCCATTAAACTCAAAAATTGCCCTCGTTCAGTAGCGGGCACCGATGGGCTTGGTAAGCCTCCGTCCATCGTATGGGACGTTAAAGCCGTACCCTGTGCACACTAAAGAACACGCTGGATGGTCTTGACGGGTGGCTACCATCTGTCTCCTGACAGCTGTCCAGTAGGTTCCCTTCCCCTAACTTTCTCTCAGCCTTTGGGGTCCTTGTGACCTGGCAATTTAGCCTATTGTATGCAAAAAAAAGGTGTCGCCTGAAATTTAAAACAACTAAACTCAAACAAATCCTCCGAGCATTTAGAATCAATACATCATTCCACAGAGAAATTTAGAATTAGTACATTATTCCTCAGAGCATTTAGAATATTTAAATACTGCACTCCGTAGAAACTTTAGAGTATTTGAATGCAGTATTTCATAGAAATTTTAGAATATCTTAATATAGCGTTCTGTAGAATATTCAGAATATTTGAATGTAGCATTTCTTAGAAAATTCATAATACTTTAATACAGCATTCAAGAGACCATTTACAATAACTGAGTAGAGCATTCCATAAAGCATTTAGAATTACTAAAAAATCAGCAATGCATAGAGAATTTAGAATCACTTCGTGCAACATTACATAGATCATTTCCAATCACTGAGGACACATTCCACAGAACATTTCAAATCTCTTAGTGTATCATTCCATTACAGAATTCCGATTTATTGAGCTGGCTCACCAGATAATTGTTTTTTGTCATCGTTTGCTTATTGGCTGCTATATTTACTTAAGGCCCATTTAATGCGACTGTTGCAACGAAGGACTTAAAAAAATGCATAGTTTAACACCGAAAAAAGGAAAAAAATATATATATATCATTTTTAAAACATGTGTTGTGAATACATGTTTTACAATATACTAGCAAATTTCGTTTCAAATTGAACGGGTGGTGAAAAAAAGATTTAAAACTTCCATTGAGTTCTATCAAAGATAAACACTAGAATTTCCCTGTATTTCAAAGTGGAGACCAGGCGATAAAGTCTCTGTACAATTACGAGGTAGCGTTAAATCGTTTAAAAAAAAAACTAACACTGAGAACATTATTGCTGGAAAACTGCCAAATCGCAGGCCAGGCAGAAGCCTTACAACTTACGGATTGACTTATCAGCATTACTTAGAGAATAAATTAACAAAAAAAAAAAACTTATCTTCATATGTGCGCCCTAAACAGTAGAAAATAAACCTAACGTATGCTGAAATGAGTCACTGAGTTCGCATTCACTTGAAAGGACGATAGAGCGTCGATTTACCTACTCAACAAGATTGCCGGCGCCCAACCTTCTTTTGAAGTGAATACGAAATCAGTGACTAATTGCACCATCGATATGCTTTAGGTTTATTTTCTACTTTTTAGACTCGCATAGGAAGATATAAATAAATTTAAAAAATACCTATTTTTTGTCACTAAAAACACCTCCTACCTTGAGAAACGTTTTGATATATGACTCATAAACATCGACCACATTTTTTTTTCCTTTTGGATTCGTGTTTGAGGTAGCCCATGACAGTTGTCACAAGCTTTAATTTGAGATATAACTCATTAAGGTCACCCTCGCTAAAATACGCCCCTTCCTTTTATTAGTGCATGGGGGAAGAGAATGGTGAGGGAAAAATTCGAAATAATTTACGACGGTCATTATATGAGCTTTCATTTGACATCAACTCGTAACTGTAGGCCCTCGCGTTCGGAAGATATAATAGGACAACTTTCACATTTACCGTTGTTTAGCGGGTGGGGGGGGGAGAAAGGGAGTATATTTTTGTTATCCTCAAAACTCCCCACGTCACAACCTTTCATTTGATATACAACTTGTTACTTTCGGTAATCGCGTTCTGGAGATATACAGGAACAATAGTTTCACATTTCCTATTTTTAAGGGGAAAGAAAGCATGGGGGGGGGGTCTTTTTTGTATCTTATGACACTTCCCGTGTCACAAGCTTTCGTTTGACACATAGCTTGTTACTTTTCGCACTCACATTCCGCAAATATAGCGCAACAATAGTTTTCATATTTCCCCATTTTAGGGGAGAATTTTCTTATATCTTATGATACTCACCGAGTTACGAGCTTTCATTTGACACACAAATCATTAAGTTTCGCCATCGCGTTCGAAAGATATGGTAGAACAACTGCTTTGACAAACACACAAACCGACAAATGTCGTGATAAAAACAAGTCTCGTGAATAAGTGTTTCCATTTTTAGGCACAATGTGAAATTCTGCCTTTAATTCCGACGGCGCTACATTTTATTTTCCACTTTTATTTTTCATTTTTATTTTCCATTTCCATTACTTTTATTTTCCATTTCAATGGCGCACACTGAAGGAGACAAAAGAAGTCTTCTATTCCCTAGAAAGTCTCTTTACGTTTAGTAAATATGTGGTGGTGCAGTCAGATTTTGTTAAGGTTTTAAGAACCAACCAATCAAAAAAATCCAAAGAACAATCACTTAGTACAATATTCCAATTTTGAATTTAAATCATTCCACATTTGAATAATGAATTTTTTTTAATTTTCTTTATAATACAAAAACGAATGTCACTGTATGTAACAACATAGAGTATATAATAATTTAAATATGAATGATTACTACGGAGATTGTCGTCATAATTCAAACATAAGTGAATACTTTGAGGAGTATAATCATAATTCTAATGCAAATACTTTGGAGAGCATAATCATAATTCCAATGTAAATGAATACTTTGGAGAGTATAATCATAATTCCAATGTAAATAAATACTGTTACGACAGATGAACGTGCTACAGTGAGTTTATGATAAACGTGTCATGAACGCTCGCGTATGCTAATGCGAAAAAATTACGTTATCAACTGTTTAGAACGGAGATGCTTTGAACGACAAGAGTTGCGGAGGAAAAACAAAAAGGTGTAGTGGAGTAGTGAAGAAATAAGGGTTGGGTTGTTTTACCTCTGAGCGGCACTTTTTTGCACACCATGGGCTAAATGGCCAGGTCACATGGACTCCGAAGGCTCAGAGAAGGTTGGGGAGGGGACCCACTGGAACAGCTGTTGGGAGACAGATGGTAGCCTCTCGTCAAGGCCATCCAGCGTGTTCTTTAACGTGCACAGGGTATGGCTCTCCCGCACACGGCCTTTCCAAGCGGCGGCCTTTCCAAGCCCATCGGTGTCCCCTACTGACCGTGGGCAGGGCGGGGAATTTTGCGGAGAAGAAATAAGGATATATTGTATTAAATTAGTGTTGTGTGATACTACGTAAGAACTCTTATTATTTGATTCAAGATGAGCCTGGTTCCGGTGGTGAAAGGAAATCAACAGTAAGATTACTTTTCGGTCCTCTTATCAGGAGAGATCAACATTAGATGTTTCGCAACTATAAGGTATAAAGCATTGTTAAGGCAGTCCTCTAACACAAAAGAAATTCAGTATAAATTGATTTGTTTGTTGGATGTTACAAAGTAATAGGTTCTATTTTGTCGTAGGAATTGAATATTGACAGCATTGTAGTTTAAACATTGAAAATTAGTTAAACATAGTGAATCGTTCTTTTTATGGTTTGACTTTATACTAAGAGGAATAGAAATACTTGCGTTTAGATAAGATTGTTCTATTTGTATAATTTTTGTGCCTTTCTAATAAATTACTTCATACTTTAGTTTGGTATACATATATACTATTTTTAAACTCACGCTAAGTTTTCATCTGTTTGAATTCGTAACAAATTGGTGCCAGGAGTGGGAAAATTCATTGAATGCCTTAAATAAATAATAAATAAATAAATAAAAATTAAATAGTAAATGAATACTTTGGAGAGTATAATCATAGTTCCAATGCAAATACATACTTTGGAGAGCATAATTCCAATGTAAATAAATACTTTGGAGAGTATAATCATAGTTCCATTGTAAATAAATACTTTGGAGGGTACAATCATAATTCCAATGTAAACGAATACTATAGAGAGTGTAATCATAGTTGAAATATATGATTACAGTCTAAACAGCATTCATATAATTCTAATATAATAAAATAATACAATTGCCATCGCAATCAGCCGTTACAAACATTTGACAACAAATAGGGTACGAGCACACGGAAGACGGTTGGAACGGTTTAGCTTTACTAATATTGCCAAAAATTTGCCAAATTGAATAAAGCTAAACTGTTCAAACTATTTTCTGTAGGTAATTATCTGCATTCGTGAATAGAATATTACACTAGTTAAAATCTGTTTCCGTTGGTTCTTAAACACGCAAAAATTATTGATATCCAATAAAAGCAATATTCTCCGTAAATAAAAACGAGAAATATTGTACCTATTTCGCTGATATTTTTCGTTAATTCTCTCGTCTTTCTCTTAATAACTAGGTTATTATGGGAGATTTGTGCACACCGCCTCTCATAGCAGATTTATGGAAGAAAGTTGCAATGGATATTGATTAACGTTCGCATTTTGTTGATGTGATAAACGTTTATTGGAACCAAATATCTCAATATTTTAGTTCAAGAAATTTCAATTAATAAAACAATTCCTTCATTTCCTTTTATTTTCACAGCGACATAGTTCCAAAGATCTACTGCAGCATAGAAACGTTTTGCCAATATATTTTTGAAGAGTAAAGGAGTCAATTAAGAATTTTCATAAAGGAACAGAATATTTAAAGCGGTTTTGTACCGTCCAACCGTAATCTAACATAAAAATTCATTTAATATTTTAATTTAAGAAAAGTAATAAATATCGCTCTTATTTTCAACACAACCCTAAACAAAATGAATACCATTGATATTGAAGTAACATTTCATCAAAAGTTAATGCCATTCGAATTTTTATTATAATTCAGAAAAAAAAGACGAATCATTATTATATTCTGAAAATGGATGCCACTTGAAGTCTCAATCACAATTTGAAAACAAATAAATATCGCTGGACATCATAATAATTTAGTATCACCAATTCTTATTTCTATTTGGATTGTGGTCTAAATGTTGGTGACTGTTTCCTTTTGAATTATGATGATAATGTCAGTAATATATATTCCCTTTCCGATTCTGAAATGTCAGTGATAATTT
The DNA here is from genome assembly GCA_038380435.1 of Ryuthela nishihirai. Classification (NCBI taxonomy): domain Eukaryota; kingdom Metazoa; phylum Arthropoda; class Arachnida; order Araneae; family Heptathelidae; genus Ryuthela; species Ryuthela nishihirai. The sequence continues at coordinate 33,298,297 of JAWZYU010000026.1, forward strand.
CTATCTCATCGATTACAGATAGAAATGAGTACCACTGACGTTGCAACCACAATTTACAAAAGAAATAACTGTCACTGGCAATGGAAGTCTCCATAACTAAAATGTGAACGAAACCCCTGACAACATCCATTATCAAAAGGAGCGAATTCCAAAACAGGATAAACATCACTGATACGTCAACCGGAATCTAAAAATTAAATCCTTCGTTGTTTTAATTATAGTTCAAAAAAAGAATAAATACTCCTAACCGAGATATAACTTACTTTTATTAAAACAATTTCCTTATTCCCCCGTACACCGAATGGGACAGCCAATTCGTAGTCGTGATTTGATATCAGATTTATTGGAGAGCCAATTAGATATTTTAACATACCAACACCTGTCTCCGTTTTAAGCCTAACTGTTAGTCCCATCCATTCTCTTCAACGTCAGGGATGCTTCCACTATCTAAAGCCACCACAGAGATGAGGATTCGAGTGACTTAACTGCGCCTACTGGCTGACATACACACAGAAATATAACCAAGCAATCGATTGATGGTCAGTTTCCTCAACCGGCTAGTTCTATTGCAGGGCTTCAAGGTAGGTGAATGAAACCAACCTTTAGCAGCCAAAAACCATCGATGCGGTGTTTTAATCCAGTTCACACCGCCTTTTCAACGTCTCAACTAGAAAGTACTTACGTTGTCTGTTGTCAGTTGCAATGGATGGTTGGTGTTGTCTGTCCTCCAGGTCACCTGCTCCGGGTCAGGGGTTGGAAACGAGCAGACAGAGCCATGCCCTATCGCTGCTGTCGAAGTCTCGACGCCGTGGATCTTAGGAGTCGAATCGGCTAACGTCACTGACTCCCCGACAACGACCAGCATTCCCCACAATGTCAGGTGGACAATGAGGGTCATGGTCCCACTTTGGACTCGTCGCACCTACACGAAAAAACAAACCAAACGTTTAAATACTGGCGACGCGGTGGCTGTATCGGAAGCGGAGGCTCACTCATGGAAGCCGCATCGGCGGCATCTGGGAGACGCTCCTGGGCGCACGCGGAGCGGGATGCGCTGGGAGGATGCGCCGATCAATACTTCCTACGAAGCAACTAAAAATACCGTGCCTTTGCACGGGCTAATTCCTGGCGTATGGATTGAAAGAATGACTCGGTGATGGTTCTTATCCATTGGGGGTGCACAACCTAAGGAGGATTTATGGGGAGGGGGGTAAGGATAGAGAGGCAGAGGGATCGAGGGTGTTGGAGGGGGAAAATAGAAAAGTGGACTAATCTTCGGGTAGGGGTGAACCGAGAAAACAAGAAAAGAGTCTTTGGTCTGTTCTCTTCAGAGAAATTTTTTTTATTTCTGTTTTCTTTACAGTAAAGTATTTTCTATTCATTTATTCTTAACGGTAATTTGCGAACTTTTAAATTGGTGAATATTTACTTTATGATTTTTATATCAAGCTAGCAAAATGTGAAAAAATGTGAAAAGGAAGCATGTTGCCTTTTCATTAAAACATAACTATTAATTTTCATCCCAAGTTAGTTTTTACTGTCGTGGATGATTCGACATTTTTTCTCAGACTTCTATTGAAAAATGTCGGTAAAATTATAAAACTAATAAAATATAATATTTTAGATATTTATATATATTGGTACGAATGAAAATATGATTTTACTAGAGAAACGATGTATAAAAAATAAATTGTATAAAAAAAAGATGCAATGCTTTAAAATTGTGTATCTAAAATATGAAAAATTGTATATATTTCGTTGCAATTCCAATTCTAAGGTAAAAATATGTAAATGTAATATTACTACAGACTCTGAGAATGAATCTATCTATCTATCTAGAAATGATAATTTAGTTCTTTAAATTCCACTGTAGTATAAATTAAAGACGGATATTCACTTACTTGTGAACAAATACTCTTAATATTTCCATCTTTGATCGGTATCGCTTTGAGAGGGTGTTGTAGTCGTTGTTGAAACGCCGAGGGATTGCGTTACAACAGGATTACAATCCCCCCCCCCCCCCTGAAGGTGATCCCTATGAGGGATCGAAATATTAGGAGTATTTGCTCACAAGAGAGTGAATTTATGTCTTAAGTTTATTCTACAGTGAAGTTCAATACCTATTCTAAGACATCCATGAATTCAATTGTTACTGATAATTTTGGTAAAGACAGGAAACAAAAAATATATTAAGGAATATTACTACCCTGCAATTATTGTTAGCCGATTACCATCCTGTAGTGATTGTTAGGAAATATTACCCTGAAATAATTGTTAGGGATTACTATTGTGCAACAATCGTTAGGTGAATATTACCCTGCAACAATTATTAGTGGATTACTATCTGCAATAATCGTTAGGAAATACTACTCTATTGTAGATGTCTGCGACAATTGTTAGGTGAATACTACCATGCAACAATTGTTAGGGATTACTGTCTGCGGCAATTGTTAGAAGAATACTACCATGCGACAATTGTTAGAAGAATACTACCATGCGACAATTGTTAGGTGAATACTATCCTGCGACAATTGTTAGGGATTACTGTCTGCGACAATTGTTAGGAGAATACTACCATGCGACAATTGTTAGGTGAATACTATCCTGCAACAATTGTTAGGGAATATTACCTTACAATAATTTTTAAGGAATACTAACCTGAGACAATTGTTAGGAGAATACTACCTTTGCAACAACTCTTAAGGACTGCATTAATTGTTAGGAAACTCCTCTGTAACAGTAATTAGGCCGGAATAACCTGCGATAGTAACTGAAACACATGTGAATGATAAACCTCATTGAAGACTCTCTAAATTTGAGAACAAGCCACTTGAGGAGGTGAATTTAAGATTTCACTTAAATCTGTCAAAATCTCGTTTTTCGAAAACATTCATTTTATATTTCAAGAATAATTTATATTGAGCATTTAATGGCAGATGCTTTAACGCTCGTTCTAAATAGTTTTCATCTAAACTGAAGAAATTTGAAAGGAACATCAAACTTCTAAAGATTTCGACATTTTAGCAAAAGATTTCTCATAACAGTAATCATTTGTGTTTTAATTAAATTTTGAGGTAAACCATTAACAATTGCTTTCATGGTTGTCTTTGTTATTGAGTAATATCAGTTTCTGGCCACTCACTAAAGAGATAAGAAATAAATTTTTTGTCTTTCGTAATTGTTGCAAACTGATATTTCTGAAGCAGATTCTTATAACCAGCAACGCTCCTGTTAAATATTTTATCTTTTATAAACTCTTCAAATACTACAAATATATTGCTGAAAATCGATTTAGAGATTTGAATGACATTTTCAATTTGTCTTTAGTGATATTTTTGCGAAAATATCGTATTCCCAAAGTAGGAAACATTGAAAGTGAAGGGAGCATCCTTTACGTGGAGGGGAATGGCAATGGAGTTTTCGTTTAGTGGAGGTAATGGGAAGGGAGCCCCTTTAACTTTCAGGGAATGGGAAGGGAACGTGTACGTGATGGGAATGAGAAGAGAAATTTTTTATTTGGAGGGGAAAGGGAAGGGAACTACCTTTTCGTGGAGGGGAAAGGGAAGGGAGTTTCCTTTATGCGAAGGGATCTTCTTTTACGTGAAGGGAATGCGAATATCCTCTTTTACCCGGAGGGAAAGGGATTTGGGTTGGGTTGTTTTACCTCTGAGCGGCACTTTTTTGCACACAATGGGCTGAATGGCCAGGTCACATGGACCCCGAAGACTCAGAGAAGACTCAGAGAAGGTTGAGGGAGGGGACCCACTGGAACAGCTGTTGGGAGACAGATGGTAGCCTCCTGTCAAGGCCATCCAGCGTGTTCTTTAACGTGCGCAGGGTATGGCTCTCCCACACACGGTGCCACGGCTTAACGTCCCATCCGACGGACGGCGACCTTTCCAAGCCCATCGGTGTCCGCTAATGACCGTGGGCAGGGCGGTGAATTTTGCGGAGATAAATCTCAACGCTGACCCAGCTGGGATTCGAATCTGGGAACTACAGATTACGAGCCTGGCGCACTACCGACTGAGCCACCCCCGCCCTGGAGGTAAAGGGAATTTTCTTTACGTGCAGAGAATGGTAAGAAAGGTTTCTTTGCGTATAAGGGATGGAAAGAAGCCTTCTTCATGTGAAGAGAATGAAAAGGAAGCTTCTTTTACCTGGAGGGTATGGGAAAAGTGTTTTATACGCATAGGTAAAAGAGAACTTTTTTGTGTAGAGGGACTGGGAAGGGAGTTTTCTTTACACAGAGGTAGAAGAGAGCTTTTTTTGTAGAGGGAATGGGAAGGGAGATTCCGTTACATGGAGGGGTGATAGGAAGGGAGCTTTCTTTATATGAATGGAATTGGGAGTTTTCTTTACGTGGAGGGAATGGGACTTCTTTACTTGGGGTGAGGGAGCTTCTTTTACCTGGAGGGAATGGGAAGAAAGCTTCTTTTACGTACAGGGAGAAGGGAGCTTCTTTAACGTAGAGGAAATAGGAAAGGGGCTTTCTTTAGGTGTAGGGAAAGGGAACGGAGCTTCTTTTACCTGGGGGGAATGGAACTTACTTTATGTGGAGGATAAAGACAGTTTTCTTGGCGTGGAGGAAAGGGGAGTTTCCCTTACGTGGAAGAATGGGAAGGGAGCCTCTTTTACGTGGAGGGAATGGAGAGGGAGTTTACGTGGATTGAATGGAAAGGGAACTTTCTTTGCTTGCAGGGAATAGGAAGGAAGCTTCTTTTGCGTGAAGGGAATGAGAAAGGATTTTTTTTCGCCGAGGAAATGGGAAAGGATCTTTATTTACGTGAAAGGGAAAAGGAGCTTTCTATACGTGAAAGGGAAAGGGAGCTTTCTTTGCATGGAGGAAATATATATTTTTCTTTAAATTTAATCAATTATAAAGTATCGCAGTCCCATTGATTTGAGAGCAGAGTTTCAAATAACATAGAAAAAAACCTTTCTCCGTAAAATTCTTATTTTCCAAATTAGGGACCTATAAATGTGGCCTTCTTTTCTCAACATGGAATGGTCAAAATAGTTTTGGTTCTAGTCCCAACGGTGCCAGGGCTGATAATTATCTCTGCTAATCCAAACCTTGCCCTCGTTAAGGACGCCGATGGCCTTGGAAAGACCGACGTCCGTTGGATGTGACATAAAGCCATGAAAAATGTCATACTCTGTGCACATTAAAGAGCACACTGGATGGTCTTGACTGGAGGTTTCCATCTGTCTCCGAGCAGTTGTTCAGTGGGTTCTCTTTCCAAACCAGCTGTTTCAGTCCTTGGGGCCCTTGTGACCAGGCTATTTCGCCGGTTGTGCCAAAAGTAGTCCGCTCAAGAGTAAAACAACAGCAACAACAACCCAATATTTTTTTTAATGTAGTGTATTTTGATAGAATGATGAATCGAAGAACTATTGTTGCCGAACACGACAAAAAAAGCATCCATTTGTTAATCAACATAAAGTTCATGTTTTCTAATCTCCTTAGTTTCTAAAATTCTCTTTCATCTGAAATGCATTTAAACTATTACAAAATGCCAATTTGAAGTTTATTGGACAAACACTTAAATTTACGGAGAAAATACTTTTTTTTCCTAAAAAAAAAAGGGTCATTTGAAGCAGCAGTTTACTCAAACCCAATGGTTTGGAATTCATTTATTCCTTTCGATATACATTACGCTTTCTGTTTTGGACATTCGGCGATTAAAAGCAGAAGAACGGAAGAGCGCATGCGTGTTTGTTACCCTGCCCCTATCTTCCATCTCTGCTCAATTGAACTAAATGTAACGGGCCCGGAGGTTTCCTTTTAAAAAAAACTTCTTGCGTGATTCCTCCGTTATGTCATTTCTGTTACTTGGTGGCCAAATCTTTTGGAAAGTGTAAATAAGAACAAAAATTTCAAAAGCGTTCCGGCCAGCCAAAATTGAATTCTTTAATTTCATCCCTGACTGCCTTAGAAGGAAGAGGTGGCTGCAGATTAAGAGATTGATCTGGATTTGACTCTGAACATCAAAGATGTGCCATTCTGCGATTTAGTTTCTTTTAGAAACTTTTCTAAAGTATTAGGAGCTTTCCTTTAAATCTTTTAAACCTCAAATACTTCTTTTCATTTTCTAAATCCAGAAAAACCTCCCTTAATTGAAAAAGAAAAAAAAAGAGAGAAAGCTTGCACACGTCCTCTCTTTGGAAATGATGACTTCATTCTTGGTAGATCGACGAAGTGAAACTTTTTTTGAAAAAATAAAACGCTATTTACGACAGATAAAAGAAGAATATTAATCGATCAGAACATTAAAAATGATTAAAAGAAAACATCTCTTGAAACTTTACAAATTTTTGTACCTAGAAGAAAACAAGTTATTGATCATTAAAAAAAATTCTTTTAAATACAATAATAAATTATTGTATTTAAAATTATTGTTGAGATTATAACTGATTAGATGCAACCAATGGAACGTTCACAAGAAGCAAGCGTTTGAAAATGAACATAAAAGTGACACAACGTTACAACAAACAATTTATTCTTGTTGCATTATTGCGGTTTAATGTTTCATTCAGGAAAAAAAAATCCTCAAGAAATTCCTATAAACCTTGTTAAGTCCCTTATTAAACGTTTTGAATAAAATATTTCGAAGTTGATGAACCTTGCATGAAGCCTAACGAATACAAGCTCCATAAACCGAATGTGCATAACAATTTTTTGAACATTATTATGCTGGGGGTCAATGTGAGCGTTACTAATATAACATGATGTATACCGATTCTACATTTTGGATTAAGCTCTATAATACGACCTTGCCTTTTAAGCACCATTAGCCTCGATCGAGAACCATTAACACATATTCTATAACTGGACCCTACCTTCAGCATAAACTCCGTAAAAAGACTATAGTTTGAGCATATATTCCATAAACTAGCTATACCGTGAGCATAATTTTCACTATTGAATCGTATCTTTAGAATAGACTGATAACTGGGGTTACTTTCAGTGACAATAGTTTAGAAATGTGACGTAAAAAGTGAGAAAAAACTTTCAAGGGTCATTTAAAACGCACCGAGAATAAGGGATATGACAGAACAAAACTATGTTATGGCTTTTGAAAAAGATTTTTTTTAAGGGTTGAAACCTCTAGAGCTTCTCCACATCAACAGTCATCTGCGTTCGCAACCTACAACAATAGCAGGTTACAAATGATCATTGGTTTGCGTAGTTCTATCTTTCAGCTGCGCTTTTTTCACACACAATGGGCTGAATTGCAAGGTCACAAGAACCCCAAGTGCTCAGTGGGGGTGAGAGAATGGATTCAATATACAGCTGTTAGGAGAGAGATGATAGTCTCCCCTCCAGAATGTTCTTCAACGTGCACAAGGTATGTCTCTTTTGAAACGAGGTAACGGCGTAAAGTCCCATCCGAGGGAAGCATTTCTAAGCTCATCAGTGTTCCCCTTCTCATGGAGAGCAGGCGGGAGTTAGTAGATATAAATCTTAACTCTGGCCCAGGCAGGACTCGAACCTAGGAATTACAGATTAAGAGCCTGGAGGACTACCAACTTCACATTATGCGAAGGAGAGATATACTACACCATGCGATTTTATGGAGCAATTGGTAGCACACCAGGCTCTTAATCTGAAATTCCTAGATTCGAATCCCGCCTGGGCCAGAGTTGAGATTTAACTCCGCAAAACTCCCCGCCCTGCCCTCGGTCAATAGGGGACACCGACGGGGTTGGAAAGAACTCCTCAGTCGGATATGACGGTTAAGCCATGGCTCAGTGCGAGTGAGAGCCATACCTCGTGCCTGTTAGAGAGCATGCTGAATGACCTTGACGGGAGGTTACCATATGTCTTCTAACAACTGTGCAGTGGGTCTCCATTTATCTCCGCAAAACTCCCCGCCCTGCCCTCGGTCAATAGGGGACACCGACGGGTTTGGAAAGAACTCCTCAGTCGGATATGACGGTTAAGCCATGGCTCAGTGTGAATGAGAACCATACCTCGTGCCTGTTAGAGAGCATACTGAATGACCTTGTGGGTCTCCATCTCCCAACTTTCTCTGAGCCCTTGGGGTCCTTATTAACCTAGCCATTTAGTCCATTGTGCAGAAAAAAGTGCTGTTCAGAGGTAAAACAACCTAATCCAACCCATGCGTTTTAAAGAGGCTTTGTGTGAAGGAGAGATGCACATTACCTTGAAAACAGACCGCATATAGGGAGATGTGCATTTTAGCTTTCAATGCATACAATTTGTCTTTAAACGCATGCTTTCGCTCCTAACAACTCTCCGCTTGGATTCCCTCTTCCCCACCTCTGTTTTGCAGCCTTTGGTGTCTTTATGACGAGTCTAATTAGCACTCTGTGCAGCTAAGACCTAAAGCAACTCAAAGTATACAACTGTAATTAACATGACTCTGAATTTGAATCTCTGAATTCTAATGTCGTCTTCTACCTCACGGAATGAAAATGGCTGACAACATGATGGCTTCAAATTGTGAAATGCAGATTTACGAGCAATGCAGGATAGCGGGTGCACAATACACGCTATAAAACAGCATTAAAATCTTTTTCCTAGACTAAAAGAGGGGCGGGGGTGGCTCAGTCGGTAGCGCGCCAGGCTCGTAATCTGTAGTTCCCAGGTTCGAGTCCCAGCTGGGTCAGCGTTGAGATTTATCTCCGCAAAATTTCCCCGCCCTGCCCACGGTCAGTAGGGGACACCGATGGGCTTGGAAAGGCCGCCGTCCGTCGGATGGGACGTTAAGACGTGGCCCCGTGTGCGGGACAGCCATACCCTGTGCACGTTAAAGAACACGCTGGATGGCCTTGACGGGAGGCTACCATCTGTCTCCCAACAGCTATTCCAGTGGGTACCCTCCCTCAAATTTCTCTGAGCCTTCGGGGTCCTTGTGGCCTGGCCATTTAGCCCATGGTGTGCAAAAAAGTGCCGTTCAGAGGTAAAACAATCCAATCGAATCCTAGACTAAAAGAGTTCTATTGTAATCGCATTATTATTTCAAAAGCATTAGATACTGCATAAGGTCATCATTCACATTCTTTTTCACCCATGATCCCCAAAACATATTTTCTTACTCTTGGTAACCCGGAATTTTCTCGCATAAATATTTTTTCAAAATAGAAATTTTCGGATCGCAACAGATCGCCAGTGCCTTTTTCTCTTTCATAATTGCTCTCTTTAATTCATTTAATTTCTAAATATTCCATTAAAAATGGTTTCGGGGGAAAAAAAGCAGCCTCTGAGCTACATTGGGAAGTTTTATTGAAAAATCAAAAAGCAAAACCTTTCAGTGTTTGAACAAAAACAAAAAAAGATATTTCTCCAGGAAACAATAATATCAGGGAAACGGAGATTATCAATTATTCCATTATTTCGAGCTCTTTACTATCTTTTAATGAGCTTGCCGAATCATTGCTTAAAAAAACCCCAAAGAGTTAGAGCTTTGATTATCACGGAGACGATAATAGCCACGATGATGTTACAGCTTCAAGGAAAAATAAACTCGTCTTTGTAAAAATTCATTTAAATACCTGTCTAGACGTTTCCTTCGATGAAGATAGCTGTATCACATCTGAAGGTAGTCTTGTTTTGATATATAGTAGCCAGGTCACAAGGACCCCAAGACATTGAACAGGGTTAAAATTTGGAGTGCAAAGTGTTCAGCAAAGAATATAATAAATTAATGAAATTTCTCGATGTTTTTGTCCAACTGTGAAGGAAAGTATTACTCTTACTCAAACATCGAATCAGTTTTAGAGGAGGGCTCGACCCAGGTTCGAGTCCCAGCTGGGCCCGCGTTGAGATTTATTTTCTCAAAACTCCCCGCCTGCTCTCGGTCAATAGAGGACACCGATGGGATTGGAAAGGTCGCCGTCCGTCGGTTGGGACGTAAAGCCTTGGCCCCGTGTATGGGAGAGCCATACACTGTTCACTTTAAAGACCATGCTGGATAGCCATGACGTGATGCTACCATCTGTCTCCTAACAGCTGTCCAGTGGGTCCCTTCCCCCAACCTTCTCTGAGCCCTTGTGATGAGGCCATTTAGCTCATTATGCAAAAAAAAGTGCCGTTCAGAGGTTGTTGGGTTGGGTTGTTTTATCTCTGAGCGGCACTTTTTTGCACACCATGGGCTAAATGGCCAGGTCACATGGACCCCGAAGGCTCAGAGAAGGTTGGGGGAGGGAACCCACTGGAACAGCTGTTGGGAGACAGATGGTAGCCTCCCGTCAAGGCCATCCAGCATGTTCTTTAACGTGCACAGGGTATGGCTCTCCCGCACACGGGGCCACGGCTTAACGTCCCATTCGACGGACGGCGGCCTTTCCAAGCCCATCGGTGTCCCCTACTGACCGCGGGCAGGGCGGGGAATTTTGCGGAGATAAATCTCAATGCTGACCCAGCTGGGATTCGAACCTGGGAACTACAGATTACGAGCCTGGAGCGCTACCGACTGAGCCACCCCGCCCCCCGTTCAGAGGTAAAACAACACAAATTTTAGAGAAAATCCGTCTTGAGCCCGGTGGGATACGAATCCACGATCTTCTGACATGTTATCAGGAGGTCGTGGGTTCGTATTCCACCCTGCTCAAGACATTGTTTCTTCCTGCTCAAGACCCGGTCAAAGACAAATTTCATCTGAATGAAAATTGGTATCGACGTTAAATTAAGAGTGATACTGTCGTGTTGCTCTTATTTTGTTATTGTATTTTATTGTTATTGTATATCTGTATTAAAGTGTATTTTTCTGAAGTGTCCAAAATGGGAATGTGGCTGTCATTCGGGCTTCCCTCCACGTGCTCGAGAGCATCAGCAAAAGCGCTCAAATTACTCTGCCGTTACTAGCCTGAGGCTCTAGTGCGGGTTCGAGTCCCAGCTGGGTCAGCGTTGAGATTTATCTCCGCAAAATTCCCCGCCCTGCCCACGGTCAGTAGAGGACACCGATGGGCTTGGAAAGACCGCCGTCCGTCGGATGGGACGTTAAGCCGTGGCCCCGTGTGCGGGAGAGTCATACCCTGTGCACGTTAAAGAACACGCTGGATGGCCTTGACGGGAGGCTACCATCTGTCTCCCAACAGCTGTTCCAGTGGGTCCCCTCCCCCAACCTTCTCTGAGCCTTCGGGGTCCATGTGACCTGGCAGTTTAGCCCATGGTGTGCAAAAAAGTGCCGCTCAGAGGTAAAACAACCCAACTCTAGTGCGGGTGACAGAGAGGAGCGTGAAAACAATCAACTTCAGACTGAGCGTTGCTGGCAAACAGAAAGGTCCTTTGAAGCGCCTCAAAGGGACGTAGCAATGTCTTAAAAAGGGACACTATAGGACCAGGGTTCGGTTCTGTATGGACCAGATGACGTAGGCGAGGATCAAATATCCTCCCTCCGAGTTTTGAGGTTGGTAAAGAGATTTCTGTAAAGTACAGATTTCCACCTCATCACATGAATGTTTGCAGTAGCAAAGCAGCATTCGGAATAAAGTGAGCTGAGGAGGAAGTCTACCAGAACATCTGAAAATCCATTTCATTCTGATCCTGAGGGCATCTAAGGCCCAAGGAATCGAGCACATTCCCATAAGTAAATATATGTGTGACTGTTGGGTTGTTTTACCTCTGAGCGGCACTTTTTTGCACACCATGGGCTAAATGGCCAGGTCACATGGACCCCGAAGGCTCAGAGAAGGTTGGGGGAGGGGACCCACTGGAACAGCTGTTGGGAGACAGATGGTAGCCTCCCGTCAAGGCCATCCAACGTGTTCTTTAACGTGCACAGGGTATGGCTCTCCCGCACACGGGGCCACGGCTTAACGTCCCATCCGACGGACGGCGGCCTTTCCAAGCCCATCGGTGTCCCCTACTGACCGTGGGCAGGGCGGGGAATTTTGCGGAGATAAATCTCAACGCTGACCCAGCTGGGACTCGAACCTGGGAACTACAGATTACGAGCCTGGCGCGCTACCGACTGAGCCACCACCGCCCCCTGTGTGACTGTAAATAAACTGTGTCGTCCTGAGGTGAATTAGTTTATTTCATCCTTCTACACGACGTTTAGTACGGCACGTCTGAAGCGCACCTAAGCACGTGTGTAAAAACCGGTGAATCTGTTAATTTCACCTAAGATAATGGTGAATATTAATTAAGTGTACTAATTGATCGTCCCCTACGAAGTGCGTGGGAAGTGTTGTGCATCTCTTACATTTCCCTTTCCTCTCGGAATTCATGACAGATATTTTCCTTCACAGATGAACGTAATTGTGGCCCTACTAACTTTTTTTTACTAAAAGTAAATGTCAAATCAACTGAACGTTTCGAAATTTATCTTAAAGTATTTAGAACCTTTGTAAAAATTCGAACATATGAAAGATTGGGAAAATGCTTACAGCAATATTTTATTGGCAGATATAAAACACTAAGAGAATATTTCATTTATCTCTTAAAAGAGATGCGTTTTTCAATGCCCTCTGGGGCAAGGGGCAAATCATTATTGCCAGTGTAAAACTCTTGACCATTCCCGAAATTTCAAATTTATAGTTTAGATCGTAAAAAATATTCTTTTAAAATTATAGCATTTCGCAAATACATCACAGGAAATAAAAAAAGGCAACACTTGCAAGAAGTTATGCAAATGTGACGAAATTTAGGGAGGAGGTAGTATATGGAAATGCATGGAAATGATTAGGTTTGCATTAAGATCGAAACGATTGGACAGGCGCGAGCTGACGTCACAGGTGCGTAGCGGTCAAACAGAGCTCCTTGGTTGACAAAATGTTGTGAATATATACAGGGTGAATCTGAAAAAGTGGGCAAAACTTTACGGGGTGTTAGAACGCAGCTATACGAGCAATATTCGTCATGGAATGTATGGTCGGAACGCAAGCGGTGAGAAGTTAAAAGGTAGTTTTCCACTGTCACATTTAAAGAATGAACACAAGAAGGAGAAATTGAGGTACATATCCGTGCACAAAGTGCATATCCGCCATTTCGTGGTTAGTATAACCAGCCATCCTCTCGGCAATCCACGGTAGAAATGCCGTTGGATGCGAGGACCGATCCTTTTATACCACTTACAACGCCACCTAGCGGCTCGCCGTTTGCGTTCCGACCATACATTCTATGACGAATATTGCTCGTATAGCTGCGTTCTACCACCCCGTAAAGTTTTGCCCACTTTTTCAGATTCACCCTGTATAAAACATTCCTTCTGTTCTAAACCGCTAAGGATGCCCTTACGCAGACGTCGACACCCGTTCCAACAGTTAACAGACTTTGACCGTGGAAGAAGAATCGGCCTTAGAGAAGCTGGTTTGTCGTACAGAGATGTGGCGAACCTTGTTGGCCGCAATCCCAGTACCATTGTATACATATGGCGCCAGAAGGTTCAAGAAGGATCCAGCACACGCCGACATGGATCAGGAAGACGACGTATGACCACGGAGTGACAGGACTGCCATTTGCAACGCATAGCATTGCGTGACAGATTCGCGACTACAACGCAACTGTAAAGGGTTGGGTTGGGTTGTTTTACCTCTGAGCGGCACTTTTTTTGCACACCATGGGCTAAATGGCCAGGTCACATGGACCCCGAAGGCTCAGAGAAGGTTGGGGGGAGGGGACCCACTGGAACAGCTGTTGGGAGACAGATGGTAGCCTCCCGTCAAGGCCATCCAGCGTGTTCTTTAACGTGCACAGGGTATGGCTCTCCCGTACACGGGGCCACGGCTTAACGTCCCATCCGACGGACGGCGGCCTTTCCAAGCCCATCGGTGTCTCCTACTGACCGTGGGCAGGGCGGAGAATTTTGCGGAGATAAATCTCAACGCTGACCCAGCTGGGACTCGAACCTGGGAACTGCAGATTACGAGCCTGGCGCGCTACCGACTGAGCCACCCCCGCCCCAACTGTAAAGGGACTGGCAACAGGAGCACATTAAATACCTAGCAGGCGGACGGTAAACAATAGGCTTTTACAGTTTTCGTTGCGAGCCTATCATCCGGCACTGCGTTTGCTCTCATATCTGCCCATATGCAAGCACGTCTTCAGTGATGTCGCCTCAGACAGAACTGGAACGGACAAGAGTGCAGTATCGTGGTGTTGAGTGACGAATCTCGTTTTGTTTTGGTCAGGGTTCGGTTCTGGTTCAGTGGTATCAGAAAATGATGAACACCTGTTGTCCAACATCTGGTTGGCCGTCGTCCAGGCAATGCCATCCAGTGCGTGCGATATCGTCATGCAGCTCCAGCACCTGGTGTCTTGTTGTGGGGTGCCATTAGTCGGACATCTCAGTCAGAACTGGTCATCATAAGGGGATTTCTAACTGCCCAACAATATGTTATCAACATTTTGCAGTTAGTGGCTGTCCCATTTGTTTAGCAGCACGGAACCTTTTACCAGCAAGATAACGCCCGTCCCCACACAGCCCACATTATTCTGCTACACGAGAAAAACGTTCAGGTACTACCATGGCCAGCACGCTCGCCGGATCTTTCACCTATTGAACACGTCTGGGACATGATGGGCCGACAGAAGGTACGCCAACTACTGTCGCTGAAATGGAACAACGACCTCGCGCTATTTGCCGTTATATCCCTCAGGAGGACATTATAGAGCTCTACGATAGCCTTCCCTGCCGTACTAATGAATGCATTGCTGCGCGAGGCGGTTCGTTATATACCGCTATACCGGGTAGGTAAAGTGGTAATTTTGCATTTTTTTTTTGATAATGTAATCAATCGCACATCTCAGTATATGCTAACAGCTGCCTGCGTTTCAATAAAATGGCATTAATCCTTCCAGGTGTTGCAATTTTTTTTCCTGTAGTGTATATGTATACAAGATATTTTATTATCTACATACTAATACACTTTAAAATAGTCATATAAGACATAATTGCAATGGGCTTTAATAAGCATGGTGCGCCATGGAAAAGAACTAAATGGTAATCCATGTATTGAGATTGCAAAAATTGAAATTAATATACCCAAATCCCACTTAACGAATTTAATTTAAACACGCCCCAAAAGAAAAGATTTAAATTTCTTTTTAAAGTTAGCTTTATTAGTAATAAGTAAAAGATCTAATGGTAAAGTATTACACATTTTTAGCCCTGTCGAGTTTATGTAATTGTGCATCATAGATGTCCTTGATTTAACAGAAATTAGTTTGTTTTTATCATGTGTAGTATAGTTGTGATCAAAAGTTAACAAATTTAAGACGTCTTAGTGAATATTTTGATGAATTCGGTCAAACATAAGAAGGGATATTTTGTATGAGTTAAATTTATGAGCAGGCAGAATATTATTTGGGTAATTATTATGATATACATTAATTGTATATGAGAATCCTGTAACTTTAAAAAATTATTTATTAAAAATTTCCATTTTGTTAAGTTTAAGTTCAGTCGTCTTTCCCCAGACTAGATGACAATAGTTTACATGTGACATAACTAAAAATAAATAATAAATAAATACCCCCTCAAGCAGCTGCTTGCCACAGAGGTCTGACAGGAGCCTGTCAGTTTATATGCCACAGTAGGAGATCTGAGAGGATGGCAGGATCTCAGCAGAAAAACGACACACACATCCATGCCTAATCCGGGGTCGAACCCAGGTCCCTTAGATCAGTAGCCAAGCGTGCTAACCACTCGGCCACGGGACGGCTGTGACATAACTAGTATATGAAAAAGTAGTATCTCAATATTTACTGTTAAGACTTGATTGATTTTACTAATTACTCCAACATTTTTACTTATTTTGTTGCAGACATAATTTATATGCGAGTTCCATTTCAAATTATCTTTCAAAATTACTCCAAGAAATTTAATTCCATTTACAATGGTTAGCTGTTGTTTACCAACCGAAAAAAGAATTATTTTTATTTATTTCTAAAAGACAGAAAGATTGTCTATAGACAGACGACAAAGGGAAAATATTAACTCGTTTTCTTCAAGCGAGTTGAAAACTGGTTGGGTTGTTTTACCTCCATGCTAGGGTTTCTCAACGTGGGTTACGCGGTAAAAAATTTGGGGTACGCCGTGAGAGCTCTGAAGTCGCTAGATCTAGTAACAAAGTAAAAATAACCATTGTTATACTCTAACTATAGTTTTATTATATTCATACAAAGGATTCGCCAGTTGCCTAATATAGATAGTTGTCAACATGCTGGATCGTCTTGACAGGAGGCTACTATCTGTCTTCCAAAAGAATTCTCTGAGCCTTCGAGGTCCTTGTAACCTGGTCATTTAGCCCATTGCGTGTACAAAGGGTCACTCAGAGGTTAAATAGCTCATCAGGTAAGAGAAAATATGATTGAAATAAGCAGAATTATAGGCCTTAAATTTAAGGAAAGAACGAATAAGGGATTTAAAGACCAGTAAAGATTCCAACACATTTTAGTAATTCTTCATTTATTACATCGTCCACTAAATAAGTTTAGGCTAACTCGATGATATCTGTTCAAAAATTATTTGCTGTTTTACACCAGGAAAAAAATAATAAGAGCAAAGTTCTGATGTTTTGTTTATTTTACAGCTGTTTTTTTTCTCAATGTACTCAATTACATCTATAGTTTTTCTCAATCTCAAACTCTCTATTAGTTTTGATAAGAATTAGGCTAGCTCTTTAATATTATTCAGTTTAATCTTTTGAAATTAAAATATACGTAAATATATTCTTAATGAAAACGTAAATCGATATTTATGCTAAAAACAAGGATAAGAACCGGGTCTTAACAAGGAGAAGCCAAGGGCGCTCTACTTTTTCGAAAAAAAATTAAGTGGGCATTTTTAATTAAATAAATAGCGATACCTATGTTTTATATTTTTATTAATTTAATCAGTGTACATATAGAAATCACTTCACATTAGTTTGAAACGCTTCTAAAAAGAAATAAGATCATTGGTTTACCGCATTGGCATAGTAAACTAAAAAAATAGACTCTGGTAGCTATGTCAGTCATAAATAGCTAAACTACAGAAGGACACTTTTGACATCTGGAAAAAAAAAGTAAACTATTAAAATCTGTCTCTCTGTTTACAAAAACAAAACAGAAAACGAACTCGGATATCCAATCTCAAAAAACGCTTCTAAGTCTATTGTTCAATTTTAAATATATCTTTAAAATCTCATCTTTAAGTATTTGGGAGCTTTTGTTTTGTTGTTGTTGCTTTCAGTAGAAAGAAATATTTCGTCTGTAAATTTCCCAGCAACGTAAAGATCGATGAAGAGAATAATTCCCTCGGAAGCTGACTGACTGTGGTTCGATACGCTGCAGCATAGTCAAGTCGGTTGCGGTCCCTTGGGTGGGGGGAGTTGAACTTAGGGGGAGGGAGAGACTGATCCTGCAGACCCCCATTGTTTGCATCTACGCTTCTTGGTCCACCGAGCAATCATTTCAATATCTGCGAGACGTAAAATAAAAGAGATTGCGAAATCACGTCAAAAGGATCGTATTTCAGATGAACGATTATGCGCCGAGTTTCGATCAGAGACTTTTCTTTTGTAATCGGATTAAAAGCTCGAAACTCCATTTACAATAAGAAAGAAAAAATGTTAAAGAAATCGTTTATTGCCTTCACTTGAGAAAAAAAAATGCAGCGACCTTCTTGTTTTGCTATGGGCAGTTCCGAACTCTGTTTTTTTCTCCCCTGCGTCTAACTTGAAGCGCACCAAGGCACGATACCTCACGGCCAACAGCTTTGCTGATTGCTCTTTAAACTCCTTTTAAATTTTATCATTTTTTCCCGTTTTGAACGGTGATCGTGATACTTCCTTTTTTTAATCGTTTTTTCACGAAGAGAAACATTTGCATTTTAATAAAACAGTCCTGATAAAAGAGAGAAATGGTTTTTTTTCCCAACAATTATGATATAGAACCAGGTTGGGATCTAGAAAAAAAAAATAAAGGGGAAGGGGGAGGGGGCAGCAAGAAACTCAATCGAGCCGCAAAAAGGTAAAGGGGTTGAGGCAGGAGTTTAGATTCCATTGCAGTATAACATTTTCCCCTTCGCCTTAAAAGTATTTAGAAAATATCTTGAAATATGCACGGAATCAAAGTAAGTTTAACAATTTTTTTTGCCTCTATTACCCTTTTTCCTTTCAAATTCATGTCTTTGGAAATTAACATTTGATGCTCAAAGTAACAGTTTGCCAGACACTGAAAAAGCAAATTACAATGTTACTCTAATGAAGAGAATTTTAAATTCGTAGTAGGTTCGAAAATTTATTTCAGTTTTGAAATTTATGCTTTTGATACGCATTATTGGCGGTCAAAATATTTGATCATCAAGATGGAACCGAGAGATTTCGATTAAACTTGTGATACTCCACGTGCACGAGCAAAGATGCAAATATTCTCGGAGATACTGTGATGGTTGAAGAGAAGAATAAGTTTATGGGTACATACGTAGCAGCTGTTTATGTGTCCTAGTTTAGGCATTTACGTCTACATGCAATACTATTATCAAAAATGGAGATGGCCTCCAAGAATAAGCGTTAGTTTACTGCAGTGTCTTGCAAACTGTGTGCCGCGAGAGATTTTCAAATTGACCCTAGATATTCCAAAGATTTCATTTTGACTTGACTTGTGTTATCGACGTGCTTTAATAAAAATCTTTCAGATTTTATCAATTGGGATCTTGTAAGTATTTATCAAGCTTTTTCCAAATTTTGGTATTAATTTTTGATTATTTCAAGCCATAGATTGGACAAATATTTAAAACAAACACCGAGTTATGATTAATTATATTTATTATTATATTTATTTTAAATAAAATGCATTTAACGAAACTTCAATTTTCCTCTTTTTACGTAACCATCAAAAATTCTTTTTTAGGTGTGCCGCGGAAAAAAATTGGATTCAGTGTGCCGCGGAAAATAAAATTAGATTCAGTGTGCCGCGGAAAATAAAATTAGATTCAGTGTGCCGCGGAAAAAAAATTAGATTCAGTGTGCCGCGGAAAAAAAATTAGATTCAGTGTGCCGCAGAGTAAAAAGTTTGCGAGACACTGGTTTACTGGGACGCTTATCCGTTGTTGGTAATGTTTTTTAGAAGACTTAAAAAAAAGGTAAGGACACGCTAATAACAGTACAACAAGATGCACAATTGTTGCTTCATGGCTGATAACTCTGATGTTCATTATGAGGAATATAAGATAAACGTAGAGCGGAACATCCTACAATTGGGGTGCAATAAATGACATCATATATGTTATTCGTTATTCGTTAATTTATTAGGGTTATTTAGAGTCTAGAGCAGTGCTTTCTAATTTTTGTCGGGTGCGGAACACTTTCTAATGCGAAAAAAATTGGGCGGAACAATTTGCAAATGTGATTAAAATTTGGGCATTCTTCGCAATGTAATGAAAATTTGGCGGAACATTTTGCAATGCATGGAAATTTGACGGAACACTTTGCAATGTAACCAAAATTTGGCAGAACACTTATGAATAAGTGTATATATCATATATTTGTACATTCAACTAAAACAAAAGTACAATTTTGTACAAAAATAGATTTAACCAAATAAATATTTGCCATCATAGCTAGAAACAAAATAATTTTATTCATACAATTTTATAAAGGTAAACAAAGTATAAAGTTTAGAGTGAAACCTGCGCGTAATCATGATAACTTATTACATTTATACAGGGTTTAATTTTTAAAAGACACGGTCTTAGCTATTATTCAGTTGTCAGAAGTCTTTCTGGCTTATTTTTAAATTTCTCTCTTGCATTGAAAAAGTCGAAATTCGCAAAAATATAAAGT
This sequence comes from Ryuthela nishihirai, assembly GCA_038380435.1. Classification (NCBI taxonomy): domain Eukaryota; kingdom Metazoa; phylum Arthropoda; class Arachnida; order Araneae; family Heptathelidae; genus Ryuthela; species Ryuthela nishihirai. The sequence continues at coordinate 33,318,037 of JAWZYU010000026.1, forward strand.
TGGAAATGGTGAAATATAATTTTCGATGGGATATTTAGTGGTACACTTTAGTCCATACTCGCGGAACACAGATTGAAAAACAATGGTGTCATGAATAGTATATATTGGCCTAGCAACCAATGATGTCGTTTTGGGGGCGGGGGGCTCAGTAGGTAGTGCGCCAGGTTCGAGTCCCAGCTGGGCCAGCGTTGAGATTTATCTCCGCAAAACTCCTCGCCCTGCTCATGGTCAGTAGGCGATACATATGGGCTTGGAAGGCCGCCGTTCGTTGTACGGGATGTTAAGCCGTGGCTCCGTATGGGGGTGAGACATATATTGTGCACGTTAAAGAAAACACTCGATGGCCTTCACTGCATGCTACCATCTGCCTCTCAACAACTGTTCCAGTGGATCCCCTCTCCCAACGTTACTCTGAGTCTTCTAAGTCCTTGTTTCTTGTTTGAGTCCTTGTTCTGAGTCTTGAGCAGGCCATTTAGCCCACTGTGTGCAAAAAAGTGCCGCTTAGAGGTAAAACAAACTCAACCCAAAAGATCTCGTTTAGAATCCCATTCAATTCTAGATTTTTACTCGAGAAATTTTGTAAAGAAAATTACATGCTAAATTCAAATATATAAAATTTTAGAGTTAAAAAGGAAATTTAAATCGGCAATGTATGATGGCATACACTGTTAATAATTTATTACCGTTTAGAGCGAAGGAGAGGATAAGGAATATTCCCCTTCTCACTGAAGGCACGGCAAATGAAGGGAGGGGTAATATTCTCTTCCTTTCTGAGGGCAGAGCAAAGGGAGGGAGGGAGGGAGGGAGGGAGGGAGGGAGAATATTCCCTTCCTAACTAAGGGTAGAGCGAAGGAAGAAAGGGGGATATTTCCTTACTTACTGAGGGTAGAGCGAAGGAAGGGATGGGAAATATTCTCTTTCTCACTGAGGGTAGAGCGAATGAAGAGATGGGGAATATTCTGTTTCTCATTGAGGGTAGAGCGAAGGAAGAGATGGGGTTGGGTTGTTTTATCTCTGAGCGGCACTTTTTTGCACACCATGGGCTAAATGGCCAGGTCACAAGGACCCCGAAGGCTCAGAGAAGGTTGGGGGAGGGGACCCACTGGAACAGCTGTTGGGAGATAGATGGTAGACTCCCGTCAAGGCCATCCAGCGTGTCTTTAACGTGCACAGGGTATGGCTCTCCCACACACGGGGCCACGACTTAACGTCCCATCCGACGGACGGCGGCCTTTTCAAGCCCATCGGTGTCCCCTACTGACCGTGGGCAGGGCGGGGAAAAGAGATGGGGAATAATCTCTTTCTCACTGAGGGTAAAGCGAAGGAAGAGATGGGGAATATTCTCTTTCTCACTGAGGGTAGAGCGAAGGAAGAGATGGGGAATATTTCCTTGCTCACTGAGGGTAGAGCGAAGGAAGGGAGAGAGATATTCCCTTCCTAACTAAGTGTAGAGCGAAGGAAGAAAGGGGATATTCCCTTCCTTACTGAGGGTAGAGCGAAGGAAGAGATGGGGAATATTCTCTTTCTCACTGAGGGTAGAGCAAAAGAAGAGATGGGGAATATTCTCTTTCTCACTGAGGGTAGAGCGAAGGGAGAGATGGGGAATATTCTCTTTCTCACTGAGGGTAGAGCGAAGGAAGAGATGGGGAATATTTCCTTGCTCACTGAGGGTAGAGCGAAGGAAGGGAGAGAGATATTCCCTTCCTAACTAAGTGTAGAGCGAAGGAAGAAAGGGGATATTCCCTTCCTTACTGAGGGTAGAGCGAAGGAAGAGATGGGGAATATTCTCTTTCTCACTGAGGGTAGAGCGAAGGAAGAGATGGGGAATATTCTCTTTCTCACTGAGGGTAGAGCGAAGGGAGAGATGGGGAATATTCTCTTTCTCACTGAGGGTAGAGCGAAGGAAGAGATGGGGAATATTCTCTTTCTCACTGAGGGTAGAGCGAAGGGAGAGATGGGGAAATATTCTCTTTCTCACTGAGGGTAGTGCAAAGGAAGAGATGGGGAATATTTCCTTGCTCACTGAGGGTAGAGCGAAGGAAGAGATGGGGAATATTCTCTTTCTCATTGAGGGTAGAGCGAAGGAAGAAAGGGGGATATTTCCTTCCTTTCTGAGGGTAGATCGAAGGGAGGGATAGGAAATATTCCCTTACTCACTGACGGTAGAATGAAGAAAAGGATGGGGAATATTCCCTTCCTCATTTAGGGCAGAGAGAGAGAAAAGGAGGGGAAATACTAACTGGGGTGAGACATGCAACTATTATTACTAAGATTTGACGTGTTTGATTTTATTTCGTGACAGTAAAAAGTTCAGGGTCAAATAATAGTCATGGACTCTTCCTTATAAAAATACAAAATAATAAATTTAAAAACTAAAGAGTTATAGAATTTTATTTTCTATTAGGAAATACAAATATGAATATAACAATAAACAAAAAAATTCTGAGTGTCTTAAATGTTATGGAGAAAATAAATTATTATAGCTTTACACTAGATGCTGTGCCTTTAAAAAGGGCTCAGAAAACACAATTTCCTTACAGTATCAAAAATAATACACGATTTATTAATCCTAATAAAATATCCAAATATGATGTATAGAGGTGATGCTCTAAAAACCGGGAGTCTCTAGACTGTGATTTAAGTTGGCCTAACCATCATTTATAGTTCTTCCTTTCTCAGAATAAGCGAAGATAATGAGCAGAGTAAAAGAGAATGTAGCCAACATTTTGTGCTTTCCTGTCAGCTCGTTGATGTTGAGAAGTGGTCAGTGATTACCTACACGGCTTCTTCTCTCTCGTTACTGAGCTACATTGGAGCAAGAGGAAGAATAAACGCAACCCCCTTTTTTATTCAATGCAAAGTGGCTGCAGATCACGAGGTAGAGGCCATAATGGATAACGAGAGGTTCCACCATAAAATAAAAATAACTTTTGAATTTACGTTACGTCATAGGAACTTAACCGCCGACAATATTTCTACGTACCATAGCCATAGTTACAGGATATCATATAATGCCCAAAATGTGAGGCTAGTAACTGTTTCGGTTATCGGCTTTTGAGTTGGTTTGTTTTACCACTTAGCGGCATTTTCTTTTGCACACAACGAGCTAAATGGCCAGGTCGCACTGACCCCGAGGACTCAGAGAAGGTTGGGGGAAGGGGACCCATTGGAACAGCTGTTGGAAGACAGATGGTAGCCTCCCGTCATGGCCATCCAGTGTGTTCTTTAACGTGCACAGGGTATTACTCTCTCTCATATATGAAACCATGGCTTAACGTCCCATCCGACGGACGGCGGTCTTTCCAAGCCCCATTGGTGTCACCTACTGACCGTGGGCAGAACGGGGAGTTGTGCGGAGATAAATCTCAACCCTTGCCCAGGTGGGACTCGAACTGAAAACTGCAGATTACGACGTGGCACGCTACTGATCGAGCCACCCCCGCCCACATAAGAGGGGAGGGGAGTGGCTCAATCAGTAGTGTGCCAGGTCATAATTTGATTTGCGAATTGATGCCCCCCCCCATTTGAGAATGCTCATGGCTGAGTGGTTAGCGCGCTTAACTACTGATCTAAGGGATCTGGGTTCGAGCCCCGGGTAAGGCATGGATGTATGTGTCGTTTTTCTGCTGAGGTCCTGCCATCCTCACTTCTACTTTGGCATATAAACTAACAGGCTCCTGTCAGACCTCTGTGGCAAGCAGCAGTTTCAGGAGGTATTTATTTATTTTTTTATTAATAAACTGAAGGAGGCAGAAAAATATACTAAACACACAGATATACTAAACCATGAGTCCGAACCTTATTTGGCCTAGAAAGTGACACCGTATATGAAATTTCTTAGATTTTCTCAGATTTACTAGACGAAATACTTGTAGACATCAATTTGTAGTTCTCTGGTATCAGATGACCGAAATTCGAACTTAGGACCTGAACATACATTTCTGAGATCTACGACCCTAAATCTCTCCCCCCCCCACCTCCCAGGCATTAATTTTCAAGTTTCCAACACTCGATCGAGGTTTGTTCGTTACGTGACCTCTATTTGACCTTAAAGAAAACGTCGGAGGTCAAATTTAGAATTTTTTCCCTAAATCTACGACCCGGGTTGCCACTAGGAGTAAATGTTCAAAGCCCTACCATTTCTGCTTCATAGTTAGAATTAGCGTAAATACTATGTCAGCATAATACCATGTCAATAGCATAATACCCTGTCAGTCAGTCAGCGGAATTAGTGTAATCCTCTGCAGTATTCGAGAAATCTATTGCATACTTCTCCGTCGTTTGATTTCCCGCTTGTCATCCCAACCTCTAATGCATCTTGAATGTGCTCTTGAATCTGATACGTCTTAACTATCTGTGATCTTTAGCCCCAAATACCATTATGTATCAAGCTCACCTTTCTAGGATATGTAGATTGAAATTTGACTTCTGGCCTCTAGGATCCTGTCTGAACAAAACATTTCGTAACCTTTCTTAGCTGTAGGAGTCGAAATTAACCCTACACACCAATTTTCAATTTTCTAAAATACGGAGATCGAAATTCGAGGGGGACTCTTCGGATCCAAAATTCCCTGGAGTTCCGCAGATGTATGGCCCGATATAGACACAAATTTTCAAGTTTCTTATGCATAGATCACATTTTTGAACGAAATTTGACCTCTGTTTGACCTTAAATTCTGTAACGTTTCTGAAATCTACGGAGCGAAATCTTCATAAGAAATAATTTTCATGTTTCCGAAACAAGAAGATTGAAATTTGATCTTTTCTCTCGAAAGAACTGTCGGATTCTAAATTTCGTACCGTTTCAGCGATGGACGCCCCGAAATACAGAACTCTTGAGCATCATTTTTTGTGTAGTTTTCAGAAAAAAAAACAATAAAAAACTGTGTTCTTTGACACAGCAAAATGGTCTGCACGACACGGTGCCAATGAGCTCTGCACAACACGGTGCCAATGAATTCTGCACAACACGGTGCCAATGAGCTCTGCACAACACGGTGCCAATGAATTCTGCACAACACGGTGCCAATTAACTCTGCACAACACGGTGTCAATGAACTCTGCACAACATAGTGTCAATGAACTTTGCAGAATATGGTGTCAAAGAACTTTGCAGAATATGGTGTCAATGAACTCTGCAAAACGTGGTTTCGACAACTCTGCATAACGGTTTCAATGAACTCTGAACAACACAGTATCAATGAACTCTACATAACACGGTGTCAACAAACTACACAACACGATGTCAATGAACTCTGTAAAATGAAGTATCAATAAAAACCGCGTAATGGTTTCAACGAACTCTGCACAACACAATGACAACAAATTCTGCACAATATGGTATCAACAAATTCTGCATCAACACAATGTCAACTAACACTGCGCACAACAGTGTCAACGAACTCTGCATACTATGATGACAACATAATTTTCGCACAACACGCTGCTAATGACGCTTCACACTGAAATGAATTCTGCACAACCCTCTGCTAACTGTGTCTCGTTGCACTTGACGTTGTTTCTCGATCTTCTGAATCAGCACCATCCGAAATGGGATCCATGAGATCATCGATAAAAGAAACAGTTTCGCTATCCATCTGTTCATTGGAAGTTTCTTAACGAAGCATTTTCCTTATTCGTTCTGCTTTCATCGGCTAATGAGCCGGAAAGAGACGCAACATTTCCGTCTCATTTTCTCCTTCTACCCAATAACTCTGTGTTCAAGTCTGCCCTTTGAAGTATTTCTTTTTATGCAGTTTTCGTTTTTGTCTTTGAGAAAGCCCCACACGTTTCTTTTTTCTATAGAACCTCAATTAATAATTTATTTCCTTTTACTGAATTTGTGCTATTAGTAAATTTTTAACACGGTATGGCGACTGCGTCATATCCTGTTATAAACACGCTGGATGGCCTTGACGAGAGGCTTCCATCTCTCTCCTAACAGCTGTCCAGTGGAATTTCTTCCCCCATCACACTCTGATCCTTTGGGGTCCTTGTGACTTTACCATTTAGCTCATTGTGGATCATCATTAGAAATAATGAAATCAATTAAATTACTATTTATTAATAAATGAAGAATTAAACATCAGCATATTTTACAAATGAAGTGCCTATATAAAATTTAATAAAAATAATTAATGCCCTAGAAAATTGAAATAATAAGTAACATAAAAACCTTATTTTTGCTTTAAAAAATCTGATATGTGATTCTCAAATATCTTGGTAACTTTATGTCAGAAAACAGAAAAAGTCGGCAGTGACTGATATTATGCATGTTACGCAAATGTAATCGAGACATTTAATGACAGATAATTATTCTGTGACGCATTCACGAGTAACTTCCACCTATAATTGTTAATTCTAATTATTTTCCCCTTATTGTTTTGCAACCTTCAGCAGCAACAATAGGCTTTTAAGAAACCCCATTGTTGTTCAACTCTATTCAAGAACAATGCAGAAATGTCATCAACACAAGATCACTGTTTCCAACGAGCTGATTGGCTCTCCTTATCCAAGAATCCCTCGAAAGCAGCTTATCGTCCTGATTCCATTTCCATCAGTTGTGCCAAAGAATTTCCGTCGATTCTCTTCCCCAGTAAAGGGAGAGATACAAATTCATTTTATTATGCCCTCCCTTTTGTTTTTAAATGAATGAATGGCAAAGAAGGACGTTTTCGCGTGTAACTTTCCCGACTAATGCGCACAAAAATCTAATTAAATTTGTTGACTTCTCGTTCTCCGTCCGTAGTCTTCTTCAACTGCGCCGCGAGTCTTAATGAGACGAGATGTGCGTCAGCGGCAATCCGTATTTTGACACTGACACCGACAGGAAAGGATTACTGCTTTCGGGGAATGGGGGCCTGGCTTATTACAACAGATGCCTTCCTCCCTCTCTCACGGCTTCTTCGCATCTCTGGTCTCTTTTTTTATCTCCTTCTTTACTCTTGTTTTCATTTGTTTACTTGTTGTGTTTTTGTTTTCAGCTCCACACAGATTAATCTGTTTAAAACAAGGCGCTTTTCTTCTTTTTTAAAAATCTACTGTTGACGTTTTTTCGCCTCGTTAATTAAATTTTGTTCCTGTTCATTTCAAAACTTTTACTCCAATTTCTTTACGGTAAACGACAATTTTAGAACTTCTCGCGGTCTCGTTACGAAAAAAGAACCTCTCGAGGCTTTATTACGAAAAGGACAAGAGCGTAAGATATTAATAGGAACTATGCTAGTTTATTCAGTCACAATAAATAAAATACGAGGGTTACCCAGAAAGTAACGCCCCACAAATGTTTTACACATCAATATTTATTTTACAGCATTATATCTAAACCAGTCGACAACTAGGATGGCTTCTCCCATCTTAAAGAAATATTGGGTGCTTCCCTGTTTCTTATCTTATTATTAGACAATGATCGACAAAAAAATAGAGTAAAGGCTATAAAATGCATTGAGGGATCCTTCAATTATGGCCACCCCATTTTGTGTCAATGGGACGCAAACTTCGAAGTTATATAACCTTTAATTTGGGTTGTTTTACCTCTGAGTGGCACTTTTTTGCACACCATGGGCTAAATGGCCAGGTCACATGGACCCCGAAGGCTCAGAGAAGGTTGGGGGAGGGGACCCACTGGAACAGCTGTTGGGAGACAGATGGTAGACTCCCGTCAAGGCCATCCAGCGTGTTCTTTAACGTGCACAGGGTATGGCTCTCCCGCACACGGGGCCACGGCTTAACGTACCATCCGACGGACGGCGGCCTTTCCAAGCCCATCGGTGTCCCCTACTGACCGTGGAATTTTGCGGAGATAAATCTCAACGCTGACCCAGCTGGGACTAGAACCTGGGAACTACAGATTACGAGCCTGGCGCGCTACCGACTGAGCCACCCCCGCCCAATACATAACCTTTAAAATAAGCGTTTTATGGGAAAATGTGACTGAAATAAATACTTCTTCAGTATTTAAAGAGTTATGGAAGCACTTAATAATAGCAATGCTAGGCGAAATAATTTGCCTTTGAAGTTAATAATCCATTTCATAAGTAACTGCATATTTTTAAATTGTGTTTAAATAATTCTTCAATATTCTTTTAGATAAATTTCTTAGAACATGTTGCTGCTCTGAAATGTTTAAACCTCCATACTTGTTTAAATACTGAAAGAATAATATTGAAAATCGAGATTTAATGTAAAAGTCACCTTCCGCCAGCACCTACCGATTTGTGGTCGGTGTGTTTTCATGTGGCCTTTTTTCTTGCGAGATCTAACTATTATCAGGTAAATGTGGCCTAACTGATGGTTTGCGAACGCAAGACAATGACTTTGAATTAAACATTCATTTACATATATATATATACAACAATAGGGAGACCAATATCATGGTTTCGCATCCGACCCAATTGCCTGTCCCGGCAAACCGAATTCAGGCCTACACCATCCTCGCTGACCAAACATTAGCCGAGTAAGCGCAGAGAGAGAGAGATAGAACCACTCTTTCTCCCATTCAAATTTCCGTGGGGGCAGCCAGCGTCTACCTATCAGGTGACCTCCGCTGACCTCATCAATCACCTGCCGCCACGATAGTCCATTTCGGCGTCAACGGCTCTCTTTTGCCGCCGGACATCTCATTCTTGGGCAGCCGAGTTCCGAGCATCGTGGGAATGGCCGTGCCAAAAACCTTATGTTATGTTCTATTGATAGAAAGGGTGGGGGGGGGAGAAATCCTCCCCTTATAGATAGATTTGATTAAGGTGTCGTTAAATTATCTTCAGTCACATTTGTTTTTTTTTATAAAACGCTTATTTCATAAATTATAGAGCTTGGAAATTAATTTCCCTTTGATGACACACGGGGTGGAATTGTCATAATTATATGTTCACTGAGTGTATAATCCAAATTAAATATAACTATAAACAACTGAGATACTGATCCAGGCCCAGAGCTAGAAAAAATAAAGGGGGGGGAGAGACTAGTATTTTCCCTCTTCGTTTTAGAGGTTTAAAAAAAAATCATGAAAAATGCGTGCAATATGCGCAAGTTTAATCATATCTAGCTTAAATTACTCTTACTAGCATTCTCAAAAAAAAAGGAGGGGTTGTGGTCCCCTTGCTCACTTTTAGCTCGGCTCTCTACTAATCTATAAAAGATGGGATATTTAAATTCAAAACTTATATCTTGTTATTCACGTATCGATAGATTACGAATTTTCCCGAAGGTTCCAAGATTTAAAGGAGTCTCGTTTTAGTCGATTAGATATATATATATTTCTTGAATAAAGACATAAAGAGAAAAGATGGAACTGATAATTATAATAATCCCGAAAAGGACTTACCGACCACTACAACATCAGTAGAATAGTTGCTTGAGATCAAGAGAATATCTTCTATATCCATCCTTGATTTAAAACGCAACCTCTGTTATCTTTAAATGGCGACACAGATGATGTGGGAATGTAAGTGAGAGAAGCTTCACAGTGTGTAGCTAGAGATCCTTTGATAGACAATTATTATGCGCATTGATCTGAAATACATCTGGATTCCGTCAGTCTGATAACACGGCATAATATCGCTGACAGGATTCTGATGATGACCAATAAGCACGCGATTTAATAGTTGAATTGATAACGGTCATCTCGTGAGGCTGGTAACATATAAACTCGGATATTGCGAGAGAATTAGGTTAATGCGGTGATGGCTACGTTCCCTAGTAGGTTAGTTGTGGCAAATGTGTGTCACGAAAAAACGTTAATAGCTCAAAATATAAACGGGAACGAAAATAATAATAATAATAATCAGTGCCTAGAATTCAAACAATGATTTATAACATAAGGATGATGATGATGAGATCGTTCGAGTTCTCAGGCATAGAAATGAATATATGCAGAAGGATTTCATTTACACCAGAATCAGTGGCAGTTTAGTTTGAATGCGACAGACGTTGTGTGGAATGCAGACAAACTCTGCATAGAAGCAGCAAAAGCTAAAGAGTGTGCGTATGCTGACGTTTTTAATTTGCTGTTGATTAAGTTTCTGAGCTGTGATAATATCATCAACTCGCAGCGATATTGAGAAATTTTGGGTCATTTAAGGTAGGGAATGAGTCCAAACGCTGACTTTTGAGCAGGAAGGCTATTCTGTTGCATAACAACACCTGCCCCATACTGTTCAATCAATGAACAGTAACGACTGCAGATGAGTTAGGATCAATTGTTCGAGTCCGCGCTACACCGAGCCATTTAGAAAATTCTTGAGTCCAAGCCCGATTTGGGAAAAAATTCCTCTGACACATCCTAAGACAGGAATACATTTCGGTAATCATGTATTTCATTCTCATGTTATTAATTATAATCATTTTATGGCAAAATAAGAAAAACGTTTGAGAACGAGGAATATTAAAAATAGCAGCAGAAACGGAAAGTTCGTATTGTAAACGCAAAGAGCCATTCATTTATTAAAGATAGAGAAATTGGTAAAAAATAATCAAAAGCCACATGATTGGATTGGATTGTTTTACCTCTGAGCGGCACTTTTTTGCACACAATGGGCTAAATGGCCAGGCCACAAGGACCCCGAAGGCTCAGAGAAGGTTGGGGGAGGGGACCCACTGGAACATCTGTTGGGAGACAGATGGTAGCCTTCCGTCAAGGCCATCCAGCGTGTTCTTTAACGTGCACAGGGTATGGCTCTCCCGCACACGGGGCCCCCTATCCTATCGGTGTCCCCTACTGACCGTCCGTGGGCAAGGCGGGGAAATTTTGGGGAGATAAATTTCAACGCTGACCCAGCTGGGATTCGAACCTGGGAAATACAGATTACGAGCCTGGCGCGCTACCGACTGACCCCGCTCCTAAAAGCCACATGATGCTTGGTTTTAATTACTAAAGATTGTATTATAATTTCAATTTTTTAATCAATTTTTATATTTTTACTTATATTTTTCAGAAGTAGTACAAGAAATATTTGAAATTTGAATGATACTGACCCGAGCGCGCCCGGTCCCGAACTCATGTCTAATAGCGATGTTGAACAGGCATCGTTTGGAGGGCATTGAACACCCTCATTGCAGTTCTGACCTTTCCTCATGGGATTTTCAAATTTTCGGTCCCCTAGAAAGAAGTTCTAGTAGGAAGAAGTAGTGCAGCGGATGGCCACATAATACCTCAAACAACAACCACAGTCTTTCTAAGGAATTTTTTCTAAGGTTGTTTCATTCACGGTGGTATAAAATGTATCAATAAGCATGGTCAACAGCTATAGGTAAATAAATTATTAATGCATTATTTCCGCTTGTCTACTTCTCATTCCCTAGGTTCGAGTCTCACCTGGGCCGAGGTGACAATTATCTCCTCAAAACTCCCTGCCCTCGGTCAGTAGGGGACACCGATGCTTTGAAAAGACGAAATCCGTCGGATGGGACGTTAAACCGTGGTTCCGTGTGCTAGAGAGCCATACCCTGTGCACGTTAAAGAACACGCTGGATGGCTTTAATGGGAGGCTACCATCTGTCCCCCAACAGCTGCCCAGTGGGGTGCCCTTCCCCAACTTCTCTGAGCTCTCGGAGTCCTTGTGACCTGACCATTAACCCATTGTGTGCAAAAAAAAGTGTCGCTCAAAGGTAAAACAATCCAAACTTTATACGTTTGGAACTAGAGGTCTTTTTTCTGGAGGCGAATTATATGTATGGGAAACATTTAATGTCGAATTAGGGACTACTGCTTACTGTTGTTTTGAAGGTTTGTGGATCAAAATCTAATCTAGCAATAAACAAAACCCTACTCTCATTATCGGCACTCTTTACCGTCCTGCGAACAACAATATTGAACATTTTATTAATTTATTGTACTCAGTCTTTGAAAGATTCCCGTGCAACATTACTTCCACTCTTATGGGAGACTTTCATATCGAGACTCTAAAACATAATTCTGCTTATTCCAAACTTGACATTTACCTAAAAAATTTCGGACATATACGTTTAAGCAAACTGCCCACTCGCATTACTGATCTCAGTGAATGTCTCGTTGATATGATTTCCTCCAATAGACCTTCACTTCACAAGTATACATACTCTCTTCGAAGACATTAGTGATCCTTTTATTACTAGCACATCTTTAATGTATTATACACCTCGTGCAGCTAAAGTTTTAGAGGCGGGGGTGGCTCAGACGGTGCGCGCCAGGCGCGTAATCTGTAGTTCCCAGGTTCGAGTCCCAGCTTTGTCAGCGTTGAGATTTATCTCCGCAAAATTCCCCGCCTTGCCCACGGTCAGTAGGGGGACACCGATGGGCTTGGAAAGGCCGCCGTCCGTCGGATGGGACGTTAAGCCGTGGCCCCATGTGCGGGAGAGCCATACCCTGTGCACGTTAAAGAACACGCTGGATGGCCTTGACGGGAGGCTACCATCTGTCTCCCAACAGCTGTTCCAGTGGGTCCCCTCCTCCAACCTTCTCTGAGCCCTCGGGATCCATGTGACCTGGCCATTTAGCCCGTGGTGTGCAAAAAAGTGCCGCTCAGAGGTAAAACAACCCAACCGACCTCATAAATACATCTCTCCCGTTTAATGAATTTTGCACTTGATACCTATGCTGCTTATAAACTTTTCTGTAATCTTGTCGACAGTAGCATTAAAAATTCCAAGCGCTTATATTTTCTTACGTTTTCCGCTATTAATCGAAATATTTCGAATTTTTTGACTCCATTACTGGTAACGTAAGGAGCCATATCAAAGTTAACAAGTTCGTTTACAATGAAAATTTCTTCTGTTATCCTAAAGGCATTATTAATGTTTTGAAAAACATATTATGTAAATCGTGCATTTGTACAGAAAGTCATATCAACGCAAATGATTCATTGTCCTATTCCAATAAATCATTTAATAATCTAGAAACCTTTAAGCTCAAAACTGTTACTGGAATCAAAGTTTTTAACCTTATAAATTCGCTTAAAAACACCCGCAGTGTTGGACCAGATGGAATCCCTACATTTATTCTAAAAATACTTTCTCCACTGATTTTTGAACCCTATTGTGATCTAATTAATTACTCACTTAAATAACTGAATTATGAATTCCCATATTTCAGTTAATATTTCAACTTCAGATGTTGGTATATCGATTATTGTTAATGAATCGATGTTAAGAATTTTAGGGTCCCCCCCCCCTAAGCTACGCTACTTTTTTTCTCTATTTGGATTAAAAATACCGTAACCATTTATGATAAATTTACGTCAAAAAAATTTGACATCATTTTTTTAAATGTGATTCACGTGTGCACCTCGTGGCCTATAGGATTAATAAAATTGGGCCGTGTGGTGAATGCGTGATTCGCAGGATTGCAAGTTTATACATGATTTTTCACAAGTTCATCTGCGCTAAACGTTTTGACTTGTTCATGGGCCCACACTTTCCTATCGCTCATAAGCAATTCATTATAGCACGAATCGTGGATGAGCTATGCAGCGGCCCGAACTAAAAACCTAAACGCGAAGCACATACTATTTTTACGGCGTAGTAGTCTATAACAATCGCGAATCAAATACGATTCATACAGCAGTCAACGTGTTAAAATCTTAGGCTAGAGGTTCTTATATATTATAAAGATAATGTTTTCGGGTTGTTATCCTGAGATAAATAAAATTTTCAGCTATCTTGAAATTATCCTATCTACATAATAGTTGATTTATTTTTATATGTGTTATTTAAACCATTCAGCATGACCTTTAACTTGCTCTGCTTGAGACCTATCCCTCCTGAACAGGGGGAATGGGACGTTCATTCAAACAGATGCCTTACAGATGAATCTTTTTGTTTTGTTTGTTTCTGCGATGCAGAAAATAAATAAATTCTGAAATTACAAATCAAACTTGACTGCATGTCCTCGTGACCTACATGAACACAAAATTTAAAAAATTCCTGGGCGATGATAAGGGAGCCGAAAGAATACAGGAGCATCAAGAATCATAACAAAACACGGAACATAAAGTAACGAGCGCAAAATATTAAAGATGTGAGGACACTAAAAATGTCGTAGTAAACTTTTTTGTGCATATTTAAAAATATGATATTAACAAAGTCAGGAACAAAATGCTATGAAAAGCAACGTTTAACAAAGCATCTGTTAAATTCAATTTCAAAAAATTAATTGCTCCTGAAACAGCTACTTTTTATTAAGGTGTGACATAAATCTATAATTTAATACGCTTTTGAGGAGGTCTGTGAGGAAGGCGAGACTTCAGCAGAACGACAGCACCAGAAAGGATTTGGGTTGGGGTGTTTTACCTCTGAGCGGCACTTTTTTGCACACCATGGGCTAAATGGACAGGTCACATGGACCCCGAAGGCTCAGAGAAGGTTGGAGGAGGGGACCCACTGGAACAGCTGTTGGGAGACAGATGGTAGCCTCCCGTCAAGGCCATCCAGCGTGTTCTTTAACGTGCACAGGGTATGGCTCTCCCGCACACGGGGATACGGCTTAACGTCCCATCCGACGGACGGCGGCCTTTCCAAGCCCATCGATGTCCCCTACTGACCGTGAGCAGAGCGGGGAGTTTTGCGGAGATAAATCACCAGAAAGGAAACAGACATACCTTATTCTGGACTCGAAGCCAAGCACAGCAACCAAATGGCCTGTGTTTACTTCACTGTGTAGATATCCTTATTGCAAAGAAATCATCTTACAGGAAAGCGGAGAGAATTATTGTTAGTGATTGCATTTGAACAATTATGACTTGAATGTTATTAAACAAATCACACATAAACTCCGAGCATATTCTTACAACATGCTCGTACACTATTATTGCCACTCTTTTTGCGTGATATATTGTGGAAAACAAAATAATTCCCTCATACATAATACCAATCCAAACCAATCTCGCACCAATTCTTGCTATATCTGAACATTTTTCCTTGGTAAGCCAGACTATGGGAATCTTTAACAATTTAATTCAAATTGCCTTGAAATTTGGCAAACACTGATAAACTATTAGCAAGAAGGCGAAACATTCCAGCTCCACTGTAAATCAGCATCCATTCATTGTCTCTTTAACACATTTTTTACGGTAGTAATATTTAAAACAATTTCTCCTACATAAACTGCTCTTACAGATCGTTTCCTTATGGAACCAAACCTTAAAACAGTCACTTACACATTATATTATGGAACAAACACCTAAAACAGTTTCTTACACATCGTCTCCTTATGGAAAACACCCCTGAAACAGTCTCTTACACATTGTTTCCTTATGGAACCAACCCTAAAACAGTATCTTATACATTGTCTTACACAGGGTGTTTCAAAAAGGATGCAATCCTAAATATAAGAGAGTACAACTTACACGCATGTACATTTTATGCCATAATATTAGTCAGTTGGCATTACTGTACTCAAAGTTAACAGCCTTTAGCAGTTCAAATGACCTTGTCACGCGTTAGTCTCACTCAAGAATTCATTCCTTTGTGTTGTGTAAGCTATGTCGTCTTCCAAAAACGAACGTGTATTTATTGTTGAGACTTATTGTGCGTACAAATCTTACAAATGTGGGAGAGAGGAGTTTGAGTTGAAGTTTCCTCAGTCTGAAGTTCCCAACAAGTCGACACAATATCTCATTTAATTGATAAATTTCGTGACACTGGCTATGTAAAGGTTCGAAAGAGCCCAGGCTAGCCATCACTGTTAACTGCCGAAGTTCTTGATGATGTGTCTCTGCGTTTAACTCGCTCAACCAGAAAATCTCTTAGAAAATTATCATCACAGGTTGGACTGTCACCGCTACCGTTTTCAGGGCTACAAACAAGTTAAAAATTCATGACTCCGACATTGGTGTCGTTCATGAACTGAAAGAACCAGACCATGAAAAACGTTTACGGTACTGTCGTTGGTTTCGTTCTTTTGTTGATAAAAATGGAATTGAGGTTTTGGACCATGTTTATTTCAGTGACGAGGCTTGGTTTCACTTGGATGGGTATGTGAAGAGTCAAAACAGTTGAATGTGGAGCAGTGAAAATCCTCAACTTTTAACGAACGACCATTACACGCACGGAAAATTGGTGTTTGGTGTGCAATTTCCCGTCGTCGTGTGATAGGGCCTTTATTTTTTGACTTAACTGTAACTGGTGAAGTTTATCATGACCTCATCCAACAGTTTATTGCACTATTGGATGTGAATGAATGAGAGTCTTGGTTTCAACAAGTCGGCACGACCGCCCATACTGCAAATGACACAATGGTCAAGTTGCTGGAATTTTTTGTGATCAGTTGATTTCAAAATATTAGTGGTCCTCAAGATCCCCAGATCTTACTCCTCCAGATTTTTTTTCTTTTGGGGATATCTCAAATTTGTAGTGTTTCAAAACAATCCTCATACACTTGAAGAGCTTACATTGAAAGAGAGATTTTAAACATAAGAAAACAAACATTACGAAAGGTGGTTGTATATGTCATGAAACGGGTATGAACGTGCTCCACGTTGCAGGAAATCACTTTCAACATCTTCTGTAAAGGCAGATATATGTCTAATTTGCATCTTTTGAAATTTGTGCCTTTTGTCAAGTTTAAATAGAAAAATACGATAGAGGGTTGCGTCCTTTTTGAAACACCCTGTAGAACCAACCTCTAAAACATTGTCTCTTACACATCGTTTCTGTATGAAACCAACCCCTAAAACGGTCTCTTACACATAATTTTTTTACGGCAAAACGATTCATTAAATGCAGTTTCCCTTACATATGAAAAAAGATTTTTGGAGATGTAATTTATTTTTTTCCAACTAGTTTGTATCTCTCAAATTCACATCGTAATTCACGCTTTGCTATAATTTAATGTTTAAGTCAATCACCATATTCATTATTCATTATAATCTTTCATTTATTATAAACGTTTAATATCACCATTGATTTCGTACCTAGATTAAATTTTCCATTTGGGGCAATAAATTTCCTTTTGCCCTTTCTTTTCCGTCAGTTTTAATATTCCACATTTGTTAGGCGTATGCGACGCACTAAACATTCCCGTTTTACAAACCGTGCATCACGAGTAACGTATGTTTCAACATTTATAAGTACATAATCCATTTGTTACGCTTTAACAAAGGAAACTTGCTTTTAGAGCAATCCATTGTAAACCCTAGACTCAAAACATCCGCGTAACATAGAGAACGCCAATTATTATTATTAAAAGAAAAAATTTTCTATTTTTTTTTTCAGGAATTTTTATTCTATTAAGCAACGAAGAGGAAGCTAAATCCTTTCTTCCCTTTAATTACGAAAGGAAATTGTGTTTCGGACTGCACGTAGCTTCTTTTTTCCTCAACCAATGCCAAAAGACCAGGGAAAAAAAGGCAAACCACTTGACTGGCTTCTGAGTTGACTCATAACTCAGCCCTTCAGTAATGGGATGTTTTAATGCGAGTCTTGTAGTGCGCAGCATTCTCTGCTTGAATAATGCGCTCAGGCATTACGAGAGTTTTAAAACCAATTACAGCCATACGTCATATGAGGCATTTCCCTGCCGTTGTGAAAACATTATGAAACCTGTCGACTAATGGATTGCGCTTCGGTTAAGAGTCGTATTACGTCACGTTTGATTAATGCTTCCCTATTGGAGAAGGGATAAACCAAAATGGGATTAAAATAGAGAGAGAAAGTACCCATATCGATAGATGCCTATCAATAGTCGAATAAAATAAAGATTATTATTTTTTCTTTTACTATTATAGCTGACACAATGCCAGAGAAGGTTTAAAAAGTATAACTAAGAAAATAATTTGCATTTTCGTGTTATTAATAAGTTTTCATTAATGAATGTTCAAGTATTATGATGAGGTTATAGGATTCGTTTGGAGCATGAAGAATGAATTGGGGGAATCGTGAAGAAAATCGATTGGGATATTTCTGATTAGGTGCCCTTTTTTAAGCGACCCCGAACTCGACAAATTGATTTTCGGCGTGACGTTTGAAGGGCTCTGTCTCCTGAAGATTTAAACGAATAAATTGGCATTCTATATTCAAATAAATTTTCATCCAAAATAATGGCTTTCAGAATACGAAACCTGTGGTGTAATAATATGGGTACTTACCATAAAGATTTTTATTAAATGGATTTAAAAGTTATCGTAAAATGTTTTCTGTTTATAGGGGCCAGAGTCTCAAACATTTAATCCCAATAGATCCTTTAGTAGTAAGATTTATTGAAAATTGGAATTATGCGAGAGTTTTTTGTGTTGGTTGATGATATAAGCTAGTAGAACTCAACGGAATGTTTTAGAAATTTGAGCGTAGGGGGAGGGTTTTTCGAGTTGTTCGGTATAAAAAGATTAAATGGAATATCGAATAGTTCCTAGATTAATATAATTATGCATGTTTTGCTTCAACAGAAAACCCTTGGATATTCATGAATGCATTATTAAATACTTGTGAATTTACATAAAACATATTCCCTCAAGCAGCTGCTTGCCACATAAGTCTGATAGGAGCCTGTCAGTATAATATGCCACAGAGAAGATCTGTGAGAAAGGCGGGACCTCAGCAGAAAGACAACGACAAACATCCATGCCTTATCTGGAGCTCGAACCCAGGTCTCTTTGATCACTCGCCAAGCGTTTGACCACCGGATCACCTTATATATACATATATGTTAATTTAAAAACAATTATCCATTTTGCATAGGATTTCACCTAACACAAACGTTCTTTCTGGGAGAAACGATATACATCATTTCTCCTGACCAATGGCGAACTATTCATGGAGACAATGAGACTGCGCATGTGATGTGTAGACTGTTCCTATAGCTCAGTGGTTGTATGAGCTATCAATCATTACCATTCAATCAATGACATAAGAGAAACATCGATGCATGAACTGCGCAGTCTCATTGTCTCAGTTCCTTCCCGACATGCTTCGACACTGCTTCTGTCAAAGCCAACTGCTATTCAGACACGCATTCCCTACATCCGATGTCAGAAATGAGATATCGAGCAAAACCCAAACTCCATAAATTTTCTCTACATAATGTTTTCTTTACCCAATGTTTTTCCAAAGGTTAAAAACTTTGGTAATGGATTTTCATTGGCATAAACATGAAGAATGTGCTCTTTACCTATTTTCCTATTGCTTTTCGCTCGTCATTTGTCGTTTTGTGGATTTGTTAAAAGAGTTGATTCACCATATCTTTCGAGCACGACGAGCAAACTTAATGATTTATGTGTCAAATGAAAGCTTGTGACGCGGGGAGTTCCATAGGCAATTACAATATTGACCCCCCCCCATGCATTCTATCCCCCTAAAAAAGGGAAAATATGAAAACGATTTTTCCGCTATCTCCAGAACGCAAGGGCCGAAAGTAACGGGATGTGCGCCAAATGAAAGCTTGTAACACGGGGAATGTCACAGGTTATACAAATTTATTCCATGTTTCCTTTCCCTCCAAAAAAGGGGATATGTGCGAAGAATTGTTCTATTATATATTTCGAAAGAGAAGGCCGAAAATAACAAGTTCTATGTCAAACTGAAGTTTGTGAGGTGTGACATGTATTGGGCATAACAATATACCCTTCTACCCTCCCTAAATAGTGGCAATTAGAAAGTTGTTCTTTTACTATTTCTTCCAAACGAAAGGGCCTACAGTTACGAGTTAGGTGTCACACGAAAGCTCATATGAGGATTGTGGAAGACTTTTTTGAATTATATCCCCACCATTCTCCCTACTGCAAAAATGGTGCGGAAATTCTGCGGAGGTTAACCTTAACGAGCTACATCTCAAATTAAAGTTTATGACGTCTCCTTGTCATAGCCTACCTCAAACACGATTCAAAGAAAGGAGGTGGGAAAATGGGATCGATTTTTATAAGTCATACACCGAAGAGCCAAAATATTATGACCACCTTCCTAATATGATATTAGTCTTCCAAGTGCCGTCAAAACAGTTCTTACCCGGCGAGGCATGGACGCTACAAGATTTCTAAAGGTGTCTTGTGGTATCTGGTACTAACACGTTACCAGCAGATCCTTTAACTATTGTAAGTTAGGTGGTTGAGCATCCGCATATCGGATATGCTGTTCTAACATAAACCACAGATGCTCGATTGGATTGATGTCGTTACAATAGAGGGAATTACATAAACATTTATATTACAGCGGTTACATAAAGGGGAATTTGAAGGCCAGGGCAATACCTGGAAGTATTCCTCATGTTCCCGAACCATTCTCGAATAATCTGAGCAGTGTGCAAGGGGCATTATCCTGCTGAAAGAAGGCACTACTAGAGGGATATACCGTTGACATGAAAGGATGTACCTGGTCTGCAATGATGTTTAGGTAGGTGGTAGACATCATAGTTTCCTGCACATGAATGACTGGACCCAGGGTTTCCCAGCAGAACATTGCCCAAAGCATTACACTTCCTCCATCAGCTTGTTTTCATCCCACAGTGCATCCTGTTGCCAACACTTCCCTAGGTAAACAACACACACATACCAGGCTGTCCACGTGGTTCAACAGGAAACGAGTATTCATCGTACCTTCTTCCAATCGTTGAAAGTCCGGTTTTGATGCTCGCTTGCCCATTGTAGGCGTTTTCGACAGTGAACCGAGGTTAGCATGGGCACTCGGGGCTGCCTCCGACTACACAGCCCCATTTTAAGCAGGGTTCGATGTACTGTGTGTTGTGACACATTACTCCCGTCACCAGCATTCAAATTACAGGCGAGTTGCGCCACAGTATCCCTTCTGTGGTTAAACTCACCTGTAATTTGAATGCTGGTGAATTTCGATGATAGAAGTGAGCGAATGCTACCATACGGGATAGCCTTTGCTCACTTCTAGCATTGAAGAGCCGTGGTTGTCCCACAAACCTTGTGCCGGCTGTTCGTGGTTTTTCCCTCCTCGGACCACTTTCTGAAGATACCACTATTGAAGGAACCTCGGGACTACGCTAGACTGTGACAATCCCACAAGCCTTGCGGTCTCAGAAATTCTCTGACCCAGTCGTCTGGCCATTACAATTTGGGCCTTTGTCAAACTCACTAAGTCCGCTGCCTTTGGGGCGGGGATGGCTCAGTCGGTAACGCGCCAGGCTCGTAATCTGTAGTTCCCAGGTTCGAGTCCCAGCTGAGACAGCATTGAGATTAATCTCCGCAAAACTCCCCGCCCTGCCCACGGTCAATAGGGGATACCGATGGACTTGTAAAGGCCGCTGTCCGTCGGATGGTACGTTAAGCCGTGGCTCCGTGTGCGGGAGAGCCATACCCTGTGCACGTTAAAGAACATGCTGGATGGCCTTGACGGGAGGCTACCATCTGTCTCCCAACAGCTGTTCCAGTGGGTCCCCTCCCCCAATCTTCTCTGAGCCTTCGGGGTCCATGTGACCTGACCATTTAGCCCATAGTGTGCAAAACAGTGTCGCTCAGAGATAAAACAACCCAACCGCTGCCTTTCCCATCTGAAGGACAAGAATAACACTGATTAACAGAATCAGTATCAGTTGTTATTTATACCGTTTGATGACCTTCAGACGCGCCGTCATTTACCTGCAGTTGCTTCGATTTGCATAAAGACGCGCTGGTCATAATGTTTTGGCTCTTCGGTGTATATCAAATGAAAGTTTCTGACGGTAATTTCATTTGATATGAAACAAAGAATAGGAGGTGTTTTTGATAAAAATGAAAAATATATTAAAAATGTTAAAAATACCTATCTTCCTATATGCGCTCCAAAAAGAAGAAAACAAACCTAAAACATATCGATGGTGTAATCAGTGACTGAGTTCGTATTCACTTCAAAGGAAGAAAGGTCACCATCAATCTTGTTGAGTAGGTAAATCGGCGCCCTATCTTCCTATGAAGTGCTCCGCAAAATTCCCCGCCCTGCCCACGGTCAGTAGGGGACACCGATGGGCTTGGAAAGGCCGCCGTCCGTCGGATGGGACGTTAAGCCGTGGCCCCGTGTGCGGGAGAGCCATACCCTGTGCACGTTAAAGAACACGCTGGATGGCCTTGACGGGAGGCTACCATCTGTCTCCCAACAGCTGTTCCAGTGGGTCCCCTCCCCCAACCTTCTCTGAGCCTTTGGGGTCCATGTGACCTGGCCATTTAGCCCATGGTGTGCAAAAAAGTGCCGCTCAGAGGTAACCCAACCCAAATCCTATGAAGTGAATACGATTTCAGTGACTGATTGCACCATCGATATGCTTTTGTTTTATTTTCTCCTTTTTAGGGCGCATATAGGAAAATAGGTATTTTTTCTTCCTTTCACTTTCTCTAATCAAAAGAAAAAACCCTAATTTTTTTTATAAAAACCTAAGAAAAAGAAAGGCTCCTGGTGAAAGATATTGCTAAACAACTTTTACAATACCTGCCCACCTCCCAAAAAAACTCTCATTACTTAGGAAACATTTAATAGCTATTAAGCTGCTTAAGTATCATGATGATAATTGGTTTAAAGGAAACATTATCTTGTGCAGATGCTTAGAATGGTTCTGAAAGATAGAGTCTCAAGACAATGATGTTCTATGGATTAAATTGGGTGGCTCCCATATCTGATTTTTTTCGACGATTCTGAGTGCTATAACTGCAGTCTTTTCGAAGAGGAATAATAAAATATAGAAATATTCGTACTCTTAATAAATAAATAAGTGATAAAAGCTCATCCAACCATCTAAAGGATATAAATGTAGGATTCCAAATCAGTGGTGGCAACTAGCAGATTGCACAGTTAACTTTTCGACACTTCTTATCGATCGTAGGTTGATTGAAAGCAAGTTACATGTCATTGGTGTCGAAATTAGTTTCCCTATACTCTTCCCAGTTATTACTCAAGATATTCCATCGCCCGTGGTTATGCATCAGTTGATCTGCCATTTCGGTTAATGGAAGGTCAATCCGCAGCTGCTTAAGGCTATTGCTGTACGATCTCAGCTTCCTATTCCGTTATTTATGTGGACAGAGTTATGACATTCAAAAATCGAGTCATGTGACGTCTAACATCCATACATAACCTCAATTTGTCTGCTAACTCAACCTATGAATCATGTAATTGGAGGTTGTATTCGCTCCTTTGAAATTCCGCCAGATGTCCTCATGGGAGATAGCTGGTTGAATGATTCAGGTTTTAGCTATTGGTTGATTGAGCATCATGGCAGTCATGCGGAGTTCCTACCTTCCATAATTCCGTCGCTGTGTTACGATGCTTAGAAGACTTGAATCTTAGACGAAGCTGACTGTTTTGTCTTTAGTGACTTAAAAAGGTGACTTTTGATTTTGGTAAAAGATTTTCGGTCCTTTTCTTATTTTTGCTTTATTGCACAGCGAACTGCAATTCTCTTAGTGCTTTGTTCTGATTGAAGCAGGTCTTCCACAATTCATAAATCAGCAGTGTGACCTCTGCTTGCCTTTTAACTTTCATCTCTTTCGTAAAGACGTTTTCAATTTTTGATTGCTTTCTAAATTAGTTCCAAATCCCTCAAAACAATCCAAAATCGTTTTCTCTCTGTTCTCTACAACAGTAATAGGGAAACGGGACAAAGTACACATGAAAAGAGCATTTGAAGAAAAGAAAGAAAACACCAAACTTCAGAATTTTCACCAGAAATATTTTCCTAATTCCCGAGAATAATTACACTTCCTTTACAAACCTACAAAGTAGATAAATAACTGCCGCATTACTTTACAAGTACAAATGACTTCTTAAACTCCAGAAATATTTTGTAAAGGAATTACCTGTATCATTCAGTTTTCATGAAATTAAAATGAAAACTGAATGATAAATAAGCGTCTTTGAAGGCAACAACATGGCATAGAGTTGCAAAAGTTTGCGTAAAACTCTCTCTGTAAACAGAGAAAACACATTCTAAATAACGAAAACATCTTTGGCAATTCACCTTTGCATAATCAATAGAAACACTGAGAGCAAGGCTTGTTTAACTATGCCGAGGACAAAATGTCAAGAATAGCTAACTCGTCTGATGCGATGAGGTCGCAACCCTCTGTCCGGCATACTCTCCTCCCACTGCTAGAGTTTGCATCTACCCCATCCGCTCGCTTCGGGCCTTTCTAAACGAATAAGACAATTAACGCTGATTTGCGATGTATGCTGCGCGTGGTGCTGTTTGTAAGCATTTCGCTACACGAAACAGCATTTTCGTTTGCCATGCGTATCGATTGAGCTCGGCTCCGAGTCTGAAATATCGTTAATATTCTGACCACCGGCGGCATTTGCAAACTCTCTCTCCTCTTCCTAAACGATTTTTCGCGAATAAATAACGACGCTAAGCAGTTCGAAACGAAGACTTTCAAGATATATGGAAAGAAAGTGAGCTCGCTGTAATTGAACAGATGTCATTTATTGCTCTAATGGTTATTATTATTATTATTTTGAAATAAATCTTCGTCTCTGTTGTTGGGGGGGGGGAAGAGAAAGAGAGAGAGCTGAATCCTTCGCCAATTGTGAAATGAGTCGCCTAAAGGATGAAATTGCGTGATTTTAGCATCTTTTGGATTCGCAAAAAACTTACTTGTTTGTTTGGACGAGGGAGTGAACAATGGGTTTACATGACATCTTTATTTAATGAACAATTTATTCATCGCATTTAAATGTAAAAATATTTAATCATTGTGAATATTAAAATTTACTAAACTTCTACGAATGCTAAACAGATGATAAAACGGTTAATCTTTTCCTTTATCAGAGAAAGAACAAAATAGGGAAATTTCAATCTTTCTAATAGTACAGTCGCTCAAAAAGATATCCGAACACTACGGTTGATTACAGAATTCAGAAAAAATATATGGCAACGATTTTTTTTAGAAATTAGTAAGCACGTGACACGAAGGTTGCCAGATCACTAATTTCTAAAAAAAATCATTGCCAGATATTTTTTCTGAATTCTGTAATCAACCGCAGTGTTCGGATTCTTTTTGAGCGACTGTACATAGACCCCATTCATACGAGTTGAAATTCGGGTTACCACATGACGTGTTATACAATTAACCTTTTCCCTTATTTCTACTTATTTGAATCCAGTTTTAGACTAGATCTCAATGTGAGTAGATTGGGTTCTTTCACTTCTGATAGGATTTTTCACACAATAGGCTAAATGGCGAGGTCACAAAGACTCCAAGGACTCGAGTTGTTTGTGTTGTTTTACCTCTGAGCGGCACTTTTTTGCACACCATGGGCTAAATGGCCAGGTCACATGGACCCCGAAGGCTCAGAGAAGGTTGGGGGAAGGGACCCACTGGAACAGCTGTTGGGAGACAGATGGTAGCTCCCGTCAAGGCCATCCAGAGTGTTCTTTAACGTGCACAGAGTATGGCTCTCCCGCACCACGGGGCCACGGCTTAACGTCCCATCCGACGGACGGCGGCCTTTCCAAGCCCATCGGTGTCCCCTACTGACCGTGGGCAGGGCGGGGAATTTTCGCGGAGATAAATCTCAACGCTGACCCAGCTGGGACTCGAACCTGGAAAATATAGATTACGAGCCTGGCGCGCTACCGACTGAGCCACCCCCGCCCAACAAGGACTCGAAGGTTGGGGGAAAGAACCCACTAAGACAGCTGTTATAATACAGATGGAAACCTCTTGTCAACCAGTGTGTGGGTGCTATCCTGCACACGAGGCCACGATCTTTTCAAACCCATCGGAGTCTCATTTCTGAGAGTAGGGTGGAGGCTTAGGAAAGATAAATCTCAACGCTGGTACAGTTCAGAACCTGGGAACTGCAGATGACGAGTATGGCACGCTACCGATAACTCATCCCCGCAGCCCTAATGTAAGTGGGACCATGTGAAAAACGTTTCATGATTTTGGGAATCGAAAACGTTTTGATTTTCGTTTCTTGAATTTTGGATTGCTTGATTCTTTCCCTTTCAAAGCGTGGTTTAATATCTGTATAAGCAGTGGTGGAGTGTAAGCGGAAATTGGGGAGACTATGAAACTGCTCAGTTGACGTTTCGTGTCCGCAATTCTTGTGTTCAGAGACAATACTAAGTGTTCACAGACAACGTTCAGTGTCTGCAATTCTTAGTGTCCATAGACAACCTTTAGTATTCACAGAGAACGTTTACGGAGGGCGTCCAAAAAGTTCTTGACACGCGTCTGTAGCGTAACAAGCTGTGGCTTGTTCGAAAGCTTGTCTAAACTTGTCATTACGTTTTAAAAAACAAAGTCAATAGCATCATTTCTCTTTTCGCTGGCTGCGGGTAAAGTTCGGTCTGCGAAATCGGTGCTTTGTTGCTATGGAGCTTTTTATTTCACAAGAGGTTGGGTTGTTTTACCTCTGAGCGGTACTTTTTTGCACACCATGGGCTAAATGGCCAGGTCACATGGACCCCGAAGGCTCAGAAAAGGTTGGGGGAGGGGACCCACTGGAACAGCTGTTGGGAGACAGATGGTAGCCTCCCGTCAAGGCCATCCAGCGTGTTCTTTAACGTGCACAGAGTATGGCTCTCCCGCACACGGAGCCACGGCTTAACGTCCCACCCGACGGACGGCGGCCTTTCCAAGCCCATCGGTGTCCCCTACTGACCGTGGGCAGGGCGGGGAATTTTGCGGAGATAAATCTCAACGCTGACCCAGCTGGGACTCGAACCTGGGTTGGGTTGTTTTACCTCTGAGCGGCACTTTTTTGCACACCATGGGCTAAATGGCCAGGTCACATGGACCCCGAAGGCTCAGAGAAGGTTGGGGGAGGGGACCCACTGGAACAGCTGTTGGGAGACAGATGGTAGCCTCCCGTCAAGGCCATCCAGCGTGTTCTTTAACGTGCACAGAGTATGGCTCTCCCGCACACGGAGCCACGGCTTAACATCCCATCCGACAGACGGCGGCCTTTCCAAGCCCATCGGTGTCCCCTACTGACCGTGGGCAGGGCGGGGAATTTTGCGGAGATAAATCTCAACGCTGACCCAGCTGGGACTCGAACCTGGGAACTACAGATTACGAGCCTGGCGCGCTACCGACTGAGCCACCCCCGCCCCCTATTTCACAAGAGGAGCGAGGAGATAATTTCACAAGAATGCAGCTTGGTGATGACGTGAAAAATGTACGCGGGATCATGCCTGTTCATATGGCACTGTTACGGGATGGATGCGGAAATTCAGAGAAGTACGGCAGACTTCGAACACCTGCCTCGTGTAGGAAGACTGAAGGAGGCCGTGAATGAGAAAACCATCGTTACGATTCGCCAACTCATTAAAGAAAACCTACACATCACCTCATCAGGTAAAGCCAATACGTCATTACGTTCAGGTGATAAGTTTAGATGTCAGTGTATCGATTGGAAGTGTGGAAACATATTCATCGATATTTAAAGTTCCTAACGATCTGTGCCGAATGGGTACCCCTCACATATTGACAAACAGCAAAAAAAGGGCTAGAGTCGACTCGTGCAAGGGGATGCTGGTAATGTTTGAACCTAATAGCCCTAAACGGTTGCGAAAGATGGAACTGGAACTGGGGACTGCAGATGACGAGCATGGCACGCTACCGATAACCCATCCCCGCAGCCCTTCCACAAATCAACTTCCACAAATCTTCCAACAAGACTTTCGCTCAAAGAAGATGATGTTCACAATTTGTTTTCCAATTCTCGAGGTGTGGTAGTCGCGGACACCTTACCTGAAAAAGTGACTATAAATGGCCAATACTACACCAACATTGTTTTCTACAAAATGGAAGAAGATGAAGGAACAGCGTCCAACAGCAGGCGTGTCAAGAGTTCTCCATCCTCATGATAATGACAGTGCTCACAAAACCCCGCAAGCTACGGCCTATCTGGAGCAGGAAAAATCATATAACTACCCCATCCTGCATATTCACCCGTTTTTGCACCATGCGATAGTTGGTTATTTCCAAAAATTAAAAAGAAACTTGCTGGGAAGCCTTTTTCAAGGGTACAAGACTTTGCAAAATGCCTTTCATTCTGAGTTGCGGAGTATTCCCAACAGGATTTCACCAAGCATTCCAGAATTGGAGTAGACGTCTGCAACTTTGCTTAGATGCTGGAGGGAAGTATTTTTTTCGGACAGAAAACGTTTTGTTGAGGTAAATACAATGGTTTTTGTTCTGCAGATGCATGTCGATAACTTTTTTAACGCCCCTCGTAGTGTCCACAATTTTTTAGTACCTATAGACAATGCTTAGTGTCCATATACAACGTTTAGTTTTTATACAGAACGCTTTGTGTTCAGAGACAACGATTAGTGTCCACATTTCTTAATATCCATAGACAACGCTTAGTGCGCACAGAATTTGTTTGGCATTTGATTGATGAGCCATTGATCTGTGAACTAAGAGAACAGTCGAAACTCAAACTATGCAGTGTTGTATCTTTGTTAAGCCATTGGTATCAGATTGATGGACCTGGCAAAAAGGGAATTTTGTCCTTGACAATGCCAAGAAGGTTTGGAAGTTTGTCATTCGATTATTTTCGTTCATTGTATTTTCAAATATTCCCATAGATACAGAGAAGTCATTCGGTAGTGTGTCCAGATCGTTAACTGAGATTCCTAGGATTAGAATCCGATCTTTCAGGTGTTTAGATTTTTTCAGCTTTTTTACCATCTCTTTCTCCTTTGAAAAGAGGAAACGATACGTTTCTAAAGAAAATAAGTTTCGTAGCAAGGGTGGATAAGACGTAGTTTTTCGTCCAAACTCTCTTGATCATGTGAAAAGAAACTGTTTTTCTCCAAGCTCTCAATGTAACTTTGATGTTGGGGTAAAGGAATTTCTCGCTTGGCTCCAAAAGGATGTAAATTGATGAATCAAAGTTGAATTAATATCTAGAGTAATGTTGAAAGGGACTGAAATCTTAAGGCATAGTGAAAATTGCACCCGTAACTTAAAAGAGAACTTTAGCTTTAAGTGTGGTGTAAACCTTTGCTGCAAGTTTAAAGAAATCTGTAAGGTTGGGTTGTTTTACCTCTAAGCGGCACTTTTTTGCACACCATGGGCTAAATGGCCAGGTCACAAGGACCCCGAAGGCTCAGAGAAGGTTGGGGGAGGGGATCCACTGGAACAGCTGTTGGGAGACAAATGGTAGCCTCCCGTCAAGGCCATCCAGCGTGTTCTTTAACGTGCACAGGGTATGGCTCTCCCGCACACGGGGCCACGGCTTAACGTCCATCCGACGGACGGCGGCCTTTCCAAGCCCATCGGTGTCCCCTACTGACCGTGGGCAGGGCGGGGAATTTTGCGGAGAGAAATCTCAAAGCTGACCCAGCTGGAACTCGAACCTGGGAACTACAGATTACGAGCCTGGCGCGCTACCGACTGAGCCACTCCCGCCCCAAATCTGTAAGGAAGCGTAGTGAAGCTGCTGACGATATTTGGCGTGAGAAACTCAGCAGGCTGAGTATGAAAGAAGCTGTAGTTGAAAGTGTCGTGGACTCTGTATTTAGAATTGTAGTCAAGACTGTTATTGAAAGTGTGAATGAAAACTATGCTGTAAGTAGAAATATGAAAAGCTGTATCCGTAAAGGAAAAAAGAAGCTGTAAATATAATGTAATCTGGGAAATTGTTGGAGGTGTAATGAAATCTGCATTTTAAAAATATAACAAAAATAGTGGTTGGTAGTGTAGTAAAAATTTGTAAAAATTGTGTTTTAACTGTAATGAAAACTACAATTTTCATCACGCTCCTGGATAGTATATTGAAACCTGCAGTAAAAATGTAGTGAAAAATCTTTATTTGAAAGTAATATAATATAAAAATACATTTTAGTGAAAATTCAATGAAAATTCTAACGAAAAGTAGAAACAGTGCAGTTATAAAGTTAGTTGAAAGTTTAAAAATCTACAGCTGAAAGTGTAACAAAAATTTTCGTTGAAACTAATGGAAACAATGGCGCATATCCGTATATGTAGAGGGGCGGGGGTGGCTCAGTCGGTAGCGCGCCAGGCTCGTAATCTGTAGTTCCCAGGTTCGAGTCCCAGCTGGGTCAGCGTTGAGATTTATCTCCGCAAAATTCCCCGCCCTGTCCACGGTCAGTAGGGGACACCGATGGGCTTGGAAAGGCCGCCGTCCGTCGGATGGGACGTTAAGCCCTGGCCCGTGTGTGGGAGAGCCATACCCTGTGCACCTTAAAGAACACGCTGGATGGCCTTGACGGGAGGCTACCATCTGTCTCCCAACAGCTGTTCCAGTGGGTCCCCTCCCTCAACCTTCTCTGAGCCTTCGGGGTCCATGTGACCTGGCCATTTAGCCCATGGTGTGCAAAAAAGTGCCGCTCAGAGGTAAAACAACCCACAACGTATATGTAGAACTATACTTTCCCATTTTGAAATGCATACTGTGACGTCAAATAACAATGTTATCATCAAGAGTGTTATAAAAGGCAAGTAACTGTTATTGCTTACACATCCTTATATATGAAAGGCAGAAAGTCTGAGCATTATCACTCTGTGCCGTTGCTTGCCGTAAACAAACCTCAACAAACAATTTTAAAGTCGACATCTCCGGGCAAGCCTTGAGAATAATCAGCAAGCGATGTTTGCTTGGCCCAACCTCTCCTCCTCCTCGCAGTCAAGTTTATCCTCTCCTCTTCCATTGTTCCTCTCCGAGACCATTCTCCACCGGAAGGAAACACCTCCTCACAAACATGACAAGTCTGTTCATCGATTGAGCTCTAACTTGTTCTCGTCTTCTCAGGTCGCCACTGAAATGCCAAGACACTCGAAACGCCAATTCTTCCGAAGCGTTCGACAAACGCAGTTGTCACAATAGACAAAATGAAGTGCTATTTAAAGAACATATCCTGAAAAATAAATGGTGTCTCGGTCAGTAAAAAGAAAAACCTGTTCTCTTTCTTTTCTTTCTTTTTTGTTGTCTGTTGTGTATCGCAAATCGAAACTAGGTCATGCACCAGAAGAATTCCTCCCATTGATTTTTTTTCCTTCTTCTGAAGCATTCTAGCAAACAGCAGAGGAAGATTTTTTCCCCCTCTTTTTATTTTTTATCACTCTCGGGGATGATGATCTCAAGATGGAGACACCGACAGGAATGGTTGTGATGTCGATGTCTCCATTTGTGAGACTAGATGTCATCTGGCTTTCCTCTTGAACCTCTCCACATGGCCCCAGACATCGCTATAAGCGACTCATCAAATGCATAGCATAAAAAGAAAGCAAGAAATTGCAGATCATAAAGGCGAAGAGCGTGCTTCAGTATCAGGCACATAACACGTGATGTCATCTACAGATGATAGCCAGGAGCGTTGCTTACGGAGGAGACAGACTAACTTGAGAGGTGAAGAAAAATGCTGAGAGAAGAAAAGAGAGGAATAATTGAAGTTTTTCGTCGAAGTTCACTGTGGTTATTGAGGATGAATGATTGGCTTTAGAAAATGAGTCCATTTGGTTTTTTATTGCTATAGAGTTAATTTGCAAAATGTCAAGAACTGGAGGTTTTTCTAAGGAAGGGACGCAGCAGTCTTAGCTTTGTTTTGTTTCGTATTCATAGAATTTCATAAAAAATATTCCTTTGGTAAGTAATTATTTTTAAGATGTCACATTAAAATGCGTCAAAGAAGAAAATTAATCTTTCGGTTTTCATTCCAGCTGTCAGATGAGATTCTTATCTGGACCTTCATATCGCATCATCTCGTGGGCATGATAATCATGTCTCATCACCCTGTGATATTTTTAATTCCTCGTGATCTTGTCTATTCCTCATCATCCCCTGGAGATCTTCATCTCCCATTATCTCCTGATTATTAAAAAGAAATATAATACTGATAAAGAATGAAGATGATGATTACGCGATGACGAGGAATTGAAAAGAATGTCATGGGATGGTGAGATATAAATATGACGTTCAGGAGATGAAGATTTATAATGGATGTTTAGGATTAAAAACGATATTGAGATGATAAGGAAATGGAAAGAAGATCGTGGGATAATGAAGGATGAGGATGATGTCCAAGAAATAATGACAGATGTAGATGATATCCAGGAGACATAGAGAAATGAAGATGATATCAGGGGAATATTTAGAGATGAAGTTGATGTCCAAGGAATACTGAGAGATGAAGATGATGTATATTAAGAAATGAAGATGATGTATATTAAGAAATGAAGATCGTGGGATAATGAAGGATGAGGATGATGTCCTAGAAATAATGACAGATGTAGATGATATCCAGGAGACATAGAGAAATGAAGATGATATCAGGGGAATATTTAGAGATGAAGTTGATGTCCAAGGAATACTGAGAGATGAAGATGATGTATATTAAGAAATGAAAATGATGTATATTAAGAAATGAAAATGATGTATATTAAGAAATGAGGATTATCAAGGAATTATGGCAAAAAATCCGGCTGGGAATGCAGAGGGATCTACGCAATACTATGCTATCGGATAGGGGCTCTCTCTCACGGCGTACCCCAAAATATTTTTTGGGGTACGCCGTGAGAGTTCAAAAGTCATTAGATCTAGTTACAAAGTCAGTGTTTTATTATAACTATATTTTTATGCATCTATACAAGTGGTACGCCAGTTACATACACATTTCCAGGGGGTACGTGAAGCATAAAAGGTTGAGAACCACTGCTCTAGGATGAAGAACAATTTTGAGAAACAATTTTGAGCTTGATATTTTTTCGCACTCGGTTGTTTGTTTAAAGACATTGTTTTTCATTTATCCTTAGCTTCAAGTTGGCGTAGAAAGTAGAAAACGTTTTGCAGTCGCAAAGGAAACTTCCTCCTAATTTGCGAAATAGTCTAGAGATTTTCTTTCGCATGCGGAAAAGAGGATTTCGAACTTTTTGTTGCATAAATAATTGGAAAGAAAATCTTAAAAGCAACAACAGACAACACCTAAAACTTTTGAAGAATGAAAGTTATCATCTTGAAGGAAGACAACTTGCGTTTCGACGTAGACTGTAGAATGGATTGACTGAAACGCCAAGATATCCCTTTGAACGTAATTCGTCTAGACGTGTTTACGCTCTCATGGAGACAGATTGGTTTACGCTTCCATGCAGACAGATTGGTCAAGATGGATATCTTTTGGCGTCTTCTTTCTGGGTACTGATAAAAGGTTTTCTAAAGATGCTTAGGCCTGAAAAAAGGTGTTTTTTTTTTAAATTTTTGAAATTATTAAATATTATTTTGCTTTTCTTTACGAAAACGGTCGTAAAATGTTTCGATTTGCCTAAAATGCAATAACTCTGAAAATGAAGTTAAATTCTGTGACAGATACAAAATTGACCATCAGGAATGGTTATTTTGCTCAGCAAAATCAAATAAACGTAATATATATAATCAAAATAGTTAATGTCTTTAGAAACTTCGCTAATTCAATAAAATACATTAGTTGAATACATCGTTTGCAAATCGCTAGAAAATACATTGCTTTATGAATTAATGGAGCTACCTTTTAGGGTACTAAAAATCTCGCAAGATATTTTGACAGCTTTTCAAATGTCATTCCTTTTGCAAGAAATAATGAAAAATAATAAAATTTAGTTTTTGATTCTGTACAAAAGTTTTATGCTTATGTTTATAAATATTTCAATTGACCTAAACTTTTATTGGAAAAAAATAAATGTTTTATGAAATTAAATATATTTAGTTTAAGTTTATATAGATCGTGTGCTATGACACTGAATAACAGAAGTTGTTATGAGGTCGTAGATTGCATATCCCCGTCCTGATAAATGCACTGCTGGGTTGGGTTGTTTTTACCTCTGAGCGACACTTTTTTGCACACAATGGGCTAAATGGCTAAGTCTCGAGACCCCGAGGGCTCAGAGAAGATTGGGGGAGGGGTAATGATGATAGTGGTGGTGGTAGTTGCAATGATGGTAGTGGTGGTGGTAGTTGCAATGATGGTAGTGGTGGTAGTAGTTGCAATGATGGTAGTGGTGGTGGTAGTTGCAATGATGGTAGTGGTGGTGGTAGTTGCAATGATGGTAGTGGTGGTGGTAGTAGCAATGATGGTAGTGGTGGTGGTGGTAGTAGCAATGATGGTAGTGGTGGTGGTAGTAGCAATGATGGTAGTGGTGGTGGTAGTAGCAATGATGGTAGTGGTGGTGGTAGTAGCAATGATGGTAGTGATGGTGGTAGTAGCAATGATGGTAGTGGTGGTGGTAGTAGCAATGATGGTAGTGGTGGTGGTAGTAGCAATGATGGTAGTGGTGGTGGTAGTAGCAATGATGGTAGTGGTGGTAGTAGTAGTAATGATGACAGTAGTGTTGGTGGTAGTAGTAGTAATGATGACAGTAGTGTTGGTGGTAGTAGTAGTAATGATGACAGTAGTGTTGGTGGTAGTAGTAGTAATGATGACAGTAGTGTTGGTGGTAGTAGTAGTCGTAGCTCTGAATATAACAAAATGAAATTTCGGCAGCAGCATGATATGTCACTTGGTTAGCAACAAGTAACAGTTAAGTGTCGAAATAACGTAACAAGTAACAGAAATTCAAATCATTTCCCGATTGTTTATTCGCATTGTTAAATATCACCATAAAACGTTCACATTAATATAATTCGACGTTTCCTTTAAATGCGTTCGCTTTCGATATTTAACATTTTTTGACGAAGAAATGAAAGAGATTATAACGAAAAAAAAATGCGATGTTGAAATGGAAAACTGATAAATCTCAGAGCTCGAAGATTTAAAGGGGAAAAAAAAGGAAGTTATCTTGTTAAATGTCACTAATGCAGATGACGAAAGAAATGGAATAGAAAAAGAAACAATAACCTCTTTTTGAAGAGAGAATGTGTTCGCTTAATGTAAGTGCTGCGAAGAAATATGGAGAGTTTGTTCGCCTTATGATGAAAGAGATGGAAGATGAAGATAAGGGCGATCGATCTTCCCGATGAAAGTGTTGGACGGAGAGTTTAAAGGTGACATCCGCAATTCATTGCAAACGGTACGAAATGATTAATGTCCCTACTTGCATTTATTACTGTCAAATAGCGGCGTTAATTAATTACAGGCGTTTCAAATGCTTGATGGGATGTAGTTCCGTTTCTGATTAAATGATTAACCGAACAATTCAAACAAAGGAAGAAAGAACAAAATGATGGGATTCAAGGAGATCGTTTATGAATTTCATCATGGGTTTTTCGTTGCAGGTGAATTTCCTCTTCGCCAAGGTAAGAGTCGAATGCTTTTGGGCCAAATAGGGCTCTATCCATTCCAAGTTGTGACTTACTTGATTCCTAACCTGACTCACTAAATTTCGTTCGTTTTGCTAGGCTTTTAGAATCGGTAAACGACATTTTTTAACCTGTGGTATTTCGCTTAATTGTTAAGATAGGACGATATTATTAAATGGATCAAATAATTGGGGTTTATAATATGACATGAAAGACGTTTACAGATATCTTTATTGGAGGTTTGGAAACTGTTAATCAGCTATTATATTGTCGAATTGAATTTTTTTTTACTTCTGAGCGGTACTTTTCTCTACATAATGGGCTAATGATCAGCTCACAAGGGTTGGGTTGGGTTGTTTTGCCTCTGAGCGGCACTTTTTTGCACACCATGGGCTAAACGGCCAGGTCACATGGACCCCGAAGGCTCAGAAAAGGTTGGGGGAGGGGACCCACTGGTACAGCTGTTGGGAGACAGATGGTAGCCTCACGTCAAGGCCATCCAGCGTGTTCTTTAACGTGCACAGGGTATGTCTCTCCCGTACACGGGGCCACGGCTTAACGCCCTATCCGACGGACGGCGGCTTTTCCAAGCCCATCGGTGTCCCCTACTGACCGTGGGCAGGGCGGGGAATTTTGCGGAGATAAATCTCAACGCTGACCCAGCTGGGACTCGAACCTGGGAACTACAGATAACGAGCCTGGCGCGCTACCGACTGAACCACCCCCGCCCCCAGGTCACAAGGACCCAAGAGTTCAGTGAAGATTGGGGAAGGGGATGTACTGGACAGCAGTTAAGAGACAGATGATTGCCGTTAAGGCCATCCATTGTGTTCTTTAACGTGCATAGAATGCGATTATCCTGCCCACGGCTTAATGTCCCATCCAACAGACGGCGGTCTTTTCAAGCCCATCGGTGACCCACTTTCTGACAGAAGGCAAAGATTTACGATACTCTCAACGCTGGCACTTTGTTGGAAGTTGAATCTTGATCCATTAATGTTGCAATCATTCTTGTCGTAAATAGTAAAGATTGCAGTAGTGCTTTTTTAGTAATATTTCTTTATACTGTAAGTAATTCGGCCCTCAATGCTAAAGAGTGCAAAATATTTTTTAATTTAAATATTTCTTCATTTTTTTTTTCATTTGCTTTAAACAGATTTTCAACTGGCCGCAATTTCCGTAAAAAATTATCAATTGGAAGGTACCTATTGAGCAAGTTTGCAAAAAGCTAAGCTATTAATTATGAATTATGCACCTGTTAATTTTATCTTCCCATTAAGAACGTGTAGAAATATTTATTCTCCTGCTGTGAAATTAACAACAAAGAATGGATTAACAATAACCACGGGCGTCGTCAGTGTGTTGAAGTGGGACACTCTCCCTACCCCCTGGAAAATTTAAATAAAAAAATATGTTGAATAATATCAGATTTACTACAAATTAATTTCGCTTTTTTTTAGCGAAATAAAATCTTGGTTATATTTTCCCTTTTTTTTGTTTCCGGAGGCATATAATTTATTTATTAATAGGAAAAAACATTTTTACGTGTACTTTCAATAATAAGCTTCCCTTTCCATTCGTTTTGTTTCGGGTATTCTTAGTGGTTGGATTGGGTTGTTTTACCTCTGAGTATCACTTTTTTTTTTGCATACAATGTGCTGAACGCCAGGTCACAAGGACCCCGAGAGCTCAGAGAAGGTTGGGGGGAGGAACCCACTGGACAGCTGTTAGGAGCAGATAGTAGTCTCCCGTCAAGGCCATCCAGCGTGTTCTTTAATGTGCAAAGGATGCTCCTCGGCACACGGAAATGGGGCTTATAACGTCCCATACGACGGGCGGCGGCATATTCCAACTCCATCGGTGTCCCCTACTGACAGTAGGCAGGGCGGATAGTTTTGCAGAGATAAATCTCAACGCTCGCCCAGGCGGGACGAATCTGGGAACTTCAGATCACGAGCCTGGCACGCCTCCTCCTTAGTGGTATTATGATATAATGCAAGCATGATTGACGTTATTACAACTGTGCTCATTAATGAATGGCTCGACCAAAATATATCATTACTAGAAATCAATCGATTTAGTCCTCTCACACTGGTAGATTTAAATTTGACCTTCAACTTGGAAGGACCCTCCGGATCCGAAATTTCGTAACGTTTCCGACATCTTTACAACCCGAAACACCCGCAATTTTCACGTTTCTAGCACTCGTAGATCATGATTTGACCTCTAAGTGACTTCCATTTGACTTTGAAGGGCAAATTGGAGGTCAAATTTCGGATTTTTCCCGAGATCCACGACCCGGATTACCCCTAAGTATAAAGTTTCAGAGCTCTACCATTCCTACATCGTAATGAGAATTATCCCGTCAGTCAGGGTTGAGTTGTTTTATAGTGGGCTAATTGGCAGGTCACAAAGACTCCGAAAGCTCAGAGAAGGTGAGAAGGGGACCCAATGGACAGCTATTGGGAGACAGATGGTAGCCTCCCATCAGTCAACTAATCACTCACAATCAAATCAAAGTTTATTATATTTACTGGTACAGTCGCTCAAAAAAGTATCCGAACACTATGGTTGATCACAGAATTCAGAAAAAATATCTGGCAACGATTTTTTTAGAAATAAGTGATCTGGCAACTTCGTGTCACGTGACACGAAGTTGCCAGATCACCTATTTCTAAAAAAATCGTTGCCAGATATTTTTTTCTGAATTCTGTGATCAACCATAGTGTTCGGATACTTTTTTGAGCGACTGTACACTTTATTACTGGTACATTTGTTCATTTATGCACATGAACAAAAATACAGATATATTTGATTTGACAGAGGTGAACAAAGTATCCATACATTTGCTTGTGGAGTGATATCACTTGGCATCAAATTTTCATAAAAGTCATGCCTCTGAGATAAAAGTAGACATTTCTTAAAGATTTCAAGGTTCTGAACACGAATATGACAATGAAAATGAAAAAATGGCTCCGATTTCTGAGAAATCTGCAACAGTTTCTTATATAATAGAGTAATACGTACATATGACATGTATCGGTAAAACTCCGCTTCTACTTCCGACGTCGCTTTGCCCGTCGCTCGTACAGCTGCTCAGGATCATCTCTGGCGAGCATCCAACAGTAACAAACATTGAAGTGGACCAGTTTCTCTGGTATCGTTTCTCCATTTTTGCAATGTCCAGGTGAAAACGTTCACCGTTCTCATCACTAACCATGCCGCAGTTGTCGGGGAAGAAATCTAAGTGGGATTGGAGAAAGTGGATTTTTAAGAACATATTGCAACCAAGTTTGTGATACATGAGAACATGTCCTTAACCAGTTTCCTGTAGTTGTCTGCCCTCAGATTCCTGAGGAATTTAGTTGACACCAGACGAAACGCGTTCCAAGCCTTTTTCTCGTCACCCTGAAGCAGGTTGTCGAACATCTGGTTTCTGAACAGCTCACGGATCTAAGGGAATTTGTCAGCTAAGTACTTGAAAGCTGATGCAGTCTGGTCCATAGCTTTACGAAGTTTTTCATCACACCGAGTTTGATGTGTAGGAACGGTAGCAGGATTTTGAGCGTTTCTGCAAATGCTGGGTGTTCCACATTCTTCTCTCCGATTTTCAGAGATTTCCTCTGAGGCCAGTTTCTCTTCACATAGTACAAAGTCTTTGCTCGGCTGTCCCATTCGCATAAGAAACAGCAGTACTTCGTATATCCCAGCTGCAGACCCATCAACAGAGCCACTACCTTCAAGTCACAACAGAGATGCCAGCCATACTTACTGCATTGAAGACAGTTCAACAGTTGTTTTAGGTTGTAGTAGGTTTCTTTCACGTAGACAGCGTGTCCGACTGGAATGGATGGAAGTCGATTTACATTATGCAGCAACACCGCCGTCGACTCAATTTCGAGGAGTCTATGAATAATTGCCATTCTTGAGGGTCATGTTTGATTCCGAGAGCATTCTTCAGGCCATCTACATCAAAGCAGAACACAAGGTTGTCTTCCTTTCTTAAGTAAGGCGCAAACTGCTCATGACGATTTCGAAACGATGTCACTCGGACATTTTCCTTGAGAAGATTCCATTAAGTCTTGATCCAAGTAACTTTGCTTTGGCTTTGGGCAGCTCCAGATCGCGAACAAGATCTTCATTTCTTCTTTGATGAGAATGTGTGGCGCATATGACGCACCGTGGCACGCGTATGGATCATCATTAGACATAGACATCATAGATTGAAGGCTGCGGAGAACCCGACGCCGGTTCGCCTCCCTCCTCATCGTCTGAATCTATGGAAAATTCTTTTGGAAGTTCTGGAACGGGAAGTCCTTCGCCATGCAGAACTGGTCGGAGAGCAGATTGTATATTCGGGTACACTATTGCCCACTTCTTTTTCCTTGTGATGCCTCCAGAAAGAAGTGGAACCATGCAGAAGTAGCAGTCATTTGCGTGATTGTTTGGCTCTCTCCAAACCATAGGAACAGCAAACGGCATCGCCACTTTTTTGCCTTTCAGCCACTTCGGAAGATTTTTTGCACACATACTGCAGCATATGTGTGGGGCGGCCCAGGCCCTGTCCTAATCTCCGATCTTACATTCAAAATAAAACTCATACGCCGCTTTCACTATTGGAGTGATGGCCCTTTTCTGGCTTGCAAAAGGTCACTTTTCCTCAAATGTAACAAAATGTATCTGCACTATTAACACAAATTACGAGGCATCACTACTGCTGGATTAAAACTGCAAGGATCACTTATTTGGACTTATGACTCAGGGATAAATAGAGTCGCTCAAAAGACTTGCTCACCCTACGAGACGTCGCTTACAACTAACGATTGCATCATCTTTTGTCCGCGATCATAAAGCCACGATGTCATGACTCAACTATACTGCATCAGACAATGATGCAATACCTCCGGGGTTGTGTGTATAGCGGGCTGACACAATACAACCCAATGTTACAATCTGGAGTTTAAAATACAGCGTTTCGAAATGGTTACCTACGTACTCAATGCGGACTGAATCGTTTTTACATGACCATCTATCTCTCCCCTAATCAAAGCCAATCGACAAATTTTATTGTCATTTTCGTGTTCAGCACCTCGAAATTAATAAAGATTGGCTATTTTCATTTCAAAGCCTTTTTGTGTGCTACCCAGTATATTTATAACCCAAGAGCAATAGCTCGTCTAGATTAAAATAGTGACTGTTAAGTTTAACCTTTAAAACAACAGTGAATATACAGTATATATATAGATTTAATCATCTATATATATTAGATACTGAAACATTGATTTGCCTCTTGCGTCCCCTCTCTCCTGGAAAATGTTTTGATGTTCATAACAAACAACCAAAAACCAGAACGACTGATGAATGAACCACTGGAGGTTGCTGCAATAGAAACCCCTCCTCTCACCCACAAAAAAAAGAAATGTGAAATTCTTGGATCGAATCCGTTACCTTCACTATTTACTGTCAACCAGGACCATTGAACCCCCAATAAGAACCCCCCCCCCCCCTAATAGATGCTAAAATCTTCCCTCATTGGATCTATATTCATTCTTAAATGAGATTGATTCATGCCTGACTTATTCATGATTAACATGTTTGTGGACTCCCATCATGTAGCCATTTTGACTCTCTAAGAATCCCTCTGCTATTCCCATAACAACCGTCTTCATTCTATCTCTTCCATTAACAACAACAGACAGCATCTCCTCTCACACCATCCAAGATACACATCGCAGCAGACGGATCCAGCGCCGACTTTTCCCTCTCGCCACTCATCCGCATCTATTGCCACAAACGATTCATATGACTGCTGCTGCTAATGAATAGCGCGTGTAACGCACTCTCCTAGCCGTTCCAACCGCGAACGCCCACACGCACGGCCAACATTGGATGGTTGCCAGGTGGGGTGATGTTGACTTTCCTCTCCCCGTCCTTCTCTCCTCACCCAGTTCCTTCTCTTTCCTTCATCATCACTGCAAATATGTGCCATTTTTACATCGATGCGTTTAATTAAAGTTTCCCAAGCCTCTCTTCCGACACAGGATCTCACAGGCAGGCAGTTAGTCAGTCCTCTTTTACAAGCGTCGCGGCGTCGAGTTACACCAGAAAGAGACGTGTTATACAAGCGAAGTTTCTGTGCACTCCTTGTCTCTGATCTCCTGCTATGTACGGAGGAAGCAAAGCTGCGAGATTTAAAGCACTAACGACCCCCTTGGGTTGCGCGCGTGCTTAGCCTGTTCCTCGGAGGAAGTAGAAGTACCACGCAAAGCAGAATTGCGTTTGACGCATCTCACAGATGGTGTACAGGACTGCGAGGTATTGTGTGGGAAGGACCGCCAGTACGGTGTGTGTGTTGAGCAAATACATCGGAATCTCGCTGGGGGTTTGTTAATCACGTGGACTCCAACGTTATCAGTGATGCAGAGAGATGTGGAGATGACACGAAAGAGCTTTGGTTCATTGGAAACTTGAATGATGCTTTTGGGTTGTGAAGGAAAAATCATGATTTATGTTTCTAGTTAGAAACACCTCTCATTCTGTTTAGACTGATGCAAGACATTTGCATATCTGGCCATGGAGGTGAAAATGAAAGTAGGGGAATCGGAAATGGGTGATTCTTTTTAACAACCAGGAAATGGTGGCCTAGTTGCTAGAGTTTCGGCTTCTTGTCTGGTTCGAGTCTTCAACTTGTCAGCGTTGCCACTTCCCTCTAACGTTTCTCCGGATCAGCATTCCGCAAATTAAACAACAGAAACACTGCTCAGAGGTTAAACTATAAAACCCTACTCTTGAAAATAAATTCTTTGAAATGAGGCAAAATTTATATATGTGAATGCCAGACACACAAAACATGTATATTTAAATAAAAATGCTAATTTTCTCTTGCTTGGAAGATATTCCTTCTCTAATTCTAAACGAATCTTACATGATGATAACAATAATATATAAATAATATAATAATAAAATACAATAACAAAAGTACAAATCGTTAATAATAATAATAATAGGATGTTCTGAAACTTTGTTACAGTCTGGCTACTTAAGTAACCCCTATAAAGAGTTGTACCGCTTGAAGATGTATTTGATTTATTATTACTTGATATTATTATTAATAATATTTAAATCTAACTATATAAAGAAGAAAGTTTGTTCGTTTGTCTGTCCGCTTATGCACTCAGCCCCCAGAAGTGCTGAGAGACCCCAAACTTTGCATGAACGTTCCCCTTCACCCAGGGGAAGAATATAGGCTACATGCGAACTCGATGGGGTCAACCAAAATTGGAGTGGGTGGGTTTGAATTTCTCAAAATCTCCATAAACTTAAGGCTTGAAATTTATCCAAAATAACTGTTGCCACTAATAAATTTGAAAAAAAGGAATACATCAAACTAAACTAATATCTGATTTCGAGTGATTAAACATTAATAGTCGAGTTTTTCAAAATAACTGCTGCCACCATTAAATTTAAAATAATCAATATAACAAACTAAATTCTTTCCGATTTCGCGTGATAAACTCATTGTTCCAGTTTGTTGGGTCAAGAGCACGAGCTTCCGTGGATATTGAAGTCGTTCTAATTAAACACGAGCGGCACACGAGATATTGAAATGAAAGCTTCAAAACC
The DNA here is from genome assembly GCA_038380435.1 of Ryuthela nishihirai. NCBI lineage: Eukaryota > Metazoa > Arthropoda > Arachnida > Araneae > Heptathelidae > Ryuthela > Ryuthela nishihirai. Next base: position 33,360,739 of record JAWZYU010000026.1, read on the forward strand.
TAAATCCTATCGGAAGTTAAAATGATTAACTTAATTTGAAAAATATGAAAAACCCTAATAAAAGTAATATAAATAATTAATAAGTGTTCTAAATATTATGTTGAGTAACATATAATTTTGTTTAATAACAATAATTTTTTTGTACCTTTACATTTTTTATGCACCTCAGAACATGTTAATTTTCTTTTTGCTATAAAGTTATATATACGTGGCAAATTATATCCGAGGAATTCTGTTGGGTACGAAGTGATTTGAAAAGTTTGATTATCTGAGCGAGGAAATTCCGGTTTTTTGGGTTAGAAACTTCTGACGTGGGGAGGATTATAGTTACCTCGAGTTACATCCATTTCTTTCCTCCCCTAAAAGAGAAGGAAAATTTTTAACCGGAGGAGGTTGGGTTGTTTTACCTCTGAGCGCCAATTTTCTGCACACAATGGTCTAAATGGCCAGGTCACAAGGACCCCGAAGGCTCAGAGATGGTTAGGGGAGAGGAACCCACTGGAAAAGCTGTTGGAAGACAGATGGTAGCCTCCCGTCAAGGCCATCCAGCGTGTTCTTTAACGTGCACAGGATATGGCTCTCCAGCTGAATAATCTCCAGCTCAACGCTGATAAATCTCCAGCTGGGACTCGAACCTGGGATTACGTGACCAGATTACGTGTCTGGCGAGCTACCGATTGAGCCACCCCCGCGTCCCGGAGGGGGAGGAGATCGTGTCTAGTGATATTTATGCCAAATGAAAGCTTGCGACGTGGGAAGTGCCATCGACTCTACATTTTAGGAAGTTTCAGACCCGAGCAACGTCGAGTAAATCTGCTGGTAATATATAAATAATATAATATTTAAGTAATATATAAATAATATAATATTTAAGTAATACATAAATAATATAATATTTAAGAAATATATAAATAATATAATATAATATTTAAATAACATAAATAATATAATAATATTTAAATATTAATAATAAATAAAAAAATTCATTTTAGTATTATAATTATTATTCCTGAGGAAGTCTCAGCTCCTCGATTTGTCAAATAAATCGCCTTATCTTGTCGTCAGCAACGAAACCCAAGTCATGATTTTTCTCTGCAACATATGTCAAAGAAAGTGAAGGATCTTAACAATTCCCATCATTCGAAGCGGAGGAGATATCCGATCGATTCTGGGGAATCTTGAAAAGCATTGCGCTGCGAATGTGAAAAACTGACTCGTCTTCCTGTCGAATGATGACATAAGAGACGAAAGATTCGAAGTTCGCTGCAATGAACAAAAGAAGAAACAGCTAGAATTGGAAGGGAGATTTGAGGGAACTATGGGAACGGTCTTCCCTCACATTTCGATTTATGCCATTTAAGATAATGACACTTGGGATGCACGTATCATGATGGGCGGCGTGTTTCAGTGTGTTGTTTTGTTTATTTAATATCCCTTTGGACGAAAATCAGAAGATTTCATAAACAAAGTTTTTTTCGTTTTATCTCTTCGTGCTACGTACAGTCGCTCAAAAAAGTATCCGAACACTATGGTTGATTACAGAATTCAGAAAAAATATCTGGCAACGATTTTTTCAGAAAGAGATTTAAATTATACATGTAATGGATCTCTTGAAAAGGAACCTTCCAATCAAGGCTCTAATTCAAAGATTTTTTTCAATGCACCCAGATAATAGTTCTCTTTACTAACTCTTTTTCTCGTTGTACATATAGAACAAGAGACCGTCTAATCCAGTTCCCAATTTAAGGGTTTTTTTATGTACACAGGTAATAGATTTCTTGAAAAAGGGATCATAGCTTAACGTTCCACGTGATGAATTCAATATCGATAACAGGAAAATGGTAAGAAATATTATCAGTAGAATTTGCTGTCCAAATTCCCACTTTTTCGTACTAAGAACGCACTAGCATCTACTGTCACCGTAGTTAAAAACGTGAATGCTCATTCAGTATACATGCATTGTGTAGTATTGTGTTAGCTATAACTGAGGCAGTGATGAGAGCGACTTCGATGTTAGCGGAGCCTTGAATGAGAAGTCTGTGCAAACTAGGAGTAGCCTCTAGGATCTTTCTGTGTGTTGCAAATAAAACAAATCATTCGAATTCTACTTTTTCAAAACCAAATTTTGTTTAGGATTAAATCTACGCTTACGGGATTGGAGGAGAAATATCTGGACGAACGCAGACTTTTACGGATCAGCGAATTCGTCTTCGTTTGCTTAATCACAACACCAAACGTTGTCTGCACCTTATTCATGAGATATTCACAGGAAGATTGTGAATATCAGATGGTGCAGCAGCAAAAGATATTGCGAAATTCTCTCGTGGTATATAGCATTGAAGAGAACAGAATATCTGATGGCGCAGAACTCGACAGAATTACGAATATTATATCGTGCAGCACCTGACGAATTTGGGAATATCTGATAGTGTAGTACTGAACAAAACTGTGGAATATCTAATAGCGCAGCACTATTAGAGATATTCGTAAAGGATATTCCCAGGAGGCCCATTACAGATAGCAAAAATATTTCGAAAAATTTTAGAACATTTCTTATGTTTTTCTATTCATATCTATTTTTTTCGTTATTGATGACGATTAAAGAAATGCGATATAATCTGTATTTAAAGCAAATTTTGTCACAATAATACAAATTCGAAAGAAGATGTCGAATAAGCTTCGATGAGGACCAGATTTAAGACTAACGTTAAAGACAATCGAGACTAAAATTAATATATTAATATACAAAAACATACAAAAGTGTGGCAACAGTTTTACAAATGAACTACTTTTGCATTTTTGGACTCTTCGAATTATAAAATATATGTATTTCAATGCAAATAAACAAAATGGATTCTAAAACGATATTTAATGCTGAATTAAGTATTTTTTTACAGATTCTCAATATCACGAATAAATGATGAGTTATATGTAAAGAAATGAAAAGATATGGTTACGCATGTTAGTGTGGGGCAGGGGTGGCTCAGTCGGTAGCGCGCCAGGTTCGTAATCTGTAGTTCCTAGGTTAGAGTCCCAGCTGGGTCAGCGTTGAGATTTATCTCCGCAAAACTCCCCGCCCTGCCCACGGTCAGTAGGGGACACCGATGGGCTTGGAATAGGCCGTTGTCCGTCGGATGGGACGTTAAGCCGTGGCCCCGTGTACGGAAGAGCAATACCCTGTGCACGTTAAAGAACACGCTGGATGGCCTTGACAGGAGGCTACCATCTATCTCCCGACAGCTGTTCCAGTGGGTCTCCTCCCCCAACCTTCTCTGAACCTTCGGGGTCCATGTGACCTGCCCACTTAGCCCATAGTGTGCAAAAAAGTGCCGCTCAGAGGTAAAACAACCCAACCCATGTTGGTTTTCCCACACTTGTAAATCTTAGACTTTTATTCAGGGTTTTATCTTTCAAAGCAAAACGATTCGAAACCATTTGTTTTTAATTTCAAATTCCCCATAAAAGTTTCTTCAAACAATACTACCCTTTACTGTTCTACAAGGTACGGCTTGTTTTAAAAAACTCTCGCAATATTACAGTAGGTGCTAAAAGTTTCAACGTATTCTGGAATTTTTTTCCTGCTTGGAAGTTTTAATGAGTTTTTATTACTCTGCATAAATTTAGAGATAATCTTATAGATAATTTTATATTAAATCAAATAATCTGCACTAATATGCATAATAATAAATACTATTAACAAAAACACTTCCAAGCAGGGAAAAAATAGCTTTTTCAAAATTACCAAAACTTTTAACAATTAACCGTAACGTTGCGAGTATTTATTATAATCAAGGTGTACTCGGCACAATGATAAAATAAGTTACTTTTTGAAGCAACTCTTATGAGGAATTCGAAATCGGAACTGAATTGTTTGCAAATCGCTTGATTAGTTCGAAAGACAATACAAACTGAATATAAGAGAGGATCAAAACAAAGAAATGAAATAAACCACGGTTTCTTCATTACACATAATTCAATATCTAATCATAATATCGGGAATCAGAAAAAAAAAGATTTAAATGTAAAATTAAATTTCAATTAAGAAGATACACTGTTTATCAAAAGTTGAGCAGGATATCCAATATTGAATAAAATGTCAGAGATAATTAAAGATTTCTAATGTACCTACGGAGGCCAGGATCGAAAAAACATTATGGGGACAAGCAATTAAATCGAGCCTGAAAATAATAAAAGATGGATTGGGGGAGGTGAGGGGGGTCAAGAGACAAGATTTCCCTTATAGTATATTATTTCCCCCTCCGGTTTAGAGATCTTTCAAAAGTTTCTTGAAAATGTATGAAAAATTCATAAGGTTAATAATTTTTTGCCTCTATCACCTTTACCTGCATTTTCAAGAAGGGGGAGGCATGGTTCACTTCTCTCTCCCCCAAGATTCGACCCTGTACCAAGGGGTAATTTAATGTGTAGTTCAAAAATATCAACAGGTAAATCTCGTATAGAATCACGGCATATGTAAAACAGATTACTATATAAAAGGAATCAGATTTCCCTTATAGGACCTGCATTTTCAAGAAGGGGGAGGCATGGTTCACTTCTTTCTCCCCCAAGATTCGTCCCTGTACCAAGGAGTAATTTAATGTGTAGTTCAAAAATATCAACAGGTAAATCTCGTATAGAATCACGGCATATGTAAAACAGATTACTATATAAAAGGAATCAGATTTCCCTTATAGGACCTGCATTTTCAAGGAGGAGGAGGCATGGCTCACTTCTCTCTCCCCCAAGATTCGACCCTGTACCAAGGGGTAATTTAATGTGTAGTTCAAAAATATCAACAGGTAAATCTCGTATAGAATCACGGCATATGTAAAACAGATTACTGTATAAAAGGAGTCAGATCTCCCTTATAGGACCTGCATTTTCAAGAAGGGGGAGGCATGGTTCACTTCTTTCTCCCCCAAGATTCGACCCTGTACCAAGGGGTAATTTAATGTGTAATTCAAAAATATCAACAGGTAAATCTCGTATAGAATCACGGCATATGTAAAACAGATTACTGTATAAAAGGAGTCAGATCTCCCTTATAGGACCTGCATTTTCAAGAAGGGGGAGGCATGGTTCACTTCTTTCTCCCCCAAGATTCGACCCTGTACCAAGGGGTAATTTAATGTGTAATTCAAAAATATCAACAGGTAAATCTCGTATAGAATCACGGCATATGTAAAACAGATTACTGTATAAAAGGAGTCAGATCTCCCTTATAGGACCTGCATTTTCAAGAAGGGGGAGGCATGGTTCACTTCTTTCTCCCCCAAGATTCGACCCTGTACCAAGGGGTAATTTAATGTGTAATTCAAAAATATCAACAGGTAAATCTCGTATAGAATCACGGCATATGTAAAACAGATTACTGTATAAAAGGAGTCAGATCTCCCTTATAGGACCTGCATTTTCAAGAAGGGGGAGGCATGGTTCACTTCTTTCTCCCCCAAGATTCGACCCTGTACCAAGGGGTAATTTAATGTGTAGTTCAAAAATATCAACAGGTAAATCTCGTATAGAATCACGGCATATGTAAAACAGATTACTGTATAAAAGGAGTCAGATCTCCCTTATAGGACCTGCATTTTCAAGAAGGGGGAGGCATGGTTCACTTCTTTCTCCCCCAAGATTCGACCCTGTACCAAGGGGTAATTTAATGTGTAATTCAAAAATATCAACAGGTAAATCTCGTATAGAATCACGGCATATGTAAAACAGATTACTGTATAAAAGGAGTCAGATCTCCCTTATAGGACCTGCATTTTCAAGAAGGGGGAGGCATGGTTCACTTCTTTCTCCCCCAAGATTCGACCCTGTACCAAGGGGTAATTTAATGTGTAGTTCAAAAATATCAACAGGTAAATCTCGTATAGAATCACGGCATATGTAAAACAGATTACTGTATAAAAGGAGTCAGATCTCCCTTATAGGACCTGCATTTTCAAGAAGAGGGAGGCATGGTTCACTTCTTTCTCCCCCAATATTCGTCCCTGTACCAAGGGGTAATTTAATGTGTAGTTCAAAAATATCAACAGGTAAATCTCGTATAGAATCACGGCATATGTAAAACAGATTACTATATAAAAGGAGTCAGATTTCCCTTATAGGACCTGCATTTTCAAGAAGGAAGAGGCATGGTTTTCTTCTCTCCCCCCAGATTGGTCCCTGTACCTAGGGGTAATTTAACGTATAGTTTAAAAATATCAACAGGTAAATCTCGTATAGAATCACGGCATATATAAAACAGATTACTGTGTAAAGGAGTCTTTCATAGATGCTCGATCATTTCAAATTGAAACGTTACATTGTCAGTGTAGAATAGCCGATTGTTTCATGATGCTTTAAGAGAAAACATTTCAATGACTCAAAAAGGATAGAAGGTCAAACATCCACGGAAGTGGCTGCATTCGTTGGTTCCCACCACTCTGCTCATCTTTAGGCTATGGTAGCAATTCCAAACAAAATCAAGCAGTTATCGGAAAACCTGTTGTTGAAGAGCGACCTAGGGTTACAACTCCTCAAGATGATCGCTATATTGGACTGGTTGGGTCTGGTTGGGTCCCAACAGAATAGGAGATCAATAGTATCATCTCTGCCTTCAGACTTCATTACAGCCGCATAATGGCAGGTACAGGTATATACAATAGTATATCTCAGTTGTAACCAGAAGGCTTCACAAAGTCGGACTCTATGTCCATTGTAGACATCTTTTTACTTCAAACGCAGATAAGTCTCTCGATCCTTATATTAAACGCTATGCTGCTGCAATAGATGACGATTACCTTCTAATGGACGATAACACCCATCCACACAAAGCTAGACTGACCAACCACTACCTTGAGGAAGAAGTTAACCAACGAATTTTCCTCAGATCACAACCCAACAGAATATCTATGGGCTACCCTGGAGAGATGTATTGCCATCCTTCTACTCCCTCCCCAAATCCTCCAAGACCTCTGAATTATTCTTACTGCTTGGCAGACTTTATTGACCTTCTATTCTTAGGGCAGTGTTTTTAAAAATTTTTTTGACCACGATTCACAATAAGAAATACATTTTACGTTGCGACCCAGACTCTAATACCTTCTATTTTATTAAAAAAAAATAGAACACATTGCACAGCATCCAGAAGAACAGAATTGTGAATATCACATGGTATTGCACCTAACAGAATGGTGAAATCACTATAGCACCGAATAAAACTGCTGAATTGAAATTTGCATTTGAAAAGTAGGAAAGGAAAAAAAATCTCATTCATTATCGGTTCCTCTTCGAGACAAAAAGAGAGGAAAATTTTAGGAACACACGATAAAAAAAAGCGTCTGGCGGCTACAATAGCAATTAAAAAAAATATCATCTGCATTCAACTGATCTTGTTGCCACTCTTTTGTGGACAATGCCATCTAGTTATTAAAATATCGATCACATTATTATTACGAGAGTACAGCTATTCCTCACGTAGCATCCGCCCGTATAATGCCTTTTCACAATTAAAAAATTCATTTCTCTAAGGAACGTTTTCGCGTTAAGTGCACTTTATCTTCGCAATATCTTACTACTTGACTGAACGACTACTTCTCGACATTCACTTGCGCGGAGGAATACATCGCTGCCTTTTTAGGAATTTTTTCGTTCTTTTATTTTCGTATTACACACTGGTTTTCATAAATTAAAGAACAGTTAAATATTCCCTGGGAAGTTAATGTCAAAGCTCTATAGCTTCTAAAATAAGTTTTTTTATTTGTTTTGAAAAATGTGATTGCAGATAAAAGATCTCAATCAAATAAATCAATATCTCGATTTTCAACAATATTCGTTCAGTATTTAATGAGTTATGGAAGTTTCAATATTTAGCAATAACAATGCCAGTCTTAAGAAATTTACACAAAACTGAATAGTGAAAGAATTCTTTACACAAAGTTCTAAAATACAAACTTATTTTATTATACTCTTTGATACAATACTTATTAGTAAGTTTTAATTAACTTCTATAGTCATTTTTTGTGGCTGGCAATGTTATCGCTAAATATTCAAACTCTTTAAATACTGAACGAATATTGTTGAAAATCGAGATATTGATTTATTTTATTGAGATCTTTATCTGCAATCACATTTTTCAAAACAAAAAAACTTATTTTAGAAGTTATAAAGCTTTGACTTTAGATTCTCATTGACTTAACATAAGGATTTTCCTTAATTTATGAAAACCAGTGTATAACAACGTATGCTTTTCTTTAAGTTAGGGGGGCGGGGGTGGCTCAGTCGGTAGCGCGCCAGGCTCGTAATCTGTAGTTCCCAGGTTCGAGTCCCAGCTGGGTCAGCGTTGAGATTTATCTCCGCAAAATTCCCGCCCTGCCCACGGTCAGTAGGGGACACCGATGGGCTTGGAAAGGCCGCCGTCCGTCGGATGTGACGTTAAGCCGTGGCCCCATGTGTGGGAGAGCCATACCCTGTGCAGGTTAAAGAACATGCTGGATGGCCTTGACGGGAGGCTACCATCTGTCTCCCAGCAGCTGTTCCAGTGGGTCCCCTCCCCCAACCTTCTCTGAGCCTTCGGGGTCCATGTGACCTGGCCATTTAGCCCATGGTGTGCAAAAAAAGTGCCGCTCAGAGGTAAAACAACCCAACCCAACTCTTTAAGTTAGATTTACCTTTGTCAAGCATAACCTTTTAAGGAAATTTGCGATACACGCACACACACCTAAAGACATTCAAGCACAAACTCATATATAGATAAATATTACAGTATAATCGTACTAGTGAAATATTAATGCATACAAGCATATATATTTGTATACATTACATGCAAATTCATGCTATACTAGGAAATAGCAATAACAATGAAACTCTTTCGGCATTAAACGTGTTTTGCTTAAAATGCATGTTTCCAGGAACCCAATGATAGTGTTATGTGAGAAATCACTGTAGCCAACAGTTTTTGGGAATGTTAATATTAATACTGTTATTGAATTAAATTATTAATTATTATTAAAATTCATTGGTGAGTTTTACTTCTGTTGCTGGTGTGTAACTGAATTGATATAGTTAAGTATGTTTAATAAAAAATACGGTAATTGCAAAATCAATAAGTAAATGTACATAGATAGTTAATATATAACGTTGAAATATTTTAAGTAGATAGTTGAACTGTTAGGAAGATTTTTGGTTGGGTTGCTTTACCTCTGAGCAGCACTTTTTTGCGCACCATGGGCTAAATGGCCAGGTCACAAGGACCCCGAAGGCTCAGAGAAGGTTCGGGAAGGGGACCCACTGGAACAGCTGTTGGGAGACAGATGGTAGCTTCCCGTCAAGGCCATCCAGTGTGTTCTTTAACGTGCACTGGGTATGGTTCTCCTGCACACGGCGCCACAGCTTAAAGTTCCATCTGACGGACGGCGGCCTTTCAAACACCATCGGTGTCCCCTACTGACATTGCGTAGGGCGGGGAGTTTTGCGGTGATAAACCTCAACGCTGACCCAGCTGGGATTCGAACCTGGGAACTGCAGATTACGAGCCTGGCGCGCTACCGACTGAGCCACCCCCGCCCCTGTGATGACCGGGGTGTTTGGATCCTGTCAGACTGCGCCAGATGTGATGACCCAGTCAGAACAGGAGAGAGAGAGAGACGATGATGATTACTACTTAATTCACTTCGGTGAATTCACAGATTCGCGGGTTTTTAAGCCCTTGCCACTGTATGCCTCAACTTTACTGTGTCGAATGAAAAATATGAACTGTCCATCAATTAACTGCACGAGATATGGACGACACACTTTTATTTATACTATGTACAGCTACGTGCTGGGAATGAGCTCCACTCCGTGGGCCTTTGCTACTTCACTGCTGCAAACAATAATACTGAGGTGGAGAATCGCACACTCTTCGAATTCTCACTTTACAGACCTCAAAAACTCGGCGAAAGGATTTTCCTTTGCCTACACTGTGGTTCCTTCTGAACCACAAGAATAAAAAGACAGATTCTCCAAGAATCTGGATTCCCTCTTGGAATCGCACCCTCACTCACTCCAAGGGTTTCCTTTGAGCATGGCGGCGTCCTTCTGACGCGTATCGAAACGACTCCCTCTCGTTCGAAAGCTCACGCCAAAACTAAAGCTTCGACTCTTCCGCCAAACTTACTCGCTGCGCTAGCGCCGTAGGCTAGTCATTTACGGCCATAAACAACTGCTGGCCTTGATTCTTTCAACAACAACCAGCAAGCTTCAGACCCGGGAACAACAGTGAGTCATCCCAGAACAAACATTTCAAAGAACACATAAAAATATATACAATAATAAAATATAACAAAAATATACAATAAATAAATAAATATAAAATTCGAGGGGCGTGACAGCCCTGTTATGATGAAGTTTCTATACTGGTATTTTAATAGACACGTATAGTCCTAGAAATCAATCGGTAAATTCGGCATCTCTTGATATCTAGCCGTCCCGTGGTCGAGTGGTTAGCGCGCTTGGCTACAGATTTAAGGGACCTGGGGTTCGAACCCCGGGTAAGGCATGGCTGTTTGTGTTGTTTTTCTGCTGAGCGCCTGCCATCCTCACAGACATTCTACTATGGCATATAAACTGACAGACTCCTGTCAGACCTCTGTGGCAAGCAGCTGCTTGAGGGGGTATTTTTTATTTGATATCTAGCTGGTCACTTCGACCCTTATTTGACCTGGAATGTAGCACCTCATCCGAAACTTCCTCTCATTTCTGAATTGCACTGCCCGAAATAAGCCTCTTCACTAATTTTTAGCTCTCCAGCACCGATATATCAAATTTGATCGTCGATTTCGAATTTTCGAATGCAATTAAGGCCAACTGCATCCAAAATGTCGCAACCTTTCCGAGATCTACCACTCAAAATATCCCCAGTCATCAAATTCCAGCCTTCCATCACTGGTATATATTTGACCTTTGACCTCGAAGAACCTATCGCATCCAACATTTCCGAGATCTGCGACTCAAAATACCCCCAGGAACCAATTTTGAGCTCTGTAGTACCTATAGATCTCAATTTGACCTTTGACCTAAAAGGACCCTTTGGATCAGAAATTTCGTAACGTTTTCGAGATCTAGAACCCGAAACACCCTCAGACACCAATTTTCACGTTTATAGCACTAGTAGATCATGGTTTGACCTCTTCGTGACCTCCATTTGACCTCGAAGGAGACGTCGGAAGTCAAATTCGTAATATTTTCCCCGAGATTTACGACTCGGATTACCATAAGCGCAAATTTTCAGAGCTCTATCAATTCTGCATCATAGTTAGAATTTGCGTGATTACCTATCAGTCAGTCAGTCACTCACAGTCGTCATCTACATGTCTTTTTCAGCTTAAATTTATGCCCATGGACTTGGAGAGCCCGCCGTCCTTTGGAAGGGACGTTACCCCGTGGCTCCCTGTGTGCTTACCAAAATGTGCCTGCGTTGAGAGTTATATATGATAACCCCCTGCTTTATCCGTGATGAGAAAGTGGATACCGGTGGGCTTGGAAAGACCGCTGCCAGCCGAATGGGAGGACGTTAAGCCGTGGCCCCAGGTCTAAGCGCGTCATAACTCGTATACATTAAAGAACACACTGGATGGTTTAGACGGAAAGCGATCATCTGTCTCCCAATAGCTGTCCAGTGGTCCCTTTCCGATTTTTTTCAGAGAAATTTTTCAGGGATTTTTTTCAGAGAAGGATGGGTTCTTTCTCTGAACCCTTGGAATACTTGTACCTCGCCAATTGTGAGCAAAATGTGAGCTCAGAAGTAAAACAACCAAATCCAAACCAGTTTAAACTTTCTTGAGTGATCTCAAAGGCCGTCATTAAAACTATTTCCACAATTGGCGGATTTAGTTAATATAATCGATATCAATGCAACTTAATTGACTTTGAGGTCTTATTAACAGGGCAAATTTTAGTAGCTCCAAATGCTTATTAATAAAAAAATATTTCCGAAGCCAGTGCACAACAAAAAAAAAAATACGAAATCCAACAATAGCTGGGGCGGGGGTGGCTCAGTCGGTAGCGCGCCAGGCTCGTAATCTGTAGTTCCCAGGTTCGAGTGCCAGCTGGGTCAGCATTGAGATTTATCTCCGCAAAATTCCCCGCCCTGCCCACGGTCAGTAGGGGACACCGATGGGCTTGGAAAGGCCGCCGTCCGTCGGATGGGACGTTAAGCCGTGGCCCCGTGTGCGGGAGAGACATACCCTGTGCACGTTAAAGAACACGCTGGATGGCCTTGACGGGAGGCTACCATCTGTCTCCCAACAGCTGTTCCAGTGGGTCCCCTTCCCCAACCTTCTCTGAGCCTTCGGGGTCCATGTGACCTGACCATTTCGCACATGGTGTGCAAAAAGTGCCGCTCAGAGGTAAAACAACCCAACCCAACAATAGCTTCAGGAGACTTTGGGCTAGGTATAAACTCGAATAAGATTTACAAACTAAAACTTAATCATAATAAAATCACAACGAAGCTTTTTTACCAATCTTGGAGAAATGTTTCTGACCAGAAATCACATTAAAGTGTGATTTAGATGTCATTAAAAAACTTCGTAGGAAGAAAAATCGCGAAATAAGCTGTAAGGTGATTACAAATTTCATCTGCTAATGTCTAAAGATTTGGTTTCGAATTTTTTTCATATTTTCCTAATGGAAAGAAAGTTAATCCGTTGCGAGATGGAATTTGCAAAGAGAGATTCTGCTTCGGGGTTGACGACAAATAGTATTATCTATGTTACTCCTTCGAAGAAGTAAAAAAGAGGCAAATTAGGAGAACAAGAAGGATGGGGGGAAAAGACTTAAATTGTCAGACAACGAATATGCATAATTGTGTTTTTAAAGCACACTCGTTTGTTGACAAACCTAACTTAATTTGTAAGGACTAACATCGTAAACAATGTGAGAGAAAAAGGAACATGTTCAAAGATAATTTTCCCGATCCAATTAAGAGAGATTAAAAGAACAATTTGATTCTTTCGTGTTTGGAGGACGAAAAAAAATCGAAATATCACTTTGAAAGCCAGGAATCACTTGCAAATGATGATGTTGATTTCTTTCATAGTGTCATTACTTGTCTTGGGGCGAATTATAATGAAAATGATCTTGCAAATAGATGCGAAAAGACTACGCTTACATCAACGCTTACATTTAACTTAAAAGGGGCGGATTTTCTCCGATTCTTTACTGATAAATGAATGCTTTGTAAGGTTAAAAAGTGTTGCTACTAGCCACCATATTCATTAACCCCTTTTAGAGTTTTTCTTTTTTCGGTATGTCGCCCTGCCTACCTACCTACCAACCTACAGGCCTACCTTCTTACCTACATAAAAATCCTCATATTGCCATGGGTTATGGAGGTCCTATCAGACTGTGCAATTTTGTTCTCCAGACATGTCTGTCCTGAGTTACAGCTTCTGCATTTGACACTGGAGGACAATTCTAGCAAGGTCCTGTTTGACATTGTTAGCCCATTGCATCCTAGGCTCCCTCATTTTCTGAGGTCTTTAGGTACATTGTTCATAACTCTATTCGCCAACCTACAGCTATGCATACGGGCAACGTGCCGAAATCAACGCAGTCTCTCTCTGCACAATATGCAGCTGAAAGGATGTTGCTGATCCTTCTTCTAACCTCATCATTACTTAAAAAATCAAACCACCTAATGCCCTGTAGCCCTATAGCTCTGTAGATTACAAAAGGCTTTTGATAATATTTATAATATTTGATAATAAGATACTGCGTAAGCACCTAAAATCAAAAGCATCAAGTTTCCTGTTATCTTGTTTACGAAGCGTCCAAATTTCACTCCCATAATTAACCCTAGAAAGAACCAAACTATTATACAGCCTGATTTTAGTCTTCAGGTGTACGCCTATTCACTCTCCACACACTCTCCAAAGATTTTTTAAAAGTCTCTGCACCAATCCCAATTCGTCTGTTTATATCATCACTAGTATCTGTAAAATAGTCACAAAATCAGGAATTTTTAGATCTCTAAGCCATTTAAGCCCAAAATCTTTCCCTTGCAGTGAATTTTAAAGAGTATGATCAATAATCGAACTAAAGAGAAAGGAAGACAAAATTAACTCTTTAGAACATGTAAAGAAGGTTGGGTTGTTTTACCTCTGAGAGGCACTTTTTTGCACACCATGGGCTAAATGGTCAGGCCACATGGACCCCGAAGACTCAGAGAAGGTTGGGGGAGGGAACCCACTGAAACAGCTGTTGAGAGACATATGGTAGCCTCCCGTCAAGGCCATCCAACATGTTCTTTAACGTGCACAGAGTACGGCTCTCCCGCACACGGGGGGCTACGGCTCAACGTCCCATCCGTCGGATGGCGGCCTTTCCAAGCCCATCGGTGTCCCTTACTGACCGTGGGCAGGGCGGGGAATTTTGCGGAGATAAATCTCAACACTGACCCAGCTGGGACTCGAACCTGGGAAGTGCAGATTACGAGCCTGGAGCGCTACCGACTGAGCCACCCCCGCCCTCATGTAAAAAGGAGACAAAATAAACAATTATTACAAGCTTTACCAACTCTCACAGAAAACTCGGTATTATTATCGAGAGTCATCATAATGCTAACTAACTTGTCTGGTATGCCATAAGCTCTCACGATCAACCACAATCATGACAATCAACAGAGTCAAAAGCATTTTTGCAATCTATAGAGCTAGTAACGCAAGTTTCTGAAATTCTAAACATTTCTAAAAAATCTACCTAAGGAAAAAAATCTGATCTACACATTTCCTGCCACTTCTGAATCCACACTACTCATCACGCAATTGTCCTTCAACCAGATTCTTAATTCTATTAAGCACAATTATGCAAAAAAACGTTACCTGGCACAAAAAGTAGGCAGATTTACCTCTAATTATCACAAATTCTGCCATTACCTGTTTTAAAAAAAGATATCATAATAGCTCTAGCAGAACTTTTAAAAACCCCTTAAAATAAAAAAAAATATTAGAAATTTCAGACAGCCGTGTGACAACAGAAAGGTTCCATCCCTAAGGCTTTCAGCAGTAATTTCATCAATCCTGGTAATTTACGTCACTTTAATACCGCATAGGGATAGAAAATAAGCAGCTATTGATACCTTGTCATCGTTTCTGATACAAAGACATATCCTTTGAGACAGATTCTGCAACCCCTCTACCTGAAAGAGAAGTCATATTCTTTGACCTCTCACTTGAAACAGAAGTACGATTCTTTTGACCTCACCCACCGAGAGAGAGATTCAGATTCTTTGACTTTGGAGAAAAAGAGAAGTAAAACTTTTTAACCCTCCTTAAAAGAGAAGAATAATCTTTGATTTGTGGGGGGAGGGGAGAGTCATATTCTTTGAACCTGAGAGAAGCCAATGTTTTTACTTTCCCATTGATTTAGGTGTCGAGTGGGGGACAGATACACTGGGGAAAATTGAGATTTAGTAGAAACGACTTGTTTTGAAAGAACAGTGGGGCGGGGGTGGCTCAGTCGGTAGCGCGCCAGGCTCGTAATCTGTAGTTCCCAGGTTCGAGTCCCAGCTAGGCCAGCGTTGAGATTTATCTCCGCATAACCCCCCGCCCTGCCCACGGTCAGTAGGGGACACCGATGGGCTTGGAAAGGCCGCCGTCCGTCGGATGGGACGTTAAACCGTGGTCCCGTGTGCGGGAGAGACATACCATGTGCACGTTAAAGAACACGCTGGATGGCCTTGACGGGAGGCTACCATCTGTCTCCCAACAGCTGTTCCAGTGGGTCCCCTCCCCCAACCTTCTCTGAGCCTTCGGGGTCCATGTGACCTGGCCATTTAGCCCATGGTGTGCAAAAAGGTGCCGCTCAGAGGTAAAACAACCCAACCCAATTGAAAGAACAGTGATCACACCTGTGAAGTGATTCAATGTTTATTTTACCTTATAATGAGCATTACATTTTACAGAAGGCACATTTTAATAAGGTGTTCAACCTCCTCGAGAAGCAATAGAAGCTTCCAATCTGTCATGCAATCGGTCGTACAAATGCTGGATATCAAGCTAGGGAATACCATTCATGCGCTTTCAACTTGGACGCGTAATTCAGCGATGGTCGTTGCTTGCCGCGGTCCACCGAAGAGTCTGTCCGATCCAGTCCCAGACATGTTCGATTGGAGACAAGTCCGGAGAGCGTGCTGGCCAAGGGAGTTGGTGCACTGCCTGAAGAACATGTTGAGTTGCCCGAGCGGAGTGTGGGCGGCGTTATCCTGCTGGAATATCGCATTTGGGATTACATTTAAATATGGCAGAACGACCGGCTGTACGATGTCGATGATGTACATATTGCTACTCAGTGTACAGTCGCTCAAAAAAGTATCCGAACACCATGGTTGATTACAGACTTCAGAAAAAATATCTGGCAACGATTTTTTTAGAAATTAGTGATCTGGCAACCTTCGTGCCACGTGACACGAAGGTTGCCAGATCACTAATTTCTAAAAAAATCGTTGCCAGATATTTTTTCTGAAGTCTGTAATCAACCATGGTGTTCGGATACTTTTTTGAGCGACTGTACCTTCTACAAACACCAGACATGTACGAGAGTGATAGCTAATCGCTCCCCACACCATGATGCCCGGCGTGAGCCCTGTGTGTCGCTGGCGGATGGACGATGGAAGACCATCAGACGTTCCTAAGCAGAATTGGCTTTCATCACTGAAGATCACAGACTGCCATTCTTCCCTCCAATGACATCGTTCTTGACACCACTGCAAATGTGCTCGACAGTGACGAGGTGACAGTAGTAACTGTGCCAGCGGCACGCGTGCCCGTAGTCCTGCTTCCAAAAGACGATTGCGTATCGTTCTTGTAGACACTTTTGGTACGACAGAAGATCGAATTTGTGACGCCGTAGCCGTCCGCTCTGCCACCGCCGACCTCCTGATAGCCGATCCTCTCGTGCGTTCCTAACTCTGTGTTGCCCGGAACCACATCTGCGAACGTCAAATGCTCTTGTGACCATCAACGCCACCACCGAACCACTGCCGATACCTCTTCCAACGCAGTGTGCAATTTGACGAAAAGACCAACCTGTTTCCCGAAGACCCACTACACGACCTCGCTCAAACTCGGCTATCTGAACAAATGTTGCCCGCATCCATCGTCCAGGCATGGTTGCTTCTTCAAAGAGCAATGAACAACACGACACAAGACGAATAACTTCTTTCTTCACGCCCTAGTCCTTAAATACACGCTACGTACATTTGCATGTTGTCGTCCTCCGTGACATCATTATTTCATCCAGTGACTTTCAATCTTGGATCACTGTTTCTGCTGCCCTTAACTATTAACGTATTATAATATGACGTTCCTAAAGGAATTCCTTCAGGGTGTTCTTTTTCCAATTTCCGCCAGTGTATTTTGACCCCCTCAGCTGAGAGAGGAGACAGATTTTTCGACTTCCTCCACTGAGAGAAGAGTCAAATACTTTGGGCCATCAGAGGCGTAGTGTGAATGGCTACTAGAGAAATTATGCACCTGTTAAGTTAAAACTTTTACAGATCGTAAAGTCAATGACCTATCAATCACTACTTCATAAACCTATGCTCTGTGAGAACTGTAGAAGCGTCAACTACGCAGTTTCATAGTCTCCTAATTGCACATCATTTTTAATCACCGCATCATTTGGAATTAATACTTAAAGGTGTGCCTGCAAGTAACAGAAGTTCTCTAATCACTATACCATTACACAAAACTGCTTTAGAGATAAAAATCAATTAGTTTTGCTCTTTTCTCCTTCACACTAGACCACGACTTGATGTCCCCTTTAACGGACGGCAGAAATTTTAATTCTCCTTCCTTTTGTGTGGGAGGGAAGAGTACTCACAATCGGAGGAAGACTCATTGCCGTAACTACAACTGAATCTCACTAATATTTTGGGCAAAATGTTTGGGGTTGCTCAGTCGGTAAGTGCAACAGGCTCACAATATGATGTTCTCAGGTTCGAGTCTCATCTGAGCAGCATTGACGAGGGGATTCGAGAGTTTCCCCGAAAGACTCAGAGGTCGACTGAAAATTAGCCCAAAAATTAGCCCAAAATATTAGTGGGATTCAGTTTTAGTTATGGCAATGAGTCTTCCTCCGCTTGTGAGTACTCTTCGCTCGAGAGTTTCCCCGAATCCCCTCGTCAGTCAGTGAGATTTATTTCCACAAACCTCTCCGCCCTGCCCTCGGTCAATAGGGGACATCGATGAGCTTGGAAAGGCCACCGTCCGTCGGATGGGACGTTGCGTCGTGGCCCCATACCCTGCGTGCGTTAAAAAACACACTGGGTGGCCTTAACGGGAAGTTACCACTGCCTCCTAACAGCCGTAAAGTGAGTCCTCTCCCCTCAACCTTCTCTGACTCCTCGGGGGTCCTTGTGACCTGCCCATTTAGCCCAGTGGGCAAAAGAGTGCTGCTGAGACATAAAGCAATCCAACTGATTAATTTTTGTGCATACCTTTTATAAAAATCGCATTTCTGTTCATAGTAAATTTCCAAAGACTAAGAAGCGAACAAAAACATCTACTGTGATATGATAAAGCAATAAATCTTTTCTGTCATAGGTCTTTTTATCTGTCAGGCGTGGTCAGGAATGTTTCTTTCATTCTGATCGCTTTATTCCAAAAAAAATAGATCTCTTTGAAGTGCTCAGTTCATTACTCGCAGTCGACCTCTGAATCCTCGGGAAGCGCTTTCCATCGCCGCTTTCGCTAATCAGCTCCCGGATCACGTGACCCCCTCGCCAACGTCATCTCCCTTAAAAGATTGTGGAAGAGATCTCAGTAAGTTTCCCTTCCCCGAATCCCCTCGTCAGTATTCATAAAGGAGGAGTAGCAGCCGTCGAATTCCTTTCAACAAAAGCCGCCGCTAAAAAGATTCTCTCTTCACATCCTCCATCCCTTGATAAAGAAGAAGAGCAACTCTTCATCTGGGCGTTTCGGTCACAGCAGCTAAAGCGGCTCTTTACCTCATCTCTCTCTGTCTGTCTCGTGAAAAGACTAGCTGTGAATCATCGAGCTCGGCCAGGCGGAAAACGCTCTCAGCTTCCTCCGTCGGGTCTATAGAGAATAGCTCCGGAAAACGGGGAATGGAAATAAAGGGTTAGAAGAGAAGCGTCCTTCATTTGCTCAGACACCGCCGTGTAATGAAGTGAAGCAGCCCATTCTGCCGCAACGCGACCCTGCAGCCATGAAGGCAGCAGGAGAGAAGACCGCTGCACCGGTCCAGTTCACCCCATTCGGCGTTGGCCACTGTCTAGGATACGCCGCTAGCTCATTAACTTGGCAGCATACAAAGACAATTAGACGGAACCGAAGATAATAATCCATCGATCCTTCTCACAATACAAGATCTGATGTTGCGTTCCCACCCAATTGGCCCTGACAGCCTCGGTGCCTGCATCCTCTACGCATACTCAAGAGGGCTTCCTCTGTGCGAGGCGTGTGCATTGGTGTAAACACAAGGAGGGCTCGGGCGTCTTTCGCACCAACGCTCCTAGTCTTCGAAAATCGATGAGCGGTTTTCTTTTTTTCACCTTCACGACTATAGTGAATCAGGTGCCAATTAAACAACCGCCATGCAACCGCGGAGTTGAGACGATATCTACCCTTCAGTGCTGAAGAACGCTTCATGGATGCAAAGTTTTAATGGGAGCAATGGCTGTTGTTACCTTGGTCACACTTCGGCCTATAGGCAACGTAAGGCGCGTAATTGCATTCTTATCGTCTTTACTGACTCGGTTTTATGACTGTCGTTAAAGCCACGAAATTGGCTGATGCGAATAAGTCGCTAAGAACATTTAAAACTGGATTGTGGGATGTATTAATGTCTTTTTTTAAATACTAACTTCATTTTCAGCATTCGGGAAAAAATTTATTTCTGTTTTGGTGGAAAAATGTGGTGCTGTGGGGCAGTCGTTTATTTTACCATGGCAACAAGTGTGGCGGTGTCGTGGTTTAAATAAGAGCGTTCCGTCAGTCAATTGACTTTTCAGGAGGTATTTTTTTCAGGTGAGAGGAATTGGAATAGAGAAATTAATATCTCAGCAATAATAGGTTTTATTAGATTAAACAATATTTTTTCAATATTTAACAGTGGCATAGCTGCATTGGTGAACTGAAAGGCGGTTGATAGTTACCTGGCTTGTAATCTATGACAGGTTTGCAGAAACTCCGCCAGCGGGCCAATCCAGTCGTTTTTAACAATTCTATCATCCTCGCGAGGAAATTCGAAAATGTAATTTTTTTCTAATCTCGTTCTGCTAAAGTGAGTGGTTACTTAATAAGACGAAACGAAAATTAGAATAATGTCGTTGAATAAAATGTTCAGCAGCTCGTTTCTGAGATCCAACCCCATTCTTCATTATTGCTTCGATAATCCAACTTCGGTTTCGACGTAAAATAAAATTTACATTAATATTTAATTTTTTGATTATTATTTTGTACCAATACATGTGAGAAATAAAATGCAATAAGCAGAGTTAATCTTTTGTTTTTGTTTTTTTTTTATTTGCCCTTCCACCCCAAAAAAAACTATTAGCCTATAGCAAACATAATATTTTTCTGTTCGGCCAAATGCCAAAAACGTTTGCCGCCGCTAAAAAGATTCTCTCCTCACTTCCTCCATCCTTTGATGAAGAAGAAGAAAAAGAAAGAGCAGCCTTCATCTGGGCGGTTCGGTCACAGCAGCTAAAGCAGCTCTTGCTCCCCCTCCCCCCTCTCTGTCTCCTGAAAAGACTAGTTACGAACCAACGAGCTCGCCTCAGGCGGAAAAATCTCCCAGCTTCCTACGTCGGGTCTGGAGAGAATAGCTCCGAAAAACGGAGAATGGAAATACAGGGTTTGATGATTTATGAGAACAATTGTTTCCCCTAGTTCGCACTCACGCTATATCTCTAAAATTCCATATTTACAATTTACAGAAATCGTAAAGTGCAATAGCATCGCACACATGAACTCGCTGGATATTTATTTTTAATAATCAATAATGGATTAATTACGGAAACAATTTACATCCATCTGGTTATTTATGGGTTGTTTTGCCTCTGAGCGGCACTTTTTCTGCATCCAATGGACTGAATGCCTTTTCAGCAGGATACCGAGGGCTCAGAGAAGGTCAGGGGAAGGGGACTCACTGGACAGGTTTTAGGAGTCGGATGGAGGCCTTGTCCAGCGTGTTCTTTAACAAGCATAGGGTAGGGCTCTCTCACGCACACGGAGCCACGGCTTAATGTCCCATGCAACGGATGGCATCCTTTCAAAGTCTATCGATGCGCCTACTGACCGAGGGCAAGATGGGGGTTTAGAGGAGATACATCTCAACGCCAGCAAAGATGGGGCTCGAACCTGGGAGCTGCAGATTACGAGCCTGACGCGCTACCAACTGAAAAAGAAATGCAACTCTTTTGCTTTAAGAGATAACAAACATAAAAATAATTTTTCTGATAAATATTGATAAAATTCTACTATTAGCATTTTTCCTATCATCCTTTGATTCCAATTTCCACTGTTTGAGGGTGTTAAAACATTTACGTAAAACATCATTCTGTTTGAAAAAGAGCGTTCTAGATTCTCCGGAGACAATAGCTTAATAACAACACTTGATATTTGTTTTCAAATGGGATTATTTATGCATTTTCATAAATCCATATTTTGGTACGAACATCACTCAATTTTTGAAGAGGGCTCATCTCCTCGCCCCTTCTTCCCTCATAAAATTATCGAAAAGGAAAGATTAACCTTAATCCATTTCCACGCCTTTCCGTTAGTTGACATATCCGTTTGCATGTACACCGAATAGAGCCAGGTTTAGCTTTCTCCTCATATGATAATCCCAAGCAGCAGGGGGCGGGGGTGGCTCAGTCGGTAGCGCGCCAGGCTCGTAATCTGTAGTTCCCAGGTTCGAGTCCCAGCTGGGTCAGCGTTGAGATTTATCTCCGCAAAGTTTCCCGCCCTGCCCACGGTCATTAGGGGACACCTATGGGCTTGGAAAGGCCGCCGTCCGTCGGATGGGACGTTAAGCCGTGGCCCGTGTGCGGGAGAGCCATACCCTGTGCACGTTAAAGAACATGCTGGATGGCCTTGACGGGAGGCTACCATCTGTCTCCCAACAGCTGTTCCAGTGGGTCCCCTTTCCCAACCTTCTCTGAGCCTTCGGGGTCCTTGTGGCCTGGCCATTTAGCCCATGGTGTGCAAAAAAGTGCCGCCCAGAGGTAAAACAACCCAACCCAACAACCCAAGCAGCAGAAACAAAAGAATCATTTCGCATAAGCAATTAGCGAATTCACTCTGAAACTGTTAATGCAACGTGTTCATTTCTTTCATTCTCTCATTTGGAGGCAAGATATAATTCGATATTGCCATGAATTGCTTTGTCATACTTATTAGAAGCTGGCTGGAAGAATTTTACCTAAGGATGACTACACCAGTGATAGCGTCGTGTTTGTGGTCGATCTCATCGTTGTGGTTTTGGTCAGTTATTATCGCTTCATATAACCTGATGCTTCTTGGTTCCACTTGGTTGAGATTCCAATAACCATTCGTAAAGAATTTTTCCTCCAAATCCCCTGAGCTGAGTGAGAAAAGGATTTGGATTGGGTTGTTTTACCTTTGATTAGCACTTTTTTTGCACACAATGGGCTAAATGACCAGGTCACAAGGACTCAGAGGAATCACAGAATTTGGGGAGGAAACCCACTGAAAATCTGTTAAGAGACAGATGGTAGCCTCTCGTCAAAACCATCCAGCATGTTCTTTAACATGAAAAGGATATGGCTTTCCCGCACATGGGGTCACGGCTTGACGTCCCATCCGACGGACGGCGGTCTTTCCTAGCCAATAGGTGACCTACTGACCAAAGTAGGGCGAGGAGTTTTAAAGAGCAAATCTCAACGTTAGCCCAGCAGGGACTCGAACCTGGGAACTGCAGATTACGAGCCTGGAGCGCTACTGACTGAGTCACAACCGCCCCTATGTGAGAAAAGGAACTGAGGAATTAAAAGTCTTCAGATGGAACGTTAAGACATGACTACGCATGCAAGAGGGTCATACTCTGTTCACATTAAAGAAAAAAACAGCTAGATGGCCTTGACGAGAGAATTACATCTCTCTCCTAAAACTGTCCAGTGTCTCTGTCCTAAACAGTCCCTTAAACCCTTGAGGGTCCTTGTGACCTATCCGTTTAGTCCTTTGTATTCCCTGCCCTCCCTCAGGACTCGAACCTGGGATGCAGATTACGAGCCTAGGGCGCTATCGACTGAGCCGCTCCTTCCTCGACAGCTGTTAGGAGACAGATGGAAGCTACCCTATAGAGCGCCCAGCGTTCTTTAACCTGCCCAGAGATTTACTCTCTTGAACACAGGACCAAGACTTGACGTTCCGTAAGTAAGTAAATAAGTAAGTTCATTTTCTGTTTTATGTACATATACAGTGTATGATTGATATAAAATAATGATATATATATATAGTACAAACAAGCTTGAATATATATTTCACATATTATATAATTTTAAACTATGTATTCCATTTCTGCCGTCCCATGGCCGAGTGGTTAGCGCGCTTGGCTACTGATCTAAGGGACCTGGGTTCGAGCCCCGGGTAAGGCATGGATGTATGTGTCGTTTTTCTGCTGAGGCCCTGCCATCCTCTCAGACCTTCTACTGTGGCATATAAACTGACAGGCTCCTGTCAGACCTCTGTGGCAAAGCAGCTGCTTGAGGGGGTATTTATTTATTTTTTTATTCCATTTCTTACAATCAAAAAGTCAGTTGGTAGTATGCATTTTTCTCTTGTATTTTCTGTCATTAATAAGTAACATTGCCATGCACATTATAACAACAGAAAATCCCATACAAGTAAAACTCGTTTGTGGGATTTATATGCGAAAAAAAAAGTTAACACATTTGGCATGATCCTTAATATTTAAAGAACAATTTTACATTTAATGCCTCTATTTCGTTTACTCTTTTTTATAAAAATTTAAAATTTTCCAAGTTTAGTTCCAACATCCATTATCTAAGTTCTTTAACAAATTCATTTATGTTTCTTAAATCTTTCGTGTAATTTGAATCAAATTAAACAATCTTGGGAATACATAAATGTAATACTGGTAATAATATTCTTCGTCACAAAAAGTTCTTCCAAATAATAAATTTTTCTATAATCTAGTATTAACTGCAAAGGCTCTGATGTTATGCTCAGTCCAAATTACCTTTAGATGTTCGATTACATTAAAAATATATAGTTGTCTCACTTGCAAAAGGCTCAATATTTGATAATCCTGAATTATAATTCCTCTTCTGCTCTTTCTTAGCATGCACCAAATTATATGGTTTTGAACTCCCTCTAGCGGTTTAACATTCACAGTCGTATCAGAATAATATGACCACCTACCATACATATACTATGGTAGGTGGTCATATTATTTTGATAGGAGTGTGTATGTATCATAAGCTCTCCCCCATGACAAAATAACGAAGTTGAAATAAGCTTTTATCCAAGCATTGTAAATAATTTTTAATAACGTTAAGTCTGAAAAATTCCTGATATAGTACATTTTAGGGATTACTGCACTGTTTTTTTTTTACAGATGCTTTTTATTTGCAAATTACAAGCTAATATTCTATCTCTAATTATTCCAAAATAGCAATAACTCTCTACTCCTTCAGGGGCGGGGGTGGCTCAGTCGGTAGCGCGCCAGGCTCGTAATCTGTAGTTCCCAGGTTCGAGTCCCAGCTGGGTCAGCGTTGCGATTTATCTTCGCAAAATTCCCCGCCCTGCCCACGGTCAGTAGGGGACACCGATGGGCTTGGAAAGGCCGCCGTCCGTCGGATGGGACGTTAAGCCGTGGCCCCGTGTGCGGGAGAGCCATAAACTGTGCACGTTAAAGAACACGCTGGATGGCCTTGACGGGAGGCTACCATCTGTCTCCCAACAGCTGTTCCAGTGGGTCCCCTCCCCCAACCTTCTCTGAGCCTTCGGGGTCCTTGTGACCTGGCCATTTAGCCCATGGTGTGCAAAAAAGTGCCGCTCAGAGGTAAAACAACCCAACCCTCTACTCCTTCAAAACTTGAACAGCTATATACAGTATATCATCACTACAAGATCTTTGATGATAATTAACTTCTCTTTAAAATAATCTGTTTCATTTTCCCTAATTCTAACGTTCATATACTTTGTTATATAACACCAGTTTATTCTTATGGAACCAGTTTACTCTTTTATATAAATCATCGCTTATTTGGTTAACTAATATGTTCTTTCTACGCCCTTCCAAGCCCATCTGTGTCCCCTTTCTCATAGTGGGAGGAACGGGGTTTACCGGAGAAAATAATCAACGCTGGCACAGTTGGGGACTCGAACTAGGGAACCTACAGATTACGAGCTTGTCGCGCTACTGACTGAGCCAATTCCCATCTCTGAAACGAAATAAGCCAAAGTTGAAGAAACGGAAAGAAGGAAGTGAACTCCAGAGGTGTGGAATCAATTTATAGAAGTGGGACGATGTTCTAATTGACAAAGGATGCGAATCTGTCGATACTAATTACCCGAAGCGTGGCATTAGCTTGTTCAGTATTAAATCAAGGCTGAGTGAAATGCACTTATCTACACGTCCATTAAGAATAAGGAGATAGGGAAGAGGAAATATCAAGTTATCTGCACGTTTTAGCGAAGACGAAAGAGAGGGAATGAGATTCAGAGTGAACTTGTGCTACAAGAGACTTTTTTTTCGTTGAAAATGGGGGATGAATGAGGTGGGGGGGTTTCAATTAGGTGAGGATGTTGTGGCAATTCCACTCACAGAGGAGAATCATCTGATAAAGGTGGCAGTAGTGATTGGAATCGAATGAAAACCAGGGATTTGTTATCTCCCCGATACTCTCTAATTACGTAGACCATCGTCAGCAACAGATTCGGTTTGGTGAATTAGCTTTCGTCGCTTTTTATAGGGCACATCGTCTTAGAATAGACATGGTACTACGATAAGCAGGACACTGCCGCCCTTAACAGTCGCGGGTTCCTACGTTTCTCCTTTGAAACAGAAATCTGGATATTCCCTTTCAAAGAGAGAATATTGAGGGGGTGGGGGAGAGGATGAACCTCGGTTTCTCTTTCTCTTGCCACTTTTTTTTTTATTTTTGTATATTTTCCGGTCCTTTTTTTCTGTTTTTTGGTCCATAAATTTTATTTTTTTACCGTAGCTCCGGTCCCGAGAAAGAGGCCTCTAATCACCCTTGCCTAAAAGCGGGTCTCAAGCAGGATGATGACTTACCGTATGAGTTAGTGATTGATGACGCTTTTTACTAATGAACGCAAATATCATTTCATTTCAGGAAATTCTTAGCGATTCCCGTACATATTTCAGTATTTGGTTTTGCATTGTTGAACAATCCTATCTTCAGACTATCTTACAGAAATGCCTCAAAAGAATTTCACGTATTTTCTGAGATTTTCAGTAATGTGAAGCATTTTTTTAAAATTTAAACTGTGATCTGTAATGAAAATGTTAAAGAAAATGTACATTGCCGATAGTAGTTCATACAATAGTATTAGGATTAAGGATTCTATTCTACTCTCAAGTATATTGTGATGGAAGTGGGGACGGATTTGGCTCAATCAAGTCTACAAAGCTTGTTATCTGATGTCCCAAGTTTGGGTCACAATTCTGCGGATAATTAACGCAGGACAAAATTAATTAATATAACATTTATATAAATTAATATATATATATATAATAAACATTAATATAAATTACTAAAAGTATTAATCATTCTTTCCACGTTTCCCCATTAAAATTTTTATAAGAGTCATTAAACAACCTAGCTACTATCAGGCCTTTTGTTTCACCCATAAAAATATTAAGAAATTCTTATGCTTATCCATAAAAACATATAAGTTATATTATAAAGTTATATTATACAGTACTTTAAAAAGAAAGAACTAGATATATTCAAATTCGATTCGCATATCACATCTAAAATAAAATTTTATAAATTTTTGCAATAATCTTTAAGTCTTACTTTAGATCATTTAAATTCGAGATTTCCAACATTTGTAAAATAAATTTGTTCATCCCTGATACCGAAGGTACAAACATTACTTAAGTCATTTTATCTTAACCTTCTCAGTTTCATCACCTTTAAATATCAATAACTTTACTTTATTAATAATTTTTAATTAATAATCTTTTTCCCCCCTTAAAATAGAGTACCTCAAAAGATTCCCCTTAACGTAAATAAGATGCTAACCAGCTCTACTCTACCTAGAGGCACTTTCCAGTACCTCAGCTATGTTACGACTTATCTCATTTTACAATGAGAGTGACGGGCGATATGTACATTTTTAATTGCTAATTCAAAACAATATACTATATTATATTTACTTTTAAATCCTTTTTCAAGTAAATCTTTAGCGGAGAGAGGTTGGCTCAGATGCTCTCCCGCCCAGCTCGTAATCTGCAGTTCGAAAATTCGAATCACACATTGTGTCAGCGTTGAGATTTATCTTCGTTAAACTCCCCGCCCTGCCATTGGTCAGTAGGGCACACCGACGGACTTGGAAAGGTTGCTATCCGTCGGATAGGGCGTTCAGTGATGGACCAGTATACAAAAGTCATACGCTGTGCACGTTAAGGAACACGCTGGATGGCCTTGACGGGAGGTACAGTGGCACGTGACACGAAGGTTGTCAGATCACTAATTTCTAAAAAAATCGTTGCCAGATATTTTTTCTGAATTCAGTAGTCAACCATAGCGTTCGGATACTTTTTTGAGCCACTGTACCCATCTGTCTGCTAAGAGCTGTCCATTGGGTTTACTTTCCTAACCTTCACTGAGTACTTGGGTTTTTGTGACCTGGTCATTTATCCATTGTGTCAAAAAAAAAAAACGCTTAGAAGCAAAGCAACCTAACTGTGCCTAATTTAGGATTATCTTGGTTTACTCCATTTTTATCTTCGGAGAGAAAGCGGACACCAATGGACTTAGAAAGGCCAACGTTTCTGGTTGGGACATTAATCCATGTCGCTTTGTGTAGGTTCTTTTACCTCTGAGCAGCACTCTTTTTTGCATACAATGGACTAAATGACGAGGTCACAAGGACCCCGAAGATTCAGAGAAGGTTGGGGGAGGGGATCCACTGGAAAGTTGGTGGGAGACAGATGGTAGCCTTCCAGCGTGTTCTTTAATGTGCACATGGATGGCTCTCCTGCATATGGGGCCACGTCTCAACGTCCCATCCAACGGATGGCTGCCTTTCAAGGCCCATCGGTATCCCCTACTGCCCGTGAGCAGGATGGAGAGTTTTGCGGAGGTAAATCTCAATGCTGGCCTAGCTAGGACTTGAACCTAGGAATAGCAGGTTACAAGCCTATGGGTCCCCTCCTTCAACATTCTCTGAGCCTTCAGGGTCTTTGTGACCTGGCCATTTAGCCCATTGCGTGTCTCGTAATCTGCAGTTCCCAGGTTAGGGTTCCAGCTGGGCCAGCTTTGAGATTTATCCCCGAAAAACTCCCCGCCCCTGCCCTCGGTCAGTAGGGGAGACAGATGGGCTTGAAAAAGCTGCTATCCATCAGATGGAACTTTAAGCTGTGGTCCCATATGAACGAGAGAATACCATGTGCACATTAAAGAACACGCTGGATGGCCTTGACGGGAGGCTGCCATCTGTCTCCCAACAGCTGTTTCAGTGGTTTCCTCCCCAACCTTTTCTGAGCCTTCGAGGTCCTTGTGACCTGGACATTTAGCCCATTGCGTGAAAAATGTGCCGCTCATAGGTAAAACAACCCAACCGAAATCCTCTTGTAACATGTCTGAGGAAGGGGATCGCCGATCAGCTTAGAAATGTCGTCTAGAATTACGAGAAAGAAGACACCGTGATATCTTGATCATGATAATCAGGTAAAGAAAACACTCGACAGTCTCAATCGAAAATTCTATCTGCTCCGTCTAGTGAGTTTCTTGAACCAATCCGATGAAGTTGACTGGGTTGTTTTACCAATGAGAGGCCCTTCTTTGAACACAAAGGGCTAAACGGCCAGGTCAGAAAGATCCCGAGGAAGGGGATCCGCTGTTAGGAGACAAGGACATCCAGCGTATTCTTTAACGTGCATAGTACATGGCTCTTCCTCATACACATCCACGGCTGAAATCTCATCCGAAGGACGGCGACTTCTCGAAGCCCATCTATAGTCCATTCATTACCGAGGGCAGGGCAAGAGGGAGTTAGCGGAGATATATTTAAAAACTGTCACAGTTGGGATTCGAACCTTCGAACTGCAAGGTACGATCCTAGTACGCTACCAACTGAGCCAACGCCGTCCCTGTGATATAGTAAGGGAATTCCTCCTTTGGAGAGAGTATCTAACAATGCGAGTAATGCAAGCAGTTAGATTTGAATTATTCTTGATAATAAAAAATTCAAAATGCCTATTCTGCATTATTTATTATCCAGCAGGAGGCGTCAGGTTATGTTGTCAACTGCAACTCGTTCATCTTCATTTACAGTTTTATTATCTCTTGGAGCCAACTTGCGCAGAGAGGGTTGGGTTGGGTTGTTTTACCTCTGAGCGGCACTTTTTTGCACACCATGGGCTAAATGGCCAGGTCACATGGACCCCGAAGGCTCAGAGAAGGTTGGGGGAGGGGACCCACTGGAACAGCTGTTGGGATACAAATGGTAGCCTCCCGTCAAGGCCATCCAGCGTGTTCTTTAACGTGCACAGGGTATGGCTCTCCCGCACACGGGGCCACGGCTTAACGTCCCATCCGACGGACGGCGGCCTTTCCAAGCCCATCGGTGTCCCCTACTGACCGTGGGCAGGGCGGAGAATTTTTGCGGAGATAAATCTCAACGCTGACCCAGCTGGGACTCGAACCTGGGAACTACAGATTACGAGCCTGGTGCGCTACCGACTGAGCCATCCCCGCCCCTGCGCAGAGAGGACCTTTGTGCTTAATCCATGTATTAGATTCGGAAAGGTGAGTAATGGGACAGAGGAGTTTTATCTATCTCTACCAGAGAGAACAGTTGACAGAATCAAGATAGACATAGAATGTAAATTTATGTTATTAAATTTGATTACCAGGTCTCGTTGCAGTTGAGATTTTCTTATCTTCACTACATCCAGTCCTGGTTGATGGATAACGAAAAAGACGAATCCAACCAGAGCAAAAATCGTTGACATAGAATGAAAAGTTCTGTTCTTCGTGTAAGAGAAATTTTTAAAAAGTGTCTGTCCAATTTAGATAAATGCTATATTTATCACTAGTCAGAACACTAGAAGCTGCCAGTGGATCTGTTATCATTACCAGTTCCAAGTCTTGGAGTCCTTGTAACCTGGTCAATTAGTTCTTTACTCAACCTCCATTCAGCAAACTATCCAACGATGAAACAATACAGTCAACGATACCTGGGTTGTAACTACGATTCAATATTTATTAAATTGTTTTACTGTTGAACATCCAAATTCTTCGGAAGTCTATCCAGTGTGTTTCACAGATAGTTATACCTTTGCTTCACATGGAGCCCGTCTTAATTCTCTGTCTAATAGCTTTTCCAAGAATACACAATGTTTCCTACTTCAAAAAGAGCGGGGCACGGTCGATCCAAAATAATCTCAACTGCAGAATACTCGGCAAAATAACCGAAGATACCTAACTCTGGATCTCAGTGATCTCCTCCCCCTTTTTTACGCTATTAACAGACGAAAACTGGTTTAAAAAATTCATTCTTGGCTCTCGTGCTTGTTGGCAGAACGTGTGTGGCATCCCTCGTGGAACAAATCACTTTTGATTAAGTGAATAATTATAAAAATCTAAATGCATAAATATACACATATAACGATATTTTTATTGGCGATTTTTATTATTTCTTTGTTGCGTTTTTAGAATTTATGCCATTTTCTTGAAACTGCTTTTCAGATATTTTCATTGTATGCTATCCTTCTGTGCTGGGACGTCAGAATGATCTGTATTTTTCGTCATCGAAAGCTAATGTATATTATTTGTTGGAAGAAAAAGACAAAATGGAGAAGGCTCGACTACCTGTAACTTATCTGCTGTAGGTTCTTAAGAGGAAGATGGTGATGATAATTATGATACCTCCACCCCCCACCCCAGGCTCAGCTTGGGAAGTGTTTGCAATTAGCTTTATGACATACTACATCACGTGACAGGGGTCTGCTTTGGCCAGTCAAATGCGTGGATGGAAGTCGGAACACTGAAAAAGAGAATGCTTGGATAACAGATTCAGATTTGTAATGAAAGTTAAAGGGAAGATTGTCAGTCTCAGCAGATAAGAAGAGAAGAGTGTGACTCTTTCTGCATCAATTGAAGGATTCGATCTGGATTAGAGATCAGGTATGCGATCTCAAATTAGGATTCGATAGATTTCGATCCGAATATAAATTAGTTTGTCGACAGTGCACGCGATTCGTTTCTGATTTCATGAGCTGCGAAAGTCACCTGAAAAAGAATCCTTGTTTGTACAAAGTGACGTATCCTCACAACAGAATGGCTTCAGTATTCAAGATTGAAGTGAATAAACCTGTTGAGTTTTTCATTAATTGTAGGAAGTTATTCAACAGTCAAGAGTGACTGATTGCCATTGATTCACAATATAGATTCATCATGGGGGAATGTCTCGTGTTTGGGCTATTCTAGCAGGAATGTTCTTCCCACTACCATTGAATCAAATAATCGCGATTCTGAATTGCAAATATAAATAGTTAAGTGTTAAATGTCTCTCCAATCATAGCCCATATCTGCAATCACAGCAAATTCATCACTATGAGAAGGAGAAGGACAAAGCATCACAGTGTGCGTGAAAGCAATTCAAACAATCTCATTTATCAGTCGTTCCTAAACTTTTCGGCGCCAAGGACATCCTACTAATTCTCATTTTTTCTGCTACCCCTTCCCAAGTCTACAGGGCGGGGGTGGCTCAGTCGGTAGCGCGCCAGGCTCGTAATCTGTAGTTCCCAGGTTCGAGTCCCAGCTGGGTCAGCGTTGAGATTTATATCCGCAAAAATTCCCCGCCCTGCCCACGGTCAGTAGGGGACACCGATGGGCTTGGAAAGGCCGCCGTCCGTCGGATGGGACGTTAAGCCGTGGTCCCGTGTGTGGGAGAGCCATACCCTGTGCACGTTAAAGAACACGCTGGATGGCTTTGACGGGAGGCTACCATCTGTCTCCTAACAGCTGTTCCAGTGGGTCCCCTCCCCCAACCTTCTCTGAGCCTTCGGGGTCCATGTGACCTGGCCATTTAGCCCATGGTGTGCAAAAAAGTGCCGCTCAGAGGTAAAACAACCCAACCCAACCCAAATCTACATCTTTCTGCAGAACTCCTTCCCATCGTTACCTGATGCATTTTAAATAAAATATAGATCCTAGCAACGAGGGATCTCTGAAAGTCCCAAGAATGGTTATATCTCTAGTTGAGTTGTTTTACCTGTGAGTGGCACCTTTTTTGCACACAGTGAGCTAAATGGCCAGATCACAAGGACCCCGAGGGTTCAGATAAGGTTGGGGACCCACTGGAACAGCTGTTAGGAGACAGAAGGAATCCTCTTGTGAAGGCCATCCAGTGTGTTCTTTAACGTACACAGAATATGACTCTAATACACACAGTATCATGGTTTAACGTCATATTCGACGAACGGCGACCTTTTGAAGCCCATCGGTGTTCCCTACTGATTGAGGGCAGGGCGGGGAGTGTTGAGGAAATAAATCTCAACGCTGGCCCAACTGGGACTGCGTTGACGACCAACTGGGCCAACTGGCCAACTGGGGCTGCAGATTACGAGCCTGGCACGCTACCGACTAAGCCACCCTCGCCCCATATATCTCTGGTTCTTTATCTGCTGTTCTTTTTATTGGACATTTTGTATTTTGAATCGAAACAGTCGAGTGGAAAAATTCGATGAGCTGGAAATTCTTATGTCGTCAAGAGCCAATTTCCCTTTGTGGTTATCATGAGATAGCCAGCATTGCCATACTGAATTAACATAATTCTAGCCAAGAGTAATAAAATTTAATTAAGTTATGTTGGGTTGTTTTACCTCTGAGCGGCACTTTTTTGCACATCATGGGCTAAATGGCCAGGTCATATGGACCCCCAAGGCTCAGAAAAGGTTGGGGGAGGGGACCCACTGGAACAGCTGTTGGGAGACAGATGGTAGCCTCCCGTCAAGGCCATCCAGCGTGTTCTTTAACGTGCACAGGGTATGGCTCTCCCGCACACGGGGCCACGGCTTAACGTCCCATCCGACGGACGGCGGCCTTTCCAAACCCATCGGTGTCCCCTACTGACCGCGGACAGGGCGGGGAATTTTGCGGAGATAAATCTCAACGCTGACCCAGCTGGGACTCGAACCTGGGAACTACAGATTGCGAGCCTGGCGCGCTACCGACTGAGCGCGCTACCGACGACGCGCTACCGACTGAGCCACCCCCGCCCCTAATTAAGTTATGTAATTGCGGAAAATGTATTATTTCCGTTACAGCTTTCTGAAATATTGAAAACAGCACGCGTATCCTCAAGGGTCTGCTGTAGAGCACAGGATGGAATCTGCGACATAGCACCGCCGCTAATTGAGCTATAAATCGTCTATAAATCAGCCAATGTCAAATAAGTGATAGTTCAATTATTCAAATGATGATAACCATCGATGCATCAACTTCACTGTCTCATTGTCTCAAATTCTTCCCCCGCATGCTTCTCTGCCGAAATGTAACTACGGGACCGAACACAAAATGAGCCCAATGTCATTTCTAACATCAACGACGACTAAATTGCGCCGCAAACAAAATCGCTCGAAACTAAATCGCATTATTTGCACCACCTACCGCCGCAAACTTTTCAAACTCTACCATTAAAACTAGAGCCCACGACGTCTGTATAATATATAACTACGAGGAAAATGATGCAAGCCGAATATGGCACTGAAAGCGACAGTGTACAAGCAGTCGCAGGTTATGTGTGCAAAATTTAGTTGGCTTCAGATGCATCTTTGTGTGAAGGTCTGGAATTCTCCGTGCAACGCTTAAACTTTGGCTCCAATTCCAGAGACATCCTCTCGCAAAAATGCGACCAATGCGAAATAGGAAGCTGTTAAAAGTGCGTTTCGTGTGACAAACGGAGAATTCCCTGCATCCATACTTTATGATACCTCCCGTCGCTCTAGCCTCAGGAACTGTTCCACGTCTCTATAATTTCTCCATAATAGGAAATGAATTATTCACCAGCTTATAAAATCTTGAAAGAATACATAATCACGCATGAATTATATAGAGCGCCGAAACTTGGGATGCTTCCTCACCAGAGGCAATGATGCGGAAGCTCTGCACGCGCAACATCTCCTCTGGATTCGGAGAGGTTGCATCCGCTGACGTCACGGCACACACTGGGAACGAGATTAAACGTAGGACGTCTCCTTCGCTATCGATTTCGCTTAACAAGATGGCAGCGGAATCCGAACCACGCCTTAAGGGGTTGGGGGAGAGGGGGAGGTCGGCCCAGCTGTCAATCAATTATTTATGAATTTCGGGATCCCGTGAAGTTTCCAGCGCGTGCACTCATGCTGATTGCTGCTACCAGGCTCCTCTCTGCTCCCAGACACAGAGGAATGCCCACCTCAGTGAATTGTTTACTAACTATCTGAATTCTAGGAGCCACGGACTGTGAAGTTGTTTACCATATACGTTTTCCGCCAGCGTCGAGTGCTCTCATTGCCCACGCCAACCCTTTGCGAGACTGCTTCGCATTCCGCCTCGCCGTCCTTCGGCAGGGTTTGGAGAGTTGGGGCAGGCACGTCCTTTCGCAATCCGTTGAGTGCTCGACTTTCGGACGAGGAATTTTAACACCATCAACTTCGCATTCTGATTTCAGTTGTGTTATTGGACTCAGGGCAACACGGATATATCCTCTGCGCATGCTAAAAATATTCCTATCCCTAAAAATATTCCACAAGATTTTCTCATCTCCTTCTAACTTTCATTCCCCGACCCTACTTCGAGCTTTGAACTAGCAATTTATCTTTATGCTTCATTTTGCGACGGAAAAAAGTTCCGCGAACTTCTTTTTACTTATCAGCTGCTATTACTATCTGGAATTGGCCACATCAACTTTGTAATGAACTTGCATTTACTAGAAAGATTTCCCGGTGAGATGTACTCTTATGGTGGGTATTGGCTCGATGATGTAACAAGATTCTGGTCCCAACTGGGTTTCGTCGAGATTTATCTCCGTAATCCCTCACTATGCACGCGGTGAGAAAGGATACACTGATGGGATTGGAAATACCACCGTCCATCGGATGAGATGTTAAGCCGTGGTCAGGTGTTGAGGAAAGCTATGCCTTTGTGCAAGCTAAAATAACATGCAGGATAACCTTGACCAGAGGTTTACCATCTGTTTCCTAACAGCTCTCCAGTGAGCCCTTGGGGGTCCTTGTGACCTGTCCAACTTGCCCATTGTGTACAAAAATGTGCCGTTCGGAGGGAGAACAACTCAACCCTCTCTTGATTATGTATATATACTGGTCCCTATAAATTAAGGAACAACTCTATGTTATGTCAATGGGAAGCTAACGTCGAAGCGCTGTAACTTCTAAAATAAGATTTATATTTTGAAAAATGTGATTGCAGACAAAGATTTCAATAAAAAAATCAATACCTCGATTCTCAACAATATTCGTACAATATATAATGAATTATGGATTATTTA
This sequence comes from Ryuthela nishihirai, assembly GCA_038380435.1. NCBI lineage: Eukaryota > Metazoa > Arthropoda > Arachnida > Araneae > Heptathelidae > Ryuthela > Ryuthela nishihirai. Next base: position 33,396,465 of record JAWZYU010000026.1, read on the forward strand.
ACAATGCCAGTTCTAAAAATTGACTTCAGAAGTTAATGAAATTTTGTATTTATTTTGTATCAAAATGTTTAATAAAATAAGCGTGTATTTTAGAACTTTGTGTAAAGAATTATTTCACTAATCATCAGTTTTGTATAAGTTTCTTAAGACTAGCATTGTTACTGTTAAATATTCAAACTTCCAAAACTCATTAAATACTGAACGAATATTGTTGAAAATCGAGATATCGATTTATTTTAGAAAAAACTTATTTAAGAAGTCAGTTTCGACGTTAACTTCCCATTGATACACAAATCAGTGTAGCTGGTTTAATACTTCTACACTTAGAAATTTGTTTTTCTACAGAAACTCGGTTATTAATGTAAAATTATCAATCCAAGTAACCAACCCTTCGTAGAACAAAGGATTCGCTGCCATCTTTATAAAAAACACTCCTCTGAAGCAAATAATGTAGTGAGTACATTTCCCACCGCAGCGAATCGAAGCAGTCAACTCTTTCTGCAAGCCCGATACATCGCAGAATCCTGAAAGAATGAATTATCAGGAATGAATTATATAGCTCGCGGAAAAAAAGCGGATGCTTCCTCACCAGAGACAATGATGCCGATGTTCATCTCTTGAAACATCTTCTATGGATTTTTAAGCCCGATACATTAACCATTAGGCCACACTGGTCGCAGAAGTCGTAAATCACCTGCAGGTGTAATTGCACCAAAGAGCGTGATAGGGAAATTTCCCTAATTCTTGATGAGTATTTCAATTTCAATTTTGTACATCGTCTGTCACTTTTGCTTACATTACACAATCAGATGCGATGCGCATAATTGGTAACATTGGAATACCCACTGGACAGATAAAAAGACATCCAGTATGTTCTTTTAATGTGCGCAGCGATTACATCTCAATTTGTCCTAATGCGGGAGAAAACGAACTTTCCAAATACAATTTTGCATTGCGTGAGAATTAGTGTTAGCACGTTAGGATATGAGTTCATGACTTCAAAAAAAAAATATACATATGATATTCTACAGCTACGCAATATATGCCATAATTTTCTTTCCTCTCTCCCAGTCAGCATGAAAAATATCACGAATTATCATTTGTTTTCTAAAGTTCTCAAGAATTACATTTTGAAACTGGATGACGTGGAAACTCTTTTGCATTAATCTACTATAACTGTTATATGTAACATGGATATTGAATGTTTCTGACTTTCACACTTCTGGATTACTAGAAATTTTTCGTTTTGAGTTGTTTTCGTTTTTTTTTGTGTGTATTATTCAATGTGACGACTGATGTTTTCAATTGAAATTGTTTCTATATTGAGATCTCCCGAACGAGCCTGCTCTTGTGAGACTTCAAAAGTTTTTGTATACTGTAAAACATTATCTGAAATAAAAATTATCTATCTATCTAAAAAAAGTCTTAACGGTGCTTTTGTTAACGTATATGTTTCTAGCCCTTGGGAATGAACAGCTTGATCAGGTCATTTGAGAAGATATACAGTGTCCGATAAATAATGGTTCGGTTTCGAGAAGCACTGTTTCCAAATAGACAAAAGGCATCACACTGAATGATGTACCTGCACATTACCCTACTCAAACAGTTTCACAAGCTGCCACCAGTGGACACAACCGTTACATTCCCTCAAACCCTAGCGTTGAGATTTATCTCCGCAAAACTCCCCGTCCTCCCGTCGGTCAATAGGGGACACCGATGGGATTGGAAAGGTCGTCGTCCATCGAATGGGACGTAAAACCGTGACACCGTGTGCGGGAGAGCCACACCATGTGCACGTTGAAGAACATGCTGGATGGCCTTGACCGGAGGCTACCATCTGTCTCGTAACAGCTGTCCAGTGGTCCCCTCCCCCAACCTTCTCTGAACCTTCGGGGTCCATGCAGGGTCGGATTAACCATTAAGCAAAATAAGTAGGTGCTTAGGGCACCAAGGGAAGGGGGCACCACAGAGTTTTCCCCCTAGCTATCATGCCCTTAACTCTCAACTCTTTCACTGCCATACTCGACTTTAATCGAAATTTGTAAATTGTCATTATCTGCAGTGTTCGACTTTAATCTGAATTCTTAAAAAAGACGTTTTTTTTTTCTATGGTGAGTGACAAAATTTTAAAAGTTTAAGGTATCAGACATAGACCTAGAGTTCAATACGTTTGACTGTCTTGCTAACGTTTTTCTGCATGAATTTCAGCTTTTTTTAATCATTATAAATATATACGATCCACATTCTTTTGTGTTTTTTTTTTCATTTTTGCTTCTGTATTTTCAGACCCCAAGATGAAACGTGTTCAATTAAGAAATGGAAGAGCCAAGGGGACATCATTGCTAGGCTGTGCTTAGGGCATCAGTTGGTCTTAATCCGGCCCTGGGTCCATGTGATCTGGCCATTTAGCCCATGGTGTGCAAAAAGTACCGCTCAGAGGTAAAACAACTCAACCCACAATCCCCCATGTAGATCTTAGTACAACATATTCTGACAGATGGTTTAGCAGGGATGGTTCAATTCTATGACTACCAAGGAGCCCTGATTTGGGTTGGGTTTTTTTACCTCCGAGCGGCACTTTTTTGCACACCATGGGCTAAATGGCCAGGTCACATGGACCCCGAAGGTTCAGAGAAGGTTGGGGGAGGGGACCCACTGGAACAGCTGTTGGGAGACAGATGATAGCCTCCCGTCAAGGCCATCCAGCGTGTTCTTTAACGTGCACAGGGTATGGCTCTCCCGCACACCGGGGCACGGCTTAACGTCCCATCCGACGGACGGCGGCCTTTCCAAGCCCATCGGTGTCCCCTACTGACCGTGGGCAGGGCGGAGAATTTTGCGGAGATAAATCTCAACGCTGACCCAGCTGAGACTCGAACCTGGGAACTACAGATTACGAGCCTGGCGCGCTACCGACTGAGCCACCCCCGCCCCGGAGCCCTGATTTGATACTCATTATTTGTGTGTAAAGATTTATGCCTACATGGACAAAATTCGAGACCTGAATCATTTGAAAGCTAGAATAAGAGAGGTAACTGAGCAACTAGGTTGTGTTGTGTCACCTCTGAGAGGCACTTTTTTTACCCACAATGGGTTGCTTTACCTATGAGCGGCACTATTTTGCACACCATGGGCTAAATGGCCAAGTCACAAGGACCCCGAATGCTCAGAGAAGGTTGGGGGAGGGGACCCAATGGAACAGCTGTTGTGCGACAGATGGTAACCTCCCGTCAAGGCCATTCAGCCTGTTCTTTAACCTGCACAGGGTTTCCCATACACGGTGTCACTGTTTCGTCCCATCCGACGGACGGCGGCCTTTCCAAGCCCATCGGTGTCCCCTATTGACCCCGGGCAGGGCGGAGAGTTTTGCGGAGATAAATCTCAACGCTGACCCAACTGGAACTTGAACCTGGGAGATTACGAGCCTGGCGTTCTACCGACCGAAATATCCCCGCCTCCACTGAGCAAGTAACAAGCTGATATGCTGCAACGTGTATGGCAAGAAGTCTAATACCGATTGAACATATGCAAGGTCACGAAGGTGCACTAATATGTTCAAAACTACACTGATTTCCATAAATTAAGGAAAATCGCTATGTTAAGTCAATGGGAAGCTAACGTCAAAGCTCTAATCCAATATTCCTTAAGGATTTAATGAGCTACGGAAATTTGAATATTTAGCGATAACAATGCCAGTCTTAAGAAACTCATACAGAACTGAAGAACAGTCAAAGAATTCTTTACACAAAGTTCTAAAATGCAAACTTATTTTAATAAACACTTTGATACAATACTTATTAATTTTAATTAACATCTGAAGTCAAATTTTGTGGCTAACATTATTATCGCTAAATATTCAAACTTCCATAACTCATGAAATACTGAACGAATGTTGTTGAAAATCGAGATATTGATTTATTTGATTGAAATCTTTATCTGCAATCACATTTTTCAAAATAAAAAAACTTATTTTAGAAGTTATAGAGCTTCGACGTTAGCTTCCCATTGACTTAACATAAGGATATTGCTTAATTTATGAAAACCAGTGTATTTGAAGTACACAATTAACATATTATTTCCTTCAATATGTATTCTCGGAACTTCACCATTATTTTTCGGACGCCTTATATTATCAATAGATCGTAGATTTATAATCAATATAACTATAGAGTATAGAGCAAATCGTCAGACAAATTCTTGATAAATATTTAGAGTTTGAAAAACCTGATTACTTGCTTTGTATATTTCGAATAGGCTTTTGATTCTACTGATCGCCATAATTTGTGGTTGATTTTGTGATGATATGGCATTACTATTAAATTATGCCATATACTCATCAGTTACAACATAATTAAGGCTGTCTATAATAATAATAATAAAAAATCATGTGTTAGAGTTGGTAATTCTCTCAGTCATTGATTTAACATACTACTGAAGTTTGATAAGAGCGCATTTTGTCTCCTTTTCTCTTTCGTTTGATTATTGATTCTGTTATTCATGAACATTGCCAAGGATTCTTTTCAGGGGTGTGGGCGCAAAAATGGTTTCAGGGTGAGGCAGAATTTTTTCAGAGAAGGGAAATAAAAATCCATGTTTCAAGATACAAATATTTAGATCGAGCAATTCATTAATGAGCGCAGTTGGGAAAACTGATACCACAATACAGCTATGGATGCCCGGAAAGGAAAAAAGGGAAACTTTTTATTGAAAACATATTAAATTTTTTCTCATATTAATAAATAAAAATAAACGATAAAATCGTAATAAATAATGATCAAAAACAAAAGAAAAATTAAAAAAAATTACTTTTCAATAATGGAAAAAAAGCCATTATATATTCATACACCTGTGTTATTCATCATAAATGTAATTAAAATTCTAATCTAAAAAAAATCCTAATTTTCATCATAAAAATCTCGATAAAGATTTCCAGGAGGAGGGTGATTGCATCTATTTCTCCTCCCCTGATGATGTTAATAGGAATTCATTGCAAGATAAAGGCAAGAGCCTTTGATGATTTAAAGATATGAAAATACCTGACTAAATTACGCTGATGATTTGCTTCCTTTGGCAAATGATATTCAGGAGATGACCCCTTTCATTAAAGCGACTGATGAGACTGGTAATAGGAGATATTTGGTGATAAATGGAGAGAAAACTAAAACGAAGAAAATTGATTGGTGCTCCGGTTCTTTTTCCAAATCTGCAGTCTTAAGCAATTTTCTCAATTTAATTATCTTGGCAGCTGTGTAACAGATACTCGTAATGTGTGAGATGAGATAGACAGTGGAGCAGTGCATATGTGAGAACATTGTTTACAGGACAAAAAATGATATTAGGGAGACACAGTTTGGGTTTCACAGTGATCTGGACGAGAGAGTAAGACTTTTGGCGCCCCCTAATAATGATGGTAATTTAAAGCCATTTGAAGGATTCAAACAACTATCAGTCATCATATTTCGCTAGTCAATTCAACTCAAAAATAATTTTTCATTAATATCTCAAAACAAAAAGTTGTGTTTTCCCATCACCCTGGGAGTAAATGGGCAAATTGTTACTGCCAATGTAAACCCCTTGATCATCAGATTCCATCACTAAAATATAATATTTTCAGCCCATATAGATCGTTTAAATGTTTGTAATTTTCAAATTTTTACTCCGTCAGATGGCGCAGTTTAAACTTTTGAGACATTCGAAAACTGCGAATCGTAATAGTTTATCATTACCTATCCAACGAAAAAAGAAATTTTCGACTTATTCCTAAAAAAAAATTATCTCTTACAACGAAAACATTTTGTTTGTCCCACCCCTGGGGGTAAGAGTGAAAATCATTGTTGTCAATGCACACTTCATATTTCAACACCAAAAGTTCAGATTTTTAACATAATTAAACAATTATACCACTTGCAATATTTATTCAACATTCTATTATTTTAAATTTTTTCTATCGTTAGAGGGCGCAATTATAGTTTTTGGGAGATTCCGAAAGTGCGGAGGTGGGGATGGCTCAATCGGTAGCGCGCCAGTTCCCAGGATCGAGTCCCAGCTCGACCAGTATTGGGATTTAACTCCTCCAAATTCATCACCCTGCTCTCGGACTGTAAGGAAACCGATGGGCTGGAAAAGGAGCCGTCCGTCGGAAGTGAGTACACGTCAAACAACACGCTGGATGACCTAAACGAAAGGCTACAATGTCTCCTTAACAACTGTCCAGTGGGTTCAGAGAAAGTTGGTCCCTTCAGCTTTCTCTGAGCCCTCGGGGTTCTTGTGACCTGGCCATTTAGCCTATAGTTTGCAAAAAGTGCCGTCACTCCAACCCAACCGTAAGTGCGAATCGTAACAATTCATCACCTCTGACCCCCTTGAGAACGCTAGGAAGGGTAACGGAGGCAAAAAATTAACAACCTTATTTATGTAACACTTTTCGAGCATTTTTAAAGACTTCTGTAACAGAGGAGGAAATGTTTAACTGCAATGGAAATTCTGTTTCTTCCCCTCCTTCCATTTTATTTTTTTTCCTGCTCTTTTGAGATTTCTATCTTCCCCTACTCTATTTTTTACCTACCTAACCTGAAAAGAATTTTAAATTTATCTCTCAAAATAAATAAGTGAAATGTCTATAGACGGAGAGAGAGAGACATCAGAGCTGAAGCAAACGAAAGACACCAGACGTAACTTCCATTCAGACGAACCATCACGAGAAAGTCACTTTGTTAATGGTAAAGATCAAAATTAATATTTAAAGTTTTTTTTTTTATTTCAAAACGAATATCTTCGTACCTTACTACCCATTTTCGTTCAAACATTATTGCCATATTAATCACATAATTTTCTTTACAGTACTACAACCTGAAATATTTTATCGCTCGATTTTTTAAGGTAATGTTTCTAATTTTCTTTCGGGAAACTAAAATTGAAATTTTTGAAATGACTTAATAGTATTACAATATTAATTATTAGTGTTGCAGAAATTACCGATATATCTCTAATTTTTTTAAAACTTTGGAATGATTTAATAATCCGAATATATTTCGTTTCTTCAAACTTTTCCGTTGCCATGGGATATGACGCAACTCTAAGACAACGTGATCGACGCAAGCCAATCAGCAGGCGTTTCGTCATCGATGACGTTTTCGAATGTTAAACATTTCATTTTCGAAGAATGTTTCGTTTTATAAACTTTAACTGAGTTAAATCCAAATTACGAGCGAGTTAAAAAAGTTATCACGAAAACGATGTCGGCTGATGTGAACAACAAAGAATTCTGCGAATTACATTATGAATGGTTTGTGTAAGTATTTTTACATGTATTTTTCCAATTTGAAGCTAATTCGCGAATTTTCCTGTCTTTAGGTGATCTCTGGAGACGAGTGTCTCGCTCGCTTGTGCCAACCATAGCAGTTCGCGTGGAGTTCAATCTTTCTCTTGTTGTTTAGCAGAATTTCTTTAGTGTATAGTAGATAATTAAGGTTTAAAAATCAAATAGTTTTATTCGGAATAAAACATTTTATATTGCATTTGATATATATCAAGAGAAAATTAAAACTTACTTAACCATATAATAAATCTTACTCACTTTTATTTGGTTATTTTTACACTGAAGGATAGTTCTCCGTTTATTAAAGCTCAGTAGGAATTAATTGATAATATTTTTATTCATTGGTTATTAAAGCGAAGACGATACCATTATATTTTATAATAGGTGTAGTCAGGGAATTTAAAGTGCGTGGAAATATTGCCTGACAAATGGTCAGGCAAACATACAAGGGGTAAGATTTGGCGCAAAGAGGTAGAGTCCTGTAGTTACAAGAAAATATTAGGCCTTAATTGTACCATTAGTTGGGACAAAATGTTTCTGTGAATGTGTCGCCTACTTTTTTCAGGGACTCTGCCTGTAAGAAGTCTGATACAAGATGCATCAGATGTACAAGTATAATTATCGAATATGGAGCTATTACATCTCAACAGCCAGGTTACAATTACAATGGTGACAAAATGCTGAAAATTAAATGAAAAGTTCATTGCCTATGCATAAATTCTAAATTTGTGAAAATGCACTAGTTCAGTTGTTCATATAATATATAAATAAATACCCCCTCAAGCAGCTGCTTGCCACAGAGGTCTGACAGGAGCCTGTCAGTTTATATGCCAAAGTAGAAGGTCTGAGAGGATGGCAGGACCTCAGCAGAAAAACGACACATACATCCATGCCTTACCCGGGGCTCGAACCCAGGTCCCATAGATCAGTAGCCAAGCGCGCTAACCACTCGGCCATGGGACGGCTCAGTTGTTCAGCATAGCAAAATTTAAAGTTTTAAGTATTTAATGCTAAATATTTTTCAGAAAGTTTGCTAATAAGTGTCATAGCATGAAATACAGGATAATTTATTTTATGCTTCACCAAATTGAACTAACATTGTCAAAACGTTAAATTACACACTCAGAGATAGCCGAGTCCATCACAATTCTATTTCTTTCATTCACAGGACTTTAAATAATGGTCACATATAAAATTTCATTTAATAAATGATATTTTTAAAATAAAATTACATGAAATTAAAAGTTAATAGAAAAATGAAATGTGAATTTAATTATAGTAGAATTTACTGAACCATGGATTTAAAAAAAAATATTGTCTAAATTTTTGAAGCATTTTGTGAACACTAAAGTAGAGATGTTCTTTAAAAGAATTAAAAAATTGCAAATCCTATTCACTAAGGTGAACAGAAATATCAAAGAAATATATATTTCCATATTGACCCAACTGAATGCAATTTCATACAATCATATTGCTCTTTGCTAGGTAATCAAACAACGAAAATGATTCAATATAAGAAAAAAAGGTAAATTACTGAAAATCCCTTAGTTCTTAAATTAAGCATTTAAACACATTTTTATTAAGCTTAAACCAAGTTTACTACAGGGCTGTTATTTAGAAAATGCAGAGAATTGGTCCCTTTCGACGTTTCACTGAACAGAAGGCAGAAAAATGTAACAAATATGTCGTACTCTATTCAGATAAGGTTATAATAACACTGCTTGAAAAATCGCAGTCAACTCATTGTACGTAAGAAGGGATGATTCATTAATGATTTTGTTAGTGGTGTCTGCAGTCACGGGGGGAGGCGGGACGCTCTCTCTGTAACGCGCCAGGCTCGTAATCTGCAGTTCCTAGGTTGAAGTCCCAGCTGCTCCAGCGTTGAGATTTTTCTCCGCAAAAGTACCCGCCCTGCCCTCGGTCACTAAGGGGCACCGATGAGCTTGAAATGGCCGCCGGCTATAGGATGGAGACTATAGTCGTGGCTCCGTGTGCGGGAGAGCCATACTTTGTGCACGTTAAGAACATCAGTCTCGTAATATCTGTCAGTGAGTCCCTTTCCCAAACCTTTTTCAACTCTTTGGGGTCTTTTGTGACCTGGCCATTTAGACCATTGTGTGCAAAAAAGTGTTGCACAGATGTAAAACAACTCTGCAGCCCCCAGTTTGAAAATATTTCAAGAGTGGTGGTGGTGGTAGGTGTGCTGATGGGGAGCAGGGGGGGGGGGGGTAAAGTCTGAATTTCCATTGCAGAGTAACATTTTTACCTTCGGTTTTGAAATTTTTAAATTATTTCTTACTGGACTACTGTCTATGTCTAGATATTTCTGATCACCGTTTCCATCATATTATATGCAATAATATATTACATATTAATAATATTATATAATATATATTATATAATATATATTATATAATATATGTAATATATTATATAATATATGTAATATATTAATAATATATTATATATATTATATAATACAAATCTAAAATTCAAGAAGATATACGCCCAGTGGGAGTGGTGCTCTTTGCAGAATTTTTTAAGAAGTTGTGCGACAATACATATAAAATTACGAGTCTTCTCCACTTAGAGTACATACCTGAGGAACTATTTTGTTCCCCACCACCTCCCGCAGAAAGAGAAAAATGTAGATCTTTGGTTGTTTCTGAACGTTCTTATGTTGACAACTGGCGTTGTTTTCTACATAAAAATTCCGTAAAATAATATATTTAATTTTAATCATTTATGCTTGTAGCTAAAATGGTATAAAATGTATTACCAAAATGAAACAAAAAAAAAATCATAATTTTCAGAACAAGCAGATCTGACCTATTTTCTCTCTTTCTCTTCAGTCTTATACAAAGACATTGGACTCCAAAGTGTACAGAAGAGAAGATGGAAATCGTCCAAGAGGAAGAGAAGGAGAAACACCGGGGAGCTGGAGAAGAAAAGGAGGAGAAGCATCGGGGAGAAGAAGATGGGAAACATCTAGAAGAAGAGGAGGAAGTGGTGGGAGGGTTAAGGCATCGCCTTGAAATGCTGAAGATTTCTGGCGATAGCAGAGGCACCATCTTTGCCAATCACCTGCTCATCGTCGGTTTTAGAAATCTTAGTATTTCTGATGACTTTCCCTCCTCCACTAAGAAGAGAAAGAATGAAGAAGAATGGACTCCCCTGATGATGAAGCGTCGACGCTGCGAAGCAGGTAAGAGGAAGAAAAAGAAGTGGAGGAAGAGGTAAGTATGGAAATTAACAGCGTGAAATTTTTTAGATTAGACACGCTTGGCTACTGATCTAAGGGACCTGGGTTCGAGCCCTGGAATTAGGCATGGATGTGTGTGTCGTTTTTCTGCTGAGGTCCTGCCATCCTCTCAGATCTCCTACCATCCTCTCAGATCTCCTGTGGCATATAAACTGACAGGCTCCTGTCAGACCTCTGTGGCAAGCAGCTGCTTGAGGGGGTATTTATTTATTTTTTTTTTTATTTCTAGTTGATATTTTAGATTAATCTTTTTTTTTAATTTTAAGATTGAAATTAATATTGTATTTTATTTAGTGTTATTTAATTTTATAGATTTAAGTTTCATTTACTGTCGTTTTTAGAGTTAGATTAGATTATATTAGATATATTATATTATATATTATATATCTAATATAATCTAAATATTATCTAATATATATATTATATTAGATTATATTAGATTGCTTTATGGTTTATTAAATTTTTAGATTAAGTTTAATAAAACTTTATGGTTTATCAATTTGATAGATGTAGATAAAATTTGCTTTATTTCTTAAATTTAATTTATGATTTATTAATTTTACAGGTTTAGAAAAAATTTCTTAGTTTTTTAGGTGAAAGTTTATGATTCATTAATTTCATAGATTTAGGTAAAGTTTTCTTTATTTTTTTTCTTAATATGTTTAATGTATAAGTTGTATTTATTTCAAATATACAAATAAGACTGTCATAAATACTTCTGAGTATTTGCGGTTATAAAAGTTTAAACCTCTGACAGCAGATATATAAATATTGTAGATTGTAATTATTGTATTGTAGATTGTAAATATTATATTGTAAATTGTACATATTGCATTGTAAATTGTAAATATTGTATGTAAATTGTAAATATTGTGTTGTAAATATTGCGTTGTAAATATTGTAACTGATGTAAATAACTTTGTAGACACATTAATTGCTGTTTATTTGACAGTCCTAAATTTGTAAATCCTCTTTTTGAGGTGGGAGAATACTCTCTTAGAAATTTAATGCTAGGCAGATCAGTAATGTTATGGTTATTCACGGTTTCCTCTAGGAGTTCTGATGTGTTCAAAAACGCGATGTTAACCATATTGGTGGTTCAGTCTACAATGATTTTCAGTTGGCAAGATCTCTGCAAAGAATTTTAGAGCGCACTGCTCTTCATCCCAAAATCTGATAAGATATACACGCGCTGGTTATGTGTTTTACAATAAGATGATAGGAAATGAGATGACATTGTGCTGCACATAATATAATGATTCCTAATTATGCCTACATGGTGGCCAAAGGTCAAGCAACAAACCCAAAAACCCGAATTACAAACAAGTCCTTCGTTGGATTTCAATGAAACGTACAGATGAAGTCCATGATTACGTATCCCACTAATACTGAAACCAAAATGAATTCCTGTGAATATTTAATGAGATATCGAATTAGAAAATCATTACTTCGAAATCCCATATAACAGTTCAATGATAACATACCTTTAATGTAGTGTATGATCACCTCGGACAGCAATGCAGGCTGCACAAAGACTCGTCATGCTGCAAATCATGTCAATGAGATTTAAGGGGGTAATCACTATTTATGCACGAATGCAGATGGAAGGTCGTGGGAGATGGATTGCTACCAGAGATGCGTCGTCCTAGAGCATCCCAAACATGTTCCATTGGAAGGGACAATCCATAAGGCTTATGATTTCGCTCTCAAGTTATTAGTCCTCCAAGCGAGCTCTGTTAGAGCGAGTATTATCGTCCATTAACAAGGAAAAAGAATCAGGACCCATTGCTGCGAGAAATGGGCGAACATAAGGTTCGAGGACATCATTGTGATACCTTACAGCTGTCACAATCGCTCCTGGGAAGACATGAAGGTCTATCTGGCGATTGAGAGTGATGCCTGCCCACACAAACACACCACCAGCTCCAAAAACCGTCTCTTTCCCGGATGTTAATGGGATGGTATTTGTTTCCAGGTTGTCTCCAGACCAATAGTCATCGAGAATCTGTTTGCAAACTAATTCGAGATTCAGCGGTGAACAGAACATTGTCCTATTGACGTTGAATCCAGTTGCGATGTTGACGATACCAATTCAATCGGATTCCGTGCTGGCTGGACGTCAAAAGGGCGCACAAAACTGATCGTCTTGAATAAGGATGAACTGCATGAAGCCTTCTGGACAGAGTTTGACGGGATATAGCCCATCCCGAGCTGGCGTGCCGTATGGGTTCTATGGAGCAGGTAACTGTCGTCCCTAGCCGATGTGGCTCTCAGGCATGCAAGGAACAGGCCTTATAAAAATGGTTTGGCGTTTTTGAAAACGATTTCAAATGCTGCTTACTACACTACGATTCACATTTAGTCATCTGGCCACCGCAGACGGTTGGCTATCTCGGATGCAGTACATGAAGATTCAAACACGAAATGACTCGCAAGTGCAAATGAAGTGCTTTTGACACACAATTTTTCTTTCTGCAAAAAGAGAATGGAAGACGTAGAGGTTTTTCCTTTACTTAGAAATGACAGTAAAAGTTTCAGATGACTTCTTTGGAGGTAGAAGTTATTACAAAGAAGCAGAGAAAGGTTCAATGCTGAGATTTTGACATTTCTGACAGAGAAGTGTATCTTTTTCAGCTGTATTCGAAGAGAGTGAAGTTGAAAGGGAAATTTCCTGCGTAAAGTATGAATTGGTATTTGCTGTGTTATTGGAGCTGCGATCGTTCACAGGATGTGTGGCGTTTCAAATTCTGAATATGAATGTGAAGTTGCTTTCTTGTGAGCTGGTGTAACGAGTTTCGATGAATATGACCCATTATGAAAATGATGGAGGAAATGGGGCCAGGAGAATTTTGTTTATGAGAAATAACATTGACGCCTTTTGTTACCCTATCGACAAGATCGATCATCTGGAATTGAAAAATGTGTAACTGATTTCTTAAAGTTCATCAAGCATTCACCAGTAAAGGAAGGGAACGTCCACTACTCAAGAGTTTGTAGCCGAGTTTTAAGCTACAAACTGAGTGTTTTCAATTGGAGGTGATGTTCATGTCTTTGTTCATGTTTCGTGCAGCCTTTTCATTTCGTTCTGGAGATGATGCCGTAGTTTAGTTTGTGGCAGTTTGCTAAAAAAAATTTAATGTGAAGTTAAAGGAAGTTTGTAGTTGAATCATATGGCATCGCATTTATGAATTTTGAAAGAAGTGAAAACATTTGATTGATTTGCGATTTTGTAAGAGGAAATTACAACTAGCATTTTTTCTGAATCACAAAATAAAGATATTCTTTTATTGTGCTTTGCGGCGCCATTGCATTTTGTTTGAAAATGATGGGATATTGTTTTTTCTTTGTAATTTACTAACGATATGTAATTGCTCTGCTGCTGATATTTAATTTGATTATTTACCAAGGTGAAATAAAATGATTCATTTAGTTGAAGTATATAAATGTTATTTAGTAATTTTTGAAAGAAATGGAAACATTTAATTGGTCCTGAACAGCTGCGAACTTTATTGAGACGTTGGTATAAAGGGAGTTTGGCGAATTGTTTGAATCAGAGATGAGACTGATGATATTTGTTTTTGCGTTGTGCGGCCAGTTGAAAGCTCTTCCGATGACAGTGATTTTTATCATTAGTACGTGAGATTAAGAATTCGAATTTGCAGTTGAGTTGAATTTCAGACGGTGTATAAGAAATGCTGTTCCTGTCTTACGGGTAGAAAAATTGTAAGCGTGATTATCAGCACTAAGTGGTTTTTCTCACGTGTGATTTTTTTTTTTTTTAGAAATTTACGTTTATGAACTTTTTCTGAGCTCTCATGAAGTATTTTGAATTCAGGTTATGACAGTTTTTTTTAGTGTGAAAATCACTGGTGGTGATGGGGACATCAATAGACTTGGTAAAATTGTTTTTTTCGGTAGAAAGTGAGAGATTGATGAAGGTAGAAGAAATCTTCATGATCACTGCTCGAATTAGGTTAGATGAAGTATCCTAACGAATTACAGGAATATCCTTTGAGTTAAAGATGTATTTACAACTTCAAATATAATATTTTCCATTTTGCTTATAAACATTATTAGTGATGCAGATAGATGAAGGGTTGGGATTAAGATGAGAATGTTCATTTAGTGATAAAGTGGACCGAGTTTAAACTTGATGTGAGGGACATTTCTGTGCACTTGAACACTGGCATAACTATGAGATCCCTCTGCTGAGAAGTATGTCAAAGTATTTAAATGATTCACAATGGAACTTTCATTAAGAATCCAAGCTGAAAAGTGTTTATTTTTGTCTGCATTGAAGAAGGTTTGTTTTTTAAAACTTGGTTTTCACTTGAATAATCTGCGAAGAGAAGGATTGCTAACTGCAAATACTTGGAGAAAAAGCTGATTCTGAGTGGTTATATTTTTGGTGTTTTATTGTGTAACATTTTGATGCAGCAGTGGACAATGCTGTCAAATAGAGTTCAAGATATTTTCTCCTTACAAGTGCTGAAAGTTGCTTCAGCCGTTGGAAATGGAGATGCTTTTAGGAATTAAGGGAAAGGTTTGTTTGAGAGAATGTTGCCGACAGTCGTGTTTGTTTTTGATGTTTTAATCTCAAATCATCAATCAATGATCTCAGAAAATCATGATTTAAAAAACCATGATTCCCGAATAATGATCTCAAAAAATCACGATTTGCTTTGAGTGATAACTGCCCTTAGAATGGCTGTAATGCAGAAGAGGAAATCTCGTAAGATACGACGATGCCAGCACATACTGTCAGTTTAGAATTTTCACAATCTATGGGTTCAAACCCGGGGTAAGGCATGGATGTTCGTGTTGTTTTTCTGCTGAGGTCCTGCCATCCTCTCAGACCTTCTACTCTGGCATATAAACTGACAGGCTCCTGTCAGACCTCTGTGGCAAGCAGCTGCTTGAGGGGGTATTTATTTTTTTTAATGAGAAATGCTCCTGAACATGATACTTTTAGCGCGATTTTCCTTTTCATTTAATTTCACTGTCCTCTATCTGAGGCAGTGAGATTAAGGAAAAGGTTGAGGCAATGGAAAGGCTGTATTTCGAATGTTCCGAATCCCATTTCTGTACAATGTTCATTTAATATTTGAAGTCGATTTTAACATAATCCAGATATTGCATATTCAAAATTTGTTCCTTGTAATGTGAATATTGACTTTGATGAGGATTGGTTAATGACGGGTGGATATCTTTAGAGGCTTAATTTGATTATTTCCATAGGTTCTTTTGCAATTGAAGCATGCAGTAAAAGGATACAATTACTTTAAAGTGAAGTTGCGACAGAATGAAGTTGTTGCTTTGTTATATTTTGTCTGAATTGTGGTGTAGTAGAAGTTTCGTCAAAATCGCTTTCGGGCCATTTTGAGGCTGAGGATCTAAAGATAACAATTGAAGAGGAATGCAGTTACTGGCGAGTCCGTGAGTACAGACTGAAAAAGTTTATTGAGACAAAAATAGTCTTGAATGATGTTGGATGTCTATTTGGGAAGAAGAAGAATCTCTTGCGCATCTACCCACCCTCCTCATTTATGATCGCCCCTATGCCCAGAGGGCGATCATAAATTTCAAGCCCAGAGGGGGCCATTTAGGGACGTATGGAAGATTTTGTAGTCCAGAAATGACGTTCTTAACTTTATTAATGGATTATTTAGCAATGGACATCCTTTTTAACACCTTGCCATTTGGTTTCTGAGATAGTAAGGCTGTTAGTGGTTTTCCATAAATAGAAAAGAAAATGGAGTTCAAACGGTACATTACCTCGCCTACACTGTCCTATGCCGTACCATCCTTCCACGCCATCACGCCCATGCCGTCCCGTACCATCCCGCCTACTCCAGTGTCCATCCCACCTTTGCCATCCTGCCTATGAAGGTTCCTGAAGTCATCCAGATTGAATCGAATCTGGAAGATGCAAAATATCGAGAGGCTTGCCATTGAAAGGAGCTGATATGCCACACAGTTTTTCAATGTATTATATTTTTCAATAAACTAATTATTAAAACACTTTTATATTGTTTTCTTTTACATTTAGCCAGTCTTCTTTGATCAGTGCTCGAATGATTCGTCATAATTTCTATGGTGAATGATTATTTCCAAATTTTAACAATTCCAGTAGATTAAGATTAAATCCACCAGTAGTGAGGAAATGGAATAGACTTTTAAATTTTGTTTGTGGGTTAAAATCATGAAAGGAATTATTTGGACTCAATGCGACGCGATAATTTAAGAGTTTAGAGTGTGTGTGTGGGGGGGGGATGCCTCTCTAAAAGCCAACCTCGAACGTCCATGTCGTGCGAGGCGGACAACATCCATTATTTGGGTAGTTTTTTGTTTCTCTTCAGACAGTTTTAATCTTAAGAATTCTAAGAGAAAACATCAGGTAGTGGATGACTGATACGAGGCTCTGGTGATTACACGAAAGATTATCCTTCTAATAAAAGATTACTTCATGTAATTAACGTTCAGAACCGGAGAAGCGTCAAAAATTCACACAATGATTGGTTGATTTCCAAAACGGGATGTGTTTACGAGCTAACTTTGTATTGTTTTACTTTTCAGTGGTACTTTTTTGCACACGATGGGCTGAATGGCCAGGCTATAAGGACCCCAAAGACTCAGAGAAGGTTGGGAAAAGGGAACCAACTGGACAGCTGTTGGGAGGCAGATGGAAGCCTCTCGTCAAGGCCATCCAGCGTATACGTTAACGTGCATAGGGTATGACTCTCTTGTACATCGGCCATGACTTAATGTCCCATCCTACGGACGGAGGCCTTTCCAAGCCCAATCGGTGTCCCGTTTCTGACTGAGGACAGGGTAAAGGTTTAGCGGATATATTTTTAAATGCTGGCATAGGTTAGACTCGAACCTTGATCTGTAGATTATGAGCCTGGTGCGCTACCGATTGAGACAGTCCCCCGTCCCGAAAATCAGCTTGAAACGATATTATTATTAGATCAGCAATATTATGGAAGATGCTTCTTTATACATCATAGATTTCTTAAATCTAGCAAAAAAAAATGAAAAATGTCAGCCTCAACAATTCAGAGCAGAACAGACAATGCTGATGTGCGCGCCGACAGATATACATGTTGTTTTTTCAAACTGCTAGAAGGGAGGCAAATTCATTCCTTTCAGCTAAAGTGTTAAAAATAACCCCTACCATAATGAGACCACAGGGTCCTTCTCTTTGCACAGGGGCTGTTATAACTAGCAAAGCAATCATAGAAAGTGATTTTAATTTTCTTGATACGTTTTAAGCTTTGGAAAAGTTTTCTTCATTTGACAATTCATATATCGGTGCCGTTTTTTCTACACTAACTTATTTACAAATATTGAGAAACTGAAGTAAAACTTGCAATAAATTTTTGAAAAAATATTCTAAACGTTTTTCCGACCTTATTGAGGTTGTTTCGTTAGTAAAGGTTTCAATCACTCGGACAGGAGTAATCACTCATTCAGTAGAACTTGTATCCCTTTGCTTTGTTTTATTATCTCATTTATTGTTCTTGTATATATCTCTGCTACGTGTATTTTCAGCAGTGTCTGAAATGGGAATGTTGCTCATTAGATGTCATTCCAGGCCTAGCTGTGTTGTCTCCAGATGATTGCGGAGGTGAACACCAGCAAATGGTTTCATTGCACTTTCGTCGCTCGACTCCCTTTGTTTTAGCAGGAGGGATTAGGGTGCGACTCACCGAGAGGGGTGATGGGATGGATTTTGAACGGAGAAGTCACGTTCTTTAGCATGTAGACAGTGATCAGGATATTCTCTGGCTGAGGTTTGAAGTCTGTAAAGCGATTTCTATACGGGAAAGTACATTTTCCACTTCAATAAGTGAATGTCTGCAAATCAGCATTCCAGCTACGTTAAGCTGATTGGAGAAAGTCTCCAAAGAAAAATCAATTTGTCATTTCATCCAACGAAGTTTAGAACACAGCTAAGGCCCACGGAATCGAGCCCATTCCCATACTAGGCAAAGAACTGGGCCTGCAACCTAATTTTGCATAGTATCGCATTGTAAAGGAGACTGCAATACTATGCAAAGAACTGGGTATGCAAGATACTGTATATACATATGTGCGAATGTACAAATTGTAAATATATGGTGTGCATACCACGGTGCATAGGCAGATTTTATTTCTTTCATCGATCCTTCATGACATTTTTCGCAGTATAAAAGGATTGGTGTGCTGAAGGAAATTTCCAGTGATTCTGTGTTGTACTATAAAAGAAGCTTGAAACAGTTCAGTGGACAGGGTCGCATCTAATTTAAGGTTCCCTAGTGTGCGATTTCCATGAATTCTTCGGTTGTCGGTATTTTTGCTGCACTTCCAGTGTTTCCTGATTGTTCCGATGTTCGTTACTGTGGAAGTGGTTCCTCATTTTGGAGGGAGATTCCAGTTCCAGCAGCAAATAAAAGTCTTCTCTTCGTGAGAGTGAAAGGTCTGTGGTTTTTCTGTCTATTTTCATTTTTGTACAGTTTTGTTGAGTTGCCAATGATACCTAGGAGTCGTGACAAAACCAGGGGTGGAACTAAGGAAGATGGGAGCATTGATTTAACTAGACACATTGAGGCTGGGGAAATTAACCAGATTGATAGAGATTTTGGGGTAGAAAAGGATGCTAGCGGATGTGATTTGGATGCGACCGAAATGAAGGATCTGAAATGAATTACTAAGTCAGATTTAAGGACGTAATATGAGATAATCAAATTGCAAAGTTAAAAAAAGGAAAGAGTTAGGGGTAGAACATTATTAGAAAGGAAAGAAGTTGTTTAGAAACGAAAGATGAGGATTAGGAAGGGGAGAAAGATTAGAAAAGCAAGAAAGAAGATTATCTAGAGATGTAGAATGTCGAAAATGAGCTCTAGAGAAGTAGAATGCCGAAAATGAGCTCTAGAGGAAAAGGAATTGGATATAATTGTAGAGAAGAGATTAGGAAAGGAAAGCTAGGGAATTAGCTTACAAACAGAAAGAATATGCACGTTGTTTACAAAGTAAGATAATAATGAAATATAATGGAAATAAGTCGAGTATAAATGCAAAAGTTAGTGAAATGTTTTCAAACTTAGTCAGATATTAGTGTTGTAAGTGATTGTCTTTATAATCTAATAACAATGGAAAAATTACAAATTTTAAATGAAGATTTTATAATATGTCAGTGGTTCTCAACCTTTTATGCTTCACGTACCCCCTGGAAATGTGTATGTCACTGGAGTATCTCTTGTATAGATAGATAAAACTATAGTTAGAGTATAACAATGAAAATAAAATAAAGCAAAATATACAACATATATCTAGTGACTTTTGAGCTCTCACGGCTTATCCCAAAAACTTTCACCGCGTACCCCACGTTGAGAACCCCTATAATAGGAAATAAATGTCATAATAGGGGTAATTTTAATGAGGAAAACGTTATTAGGGTTAAAATAAATTTATGTCTAGGTAGTGGCGGTGGCTCAGTCGGTAGCGCGCCAGGCTCGTAATATGCAGTTCCCAGGTACGAGTCCCAGCTGGGTCAGCCTTTAGATTTATCTCCGCAAAACTCCCCGCCCTGCTCACGACCAGTAGGGGACACCAATGGGCTTGGAAAGGCCGACGTACGTTGGATGGTACAAAAAGCCGTGGCACCGTGTGTGGGAGAGCATACCCTGTGAACGTTAAAGAACACGCTGGATGGCTTTGATGGGAGGCTACCAGTTGTCTGTCAGTGTGAGGGGACCAGCTGTTCAGTGGGTCCCCTCCCCCAACCTTCTCTGCGTCCTCGGGGTCCTTCTGACCTGGCCATTTAGCCCATTGTGTGCAAAAAAGTGCTGCTCAGAGGTAAAACAACTCAACCAAACGGGAAAGTTTAGTTCGAACCTTGTCCTAGATGAGAAAGGGTGCACTTGAAAAAGCTGCAGTCCTTTGGATGGAACATTCGACCGCGGCTATGTATAGGAGAACCATAAAAAAATAAATACCTCTTCAAGCAGCTGCTTGCCACAAAGGTCTCACATAAGCTGTCAGTTTATTCAACATAGTAGGTCTTCAAGGATAGTATGATCTCAGCAGAAAGACAACACAAATAATATCCAAGCCTTATCCGAGGCTCGAACCCAGATCCCTTTGATCACTAGCCAAGCACACTAACCACACGTTGTGGTATTTGTTGGAAGGGTAACATTTTATTTCAGATCCCTAACGTTAAAGACAGAAATATCTGATGGAGGGTTCCCAGCCAGTATTACAGATTTAAAGTCGTTTAAACTGTTTAATTTATCCAATAATCTATAAAAGTTTACTCTTACTTATTATCTCATACAGCTCTGGTGTGTTTGTGTTTAACGTCTCCTACAACAATTTTTTATCTCATACCTGATGATGCATCTTTCTTTTTATCATTTCAGTAAAGCGTAATCCTATATTTTAAAAAGTCAAAATTTCCCATTGTTTCGGCATCTCCGGATAAAAAAAAACAATGTTTTTTATGTGCATATATCTATCGCATTCATAAAATATTTTTCTGCGTGAGACATCTCTATTACCTCCTGCAAACCCAACACGAATCATAATATTTCTGAACACAATATTGCAATTGAATTTGAAGCCCTGCTGCAACAGGGGCTTTACACTCGTCCCCTCTTTTTTCTTAACATCTCGAAAGATGCGCCTTTCTACGGAAAATATAAAAAGAAAAAAAGTTGAATTCAATAGGAAAATGTTCCGTGTGGCAGATTTTCATCGGGCAATATCTGTTATGCTGAAAGATTCCTTGGTGAAGAAACGAAAAATTGTTTCCAGAAAAATCTTGCAACTGATGAATGATTTTCTATAAAGCAAGAAGAATAGCGAGAGCGTGCTGATGCTCTTTGAAGATTAGAAGACAATGGAAGAGAGATAAAGAGAAAGAAAAGCTCGCGCTCTAGATCAGATTAAAAAGAAAGAAAAGTAGCAAGCTACATATTTGCCAATTGCCTTCGTCGTTTTTTCAGGTATGCAAAATCATATCTGGATAACATCGCGGTTTGATAAGTTACGTCGTTTTGTTTTTCTGTTCCGGTGTAAGGAATGAAAGATAAGGCTGTGAGAATGGGCATAGCCAGTTGTAATTATCCTTGAAGTCTGTTCTCTTATAGGCCCCGATAAGAAGATTTAGTTGGGAGAGAAAGATGGAAGAGCCGTTTGGATGTTGATTTATGAAATAGAAACACGAATTTCAAAGGAAGAAAATAATAGCTCACGTTATCTATATTACTCATATAATTGAAAACCTAAATTATATACAGATTGTAAGATAAATAATGTCACAGAATTAAACACTAATAATTCGTGAAGTAATAAATACTTTTTTATATTGATTTTTCACATGAACGCTATTCGTTTATCTTTAATTGATAATCAATCTTCACAAGGGTGCCATGTCTCCCCCGATTTATGAAAATGCTAGTAACTGGGACGATGACGAAAATAATTGTTAAACATATATATGTACAAGGGCATATACAGTACCTTACGTGTTCAATCAATTACCAAAGGAAATTATTTTATTAAACAAATATAAAGAAATCAAAAATAAGACAAACTTTTCTTCTAGGCACTAAAATCAATATAAAAATTTGAACCACCACAATAGAGCTTCCACTGAAATTCACATAATTCGATGACATTGTTTTAAACTATATCTTATGTATTTTCATGTAACGTTATTATTCTTCTCTCCTGCAGATAAACAGATGCTTTGCAGGTCATTTGTTTAAACTTTTGTATAACTAACATGAATATGAATAAAGATTATTATTATTATAGCAATTGTGAGTGATTTGATAAGGGATCACGCTAATTTTAACTTATTTTACTTAATAAATAAATTTTAGAGCTCTGAAAATTTGCACCTAGGGATAACCCGGATCGCAGATCTCGGGAAAAATCCGAAAGTTAACCTCCGACGTGTCCTTCGAGGTCAAATAAATATATTGATATACGAGTGTTAGAAAAGTGAAAATTGGGATCTTGGAGTGTTTCAGATTGTAGATATCGGAAACTTACGAAATTTCGCATTTTCGAGGTAAAAGATCAAATTTAGATCTATCGGTATGAGCTAAAAATTGGTTCCTGGGGGAATTTTGTAGTAGATATCGGAAATGTGAAATTTTGGATGCCATGGGTCTTTCGAGGTCAAATACAGAGCTACCTGTATTAGAGGGCTAAAAATTCTTGCCTGGAGATATTTTGAATCGTAGGATATCAGAAATTACCCCAAATTTTTGATGCGATGGGTCCTTCGAAGTCAAAGGCCAAATTTCGATATAACAATGCTGCATAGCTAAATATTGGTGAATAGGAATATTTCATGCAGTAGAACTCAGCAATAAGAGAAATTTTCAGATACGTGTCGCAAACTAGGTCAAATAGAGGTCAGGTACGCTAACCACTAGACCACGTAGGGTCTAAATTTGTTTTGGGTAATATATATAGACTTATACTCTATCTATATATTACCAGAATTTTTCATGAAATTTGTTACAGATCATTATAAAGGAGAGAGTAGACCGGAATGCCGTCATTTTTTTTTTCTTTCATATCCTAGCCTGTCTCAATCTGTGCTCTTTGAAGGATACCTGGCATCATAGGGTGAAGTTGTTATTGAGTCACACAGATGCGATTTGTTGCAGCAAGATTGGGTCGGGAAATTTGTACACTCGGTCTGTTGGAGATTCCCTGTATGGAAGATTTCCAGGGTGTTGGATTGTACGATCGACTCAGATATGCTTCAAAGAAAAATGGATTGAGATTCATTATTGATTGGTAATTCTTCGTTATTGGGTTGTTTTACCTCTGAGCGGCACTTATTTTCACACCATGGGCTAAATGGCCAGGTCACATGGAACCCGAAGACTCAGAGAAGGTTGGGGGAGGGGACCCACTGGAACAGCTGTTGGGAGACAGATGGTAGCCTCCCATCAAGGCCATCCAGCGTGTTCTTTAACGTGCACAGGGTATGACTCTCCCGCACACGGGGCCACGGCTTAACGTCCCATTGGACGGACGGTGGCATTTCCAAGCCCATCGGTGTCCCCTACTGACCGTGGGCAGGGCGGGGAATTTTGCGGAGATAAATCACAGCGCTGACCCAGCTGGGACTCGAACCTGGGAACTACAGATTACGAGCCTGGCGTGCAACCGACTGAGCCACCCCCGCCCCTGTAATTGTTCGTGCAACGAATGATGTTCACGTGGAAGTTGCTGCTTAAAGACCCTCCCATCTATTTTGATGGCAATCAGGATAAAGAATTCTTGATTAATTAACGAGTTTAATTCTGTGACATTATTATGCGTACGCCCTATATATCACGTAAAGTTGCATATTTGTGCCAGTGGTTAGGACACTCGCGCATCAATCTGGAGTGACGTGGGTTCGAGTTCCGCGAATCAGCAAACTCATTTTCTCCTCAAACTTATTCATTGAGTTATATTTTTTTGTAAGATAAACGAAAAGTTTTTAATTGCTATTCCCGTCTTTTATTTTTGAATTGCATTAAAAATAGGTGCTAAATAGGGTTGGGTTGTTTTACCTCTGAGCGGCAGTTTTTTTGCACACAATGGACTAAATGGCCAGGTCAGAAGGAAACCCGAAGGCTCAGAAAAGGATGGGGGAGGGAACCCACTGGAACAGCTGTTGGGAGACAGATGTCAGCCTCCCGTCAAGGCAATCCAGCGTGTTCTTTAAGGTGCAGAGTGTATGGCTCTCCCGAACACGGGGCCACGGTTTAACGTTCCATCCGACAGACGGCGGCCTTTCCAAGTCCATCGGTGTCTCCCTACTGACCGTGGGCAGGGCGGGGAATTTTGCGGAGATAAATCTCAACGCTGACCAAGCTGGGACTCGAACCTGAGAATTGCAGATTACGAGCCTAACGCGCTCCGACTGATCCAACCCCGCCCCTTGCTAAATAGGCCTACATTACTATTGCCAAAAAGGATTGTAAAGTGCGTGTAAGATTGAATGCACCAACAGTTCTTAAACTCTTGTGGATTTCATAAATTTCCATTTGAAATATTTTTGACCATGTGTGCAATAAGAATGCAATGAAATGTACTACTGAGGAAATGAATCTGCATTTTATATTTGAACATTCCCCTTTTGTTTTAAATTAGAAATCGTAATGCGTTGCATTGTTTTGCATTATGTCTTTAATATCGTTATTTTTTTTTACATTTTGTGGTTTTAAATATGGAAGTATAATTATTTAGAAATAGCAATGTGAAAAGTCGATACAAAGAAGTTTAGCTTATCTCAGATATCATTTCAGTATGATAGAATTTCGTTAAAATGAAACAGGATTTTCTTTCGTAAAAAAGAGGAATTGGAACATTCGTCATGCCTAGACATATGCCACGAATTATACACGTTGTAGAGGCATCTGCGGGAAACTATGAGAGTGTGCTATTAAAGCTTCGACAATTCTCGTAGATGAGATGTCAATGAACCAGTGACATAGGACGACTGTCGAAGGGTCTATTGCGCAGTCTCGTAGTCTACTCCAGGTGCCCCTTACTTGACAAGAATCTATTCCTGCAGAGCTTGTTGGCTCAGTCAATACAGCACAAGGCTATCTGGAATTCCCATGTTCGAGTCCCAACGGTGTCAACATTGAGACATCTCTGCTAACTCCCACCCTGCCCTCGGTGAGAAAGGGGAGGGATCGGAAAAGCCTCTATCCGTCAGGTGAGACATTAAACTGTGGTTCCGTGTGAGGGAGAATCATATCCTATACAAGTTACAGAACACGGTGGATGGCCTTGACGTGAAGCTTCCATCTGAATTCTAAGAGCTACCCAGTGGATCTCCTTTCCATCCCCTGGGGTTTTTGTGACTTGGCCATTTGGTCTATTGTGTTCGCTAAAGTGTTGTTAATAGGTAAAACAACCTAATCCTTTGTCCTCTCTCCTGGGTTCAGTTTGAATTTGAGGTACTTGTAACCTGGAGATGTGATCCATTGTGCAATGAAAATATTACTCTCATTCCTATCATTGAAAGGCTATTACAACATTCTAAGGGGGGTTGGGTTGTTTTACCTCTGAGCGGCACTTTTTTGCACACCATGGGCTAAATGGCTAGGTCACATGGACCCCCGAAGGCTCAGAGAAGGTTGGGGGAGGGGACCCACTGGAACAGCTGTTGGGAGACAGATGGTAGCCTCCCGTCAAGGCCATCCAGCGTGTTCTTTAACGTGCACAGGGTATGGCTCTCCCGCACACGGGACCACGGCTTAACGTCCCATCCGACGGACGGCGGCCTTTCCAAGTCTATCGGTGTCCCCTACTGACCGTGGGCAGGGCGAGGAATTTTGCGGAGATAAATCTCAACGCTGACCCAGCTGGGACTCGAACCTGGGAACTACAGATTACGAGCCTGGCGCGCTACCGACTGAGCCACCCCCGCCCCCATTCTAAGGGGGGAGAAGACAGAAAATCTAATTCTCTTCTATAAAATTCAAAACCTTAAAAATATGAGCCAGAAATGATATCCGTTTCGCCACCTGTAATCCACGAACACAGGTGACCTGACTACCAATTGAGCCACTCCTGCCCCTGGAATGTGAGTAGCTCAGCTGGTAGCGCACCTGGCTCCTAATATGCAGTTCCCAGGTTCGAATTCCACCTGGGAAAGCGTTCAGATTTATCTCTGCTAATCCCCCACCCTACTCCCGGTCAGTAGGGGACACTGATTAGCTTGGAAAGACCATCGTCCTTCGGATATGACGTTAAGCCATGGTTCTGTGTGAATGACAGCTATACCCTGTGCACGTTAAAGAACACGCTTGATGGCCTTCACAAGAGACTTCTATTTGTCTCCTAACAGCTGGCCAGTGGGTCCCCTCTCCACAACCTTATATGAGCCCTCGGGGTTCTAGTGAACCAATCATTTAGCCCATTGTGTGCAAAAGTGCCGCTCAGAGGTAAAACAACTCCCACCACAGAGAGCGACAGAATGAATTTAAATCAGCGATTTAAGCCAATAAAACTGGCGAAGCAAGAGAACATTCTTTCATTCAATAAAAAGTGATAAATGAACAAATTACCTATTTAGTAAACGAAAAAGAGCAGCAAAACGAATTAAACATCTTTCTAGTCAATAAGAGCAAAGGCAAAACGAATAAAAAGTAACAAGGTGAGTTAAATATCAACGCCGGTGGGGCTCACTGGCTAGAGGAACTGACGTAATTATCAGAAAGTGGTGGATTCGTGTTCTACCAGACTAAACACAATTTTCCTTTAACTTAAAATAGTTGTTTTGTCAATCAGTGAATCTGAAATCATTTATTTAGGAAATAAAAGGTAGTGAAGTTAATTAGCCTTTAATTTATTCCGTTTCAAATGGAAAAATCAATTTGCCATTTATGTACTCAAAGGAATAATGAAGAATTAATTTACTGTTTAAGGAATTTAAATGAGGCAAATTAATTAAACGGTGGAATATAAGAAGAGAATTGATCCTCTGTTTAGATAATAAAAGATAAACAATCATCAACAGCTGGAAGTCGTGAAAATAGATTAACCATTAATTTAAGGAAAATGAAGATGAAAAAATTATTTATTAACCAAAAAAAAAGATATAAAAGACCATTTGTTAATCAACGGGAAAAGGATACGTTAACCATTTATTTATTGATTTATTTAATGCGCTAGCAACAGATCAATGATCCAATAGCAATGGACACATCATCCTCAAGCAGCCATCGGTTACGGAGGACCAACCAGGCAGCGCAATTTAGCTCTCCAAGCACATCTGTCCTGAGCTATATCTGCTGCATCTCTCCACACTGAACACCAATTCTAACAAGGTCCTGTTTGACATTGTCTGCCCACCACATCCTAGGTTCCCCCTCTTTCAGGCCTTTAGGAACACCGTTCATAACCCTATTCGTTAATCTATAATTATCCATACGGGCAATATGAGCAAATCAATGGAGTTTCTCTCTGCACAACAGACTGCTCAGAGGAGGTTACCGACTCCTTTGCCTAACCTCTTCATTACTTACAAAGTTGAACCACTTAATACCCAAGATACTGTGTAAGCATCAAGTTTCTTCTTATCTTGTTTACAAAATGTCCAAGTTTCACTACCATAACTAACCCTATAAAGAACCAAACCATTATAGTCTGATTTTAGTCTTCATATGTATACGCCTATTTCTCCCCTCTCCATAGATTCCTAAAAATCCCAGAGACAATCCCTATTCGCCTGTTAATCTCATGCCGCATATCATAGGCACTGTTACGTAACTCACATGATAATTAAACTGAGACACTTGCTCAAGGGAGCAACCATTCAGAGCGACTGAAGCACTAAATACCTCACCAATTTTCATCACTTTATTTTTATCTCTGTTTATCACCAAACCAACTCTATTACCAGTCTCATCAACAGCCCTAATGAAAGGATTCATCTCATTAACATCATTAACCAACAAGGCCAAATCATCTGCATAACATAAATCAGAAAATGTGAAATCTCTGGACCATTTAAGGCCAAAATCTTTCCCTTGCAAAGAATTTCGCATAACATAATCAATAACCAAACTAAAGAGAAAAGGGGACAAAATGCACCCTTCTCGAACACCAGAAGCAATGCTAAACCAATTACTACAAGCCTTACCAACTCTCGCACACGACTCAGTGTTATTATAGAGAGCTCCCATTATGTTAACTAACTTCTCTGATATGAAACACGATCTCACAATCAACCACAAATTATGACGATCAACAGAGTCGAAAGCCTTTTTGAAATCAACAAAGCTAGCAACAAAAGGTTTCTGAAACTCGAACCATTTCTCAAGAATCTACCCGAGTGAAAATATCTGATCTACACATCCCCTACCACTTCTGAATCCACATTGCTCATCATGCAATTGCCTGTGAACCAGATTATTAATTCTATTAAGCAAAATCATACAAAGAACTTTACCTGGAACAGAGTTGGCTGATACCACTATAGTTATCAAAAGTACTGCGATCACATGTTTTAAAAATAGGGATAATAATAACTCTGGCAAAATCCTTAAAACCATGCCTTTATCATAAAATATATTTAAAATTTCAGTCATCTACGTGGTAACCGAAACATTGCCAGCTCTAAGCATTTCCATCGTAATTCCATCTACTCCTGTGGATTTATGTAGTTTTAAACTACATTTTTTTTTATAAATAGAAATAGCCAAAATAACTTCAGATTGTGTTATAGGGCCAACATTAAGGCCAGTAATGCATCTATCATTACAAACAAAATGGGAGTAGGTTGGGTTGTTTTACCTCTGAGAGGCTCTTTTTTGCACACCATGTGCTAAATGGCCAGGTCACATGGACCCCGAAGGCTCAGAGAAGGTTAGGGGAGGGGACCCACTGGAACAGCTGTTGGAAAACAGATGGTAGCCTCCCGTCAAGGCCATCCAACGTGTTCTTTAACGTGCACAGGGTATGGCTCTCCCGCACACAGGGCCACGGCTTAACGTCCCATCCGACGGACGGCGGCCTTTCCAAGCCCATTGGTGTCCCCTACTGACCGTGGGCAGGGCGGGGAATTTTGCGGAGATAAATCTCAACGCTGACCCAGCTGGGACTCGAACCTGGGAACTACAGATTACGAGCCTGGCGCGCTACCGACTGAGCCAATCCCGCCCCAAAATGGGAGTAGAACTAACCACATTGTTTAGAACATCACTGAAATACTCAGCCCACTTAGCCATGACAGAATCCTCACCTTCTGTAACCTTACCTTGTTTATCCTTCAATCCCTGTCATCTGATCGTTTTCTACCACACAAAACATTATCTGATACAGCTCTCTGCTGTTGTGCTGTCTAACTGCTTCCTTGACTTTGTCAACCAAGCCATCAAGCCAAAGATTCTTATTAGCAACTAAACTGATCCTTTACACGTTTATTAAGCTCTCTGTAATTCTTCCTATTAGGACTAGTAGGGTATTGATTAAGGACATTCCTGCAGTTCTTTCTTTCTGAAATAAGTTCAAGTGCCTTATCACTCAAATAATTTTGTCTCCTCTGCTCCTTTTTACCTAAAACTGTACTGTTAAGTTCCCAAACAAGCCTGTTTAAAATGGTCCCATTCTTCCTCCACTTTAGTAGTTAGCAATACAGAAATGCATCTTAATATACCATTTTTTTTACCTCTTTGCATTATAGGTTATTACAAACTTTAACATGAAAGTGTAGGATATTTTCTACGATAAAGAGGTTGTTCTAAAGAACTTTACTAGCTGTACTATTTCCTTTCTGATGTCTTTCTGAACTTTACTAGCTGTACTATTTCGTTTCTGATGTCTTTCTGCTGAGGTCTCGCCTTCCTCACAGATCTCCTCTGTTGTGTATTACACTGACAGGCTCCTGTCATACCTCTGTGGCAAGCAGCTGCTTCAGAGGGATATTTATTTTATAAGAGCAATTCATTAATGAGAGAAAATACCTAAACATTAATCAAAATTTGTAAATTGCTCATTTTCAATTACTCAAGACTGATAAAATATCCCCAGTTTGAGCTCGTCGTAATTTGAAATCATCTGCAATATTCTGAGCCGTAACCCGCTCCGAACTCGTCTCTAGGCTCTACTGTTCGACAGGAGTGAAGGGTTTGTTTATTTTTCTGTTTGGCTGAATTGTTTCAATTGTGACTTACAGGAATTGTTTACAAACCGATGACTGAATTACCAGGCCAAAAGGTTCCGAAAAGTAGAGTGTAAAACAAGACCCACTGGACACCGAAAGTTTCTCAAGTGACATCCCGAGTATAACTTTTTTTTAATATGTACAAGGTGTTATTCTTCAATATGTGCAGAGTGAAATGCTTCAGTATGTGCGGGGTGTTATTCTTCTAAATATTAAGAGTACAATTCTTTAATGTGTACAGGGTTGCCTTGTGTTGTTTTATCTCTGAACTGCACTTTCTTTTGCACACAATGGACAAAATGGCCAGGTCACAGTAACCCCAAAAGCTCAATGAAGATAGGAGGAAGGGGACCACTGGAGAGTCATTAGGAGAAAAATAGTAGCCTCCCGTCAAGACCATCCAGTGTGTTCTTTAACATGCAAAGAGTTCGCTCTCCTGAACACGGCCCGCAAATCTCCCAGCGGAGCCCTCGGACAGTAGGGGGGCACTGATGGGCTTGGAAAGGTTCCTTGTGTAGGAACTGCACTTTCTTTTGCACACAATGGACAAAATGGCCAGGTCACAGTAACCCCAAAAGCTCAATGAAGATAGGAGGAAGGGGACCACTGGAGAGTCATTAGGAGAAAAATAGTAGCCTCCCGTCAAGACCATCCAGTGTGTTCTTTAACATGCAAAGGGTTCGCTCTCCTGAACACGGCCCGCAAATCTCTCAGCGGAGCCCTCGGACAGTAGGGGGCACTGATGGGCTTGGAAAGGCCGCCGTCCGTCAGATGGGGAGTTAAGCCGTGGGAGTACCCTGTGCACATACCTTGTGCACGTTAAAGAACAGGCTGGATGGCTTCGATTCGAGGCTACTATCTGTCTCCCAACAGCTATACAGTGGTCTCTCTCCCAAACCTTCTCTGAGCCCTCGGGTTCTTTGTGACCTACCCATTTAGCTCAATGTAAGCAAAAAATGATTCTCAGGGGTAAAACAACTCACCTGAACACAGCCCCATTGCTTTAGATCCCATCCTACTGACGCGGCCTTTCCAAGCCCATTATATGCCCCCTTTCCGAACGAAGTCAAAGTGGGGGTTAGCAGAGGTAAATCTCAACGCTGGCACAGTTGAGATTCGAACCTGGAAACTGCAGATTACAAGCCTGGCGCGCTACCGACTGAGCGCTATCCCCTGCCCAATGTACACAGAATGTAATATTAGTGTATGAAAGGTGTTTGTCTTCGGAGTGTAATCGTACAATGCGTGCAGGGGGTACACTTTCCCCGATGCATCTTAAAACAGCAATGAGCTTTCAAACCTTTTCTCTCTCTTTCTGAAGAGGGTCACGGAGTGGATAAGTTGAAAAAATTTCAAAAGTGGCAATGTTACGAGTCTAAATTCTGAATTTCATATTTTGAGTGTGGCAAGCAACTTTCGTTAAGACAATTTAAAAACTCTCTCTTTAAACTTTCCTAATCCATTACGTTTTAAAATTTTTTGCCAGCATCCATGTTTTGTTACTTCACCATTGGCATATACACTAACAAAAATCTACTCTTGAAGAGTATTTTGGTGCTGTCTTACCATCAATGCAAAATCTCTGCGCAATATTATTCATCTAACTATAACAAGGTTTCTTGGTCTTGCTCTTAAAAAGATGTAGTCCCTTCTTATAAGCAGAGTTGGAAATTGTTCTGCTCAGCTGAAAGAAATTTTCAAGTTCTTCGTCGTTTAAAAGTTCTTTTAGTATCCGTAGTGTCTAAACTACACCAAACTCAACCATCATAATGTTTATGACACCGGGAAACGGAGAATTGCATGCTATGTATATAATGCAATCATCATAAGGATAACCACGCTTCAAAACCCTTTTATTGCTCATAGTGGGGCATTTGTCGCAAATCGCTGCGAATCCTAAACGGGATTTTTGTCAGAATGGAGCTTTTACATTCTTTCGATATGAGAGTTTTCAGTCGTAGGGAATATTATTTAAAGTAAGCTAAAGACTAACATAAAACAAAATGTGCCGTTTCCTAAGATATAGGGTTTGGAATTGTAGACTAAGAATGTATAAACAATTTGTTTTTTTATTTTTATTTTCTGCTTATGAGACTAAATTTGCTGGAGTCACCGACATTTCTAGACAAGTCTCCTTTGGAATTTGAAGAAAAGTAAAACTGAATGAGAATTTGAATTCTGTTTCCCAAAAGCAATCTAAATATGATAACTGTTGGCAGAAAAATTTTGAGAGGTGAAGGTGGGCAAAATGGTGTCAGGGTGGGGGCAAATACAGTATTCATGCAAATATCATACCATAACACAAGGATGTCAGAAAAACAAACAGAAAATAAAAAGGAGGGGGAACATTATTGAATATATATATGCAAAAAAATTTTTTTTCATGTTAATAAATAAAAATAAATGATTTTTACAGCGGGTTTTTCATCGTTACTCCGCAATGTGTGTGAGAGAGCTTTTAACTCTGGGTACGTTCACTATTATATCAGAATGGCACTACTCGGTTGCTGTTGCTGAGATCATCAGACTCTACCAATATGTATACTATATATAAACACCTTATTTTGCACTTGAAACAATACAATGCACAGAGAAAAATATTCACAAGCTACAACAACTGCTGCCTGGCAGTTCACTAAATACAGTAAGATTCCCAATCCTAATATAGCAAGGCTAATAACCAAGCTGTCAGGTGTTCTCAAAACCTACGCAACAACGGAAAATGGTTGGATGCAAACACAGGGCGACAATCCCCTACCGGTGTATCCAAAGCGCAACTGTTCTTTTTCAAAATTCCTTTTCTGTGTTGGAAATACCGCCAGTGCGGTCACGTAATGTTTTCCGGGGGGTGTAAAGTTCACTCTATCAAATCAGGTATGCACACGTTCCAAGAGAGTGGTTTCTAGAATGAACACAATACAATTTCATTTTTTTTTCTAGAATGCAACTCCGAGCGCTGACCTTTATTAAACAGATATGTCGCGTTTCACCTAGCTCGAAGCTCCCCTTATTGTTGCTAGGCAAAGTTCTACAATAAATGACGTTTCTGACTCGCCCTAGCCGATCAACTCCCTATAATATGCTTCCAAAAACAAAAGTAAAAATTCCAGATATTTCGTTAATAAAAAAAAGTCATTAACTAGGCTACACCTGTATTATTCACCATAACATTTTTACTAATTTTTCCATTGTGAAGGTGTGGGTAATTCCCCATAATTCGCCTCCCCCCCCCCCGCTGCCGACGCCTATACTAAATATAAAAAAGCCGACGAGTTTATCAAGTTCAGTTTCGTAAGTTTAAAATTCTTTGTTTTTTTAATTCTGTTGAAAAATTACAAAACTATAAGCGATACATCCTATAGGGAGAGAATATTCTTTCTCTTTAAAAGACAAGAAATATTTTATACCAAACAAGTTTTTTTTTGGCTCAATGCTAATAAAAACTTTGCATGACAATAAGAGCAGACAAGTTTCTAAACAGACGATATTTTTCCTTGTTATATCAAAAAACTCACTTTGAAATTTCTGTTCAGTATTCTAGCTTCCGAAATCCATTAAATACAGAACAGATATTATTAACATTTGCTAATTCCACAGATTTGATCTATTAATTATTTAAATCACTCGGAAATATTTCATTATAAAGAGTTAATCGTAAAAGTCTGAAGCAAACGAATCTAATTTTCGTTCATATATAGTAGAGGTCAAATTATCATAGCAAACACATTTTAGCTTTTTTTTTTGTTTAATAATAACAAGTTTCATAATTTATTGTAGAAAGAATAACGTTTGCCCTTTTTTCTGTTTAATAACGAGAAGGTTAATAAATAAATAAATAAATAAATAATAGGGCACAAGGATATCAAGGGCTCAGACACCCACTCGACAGCTATTGGAAAACAGATGGAAGACTCCAGTCAAGGTCATCCAATGTGTTTTTTAACGTGCAGAGGGTATGGCTCTCCAGCATACGGGACCACGGATTTACGTCTGATGTGAAGGAGGCGTAAGAGTTGGGTTGGGTTGTTTTACCTCTGAGCGGCACTTTTTTGCACACCATGGGCTAAATGGCCAGGTCACATTGACCCCGAAGGCTCAGAGAAGGTTGGGGGAGGGGACCCACTGGAACAGCTGTTGGGAGACAGATGGTAGCCTCCCGTCAAGGCCATCCAACGTGTTCTTTAACGTGCACAGGGTATGGCTCTCCCACACACGGGGCCACGGCTTAACGTCCCATCCGACGGACGGCGGCCTTTCCAAACCCATCGGTGTCCCCTACTGACCGTGGGCAGGGCGTGGAATTTTGCGGAGATAAATCTCAACGCTGACCCAGCTGGGACTCGAACCTGGGAACTACAGATTACGAGCTTGGCGCGCTACCGACTCAGCCACCAACGCCCAGGAGGCGTAAGAGACTACTTACCGAGAGCAGGGAGGGAAATTTTGCAAAGATAAATCTCAAAGCAGGCCCAGATCGGACTCGAACCTGCGAACTGAAGATTATGAGCCTGACATGATACCGACTGAATCGATCCCAACCCCAAAACACAGAACACGATGTGTTGTGCCATATCAAGCTAGTACTGAGAAATCTGCGTATAAGCAAATTGTTATTCATTATATTAGAAGCATATGAAAAAACTAGCTTTAATATTTGTTCAATTTTGGTTTGTATCGATGAGGTATAAAGAAGTTTTAAAAAAACTGAATCCAAAGGGAATGTGCTCATTTTGAAAGAATTTACATTAAAAAACATGCTTTAGTATAATAATTTGAACAGTACTGTAACAGGGAATGATCATGAGAGCAGGAATTTGATTTAAGGGGTGTGTGCTTCGGTATAGGGGGGAGGGGGTTGAAATTAAAAGGGTAAAATTTGTCCACAACAGTAGGAGGGTAAAAATGAATTTATAACTCATTCCTTCCGATTTCGTTGAATAACTAGTATATTCAACATACTATATATAAACACCTTATTTTGCACTTGGTTGCACAAATAGTTTCTAGACAATTCCATGTTATGGAAATGGAACGTCACATTCAGCTCTGTAACTTTGAAAATAAACTCTTTCAGGGAAGATATCGCTGGAAATATATTGAAGATATCACTTAAAACATTCTGATCCTCGATTTTTCAACTCAAATATTTTAATATTTACAGAGTGATTAAGTTGGAAACATTTAACAGCAAACCCTGCTATTATATTCGTTCTAAACATTTTCGAATTGGTAAAAAAACTTCTAAATCTGCATTTATTTTAGTAAGAGATTTGTTGTAATACACCTATCCCTCGATTTACACGGTACTCAGTTCACACAATTTTGGCTTTGCACGGCCAAAAAATGCAACCAGTTTCGATTTACACGGTACTGACTGAGACGTACATGAATGGAAATCTCAGTCAGTACCGTGTAAATCGAAACTGGTTGCATTTTTTGACCGTGCAAAGCCAAAATTGTGTGAACTGAGTTCCGTGTAAATCGAGGGATAGGTGTAATTATAATTTCTAATTTAGTGGGCTTTTGAAGTAAACTGTTATGATCAGTGACGACGCTTTCAAACGATTCAAGTTCCATAGATCTCTGAATATCACATGAATATTGTTGAAAATAGAAAAATCATTAAATATTCAAGCGAAAGCTTCAGTTTATCTCTAGTGTCATTTTCCCCTGCAAAGTTTACTTTCAAAATTAGGAAGCTTTGAATGAAATTTTGCCATTCACAGAACATGGAAGTGTTAAGAAACCTTTTACATTTTCAAATATAGTGTATATATATTTCTCCAGATTACAAAGCAAAAAGATTTTTCTTGCCTTTCAACTCTTTGGCGACATGGAAATGCTAGAAGAATTATTTCTTGCAACAGGAGGGATCTAGAAGAGATAATAAAGGTGAAGGGGGGGGGGGGGGAATAATTACCTCTGAGTGGCACTTTTCTGCACACAGCGGACTAAATGGCCAGGCCACAAGGAACCGAAGGCTCAGAGAAAGTTGCGGGAAGGAAACTCACTGGATAGCTGTTAGAAGACAGAAAAAAGGGGCGGCGGCAAGAGATTGAATTTCCGTTGTAGTATAACATTTCCTCCTCCGTTTTAGAGGTTTTCAAAAAAACTCAAAAATATGCATGAAACTTATACGTGTTTAATACTTTTTTGCCTCTTATTACCTGTAACTGTAGCACGCCAAGCTCGTAATGTAATTCAAACGTTCCAGATCCACCTAGACCGGCGTTGAGATTTATCTCCGCAAAATCCTCTCTGCCATCGGTGAGAGACGGACACTGATGGGCTTAGAAATGCCAGCGTCCATCGGATAGGAGCCTCAGCCGTGACACCGTGTGCAGAACAGCCATATCCTGTGCACGTAAAGAAACACGCCAGATGACTTTGACAGGAGGCTACCACCTGTCTCCTAATAGCTGTCCAGTGCTAAAACAACCCAACTGAAGCCTGTATTCTTCTCAAGTGGGAGGCATGCTCCCTTGCGCCCATCTCTACCCCCAGATCAGGTTCTGCTTGCATCGATGTGCGTCTCCGTTTCTACAACTATCTACGTAGTGAAGTCGAAGAAGATCGGATGCTGCAGTGAATAGGTATCAAGAGTAACGGATGCTGATTCTTCTTAATCCGTACTCTCCCTCGGAGGCAGACATTGCTGATGCCCACGAGATTCATTCGTGTGATGGTGAAATAGCTTGGATCTCAATATTTCATATGATTACGTCGAATAAGAGAGAGAGAGATAGCACTGCTTATTAATAACATTTAAATATTTTCGTTTTCATTAAAAATGCATCAATTTATTGATGGCACCAGAAATCCCAAAAGCATCTCATTAAATCTATTTCGTGTATCCGCTATGAGATCAGTGGCAGATTTTTTTTTTTTTCAGTTACCAGAAGATGAAACTGAAACAACGTAATCCATAATGGGTGAAAATGATGACGTGGGAAAATGAATAGAAAAAGATGGTAGTAAGGACAGGGTTGGGTTGTTTTACCTCTGAGCGGCACTTTTTTGCACACCATGGGCTAAATGGCTAGGTCACATGGACCCAGAAGGGTCAGAGAAGGTTGGGGGAGGGGACCCACTGGAACAGCTGTTGGGAGACAGATGGTAGCCTGCCGTCAAGGCCATCCAGCGTGTTCTTTAACATGCACAAGGTATGGCTCTCCCGCACACGGGGCCACAGCTTAACGTCCCATCCGACGGACGGCGGCCTTTTCAAGCCCATCGGTGTTCCCTACTGACCGTGGGCAGGGCGGGGAATTTTGCGGAGATAAATCTCAACGCTGACCCAGCTGGGACTCGAACCTGGGAACTACAGATTACGAGCTAGCGCGCTACCGACTGAGCCACCCCCGCCTCGTAGTAAGGGCAAATCATTGCTGTAGTAAGTATCATTGCTTGGAGTAAGGGAATAAATCATTGCTGCTAATGTAAACTTTTTCACCTTCACACTCTACTATCCAAATTTCGAACCTCTAGTATAAATAGCTCTTTTGTAATATTCATTTAAAGTTTTTCATTTTCCACATCTAGAGGGCGCTATGAAAACTGTTGGATTGTTTTACCTCTGAGCGGAACTTTTATGCACATACTCAAAAAACAGGGCTAAATGGTCAGGTCACAAGGACCCCGACGACTCAGAGAAGGTTAGGGGAAGGGGGCCCACTAGACAGCTGTTAGAAGACAGATGGTATCCTCCGTCAAGGCCATCTACCGTGTTTTCTTAATGTATGGCTCTCCAGCACAAGAGGTCCGGCTTAACGTCCGTCAGCTGTCTACTGACCGAGGGCAGGGCTGGCCCAGCTGTGACTCCAACCTGGGAAATGCAGATTACGCGCCTTGCACGCAGCGACTGAGCCACCCCGCCCCATAGGCAACAGAATCATAAATTTCGTTACAAAGCTGGATTTGGCTGCAGTCAGCTTGACTCCGACGGAAGGAACACATGCGCGTGAATAGTCTTTTCCCCACTTTGCTAACATTGTGCAGAGAGCAAATTGAACACAAGTTTCAAATTGTGGATAAACGATCTCGTAACGCCATTTCTGATTATGTTGCTGAACATTGTCTCGTGTGCATAGAACAAAACAGGAAACATTTTGAGTTGGATTGTTTTACCTCTGAGCGGCACTTATTTTTGCACACAACAGGCTAAATGACCAGGTTACAAGGTCCCACAGGGCTCAGAGAAGGTTGGTGGAGGGAACCGACTGGATTGGAAGAGAGATGCCATCCAGTGTCAGAACACACTGGATCCCGTCAAGGCCATCCAGTGTCAGAACACACTGGATCCCGTCAAGGCCATCCAGTGTGTTCTTAAACGTTGGGTTGTTTTACCTCTGAGCGGCACTTTTTTGCACACCATGGGCTAAATGGCCAGGTCACATGGACCCCGAAGGCTCAGAGAAGGTTGGGGGAGGGGACCCACTGGAACAGCTGTTGGGAGACAGATGGTAGTCTCCCGTCAAGGCCATCCAGTGTGTTCTTAAACGTGCATAGGGTACGACTCCCTCTCGTACATAGAGCCACAGCTTAACGTCTCATCCTATGGACGGCGGCCTTTCCAAGACCCATCGGTGTCTCTACTAATCGTGAGCATATTGGGGAGTTGTGCGGAGATAAATCTCACCCTTGCCCAGATGGGACTCGAACTGAGAACTGCAGATTAAGAGCCTGGCGCGCTACAATTCATATAATACCAGGACATGTAAACTCAATAATAAATTCATATATAATTATTTTAAAAAGTATCAATGTAATTATTTAAAAAATAAGAGGAGCATTAATTTGAAAAATTTAATTGACGAAATATGTCTCGATAAAGTGAACCTAATCTATACATTCAAGACCTAATCTATACATTTAAGTACAAATACGTAAATATATTTCCCATTGGCCATTTTGTGTACCTTCTTTGACATGCCTATGCTTTCTAAGATTATTTTTTACATGTTATTTCCAGTACATTAGACTCTAAAACACCAGCCGACGTCCGTCGGATGGGACGTTTAGCCGTGGCTCCGTGTGCGGGAGAGCCATACCCTGTGCACGTTAAAGAACACGATGGATGGCCTTGACGGGAGGCTATCATCTGTCTCCCAACAGCTGTTGTAGTGGGTCCCCTCCCCCAACCTTCTCTGAGCCTTCGGGGTCCATGTGACCTGGCCATTTAGCCCGTGGTGTGCAAAAAAGTTCCGCTCAGAGGTAAAACAACCCAACCCAACTAAAACACCAGTAAAGAAAGAAATATCATGCCTTAATCTTTTCAAGAGTTCATATTTATCTCTTTACATTCTATTTCATAAGAAGAACTTCTTATGATACATTCTGCATGCATAATTTATCATTTAACAGCAATGCAACATAATGTCAGTATAAATGAACAAATAATATTATGCATAAGTTTAGAAAAGATAAAGTTTCAGAAGTAAAATTAATTGTTATTCAGGAAATCTTACTTGTTGCGAACTGACGTGGGTAATTCGCTAGCAGACGATGTCCTAGGATAATGGCGTTATCAGTACCGTTGCCACTCACCTCATAACGCAAAGCATAAATATTTAATTTTTCAGCCAAAAACTGAGCCAGTGGTGTGCTAGTAGTCAGTTGCATAAAAATGTTTTAAATCCGTAAATTATCGTAAACAGTGCTATGAATATGATCAAAGTTTATCTAAGGGTTGAAGGAGATCACAACTCCTTCCTTTTCAAATTTTTAACCAAATTATAGTGGAAAAAATTAAACATATATATATAACTTCATAAATGGAAGAAACCCTTCAACGCTTTCGTCAACTATCAGGGGAGCATTCTCTCTTAGTTCAACGTTGATGACGCATTAGAGGAAAAATTGCCTGTAGACGGGAAGGGTACGAACTCACGATCTCCTGATAACATGTCAGGTGCCCTGATCGCCGAGTTACCGGCCACAGATCAAGATCTCCCCTAACTGATATTAAAAACTTTTCTACTTGCAGTATATTGTGTCTCGTGAAAATAGTGTTAATCGAAACGGAAAAATGTAAAGCTGGGAGGCGCCCTACAATTCAAAGATTTTGAGTTTTATAAGTCTTTAGAAAAATTCTTGAAAAATGCAGGAATACAAATGAGTAAATTTTTTCGGCCTCTATTATCCTTGCTAGCCTTCTGAAAGGGGGAGAGCAAAGCGCACTTGCCCCAACTCTCCTTCCTAGATCCGACCTTAATAGTAGATATATATATTTTTCAAATAAAAAGAAATATTTGGAAAAACCACTGAAAAGAAAGAAAAATTATACACTGGAACATCGTTCCAGTTTTATCCGCTCGTTAATTCGATCCCTTTTAGAGTCTTTAAATCCTTTCTTTCTTGATTCGATTCCCTCAATTTTCTCTAGATCCGAGCAGTGCGAATGATCCTTATGTAATAAATATTTCTTTTGCTGTTTAAAACTTTCATCAATATTATCAAGCGCAGTTGTTGTACTAACCAAGAGAAAAATGTTTTGTCCACTTTGCCATTTTGATTGTGAAATTTTTTGATTTCATTTTGATTTGAAAATGGAAAAAAAAATACATTACGGTAAGAAAAAATCTTAGAAATCAAAAATCTTTTAATAAACTATGCAATATAAAATTTTATACAAACGTGTACATTATAAAGCAAGATAATCCTCAGATCTATAATTGTTTTTTTTCTATTGCTTTTTATGCAATATTATGTTATTTTATTATATATATTTATAAAATTCGTCACTCTGTCGTTAAGGATAAGGAAAATGAACACCTAATTGCCACTGTAATTGATGGCTACTTCTTCCCCATTTTCTTCAATGGGCCACATATTGCCCTATTGCATATGATGTCTGGTATAAAGAGATGCCGTTTGTATTAACATTCTCAGTTTTCGCAGGGTAGAAGGGACTGTGTGTTGAGGGGGGGGGGGGCATAGTCTGTAGCATGCTAGGCTCGTCATCTGCAGTTCCAAGGTTTGTATCCCAACTATACCTACTTTCAGATTTATATCCGCAAAACGCCCCACCCTGGCCTCGGTCAGAAAGGGAATACCGATGGACTTTGAAAGGTCACTTTCCGTCAGATGGGTCATTAAGCCGTGGCGCCGTCTGCATGAGAACTGTTCCCTCTGCACGTCAAAAACACGCTGGATGGCCTTGATGGGAGGTTACAATGTCTTCTAGCAGCTGTCCAATTGATTCCCTTTTCCAATTTTCTCTGAGCCCTTGAGTTTCTTGCGATGCGGCCATTTAATCCATTGGGTACAAAGAAGTACCACTCAGATGTAAAACCCAAATATTGAGCGTTATTTTATACTGCCGAGCAGAGCAAGATGTAAATTCCTGACCATAAGATGACCATCCAAGCTGGAATTTTAAGACTTCATCCTTTTTAAGAGAACTTAAGAGCGTG
Organism: Ryuthela nishihirai; assembly: GCA_038380435.1. NCBI lineage: Eukaryota > Metazoa > Arthropoda > Arachnida > Araneae > Heptathelidae > Ryuthela > Ryuthela nishihirai. Next base: position 33,438,140 of record JAWZYU010000026.1, read on the forward strand.
CACAAGCAAAGACCTCTCTCCCACTGTTCGAAATTGAACCGGGAAACCTCAAATTACGTGTCTGTTCATCTGTCCATTAAGTATCTTGAACTTCCGGTTGCTTCCTGCACCTTTGAGTAAATTTCAGTTTCGGTTAACATGCTTCAGCATGTTTGTTGTAACTATAGAAACATCTAAATTCTGTGTCAGAGAGAAGCGAAGATATAAATGTTGGGATTTGTCTTTCCCAAACTCTTATTACTGTGAGTGGGATTATTCTGCTTCTGAGAAAATTATACGCATTCGCTTCTCAAAGCATAAATAAATAAGAATCTTGTTACTGGGAAGAATGTAGCACTCTTGAGTCCTCTTGTGAGCCACTAAGGTTAATGTCATTCAATTATCTTTTAACATGGAGAGTATGGTCCTCCAGATCAAAAGAATTAAAATCTATAACTCAAATAGTATTATCGATTTATTGAAACTAATATTAATATACAAAAGTTAACACAAAAAAAGTAAAAATGTACAAAATACACCAAAATATAAATATAAAAAATGGAAATTTTCTAAAAACTACCTCTCTTCCTATATGTTCCCTAAAAAGTAGAAAATAAACCTAAAGCATATCGATGGTGCAATCAATCACTGATTTCGTATTCACTTCAAAGGAAGATAGGACGCCGGTAATCTTGTTGAGTAGGTAAATCGGGGCTCTATCTTCCTTTGAAGCGAATACGAATTCAATGGCTGATTGCATCATCGATACTCTTTAAGTTTGTTTTCTACTTTTTAGGATGCATATAAAGATAGGTGCTTTTAGTAACAAGGAAAATAAATGTGAATAAATTTAAATATTTAAAAAATACTTATCTTCAGAAACTTTCGTTTGATATATAATTCTTAAACACCGACCGCATTTCTCCTCCCCCTTCTTTTGAAGCTAGCCAATGACATTGGAGAAGTCACAAGATTTAATTTGAGACGTGGCTCGTTAATATCGCCCTACTCAGAATTTTCTTTTCCCTTTTTGCAGTAGGGAGAATGGTGGGGGGCTTAATTCAAAGCAGTCTACGACGGTTCTCATTTCATCTTCATTTGGCACCTAACTCGTAACTGTTGGCCTTTGTGTTTGGAAGATATAGCAAAAGAACGACTTTCAATTTCCACTTTTTTATGGGGGGAAAGCAAGGGGAGGGGTATATTTTAATTACCCAAAACGTTTCCCACGTCACAAATTTTCATTTGACATACAACTTATTGCGTTTGGTCGTCGCTTTTGAAATATAAACCACTTGGCCACCAGTCCCCCCTTTTCACAGTGCTCTCTCCCTATGACGTCACAGACCACGCCCTACGACGCCACAGACCATACCCCTTACGTAACAGAACACACCCCCTTATTAATATTGATAATTAATAATTAATAATTAAAAAAATAAAAAAGCCCCCCATTTCCGGTAGGCGTGGCCATGAAAGTACCTGGTGGGAATCTCCAGGGTGGGAACAAACTACTCAAAAATCCTGTTAGGTGGCGCTCTGAGCAAAGGCTTCAAGTGTCTCTCGTCTGCACAAGGTCTCATAGTAATTCTAACTGTGGCGCCATCTAGTGGTTGAAAATGTAATTAACAGTAAAGAATTCAGGTTTTTTTTATTTGATTCTTTAGGTAGAAAATACTTCAATATTAATGTAATTTCCAGTAACTAGTCTGTATTAATTCGTTTTGTATAGAGAATGCATTGATGACAATATATTAAGTGTATAGTGTTATAAGAAATCCAATTAAAATTCTTTATTTTCCCCCTTAATAATGTTTTAAAGCGGATTTGTGTAGAGATGCATTTAAACAGGAAATATTGTTCACATTACTTCCAATTGGGTACTTAACTGTTGAATGAGAAAATTATGTTAATTAGTGATTAATGTTTAAAATACTAAAAAATGCGTAATGTTGAAACACAAAACATGCGATATTACTCGCTAGTTCTCTTTCTTTCTTATATACAATGTTAAAAAAAAAACAGGTATTTATCTATATTTCTTGATATTAAGCAGCTGAAATTAGTGGTGAATTTCGTTATTTTTCATTTCACTGTATTTAATGTAGGGAAGCATATTATTTTTATCTCAGTCGTTAAAAATCAGATTTTTAGGGAATTAAATGTATTTTTTACTAAACAGTTTAAATAAGTGGCGAAATCACTTAATTTTCAATGCATTTGAAAAAAAACGATTACGAGCTTGATTGAATTGAAAAAATCTCATTTTTAGGGAATTCTCTCTCTTTTTTTAAATTACTTAAATTTTATGATGAAATCCCCTTAATTTTCAATAAAATTAAGAAAAAAAAAGTTCTTTTTAATTAAATCATCTTACTTTTTGTCACGGAAATATTCCAAAGTAAAACAATTATTAACTAAGTAATTCGAATAACAGTATAAAAATCCAATTTTTTTTACTTATTCATAGGAAAAGTATATAAAATTCGTCTATACCCCTCTGTATTATTTAATATACAGGAAATTATCCTTTTCTTGTAGGTTATTATTGAAAAGTTTTAATATTCAGTAAAATCTGCTCTAAAACAATTAATAAATTCCTTTATCGCCAAATGGCTGATGTAATAATTTCAATTATTTCTCTGTAAAAATCTACGTAATGAAAGTTTCCGTCTCTGCAAAGTAAAAATTAGAATTTCATTCCGTGCTGATAATTTTCTCATAAACACAGCACTCGGTGCATTTATTGAAGTCCTCCACTTCTGAGAAGTCAGTCGTCCTTCTCGAAGTCATTTCTAGCTTTCTTCCGCTGATCTGTATTAAATTCTATATATGGTTTTAGCCAGCAAGACTGTTTGAATTCTAAAACGTGATGTATTTTCTTCAGCTGCCTACCAAAGGCTAAATATTGTTTCATATTACGGTAATGAAGGACATATTTTTCCTTAGAATTTAGATTTGGGGCTAATTTCACGACTGATTGGCAAATGAGAATATGACCTCTTGACAATATGGTGATAGCATGCTGCTGGTAATCTGAAGTTTCTCAGGGGCTAGGGGATAATCATTATGCTTGTCGTGTAGAGAAACTCTATAATCTAAATCAACTTCTAATATACACCCTTTATTCGAATCATCAGCAACTGTCATAATATCTAGATTTTCTATTTCTTCTTTATTAAGCCATCGAAAATCGCTTTGAGGGAGACATTGCGACATTGCCCATCCATAAAGATTGTTGGCATCATAGTACATAATGTATTTAGAGGGTAACTGAGGATTATAGGTATCTAAATTCTTGTTGTTTGCAGCGCTAAAACGATTGCATATCACTGAAATTCCTCCTCGTACGCCTTTTTTTTTCAGGAAAAGGTACATTGTAAGTTATCAACTCTAGATTAATATTTTTCATCTTCACGCCTGAAGATGGCCGTGCAAACATGACCGGGATCAATTTCATAGTATCTGACACATAATTTTCTCAAACACATCAGCTAAGAGGAGTACGTCGGTGTAAAAGTCGTGATATTGGCCTAGATTTTTTATGTCGAATGAGTTCCATACTTTCATTGCATGAATATAGTCTTCTTCCCCTAGCGCTTCTTCTGTTAGTTTATTGTAAAAAGCTTCACGCTTCACGTGGAGGCCACGTATGAAACTGGGTGTTGAAACATGAAATTTGTGAATTTCAGCCATTTCTCCTCTTCAGTTAGAAATTCTACTCTCTGGGTCCCTGTTCTTGACAACAAGGAACATGATCCTTCAAGAGTGATTCATTTGTAAAACGGTGAAGGCAGTAATCACAGTAGAAAGCCTGGCATTTATGTTTAGTGAGAGGACTGAGAAGTCTACTCATATTCTTAATGGAGCAATAATGCTGCTTTTCATCATCCGATAACAGTAGGAGATTTCCATGCGCTTTAAATCTGAATGGCGTGATGTAGAGCGGGAACACCTCTTTCTCGTATCCAAAAACATTGACAGAAATGTTGTTCATTTTTTCGAATTTAGATATTTGATTTATTGTTAAAGGAAAAATTAGGCCAGATGTGTTTAATTTTTCTTCTAAATGAATGTAGGTGGTAGGGTGTGGATGATCTGCGGCAGGATACAAAGCGGCTAAAACAGACAGACAAAACATTTTTGGTCAGAATTACATACATTGACAATAGCGTGTTTTAATAGTAATTCTCTTGGAGTAGGAATATAACTAGACCCTGCAAGAGGGATATATTTTCCAATGTTCGTTTCAGCGTGGATTACAGCATCCAGTGTACATCCACTATGTGCTCCTTCAAATTCTTCAAATGAAGTCTTGATCTTCTTGCACGCTTAATCCAGTTCTCTGTTTAGGGATGATGTAGGAAGACTTGTGATACAGTTACTTCGGAAAAACGGGGTGTAGTGTTCGAATGTTGAAGGGGACACTTTTCGCCCTGAAGCGCACTTGCACGGCAAGGTACCATTTAATGCTACCTTTCGTTGTCAATTCTTCTTTCAGATGAGTCAGGAGTGACTCCGCGAGGATTCAAGGAAAAAGATGAGGTCAACAGATGTTTCTTCCGTTGCCATCAACTTGTGTGTTGGCAGGGTCCTTTTCATTTCTTCTGTAAACCGGCAGGGGTCTTCAGGGTCTGGGTTTTGTTTCTTCTGTGGAATCCTTTCATCTTCAGAACGTTTTCGCTTATTATTGCGTGGCTTTGAGTCGTAAAAGACTGTCTTTTCTTCCAAATTCCATTGTACATTCTTCGCATTTGTAGTTTCCTGGAGGTGTGGGTTAACTCATTACGTCGGACGTCATCTCTCCTTGAGAATATCGATTCGCATTGAGAACACTTAAATAGGTTATTTCCATCATGAATTCTTTTATGACGAATGAGATGGGTCTGATGAAGGAAAGCCTTCTCACGTATATCACATGGATACATTATGAAGCAGTGACTTGTAAAATAGCTGATTTATACTATACGAGGACGTCGAAACTATCACTATTTGCTTCTAACAGCTGAAAAAATCACGGAGACGCAGCAGCAGAGAACTGTCAGTGTCAACGTCTGACAACAGAATGAAGATTCTGACTGATGGATGTCGTATTTATACTAGAACAAGGACTATCCCGCAGAAACTGGAATAAAACTGTCCCGCAGTAAATGAAAAGAAAAAATGGGTAAAAAATATTTTAAAAGGTAGAACTTCTAATAGGTGAGTCAGGATTCAAAATGGCAGAGTCTGGAAAAAATTACGGATGAGGGGTACATACCAAGGGACACAGGTTGGGTTGGGTTGTTTTACCTCTGAGCGGCACTTTTTTGCACACCATGGGCTAAATGGCCAGGTCACATGGACCCTGAAGACTCAGAGAAGGTTGGGGGAGGGGACCCATTGGAACAGCTGTTGGGAGACAGATGGTAGCCTCCCGTCAAGGCCATCCAGCGTGTTCTTTAACGTGCACAGGGTATGGCTCTCCCGTACACGGGGCCACGGCTTAACGTCCCATCCGACGGACGACGGCCTTTCCAAGCCAATCGGTGTCCCCTACTGACCGTGGGCAGGGCGGGGAATTTTGCGGTGATAAATCTCAACGCTGACCCAGCTGGGACTGGAACCTGGGAACTACAGATTACGAGCCTGGCGCGCTACCGACTGAGTCACCCCCGACCCAAGGGACACGGAAGTTTGCGATCGATGAGGGGAGTTTAATAAAGGGGGACGGCACTATTCAATTAAATATGAGTTATGAATTATTAATAAAGGGGATTGTGGGGGCATGGTCGATGACGTCGGAAAACCGCTATGGGTGTTGGTGGAAATTACGATTGAGTTGTTATCCAATACCACCTGTTATATGTCCATTATTATCTGCAGTTTAACTGAATAATATAATTTCAGATTAATACATTACTGGAGGGAGGTATTCTTTTTGACATTGCACGACTTCGGTCTTAAAACAGTGTGAGTTCTCACCAATGTGATTGATAATGATCCGTCACGCCTTGAAACACATGGGTGGCGGATCCCATAGGATTAACATTGATCCGCCACTGAGTTAGAACTCTCATTATCCTCCTACTACGGCCAAACCAACAGAGTCTCTCTCTGCAAAATATGCTGCTTAATGGAGGTTGCCAACTCCTTTTCCTAACCTCATCATTAGTTACAAAGTTGAACCACCTAATGCCCACGATACTGCGTAAGCATCTATAATCAAAAGCATCAAGTTTCCTCTTATCTTGTTTACAAAGCGTCCAAGTTTCACTACCATACATTTTCCCCAATTGCTCTTAAATTTAGGTACTTTGTAATAATTTTTATCTTCTAATCTTGTATTTTTACTATGATTTGCTTTCTCTTTAAAGGTATTATCAAAATAATGTTTTAAGATTGTATTATAAGTATATAAGTTTTCTGTATGATATGAAGTTCAAGTAATATAATGTGTCTCTTAAAGTCGCATTAAAAGTCTCTTAAGTTAAAGCTTAAACAACTTTTGTAGTTAGATTCGAAGCACAGCTTGAAACTTGCATCTCTATTAATTTAAATATTGAAGTCTAAGCCTACATTTATAAGAAAGGAATAACTCCAGCATCTCGATTAATAGTCAGAGACTCAAAATTAAAACTACATATCAAGCGAAAAGGTTAAATTTGTACATCAAAGTGAAACATAAACTGCCTGGCCAAATTATTATGAACACCTTCCTAACACTTCGTCTTATGTGTCATGGTGCATTTCTCAACTCTCAAAGTTTTCAATTATCTTCGCATGGTTCTCGTTGAAATAGGATTTGATGTACTGTCATGTCTCTCTAATTTATTAATTTTTATTTCTTATTGTATTTTTGCTGTTGTATATAGATATCTGTATTAAATATGTTTTTGGAAGTGCTGAGATGGGGATGTGACTCATGAGCTGTTGTCTTCGGGTCTGAGCTGGCTGACTATGTATGCTCACATGTCATGAAGCTCTTTTACGACTAGTCTCTGGTGCGAGTGCTAGCGTGGAGGCAAGCGCGGCAATAATAAGCGAGAGTCTAAGCGTCTCTGTCAACCTGGAAGGAAGTTTGAACACGCATCAAGGGACGCCGCTCTTGCTCAAAAAGAAAACACTTAAGGAGAGGGTTCAGTTCTGTGGGAACTGAGATACGGTTCTGTGTGAACCACGTTGTAGGCAAGGGTTGGATATCCTTTCGCCGAGTTTGAGGTCGGTAAAGCGAGAATCTGCAAAGCACAGAATGCCACCTCATTACATGATTGTTTGCAGCAGCAAAGCAGCAAAGGCCCACAGAATCAAGCGCATCCCAAGCACGTAATTGTATATAAATGTGAATAAACTGTGTCGTCCATATACTACTCTCGTGCTTGAATTGTTGGACACTTCTCTACACATCACTTGACGCAGCAAGTCTGAGGCATATGTCGGTATGGGTGTAACAACCGCGAACCTGTGATTTCACCTAAGTAATGGTGAATGTAATTAAGGGACTAATTGATCGTCCTCTACTGTATAGTGTGGTTAATCGTTTGTCATCTAGCCCAACATGACTTTTGTTGCAGTTCAGCAGCATATGCAATTACACGTGACGAAGTAAATGAAATTTTGCCTCGTTCGTTACCACTGCCCACCACATGTACTACTAGCGGTCATCCCTCTCAGCTGATAAACTGTAGAAGTTCTATTTTACCATTACGAACGCCTGTCCCTGTCAGTCAGAGCCGTTTTCCTCCCACTTTTGCCACGTTTCCGTTCTCCATACACTTGGGATATTGAATCCCATGATTTTCAGCTGAGTTCTTTCACCTCCGTTATGGATGCTCGTGCCCATTGCAATGCAACGACGAGTTCCCTTTCGAAGTCAGTTAGATCAGTCTTTTTACCCATGTTGCACCTGACTCTGCTTCCCATCATTTTCATACGACTTTGCTGTAAATACTTATGTCAGCAAGAAATTTTTCGTATATCATGGTACTTTGCGAAATAATAATTTTGCCACGCAGTGTACATCTGAAGTCAGAGGATCGGATTCAGGAATTTCCCACGGAAGAGGAAACAAGATAATAACTGATGTTCATTTTTGTTCATAAAACAAATAAAAAAAGCTTTCTTTTTGTTACATTATAGTTAATTAGCTCTGGCAACACATTTCCGTACCTACGCCTAAAATAACATTATTTCAATACATATTTATTTTTTCGAGGGAATGGTTTAATCAGGTCAATTCATGGAACAGAAATGCGACCAATAATGAAATTAAACCGAATATTTTAACAGCAAAAGAAAAACAAGAATTTTTATTCCAATGCCTTCTTCTTAGAGTCTCTGACCCCCTAGTATTGAGATAAAAGCCTACATATCCATTGATGATATCCATCACTCTGGATCAAATCTGCATCACTAGCAACCTACAAACTCAAGTTCGATAAAATAAACAAGAACAGGAATGGAGATAAAGTTAAAAAAAAATTAGAATACTTATCTTCCTATAGGGCCCTAAAAAGTAGAAAATAAAACTAAAGTATATCGATGTTGCTGTCAGTCACTGAGTTCGTATTCATTTCAAAGGAAGATAGGGCGCAGATTCACCAACTCAAGAAGATTTCCGGCGTCCTATCTTCCTTTGAAGTGAATACGAACTCAATGACTGACAGCACCATCGATATGCTTCAGGATTATTTTCTACTTTTTAGAGCCCTTTAAGAAGATAGGTATTTTAAAATATTTTTAATTTATTTCTATTTTTCTCTTTGTCCTTAAAAGTCCTTATTTTGATATATAACTCATAAACATCGATCACGTTTTTCCTCCCCCTTTTTGGAGTCGTGTTTGAGGTATCCCATAACATTGGGGACGTCACAAGCTTCCACGTGAGATATAACTTGTTAGGTTATAACACCCCCCCCCCGAAATTTCCGTCCCCTTTTGCAGTAGGGAGAATGGTGAGAGATTTCGAAGTAATATACGACGGTCCTCCTCACATCAGCATTCATTTGACACTTAAGTCGTAACAGTAACTAATCTCGTGTTTGAACGTTTCCCTTTCTTTAGTGGGGAAGAAATCAAGGGAGGAGGGGCATATTTTAATTGCCCGCCACATTCCCCACCTCACAACGCGTTACGTTCGCGTTCCGGAAATCCAGCCGAATTTCTATATCTTATGACACTCCACGCGCCACAAGCTTTCATTTGACGCATAGCTTCTTATTTTCGGATCTCGCTTTCTAGGTATATAGCGGAACAATCGTTATCATAGTTCTCCTTTTTTAAGGAGGGAAGAAAGCATAAAGGGTCAGTTTTTTTATAGCCTAGCCCCGCGTTACAAGCTTTCATTTGACATGAATCATTAAATTTATCCGTCGAGTTGGAAAGATAGGATGGAACAACTCTTTTGACAAATCCACAAACCGATAAAGGACGAGTTTCGGATGTTTTACCTCTGAGCGGCACTTTTTTGCACACCATGGGCTAATGGCCAGGTCACATGGACCCCGAAGTTTGGGGAAGGGGACCCACTGGAACAGCTGTTGGGAGACAGGTGGTAGCCTCCCGTCAAGGCCATTAAGCGTGTTCTTTAACGTGCACAGGGTATGGCTCTCCTGCACACGGGCCACGGCTTAACATCCCATCCGACGGCCTTTCCAAGCCCATCGGTGTCCCCTACTGACCGTGGGCAGGGCGGGGAATTGTGCGGAGATAAATCTCAACGCTGACCCAGCTGGGATTCGAACCTGGGAACTACAGATTACGAGCCTGGCGCGCTACCGACTGAGCCACCCCCGCCCCAGGTAAAGGACGAGAGAAAAGCATTACGAAGATAGGTAATAAAAAAGGACCTATTTATGATCTTGCAGAACAACTGATGCGTAATCAGGTGATCCCAAATTCAAATATGGGAGAAGGATCGATAGATATTTTTATTTCATTTTCAAAAAAAAGAGGTTTAAAAATTATTCTGTCTCCAGACATCGATTTTATTTTTGTTTATATAGATAAAAATTGTAGATAACTTCTTTGTTATGTCAACGAGGAATCTAACCTCGAAGCTCTATAACTTCTAAAACATGCTTTTAAACGAAAAATGCAAATGAAGATAAAATAAAGGTCATGATCGAATCTATTTAAATCTCGATTTTCAACAGTATTCTTTCAGTATTTAAAGAATTATGGAAGCTAAAGTATTTCATTGAAGAAATGCGTCACAAAAAGTTACCTCAAAATTAATTAAAACTTAATTACTATAATAATATCTAAACATTTGATAAAATATACATTTTTAAAAGTTTGCGTAACAATTGTTTCAATATTAGACGACAAGAATTATTTTTGATACAACAATGTAATTTATTGTTAAATATTCAAGCTTCCATAACTCCTTAAAGACTGAACGAAAATTGTCGAGAATCAAGACTTAATAGATTTGATTTCTATTTTTATCTTCAATCCCATTTTTTCATTAAATCCATATTTTAGAAGTCACAGAGTTTCGAATTTAGATTCCATTGACATGAACATTCTCTAATATTTTGGCATGGCAGTGCATCAATAACATCTTCCTGGGAAGAGCATCCTTCCTCCCATCTTGTGAGTTCACCTTTGCATCGTGTGCTATAAGTTAATCTCTCCGCATCATCAGAGAGAGAGAGCACCTTATGTCGGAGATGCCAGGCGGGTATAGAGGAGACGACCAATCAATAACCGATGCCGCTAACTGGATTCCTTCCCATCGACGCCATCGGAAGATGCTGAGGATAAAAAAAGTCCCACACGACGCAGAAACTCTGGCGCCTACATGTGTCTCTAAAAAAAGTGCCATTGAGTTGATAGAAGAAGAGAGAAGCGTCCGTTGGTCTTTGCCCTACGTCGGTGATGGATGGCTTCGCTGATCAACATGTGCCTGATACTAGACTGATCCCCTTTGTTTATATTATTCTTTGGTTCTCTTTGCTTATATTCTATCCTGTGTACGGAATCGGTTGGGTTGGCTTGGGTTGTTTTACCTCTGAGCGGCACTTTTTTTACACACCATGGGCTAAATGGCCAGGTCACATGGACCCCGAAGGCTCAGAGAAGGTTGGGGGAGGGGATCCACTGGAACAGCTGTTGGGAGACAGATGGTAGCCTCCTGTCAAGGCCATCCAGCGTGTTCTTTAACGTGCACAGGGTATGGCTCTCCCAGACACGGGGCCACGGCTTAACGTGCCCATTCGACGGACGGCGGCCTTTCCAAGCCCATCGGTGTCCCCTACTGACCGTGGGCAAGGCGGGGAATTTTGCGGAGATAAGTCACATGGACTCCGAAGGCTCAGAGAAGGTTGGGGGAAGGGACCCACTGGAACAGCTGTTGGGAGACAGATGGTAGCCTCCCGTCAAGGCCATCCAGCGTGTTCTTTAACGTGCACAGGGTATGGCTCTCCCGCACAAGGGGGCACGGCTTAACGTCTCATCCGACTGACGGCGGCCTTTCCAAGACCCATCGGTGTTCCCTACTGACCGTGGGCAAGGTGGGGAATTTTGCGGAGATAAGTCACATGGACCCCGAAGGCTCAGAGAAGGTTGGGGGAGGGGACCCACTGGAACAGCTGTTGGGAGACAGATGGTAGTCTCCCGTCAAGGCCATCCAGCGTGTTCTTTAACGTGCACAGGGTATGGCTCTCCCACACACGGGGCCACGGCTTAATGTCCCATCCGACGGATGGCGGCCTTTCCAAGCCCATCGGTGTCCCCTACTGACCGTGGGCAAGGCGGGGAATTTTGCGGAGATAAGTCATATGGACCCCGAAGGCTCAGAGAAGGTTGGGGGAAGGGACCCACTGGAACAGCTGTTGGGAGACAGATGGTAGCCTCCCGTCAAGGCCATCCAGCGTGTTCTTTAACGTGCACAGAGTATGGCTCTCCCGCACACGGGGCCACGGCTTAACGTCCCATCCGACGGACGGCGGCCTTTCCAAGCCCATCGGTGTCCCCTACTGACCGTGGGCAGGGCGGGGAATTTTTGCGGAGATAAATCTCAACGGTGACCCAGCTGGGACTTGAACCTGGGAACTACAGATTACTAGCCTGGAGCGCTACCGACTGAGCCACCCCCGCCCCACGGAATCCGTAACTGAAGAACAAACTTATCAGTAGGTCTCATTCCTACGTATCTATTACGTATCCCTGTGCGTAAATTTTGAATATTTCGGAGGGGAAGTGAGCTAGTTTTATTGCATTAAAGATAGATTCATGACAAAGTGTATTTTTCAAAAAATATTTCATCTATATCTTTTCCACTCTGTGAATTAATTCATTTAGTTGTGTGCATGCTACCGGCAACAGTCGCTAGCGTGCTAGGATCGTAATCTGCAGTTCCCGGATTCGAGTCTCGTCCTGGCCAGCGTTCAGGTTTATCTCCGCAAAACTCCCTACCCTGCTTTCGGTCAGTAAGGGAACAGATGGGCTTGGAAAGGCCGCCGTTCGTCGGATGGGATGTTAAGCGGTAACCCCGTGTGCTGGTGAGTGTATCTTGTGTAGGTTAAAGAACACGCTGGATGGCCTTGACGGTAAGCTACCATCTGTCTCCCAACAGCTGTCCAGTGGATCGCCTCTCACCAACTTTCTCTCAGCCCTCGGGATCCTGGGGCGGGGGTGGCTCAGTCGGTAGCGCGCCAGGCTCCTAATCTGCAGTTCCCAGGTTCGAGTCCCAGCTGGGTCAGCGTTGAGATTTATCTCCGCAAAATTCCCCGCCCTTCCCACGGTCAGTAGGGGACACCGATGGGCTTGGAAAAGCCGCCGTCCGTCGGATGGGACGTTAAGCCGTGGCCTCGTGTGCGGGCGAGCCATACCCTGTGCACGTTAAAGAACACGCTGGATGGCCTTGACGGGAGGCTACCATCTGTCTCCCAACAGCTGTTCCAGTGGGTCCCCTCCCCCAACCTTCTCTGAGCCTTCGGGGTCCCTGTGACCTGGCCATTTAGCCCATGGTGTGCAAAAAAGTGCCGCTCAGAGGTAAAACAACCCAACCCAACCCTCGGGATCCTTCTCACCTGCCCATTGTGTGCAAAAATTGCCACTCAGAAGTAAAACAACCCAACTATTCACATCGCAAATTAAATGCTTTTGACATAAAAATACTTTAGGAATATTCAATACTAGGTTTCTAACTTCTGTTTCTTTTATTTTCAGTTGGTTTTTCGGAGCTGAAAGAAAACGCATGCATCTTAGCGTGGCACAGCTGATCGAAAAGATCCCGACAGCTCTTCTTGAACTTTCACAGCCAGATAGGAAATTTCTTTTTTGAAAGATACGGAAATCCTTTATTCGTGGTATATTAAAGGGGAGAAAAATTATCATTTCAGAGGTAAGTAGGCAAACCTGAAATGTAATGGCTGTGGCCTATGTAAAGGGTAGATTTGAAAGAATCCTTGTTTTGCATTACCATTCTCCTCAGTATTGAACTGGTGAAAAATACAGCTTTGGTTGAACGGCAAAGAACACCTTTAGTATTCCCGCTTAGTTTACTTCTATTGGAAGCGTAATGTACGCCGGCCCCAGGAGAAAATCGAAGTCGAATGAACAAAGCTAACGGAGTCCGGAAGACTCCAGCAAAAGGCTTCTAGTAAAATAAGGCTGCAGCTCTTACCAACAACTCGTTTTGGCTTTCCGAGCTGGACGGAAACACATACACCTTAGCATGTTATCGTTCAACAAGCTAAACTTCCAACTTCTTGAACTTTCACAGCCTGGGAATAAAAATATTTTAAAAATTTGAAGCCGCATTATCATAATTGGTGTGTCTGGGGAAGAAAATTTTCCATTCTAAAGGAAACTATGCGAATCTGAAATAAATATAGTGGAGGTGGACTGCCTAAAAAGTAGAAATGAGGATTAAAAGAAGTTTTATTGTTACTTTTCTTCCTAGAATTTCTGCCAAGAAAAACTGTACCACTCGAGGTTTAATTGAATAAGTGTGGGGGTTTAATAAACTGATTGCACATGATTTGCTTCCCAGAGTAGGGTGAATATATAGGCCAACTCGGCAATGGCTGGGGTCCACACAATCAAAAAGGGCTCCTCAAGCAGCTGCTTGCCACAGAGGTCTGACAGGAGCCTGTCAGTTTAATACGCCATAGGCAAGATCTGTGAGGAAGGCATGACCTCCGCAGAAAGACAATATAAAGGGCCGTGCTTTACCCACGACTCGAAACCAGATCCCTTTGATAACCACTGGGGCACCTTTAAGGATGAAAATATAATTTTTGTTTAAAGATTACAATAAAAGAGAGAAAGAAACAGAGAGCTGAAAGAATGACAAATTTAAAGATAATAAAATCTGTGAAAAGGGAAAAAAGCGTAAAAACAAATTTAAAGAAAAAGAAAAAAAATTTAAAAAAAAGAGAACTTAATGATTGATGTATCCAACCAAAAGGAATCTGCAGTTCATGTTAGATAGATAGATAGATGACTTTATTCTCAGAATATGCAGTAACATTACATTTACATGTTTTTACCTTAGAACTGAAATTACAATGGGTTGGGTTGGGTTGTTTTACCTCTGAGCGGCACTTTTTTGCACACCATGGGCTAAATGGCCAGGTCACATGGACCCCAAAGGCTCAGAGAAGGTTGGGGGAGGGGACCCACTGGAACAGCTGTTGGGAGACAGATGGTAGCCTCCCGTCAAGGCCATCCAGCGTGTTCTTTAACGAGCACAGGGTATGGCTCTCCCACACACGGGGCCACGGCTTAACGTCCCATCCGACGGACGGCGGCCTTTCCAAGCCCATCGGTGTCCCCTACTGACCGTGGGCAAGGCGGGGAATTTTGCGGAGAAATTACAATGAAATATATATATATATAATGTTATACATCTCAGATATACAATTTTAAAGTATTACATTTTTAATACATATTCATCTTTATATATAGTTGGTCTAATAAAATCATATATTCATTCATACCATATATATGGAGAATCTTAATATTATGTTTCATTAGAGTTTTATAATTTTACCTACATATTTCAGTAAAAGTCTGAGAAAAAATGTTGAGTCTTCCACGAGAGTAAAAACTCGCTTGTGGAAGAAATTTAACAGTTATGTTGTAATAAAAATGAAAAGGCAACATGCTTCAGTTTCACATTTCCTCATATTTTGCTAGCTTGATCAAAAATTCAAAATAAATATTCACCAATTTATAAGTTTGAAAATTACCATTAAGAATAAATAAAATAAAAAAATTTTACTGGGTAGAAAAAAAAATCTATATTGAAATTATGCGTTAATAAATGGTTCAGTTAAGCACCTTAAGGGCAACTTTGCATCAAATGAAATTATATTACATTTAAATCTCTTTTATTTCTAAAGCATAGTCTCAATATTTACCATATTCAAAATCCATTTTCTTAATTCCTTATAGAAGAACTTATCATTCCTTATTCCTTTAATGTATTCTGGTAAACAGTTAAAAAACCTTGGCGCCAAATAAACGTAATGTTTTTCAACAATAGTTTTATTCGTTTTTAAATCAAGTATAAAAAGATTTTTTGACAGTCGGGTAATCTTTTCTAATGTCGGTAAGGTTTGAATATTGAAATTCTTTCTTATATATTTTAGTACCTGAAATATTTATAATTTCCTTATTTGTAAAATACCTAATTCATTGTATACATTTGCAACGCTTTCAAATTTTCTCAGTTTCATCATGCATCTAATTATGTGGTTCTGCACATAGTGTAACGGTTTGATTGTTGTGAAATAGACTCCACCCCACGATAACAAACCATATAGCAAATAAGATTTAATCCAAGAAAAGTAAATAATTTTTAATAAAGATAAATTTACGAATTTCCGGATATAATAAATTTTAGGTATAAAGCAGTTAATCTTTTTAACAACATCAGATATTTGTATTTTCCAGGACATCTTTCTGTCAATAAAAACACCTCAATATTTATAGCATTCAACCCCCTCAATTTTGTCACAATTGCAATTTTCTCCAACACAAAATTCAGAGTGGAAAATGACCCTGTCACGAAAAAAATCAATCTGATTTTCTCTTGGTCTAATAAAAATACATTTCGTCTTTTTTGTATTTAAAAAGAGTTTATTAAATTTTAGCCACGTTCTTATTTCTATCCAGTCACTATTTATATTGTCTAAAATTTGCTTTTCCTCTCCAGAATATACTAGTGCAGCATCATCTGCAAATGAAATTATTTTACCATTCAAATCCAATGTACAGAAGTCATTTATATAAAGTAAAAAAATAAAGGTCCCAAAACAGAACCCTGAGGGACACCAACTTGAACATTTGTTTCTTCACTAATATATTTTTCAATTTTTACTTTTTGCTTCCTATTCATTAAATAGCTCCTAATCCATGAGAGCAAATTTTCCCTAACACCACTGGTTTTTAACTTTCTAATAATATATCATGATTCACTGAATCAAAAGCTTTTTTCAAATCCAAAAAATAACAACTGTTTTAACATTTTGATTTGTTTCTGTAGTTTTTTATGGTCATTTCTAAAATTGCAGTTTGAGTATTCAAACCTTTTCGAAATCCGAATTGGTTTGGGCAAATAAATTATGCATATCCCAAAAGTTAACAAGTTTTTTTTAACAATTTTTTCAAGAATCTTAGAAAAAGTTGATAAAAGCGAAATTGGTCTTTAATTTTCAATTGCTTAGATTCACCATTTTTAAACACTGGAATAATTAAGGCAGTTTTTAAAATTTCAGGGAAAACACCTTCTACAAAAGAAAAGTTTACAAGTTTACAAAATATAAATCTAATTTCCAGAAAAATATTTTTAATAATGGTAGCTGTAATTTTGTCCAAACCAGGTGATTTTTCCTCCTTCAGTTCCTTGATAGTATCAAAAATTTCTTGTTCTGGTAGATAAGGGAAAAATATAGAATTAGACATTTTACATTTTAAATAACTTATTATCACCTCTATTTTGGTTTCATTTTGTAGATTTTGTTTATATAATGAAGAAATTACCCGAGTAAAATAATATTAAATTTATTAACAAATTCCTGCGACTTTTCATGAAACAGAAGTAAATGATTTCTATCCGTGATGATTTGAGGAGAATTACCCTTTACTTTTCTTCCGTCACACATTTCATTAATAGTTTCCCAATTTTTTCTAGTATTATTTTCATTTTTTATAAAAATATTTTTATAATAATCATTTTTATCTTCCCTGATTACATTACTTAGGAAATTTTTATATCTTCTAAAATAGTCATTTTCATTTTCATCCAATTTTGTGGATTTTAATCTGTTATATAAATTTCTTTTAAAATTTATTGAATTAACAATAGCTTCTGTTATCCATGGTTTGAGGTTTTTAATTTTCTTTTTAGAGTACGTAATCTGCGCATCTTTAATTAGTAGAGTTAATTTCCTTAGAAATGCATCAAATGCTAAATTCACATTTACCTGTCTCTCGACATGATCCCATGATTTTTCTGACAATAATTTTTTCAATTTAGTATATTGAATCTTAGTAAAATTCGTAGAAAGCTTTTCTGTAGAACCATCTCTATGAAAACCACACTTTATATTACTTCCAACAAAGAATGATCTGAGATGTCAATTTTAACAATATATGCAGTTACAGTATCTAATCTAATATTTCTAATGTCAAGATGATCTAGGCAGGTTTTACTACTTCCCCTAATAACAGAAGCATGACAGGAATGGAAACCATTTGAAATTATCATTTATAAAAAATTTATTTTGTGTGGATCATCATGATAATAAATTGAAATTAAAATCTCCTCTCATTATCATACTATTTCGTTTAACACAGTTAAGTTAATAAATTCTAATTTACTGAATTCATGCGCTCTATAGATTGCAACAAGGCCAAGTTCGCAATTGAATGCTTTTATATGCAATTCCACCAAGTCAGCAGTTTTAAAATCAGAAAAAATCTGGTTATTAAATTCTTTTATTAAATGGTTTGAAAAAAAATTTATATATAGTTTACACTCATAAAACTTAACTATCTCAGTTTATCCAGACCCTGAAAGTTCTTAATTCTAACCGAACCAGAACCTTCTTCTTTTCGCATAAAGATCTTAGAGTCTCTGACCCAAACGTACTTGTAGTCCAATTCGCGCTGTTTTTCCTTTGCCTTAAATAATAGCTGTTTGTTTTCTTGTGTCAAGTGACCATTAATATAAAGTCTTCCATCTTCGTATCGATCATCAATTTCTTTCGCGGATAGTTCTTTTTTTTGTTTCCAGGCCCTAATCCAAAGATCTTTAGTCTTCCTTGATACAATTTGTACAATGATAGGTTTTATTTTATTTTTATTTGATACTGGAACCCTATTACAGCCTCCACATCCAGATGTTTTGTCTCAATTTTCAGTTTCTGAACAATTTTTTCAACAATTTCGAGAATATTTTCCTGCCCTCTCTCAGGAAAAGCCAACCAATTCTATGTTCCTGTTTCTGCTATATTGCTGCATTTCATTTAACTTCCATTTATTTCAATTTAAAAACCTCTCCTTCCATTACTGAAGTAGACTCTCCTAATTTTTTTGGTCTGACACTGTACTTCAGAAATTTGCTTAGTAATTTCCTTGAGCATTTTTATGTGTTCATCCAGCTTATTGGAACAAAATGGAAACACTTTTATTAAATTCCTCAATTTCTTGCATGATCTCCTTGCGAAAATTTTTATTCGTTGACATAATATCAGCTCTAAAAATGTGGAACTGTTCCTTCACCACATCCTCGAAAAACCTCTTTGCATCTGCATTGATTCTCAAGTCCCCTCCCTCGTCATTTCCAACTCTTTCCTGGGTTGAGGTCTCAACGTTTCCCTTTCCATTGTTACTCGATTTACATTTCAGTTACTTTTTTGCCATCCTGTGGCATTTTTTCGGAAATTTGAACACTTTAAATTGAGACAATAAAAATGGAAATTATTTCCACAACTACAGCATTCGACACAGTCGGTGATTTCGAGGATTTCATTTCCACACGAATAGCAATTCATTTTTCTATGTCAAAATTCCTTTTATATCCACAGCTATAAACAGTTTTTGCAGAATAGAAAGTTTAATCCGGAGACAAATCCACTCTAATAAACGATCACGACCAAAACAAAACAAACGATCGCCCACAAACTTACTCTTACCTCGTAGCAGGGGCGGGGGTGGCTCAGTCGGTAGCGCGCCAGGCTCGTAACCTGTAGTTCCCAGGTTCGAGTCACAGCTGGGTCGGCGTTGAGATTTATCTCCGCAAAATTCCCCGCCCTGCCCACGGTCAGTAGGGGACAACGATGGGCTTGGAAAGGCCGCCGTCCGTCGGATGGGACGTTAAGCCGTGGCCCCGTGTGCGGGAGAGCCATACCCTGCGCACGTTAAAGAACACGCTGGATGGCCTTGACGGGAGGCTACCATCTGTCTCCCAACAGCTGTTCCAGTGGGTCCCGTCCCACCCTCCCCCAATCTTCTCTGAGCCTTCGGGGTCCATGTGACCTGGCCATTTAGCCCATGGTGTGCAAAAAACTGCCGCTCAGAGGTAAAACAACCTAAAACAACCTCGTAGCAGTTATGCTGCAGCTCTAGCAGACGATAGTTCTTGCCAGGCCAGTGGGAATTCGTCACTCACACGTGTCGTGTGCTTCCCCTTCCCTTCTTCCGGTTCACGTAAGCTCAGTTACAAAATTTTCAAATCATAAGTTCTCAATTTGTACTCAAAATAATAATTTAATCTCTATCTTTTCAAGTCCATTTGATGTTTATTCACACTAACAAAAGATTACAACTTCTTTATGTAATAGAAATTACTTCAAAATCAAAATTTTCTACTCACATTAGAAATCACTACGTCTTAAGCTTATTCTCAGCTGTTGCCAAAAAAGGTTAGGGTTCATATAAGTAGAGTTTCCAACATTGTTTCGTTTTGCGACGCTGCAACGCTTTAACGATGCATTGTTAGATTTTGCGTCATCACTACCACAACGACACTTATTGTTAGACATTCAACAATGCTTCGGTAATTCTTCCATTTTTCGAGATTCTGCAATGCCGTCTAAAGTTTCAAAAGTCTTCCGTGAGACGAAAAGATCCTTCTTTTGAGGTGTTATCAAAGGCGTTGCGAATTCATCTTTTGCACCAAAATTAAAATGTTCATTTCTGAGAGGAGAGTCGAAGTCAGTGTTCTTCTTTGCCGTCATGTGATGTGCTAAACTCGCCCAACGCACACTAGAAGGGAATGCGAACGGCCAGAGGTTTACTCTTTGGTATAACTAAATATGATACAGCTAACTGCATATGCGAAAACCGTCCCGTGGTCGAGTGGTTAGCGCTCTTGAATACTGATCGAAGGGACCTCGGTTCGAGCCCAGAGTTGGGTTGTTTAACCTGTGAGTGACACTTTTGTGCACCTAGAGGAGTAAATGGCCAGGTCACAACAACCCCGAGAGCTCAGAGACGGTTAGAAGAACATGCGCCTTGACGGGAGGTCCTATCCGACGGCTTAACGTCCTATCCGACGGACGGCGGCCTTTCCAAGCCCATCGGTGTCCTCTACTGACCGTGGGTAGGGCGGTGAATTTTGCGGAGATAATCTCAATGCTGACCCAGCTGGGACTCGAACCTGGGAACTACAAATTACAAATCTGGCGCGCTAGCGACTGAGGCACCCCCACCCCATTGTACAAATGAATTGCAGCAGAAGAGTGGAGTTAGTTCAAAATTTTGCTGCCAGAAATTGTGACATTCACTTATTACATTACGATTGTTAACATTGTGAAACCAAAACACAAAAATTCGGCTTCTGCTGGATGCTAATTTTTTTAATTGATGTATTTGCAGTTATTATACTACACCGTAAGAATTTGTCCTCAAAATGAAATTAAAACTACTATATATAAAAAAAATTTTAAACCATTTAATAAAAGAATTTAATAAACCAGATTTTTTCTAATTTTAAAACTGCTGACTTAGTGGAATTGCATATAAAAGCATTCAATTACGAAATTGGACTTGTTGCAATCTACAGAGCGCGTGAATTCAGTAAATTAGAATTTATTGATGAATTCGCAACATGGCTTAACTGTGTTAAACGAAATAGTATGATAATGAGAGGAGATTTTAATTTCGATTTATTATCATGATGATCCATACAAAATAAATATTTTATAAAAGATAAATTCAAATGGTTTCCATTCCTGTCATGCTTCTGTTATTAGGGGAAGTAGTAAAATCTGCCTAGATCATCTTGACATTAGAAATATTAGATTAGATACTGTAAATATATACATTGTTAAAATTGGCATCTCAGATCATTCTTTGTTGGAAGTAATATAAAGTGTGGTTTTCATAGAGATGGTTCTACAGAAAAGCTTTCTACGAATTTTACTAAGATTCAATATACTAAATTGAAAATATTATTGTCAGAAAAATCATGGGATCATGTCGAGAGACAGATAAATGTGAATTTAGCATTTGATGCATTTCTAAGGGAATTAACTCTACTAATTAAAGATGCGCAGATTACGTATTCTAAAAAGAAAATTAAAAAACTCAAACTATGGATAACAGAAGCTATTGTTAATTCAATAAATTTTAAAAGATATTTATATAACAGATTAAAATCCACAAAATTGGATGAAAATGAAAATGACTATTTTAGAAAATATAAAAATTTGCTAACTAGTGTAATCAGGGAAGCTAAAAATAATTATTATAAAAAAATGTTTATAAAAAAACGAAAATAATACGAGAGAAAATTGGGAAACTATTAATGAAATGTGTGACGGAACAAAAGCAAAGGGCAATTCTCCTCAAATCATCACGGATAGAAATCATTTACTTCTGTTTCATGAAAAGCCGCAGGAATTTGTTAATAAATTTAACATTATTTTACTCGTGTAATTTCTTCATTATATAAACAAAAATCTACAAAATGAAACCAAAATAGAAGAGATAATCATCATCATCATCATCCTCAAGCAGCCATGGGCTACGGAGGTCCAACCAGACCGTGCAATTTAGTTCTCCAAGCAAGTCTATCCTCAGCTACATCTACTGCATCTGGCCACTGCACACCAATTCTAATAAGGTCCTGTTTGACATTGTCTGCCCACCGCATCCTAGGTCTCCCCTTCTTTCTGAGGCCTTTAGGCACACTGTTCATAACCCTATTCGCCAATCTATAATTATTCATACGGGCAACATGGCCAAACCAACGGAGTCTCTCTCTGCACAATATGCTGCTTAAAGGAGGTTGCAAACTCCTTTGCCTAATCTCATCATTAGTTACAAAGTTGAACCACCTAATGCCCAAGATACTGCGTAAGCATCTGGAATCAAAAGCATCTAGTTTCCTGTTATCTTGTTTACAAAGTGTCCAAGTTTCACTACCATAACTAACCCTAGAAAGAACCAAACTATTATACAGTCTAATTTTAGTCTTTAGGTGTATACGCCTATTTCTCCACACTCTCCATAGATTCTTAAAAGTCCCGGCAGCAATCCCTATTCGTCTGTTAATCTCATGCCGCACATCACCAGTATCAGTTACGCAGCTCCCAAGGTAATTAAACTGTGACACCTGCTCAAGACTGCAACCTTTCAGATTAACTGAATCACAACCTGCCTGACCAATTTTCATCACTTTAGTTTTCTCTCTGTTTATAACCAAACCTACTCTACTACCAGTCTCATCAACAGTTCGAATGAAAGAGTTCATCTCATCAACATCATTTACCAAAAGGGCTAAATCATCAGCATAATCTAAATCAGAAATTTTCGTATCTCCAGCCCATTTAAGGCCAAAAGCTTTCCCTTTAAAGCCCATTTAAGGCCAAAAGCTTTCCCCCCAAAGAGAAAAGGAGACAAAATTCACCCTTGTCGAACACCAGAAGTAATGCTAAACCAATTGCTACAAGCCTTACCAACTCTCACACACGACTTGGTGTTATTATAGAGAGCTTTCATTATGTTAACTAACTTGTCTGGTATACCATATGATTTCACAATCAACCACAAATTATGACGATCAACAGAGTCGAAAGCCTTTTTGAAATCAACAAAGCTAGCAACCAAAGGTTTCTGAAACTCTAAACATTTCTCAAGAATCTGCCTAAGTGAAAATATCTGATCCACACATCCCCTACCACTTCTGAATCCACATTGCTCATCACGCAATTGACTGTCAACCAGATTCTTAATTCTGTTAAGCACAATCATGGAAAGAACTTTACCTGGAACAGAGAGTAGGCTGATACCCCTATAGTTATCACAATAACTGCGATCACTTTTTTTGAAAATAGGGATAACAATAGCTCTGGTAAAATCCTTAGGAACCATGCCTTTATCATAAAAGATATTCAGAATTTCAGTCATCCAAGTGATAACCGAAACATTCCCAGCTCTAAGCATTTCTGTAGTAATTTCATCTACCCCTGGGGATTTATGAAGTTTAAGTTTAGAAACAGCCAAACTAACTTCAGATTGTGTTATAGGGCCAACATTAAAGCCACCAATGCATCTATCATCATTGCAAACAATGGGAATAGAACTAACCGCATTGTTTAGAATATCACTGAAATGCTCAGCCCACCTAGCCATGACAGAATCCTCACCTTCTATAACCTTACCTTGTTTATCCTTCAATCCCTGTATACCTGTCCGTTTTCTACCACACAAAACATTAACTATCTGGTACAGCTCTCTGCTGTTGTGCTGTCTAACTGCTTCCTCGGCTTCGTCAGTTAAGCCATCAAGCCAAAGATTCTTCTCAGCAACTAACTGATCCTTTACACGTTTATTAAGTTTTCTGTAACGCTTTCTATTAGGACTAGTAGGGTACTGATTAAGGACATTCCTGCAGTTCCTTCTTTCCGAAATAAGCTCAAGTGCCTTATCACTCAGATAATTCTGCCTCTTCTGGTCCTTTTTTTCTAAAATAGTACTGTTAGTGTCAAAAAAAGCCTGTTTAAAATGATCCCATTCTTCTTCAACTTCAGTAGTAAGCAAACCATGACTGTCATAATGACTAAGTAACCTATCATGGTAAGCTTTGGCTATAACTGGGTCTTTCAGAGCTTCAGTATTAAAAGCAAATTTTTTAACCCTAGCACAACACTTTTTAAGTTTAAGTTGCAACACACTTTTAACAAGGTAATGGTCAGATCCAATTTCAGCTCCCCTATATGCCCTGGTATTCCTAACAGAACTAGCCCATTTGCTGTTAATTAATATAAAATCAATCATATTCTTAGGCAGCCCATCGGGTGAAACCCATGTGTACTTATGTATGTCGCGGTGTTTGTAATAAGTGTTAGTTATTCTGAATCCATTGAGTTTACTTACCTGCAGGAGACGCTGCCCATTGCCATTGCAGCTACCAATACCAAAAGGGCCTATTACGCCTCCCCAAAGGTCAGAGTCAGTACCAACTTTGTCATTGAAGTCACCAAGAACAAGGGTAATATCTCCTTTCTTGACAGAATTCAAAATATCCTGAAGTTGTCCGTAAAACCTATCCTTCTCATCCTCATCGGCATCCTCAGTGGGGGCATAACAGCAGATAACATTCAGGTCTTTAACGCTTGTCTGAAATTTTGCTGTAAGAAACCTTTCATTAATGCACTCATATCCTAGAAGAGCATCACTAGTGTGTCTGCTGAGAAGCAGACCCACGCCTTGGTGATGCTTATTGTCGTCCCTCCCTGAAAAGAGAAATTTAAGATTATTTTTAAGAATCTGACCTTTATCTGTCCATCTGGTCTCTTGCAAGCCGAGAATATCTAAATTATAACGGTGGAATTCTTGTGTGAGGACATCAAGAGAAAAAGCTCTGTGCAAAGTCCTGATATTCCAACTACCTATGGAGAGAAAATGGTTAGTGGGATGTTTAAAGAAACTATGTTTATTGAGAGAGGGAATGGCGACAATATCAAACAGCCCCCTAATCGCACAACATGGGGCAGAGACCCGTTCCTCCACCACTAAAGGCTGAAGCCATCTACACTGGAAGACTTCCTCCAATGTAGAATTTGACGATGCCAATAGAAGCAAAGAGTTCAGGTGCCTGCGATGACCTCTACTCAGGATTATCCACCAGCTGATAAACATATCCTGTGAATCTATTCACTTGGGGCTGTCAACCCACAAACAAACAGAAAACACAGCTTAAGATGTTCCCTCCCCAGAAGCCCACCAGTGCAGCAAAATCAGGATCGATAATCAAGCTCAGAGCCATATATCTGTCCAGTCCAGTGGGTTTATGTGGTCAGCATCAGGACCCTGTGTGGTTGACCACTCCTCCACACGATAAAAAAAAATAAAAGTATCCTTAGTTGTCCAGATCAGTAGGCCACACTAATCTGGCAGCCCTCCCCTTCCGTTCACTTCCACAAGAGAGTATCTCTTTTGAAAGGTACTAACGGCCTGCACCACGAGAAGGCAGGGTCAGACATTAGGTGCTAGGCCTGGTCGGTTCTATGCATCATCACAGGGGATTGGTGCATAGCTCTCCTTCCAGTGACTACCTAGCTACCATTTACAGACCATCTGAGATATACAACATTATATATATTTCATTATAATTTCAGTTCTAAGGTAAAAAAAAACATGTAAATATAATGTTCTGCATATTCTGAGAATATATTATCTATCTATCTATCTATCTAAATATAAATATACATTTTAAAATTTGCATGAAAATTATTTCAAAATCAGACGAATGATTTTTACAGAACGAGATAATTTATTATCAAATATTCCAGCTTCCATAATTCTTTAAAAACTTAACGAATATTTCTGAAAATCGAGATTTAAATAGATTTGATTATGATCTTTAAATTATTTTCAGACACATGTTTCCATTAAATGAATATTTTAGAAGTTATAGAGCTTCGAATTTAGATTCCCATTCACATAACATCGAAATTCTCTCATATTTTGGGGAGGGGATGGTTCAGCCGGTAGCGCACCACGCTCGTCATCTGTACTTCCCAGGCTCGGGTCTCACCTGAACCAACGATGAGATTTATCACCGCAAAACTCTCCGCTCTGCCATTGGTCAGTAGGGAACACAAATGGGTGGGCAAAGGCCGTCGTCCGTCGGATGCGACGTAAAGCCGTGTCCTCGTGTGCGGGAGAGCCCCACACTGTGCAAGTTAAAGAACACTCTGGATGTTCTTAACGGGTTGTTTTGGGTTGGGTTGTTTTACCTCTGAGCGGCACTTTTTTGCACACCGTGGGCTAAATGGCCAGGTCACATGGACCCCGAAGGCTCAGAGAAGGTTGGGGGAGGGGACCCACTGGAACAGCTGTTAGGAGGCAGATGGTAGCCTCCCGTCAAGGCCATCCAGCGTGTTCTTTAACGTGCACAGGGTATGGCTCTCCCGTACACGGGGCCACGGTTTAACGTCCCATCCGACGGACGGCGGCCTTCCCAAGCGCATCGGTGTCCCCTACTGACCGTGGGCAGGGCGGGGAATTTTGCGGAGATAAATCTCAACGCTGACCCAGCTGGGACTCGAACCTGGGAACTACAGATTACGAGCCTGGCGCGCTACCGACTGAACCATCCCCACCCCTTCTTAACGGGAATCTACCACCTGTCTGTTAACAATTATCCGCTAGAGTCCCATCCCTCCAACCTTCTCTGAGCCCTCGGGGTTATTATGACCTGTCCATTTAGCCCATTGTGTTAAAATGTTCTCAGGGGTAACACAACGGAACTCTTTAATACTTAAGTAGAGTAGTGTACACGAGAATTTGATTGTTTGGAATTTAGTAAATCCCGTGTTTAAATGCAGCAGATGTTGAGGTACAATTTTTTCACACTTACTTACTCAGCATAATTCTTTCATTAAAAGAACTCTTTCAACTTTAAACGGAAGAGTTTCTGATTCAGATTCCTTAACCAGATCAGCGTTCTGACTTGTTCGTATCCCATTATAATTCTCGGTTATTATTATTACAATAGCTTTGTCTTTTTCAAAGAAAACCAGGCAGGTGACGAAACAATGGCTTCCATTGACTGAACAAGAATTGTTTTATACCACATTTAATATCTGTTGGAAATTTGCAAGGCCATAATTAATCAGTTCCTTTCCGCATTAACCACGTGACTGCGCTTCCTCTTTCGCTCTCGGTGCTCACTCGCCACTGAGAGCGCGTTAATTAGCAAACTTGTTAATAACAAAGAGCAGGAACTTATCATTGGATCTTAATGAAGGAATCGCGTGCGCTGAGAAAGCGCCTCTCCGACCAACATTCATTTCTCGAATAAATTCACAAATCTACGACAGAGTGTAAGATACTAAGTAAGACGAAATCCTCTCATAAAAATATTTATCGTTCCCACTTTAATTAATGAATCCTACATAAACATGAAACAGACAGGTAATTTCCAAGACGACCTCGGATTGAAATCGAAGGTTATTTTTTTTCGAAACTCTCTCCCTCCTTCCTCAAGTAGTTAAGATTTCAATAGCGGAAATACGCAAGAGATCACTGCCGTTTCATTGTTTGCTGTTACTTCCGTTAAAGCAAACATCTCCGATCGAAAGAGGTCTCAGTCCCACTTCGGGGCTTAAGTCCACAGATGAACGCCAACAAAGGCGAGGTGGAAAATTTAGTTTTTTAACTCGCTCTGCGAACTCGGTCGGTAAAGATAATACAGCGGATAATATTCCTGAAAGAAATTCTATTAGCGCGAAGCCCTTGCCGTTGGAAAATTCAATTAGTGAACGGTTTATGACTCAGCCAGAACTGCCAATTAGGACTTCCTTTCAGAAAACTTTACGACGAAAAATGGCAATTAACTGATTAGCGACAATATTCACATCACCAGGAGAATCTCAACTCCCCCCCCCCTTACAGTAATTCGTCCACCCACCTAACCTTCACATATGCTGAATGAAAATTCTTCTTCTCATTATCTTTTCGTTTGGGGGGTAACAATGCCCTTCCCCTTCCACAATTCGACTTCAAGAGGAACGACAAGGTGCAAAGACATTTTTTTTTTCTTTTTAAATAATTGCTTACATTGATTAAGCCGAAGCCTTGAATTACAGCTGACAGAAATTGCATTTATAAGCCGAGAACGCTAACGAACTGGAGGCTTGGTTTCGGGACGGAATGCGGTTTCAATCACTTGGTGGTTCATTATATGTGGAGCAACATTTGCCGATTCTGTTTGATTACTTGTTTTGTTTTCTTGACTGCTGGCGCTCTCGTATTAACCACATCGATATTTTTTTCTTCTTTACTTTTTTTTTGTCTTTATATAAAAGAAAATAAAACCAGCTTTTATTTCTCTCTTTAATTCTCTTTTTTTTTTTGCAGCCCTCTTTCACAGTGAACGATTCTGAAGCGGGCATTTGAGGGCGTAGGGCATTAATTAAGAGACAGAACCACAGCTCCGGGAGTGGGAAAGACATTTCATGGCTGACAAGCCAACGAGATAATTGGGAGGCGACATCGAGGTTGTTACTTCAATGATTACTCACAAGGAAAATAAAGGAGAAAGAAAGGCGAAAGGGGAAAAAAATGAGGAAGTAAATCACGAAAAGGAATGAGATTAACTTGTTTTGGTTCCTAGCTTCGTATTTAACTAAACGATAATGTCAAACGTCGTTCTCGGTTCTTTGGGAGAGGAATCCTTTTTGTTGAGTTTGTGCGCTCACTTTTTACACAATCGGAAGGTATTGGATCTTTCAGCTCAAAAACTCACAATCAAGTTCGAATTAACTCTGAAAAGAAGGAGGTTGCTGATAGCGAATAACATGTCCAGTTCGTTTTTGCCTGTAGTTAGGTGAAGTCACAAGGACCCCCAATGATGGCATTTTTAATTCGGGGAACTCACTTGGCAGCTCTTTGAGAGTGAGAGATGATCGACAAGTTCTTGCCAGATTGTCCAGAGCACGTGATTCTCTTAATGAATTACGAATTAATGGAGTTGGGCTGTTTTACCTCTGAGAGGCACTCTTTTGGCACACAATGGGCTAAATGGCCAGGTCACAAGGACCCGAAGGCTTAGAGATGGTTGGGGGAAGGACCCACTGGAACAGTTGTTGGGAGACAGATGGTAACCACTCGTCAAGGCCATCCAGTGTGTTCTTTAACGTACAGTCGCTCAAAAAAGTATCCGAACACTATGGTCGATTACAGAATTCAGAAAAAATATCTGGCAACGATTTTTTTAGAAATTAGTGATCTGGCAAACTTCGTCTCACGTGACACGAAGGTTGCCAGATCACTAACGGGCAACCTTCGTGTCACGTGACACTCTCCTCAAGGATGGGACGTTAAGCCGTGGACTCTCTTCAAGGATGGGACGTTAAGCCGTGGCCCCGTGTGCGGGGAGAGCCATACCCTGTGCACGTTAAAGAACACGCTGGATGGCCTTGACGGGGGGCTACCATCTGTCTCCCAACAGCTGTTCCAGTGGGTCCCCTCCCCCAACCTTCTCTGAGCCTTCGGGGTCCATGTGACCTGGCCATTTAGCCCATGGTGTGCAAAAAAGTGCCGCTCAGAGGTAAAACAACCCAACCCAACCCTCCCTTCTCAGATCTATGGAGACTGAGCCAAATGTCGTGGCCACCGGAGGGCGATGCGATTGTTGCTTAATAATTACTTCACCTCACTTCGGTGAAATTACAGATTCGCGGGTTTTTAAGCCCGTGCCACTGTACGCCTCCACTTTATTGTGTTGAATGAAGAATAGGAACTGTCCATCAATTAACCGCACGAGAGTAGATAGGGACGACATAGTTTTATTCACAATATATACAGCTACGTGCTGGGAATGAGTTCCACTCCGTGGGCCTTTGCTGCTTCACTGCTCTTCAAATAATAATAATGAGATGGAGAATCGCACGCTCTGCTAATCCACACTTTACAGACCTCAAGAACTCGGCGAAAGGATAACCAACCTTTACCTACACTGTGGTTCCTCCTGAACCACAGGGTGGGGGTGGCTCAGTCGGTAGCGCGCCAGGCTCGTAATCTGTAGTTCCCAGGTTCGAGTCCCAGCTGGGTCAGCGTTGAAATTTATCACCGCAAAACTCCCCGCCGTGCCCAGGGTCAGTAGGGGACACCGATGGGCTTGGAAAGGCCGCCGTCCGTCGGATGGGACGTTAAGCCGTGGCCCCGTGTGTGGGAGAGCCATACCTGTGCATGTTAAAGAACACGCTGGATGGCCTTGACGGGAGGCTACCATCTGTCTCCCAACAGCTGTTCCAGTGGGTCCCCTCCCCCATCCTTCTCTGAGCCATCGGGGTCCATGTGACTTGTCCATTTAGCCCATGGTGTGCAAAAAAGTGCCGCTCAGAGGTAACCCAACCCCCAACCTTCTCTGAGCCTTCGGGGTCCATTTGACCTGGCCATTTAGCCCATGGTGTGCAAAAAAGTGCCGCTCAGAGGTAAAACAACCCAACAACCCAACCCTGAACCACAAGAATAAAAAGGCAGATTCTCCCTTAAAATCGCACCCTCTCTTCAAGGGTTACTTTTGAGAATGATGGCGTCCCTTTGACGCGTGTCGAAACGACCTCGTCGTTCGACAGCTACGCACAGACTAATATCTCAAATCTACCGCCTAGCCTCGTCACTGCACTAACGCCCCTAGGCTAATCATTTACGGCCATAAACAACTTCTGGCATTGATTCCTTCGACAAGTAGCAAGCTTCAGACCCGAAAACAACAACAGTGAGTCATCCGAGCACAAACATTTCCAAGAACAGATAAAAATATGTACAACAAGAATACAGCAATAAATAAATAAATGTAAAACTCGGGGAGGGGGGGGGGAGGGCATGACAATGGAATTCAGCGAAGCATCACGGTACTCAATATGCCAAGTGTATCCTTGCCTTAGCTACTGATCAGCGGGACCTGGGTTCTAGTCCCGAGAAATGCATGGATGCTTGTGTAGTCTTTCTGCTGAGGTCTCGCCTTCCTCACAGATCTTCTCTGTGGTGTAATAAACTGATAGGCTTCTGTCAGACCTCTGTGACAAGCAGCTGCCTGAGGGAGTATTTAGTTATTTTTAGGGATAATGACAACAGTCTCAGAAAAGGTCAGTCAATCGTGGCAAATGCAGGAGAAATAAGGCTCTGATAAACAGGACAGGCGTTTGTTGGCACGGACTATACGCCAAAACACAAAGAGTTGGGGTCAGCGGAGATTATTCTGATCTCGGACACAGTTGGTACTCGAACCTGGAAACTGACGATTAAATTAGAGCTCTACCGAGTAAGGAATGGGAAGAAGGTGAGATTGAAGAAACTGCGCAGTCTCATTGTCTCCCCAGTTTCCGATATGTACATTTCAGTGTTCAGCTTCATTTCCCACTGACAGTAAAGCGATTGCTTACGAGATAATTGCGCTCTAAAGAACTCAAAAAAATACTATACTGCATAAATCATTTCAAACTCTACAAGGTTTAGTTTATTTACTGAGAACCCCTATTTACAGACTGATGGCAAAGTTTAGTAAGTTTTAATTGCTACAAAAGAAGCAAGGGGAAAGAGATTAACTCACGAGGAAACGGTGGACCACTTTTGCTTTGCAGAGCTCACACAGTCCGCTGTTCTCATCTTCATCTTCTTAACACACTTTCACATGATGCATCCGGTCCCATCGTGCTCCCATCACAGCCATTCGCAACGTGGCCACTCCATCCCATCTGCCAAACACACGGAAGCGGACCACGTGTTAAAGTTCCCAAGGGCACCCTCAGCCAGCCTGCAGGTGGGCGGAACTGACGAGTTCATCCCACAACAAATGGACCACTTTGTTACCTTCCGCCGCAGCAGCATTAATCAGACAAACCTGCCAGACGCAATAGACCAAGAGGCGATGTCAGTGGCTCACGTGTAGAGTGCTCGAACCAGGAACCAACTAGTCCTCTTTCTCTTAACCAACGCTGCCAGGAGCGTCTTGGAGGTTGCGTGGCGCAGAGCACGGCTAAGAGCGTTTCTCGGTTAAAGCCACCTGAAATAGCGAATCTATTGCAGTGCGCCAGACTGCATTGATCCTAGAGAGAGCCGCGATGCGGAGAAACAATGAGGTTTAATGGCCTTTCCAAGTGAAGTGGCGGCTGCGGACCGTAAAAGGGGAAAGACTTTGTTCGGCTAAATAAACTGTTGACCTAGTTCTTCGGAAAAGTTTTACAGATGGAGGAGAATTGATGGAGGCTGTCAGGTTCGGAGGAAAAAAGAAGCGTTGCTCTACTGTTCCGACATTTCACTTAAGTGTTTGGTGTCCCAAAGTTTATTTCTTATCACCACAGAGTGCATTGGAAGTCGTTCTGATGGCTGACAGACACGCACAGATACTTACAAACCAGTAACAAGGATCCGAGGAGGATGGGGCTCTTCATTCCTACTTCTTTATTCTTCTTTCACTCCATAAAAAAAAGTAAATAGAGTCGCTTTTGCTTTTTTTTTTTGTTTTTAAACTTGGTATCTAAGCATCGGTTTCTTTTGTTTTTAAACAGTGGTTTCAAAGATGAGGTAAATTTTTCGAACGAAATTAAAGATATATTTGTAATGTGGATAAATATTTTGCATCTAAAAAACGTGGTTTAAGAATGCAACATGTATTACAAAATCGGGACGGGGGTGGCTCAGTCGGTAGCGCGCCAGGCTCGTAATCTGCAGTTCCCAGGTTCGAGTCCCAACTGGGTCAGCGTTGAGATTTATCGCTGCAAAATTCTCCGCCCTGTCCACGGTCAGTAGGGGACACCGATGGGCTTGGAAAGGCCGCCGTCCGTCGGATGAGACGTTAAGTCGTGGCCCCGTGTGCGGGAGAGCCATACCCTGTGCACGTTAAAGAACACACTGGATGGCCTTGACGAGAGGCTACCATTTGTCTCCCAACAGCTGTTCCAGTGGGTCCCCTCCCCCAACCTTCACTGAGCCTTCGGGGTCCATGTGACCTGGCCATTTAGCCCGTGGTGTGCAAAAAAGTGCCGCTCAGAGGTAAAACAACCCAACCAAATATTACAAAATCGCGATATAAGATCTCTACATTTCAATTTGCAAAGAATGTTTTTTGTTTCCTTTTCAGCGATTTATTTAGAATGGCATTTTATGGTCTACAATAATTATCAGGTGTTGTTTTTACCTAAAATGATTTCTTAAATACTGTTTTCAAATTAAGGATTCGTCAGATTTTTTTTTTCTTGATTTTTAGGAGCAGTGAGGATTTCTAATCAGGGGTCTGCTTGGTGTTTTTTAAATTGCTTCGTATCCATCAAGTATTCTTTGCATTCTCAAGATTATTTTTTTTTATTATTCTTTATAATCATAATGGGTTGGATTGTTTTACTTCTGAGCGGCACTTTTTTGCACACCATGGGCTAAATGGCCAGGTCACATGGACCCCGAAGGCTCAGAGAAGATTAGGGGAGGGGAACCCACTGGAACAGCTGTTGGGAGACAGATGGTAGCCTCCCGTCAAGGCCATCCAGCGTGTTCTTTAACGTGCACAGGGTATGGCTCTCCCGCACAAGGCGCAACGGCTTAACGTCCCATCCGACGGACGGCGGCCTTTCCAAGCCCATCGGTGTCCCCTACTGACCGTGGGCAGGGCGGGGAATTTTGCGGAGATAAATCTCAACGCTGACCCAGCTGGGACTCGAACTCATTCTCAAGATTTAATTTTTCTTTATAATCCATCATGTGTTCATACAAAAATGTGATTTGCAACCTGTGGACTACAGCTAGCTGGGAACTACAGATTACGAGCCTGGCGCGCTACCGACTGAACCCCCCCCCCCCTATACCGCGATTACATACCCTCTTTAAATTCTATTGTTTTTATCTGGGATTACGCAACTTCAGTATGGCAACATAAGCTCCCTAGTGCTGATCACAAAATGCAATTGGCTATTGATGACATAACATTACGAGAGCATAGAATTTCTGCACCCCATTGTTAAAGTTCAAATTTAAAAATAACCAATAAGTGAACAGCTGATACGGAACTAGAAATGGAAGACATTCTTAGGATTTTTAGGGATTCCTCGTTGGAGGGTCAATATTTTAGTTAAAATGTGTCAGGTAATGATGGGAAGAAGGTCGGCAAAAAGAGGTAGACTTCTTAGGGGGTCTTAGGGATACACAGTAAAGCTTAGAATTCGCAGGGGGTCCTCTGTAGGAATGAGTTGTTGTTTGGGTTGTTTTACCTCTGAGTGGCACTTTTTTGCACACCATGGGCTAAATGGCCAGGTCACATGGACCCCGTAGACTCAGAGAAGGTTGGGGGAGGGGACCCACTGGAACAGCTGTTGGGAGACAGATGGTAGCCTTCCGTCAAGGCCATCCAGCGTGTTCTTTAACGTGCACAGGGTATGGCTCTCCCGCACACGGGGCCACGGCTTAACGTCCCATCCGACGGACGGCGGCCTTTCCAAGCCCATCGGTGTCCCCTACTGACCGTGGGCAGGGCAGGGAATTTTGCGGAGATAAATCTCAACGCTGACCCACCTGGGACTCGAACCTGGGAACTGCAGATTACGAGCCTGGCGCGCTACCGACTGAGCCACCCCCGCCCCTCAGTAGGAATGAGAATTCGTAGACGTTTATAAGAAAGAACTGAGAGAGACGTTATGAGAAAGAATGAGAATTCATACAGAGTCCACAGAAAAAATGAGAATTCGTGAAGGGTCCGCAGAAAAAATTGGAATTCATGGTTTGTTCGCAGAAAGAATCAGAATTCTTAGGAGATCGACAGAAGAATCAGTATTCACAGGGTGTGCACAGGAAGAATGAGATTTCGTAGAAAGTCCAGAGAAAAAGAATGAATATTCGTAAAGAGTCCACAAAAAACAATAAGAATTCGTAGAGAGTCCACGGAAAGTATTAGAATTCATAGGGTGTGCACAGAAAGAATAAGAATTTGTATGGAGTCTACAAAAAGAATGAGACTTCGTAGGGGGGTCCACAGTAGAAATGAGAATTCGTTCTGTGGTAAAAAACTAAATAAATTTCAAAACATTTCCGAGATGGCCTCCAGCTGAAAAAACAAACATCTGATTACATATACAGGGTGTCTCAAAAATATAGGTACAAACTTTTAGGGGAGGTAGATAACATCTAAAGGAAAGAGAATTGCATAGGAACCCATAACTGGAAACGTCACCGTAAGTCAATAGGCGGCGCTGTTCATCAGTGCGCTAGAGGGGAAATTTCGGATTTCCTCATTCGAGCGGTAGTCGGCTTACGAAGAGCATGCAAAGGTATTCGAACAGGGAGCTGGCAGACATGCACTTAGTGTATGGAATAGTTGAGGGCAATGGACGAGCCGCTCAACGAATGTATCAAGAACGCTTCTCACACAGACATGTACCAGGCCACCGTTTGTTTGCGCGTGCGCATCAAAATTTATGCGATTATGGGTCATTAAGAGGTAGCAGAAGTGAGGGCAGGCCGTGATCGACGCGTACTCCTGCCATGGAAGAAAGTGTGTTGGATGCCGTGGAGACTAATCCTAGTACCAGCACACGTGCTGTTGCCTCTGCCTTAGGAGTGTCTCGTTGCAGTGTACAGCATGGAAACAGTGATGCGCACGCGCAAACTGAGGCTTATTATATAGGAAATTTTGATGCGCACCACAAACGATGGCCCGGTACATGTCTGTGTAGGAAGCGTTCTTGATACTTTCGTTGAGCGGCTCGTCCGCACTGATGAACAGCGCCGTCTATTGACTTACGGTGACGTTTCCAGTTATGGGTTCCTATAACCGTGTTTTGCACGTCGAGTCCTTACACCCCTTTCATCTCCAAAGGGTTCAGTTACTTCTCCCCGCAGATCATCCTGCACGTGTGCGTTTTGCGCAGTGGTATTTCCAAGAAAGTGCCCAAGATGTGAATTTCCCAGCTTATGTTTTGTTTACTGATGAGGCCAGTTTCACTCGGGATGGCGTATTCAATCAGCACAATGCGCATTTGTGGGCTCACGAGAACCCCCACGGTGTGCGCGCCCATGCGGCACAACATCGCTTCGCAATAAATGTGTGGGCAGGTTTGGTTGGCAACTGCTTAGTCGGGCAATACCTTTTACCATCCCGCATGACCTCCGCGAAGTATCTGATCTTTCTGGAACAGGTTCTACCAGGCTTACTTGCCCATGTTTCAGCAAATGTGAGACGCAACATGTGGTTTAAACATGATGGGGCGCCTCCCCATTATGGAAGACGTGTTCGTGCGCATTTGAACATATCTTTTGGGCAACGATGGATTGGGCGTGCTGGACCAGTTGCCTGGCCCCCACGCTCACCTGATTTAACGAGCGTTGATTTCTTTCTGTGGGGAGCCCTCAAAGCTACCGTGTATGAATCGCCTGTGGAGTCTGACGATGGATCTCGTGGCAAGGCTCGTCTGCGCTACTGCTACTATCAAAGAAACTCCAGGTGTGTTCGACCGTGTCCAGCAATCAATGCTCCGTCGGTGTCACGCATGCATCGCGTCTCATGGTGGGAACTTCGAGCATCTGCTGTAACATTATGAAATGTATCATCTAGTACGCCATTTGTAATAATTATGTCCAATATAATGCTTTCCCATTAATCACTGTCTTAGTGTCCTTTCAGATCTTGTACCTCTGCTACCGCTTTCCCATGACGTTTCCGGTTATGGATTCCTATGCAATTCTCATTCCTTTAGATGTTATCTACCTCCCCTAAAAGTTTGTACCTATATTTTTGAGACACTCTGTATAGATCGTTTTTTATATATTTAATGTTTCAGGATATACATTCATCTTTTATGACTGTCTTCATCCTCTAGATTTTTGCTACCAGTTATCCATTATCTAATCATCCTCTAGATATTTTGCTACCAGTTATCCATTTAATCCTAAAAAGAGGCCCTGAAATGATTTCTCCATCTCATATGATTCCCAACTCAGATATCCTCTCGTCCTTTAAGTATCTGTTATTGCAGGAGCAAATTTCAATTCTCTTTTTATGAATGAATGCCCGACGAGGCAACTTGATTAACAAAATAACATAAAGCTCACAATGTACTGTTGATCTTAACAGTTGCATCTCATTGAACAAGGTAAATGGGTTAGAGGGAATCAAGTTCAGGATAATCACTTTTCGAGAAACTCTTGATTAAATTAATTTAAATTAGATAATGCAACAGCTGCACACCTTGAACTTTGGCATAAAAAAAAACTTTTCTGTTATTTCGTTTCCCTTTTTCGTCTGCGGAGCGCATTGCAATAATAAGTCTCCAGATTATAAAGAGAGTTCAGCTGTATTTATGAAAAGGCCACGAATGGCGTTTAATTTAAATATTTATAGCCCTATTCTGTGCTCCATAATTTCATTAAGACGGTTAATGTAAATGAAGCCATCTCATTTGCATTTTGCGATCTTATTCGTTCCAAGCACACTCAGATTTTTGTCCAGTCACGTGGCCTTAATTAACTAACACTGCTACCTTAAACTATACTTGAGAGTTTTTTTTAATTTTCTAACCATGAACGTCACTTGCATATGAAATTCGGAACGTGTTCCGGAATCTGCTCGTGAAATTCTCGCAGTTAGAAGAAAAAGTTTTTTCAGTTTTTGTAATAATGTCCAGAATGGTTAGGTAAAAGAAAATTGAATTTTTTCCCCCATTTGATCATTAATTTATGGATTGGTTGGGATTTTTTACTACTGAGCGACATTTTATTCCACAAATGGGCTAAATGACCAGGTCACAAGGACCCCAAGAGCTCAAAGAATATTGGGGAGAGGGCACCCACTGGAACAGCTGTTAGGAGATAGATCGTGGCCTCCCGTCAAGGCCATCCAGCGTGTTCTTTAACGTGCACAGGGGTGCGGATGTGGTTCAGTCGATGGAGCTCCAGGCTCGTAATCTGTAGTTCTCAGGTTCGAATCCCACTTAGGCCAAGGTTGGGGTTTATCTCGGCAAAACTCTCCGTCCTGCTCTCGGTCAGTAGGGGACACCGTTGGGCTTGGAAAGGTCGCCGTCTGTCGGATGGGACGTTAAGCCGTGGCCCGGTATGCGGAAGAGCCATCCCTATGCATGCTACAAAACACGATAGATGGCCTTGACAGGAGGCTTCCATCTGTCTTCTAACAGTCCCGTGGGTCCTTGTGACCTGGGGGGGGGCTCAGTCGGCAGCACGCCAGGCTCGTAATCTGCAGTTCCCAGGTTCGAGTCCCAGCTGGGTCAGCGTTGACACTTATCTCCGCAAAACTCCCTGACCTTCCCACGGTCAGTAGGGGACACCGATGGGCTTGGAAAGGCCACCGTCCGTATGATGGGACGTTAAGCCGTGATTCCGTGTGCGGAATAAGCCTTGGTTCCTGTGCGGCAGAGCCATACCCTGTGCACATTAAAGAACACGCTGGATGGCCTTAACGGCCTAACCATCTGTCTCCCAACAGCTGTTCCAGTGGGTCCCCTCCCCAAACCTTCTCTGAGCCTTCGGGGTCCTTGTGGCCTGGCCATTTAGCCCATGGTGTGCAAAAAAGTGACGCTCAGAGGTAAAACAACCGAACCCAACCTTGTGACCTGGTCATTAAGCCCATTGCGTGCAAGAAGGTACTGTTCAGAGGTAAAACAACCCAACGTGCATAGAGTACGCCTCTGTTTCATACTGGGCCACGGCTTAATGTCCCATCCGATATATGACGGCCTCCCCAACGGTTTCCATTTTCTCACCGAAGGTAGAACGGGGTCCAGAGGAAAAAAATCTCAATGTATGCACAGTTAGGACTCGTGAGAATTACGGGTTTACGAGCCTCCAACACTACCAACTGAGCCAACTTACGTTCCAAGGTTATTGTTTGTTTATTATTCTGACTAAGAAAGCTACGTCATAATTAGCATCATAATCCTCCCAACAACAGGGTGTGTACTAGGTTTATTAGTACAGGGCTTTTTAATTTAAGCTCGTATCTATTCTTATGACAATATTTTATTTTCACGATTGCTTAAGTCAAGTCACACATTATGTAGCACTTGATAATGCACTTTCTGCACTTTCCGCACTTTCTGATGCATTAGATAGTTTCTCCTTCAAGTATGTGTATTAGCACCTATGTGTGTCTTCTACTGTTACTGTTTAGGGAAAAATGCGATATTTTGATCTATATATATATGCTACATAGCAATTTAGAAATTTTCTTCTTCCGTCTGAGAGTCATCTTCCACATACTCAAATAGATATATATACAGAAGAGCCAAAACATTATGACCAGCGCGTCTTTATGAAAATCGAAGTAATTTCAGGTAAACAACGGCGCGTGTGAAGGTCATGAAACGGTATAACACCTGATACTGAGCTCTGTTAATCAGTGTTACTCTTGTTTTGCAGATGGGAAAGGCAGCGGACGTAAGTGAGTTTGACAAAGGGCAAAATGTTATGGCACACGATCGGATCAGAGCATTTCCGAGACGGCAAAGCTTGTGGGGTGCTCACGGTCAGCCGTGGTTAGTACCTTCACAAAGTGGTCCTAGGAAGGAAAAACCACGAACCGCAGGCAAGGTGGGGGGTCAACCACGGCTCATCGATGCTAGAGGTGAGCGAAGGCTATCCCGTATGGTACCAGCCAAAAGAAGGGATACTGTGGCGCAATTCGTATGTAATTTGAATGCTGGCGAGGTTAGTAATGTGTCACAACACACAGTAAATCGAACCCTGCTAAAAATGGGGTTGCATAGCCGCAGGCCACTTCGAGTGCCCATGCTAACCTTGGTTCACCATTGAAAGCGCCTATATTGGGCACGCGAGTTTCAAAACTGGACCTTGAATGATTGGAAGAAGGTCGTCTGGTCCGATGAATCTTGTTTCCTGTTGCAAAGTGCGAATGGCCGGGTACGTGTGCGTTGTTTACCTGGGGAAGTGTTGGCATCAGGTGCACCATGGGACGAAAACAAGCGGTAGAGGAAGTGTAATGCTTTGGGCAGTGTTCAGCTGGGAAACCCTGAGTCCAGTCATTCATGTGTAGGAAACTATGACGTCTACCACCTACCTAAACATCATTGCAGACCAGGTACATCCTTTCATGGCAACGGCATAACCCTCTAATAGTGCCTTCTTTCAGCAGGATAATGTGCCATGCCACACTGCCTGGATTTTTGAGAATGGTTCGTGGATCATGAGGAAGACTTCCAGGTTTTGCTCTGGCCTCTAAATTCCCCAAACATCAATCCAATCGAGCATCTGTGGTTTGTGTTGTAACAGCATATCCGATCTACTGCGGTTCAACCACCTAACTTACAAGAGTTAAAGGATCTGTTGGTAACATGTTGGTACCAGATACCATTAAGTCACCTTTAGGAAGCTTGTAGTGACCATGTCTCGCCGGGTAAGAGTTGTTTTGGCGGCATGTGGAGGACCAACATCATATTAGGCAGGTGGTCATAATGTTTTGGCTCTTCGGTGTATAATACTACCTTTTTTTCACGTGGTACACCTTTACATCGTACATTTTTGACGTATATGCATGCACCTTTACATCCTAATTTTATTTGTCATGTATGCACCTTCACATTCTACTTTTATTCACTTGCAGGCACGTTTTCTTTCTATTTCAATTTGTTTTTTTTAAGGTGTATGCACCTTTACATCCTACTTTTATTTCACGTATAAGCACTTCACATACTACTGTTATTGAGGTATATGCACCTAAACATACTATTTTTTTCGTGTATTCTCCTTTACATCAAGGGGGGGAGTGGCTCAACCGATAAGGCGTCAGGCTCGTGATCTGCAGTTCCCAGGTTCAAGTCCCAGCTGGGTCAGCGTTGAGATTTATCTCCGCAAAATTTCCCGCCCTGCCCACGGTCAATAGGGGACACCGATGGGATTGAAAAGGCCGTCGTCCATCGGATGTCACGTTAAGCCGTGGTTCCGTGTGCGGGAGAGCCATACCCTGTGCACGTTGAAGAACACGCTGGATGGCCATGACTACCATCTGTCTCCCAACAGCTGTTCCAGTTCCTCCCCGAACTACTCTGAGCCTTCGGGGTTCATGTGACCTGGCCATTTAGCCCATGGTGTGCAAAAAAGTGCCGCTCAGAGGTAAAACAACCCAACCCAAAACTCCTGTACATCTTTTTTTTTATGTGTATTCATGTCCCTTGACATTCTGAAATGTTCTTTTACTGAGCATAAAAAAGCGACAGAATGAGTAAAAAAAGTTAAATGGTGCATGCACACATTCTATTTTTACTTGACGTGAATTTATCTTTACATCGTACCTTTATTTGTCATGTCTGTTCATTTACACTGTAGTTTTCTTTGACGTTTCTGCCCCTTTGCATCCCCCTTTTATTACGCTTCCTGCTCTCGTTTGCCATGTGTGCATCACATATGTAACGAGAAACATTTAGAGAGAGTCCAAGTATTAACAGATTTTTCAAGGAATAAGCTGGGATGTTTAGAGGCTGACACGTGGAGTCAAAACAACACTTCTCCCGCAATCCTCCTCCGCATTCCTGTCAGGACATGAGAGTTCTTCTAGAAACCGAACCTGTGACTGAAGATTTCTTCCGAGGGCAAATGCGACGTCGTAACGAGAGAACATGGTGCCACGTTTTCCATCCCTCCGTCGAAATGAGACCCATAATGCCTCGCGATCGATGTTTTGAAATATGAAGCAGAAAATGAAGCGAGAGAGAGAAAACTTAACAGATTGAAATTTGAGTCTTGTTTTGCTGATCGATTCATCCTTTCCTCCCTAATGAAAGCGAATGAGTTCTTCTATTGGCTGCTCAGTTGAAGGCAGAAAGAAGGATTTCATTTCTCTCTCTCTCTCCAGGAAAGGGAATTCGCTCCGTGTCTCGTATTACAAAAATCTGCCTGGTTAATTTTGGACTCGGTCTTGAGCGACACGAAGTATCTCGTTTCTTTGTCGCTTTTTCTGCTTCTGAAAGGGATGACTCAGTTTCCCTTTCTGCTTGGGAACAGAGTTGAATTAATTTGGCTGGATATTGCAACGGGGAATCGGAATTTGGAGATGTGGAATCAAGGTTAATTGGTTGTTTTCACTTCTTAACGGTGCGCACATAATGGACTAAATGGACAGGTCACAAGGATCCCGAGGACTCAGAGAAGGTTGCATCTGGATGATGAGGACTCAGAGAATGGACAGGTCACAAGAACCCGAGAAATGGACAGATCACAAGAACCCGAGGACTCAGAGAAGGTTGCATCTGTTTCCAGATGCGGTTGCATCTGGAACCGCATCTGGATTGCTAACCTGCATCGTGAACAATGATGCACACGGCGGTTGCCCCCTATTTAACGTGAGAAAGCAGCGCCACCTAGGACAACCAATCAGGACCCGTAATTTTATCAGGAAACATAAGCCAATAGGAGGCAATGGAGCGATTGGACTTTGTAATTATTCTGAGGATTGCATCAGCCATTCTGATCGTTGCCACCCAAAGTTTAGTGGTAGAAACCCTGGGACTTATTCGGTTATTTCTAATAAGGGGAGAGTTTTTTAATAAAAAGGTTTTTTTAATAAAGGGGGCGGAATTTTGATAAGGTTTTTTTTAATAAATTGGGGAGTCAAAAATTGGAAAAATTACGACTAAAATTGAGGGCTTTTCTAAAAATAGTACCCATCATATACACTAGAGGGCGCCACGGTTTTTTAATAAAGGGGGAAGGAATGTTTAATAAAGGGGGTTAATAAAGGGGAATTAATTATTTTTAATAATTTTTAATTAATTATTAATTATGAATTTTGAATTATTAATTATGAATATCAATAAAGGGCGTGGTCATATCACGTGACGGGAATAGGCGTGGCCAGTGACGTCATGGGGTCAAAGTCCAATCTACGCTAGGATGGGGCTACACTACTGCCAGGTCACAAGGAGACTGAGCGCTTAGAGAAGTTTCCGGGAGGAGATGGACAATTATCAGGAGACAAATGGGGAGCTTCCCGTCAAGGCCATCCAACATGTTTGTACACAGGGTATGGCTCTTTTCCTCACACAGGACTATGACTTAACATCCTATCCGACGGACCATGGCTTTTCCAAGCCCATCATTGTCCCCTACTGATTGGGGCAGGGGGGGGGAGTTTTTTGCGGAGATAAATCTCCATGCTTGCTCAGGCGGGACTCGAATTTGGAAATTGCAGATTACGAGCCTGTCACGCTATCATCATCATCATCATCATCATCCAAATCTCAAAATTGAATATTCTTGTGTTCTGGAAAACTCCCGAACACAAACTCATTCAGTGAAACTTTCTGTAATCATATTTAATTATATTTTTGTATTTTATTCATTTTTTTCCCATTTTTTTTATTTTTTTTTATTATCTTTTTCCAATTTATTTTCACATCATTTTTATATTTATATATTTTTTTCTAATACAGAAATGCTTTTTTTTTTCACGCTACCAACTGCTACCAGAGAAGCAAGGCAAATGTCCTGTAATCATAGAACATTTAATTAGTTAGCATAAAAAAAAGTTCCACTGCAAATGAATCAGAAACCACGCTCTCCTGATAATATGTCAAGTACTTTGACCACTGAACTAACCCATCTACATCACTTCAAGCTAACCAACTCTAACGTCCCAATCGTCAGTCGCTCGTGGCGCCATCTATTGATGAAGAAGGAAAAGATTCGCTGCCCACGGAGATGGTGAAATAATAATTCTTATAATCAAACACACCGAAACAGAAGCTGGAATTAGAGAGTGGTCAGAGCACCTGACATATAATCAGGAGTTCTTGGGTTCAGATCCCACTCGGACACTTGTCAAAGCTATCCATCCATTCAATTCTTTAACATGCACAGAGTAAGACTCTCCTGCAAACGGACTATGGCTTTTAACGTCTCATCCTCACTTCAAGTTTTTAAATACTAAAATAATACCGAAAAGAGTTTACGTTTACGTATTAAAATTTTTTCCTACAAATTGTCATCATAGTTAACGTTTAAAAAAAAATAATATATATCAATTACAATATTTATTTTCCGAAGCTTTTTTGGTAACTCATAAACACATGGAAAGAAAATTCTGAACCATATCAGAATTGAAGGATGACTACATGAAGGAATTTCTTTTAGAGTTTCCGAAACTGATCCTCTTTGGCCATTTCTCTGAAAATTGCTAAAAATTGCTCCGATGGCAAAAAACCGGATATGGGCAGATTGTGCAGGACAGACTCACTGCAACAACTCAGAGATTGATTTCCGCTTTGAAAAATCCGTCCAATTTTTTTCTTCTTTTTTAATTAATCTCAAAATCATTTGAAATGAATCACGAGAATTTTCACCTCACTTTCTCCTACAACCAAACAGATTTCATTCTTATCCAAACAGCCTTCCTCTCCAATCCCAACATTCCTTCCATTCTAAACAAATCACATTCATTCCTTTTCAACTGATCACTTTACTTCCTCTCCAACCAAACAATTCTTTTTACTCTTCAACCAAAAACTTTCTTTTCTCCCCAACCAAACAACTTTCCTCCTTCTCCAACCAAATAAACTTCCTCTTCATCTAAATAACTCTTTTCCTCTCCAACCAAATAAACTTCCTCTTCATCTAAATAACCCTTTTCCTCTCCAACCAAATAAACTTCCTCTTCATCTAAATAACCCTTTTCCTCTCCAACCAAATAAACTTCCTCTTCATCTAAATAACCCTTTTCCTCTCCAATCAAATAAACTTCCTCTTCATCTAAATAACCCTTTTCCTCTCCAATCAAATAAACTTCCTCTTCATCTAAATAACCCTTTTCCTCTCCAACCAAATAAACTTCCTCTTCATCTAAATAACCCTTTTCCTCTCCAACCAAATAAACTTCCTCTTCATCTAAATAACCCTTTTCCTCTCCAACCAAATAAACTTCCTCTTCATCTAAATAACCCTTTTCCTCTCCAACCAAATAAACTTCCTCTTCATCTAAATAACCCTTTTCCTCTCCAGCCAAATAAACTTCCTCTTCATCTAAATAACCCTTTTCCTCTCCAACCAAATAAACTTCCTCTTCATCTAAATAACCCTTTTCCTC
This sequence comes from Ryuthela nishihirai, assembly GCA_038380435.1. Lineage (NCBI taxonomy): Eukaryota > Metazoa > Arthropoda > Arachnida > Araneae > Heptathelidae > Ryuthela > Ryuthela nishihirai. The sequence goes on from JAWZYU010000026.1 coordinate 33,483,105, forward strand.
TCCATCCAAATAAACTTCCTCTTCATCTAAATAGCCCTTTTCCTCTCCAACCAAATAAACTTCCTCTTCATCTAAATAACCCTTTTCCTCTCCAACCAAATAAACTTCCTCTTCATCTAAATAACCCTTTTCCTCTCCAACCAAATAAACTTCCTCTTCATCTAAATAGCCCTTTTCCTCTCCAACCAAATAAACTTCCTCTTCATCTAAATAACCCTTTTCCTCTCCAACCAAATAAACTTCCTCTTCATCTAAATAACCCTTTTCCTCTCCAACCAAATAAACTTCCTTCCTTTCCAAACAGGGGTGGTGTAGCGGCCAGGCTCGTAATCGAGAGTTCCCAGATTCGAAGCGTTGAGATTTATCTCCGCAAAACTCCCCGCCCTGACCACGGTCAGTAAGGGACACCGATGAATCGAATACCGTCTGTCGCATGGGACGTTATGGCACCCCGTCTGCGGGGAGCCATACCCTGTGCACGTTAAAGAACACACTGCATGGTCTTGGCGGGAAGCTATCATCTGTCTCCCAACAGCTGTTCCAGTGGGTCCCCTCCCCCAACCATCTCTGAGCCTTCGGGGCCCTTGTTACCTGGCCATTTAGCTCATGGTGTGCAAAAAAAGGTGCCACTCCAAGGTAAAACAATCCAACCTAATCCTCTCCAAATAAATAAACCTCCTCTCCAACCAAATGACATTCCTTCCTTTCCTACCAAATAAACTTTCTCTTCATTTAAAAACCTTTTTTTTCCTCTCCAACCAAATAACCTTCTTTCCTTCCTCTCCTACCAAATAACTTTCTTCCTTTCTAACCAAAACAACATTCCTTCCTCTCCAACAAAATATCCTTCCTTCCTCTCCAACAAACTATCCTTCCTTCCTCTCCAACAAAATATCCTTCCTTCCTCTCCAACGAAATATCCTTCCTTCCTCTCCAACAAACTATCCTTCCTTCCTCTCCAACAAACTATCCTTCCTTCCTCTCCAACAAAATATCCTTCCTTCCTCTCCAACAAAATATCCTTCCTTCCTCTCCAACGAAATATCCTTCCTTCCTCTCCAACAAACTATCCTTCCTTCCTCTCCAACAAAATATCCTTCCTTCCTCTCCAACAAAATATCCTTCCTTCCTCTCCAACAAAATATCCTTCCTTCCTCTCCAACAAAATATATTTCCTTCCTCTCCAGCCAAATCCCATTCCATTCACATACTGCTAAGTCCAACATATCATACACTTTTGTGCGAAGCATTCCAGAGCTGTGTTAGATATGCAGTTCACCATTTTTATTTTCCGATTTTAATCTCGCTGATCAACGCTTCGTTGCATATAAGCGACAGTAGAATGTTTAACAATAGCTTCTTAACTATTCAGTAGTTGTCATATGAAAAGTAAATAGTTTGAACAAGATAAGCAAAAATCATTAGCAGAGTTTTATCTACTTGAAGTAGAAAATTCGCTCTTCGCACTGTGCACGGTTCACGTTCATTTAACGTGCCAGGAAATCATTTGACGCACTTCGACATCGCTTGCATCGCTAACTTAACAACAATGATGTGTAAAATGCACATTACTGACGAGCATTTTTCTCTGCGTTGTGTCAAAACCAGACGAGTTTTTTCCGTGCGATTAACTCGCCAGGAAATTAATTTCGAGTTTAGCACGTCCTCTTAACAGATCGTTGAATGATACATAAGCAGATGGTCGTGAATTTCCGACAGAAGGAAAATCGATTTCATGTCTGAATGCGTTTTGTTGTCAACAAAAAAAAGAAAGTGGTAGGGATATCGTAGGGAAACCGAGTGTGGCAGAGGTTTCAGTGTTGGCAGCGATGCCAGATAACAGAATCCAGTTTTAGCATAGCACTTTCTCCCTGACGCTCTTTTTTTCTGGTAGTTTGAAAAAGAAGGGTTAATATTCTGCCTCATTGAGGAAGGGAATGGGGACGGGCTGAGTGTGTGGAAATTTACATTTTGTTGAGGGTGGGGACAAAGGAACACATTGTCAAAACATCCTCCTTAGTGAGGATGGGAAGAGAGGAACACACTGTCGTAATTTTGCCCTTAGTGAGGATGGGAAAGAAGAACAGAGTATCAAAATTTCTCCTTGGTGAGGGTGGGGAACATGGTATCAAAATTTCCTCATTTGTCAGGATGGGAACAAATGAACCCGCTGTCAATAATTTCTGTTTAGTGAGGGTGAGGAAAAGGAACACATTGTCGAAATGTTGCCTTCAGTGACTTGGTTGTGGGGGCAAGGATTGAAGCGTCCAAAAATCTTATTGCAACCTGTTCAACATTCCAGGGTTCGTAATGGTTTGAATACTGAACAAATATTGTTTAAAATCGAGATTTCGATATATTAAATTGAGATATTTAATTTATCTTGAGACATGGTTTTCATTAAAAATCATATTGAAGACGTTATTGAGCTCAGAATGTGATTTTCTATTCAGATAACATGCAACTGTTTCCATTTTTCTGTCCGGCACCTTCATATTGACAACATATAGCGTAATGCTTTCAGTAGCGAAATGTGAAGTGATTTTTTATGATCAAGCTAGCAAAATGTGAAGGAATATGAAACGGAAGCATGTGGCCTTTTCGTTGTTATTTCAACAAAACTGTTAAATTTCTTCACACAAGCGAGTTTTTACTCTCGTGGAAGACTCGACATTTTTTCTCAGACTTTTACTGAAAAATGTAGGTAAAATTATAAAACATTAATGAAATATAATATTAAGATTTTATTTATATTGGTACAAATGAAAATACGTTTTTTATTAGAGAAACTATGTATAAAGAAGAATATATATTAAAAAATGTAATGCTTTAAAATTGTGTATCTAAGATAAACAAGATTATATATATTTCATTGTAATTTCAGTTCTGAGGTCTACTGCATATTCTGAGAATAATTCTATCTATTTATCTATCTATATAGATACGAACTGTAGAAAAGATCTCCGCATGCATAATACGAGGTAATACATGCATAATACATGCATATAACAATACCGATCCCACTTTGGCCTTTGCTCACATTAAAAGGAAGTTGATTGCATTTGTTCAACGAGGTCTGTCTTATTCTTTGAAAGAACAATATTTGCGAGCATTCAATGACTCGAAAGTCTCCATCCCTCCTCTCGCATTTCGTCTCCGATAGAGGGAACCATCTTTTTCTTCTTCCCTCCGCCTCTCTAACATCTTCCTCTGCTGCTGCGGGTTTCTTTTCCACCTAATCTCTTTCCTCTTCGCTCTCCATCCTCCTAGTGCATCTCTGCCCTGAAACTGGCGTTTCGTGCGTTGCTGCAAAATCTAAAGCCAGGAAAGCTCTTCGCTCGCGGTATTCAAATGGCGGTTGTCATGGAGACTGGGTCACATCTGCATCTTCACCATGCTGTTGGGATCATTCAGAATGAGTCATCGTCATTGGGAAAAGAAATAAAATTTTACTTTCTTTGAAATGAAAGCATTCGTTTATTATTTTTCTTCGTAAATTTCAGTTAGTGAGGTTAAAACAAATGAATTCTTCTTATTAAGAACAATGCAGCAAAATGTTGCAAAGAAACGGCTCCTTGTTAAACTGTTATTTCTACAATCATTTGAAAAATCGGTTTTTATTATCATACAAGAATTCTTCAAACAGAGAAAAAAGATAGTCTAAATTATAGAAATACCTTTTTTTTTTTGGAAAAAAAGGACTTGAATACAAAAAAAATCGATTAATTTTTAGCAAGGAAGTCGTAATTTTTTTTAAAGAGTGAAACTATGAAAATGAGGGGCTTGACTAATAGATGCGCTATCGCTATATGAAAGTCGAAAGCATATGAGCGATGCTTTGCAAATGCTTAAAAGATCAAAATTGAAAGTAGCATTATGTCCCCTCCCTACTTTGAGAAGGCTGATAGCCAAAATGGAGCGAAAATCTATTAAACATGCATGTTACCTAAGGAAATTGTTTTAAAGTCCAATGGAAAAAAAAAGAGAAAAATGTCATATTGAAATGGCGATTCACTCACTATTAGAAATTCAACGTCATACTCCCCCCACCCCACGTCCTCCAACTAAAAAGGACAATTGCGCAAACAATTATCTAATATTAGACCCGGATCTAGAAAAAATAAAGGAGGGGGGGGCAAGTGATGCAATCGAGCTGGGGGAGAGAAATATGGGGCGGGAATGAACTGGAATTCCTTTTTAGTAAAACCATTGTCCACTCCCGTTTTAGTCTTCCTAAAGTTTCTTGAAAAATGCATGAATTGTGCAGAAGGTCAATAATTTTTGCCTCCGTTAACTTTATTGGGGGGAAGACATGCTCCCCTCCTCTTCTCCCCCCCCCCCAATTCTCTCGAATGTAAATAAAAGCGTTGTCCGGAAATGCTTGTTTGTGCTCGTGCACCAGTCGACGATGCGTGCCTTTTCTTTCCCAACGTGCAGACAACTCTTGGCAAGTCTCCAGCTGTTGTGGGCAGCAGCGTTCTCATTGGTGGAGGGAATTGAAGCTCAAAACTGTTCGCATGGATTTAAATTTTTTGTTTTAAGAAAAGGAATTTCGACCTCTTGTAAGACCACAAATGCTTGATTCGCCCGATCTCAAGTATCGTACACATATTTCCTCTGCGTTACCCTGAATTACATTAAAATTTCAAGTTCCTCATCACTCAGAAAGAGGGGCGGCAGCGGGGGGGGGGGGGAGGGCTCAGTCAGTAGCATTCCAGGTTCATAATCTGAAGCTCCCAGGTTCGAATACCACCTGAACCAGCGGCATGTTTTAAGCGGCATTTTTTGCACACATTTAGCTAAATGGCCAGGTTACAAGGACCCCGAAAGCTCAGAGATAGTTAGTGGACCCACTGGACAGCTGTTAGGAGACAGATGATAGCCTCGCGTTGAGGCCATCTAGCATGTTTTTTAATGTACGCAGGGTTTGGAGCCAAGGCTTAATGTCCCATCCGACGGACGGCGACATTTCCAAGCCGATCGGTGTCCCTTACTGACCGAGGGCAGGGTAAGGAGTGTTACGAAGATTAATGTCAAAGCTGGCGCAGCTGGGATTCGAACCTGGGAACTGCAGATTAAGAGCCTGGCGCACTACCGACTGAGCCACCCGGCCCCAAAAATTACAAGGATGAGCTTGGAAAGGTGCTCATCTTTCGGATGGGACGTTTACGAAGCCCCGTGTGCGGGAGAGCCATACCCTGTGCATGCAAAAGAACATCCCAGATGGCTTGATGGGCTTGCCACCTGTCCCCTAACAGCTGTCCACTGGATCGCCTTCTCTGATCACTTGGGGGGTCTTTGTGACCTACCGATTGTGTGCATAAAAGTGCCACTAAGAGGTAACACAACCCACAGAGAAAGTAATGCCCAAATTTTTTTACAGATCAGTATTTATTCTGTAGCATTGATACCTGTACAGTATATAGACAGATCACATAAGAACGTAATCTTATTTTCCTTAATGATGACGTTCAGGTTCAACTGTCTTACACTATCCCGTAACAAGGACCCGTATGTCATCCCTGTGAGAAGAATTGTGGGAAATTGGCAAATCTACCTCTTACAGATGTCGTTTGACATTCTCCCTAAGGTTCAGCGAAATTCCACGACTCTAAGAGAAAAAAAAAAAATCAATATCGCGTTTTGAAAGGAAGCATAAGTTTTGTAATGACAGCATGTTATTTGCCCAAATTCTATTTATGAAATGGAAATTCCTCCCTCCCGGCAAACCAAAGAAAAAGAGTGTTCGAAAAGAGATTAAAGTAGAGACGGTAATTAGCGACGAAACAAGGTTGCACCGTCAACGAAACGGAATGTAAACATCATTAAGCGAATATCGAATTACAAGCATTGAATTATTGGAATTAGTTAATGAGAGGAACTCGACAAAACAGGACTCGATTTTTTCCCAGGTTCATTAACATTCTTACTGCGAAGTGATTAACGATTCCAATGAATATCTGCAAACAGAAAAAATAATGATAGAGCCAGAAAAGTAACAAGAGCAGATTAATTGCATTTTAATCACACATTGAGAAGCAACTACATTAACACTAAAAGTAAAAACATCGTTAATCTGATCAACGCTTTTGTCTTATTTTCGAAATGACTGAACTTAGTCTAGCTCAAAAAGTTTGCGATTTTAATGCTAACTATTCTTTGCTTAAAATTACACGATCATTTTTATGCTGGTCACAGAAAACTACTTTCGATGTTCATTTTTTTTAAATTTTAAATAATATTGCCAGTGATTTTAAGAAAGAAAAAAAAAATAAGAAGAAATGAGAAAAGATATTCGAATTGATTGTTATCTTTCTGAAGAGTGAACATATGTATATCAGGGTTTCTTTATAAAAAGTTAATTAATTGTTTAATAATTTTGAATTATTTCAACATCTTTAAAAAATAGTCATTTTTTTTCATTTCTCAAGAAAAGATAAAAAAACAAAAAATGCCGAATCATTAGCTAATTAGGATCATTTTAAAGTGAATAATATTATAAATGTACCGTGACGCGTAGAAATTCCAGTTATTAGAATAGCTGTAAAGGATGTGTACTTCCGCGATGTCACAGAGTTCTAGGATGTTTCAGTAAAGTTTTCACTTTACTGAAACAGAGTTCTAATTTGTCACAGAGTTCTAAGATGTTCAGTAAACATTTTGAAGTTGAATTTCAACTAAAAGCTGGAGTGGGTGTGGCTCAGCCGGTAGCGCCCCAGACTCGCATCCTGCAGAGTTACCAGGTTCGAGTTTATCCTGAGCCAGCGTTGAGATTTATCTCCCCCCCCCCCCGGTTAGTAGGAACAACGATGGTATTAGAAAGGTCGCCATCCCTCGAATGTGACGTAAAGCCGTGGTCCCCTGTGCAGGAGAGCCATACACTGTGCACATTGAAGGACACTCTGGATGCGTCTTGACCTATCTAACAACTCTATCTGTCTCCTAACAGTTAACCAGTGGGTCCTCTTCTTCCAACCTTCTCTGAGATGGTGATGGTGGAGATGCTCACATCGTGCCTTCGCTGTTCAAAAATAAGTTTTCTGTGCACGTACGTCGTTACAAGAAATATTAAAACGGTGAACTCATCTACCCTACACCTACGGGGGTTACCCTCTCCATACCTGAATGGGAGGCTTTGTGTGCAACGGTTTCACACATCGAGGACCAAGTGAAAATCGGTCCCGATCAACAGACGTGGCATGTGATGCCCGGTTTACGCGCCTACATGTATCGCAACGAAGGTGATGAACGCTGTGTCGACTTCATCAAAGAATCAGCTGCAACAAGAACTCTACAGTTTCTCATTGTGAGTCGTAGCATAACTCTGAACGCGTTACAGTTGGCTATCCACGTAGGCGAAGTGATGAGTGTTGTGCATAATGTGTGTGGAACTATCAAAGATCACCATCTCCGTACTGCTATTATAGAACATTCAGAATCAGTTCTACCCTTCCAGCTGGGTCCTGTTTTCGAGGGACCCGAGTGTGTTTATCAGCTGTCGGTGGACATTTTCCAACAAGAATTAACATGTCTGATTCCGTTAGATGGACTTCAACCCGAAGAAAAAGTACCGACCCTCGTAGGGTAGCCAGCGAACGCATATCTCAATTGTTTATTCGTGGCGGTCATCATAAAAATATCACGATTGTCCTGATCTTGCAAAATCTGTTTTTAAAGGGAAGACATTCGAGGACTATATCACTCAATGCTCACTATAAGTTTTTATTTCGCAACTGTCGGGACGCTTCACAAATAACGCATCTGGCAAGACAAGTGTTTGCACATCATTCCAAATTCCTGACCGATGCTTATAGACTAGCTACACAACCTCCCTGTGGCTATTTGTGCGTGGACCTCCATCCCAGAACGTTGGACAGTGAAAGGTTCCGTGCCAAGATCCTCCCTTCTGAAGAACCCGAGATACTCTATGTCCCAAATGAAAGTTAGATCTCTAGGTCCGTTCCTTCAGTGTTTACCAAAACTTGGGGGAAAGCAACGTGCAGCTCTATTGAAGCACATCTCTGACCCTCAGATGTATGCTCTATGTGAAGTGTGTGCCAATTTCTTAAAAGGTCACATTCCTGTCTCCCATCGAGTATTAAAGAATTTACGAAGTCACAAGACTGCCATAAGAAGTTTAGCGTTCAAACTTGCATCTGTTAACCACAAGAAACGTCTCCTGCAAAAGGGATCGGGATTTTGCTCCCTCTCCTCACTGCTGCATTACCTCTGTTGGGTTCGTTATTTCGAAAATGATTTCAGTGAAGGCTGTTCAAAGGAGAAACATACGAAAAAAAGTGCGTGATTTAGACACGGAGATGAAGAAAATACTTGAATCGGTCGATGATGATAAAACTGAAAAGTACCTGGCTGTATTGAAAAATTACCTGTTATTTAACAAATAATTGGAAGCCCCCCCCCCCACGAGGTGAAAGTCGACATTCCACAGCAAATATTATCAGTACCTCTGTCCAGACGGAAAATATTATCAGAGACTTTTGGTCACCCTCAAGACGACATTGTCGAATTTGTTCATCCCCCCATCCGTCGTAAGAAAAGGAAATTAATTGACTGGACTCCATATTGAAGATATCTGTTTGAAGACTTGTATTAAAAATTCCATGATGTCTGTTAAAAAATTTGAAGACTTGTGTTAAAATGAAACAATGTATTAAAAATTTGTGTTAAAATGAAACAATGTATTAAAAATTTGTGTTAAAATGAAACAATGTATTAAAAATTTGTGTTAAAATGAAACAATGTATTAAAAATTTGTGTTAAAATGAAACAATGTATTAAAAATTTGTGATATTCAATAAAAAAATAAAACTGATATACGCTTCTGTGTTAATTCTTTCCGTGAATAAGTTTTTTCACAACACCCCCCAGATGGCACCACTGAAACATTAGGCTTTATAGCATATTATATCATGTTATCCAGAGAAGCATCATGATGATGATGAATATCCAATTAATATCCCTTCCATAATGACAAAAATTTGAAAATAAAGAGATTGGTTTTTAAAAATATTTTTTAAGCTAAATGACACAATATATTTCAATGCAGAAATTATAAAAAACATTATTCTGACAATTATTGACAATTATTTACAATATAAAAACAGTACTGAAGTCATCACAGACAAGGTTTAAATTATTCACAAATACCCATGTAATTCGCAAGATAATAAATACAGGGAATATACAACCACCATGTTAAAGTATAAAAATATTTGGTAGGGTTTTTTAAATAAAGGGGGGAGGAAATTTTAATAAAGGATTTTTTAATGAGGGGGTGTCAAAAATTGGAAAAATTACGACTAAAATTAAGGGCTTTTCTAAAAATAGTACCCATCATATACACTAGAGGGCGCCACGGGTTTTTAATAAAGGGGGTTTAATAAAGGGGGAATTTTTTAAGGAAAGAGTTTTTTAATTAATTATGAATTATGAATTATTAATCATGAATTAATAAGGGGGCATTGCCACATCACGTGACCGAAACTGGGCGTGACCGGAAATGGGCGTGGCCGCCATGGGGCCAAAGTCCAATCTACGCTAAGGTGGTGCTACGCTATTCCTGGCCATTTAGCCCATTGCGTGTAACAAGAAGAGCTAAGAGGTAAAACAACCGAAACATCGTTACCATGGAAACCTTCGATATTGCCAAAAATCTTCACGTCTTCTTTAAGTGAAGAAATTTGCATAAGTTCCTGCAAATCGTAAAGAAATAGAAAAGTAGTCTTTGCTGTCACGTTTTATGAAAATGTCACCTTTTAAATGAAGCGTCTTTCAGTAAAGTCGTTCGCTAAAGAATTCATTAAAATCATTTCCTATTCCCTCCAGATCGTTCATTAAAATTATTTGTTAAAATGAAGTTGTTTTAAAACGGTTCGTTTAAATTATTCGTACAGAGGATTCATCAAAAATCAAGTCGTTTTAAAACTATTCGTTTAAGTTATTCATAAAAAAAGGATTCATCAAATTCAAGCATTTTTAAAATCGTTCGATTAAAATATTCATCAAATGATTCGTTAAAAATCAAACATTTTTTAAAATCATTCGTTTAAGTTATTCGATAAAATGATTCTTTGAACTAGAAGAACCCACCTCGCCTCTGGCGTTTTCAAAGAGAATGAAGCTTTTCATTTCATTTACATTCCTTAAAAGTTTTAATTCAAACTAATGGATGATGGGAGGAAATGAAAATAGTACTTTTAGCACAAAAAATGTTTATCTTTTAATGTTTAAAATTATAAAGTTGCGTTTTTCATACCCCTCTGAGAAAAAGGGAGGGGGGGGGGGCGATTGTTCATGTTAGTGGAATATCTTTTGACACTCTACTACCAAAATTTCAAATTTCAACAATAAACAGATCGCTTGCAGCATTCGTCAAAATTTCACCTTTTCTTTAATTAGTTTCTCTAACTATATAAGGGGCGGGGGTGGCTCAGTCGGTAGCGCGCCAGGTCGTAATCTGTAGTTCCCAGGTTCGAGTCCCAGCTGGGTCAGCGTTGAGACTTATCTCCGCAAAACTTCCCGCCCTACCTATGGTCAGTAGGGGACATCGATGGGCTTGGAAAGGCCGCCGTCCGTCGGATGGGACGTTAAGCCGTGGCCCCGTGTGTGGGAGAGCCATACCCTGTGCACGTTAAAGAACACGCTGGATGGCCTTGACGGGAGGCTACCATCTGTCTCCTAACAGTTGTTCCAGTGGGTCCCCTCCCCCAACCTTCTCTGAGCCTTCGGGGTCCATGTGACCTGGCCATTTAGCCCATGGTGTGCAAAAAAGTGCCGCTCGGAGGTAAAACAACCCAAAACAACTAACGATATAAATTAAAACAGCCAAGAGATTCGAAAAATACGAAGTATAATATTCCATTAGTACCAACCCAACTAAAAAAGAATTCTTCAATTTTCTCTTAAAACAAAATAGTTGCGTTTCTCACGCACCCTGGGCGTAATGGGCGAAATCGTTGCATGGACATTTCATGAACTTCACATTCCACAACCAAATTTCTGACGAAAATACATCTTTTGCAATATTCGTTTGAAACTTTGCCTTTTATCTGTAAAAACTCAAAAGGTTGAAAGTCTATATACAGATAGACGACAAAGATGTTATCTCATTATTTTAAAAACGAGACATTCAAAACATTTTTAAAATCGTTTATTTAAATTATTCGTCGAAACGATTCATGAAAATCGACTGTTGACAAAATTTTTGCAGGAACAGACTCAGACCTAATAAGCGGCTGGAACTGGATAGCTATTCACACCAAATGTCACTTCACTTTTGTGCTGACTACTTTTTTCGCAATATTATTCTTTTCCGTTATTTGTAGTATTCTTGTGCTCCCCAATTTAATCTAAATGCGCATAGTTTGCATCTGAATGGATGAGGAAGCATGGTTCGACATATTTCCATTTCAATGCCTCGCCTTTGAAAGTATCTTAGGATTTCAAATTGTGGCCATTGAAAACCGACTCGAATGTAAATTTCTGTTGATATTTAAAACACATTTTGAAATATTGGCTGGGAGCCTCATCACCGCTAGCTGTAAGTATTTATGCGCAAGAAAATAATGTGCGTTATTTTTTTTCCTGAACGTAGAGTGTGATGCAGCGACTTTCAAGTCCGCTGATTTGCTTCGTATACGTAATCTTTTTTTTTTCCCTATGAGAAAATATTTTAACAAGTTTTACACAGTGAAGAAAATTCAAAGCTTCAAGAGAAGATCAAGATTGAAATCACATTAGGATATATTCGTATTCATCCGTCACGGAATCCCATCAATCTTTACCAAAGAGAAAAATGGAAAAATTCCACGCAGGCGGACTACTTGCGTCGGAGGTTCAAGAAGCTCTTAAGACTTTACGTTATAGAGAAGATCTGTGAGCAAAACTCTGTATTTGACCTCCGAGAGACACTTTTTATTTGCACACAGTGAACTCAAGGATCAGGTCACAAGAACCCCAAAGTCTCAGAGCTTGGGTTGGTTTGTTTTTCCTTCGAGCGGCACTCTTTCGCCCACAGTGTACTAAATGGCCAAGTCACAGGGACAAGGGGACCCACTGGGAAGCCATTAGGAGACAGATGGTAGCCTTCCGTCAAGGCTATCCAGTGCTTTCCATACCGTGCACAAGATATGACTCTCCTACTCACAGACCACGGCTTAACGTCCCATCCGACGGACAGGGGCCTTTCCAAGCCCATCGGTGTCCCCTACTGACTGAGTTCAGGACGGAGATAAATCTTAACGCTGGCCCAGGCTGGACTCGAACCTGGGAACTGCAGATTACGAGCCTGGAAAGCCTGGAAAAGCCTCAAAGCTTGGTGCCTGGAAAGCCTCAAAGCTTGGTGTAGAGAAAGGATTCCCTTGATAGCTGTTAGGAAACAGCTGAAAATTTCCCTTTGAGACCATACAGCTTAGAGCTGATGTGGTTCAGTCGGAACAGCTCCTGGCTACGTAACGTGATGCCCCGAGGTTCGAGTCCCAGCTGTGGCTACATTTAAAATTTTGTGCTCTAACGCCCACTCTACCCACTCTCAATGAGAAACGGAACATCGATAGTCTTGGAAAGACTGCTTTCTTTCAGATGGGAATTAAGCCGTTGCCCCTTGTACAACCACGTTAAGAAACATGTTGGATGGCTTTGACGAGAGACTTCTACCTGTCTCCTAAGAATTGTCCGTGAATCCAACATCTTGCTATGAGACCTTGGATCCTTCTTATCTAGCCATTTAACGCATTAAAAAAAATAAATACCCCCTCAAGCAGCTGCTTGCCACAGAGGTCTGACAGGAGCATGTCAGTTTATATGCCAGAGTAGAAGGTCTGAGAGGATGGCAAGACCTCAGCAGAAAAACAACACGCACAACCATGCCTTACCCGGGGCTCAAACCCAGGTCCCTTAGTTCAGTAGCCAAGCGTGCTAACCACTCGGCCATGATACTTAAAAAAAGTGTCGCTCAGAGATAAATAACAACTCAGTCCAGTTTTCGTATAAAAGTTGTCTCTTGTGACGTCATGAGAGAGGTTTTAGCATTTTCCTTTCAGGAGCGAGAGTTTTTTAGAATATCAAACTCATGAAATAAATATATGAAGTTTTTATAAGCCAGTTCTTTCGCTATTTGTTTATTTAAAAAATTTATCATGCTTGTAACTCTTGTACATACAGGAAGATATAATCAGTAGTAAATAATCACAGCGTAAGTCCTGTAGACATGGAACTCATGAAATGATAGTTGAAAAAAAATTGGTTTTGCCATGAGTGGGATTCGAACCCACGTCTCCAGGAAACATGCCTGTTATGCTAACCACTACACCATCAATGGCTAACCTTTTCTCAGCTTATGAGACTTTATAAAACTTCCGGAATTTATTTATTTGATTCGCACTAGTGGCGCCATCTATCCAGGAAGTGGACAACTCTGTTGTCTCATTAGACATGGAATTAATATTTGTCACTCACGCTCAGGGCGTTAAATCAACAAATCAGTATTGTTTAGCATAACAGGCATGTTTCCTGGAGACGTGGGTTCGAATCCCACTCATGGCAAAACCAAATTTTTTTCAGCTCATCAGCAAGTAATGTTTACAGTTTGTTGACAGCCAAATTATAAACATCTGTGGCTGTGCTGTAACATCTTGTTAGTACCAAAGAATGTCACTAAATGGCAGCAGTCATTGCTGTTATACACTCGTGCTGTATGGAGCAGAATCGGCGTGGTGGAGGCACTTGTATACACGTACTTGGCCATACATGGCAGAGGCACTGGTATACACGTACTTGGCCATACATGGCAGAGGCACTGGTATACACGTACTTGGCCATACATGGCAGAGGCACTGGTATACACGTACTTGGCCATACATGGCAGAGGCACTGGTATACACGTACTTGGCCATACATGGCAGAGGCACTGGTATACGCGTACTTGGCCGTACACGGCAGAGGCACTGGTATACGCGTACTTGGCCGTACACGGCAGAGGCACTGGTATACGCGTACTTGGCCGTACACGGCAGAGGCACTGGTATACGCGTACTTGGCCGTACACGGCAGAGGCACTGGTAAACGCGTACTTGGCCATACACGGCAGAGGCACTGGTATACACGTACTTGGCCATACATGGCAGAGGCACTGGTATACACGTACTTGGCCATACATGGCAGAGGCACTGGTATACACGTACTTGGCCATACATGGCAGAGGCACTGGTATACACGTACTTGGCCGTACATGGCAGAGGCACTGGTATACACGTACTTGGCCGTACATGGCAGAGGCACTGGTATACGCGTACTTGGCCGTACATGGCAGAGGCACTGGTAAACACGTACTTGGCCATACACGGCAGAGGCACTGGTATACACGTACTTGGCCGTACACGGCAGAGGCACTGGTATGCACGTACTTGGCAATACACGGCAGAGTCACTGGTATACACGTACTTGGCCATACACGGCAGAGGCACTGGTAAACACGTACTTGGCCATACATGGCAGAGGCACTGGTATACACATACTTGGCCGTACACGGCAGAGGCACTGGTATACACGTACTTGGCCGTACACGGCAGAGGCACTGGTATACACGTACTTGGCCATACATGGCAGAGGCACTGGTATACACGTACTTGGCCATACATGGCAGAGGCACTGGTATACACGTACTTGGCCATACATGGCAGAGGCACTGGTATACACGTACTTGGCCGTACATGGCAGAGGCACTTGTATGGTCAAGTACGTGTATACGGAGCTGGAGATACGAGTAGTCATTCAGTTTCTCTTGGTTCATAAGGAGGACGTTCAGAGTTCTTCACACGTGTACGTGAATTTGCACTCGTTCTTCCGAGTGTTAACGAGCTACGACTTGTTGGAAAACTAGTCTAAACTTGTCAGTGTTAAAAACAAAGGCCTTACCATCATTTCTCTCTTCGTTGGCGACGGGTAAAGTTCGGTCTGCGAAATCTGTGCGTTGTTGCTACGGAGCCTACTAAAGACGGAGAAAGATATTTACGTTTTCTCACAGATGCAGCTTAGGGAAATTCATGCCGATTTATCACATCCGCAATATGGCACTGCTACGAGATGGATGCGGAAATTTCGAGGAGGACGGCAGAGCTTCGAAGACCTCTCTCATGCAGCAAGACCGAAGGAGGCCGGGAACGAGAGATAACCATCGCTGCTGTTCGAGAATTCATTAAGGAAAGCCCACACATCACCGTTCAGGTAATAAGTTTAAATATCAGTGTATCGAATGAGAGTGTGGAAAAAATTATTCATCAACATTTAAAGTTCCGAAAGATGTGTTCCAAATGGATACCCCACAAACTGGCAGAACAACAAATATGGGCTAGAGTCGACTCGTGAAATGAGATGCTGGCAATGTTTGAACTTAGTACCTCAAATGGTTAACAGAAATTGTCACAGGTAGTTTCATTACAACTCTCAGAAAGATCGACGCCTATGTTTAGGTTGTGGAAGATGAACCGCATCCCCAAATCTTCCGACAAGGCTTTCGCTGAAATAATGGATGTTCACAATTTTTTCAGTTCCCAAAGAATGGTAGCCGTGGGCACCTACCTAAAAAAAATGACTATAAATGGCCAATACTATACGAACATTGTTATGCCCAAAATGGTTAAGGGTTGGGTTGGGTTGTTTTACCTCTGAGCGGCACTTTTTTGCACACCATGGGCTAAATGGCCAGGTCACATGGACCCCGAAGGCTCAGAGAAGGTTGGGGGAGGGGACCCACTGGAACAGCTGTTGGGAGACAGATGGTAGACTCCCATCAAGGCCATCCAGCGTGTTCTTTAACGTGCACAGGGTATGGCTCTCCCACACACGGGGCCACGGCTTAACGTCCCATCCGACGGACGGCGGCCTTTCCAAGCCCATCGGTGTCCCCTACTGACCGTGGACAGGGCGGGGAATTTTTGCGGAGATAAATCTCAACGCTGACCAGCTGGGACTCGAACGTGGGAACTACAGATTACGAGTCTGGCGCGCTACCGACTGAGCCACCCCGTCCCAATGGTTAAGGAGATGCAGGAGCATCAACAGGCGTATCAAGGGTTCTCCTTCATCATAACAATGCCAGTGCTAACAAAACCTGGCAAATTGCTCCCAATCTGGAGCAGGAAAAAATCGAACATCTACCCCATCCTTCATATTCACCCGATCTTGAACCATGTGATTTTTTTTTGGTTGTTTCCAAAGATTAAAAAGGAACTTGTTGGGAAGCTTTTTTAAAGGATGGAAGACCTTGCCAAATGCATTCATTCGGAGTTGCGGGGAATTCCCCAACAGGAGTACCACCAATAAAAAAATAAAAAATAAATAGCCCCTCCCCCCAAGCAGCTGCTTGCCACAGAGATCTGACAGGAGCCTGGGGTTACAGAATTGGCGTGACGTTTGCAACTTTGCATAGATGCTGGAGGGTGGAGTACTTTGAAAGACAGTGAAAGCTTTGTTGAGATAAGTGCAATGATTTTTGTCCTGCAGATGCATGTCAAGAACTTCCTGAACTCCCCTCTTAAGACCCAACCGATGAAAATCCATCTACAGCTTGGGGCTATGTACGGCTCGGATGTCCTGTCAGAGCAACATTTGAGGAAATGGTGTTGCAAGTTCGAAAACGGTCATGTGATTCTAGCAGATGAGGATCTCTGCAACATGATGATGAACAAGGGTTCCACACCCACGATACAGACCAGACATGGTGCAGTTAGATTTTCACTTCTTTTGGAAGCTGAAAGAGAATCTCCAAGGATGACTCTTTACATCGGATGGTGATGTCAAAGAGGAAGTCACAAAATAGCTTAAGAAGCAGGAAACGTCTTTCTATCGGAAAAGCATCGATCATTATGATGAGTGTCTCAATAAGTCTGATGACTATCCGGAAAAATGTATGTGGGGATATTTCCTGTATATTCTTTTTGGAAAGTTACAGGATAATTCTTTTCAACATCCAATGATCAGAATAAGGGTTTGATGAGGGAATTGATGAGAATGATGGTTTGATGAGGGCAGTGATGAGAAAGATGATTGTATTACGTTTGATTAACAACTCGAAAAATCTCTTTAACTCAAAGTCACGGGAAAAATTCTTGTTAGTCTTCAGTGATCAGAATGGGGTTTAATGAAGTGAATGAATAAGATGAAGTTTGATTAGATGAATTATTACGACAGGGTTTCGTAAAAAGGAATGATGAGAATGGGGGTTTGATGAGAGTAATGATGAGAATGAGGGTTTAATGAGAGTAATGATGAGAATGAGGGTTTGATGAGAGTAATGATGAGAATGGGGGTTTGATGAGGGAATAAATAAGATGAGGTTGGATGTACAACTGAAAAACCTTATTTAAAGCCTAACTGAAATCACTGGAAAATTCTTGCTAGCATCCAATAATCAGAATGAAGGTTTGGTGAGATGAATGAATAAGTTGACGTTTGATGAGGGGAATGATTAGGATAAAGTATTGATGAAGGGAATGATTAGGATACAGTTTTGATGAAGGGAATGATTACGATAAAGTTTGATGAAGGGAATGATTAGGATGAGAATTTACTCAACGGGAAAGCCTGTCGAAATGTTAAGGGTGAATTGGAACAACGGAAGCGAAAAAAAAGCTATGGCAGTAATTGAAAGCATTTTTTAATGTAAAAACAAATGCAGCAAAAGATATTAAATTTAAATTCTCAGCGCAAGAACAGTCAGGATTAAATGATGGAAACATCAGATAACGAACCCGGTGCGCTGCTGCCCGAATCAATCCTGACCCCTAAGGATGCTTTGACGATTCACAAGTAGGAGGGAAAATAACGAGAACTTTATGTTTTGAAACTTAAACTAAACAGGTAAGTGGTCTGTACATTAACCATTTAGCAAATCTATAATTTACATCTCTACAGGAAACATGCACTTCAGTAACAGAAGAGGATGTACATCATTCAGTTACAGAAGAGGGTGCACACCAGTTACAGAAGAGGATGCATTCCAGTTACTGAAGAGGATGTACATAAATTATAGAAGAGGATGTACATTAGTTATAGAAGAGGATGTACATCATTTACAGAAGAGGATGTACATCAGTTATAGAAGAGGATGTACATCAGTTACAGAAGAGGATGTACATCAGTTACAGAAGAGGATGTACATCAGTTACAAAAGAGGATGTACATCAGTTACAGAAGAGGATGTACATCAGTTACAGAAGAGGATGTACATCAGTTACAGAAGAGGATGTACATCAGTTACAGAAGAGGATGTACATCAGTTACAAAAGAGGATGTACATCAGTTACAGAAGAGGATGTACATCAGTTACAGAAGAGGATGTACATCAGTTACAGAAGAGGATGTACATCAGTTACAGAAGAGGATGTACATCAGTTACAGAAGAGGATGTACATCAGTTACAGAAGAGGATGTACATCAGTTACAGAAGAGGATGTACATCAGTTTTGGCGATATCCACCTTGCCCTCGGTTGGACGCCGATGACCTGGGAAAGACTATCGACCGTCAGATATGACGTTAAGCCGTGGTTCTGTGTGCATGAGAGAGAGCCATACCCTGTGCGCGTTAAATAACACTCTGAATGGCCTTGACCGGAGGCTTCCATCTGTCTCCCAACAGCTGTTCCAGTGGATCCCCTCCTCCAACCTTATCTGAGCCTTCGGGGGTCCTTCTCTGAGCCCTTGTGACCTGGCCATTTAGCCCATTGTGTACAAGAAAGTGCCTCTGAGAGATAAAAGAACCCGACTTGTTTGTGTCATGCTCCTCTCCCCGTGTGAGATTCCCCTTGCCTCCAAATATCAGGCATTTCTGTCTCCCAGTGTTCATCTCTTTCTCCTCAGAGAACACGTTGAAGAGTGATCCCTGAGCGATGTCATCTCTTGTAATGTGTCAAGCGATGAAAAATGCTCCAACCCTTTACTCCTATGGTCGCACTTCAGCAGCAGAACTCGAGTCATCATTTCGCTCCCTTCCTCCACAAAATGCATTTTGCTTGTCAAATAAGAAGTTTATCAGCGATATTACATCAGACCGGGGTGGGGAAAAAATCTTCCTTTTCAAAATCGCCTTCCCCCCCCCTCCCTTTTCCTCTCCAGTTTTTTGCCGCTCAACAAAAGCGACAAAAAGTGAGAGGGGAAAAAAAAGAGAGAAATTAAAAAAAAAAACTCCCCTCTTCCTGCTTCTCTTGGAGCCATCTTTTCAGCTCGCCAGAAGGATAATGATCCTGTGCCCGCTTTCCGCCACGGCCTGAAGCTGTTTGTGTTGGGCTCGCGCATAGGCGGCAGTAGCGGCCTGTGCCGCGGAAACCAATTACCAGGCTGCTACAACAGCTGGTAACTCGATGGTCAGGGAAAAGGCGCAGCAGAAGTTTTTATTCCTCCATTTTTTTTCCCTCTTTGAAGAAGTCAGAAACATGCCTGAGCCGAATCGCCAATAATTCACCAAGCGTCACCTCCCCCCCACCCCACCATCATCCTTCCCACACTACTCTGCTCTTCTTCACTCTTTCGCTTCCTTTATTGCGCTTGTGTAAACATCGTCTACATCCATTAAGCTCCTTTCAATTCTCCGAGTGACTGATAGTTGATATTCAGACTGTATTAGCTGTCTCTTGTCTGCTTCTTGTATTTTATTTTCGTTCCTTTTCCGGCTGTTTAAAATAAAACAAAATGTTTGAAAGATAAAGAAACGCGCGAAGTCTGTTCCATTCGTCATTTGTCTGAAAGTTCGTCGCAAATAGATTTCGAAAATTCTTTTTGAAGGTTTCGTTCGTGTTTTATTATCTTCCTGTGTCTCGTGCCACTGATTCCTCTGCCTCGAGAGGCTCCTGGTCTCTCTGAAAAGGGGTTTTGTAAGAGAAAATAAAGGATTCGATTAAGAATAAGAAGAATCACAAAATGAATTAGCTGTTTAATGAAATTGAAAAGGATTTTAATTTACCAGTGAAGAAAACGCTTTGAGATATTCGACGAAGAGGGTTTAATAATTAAGTTTATAAAAACAGTTGTTTTTAAAAATAAAGTGCTTTCAATTAATGCAGAATTTTGTTCAGGAATGTTTTGTCTGTCTTTAAGGTATTCAAACGCTAATTTGCAGATAAAGAAGTATTTTTTTCGCTAACTGTAAAGTATCATGAATGTGCCTGATTAAAAGCAAAAAAAAAAAAGAATCAAAATAATTTTAAAGCTATTATCTTTAGATGCCATTTTAATTATGAATAAAGATGTTTTGGATTGTTTATTGATGCTTTTTATAATTCATTTTTTAGAAGAAAGCAGCCGGCGAAAATAAAGGAAAAAAAAACTTCCATTTCCTTTTAACTTCAAAAGAGATTTCTAAAATCCCTTGAAAGCTTTTTTTTTTCGTAAATTTACGACATTTCTCTATCTGGCGGTTACGGATGTCAGCAGCCAGTCACGGTTACGGTTTGCATCGGAAGTAAATTTTACCAAAAGAAAAAATATTGACACTATAAATAAGATAGAGACACATTTGGTACAAGGATTTAGAAAAAAAAAACGTTTAAGCAAAAGAAAAACTAACGCAAGCATTCAACGTGGAATGTAAATAAATGTTTGATTTCCGATTCAAGAAAAAAAAGAAGGGTAATCAGTTGCTATGTGAACAGATTCGTGTCGAAAGTAAACATTTAGAAGAAGTTGGAATAACTATCTAAAAGGAAAATAACAATTAATAAAAAATCTCGCATAGTCAGTGATCAATACTTATGGATGAATTAAGTCTTTGGTAAGTAACTTTCTGTGCTAAACAGAAAATATACGGATGGGTTCAACTTTGAAAAATGATAATTCACAGAAAGATAGGGGGATTTAATATATATTTGTTAATTTTATTTTTTCAAAAATAATTTAAGTTTATAGGTTTTTCTTTCCACCAGGAAAGACATGCATTGTATCTCCTCGTAAACTGCAAGCCTGGCAGAGATGGCTCAGCCAGTAGCACCCCAGACTCATCATCTGTAATTCCCAGGTTCTAGTCGAGGTGGCTCAGCCAGTAGCACCCCAGACTCATCATCTGTAATGCCCAGGTTCTATTCGAGATGGCTCAGCCAGTAGCACCCCAGACTCATCATCTGTAATTCCCAGGTTCTAGTCGAGGTGGCTCAGCCAGTAGCACCCCAGACTCATCATCTGTAATTCCCAGGTTCTAGTCGAGGTGGCTCAGCCAGTAGCACCCCAGACTCATCATCTGTAATGCCCAGGTTCTATTCGAGATGGCTCAGCCAGTAGCACCCCAGACTCATCATCTGTAATTCCCAGGTTCTAGTCGAGGTGGCTCAGCCAGTAGCACCCCTGACTCATCATCTGTAATTCCCAGGTTCTAGTCGAGGTGGCTCAGCCAGTAGCACCCCAGACTCATCATCTGTAATTCCCAGGTTCTAGTCGAGGTGGCTCAGCCAGTAGCACCCCAGACTTATCATCTGTAATGCCCAGGTTCTATTCGAGATGGCTCAGCCAGTAGCACCCCAGACTCATCATCTGTAATTCCCAGGTTCTAGTCGAGGTGGCTCAGCCAGTAGCACCCCTGACTCATCATCTGTAATTCCCAGGTTCTAGTCGAGGTGGCTCAGCCAGTAGCACCCCAGACTCATCATCTGTAATTCCCAGGTTCTATTCGAGGTGACTCAGCCAGTAGCACCCCAGACTCATCATCTGTAATTCCCAGGTTCTATTCGAGGTGACTCAGCCAGTAGCACCCCAGACTCATCATCTGTAATTCCCAGGTTCTAGTCGAGGTGGCTCAGCCAGTAGCACCCCAGACTCATCATCTGTAATGCCCAGGTTCTAGTCGAGGTGGCTCAGCCAGTAGCATCCCAGACTCAGATTAATGCAGAATTTTGTTTAGGAATGTTTTGTCTGTCTTTAAGGTATTCAAACGCTAATTTGCAGATAAAGAAGTATTTTTTTCGCTAACTGTAAAGTATCATGAATGTGCCTGATTAAAAGCAAAAAAAAAAGAATCAAAATAATTTTAAAGCAATTATCTTTAGATGCCATTTTAATTATGAATAAAGACGTTTTGGATTGTTTATTGATGCTTTTTATAATTAATTTTTTAGAAGAAAGCAGCCGGCGAAAATAAAGAAAAAAAAAACTTACATTTCCTTTTAACTTCAAAAGAGATTTCTAAAATCCCTTGAAAGCTTTTTTTTTTTTCGTAAATTTACGAAATTTCTCTATCATTCGGTTACGGATGTCAGCAGCCTGTCACGGTTACGGTTTGCATCGGAAGTAAATTTTACCAAAAGAAAAAATATTGACACTATAAATAAGATAGAGACACATTTGGTACAAGGATTTAGAAAAAAAAAAACGTTTAAGCAAAAGAAAAACTAACGCAAGCATTCAACGTGGAATGTAAATAAATGTTTGATTTCCGATTCAAGAAAAAAAAGAAGGGTAATCAGTTGCTATGTGAACAGATTCGTGTCGAAAGTAAACATTTAGAAGAAGTTGGAATAACTATCTAAAAGGAAAATAACAATTAATAAAAAATCTCGCATAGTCAGTGATCAATACTTATGGATGAATTAAGTCTTTGGTAAGTAACTTTCTGTGCTAAACAGAAAATATACGGATGGGTTCAACTTTGAAAAATGATAATTCACAGAAAGATAGGGGGATTTAATATATATTTGTTAATTTTATTTTTTCAAAAATAATTTAAGTTTATAGGTTTTTCTTTCCACCAGGAAAGACATGCATTGTATCTCCTCGTAAACTGCAAGCCTGGCAGAGATGGCTCAGCCAGTAGCACCCCAGACTCATCATCTGTAATGCCCATGTTCTAGTCGAGGTGGCTCAGCCAGTAGCACCCCAGACTCATCATCTGTAATTCCCAGGTTCTAGTCGAGGTGGCTCAGCCAGTAGCACCCCAGACTCATCATCTGTAATTCCCAGGTTCTAGTCGAGGTGGCTCAGCCAGTAGCACCCCAGACTCATCATCTGTAATGCCCAGGTTCTATTCGAGATGGCTCAGCCAGTAGCACCCCAGACTCATCATCTGTAATTCCCAGGTTCTAGTCGAGGTGGCTCAGCCAGTAGCACCCCAGACTCATCATCTGTAATTACCAGGTTCTAGTCGAGGTGGCTCAGCCAGTAGCACCCCAGACCCATCATCTGTAATTCCCAGGTTCTAGTCGAGGTGGCTCAGCCAGTAGCACCCCAGACTCATCATCTGTAATGCCCAGGTTCTATTCGAGATGGCTCAGCCAGTAGCACCCCAGACTCATCATCTGTAATTCCCAGGTTCTAGTCGAGGTGGCTCAGCCAGTAGCACCCCAGACTCATCATCTGTAATTCCCAGGTTCTAGTCGAGGTGGCTCAGCCAGTAGCACCCCAGACTCATCATCTGTAATTCCCAGGTTCTAGTCGATGTGGCTCAGCCAGTAGCACCCCAGACTCATCATCTGTAATTCCCAGGTTCTAGTCGATGTGGCTCAGCCAGTAGCACTCCAGACTCATCATCTGTAATTCCCAGGTTCTAGTCGAGGTGGCTCAGCCAGTAGCACCCCAGACTCATCATCTGTAATTCCCAGCTTCTAGTCGAGGTGGCTCAGCCAGTAGCACCCCAGACTCATCATCTGTAATTCCCAGCTTCTAGTCGAGGTGACTCAGCCAGTAGCACCCCAGACTGATCATCTGTAATTCCCAGGTTCTAGTCGAGGTGGCTCAGCCAGTAGCACCCCAGACTCATCATCTGTAATTCCCAGGTTCTAGTCGAGGTGGCTCAGCCAGTAGCACCCCAGACTCATCATCTGTAATTCCCAGGTTCTAGTCGAGGTGGCTCAGCCAGTAGCACCCCAGAATCATCATCTGTAATTCCCAGGTTCTAGTCGAGGTGGCTCAGCCAGTAGCACCCCAGACTCATCATCTGTAATTCCCAGGTTCTAGTCGATGTGGCTCAGCCAGTAGCACCCCAGACTCATCATCTGTAATTCCCAGGTTCTAGTCGAGGTGGCTCAGCCAGTAGCACCCCAGACTCATCATCTGTAATTCCCAGCTTCTAGTCGAGGTGACTCAGCCAGTAACACCCCAGACTCATCATCTGTAATTCCCAGGTTCTAGTCGAGGTGGCTCAGCCAGTAGCACCCCAGACTCATCATCTGTAATTCCCAGGTTCTAGTCGAGGTGGCTCAGCCAGTAGCACCCCAGACTCATCATCTGTAATTCCCAGGTTCTAGTCGATGTGGCTCAGCCAGTAGCACCCCAGACTCATCATCTGTAATTCCCAGGTTCTAGTCGAGGTGGCTCAGCCAGTAGCACCCCAGACTCATCATCTGTAATTCCCAGCTTCTAGTCGAGGTGGCTCAGCCAGTAGCACCCCAGACTCATCATCTGTAATTCCCAGCTTCTAGTCGAGGTGACTCAGCCAGTAGCACCCCAGACTCATCATCTGTAATTCCCAGGTTCTAGTCGAGGTGGCTCAGCCAGTAGCACCCCAGACTCATCATCTGTAATTCCCAGGTTCTAGTCGAGGTGGCTCAGCCAGTAGCACCCCAGACTCATCATCTGTAATTCCCAGGTTCTAGTCGATGTGGCTCAGCCAGTAGCACCCCAGACTCATCATCTGTAATTCCCAGGTTCTAGTCGAGGTGGCTCAGCCAGTAGCACCCCAGACTCATCATCTGTAATTCCCAGGTTCTAGTCGAGGTGGCTCAGCCAGTAGCACCCCAGACTCATCATCTGTAATTCCCAGGTTCTAGTCGAGGTGGCTCAGCCAGTAGCACCCCAGACTCATCATCTGTAATTCCCAGGTTCTAGTCGATGTGGCTCAGCCAGTAGCACCCCAGACTCATCATCTGTAATTCCCAGGTTCTAGTCGAGGTGGCTCAGCCAGTAGCACCCCAGACTCATCATCTGTAATTCCCAGGTTCTAGTCGAGGTGGCTCAGCCAGTAGCACCCCAGACTCATCATCTGTAATTCCCAGGTTCTAGTCGAGGTGGCTCAGCCAGTAGCACCCCAGACTCATCATCTGTAATTCCCAGGTTCTAGTCGAGGTGGCTCAGCCAGTAGCACCCCAGACTCATCATCTGTAATTCCCAGGTTCTAGTCGATGTGGCTCAGCCAGTAGCACCCCAGACTCATCATCTGTAATTCCCAGGTTCTAGTCGATGTGGCTCAGCCAGTAGCACCCCAGACTCATCATCTGTAATTCCCAGGTTCTAGTCGAGGTGGCTCAGCCAGTAGCACCCCAGACTCATCATCTGTAATTCCCAGGTTCTAGTCGAGGTGGCTCAGCCAGTAGCACCCCAGACTCATCATCTGTAATTCCCAGGTTCTAGTCGAGGTGGCTCAGCCAGTAGCACCCCAGACTCATCATCTGTAATTCCCAGGTTCTAGTCGAGGTGGCTCAGCCAGTAGCACCCCAGACTCATCATCTGTAATTCCCAGCTTCTAGTCGAGGTGACTCAGCCAGTAGCACCCCAGACTGATCATCTGTAATTCCCAGGTTCTAGTCGAGGTGGCTCAGCCAGTAGCACCCCAGACTCATCATCTGTAATTCCCAGGTTCTAGTCGAGGTGGCTCAGCCAGTAGCACCCCAGACTCATCATCTGTAATTCCCAGGTTCTAGTCGATGTGGCTCAGCCAGTAGCACCCCAGACTCATCATCTGTAATTCCCAGGTTCTAGTCGATGTGGCTCAGCCAGTAGCACCCCAGACTCATCATCTGTAATTCCCAGGTTCTAGTCGATGTGGCTCAGCCAGTAGCACCCCAGACTCATCATCTGTAATTCCCAGGTTCTAGTCGAGGTGGCTCAGCCAGTAGCACCCCAGACTCATCATCTGTAATTCCCAGGTTCTAGTCGAGGTGGCTCAGCCAGTAGCACCCCAGACTCATCATCTGTAATTCCCAGGTTCTAGTCGAGGTGGCTCAGCCAGTAGCACCCCAGACTCATCATCTGTAATTCCCAGGTTCTAGTCGAGGTGGCTCAGCCAGTAGCACCCCAGACTCATCATCTGTAATTCCCAGCTTCTAGTCGAGGTGACTCAGCCAGTAGCACCCCAGACTGATCATCTGTAATTCCCAGGTTCTAGTCGAGGTGGCTCAGCCAGTAGCACCCCAGACTCATCATCTGTAATTCCCAGGTTCTAGTCGAGGTGGCTCAGCCAGTAGCACCCCAGACTCATCATCTGTAATTCCCAGGTTCTAGTCGAGGTGGCTCAGCCAGTAGCACCCCAGACTCATCATCTGTAATTCCCAGGTTCTAGTCGAGGTGGCTCAGCCAGTAGCACCCCAGACTCATCATCTGTAATTCCCAGGTTCTAGTCGATGTGGCTCAGCCAGTAGCACCCCAGACTCATCATCTGTAATTCCCAGGTTCTAGTCGAGGTGGCTCAGCCAGTAGCACCCCAGACTCATCATCTGTAATTCCCAGCTTCTAGTCGAGGGGACTCAGCCAGTAACACCCCAGACTCATCATCTGTAATTCCCAGGTTCTAGTCGAGGTGGCTCAGCCAGTAGCACCCCAGACTCATCATCTGTAATTCCCAGGTTCTAGTCGAGGTGGCTCAGCCAGTAGCACCCCAGACTCATCATCTGTAATTCCCAGGTTCTAGTCGATGTGGCTCAGCCAGTAGCACCCCAGACTCATCATCTGTAATTCCCAGGTTCTAGTCGAGGTGGCTCAGCCAGTAGCACCCCAGACTCATCATCTGTAATTCCCAGCTTCTAGTCGAGGTGGCTCAGCCAGTAGCACCCCAGACTCATCATCTGTAATTCCCAGCTTCTAGTCGAGGTGACTCAGCCAGTAGCACCCCAGACTCATCATCTGTAATTCCCAGGTTCTAGTCGAGGTGGCTCAGCCAGTAGCACCCCAGACTCATCATCTGTAATTCCCAGGTTCTAGTCGATGTGGCTCAGCCAGTAGCACCCCAGACTCATCATCTGTAATTCCCAGGTTCTAGTCGAGGTGGCTCAGCCAGTAGCACCCCAGACTCATCATCTGTAATTCCCAGGTTCTAGTCGAGGTGGCTCAGCCAGTAGCACCCCAGACTCATCATCTGTAATTCCCAGGTTCTAGTCGAGGTGGCTCAGCCAGTAGCACCCCAGACTCATCATCTGTAATTCCCAGGTTCTAGTCGATGTGGCTCAGCCAGTAGCACCCCAGACTCATCATCTGTAATTCCCAGGTTCTAGTCCAAGCTCGACCAGCTTTGAGATTTATTTCCACAAAACGCCCCACCCTGCCCTCGGTTAATAGGGGATACCTATGGGCTTGGAAAGGCAGTCGGTTGGAATGCTAAGCGTGTGCGGGAGAGCCATACCCTGTGCACATTAAAGAACACGCTGGATGGCCTTGACGGGAGGTTACCATTTGTCTCCCAACAGCTGTTCCAGTGGGTCCCTCCCCCAACCTTCTCTGAGCCTTGGGAGTTAATATGCCCTGGCTATTTAGCCCATTATGTGCAAAAAAATGCCGCTCAGAGGTAAAGCAGTCCAATCCAACCCAGCTGGGCCAGCGTTGAGGTTTATCTCCACATAACCCCCATTCTTACATCGACCAGTAGGGGACACCGATGGGCTTGGAAAGGCCGCCGTCCGTCGGATGAAACGTTAAGCCGTGGCCCCATATGTGAGAGAAAGAGCCATGCCCTGTGCACGCTGGATGGCCTCGATGGGCGGCTACCATCTGTCTCACAACAGTTGCCTATTGAGCCCTCTCCCCCAACCTTCTATGAAGTTCAATGAAGTTCTTCTATGAAGTTCAATTCTATGAAGTTCCTCAGGGTTCTTGTGACCTTTAACCCATTATGTGCAAAAAGAAGTGGTACTGAGAAGTAAAACAACCCAACTGACCTCGCATGCTACCAACTGAGCCACCTTTGCTACCAAACTTCATTGGAAATGAACGAAACGAAATTCACCTCAGCTTGGTGAGAACAAAGGATTTGGGTTGGGTTGTTTTACCTCTGAGCGGCGCTTTTTTGCACACAATGGGCTAAATGGCCAGGTCACAAGGACCCCGAAGGCTCAGAGAAGGTTGGGGGAGGGGACACACTGGAACAGCTGTTGGGAGACAGATGGTAGCCTCCCGTCAAGGCCATCCAGCGTGTTCTTTAACGTGCACAGGGTATGGCTCTCCCGCACACGGGGTCACGGCTTAACGTCCCATCCGACGGACGGCGGCTTTTCCAAGCCCATCGGTGTCCCCTACTGACCGTGGGCAGGGCGGGGAATTTTGCGGAGAAAAATCTCAACGCTGACCCAGCTGGGACTCGAACCTGGGAACTACAGATTACGAGTCTGGCGCGCTACCGACTGAGCCACCCCCGCCCAACAACAAAGGAAAAAGAGCATTCATTGTAAGAAAATAAGATTGGAAATTACAGGTGCATCATGAAATTAATGGCTCGCCCTTTGTTAGCAATTGTTTAAAAAGTAATTTGCATATTTGAATAACTTTCACACGCGATTCGACGAGATGTTGTGGGTAGCACTAATAAATATGGAGCTCTCGGAATTGAAGAAGCAGTGAAGATATATGCAACATATCCTGGGAAATTTTACTCCGAAGAATTGATATTTTGATGGAAACGTTTTAAAAAATAAATCCTATCTTTAATTCCTATTGCCTGAGGAGTTGCTGAAAGTGCAAATATTTAAATGATATGTTAATTGCATTTTTGTAATATATTTGTGTGATTTTATTATAACGTATGGTTGGGTTGGGTTGTTTTACTTCTCAGCGGCACTTTTTTGCACACCATGGGCTAAATGGCAAGGTCACATGGAACCCGAAGGCTCAGAGAAATGTTGGGGGAGGGGACCCACTGCAACAGCTGTTGGGAGGCAGATGGTAAGCCTCCCGTCAAGGCCATCCAGCGTGTTCTTTAACATGCACAGGGTATGGCTCTCCCGCACACGGGACCACGGCTTAATGTCCCATCCGACGGACGGCGGCTTTTCCAAGCCCATCAGTGTTCCCTACTGACCGTGGACAGGGCGGGGAATTTTTTCGGAGATAAATCTCAACGCTGACCCAGCTGGGACTCGAACCTGGGAACTACAGATTACGAGCCTGGCGCGCTACCGACTGAGCCACCCCCGCCCCCAGGTCACATGAACCCCGAAGGCTCAGAGAAGGTTGAGGGAGGGGACCCACTGGAACAGCTGTTGGGAGACAGATGATAGCCTCCCGTCAAGGCCACCCAGCGTGTTCTTTAACGTGCACAGGGTATAGCTCTCCCGCACACGGGGCCACGGCTTAACGTCCCATCCGACGGACGGCGACCTTTCCAAGCCCATCAGTGTCCCCTACTGACCGTGGGCATGGCGGGGAATTTTGCGGAGATAAATCTCAAAGCTGACCCATCTGAGACCCGAACCTGGGAATCAGAGATCAGAGCTACCGACTGACCCCCCCCCCCTCCTATTAGACTGGAAAAAAAGAGTTTCACAGTGGTTCAAATCTGAAGTATATTAATGAGTTCTTCGAATTTGATTTATTTTTAGAAATACCAGATTTCGAACTAACACATCCTATTATTAATTATTTGGGTTGTTTTACCTCTGAGTGGCATTTTTTGCACACAATGGGCTAAATTGCCAGATCACAAGGACCCCGAGGGCTCAGAGAAGGTTGGGGGAGGTGGCCCCCACTGATTGATAACTGGAGAGATCTTAGGAGACAGATGGTAGTCTGCGGTCGCGGCCATCCATCGCGTTCTCTTAATGCACATATTATGTCTCTCCCTTACCCGGGGCCACGGCTTAACGTCCCATCGGTTGGACGGCGGTCTTTCCAGGACCATCGGTGTCCCCTTATAACCGAGGGCAGGGTGCGGAGTTTTGAGGAGATAACTCTCAACTCCCCGTGTTGAGAGTTATCTCCCGTGTAAAGTCTTACTCTCCCGTGTAAAGACGTGGCCCCGTGTGTATGGCTCTCTCCCGCACACGGGGCCACGTCTTTATGTCCCATCCGAAGGACGGCGGCCTTTCCAAGCCCATCTGTGTCCCGTACTGACTGGCAACGCTTTTTTTTGAGAAATTTGTGATCTGGCAACTTTCGTGTCACGTGATTACAGAATTCAGAAAAATATCTGGAGCATGTACAGCAACTGTACACGCTCCAGTTACCGTTCAGAGCAAACTGGAGCGTGTGAAGTTTACTGCGCACGCTCCAGTTTGCTGTGAACGGTAACTGCACACGCTCAATATTTCCGTGAGTGAGCCCACACGATCCAGGTCTTTGTGAGCTCGCACGATCCAATGTGCTGTGAGCATTAACCGCAACCGCTCCAGTTTGCTGTGAACGGTAACTGCACACGCTCCATATTCATTGCATTATATATTCATACGCATTATATATATTAAAAAATATCCGAACACTATGATTGATTACAGAATTCAGAAAAAATATCTGGCAACGATTTTTTTAGAAATTAGTGATCTGGCAACATTCGTGTCACGTGACACGAAGGTTGCCAGATCACTAATTTCAAAAAAAAAATCGTTGCCGGATATTTTTTCTGAATTCTGTAATCAACCGTAGTGTTCGGATATTTTTTAATATATATAATGCGTATGAATATATAATGCAATGAATATGGAGCGTGTGCAGTTACCGTTCACAGCAAACTGGAGCGGTTGCGGTTAATGCTCACAGCACATTGGATCGTGTGAGCTCACAAAGACCTGGATCGTGTGGGCTCACTCACGGAAATATTGAGCGTGTGCAGTTACCGTGCATAGCAAACTGGAGCGTGTGCAGTAACTGCATACGCTCCAGTTTGCTGTGAACGGTAACTGAAGCGTGTACAGTTGCTGTACACGCTCCAGATATTTTTCCTGAATTCTGTAATCACGTGACACGAAGGTTGCCAGATCACTAATTTATAAAAAAATCGTTGCCAGATATTTTTTCTGAATTCTGTAATCAACCGTAGTGTTCGGATACTTTTTTGAGCGACTGTACACTGTTGTGATAGCCATATAGAGAATAACTCGGCAATAATCTAAAACAACAACAAAATAAGTAAAAATAATAAATAAGTATATAAAAAATAAAAAAAAAACTTCAATAACAAATATTTTATTTTCGGTTAACAAATATTTCATCCTTTATACAAAAACTTTCATCAAAACCTAATCTCATGTGGATTTCGAAAAAAAAAAATTTTTTTTCCCAACCATATTTTTTTGGCAACAAATCTTGCGCGAAATGATATTTACCTCTGCGGACATTTTCTATTCCAGAGTTGGGAACATAAAATGAAATGTACTTTTATTCAAATACTTCTCTTCACGGCAAAAACAAAATCATATTCCATATTTAAATTAGCCCTTCCACCGTACAAATAGAAACATAAAAATTCATGCTTTCCTTCTCTCCCCGGGACCGTCATTTCTCTGTCCCCGTCTCTTTGGAAGGATTCTCGGCGAAAAAGTCGCCTGTCGGTCTATGTAAGCACACGACTTTATCTCTGGCTAGTGTCAAGGGATGCGGGGAGCGTCTCCAGGGAGAGGGAAGTAAGAGACAAGAGTCGTACGCATCTCTTCCCGGCTGGCGGATTCCCAAAGTAATGTTCGGCATCGACCCATCCATCTCGAAGGGGTGGGATGAAGGAAGAGAGAGAGAGTGCTCCTCCTCCTCCTCCTCCTCCTCCTCCTCATATTGCGTGACAACGGGATGCAGCATTCGGAGCCATCATTCTTTCTTGCTCCCAATGGCAGTGGACCTCTTCGAGCCATTCACTCGGGGGTGTAGTGCATGGCTCGCATGTGCATCACTAAGTCATTCGCTGTCTATCCATTAACATAGGAAGCGGCCAAAGCCATGAATCGATCACGAAGGCAATTATTCTTTTTTTCTCCTCCTTTGACTTGTTATGAGGTTGGAA
The DNA here is from genome assembly GCA_038380435.1 of Ryuthela nishihirai. NCBI lineage: Eukaryota > Metazoa > Arthropoda > Arachnida > Araneae > Heptathelidae > Ryuthela > Ryuthela nishihirai. Next base: position 33,515,006 of record JAWZYU010000026.1, read on the forward strand.
TAAAGAATATCAAAATGTTTTTTCTTTCAGTTTTTTCCTGCAAATGTTGGTTTTTGTTTGGTCTCGCGACGCAATTTTTTTTCGCGCTATTTTATATACAGATGCGTGCATAATTTTTTTTTTATCGCTGACATCAATATCATTGTCAAGTTAAGCGCCAGATGTTCACGAGTCTTCTAGAAGGATCTTAGAGAATAAACCCACAGGGGGGAGGGATTTCTTAATAAAGAAACGAATTGCCGTTGGATGTTGTGGATGTAAAATAGCGACCCTAGTTGTAATTGCATCGGAAAAGCAAAAAGGATTTGAGTAGCCTTTATTCATTTCAGTTCGTCATCCCCCGTCTCAAAATTCTGATTTTCTGAAACTAGTATTTTAACCAGAAATGAATTTAGATCGGTTTCGTACAGACACAATGGGCTGAATGGACAGGTCACAAGGACCCACCTATAGCTCAAAAAAATATGAGGGAAGTGCATCTACTAGATAGATGTTAAGAGAAAGAGGAAAGTTTCCTCTTTGGACCATCTTGAGAGATTTTTTTTTTAATTTTTACGAGGTACAATCTTCTGAACACGGAACAAGGCTTAACTCCCCATCAGGCGGACGATTTCCTTTTCATGCCCATGACTCTCTACTTGGGGCGGGGGTGGCTCAGTCGGTAGCGCGCCAGGCTCGTAATCTGTAGTTCCCAGGTTCGAGTCCCAGCTGGATCAGCGTTGAGATTTATCTCCGCAAAAATTCTCCGCCCTGCCCAAGATCAGTAGGGGCCACCGATGGGCTTGGAAAGGCCGCCGTCCGTCGGATGGGACGTTAAGCCGTGGCCCCGTGTGCGGGAGAGCCATACCCTGTGCACGTTAAAGAACACGCTGGATAGCCTTGACGGGAGGCTACCATCTGTCTCCCAACAGCTGTTCCAGTGGGTCCCCTCCCCCAACCTTCTCTGAGCCTTCGGGGTCCATGTGACCTGGCCATTTAGCCCATGGTGTGCAAAAAAGTGCCGCTCAGAGGTAAAACAACCCAACTCTCTACTTTCTGGCCGAGAGTAGAACACGGTTGGTTGGGTTGCTTACCTCTGAGCGGCACTTTTTTTGCACACAATGGGCTAAATGGCCAGACCATAAGGACCCTGAGGGCTCAAAGTAGGTTGGGATGACGTGGTCAAGCCTCGGGGAGAGACAGTCGGTAGCCTCCCGTGAAGGCCATCCAGGGTGTTCTTTAACGTGCACAGGGTATAGCTCTCTCCCGCACACGGGGCCACGTCTTTATGTCCCATCCGATGGACGGCGGCCTTTCCAAGCCCATCTGTGTCCCGTACTGACCGTGGGCAGGGGGGGGGGGGAATTTTGCGGAGATAAATCTCAACGCCGACCCAGCTGGGACTCGAACTTGGGAACTGCAGATTACGAGTCTGGTGCGCTACCGACTGAACCACCCCGGTCCCGTGTCTCCAAGGCAAACAGCCTTTTTTTTCTGCTCTTCGTCTTCCCCCCCCCCCTCCAAAAAAAAATATTACTCTTTCCTTTTTTTTTATCTCTGTGTCATTATTTTCGAAATATTTCCATTTTGGGTGAAAGTTTATCTCTTTGATGGAGAGCATTGGAGGATTTATATGATTCTCCCATCTCCGTTGATGACCCTGTTTACTAAAAAATAAAATCTTTATATCCGTGCTCGTTGAGTATTCTTTTAACACGAGCCAAATTTTGGACAAAAGTAGGCATCGCGGAGTCTGCTCTAGCGACGACACAGCGAGGGTGTTGCAAAAGATTCCAGTTTGCTGAGAGCGCAGAGTCAAAGAGAAGCTCGCCTCCGGTCAGATTCTCGGTCGATGGGTTGCCGCGATTTGTTCGCTGAAAATCGCTCTTATGGAGGCGAGGCTAGCTCGAGGAAAATATGGTCTATAAATAAATACATATCAATATGTTTGCTGCATTTCCTTTTCCCGTGGCTACATTTCCTCTTGTGCACCGTGAATGCCAGATCGCGATATCTTGGCTATTCGAAGTGCCAGATGTTGTCGAATCTGTCGAAGAGGAGAGTTCCATCCTGAAAGCATCTGTCAGATTTGACACGACATTTCCTGTGGCCCAACCCGCATTTTTAGGGGCAGAAGCGACCCTCGACTCCTTCCCACTGTGAAGAGACTTCATCTTGAAAAGGCTGCATTAAAATAAAACTTGTAAAGGGAGGATTTTCACCCAAGAATGACGGGCAAGTTATGGCTCAGTCGGTAGCGCTTTAGACTGGTAATGTGCCGTTTCCAGGTCCAAGTCTCGGCTATTCCAGAGTTGTGATTTATCTCCGAAAATCCTCTCCTCTGCCATTGGTTAGTAGGGGACACCGAAGGGCTTGGAAAGGCAGTCGTCCATCGGATGGGACGTTAAGCCGTGGTCCCGTGTGCAAGAGTGCCATACTCTGTGCACGTTAAAGAATACGCTACATGGCCTTGACGGCAGATTACGATCTATTTCCTAACAGATTTACAGTGGGTCCTTTTCTCACACAGGGCGGGGGTGGCTCAGTAGGTAGCGCGCCAGGCTCGTAATCTGTAGTTCCCAGGTTCGAGTCCCAGCTGGGTCAGCGTTGAGATTTATCTCCGAAAAACTCCCCGCCCTGCCCACGGTCAGTAGGGGACAGCGATGGGCTTGGAAAGGCCGCCCGTCCGTCGGATGGGACGTTAAGCCGTGGCCCCGTGTGCGGGAGAGCCATACCCTGTGCACGTTAAAGAACACGCTGGATGGCCTTGACGGGAGGCTACCATCTGTCTCCCAACAGCTGTTCCAGTGGGTTCCCTGCCCCAACCTTCTCTGAGCCTTCGGGGTCCAAGTGATCTGGCCATTTAGCCCATGGTGTGCAAAAAAGTGCCGCTCAAAGGTAAAACAACCCAACCCTTTTATCACAACCATGTCTAAGCCCTCGGGGTCCTTGTCACCTGGCAATTTAGCCCATTGTGGGGAAAAAAGTGCCGCTCACAGATCAAAACGACTTAGCCCTCAGTAATTCATCATTTGGGGTTCACCTCCATTCATTCAAGTATTAGCGAATGATTCTAGATTTATTTCTTTAAAATATTTCAGTTTTATCGCCTCTTTCTTTCCCTATATCCTCGCATCCATTTCTCTTTTTCTTTCCCTATATCCTCCCATCCGTTTCTCTTTTTCTTTCCATATGTCCTCGCATCCGTTTCTCTTTTTCTTTCCCTATATCCTCGCATCCATTTCTCTTTTTATTTCCCTATATCCTCGCATCCATTTCTTTTTTTATTTCCCTATATCCTCGCATCCATTTCTTTTTTCTATTTCCCTGTATCCTCGCATCCATTTCTCTTTTTATTTCCCTATATCCTCGCATCCGTTTCTTTTTTTTCTTTCCCTATATCCTCGCATCCGTTTCTCTTTTTCTTTCCCTATATCCTCGCATCCATTTCTCTTTTTCTTTCTCTATATCCTCGCATCCGTTTCTCTTTTTCTTTCCCTATATCCTCGCATCCATTTCTCTTTTTCTTTCCCTATATCCTCGCATCCATTTCTGTTATCTTCTTTCCCTATATCCTCGCATACTTTTCTCTTTTTCTTTCCCTATATCCTCGCATCCATTTCTCTTTTTCTTTCCCTATATCCTCGCATTCATTTCTCTTTTTCTTTCCCTATATCCTCGCATCCATTTCTCTTTTTCTTTCACTATATCCTCGCATCCATTTCTGTTTTTCTTTCCCTATATCCTCGCATTTATTTCTCTTTTTCTTTCCCTATATCCTTGCATACTTTTCTCTTTTTCTTTTCCTATATCCTCGCATCCATTTCTCTTTTTCTTTCCCTATATCCTCGCATCCATTTCTCTTTTTCTTTCCCTATATCCTCGCATCCATTTCTCTTTTTCTTTCCCTATATCCTCGCATCCGTTTCTCTTTTTCTTTCCCTATATCCTCGCATCTATTTCTCTTTTTCTTTCCCTATATCCTCGCATCTATTTCTCTTTTTCTTTCCCTATATCCTCGCATCTATTTCTCTTTTTCTTTCCCTATATCCTCGCATCTATTTCTCGTTTTCTTTCCCTATATCCTCGCATCCGTTTCTCTTTTTCTTTCCCTATATCCTCGCATCCTTTTCTTTTTTTCTTTCCCTATATCCTCGCATCCGTTTATCTTTTTCTTTCCCTATTTTCTCGCATCCATTTCTCTTTTTCTTTCCCTATATCCTCGCATCCATTTCTCTTTTTCTTTCCCTATATCCTCGCATCCATTTCTGTTTTTCTTTCCCTATATCCTCGCATTCATTTCTCTTTTTCTTTCCCTATATCCTCGCATCCATTTCTCTTTTTCTTTCCCTATATCCTCGCATCCATTTCTGTTTTTCTTTCCCTATATCCTCGCATTTATTTCTCTTTTTCTTTCCCTATATCCTTGCATACTTTTCTCTTTTTCTTTTCCTATATCCTCGCATCCATTTCTCTTTTTCTTTCCCTATATCCTCGCATCCATTTCTGTTTTTCTTTCCCTATATCCTCGCATCTATTTCTCTTTTTCTTTCCCTATATCCTCGCATCTATTTCTCGTTTTCTTTCCCTATATCCTCGCATCCGTTTCTCTTTTTCTTTCCCTATATCCTCGCATCCTTTTCTTTTTTTCTTTCCCTATATCCTCGCATCCGTTTATCTTTTTCTTTCCCTATTTTCTCGCATCCATTTCTCTTTTTCTTTCCCTATATCCTCGCATCTATTTCTCTTTTTCTTTCCCTATATCCTCGCATCTATATCTCTTTTCTTTCCCTATATCCTCGCATCCATTTATCTTTTTCTTTCCCTATATCCTCGCATCCATTTCTCTTTTTCTTTCCCTATATCCTCGCATCCATTTCTCTTTTCCCTGCCTCTCCCCTAATAAAGGTTTTGTACACTTCAACCTCGCACCATAAGTGGGAAGCATCAAAAAAAGCAAAACAAACTTACTTTCTCCCAAGAGCAAGAAAATGATAGACTCTGACCTTCACTGAACTGCAAGAAGATTTCCTTGCATGCCATTAAGAGCAAAGCTAGTGCCATGATGAACCGGAACATTAGAATGGAGCCAATTCCTTTAGATGACGTCCCTTATAAACTATAAAAGGTCGCATTACTCTTATCGCTTCCATCTCCATCATCTCTCCAAATGTCGGTTACATTTTTTGATCCATCCGCTTTAGATTGCCATCAGATGCTAATAACTCGCCGAACTGCAGAAGTTGCGGTTCCCCATTTGCCTCGTATCTCCGGCGACTGTGGATTTTCATTCGACGAGGCCAGAAACAGATCGGGTAATTTATGCGAAAGGCACTTTGGTGGTGGGAGCCTTTTAAAGCGAGCCCTAAATCAGCTCTCTTTATTTCTCTTATGCCTAACGACGGCAAATTTGTTCTCTGCGATGACATCAAGATTTTATGAAACCCTGCCGCGAAGACGAGGTACAAATTCCGTCGCCACCGCTGCACGTGGCGTCGTAAACTCTTCGGAAAGTGGTCTCCGGCGTAAAGGCGGGAATTTCGGAGAAAAGAAAGCGATTTATGCTGCAACCGTGTTTATGCACACTGGATAGAGAGAAAAAAATGGTGAACGTCGTAATAACCTTTTTTCTTTGTTTAAGCAACTGCTGACTCTTTCGGGACTTTTTTTTTTCTATGATGGCTATTCATATTAGTTTCGCGTTCTCACCAGAGAGGACGATATGTAGAAAAAGATTCCGCTTAAAATGGAAGCAGCAATTTAAGATTTTATTCACTCTTCAATTTATACGACTTTCACCATTGCTTCTAAACTTTAGGGGAGGGGGGGAACATAGTTGATTAAATTTGGGAGAGACGACTTTTCACGCTTTAAAAGAAAAAATAGTAATTTCTTTACATTTTCCAAAGTAAACTGATTCCTATTTATTCAAGGCCTAAGCTTCTTGATGAACTAAATTGGACTGCGCCACTGAATATGAAACGCAACATAAATGGAAATCAATTATAAAAGCAAATTCTTTTGGCAATGCTTAGTTTTCTATTTCTAGCAATTTAGCGACAGAGTAATAAGGGTTAAATTCTTGTAAAAATAATTACCTCTCGAGCAGTTGCTTCCTACGGTGATCTAAGAGGAACCTGTCAGTTTGATACAACGCAGAGGAATGGCAGCCAAGTCTATCTGTACCTTAATACGCCATAAGAAGATATTACGCTCTCTGCTAAGGTCTTCACAGACCTCAGCAGATCACAAACATCCATGCCTAACCCAGGGCCAATGCCTAACCAAGATCAATCACAAACATCCATGCCTAACCCAGGGCCAATGCCTAACCAAGATCAATCACAAACATAAATGCCTAACCCAGGGCCAATGCCTAACCAAGATCAATCACAAACATCCATGCCTAACCCAGGGCCAATGCCTAACCAAGATCAATCACAAACATCCATGCCTAACCCAGGGCCAATGCCTAACCAAGATCAATCACAAACATCCATGCCTAACCCAGGGCCAATGCCTAACCCAGGGCCAATGCCTAACCAAGATCAATCACAAACATCCATGCCTAACCCAGGGCCAATGCCTAACCAAGATCAATCACAAACATCCATGCCTAACCCAGGGCCAATGCCTAACCAAGATCAATCACAAACATCCATGCCTAATCCAGGGCAAATGCCTAACCAAGATCAATCACAAACATCCATGCCTAACCCAGGGCCAATGCCTAACCCAGGGCCAATGCCTAACCAAGATCAATCACAAACATCCATGCCTAATCCAGGGCAAATGCCTAACCAAGATCAATCACAAACATCCATGCCTAACCCAGGTTCCTTTGATCAGTAGTCAAGCTTATGACTGCGATTAAATAATAATATAAGAAAAAATATTTCTGATCAATATAAATGTCATATAAACTAACCGAAAAATTAAAATGCCTATTATTCTTATCCAAATAGAAAAATTCTGAAATAAATGAACAAACTGCTATTAATACCCATAATTCCGATTGGGTGAAAAAAAATTTCATTAGGAAAAAATTATGTGGCACATTCTCAAATCGATTTTTGATTTTTTTTTCTATTAATTTATCACAGGAAATGCAGATTACTTATACATTCTCAAATCACTTACTTACTCAATGTGGGACGGGGACAGGATCAGTAGGTAATCTCTCCAGACTCGTAATCTGTGGTTCCCAGGTTCGAGTCCCACCTGGGCCAGCGTTGATATTTATTTCCGCAGAACCCTGATTCTCTTCTCGGTCAGAAAGGAGACACCGATGGGCTTGGAATTAGCGCCGTCCACCGGAAAGAATGTTACGCCGTGGACCCGTATGTAGATTGGGTTGCTTTAGATTGTTTAACCTCTGAGAGGCATTTTTTGCACACAATGAGCTAAATGGCCAGGTCACAAGGATCCCAAAGTCTCAGAGAAGGTTGGGGAAGGGGCCCAGTGGAACAACTGATCAAATGCAAACTCTGATGTTGAAAAACTACTCTGTTGATCTTTTCTACTCATTTGACTTTGCCTATGTTCGAGATGGGCGGGAGTGGCTCAGTCGGTAGCGCGCCAGGCTCGTAATCTGTAGTTCCCAGGTTCGAGTCCCAGCTGGGTCAGCGTTGAGATTTATCTCCGCTAAATTCCCCGGCCTGCCCACGGTCAGTAGGGGACACCGATGGGCTTGGAAAGGCCGCTGTCCGTCGGATGGGACGTTAAGCCGTGGCCCCGTGTACGGGAGAGCCATACCCTGTGCACGTTAAAGAACACGCTGGATGGCCTTGACGGGAGGCTACCATCTGTCTCCCAACAGCTGTTCCGGTGGGTCCCCTCCCCCAACCTTCTCTGAGCCTTCGGGGTCCATGTGGCCTGGCCATTTAGCCCATGGTGTGCAGAAAAGTGCCGCTCAGAGGTAAAACAACAACCCAACCCTATGTTCGAGATCACGAATTCCATCCAGTGTCCTCCGATTTCAGCATCTGATGACTCCTTTTGCGATGCATTTAATCCTGCATTTGCTATTGCAGCAATTGCAAATACTTCTGCAAGATCTTCTCCAGGGCCTGATGGAATCTCTCCCTTATTCTCCAACTATCTTAATGGTAGCATCTTTACCAAATTCTATTTTCTCTTTTAATGCTCCTTATGAAGCTGGCAAGATACCTGAAGATTGACGTCATGACATTGTTTCTCCTATCTTCAAAAGAAAGGACGATCCTATTGATCCAAATAATTATTGGCCCATCTCTCTTACTAGCATCTAACCTAAAATTATGGAGCGTTACATTTTATCTAAGCTTCTTCCATTTCTACATTGGTTTCCATAAATTAAGGAAAAATGAGAAAAATCGCGATAATTCGCCAAAACATTGTGCGATCCTCACCAAACTTGTTCACGTAACAAGTAATGCCGAGTGAGCACATAGTATGCAAATTAGTCTAGATTGCGTCAATTTGCGTAATCGGATAGCGGCATAAAAACTGGTGTTTTGGAGTGGATCGTTATTTTGTGTTGTAAATGTGAGTAAAGAAATTCTAAATAGCCATTTTGTAGGACATCATCTCGAGACATCATTTGCCAAATGAACTGCGGTGGAGAGTATTGACCGGCTCGAAGTAGGCCAAAGTCATTCAGATGTGGCATGACGACTGAATGTGAGCCCTTCTGTGGTCCATAGACTGACAATTTCTTAGCATGGATTCCGCATTCTCGAAGATTTAGCCGAGGAAGGATTAGAGTTACAACTGCCGTACAAGACCGATATCTGCGATTAGCAGCACGAAGGAGCAGGACGTCTACTCCCTCTGTTGCAGCAGCCACTGGGAGGGTTGTATCAGCTTCTACTGTGCGTAGAAGGCTTCATGAGGGAGGTCTGTACACTAGAACGCCAGTAATTTATATACCCCTCTAGTCACGTCAAAGGAGAGAGCGGTTGAATTGGGTACGCAAGCATGTGAACTGGACAGAAGAGGAATTGGAGGTCCTTACTATTCACAAATGAGTCCAGATATTGCTTGCGGAGTGATTCCGGACATTGTTTGATATAGAGAGAACGAGGTACCCGCTATCATCCCAGTAACATCCGTCAAAGAGACAGTTACTGCGGAGGTAGCGTGTTTGTTTGGGGTGGCATTACCTTAGGTGTATGCACAGACCACTATGTGTTGACTCAATGCTTAAAGGTACAGAGATGACATCCTGGGCGCTTATATACGTCCTTACGCTGGTGCAATAGGTGAAACATTCATTTTGCAAAGCGATAACGACTAGTGGAACAATACCTTCAAGAGGAGACCATTATGCGCGTGGAGTGGCCAGTTCGATCTCCCGACCTAAATCCGATTGAGCATATGTGGGATGTTCTAGGGAGACGAGTTGCTGCCCTCAACCAGACATCTACAACAAAGGGGGAGCTTATTGCTACTTTAAAGGAACAATGCTCGTTGCTCCCTACTGAGCTGATTCACAACATCATTAACAGCATGGAACATCGCTGTCGAGTCTGCATTACTGTAAGGGGTGACCACACTCCTTATTAAAGAACTTTGCCCATTGCATTCTGACACCTCGTTTTTGGACAAGTTCCTGTAAGTGTTATTTTTTTACGAAAAGTGTTTCTAGTGTAAAATATTTTATGCCATTCTGAAACTAGCCCTGCAATTCATGTTTTCATCAAATTTCATTAAAATCATTCATATAGTTTTTTGTTTATCATAATTTTCCTTAATTTATGGAAGCCAGTGTATTATACAATAACATAATTTCTGATGCACAATTTGGGTTTGTACCTGGTCGATCAACAACAATATAGATCCTTGCTCAAATACATGGACATCAGCACTAGAAGAAGGTTTGATCACTACATCCCAAGTGGGAAAGCCTGAAAAAGGACCTCCCAATTTCTGTGACGTAAAGCAAGCAAGCTAGAAGAAGGCAAATCAGTTGGCATTATCTTGCCTTCGAGAAGCTTATGTAAGATGAATATTGTTTGAAAAACTAGCCAATTACGGTCCATTTCCCAGCAAAATGCTTCAGTTATTGCACGCCCTATTTTCAACTCGCTTTCATCAGATTAAAATCGGCAACACATTGTCACCCATTAAATGAGTTACTAGTGAATCGTACAAGGCTCTGTCCTAGGTGCATTGTGTTTCGTTATTTTCACCAGTGAAATTCCCTCCATTTTAAGCCTGTTGCCAGTTTTGTCAACCCTGATGACGTCAAATTCCACACCTAGTTTTTCCAACTCTGACGACCAACATTCATTCAAGAGGCGTAGATGAAATTGCACAGAGAGCAACCTAGACTAATCTGCTATCTCGAAGGGTAAAATTACAATGTTTAAGAGAGGCCATAATAATCTACAATACACCTACTCTCTTGATTCCTCAGATATTTAATAAAGGTGAAAGACACTGACTTGAGCATCATCCTAACTCCCAACTTATCCTTTTCAGAACACTACAATTTCATTGATGTGAAGTCCATCCGTGTCGTGCACATGATTTTGAAATGCTACAGCAAGTGTGCCACAAGCACCCTTGTAAAAGCATTCATCACATACGTTCGGCCCGTTCTAGAATACGCATCTCCGATATGGGACCCTTACCGTGTGTGTGATATTGAAACTGTTGAAAAAACGCAGAGATCTTTCACAAAAAAGCTCTTGGGCTTTCGCAACCAGAGGCGTAGCAACGTGTTGGGATCGGGGCAGTTGCCAAGGGCGCCGGAATCAAAGGGCGGTGCTGGGGCGGCACGAGCCGTTCCACGATTGGATTGGATTGTTTTACCTCTGAGCGGCACTTTTTTGCACACCATGGGCTAAATGGACAGGCCACAAGGACCCCGAAGGCTCAGAGAAGGTTGGGGGAGGGGACCCACTGGAACAGCTGTTGGGAGACAGATGGTAGCCTCCCGTCAAGGCCATCCAGCGTGTTCTTTAACGTGCAGAGGGTATGGCTCTCCCGCACACGGGGCCACGGCTTAACGTCCCATTCGACGGACGGCGGCCTTTTCAAGCCGATCGGTGTCCCCTACTGATCGTGGGCAGGGCGGGGAAATTTTGCGGAGATAAATCTCAACGCTGACCCAGCTGGGACTCGAACCTGGGAACTACAGATTACGAGCCTGGCGAGCCACCCCCGCCCCCCGTTCCACGATATCTGACGTTTATGTACAAAATAAAATCGAATGATTAGCCGCCCATAGTTCGTTGAATTTTAATACGTATTGTTTATACAGTGGTATCGTCAAGACAGCATATTATAAATTTTCGTTACTTCGCACAAAAATATTTTTTTTTATCGGCGGACAATTAGCCGTCCCCTTCCCGCCGCACCGCGCATGCCATAAAACAGCTTTGAGGTGTAATTTCCAACTGCTCATCTTGCTGTTACAAATCATGCGCTACAAAATAAAATTTTGTTACATATGTATCTTTTCCTTTGAGGGAGAGTTCAGAATTTGTACATTGTTATTGATTTCCTGACTGCAGAAGCGCTACATTCATTAACAGGTGAAGATTTGGAAGCCAAGGGTGTTTCATTATCAAAAAAGTATCCTGAAATAAATGGAGATCAATTGATAACTGAAATAAAATGTTTAAAACCCCAAATAAATCAAATTCTGAGAATGGAAAATCCATCTAAATTGTATCTCTTGGATGTGTTAAATATACTTGGCAGATGGGAATTACAAGAAAGTTACACAAATGTAATAGTGGCTCTAAAAATATTCTTGACCATGCCAACAACAGTGGCTACAGCCGAAAGACGTTTCAGCAAATTAAAACTTGTTAAAAATTATTTAAGATCAACATCAGGATAGGAGCGTACTTCATCACTTTGTTTCCTATCAATCGAGCGAGAACTGACTCAAAAAATTAATTTTCATGAGATTATTAACGATTTTGGCAATGAAAAAGTAAATTACTTTAAAAAATAATTACTGGCATAATTAATTGCAATTTCTTTTGCAATTATTTATGTGCAATTAATATGATTCATGTAACTGTATTAAAATAATGACAATAAATAAATATAATGTAAATAACGTGTTTTTTTCATCAATAACTAAACAAGGATGGACAATTACAAATTTTCCAAGGGGGCCAAAAGCGTAGCTACGCCTCTGTTCGCAACAAATCGTATCAACAGAGATTAAACGAATCACTACACGATCTGGAATGGAGACAACTTGAGTATGATTTAATTATATGTTACAAAATCATTCTATGGACTTTTGTCCATCCCGAACAACCATTCTTTTTATAGGTATTGATATCCCATTTGCAATAAGAGATTCCAAATGCCACTTCTTTGTTTCCGGAGTAGGATGAGTATGGAATGATCTTTCAGAGGACGTAATCATGTCTCCTGCCAGAGCCGTTTTTAAAAAACATTTACGAAGCATGGACCAATGGAAATATCTCAAAGGCTATCAGTTTTAGATCCTGTTGCCTTTATCTCAAGATTGCCAAAGGATAATTCATTTTATGTTTGTACTGTGGCAAGCAGCTGCTTGAGGGGGTATTTATTATTTATTTTATACTATATATGTTTGCTTTGTTAATTCTCTCAAATGGAGTCAGTGCAAAAAAATTTACCTCCCATTTATTGCTATTAAATTAAATGCATAATGGTGTGACCAGTAAAGTGTGGTATGTTAAAAGCATAAGATTGAAAAGGAACCCTGAAGAATGGATAGAATAGATAGAAACCCCCCCCCCCAATGGATAGAATCCCCTTCCTCCAACTTTCACCCTAGGCATTAATACTTAAAATTTTCATGTTACATCAAATTATCAGAATAATATTCAAGTCTAGCAGATATACATGCGTTTTTCCGGGTCTGAAAGCCTCTAAAGTTTATAACAGACGGCACTCCCCACTTCGAAGCTTTCATTTGGAATGAAACCCATTTCGATTGCTTTATCCCCCCCTCCCCTCCCCATTGGTTAAAATTTTTTCTGCTCTCTTATGAGGTCTGAAATTCTAAAGTATATAGCATATGACACTCATTACAATCTATCAGCCTCCCCCCACCCCCGAAATAATTTTTCTCCTCCTCTTTAGGGGAAGTCTGAAACTCTCTAAAGTTGTAGTAGATGGCATTCGCCATTAATGCTAAATCTATGAGAGACATCGATTTTTAACCGCTAATGTAAAGTCTATGGGAATTTGAGAAATTCAGCTTCCTCCATCTCTGATTTAGTTGACCCCAGCGTTTGACGATTTAGTTGACCCCAGCGTTGACGATTTAGTTGACCCCAGCGGTTGGCACATAGCCTATACTCTTCCTCTGGGTGAAGGGAACGCTCATGCAAAGTCTCGTGCCTCTAGCTCTTCTGGGGGCTGAGTGCATAAGCGGACAAATACAAAAACTTTTCCTTTATATATTAGATTGAAACAACTGACGTTTTGCAGTTTCTATGCAACAAACCTTTTTCTATTGCCATTTTTCATTTTATGCGATGATTGAAACCTTTCAAACAGATTATTAATTAATCAATTAATTCTTTTTAATCCACCACGCAATACATTAGACACATCTCTAAAAATAAACCATCACAAAAATTGTGAATGAAACAACCATTTTGTGGCTTCTGTGAATTTCCTTTTCTGAATAAAACCTTTCTCTCACAACAACTAATCCGATCCCAGAACCGAGTGGAAATAAAAAACCTATTTAATGCAAAATAGCGACAGAAAAAAAAATTCAAATATTTCCTTCGTGCCATTTCGGTTCTTAGAGCGCTCTCTTTCCCAAGAGAGCACGTTTAGCGGAGGGATATTGAAAAAGGGAACAAGACGTTTAACGAGCTGCTCGGAAAGTTTCAAACTAACTGGCACAGAGAAGGGGGAAAAATAAAATAAAAAAAAATAAATTGGGTCCCACTCAGAATAAGGGCCTTTGAGTGTGCTTCGCAGAGATGCGTTTATGTCGCGATAAGAGAGAAAGTTTTTATCTGTAATGTGACGACTTTTAGGGCTTTGTTTTGATACTCGGAGCGACCTCTTGCGTGCTAACGAGGCAGCGAGATGATGTCAGTGATTGCAGGGGGGGGGGGAAGTTGCGGAGCATTCCCGAAAATGACGCCACAAACAACGCAAACTTTTTTTTTTCCCTACGCCTCGAGAGCAGTTGATGGGCTCAGCGATGTGAACTGACGTTACCAACTTCTGTATTAAACAAACCACGCGCAATTTTAATAGGTTAGAAGTAAAGGCGTGAAACGGGGATTAACTTTCTTAAAAGATGTTTCGGAAGAAGGATTTTTCTTCATGAAGAAGGAGAGATCAGAATCATTCCATATTTACATTTTCTTTTTCAGTTTGATTTTACGAAGTCGATCACCAACATCTAATCTATTAGCAGATTTTGCTCTGTTCATAGCAGATGGTTGGAACAGTCTAAACAGCCTCGTCATCTGCAGTTCCGAGGTTCGAGTCCCACCTGTGCCAGCTTTGCGACTTATTTTCGCTTAATCCCACCCTGCCTTCCGCCAGAAAGGGGGCACCGATGGGCTTGGAAAGGACGCCGTCCGTCGTATGGGATATTAAGCCGTGGGTCCGTGTGCAGGAGAGACAGAGAGAGAGCCATACCCTGTGCACGAGGGGCGGGGGTGGCTCAGTAGGTAGCGCGCCAGGCTCGTAATCTGTAGTTCCCAGGTTCGAGTCCCAGCTGGGTCAGCGTTGAGATTTATCTCCGCAAAATTCCCCGCCCTGCCCACGGTCAGTAGGGGACACCGATAGGCTTAGAAAGACCGCCGTCCGTCGGATGGAACGTTAAACCGTGGCCCCGTGTGCGGGAGAGCCATACCCTGTGCACGTTAAAGAACACGCTGGATGGCGTTGACGGGAGGCTACCATCTGTCTCCCAACAGATGTTCCAGTAGGTCCCCTCCCTCAACCTTCTCTGAGCCTTCGGGGTCCATGTGACCTGGCCATTTAGCCCAAGGTGTGCAAAAAAGTGCCGCTCAGAGGTAAAACAACCCAACCCAACCCTGTGCACGTTAAAGAACCCACTGGATAGCGTTGACAGGAGCAGCTGTCCAATGCGTCCCCAACCTACTCTGATCCCTCGGGACTTTTATGACTTGGCCATTTAGCCCATTGGATGCAGAAAAGTGTCGCTCAGAGGTGAAACAATCTAATCTTTTTCCTTCTAATGGTCTTACAAAAAATATTCTTGAAAAATAGGGTAATATTTACACCTCCTGGTCAAATTATTATGAGCATTGTATGGTGCACGAAGTACCATGAAAAATCCCAATGTTATCAAACTTTATTACTAACATTACTGTTCTAGGCCACGACTAAGTCCAATAAAAGCGGTAAAAGCATGGTGGAAAGCCATGCGTTCGTGTCACGTGACACGAAGGTTGCCAGATCACTAATTTCTAAAAAAATCGTTGTCAGATATTTTTTCTGAATTTTGTAATCAACCGTAGTGTTCGGATACTTTTTTGAGCGACTGTAGGTGGTCATATTATTTTGATACTAGATCATGTGGGCTCACTCACGGAAATATTGAGCGTGTGCAGTTACCGTTCACAGCAAACTGGAGCGTGTGCAGTAACTGCACACGCTCCAGTTTGCTGTGAAAGGTAACTGGAGCGTGTACAGTTGCTGTACACGCTCCAGATATTTTTCCTGAATTCTGTAATCACGTGACACGAAGGGTGCCAGATCACTAATTTCTAAAAAAACGTTGCCAGATATTTTTTCTGATTTTTGTAATCAACCGTAGTGTTCGGATACTTTTTTGAGCTACTGTACTTCAAAACCCATTTCAATGAGAACTATGCGCAGAGAACTGGAAAATTGAAATTTGGAAACCGATACACAAGATGACGTGTTAGGTAGATGTTATTAATAATTCTGCCAGGCTACATATAAGTTCATTATCATTTTTTATCTCCATTTTATTGTTTACAGTTCCCTCCCCCCTGAAAACTCTGGTCTCACCCCCCCCACCCCGTCGATATTCCCCAGGTCAGGAGAAAAATAATGACTATAAAAAGACCGACATCATACCGTAATGAAATGGTCTCTTAAAATTCCTTTAAAAACTCTGACTTTGGGTGGTGTTATTTTACCTCTGAGCGGCACTTTTTTGCACACCTTGGGCTAAATGGCCAGGTCACAAGGACCCCAAAGGCTCAGAGAAGGTTGGGGGAGGGGACCCACTGTAACAGCTGTTGGGAGACAGATGGTAGCCTCCCGTCAAGGCCATCCAGCGTGTTCTTTAACAAGCACAGGGTATGGCTCTCCCGCACACGGGCCACGGCTTAACGTCCCATCCGACGGACGGCGGCCTTTCCAAGCCCATCGGTGTCCCCTACTGACCGTGGGCAGGGCGGGGAATTTTGCGGAGATAAATCTCAACGCTGACCCAGCTGGGACTCGAACCTGAAAACTACAGATTACGAGCCTGGCGCGCTACCGACTGAGCTACTCCGCCCCTAAAAACTCTGACTATCAGCGTATCTTCAAGACCGATTCTAATATTTCTAAAAGAGAGAAAATATTTTGCAGTTTGGTCGAGACGCGCATCGCCTTCTATTCCTTTGTGGTACTCTCATTAAATAATTTCTGACATGGATAATGCAGAAAATCCAATAAACAGCGGAAAAGGTTTTAAATGACATAACAAGCCCAAATAAATCCTTACCACTAAATTCGAGTCCCCATCGATCAAAGTAGTTCGGTAAATACTTCAAGAAATTCCAAATCCATACTTAGAAAGGAACCTTTTTAAAGTTTTCGAAGCAAATTTAATAAGATTGCTTTAAATATTCATGTGCGTAAGACTAGAACATCATTAAACCTCGGGACGTTTTTTCGAGACTTGGACATCAATTCTCTTAATGAATAATTTAACGAAATATAAATGCCGTCGCTAATAATCAATGTGTTGTTGACCTGTCCCACCACCACTAAAACCACCATCTTATCTGAGGAGAGCTTTCTAATTTTTAAAGGTGTTTAAGTGGTCGACCGCGTACTCAGGATTCGAATTGCAAATAACAATTAGTTTCGTTATTGTCTTTATTCAAGAAATGGTGTTCTCTTTATTCAAGAGATGGCGTTATCCTTATTCAAGAAAATGGCATTGTTTTTATTCAAGAAAATGACGTTGTATTTATTCAAGAGATGGTGTTATCGTTATTCAAGAAAATGGCATTTCGTTATTCAAGAAAATTACGTTGTATTTATTCGAGATGGCGTTGTCTTTATTCAAGAGATTGTGTTCTCTTTATTCAAGAAAATGGCGTTGTCTTTATTCAAGAAAGTGTGTTGTCTTTATTCAAAAGATCACTTTGTCTTTCTTCAAGAAAATGGCGTTGTCTTTATTCAACAGATAGCGTTGTCTTTATTCACGAAATTGGGTTGCCTTTATTCAATAGATAGCGTTATTTTTATTCATGAAAATGACGTTGTCTTTATTCAAGAGATGGCGTTATCTTTACTGGGAAGAAAAGATGGTGTATTGTTCAAGAAACTGTATTGTCTTCAGTCAAGAAAATGGTGTTGTCTTTATGCAAGAGATGGCGTTATCTTTATTCAAGAAATTGTGTTGTCTTTATGCAAGAAAATGGCGTCTTTATGCAAGAATTGTTGTCTTTATTCAAGAGATGGTGTTATCTTTATTCAAGAAATTGTGTTCTCTTAATTCGAGATATGTGTCTTTATATAAGAAAATGGCGATATCTTGATTCAAGAGATTGCACTTTCTCAAGAAAATGGGTGTCTTTATTCAAGAGGTGGATTCAAGAGATTGCCTTTATTCAAGGAAATTGCGTTGTCTTTATTCGAAAGATGGCGTTGTCTTTATTCAAGGAAATTGTGTTACCTTTATTCAAGAAAATTGTGTTACCTTTATTCAAGAACTTGCGTTGTCTTTATTCAAGAAAATGGCGTTGTCTTTATTCAGAACTGGCGTTGCAAGTTGAACTGATTGAACTGGTTGTTTCAAGAGATTGCACTTTTTCAAGAAAATTGGTTGTCTTTATTCAAGAGACGGACTCAAAGGATTGCCTTTATTCAAGGAAATGACGTTGTCTTTATTCAAATTCAAGAACTGGCGTTTTCTTTATTGAGAAAATGGCGTTTTCTTCATTCAGAGATTGCACTATTTCAAGATAATTGGTTGTCTTTATTCAAGAGACGGATTAAAGAGATTGCCTTTATTCAAGAAAATGGCGTTTTCATTCCAGAACTGGCGTTTTCTTATTTAAGTAAATAGCGTTGTCTTTATTCAAGAAAATGGCGTTGTTTTGATTCAAGAGATCGCATTTAGTCAAGGAAATTGCGTTGTCTTGATTCAAGAAAATGGAGTTGTCTTTATTCAAGGAAATTGCGTTGTCTTGATTCAAGAAAATGGCGTTGTCTTGATTCAAGAAAATGGCGTTGTGTTCATTCAAGAGATGACGTTGTTTGTTCCAGAAATTGTCTTGCATCGACTTTTCTCTCTGGTGTGTGAGAGTGACAGTGTTTTTTTTTGCCCTTTGCTTTAGAAGCGTGATTTTCGATGCGGACATTTTGGAAATTTGTGGAGGCGTTTTCTTGAGTTTTTCAGAGAAAATAGATTAAATAGAATTCTGAATGCAGAGATTAACATAATTAATGCATGTCGAATTTCGACAGAAAAACCTTTCAAATTTCAGGACCAAAATTCTCGTAAATTTATACTTAAGTAGTAAATATTTTTTCAACTAGTTTTATACAAGAAAACTTATATAACTTCCATGAAGGGGAGAGTGGGGGATATTAGGAAAATAATAATTGGTTGGGTTGTTTTACCTCAAAGCAGCACTCTTTTTACACACAATGGTCTAAATGGCAAGGTCAAAAGGACCTCGAGGGCTCAGAGAGTGTTGGGAACAGCTGTTGGGAGACAGATGGTAGGCCATTCAGCGTGTTCTTTAACGTACACAGAGTATCGCTCTCTCGCACACTGTGCCACGGTTTAACATCCCATCCGACGGACGGAGGCCTTTCCAATACCATCGATGTCCCCGCCTTACCCTCAAGGGAGTTTTGTGGAGATGAATATAAACGCTGACCCAGGCGGGACTCGAACCTTGAAATTACCGACTGAGTCACCCCCGCCCGAAATAATACTTGGTAAATGGTAAATGGGGTATTCGGCCTAAAAATTGTTGGGATCCATTGCTCTAGAAGAAATTTTCTTACTTGATCAATTAAACATTTAGGCTCAAGCCCCCCCACCCCCCGAGTCAGAGCATAATAAGGAAAGGCGACCATTCTATTAGTGATTAAAACTTGACGAGAAAAACTAAACTTTGCGAAGAGCCATTAAAAATATATATTCTTAAAGAACTACAGAAAATATATATTTTTACGAAAAAGAATAACTTTATGAAAAAATAACTGTGTTGGCGCAGGGTGAAATTTCTTACCATTCTCTGGCAAAGAAATTCGAATTCAATGCAAGCAAAGCATGGTCACGTGATCTTCTTCCTTGAGCGAACCGCAGAGGATTTTTAAAACGTCAAAGTGTCTGCAGACGCTCAAAGTACCATTATCGTATTAACATTACAGAACTAACAATAAATTTCTAAAATCGAAGTTGCGCAAGAGATGAAAAAAATCCACGCTGCGTAACAAAAAAGAATAAAAGGGCCACACAAAAAATATGGAACGAGTCATGGATTGCATATCGCTGGATTAGAGTAATGCTCAGAGTTGATGAATTTCAAGATAGATAGATTGAAGATGTGGATGTTTGCGAGGTTCGTGGTTATTTGCGCGGTGATGCAAATGTTGTTGGGTGGTTGAGGCAGTGATGCAAATGTTGTTTTTGATGGTGGTTGAGGCAATGATACAAATGTTGTTTTGATGTGGTTGAGGCAGTGATGCAAATGTTGTTTTTGATGGTGGTTGAGGCAATGATACAAATGTTGTTTTGATGTGGTTGAGGCAGTGATGCAAATGTTGTTTTTGATGGTGGTTGTGGCAGTGATGCAAATGTTGTTTTTGATGGTGGTTGAGGCAATGATACAAATGTTGTTTTGATGTGGTTGAGGCAGTGATGCAAATGTTGTTTTTGATGGTGGTTGAGGCAATGATACAAATGTTGTTTTGATGTGGTTGAGGCAGTGATGCAAATGTTGTTTTGGATGGTGGTTGAGGCAATGATACAAATGTTGTTTTTGATGGTGGTTGTGGCAGTGATGCAAATGTTGTTTTTGATGGTGGTTGAGGCAATGATACAAATGTTGTTTTGATGTGGTTGAGGCAGTGATGCAAATGTTGTTTTTGATGGTGGTTGATGCAATGATACAAATGTTGTTTTGATGTGGTTGAGGCAGTGATGCAAATGTTGTTTTTGATGGTGGTTGAGGCAATGATACAAATGTTGTTTTGATGTGGTTGAGGCAGTGATGCAAATGTTGTTTTGGATGGTGGTTGAGGTAGTGATACAAATGTTGTTTTGATGTGGTTGAGGCAGTGATGCAAATGTTGTTTTTGATGGTGGTTGTGGCAGTGATGCAAATGTTGTTTTTGATGGTGGTTGAGGCAATGATACAAATGTTGTTTTGATGTGGTTGAGGCAGTGATGCAAATGTTGTTTTTGATGGTGGTTGAGGCAATGATACAAATGTTGTTTTGATGTGGTTGAGGCAGTGATGCAAATGTTGTTTTGGATGGTGGTTGAGGCAATGATACAAATGTTGTTTTTGATGGTGGTTGTGGCAGTGATGCAAATGTTGTTTTTGATGGTGGTTGAGGCAATGATACAAATGTTGTTTTGATGTGGTTGAGGCAGTGATGCAAATGTTGTTTTTGATGGTGGTTGATGCAATGATACAAATGTTGTTTTGATGTGGTTGAGGCAGTGATGCAAATGTTGTTTTTGATGGTGGTTGAGGCAATGATACAAATGTTGTTTTGATGTGGTTGAGGCAGTGATGCAAATGTTGTTTTGGATGGTGGTTGAGGTAGTGATACAAATGTTGTTTTGATGTGGTTGAGGCAGTGATGCAAATGTTGTTTTTGATGGTGGTTGTGGCAGTGATGCAAATGTTGTTTTTGATGGTGGTTGAGGCAATGATACAAATGTTGTTTTGATGTGGTTGAGGCAATGATACAAATGTTGTTTTTGATGGTGGTTGAGGCAATGATACAAATGTTGTTTTGATGTGGTTGAGGCAGTGATGCAAATGTTGTTTTGGATGATGGTTGAGGTAGTGATACAAAGTTGTTTTGATGTGGTTGAGGCAGTGATGCAAATGTTGTTTTTGATGGTGGTTGTGGCAGTGATGCAAATGTTGTTTTTGATGGTGGTTGAGGCAATGATATAAATGTTGTTTTGATGTGGTTGAGGCAGTGATGCAAATGTTGTTTTTGATGGTGGTTGAGGCAATGATACAAATGTTGTTTTGATGTGGTTGAGGCAGTGATGCAAATGTTGTTTTGGATGATGGTTGAGGTAGTGATACAAAGTTGTTTTGATGTGGTTGAGGCAGTGATGCAAATGTTGTTTTTGATGGTGGTTGTGGCAGTGATGCAAATGTTGTTTTTGATGGTGGTTGAGGCAATGATACAAATGTTGTTTTGATGTGGTTGAGGCAGTGATGCAAATGTTGTTTTTGATGGTGGTTGAGGCAATGATACAAATGTTGTTTTGATGTGGTTGAGGCAGTGATGCAAATGTTGTTTTTGATGGTGGTTGAGGCAATGATACAAATGTTGTTTTGATGTGGTTGTGGCAGTGATGCAAATGTTGTTTTTGATGGTGGTTGAGGCAATGATACAAATGTTGTTTTGATGTGGTTGAGGCAATGATACAAATGTTGTTTTTGATGGTGGTTGAGGCAATGATACAAATGTTGTTTTGATGTGGTTGAGGCAATGATACAAATGTTGTTTTTGATGGTGGTTGAGGCAATGATACAAATGTTGTTTTGATGTGGTTGAGGCAGTGATGCAAATGTTGTTTTTGATGGTGGTTGAGGCAATGATACAAATGTTGTTTTGATGTGGTTGAGGCAGTGATGCAAATGTTGTTTTGGATGGTGGTTGAGGTAGTGATACAAATGTTGTTTTGATGTGGTTGAGGCAGTGATGCAAATGTTGTTTTTGATGGTGGTTGTGGCAGTGATGCAAATGTTGTTTTTGATGGTGGTTGAGGCAATGATACAAATGTTGTTTTGATGTGGTTGAGGCAATGATACAAATGTTGTTTTTGATGGTGGTTGAGGCAATGATACAAATGTTGTTTTGATGTGGTTGAGGCAGTGATGCAAATGTTGTTTTGGATGATGGTTGAGGTAGTGATACAAAGTTGTTTTGATGTGGTTGAGGCAGTGATGCAAATGTTGTTTTTGATGGTGGTTGTGGCAGTGATGCAAATATTGTTTTTGATGGTGGTTGAGGCAATGATATAAATGTTGTTTTGATGTGGTTGAGGCAGTGATGCAAATGTTGTTTTTGATGGTGGTTGAGGCAATGATACAAATGTTGTTTTTGATGGTGGTTGTGGCAGTGATGCAAATGTTGTTTTTGATGGTGGTTGAGGCAATGATACAAATGTTGTTTTGATGTGGTTGAGGCAGTGATGCAAATGTTGTTTTTGATGGTGGTTGAGGCAATGATACAAATGTTGTTTTGATGTGGTTGAGGCAGTGATGCAAATGTTGTTTTTGATGGTGGTTGTGGCAGTGATGCAAATGTTGTTTTTGATGGTGGTTGAGGCAATGATACAAATGTTGTTTTGATGTGGTTGAGGCAGTGATGCAAATGTTGTTTTTGATGGTGGTTGATGCAATGATACAAATGTTGTTTTGATGTGGTTGAGGCAGTGATGCAAATGTTGTTTTTGATGGTGGTTGAGGCAATGATACAAATGTTGTTTTTGATGGTGGTTGTGGCAGTGATGCAAATGTTGTTTTTGATGGTGGTTGAGGCAATGATACAAATGTTGTTTTGATGTGGTTGAGGCAGTGATGCAAATGTTGTTTTTGATGGTGGTTGTGGCAGTGATGCAAATGTTGTTTTTGATGGTGGTTGAGGCAATGATACAAATGTTGTTTTGATGTGGTTGAGGCAGTGATGCAAATGTTGTTTTTGATGGTGGTTGAGGCAATGATACAAATGTTGTTTTGATGTGGTTGAGGCAGTGATGCAAATGTTGTTTTTGATGGTGGTTGTGGCAGTGATGCAAATGTTGTTTTTGATGGTGGTTGAGGCAATGATACAAATGTTGTTTGATGTGGTTGAGGCAGTGATGCAAATGTTGTTTTTGATGGTGGTTGATGCAATGATACAAATGTTGTTTTGATGTGGTTGAGGCAGTGATGCAAATGTTGTTTTTGATGGTGGTTGAGGCAATGATACAAATGTTGTTTTTGATGGTGGTTGAGGCAGTGATGCAAATGTTGTTTTGGATGGTGGTTGAGGTAGTGATACAAATGTTGTTTTGATGTGGTTGAGGCAGTGATGCAAATGTTGTTTTTGATGGTGGTTGTGGCAGTGATGCAAATGTTGTTTTTGATGGTGGTTGAGGCAATGATATAAATGTTGTTTTGATGTGGTTGAGGCAGTGATGCAAATGTTGTTTTTGATGGTGGTTGAGGCAATGATACAAATGTTGTTTTGATGTGGTTGAGGCAGTGATGCAAATGTTGTTTTGGATGATGGTTGAGGTAGTGATACAAAGTTGTTTTGATGTGGTTGAGGCAGTGATGCAAATGTTGTTTTTGATGGTGGTTGTGGCAGTGATGCAAATGTTATTTTTGATGGTGGTTGAGGCAATGATACAAATGTTGTTTTGATGTGGTTGAGGCAGTGATGCAAATGTTGTTTTTGATGGTGGTTGAGGCAATGATACAAATGTTGTTTTGATGTGGTTGAGGCAGTGATGCAAATGTTGTTTTTGATGGTGGTCGTGGCAGTGATGCAAATGTTGTTTTTGATGGTGGTTGAGGCAATGATACAAATGTTGTTTTGATGTGGTTGAGGCAGTGATGCAAATGTTGTTTTTGATGGTGGTTGATGCAATGATACAAATGTTGTTTTGATGTGGTTGAGGCAGTGATGCAAATGTTGTTTTTGATGGTGGTTGAGGCAATGATACAAATGTTGTTTTTGATGGTGGTTGTGGCAGTGATGCAAATGTTGTTTTTGATGGTGGTTGAGGCAATGATACAAATGTTGTTTTGATGTGGTTGAGGCAGTGATGCAAATGTTGTTTTTGATGGTGGTTGATGCAATGATACAAATGTTGTTTTGATGTGGTTGAGGCAGTGATGCAAATGTTGTTTTTGATGGTGGTTGAGGCAATGATACAAATGTTGTTTTGATGTGGTTGAGGCAGTGATGCAAATGTTGTTTTGGATGGTGGTTGAGGTAGTGATACAAATGTTGTTTTGATGTGGTTGAGGCAGTGATGCAAATGTTGTTTTTGATGGTGGTTGTGGCAGTGATGCAAATGTTGTTTTTGATGGTGGTTGAGGCAATGATACAAATGTTGTTTTGATGTGGTTGAGGCAATGATACAAATGTTGTTTTTGATGGTGGTTGAGGCAATGATACAAATGTTGTTTTGATGTGGTTGAGGCAGTGATGCAAATGTTGTTTTGGATGATGGTTGAGGTAGTGATACAAAGTTGTTTGATGTGGTTGAGGCAGTGATGAAAATGTTGTTTTTGATGGTGGTTGTGGCAGTGATGCAAATGTTGTTTTTGATGGTGGTTGAGGCAATGATATAAATGTTGTTTTGATGTGGTTGAGGCAGTGATGCAAATGTTGTTTTTGATGGTGGTTGAGGCAATGATACAAATGTTGTTTTGATGTGGTTGAGGCAGTGATGCAAATGTTGTTTTTGATGGTGGTTGTGGCAGTGATGCAAATGTTGTTTTTGATGGTGGTTGAGGCAATGATACAAATGTTGTTTTGATGTGGTTGAGGCAGTGATGCAAATGTTGTTTTGGATGATGGTTGAGGTAGTGATACAAAGTTGTTTTGATGTGGTTGAGGCAGTGATGCAAATGTTGTTTTTGATGGTGGTTGTGGCAGTGATGCAAATGTTGTTTTTGATGGTGGTTGAGGCAATGATATAAATGTTGTTTTGATGTGGTTGAGGCAGTGATGCAAATGTTGTTTTTGATGGTGGTTGAGGCAATGATACAAATGTTGTTTTGATGTGGTTGAGGCAGTGATGCAAATGTTGTTTTGGATGATGGTTGAGGTAGTGATACAAAGTTGTTTTGATGTGGTTGAGGCAGTGATGCAAATGTTGTTTTTGATGGTGGTTGTGGCAGTGATGCAAATGTTGTTTTTGATGGTGGTTGAGGCAATGATACAAATGTTGTTTTGATGTGGTTGAGGCAGTGATGCAAATGTTGTTTTTGATGGTGGTTGAGGCAATGATACAAATGTTGTTTTGATGTGGTTGAGGCAGTGATGCAAATGTTATTTTGGATGATGGTTGAAGCAGTGATACAAATGTTGTTTTGATGTGGTTGAGGCAGTGATGCAAATGTTGTTTTTGATGGTGGTTGAGGCAATGATACAAATGTTGTTTTGATGTGGTTGAGGCAGTGATGCAAATGTTGTTTTGATGTGGTTGAGGCAGTGATGCAAATATTGTTATGGATGATGGTTGAAGCAGTGATACAAATGTTGTTTTGATGTGGTTGAGGCAGTGATGCAAATGTTGTTTTGGATGGTGGTTGAGGCAGTGATTCAAATGTTGTTTTTGATGGTGGTTGAGGCAGTGATGCAAATGTTGTTTTGGTGTGGTTGAGGAAGTGATGCAAATGTTGTTTTTGATGGTGGTTGTGGCAGTGATGCAAATGTTGTTTTTGATGGTGGTTGAGGCAATGATACAAATGTTGTTTTGATGTGGTTGAGGCAGTGATGCAAATGTTGTTTTGGATGGTGGTTGAGGCAGTGATACAAATGTTGTTTTGATGTGGTTGAGGCAGTGATGCAAATGTTGTTTTTGATGGTGGTTGAGGCAGTGATTCAAATGTTGTTTTTGATGGTGGTTGAGGCAGTGATGCAAATGTGTTTTTGATGGTGGTTGAGGCAATGATACAAATGTTGTTTTTGATGGTGGTTGAGGCAGTGATGCAAATGTTGTTTTGATGTGGTTGAGACAGTGATGCAAATGTTGTTTTTGATGGTGGTTGAGGCAGTGATGCAAATGTTGTTTTGATGTGGTTGAGACAGTGATGCAAATGTTGTTTTTGATGGTGGTTGAGGCAGTGATGCAAATGTTGTTTTGATGTGGTTGAGGCAGTGATGCAAATGTTGTTTTTGATGGTGGTTGAGGCAATGATACAAATGTTGTTTTGATGTGATTGAGGCAGTGATGCAAATGTTGTTCTGATGTGGTTGAGGCAGTGATGCAAATGTTGTTTTGATGTGGTTGAGGCAGTGATGCAAATGTTGTTTTTGATGGTGGTTGAGGCAGTGATGCAAATGTTGCATTTGGTGGTGGTTGAGGCAGTGATACAAATGTTGTTATTTGTGGTGATGGTGCAACTGTTTTGTTTTTTGGGTTATTGTTGCTGTCACTGAGTGGGAGACCTGCATATTTAATCTATTACTTTGTCGCCTAGTTGTCCGTCGCTCAGTTGACCATGTCTGACCGCCAACGGTTGTTGCTTGTTGGGTTGTATTGCTACAACTGGGTGGGGATTTGCAGCCACTCTTATTTGTTGGCTTTTTTGTGGTTGTTCCCATGGTGGGAGGTTGCAGCTGTTGTTGTTGTTGTTATTGTCGTCGGTTTCGTTTCTGTTGAATTCTATTCGCTCGCAGGGCTTCTGCTGGATATTTCCAGCTCAGTCGAATCCCTGTGCCTGTCCTCTCCTTCAGCCTCGGTGCTTCTGCGTGAAGGTTTCGATTCTAAATCTTTTGTGAAAATAAAAGCGTAAGACAGAATACATTTGTTTAGATCGATTCCTGAGAGCGAATGATCCTCATAAAAGTTGACGATGTATCCGATGCAGTTTACGAGAAAGCGATCGGCTGTTGTTCCTCGGAATAAGAAACCAAAACAACCTCCAGAAAACGGCAAAAGTGTCGTTTCCGAGGATTCGGGTCAACAACAACTTCGTAAATATCACGCGGAATTCTACGTGAGGAGGATCCAGAGCATTTTGAATACCCACGTGCCCCTGGCTGTCACGTTTCTCCGAGAAACGACGACACTGCGCCTTATATGTTGCTTCTCCTGTGCGGCAGAGTTGCTAGATGGGTAAACAACGCTTCGTCTGACGGCGGGATGCGCCTCTGCCAACGTGCTTCTCTTGTCTTGAAGTTTCAATGTCAATTGCGGAGAAATGGGAGGAA
Organism: Ryuthela nishihirai; assembly: GCA_038380435.1. NCBI lineage: Eukaryota > Metazoa > Arthropoda > Arachnida > Araneae > Heptathelidae > Ryuthela > Ryuthela nishihirai. Next base: position 33,542,321 of record JAWZYU010000026.1, read on the forward strand.
TCCGATCACGCTTCTCTCCATCCTCTTTGGATCACCAGGGAGACGCGAATTCTCCCTGTTGCCATTCAAAGAAGACCATTGGGAGAAAGGGAGAATTTGATGCTCTGCAGGGGAAAAAAAGATAATTTGCTGGGAATGAAAGAAAATGTTTTTACAAGAGAATTTAAAAGAAAGAAGTCTCACTTCGTTTTTCGAAAAAGCCTGAGATGATTCAGATACTTCCCAAGGGGTGAGGCGTTTCTATTGATTTTTAGGAACACGTTTCAGTCTTAGGTAATTGATCCGATTTTCCCTTTTTGTTTTACAGGTTAATATTAGAAGTTTGAAAAAGTACTCGAATGTTCTTGTGATATATATTGACGAAATCATTGAACCTTTAGACCAGTGGTTCTCAACCTTCTACGCTCCACGTACCCCCTGAAAATGTGTATGTAACTGTCGTACCCCTTGTATAGACAGATAAAACTATAACTATAATATAACAATGGAAATAAAATAAAACATATATATATATACATTAAATTTGGTACTTAACTTACATCTCTGGACTTTAGAGCTCTCCCCGCGTACCCCAAAACGTTTTACCGCGTACCTCACGTTGAGAATCCCTACTTTAAACGTTATTGTTCTTATTGAAGCAAATTGCAACATTTCTGAAATTAACGTCTACCATATGCATAATGGTAATGTTAGTAGTTTATATTCTGTCGAAACTGGCGGTCGTCGAGGTGTATCTATATACAGTCGCGAAAATTTAAACTGTAAACACGTGAACATATGTATAATATCTTCTGAAGATATAGATATCAATATCGAGAAAAACCAAATTAAATTTAATATTATTGCCATTTTCAATTTGATCATTCAGTTTAAATATTAATCATTTTTTAGAACATTTCCATTCATGGTTGCTGGTAAATTGACCTCAGGTTATCATGACTGGTGATTTTAACATCGATTGGTCAAGTTGCAAAAAATTTGGAGTTGAAATATATAAAAATTTACTCAGTGAATTTGGATATATGCAAACCATACACAGTTACACCAGAGAAAAAAAACGGGATACAATTTAACCCAGTCGTGTATTCATCACATTTTATTAAAAACTGCACGTAAAAATATTATCACAGGCGAATGTGAAAAGGAAAATAGCTGACCATTATATGGTCCTGGCAATCACTAAGTGTGAAAGTTCACATGATAGTCATCATTTGCATTATTCCGAAGACGAAAAGAAAAGCGATTGCATTCGAAAGACTGTTCATTTCAATGATAAAAATACAATATATAAACTAAACAATCTAAACTTTTTTTTTTCTTGAGATTTATCTCCGCAAAATTCCCCGCCCTGCCCACGGTCAGTAGGGGACACCGATGGGCTTGGAAAGGCCGCCGTCCGTCGGATGGGACGTTAAGCCGTGGCCCCGTGTGCGGGAGAGCCATACCCTGTGCACGTTAAAGAACACGCTGGATGGCCTTGACGGGAGGCTACCATCTGTCTCCCAACAGCTGTTCCAGTGGGTCCCCTCCCCCAACCTTCTCTGAGCCTTCGGGGTCCATGTGACCTGGCCATTTAGCCCATTGTATGCAAAAAAAGTGCCGCTCAGAGGTAAAACAACCCAACCCAACTTTTTTTCTTTACTTAATATAAGCGAACAGGAATAACTTTATTTGAAAATTATTAATAAATGAAATGATTTTGATACCGATACAGAATGTAAAAATATTCCCGTAAATGGCAACCGACAAGATAAAAAAAATCGATCACTAGTGAAATAAAAAATGAAATAAAAAAAGGGACTAACTATGGATTTTACATAAAAACAACAAAAATAGAATACCCACAAAGGCAACTTTGTAAATATAGGAATAAGATTACTAAAATAATTAGAAATTCCAAAAAACAATATTATCAGAAATTATTTACAGATGCAGAGGCAATATGAAAGTAACATGGAAACATGTAAATAACATCTTTGGTAATAAAACGAAATAAAATGAAGGCATCAAAATTTTAAAACACAGAGATAAAACTTTAACTACACTACAAATTGCGAACAGCTTCAACAATAATTTTGTAAATTCGATCAATAAATTAATGGAAGAGAACGATTTTTATTATCAAGGATAACAAAATTTAACGTAAAATAAACAAATCCTTTACGTCCTAATATTACTGATGATGAGGTTGCTCGAATAATTGATAGTTTAGAAGAAGTAAAATCTCCAGGAACAGATACTAAAAAAAAAAAACAAAAAAAAACTAAAAAGAACTAACCAACATTTAAAGCAGTCTAAATTTTCATTTTCCCCATTGATCGCCAAGTTATTAAACTTAATACTTTATATTCCGTTTAAAATGAAGATTTTAATTATTAGACCCATATAGTAATCTGGCCGTCCCATGGCCGAGTGGTTAGCGCGCTTGGCTACTGATCTAAGGGACTGGGTTCGAGTTCCGGGTAAAACTATGGCTGTCTGTGTCGTTTTTCTGCTGAGGTCCTGCCATCCTCTCAGACCTTCTACTGTGGCATATAAACTGACAGGCTCCTGTCAGACCTCTGTGGCAAGCAGCTGCTTGAGGGGGTATTTATTTTTATTTTTTATATAGTAATCTGGTGAAAGGACTACAGAAATTATCGACCTTTTGCTATTTTGCCCGTTATTGAAAAAATGATGGAATGATATGTAGCTAATCTAATCAAAAGCTATCTCAGAAAATTTCTTAAGAGACATTATGGATTTCAGTCTAATAAGAGCACTACAACATTATTAGAAGACTTTTTGGACGAAATACGTTCCAATCTAAATGAGGGCAAAGTTCGCTCTTCTGCATTTATGGGACTTGAGTAAAACTTTTGACTTGCTCGACCCCAATATTTTACTCAAAATATTATATAATACTGGAATCAGATGAAGGATTTAAAATTGAGTCAGAAATTACTTATCCAATAGATATTCTTTAACTAGAGTAAATAGAATTGAGTTACGGAAAATCACATATGGGGTACCCCAAGGTTCAGTTCTTGGGTTTATCCTATTTTTAATATATATGTTAATGACATAACAAACTTTGTAACAAAGAAGAGTATAAATCAGTATGCTGATGATATCATTCTTGTTAATAGTAATCAGGATTACAAAATAGCTTTAAATGAATTGCAAACTGATTTCAACAATATTATTAGATGGCTTAACTGTAACTCATTAATACTGAATGCTAATAAAGCTAAATTAATGTACATTTACTCTGCAAGATTTAATAATCGAATTCTACCTGAAATCAAAGCCCATACGATTCGGTGTTTGAACCAAGCGGTCTCTGATTACTCTGAATGCTCGTGTGTTACTCTTGAAATCGTTAAGCAATACAACTACTTAGGCCTAATCATTCATTCGAATTTCAAATTGACAACACACTTTTCTAACGTTATGTGATCGAATAAGAATTTGTTCAACAACAATTTACTATATAAACTATTTCGTACCCTCTCATATCAGAATATTGATGTAAAAAAAAACTATTTGTGAATCTCTCATCCGGTATGGTATTACTGTTGATGACAAATACTTTCAAAACACATTTAAAGAACATCAGCCACTTGCAAAATTCAATACTAAGATCAATTCCAGCGACAGTTTAAAAAGACAATGTGTCTTCTAATAAAAACAAATTTGTGCTCTATAATGTGTTTATGTAGCTTTGATATTATTCTTCAATACTTTTAAAAGTGATCACTTAAATAAATTTAGATCAAGCGATCAACAGCTGGCTACAAAGCAACTGTTTAGTTTTTTTTTTTTTAGTTTTTTTTTTTTTTTTTTTTACCAAATCCCCTATTTTAACCGTAACTATGGTAAACGCGTCAGAAACTATATCGCCCCACTTTTTTTTAACTCTTTGCCTAGAGAACTGTTAGCCATCCTTATGTTATCAAAACTAAAACCTGAGACCAAAAATTGGCTTTAAAAACTTAAGAGTATAAAAGTACAGTCGCTCAAAAAATATCCGAACACTATGATTGATTACAGAATTCAGAAAAAATATCTGGCAACGATTTTTTTTAGAAATTAGTGATCTGGTGTCACGAAGGTTGCCAGATCACTAATTTCTAAAAAAATCGTTGCCAGATATTTTTTCTGAATTCTGTAATCAATCATAGTGTTCGGATATTTTTTGAGCGACTGCACCTCCTATCCTAAACTTAACATTAACGATCATTTGTAGTTTTATGTAATATATATATATATCAGGACTTCATATATATATGAATGTCAATATGTAACCGATGTGTATCAACTATTTGTCATCATCATCATCATCATCCAAAGCAGCCATGCGCTACGGAGGTCCAACCAGACCATGCAATTTAGTTCTCCAAGCAAGTCTATCCTGAGCTACATCTACTGCATCTGGCCACTGCACCCCAATTCTAACAAGGTCCTGTTTGACATTGTCTGCCCACCGCATCCTAGGTCTCCCCTTCTTTCTGAGGCCTTTAGGCACACTGTTCATAACCCTATTCGCCAATCTATAATTATTCATACGGGCAACATGGCCAAACCAACGGAGTCTCTCTCTGCACAATATGCTGCTTAAAGGAGGTTGCAAACTCCTTTGCCTAATCTCATCATTAGTTACAAAGTTGAACCACCTAATGCCCAAGATACTGCGTAAGCATCTGGAATCAAAAGCATCTAGTTTCCTGTTATCATGTTTACAAAGTGTCCAAGTTTCACTACCATAACTAACCCTAGAAAGAACCAAACTATTATACAGTCTAATTTTAGTCTTTAGGTGTATACGCCTATTTCTCCACACTCTCCATAGATTCTTAAAAGTCCCGGCAGCAATCCCTATCCGTCTGTTAATCTCATGCCGCACATCACCATTATCTGTTACATAGCTCCCAAGATAATTAAACTGTGACACCTGCTCAAGACCGCAACTATTCAGATTAACTGAATCACAGCCTGCCTGACCAATTTTCATCACTTTAATTTTCTCTCTGTTTATAACCAAACCTACTCTACTAGCAGTTTCATCAACAGCTCGAATGAAAGAGTTCATCTCATCAACATCATTTGCCAAAAGGGCTAAATCATCAGCATTATCTAAATCAGAAATTTTCGTATCTCCAGTCCATTTAAGACCAAAATCTTTCCCTTGAAGTGAATTTCACATAACATAATCAATTTCCAATAACCATTCTAAAGAGAAAAGGAGACAAAATGCACCCTTATCGAACACCAGAAGTAATGCTAAACCAATTGCTACAAGACTTACCAACTCTCACACACGACTTGGTGTTATCATAGAGAGCTTTCATAATGTTAACTAACTTGTCAGGTATACCATATGATCTCACAATCAACCACAAATTATGCCGATCAACAGAGTCGAAAGCCTTTTTGAAATAAACAAAGCTAGCAACCAGAGGTTTCTGAAACTCTAAAGATTTCTCAAGAATCTGCCTAAGTGAAAATATCTGATCCACACATCCCCTACCACTTCTGAATCCGCATTGCTCATCACGCAATTGACTGTCATCCAGATTCTTAATTCCATTAAGCACAATCATGGAAAGAACTTTACCTGGAACAGAGAGTAGGCTGATACCCCTATAGTTATCACAAGAACTGCGATCACCTTTTTTGAAAATAGGGATAACATTAGCTCTGGTAAAATCCTTAGGAACCATGCCTTTATCATAAAAAATATTCAGAATTTCAGTCATCCAAGTGGTAACCGAAACATTCCCAGCACTAAGCATTTCCGTATTAATTTCATCTACCCCTGGGGATTTATGAAGTTTAAGTTTAGAAACAACCAAAATAACTTCACATTATGTTATAGGGCCAACATTAAAGCCACCAATGCATCTATCGTCATTGCAAACAATGGAAGTAGAACTAACCACATTGTTTAGAACATCACTGAAATGCTCAGCCCACCTAGCCATGACAGAATCCTCACCTTCTATAACCTTACCTTGTTTATCCTTCAATCCCTGTATACCTGTCCGTTTTCTACCACACAAAACATTAACTATCTGGTACAACTCTCTGCTGTTGTGCTGTCTAACTGCTTCCTCGGCTTTGTCAGCCAAACCATCAAGCCAAAGATTCTTATCAGTAGCTAACTGATCTTTTACACGTTTATTAAGCTCTGTAATCCTTTCTATTAGGACTAGTAGGGTACTGATTAAGGACATTCCTGCAGTTCCTTCTTTCTGAAATAAGCTCAAGTGCCTTATCACTTAAATAATTCTGCCTCCTCTGCTCCTTTTTCCCTAAAAGAGTACTGTTAGTTTCCAAAAAAGCCTGTTTAAAATGGTCCCATTCTTCCTCAACTTCAGTAGTAAGCAAACCATGACTGTCATAATGACTAAGTAACCTATCGTGGTAAGCTTTGGCTATAACTGGGTCTTTCAGAGCTTCAGTATTAAACGTAAATTTTTTAACCCTAGCACAACACTTTTTAAGTTTAAGTTGCAAGACACTTTTAACAAGGTAATGGTCAGATCCAATTTCAGCTTCCCTATATGCCCTGGTATTCCTAACAGAACTAGCCCATTTGCTGTTAATTAATATGTAATCAATCATATTCCTATGCAGCCCATCAGGTGAAACCCATGTGTATTTATGTATGTCGCGGTGTTTGTAATAAGTGTTAGTTATTCTGAATCCATTGAGTTTACTTACCTGTAGGAGACGTTGCCCATTGCAGCTACCAATACCAAAAGGGCCTATTCTCCTCCCCAAAGGTCAGAGTCAGTGCCAACTTTGCCATTGAAGTCACCAAGAACAAGGGTAAGTCTTAGATATTTATTAATATTTAAAACTGAGGACAACTGTACTTCTAACTTCAGATTTTTATTTTCAAAACGCCGTCACTTAATTAATTAAAAGTATCCTGAAAGACAAGGATTAACTCAAGTGGGATATCTGATTTTGTTAAATAGAAAAGAGAATTATTTGAGTATGACTGGTTTTCGTATTGCGTTTATTTCAGAATTAATAAATGAGTTTTTTATGTTATGAGGAAAAGAGGATTTTGGAGTGGGATGCTGATATTCTCTGCATTATACTGATGATGCTGAAGCCTTGTATTGTACACGTGGGTTGGGGTTGAATAAAATTTTACTTCCTTATCATAAAGGGGCTCAGATGAAGTTAAATCTGTATTACATCTAAATAATTATTTGGAAAAAATTATTACCGACGGTGCGTAATTCGAACCCACGCCCTTCAGATACGTGCCAGAGCGCTCTACCATATAAACCAACCATCAGGCGATGATTTGTTTCACAATGTGACCTTTATATCTTTCTCTGAATGTGGCGTATAGAGGGAATTCTCATTGCAGGAGGTTGGGTTGTTTTACCTCTGAGTGGCACTTTCTTTGCAGGCAATGGGCCAAATTGGCCAGGTCACAAGAACCCCCAGGGCGCATAAGGGAAGGAAACTCACTGGAGAAGAGACACATGGTAGCCTCCGTCAAGGTCATCCAGCGCGTTCTTTAATGTGCACAGGAAGGGTTGGGTTGTTTTACCTCGAACGGCACTTTTTTGCACACCATGGGCTAAATGGCAAGATCACGAAGACCCCGAAGGCTCAGAGAAGGTTGGGGGAGGGGACCCACTGGAACAACTGTTGAGAGACAGATAGTAGCTTCCCGTCAAAGCATTCCAGCGTGTTCTTTAACGAGCAGAGGGTATGGCTCTCCCGCACCCCGGGGCCACTGCTTAACGTCCCATCCGACGGACGGTGACCTCCCTTAAGAACCCCCCAGGGCTCATAAGGGAAGGAGACCCACTGGAGAAAGGACACATGGTAGCCTCCGTCAAGGCCATCCAGCGCGTTCTTTAATATGCACAGGAAGGGTTGGGTTGTTTTTCCTCGAACGGCACTTTTTTGCACACCATGGGCTAAATGGCAAGGTCACGAAGACCCCGAAGGCTCAGAGAAGGTTGGGGGAGGGTACCCCACTGGAACAGCTGTTGGGAGACAGATAGTAGCTTCCGGTCAAGGCCATCCAGCGTGTTCTTTAACGAGCAGAGTGTATGGCTCTCACGCACACGGGGCCACGGTTTAACGTCCCATCCGACGGTCGGTGGCCTTTTGAAGCCCATCGGTGTCCCCTACTGACCGTGGAGAGGGCGTGGAGTTTTGCGGAGATAAATCTCAAACCTGACCCAGCTGGGACTCGAATCTGGGAATTAGAGATTACGAGCCTGGCACGCTACCGACTGAGCCACCCCGCCCCCACAGGAAGGGTAAAAAGAATTCTAGAATTACTATTAATAATTGAAATTATTAAGCCCTTTGAGCGAAAGAAAAAAGGGGGTGGGGGTTAGTTGAGGCTCGTAAAGATTGGTTCGAATACCTACCGTATCTGCTTTAAGATTTATCTTCTCTATTTCCCATCTTCCCTCGGCTAGAAAGGAAATGGGCTTGGAAAGGGTGCCGTCCGTCACATGATACGTTAAGCCGTGATTCGGTATTCAGGGCAGACACTCTGCGCACATTAAAAAACACGCCGAATATCTTTGACTGGAGGCTGCCATCTTTCTCCTAACAGCTGTCCAGTGGATCCCCTTTTTTAACCTTCTCTGAGCCCTTGGGGTCCTGGTGACCTGGCCATTCAGCCCATTATGTGCAAAAAAGTACCGCTCAGAGATAAAACAAATCCAACCCTTTCATAAAAGCCAATCATTTCGAAGATCAAATAATGAATATCGATGATTAGTCATATGCAAATCAAGATCAGTTTTAAAAGTTGATGTACTGAAGATAGAAATCTATCTTTAATTTCTCTGTCCACAATACATGAACAAAAACATTTTACCTTTCTTTAACAGAAAGCGCAATCCCTATCTTTGATGAAGATGGCTTTCCCATTGCATTTCCTGAACGAAAACCGTTCTTTTTTATTAACTATTTTGTCTGCTTTGGTTAAAATTTAAAAAAATAAAAATAAATACCCCCTCAAGCAGTTGCTTGCCACAGAGGTTCGACAAGAGCCTGTCAGTTTATGTGTAATAGTAGAAGGTCTCTGAGGATGGCAGGACCTCAGTAGAAAGACCACACAAACATCCATGCCATACCCCGGGGCTCGAACCCAGGTCCTTAGATCAGTAGCCAAGCGCGCTACCCACTCGGCCACGGTTAGAAAAACTTAAAAACTGCCTTTTCAGAAATTTAAAAGGTTTTTATGACGTGGCTATTTGAAATTTCTTTAATTTCGTTTCCCTCGTAGTTTATATTTCTTCATTTCTTTACGACTGCCCAGAAACAAGATCAATTTTTTCCCCATTCCTTTTCAAAGAGGGAATATTTTCCCCTACCCTTCTCCACAGGAAGAGTCCATCTGCACTCCCCTTGTTTCTTAGGCGCCAAAGCATTGTCCAGGTCACAGGATCCTTGGCATTCGTTGCCATGGTGATGTTCTGTTCACGCCAGCCTTCCTTTGACGGATAGAGGCAGCGAGTGATTCGCTGTTTAGGGCTGGGCCATTAAGTCGTTTGTTCGTGACATGTGCAGAGGCGCGTTCCCACCACAACTTCGGCATTGATCGGCTTTGCCGAACGGACTTCGTGTCAGGTATTCATATTCGGTGCAAATTAATGAACTCCCTGCGACTCTAAATCCAATGGGAAGTTCATAATCGCTGTTCTTTCTTCAACATCCGGGGTTTTCGTTGTGTTTTTGTTTACCAAATGTTAATTTCCGTTTGTTCAGTTGTTTCCTTAAAAGTCTATTATGATTAAACGTAATGCATAGTTCGACTGATTAACTCTGAGTTGCATTTTTGCGTTTACAATGGGCTAAACGGCCAGGTCACAAGGACCCTCAAGGGCTCAAGTGCTGAGTGGATAAGGGAATCACTAGATAGCTATTAGGAAAATTAGGAGAGAATAAAACCTTCTATCAGGGGGACCCAGGGGGTGAGTCTCCCTCCCCCCCCCGAAAATCCAGTGGTCTTATATAAAATCTAAAACTTGTCTACATATTTTGAAATCTAAACAACTGTCTTTGCATAATTTTAATTTGTCTCCAGAGTTGGGTTGCTTTACCTCTGAGCGGCACTTTTTTTGCACACCATGGGCTAAATGGCCAGGTCACATGGACCCCGAAGGCTCAGAGAAGGTTGGGTGAGGGGACCCACTGGAAGAGCTGTTGGGAGACAGATGGTAGCCTCCCGTCAAGGCCATCCAGCGTGTTCTTTAACGTGCACAGGGTATGGCTCTCCCGCACACGGGGCCACGGCTTAAAGTCCCATCCGACGGATGGCGGCCTTCCCAAGCCCATCGGTGTCCCCTACTGACCGTGGGCAGGGCGGGGAATTTTGCGGAGATAAATCTCAACGCTGACCCAGCTGGGACTCGAACCTGGGAACTACAGATTACGAGCCTGGCGCGCTACCGACTGAGCCACCCCCGCCCCTTTTTGCGGAGATGAATCTCAATTGAGGCATAGTTGAGATTCGAATTTGGAGCCTGCAAACTCCAAGGAAAGCAAAACATTATTCACAAAAGACTATATTGAATCATGTTTTCCCTCGAAACGGAAAATATTGAGAAGGCGAAGTTTTTATTCTCTGTTACTTATATTGTTTTCTACGATCATTTTTATCGATTATTTCAAATGGATATTTTACAACCTTACCTCTTGTTTTTATTAATCTCAGGGATATTACTATAAAGAGAGTGCTAATTCTATTTAAGAGATCCCCCCAAAAAAAAGATATTGTAACGAAAAACACATTTAAGTGAAACAATCCAGAATTTGCTGCCTAAAATAATTAGACCTTTGACTATCCAGAATAAACGGAAAGAAAACAATCCGGATGATCAAATTCTCGGCTAATCCGCCATCCTTATAAAACGTAAAAAAATGTCAAAATGTTTAGAAAGTATCGTAGCATGGACTTACTCATTTCAAATAGGAAAGCAAGGACGCTTGCTTTTCGACCCTTCCTTGTCCTTCGGGAAAATTCGCTCTTCAGCGAATTGTGCTGAAGACATTGTTCTGGGGAAAAACCTTTCACTGGGAGTATCGTAGTTTAGACGTATTATTATTATTATTTTACGTATTATTCCTCACAGGCCATATTATTTTCAGGCATAAACGTACAGTCGCTCAAAAAATATCCGAACACTATGGTTGATTACAGAATTGAGGAAAAATATCTGGAGCGTGTACAGCAACTGTACACGCTCCAGTTACCGTTCACAGCAAACTGGAGCGTGTGCAGTTACTGCACACGCTCCAGTTTGCTGGGAACGGTAACTGCACACGCTCAATATTTCCGTGAGTGAGCCCACACGATCTAGTATCAAAATAATATGACCACCTACAGTCGCTCAAAAAATATCCGAACACTACGGTTGATTACAGAATTGAGGAAAAATATCTGGCAACGTTTTTTTTTTAGAAATTAGTGGTCTGGCAACCTTCGTGTCACGTGACACGCGGAGAGCGGGCGGCGGACACGTATGATTCATGGGTGTCAGAAATGATCGGTTTTCCTGTGGTTCCGCAGGTGCCGGAGCGATCGGTCCCAAATTTGTCGGTGGTAGTCTCGCTTAGTTCAGCGCTGTTAGAGTCACAGATCGCTTTCCTAGCTGTCGTGGGTCGGGAAGGATTCCTTGAAAAATGTCCGAAATTTCTGGGGGCGCTGCCATCGCCTAACTTCTGAATGGAGTAGTACGTTGCGAGTAGTACGTGTGGAGAGTTGTGAGGAAAGTTACAGGTATCGGTGGACATAGGTTTCGCGCCAAACTTTTGGTGCGGGTTTCACTGTCATAGTATACACTCAGTGGTCACAGAATTATGACCACCTCCCTCCATGTCATCCCGGTGGAAGCTAACGCCGAAACTCTGTAACTTCTGAACCTAAGAGTTTTGTGACAGATTGGGACTGAAGATAAAAGATCTCAGTCAAATCTATCAAAATCTCGATTTTCAACAATATTCCCTGTCATGTTATCAGGAGGTCGTGGGTTCGCATCCCACCCGGCTCAAGACAATTTTTCCTCTAAAAATATTGGATATCCTTATTTCCTTAGTATTTAAAGATTTATGGCAGTTTGAATATATCACAACAGCAAGACCTAATGTCACAGTTAAAATCAGACGTTAATTATAATTTGAGTGGGTTGTGGGTTGTTTTACCTCTGAGCAGCACTTTTTTGCACACCATGGGCTAAATGGCCAGGTCACATGGACCCCGAAGGCTCAGAGAAGGGACCCACTGGAACAGCTGTTGGGAGACAGATGGTAGTCTCCCGTCAAGGCCATACAACGTGTTCTTTAACGTGCACAGGGTATGGCTCTCCCGCACACGGGGCCACGGCTTAACGTCCCATCCGACGGACGGCGGCCTTTCCAAGCCCATCGGTGTCCCCTACTGACCGTGGGCAGGTCGGGGAATTTTGCGGAGATAAATCTCAACGCTGACCCAGCTGGGACTCGAACCTGGGAACTACAGATTACGAGCCTGGCGCGCTACCGACTGAGCCACCCCCGCCCCAATTATAATTTGAATAAGAAGTATTATTTCACATCATTAAATACAATAGATGTATATAATTTCTCGGTATTCTTCAATTTTCCTAAGACTTGCATTGTTGCTGTTGAATATTCAAAGTACATAACTCTAAATTCAAAGCGAACATCATTGAAAATCGAGATTTAGATAGATTTGATTGAGATCTTTAATTTATCTTCCGTTACATTTTCTCATAAAACGTTTAGTTTAGAAGCTTCGAAGTTAGCTTCCACTTATATAATACGTAGCGAGGGTGGTCATAATTCAGTGAGCACTGAGTACACCGAAGAGCCAAAGCATTATGACCAGTGCGTCTTTATGCAAATCGAAGCAACTGCAGGTAAACGACGGTCACGATACGGTATAAATAACACCTGATACTTAACTCTGTTAATCAGTGTTATTCTTGTTCTTCAGATGGGAAAGGCAGCTGACTTAAGTGAGTTTGACAAAGGCCAAATTGTAATGGCCAGACGACTGGGTCAGAGCATTTCCGAGCCGGCAAAGCTTGTGGGGTGCTCACGGTCAGCCGTGGTTAGTACCTTCAGAAAGTGGTCCTAGGAAGGAAAAACCACGAACCGCAGGCAAGGTGGGGATCAACCACGGCTCATCGATGCTAGAGGTGAGCGAAGGCTATCCCGTATGGTACCAGCCAAAAGAAGGGATACTGTGGCGCAATTCGCCTGTAATTTGAATGCTGGCGACGGGAGTAATGTGTCACAACACACAGTAAATCGAACCCTGCTAAAAATGGGGTTGCATAGCCGCAGTCCACTTCGAGTGCCCATGCTAACCTCGGTTCACCATTGAAAGCGCCTACATTGGGCACGTGAGTATCAAAACTGTACCTTGAATGATTGGAAGAAGGTCGTCTGGTCCGATGAATCTTGTTTACTGTTGCAAAGCGCGAATGGCCGGGTACATGTGCTTCGTTTACCTGGGGAAGTGTTGGCACCAGGATACACCGTCGGGCAAAAACAAGCCAGTGGGGGAAGTGCAATGCTTTGGGCAATGTTCTGATGGGAAACTTTGGGTCCAGTCATTCATGTGCAGGAAACTATGACGTCTACCACCTACCTAAACATCATTGGAGACCATGTACATCCTTTCATGGCAACGGTATTCCCCTCTAGTAGTGCCTTCTTTCAGCAGGATAATGCGCCATGCCACACTGCCCGGATTGCTCGAGAATGGTTCGCGGAACGTGTGGAAGACTTCTAGGTATTGCCCTGGCCTCCAAATTCCCCAGACATCAATCCAATGTAGCATCTATGGTTTGTGTTGGAATAGCATATCCGATCTGCGTCGGCTCAACCACAAAACTTACAAGAGTTAAAGGATCTGCTGGTGACGTGTTGGTACCAGATAGCACAAGACACCTTTAGAAATCTTGTAGCGTCCATGCCTCGCGGGGTAAGAGCTGTTTTGGTGGCACGTGGAGGACCAACGTCATATTAGGCAGGTGGTCATGATGTTTTGACTCTTCGGTGTGTATATTACCCGTATTTTTCAATAATTTTTTACAGACCACTAAAAACTTCTAACTTTTTTACATCACTCTAACTCACTCCCCCCCCCCCCGCCTCTGCCTCTACCTCCTCTCATTGGCATCCCTTGCCTCTACACACATTTTCACTAAATCCGAGTTTCTCTTCATCATTAATAAGAAGTGCAAGCGTTGAAGTCATTTGAAGCTAGCAGATTGGATAAGCCTAGAAATTATTTGTCTATCAATACTACATAAGCCGAGTGGCTAAGTCATGAAATTCGTCACTGCTAGAGGGCTATCCGAGCTTCTCACTAAAGTTGTATGTTGAGATCTTAGTTATGGCAATACTACTCAGGATTTTTATATATTTTATACACCCAAAAACTCTCTATTTCACATATGCAATCTCCAAAATCCCTATTTATCACCCATCTCTTCAGCATCAAAAGAGACGTGCAGCTTTCAATGAAATCTTCATTCTCTTTGTCAGTTGATCTTTCTTGACAATCCCTTCGATCCTTCCGTAGCAGCAAAGGAAAGGATTGAAAGGATTAAGTTGCAACATCAGGTGCGAGTTCATGCTGACAGCAATGCTCCCACAGCTTGGGATTTGGAGACTCTGCAACAGCAAACGAAGCTTTAAGGTTCTCTCTACAATTTGGGGATTAAGATCCGGCTTCGATAAATTCGTTCTCCTTCTGCCTCTCCCGATGCATCTCCAATCCTCTTCTTAGTCAGAAATAAGAATTATCGTCGTTTTCCTTTGGGATGAATCATTCAGGGTAAAAGCAATCTCTGGTCGGCGAATCTATCGCTAAGTTGTTGGAAAGAATTCTTCAGTTCAACCATTTCTTCAGATTTCGTTGCGTTTTCAAGGTTAAAAGGAGGTGACCTAAGGTTCGCAGCACGTGGGGATCTTCTTGTTTTGGGAAGATTGTAACGGAAGAAATGGCTTTGGGTTGTTTTGCCTCTGAGCGGCACTTTTTTGCACACCATGGGCTAAATGGCCAGGTCACATGGACCCCGAAGGCTCAGAGAAGGTTGGGGGAGGGGACCCACTGGAACAGCTGTTGGGAGACAGATGGTAGCCTTCCGTCAAGGCAATCCAGCGTGTTCTTTAACGTGCACTGGGTATGGCTCTCCCGTACAGTCGCTCAAAAAAGAATCCGAACACTAGGGTTGATTACAGAATTCAGAAAAAATATCTGCCAACGACTTTTTTTTTTAGAAATTAGTGATCTGGCAACCTTCGTGTCACGTGAAGGTTGCCAGATCACTAATTTAAAAAAAATCGTTGCCAGATATTTTTTCTGAAATTCTGTAATCAATCATAGTGTTCGGATACTTTTTTGAGCGACTGTACACGGGGCCACGGCTTAACGTCCCATCCGACGGACGGTGGCCTTTCCAAGTCCATCGGTGTCCCCTACTGACCGTGGGAAGGGCGGGAAATTTTGCGGAGATAAATCTCAACGCTTACCCAGCTGGGACTCGAACCTGGGAACTACAGATTACGAGCCTGGCGCGCTACCGACTGAGCCACCCCCGCCCCTAGGAAGAAATGACATCAGGAATATAAATTTCGAGAGGTTAGAAATATTTTTCAGTTTGCAGGTAAAATGAAAAAGCGAACTGCAGGAAAATATAAAAACTGTTTTGAATTGCAGTAAAAATGAAATTATTTCGAATTGCGAGAGAAAATGAAAATTGATTTGAATTGCAGTAAAAATGATAATTGATTCGAATTGCAGATAAAATGAAAATTGTTTTGAATTGCAATAAAAAATCAAAATTGTTTTGAAATGCAGAAAAATCGAAAACTGTCATAAACAGCAGTAAAAATGCAATTTTTTAATTGGAGCGAAAATGAGAACTGATTTGAATTCCAGTAAAAATGAAAATTGTTTTAAATTGCAGTAAAAAAATCAAAATTATTTTGAATTGCAGTAACTGCACAAGCTCTGGTTTGAAATGATTTCGTTTCAAACTGCCAAAAAAAGTTTCGAAAAGTTAAAACTCTAAATGAGTCAAATTTCTCTCTGCGCTGAAGAAATCTTAACTCAGAAGATCACAAAAGTTGCCACATCATCCCAGATGATTCCAAGAAATATTTCATATTTTTCCCAATTACGTGATTGGACATCAAGAGTTTCTTTTTCCTGATAGTAATTAAATAGCCTTGTTCTTGCAATAGATTCTCTATTATCCGGTGTCGGATTAACAGTGATGCGGATTAATCGCGATTTTGAAAAATAAATAATGTACAGTCGCTCAAAAAATTATCCTAACACTATGGTTGATTACAGAATTCAGAAAAATATTGCCTCTCATCCTTCAGCCTCCGCTACCGAGGCGGTCATAAATCTCATTGTTTTTAAAATAAAAAACAATTGTTTATCATTTTATCATCCGTCTATCTACTCAAATTCAAATTCTTAATATCTCCAGATAAAAAAAAAACCCCTCAAGCAGCTGCTTGCCACAAAGGTCTGACAGGAGTCTGTCAGTTTATATGCCATAGTAGGTCTGTGAGGATGACAGGACCTCAGCAAGGCTCCAGATAGGTACCGATGAAATATTTGGATTCTCATTTTCGAAATCTCTCAATAATTTCCATTTCCACTGATAGGGAGCATTACAGTGGAGTCTCATCTTATGCAGGGATTAGGCTCTAAAGTCAGCGAGTAAAGCAAAAATCGCGTATAGTCTAAATTACTCTTGAAAATCACTTAATTCGCCCATAAAGTATATGTATAAATGTATAATGCGAAATGTTATACAGTACAGTGTTACAGTGCATAGTGAAGAGTACAAATGCAAAACAAAATAATGTTACACTATTTTTAATAACGTAGCATAGAGAGAGTGGCGGAAGAATGGAAGAATAAATAAGGCTTGGAATTCCTTCTCTTCAGCGAGAGGTTTCAACCATAAAGATAAGTTTTAAAGAGCGCAGAGAGAGACTGAGAGCCTTTTTTGCAGTGTTGCCATCAATAGGCACACATTTACGGTTCCTGTCTTCCCCAGCGATAGGCCCATGTTTACAGTTCAGGTCTTCCAGCCATATGTTGAAAGCCTTCTCGGGCTTCGAAATCTCTATTATTGTATTCATTCTACATAATTTTATCTTCCATTCTGCATAATTTTATCTTCCATTCTGCATAATTTTATCTTTCATTCTGCATAATTTTATCTTCCATTCTGCATAATTTTATCTTTCATTCTGCATAATTTTATCTTTCATTCTGCATAAGGGGCGGGGGTGGCTCAGTCGGTAGCGCGCCAGGCTCGTAATCTGTAGTTCCCAGGTTCGAGTCCCAGCTGGGTGAGCGTTGAGATTTATCTCCGCAAAAATTCCCCGCCCTGCCCACGGTCAGTAGGGGACACCGATGGGCTTGGAAAGGCCGCCGTCCGTCGGATGGGACGTTAAGCCGTGGCCCCGTGTGCGGGAGAGCCATACCCTGTGCACGTTAAAGAACACGCTGGATGGCCTTGACGGGAGGCTACCATCTGTCTCCTAACAGCTCTTCCAGTGGGTCCCCTCTCCCAACCTTCTCTGAGCCTTCGGGGTCCTTGTGACCTGGCCATTTATCCCATGGTGTGCAAAAAAGTGCCTTTCGAGGTAAAACAACCCAACCCTTCCTGTGCACATTGGGGCGGGGGTGGCTCAGTCGGTAGCGCGCCAGGCTCGTAATCTGTAGTTCCCAGGTTCGAGTCCCAGCTAGGTCAGCGTTGAGATTTATCTCCGCAAAATTCCCCGCCCTGCCCACGTCAGTAGGGGATACCGATGGGCTTGGAAAGGCCGCCGTCTGTCGGATGAGACGTTAAGCCGTGGCCCCGTGTGCGGGAGAGCCATACCCTGTGCACGTTAAAGAACACGCTGGATGGCCTTGACGGGAGGCTACCATCTGTCTCCCAACAGCTGTTCCAGAAGAAGGTTGGGGGTCCCCTCCCCCAACCTTCTCTGAGCCTTCGGGGTCCATGTGACCTGGCCATTTAGCCCATGGTGTGCAAAAAAGTGCCGTTCAGAGGTAAAACAACCCAACCCAACTTCGGTTGAGCACCAGATGAAGTATTGGGCTCGCTTTTAGGCGCCATGTTGGACGAAAAATAGGTATCTTTAACATCTAGCTGCGCAGAGTGCGATTCCAGTGTTAACATTGTGAGAACAGGAACAGAGGCCGATGGAGCAGCCAGGGAAGATTGGCGTCGCCCATTGCAAGCTGACTTTGGGGCCGCTTATGCAATCGAATGTCGGACGGAATTGCCCTCATTAATTAAATTGTTATTTTGCTGTTTTTGATTTTTTTTTTTTGACCCAGAGAGTATAGTTGAATTTGCGTAAGTAAAATGCGGGCGTATGATGCGACTCCACTGTAAATTGAAAAGAAAAAAGTCTAAACGAATATTTTAAACTAGTTTACTCCTGATAGAGATTTGAAATTTTGGTGGTAAAAATATGATGATCAAGGAATTTTACTGATGATAAAACATCTGTCCTCGAATCCTCCAAGGGAGTAGGAAAACTTTTTCTATTCTAAGAGATAAATTTTCCTTTGGGATTGGATAGGTAATAATAAAATAGTATTATTTTGGGTTTCCGAATCATATATTAATTCGAATTTCCATCGTTAAAAGGCGCTAAATCTATAAGCAAACGCTCTTCCCATATTCACCAGAGGCAGTATCTCGATTTTTTTTCAAATTATTTCGTTTCTTTCCGAAATGTATGTAGCTGATTGGCTACTGATCAAAGAGACATGGGTTCAGGCTCCCTTGGTAAGGCATAGTTGTTTGTTTTTGTCTTTCTGCTGAGATCCTGACATCCTCATAGATTAAACTGACACGCTCCTGTCAGACCTCTGTGGCAATCAGTTTCTTTAGGGATTTCATCACGAATTCCACATGTTTTTATCATCTGCTTGTTTGCGCATCGTAGCCCCGGGTAAGGCATGGATGTGCGTGTTGTTTTTCTGCTGCGGTCCTGCCATCCTCACAGACCTCCTATTGTGGCATATAAACTGACAGGCTCCCGTCAGACCTCTGTGGCAAGCAGCTGCTTGAGGGGGGTATTTATTTTTTTTATTTTTATCCGTTCAACGTCGCTTATCTTTTGCCTTTGAGCCCACTTAGAGGCATTCTACGTTTTTTGCCTTCCGCTTATCTGCAGGCTATATCTATCTTTCAATGATAAAAACCTTGTAATCATCCACGTGTCTTAGTGATAAAACTCGGCGAGTTTTTATCTACACAGTGGATCCCTTCTATGTGTTTTAATCGATTACTTATCTGCACATTGGGGCGGGGGTGGCTCAGTCGGTAGTGCGCCAGGCTCGTAATCTGTAGTTTCCAGGTTCGAGTCCCAGCTGGATCAACGTTGAGATTTATCTCCGCAAAATTTCCCCGCCCTGCCCACGGTCAGTAGGGGACACCGATGGGCTTGAAAAGGCCGCCGTCCGTCGGATGGGACGTTAAGCCGTGGTCCCGTGTGCGGGAGAGCCATACCCTGTGCACGTTAAAGAACACGCTGGATGGCCTTGACGGGAGGCTACCATCTGTCTTCCAACAGCTGTTCCAGTGGGTCCCCTCCCCCAACCTTCTCTGAGCCTTCGGGGTCCTTGTGGCCTGGCCATTTAGCCCATGATGTGCAAAAAAGTGCCGCTCAGAGGTAAAACAATCCAATCCTCTTCCTTATATGAACAATGTATCCCATTCTATGAATTTTCATCTTCTGATTATCATCACAATGAAATTATCTGTTTCCGTCTTCTGCTTATCTGCATTCTACGCATTTTTATCTTCTGCTTATGCGTACATTCTAAATCCACTCTACCTTGTTTCCATCTTTAGCTTATCTGCACAACGTGTCCATATACGTGTTTTAACCTTACACTTCTTATGATGTGCACGCTGTATCCATTCTACGAGTTTTTATCCTTCAATTATCTTCACGCTCTAGGCACTCCACATCTGTTACTGTTTTCAATATATGCCATCAGAAACAATTATTGATACCTCCAACGTCACACTCTCTGCCCAGTCATTATTTTTTTAAAACACCTTCGTTGATGAATTCTTGTTTCTGACTTTTAGCTCTCCTCGTGAACGTTGTGAAGTGAGCAGAAGATTTAAAACTCTGCTCAGAACATTCGAGACTCTTAACGCCGCCGTCCTTTCATGAGCCGAGCTTTCGAGAGGAGAACGCCGATGACATTCTTCGTGTGTTGTTTTCCCAACAAAAGATGAAGGATACGTCTTTATCAATCTTCGTCGAGTGCCTTTTGCTAGCGTCCACGCATCGCCCCTCCAGGTCTCCAGCAGCATTGGACTCTCGCTAAGCCTTTTGCTCATTCCCCCCGCACACAATGGCATCGAGAGACAAGAGGACCGTTCGAGTGGTCCCGATGCTTATCGCCTAATTAGTCGGCGCTGCTGCGCTCCAAATGGAACTCGAAGTGCGATGTGGAGCCAAACGTGCAAACCGAAGTGGCGTCGCGGTTATTCACCATGACACACACACGCAATGCCCATGCGCAGTAGAGCTGCTGCTAATGAGCTTTGAAATTTACTTGAACCGGATTTGGGCTGGCAGATTTAGGCTGGTTGTTGCAGCGATTCGTAAAAGTAGGAAATCAGATTACTAAACGCTTCTGTCGTCATTAGGTTTTGATTTTTGGGATTGGGGAAAAAATCTTCTGGCACATTTTAGTCAACTGAAAAGACCATTGAACTACTGGATTAACATTTTGTTGCCTTTTATTACCTTGACTAAGTGATAAAGAATTAATCGAAGAGCCCTGATGACCTAGCTATTATCTTAGAGCAGGTCTTCCTACCAAAGTGTGTGCTTTGTGGGTAAGTCAAACCATTTAGAAGCTATTGTGAGTAGAGATAGTTTCTCGTCAAAACTTCTAGAGTGTTTATTCACTATTCTCAGAGTACAGTTTTTATCTATGCTATGCCAAGGCTTGACACTTGAAGTAAATGATTTTATGAAAATATAAATACAATGTTATTTTAAAATCATAAGTAAATATTATTTCTCAAGCCGTTTACTTTCCAGGGAGGATAGTAATAGACTATTAATAGAATATTTACATTACAAGAAACCCATGAGGAAAGTAGCGTACAGCAGAAAGAGAACATGAATATATTATCGGGAATCGAACCCAGGTCACTTTGATTCGGGAGCAGGGTCACACAGTCGGTAGAGTTCCAGTCTTATAATCTGCACTTCCAAAGTTCACATTTATCTCCCCAAACGCCCTGCCCTCGGTCAGAATGGAGACACCAATGAGCTTTGAAAGGTGGCCGTCCATCCGATGGGATGTTAAGCCGTGTTCAGAAGAACCATACCCTCTGCACGTTAAAGAACACGTTGGATGGCATTGAAGGTAGAGTTCCATCTGTCCCCTAAGAGCTGTCCAGTGGGTCCCCTTTCCCCAACCTTCTTCGAGTCCTCGTGGTAAACGCTGAGAGGTTGGGTTGTTTTACCTCTGAGCGGCACTTTTTTGCACACCATGGGCTAAATGGCCAGGTCACATGGACCCCGAAGGCTCAGAGAAGGTTGGGGGAGGGGACGCACTGGAACAGCTGTTGGGAGACAGATGGTTACCTCCCGTCAAGGCCATCCAGCGTGTTCTTTAACGTGCACAGGGTATGGCTCTCCCGCACATGGGGCCACGGCTTAACGTCCCATCCGACGGACGGCGGCCTTTTCAAGCCCATCGGTGTCCCCTACTGACCGTGGGCAGGGCGGGGAATTTTGCTGAACGCTGAGAGGTGAAACACTCCAACCGACCTCTCATCCAATGGCCGACGGCAATTAAAAGACCATCGGTGTCCTTTTTCGTCGTCAAGGTCACGATTTGGATTTAGCGGAGATAAATCTCAACGCTGACCTAGGTGGAACTCGAACCTGGGAACTGTAGATTAGAAGTCTGAAGTGCTACCAACCTGGCAAATCATCACTCGTTCTGAATGCACGTGGAGACCATTTGCAACATTTATTAAGACAAAATTCCTTTCCTTAAAAATCCCCATAGTTTTTCTGCCATATTTTTAGGTGCACAGTGACTTTTTGCAGCAGACTGTATAATCCTTTCTGGTAAATCAGAGTTATTCGTATTATTGCGTTATAAAAATCATCATGGCACAATTGTTTTAGCCCATTCAGCCTTGAAATCAATTTTAATTTACTGAATTAATGACAATCTTTTAATAGAATAACTCTGTTTTTATAATATATGTATTGCCTCGTATTAACTGTTGCACGATGTTGATTACCTCTTAGCTGAATGGTTATATGTTAAAAACGAAACGGATGCGAAGATTGAAGAAGCAGGTTTAGAATTCCTTCTGCATCTGATAAAGCTACAGTTTATTGGGGCGGGGGTGGCTCAGTCGATAGCGCGCCAGGCTCGTAATCTGTAGTTCCCAGGTTCGAGTCCCAGCTGGGTCAGCGTTGAGATTTATCTTCGCAAAATTCCCCGCCCTGCCCACGGTCAGTAGGGGACACCGATGGGCTTGGAAAGGCCGCCGTCCATCGGATGGGACGTTAAGCCGTGGCCCGTGTGCGGGAGAGACATACCCTGTGCACGTTAAACGTTAAACACGCTGGATGGTCTTGACGGGAGGCTACCATCTGTCTCCCAACAGCTGTTCCAGTGGGTCCCCTCCCCCAACCTTCTCTGAGCCTTCGGGGTCCTTGTGGCCTGGCCATTTAGCCCATGGTGTGCAAAAAAGTGCCGCTCAGAGGTAAAACAATCCAATCCAATACAGTTTATTGCACTTTGCGGTGAGGTTGGTCGTTAATCAGGCCACCACACGAGCCTGTGATACGAAAAGATTTAAGAGTTAAGATGGTCTAAAGATTTTCTAGATATATGAGATGATTCACCGTTAATCAAATGTTCAGAATTTTAATCCTTTTGGTAGAAAGAGTCAACATAGAGAGTTTCATAAACGTTTAAGAGGGGATTTTGAAAACCTAAGAATTCTTGAGTTGATATCTTGACTGAAAAAGATGCCAGTTGGGATAATTTAGAATTTTATCTTAAGTAAATTTTGTTTTGTGTATGGCAAAAGCGAATGGAGTGCAAGGCTTGAAAGGCAAAGGTTTTGGAAATAGAATTGGAAATGAAGTCATAGAGAGAAGAATTGCCGAAAGGGGGAGCGATGATGTTGTCACATGGCTTACTAAAGTATGAAGTGTTTTCTGTGATGGAGATCTTATTCCTAAAGATATTATCTTTGTTAAACCGCCATCTTCTCCCTCGATCAGAAAGGGAACACCAATGGGCTTGGAAAGAACGTCGTTCATCGGATGGGACGTTAAGCTGCCACCCCGTGTGCGGGAGAGCCATACCCTGAGTACATTAAAGAACACACTGAATGGCATTAACAGAAGTTTTCTTTTATCAATCTTCCAGCAGCTGTCCGGTGCGTTTTCTCCCCACTCAACCTTCTCTGAGCCCTCGGGTCCTTGTGACCTGGCCGTTTAGCCCACTGTGCGCAAAAAAGTAGAGCTCAGAGGTAAAACAATCCTGTAGTAAATTATAATAAAAAAATAAATTCCCCCTCAAGCAGCTGCTTGCCACAGAGGTCTGACAGGAGCCTGTCAGTTTATATGCCATAGTAGAAGGTCTGAGAGGATGGCAAGACCTCAGCAGAAAAACAACACACACAGCAATGCCTTACCCTGGGCTCGAACCCAACTCCCTTAGATCACCATACCTTACCCGGGGCTCGAACCCAGGTCCCTTAGATCACCATACCTTATCCGGGGCTCGAACCCAGGTCCCTTAGATAACCATACCTTATCCGGGGCTCGAACCCAGGTCCCTTAGATAACCATACCTTACCCGGGGCTCGAACCCAGGTCCCTTAGATCACCATGCCTTACCCGGGGCTCGAACCCAACTCCCTTAGATCACCATGCCTTACCCGGAGCTCGAACCCAACTCCCTTAGATCACCATGCCTTACCCGGGACTCGAACCCAACTCCCTTAGATGACCATGCCTTACCCGGAGCTCGAACCCAACTCCCTTAGATCACCATGCCTTACCCGGGGCTCGAACCCAACTCCCTCAGATCACCATGCCTTACCCGGAGCTCGAACCCAACTCCCTTAGATCACCATGCCTTACCCGGGGCTCGAACCCAACTTCCTTAGATCACCATGCCTTACCCGGAGCTCGAACCCAACTCCCTTAGATCACCATGCCTTACCCGGAGCTCGAACCCAACTCCCTTAGATCACCATGCCTTACCCGGGGCTCGAACCCAACTCCCTTAGATCACCATACCTTACCCGGGGCTCGAACCCAACTCCCTTAGATCACCATGCCTTACCCGGGGCTCGAACCCAACTCCCTTAGATCACCATGCCTTACCCGGGGCTCGAACCCAACTCCCTTAGATCACCATGCCTTACCCAGGGCTCGAACCCAACTCCCTTAGATCACCATGCCTTAATCGGGGCTCGAACCCAACTCCCTTAGATCACCATGCCTTACCCGGGGCTCGAACCCAACTCCCTTAGATCACCATGCCTTACCCGGGGCTCGAACCCAACTCCCTTTGGTGATCTAAGGCTTACCCTGGGCTCGAACACAACTCCCTTATATCACCATGCCTTACCCGGGGCTCGAACCCAACTCCCTTAGATCAGTAGCCAAGCGTAACCACTAGGCCATTGGACGGCTTAGTGTAGTAAATTAGTTTTTTAAAAATAATATCAATATGGCTTTGACTCTCCAAATTATCATAATCTAGGGTTATCGTAAATTGGATTCGAATACCGGAGAGATTAGTTTATGATAAATATTTATAATGGCAACGAGTCATGAGTGAGAATTGTTAAAGCTTGCGCCAATTGATTTAGCATTAGAACTGGAGTCAGACAAAACTGCATTTTATTACTTTTTTCCATTTAGTTTGATGACAGAGGAAGAAAGCGTTTGCGAGGTAGAAATTTGGTCAGACAGACTCTCAGGAGACTTGCAACTGTCTGACTTTGATTATTATCATTAGAGACGAACTATTGTATTAAGCGTTTGATGATGTTGGTAATGGAGTAGGCTTTGGATCAATGCAGAGAAGATTTAAATCATGATGAATGTGGTTCAGCTGGATGATGTGTTTATCATCCAGAATGGGAAAATCTCCCACTTTAATATCTGTGCAGTTGTTTATCAGATAAGAATGATGTACGACTTATGCAAACAAACGAATCCTAATTTCTGTAGGAGTATTTAGAGATTTATGAAAGTATTGCAAGGCTAGAGAATGGACCTAAAATTTAAATGACGCTTCGTAATAGTTTTGTTCTTTCAAAAGTTTGCTAATGTGCGAAACTTTGGCTTTCTGTAAAGAGAATCGCTGGAGATTTGATGCTTACGAGACATATTGGGTATTGAATGGTTTGATTATGCAAATTATGATGAGGTTAGACGAAGGAGTCACTAATCACCTTTAATAAACATCTGTTGTAGTGAGATATTGCTTTAATATAACCACATCGCATACAGAGTTTTAGGTTAATCAGTTGAGTTAGGAACAGTGTCCCAAAAGGACTAAGAAAAAACCCGATATGAGACGGGTTAATAATGTCAAACAACTTACTAAAAGAACTTACTTAAGGATGGTTGTCCATTGAGAAAATTCACCAAGTGCTGATCAGGATAGTCGGGTATGGAGAACTAAATTTCATGGATCATGTAGATCATGCTCACTTGAACCTTTCGCATATATTTCAAGAAATTGAAACCATCGTCTTTTTCTCTTCTCAATGTCTTTAGTGATTAGTGTCAGCTCAAGACACAAACCTCCGACCCAAAAACTCTCCGACTAAGAATGTTTCAATCCAAAAGTTTTCTGACCAAGAATTATTCGATCCAAAAACTCTCCGACCAAAAGTGTTTCAACCCAAAAACTCTTCTGTGAAGAATGCTCCGACCCAAACTCCGTCCCAAAAACTCTCCGACCAAGAATTCTCAAACCCAAAAAACTCTCCGATGAAGATTGTTCCGACCCAAAACGTCTCCGAATAAGAATGTTCTGACCAAAGAACATGTCAACTCCATTGGGTCGCCAGCGTTTCACTGTGAAACATAAAGAGGTGATGTTTAGCACGGAATAAAAAGAGCGGAAAATTCTTCTCTCTTGAAAGAGTGGATGAATTAGTCCGAAAATTTACACTCTTGTTTCCATGGCAATATTTTTTTTTATTTGCGACATATAGGACAGAGAAGAATCCTAGAAGCTACTCCTAGCTTAATACAGGCCTTCTCATACACGGACATGCCCTACTAAGACCGAAGTCACTGCTTACCACTGCCTTAGTTAGAGCTAACACAACACACAAAGTTTGCCTTGCTGGAACAGTCGCTAGCTGCCTAACCACTATGCCAGTTAAGGCTTATATATATATATAGGCAAGTGAATATATAATATATATAATATTGGCAAGTGATGGGCTTCTCGATAAAATCGCAATTTGAAGATTCCACATTTGAGTCCCCCACTGTAACTTCGTTGAGATTTTCTCCACGATGATGAATTTGGAAAGGTTTTAGTTTGATGGCAGAGGAAGAAAGCGTTTGCAAGGTAGGAATTAGGTCAGACAGACCCTCAGGAGACTTGCAACTGTCTGACTTTGATTATTATCATTAGAGGCGAACTATTTTATTAAGCGTTTGATGATGTTGGTAATGGAGTAGGCCGTCCGATGGGACTATTAAACCGTGGTTCCTCATACATGAGAGCCACTCAAAGAGCCAGTAAGAAATATTGCAAATATTTTGAAACATTTAACGTCTTCTTAGTGCAGTTAAAGTGTAATTCACCATTGTCCGTCAAGACTCGTATTTTAACACTTTGACGAGAACCGACGAAAATTACAAATTTTAGTTTCGTCCTGCAGTTCTCTTCGTGAATGCAAATTTCTAATCTCGGCAGCAAGCTTGCGGATTAAGCATGACGAATTTACTCCTCACACGTCATCAAAATGTTAAGTAATTAGATTTTTAAAGAAAAGTTCTTTAATAGATTTTTATAAGTTTATTGACCGGTAAAAATTTGCCTCGGATCAGTGGTTTAAAAACTGCCCAATAGCTGTCACGTGCATCCCTTCACCTGGCCATTAAATTCATTGCATGCACAAATAAAACAATCCAACAAGATCAGTGTAGAGACGTTTCGAGGATATAGCCCATAATGTGAGAAGTATTTCCTGTTATATGGCAAAGTTCAGATGATATCAATCACTATTTAAAAGGGAAGGATGACGAACAGATGTAGTATACGCAACTGAAGGTCTTTAACCCTTTCAGGACCATAAGGTTTCTAAGAGTAAATATTAGTATGTAACTGTTTATTTTAGTTTGTTTAGACGTAAAATAAATAAAAATCATAAGAAAAATACATAACAATGTGTAGTTTTTTTTGGAATTTTATGGGAAATATTTTTCCCAATGGACTATAAAAGGTAACCCAAATTATAGTTAGGCTTATTATGCAATATCTTTTATTTATTGGTTTATTAGAACAAAATGTTAACTAAAATAATACAAAATTATGAAATAAAATTACTATACAAAATGATGTGCTAATTATGATATTCTGCGAAGCAATTTCTTTTGGTAGTGAGGCAAAGATGGACATTGCACATAGTACATATATTATGCGTCCTGACAGTTCTGGTTTTGTTTTCTAAACGTTCCCGTTTACGTAATTGCGTTCGGCATACGTTCTATTTTGACATTCGGTATAAAAAATGCAGATAAGGTTATAATTAAATACGACAATCACCAATTTTAAAATGGAAAAATGTTTCCCTTAGTCGTGAAAGGGTTAAAAGGGGACGAATTGTAAGCTCCTGTCGTCAATGGGTGAAATCGCGCCAATATAGACAATGCATGGATTTGGTTGCGGGAAAATATCCCCCCCCCCTCCACCATCTCTCCTCTTTTGTACAGTCGCTCAAAAAATTATGCGAACGCTATGGCTGATTACAGAATTCAGAAAAAAATATCTGGCAACGATTTTTTTTTTAGAAATTAGTTATCTGGCAACCTTCGTTGTCGTGAACACGAAGGTTACCAGATCACTAATTTCTAAAAAAAAAATCGTTGCCAGATATTTTGTTCTGAATTCTGTAATCAGCCATAGCGTTCGGATACTTTTTTGAGCGACTGTAAGTCGTTCAGATTCCAAGTTAGATGGCAAATCACACCGGATACTTCCGCCAAGGTAATCCGGATTAGGAGTGCCTCTTCACTGCCGAAAGACACCTTCGATCACTGAGCGCCAATAACAACAGACAACTCAACTGAAGACGTGACTGAGCTTGCACTTTTTCGGATCATTTGATAAAGGAAAAAAAAAAGGAACAATAAACTTCTTTCCTCGTTTTATTTTCTCGCCGTGTTAACCAATAAAAAGAAAGAAAAATCGCCTGATACAAGTGCAGCACTTTCTAATTACGGATTAAACGCCTTTGGAAAACGTTACTCGCCGAATGTAAATCGCGAAGGCGACATCCTTTTTTTTTTTTGCATCAGATAAAAAAGAAAACAGAATCCGACATCGTTATCCCTGTTGCAATTTCCTTCTTCCTCGACTATTTTAAAGGCGGAGAAGTGAAACCTTTTACCGTTATGAGGGCACCCCCCTGTGTTAAAACCTCCTCAGAGAGAGAGAGAACTGGCGGGAGAATCCTCCGACCTCCAAAGCATCTCCCTCTCTTTGTGCAACCCAGAAGTAATAACAAAATCCTTCCTCTTTTTCTTTTCCACCCTCTGTAAGTGAAATATCGCTCCGTGTGTTCGGATATATCGTTGAGAGGAAATTGGTTTCTCTGCACAAGTTTCGATTTCAGTCCCATGACAAAGGAATAAATTAGAGAGAATGGCAGAGGGCGTTGTTATTTCGCTGCAAATGTTCCTCCTCTGGTCGATTCTTTGCTGTCGCTTCGTGTGTATCACTGGACGTTCATAATTGCGTTACTGGCATTTCGTTGCAAAGGATTAGAAATGGCTAATCCAATCGCCACTACTCTTTCTATATATATTAACTTTTTTTAAAATAAATATTGTATAAATATTGATTTTTTCTTTATTAGATATTGACATACCAAAGTGTATTTAAAAATCACAGGAGGTTTTTAATACAGCTGCGATCTTTCTATTTTTAACAATGTAATTGACTTGTTTCGCCTCTGAACAAGAGTGGGTGGGAGTGGCTCAGTCGGTAGCGCGCCAAGTTCGCAATCCGCAGTTCCCAGGTTCGAGTCCCCCTGGCCAGCGTTCAGATTTATCTATGCAAAACGCTCTATCCTCCATCAGTAGGATACACAGATGGGCTTGGAAAAGCCATCGTCGTTAAGCGGTGGCCCCTTGTGCGGGAGAGCCATACACTATGCACGATAAAGAACACGCTGGATGGGCTTCACGGTGGCTACCATCTGTCTCCCAACAGCTGCTCAATAGGTCCCCTCTCTCCAACCTTCTCTGAGCACACAGGGTCTTTGTGACCTGGCCATTTAGCCCACTGTGCGCAAAAAAGCGCCTCTCAGAAGTAAAACAGCCGAACTCTGACCTAGGTTTTTGGTCCAGTGTCAATAAAGGAGGCCTCTCAGAGATGTCGACCTCTGATTCGTTTCGCAGTTCTTTTCAGCGCTGAAAGTGGATCAGAAAAAGAGACAGAGATCGCCCACACAGAAACGAGGCCATGTAAGAGTCGAGATTTTCTCCTCTTACCCATTCCCCCTTCCCCTCAAGTAAGAAAGGGAATACTTCTGAGCTTGGGAACGCAGTCGTCCTTCTTCTAAAACAATAAGCCCCGATCCTTTGTAACTGAGGGAGCTGTGAACGCCAGAAATCCTATTGCCTTCAACGAATATCCATCGGCTTCGTTCAGAGTCCTTGAAACATGCGCGCCAGCAGAACTCACACGAACCAATCAAGAACATCATCTGTTTCCAGTGCGGCATGGCCAAACCTCTTCTCATCCTCATCGCGCAGTGCCTTACCAACATCAGCATCATCCCCATCCTCCGGTGCACATCTCTATCCTCCCTAAATCCTTTCCGATTGTCAGGTGAATTCCCGTTAGACACTCGAAACGATCCCCACCGCATCCATAACTCAGACCACCGCATCCGGATGGCACGTCTCCTCCTTCTTCCCAATTCTCCGGAGCCTCTCACTCAAAATCTCCCATCCAGCCACTTAAGAATGACTCCGACGATTGCCACCAACACTCGACGAATTCTCTTCCCCCCCCCCCTCCGATGCATCTGAGGAGCTCAGTTAGGACAGATATGCTCTAGAAATGGCGCTAAGTGTGAAGTATTGACACGTGGAAGCGAGATACAATGCAAGTGCAAACAAAGAGATGAACTCGGCTCCTCCTTTTCCATTAACTGATTGTGAGGCATTGTAAAGAGACAAATGGTTCTGTTGGAACGTTCAATCAACACAACTGTTCTTCTTGTTTATATATATATATATAAGCTCGTGTTGTTGGACTCCCCCCCCCCCACCATCTAGTCACTCCCCTTCTGTGACATTTTCTGCTCCCCATTCTTGTTCTCGAAATGGCGAACGGGAAAGACGTGGGTCGGTTAAATCTCGTTGATCTGAGAACCCCGGATTTGCTCTTCCCCGTCGTCCGGGCTCCCAGTGCCTCTACTAAAGTATCGATGAAGCCGAAATCATCGCAGCGGCAGGGCTTTTAAAACAAACGACGCCATTACGAAGAGCTGGTGCCGTGCCTCGTGCAGCTTGCTGCGCGCGGGAGCAGCAGTAATGTCTGACACATAAATTCTGTGCACGGCTCGTGCAGACTTGGCAAAGGATTGTGCTCGACCTCTGACTGCTGCGGGCATTCAGAGATACGGCCCGACTAAGCTCTGAGGTGGGAGAGAGGGACTTAAAAGACGGGTGGCCTCTGCAGCAGGGAATGGAGGGTCCGCGGGTGTTAATGGCGACTGCTGAGGAAAGGTCGTTCGTTGGCCAGTTGGTTAATGGTTAACTTGGATGGAAGTTTCGAGTTGGTGAGATTAATGGAAAGCTCCCCCCAAAGCCTTGGTTTCTCTTATCAGATATTGAACTGAGTCTGAAAGAATGTCACTCTCTTAGAAGAGTACATACATCACTTGCAACTTTAGTTACAGGGATCGACTTCCGATTCGATGCGAGAAGATTTATTCGGCGGAATGGTTGAGAGTTCTACCATTTTGAGAGCAGTGCAGACTGATTCAGTAGGTAGCTCGCCAGGCTCGTAATCTGCAGTTCCCAGGTTCGAGTCCCATCTAGGCCAGGGTTCAGATTTATCTCTCGCAAAACTCCCCACCCTGCCCACACTGTTAGTAGGGGACACCGATGGGCTTGGAAAGGCCGCCGTCCATCGGATGTGACGTTAAGCAGCGGCTCTTGTGCGACAGAGCTATACTTTATTCACGTTAAAGAACACGCTGGATGGCCTCGACGGGAGGCTACCACCTGTCTCCCAACAGCTGTCCAGTGGGTCCCCTTGAGTGAGCTTCTGTGAGCCCTTGGGGTACCTGTGACTTGGATATTTAGCTCACTGTGTGGGGTTGGGTTCTTGGGTTGTTTTACCTCTGAGCGGCACTTTTTTGCACACCATGGGCTAAATGGCCAGGTCACATGGACCCCAAAGGCTCAGAGAAGGTTGGGGGAGGGGACCCACTGGAACAGCTGTTGGGAGACAGATGGTAGCCTCCCGTCAAGGCCATCCAGCGTGTTCTTTAACGTGCACAGGGTATGTCTCTCCCTCACACGGGTCCACGGATTAACGTCCCATCCTACGGACGGCGGCCTTTCCAAGTCCATCGATGTCCCCTACTGACCGTGGGGAGGGCGGGGAATTTTGCGGAGATAAATCTCAACGCTGACCCAGCTGGGACTCGAACCTGGGAACTACAGATTACGAGCCTGGCGCGCTACCCCCCCCCCCCCCCCCTTAAGAGAGGGATATAAATCAAAGTCGCTAGATGACGGAATGGTAGACCGTGTAAAAGAGACATTGCTGGCCCATAATTTACGCTGTGAAATACCGTCCCAGTGGCAGAGTGGTTAGCGCGCTTGGCTACTGATCTAAGGGACCTGGATTCGAGTCCCGGATAACGCGTGGATATTTGTGTTATCTTTTCTGCCGAGGTCTCACCTTCCTTATATACCTTCTTTATGGCATATTAAACTGATAGCCTCCTGGCAGACCTCGGTGGCAAGCAGTTGATGAAGAGCACTTTTTTTGTTAATCAGTTGACAAATTTTATCTCTTTTTTTTTTAAAAAAATGAGCTTATTACACCTAGATTTTTGATGGGTTGATTTATTTTACAGCTGGATTTTTTTTTTAATTACTATACTCCTGACTTTTGGCTTCACTGAATCGTTCTTCCTTGTATTTTGGATGGATTGTTTTGGATGGATTGTTTTGGACGGATTGTTTTGGATGGATTGTTTTGGATGGATTTCCTGTAATTCCTTCCAAAACCTTGTTAGCGTTCCTAACAACACTTGAAATAGGTATTTCTTACGTGTTATACTTGGTTTTTACATTAAAAATGAGTGTTTAATAAAGATTTTTTTTTAATAAATGGTTATAAAACATCTGAAAGTAAAAATAATAAATTAGCATTTTACCTTAGACTTCAAGTGCAGGACTGAAGAAATCGATGATGGCATTGTGGTGATGGATCATTCCAAAATAATCACAATTAAAAAAAACTTATAATTCACAAAATTGTACTCTGTTTACACTGAGCAACCGCATCCAACAGAAGAATAACAATGGCGCTTATGTATTTCAAAACATAGAGGGGATGTCGTGCTGGACGATAAACAAAGACGCTGATTGGTTGAGAACAATTGCACGAGAACGTAAGAGTGACGCTCCGCGCGCTGATTGGTCAAGACTCCACCACGCGTCTGGAAATTTCCCGTCCTGCATTGCTCTTAAAAGGAAAGCTCTTACGGAAGGTAAATCTGTTCCCAAGAATATCGGATGTCGATGTTAACTGAAGTGGACGCATCCACTGCATTGCATTTCGCACTTTTCCAATCTAATGGAGCTCTAGTAACGTTCTCCGTCAGCAGGAAAATAGAAATTTTAAACGAATATTGTCAACAATCTGTTCACACGCTAGAAATGAAAAATTTCGTGATAAAGATCAAGAGAATTGAAATTGGTAGAAATGATTCCCTCAGTAATCCAACGGAGTTGTGAAGAAAACTCAACGCCTTGTTTTAAGAGAAGAATGAAAAATCTTTCTTTTTTTTTTGTTTTATAGGTGCTAATTAAATATCATTATTTGCGTTATCCGAATCGCCCATTCATTCGAATTTCTACTTTTCAAAAGTTAGAATTTCCTTCGCTTTGAAAGTGATCCTCGTATTTTCGTCAGACACAATGGCCAGTCTTCGGAGTTATCGAGCAGAGTCGGATAAATGAGACTAGGTCAGGCACACTTCACATAGCGAATGGAGTGAGCAAGGGCCACAGAACAGATCGGTCACTTCTCATCGAGGGCATCTAACGCAGCTTCATTTTCATTTTCAGCTATTCACAGAATGCAATTCTCCTGGACACAGAACCTCGATTGAACGAAGTTCGCAGTTCAGTGGTTGGTTGGTTGGTTGGTTTACCTCTGAGCGACACTTTTTTGCACACCATGGGCTAAATGGCCAGGTCACATGGACCCCGAAGGCTCAGAGAAGGTTGGGGGAGGGGACCCACTGGAACGGCTGTTGGGAGACAGATGGTAGCCTCCCGTCAAGGCCATCCAGCGTGTTCTTTAACGTGCACAGGGTATGGCTCTCCCGCACACGGGCCACGGCTTAACGTCCCATCCGACGGACGGCGGCCTTTCCAAGCCCATCGGTGTCCCCTACTGACCGTGGGCAGGGCGGGGAATTTTGCTGAGATAAATCTCAACGCTGACCCAGCTGGGACTCGAACCTGGGAACTACAGATTACGAGCCTGGCGTGCTACCGACTGAGCCACCCCCGCCCCTAGTTCAGTGGAGTTGGCTAGAGTGAAGAATGAATGTGAAAATCACCTTCACCTTAAGAGGGTTCAGTTGGGTTGTTTTACCTCTGAGCTGCACTATTTTGAAAACAATGGGCTAAATGGCCAGGTCACAAGGACCCCGGGGAGGTTGGGGAGGAAGGACCCACTGGACAGCTGCTAGACGGTAGCGTCCTGTCAAGGCCATCCAGCATGTTCTTTAACGTGAACAGGGTATGGCTCTCCCGCACGTGAAGCCACGGCTTAACACGACGGACGGCGGCCTTTCCAAGCCCATCGGTGTCTCCTACTGACCGAGGACGGGGAGTTTTCCGGAAATAAATCTGAACGCTGGCCTACCTGGGAACTGCAGATTATGAGCCTGGCGCGCGACTGACTGAGCCTCCCCTCCCTTCAGCCAAGAGGTAAAATGAGAGGGAGAATTCGGTTGTTTCACGATTTGCTATCTCAACACGACACTTACAGAGGCCAAAATCGACATGGAAGTTATCGGTTATTGAAAAACAGTTTAGCCTTTTATGGAACTTCCATTTCACAAATAACGTTTAAACCATCTCACTCCCACAATAAAAACCAACTATGGACTTGCCGAAAAGCATGAATTTGTTTCATTTTCAAATTGCACTCAAGATAAAAGTCTAGAATATATTATTTCTCATGCGATTCCTACTCCTAAACCTCAAGACAAAATAAAATACTTTACTACTGAATTATTGATTTAAAGCCATGAACGTGAGTCACAACCCGCCCTGCCCACGGTCAGTAGGGGACACCGAAGGGCTTGGAAAGGCCGCCGTCCGTCGGATGGGACGTTAAGCCGTGGCCCCGTGTGCGGGAGAGCCATACCCTGTGCACGTTTAAGAACACGCTGCATGGTTTTGACGGGAGGCTACCATCTGTCTCCCAACAGCTGTTCCAATGGGTCCCCTCCCCCAACCTTCTCTGAGCCTTCGGGGTCCATGTGACCTGGCCATTTAGCCCATGGTGTGCAAAAAAGTGCCACTCAGAGGTAAAACAACCCAACAACCCGTGAGTCACAAAATATTAGATTCCATCCTATAAGGCAACTTGGCTGTTCCTTTCCCGCCGCAGATGTCGCCCCGAGCGAATCAAATGATATCCTGAGAAATCTATAAGTCGCCATTAGCTGAAGAACTGATTGGCCGATGATGGTAGAGTGGTTAGCGCTCGTTGGTTCGAATTCCAATCACGGCAAAGCTGAGATCTATTCGAATGAATTTTTTTTTTTTTTTTTTATGTGCATACTTTAAATAGCCGTCCCGTAGCCGAGTGGTTAGCACGCTTGGCCACTGATCTAAGGGACCTGGGTTCGAGCCCCGGAATTAGGCATGGATGTGTGTGTCGTTTTTCTGCTGAGGTCCTGCCATCCTCTCAGATCTCCTACTGTGGCATATAAACTGACAGGCTTCTGTCAGACCTCTGTGGCAAGCAGCTGCTTGAGGGGGTATTTATTATTATATTATTATACTTTAAATGGTTATCGAAATAGCCAACATGTCTAAAAAACAGGCAAATGGTCTATGCTCTTTCACAGTTTCGATTACGAAATTTCTACTGTTAAAAAAAGAAATAATTTATTTCATTTTTTTTTTTTCGTGTAGTGCAAATTTTAATTTCTTTTTTTGCCGCTTGATGTCAGAAATGAACATTCTCGGGTGTTTTCAAATTGCAAATTGAAACCTACGTTCTTATTGTTAAACAATAATGTTAACAAACATTACAAAAATGTCAACGATTATTTAAATCACGTGATCCATAATTACGTTTATAACTATTTCAATTAATATTTGTCATCTTCGAAAGCTCAAAAGTATTCTAATATTTCTTCTTAGTACGTTTTATCCTGTATTTATATCATTCAGTTTTTCTTTAATGATTACTGGCAGATTGATCCAGCTTTTCTCTGGTCTGGAACTCTTCAGTCCTGCATACTCCCAAACTTTCATTTGGCATGAAACTCATTGCAATCCATTCGCTGCTCTCCCACATCGGTAGGATTTTTTCCCTCCTCTCTAGAGGAAGTCTGAAACTCTCGAAAGTTATAGTACAGTCGCTCAAAAAAATATCCGAACACCATGGTTGATTACAGAATTCAGAAAAAATATTTGGCAACGATTTTTTTTTAGAAATTAGTGATCTGGCAACCTTCGTGTCACGTGATTACAGAATTCAGGAAAAATATCTGGAGCGTGTACAGCAACTGTACACGCTCCAGTTACCGTTCACTGCAAACTGGAGCGTGTGCAGTTACTGCACACGCTCCAGTTTGCTGTGAACGGTAACTGCACACGCTCAATATTTCCGTGAGTGAGCCCACACGATCCAGGTCTCTGTGAGCTCACACGATCCAATGTGCTGTGAACATTAACCGCAACCGCTCCAGTTTGCTGTGAACGGTAACTGCACACGCTCCATATTCATTGCATTATATATTCATACGCATTATATATATATTAAAAAATATCCGAACACTATGATTGATTACAGAATTTAGAAAAATATCTGGCAACGATTTTTTTTATAAATTAGTGATCTGGCAACCTTCGTGTCACGTGGCACGAAGGTTGCCAGATCACTAATGTCTAAAAAAAGTTGCCAGATATTTTTTCTGAATTCTGTAATCAACCATGGTGTTCGGATATTTTTTTGAGCGACTGTACATGGCACCCCCAAAGTGATTTTGAATGACTGCGAAGTCTATGAGTGACATGGGGGCGGGGGTGGCTCAGTCGGTAGCACGCCAGGCTCGTAATCTGTAGTTCCCAGGTTCGAGTCCCAGCTGCCCCGCCCTGCCCACGGTTCCCCCGCCCTGCCCACGGTCAGTAGGGGACACCGATGGGCTTGAAAAGGCCGCCGTCCGTCGGATGGGACGTTAAGCCGTGGCCTCATGTGCGGGAGAGTCATACCCTGTGCACGTTAAAGAACACGCTGGATGGCCTTGACGGGAGGCTACCATCTGTCTCCCAATAGCTGTTCCAGTGGGTCCCCTCCCCCAACCTTCTCTGAGCCCACGGTGTCCATGTGACCTGGCCATTTAGCCCATGGTGTGCAAAAAAGTGCCGCTCAGAGGTAAAACAACCCAACCCAACCCTATGAGTGACACCCGATTTTAAGCCCTAAAGTCAAGTCTAGGGGATTTTGAGAGATCCAAACCGGTCACCTGAGGTTTGATTGCCTCCCACATAGCCTATACTCTTCCTCTGGGTGAAGGGGTGCAAAGTTTCGTGCCTCTAGCTCTCCTGGGAACCGAGGGAATAATCGGTGAGACACACAAAGGGACAAAAAAATAAAAATTAATAACTCCTGAAAGGGTTGCTCTTACAAAAATTTGAAAGGAAGTTTGTCATAGAGAATAGCTGTGAGGCAGAAAACTGACACAAAATATCCAAACGCCTGTTCCTCAGAGGAGAATCGGACTCGGCTCCCTTTGATCGGTGATGAAGAACACTAACCATTCTTCCATCAGGGTGCAAGGGTGGCTCAGTCGGTAGCGCGCCAGGCTCGTAATCTGTAGTTCCCAGGTTCGAGTCCCAGCTGGGTGAGCGTTGAGATTTATCTCCGCAAAAATTCCCCGCCCTGCCCACGGTCAGTAGGGGACACCGATGGGCCTGTAAAGGCCGCCGTCCGTCGGATGGGACGTTAAGCCGTGGCCCCGTGTGCGGGAGAGCCATACCCTGTGAACGTTAAAGAACACGCTGGATGGCCTTGACGGGAGGCTACCATCTGTCTCCCAACAGCTGTTCCAGTGGGTCCCCTCCTCCAACCTTCTCTGAGCCTTCGGGGTCCATGTGACCTGGCCATTTAGCCCATGGTGTGCAAAAAAGTGCCGCTCAGAGGTAAAACAACCCAATCCAACTCTTCCATCAGGAGCCACACAGTATTTTCATTATTAGGTTTGGTATTATATAGATCGTTTATCTGCGGTCGGTAAAGTTGCTAATTGATTAATTTACTGAATAATAAAATTTACAAACTCTTAATGAAATGAAGTTAAATTTGAAAAAAATCTGGTTTTACATTTTGAGCGGCATTTTTTTAGCGCACCATGGGCTAAATGGCCAGGCACAAAGATCCCAAAGCTTCGAAGAAGTTTGGGGGAAGAGGATCCCCCAGACAGCTGTTTAGGGACAGGTGGTAATCTCCCGTGTAGGCGATCTATCCTGCCCTTCAACGTACAATGGATTTGGCTTCCCTCCACACTAGGCCACGGCTTAAAGTCCCATTAGACGGGCGGCATCCTTTCCAAGCCAATCGGTATCCCCTACTGACTAAGTATAGGGTAGGGAATTTCGCGGTGATAAATCTCAACGCTGGCCCAGGCGGGACTCGAACCTGGAAACTGCAGATTATGAGCCTGGCGCGCTTCCGACTGAACCAACCACATCACACAGATTCGAGTCCCAGTGTGCCAGCTTTGAAATTCTATCTCCGCTAACTTCCACCCTGCCCTCGGTTAGAAAGGGGACACCGACGGGCTTCCAAAAGCGATCAGAAGAGGCTAAACCGTCCGTCGGATGCGATGTTAAGCAGTGGACCCATGTGCAGGAGAGCCACCCCCTGTGCACGATAAAGAACCCACGTTTGCTGGCTTTGAAGAGAGTTCTCATCTATCCCTTAACAGCTATCTAGCGTCTTTAAAATGGCGAGTCAGTGTAGATGGGTTGGGTTGTTTTTCCTCTGAGCGGCACTTTTTTGCACACCATGGGCTAAATGGCCAGGTCACATGGACCCCGTAGGCTCAGAGAAGGTTGGGGGAGGGGACCCACTGGAACAGCTGTTGGGAGACAGATGGTAGTCTCCCGTCAAGGCCATCCAGTGTGTTCTTTAACGTGCACAGGGTATGGCTCTCCCGCACACGGGGCCACGGCTTAACGTCCCATCCGACGGACGGCGGCCTTTCCAAGCCCATCGGTGTCCCCTACTGACCGTGGGCAGGGCGGGGAATTTTGCGGAGATAAATCTCAACGCTGACCCAGCTGGGACTCGAACCTGGGAACTACAGATTACGAGCTTGGCGCGCTACCGATTGAGCCACCCCCGCCCCCCAGTGTAGATGAATAAGGCACTAGAACATTAAGCAAACACCGATGGGATTAGAAACGCCGTCGCCCATCCGACAGGACGAGAAAACTTGGTCCCATGCGTGGCACCTTGTGCACGTTAAAGAACAAACTGGGTGGCCTTCACCAGAAGCTATCATCTGTCTCCTAACAGCTGTTCCAGTGGGTCTCCTCCTCAAGCGTTCTATGAGCCTTCAGGGGCCTTGTGACCTGGCCATTTGGCCCATTGTACGCCAAAAAGTGTCGCGCAGAGGTAAAATAACTCTAAGCAAGTATCCAAATTAACAGGACGCCAGAATGTTAAGTGCGAACGCTTTAAAGACGGCGACGTGGCCCTTTTTTTTTAAAGCCAGCTTTTTATGTGGCCTTTTTAAGAAGGGCAAGATCCTAGCAAACTAAATGTCCTCTTTCATCCTGACGTTGAGTACAGTCGCTCAAAAAAAATATCCGAACACCATGGTTGATTGCAGAATTCAGAAAAAAATATCTGGCAACTATTTTCTCAGAAATTAGTGATCTGGAAATCTTCGTGTACTAATTTCTGATCACTAATTTCTGAAAAAATCGTTTCCAGATATTTTTTTTCTGAATTCTATAATCAGCCATGGTGTTCGGATATTTTTTGAGCGACTGTACTAGCACCCAAAAAACGCTAATTTTATTCTCCCACTCGAGACTTCATCAATCGACGTCGAGAAAGACAGAAAGAAAGAAAAAGTGTTTTCTTTTTGGAATTTTTTTTTTCCAATTCAATTCACCGCCATTAAAAGTCGATATCAGCGGAGCATTCCTAGGTGCTCCAGAAATTTTGCAGCGGAGTCAGTCCCCCTATGAATAATGATCCCAGCAGATGTTGCAGAATTTGTCGCTTTCAAAGAGCAGAACTAATACGACAGAATGCAACGACTCCATCTTATCAGTATCGCTTCCAATGGGCTAATAGGCTTAAACGCTTCAAACGGTTTCGTGCCGCTTCCTGCCAGGAAGCTTCATGAGCTTATGCAAGATCAATGAACGATCGAGGAAGAGTCACGGAATCCCCTTTTGCCTTTCATGATGCAAGATACAGTCGGAGCATGCGCAGAGAGGCGCCGTCAACCGTTGTTTAAACAGGACTCGCACCTTAAGCCAATCAGGAAGAACAGCTCCTTTGATTCCCGGACGTATTTCATCACCGGCAAATCCGATTTTGACATGCTCGGGATTTTTTTGTTTTCGTTAGAAAAACAGATAAAAAATTCTGTTTTGTTTTCGTATTTAAATGATGAGTGGGATCATTGACTCTCTTAAAAGGTAATTTAATAACTAGAAGGACACGTATCACCTCTGGCGGATATAAAAATGATCGTTTTCAGAGAGTTGGTTTGGTTTGTTTTATCTCTGAGCGGGTCAGTTTTGTTCACCATGGGCTAAATGGCGAGGTCACAAGGACCCCTAAGGCTCAGAGAAGGTTGGGGGAGGAGACCCACTGGAACAGCTGTTGGGAGACAGATGGTAGCCTCCTGTCAAGGCCATCCAGTGTGTTCTTTAATGTGCACAGGGTATGGCTCTCCCGCACACGAGTCACGGCTTAACGTCCCATCCGACGGACGGCGGTCTTCTCATGATCATCGATGTCCCCTATGACCGTGGGTAGGGTGGGGAATTTTGCGGAGAAAAGTCTCAACGCTGATCCAGCTGGGACTCGAACCTTAGAACTACAGATTACGAGTCTGGCGCGCTAACGACTGAGATATCCTTGCCCCGACTAAATGACCAGGTCACAAAGACCCAAAGGGCTGAGAGTCTGATAGGGGAAGGGAACTCTCTGGGAAGTTGTTAGGAGACAGATAGTAATCCATCCAGCGTGTTCTTTAACGCTCACAGGGTTTGACATTCCTGCGCACAGGGTGATGGCTTAATGCCCCATCTGATGGACTTCGGCTTCCCCAAGCCCATTGGTGTGTCCTTTCTCACAGAGGGCAGGGTGGAGATTAAATAAAAAAAATAAATACCTCCTCAAGCAGCTGCTTGCCACAGAGGTCTGACAGGAGCCTGTCAGTTTATATGCCAGAGTAGAAGGTCTGAGAGGATGGCAGGGCCTCAGCAGAAAAACGATACAAACAGCCATGCCTTACCCGGGGCTCGAACCCAGGTCCCTTAGATCAGTAGCCAAGCGCGCTAACCACTCGGCCATAGAGGAACAAATCTCAACGCTGACAAACCTGGAAGCATTTAGATTTCCAGCCTGGATCGGAACCGACTAAGGAAATCCAAGCTCCACAGAGACGAGTCTGTCGTTTAGTTCAGAACAGAAGATTGCTCCTCTCTTGTCTCCTTCTTCCTTTTCAGAATATACTGTATTTTAGGGTTAGGGGTGGCCGCTCAGTCGGTAGCGTGTCAGGCTCGTAATCTGCAGTTCGCAGGTTCGAATTCCAACTGGGTTAGCGTTCAGATTTATCTCTAAAAAACTCCCCGCCTTCGGTCAGTACAAGACACCGATGGGCATGGAAAGGTCGTCGTCCATCTTATGAGATGTTACGCTATGGTTCTGTGTGCGGGAGAGCCGTGCCCTATGCACGTTAAAGAACACGCTGGACGGCCTTGACGGGAGGCTACCATCTGTCTATCAATAGCCGTTCCAGTGGGTTCGCTCTTCCCAACTTTCTCTGAGATCTCGGGGTCTTTGTGACCTGGCCACATAGCCCCACTGTGCGCAAAAAAGTACTACTGAAGAATAAAACAATCTAAAATCAATAAGAATATATTTTATAAATTAGTTATGCCAAAGCTATGTAAACTTTCCTCAACCACTGAAAGAAACTGTTCCCACCTGTAAATATTTCGCTCAAAGTTCCCCCCCCCCCCCGATATTTCGTCATTCGTTTCTGCTTCGAAGACGAACTCCACAATGAAACTCCTCGGCAGAACACTCTAAAAACAA
The DNA here is from genome assembly GCA_038380435.1 of Ryuthela nishihirai. Classification (NCBI taxonomy): domain Eukaryota; kingdom Metazoa; phylum Arthropoda; class Arachnida; order Araneae; family Heptathelidae; genus Ryuthela; species Ryuthela nishihirai. The sequence goes on from JAWZYU010000026.1 coordinate 33,584,430, forward strand.
TAACCAACAATCACCGCCCTCCCAATAAATGATTTATTGATGCAAGCGGAGGACAGACGACACATTTGTTTCGAGTAGCAGCTTCGATCCATGAAGTGATATGAAAAAAGCAAAAGAAAAAAGAAATCTCGTTTCTCTGTTGTCTAAGTAATCTCAGTTGTATCGGAAGAGACGCCGCTCCACCGCAGGAAAAGATGGGAAGAGAAAAAGAAAGGGAAAATCCCAACTTCCCATTGGCGAAGTCCGTTTTTCATTTCGCTCGTTGATCCTCTGCAGCATCCCTTCGTCTCCGTTCATCCGGCTTTCATCACCTGGGAAGCCTCATTCTTCCCCGCAGTCGATATCAGCGACCGTCGAGGCGATTTCGGACGATTTGGAGGAGTTTACTTTGCCTCGAAGTTGTGCTCAGACGGAGGTATTTACTAACACGGGCAGCAGGCTGTGCTCGGGGATCGGAAATTGGCAGCGCGCGGAAGAGCTCGAGTCTGTTTCGAAAGAGCGATACGTCACTTCCTCTGCCAGTCAGAGGAAAGAAAACAAAAAGCCATTAATAGCTTTCGATTAAACGATCGGATTTCCCTTATAAGGGAAGAAACATTCTTCCTCTAATGGACTGCAAAGAAACCGAATCTTCTTTAACGGCAAAGGAAGAGTTCGCTCTCTCACTTTGCCCCTGGAGAAAAGAAAAAAAAAAGAGGAATCGAAGTTATAAATCAATGTTGGACCAAATGAAGAGTTAAACACTTCTGAGACAATCTTCTAAAACAAGATAAATACGGTACAGAGACCTTAAATTCGATATAAATCAGGAATGAAGAAGATTGGAATTTGTTTTCTTCGTTATTGGGAGAACTGAAAGGATTTTTTTTTTTTTTTTGGTATTGGAGATCCGGTAAGTACTTTAACCAAAGTTTTTAGAGATTGTGTTTGGAAGTTAGGGGGAGGGGGGGTAATCGACACGCGGAACAAATGGAGCTTAAGCGTGAGTCGATCGAAGAAAGAGAAAGTCACAATGTCAGAAGATGCGTTAAGAAATAGAAACTTTCCCTCTTTGGACCGTCTGTAATGCGATGGGTTGTGACCGCTCAGATTCAAAATAACCTAACTATTATCAGGACCAAAACACCCTACGACATTATCCCATATTACTGTAATTACGACTTAGAACACTCCAACTACTATGTCCCGTGTTACAATTATTACACCCAAAATTCCTCTACTACAATATACCAAATTACTATTATTACATCCAAAATACCTCGCTACAATATTCCATTTTATTATTATTACGATCCAAAATATCCCTACTACATTATCTCATTTTATTATTATGACGACCCAAAACAATTGTGCTATATCCCTTATTATTATGACGACCAAAAGTACCTTTGTTGCAATATCCCAAATTACTATTGTTAAGACCCAAAACAACACTGCTGCAATATTCCATATTACTATTGTTAAGACCCAAAATAAAAATGCTACAATATTCCAAATTACTATTTTTAACACCCAAAATAAAAAATACTACAATATTCCATTTACTATTGTTAAGACCCAAAAATAAAAATGCTACAATATTCCAAATTACTATTGTTAAGACCCAAAGTACCCTTACTTCTAATTCCCTTCCGCGTTATGGGGCGGGGGCGGCTCAGTCGGTAGCGCGCCAGGCTCGTAATCTGTAGTTCCCAGGTTCGAGTCCCAGCTGGGTCAGCGTTGAGATTTATCTCCGCAAAATTTACCCGCCCTGCCCACGGTCAGTAGGGGACACCGATGGGCTTGGAAAGGCCGCCGTCCGTCGGATGGGACGTTAAGCCGTGGCCCCGTGTGCGGGAGAGCCATACCCTGTGCACGTTAAAGAACACGCTGGATGGCCTTGACGGGAGGCTACCATCTGTCTCCCAACAGCTGTTCCAGTGTGTCCCCTCCCCCAACCTTCTCTGAGCCTTCGGGGTCCTTGTGGCCTGGCCATTCAGCCCATGATGTGCAAAAAAGTGCCGCTCAGAGGTAAAACAATCCAATCCTTCCACGTTCTGCGAAACATGTCAAAAGTTACTTGGCCAATAGCAATTCCGACCTTCAGGTCAGTGATTGATTTTGGTAATGGCGAATGATAATGCTGCATCTTCGATGAAACCCCACAGAAGGAAATCAGGGAAGGATTAAATTCAGAGGAAGCCACTTAAGGGGTCTCATCACTACTGACCCAGCTGCATGGGAATTGCTTATTTATGCAATATCTCTCTTGCAGTAGGTAATGCTTTTGGGAATCAGATAGGTAAATGGCTCACGAAACAGACGGGAGCTTAAGTATTCATCCATGAAAAAATGAGAGTATCGTTGGCTTTTCTTTCGTATCTCCCCTTCTGTGAGAAGTGGAATAAAAATCTATGCCAATGCGACTTTTCATTTATGGGAGAGATACAGTCGCTCAATAAAATATCCGAACACCATGGTTGATTACAGAATTCATAAAAAATATCTGGCAGCGATTTTTTAGAAATTAGTGATCTGGCAACCTTCGTGTCACGTGACACGAAGGTTGCCAGATCACTATTACGATCCTTACGATACTTTTTTGAGCGACTATAGGTGGTCATATTATTTTGATACTAGATCGTGTGGGCTCACTCACGGAAATATTGAGCGTGTGCAGTTACCGTTCACAGCAAATTGGAGCGTGTGCAGTAACTGCACACGCTCCAGTTTGCTGTGAACGGTAACTGGAGCGTGTACAGTTGCTGTACACGCTCCAGATATTTTTCCTGAATTCTGTAATCACGTGATACGATGGTTGCCAAATCACTAATTTCTAAAAAAATCGTTGCCAGATATTGTTTCTGATTTCTGTAATCAACCATAGTGTTCGGATACTTTTTTGAACGACTGTAGGTGGTCATATTATTTTGATACTAGATCGTGTGGGCTCACTCACGGAAATATTGTGCGTGTGCAGTTACCGTTCACAGCAAACTGGAGCGTGTGCAGTAACTGCACACGCTCCAGTTTGCTGTGAACGGTAACTGGAGCGTGTACAGTTGCTCTATACGCTCCAGATATTTTTCCTGAATTCTGCAATCACGTGACACGAAGGTTGCCAGATCACTAATTTATAAAAAAAATCGTTGCCAGATAGTTTTTCAGAATTCTGTAATCAACCATGGTGTTCGGATTCTTTTTTGAGCGACTGTACGTCGTACTATATGGAAACTAAAAATAAGATGCCAGGTCTTAAATTTTTAGCGATTCTCAATTGACATCTTATGGTTAATGACAAGATGGCGTAACAAGAGTGGATTGTTGTTTTTGGGTTGGGTTGTTTTACTTCTGAGCGGCACTTTTTTGCACACCATGGGCTAAATGGCCAGGTCACATGGACCCCGAAGGCTCAGAGAAGGTTGGGGGAGGGGACCCACTGGAACAGCTGTTGGGAGACAGATGGTAGCCTCCCGTAAAGGCCATCCAGCGTGTTCTTTAACGTGCACAGGGTATGGCTCTCCCGCACACGGAGCCACGGCTTAACGTCCCATCCGACGGACGGCGGCCTTTCCAAGCCCATCGGTGTCCCCTACTGACCGTGGGCAGGGCGGGGAATTTTGCGGAGATAAATCTCAACGCTGACCCAGCTGGGATTCGAACCTGGGAACTACAGATTACGAGCCTGGCGCGCTACCGACTGAGCCACCCCCGCCCCAACAAGAGTGGAAGTTGAGTCCCAAACTGAAAACCAACAAGAGGCCAAGAGAGAGAGAGAGTTAGCATTCGCATTTTCTTCTTCGTCGTTCGCAACGAAATCATTTCTCTGAGCTCGTATTTGCATCACGACTTGAGACTTGGCAGCATCTCGGAGCAGTTGCCTCTTTTGGGGCACGTGGGGATCGGAAAATCCGACAATTATTTATCGGTTCGTTTCTTTCCAAAAGAGGAGCTTTCTGGCTTGGAGTCTTCATCGAGCGGCATAGAGAGCAGAGGAATGCAATCTCCGATGAAAAAGGGGCGGGGGTGGCTCAGTCGGTAGCGCGCCAGGCTCGTAATCTGTAGTTCCCAGGTTCGAGTCCCAGCTGGGTCAGCGTTGAGATTTATCTCCGCAAAATTCCCCGCCCTGCCCACGGTCAATAAGGGACACCGATGGGCTTGGAAAGGCCGCCGTCCGTCGGATGGGACGTTAAGCCGTGGCTCCGTGTGCGGGAGAGCCATACCCTGTGCACGTTAAAGAACACGCTGGATGGCCTTGACGGGAGGCTACCATCTGTCTCCCAACAGCTGTTCCAGTGGGTCCCCTCCCCCAACCTTCTCTGAGCCTTCGGGGTCCATGTGACCTGGCCATTTAGCCCATGGTGTGCAAAAAAGTGCCGCTCAGAGGTAAAACAATCCAATCCAAACTCCGATGCAATTGATACTAACCTTTCTTTTTGTACACTATTACAGAAATTCTTTTCTCTCTCAAAATATCCGATTTATTTCACTTAGAGTTGATTTTAATCTATGTGTAAATAGTTTCGTACCCGGAAGTTGTGTTAAACGTTTCACGAACTTCCTCTGAATCATTCGTAAACTGAGGGAAGAAATCCTAGAATTAATCGGTAAATTATAGATTTAGACTTAAAAATCTTCAGAATATCTGCTTATTTAAAAAGCAAAAGTTAATATTTGAAAGAATTTTGTTATTTTCAACCATAAATCAGTGCTTGATTTTGATAGAGGGATACCCACTGTTGAACTTAGAATAGGAAGTACATCAGAACATTGGGGCAGGATAACACTCCAGGTTCGTAATCTATAGTTCCCAGGTTCGAGTCCCGCCTAGACTAGCGTAGAGATTTATCTCCGCAAAACTCCCCGCCCTGTCCACGGTCAATAGAGGGCACCGATGCCGTTGGAAAGGCCGCAGTCCGTCGTATGGGACGTTGAGTCGTGGTTCCATGTGCGGGAAAGAGACATACCTTGTGCAGTTAAAGAACATGCTGGATGGCCTTTGAAGGGAGGTTACCATCTCTCTCTCAATAGTTGTCCGGTGGGTCCCCCTCCCCCAACCTTCTCTGAGTCCTCGGGGACCTTCTCTGAGCCTTCTCTGAGCCCTCAGGATACTTGTGACCTGTATATTTAACCCATTAGGTGCAAAATAAGTACGGTTTAGAGATAAAAGAACCCAAAGCTTTAGGTTACATTCGCCTGTTTTAAATATATCAAAAAACCTTGTTATTTTCCAATAAATAAGTTTCCCTTTAGCGAGAACGACTTCCTCGCAGTGCGGGAACTGATAATAAACGAGCTACGTGATCATCTATTGCGATGGGACATGCAAAATCAATTGCAACGCCTAACAACAAATTCCTGATCGATAAAAGCGGAGGGATGTTTCTCATCCATTTCTTTCTTCAAGGAGAGAAGACAAAGACACGACCTCATGCATCTCATGTTGAAGATCCCATGAAGCTTGAACAGCAGAGAAATATTCACGTCTCTGTTTTCGCTAATGTCCCTCTTCGAATGTCTTCTCCTCAGTACTCCGGATGTCTGCAGCAAAGCTGTCCGAATCCCTAAAAAAGTCAGGAAAAAGTTCGCTGTTCTGTATGTCGTACACAGAGGATGTGTGCAGGACAACGTGGTGAGGATTCCCGTTGGGATGCTGGAATGGAGAGAGAGACGCTTGCGCTGCAGCTTTGGACGGATTCCCCCGAGGACATGACACACATCAGTTATGGCCACACACGAAGCAGGTTGAGCGTGTCAGAAACATTCCCAAAAGAAACGAGCCGTCTTAAATCAAAGGCTGCACAGCATACTAGAGAGTGGGCAGTAACTACACACACTCCAGTTTTCTGTGAAGCCTCCTATGTTTTTGGCAATGGTTTTGTCTCAAAACGCCATGAAGTTTAGAACGTCCATAACGCTCTTTCAGTGTGGCCGCACCCATCCGTCGTCTCAAGGGGGAGGCGCGTGCTGCTCGAGACAACCTCCTATTTCCTTCCGCTGCCATTCCATGTGATGGATTGCCTTTTGCTGCCCCTGAGGCCCGTTTCCATGGAGACAAAAAATAAATCTGAAGCAAAAAATAAAATAAAAAAACTTTGGATTCCGTTTACTTAATTTTGAGCTGTATACAGAAAAAAAAAACTATCACTCATCATTGGTGCTTATTAAAAACAGATTAATTTTCATTCACCTCGATTGAATGAAAAATCAAAGAAAATGGAGAAATTCAGTGATTTTGTTTTTATGCTGTTTAGAAAAATTTGTTTGCCAAAAAATTGCATATTTTGTACCATACGAGTATATTGTTGCTATTTTCTAAGGTTGCACCAACTATTTAGTAAATATCTCTACGTGCCAACTTCCTCCCCCCTCCCCATCTCAAAAACAAAAAAAGAAAACACGAAATTCGATCTTTTTAAGATATAAAAAGATCGAATTCAAAGTGTTGTTTTTTTTAAATCAATCCGGTTAAAAGAAATCCATAAATGAAATGAGTTTGCTTCAATTTCCTCTCTAGCTGAAATTAATTACCCATCTTTTCATTTCACGCCCCCCCAACAATTTCAATTCCGAAATTAAAATCTCATGTTTCCAATTATAATTCAATTCATTCTTCGTTTGATAGAAACGACTGCCTCGTTTTCATATCAACAGTTCGTTTCCTGTTGCTCGCAGCATTCGAGCTTCAAATAACCGTTTAATAATTCACTGTGCTGAATATTAAAGATGTCTCGGGCCGAGGGGCCATTCCTCCTCCCCCCCCCTCACCACTTACCAACAGGTCCGGATGAAGAAAATAATTAAGGGAGAGGGAAGAGGGAAGAAGAGACTGAATTTCCATCCTAGTATAACATTTCCTCCTCCGTTTTCGAGATTTTAAAAGATTTCTTTAAAGAAATGCATGAAGAATGCGTAAGTTTAATTACTTTTCCCCCTCTTTTTTTATCTTACCAGCATTTTCAGAGGAGGGAGGGGAGGGGGCATGTCTCCCTTGGCCCATCCCCCTAGACCTGGCCTTACACCCCCACCTCTGTTCCTATTTACATATGCCACATAAAAAATAGTAGTTTGACACGGAGGATCAAATCATTAAACCATATTTAAAACATTCTAACTACGCTTCTGAAAGGGTAAATTAAAAGGATCAGTAATATCCGGATTTGCCTCGATGAGAACTTCTATGGGCTACACCTCCTCTGATCTTTGGCCCCAGGTGCTCCCCTCCCCCTTTCTCCCTCCACCTAATTCGTCACTGGCCACTCATACATATATATATATCGTTATGTGATTTAGAGACGAAACTGTCTTGAGCACCGAAACGAAGTCATCTGGATTCGTCTCACAACATAAGACAATTTTTCTTCTAAATTGGATATTAGTTTTTCATGAGTTACTCTTTCAATTTATTTAAATATATTTACGTACTAATGATAAATACGAGCCAGGATGTCGTTTCCTGATTTCTTACAAAACCCTGCCTTGGTTGCCAGACCCAATATCCCAGAATTATGGCCAAGTTGTTAACTGCTGATGAAAGGGGCCCGGTTCGAGTCCTGGGTAAGGCATGGATGCTTTCTTTCTTGTGTTGTCTTTCTGCTGAGGTCTCGCCTTCCTCACGGATCTTCTCTATGTCGTATTCAACTGGTAAGTCCCTATCAGACGGGGCGGGGTGGCTCAGTCGGTAGCGCATCAGGCTCGTAATCTGTAGTTCTCAGGTTCGAATCCCAGCTGGGTCAGCGTTGAGATTTTTCTCCGCAAAATTCCCCGCCCTGCCCACGGTCAATAAGGGACACCGATGGGCTTGGAAAGGCCGCCGTCCGTCGGATGGGACGTTAAGCCGTGGTCCCGTGTTCGGGAGAGCCATACATTCTGCACCTTGAAGAACACGCTGGATTGCCTTGACGGGAGGCTGCCATCTGTCTCCCAACGGCTGTTCCAGTGGGTCCCCTCCCCCAACCTTCTCTGAGCCTTCGGGGTACTTGTGGCCTGGCCATTTAGCCCTTGGTGTGCAAAAAAGTGCCGCTCAGAGGTAAAACAATCCAATCCCTATCAGACCTTCTGTCAAGCGCTGCTCGAGAGGTAAGCTATTTTTAGTATTTGATCCATCTTCGTTACTCTTTATAGAGAAGCAGAAATAGGCTAATATTTTTCGTCTCTTATATTGTTTCTCAGTCAACTATATTCCGTTTGTGTTTTCTTTAACCACACGAGTACTCTGTAAAGTATGTGAGCTATCATATTTTGTCATTTATCAGTAAAAGGATTAAGTTTGGTTGCTTTACTTCAGAGATATTTTGCATACAATGCGCTAGATGGTCAGGTCACAAGGATCCCAAGAGTTCAGAACTGAAAAGAAAAGGATAAAAATCTGTTAAGAGATATTTACTTTTGAAGACTTCCAGCCTCTTCTTTATATAGATCAGTTTATCTTATCTGTGAGCAGCAATGGAGCAAGCAATAGCCTAAATGACCAGGTCACAAGGACCCCAAGGGCTTAGAGTTAGGGTAGGGAAGGGAATCCACTAGACAGCTGTCAGGAAACGGAAGTTCCCTTTCATGGCCATCCAGCGTTCCTTTTAACGTGCAAAGGTTGTGTCATTCTGCACACGGGGCCGCGGCTTAACTCCTCCAACAGACAAGCGGCCTTTACAAACCTATCCGTGTCTCCTACTCGTTAAGGTAGGGTAGGAGAATTGGGTTGTTTTTCCTCTGAACGGCATTTTTTTGCATACCATGGACTAAATGGCCAGGTCACAAGGACCCCGAAGGCTCAGAGAAGGTTGGGGGAGGAGAACCACTGGAACAGCTGTTGGGAGACTGATGGTAGCCTCCCGTCAAGGCTATCCAGTGTGTCCTTTAATGTGCACAGGGTATGACTCTCCCGCACACTGGATAACCACGACTTAACGTTCCATCCGACGGGCGGCGGCCTTTCCAAGCCCATCGGTGTTCCCTACTGACCGTGGTCATGGCTGGGAGTTTTGCGGAGATAAATCTCAACGCTGTCTCAGCTGGGACTCGAACCTCGTAATTACAGATTACGAGCCTGGCGCACTACCTACTGAGCCATCCCCGCCCCAAGGTAGGAGGTGAATAAGATAAATATCAACTATCCTATTTCAGCTTGGTCCCGAAACTGCGAACATTAGATTAAGGACCCAGCAAGCTAACCTACTGAGCCTTTTTCCCCCACCACCCCTCACACAAGCGTTGTTCATAGAGAATAAGCTCTTCCGCCCTTGCGTCAAATCAGTAAGAGTCCGCTGTTTTTTGAAAAGCTGATTATTCAGACTAAGTCTATCCGCAATTAACACGAATGAACACAACTCTGTTTTTCCACAGAGAAGGAGAAAAAATGAAATTCATCGGAAATTTTCCTCTTAGCTGAAGACGAGACTTTAAAAGCAGATTTGTGAAGGAAGAATAAATCGATTGAAGCCGAAATAATCCGAACTGCGCTTCGTCATCCTCCCCCCCCCCCTCCCGTTAAAAATTGTTTACTTGAAAATGAAGAGATTATTCTGAAATTGTTTGGATGAATTCCCAAAGGATGAATTCCTTCTCAGCTGGAATTGCTTTTTGATCTTTTCTCCTTTGTAGTTGTTACATTCCTTGTCATAAACTTCTCCACCATAGCTGTCACTTTAACCTTCCTAAAACTAGCATTCGATCCAATTCCAAACCTTTGCTCAGCATATCAAACATCCCACGGCCACCAAGGGATCTCATCACTTAATCTACTAAATGAACAAGTTCCGCAAGATCCTGTTTTTTTGCTGCTTCAACAATTTCCTTCAATTCATTCCCATCCTCTTGGTGTTCGTTTAACTTCCACCATCCGGGTTCCTCGTGATCCTGTTCCACTGTCCCTTTCACTAAGTTATCTTCCGATGTTATTTTTATTGTTATGACTCCTCCAGAGAGAACTGGATGACCCTTTTACACGTGTGTGCGATCTGTTGTCCCATCTTCTCCGACTTGTCAGCTGCAACAGAACAGCCACTTATATAAATAACTTCGTATCCTTGGGGGACCGTGGAGGTTTCCATAGCAACGTCCAACTCCCAGAATTTCCTTTCATATTTCTCAATTCGATATAATTGCTGTCAAGAGTCTCCTCCGCAGCAGAGATTAAATATCAGCTGTTATTCGGCGGCCAACTTCATTCTCTTCCAGATCAGTCCCAAGGCGCCAATCAGTCGTCGTTAAACACTCACGGGTTGTCTCGGAGAACAAACACGGGAGGCTTTCTTTTCAGGGATTCGCCTAAACGATTCGATTGGCCATCCACTCTTACTATCTATTCTGCATCCTCTCTCTCTCTGATTTCCCTACTCTTGTCTACAACTATACTGTATCTTTTTCTGATTTCCCTTCTCACACGTACGTATATTGTATTTTTTTTTCTTCTGATTTCCCATCTCAAAAAAAAGATACAACTCTATATTGTATCTTCTTTCCTGATTTTCCATCTCATATATATATATACCTTTTTCTTCTGATTTTACCACTCATTTCCTGTTTTTCCATCTCATACTTATATGAAATGGTAAGGGCTTGTTGATATAGGCAAAGTGATAGTATTAGCAAAGTGATAACATAGGAAAAGTGATAACATAGGCAAAGTGATAACATAGGCAAAGTGATAGTATTAGCAAAGTGATAACATAGGAAAAGTGATAACATAGGCAAAGTGATAGTATTACCAAAGTGATAACATAGGAAAAGTGATAACATAGGCAAAGTGATAGTATTAGCAAAGTGATAACATAGGAAAAGTGATAACATAGGCAAAGTGATAACATAGGCAAAGTGATAGTATTAGCAAAGTGATAACATAGGAAAAGTGATAACATAGGCAAAGTGATATTATTCAACTGTACCCATATTCGAGTTTTATATTCCCTTTATTGAAAGGTACCGAATCCATACTAAGACATCAAAACCCCTGTGTTTGCCTGCACATGGCAATCCTGTCTCTGAATGATGTTACGGAGAACGGACGGCGTTTTCTTTTCACATTCACTGCAGACCGGCTCCTCTAATTCTTCCAGTGTCGAGATTTTTCGGGCTTGCCACCACAGGAAAAAAAATTCATGGGAGTCATATCCGGACTTCGAGGGGGCCATTCCTTCGGCCCACGTCGGCCTGTCCATTTCTGGGGTAGTGTTTCATCCAACCGATGCCCCATCCTCCTGAAAGAAAGCCTTAGCACGTCGCCCTGTCCATTTCTGGGGTAGTGTTTCATCCAACCGATGCCCCATCCTGCTGAAAGAAAGCCTTAGCACGTCGCCTTGTCCATTTCTGGGGTAGTGTTTCATCCAACCGATGGCCCATCCTGCTGAAAGAAAGCCTTAGCACGTCGACCTGTCCATTTCTGGGGTAGTGTTTCATCCAACCGATGCCCCATCCTGCTGAAAGAAAGCCTTAGCACGTCGCCCTGTCCATTTCTGGGGTAGTGTTTCATCCAACCGATGGCCCATCCTGCTGAAAGAAAGCCTTAGCACGTCGCCCTGTCCATTTCTGGGGTAGTGTTTCATCCAACCGATGCCCCATCTTGCTGAAAGAAAGCCTTAGCACGTCGCCCTGTCCATTTCTGGGGTAGTGTTTCATCCAACCGATGCCCCATCTTGCTGAAAGAAAGCCTTAGCACGTCGCCCTGTCCATTTCTGGGGTAGTGTTTCATCCAACCGATGCCCCATCCTGCTGAAAGAAAGCCTTAGCACGTCGCCCTGTCCATTTCTGGGGTAGTGTTTCATCCAACCGATGGCCCATCCTGCTGAAAGAAAGCCTTAGCACGTCGACCTGTCCATTTCTGGGGTAGTGTTTCATCCAACCGATGCCCCATCCTGCTGAAAGAAAGCCTTAGCACGTCGGCCTGTCCATTTCTGGGGTAGTGTTTCATCCAACCGATGCCCCATCTTGCTGAAAGAAAGCCTTAGCACGTCGCCCTGTCCATTTCTGGGGTAGTGTTTCATCCAACCGATGCCCCATCTTGCTGAAAGAAAGCCTTAGCACGTCGCCCTGTCCATTTCTGGGGTAGTGTTTCATCCAACCGATGCCCCATCCTGCTGAAAGAAAGCCTTAGCACGTCGCCCTGTCCATTTCTGGGGTAGTGTTTCATCCAACCGATGGCCCATCCTGCTGAAAGAAAGCCTTAGCACGTCGACCTGTCCATTTCTGAGGTAGTGTTTCATCCAACCGATGCCCCATCCTGCTGAAAGAAAGCCTTAGCACGTCGGCCTGTCCATTTCTGGGGTAGTGTTTCATCCAACCGATGCCCCATCTTGCTGAAAGAAAGCCTTAGCACGTCGCCCTGTCCATTTCTGGGGTAGTGTTTCATCCAACCGATGCCCCATCTTGCTGAAAGAAAGCCTTAGCACGTCGCCCTGTCCATTTCTGGGGTAGTGTTTCATCCAACCGATGCCCCATCTTGCTGAAAGAAAGCCTTAGCACGTCGCCCTGTCCATTTCTGGGGTAGTGTTTCATCCAACCGATGCCCCATCTTGCTGAAAGAAAGCCTTAGCACGTCGCCCTGTCCATTTCTGGGGTAGTGTTTCATCCAACCGATGCCCCATCCTGCTGAAAGAAAGCCTTAGCACGTCGGCCTGTCCATTTCTGGGGTAGTGTTTCATCCAACCGATGCCCCATCCTGCTGAAAGAAAGCCTTAGCACGTCGGCCTGTCCATTTCTGGGGTAGTGTTTCATCCAACCGATGCCCCATCCTGCTGAAAGAAAGCCTTAGCACGTCGGCCTGTCCATTTCTGGGGTAGTGTTTCATCCAACCGATGCCCCATCTTGCTGAAAGAAAGCCTTAGCACGTCGCCCTGTCCATTTCTGGGGTAGTGTTTCATCCAACCGATGCCCCATCCTGCTGAAAGAAAGCCTTAGCACGTCGGTCTGTCCATTTCTGGGGTAGTGTTTCATCCAACCGATGCCCCATCCTGCTGAAAGAAAGCCTTAGCACGTCGGCCTGTCCATTTCTGGGGTAGTGTTTCATCCAACCGATGCCCCATCTTGCTGAAAGAAAGCCTTAGCACGTCGCCCTGTCCATTTCTGGGGTAGTGTTTCATCCAACCGATGCCCCATCTTGCTGAAAGAAAGCCTTAGCACGTCGCCCTGTCCATTTCTGGGGTAGTGTTTCATCCAACCGATGCCCCATCTTGCTGAAAGAAAGCCTTAGCACGTCGCCCTGTCCATTTCTGGGGTAGTGTTTCATCCAACCGATGCCCCATCTTGCTGAAAGAAAGCCTTAGCACGTCGCCCTGTCCATTTCTGGGGTAGTGTTTCATCCAACCGATGCCCCATCCTGCTGAAAGAAAGCCTTAGCACGTCGGCCTGTCCATTTCTGGGGTAGTGTTTCATCCAACCGATGCCCCATCCTGCTGAAAGAAAGCCTTAGCACGTCGGCCTGTCCATTTCTGGGGTAGTGTTTCATCCAACCGATGCCCCATCCTGCTGAAAGAAAGCCTTAGCACGTCGGCCTGTCCATTTCTGGGGTAGTGTTTCATCCAACCGATGCCCCATCTTGCTGAAAGAAAGCCTTAGCACGTCGCCCTGTCCATTTCTGGGGTAGTGTTTCATCCAACCGATGCCCCATCTTGCTGAAAGAAAGCCTTAGCACGTCGCCCTGTCCATTTCTGGGGTAGTGTTTCATCCAACCGATGCCCCATCTTGCTGAAAGAAAGCCTTAGCACGTCGCCCTGTCCATTTCTGGGGTAGTGTTTCATCCAACCGATGCCCCATCTTGCTGAAAGAAAGCCTTAGCACGTCGCCCTGTCCATTTCTGGGGTAGTGTTTCATCCAACCGATGCCCCATCCTGCAGAAAGAAAGCCTTAGCACGTCGGCCTGTCCATTTCTGGGGTAGTGTTTCATCCAACCGATGCCCCATCTTGCTGAAAGAAAGCCTTAGCACGTCGCCCTGTCCATTTCTGGGGTAGTGTTTCATCCAACCGATGCCCCATCTTGCTGAAAGAAAGCCTTAGCACGTCGCCCTGTCCATTTCTGGGGTAGTGTTTCATCCAACCGATGCCCCATCTTGCTGAAAGAAAGCCTTAGCACGTCGCCCTGTCCATTTCTGGGGTAGTGTTTCATCCAACCGATGCCCCATCTTGCTGAAAGAAAGCCTTAGCACGTCGCCCTGTCCATTTCTGGGGTAGTGTTTCATCCAACCGATGCCCCATCTTGCTGAAAGAAAGCCTTAGCACGTCGCCCTGTCCATTTCTGGGGTAGTGTTTCATCCAACCGATGCCCCATCCTGCTGAAAGAAAGCCTTAGCACGTCGGCCTGTCCATTTCTGGGGTAGTGTTTCATCCAACCGATGCCCCATCTTGCTGAAAGAAAGCCTTAGCACGTCGCCCTGTCCATTTCTGGGGTAGTGTTTCATCCAACCGATGCCCCATCTTGCTGAAAGAAAGCCTTAGCACGTCGCCCTGTCCATTTCTGGGGTAGTGTTTCATCCAACCGATGCCCCATCTTGCTGAAAGAAAGCCTTAGCACGTCGCCCTGTCCATTTCTGGGGTAGTGTTTCATCCAACCGATGCCCCATCCTGCTGAAAGAAAGCCTTAGCACGTCGGCCTGTCCATTTCTGGGGTAGTGTTTCATCCAACCGATGACCCATCTTGCTGAAAGAAAGCCTTAGCACGTCGCCCTGTCCATTTCTAGGGTAGTGTTTCATCCAACCGATGCCCCATCCTGCTGAAAGAAAGCCTTAGCACGTCGCCCTGTCCATTTCTGGGGTAGTGTTTCATCCAACCGATGCCCCATCTTGCTGAAAGAAAGCCTTAGCACGTCGCCCTGTCCATTTCTGGGGTAGTGTTTCATCCAACCGATGGCCCATCCTGCTGAAAGAAAGCCTTAGCACGTCGGCCTGTCCATTTCTGGGGTAGTGTTTCATCCAACCGATGCCCCATCCTGTTGAAAGAAAGCCTTAGCACGTCGGCCTGTCCATTTCTGGGGTAGTGTTTCATCCAACCGATGCCCCATCTTGCTGAAAGAAAGCCTTAGCACGTCGGCCTGTCCATTTCTGGGGTAGTGTTTCATCCAACCGATGCCCCATCCTGCTGAAAGAAAGCCTTAGCACGTCGGCCTGTCCATTTCTGGGGTAGTGTTTCATCCAACCGATGCCCCATCCTGCTGAAAGAAAGCCTTAGCACGTCGGCCTGTCCATTTCTGGGGTAGTGTTTCATCCAACCGATGCCCCATCCTGCTGAAAGAAGGCCTTAGCACGTCGATCTGTCCATTTCTGGGGTAGTGTTTCATCCAACCGATGGCCCATCCTGCTGAAAGAAAGCCTTAGCACGTCGGCCTGTCCATTTCTGGGGTAGTGTTTCATCCAACCGATGCCCCATCTTGCTGAAAGAAAGCCTTAGCACGTCGGCCTGTCCATTTCTGGGGTAGTGTTTCATCCAACCGATGCCCCATCTTGCTGAAAGAAAGCCTTAGCACGTCGCCCTGTCCATTTCTGGGGTAGTGTTTCATCCAACCGATGCCCCATCTTGCTGAAAGAAAGCCTTAGCACGTCGCCCTGTCCATTTCTGGGGTAGTGTTTCATCCAACCGATGGCCCATCCTGCTGAAAGAAAGCCTTAGCACGTCGCCCTGTCCATTTCTGGGGTAGTGTTTCATCCAACCGATGCCCCATCTTGCTGAAAGAAAGCCTTAGCACGTCGCCCTGTCCATTTCTGGGGTAGTGTTTCATCCAACCGATGCCCCATCTTGCTGAAAGAAAGCCTTAGCACGTCGCCCTGTCCATTTCTGGGGTAGTGTTTCATCCAACCGATGCCCCATCCTGCTGAAAGAAAGCCTTAGCACGTCGCCCTGTCCATTTCTGGGGTAGTGTTTCATCCAACCGATGGCCCATCCTGCTGAAAGAAAGCCTTAGCACGTCGACCTGTCCATTTCTGGGGTAGTGTTTCATCCAACCGATGCCCCATCCTGCTGAAAGAAAGCCTTAGCACGTCGGCCTGTCCATTTCTGGGGTAGTGTTTCATCCAACCGATGCCCCATCTTGCTGAAAGAAAGCCTTAGCACGTCGCCCTGTCCATTTCTGGGGTAGTGTTTCATCCAACCGATGCCCCATCTTGCTGAAAGAAAGCCTTAGCACGTCGCCCTGTCCATTTCTGGGGTAGTGTTTCATCCAACCGATGCCCCATCCTGCTGAAAGAAAGCCTTAGCACGTCGCCCTGTCCATTTCTGGGGTAGTGTTTCATCCAACCGATGGCCCATCCTGCTGAAAGAAAGCCTTAGCACGTCGACCTGTCCATTTCTGGGGTAGTGTTTCATCCAACCGATGCCCCATCCTGCTGAAAGAAAGCCTTAGCACGTCGGCCTGTCCATTTCTGGGGTAGTGTTTCATCCAACCGATGCCCCATCTTGCTGAAAGAAAGCCTTAGCACGTCGCCCTGTCCATTTCTGGGGTAGTGTTTCATCCAACCGATGCCCCATCCTGCTGAAAGAAAGCCTTAGCACGTCGCCCTGTCCATTTCTGGGGTAGTGTTTCATCCAACCGATGCCCCATCTTGCTGAAAGAAAGCCTTAGCACGTCGCCCTGTCCATTTCTGGGGTAGTGTTTCATCCAACCGATGCCCCATCTTGCTGAAAGAAAGCCTTAGCACGTCGCCCTGTCCATTTCTGGGGTAGTGTTTCATCCAACCGATGCCCCATCTTGCTGAAAGAAAGCCTTAGCACGTCGCCCTGTCCATTTCTGGGGTAGTGTTTCATCCAACCGATGCCCCATCTTGCTGAAAGAAAGCCTTAGCACGTCGCCCTGTCCATTTCTGGGGTAGTGTTTCATCCAACTGATGCCCCATCCTGCTGAAAGAAAGCCTTAGCACGTCGGCCTGTCCATTTCTGGGGTAGTGTTTCATCCAACCGATGCCCCATCCTGCTGAAAGAAAGCCTTAGCACGTCGCCCTGTCCATTTCTGGGGTAGTGTTTCATCCAACCGTGCCCCATCCTGCTGAAAGAAAGCCTTAGCACGTCGGCCTGTCCATTTCTGGGGTAGTGTTTCATCCAACCGATGCCCCATCTTGCTGAAAGAAAGCCTTAGCACGTCGCCCTGTCCATTTCTGGGGTAGTGTTTCATCCAACCGATGCCCCATCCTGCTGAAAGAAAGCCTTAGCACGTCGGCCTGTCCATTTCTGGGGTAGTGTTTTATCCAACCGATGGCCCATCCTGCTGAAAGAAAGCCTTAGCACGTCGGCCTGTCCATTTCTGGGGTAGTGTTTCATCCAACCGATGCCCATCCTGCTGAAAGAAAGCCTTAGCACGTCGGCCTGTCCATTTCTGGGGTAGTGTTTCATCCAACCGATGGCCCATCCTGCTGAAAGAAAGCCTTAGCACGTCGGCCTGTCCATTTCTGGGGTAGTGTTTTATCCAACCGATGGCCCATCCTGCTGAAAGAAAGCCTTAGCACATCGGCCTGTCCATTTCTGGGGTAGTGTTTCATCCAACCGATGGCCCATCCTGCTGAAAGAAAGCCTTAGCACGTCGGCCTGTCCATTTCTGGGGTAGTGTTTCATCCAACCGATGCCCCATCCTGCTGAAAGAAAGCCTTAGCACGTCGGCCTGTCCATTTCTGGGGTAGTGTTTTATCCAACCGATGCCCCATCTTGCTGAAAGAAAGCCTTAGCACGTCGCCCTGTCCATTTCTGGGGTAGTGTTTCATCCAACCGATGCCCCATCCTGCTGAAAGAAAGCCTTAGCACGTCGCCCTGTCCATTTCTGGGGTAGTGTTTCATCCAACCGATGCCCCATCCTGCTGAAAGAAAGCCTTAGCACGTCGGCCTGTCCATTTCTGGGGTAGTGTTTCATCCAACCGTGCCCCATCCTGCTGAAAGAAAGCCTTAGCACGTCGGCCTGTCCATTTCTGGGGTAGTGTTTCATCCAACCGTGCCCCATCCTGCTGAAAGAAAGCCTTAGCACGTCGGCCTGTCCATTTCTGGGGTAGTGTTTCATCCAACCGATGCCCCATCCTGCTGAAAGAAAGTCTTAGCACGTTACCGTGGTGTTATGTCCTCTAAGTAGGATACCAAAATGACATTTAACATTTGGAAATAAGTCTCCATTGATTGTGTCGGTATAAAACTAAGGTCTTACGATGTTGTCACCATGAACTGCACATCAGACCCCCCGGGATCGTTCTGTACGTGTGCGTCTTCAATCCAGAGTGGCAGCCAAGTAACGACAATTGTGGCGGTTGATTTGAGTGAAAGTTTCCTTCATCGATGAAGATTCTGAAGAGACTGTTATTCCTGATGTTTTTCTAGCCCCCAATCACAGAACTGTTCTCTGCGGTCCACGTGTTCTTCCCCATGCAACTCTTGTACCATTTTCATTTTGTATGGGTGGAATCCCTTTCTTGTCAGGATTCTGGCTGCAGATGATTTTTCCAATTCCCACCTCCTATGAAGTTTTCCTTAGAGACCGGCGAGGACTAACGTCGCCTTTAACCAGAACATCCACAGTGTGGTCTTCATCTATGGTACTACTCGGACGACCTGGTCTAGGTTTAATCTATCACCGAACCCAATCTTCTTCAGTCTCTTCAGAATATTACTGACTGACAAGTGAACATTGCTTTGGCTTATCTGGATGTAGCTGTGAAATTCCTCGCATGCTTTTCTATGAGTTTTCCCAGCAGCCTGAAATAAGAACCAATTCCACTTTCTCGTAGGGTGTGGAGACGCTATATCGCCACACTATCATTCATCAACGTGTCGACTCATCTGAATCAGCAAAGAACACATTATAGTTATTTTTATTTGTTACCCTATACTGTATATATGTATTGTATTTTTCTTTCAATTTCTCTTCTTCCTTCTCATTAAACAGGTTATGTCTCATTTCTAATTTCCTACTCCGATATTACATCTTTCTTATTTTTTCACTTTCGTACATTTTTCATTTTTCTTTCTTAAGTGGTAGTATTTTCACATATTTTGCTTCTCCCATTTTGAGCACTCCAACCAGGGGCGTAGCTGTGGGACTTTGGGGGAGGGGCAAGACTCCTCCCCCAAAAGTAAATCGGAGTTGGCAAAACTCGAAGCGACTTTGTAAAATCTGGATGAGTTGTGAAAATTCGGATTTTTTTTTTGTAAAACTTAAACAGAGTTAGAAAAATCTAGACAATTTGGCAAAATCTAGGGTATTGTCAAAATCAAGGGAACTTGACAAAATCTAGGGCAGTTGGCAAAATTAGAAAGCATTTAGTAATATACAGGTGAGTTGGCAAAATCGGGACAACTTGTCAAATCTGGGGAAGTTGGCAAAATTAGGAGTGATTTCACAAAATTCAGGTGATATGTGAAAATTGGGATTTTTTTTTTCTGTAAAATTATGGCGAGTTGGCAAAATCGAGGCAACTTGGCAAAAAATCTAGGGGAGTTGGCAAACTCGAGACAACTTAGCAAAATCTAGGGCAGTTGGCAAAATTCGAATCCACTTGGTAAAATACAAGCGAATTGGGATTAATTTTGTGAAATTAAGGAGAGTTGGCAAAATCTAAGATAGTTAACAAAATTTGAAGTGACATGGTAAAATTCAGGTGAGATGTAAAAATTGCGATTTTTTCTGTAAAATTATGGCAAGTTGGCAAAATCTAGGGGAGTTGGGAAAATTCCAGCCACTTGGTAAAATACAGACGAGTTGTGAAAATTGGGCTTGTTTTTGTGCAATTAAGGAGAGTTGGAAGAATTTGAAGTAACTTGGTAAAATTCAGCGAAGAGGTAAAAATTTGAATTTTTTTCTGTAAAAGTACGGCGAGTTGGCAAAATCTAGGAAAGTTGGCTAAATCGAGGCAACTTGACAAAATCTAAGGCAGTTGGCAGAAATCGAAGCCACTTGGTAAATTAGAGGTGAGGTGTGAATTAAAAAAAATTAAACACTATCTATCTTCCTATAGTGCCCTAAAAAGTCGAAAATAAACCTAAAGCATGTCAAAGGCGCATTCAGTCACTCAATTCATATTCACTTCAAAGGAAGATAGGGCGCCGGCAATCTTGTCGAGTAGGTAAAGCGGCGCTCTATCTTCCCTTGAAGAGAATTCGAATTCAATGACTGATTGCATCACCACTATGCTTAAGTCAATTTTCTATCTTTTTAGGGCCATCTAGGAATAGAGGTAATTTTTAAATTTTTAATTTATTTTTTTGTCACTAAACACACCTAACTTCAAAAACTTTCATTTGATATAAAAAAATAAATCCCCTCAAGCAGCTGCTTGCCACAGAGGTCTGACAGGAGCCTGTCAGTTTATATGCCACAGTAGAAGGTCTGAGAGGATGGCAGGACCTCAGCAGAAAAACGACACACACATATGACTCATAAATATCGACCAAAATATTCCTCCCTTTTGAAGTCATGTTTGAACTATCCCTGATATTGGATATATCACAAGCCTTAATTTCAGCTATCACTCGTTATAGTCGAATTCCGAGAAAATCCACCCTCCCCACATTTTTTATAAGGGGAGAAGAGTGGGGGGGAATTCGTAGTAGTTTACGATGGTCATTATCCGAGTTTTCATATAACATCTAACTTGTACTAATAGTGCAGGCCCTCGCATTCGCAAGATATAGTAGAACAACTTTCACAGTTCCCATTCTGAGGTGAATAATACTGCATGGGGGTGTAAATGTTTTATAGCCTTTGGGGGCGGGGGTGGCTCAGTCAGTAGCGCGCCAGGCTCGTAATCTGTAGTTCCCAGGTTCGAGTCCCAGCTGGGTCAGCGTTGAGATTTATCTCCGCAAAATTCCCCGCCCTGCCCACAGTCAGTAGGGGACACCGATGGGCTTGGAAAGGCCGCCGTCCGTCGGATGGGACGTTAAGCCGTGATCCCGTGTGCGGGAGAGCCATACCCTGTGCACGTTAAAGAACACGCCTTTTTTTATGCTCTTCGTCTTCCCCCCCCCCCAAAAAAAAAATATTATTCTTTCCTTTTTTTTATCTCTGTGTCATTATTTTTGAAATATTTCCATTTTGGGTGAAAGTATTCTTTTAACACGAGCCAAATTTTGAACAAAAGTAGGCATCGCGGAGTCTGCTCTAGCGACGACACAGCGAGGGTGTTGCAAAAGATTCCAGTTTGCTGAGAGCGCAGAGTCAAAGAGAAGCTCGGCTCCGGTGAGATTCTCGGTTTCCGGTTCCGGCTCCGGTGAGATTCCGTGGCCCCGTGTACGGGAGAGCCATACCCTGTGCACGTTAAAGAACACGCTGGATGGCCTTGACGGGAGGCTACCATTTGTCTCCCAACAGCTGTTCCAGTGGGTCTCCTCCCCCAACCTTCTCTGAGCCTTCGGGGTCCATGTGACCTGGCCATTTAGCCCATGGTGTGCAAAAAAGTGCCGCTCAGAGGTAAAACAACCCAACCCAACTTTATAGCCTATGACGCACAGCACAGCACAAGGTTACATTTGACACAGCATAGCTTGTTACTTTCTGCACTCGCTTTCAGGAGATAGAGGGGGGCAATTATTTTCATATTTACCCCCTACTTTTAGGGGGAAAGCAAGCTTGGGGGATCAATGTTTCGTAGCTTCTAAGATTCCCCGCGGCAGAAACTTTCATTCGACATATAACTTGTAATTTTCAGACCTCCCGTTGTGGAGATATAGGGGAAGAATTGTTTTCGCATTTCCCATTTTTAAGGGGGGAAGAAAGCATTGGAGGTCAATTTTTTTATAGCACTCCCTTAGTCACCAGCTTCCATTTGACACATAAATCATCAAATTTCTCCGTCGCGTTCGAAAGATATGGCAGAACAACTTTTTGTTCAAATCACAAACCGACAAACGTCAAAATAAGAAGACAGGTAAAAGGAAGATTGGTTTTGTGAAATTTAGTACAGTTGGCGCAATTGAGTAAACGTTGCCAAATCTAGGTCAGTTGGCAAGATTTGAAGCCACTTGGTAAAATGCCGGTTAGTTATGAAGAATGGAATTGGTTTTGGAAATTAATGAGAGTTTGTACTATCGAGAAAACTTGGCAAAATCTTGTAGAGTTGGGAAAATTCGACGGGGAATGGGAAAATATAGGAAAGGGAATAAATTTTATTTTAATTTATAAAATGGTGGCAAGGTTGCATGATAGATGGCATAAGTGACAGAGAATACATAATTAAATTGATGTAAAATACTTATTTTCTGAGTTGACAAAATTTGATCTCCGAGTTGGCAAATTTTCGTTCTCCCCCTCTCCCCCCCCCCCCCCCCACTGCAACCATAGTCCCTTCGCTACACCCCTGACTCCAACATACTGTCAAGTTCATCTATTCAGTTTATGATAGCTACGAAAATTGTATATTTCTTTCATAAACTATATACGAAAATTGCATATTTCTTTCATAAACTATATACGAAAATTGCATAATTCTGTCATTAACTATATACAAAAATTGCATAAATCTTTCATAAACTATATAGCATATTTCTTCTATACATCTATATTATCTTCATAAACTATATTCTTACGACATAATGCAATGTATATATATATGTGGCCTTTCCTCTTTCATTTTGGTGGTTTTATAAATAAACATTCATAAAAAATGTATCTGATATTTGTTGATTAAGATTCTTCGGGGGTGAGTAACGTCCCTTCCCTCCTTATAAATCTGGTTATAAAGTCACTTATTTCATTCTGCTATGGCAATGACTAAATAAGTAACCAAATGGAAAGCATAACCAAGACTCAGGCAAATAGAGTGAAAACCACAGGACAGTTCAGATACAGTCGCTCAAAAAAATATCCGAACACCTAGGTTTGGTTATAAACAGAGAGAAACTAAAGTGATGAAAACTGGTCAGGCAGGCTGTGATTCAGTTAATCTGAATGGTTGCAGTCTTGAGCAGGTGTCACAGTTTAATTATCTTGGGAGCTATGTAACACATAATGATGATGTGCGGCATGAGATTAACAGACGAATAGGGATTGCTGCCGGACTTTTAAGAATCTATGGAGAGTGGAGAAATAGGTGTATACACCTAAAGACTAAAATTAGACTGTATAATAGTTTTGGTTCTTTCTTGGGTTAGTTATGGTAGTGAAACTTGGACACTTTGTAAACATGATAACAGGAAACTAGATGCTTTTGATTCCAGATGCTTACGCAGTATCTTGGGCATTAGGTGGTTCAACTTTGTAACTAATGATGAGGTTAGGCAAAGGAGTTTGCAACCTCCTTTAAGCAGCATATTGTGCAGAGAGAGACTCCGCTGGTTTGGCCATGTTGCCCGTATGAATAATTATAGATTGGCGAATAGGGTTATGAACAGTGTGCCTACAGGCCTCAGAAAGAAGGGGAGACCTAGGATGCGGTGGGCAGACAATGTCAAACAGGACCTTGTTAGAATTGGTGTGCAGTGGCCAGATGCAGTAGATGTAGATCAGGATAGACTTGCTTGGGCAACTAAATTGCACGGTCTGGTTGGACCTCCGTAGCCCATGGCTGCTTGATGATGATGATGATGATGATGGTTGATTACAGAATTCAGAAAAAATATTTGGCAACGATTTTTTCAGAAATTAGTGATCTGGCAACCTTCGTGTCACGAAGATCACTAATTAATAAAAAAATCGTTGCCAAATATTTTTTCTGAATTCTGTAATCAACCATGGTGTTCGGATATTTTTGGAGCGACTGTACACGTGGAGAGTGCTGATGCTCTGCATGCCCCATGCGACATCCCGTCCTCCAAGATCTCTTGTCTGCCTCCTCCTCCTCCTTCCCCAACAACAAACGAAGAAAACTTCCACGTGTACGTGGTGGTGTCTCCAACATTTCTCCACAAGAGCCTTCCCTTAACTGGGCCATCGGCACTCACCTGCATCCATTCGCAGCCCCCTCTTAATGCATGCCCAAGTGCAAAGGATGCCATTCCATTCCTCTGGGCGTTCCACCCATTCGTCGTTCGTTCGGATCTTGATTCGACAATGGCGGGGGAGCGTGCATTTCTTTTTCGCTGACTAATTACGTTTCCGTTTCCACCAATTACGCATCGGAGATGGTTCCGTTTCCCGCCGCTATGACGTAATAACCGCGTATCTGTAACGGAATGCCATTTGCTGGAGAAATTGCCTCGAGGAATTCGCACCCACCTTTTCCTAATCGATTGCTGAGGTATTTCTTAACGAAGCACTTTCTGTCTAATGCTTATTTGTGTTTTATTTTAAACCGCTTCAAATGCATCATGTGAAAGCTTGAATCAGAGACTGTTGACACAGTTATTTGATTCCAGGAGATTCTGCTGCTTCTTTTACAGGAAGGCTAAGAAGGAAGACCTTTCCAAATTCGTCACCATTAATGCAGAAGTCTGTAATGGCGATCTTTTTGAACCAACGCAGTGACGATTAGGTTGCAGTTGCTTATTCCACTGGATCCTTCGGGAATGGTCACACAGAAAGAGACTGGAGCGCTTTAGCGTTAAGAGCGTTTGAAACTTTTATTTTCAGAGGATGCACCGTTTGGGTTTACGGCTTCTTCTATTCTTGGTGTTGATTTTAAAACGGCAGAAAGTTTTCTGCACACGTTCCAGTTTTCTGAAAGGCCAATTCCATTATCGGTAGGGCAGGAGGTTTATAACCTATAGTGCTTGCCAAATTATTATGAACACCCACCTAACATTTCATCATATGTATCATAGTACAATTCCCAAATTTGAAAGTTTTCAATTCTCTGCTAATAGTTCTCGTTGAAATGGATTGTGAGTTGTTTTAGGTTGGGTTGTTTTACCTCTGAGCGGCACTTTTCTGCACACCATGGGCTAAATGGCCAGGTCACATGGACCCCGAAGGCTCAGAGAAGGTTGGGGGAGGGGACCCACTGGAACAGCTGTTGGGAGACAGATGGTAGCCTCCCGTAAAGACCATCCAGCGTGCTCTTTAACATGCACAGGGTATGACTCTCCCGCATACGGGGCCACGGCTTAACGTCCCATCCGACGGATGGTGGCCATTCCAAGCCCATCGGTGTCCCCTACTGACCGTGGGCAGGGCGGGGAATTTTGCGGAGATAAATCTCAACGCTGAACCAGCTGGGCCTCGAAATTGCAGATTACGAGCCTGGCGCGCTACCGACTGAGCCACCCCCGCCCTAATGGATTGTGAAGCACTGGTAATGGTCAGCTCTTTCAGCTGATGACCTATTATAATAGCTTCTGTTTTGCCGTACGACGATTCGTGCCAACAAACGCCTGCCTGTCACAGACTTTTTCTACCTCTCGCATTTGTAACGATTTGCTGGCGTTTTTTAAGACCGACTCCATACAATTGGAATATTGTGCCCGTAATATTTCGCTGAGTTTCATCACCTGCGTTGGAAAGGCCGCCGTGAGTCATAGATAACGTTAAGCCATGGCTACGTGTGCGGGATAGTTTGCATGGTAAAGAATACGCTGGATGGCTTTGACAGGAGGCTACCATTTGTCTCCCAACAACTCTACAGTGGGTCCCTTTCCGCAACCTTTTCCGAGCCCTTCGAATCCTTATGAACTAGCCATTTAGCCCATTGTGTGCAAATTATGTCAATGGGAAGCTAACGTCAAAGCTCTATAACTTTAAAATAAGTATTTTGTTTTGAAAAATTGATTGCAGATTAAGATCTCAATCAAATAAATCAATATTCGTTCAGTATTTACTGAATTGCGGAAGTTTGAATATTTAATAAATGCCAGTCACAAAAAATGACTTCAGAAGTTAGTTAAAACTTACTAATAAGTATTGTATTAAAGTAATTAATAAAATAAGTTTGTATTTTAGAACTTTGTGCAAAGATTTTTTCCTATTCTTCAGTTTTATATGTTTCTTAAGACTGGCATTGTTGTTGTTGAATATTCAAACTTCCAAAAGGGGCGGGGGTAGTTCAGTCAGTAGTGCGAAAGGCTCGTTATCTGCAATTCCCAGGTTCGAGTCCCAGCTGGGTCAGCGTTGAGACTTATCTCCACAAAATTCCCCGCCCTGCCCACGGTCAGTAGGGGACACCGAGGGCTTGGAAAAACCACCGTCCGTCTGATGGGACGTTAAGCCGTGGCTCCGTGTGCGGGAGAGAGCCATACCCTGTGCACGTTAAAGAACACGCTGGATGGCCTTGACGAGAGGCTTACCATCTGTCTCCCAACAGCTGTTCCAGTGGGTCCCTCCCCCAACCTTCTCTGAGCCTTTGGGGTCCATGTGACCTGGCCATTTAGCCCTTGGTGTACAAAAAAGTGCTGCTCAGAGGTAAAACAACCCAACCCAACTCTGCAATTCCCAGGCATCCGTCTGATGGGACGTTAAGCCGTGGTTCCGTGTGCGGGAGAGAGCCATACCCTGTGCACGTTAAAGAACACGCTGGACGGCCTTGACGGGAGGCTACCATCTATCTCCCAACAGCTGTTCCAGTAGGTCCCTCCCCCAAGCTTCTCTGAGCCTTCGGGGTCCATGTGACCTGGCCATTTAGCCCTTGGTGTACAAAAAAGTGCCGCTCAGAGGTAAAACAACCCAACTTCCATAACTCATTAAATACTAAACGAATATTGTTTAAAATCGAGATATTGATTTATTTGATTGAGATCTTTATCTGCAATAAACATTTTTTAAAACAAAAGAACTTATTTCAGAAGTTATAAAGCTTTGACGTTAGCTTCCCATTGACTTAACACAGGTGTTGTTCCTTAATATACTGAAAGCAGTGTAGTTCGAGTCCCAAAAGTGGAAGCGTTGTGATTTCCCTTATTTCTTGCACTTTTTCCTCTGCAGACCGTTTTAGGGCTAATCAAAGTCCATAGTTAAGCCTACTGATAATCGAAAACTTCATATATGCAGCACACATCGAAAACATGTTGAAATAACCTTGATAGAATTAGACAATAAAATTTCTCCCATTTCTTTGCTGCTCTTTGATCTTTGTCAACTGGTAATTTTAATTATTATGCAGGGAAATGTCGTTAAGATGTAGCGCCTAAAACATTCATTTACACTTTTCACCAGGCAGATAGGGGGAAGGGCCATTTGGAGAGGGCCGTGACCTACAGGCCCCCCAAAATACATGTTATTCTCAAATTATAATGCCAAAAAAGAGAAACTAATGCTTAAACTGTAAAAAAAACTATAAATCGTTTTTACAGTACTGTGCGAATTAGTTGGGACAAGAGAAGCCTAGAGAACCTCTTCGATCCGGCCACATCCAGCAATCCCCCAAACACCCACCCAAAGTCATGTTTTGGGGATGTTTCAAAGCTTCCAGGCTACAGACGCTTCACCCCATTGAAGGAATGATGGACAGCAAAAAGTACATAGGCGTTCTGGAGGCGAAAATGGTCCCAACACTGCAGAAGCTGTTTCCTAATGGCGATGGGGTATTTCAACAGGATCTGGCTCCATGCCACAATTCTAAGCTTTCTAAGAGCTTCTTTACTCAACAACATTTGAAGGTATTGGAGTGGCCAGGAAATTCATCCGATCTAAACCCCATTGAAAATTTGTGGGCCATTAATTAAAGTGTGCATATCTAAGATGGATTGCACGACGAAAACCAAAATGATAGAAAGTGTCATGAAAGTGTGGTACCACGACCCTGAAGTGAAGGAGATGTGTGGAAAGCTAGTGGCATCAATGGTTGAGAGGGTGAAAGAAGTAATTAAAGTTAAGGGGGGTCATATTCATTATTAACTACACTATTAAACAAATATTTTAGTTGTGTCTTTGTTACTGCATTTTCCTATTGTCCCAATTAATTTGCACAGTACTGTAATTGCATAACTTGAAATTTCTTTCATTTTCTAATAGAAAATCCTATTTTCCAAAGTAACTATTAAAAGGGGGACGGTGGGAGCTTAATCGATACCTTCCCTGAGTCATCGGAGTCTGTGTGACCTGTCCACTTAATCCATTATGTTAAAAAAAAAAGAGCCGCTCAGAGGTAAAACAACCCAATCCTAAATAATTTGTGAAAAACAATTCTTGAAAGATACTTCTACTATACATATAAAGTATGTCCCAATCTGTAGTTCCCAGGTTCGAGTCCCAGCTTGGTCAGCGTTGAGATATATCTCCGCAAAACTCCCCGTTCTGCCCTCGGTCAGTAGGGGACACCGATGGGCTTGAAAAGACCGCCGTCCGTCGGATGGGACGTTAAACCGTGGCCCCCATGTGAGGGAGAGCTATATCCATTGTACGTTGAAGGGCACGCTATATGACCTTGACGGGAGGTTTCCACCTGTCTCTGAACAGCTGTTCCAGTGGGTCCCCTCCCCCCATCCTTCTCTGAGCCCTTCGGGTCCTTGTGACCTGGCCATTTTAGCCCATTGTGTGCAAAAAAAGTGCTCCTCAGAGGTAAAACAACCCAAAACTTAATGGCTAAAAAAAACTTGAAAAATACCCGTACTATACATATAAAGTATGAATGTAAACCCTCTAAAACATCAGTGTGTGCGTTAAAATGCAATTTTTATTGTACATGGTCACTCGAGGGACTCTTTCCCCCTTGGAGGATATCTCCCCCCCCCCGCCTCGTAACTTCTGAATGTTACGCCATTAGTTCTAGGAAGTATTGATGATTTAAAGTTAGAGAACTTTCTATGAATTATTGTCTAAGTTTCACCTAAGAATCGCCCTTAGCATGATCTAATGCAGCATATTTCATCCGAGGAGCCTTCGCTCCGTAAGAGGTTAGATAGTTTATGACCTTTATTTCCTATCAACTATTGCTACCCGATTCGCGCCCTGGAACCTTCAAGACGCCATTTCTCCTCGTATAGTCCTACACGTGAATGCTCTTAAACCTTCAACAAGTGTTCCAAAACAAAGCTTTTAAACATTTCTTCCCGTCTCCAAGTTGTCGACAGCTTCTCCCATTTTTATCCAACCGAAAAATGCTTCTTCGCTCGCTGCACGTCGTTTCCATGACCACCAACTGATGCAGAGAGAGCCATTCTTCCCTCCTGAAAATCCGCATCTTTTATGGCTGGCTTTCGGAACAGGTGATAAACATAAAAATCCAACAGTAAAGTTAAATCAAAATGAGAAAGAACGAAACAAAGCTTTTACCAGCAGACATTTCCCATCCCTTTCATGCTTTTTCCTTTTCTCTGCCTCTCACCTATACATCTCCAGAACGATCCTCGCAGCATCTCCCTGCTCCTGCAACTCATCATCTTCCTCCCGAAGAAATTCTCAGCCTCCAAGCACCACCTTTTCTCCTCCTCCGCCAACATAAAATTTCCCCAACTTTCAACTAGCACTTTATCTTTTTTTACGCCAACTCTCAAAGCCCTATTTCGGCAGGAAAGATGAAATGAGATTTTTCCTTTTTTTCTTGTGAAAGATACAATTTTAATGTTCCCTCTGAAGATGCTCTTGATTAAAGAGCCACAAATGTTTTTCCGCTCGCAAGCCTCTAATTTAAAGTGCTCTGAACAGGGGGTGGATGGGAACAATTTTTCAGGGATGTGGCTGTAACAGTGGGGCCATGGTTGCTCTACGAATTCTTTTTCTTTTTCAAGATTTCAATATGTATTTTTCTGAGAGTTGATAATTGAAACTTAAAAATAGGTTTTCTCCAATTCTGTGGGATTTATGTAAAATAGTAATTATTAAAAAAATTCCTACTCCCATGAGATCGCGACACTAAAGGCCTGGGATGCTGCAGTACTCAGCACAACTTACAGTCGCTCAAAAAAATATCCGAACACCATGGTTGACTACAGAATTCAGAAAAAAATACCTGGCAACGATTTTTTTTTAAATTAGTGATCTGGCAACACGTGACACGAAGGTTGCCAGATCACTAATTTCTAAAAAAAAATACTTGCCAGATATTTTTTCTTAATTCTGTAATCAACCATAGTGTTCGGATATTTTTTTGAGCGACTGCACCAGTCAGCGCCTGGATGTGAATATCTATAATGGCATGGAGCTCCTGATTGCTTAACTATAAACAACCGAAATACAGTTATAGTACAGTAAATCGAATAGGTTATGGAATATTAATTTAAAGGTGCTATATTTTATTAAATAATTAAGTGTACAAAAGTAATTTTGTGTCCAAAATGTCAAAAAACTGTCTGAAAGTTTTGTTTTGTGTTCAGCAGACTGCAGTGTGACCGCCATTTTTTTTGCAAACAATGGGATAAATGGACAGGTCTTAAGGACACCAAGGTCTCAGAGAAGGTTGGTGGGAGGAGACCCACTGGATAGCTGTTGGGTGACAGATGGTAGCCTCATGTCAAAATCATCCAGCGTGTTCTTTAAAGTGCACAGGGTATGACTCTCCCGCACATGGGGCAACGGCTTAACGTCCCATCCGACACACGGCGGTCTTCTCATGCCCATCGGTACCACCTTGTTCGTAATTTCCATGGTATCGAGGCACGTACATGACACATTTATGCTACTCAGAATATCCAGTCACTCAACAGAATTCAAAATATTTTATCTTCCATATTCTCCAACACCTAAATTGGGCTTTTATCGATATCAGCTTTATTAATTCAACTTTGAAATTTACTTTTATTCTGTTGACCAAAAGGGAATGTCAAATGAATCGTTAGTGCGCAGACTCTGTAACTATCCTCAGTCCCAAGGCGAAGTCCGCCATCTCTATGATTTTAATGCGTGTCTATTCCACGTGTGGACTGTATTGATCGTTCTGTTATTTTAAAAAATAATAAATAAATATTCCCTCAAGCAGCTGCTTGCCACAGAGGTTTGACAGGAGCCTGTCAGTTTATATGCCATAGTAGAAGGTCTGAGAGGATGGCAGGACCTCAGCAGAAAACGACACATACATCCATGCCTTACGTGGGGCTCGAACCCAGATCCCTTAGATCAGTAGCCAAGCGCGCTAACCACTCGGCTAACTGTTAGTTAATTTAAAAATGGCATTTTAACTGTTAGTAGGTGGATGGACTACTACTTAAAATGGTACTTGCCGGAGTCCCGGATGGAGAATTGGCTGAATGGTAGTGCACCAGTCTTGTAAACTATGGTGCGGGGGTGGTTCAGTTGTTAGCGCATCAGGCTCATAGTTTGCAGTTCCCAGGTTCGATTCCCAGCTAGGCAAACGTTGACATTTATCTCCACAAAATTCCCCGCCCTGCCCACGGTCAGTAGGGGACATCGATGGGCTTGGAAAGGCCGCCGTCCGTCGGATGGGACGTTAAGCCGTGGCCCCGTGTGCGGGAGAGCCACACCCTGTGCACGTTAAAGAACACGCTGGATGGCCTTGACGGGAGACTACCATCTGTCTCCCAACAGCTGTTCCAGTGGGTCCCCTCCCCCAACGTTCTCTGAGCCTTCGGGGTCCTTGTGACCTGGCCATTTAGCTCATGGTGTGCAAAAAAAAAAGTGTCCCAAAGAGATAAAACCCAACTCTTTAATATGATATCCCCGAACCGTAAATTAATGTTTTTTGGTTATTTTGAATCTACATAATATTTTTGTCTCTGCCATCTACAAAAATATAATAAAATTATTTAAAAAACATTTTTTTTTACTTTTGCCAGATATATTTGTTTTTTTTTTTACTTAATAATTTAAAGGACAAGAATCGTCATCTGCTCGGCGATACTGAGTATTAAAAATACTTCAAGGCAAAGAACAATTCTTTCGACAAATAGACTGAATATCAAGCAGCGAATTCTCCAATTTCCTTAAGTAAAATATGAATTTACTATTCCTGCAGAAAAAATATAAAAGTTTGATGTGTTTTATAGCTTAAATTCGTGTTTTTGATTTTTTTCACAGAGGTATTTATGTCTTTGTTTTATATATTCGACTTGAAAAGAAGTAAAATGAAAAAAAAATAAATACAAATACCAGGTAGCAATTAGAAGGAATGACTGAGCATTTCGTTTATTGATTAAAATAAAAAAAAATATATTTTTGTTAGAAATATTGCCCAGGCATCGTCTCATGCGATGTCATTTAAATGCAATTTTTTTCCTTTAAAGCTTAATACTTCTAAACGTTAATGACATACAGGTGCTGGACAGAAAATGGAAACAGTTGCATGTTTATCTGAATAGGAAATCACATTCTGAGCTCAATAACTTCTTCAATATGATTTTTAATTAAAAACTATATCTCAAGATAAATTAAATATCTCAATCAAATCTAATTAAATCTCGTTT
Organism: Ryuthela nishihirai; assembly: GCA_038380435.1. Lineage (NCBI taxonomy): Eukaryota > Metazoa > Arthropoda > Arachnida > Araneae > Heptathelidae > Ryuthela > Ryuthela nishihirai. Next base: position 33,616,516 of record JAWZYU010000026.1, read on the forward strand.
TTAAAGAATATTTATTCAGTGTTCAAACAATTACGAACTCTGAAATGTTTAACAGACTACAAAAAATTGACTCCAAAATTTAATTAAAACAAGGTTAAAGGATCAGATGACCTAGTTGACCCCGTTTCCAGGATTCGTTGGTGGCGGGGGTGGCTCAGTCGGTAGCGCGCCAGGCTCGTAATCTGTAGTTCGCAGGTTCGAGTCCCAGCTGGGTCAGCGTTGAGATTTATCTCCGCAAAATTTCCAAGCCCTGCCCACGGTCAGTAAGGGACACCGATGGGCTTCGAAAGGCCGCCGTCCGTCGGATGGGACGTTAAGCCGTGGCCCCATGTACGGGAGAGCCATACCCTGTGCACGTTAAAGAACACGCTGGATGGCCTTGACGGGAGGCTACCATCTGTTTCCCAACATCTGTTCCAGTGGGTCCCCTCCCCCAACCTTCTCTGAGCCTTCGGGGTCCTTGTGACCTGGCCATTTAGCAGATGGTGTGCAAAAAAGTGCCGCTCAGAGGTAAAACAACCCAATCCAAACCAGGATTCGTTATTCTTTGAATACTGAACAAATATTGTTCCAAATCGAGATTTAGATATATAATTGATTGAGATCTTTAATTTATCTTTAGACATATTTTTCATTAAAAATCATATTGAAGACGTTTTTCAGCTCTGAATGCGATTTTCTATTGAGATAACATGCAACTGTTTCCATTTATTTTCAATTCATACTAAGATATAATTAGATTCTCAAATCGATGGCATACAATGCTATTAATTCTTTTACTATACTTAATGTCAGTATAATTTCACTTAGCCGTGAATATGCCTCTTTTCATAGCCATAGAGATTAGGCTTGCTACCGAAATAAGGCGTTTGCCTTAATGAGAAATAGAGAGCTGCAGGCCGTAACAGAAAATTTTAATATTCGTTAAACATACGCCGGCTACAACATTGGATTGGATTGTTTTACCTCTGAGCGGCACTTTTTTTGCACACCATGGGCTAAATGGCCAGGCCACAAGGACCCCGAAGGCTCAGAGAAGGTTGGGGGAGGGGACCCACTGGAACAGCTGTTGGGAGACAGATGGTAGCCTCCCGTCAAGGCCATCCAGTGTGTTCTTTAACGTGCACAGGGTATGGCTCTCCCGCACACGGACCACGGCTTAACGTCCTATCCGACGGGCGGCGGCCTTTCCAAGCCCATCGGTGTCCCCTACTGACCGGGGGCAGGGCGGGGAATTTTGCGGAGATAAATCTCAACGCTGACCCAGCTGGGACTCGAACCTGGGAACTACAGATTACGAGCCGACGCGCTACCGACTGAGCCACCCCCGCCCCCGGATACAACAGGTTAACTTCTTCTTAAATTATGCTAGGCTCCAATGAAAAGGAATTTGTTAATGAAACAAGGGATTCATCACTTTATTTTTCAGTTATATAGATAGTTCTGTATTTTTTTAAATTGATTATGGGGAGGGGTGGCTCAGTCGATAGCGCGCCAGGCTCGTAATCTACAATTCCCAGGTTCGGGTCCCATCTGGATCGGCGTTGAGATTTATCTCCGCAAAACTCCCCGCCCTGCCCACGGTCAGTAGGGGGCGCCGATGGGTTTGGAAAGGCCGTCGTCCGTCGGATGGGGCGTTAAGCCTTTGGCCAGTGAAGGGAGGCTACCACCTGTCTCCTAACAGCTTCCACTGGGTCCTCTTCATCCAACCTTCTGTGAGCCTTCGGGATCTTTGTGACCTTGCCATTTAGCCCAAAGTGTGCAAAAACTTTTACGTGCTCAGGGGTAAAACAACCCAGTGAAGCATTCCGCTTTTCTATAAAGGAGGTAAATGATTATAAATTTAACGAATATGTTTAAGACCGGACAGCAAAGAATTATATCTGCCTGCAGCGTCAGATATATTTTTTAGAATTTGGTTCCGTTGTGGGTTGTGTTGTTTTACCTCTGAGCGGCACTTTTTTGCACACCATGGGCTAAATGGCCAGGTCACATGGACCCCGAAGGCTCAGAGAAGGTTGGGGGAGGGGACCCACTGGAACAGCTGTTGGGAGACAGATGGTAACCTCCCGTCAAGGCCATCCAGTGTGTTCTTTAAAGTGCACAGGGTATGTCTCTCCCGCACACGGGGCCACGGCTTAACGTCCCATCAGAGGACGGTGATTTTTCCAAGCCCATCGGTGTCCCCTACTGACCGTGGGCAGGGCGGGGAATTTTGCGGAGATAAATCTCAACGCTGACCCAGCTGGGACTCGAACCTGGGAACTACAGATTACGAGCCTGGCGCGCTACCGATTGAGCCACCCCCGCCCCCGGTTCCGTTGTGGAGTTCCCTTTTATTGCGTTTGTTACACATTGTAGAGTAAGTTGTTGTTGCCACTAGAAGCCATATTCTCACCACTTATGCTAATAATTTGAAGAAAAGTGACCAAAGAGAATGCGGCTAGTCCGCAAACTTAATATGAAACTAATCTTTTCGTCTGATAAGAGAACTTGCAGAAAGGATGTCGCCATTGCATATCAATGTTTTGTTCAAATGTTTTGTTTGGAAAGAAGGAATGGTCAAGGGCATCTCGAAAGTTTAGATGATGACACCGATTTTGATGACGTCATGATTGGAGGGATAATTTATGCATATTTAATATATTAATATACACTCTGTGACAAAAAATCGAAGCACCCAAAGCAAGTGTCCGATCGTGCTGAAGAAGCTTTGCAATGAGGATGTAAGGATGAAGAAGTTTTGCAATGAGGATGTAAGGATGAAGAAGTTTTGCAATGAGGATGTAAGGATGAAGAAGTTTTGCAATGAGGATGTAAGGATGAAGAAGTTTTGCAATGAGGATGTAAGGATGAAGAAGTTTTGCAATGAGGATGTAAGGATGAAGAAGTTATTAAAATTTTACAGTAAGAGGGCATTGTATTGCAGAACAATGGTTCCATAAGCGTAACAGGTTACTACTTAGTAGAGCAACCACTGGCGGCGATGCATGCCGATATCCGGCGTGGCATTGAGTCAAACAACAGTCGGAATTGACGGGATACCATCCATGAAGGGATGAACTTGGTCAGCAACGATGTTCAAATACGCCGTGGCGTTCAGATGTCCTTCGATGGGTATCACGGGGGTTAATGTGTGCCAAGATAACATTCCCCACACCTTCACACCGCCACCACCCACCTGTACTGTTGACACCAGACAAGATGGTTCCATGGCCCTGATGTTGCTGGGGCAAAATTCTGATCCTTCCATCAGCATGATGCAAAAGGAACTTTGATTCGTCCGACCAGGCTACCTTTTTCATCCTCAGCGGTCTAGTGTCAATGCTCCTGCACCCACTGGTGATGCACTTTTGTATCCTTCACTGACATCGGCCCTCGACATGGTCGGCGGTTGTTGTAGCCCATTCGGCACAAGGTCCGATATCTGGTGCTTTCGGAGTAGACCTTCTGCAAATCAATGTTTAATTCTGCTGTGATTTGCCTGGTTGTGGTCGTCTGTTCATTTGCACGATTCTCGTCAGTCTCCTCTGAGCCCTCTGACCCACAAGCTGTTTTCGTCCACAGGATCGCCGATCACTGGTAGTTTTTTGCTTTTCGCACATTCTCAGTAAAGTCATGAAACGGTTGTGTGTGAAAAATCAGGAGGACGGCTGTTTGGGAGATGCTAGAAATGGACGCCTACCACCAAGTATCATGCCACGTTGAAAGTCGCTCAGGTCGCTCGTTTTTGCCATTCTGACGCTCAATTCAACTCTAACTGATGCTCGAAGAGCTGGTCTGCCTGATGTATACCTTTAACAGGTCTCACTTGATGTATGAGTGTCGGAATGAGCCATTTAGGTTGAGATGTTTGGTGTCCCTAATAAACTGTCATCTCAGTGCATAATCTAAGCTTTTTAATACCCTAAATTACACTTATCTTTAATTACCCTTGCTAAATTACAAAATTGCCTCAAGAAATTACACTGAGGCCGTGGAGCATCATGAATCTTTATTCTTCAAAATCTGTATGATTCAAAAATCAAACTGAATTTTCGTGAACGCCAGGCAAAAACTGAATAGCTGTCGTCATATACCCTCTTTGAAAAAACAAGATGGCTCTTTAACAACCACAAATTTTGAGAAAGCTGTCCTTAACCTTTAACCAATTTTATGTACAAGATGATGAAAAATATTACTTACCCTAAAGAAAAAAAAATAACGGCTTTTTTGATAATATGTTTGATGCCATTAAGGTTTCAGAATCTGTCGTAGCATCTCCTCCTAAATCTTCTCCAGGCCCAGATGGAATTCCTACTGTTTTCTACAAAAAAAGCTTATTATAAATACAACACCTAAACTTTCGATCCTTTCCAATACCTGCTACCAATCAGGAAAAGTTCCTTCAGACTGGAATCAGGAGATTTTAACATCGGTATACAAAAGGAAAGGAGACGCCTCTGATCCTTCCAACTGCCGCCCGTTTTCCCTCACCAACATAGTTCTTAAACTCGTGAAAAGATGCATCTTGGTCAAGTTGATTAAGTTTCTTTTGCTACACAACTTCATTCCCGTTGAGCAGTTCGGATTCCTTCCTGGTAGATCTGCAACCATCCAAACAAGAATGAGTCCTTCGGTATCATCTACTTGGACTTTCAGAAGGCATTTGACAAACTTAAAATCTTCTTTCCTTTATAAGGAACTCCTTAAATGTGGAATTCCGAATAAACTAGTCACGTTGATCGAAGCATTGCTCTCAAATCGCACTCAACAAATTGAAGTCAATGATGAATTGTCACCAGTCAAAAGTGGGGCGGGGGTTGCTCAGTCGGTAGCGCGCCAGGCTCGTAATCTGTAGTTCCCAGGTTCGAGTCCCAGCTGGGTCAGCGTTGAGATTTATCTCCGCAAAATTCCCCGCCCTGCCCACGGTCAGTAGGGGACACCGATGGGCTTGGAAAGGCCGCCGTCCGTCGGATGGGACGTTAAGCCGTGGCCCCGTGCGCGGGAGAGCCATACCCTGTGCACGTTAAAGAACACACTGGATCGCCTTGACGGGAGGTTACCATCTGTCTCCCAACAGCTGTTCCAGTGGGTCCCTCCCCCAACCTTCTCTGAGCCTTCGGGGTCCTTGTGACCTGGCCATTTAGCCCATGGTGTGCAAAAAGAGTGCCGCTCAGAGGTAAAACAACCCAACCCAGTCAAAAGTGTCACAAGTGAAGTTGCTAAGGCAACAGTGCTTGACACATTATAATTTGTCTTCTTTACGTTTGACATTCCAGATATTCTTAGCCCAATCAAGAATAGCATCTTCAGCGGATGGCATCAACATTTTCCAGGCTACAGCGACACAACAAGACCAGGACCAATCGCAGACAGCTTCCAACAGCATTCTGGAAAGGAGCATATTCCACGAACTGCCCATCTCGACAACCAATTCGTCAGCCATTCATTTTGGCCACAATAATGACCACTACAACTATTACATTGGAAACAATCCCCTCGGGAATGTCCACGAACTTTCCGATCTTGGCGTCACGTTCAACGACACTATGTCATTTTTACCCGATTGCAAGAAAGTTTCTACCAAGACTCTTCGCACTGCCAGCATGATTCTAAGAAGCTGTCGAAAGTGCAATCACATTAGCCTTGTCAATACCTTTATCACTTATGTTAGACTCGTACTCGAATATGCTTCGTCAGTGTGGTGTCCTCACATGGTCTGTGATAATATTCTCTCATTAGAAAGGCCGCAGAGTTGGGTTGGGTTGTTTTACCTCTGAGCGGCACTTTTTTGCACACCATGGGCTAAAATGGGCCAGGTCGCATGGACCCCGAAGGCTCAGAGAAGGTTGGGGCAGGGGACTCACTGGAACAGCTGTTGGGAGACAGATGGTAGCCCACCTCCCCGTCAAGGCCATCCAGCGTGTTCTTTAACGTGCACAGGGTATGGCTCTTCCGCACACGAGGCCACGGCTTAACGTCCCATCCGACGGACGGCGGCCTTTCCAAGCCCATCGGTGTCCCCTACTGACCGTGGGCAGGGCGGGGAATTTTGCGGAGATAAATCTCAACGCTGACCCAGCTGGGACTCGAACCTGGGAACTACAGATTACGAGCCTGGCGCGCTACCGACTGAGCCACCCCCGCCCCAGGCCGCAGAGAGGTTCGCTTAAAGACTGCCAGGCTACTTCAAGCTGACCCAGCCTTTGTAGCTGGCTACAAAGGCTGGCAAATCTTAATATCCACTGACTAGAATGGAGAAGACTTGAACTGAATCTCAAAACACACGAGAAACTCATTTATGAGACAACTCACCAATACATCATACATCCCTTGCTAACAATTTTGAAGTAGCAACACAAGAAGTCACCCGATGAGTATCAATATTCCTCTGGAAAACAAAGATTGCAAATACGTATGATTCTTTCGTAAGGTTTAGAACCAACTTCCTACGATCTGGTGCTTTCGCCATTTTCCGAAGTTTTGCAGATAATTGAAAGAAGTGGACTTGTCACCATTTCTTCGATGCTTTTGATTCTGAACCTTAGAGCTTACTCTGTTTCCATATATTTTTACGACAGATGAACGTGCTACAGTGAATTTACGATAAACGTGTCATGAACGCTCGCTTATACTTCTGCGTGAGAATTACGTCACCAACGAATTGGAATACAGAACCGATCTAAAAAAAAAATAGGAAAGATAGAACTGTTATGTTGGAGTTGTGGATATCCGACAGGAGGCATAAATAGTTTCAGTATGTAGACGAGTATTTTATATGGTGAGTCCACACCATATAAAATAGTTGGTTGATTAGTTTATTGGTGTGGATCGTGTTGGTAAGCTGATAAAGGAAAAGAAGAATTTGTCGTCATGTGCTTGGTGATCAACGTCTGAAAAGAATTGGTTCTGAGAAACCAGTACACTTAGCCGCAGTTTTGGAGTACTTGAGAATTAAAACCTTAGAAGGAAGTCATTTTGTGTATAGTTATTTGGTTTGTTTAGGAATTGGTAAAGATATTCTCGTTAAAATGAATATTTATTTACCAACATGATTTTAGTGTTCATTGAATAATATTAGCCTTGTTTTGTGATTTGGGTGTGAAAAGAATTAAGATAATGAATTCTTCTGAAAGTTTATCTGTATTGTTATAGAGTTTCGTGCCAGTTGACTTAGTTTGTATATATAATTTCATCCATGATTTTGTAATAAATTGCATTGTTTTGTAATTAACATTGTAAAATATTTACTTGAACTCACGTTGAGTGCTCATCCATTTTAATTCGTAACAACGTGTTAATTTTTGTATAGTTATTTGAATTTCATTTCTTGTTTTTTTTTGGTCAACAGGGAAGGAATAAGAGTGTTATGCACCTTCTGTGTATACAATTATATGGAAATAAATTATTATTATTATTATTATTATTATTGGTGCTGTTACAGTAATATATTTATTATTATACTCATTTTTAATATACACTGGTTTCCATAAATTAAGGAACAACACCTATGTTAAGTAAATGGGAAGCTGACGTCAAAGCTCTATAACTTCTAAAATAAGTTTTTCTGTTTTCAAAAATGTGATTGCAGATAAAGATCTCAATCAAATAAATCAATATCTCGATTTTCAGCAACATTCGTTCAGTACTTAATGAATTGCGGAAGTTTGAATATTTAATAAATGCCAGTCACAAAAATTGACTTCAGAAGTTAATTAAAACTTACTAATAAGTATTGTATCAAAATGTTTAATAAAATAAGTCTGTATTTTAGAACTTTGTGTAAAGAATTCTTTCACTATTCCTCAGTTTTGTATAGTTTCTTAAGACTGGCATTGCTGTTGTTAAATATTCAAACTTCCATAACTCATTAAATACTGAACGAATACTTTTGAAAATCGAGGTATTGATTTATTTGATTGAGATCTTTATCTGCAATCACATTTTTCAAAACAGAAAAACTTATTTTAGAAGTTATAGAGCTTTGACGTTAGCTTCCCATTTACTTAACTTAGGGATTTTCCTTAATTTATGGAAATCAGTTTATATTCTATAGCAACCTGCAGTAATATAGTAAAATATATAAAAATTAAACCCTCATGAACAAAATCCCTATCATAGCCTTGACCATCGAAGTAACCTTGAAATAGCCCTCACTGGAGTTTAAGATTTTAATTTATGTTATCTACTGATCTAAGGGACCTGGGTTCGAGCCCCGGATTTAGGCATGGATGTGTGTGTCGTTTTTCTGCTGAGGTCCTGCCATCCTCTCAGATCTCCTACTGTGGCATATAAACTGACAGGCTCCTGTCAGACCTCTGTGGCAAGCAGCTGCTTGAGGGGGTATTTATTTTATTTATTCATATATATATATATATATATATAGCCGTCCCATGGCCGAGTGGTTAGCGCGCTTGGCTGTTGATCTAAGGGACCTGGGTTCGAGCCCCGGATTAGGCATGGATGTGTGTGTTGTTTTTCTGCTGAGGTCCTGCCATCCTCTCAGACCTTCTACTATGGCATATAAACTGACAGGCTCCTGTCAGACCTCTGTGGCAAGCAGCTGCTTGAGGGGGTATTTATTTTTTATTTTATATAAAATTTACTTTATATATCTATTAATTAATATTATTTGACTCTAGGCTGGTGTAAACTGTTATTACAAAAGACGGTGAATAAGTAATGCACAATTAATCACACGCACATAGATGTAAAAGACAGGAGAGATGCTTCTACAACTAAATATGTAATGCCACATTGAAAATGACTTTTCTTTCGTTCATAGGTAGAAAGAGTTGGGTTGGGTTGTTTTACCTCTGAGCGGCACTTTTTTGCACACCATGGGCTAAATGGCCAGGTCACATGGACTCCGAAGGCTCAGAGAAGGTTGGGGGAGGGGACCAACTGGAACAGCTGTTGGGAGACAGATGGTAGCCTTCCGTCAAGGCCATCCAGCGTGTTCTTTAACGTGCACAGGGTATGGCTCTCCCGCACACGGGGCCACGGCTTAACGTCCCATCCGACGGACGGAGGCCTTTACAAGCCCATCGGTGTCCCCTACTGACCGTGGGCAGGGCGGGGAATTTTGCGGAGATAAATCTCAACGCTGACCCAGCTGGGACTCGAACCTGGGAACTACAGATTACGAGCCTGGCGCGCTACCGACTGAGCCACCCCTGCCCCTCAAATCAAGTGATCAAGTGATCAGTCGGTCGCATCAATTCATCGAAAACTCCTTGGCAGTCTATGGGGAACAGACAACTGATCGAAGTAATAATATCCACAGGTGGCTCCAACGGTTCCAGAACGTTAATTTGAATATCAGGGACAAACCAAGAGCCGGAAAAAACGAACAATTCAATGACCAGCTCATTCGGTTGGGTTGTTTTACCTCTTAGCGGCACTCTTTTGCACATAATGGGCTAAATGGCCAGGTCACAAGGACCCCGAAGACTCAGAGAAGGTTGGGGGAGGGGACCCACTGGAACAGCTTTTGGGAGAAAGATGGTAGCCTTCCGTCATATCATCGTGTTCTTTAATGTGCACAGGGTATGACTCGCCCGGACACGGGACCACCGCTTAACCTCCCATACGATGGACGGCGCCCTTTCCAAGCCCATCGTTGTCTCATATCGACCGTGGGCAGGATGGGGAGTTTTGCGGAGTTAAATCTCAACGCTGGCCCAGATGGGACTCGAACCTGGAAATTGCGAGTCCGGCGCGCTACCTAGTGAGTCACCCCCGCTTTTATCATAAGAGGCAGTCTCTGGTAAAAAGTTATTATAACCAAAAAAATGCATGATCTCAATGACAATATAACCTTACCGTAGTATATACCGTATTAAATACGAAATCTGCCACATTTAATTTGGTTACATTTACGTTCAACAGTTTCTGCCCTTAAAAGATTCAAAGCTTTAGCTGCAGCATATATCGTCAGTGTCTTATGCACATGAATATTTGATTTCAGTTATTTAACAAAAGTTATTAACGGTATTGTCTTCTTCGATGTGAAAATGCTTATACAAATAAAATTTCAAAGCAAAACATAAGCTATGAGCTGAAAATCGTAATTAATATCACCACCCTCAGATAATCAGCATCTCATCATTTCCTTTTTTCTTGTAATGCACCGAAATTTAGAGGTGTTTCTTTTAGAGGAAGAATGCTTCAGGTGTTGGATTCCAACCCCGATCGTCTCCGCTTGCAACCCTAACGCGATATCCATTAAGCTACAATTAAACGCAAGGAAATTTATCTTCAACATTTTGAATCGTAGATTGCCAATGATGGAATTGTCTCAGTACCAGATCAGGGTAACATTCCATCTCTTTTAATCCGAAGATATCCAGTTCATTCTGGATCCTGCCACAATTGAGATTTTTCTCTCTTATTCCCAGTCGGACTCGCAAAGTCCGCCTTCCATCATCTGTGACATTAAGCAGTGGTTCCCAGGAACATAACTGTGCTCCTTAAAACAATGAAGAAAAAAAGTCGAGGAAACAGCCTTTCCGAGTTGGATTGTTTTACCTCTGAGCGGAACTTTCTTTCACACAATGGGCAAAATGGGCAATTCATTCCAATGGCTGATAAGAGGTTGGGAGAGGAGACCCACTGGACAGCTGTTGCAAGACAGATGGTCCCGTCAAGACTGCACAGCATGTTTTTTAAACTGTACAGGTTATGGCTTTCTCATACATTGAATCACGGCTTAACATCTCAACCGATGGACGTCCGCCTTTCCAAGCCTATCGGTGTCCACTACTGACCAAGGGCAGTGCGGGGAATTTCGCGGAGATAAATCTCAATGCTGACCTAGGCGGGACTCGAACCTGATAATCGCAAATCACGAGCCTGGTGCGCTACCGACTGAGCCACCCCCGCCTCCAACCTCTCCGAAGAAGAAATCTAAATTTAAAATCCCTGAATTAAAATTTCTCGAGCTTGTTTGCAAACACATTTGAAAAGCCAAAAAAACCTTCATCGGTAAGCATGCCGAGCCTTTAACACAATAAGATCGACATAACCAATTAATATCCTTCTTCTGATATGTCAACAACAACAACAGATTCTCTTGTCGTAGTTGTTGTTGTTGTTTCGTCAGTCGCCGCTATCTCACCTCTCCCCTATTCTGTGGAGAGAGTAAACAACTTCCCTACCTCAGACACTGTGGATATGGTCACACAGATAGCGTTTCGAGCGCGTTAGCATTACGAACTCTACAAGAGTTTCCAGCGTCCTAAAACAAAACCATCACCAACAACGGAGGCGGCCTCAAAGCAAGCTAGGGCGTGTGCAGTAACTGCAGAAAGTTTAGAACGCCCATAACGCTCGTGTCGCTTTCTGTGTGGCGACATCCTACGGATAGCGGCAGCGTTGCAGATAACAGCAGACAAGGTGAGCATCCTCCATTGATCAAACCTCTCTTCCCATCACCTGGCCGGAAACATTAATTTCAGTTTATTCGGGAACGTTCTTCTCCTCTCGACCAAGAGGATAGAGAGCAGGGATGCGAGAGGCTGACTCGCACCATCTCGAGAGATGCAGCGGATGCCTCGAGCAAGATGCGGTTCTTACGAAACAATGTTCCGCAGGCGGCGGGAAAAAAGAAGTCATTGTTGGTCTATCTCGAGGTCTCACAGAGAATCTCAAACAAGATTTATTATTGAAACCTAATTTATGGGAAAATTACAAACACGTGGGTTGTTCGAAAAAAAAGAAAGAAAGAACTGCGTTTCCGAGAGCAGAACTGTACGAAGATTACCTCTGAATGGCACTTTTGTGCCCACGGATTAAATGGTCAAGTCACAAGAACCCCGAAGGCTCAGCCAGGGTTTGGGGGAATGGGATGTTAGGAAATAGATGGTAGCCTCCCATCAAAGCCATCTAGCGTGTTTTTTAACGAGCACAGGTGTACGGTCGTTCAAAAAAAGTATCCGAACACTATGGTTGATTACAGAATTAAGAAAAAAATATTTGGCAACGATTTTTTTTAGAAATTAGTGATCTGGCAACCTTCGTGTCACGTGACACGAAGATTACCAGATCACTAATTTCTAAAAAAAATCGTTGCCGGATATTTTTTCTGAATTCTGTAATCAACCATGGTGTTCGGATAATTTTTTTTGAACGGCCGTACGGCTCTAATGCACACGGGTCTACGGCATAATTTCCCAATCGACCGATGGCGGTCTTTTCAAGCCCATCAGGGTGCTCTTTCTCGCTGACAGCACGGCGGGCCTGCCCTCAGCGAAATAAATGAAGCTGAGCCAACCCAGGATTCATTCAAAAAGGGCGACCTTTCCAGAAAGTGAGTGACCTCATCCGGAAAATTCATTTTACGTCACTGACATCACCCACAATGGAGAATAAGGCCCTGAAATGAAATATTTTGACCATGAACTCTTAATAACGAAGGAGGATAAGTATTAGGATAATTATGAAACGAAGTCAGAGAGTAATTAGAGAGAATAGGAATTTCCAAGGGAGATTATCTTGGGAATAGGCTTTTAGATGAACTTGAAATTCTTCAGTGAAGAGTTAGAGTATTAGGATGACGCTCTAAGTTGCTTAATTTGAGTTTTACATACTCAAGTCGCAACTTGCCAATCTAAAGATTTTTTCCACCTCCCTCTGCGAGAAAGAGGACATTCAAAGAATTGGAAATATTCGTTAATCGTATGGGACATTGTATGACACATTAAGTTGTGGTTCAGTTTGAATATTGGACATTGTATGACACATTAAGTTGTGGTTCAGTTTGAATACTGGACATTGTATGACACATTAAGTTGTGGACATTGTTATGACACATTAAGTTGTGGTCATTGGACATCAATCATTCCCAAGATTAAGTTGTAGTTCACAGTTATTGAAAGTGGCATACAATTGGGCAGTCTTAACGCGAATATGAGTTGGATTGTTTTACCTCTGAGTGGCATTATTTTCCCACACAGTGGGCTAAATGTCCAGGTCACAAGAACCCCGAAGGCTCAGAGAAGTTGGGGGAGTGGACCCACTGGAACGGGTGTTGGGAGACAGATGGTAACCTCCCGTCAAGGCCATGCAGTGTGTTCTTTAACGAGCACAGGGTGTGACTCTCCCGCACACGGGGTCAACGTCCATTGATGTAGTAATTGTAACATCCCATCTGATGGACTTTCCAAGCCCATGGGTGTCCTTTACTGACCTTGGGAAGGACGGGGAGTTTTGCTGTGTCTGTCGCGCTACCGACTGCCCCCCCCCCCCCCCCCACTCCGAAACGCGTACGTTGAGTTAGTTTGGTTTTTCCTCTCAGCGGCACTATTTTTTTGCATTTAATGCGCCAAATGTTCAGGTCACAAGAATTCCATACGTTCAGAGAAGGGGATCCACTGAACAGATGTAAGGAGTCGAGACCATCCAGCGCATTCTTTTAATGATGTATAAGGAGAATTAAAATCAGATCTGACGGACGGCGTCATTTCCAAGCCTATCGGTGCTCCCTTTATGACCAATTTCAGGGGGGAAAAATACGATTCTAAAAGATGATTGGTTGTATAATCTATCAATCGCTTGTCAGTCAACCAATGAAATGATTTCTCGTTCAATCTATGATGCGCAGTTCATTATTTCGATTATTTGACAGAGAGGCTTTTCAGAGAACACACTGGATGGTCTGGACTGGAACAACCCTTTAGTTTTTAAGAGTGAGTCTCTCCCCCAATCCATTTCTCAGGTTTTTTGTTGTTTTTTTCGAGAGGATGTTTCCCTTTCTCCCTACACCACAGTCGCCGACAGAAACCCGTTTCTGCTGCCAACCATCAGGATGAACAATTTTTATGATCTGTGACAACAATAATTAGAGCAAGGCGCGAGACACGGCAAAGATGGATTTTCCTTTCAGGCTCGTTCGGATGGAGCGGATAGCTCGCGCACAAAGGAAGAAGTCCTGTTGGATAGGGTCAAGATCTTCTCAGGCGTGAAAGGGCTTACACCTCGAAGCTTTACAACGAATTTCTCTGGAGGGATGGCTGAATGGAGAAATTGGGAAAAAAGTATCCGAACACTATGGTTGATTACAGAATTCAGAAAAAATATCTGGCAACGATTTTTTTATAAATTAGTGATCTGGCAACCTTCGTGTCACGTAATTACAGAATTCAGGAAAAATATCTGGAGCGTGTACAGTTGCTGTACACGCTCCAGTTACCGTTCACAGCAAACTGCAGCGTGTGCAGTTACTGCACACGCTCCAGTTTGCTGTGAACGGTAACTGCACACGCTCAATATTTCCGTGAGTGAGCCCACACGATCTAGTATCAAAATAATATGACCACCTACAGTCGCTCAAAAAAGTATCCGAACACTATGGTTGATTACAGAATTCTGAAAACACTTCATATGAGAAGATTGCACTATCTACAAGAAATATATTAGACTAAGCAATAGCGGATAATAACTGGTAACGGTTTCTTTGATGATGATAGTTTTCATGGTGATGGTTTCCGTGATACTGTTTGCCCATGATGATAATAGTTTCATGGTGACGGTTTGTATGATACTGGTTGTCATCATGATGATAGTTTTCATGGTGGCAGTTTTCGTGACACTGGTTGTCGTCATGATGATAATTTTCATAATGATGGTTTGCGTGATACTGGTTGTCGTGATGATGATTTGCGTGATGATGTTTTTCATGATGATAGTTCATGTGTGAGAAGATTATAGCCACGCGAAAAAATACATTAGACTGAGTGATGGTTTACATGATGATGATGGTTTTCGTGATGATGATTTGCATGATGATTCTCGTCGCACAAAAAATATTAATGTAGGCATGCAACGGGTAGGAATTAGGTTTTGCTGTTTCATCTCTGAATTGCGCTATTCTGAACGAAATTGGCTAAATGGCTGAGAGCTGGGCAGGAGAACCTCTGGACAGCTGTTAGGAGACAGATGGAAGTTGGTCGTCGAGGGGTACAAGGTGTCAATCTCCTTACACATACATGAGGCTCAATTTCTCCATGATGATCTCTCCAATGGGCGGCGACCTTTCCAAACCAATGGTAGTTCCTTTCTCACGGAGGGCTTCGTAGAAAATAGTCAGCAAAAATCTAAGCATAGGGGCAATGAGTAATCCAACCAAGTGAGGTTACAATTGCGCCGGAGCGCTACCGACTGGGCCATCTCCCTCCCCACAGGTAGGAGGGAAACAGGATTCGGTACTCCTACTTCCTGCAACTGACTCCTGAAGTTTTCTTGAAATCTTTTGCACACTCGAGTCATCCCGTCAACGTTTAGTCTAAATTTATTTATTCATAACGATACCGTCGAAGTCAATTATTGGGCATATAAAAAAGGGTTCTTTGTAGTTTTACTTTTCTTTTTCACACTCTTTTGGTTAATTGCTTAAAATGGTAAAACATTTTTTATGGGTAAAAATTTAGTTTAATGAACTTTGAGAGCCCTCGACACCTGAACATTTACTGTTGGATTGTTTAACATGTAAATGTCACTTTTATGCACGCAATTGGCTAAATGGCCAGGTCACAAGGACCCAAAAGGCTCAGAATTGGGTAGAGGAGGAGTCTCCAGTCAAGGCCCTCCAGCCTGCCCTTTAATGTGCACCTGGTGTGACTATACTGCACACGGGGCGAAGGCTTAACGTCCCATCTAAAAGACGGCGGCCTTTCCAAGCCCATGGGTATCCCCTACTGACAGAGCGCAGGATGGAGAGTTTTGCGGAGATAAATCTCAACGCTGAGACTCGAACCTGGGAACTGCAGATTACGATCTTGATGCTTCCTACCAACTGAGCGAAGACCCTGCCCTGAACTTCCGAGAAAATAAAAAACCCCGCTTCAAACTGATTTTTTAAATGATTCTTTTTTTTTAATTTCAGATTCTAAGAACATTTAAATTAACTTGATTGCGCAGGAAAATATTTTAAAGAATATTATCTAAATGAAAAAAAAAAATGATTAAAAAAAGGTTCTTGGATTGATAGCAAGTTCTGAACAAAATGAAGAGTGTTGACTTGAGAGGAACAAAATTGAAGTCGAATAAAAAAAATCCTTGATGAATTATCTTAAATCAATTAAAACAGTAATGATTAAAAAAAATCTTGAATAAAAGTTTTGATTCAGAAAAAAAAAAAGATTTCTTTAGAAAACCGCACTTTTTCATTTCCCCGGGTTAAAAATATTTGAACTTTCACCAATTGTAAAATTGCAAGTTTAAACGAGCAATTCGATTAGAAATTAATTTATTCTCAATGCAATTTAAAGCTCTTAAAACCTTTTACACACACCAGAAGTAAAAAAACTACCTAAGCGTTAACAATTACTTAACCCTTGTTTACGTACAATAACGTATTATTCAACTGAGACATCATTTTTAGCCACTGTTTGGTAAGGACTTCATCGGATTATTATTCGCTAAATTTTCTTTTCTTTATAACTGACGTACATTTCAGAATATGTCAGCACGATAAACAAGAGCCATTCACCAATTTATTTATGCAAGAATTACTTTTTACTTTCAATTACACCAAAAAAAACCAGCCCTCTTTGAAGCGTTTTTAGGAGAGGAGGAGGGTTTTTTTTCCCTCCTTGGCGAACTATCTCTTTTATGTAATTAGCAAACATTAAGTTTTAATAAGAGTCCGTTTTTTACCTAGATTTTCAATTCCTCTTAATCTTCCTCATTTCGAAGAGAGCGCATGCGCTGATCTTTTTACACTCAGATGAAGCAAAAGTTGGCTTTCTTAAACACGGGTCAAGTGGGGTTTTTTTTTTAGGTCACTTTAAGACCAAAACAGAGATTAAAGGAAGGCAGAACTGGAAATTGAAGAAGAAATCTTCTGTGAAAGTTGGGCATTTAAGGAGGTGACTCTGTATCGATGAGACTAAGGGCAATGATCAAGTCATTCTCAGAACAATGTTCAAAAACGTACTCGTCATAGATAAATGACTATGTGGCAAGGTCATAAGGACCCTAAGTTTAGGAACAACCTCTCAGAAACAGGATGTCGTTTAACTTACACAATTCAATGAGATATCGGAAGGGGAGTTCTATGATTTTAGTTCTCAGGTCTTTATTCACATATTTACAGACAGACAAACAGACAGACCGTTGCACACACAACTCTCGCGGATACATGAATGCATGTATCAATTCATTACTGCAACAGTTTTCTTAAAAAACATTTCTTGCAAATATTCAGTCCTAGTTCATAAATTTTCCTCTTTTACAATTTGGATAAATTAATTATTAAATTCAAAGTAAGATGATATTAAACTTAAAAAGTTAAAATTCTGTTACTTTACCATAGATAAAGGTTTGTTTCCTAAACCGTTATTGTTAATACTTTTTATTAATTTCCCATGCTAACCAACATCGTTGTTTAATGTTCAATTACCTATTTCCAATACTCAATTATTAAACTGCATCAGACAAGCCCCGAATTAAAACAAATTAGAGATTTCAAATTTCTAATTCTTCCATTATGCGTTTCTATTTTTCGTTTCAAGGTGGTGTCAAAAAACTCTGTTTGATATTTTGTGGCCTTTGTTCTGGTTTTCATGCTGACATGCAATTTTCATATTTGAAAGGAACCATTTCAACTTCTCCCCAAAGACTGACTTTTGGATATTTTTCGTTACAATCGTTGTTTGGCCATTCGAGCTCTTCCCCTTTTTCGATGTGCCGTGCATTAGAGCACTGCCAATTTCGCAGGGTTTTTTTTATTACTATTTCAGACATTAGAAACACAACTTGAATGGGAATGTGTTGTCAGAACAGGAACTTGACCAACTCAAATACAACTAAGTACAACTAAATGTTAAGTAAATATAACTCGAGAAATCAAGCTTGACCAACAAAGCAAAGCGACAAAGTAAAAATGACCAACGCTGGCTTTCACATTATTTGATATCAGCCAAACTTAAAAAGCTACACAATCCCTGAAGCAATTGTTTATCACAGAGGCTGACAGGAGACTTAATATAATACGCCACAGAGATTTTCGGTGAGTAAGGCTCCACCTCAACTAAAAAACAAACATATTAAACATCCTTTCTCCATTCGGTTTACAATCCAGGTCCCTTTGATCCCTAGATAACAATGCTAACCACGCTAACTAACAACGTTAACCGCAACAACCTAACAACACTAACAACGTTAATCACATTAACTAAGAATCCAAACTATAAACCATCAACAAAGTTAACCTCCTAACAATCTTGACCACACTAACCATCAATGTTAACCATCAAACAAAGCTAACCATACTACTAACAAAGTTAACATGCTAACTATCACAGTTAATCCCCTAACGATGCTAACCACTCTATTAATTTTAACTTACTAATAACGCCAGCCACTGTCCATGAATTATTCAAAAGTATTCCCGTTCTATCTTTCAAATAAGTTCTCGTCTTATCTAAATCATGGGTATAATAAATGATGCTGCATCAGACTCTGCATCTTCATATTTCGTCCAATACCAACAGCCTATAAAAATGCAATTCAAAAAGATGAGGCGAGCTCTATCCGAAACTAGTGACTAACATCCACTCTTCCCTTTAAATAAGCTTATTCCCTTAAACGATCTGCATCCTGGCATACAATACGAAGCACTGTGAGAAAGAATTTCTTCCTCAAGTATCTGTTCAAATTAAGATTCCTTAAGATAAATTAATAATGCACGATTAATCTATTTATATTCATATACATCGCTCACCTCTGAGGCGTTTAATAAAAACACTTCTGCCACAAACGTTTGCCGCAGTAAAATTGCAAACCAAAGTATAATAGTAAGACTAAACAATAAATTCAATATTTACGAATATTCGATGAATTAAGGTATTATATATATGCTTGAAGTTGGATTAAAGTTTAGGATGAAAATTTCGATTGGCTAAGAGAGGTAAAAATCTCTCAGTTGTAATGAGAAATGGAAACCATATCTATATCTGAGGATAAGCAATATATGAATTTAAAACACAATGAGATAGTAAAAATATTTGCTAGGACTTAATATACTTTGTAGTGTTAACTGGATTATTTTACATTTTTTTGAAAATGTGTTTCAAAAAGTCTTTCACTTGCGTATATTGTAGAGATAATTCTTTATATTTCAATAAAATATAAAGAATTGTCTCTACAAAATCGCACAAAGTACTGTCAGCGTTTTTCCAATTTTGAAAAAATAGTTATTGGTACAAGCTGTTGGGAGCATGCAAATTTTAAGAATTTTGCCTTGAGAAACCATATCGGTTAAAATAAGTGATAGTTTCATCTAAGGAAGGTCCGAAGTCGTTATTTATATAGCCATTATTTATATAGTCATTATTTATATAGTGCTAAGGTCCTGCCATCCTCTCAGACCTCTGTGGCAAGCAACTGCTTGAGGGGGTATTTATTTATTTTTATATTTATATAGCCATATAGCTTGAAATATCTATTCAGCTCTTGTCTCTCATTTTCCTTATTTAATCTTTTTTTATGCAAATATTCGAAGTAAGTCTGAAAGAATCCTCAACATCGACTACGTTTCTGCAACCTCCAGGAATCATGCAATAAATCTATTTTTATTTGGGCTTGTATCCTAGCAACAGGTGGATAAGACGGACAAATGTTTCCTTCAAAAACAAACAAGAAAAATCTTGTTATCAGCTATTTTTAAGGGCAACATTTCTAAACGAAAGTTATGATCGAAGATCCACAATCAAGGAGGGATTACGATAAAATTATTTTTTACTGCATTTTTTTGTGTTTGTGAGAGAAGACCATCTTCAAGCAGAAAATAAAAATACAAAAATGATGATCATGATCTTTCTAGGAAGTTTCCATTTTTTTCCCTCTCTATTCCAAATTGTGAGAATCGTAAATAATGTCTGGAAGAAAGTTAACGGTCAAGTCAAAGTGTATTTCCCTGTCTTGGAAATATTTTACAGTTTATTTGAAACTTTTGTTCAGGAAGCTTAAACTGCAACATCTTTTAAGAAAAGAAACTTTACGTAATTTTTTTCGAAATGCATCTAGACATGGTTATACATCTTCCTTTAACCTACTTTTTTCCTCTTTGCCCTTGTTTCTAGGTTTGTCATCCTTCCACTGTCTGATCCCGGTGTTCCGTAGCTTCTCCAGTCAGCTGTATGACGCCACAGCTAACGACGTAGTTTGGCGCCAAGTAGTCGCTCTTCTAGATGTACTTGGACTGCCTCGGATGCTCTCGCTGCAGAAAGTCCTCTCTGCTCTTCGCTCAGCTTTTTCAATAAAGTCAATGTTGAAAGGAAAACGGAGCAAATATGGACAGTAGATGGTTTCTGATCATATGTTAATATTTATTTTGTGAATATTAATTGGTCGGCAATACGGAGGATACTGGATCACTATATCATCGGAAAAATCGCCTTTTTCGAACACCCCACGAAAAAATTGTTTTCTTACAAATAGCCCAGAGAAAAATCTATTTTTGATATCTCCCTAGCGAAGATTTTAATCTTAAAATATCCTAGGAAACTGTCTCTCTAATACATTATTCTCCAGATTTTTATTTCATTATTACCCACGAAGAAATCTCTTAATCTACTTTGAGGAAAAAAAAACATTTTCAAAAAAATATTCACCAAAAAAGTTTCACTTTCAAAATGTTCAACTGAAAAAAATTCGTTTCAAAAAAAATATTCGCCGGAAAAACCATTTACTAAAAAATATCCTTAAAAGGCACGTGGATAATAAGACTTAAATGATCGCGTGCGTCTGGATCACAGGAATAAATATTCTTCAAACAACAATGGAAGATGAACAATAGATGATGAACGATTAACGATAGATGATGAACAATAAAAGAACGATTAACAGTAGAAGATGAACGATGGTCGATTAACGATAAATGATGCAAGATAAATGATGAAAGATGAGTGATAAAGGATGACCAATGGATGGGGAACGATACACGATGGAAGATGAACGATAGATGAGGGAACGATACACGATGGAAGATGAACGATAGACAAGGGAACGATACACGATGGAAGATGAACGATAGATGAGGGAACGATACACGATGGAAGATGAACGATAGATGAGGGAACGATACACGATGGAAGATGAACGATAGACAAGGGAACGATACACGATGGAAGATGAACGATAGATGAGGGAACGATACACGATGGAAGATGAACGATAGACAAGGGAACGATACACGATGGAGGATCAACGATAGATGAGGGAACGATACACGATGGAAGATCAACGATGGACGAGAGAAGATTACCATCCCACACGAAAATTAACTTTAATCCAAATCTTAATTTCTAAAACATCTGCATATATTTAATGCTGATGATAGCATTTTTCTCACCGAAAAGAATCGCATAAACGAATGCTTGAAAAAGAATTTATTAAGTTAAAAAAATAGTATCATCATTTTGCTTATAGAAGATTAAAATATTTCTCTAATCATAAAACTGTGGGAAAATTAATTTTTTTTATTCCGTAATAAGAAAACGCATTTGTTTTCTATATTCCATGCTGAAGAACAAGAAACAGACTTCCTGACATTGCCTAGAAATGCGATCTCCGGCTTGAGACTCGCGTTGAGATGAAAATTTTCGGATAGGACTGGAACGACACTGAATTTTTCGATGGTAATCCGCAGTCTCCAAGAAGCTGGCCACCCCTAATGAAACGACCAGCATAACGTCGGGGAAAAATAACATCAGTATTTAAGCTGTTATCTGAAGAGAGGGGAGAGTTCCCAGATCAGGCTGACCTATTGAACTCTGTCTCCACTTCCCACTTCCGCCCCTACCTTACTGAAGAGCAATCAACTTCATTCAACGAACTGAACTTTATATGTATTTTTCCTTTACTTTCGTAGTCTTTGAGTGGTTAAAGATTCCTTATCAATATCTCAAATCAAGCGATCTTATTGCCCAAACCAGTAAATTTAAGTGGTACAGTCGCTCAAAAAAAA
This sequence comes from Ryuthela nishihirai, assembly GCA_038380435.1. NCBI lineage: Eukaryota > Metazoa > Arthropoda > Arachnida > Araneae > Heptathelidae > Ryuthela > Ryuthela nishihirai. The sequence goes on from JAWZYU010000026.1 coordinate 33,638,468, forward strand.
ATATCCGAACACTATGGTTGATTACAGAATTCCGAAAAAATATCTGCAACTTTTTTTAGAAATTAGTGATCTGACAACCTTCGTGTCACGTCATGTCAAGTTAACCATCATGATCACAGATCGTCAGGTGATAGGAAGGTTGCATGATAATTTATTGATGAACATTCTAGCTCTCATAACTCTTTACTAATTTCATAACTAATTTCATAACTAATTTCTAAAAATATCGTTGCCAGATATTTTTTCTGAATTCTGTAATCAGCCATAGTGTTCGGATTTTTTTTGAGTTTAAGGCTCTTCGTGTTTTCAGCAATTTCAGACTTTTTAAGGTCAAATGAAGCATCCGAATTGCTGCGGGTTTTGATAACAACTGCGAAAAAGTCTCCTTCTCGAAAATAGTAAATTTCCCTCCAAATGCTCGTTCTCTTTCCCGCAGAACATTGTGTCTCCCCTTTCAAATAAGCGAGATGTGGGAAGTTTTCTCCACAACCTCAGGAAGTTGAGTTGTTGCTGACAATGCTAGTCTAGTGCGAATACCTTTCCCTACTACATTAATTCCAGATTCTTCTTTATTTATCATTTTTACATCTCACCATTTGGCAGTCGGTTAGGAAGCCCCACACTGATAACAGATTCAAGTTAAAAAATTAAGAATTAAATTCTTCCTTCGTAGTTTTTTGTGCAGATCTCGGCACCTGTTATCGAAGCTGTCATTTGATGAGAAAACGAAATGTTAAAGAAACATTTTTCAACTAGACACTGCAAAAAACGGAATCGTATGCTTCGGAATCTTTTTTTTTTGACTCCGAGATTATTACTTGTTTAAAGATAAAATCCAATAAAATAACAGAATGTTGAAACTTCCTCTTTAATCTTTCATTCCTTTCAACTGATCATGATAACAGAAAGAAGAATTGCCTCCACGAAATGATCTTGGGCATCCTGAAGGAAAAAAAACTTCCAAAAACGACAAAACTATCCCAGCATCTTCCTTTATGAAAACCTGTGAATATTGTATTTACACATTCAATAATAACATTTAACGTTTGAAAAAAGAGAACTACTCACATTGTCGTAGCTGAGAATCAAATCAAACACCTGAGTGGGCATACTCCATTCCATCTGACTGGTATCTGGAGTCGGAGGATCACACTGCGGGAGGTCATCTTCATCTTCCATTTCAGCATCTTCCTGATGATAGGGGGCGACCACATCTTCCAGCTCCCGCACCAGTTCGAGGGCCGAAGCATCGTTGAAACCACATTGGGGAGAAACTCCGAGTAGCAAAAGGACAACGAAGACGGGCGTCATATCCTGGCGGAGGGGGGAGGGGAGCAAAGGTCACTGGACACGTGCGCGCTGCCAGCCGATTGTTGTTGTTGTCGTGCGAGAAGAGCGAGACTAAGAAAGATCCGCGTGACCAGCACGAACAGCCTGCTCCCCAGCATCTGAAGGAAGGGATGATCCCATCACCGCTCTCGTGCAGCATCCGATCGATGCCCGAGACACGGTGAGCCGTGTGGGGGAGCCACCCGCAGGGTCACAGGGAGGCGTCGGCCGCCAGGTCGAGGGAAGAAGAATATTTATTATGGATGATGGAGCAATTTTCTTCAAGAAAAAGCTACAAAAGTGATTTTCTTTAGAGTTGCTCCTTCCGCGAATTCTTTTGCCATTGTGCGATTCTCATTTAAATCGTACCAATCGAGAGATTATTATAAGAAGTTTTATTGCCAATGATCGATCCTGATCAGTTGATCAAATAATCAACCACTTCTAGTGAATGACCCGAAGAGTTAGAGAGCCTGTAGGACTTGCCACTGCGGGGGGATTATTCGATTCTAGATATCAGAACTTATTCCTTGTGCAGAGAAGAAATTGTTTTGCTATTAAGCGAATGAAAGAATAGATCAAATTAACTGATGGGGATATTGGCAAATTCTAGGCTTTTTTTTTTGCACACCATGGGCTCAATGGAAAAGGGGCGGGGGTGGCTCAGTCGGTAGCGCGCCAGGCTCGTAATCTGTAGTTCCCAGGTTCGAGTCCCAGCTGGGTCAGCGTTGAGATTTATCTCCGCAAAATTCCCCGCCTTGCCCACGGTCAGTAGGGGACACCGATGGGCTTGAAAAGGCCGCCGTCCGTCGGATGGGACGTTAAGCCGTGGCTCCGTGTGCGGGAGAGCCATTCCCTGTGCACGTTAAAGAACACGCTGGATGGCCTTGACGGGAGGCTACCATCTGTCTCCCAACAGCTATTCCAGTGGGTCCCCTCCCCCAACCTTCTCTGAGCCTTCGGGGTCCATGTGACCTGGCCATTTAGCCCATGGGGTGCAAAAACGTGCCGCTCAGAGGTAAAACAACCCAACCCAACCCTCAATGGCAAGGTCACAAAGACACCGAAGGCTCAGAGAAGGTTGGGGGAGGGGTCCCACTGGAACAGATGTTGGGTGACTCCCGTCAAGGCCATCCAGTGTGTTCTTTAACGTGCACAGGAGATGGCTCTCCCGCACACGGAGCCACGGCTTAACGTCCCATCTTACGGACGGCGGCCTTTCCAAGCCCATCGGTGTCCACTACTGACCGTGGGCAGGACGGGAGTTTTGCGGAGATAAATCTTAAAGTTGGCCCAGATAGGACTGGAACCTGGGAGCTGCACATTACGAGCCTGGCGCGCTACCAACTGAGCCACCACCATAACTCCAGTTCAAAGCATGGAGTCTTTGCATTATACAAGATTCTGCCTAAATTGTCCTCAGTGGAAATTAAATTACGACCCTTCTCACGTTACGTCGGTGAAAGCTGATTTCAAAGTTCTGCAACTTCTAAAATAAGCGTTTTTTTATTGAGAAAATATGACTGAAGATAATTTCAATATTTCAATCCCATCTACCTAAATGTCGATTTTGCAACATTATTTGCTCGGTATTTAAAGAATTATGGACGTTTGAATATTTAAGAACAGCAGTGCCAAACATTAGAATTCACCTCAGAATTTAATCGCAATTCGGATAAGAAGCACGAGTTCAAACCACTGAATAAAATAGGTATTATATTCATAATACCTATTTTAATATATATTAATTACATATTAATTATAGGTATATATTTTGGTATTCTCTTAAAGTTGAGTGCGTGATCCGTTTGTTAATCTGCACACATCAAAGCGATATTCAGTTTCCTGCCAAAACATTCTGCAGTAAATGACGATTTATTTTTAAAAATAGCGATTCCGTCTCTTTTTTAGCGTAATAGACTTTATTTATTTCTTTATATAATGTTTTATGTAATGTGCTCACAACAGATTTATGATCCAACAACTTTATGTAATGTGCTCACAACAGATTAATGATCCAACAACACTGAACAGGTACAAAGAGAATAATTCAAAATTAGTTCATATAAAGGTACATAAACAAATCAGCATAAGAAAAGGGAAATGGTCATACAGCAAGTCAGACAACATTTTGAAACAACATATGCAATACTCACATAAACACAGATAATAAGTTATAACATCAAGATCAAAGTATCACCATGCAATGTGATTTGAAACTTTTTAAAGACATTGTAAACAAATCGAGGATATTGTTGTACAAGTTAAAAAGGTTGAAAAACCTAAACACGGAAAAATTTACCAATGTTTTTGATTTAAGGAATGGAACTCTAAACAATGGAACATTTCTCATGGGATGCTTCGTTAACGCTGACTCATTAAAAAGAGTAATTCGGTGCAATCTATCATGTTGTTTAACAATTTATAAAAGTATATCAGACACAGAGCTTTTCTTCTATTATTTAATAAGCAGACATTACACATATTTGTAAGTCGTTCAGTAGGGAAATCTCGAAGATAAATTCCAGTGTCCTTGTAGTAACAAAATTTTAGTAATTTATTTTGAACTTTTTCAATATTATGAATCTTATATTGATAGTAAGTATCTCATGTTAAGCTTCCACATTCTAGGTTTGAATGAACTACTGAATTAAATAAATTGATTATAGCCCTTGTATTAGTAAAGTATTTTGTTTTCCAAACAATAAAACCCAAATTACTCTTAGCTTTCTTCACAATTTCTGGAATATGCATATTAAAATTAAAGTTTGAGTCAAAAAAGATACCTAAATCACGGAAATAACAATTCCGTGGAATAGCACAAGAGTTGATGTTATAATCATACGTAACAAAAATCCTTTTGCCAGAATAACTTAAAACTGAGCATTTTGAAATATTCAGTGGAGTCCATTCAGAACAGTCCAGTTGTGGAATTAAGTCACATCTGACTGTAGTTAGATAACAGTCGTTGATTGATTCAATCCGTCTATAAAATTTTACATCATCTACGTACATTAGACTATTTTAAATTATCCAAAATTGTAGGCAGTGGTCCAACTTAAGCTTTGTTTTTGTTGAAGCCTCACAGAAGAAAAGCTAAAGGGGAAAGGGGTTAGATGGGGCGAAAGCAACGGAGACGAAATTCCTCCCCCCCCCCCGGTCGAGTTATGGGAAGCTCGAATATTTCAAAACAATAATGAATCATAAGATTTTATGGTCAGAAATAAATTATAACTTAATGGTTTGAAACAATACTTATGGGGCGGGGGTGGCTCAGTCGGTAGCGCGCCAGGCTCGTAATCTGTAGTTCCCAGGTTCGAGTCCCAGTTGGGTCAGCGTTGAGATTTATCTCCGCAAGATTCCCCGCCCTGCCCACGATCAGTAGGGGACACCGATGGGCTTGGAATAGGCCGCCGTCCGTCGGATGGGACGTTAAGCCGTGGCCCCGTGTGTGGGAGAGACATACCCTGTGCACGTTAAAGAACACGCTGGATGGCCTTGACGGGAGGTTACCATCTGTCTCCCAACAGCTGTTCCAGTGGGTCCCCTCCCCCAAACTTCTCTGAGCCTTCGGGGTCCTTGTGACCTGGCCATTTAGCCCATGGTGTGCAAAAAAAGTGCCGCTCAGAGGTAAAACAACCCAGCAATACTTATTAGTTGATAAAACATATGTACGCTTTAGAAGTTTGCATAACGATTATTTCAATATTAGACAATAATAAAGTTTTCTTTTATAAATCAAGATAATTTATTGATGAATATTCTAGCTCTCATAACTTTTTAAATACTGGACGAATATTGTTTAAACGAATATTGTTTAAAATCAAGATTTAAATAGATTTGATAATGATCTTCAATTTATCTTCCGTCACATTTTTTCCATTAAAAAGAATATTTTAGAAGTTAAAGAATCTAAGAAGAATCTTAGAAGTCTAATTAATAACAAATCAAAGGCAAGTGTAAAAATTAAGGACACACAGTGTGTGTTACACTTGTGTGTCCTTAATATTCAAAGTATGTGGAATTCTTCTATATTAGTTTTCATAAAATTAAGGAACAAACCTATGTTATGTCAATGAGAAGTTAAAGTCGAAGCCCTATATTTTCTAAAATAAGTTTCTCTTGCTTGAAAAATTAGATAGCAGATAAAATCATTATCAAATATATCAATATCTGGATTTTCAACAATATTCGTTCAGTGTTTAATGAGGTTTGGAAGTCTGAATATTAACAATAACAATGCCGTCTTAAGAATTTATCTCAGACCTAAGACTTAATAAGTATTATTATTTCAAATAAGTTTCAACAACATTTTAGAAGTTTGTGAAAATTAATCTCTCAGTATTCGTTAATTTTTAATAATTTCTTAAGACTGGCATTGTTATTGTTAAACATTCAAACTTCCATAACTCATTAAATACTGAATGAATATTGTTGAAATTCGGGATATTTATATATTTGATTGAGATCTTTATCGGCAATCACATTTTTCAAAACAAAAAACTTATTTTAGAAATTAGAGAGCTTCGCCGTTAGCTTCCCATTTACATAACAAAGGTTGTTCCTTAATTTACTGAAACTAGTGTATTAATAGTAAAATAAGAATGTTGTTTTTGAAGTTGGTAGCCGTCCCGTGGCCGAGTGGTTAGCACACTTGGCTATTGGTCTAAGGGACCTCGGTTCGAGCCCCGGGTTAAGGCATGGCTGTGTGTGTCGTTTTTCTGCTGAGGTCCTGCCATCCTCTCAGACCTTCTACTCTGGCATATAAACTGACAGGCTCCTGTCAGACCTCTGTGGCAAGCAGCTGCTTGAGGGGGTATTTATTTATTTTATTTTTTTTTAAGTTGAAGATTTTAATTCCACTGTAGACACTTAAGCTAGAAAATCTCTATATTTTCCCATATTTTGACTCTTTCCAAATCGAAGAGTTGTTAAACTTATTAAGGAAGAAAAAAATTCATTGGAAAAAAAAAGGATAATCTAGAACCAAAGATTTCCAATGATCTCATTCAAAAGATTGTTGCTCCAAAAATCGTCTGTTGGCTTCAACGATTTCTGAGCGTTTGGCAAGCAAACGATTCATGCCATCGTCTGTTTCTTCATCATCCAAATGCATCCATTAAGCAGAACTTCTCTTCCTTACTAGATTCTTCTTCTCTTCCTCTCGCACCCTTCATCGGATTTGTATCTGGTCGCAAGTACGCTGCCAACAAACCCAGATAACCTCTAATTCCCACGTGGCCTGGCAAGAACTATCGTCTGCTAGAGCTGCAGCATAACTGCTACGAGGTTGTTTTAGGTTGTTTTACCTCTGAGCGGCAGTTTTTTGCACACCATGGGCTAAATGGCCAGGCCACAAGTACCCCGAAGGCTCAGAGAAGGTTGGGGGAGGGAACCCACTGGACAGCTGTTGGGAGACAGATGGTAGCCTCCCTTTAAGGCCATCCAACGTGTTCTTTAAAGTGCACGGGGTATGGCTCTCTCCATCACAAGGGACCACGGCTTAACGTCCCATCTTGCAGACGGCAGCCTTTCCAAGCCCATCGGTGTCCCCTACTGACCGTGGGCAGGGGGGAGAGTTTTAAAGAAATAAATCTCAATGCTAGCCCAAGCCGGACTCGAACCTAGGAACTGCATTAGAGCCTGGAGCGCTGCCGACTGAGCCAAACCCAACCCCATCTCCTTCTAATGAGTCAGTGATCGTAGTTAGTTGTTCATCTTCTGGTTCTTCAGTTACTATAGTATCCGTTGTATCATTTTTCCTTTTTTTGGTTAAGTATACTTAAGTACTGCTATGCGGATATTCGTTATATGAGCCTTCCCTTAACCGACCAACACGAAGGATTTGTATCCTTCTCTCTCTCCTCGGCGAGGTAAGACTCATGACAAAGACGATGAGAGCAGAATTGAATTGTTGTTTTTTGATTAGTTTGTTTATTAAATAGTGAAATGAATTTTATGATTTTATTATTTGAAGCTAATGAAGAGGAATTTTCCCAATATGGATAGAAAGTGTGCCGTGCTTACATACACACATGCTGCCATTCACAAAACACTTAACGAGCTTTTTATGTCATTTACCATGATTGATAAATTTATTCAACTTCAAGAATGTTTTTTATACGATACATTGCAAAATTGCATTATAATAATATTGTTTAGGGTTTTGTATCATTTCGGGTTGAACCAGTTGTGGGTGGGAACGCATTGGAATTTTCCCCTTAAGAAATATTATAAATGTTCGGATCGCTTTACGAACGCTCGCCTCATGAACCGTTTTTTTAGGAATGAATTAGGTTCGTAAAGCAGGACCTGGGCTATTCTTTTTTCAATGATTTACCTTTTTTCATGTTTTTATACGATTGGACTGGGTGGATGTTTCGCTGGAAATAACTTCAATTCAGAGATTTTCGTCCACTACTGGGTGAGTTTCTTGTGGTTTCAAGAAGACTTCATTGCCCTGGGCAATGAAGTCTTTTCCTGCGTTGAACGCTTCTTCTATTACTTCGGCGAAGGAAATGGGCTCTTCAGTAGTTTTCTCTTCCTCCGTTTCCACCAAGAGGCACTGCGCATTGGAGCTGCCCTTCGGCATCGTTCACATAATCTGGTGATTCTCTTGTAGTCAATAGTTGCCAATCAGTTCGGGAATTCTTTCTTAATTTCGATGCGACAAATTCGAGTGCCGGTTTTGACATCTTACAATTCGGAAAGAGTTCATCCTCAATCGATACAATTTCTCCAAAATGTTGAACGATTTTTCCAATTTCAGCCTTATGGAAAAAAAATTTTGAGAGCTTGGAAATATACTGTCCTGATTGATCTTCCGAATTTGAACGATTTAAATTTGCTTTTCTTTTATCGGGACTGATTGTTCTTCCCATTACAGTAGTTTGTTGGAGACTTCTTCAGATTTCAGCTGGATAATGGTCAGATTTCTATCGATGACCAGAGCAACTGCAATAGTGTAGGTAGCACATGTTTCAATGATTTCATTCAATGATCCATAATTCATCGCATCTGCTAATTCTAAACAGTGAACTCCCTAGGCGTTCTATTAATGAGAGAATGCTTTCGGACAGAGAAGAGTTTCTTACAGATCGGGTTGATCCGTGAGAAAAGAGCACCAAGTAGTCATCTGCATCCAGACTTCATTTGCCATCCTACACCGATGACACATCCACCTGAATCCTCCCTTTCAGGTTTATTAGCATCTATTAATATGTCACTTCCTGGATAATCCGATACGGAGGGCATTCAAAGGGTTTTTGACACGTGTCTGTAGATTTGCACTCGCTCCCCCGAAGTTAACGAGCTACAGCTTGTTTGAAAGCTTGGCTAAACTTGTCATTACGTGTTAAAATCAAAGGTCGTATCATCATTTGTCTCTTCGCTGGCGGCGCGAAAGTTCTGTCTGGGAAATCTGTGTGTTGTTGCTATGAAGCCTTGTGAAGAGAGGAAAGATTTTACATTTTCACAACGATGCAGCTTGGAGAAGAAGCAAAAAAAAATCCATGCCGATTTATCACAAGTATATGGGGATTATCCCTGTTCATATGACAATGTTACGGGATGGATGCACAAATTCAGAGAATTACGGCAGAGTTTCGAATACCTCCCTCGTGCAGGAAGACCGAAAGAGGCAGTGAACGGGAGAACCATCTCTGCTGTTCATGAACTCATTAAGCGAAACCCACACATCACCGTTCAGGTAATAAGTTTAGATGTCAATGCATCGATTGGCAGTGTGATGCAATTATTCAACAATATCTGAAGTTCTGAAAGATCTGGGTCAAATGAGTATCCCACAAACTGACAGAACAGCAAAAAAGGGCTGGAGTCGACTCGTGCAAGAAGATGTTAGCAATGTTTGAACCTAGTGGCCCCAACGATTAACAGACATTGTCACAGGTGATGAGATTGGTTTCATCACTTTATAAAAAAACTTACCATAAAGACCGACAAATATGTTTGGGTTGCGGAAGATGAACCATGTCGCTAAATCCTAAGAGAAGACTTTCGCTCAAGAAAGATGATGTTCACAATTTGTTTTCAAAATCTCGAGGTGTGATAGCCGCGGACACCTTACCTGAAAAAGTGACTATAAATGGCAATACTACACCAACATTGTTTTGTACAAAATGGAAGAAGATGAAGGAACAGCGTCCAACAACAGGCGTGTCAAGAGTTCTCCATCCTCATGATAATGACAGTGCTCACAAAACCCGGCAAGTTACGGCCTTTCTGGAGTAGGAAAAATCAAACTACCTCATCCTTCATATTCACCCCCTTGCAATTTTTTGGTTGTTTCCAAAAAATTAAAAAGGAACTTGCTGGGAAGCCTTTTTCAAGGGTGCAAGACTTTGCAAAATGCCCTTCATTCAGAGTTGCGGAGTATTCTCAACAGGAATACCACCAAGCATTCCAGAATTGGAGTAGACTGCGACTTTGCCTAAATGCTGGAGGGAAGTACTTTTTAGGGCAGTAAAAGTTTTGTTGAGGTAAGTGCAATGCGTTTTGTTCTGCAGATGCGTGTCAAGAACATTTTGAATACCCCCCGTAAATTTTGAATACCATAACTAATTTGAACTTCATAAATCGTTTTGAATATCCTTCGTTCTTTTTTGCGCCTTATCTGTTATTTTAAAATTCTTCGTTTTGCTCATGAATTTAAAAGTTCTTTTAAATTTCATTGACTCCTGTTTTTTAGGGGCTGCCATTACGCCCTGGCATTTTTCTCAATCATATCATACCATTAGTTTTCATTAAGCTTCTGTCATTTAAAATATTGTCTTTAGACAAGATGCAATCGTTTACTACTGAAATAAAATTTTTACCTTATTTTCTTTTAATGTTTGCATTTATAAACAGACTTTATACTTATCATCCATCTGAGGAATTGCAATTTTATCTGCACATCTATTTACACCTTTGTCTACTGGATCAGCATCTTGGTTGAATATCTTTCTACCTTTAGCGTCATCTGGGCTATTAAGACAAAATAGCCTCTCTTCACACCTTCATCAGTACTTAACTGAACTTCTAAAACTTCCTCTCCATCATTAAATGTAGAATCTACTTCCTTAAGATTTTTTCTGTCTAAAAATCTCTCATCTATCTCCAGTTCCATTTTCTCTTTATCACTTCTATTTTTGCGCAATCCTCATTTTTAATTTCATTACTACATTTATAATCTAATTCTTCGATGTTTATACTTCCGATCTTAAGTAAATTCTCAGTCAGACTCTCATTTTCCATTACCTGTCTAATTTCCTTTGAGTTATCATTATCTAATATTTGTGCACTATTTATAACTTCAGAACTATATCTATTAATTATCTGATTCTTATTTATCATATCTTGATCAATTTCTCCTGAGTTTTCCGCACAGACTTTTGTCTTTACTTTAACATTAGTTACCTTGGTCTTCCTCATAATTATTCTTAACATTATATTTAAACACTCTATCTAACTGCAGTTTATTCCTATTTTCAAAATTACGCGTCTCTTCTATCTGAAAAATCACACCATTCATCAAGATTGTTTATCTCTTCTGCTTCATTGATTCTTTACTTCAGAATCAGTCAGTCAACTTATCTAATTGAATTCTAACTCCAATTTTAGATTTACACAAAATTTCTGCCTGATAATTAATCTTATCTACGGATTTGCATAAATCTTCTATTATAAAATCAACCTTAGTTGCAAAACTATTTCCATCCTTTATTTACATAATACACAATATCCTGATTTTTTTATGTATTATGTATATAAATGTCGCTAATTTTAAGATCAATGAAATGAGTTTTCATCGATCTTATAACGATTATTGCTTTAACAGCAAGTAACATCTTTATTATGTACATCTGCATTTCCTCCTATATTAATCGTACTCTCCACAAAATTAATTTTATCTTACTGGTTAATTATTCTGCAACAATTATTAACTTTATCAGACAATCCTTTATTTAAATTATCTTATTTTCATCCTTCTCACATTTCATTTTATCATCCTTTATCTACACTCTTATTCTTTTCTCAATGATACCGCTACACTCTATTTCTCAACCTCTGATCTTAATATCATATTTTTCCTTATCAGATGCATTACACAATTTTTCAACTTATCACCTATAGAAATAGTTTTCTTGATAAATCCAGAAACAGTAACGGGTTGGGTTGTTTTACCTCTGAGCGGCACGTTTTTGCACACCATGGGCTAAATGGCCAGGTCACATGGACCCCGAAGGCTCAGAGAAGGTTGGGGGAGGGGACCCACCGGAACAGCTGTTGGGAGACAGATGGTAGCCTCCCGTCAAAGCCATCCAGCGTGTTCTTTAACGTGCACAGGGTATGGCTCTCCCGCACACCGGGCCACGGCTTAACGTCCCATCCGACGGACGACGGCCTTTCCAAGCCCATCGGTGTCCCCTACTGACCGTGGGCAGGGCGGGGAATTTTGTGGAGATAAATCTCAATGCTGACCCAACTAGGACTCGAACCTGGGAACTACAGATTACGAGCCTGGTGCGCTACCGACTGAGCCGCCCCAGAAACAGTAACGATTTTGGTGTGAACCAGAAGAATTCTTAACGCAAAATTTCTCCCATTTTTCCAGTTAGTTTTATTTGCAACATATAGAACAGCGAAGAATCCTAGAAGCTACTCGTAGCATTTACAGGCCTTCTCATACAAGGAGATGCCCTACTAAGACCGACGTCATTGCTGATCACTGCCTCAGAGTTAACACAACACACAAAGTTTGTCTTGTTGGAAGGTTTGTTAATTATTTTCCCTGCATTGGCTTACACTTGATTTCACCAGAAACCTCTTTACCTACTGGCTTATCACCGTTATCAAACTTAAAAACTTTCTGCTATTTGCCAAACTTTTACAGAACCTCGTCATTAACTTTTCTATTAGTTTGTATACATTGCTACATTCATTTCTCTCGAAGTTACTGACGATAATGAGTCTTACTAATATTTACATTATTATTTAATATCTTTCTCATTTTACCTTTATATTTATTAAACCATCTGCTTTTCTTAGGCATATAGTTATTTTCAACATAATAATTTTTACCAATTTCAACAAACACTTTACTCGCATTACTTCTGTTATTTACCTCATTAAAATTACTCTCATTACCAGTTATTACCTCCTAATCTGCATTTAACATTTGGAATTTATTCAGTCTTATCCGATTATCATGAAAATAACTTGCAACACTAATATCTGACTTATTCTGAAAACCATTTTCACTAACCTTTGCATTTATACTCGACTTATTTCCATTATACTCTTCACTCTTATCTTACTTTCTAAACAACGTGCATATTCTTCCTATTGCCAAACTAATTACCTAACTTCCCTTCCCTAGTCTCTTCTTCTCTACAATTAAATCTTCTTTCTTCCCTTTCTAATCTTATTCTTCCCTTTCTAATCATTCTTCAATTTCAAATCTTATTCTTCCCTTTATAATCCTCTTCTTTCCTTTCTAATCATATCCTTCTCTTTCTACTCTACTCTACTACTAAATCGTCTTCTTTCCTTTCTAATCATCTTTTTTCATTCGAATCAAGATTTAAATAGATTCGATCATGACCTTTATTTTATCTTCATTTACATTTTTCGATTAAAAGCATGTTTTAGAAGTTATAGAGCTTCGAGGTTAGATTCCTCGTTGACATAACAAAGAGGTTTTCTATAATTTTGTTAGGGTAGTGAATATCCAGTGCCCTCCCCCATTGACAATTTACTGGTGAATGTTTCTGGCGTCAATTGTTACTTTCCAACCTGGGAAGAAATTAAAACAACGAAATATTTCCAGCAAAAAGAACATCAACTTGCATCATCTAATGATGCATCATTAATTGTTGTTGCATGGATTTACTTTGCTACACACATAAAAGCTAGAAAATGTTTTATCCATCCCTCCTCCTACGTTGATATATATATCTTTGCTTCATCTTGAGGTGAAAACTGCTGAATGGTTAGATTTTCCTGAATATCCCCATTCCTGTGTTTGTTATTAGATATCATCAAGTTTGTTTGAGGTGATGTGTGTTGTACGTTCTTTCAACTGAGCATGAACTCACTTAAGTGATGAAATGCTCTCTAGAGTAGATGTAAACAAGAACGCATATCGCCTCTGGCACATATGGCAATCTTGTTTTCAAAAGGAATTGAGAATCAAAAAGAAAAGAGTTGTTCCATCCTATCTTTCCAACTCGACGGATATATTTAATGATTCATGTCAAATAAAAGCTTGTAACGCGGGGATATGCTATAAAAAAAACTGACCCTCTATGCTTTCTTCCCTCCTTAAAAAAGGAGAACTATGATAACGATTGTTCCGCTTTATACCTAGAAAGCGAGATCCGAAAATAAGAAATGATTCAAATGAAAGCTTGTGGCGCATGGAGTGTCTCATAAGATATAGAAATTCGGCTGAATTTCCGGAACGCGAACGTAACGCGTTGTGAGGTGGGGAATGTGGCGGGCAATTAAAATATGCCCCTCCTCCCTTGATTTCTTCCCCACTAAAGAAAGGGAAACGTTCAAACGCGAGGTTAGTTACTGTTACGACTTAAGTGTAAAATGAATGCTGATGTGAGTAGGACCGTCGTAGATTACTTCGAAATCTCTCACATATTCTCCCTACTGCAAAAGGAGACGGAAATTTGGGGGGGGGGAGTTGTTATAACCTAACAAGTTACATTTCACGTGGAAGCTTGTGACGTCCCCAATGTTATGGGATACCTCAAACACGACTCCAAAAAGGGGGAGGAAAAACGTGATCGATGTTTATGAGTTATATATCAAAATAAGGACTTTCTTCTTATAGGGCTCTAAAAAGTAGAAAATAATCCTGAAGCATACCGATGGTGCTGTCAGTTATTGAGTTCGTATTCACTTCAAAGGAAGATAGGACGCCGGCAATCTTCTTGAGTTGGTGAATTTGCGCCCTATCTTCCTTTGAAATGAACACGAACTCAGTGACTGCCGAACATATTGACTGCCGTTGTGATGACATAGAACAGATGGAGAGCACTAAATATTTAGGTATTTTCATAGATAATAATCTAAAATGGAAGAAACATATTGACTACATCACAGGTAAAGCACGCTACAAGCTACTCAAATTACACCACTTGAAATACAAAGTCAATCTTAATATGTTGCGAACGTTGTACTTCTCATGGATACAAGCTGCATTTCAATACGGTCTAGTTTGTTGGGGTGGAAATTATGTCTCGGTTTTTAAACCTCTGGTGCCTCTTCAAAACAAAATTATTAAATTGCAAAACTTAACACTGATATTTTAAGCAATTTCAGTCGTTAGTCTATGCTAAAAATTCTACCTATTAGACATATATTTGCTTTTAGAGTGATGATATTTTTTAAGCAGAAATGCTTTAATTTTTACATTTAGCTGGATTTATACAACTTCAGAGAGAAAGGTCCAAAATACTCAGTTCCTTTGATTAAAAAAGGAATTGCTCATAAGCATTAGTCATATATCGCACCTAAAATCTTCAATCAGTTGCCTCTTGAAATTAGAAGCGACAAAAATTTTAATATCTTTATGCAGAATTTGAAAAGCTTTCTCTTTTCTTTGGAAGATGTTGCACCTATGTTAAATAATCAAATGTAGAGTAAAAATCTATTGTACATATACCGGAAAAATGACACATATTGTTTGTAATCTTTGTAGTGAGTAAGTCGTTATTGATTTTTGTATTAATTTCCTTTAGTGGTTTTTGGGTTCACTCATATTTTTCTTTGTTATAAATTGTATATGATTATGAAATGAAATTGATTGATTGATTGATTGCATCAATGTTTTAGGTTTATTTTCTACTTTTTAGGGCCCTATAGGATGATAAGTATTCTAAATTTTTTTAACTTTATCTCCATTCCTGCTAGTGTTTATTTTATCGAACTTGAGTTTGTATGTTGCTAGTGATGCAGATTTGATCCAGAGTGATGGATATCATCAATGGATATGTAGGCTTTTATCTCGATACTAGGGGGTCAGAGACTCTAAGAAGAAGGCATTGGAATAAAAATTCTTGTTTTTCTTTTGCTGTTAAAATATTCGGTTTCATTTCATTATTGGTCGCATTTCTGTTCCATGAATTGACCTCATTAAACCATTCCCACGAAAAAATAAATATGTATTGAAAATAATGTTATTTTAGGCGTAGGTACGGAAATGTGTTGCCAGAGCTAATTAACTATAATGTAACAAAAGGAAAGCTTTTTTTATTTGTTTTATGAACAAAATGGACATCAGTTATTTTCTTGTTTCCTCTCCCGTGGGAAATTCCTGAATCCGATCCTCTGACTTCAGATGTACACTGCGTGGCAAAATTATTATTTCGCAAAGTACTATGATATACGAAAAATTTCTTGCTGACATAAGTATTTACAGCAAAGTCATATGAAAATGATGGGAAGCAGAGTCAGGTGCAACATGGGTTAAAAGACTGATCTAACTGACTTCGAAAGGGGACTCGTCGTTGCATTGCAATGGGCACGAGCATCCATAACGGAGCTGAAAGAACTAAGCTGAAAATCATGGGATTCAATATCCCAAGTGTATGGAGAACGGAAACGTGGCAAAAGTGGGAGGAAAACGGCTCTGACTGACAGGGACAGGCGTTTGTAATGGTAAAATAGAACTTCTATAGTTTATCAGCTGAGAGGGGATGACTTGCTAGTAGCACTTCGAAACCCGTTTCAACGAGAACTACTGTTATGAACAGATCCCAATCTGTTCATAACTTAATGAAAACATTTCTCCAAAAGATGCAGATTTCGTCAGCGCGTCGCATGACCTTGGTGAGTCGCTTTCGTTCTTAAGAAGAAGAGACTGCAGAAGCGCAACCAATTTCTCGTCCCAAGAGAAACATTTAGGGACATCCGTAGATTACTCCACATCCGTACTCAGGAGGAACCCGATGGCACTTCAAAGGGGTGCAATCCCCCATGGATTGGGGCTTGCCGAAGAGTGTCCCATTAGCACACGGGAGGAGCAAGCTACCGACCGCCCCCTGTTGCCCAGGAAGGCCCTAAGGATTGTCCACACCATTTCTGAGAATAAATTGCCCAAGAAAGGAAACAAAATTCATGAGAGGAATCCACAAAAGCCTTTTCCCCGAAACCCGCAAGACTACGTGGGTCGCGCAGATTCTTGGAAGTCCCCATTGGATCCAAAGCAAAGCCGACCAATAAAAACAAGGGAAGGCCAACAAAAGATCTGCCGACTTTCGATGCTTTGAAACTTTCATCTCGGGGAATGAAAAAGAAAATTCAGAGAGTCGAGGGGAAGAGATAGAAGAAGGCCAAGCTGGAGGACAGTCGGGTTCGGAGGGAGTGCGATCAGGCTCGATGTTTCATCTTGGGTGAGTGAGCGAGACATTCAAATGTGAAGTGAACGTAAAGAGGAGAGATGTTCCTTTCGAAAAGTGAGTGCGAACTATCTTTGAAAGCACAGGTGTTAAAAATACAGAATGCTGAACGATTGACATTCTAGTTTCGAAACCTCAGCCGAATGACTAAATGTTCACCTCGCCGTCGCCGTGACATCCCTTCGTTCGTGCCGCCGTGTGGCATTCCATGTTATCCCTTCGTTTGCCATCGCATGGGACGATGATATTCCAATCTACAGGTGAAAAGTACCTGCTAAAGACGAATGCTCTCCAGCCCTCTGCTCCTGTTTCCGTGATGCAAAGGACAACAACCTGAGGTACGAATTGATTATGTTCATTTTTCTCGAATAAGAAAATTCTTGTAATTACTGAGATCGGTCCCTCACTATAAAAAGACAATGTCGGCAACTGTTGGTCACTTACCTAATCGACGTGAACTAGAGAAAAGCCTTCAGACACCTTAATAAATTTTTATGAGAATAGTTCATTTATTTGTAAGAGTCAGCATGAACTCTAACTCAGGAGAGGAGAGTTTATCTAATGCTTTGAAATCTCCTCTTAAACTGTAAATGTTTCTAACTATTAAATTGTTTGTTTATAATATAAGAAGGAATCAGCATTATTTTATGTTGCTGCTCTAATAACTTTGTTCAGTAGAAATTAAATATCACCGCCAATGGATGCTTAGAAAAACAATGCAATGTACGCTTAAAATAATAGACATACAAATCATAACTTAGAGGGAGAGGAATTATTGTACTTTCGCCCCCCCCCCCCCCCCCCTGACACTATGCGAAGATAATTTAAAACTTTGAGGGTTGGGAAATGCACCATGACACATAAGATGAAGTGTTAGAAAGGTGCTCATAATAATTTGGTCATGCAGTATACGTTTCACTTTGATATACAAATTTAACCTTTTCGCTTGATATGTAAGTTTAATTTTGAGTCTCTGAATCTTAATCGAGATGCTGGATTTATCCCTTTACTAGAAACAAGAGTGCATAACGTAGTTTCCCGTTGACAAAAATAATATAAATTAAATTTTGTTTTAACTATTTGTGGTCTATGTAGCTACGAGGAAAGTATTTATTGTTTTGGATATACCCTCAGCAACCACTTTATTAAATGCAGTTCCATGTTATATCAATAGCAACTGAGATACAGCTCAGTAACTTCTTAAATAAGCTTTTCATGAAAAAAATGTGAACGAAGATAATTTACAGATTTCACTCAAATCTATTTTAACCTCAATTTTCAACAATATTCGTTTGCTATTTATAGAGTTACGGAAAGTTCGCATAACAGTTATGTTAAATTAATATTCGTAACAACCTAAGACAAATAGATTCACTTACTAGTGAGTAAATATCCTAATATTTCGACTCCTGACTGGGGTCGCCATCCGAGGAAGTTGCAGCTTTGTTGGAGCTTTCTTTTGTACAAAGAGCTACAAAAGAAAGCTCCAACAAAGCTGCAACTTCCTCGGATGGCGACCCCAGTCAGGAGTCGAAATATTAGGATATTTACTCACTAGTAAGTGAATCTATTTGTCTTAGGTTGTTACGAATATTAATCTACCTATTGAAAGACAGCCATGAATACAATTATTGGTTATGCTAATTTTCGCCAATTTTGAATTTTGCAAAACGAGCTAATTTACGAAATATCTAAGCTTCCATACCGCTTTAAATGCTTGAAAGAACAGTTTTGGAAATCTAGATTTAAATAGACTCAAGAGCATTAAATTATCTTTGGTCACATTTTTTCATAAAAGGGCTTATTTAAGAAGTTGCTGAGTTCTGCATATGAGCTACTATTGACATAATATGGAATTGCTTAATAAAGTGGCCCTTTGAGTGTACAGTGGATTCCCGTACAAAGCGGGGGATACGTTCCGCGTTATAGGAAATCGCGTTATACGGAACATGCATTATCAGACGAATTGTCTATCCCCAGGTTCGAGTCCCAGCTGGGTCAGCGTTGAGATTTATCTCCGCAAAATTCCCCGCCCTGCCCACGGTCAGTAGGGGACACCGATGGGCTTGGAAAGGCCGCCGTCCGTCGGATGGGACGTTAAGCCGTGGCCCCGTGTGCGGGAGAGACATACCCTGTGCACGTTAAACAACACGTTGGATGGCCTTGACGGGAGGCTACCATCTGTCTCCCAACAGCTGTTCCAGTGGGTCCCCTCCCCCAACCTTCTCTGAACCTTCGGGGTCCATGTGACCTGGCCATTTTGCCCATGGTGTGCAAAAAAGTGCCACTCAGAGGTAAAACAACCCATCCCAAGTCTATCCCCATACTTTCAATCTAAAAATTATCTGGAAAAAGAATTGTTTTTAAATAACGATAACAATAAAGACGAAACGATGGACTCTTCAAGCGATGAATCTGTACAACCAATGTTAACAAGACGGCGTCGTTGGAAATTATTTCTTGATACTTCTGATAGCGAATGAATGTTAAATAGTGAAGTACATATTTTTAATTAAAAGTTGAATAAAAATATTTTCCTCTTATATCTTTAAATGTGCATATTTTTTTTTTGATAAACCTTTACATCTTTTAAAGCTGTCAACTTCACTGTGCATATATAAACAACAGGTAAGTGTATATATACATTTGCTTTTCTAAACAAAAAATCAAAAACTATGTCAAAATGTTATCTTACGCGTAATACGGGACTGTTTACCGCGCTATATGAATACTAGTCGCAATGTTTTCGTCGCGTTATACGAATTCACATTATAGGGGAGCGCGTTATACGGGAGTCCACTGTATTTTGATATTACGGATTTCATAATTATATGATACCAGCAGATTTACCTGGCGTTGCTCGGGTCTGAAACTCTATAGAATATAGAGTAGATGGCGCTACCCATGTTGCAAGCTTTCATTTGGCATAAAAATCATTGCGATCGATCACCCCCCCCCCTCTAGTTAAAAGTTTCTCCCTCTCTTTTAGGGAAGGAAACAAATGACCATAGCTCGAGTACCCATAATCCTTCCCACGTCAGAAGTTTCTAAACCAAAAACCGGAATTTCCTCGCTCAGATAATCAAACTTTTCAAATCATTTCGTACCCAACAGAGTTCCTCAGATACAATTTGTCAGGCACATATAACTTTATAGCAAAAGAAATTATGATCTGAGTGCATAAAAAATGTCAAGGTATAAAAAAAATTATTATTATTAAACAAAATTATTTATTACTTAACATAATATTTAAAACATTTATTAATTATCATATCTAATGAGATATTTTCTTATTAATTTTGCATGTTTTTCAAATTAAGTTAATGATTGTAACTTTCGATACGAATTTAGTTTTTCAAGCTTTTATTTCAACAAAGAATCTCATGTTCTGCTCGTGTTTAATTAGAACGACTTTAATATCCATGGACGCTCGTGACCCAACAAATTGAACAATGAGTTTATCATGCGAAAACAGAAAGAAATTACTTGATGCATTCATTATATCAAATTTATTGGTGGCAAGAGTGATTTGAATAATTTTCCACTGTTAATGTTTAATCACGAGAAATTAGATATTAGTTTAGTTTTATGCATTCCTTTTTTCAAATTTATTGGTGGCAACAGTAATTTTGAATAATTTTCCACTGTTAATATTGGGCGGGGGTGGCTCAGTCGGTAGCGCGCCAGGCTCGTAATCTGCAGTTCACAGGTTCGAGTCTCAGCTGGGTCAGTGTTAAGATTTATCTCCGCAAAACTCCACGCCCTGTCCACGGTCATTAGGGGACACCGATGGGCTTGGAAAGGCCGCGCCCGTTGGATGGGACGTTAAGCCATGGCCCGTGTGCGGGAGAGCCATACCCTGTGCACGTTAAAGAATACGCTGGATGGCCTTGACGGGAGGTTATCATGTCTCCTAACAACGTTCCAGTGGGTCCCCTCCCCCAACCTTCTCTGAGTCCTCGGGTTCCATGTGATCTGGCCATTTAGCCCGTGGTGTGCAAAAAAGTGTCGTTCAGAGAACCCAACCCAACACTGTTAATATTTAATCACGCGAAATCATATAACAGTTTAGTTTGATGTATTCCTTTTTTCCAAATTTATTGGTGGTAACAATTATTTTGAATAACTTTCAATCGTTAATGTTAAGTCTTAGGGGATTTTGAAAAATTCAAACCCAACCACCCCATTTTTGGTTGACCCCAGCGGGTTCGCAAATGGCCTATATTCTTCCCCTGAGTGAAGTGGACGTTCGTGCAGAGTTTGAAGCCTCTAGCTCTTCTTGGGGTTGAATGCATAAGCGGGACAGACATAAAAACAAATTTCTTCTTTATATATTAGATGAAAATTTTAACTTCAATATTTTAATTAATAGAGAAGCATTTTTCAAGCTGTGCTTCTAATCTAACTACAAAAGTTGTTTAAGCATTTTAATAGTTACGCACATTTAAAAAATTAAAGATGTAGGTATCTTATTACTAGAAATGTAGGTTAATCTATTACTAGCGTTAGAGGTGTGAACTTACTGAACATATAGGCAGGGGCGTAACGAAGGACTATGGCTCGGGGTGTAGAGATCGAAAATTTTCCAACTCGGAAATCAAATATTGTCACCTGAGAAAAATAATGTCTGTCAGGTTGGCACATTCTGCCAAGTTATCACGATTTTGCCAACTCTCCTTAATTTCATAAAACCAATCCCAATTTTCACAACTCGCCCGTATTTTACCAAGTGGATTCGAATTTTGCCAACTGCCCTAGATTTTGCCAACTCGCCACAATATTACAGAAAAAAATCCCAATTTCTACATTTCACCTGATTTTCGCAAAGTCACTTCGAATTATATCAACTCCCGAAGATTTTGTTGTCACTCTGTATTTTTCCAACTCCCCACGATTTTTCCCAAGTCACTCCGAATTTTGACAACTGCCCCTAGATTTTGCAAAGTTTCCTCAATTTTGCCAACTCGCCATAATTTTACAGAAAAAAAAACCCAATTTTTACATCTCACCTGATTTTGCAAAGTTACTCAGAATTTTACCAACTCCCCAAGATTTGAGAACTCTCCTAAATTTTGTCAACTCGCCATAATTTTACAGAGAAAAATCCCAAATTTTACATCTCCCCTGAAATTTGCCAACTCCCCCACGATTTTGCGAAGCCACTCCGAATTTTGCTAACTTCCCACTCCGAATTTTGCCAACTCCCCAAGATTTTGCCAAGTTGTCCCGATTTTGCCAACTCACCTGTATTTCACTAAGTGACTTCGAATTTTGCCAACTGCTCCAGATTTTGCCGTCTTCATTTTCCCAACTGCCTTAGATTTTCCAAGTTGCCTCGATTTTGACAACTACCCTAGATTTTGCCAAGTTGTCTAGATTTTGCTAACTCCGCTTAATTTTGCAAAAAAAAATATTACAAATTTTCACAACTCACCTAGATTTTACGAAGTCGCTTCGAATTTTGCCAACTCCGAGTTACTTTGGCGAGGAGCCTCCCCCCCACCCCCCATAACAACGCCCCTAGATATAAACTTTATA
This sequence comes from Ryuthela nishihirai, assembly GCA_038380435.1. Lineage (NCBI taxonomy): Eukaryota > Metazoa > Arthropoda > Arachnida > Araneae > Heptathelidae > Ryuthela > Ryuthela nishihirai. The sequence continues at coordinate 33,660,751 of JAWZYU010000026.1, forward strand.
TACTGAGTGTTTGAATTCTACTATGCTTGAGTATTTGAATGTTGCTTTTCGCTCGTCATTTGTTGGATTGTCAGTTTGTTTCTTTATCAGAACAGTTCTTTCGAACTCTAGGACAAACTTAATGATTTATGTATCAAAGGGAAAGCTGTGGCCCGGGAAGTATTAGAGGTAAAAAAATCACACCTCCATGCTTTCTTCCCTCCTGAAAAAACGGGGAAATGAAAACGATTTTTCCTTTGGTATCTCCAGAACGAGAGTGCAGAAAGTAACAAGCTATGCTTCAAATGAAAGCTTGTGAGGAGAGAAAGTCATGGGCTATAAAACATTGACCCCCCGTGCTTTCTTCCCCAATAATAATAATAAATATGAAAAACATTGTTCCGCTATATCTTCGGAAAAATCGTTGTCATATTTCCCCTTTTTAGGAGGCTTAAAAGTCTATGCGTCAAATGAAAGCCTGTGAGATGGGGAGTGCCACAAGTTATGCAAATTTCCCTATACCTCATTTCCCCCTCCTCCAAAAAAGGGGAAAAGTGCGAGGAATTGTTCGACTATATATTTCAAGAGCAGAATTTAATGTAACATGTTGTATGTCAAATGAAAGCTTGTGACGTGGGGAATGTTTTGGGTAATTAAAATATACCCCTCCCCTTGCTTTCCCCCCATAAAAAAGTGGAAATTGAAAGTCGTTCTTTTGCTATATCTTCTAAATACAAAGGCCAACAGTTACGAGTTAGATGCCAAATAAAGATGAAATGAGAACCGTCGTAGACTGCTTTGAATTAAGCCACCCACCATTCTCCCTACTGCAAAAAGGGGAAAGAAAATTCTGAGTAGGGCGATCTTAACGAGCCACGTCTCAAATTAAATCTTGCGACTTCTCCAATGTCATTGGCTAGCTCACGACCCCCCCCCCCCCTCCAAAAGAAGGGGGAGGAGAAATGCGGTCGGTGTTTAAGAATTATATATCAAACGAAAGTTTCTGAAGATAGGTATTTTTTAAATATTTAAATTTATTCACATTTATTTTCCTTGTTACTAAAAGCACCTATCTTTATATGCATCCTAAAAAGTAGAAAACAAACTTAAAGAGTATCGATGATGCAATCAGCCATTGAATTCGTATTCGCTTCAAAGGAAGATAGAACGCCGATTTACCTACTCAACAAGATTACCGGCGTCCTATCTTCCTTTGAAGTGAATACGAAATCAGTGATTGATTGCACCATCGATATGCTTTAGGTTTATTTTCTACTTTTTAGGGAGCATATAGGAAGAGAGGTAGTTTTTAGAAAATTTCCATTTTTTTATATTTATATTTTGGTGTATTTTGTACATTTTTGCTTTTCTTGTGTTACCTTTTGTATATTAATATTAGTTTCAATAAATCGATAATACTATTTGAGTTATAGATTTTAATTCTTTTGATCTGGAGGACCATACTCTCCATGTTAAAAGATAATTGAATGACATTAACCTTAGTGGCTCACAAGAGGACTCAAGAGTGACACATTCTTCCCAGTAACAAGATTCTTATTTAATTATGCTTTGAGAAGCGAATGCGTATAATTTTCCCAGAAGCAGAATAATCCCACTCACAGTAATAAGAGTTTGGGAAAGACAAATCCCAACATTTATATCTTCGCTTCTCTCTGAAACAGAATTTAGATGTTTCTATAGTTACAACAAACACGCGGAAGCATGTTAACCGAAACTGAAATTTACTCAAAGGTGCAGGAAGCAACCGGAAGTTCAAGATACTTAATGGACAGATGAACAGACACGTAATTTGAGGTTTCCCGGTTCAATTTCGAACAGTGGGAGAGAGGTCTTTGCTTGTGCACGCTCTTAAGTTCTCTTAAAAAGGATGAAGTCTTAAAATTCCAGCTTGGATGGTCATCTTATGGTCAGGAATTTACATCTTGCTCTGCTCGGCAGTATAAAATAACGCTCAATATTTGGGTTTTACATCTGAGTGGTACTTCTTTGTACCCAATGGATTAAATGGCCGCATCGCAAGAAACTCAAGGGCTCAGAGAAAATTGGAAAAGGGAATCAATTGGACAGCTGCTAGAAGACATTGTAACCTCCCATCAGGGCCATCCAGCGTGTTTTTGACGTGCAGAGGGAACAGTTCTCATGCAGATGGCGCCACGGCTTAATGACCCATCTGACGGAAAGTGACCTTTCGAAGTCCATCGGTATTCCCTTTCTGACCGAGGCCAGGGTGGGGCGTTTTGCGGATATAAATCTGAAAGTAGGTATAGTTGGGATACAAACCTTGGAACTGCAGATTACGAGCCTAGCATGCTACAGACTGTGCCCCCCCCCCCAACACACAGTCCCTTCTACCCTGCGAAAACTGAGAATGTTAATGCAAACGCCATCTCTCTATACCAGACATCATATGCAATAGGGCAATATGTGGCCCATTGAAGAAAATGGGGAAGAAGTAGCCATCAATTACAGTGGCAATTAGGTGTTCATTTTCCTTATCCTTAAAGACAGAGTGACGAATTTTATAAATATATATAATAAAATAACATAATATTGCATAAAAAGCAATAGAAAAAAAAACAATTATAGATCTGAGGATTATCTTGCTTTATAATGTACACGTTTGTATAAAATTTTATATTGCATAGTTTATTAAAAGATTTTTGATTTCTAAGATTTTTTCTTACCGTAATGTATTTTTTTTTTTCCATTTTCAAATCAAAATGAAATCAAAAAATTTCACAATCAAAATGGCAAAGTGGACAAAACATTTTTCTCTTGGTTAGTACAACAACTGCGCTTGATAATATTGATGAAAGTTTTAAACAGCAAAAGAAATATTTATTACATAAGGATCATTCGCACTGCTCGGATCTAGAGAAAATTGAGGGAATCGAATCAAGAAAGAAAGGATTTAAAGACTCTAAAAGGGATCGAATTAACGAGCGGATAAAACTGGAACGATGTTCCAGTGTATAATTTTTCTTTCTTTTCAGTGGTTTTTCCAAATCTTTCTTTTTATTTGTAAAATATACACAGTCGTATCAGAATAATATGACCACCAACCATAGTATGTATGGAAGGTGGTCATATTATTTTGATACGACTATGTATACAGGGTGAATCTGAAAAAGTGGGCAAAACTTTATGGGGTGGTAGAACGCAGCTATACGAGCAATATTCGTCATAGAAAATTACATTCCTGTTAATAAAATGTTTTCTGAAGTGTCTCCTCTCCTTCTTGTGTTCATTCTTTAAATGTGACAGTGGAAAACTACCTTTTAACTTCTCACCGCTTGCGTTCCGACCATACATTCTATGACGAATATTGCTCGTATAGCTGCGTTCTACCATCCCGTAAAGTTTTGCCCACTTTTTCAGATTCACCCTGTATATCTACTATTAGGGTCGGATCTAGGAAGGAGAGTGGGGGCAAGTGCGCTTTGCTCCCCCCCTTTCAGAAGGCTAGTAAGGATAATAGAGGCAGAAAAAATTTCCTCACTTATATTCCTGCATTTTTCAAGAATTTTTCTAAAGACTTATAAAACTCAAATCTTTGAATTATAGCGCGCTTCCCGCTTTACATTTTTCCACTTCGATTAGCACTATTGTCACGAGACCAAATATACTGCAAGTAGAAAAGTTTTTAATATCAGTTAGGGGAGATCTTGATCTGTGGCCGGTAACTCAGCGATCAGAACACCTGACATGCTATCAGGAGATCGTGGGTTTGTACCCTTCCCGGCTACAGACAATTTTTCCTCTAATGCGTCATCAACGTTGGTCTAGGTGAGAATGCTCCCCTGATAGTTGACGAAAGCGTTGAAGGGTTTCTTCCATTTATGAAGTTATGTCTAATTTTTTCGACTATAATTTGGTTAAAATTTTGAAAGGGAAGCAATTCATTTATGAACTAATAATGTTATGCATAAGTTTAGGAAAGAAAAAGTTTAGGAAGTAAAATCAATTATTATACAGAAAATCTTACTTGTTTACGAACTGACGTGGGTAATTCTTCAACAGACGATGTCTTAGGATAATAATGTTATCAGTACCGTTGCCACTCACCTCACAACGCAAAGCAAAAATATTTGATTTTTCAGCCAAAACTGTACCAGTCGTGTGCTACTAGAAGATCTCCTTCAACTCTTAGATCTACTTTGATCATATCGTATCACTGCTTACAATAATTTTACTCTGAAACATTTTTGTGCAACTGACTAATAGCAACAACTGGCACAGTTTTGGCTGAAAAATTAAATATTTATGCTTTGTTTTGTGAGGTGAGTGGCAACGGTACTGATAATGCCATTATCATAGGACATCGTCTGGAGAAGAATTACTCACGTCACTTCCTAACAAGTAAGATTTTCTGTATAATAATTAATTTTATTTCTGAGATTTTATCTTTCCTAAACTTATGCATAACATTATTCGTTCGTAAATGAACACTGATACGTGCATATACGTTGCACTGCTGTTAAGCGATAAATTCTGTGTGCACAATGTATCATAAAACGGGGTTAATGTTATGAAATAGAATGTAGAGATAAATATGAATTCTCTTGAAAATATTAAGGCATGATTTTTTTTCCTTTACTGGTGTTTTATTAAAATGTAAAAAATATTAAAAAGTATAGGCATACCAAGGAAGGTACACAAAATGGCCAATGAGAAATATATATACATATGCTCTTCAATATGCAGGTTAGATTCAATATACAGAGACATATTTTGTTTAATAAAATTTTTCGGTTAATGCTCGTATTTATAAATAGGCTAAGGTGCAGTATTGGGTCCTCAGCCACTATGTGGTACTTTTCTCCAGGATGTTTTCCCAGGACTGTAACGTTGAGTTGCAATATGATATCCATCCGCATGTTGCAATGTTTATGACTGATATATGCTGTTTAAAATAGTTCTCTGTAATGAGATTTATTTTCGGGACTTTTTTAAGTGCGAAACGGGATTTCATTGTTTTGCGATAAGCGTTAATGAAATCTTTTGATGAGATTATTTAGTTTTGGAGCTTTTTTTTCAGTAAGGAACAAGGAGTTATTCTTTAGCGATAAGAGCTGTTAATGAAATCTAGTTTTGATGAGAATATTAATTTTTGGGGCTTTTTTAAGTGCAGAACGAAGGTTTATTCTTTAGCGATGAGAGAGAGAGTCATACCCTGTGCACGATAAAGAACACACTGGATGGCCTTGATGGGAGGCTACCATCTCTCTTCCAATAGCTGTTCCAGTGGGTCCCCTCCCCCAACCTTCTCTTAGCCCTGTGGGACCTTGTGACCTGGTCATTTAGCCTGTTGTGTGCAAAAATAAGTGCCGCTCAGAGGTAAAACAATCCAACTCAAAATGTTTCCTGTTTTGTTCTATGCACACGAGACAATGTTCAGCAACATAATCAGAAATGGCGTTACGAGATCGTTTATCCACAATTTGAAACTTGTGTTCAATTTGCTCTCTGCACAATGTTAGCAAAGTGGGGAAAAGACTATTCACGCGCATGCGTTCCTTCCGTCGGAGTCAAGCTGACTGCAGCCAAATCCAGCTTTGTAACGAAATTTAGGATTCTGTTGCCTATGGGGCGGGGTGGCTCAGTCGCTGCGTGCAAGGCGCGTAATCTGCATTTCCCAGGTTGGAGTCACAGCTGGGCCAGCCCTGCCCTCGGTCAGTAGACAGCTGACGGACGTTAAGCCGGACCTCTTGTGCTGGAGAGCCATACATTAAGAAAACACGGTAGATGGCCTTGACGGGGCTTGTTTGTCCCTTGCTTTAACTCTATTAGAAAACGTAATCTGTTTTAATTACACTAACCATCTTTTCCTATTCATTTTCCCACGTCATCATTTTCACCCATTAAGGATTGCGTTGTTTCAGTTTCATCTTCTTGTAACTGAAAAAAAATCTCCTGCCACTGATCTCATAGCGGATACACGAAATAGATTTAATGAGATGCTTTGGGGATTTCTGGTGCCATCAATAAATTGATGCATTTTTAATGAAAACGAAAATATTTAAATGTTATTAATAAGCAGTGCTATCTCTCTCTCTCTTATTCGACGTAATCATATGAAATATTGAGATCCAAACTATTTCACCATCACACGAATGAATCTCGTGGGCATCAGCAATGTCTGCCTCCGAGGGAGAGTACGGATTAAGAAGAATCAGCATCCGTCTTGATACCTATTGAATCTTGATACCTATTCACTGCAGCATCCGATCTTCTTCGACTTCACTACGTAGATAGTTGTAGAAACGGAGACGCACATCGATGCAAGCAGAACCTGATCTGGGGGTAGAGGTGGGCGCAAGGGAGCATGCCTCCCACTTGAGAAGAATACAGGCTTCAGTTGGGTTGTTTTAGCATTGGACAGCTATTAGGAGACAGGTGGTAGCCTCCTGTCAAGGTCATCTGGCGTGTTTCTTTACGTGCATAGGATATGGCTGTTCTGCACACGGTGTCACGGCTTAGGCTCCTATCCGATGGACGCTGGCATTTCTAAGCCCATCAGTGTCCGTCCTCTCTTTCTCACCGACGGCAGAGAGGATTTTGCGGAGATAAATCTCAACGCCGGTCTAGGTGAATCTGGAACATTTGAATTACATTACGAGCTTGGCGTGCTAGAGTTACAGGTAATAAGAGGCAAAAAAGTATTAAACACGTATAAGTTTCATGCATATTTTTGAGTTTTTCTGAAAACCTCTAAAACGGCGGAGGAAATGTTATACTACAACGGAAATTCAATCTCTTGCCGCCGCCCCTTTTTTCTGTCTTCTAACAGCTGTCCAGTGAGTTTCCTTCCCGCAACTTTCTCCGAGCCTTCGGTTCCTTGTGGCCTGGCCATTTAGTCCGCTGTGTGCAGAAAAGTGCCACTCAGAGGTAACCCCCCCCCCCCCCTTCACCTTTATTATCTCTTCTAGATCCCTCCTGTTGCAAGAAATAACTCTTCTAGCATTTCCATGTCGCCAAAGAGTTGAAAGGCAAGAAAAATCTTTTTGCTGTGTAATCTGGAGAAATATATATGTCGCAGGGAGATGACAAAAATAGGGATTTGATAAAATCCCTAAGGTATATGATCAATTCACGGAAGATGTTAAAATAACAACTCTGTGGGGTGATTTCCCTGAAGAAAGTAAGTGATTTGATCAAATCCCTTAACTGTTTTAGTGAAAAGATGAAATAAACAAGTCAGGACTCGCACAGCTCTATGTTTCGCTTATTACCACTCCCCTTTACCTCACCGCTCCCCTCTGGCGTCCGTGCCGCCCAGCGCCCAAACATTACGCGAGGAAGGTTGCGCGCATTTTTATTATTGTTTTCTGTATTTCGAGTTTTATCAAGTACCTACCGTAGAAAAATGAGTTCAGATATAGAAAAAAATCAAACTCTGACCGAATTTGTATCTGAAGAACAGTTTAATGAAACTATCAGGACGTTTTTGAACAACGGCATGAAACAGAAAAACCTTTGTGGACTCGCGAAAGGATAGAAGAAGCTGTCACAATCATTGAACAATTTAAATTAGCACCACTACTTAAACTGCAACGGACACATAAACAGTACTATTATGGAAAAAATACGATGTTATGGAAGTAAGTACTAAAAAAACTTTGATTTTGTAGAGAAAGTCTGAATTCGATCCAGTTGTGAAAATAGTACCAACGGAAAATTTTTACCACATACTTCGGGAAACCCATCAGTCAACTGGCCACGGAGGAAGAGATAAAATGCTGTATAGTTTGAAATCGAAATACCTAATACCTACTTCAGTTGTACTGGAGTTTTTAAAGCTGTGCACGGTATGTCAGTCTAAAAAAAAATTTCCAAACAAAGGAATCGTTGTTTGCCCAATTGTATCTAGCGACTTCAATCATCGTGGCCAGGTCGATTTAGTTGACTTACAGTCGACCCCAGATAGAAATTACAAATGGCTATTAAACTACCAGGACCACGCGACGAAATTCAGCTTTCTTCGACCGTTGACTATAAAAAGAGCTGCTGAAGTAGCAATGGAGCTATTAAAAATATTTTTGGAAGTAGGTTGTCCTCGTATACTACAAAGCGACAACGGCCGTGAGTTTACGGCTGTTGTCATACAAGAATTAACAAGCCTGTGGCCAATGTGCAAAATTGTAAATGGTAGACCTAGACATCCAGCTAGACAAGGATCTGTTGAGCGATCAAATCAAGATGTTGAACCTATGTTACGTGCTTGGCTAATTGACAATGACACCAGTAAAGCATGTTGTGTTATTTGTGGAATGGAATCTACTGGAGCCCATTCATGTGACATTTGTAAAAATCCGGTGCACTTAATATGTGGGAATACAGGAGGAGAAGAAGGATATGGATCGAAAATTCTATGCTATTTATGCCAAAAAGAAGAGAGCATTAAAGATCGAAGGGAAAATGCTGCAAAACACCTGAAAAGATCAGCTGAAAAAAGGAAAGAAGTTTCTTTGAAGAAATTTAAAGACGTGTTAGTGAATTCCACAGTTTTGGTGTATGTACCTAAGATAGAGGCCCATTAGATGGAAATAACATCGTGGGTATCGTATTAGATATAAAAAATAATTTATACCAAATTGGTACCTCAGTTGGAATTATAAAAGATTGGCTACCTAGAAACGCTCTTCAAATAGCTACTACAACATTTACCGAAACAGTTCGGGGCGGGGGTGGCTCAGTCGGTAGCGCGCCAGGCTCGTAATCTGTAGTTCCCAGGTTCGAGTCCCAGCTGGGTCAGCGTTGAGATTTATCTCCGCAAAAATTCCCCGCCCTGAATCAGTAGTGGACACCGATGGGCTTGGAAAAGCCGCCGTCCATCGGATGGGACGTTAAACCGTGGCCCCGTGTGCGGGAGAGCCATACCCTGTGCACGTTAAAGAACACGCTGGATGGCCTTGACGGGAGGCTACCATCTGTCTCCCAACAGCTGGTCCAGAGGGTCCCCTCCCCCAACCTTCTCTAAGCCTTCGGGGTCCATGTGAGCTGGCCATTTAGCCCATGGTGTGCAAAAAAGTGCCGCTCAGAGGTAAAACAACCCAACAACCCAACCCGAAACAGTTCCACAGATTAACTAAGTCTGCGTGATTTTGCAGGAAAAGTATCCGTATTTGGAGGTCAAGGATTTAAGAAGTGTTCCTGTGAGCAATCCAAATTACAATGTAAAACAAAAAGATGTGCCTGTAAAAAAAGTAGCGTACTTTGTAACTCGAGATGCCACAAATCAACAACGTGTTTTAATAAAAATGAATAAACATTATTATTTATTAATTACATTCACGAAAAATGTTTAAAATTTCACTAAAAATATCCTTTTTGTTTTTAAAAATATCAGCTTTAAGTACCTATTTCTTTTGTTAATTAGTTTCGAATAAATAATTTGTGTTTCAATGACTATTGTTGTATTAACTATTCTACATTTAGTAATGCATGGTTTACTAAATAAATACTCTTAATATCTAAACAATATTATTTCATCTTTTCACTAAAACAGTTAAGGGATTTGATCAAATCACTTACTTTCTTCAGGGAAATCACCCCACAGAGTTGTTATTTTAACATCTTCCGTGAATTGATCATATACCTTAGGGATTTGATCAAATCCCTATTTTCATCATTTCCCTACGACATATATACACTGTATTTGAAAATGTAAAAAGTTTCTTAACACTTCCATGTTCTGTGAATGGCAAAATTTCATTCAAAGCTTCCTAATTTTGAAAATAAACTTTGCAGGGGAAAATGACACTAGAGATAAACTGAAGCTTTCGCTTGAATATTTAATGATTTTTCTATTTTCAACAATATTCATGTGATATTCAGAGATCTATGGAACTTGAATCGTTTGAAAGCATCGTCACTGATCATAACAGTTTACTTCAAAAGCCCACTAAATTAGAAATTATAATTATTATAACAAATCTCTTACTAAAATAAATGCAGATTTAGAAGTTGTTTTACCAATTCGAAAATGTTTAGAACGAATATAATAGCAGGGTTTGCTGTTAAATGTTTCCAACTTAATCACTCTGTAAATACTGTTCGCGGAAATTTTTCATTAAACTGAAAAAATCTACAACGCCAGTTCGACTTCGTTTCAGTAAAACACAGCTAGGTGGATTTCTGCCTTTCTTAATACCTGCACTCGTAGCATTGGGAAAAGCAGCTGCAGTTGGAGTTGCGGGATATGCTGGTACTAAGCTTACACAAAAAGTTCTAGGAAAGGGGTTATACGTTCCTGGAAAGCAAGGAACAGCTGGCTTATCTAAAAATAAAAGAAAGGGAAAAGGTTTGTACATTCCAAGAAAACAAATAGCTCAGGGATTTAAAAAAAAGAGCCGTTAAGTAACTTAGATATCGAAAATATAATGAAAAACGAAAAAGGATTCCGTGGTGTGTACTCTATCGATTCTTTGCCAACAAAAATATTCAAGAACGAAAATGGTATAGTGAACTTTGATGTTTCCCGTGATTCAGGAACTCATTGGGTAGCTTATTTCAATGATGCGAAGTTACCTTACGTCGAGTACTTTGATCCATTCGGTTTATCGCCACCAGAAAAAATAAAACACTATTTACTTACATCTTCAAAGCCGATCGTGTATAATTCTTCGCAAATTCAAGCAAATTACTCTGTAAAATGCGGTTACTATTGCATCTATTACATTAAACGAAGGAATAATAACATAAGCCCATATGATGTATTGTATCAGTTTGAACAAACTCCTAACGATAGGAATGAATTGTTGGTAACAACTAGCATATAAGTACTACATAGTACTACACTATATTAATAAAGATGGTACTCATAACTATCAATTACTCTACTATTACGGCATACAACCCCGAAGATTTGGAAATTAATTATGAAACGCCGATCACACTCAATGGTGAATACGAGATAGCACTCCTGGTACAACATCAGTGATAAATATAACAATAACACTCTGAAATACTTCAATGGAAGGCAATGGAATAAAATAATTTTCCCGAATGGAATGTACGATATAGACGGATTTAATGATGTTTTGAAAAATGTCTTTGGGGATCCCAGCCCTATAATACTAGAAAGCAACCTCCCCACAATAAGATTTGTTATTCGTTTGGCAAGAGGATATAAAATAGATTTTTCTGAAGGAAAGTTACGAGAAATACTAGGGTTCGAATCGAAAATTATCGATGCAGCAAAAAACGAAGGAAAGTTCCCACCCAACATAACGAGAGGGGTCGATCGCATTCTAATTCACTGTTCTATTGTCGAATCTTCCTATCTGAATAACCAAAAGAGCGATGTGTTGTACAGTTTCGTGCCTCAAACACCGCCTGGCAGTTTAATCGACACACATCCATTCTTCCCCATATATTTACCGCTGAATAAAACTGATTACATTTACAACGTTAGAATGAAAGTAACCGATCAGAACAATAAAATAATTGACTTGAACAAGGAAAACGTGACTTATATGTTACACATCAGACCCAAATAAAGATGAAGATAGTGAGAAAGCGAATTAAAATATTTTATACAAATCCGTCGCCTATCATTCGGAAAAACGAGAAAATATCCCCTAAAAGCAGAAATATTCTTAATCGGTTAATTTACGGAAATGGCCTAAAAATGATAAAGTAAGTATAGGATGAACGTTGAAGCTACTTACTGGAATTTGTTCAAAGACTCAATAGACAATAATTCCACGACAAAATATGAGTACTTATAGAATATCGGGAAACCAATGTTAACGTTAAAAATCTCGAAAAATACGAAATATTTACCAAAGATATGGACGTTTTCCTACATCCGCACAACAGTTATATACATGTCAGAGGCAAAATACTGAAATTAGATGGGTCTGATATCGGCGGCAATGATGTAGTTACGATGGTCAATAACGGGTACAACATTTTTAAGTGAGCTCAATATTATATAGAAAACAGAGAATTGGAAGATATTGAATTGCCAGGAGTCACAACCACGATTCACAATTTAATTGATTTTACCGAAGACTTTTCACACAGTGCTGCCACAAGTATGATGTGGTTCAAAGATACGGCAGACAGTTCGAAAATGAATAAATATTTGTATGACGGAGGCGAAGATAAACTGGACACGAATAATAAGATAAAGGATTTCGCACAAGCGTTGAAGAAAAATCCTGAATTCAATCAAGGATTCTCGGACAGATAAGAAATTACAAAAATAGTCAAAATGTAAATTTATTCTTACCACTGAATCGGCTGTTTGGATTCTGCCGAGTCGTGGATAAAGTGTTTCGCGGTGTAAAACATACCATAAAACTGGAAAAAAGTGACGACAAAGACATTATTCAGAGAGTTGGGGCTACGTTGTATAAATTTGAAATATCTCACGTATCTTGGTTTATTCCAAAAGTGGAACCATCACTACAAGTACTTGCAAAACTAGAATCTCAGTTAGCAAGCGGCAATCGACATGAAATCTTTTGGGAATCGTGCAAACTGTACAAATCTGATACTCGAATTGACTCTCATGTCAATTGGCGGGTTACTACAACTCAAAATAAACCCGTCCATCTTTATGTCGTCTTACAAAAGTCTAACTGATTAAATAATCAAACCAGAAACAATATGGTATTTGATCACATGTTACTAGAACGGAGTCAAATCAGAGTGAATAGCAAACAGTTCCCCGAACAAGAATTCGAGTGCAACTTTGAACCCAACAGTTTAGACTATGCGCGAGTTTACAACAGCTTTTTAGCTGCAAAATATACGGATATCGACTCGGGTAGACAAGTCAGTTACCAAGATTTTATGATACTGTATCCAATATTCCACTTCTGTGTCAGCAAATACGAATCACGTCTATATGAATTATCAGCAACTGCTGACATCGAAATACGATTTAAATTAAATAGACTGCCAAATGAATTTTACCACGTATATTGCGTAATTGTCTCAGAACGAAAAGCAACTTTGCAACCACTAGAGGGAAAACTTTTAGTTGTTGGATAAAAAAGCTATTTTAAATACCATCATTACGAAATCTACATCTATTTGCACGTTTAAAAAAAATATGTATGTTCCCGAACCAGTATTTTTTCAGCTTTATACAAACTTCACACATTCTCAAAATTATTCTAACTTACATCACTCTTTACTTCAAATTCTTTCTAATTGTTTAAAAAAATTAACCTAAATCACTTTTCACTTCCAAAAAAAAATTTTTTTCATCTAGTACCCTCTCTTCATACATTCACAGATATTCAAAGTCTATCTTTTCATCAGAACCCCGAAAACGTCATTTTACCTGTTGATTTTGTCATATGTTTCAAACAAATTTCGCAAAACTGTCTGACTTTGTCAAATTCTCCGATTTACCTGGCATTTCACAACCAAATAATCAAGTGAAGTGTATGATAACTCAACAAACCACATCGTTTTTTATCTCTTTCACACACACCTCATTTTCTCTGAAAACTAGTTAAACAAATTGGTTCTCGTCTGCCCAAAACACTTAAATTATTTTTTTTCACATGAAACACCCGTTTTTTTTCTGATTTTCACACATATTTTCAGAAAAAACTACAAGAAACACCGCTTTACATGGGGCTTTTACAACCGAATAATCCACTAAGTGTACGATAACTCAACAAACCACACCATTTTTAGTTCATACATACAACCTTCATTTCAACCTAATTCATTTAAACTAATTCACAAATTAGTTTAAATCTCATCTCCCGAAAAAAAACTTAAATTAGTTTTTTACATGCTAAAAAACAACCCCGTTTTTACTAATTTTCACACATTTTTCACAAAAACCACAAGAAACATACTTTTTTCCTCGTCCCCCATAACTTTTCCCATTGATTTTCACAGAATTCTTTGGCCCCATTTACTGGCCCAGAACTGTCATTTTTGCTACTACTGTCCTCAGATCAGGAAGCTACTGAATTTTACTATCTTCGAAGAAAAACTGAATATGAAGGACGTGCTGCATGGAAATCCTTCATGTGTGTGTGGTCCAGGGTTTTCTGGAGAATCACAAGAGGAAAACTGCCATCAGCTCATTCAAGATTACTCAAAAACTATGAAAATCTTGGCTGCCGAATGTCTTTAAAGATCCATTTCTTGCACTCGCATCTCGACTTCTTTTCCAAGAACTTAGGAGCTGTCAGTGATGAGCAAGGGGAAAGATTTCACCAGGATATCCGAATCATGGAGGAGAGATACCAAGGCAGGTGGGACCCAGCAATGATTGGTAAGTACTGCTGGTTCTTGCAGAAGGAAGATACCTCAGCACATAAAAGACGAAAATGAACTTCTTGTAATTATAAAAGATCCTTACCCATGTTTTCTTATTCTGGGTTTCAATATTATTTCATTTGTTACTTTATATTCAGTGGTCTACAACTATGATGTTTTATTTTTTTTCACTGTACTCATGTAATTAATTAATGAGTTTTAAGTTGCAATTTAATAAAATAGTCACATTTATTTTTATTTCCCAAATATTCATATTCATTGAAATTTGAAATACATCAATCCGTAAATTAAAAAAAATAACATGCTGCAGATTTTTCACAGCGATATATGAATTCAGCACCCCAAAATTAGTTAAAAACATCCTATTCGACCAATGTTATAAAACAATTTTCAATTTGTTGTCTAGTGATATTAAGCAATATTTTTGAAAATTGGTATTTAAATAGATTTGAGTAGGAGTTTTAATTTATCTCTGGTGACATTTTCCTTAAACAGCTTATTTTCATGGTTATTGAGCTTTGAATGTGGATGTTTATTCACATTGCATGGAAATGTCCTTTTATTTTTTGTAACACAGTGTAGATAATCATCAGCCTGGTTAAAATGAAGCACTGACAAACATGAATGGGTTCTGATTTATGGTATTAATATATATATATGTTGATATATATATCAGAATAAAATTTTGTAAAGCTTATAGTGAACTCAAAATTCAGCGAGATCTAAGGAAAAAAGATGTCTTGAGAGACGCGTTTGACTCTATCGCATCACTTTTCTCCAAAGTTTTCATCATCTTGAAGTGAAAAGAAAAAGAACATCTAGAGCACACAGCGTCTGTTGGCACAAAAAACACTTAAAACCCCCTTGTATATCGGAGTCCTGAATCCCTCGCTTATCGTCATCAGTAGAGCACACCTTACTTGCTATCAGGATATACATAAAGGCAAGAAAAAAGAAGAGCTATTTATTATTTTTATCCAAGGAGCAGTTGAGTGACTTGCTTTACAATCACTTCTGTTCGCGGAGCAAACCGCGGTTTTAAAGCTGTCTTTGATAGCTGCGGAACCTGTTTTTGTGATCTCTTTTCTTTTTGCGTCAGACAAAGGATCCGTCTCGTGAGCCTTTTGCCCTTCATCGACATTCAGGTTTGATTTATAACAAATGACACTCAAAAAGCATTGCATTGGCCATCGTAACGGAGCTTTTATGTCGGATGGTTTCAACTGGAGTGAGATTAATCGCTGTCTCTGACGATCCTCGGAACTGAAGGAGATTTAAAAGAAGGTGGGATTCGTTCAAGACAATCTCTCACTCCAGGGGAATCTCAGGGGGATGGTTTCATCCTCATCAAATAGCATGTAAAAGCGACTTTGTTGCCTGACAGAGTAGGAAAAATGGGCTCATAAGCAATTTAATATCATGTTTACTATCTCTTTCCGTTCTATTCCATCAAATCACATTGTACGATACTACTTTGCTCTTAGAATTTATTTCTAATTATCTGTGTTTATGTACATGTGTTGTACATTTCGTTTTCACTTTTTTGTACTGATTTGTTTATGTATATATCTGAACTTTTGAATTGTTCTCTTTGTGTCCAGTGCTATTGGATCATTGATCTGTTGCTAGCGCATTAAATAAATCAATAAATAAATGGTTAACGTATCCTTTTCCCGTTGATTAACAAATGGTCTTTTATATCTTTTTTTTTGGTTAATAAATAATTTTTTCATCTTCATTTTCCTTAAATTAATGGTTAATCTATTTTCACGACTTCCAGCTGTTGATGATTGTTTATCTTTTATTATCTAAACAGAGGATCAATTCTCTTCTTATATTCCACCGTTTAATTAATTTGCCTCATTTAAATTCCTTAAACAGTAAATTAATTCTTCATTATTCCTTTGAGTACATAAATGGCAAATTGATTTTTCCATTTGAAACGGAATAAATTAAAGGCTAATTAACTTCACTATCTTTTATTTCCTAAATAAATGATTTCAGATTCACTGATTGACAAAACAACTCTTTTAAGTTACAGGAAAATTGCCTTTAGTCTGGTAGAACACGAATCCACCACTTTCTGATAATTACGTCAGTTCCTCTGGCCAGTGAGCCCCACCGGCGTTGATATTTAACTCACCTTGTTACTTTTTATTCGTTTTGCCTTTGCTCTTATTGGTTAGAAAGATGTTTAATTCGTTTTGCTGCTCTTTTTCGTTTACTAAATAGGTGATTTGTTCATTTATCACTTTTTATTGAATGAAAGAATGTTCTCTTGCTTCGCCATTTTTATTGGCTTAAATGGCTGATTTAAATTCATTCTGTCGCTCTCTGTGGTGGGAGTTGTTTTACCTCTGAGCGGCACTTTTGCACACAATGGGCTAAATGATTGGTTCACTAGAACCCCGAGGGCTCATATAAGGTTGTGGAGAGGGGACCCACTGGCCAGCTGTTAGGAGACAAATAGAAGTCTCTTGTGAAGGCCATCAAGCGTGTTCTTTAACGTGCACAGGGTATAGCTGTCATTCACACAGAACCATGGCTTAACGTCATATCCGAAGGACGATGGTCTTTCCAAGCTAATCAGTGTCCCCTACTGACCGGGAGTAGGGTGGGGGATTAGCAGAGATAAATCTGAACGCTTTCCCAGGGGGAATTCGAACCTGGGAACTGCATATTAGGAGCCAGGTGCGCTACCAGCTGAGCTACCCACATTCCAGGGGCAGGAGTGGCTCAATTGGTAGTCAGGTCACCTGTGTTCGTGGATTACAGGTGGCGAAACGGATATCATTTCTGGCTCATATTTTTAAGGTTTTGAATTTTATAGAAGAGAATTAGATTTTCTGTTTTCTCCCCCCTTAGAATGGGGGCGGGGGTGGCTCAGTCGATAGCGCGCCAGGCTCGTAATCTGTAGTTCCCAGGTTCGAGTCCCAGCTGGGTCAGCGTTGAGATTTATCTCCACAAAATTCCCCGCCCTGCCCACGGTCAGTAGGGAACACCGATGGGCTTGGAAAGGCCGCCGTCCGTCGGATGGGACGTTAAGCCGTGGCCCCGTGTGCGGGAGAGCCATACCCTGTGCACGTTAAAGAACACGCTGGATGGCCTTGACGGGAGGCTACCATCTGTCTCCCAACAGCTGTTCCAGTGGGTCCCCTCCCCCAACCTTCTCTGAGCCTTCGGGGTCCATGTGACCTGGCCATTTAGCCCATGATGTGCAAAAAAGTGCCGCTCAGAGGTAAAACAACCCAACCCCCCTTAGAATGTTGTAAGAGCCTTTCAATGATAGGAATGAGAGTAATATTTTCATTGCACAATGGATCACATCTCCAGGTTACAAGTACCTCAAATTCAAACTGAACCCAGGACAGAGGACACAGGATTGGGTTAGGTTGTTTTACCTATTAGCAGCACTTTAGCGAACACAATAGACCAAATGGCCAGTTCACAAAAACCCCAGGGGATGGAAAGGTGATCCACTGGGTAGCTCTTAGAATTCAGATGGAAGCTTCACGTCAAGACCATCCACCGTGTTCTGTAACGTGTACAGGATATGGTTCTCCCGCACACGGAACCACAGCTTAATGTCTCATCTGACGGATAGAGGCTTTTCCGATCCTCCCCTTTCTCACCGAGGGCAGGGTGGGAGTTAGCAGAGATGTCTCAATGTTGACACAGTTGGGACTCGAACATGGGAATTCCAGATAGCCTTGTGCTGTATTGACTGAGCCAACAAGCTCTGCAGGAATAGATTCTTGTCAAGTAAGGGGCACCTGGAGTAGACTATGAGACTGCGCAGTAGACCCTTCGACAATCGTCCCATGTCACTGGTTCATTGACATCTCATCTACGAGAATTGTCGAAGCTTTAATAGCACACTCTCATAGTTTCCCGCAGATGCCTCTACAACGTGTATAATTCGTGGCATATGTCTAGGCATGACGAATGTTCCAATTCCCCTTTTTTACGAAAGAAAATCCTGTTTCATTTTAACGAAATTCTATCATACTGAAATGATATCTGAGATAAGCTAAACTTCTTTGTATCGACTTTTCACATTGCTATTTCTAAATAATTATACTTCCATATATAAAACCACAAAATGTAAAAAAAAATAACGATATTAAAGACATAATTCAAAACAATGCAACGCATTACGATTTCTAATTTAAAACAAAAGGGGAATGTTCAAATATAAAATGCAGATTCATTTCCTCAGTAGTACATTTCATTGCATTCTTATTGCACACATGGTCAAAAATATTTCAAATGGAAATTTATGAAATCCACAAGAGTTTAAGAACTGTTGGTGCATTCAATCCTACACGCACTTTACAATCCTTTTTGGCAATAGTAATGTAGGCCTATTTAGCACGGAGCGGGGGTGGATCAGTCGGTAGCGCGTTAGCCTCGTAATCTGCAATTCTCAGGTTCGAGTCCCAGCTTTGGTCAGCGTTGAAATTTATCTCCGCAAAATTCCCCGCCCTGCCCACGGTCAGTAGGGGGACACCGATGGGCTTGCAAAAGCCACCGTCTGTCGGATGGAACGTTAAACCGTGGCCCCGTGTTCGGGAGAGCCATACATTCTGCACCTTAAAGAACACGCTGGATTGCCTTGACGGGAGGCTGCCATCTGTCTCCCAACAGCTGTTCCAGTGGGTCCCCTCCCCCAGCCTTCTCTGAGCCTTCGGAATCCTTGTGACCTGGCCATTTAGCCCATTGTGTGAAAAAAAACTGCCGCTCAGAGGTAAAACAACCCAACCCTATTTAGCACCTATTTTTAATGCAATTCAAAAATAAAAGATGGGAATAGCAATTAAAAACTTTTCGTTTATCTTACAAAAGAATATAACTCAATGAATAAGTTTGAGGAGAAAATGAGTTTGCTGATTCGCGGAACTCGAACCCACGCCACTCCAGATTCATGCGCGAGTGTCCTAACCACTGGCACAAATATGCAACTTTACGTGATATATAGGGCGTACGCATAATAATGTCACAGAATTAAACTCGTTAATTAATCAAGAATTCTTTATCCTGATTGCCATCAAAATAGATGGGAGGGTCTTTAAGCAGCAACTTTCACGTGAACATCATTCGTTGTACGAATAATTACCAATCAATAATGAATCTCAATCCATTTTTCTTTGAAGCATATCTGAGTCGATCGTACAATCCAACACCCTGGAAATCTTCTATACAGGGAATCTCCAACAGGCCGAGTGTACAAATTTCCCGACCCAATCTTGCTACAACAAATCGATCTGTGTGACTCAATAACAACTTCACCCTATGATGCCAGATATCCTTCAAAGAGCACAGATTGAGACAGGCTAGGATATGAAAGAAAAAAAAATAACGGCATTCCGGTCTACTCTCTCCTTTATAATGATCTGTAACAAATTTCATGAAACATTCTGGTAATATATAGATAGAGTATAAGTCTATATATATTACCCGAAACAAATTTAGACCCTACGTGGTCTAGTGGTTAGCGTATCTGACCCCTATTTGACCTTGTTTGCGATACGTATCTGAAAATTTCTCTTATTTCTCAGTTCTACTGCATGAAATATTCCTATTCACCAATATTTAGCTCTGTAGCACTGTTATATCGAAATTTGGCCTTTGACTTCGAAGGACCCATCGCATCAAAAATTTGGGGTAATTTCTGATATCCTACGATTCAAAATATCTCCAGGCAAGAATTTTTAGCCCTCTAATACAGGTAGCTCTGTATTTGACCTCGAAAGACCCATGGCATCCAAAATTTCACATTTCCGATATCTACTACAAAATACCCCCAGGAACCAATTTTTAGCTCATACCGATAGATCTAAATTTGATCTTTTACCTCGAAAACGCGAAATTTCGTAAGTTTCCGATATCTACAATCTAAAACACTCCAAGATCCCAATTTTTACTTTTCTAACACTCGTATATCAATACATTTATTTGACCTCGAAGGACACGTCGGAGGTAAGTTTCGGATTTTTCCTGAGATCTGCGACCCGGATTATCCCTAGGTGCGAATTTTTAGAGCTCTAAAATTTATTCATCCTCGTTAAAATTAGCGTGATCCCTTATCAAATCAGTCACAGAGATAAATCACTCACAATCGCTATGTATATATATGTTTAACAATTATTTTCGCCATCGTTCCGGTTACTAACATTTTCATGAAGGAGGAAGACATGTCCCCCTTACTAAGATTGATTTTCGATTAGAGATAACAAACGAATAGCGTTCATGTGGAAAATCAATATAAAAAAGTATTTATTACTTCACGAATTATTACTGTTTAATTCTGTGACATTATTTATCTTACAATCTGTATATAAGTTAGGTTTTCAATTATGTGAGTAATATAGATAACGTGAGCTATTATTTTCTTCCTTTGAAATTCGTGTTTCTATTTCATAAATCAGCATCCAAACGGCTCTTCCATCTTTCTCTCCCAACTAAATCTTCTTATCGGGGCCTATAAGAGAACAAATTTCGAGGATAATTACAACTGGCTATGCCCATTCTCACAGCCTTATCTTTCATTCCTTACACCGGAACAGAAAAACAAAACGACGTAACTTATCAAACCGCGATGTTATCCAGATATGATTTTGCATACCTGAAAAAACGACGAAGGCAATTGGCAAATATGTAGCTTGCTACTTTTCTTTCTTTTTAATCTGATCTAGAGCGCGAGCTTTTCTTTCTCTTTATCTCTCTTCCATTGTCTTCTAATCTTCAAAGAGCATCAGCATGCTCTCGCTATTCTTCTTGCTTTATAGAAAATCATTCATCAGTTGCAAGATTTTTCTGGAAACAATTTTTCGTTTCTTCACCAAGGAATCTTTCAGCATAACAGATATTGCCCGATGAAAATCTGCCACACGGAACAATTTTCCTATTGAATTCAACTTTTTATTTTCTTTTTTATATTTTTCGTAGAAAGGCGCATCTTTAGAGATGTTAAGAAAAAAGAGGGGACGAGTGTAAAGCCCCTGTTGCAGCAGGGCTTCAAATTCAATTGCAATATTGTGTTCAGAAATATTATGATTCGTGTTGG
The DNA here is from genome assembly GCA_038380435.1 of Ryuthela nishihirai. NCBI lineage: Eukaryota > Metazoa > Arthropoda > Arachnida > Araneae > Heptathelidae > Ryuthela > Ryuthela nishihirai. Next base: position 33,682,076 of record JAWZYU010000026.1, read on the forward strand.
GTTTGCAGGAGGTAATAGAGATGTCTCACGCAGAAAAATATTTTATGAATGCGATAGATATATGCACATAAAAAACATTGTTTTTTTTTTATCCGGAGATGCCGAAACAACGGGAAATTTTGACTTTTTAAAATATAGGATTACGCTTTACTGAAATGATAAAAAGAAAGATGCATCATCAGGTATGAGACAAAAAATTGTTTTAGGAGACGTTAAACACAAACACACCGAGCTGTATGAGATAATAAGTAAGAGTAAACTTTTATAGATTATTGGATAAATTAAACAGTTTAAACGACTTTAAATCTGTAATACTGGCTGGGAACCCTCCATCAGATACTTCTGTCTTAAACGTTGGGGATCTGAAATAAAATGTTACCCTTCCAACAAATACCACAACGTGTGGTTAGTGTGCTTGGCTAGTGATCAAAGGGATCTGGGTTCGAGCCTCGGATAAGGTTTGGATATTATTTGTGTTGTCTTTCTGCTGAGATCACACTATCCTTGCAGACCTACTATGTTGAATAAACTGACAGCTTATGTGAGACCTTTGTGGCAAGCAGCTGCTTGAAGAGGTATTTATTTTTTTATGGTTCTCCTATACATAGCCGCGGCCGAATGTTCCATCCAAAGGACTGCAGCTTTTTCAAGTGCACCCTTTCTCATCTAGGACAAGGTTCGAACTAAACTTTCCCGTTTGGTTGAGTTGTTTTACCTCTGAGCAGCACTTTTTTGCACACAATGGGCTAAATGGCCAGGTCAGAAGGACCCCGAGGACACAGAGAATGTTGGGGGAGGGGACCCACTGAACAGCTGGTCCCCTCACACTGACAGACAACTGGTAGCCTCCCATCAAAGCCATCCAGCGTGTTCTTTAATGTTCACAGGGTATGCTCTCCCACACACGGTGCCACCGCTTTTTGTACCATCCAACGTACGTCGGCCTTTCCAAGCCCATTGGTGTCCCCTACTGGTCGAGAGCAGGGCGGGGAGTTTTGCGGAGATAAATCTAAATGCTGACCCAGCTGGGACTCGTACCTGGGAACTGCATATTACGAGCCTGGCGCGCTACCGACTGAGCCACCGCCACTCCCTAGGCATAAATTTATTTTAACACTAATAACTTTTTCCTCATTAAAATTACTCCTATTATGACATTTATTACCTATTATAGGGGTTCTCAACGTGGGGTACGCGGTGAAAGTTTTTGGGATAAGCCGTGAGAGCTCAAAAGTCACTAGATATATGTTGTATATTATGCTTTATTTTATTTTCATTGTTATACTCTAACTATAGTTTTATCTATCTATACAAGGGATACTCCAGTGACATACACATTTCCAGGGAGTACGTGAAGCATAAAAGGTTGAGAACCACTGACATATTATAAAATCTTCATTTAAAATTTGTAATTTTTCCATTGTTATTAGATTATAAAGACAATCACTTACAACACTAATATCTGACTAAGTTTGAAAACATTTCACTAACTTTTGCATTTATACTCGACTTATTTCCATTATATTTCATTATTATCTTACTTTGTAAACAACGTGCATATTCTTTCTGTTTCTAACCTAATTCCCTAGCTTTCCTTTCCTAATCTCTTCTCTACAATTATATCCAATTCCTTTTTCTCTAGAGCTCATTTTCGGCATTCTACTTCTCTAGATAATCTTCTTTCTTGCCTTTCTAATCTTTCTCCCCTTCCTAATCCTCATCTTTCGTTTCTAAACAACTTCTTTCCTTTCTAATAATGTTCTACCCCTAACTCTTTCCTTTTTTTTAACTTTGCAATTTGATTATCTCATATTACGTCCTTAAATCTGCCTTAGTAATTCGTTTCAGATCCTTCATTTCGGTCGCATCCAAATCACATCCGCTAGCACCCTTTTCTACTCCAAAATCGCTATTTGTTGCCGATGCGCCATTAAACCCCAAACAACCAACCAAAATCGCTATCAATCTGGTTAATTTCCCCAGCCTCAATGTGTCTAGTTAAATCAATGCTCCCATCTTCCTTAGTTCCACCCCTGGTTTTGTCAGGACTCCTAGGCATCATTGGCAACTCAACAAAACTGTACAAAAATGAAAATAGACAGAAAAACCACAGACCTTTCACTCTCACGAAGAGAAGACTTTTATTTGCTGCTGGAACTGGAATCTCCCTCCAAAAGTTTCCAAAATGAGGAACCACTTCCACAGTAACGAACATCGGAACAATCAGGAAACACTGGAAGTGCAGCGAAAATACCGACAACCGAAGAACTCATGGAAATCGCACACTAGGGAACCTTAAATTAGATGCGACCCTGTCCACTGAACTGTTTCAAGCTTCTTTTATAGTACAACACAGAATCACTGGAAATTTCCTTCAGCGCACCAATCCTTTTATACTGCGAAAAATGTCATGAAGGATCGATGAAAGAAAGAAAATCTGCCTATGCACCGTGGTAGAGGACGACACACCATATATTTACCATTTGTACATTCGCACATATGTATATACAGTATCTTGCATACCCAGTTCTTTGCATAGTATTGCAGTCTCCTTTTCAATGCGATACTATGCAAAATTGGGTTGCAGGCCCAGTTCTTTGCCTAGTATGGGAATGGGCTCGATTCCGTGGGCCTTAGCTGTGTTCTAAACTTCGTTGGATGAAATGACAAATTGATTTTTCTTTGGAGACTTTCTCCAATCAGCTTAACGTAGCTGGAATGCTGATTTGCAGACATTCACTTATTGAAGTGGAAAATGTACTTTCCCGTATAGAAATCGCTTTACATACTTCAAACCTCAGCCAGAGAATATCCTGATCACTGTCTACGTGCTAAAGAACGTGACTTCTCCGTTCAAAATCCATCCCATCAACCCATCACCCCTCTCGGTGAGTCGCACTCTAATCCCTCCTGCTAAAACAAAGGGAGTCGAGCGACGAAAGTGCAATGAAACCATTTGCTGGTGTTCACCTCCGCAATCATCTGGAAACAACACAGCTAGGCCTGGAATGACATCTAATGAGCAACATTCCCATTTCAGACACTGCTGAAAATACACGTAGCAGAGATATATACAAGAACAATAAATGAGATAATAAAACAAAGCAAAGGAATACAAGTTCTACTGAATGAGTGATTACTCCTGTCCGAGTGATTGAAACCTTTACTAACGAAACAACCTCAATAAGGTCGGAAAAACGTTTAGAATATTTTTTCAAAAATTTATTGCAAGTTTAACTTTAGTTTCTCAATATTTGTAAATACGTTAGTGTAGGTTGGGTTGTTTTACCTCTGAGCGGCACTTTTTTGCACACCATGGGCTAAATGGCCAGGTCACATGGACCCCGAAGGCTCAGAGAAGGTTGGGGGAGGGGACCCACTGGAACAGCTGTTGGGAGACAGATGGTAGCCTTCCGTCAAGGCCATCCAGCGTGTTCTTTAACGTGCACAGGGTATGGCTCTCACACACACGGGGCCACGGCTTAACGTCCCATCCGACGGACTGCAGCCTTTCCAAGCCCATCGGTGTCCCCTACTGACCGTGAGCAGGGCGGGGAATTTTGCGGAGATAAATCTCAACGCTGACCCAGCTAGCTGGGACTCGAACCTGGGAACTACAGATTACGAGCCTGGCGCGCTACCGACTGAGCCACCCCCGCCCCAAGTTAGTGTAGAAAAAACGGCACCGATATATGAATTGTCAAATGAAGGAAACTTTTCCAAAGCTTAAAACGTATCAAGAAAATTAAAATCACTTTCTATGATTGCCTTCCTAGTTATAACAGACCCTGTGCAAAGAAAAGGACCCTGTGGTCTCCTTATTATGGTAGGGGTTATTTTTAACACTTTAGCTGAAGTGAATGAATTTGCCCCACTTTTAGCAGTTTGAAAACAACATGTATATCTGTCGGCGCGCACATCAGCATTGTCTGTTCTGCTCTGAATTGTTGAGCCTGACATTTTTCATTTTTTTTGCTACACTTAAGAAATCTGTGATGTATAAAGAAGCATCTTCCATAAGATTGCTGATCTAATAATAATATCGTTTCAAGCTGATTTTCGGAACGGGGGATTGTCTCAATCGGTAGCGCGCCAGGCTCATAATCTGCAGATCACAGGTTCGAGTCTAACCTATGCCAGCATTTAAATTTATATCCACTAAACCTTTACCCTGTCCTCAGTCAGAAACGGGACACCGATTGGGCTTGGAAAGGCCTCCGTCCGTAGGATGGGACATTAAGTCATGGCCGATGTAGAAGAGAATCATACCCTATGCACATTAACCTACACGCTGGATGGCCTTGACGAGAGGCTTCCATCTTCCTCCCAACAGCTGTCCAGTGGGTTCCCTTTTCCCAACCTTCTCTGAGTCTTTGGGGTCCTTATAGCCTGGCCATTCAGCCCATCGTGTGCAAAAAAGTACCACTGAAAAGTAAAACAATACAAAGTTAGCTCGTAAACACATCCCGCTAAGGAAATCAACCAATCATTGTGTGAATTTTTGACGCTTCTCCGGTTCTGAACGTTAATTACATAAAGTAATCTTTTATTAGAAGGATAATCTTTCGTGTAATCACCAGAGCCTCGTATCAGTCATCCACTACCTGATGTTTTCTCTTAGAATTCTTAAGATTAAAACTGTCTGAAGAGAAACAAAAAACTACCCAAATAATGGATGTTGTCCGCCTCTCACGACAAGGACTTTCGAGGTTGGCTTTTAGAGAGGCATCCCCCCCCCCACCTCTTTAAACTCTTAAATTATCGCGTCGCATTGAGTCCAAATAATTCCTTTCATGATTTTAACCCACAAACAAAATTTAAAAGTCTATTCCATTTCCTCACTACTGGTGGATTTAATCTTAATCTACTGGAATTGTTAAAATTTGGAAAGAATCATTCACCATAGAAATTATGACGAATCATTCGAGCACTGATCAAAGAAGACTGGCTAAATATAAAAGAAAACAATATAAAAGTGTTTTAATAATTATTTTATTGAAAAACATAATACATTGAAAAACTGTGTGGCATATCAGCTCCTTTCAATGGCAGGCCTCTCGATATTTTGCCTCTTCCAGATTCGATTCAATATGGATGACTTCAGGAACCTTCATAGGCAGGATGGGAAAGGCAAAAAATTTGTAAATTTTTCAGACAGTAAATCTTTTATTGACGTTGTATTTCAAGATCCAACTAAAAGTAATTTCAAAATCTTTATTAGTGACACATTAATTTTAATTAAAAAACATATTCAGCAACATTACATTTATTTTTACAATGGGTTCCATCCCAAGCTGGTTTAAAATACAATGAAAAAGCTGATATACTAGCAAAACAAGCAAAAAATCTGTCTACAACTATGGATTCCCCATTTTTTATCTTCATAAAAAACAAAATAAAATTAATATAGTAAAGGAAAGACAAGATTGGTACAACTTACATGCACACAATATTTCACAAATATAAAAATATAAAATTTAAAAATAGTATGAAATTTATCTCTTTTTTTTTTACTAAGAATTAAATTTAACTTAGCATTAACTAAATCTACATTATATAAAATGAAAAAGATTGACTCACCCAACTGTTTATATTGTAATATCCCTCAAACCATAGAACATATAATGTTTCAATGTAATAGATACACAATAGAAAGAAACCAATATTATCAGAAATAAAAAAATATATATTAACTTATTTAACTTCAAAACTATTCTAGAACCTGTTAAAAATCATTAAAACAAAACTATTATAAATTGTTAATTACATATTTGAATAGATATAAAAATATCTGAGTAAATACAAAGAGATATGTTTCTCTAGTTACAAGAAAATATTAGGGCTTAATTGTATCATTAGTTCAGACAAAATGTTTCTGTGAATGTGTCACCTTTGCCTGTAAGAAGCTCATACAAGATGCCTAAGATGAAGATTTAATTCTTTTAGAGAACATCTCTACTAATCTCTGTTATAAGGACTATTATTAACCTATGTGATTAAAAAATCATAAGGCAAATAAATGCATAAGTGTTCACAAAATACTTCAAAAATTTAGACATTTAGACTCCCTGACTACACCTATTATAAAATTTAATCGTATCGTCTTCGCATTAATAACTAAGTGAACAAAAATATTATCACTTAATTCCTACTGAGCTTTAATAAACGGAGAACTATCCTTCAGTGTAAAAATAACCAAATAAAAGTGAGTAAGATTTATTATTTGGTTAAGTAAGTTTTAATTTTCGCTTGATTTATATCAAATGAAATATAAAATGTTTTATTCCCAATAAAACTATTTAATTTTTAAACCTTAATTATCTACTATACACTAAAGAAATTCTGCTAAATAATCAACAAGAGAAAGATTGAACTGCACGTGAAGCGCCATGGTTGACACAAAGCGAGCGAGACAGTCGTCTCGAGAGTTCACCTAAATGAAGGCAGAAAAATTCGCGAACTACAAATTGGAAAAATAAATGGAAAAATACTTACACAAACCATTCATCCTGTAATTCAGACAATTCGCAGTACTTCACGGCCTCATAAATAGCACCAGACATCGTTTTTTCATAACTTTTTAAATCATTGATAATAAGCGTAGACAAATTCACAGTTTGTGATCAAAGCATTCTTCGAAATTAAGAAGTTTAACATTCTGAAACTTAACAGATGACGAAACGCCTGTTGATTGGCTTGCGTCGATGACGTTTGTTTATTGTTGCGTCGGTATCCCATTGTAACGGAAAAGTCCGAAACATTCATCATATTTTACTTAACTGTATAAACAACACAACTCAAAGGAAAAAATTCTTTAAATCACTAGAGGAACATGGGTTTCAGGAAATTAGAACTGATTTAATTTTGAACCAGAAAGATTTTGATTCCAAAATTAAAATTTATACACTTTTATTTGAATTTCTAATCTCTACAGATTTATGGAACATAATCTAAAAAATAAATAAATAAATAAGTAAATAAACAAAAAGAGTAAAATGAAAATTAACTAAAAAAGTATTACAGTTAATTATTTAAAAAAAAATGTATGATGAGAAAGCCTCTCAAATATCTGTAATGTTGAATAAATAAATAAATAAATTGAAACTGAAAACAAAAATTAACCCAGACATTTGGATTATTAAATCATTCCAAACTTTAAAGAAGTTAACGAAATATCGGAAAGTTCTTCCATAATAGGAATATTAATAGTACATTTCATAAATAGGGTCTAATGGTCAGCGCACCTATAGAAACCAGCGGGGATGTTGTATGAGAAGCCAAATAGAGCTTCTAGGTTATCTCCGTCCTTTGTGGAGAACCTTGTAAAAGTATTAAAATATATTTTTACTTTATCGAATATAAATTAAAAACCTTAGAAAAAAATCAAGTTGCGAAATGTTGATCTGTAAATGGTAGCTAGGCATAAACTGGAAGGAGAGCTGTGTACCAATTCCCAGTGATGATGCACAGAACCGGCCATGTCTAACACCTAATGTTCGAACCCGTTTTCTCGTGGTACAGGCCGTTAGTACTTTTCAAAAAATATATATTATCTTTTGGAAGCGAACGGAAGGGGAATGCTGCCAGCTAAGTGTGGCCTACTGATCTGGTCGTCTATGGCCACTTTTTCTTTTTTTCCACCCTGCTGAGATATTTGAAATAACTTTAAATTTCTCTTTTAAGGGAGGGACGATGGAAAGCATGTCCAAGATATAGGTTTGCTTCTCAGCAGCTACCCAGTGATGGATATGACTGCATTAATGAAAAATTTCTTACGTCAAAATTTAAAACAAAAATTAAAGACTTGAATGTCATCTGTTGTTATGCCCCCATAGAGGACTCTGATGAGAACGAGAAGGATACGTTTTACAGACAGATTCAGGATATTTTGAATTTTATGAAGAATGGAGATATTTATCTTGTGCTAGGTAACTTCAATGCTAAAGTTAGTACTGACTCTAATCTTTGGGTAAGAGTTTTAGATCCCTTTGGCATTAGTAGTTCCAATGGCAATGGGGAACGTCTCCTACAGCTAAGTAAACTTAATGGTTTGCGAATACTAACACATACTACAAACACCGGGACATTTATTAATATACGTGGGTTTCACCTGATGGGTTGCACAGGAATATGAGCGATTATATTTTAATTAACAGCAAATGGGCTAGTTAGGAATACCAGATCATACAGGGAATCCGAAATTGGGTTTGACCATTACCTGGTCAAAAGTGTTTTGCAGCTGAAGCTTAAGAAATGTTGTGCTAAGATTAAAAAAATTAGCTCTAACATTCAATGCCTGAAAGATCCAGATATAGCCAAAACATACTATGATAGGCTACTTAGTCATTATGATAATCTTGATTTGGTTACTGCTGAAGTTGATAAAGAATGGGATCAGTTTAAACTGGCTTTTCTTGAAACCAACAGTACTCTTTTAGGTAAAAGGGAACAGAGGAAACAAAATTATTTGAGTGATAAAGCTATGGAACTTATTTCTGAAAGAAGGAAGTGCAGGATTAATATGAATCAACACCCTACTACTCCTAACAGAAGGCATTACAACAGCTTAATAAACGTGTAAATGATCAGCTAACAGCTGATAAGATTCTTTGACTTGATAGCTTGGCTGAGAAAGCTGAGGGAGCATTTAGACAGCACAACAGAAGGGGCCGCTTAAAGGAGTCATCGACCTCCTTTGAGCAGCATATTGTGCAGAGAGCGATTACGTTGGTTTGGCCATTTTGCACGTATGCATAGCTGCAGATTGGCAAACAGGATTATTAACAGTGTGCCTAAGGGTTTCTGAAAAAGGGGGAGACCTAGGATGCGATGGGCAGACAATGTCAAACAGGACCTTGCTAGAAATGTCCTACAGTGGCCAAATGCAGCAGCAGTAAGTAGCTCAGAACAGACATGTCTGGAAAGGCAAATTACCCAGTCTGGCTGGATCTCCGAAGCCCATGGCTAGAAGAGGATTTTTTACGTATGTATATGTATGCATGCGAAATGTTACAATTTTAATATGTTGTGAAGGGATAATATACTACAAAATAGGGAAGGATATATTATGTTGGACAAAAAAAATTACTCGTGCATCGAAAATTATTTTCTACTTACTATGATATCAAGGGCAGTGCCTAGACAGTTTACTTTATAACCTATTAAATGGTTATTTTTGACATTATAATAAAAATTGGCCTATGAATGTTAGAAATTTCGCCTTAGGTTTGATTTCCGCCTGGAGCAAATGCTCTACTCGCACCTGTCTTTGGCTAGGGAGTGGCTCAGTCGGTAGCGCGCCAGGCTCGTAATCTGCAGTTACGAGGTTCGAGTTCCACCTGAACCAGCGTTCAGATTTATCTCCGCAAAATCCCCCCACCCTGTCCTTGGTCAATATGGGACACAGACAGTCTTGGGAAGGCCGCCTTCCTTCGGATGGGACGTTAAGCCGTGGATCCGTGTGGGGAAAAGCCATACCCTGCGAACGTTGAAGAACGTGCTGGATGGCCTTGACGGGAGGTTTCCAACTGTCTCTTAACGGCTGTTCAGTGGATTCTCTCCTTCCAACATTCTGTGAGCCCTCGAGTCCTGTGACCCAACACAAGACCCTGCCTTGGCACGGCCCTAATGATATTCATTTTGAAATTCCTCAAAAAGTTCAGATTTTGAATTTTGATCTTTGCGATTAACTAAGTGATTTCCTTATGACATGGATCTGTATACAGTTTCGTCTGCTTCGTTAAGTCTACTTGAACTCTTTCACTACCATACCGGGGGGGGGGGGGGGGGGGCTCAGTCGGTAGCGCGCCAGGCTCGTAATCTGTAGTTCCCAGGTTCGAGTCCCAGCTGGGTCAGGGTTGAGATTTATCTCCGCGAAAATTCCCCGCCCTGCCCACGGTCGGTAGGGGACACCGATGGGCTTGGAAAGACCACCGTCCGTCGGATGGGACGTTAAGCCGTGGCTCCGTGTGCGAGAGAGCCATACCCTGTGCACGTTAAAGAACACGCTGGATGGCCTTGACGGGAGGCTACCATCTGTCTCCTAACAGCTGTTCCAGTGGGTCCTGTTCCCCAACCTTCTCTGAGCCTTCGGGGTCCATGTGACCTGGCCATTTAGCCCATTGTACAAAAAAGTACCGCTCAGAGGTAAAACAACTCAACCCAACTACCATACCGGGCCAAACCGCAGGTGGAAGGTAGTGAAGAGAAAGGAATAACATTGATTGGACGAATCCATCTAAAACTCGGCCCAATGGCAGTATTGGTAGTGAAATCGGATTTTAATTAATCGGCCGTTTTGGTAGTGAAAAGGAGCGAGAATTGAGATAAAAGTGAAAAAATAAGGACATTAAACTAATCGGTTTCGGGTTTATGCTTTTACAATGATATTTATGAAGAAATGGGAATTGATGTTCCAAGGAAAGACTTACCCAAATGGGGAAGGGGTGCTTATACTAAATCTCGAACTTGTCTACCTGTTTTGAAATCCAAAACAGTTGTCTTTGTATATATTTATTTTAACCTATATTTGATGTCCGACACTAAAAATAGAATTTAAAAAAACTATAAAATCTTATTTCATATAGAATATCATTTTAGTCTTTCAGGTGAAATATTTTAGTAATTGGGAAACCCTACTCAAGTCTTATTCTTAGACTCCCCTCACCCACGAAGCTAAATTCTCGGGCCTACCCCCCGAAATTAAATCCTGGGTACGTTCCTGATAATAAGGGACAGGGGTATAGACATATAAGGGCCGATACCCTCCCCCCAAGAGTCTGTTGATGCAATTACATATGTTTTTTATGTAGATAAGTACATAAGTTGTAATTGTTTAAAAATATCCCGAAATATTACAGAGGAATAACAGGACTGTGTTACAAAAATGTTGCCTTGTTAGGGTTTTTCTTAACTATAAAAGAATGGGGTTTTTTACCCTGGGGGAATATAAAGGGCATTTTTTATGGAGTATTTTGTGGCGTTCTTGCAGTAAAGTAAAATAAGACTAATTGTGGCGAGCAACTGGACCAATTGTGATTCTAAAACAATATCTAATTGCAGCTCCTTTTGATTCGATTAGATCAAAAACCAAAACATTGGGCTGTTTTACCTCTGAGCGGCACTTTTTTGCGTGCAATGACCTAAATGGCCAGGTCACAAGGATCCCGAGGGCTCAGAGAAGGTCGGGGGAGGTACCCACTGGACAGTTGTTGGGAGACAGATGGTAGCCTCCCGTCAAGGCCATCCAGCGTGTTCTTTAACGTATACAGGATATGTTTCTCCCGCATATGGTGTCACGGTTTAACGTCGCGTCCGACGGACGGTAACCCTTCTAACCCCATCTGTATCTCCTATTGACCAAGAACAGGGCGGGGAGTTTTGCAGAAATAAACTTCAACGCTGGTCCAGCTGCGACTCGAACTTGGGAACTACAGATTACGAGTTTGGCATGCTACCGACTAAACTCCCTCGCCCTTCAAAACTGAAACAAAATCAGATAATTGATACCATTTCGTGTCTGTGGTATTTAGGAATCGGACGTACGGCTGAAACTGCTTGAGATTAAGAAAGTCTCCTCAAATATACAGCTTAATAAAGAAGAATAGAAGAACATTTTTTCCCTTACACTCGTTCCGGCACATCTGATAGTTATCGATTCTGCCAATGAAGCCAGTGAAATATAATTCAATCAAATATTCTCCTTTTATTAAAACAGTGATTTCCGCTTAAATATTCTGAATTTTTCCGTCCATGATGAAAGCTTTCAAAAACATTTTTGGGAATATCAATTAGGGTTGGGTTGTTTTACCTCTGAGCGGCACTTTTTTGCACACCATAGGCTAAATGGCCAGGTCATAAGGACCCACTGGAACAGCTATTAGGAGACGGATGGTAGCCTCTCGTCAAGGCCATCCAGCATGTTCTTTAACGTGCACAGGGTATGGCTCTCCCGCACACGGGGCCACGGCTTAACGTCCCATCCGACGGACGGCGGCCTTTCCAAACCCATCGGTGTCCCCTACTGACCGTGGGCAGGACCGGGAAATTTTGCGGAGATAAATCTCAACGCTGACCCAGCTGGAACTCGAACCTGGGAACTACAGATTACGAGCCTGGCGCGCTACCGACTGAGCCACCCCGCCCCTATCAATTAGGGAGGGTGCAATACCTTATTTTTAAATGTTACTAAAAAAAATAATACTAAAAATGGAAAATATAGTGACCGCAATCTACAGTTTTTCCTCTTAGAAGTTTTTAACTCTTTCTTGAAGGATTTGGGGGGAGGGCTATGCTAGGAAGCGTAACTATATCACTGTGTGGTATACTTGTACAAAATTCGACTCTCAGCAGACTGACCGGTTGAAACAATAGTCGGATAATCGAAGGTCGGTTAATCGAGGTCGCACTGTGTGTCAACAGCCTGTGCCTCCCCTTGCCCCTAAGAAACTTTAATGGTTACGCCACCGGTGAGGGAAGTGCAAATATTTTATTTCATTTTCATTTCATGTGGGCGAGTGTTGGCTCATTCGGGTAACATACCAGTCGTATAATCTGATATCCCTAGGTTCGAGTTCCAATTGCCCCAGTCTATCACCGCTGGTCCCAATCGTTTTCCTGTGAGAAATGGATCATCGATAGGCTTGAAAGGATTGCCGTCTCTCAGGCGGGGACGTCAAGCCAAGTACAAGAGAGCCATACTCTGTGCAAATTAAAGAACTGTCATCTGTCTCCTAGCGGCGAGATTTATCTCCGCAAAATTCTCCGCCCTGCCCTCGGTCAGTAGGAGACGCCGATGAGCTTGGGAAGGCTGCCTTCCGTCGGATGGGACGTTAAGCCGTGGCCCCGTGTGCGGGAGAGACATGCCCTGTGCACGTTAAAGAACACGCTGGATGGCCTTAACGGGGGGCTACCATCTGTCTCTCAATAGCTGTTCCAGTGGGTCCCCTCCCCCAACCTTCTCTAAGCCTTCGGGGTTCATATGACCTGGCCATTTAGCCCATAGTGTGCAAAAAAGTGCCGCTCAGAGGTAAAACAACCCAACCCAACTGTCCACGTTAAAGAACACACTGGATGGCTTTGACGTGAAGCTACCATCTGTCTCCCAACAGCTGTCCAGTGGGTCTCCTCCCCCAACCTTCTCTGAGCCCCTCGGCGTTCTTGTGACTTGGCCATTTAGCCCAATGTATGCAAAAAAGTGCCGCTCAGAGGTAAAACAACCCAAATTCACCAACAAAATTTCAAATTTCTACTCTAAATAGATCTTTGCATATTCAAGTTGCATTTTCCAAAATTTTACACCATTAGAGGACACTATTAAAGCTATCTGGAGATTCTAAATATAGGACTCTTACTATTTCATGAACACCTATCCAAACCATTGAGGTAGGAAGAGGTGGGAGGCTTTGCTATCTCTTAGCATAGGCCGCTAGTGTAGCCGCGGAGAACGGCGGTAGCCATGTTGTTCCTACTCCGAAAGCCGCGCGCAGCACACCAATTGCAATATATCCGAATATTTTATGCTAATACTACTCAATAAAATCGCAATTGTTTCATGTACGAAAAAGATTCTTATTCAACATTTAAAGGTGATTTAACTCCTTTGATTAAATTAACATACTATTTCTACAATTATTGCTAAATAATGTTATAATATTTCTTTTTCTCTGTGATGTTTGTTGGTAATTTTTCTCTTATTCAGTTAAATATATGCAGTACTAGAGCACATTTTGATGAATTTTTGACGTACTTGGGGACTTTTCAGGAAAGACCCAGATTAATTATATTGACAGAAATTTGGATCTACTCCTGGTAAGTCTCACTGTACAAAATAGACGGTTACAAGTGCTTCTCATTTTGCATGGATTATTATAGATCAGGTGGAGTATTAATTTATGTTAGCTACGACATCGATGCTATACAGCAACCAATCACGATGAATTGCGCAGACATTGCGGTTTTAAAACTTGAAATTGAAAACAAAGAGTGGACATTAATGGCTGTATACAGATCTCCTGAAAATGTATTTAATTTCATTTAATTAAACGGAATCCTAGAATCACTTGATGCCCTTAATGTTCTCTATTTTGGAGATATTGATATTAACTTATTAAATGACAACACAAACACTGATGAATATATTGGATTATTAGCAGGAAATGGTTTACTTAATATGATAGAAGAGCCAACCAGAATTACGGAGAACTCATCTACATGTATTGATCATGTATTTCTTAGAACCAAAGAATTATATAACTGTAATATATTTCTGGATGACATTGGAATTACAGACCACTGCTTAATTAAGGTTAATTTAGATATTAAAATTGAACAAAAATTAAAAAATGATGAAATAAAAATGGTGGATTTAAAAAGATTAACGAACTTAATTGCAAGTATAAAATGGGATGATATATATATTGACGGCTCTGTTAATGCTTCTTTTAAAAATTTAATGATATACTAAACCATTTAATTGATGATTCAAGAAAGTAAAGAAAAAACGTTTTAAGAATATTAAACCGTGGATGACAAATGAATTAGCAAAGTTAATAAATTATCGTAACACTCTGTATAAGGAAATGAAGAAAAATCCTACAGATATGTCGCTTAAACTGTCATTTTCCCGATACAGAAATTTTGTTACTAGTGCCATAGGGGAAACAAAAACACAATACTTTACTAATAAATTTTCCAAAGCAGGTAAAAATCAGAAAAAGCAGTGGAATGTAATAAATGAAATATGTGGTAACTTTAAAGAGAAAGAAAACTATCCCCGTACAATTAAAAGTAAAAACGAGTTAATTAAATATGATGAAGAACCTTGTAAATTTGCAAATTTCTGCAACGATTATTTTGCCGGAATTGCAAGGAATTTGAAAAAAGATTTAGTTGAAACAAATGCTGATTGGGAAGGAGACGGAAAATCATCAACTGCGGTAAGTTCTTTCTTCTTAACGCCAATAATAGCTAAAGATATTAGGACTCAAATTTTACTTCTACCAAAAAATAAATCTCCAGGTTTTGATGGCTTAACCGCAAAAATAATTCATCTGTTGGGAGAAAAATTTATCGAAATACTTGTAAATCTATTTAATCTATCCATTGAGCAAGGAACTTTTCCTGATGTTTTGAAAAAAGCTACTATTGTTCCTATTTTTAAAGACGGTGACCCAAAGGAATTAGGGAATTACAGACCTATTGCATTACTCTCAGTAATATCTAAAATTTTTGAAAAAATAGTGAAAAATAAATTATATGAATATCTGGGAAAAAAATGTTTTCTCAGTAGCAATCAGTTTGGGTTTAGAGAAAAAATGGGTACGGATGATGCATTATTGCAGGTAACAAATTCGATTTACACAGCTATGAATAACAGTGATCATTAATTAACAATCTTTCTGGACATTAAAAAAAAGCATTCGATACGGTAAATCATCAAAAATTAATACAAAAATTACAAGCTGCTGGAGTTAGAGGAGTGACATTGAATTGGTTTTGCAGTTATTTAGCTAACAGAAGGCAAAGAGTAAAAATAAAAGATACATACAGTGCTTGGACTAAAGTTGAATACGGAGTGCCCCAGGGATTTGTTCTGGGTCCCTTATTATTTATTATTTACATTAATGATCTAGATTCCATTAACCTAACAGGTAAATTAACTATTTTTGCTGACAACACTTGCCTGACGTATACTGGTTCTGATTCTTCGATTATTTTTAAACAAGCAAATAGTGATCTAGAATTAATTTTAAACTGGACCACGAGTAATTTTTTTAACAGTTAATCTGACAAAAACAAATGCAGTTTGTTTCTACTTAACGAAAAATAGTTCTGTTACAGATATTTTTGCACCGCAATAAATTGAAATATCATGATACGAATTGTTCATCGAAAAGTCACTGTAATTGTCCTCAAATTCCTTTTGTGCCGACAGTGAAATATTTAGATATTTGGATTGATGCAGGCCTAACTTGGAAAGTGCGTGTAACATGGGTAAAAAGAAAGTTCATCCGTAACCTGGCCCGCTTATATCTTGTAAGACATTTAGTTTCATTTAAATTTATGTGTACACTATATTATGCATTAATCCATTCTCAACTAACATATGGTATAAAATCTTGTGGAGGCATGTATTTCAATAATTTTAAACAACTTTTAGTGCTGCAAAAGAGATTTATTCGCTTATTAACTAAAAGCCCAAAAACGCAACCTTCATTACCTTTGTTTCGAGAAGCAGGAATTTTGCCTTTACGCTATGATTATTTTTTCGAAATAATTAAATACTTTTACTTTAGAAATGATAGCATTAAAACTAACACGAATAATTACCAATTACGACGAGATAAAAACATAAATTATGAAATTCCTGCATTACATAAGGAAATTTTTAGGCACTATTACTTGTATTTAGCACCGAAATTTCTTTCCTCTCTCCCAGTCAGCATGAAAAATATCACGAATTATCATTTGTTTTCTAAAGTTCTCAAGAAATACATTTTGAAACTGGATGATGTGGAAACTTTTTTGCATTAATCTACTATAACTGTTATATGTAACATGGATATTGAATGTTTCTGACTTTCTGACTTTCACACTTCTGGATTACGAGAAATTTTTTGTTTTGAGTTGTTTTCGTTTTTTTTTTGTGTATTATTCAATGTGACGACTGATGTTTTCAAATGAAATTGTTTCTATATTGAGATCTCACGAACGAGCCTGCTCTTGTGAGACCTCAAAAGTTTTTGTATACTGTAAAACATTATCTGAAATAAAAATTATCTATCTATCTATCTATCAATAATTTTTTTAGTTATCAAACTACCTTTTTCCGCTTTGGTTTTGCATTCACTTTTGTTTTTAAATTTTAAACAATTATTTAATCCCACTTAAGATTAGTCAACAAATTACACATAAAATGAAAGCTACGCAGCATCTTTTTCGTAAAATAGGGATTGATTGCAGAATTATATCCAGTACACTAAGTAAGGGTAATAGGGACAAAAAGATTATTAAACTTATTTGTATTTCATGCTATTTAAGAATAAACTTATGTTCCATTTCTTAAAGACCTATAAAACGGAGGGGAAAATGGTGCATTGGAAATCATCTCTTGCTCCCCCCCCTTATATTTTTCAGGTCGATTGAGTTTTCCTTCCCCCCCCCCCCCCAACCCAACTTCATCTCGATTCTTTTCCGGTCCTGATTAAGCGGAACTTTGGGAACGAAATTCTCCCTAAGAGAAAGTTCAAAATACAAATTCTTGAAATATATCAAATGACACTTTTTCTTTTATGTAAGCTTAATTATGTAAAACTAATTTAAAATTTGTAGCAAATACACCAAATGAAAAAACGTGTGGTGCCTGATATAGAATATGTTAAATCCCCCCCCCCCCGCATAATATTTCAAAGTTGTATCATTGTTTAATCGAAAGTTTCTCATGTTGAAAGTGGATATTTAAATAGATTTGATTATGATCTTTGATTTATCATTTTTTGATTTATCCCATTAAATGCATATTTAGAAGTTATAGAGCTTCCAAGTTAGGTTCTCACTAGCATAACAGGGAAATTCTGTAGCTCTCGGTAGGGTACAATAAAAGCATAGGAAATGAATAATGTGCGTATTACGTTCTCTTCCATTTCTTGATTTATTATTTTTTTTCTCTGAATTTATAATAAATGTAATTGATTAAATAAAGATTTAAAACATTGGGAAATTTTCGCAACCCCCTTCCGCAAGTTTTCAATTTACAAAGCAAAACTTTAACATCACTTATTACCTATGAAATGTTATCCCTTTGATCGTTTACACAGGCTTATTGAGGCATCCATATAGTTCGCACGTACCCATTTTTTAAACGCATTCTGTCGTTCGTTAGCACAGTGATAGCACGCTTACGAGTAGGAACAATATGGCGACGCTCGGTTACAGTTTTCAAGCGATAGGGCCCTTCCCTCTCTTCCTATCTCCATGATCCAAATAAAAAAAAATAAATACCCACTCAAGCAGTTGGTTGCCACAGAGGTCTGACAGGAGCCTGTCAGTTTATATGCCATAGTAGAGGGTCTGAGAGGATGGCAGGGCCTCAGCAGAAAAACGACACATACATCCATGCCTTACCCGGGTCTCGAACCCAGGTCGCTTAGATCAGTAGCCAAGCGCGCTAACCATTCGACCACGGGAACCGAAAATAATTTTTTCATTTATTTTTTTTTAAATGTTGACTGTCTCCAGACGGACATCCAAGATAGACGCCAAAGTGAAAACTATAACTATTTTTTAATGCGAACTTAAAAATGTCGAATGATTAAAAACTTTATCATAAAATCTGTATATTTCCTCAGCTACTGGTTAAAGAATAATAACAACTTTTTGTAGCGATTCGTGCAAAAATAAACTCAGGATTTACTTGGCTTAATTTCACGAGGCGAGCCTGTTAACAGCTGTAAGACATTATAAGGCCCAACTTCGTCGCACAAGTGTTTGCGACAGTTTTCATTGCAATCAGGAATTGTTGAATTTCCTCCTTGACGCTGACCCCTTTCTTTGCAAGCTAGACACGCTCCGACACTGAATAACATCCGGTGTCGTTGACGTAAGCATGTCAGACACACGTGGATCGGTATTTACTCTAAGCCAACATTTCCATGGCCTCGTAAACCAATCAGAAAGAGATTAGAGCATGGTGAATGGCTGGCGAAGTTCCTAGATTGAATTAGCGAATGAATTATCAACGGATTCCCTTTCAGACAGACTGCACTGCTCTTTCCTAGACACAAGATTTACAGGAATGTTATTTACATTAGGTGGACACCAAACGTTATTGTTGTTGGAACTGGTAGCCTTCTTTTTTCCCTGTAGTTTGGAAAGTTAATTAGAGAATATATTTTCACATTTAAGGAGTAAAATATTAAATATCACTCAAACAACATGCTTATTCTTCAAAGCAAGCCTAATGCTTGCTTTGAAGAATAAGTATGTTGTTTGAGTGATATTTAATATTTTAAAACTCTGTGAAATTTAATGCGTGAAAAATCATTTTTAAGATTTTTTTCAGTCTGTTGCTTTTATTCGACTTTTTTTTTCCTGGAGGGCTGTTTAAAACCCCAATAAGGACTGAATTTTAAAAAAGTTCCTGTGAACGTTGGTCCAGAAACGCTTCCCTTCAGAGTTAGAGTATATTTTCAAAATGTAAGAAATCCTCTGAAGTTAATTAGTTTTTATTCGAGTTAGAGCACACTGTAAGTGATCGATGAGAACATTTATGCAAGTGTTGAAAATGGCCTCCTTAAGCAGCAATAAACGCATCACAGCCTCTTCTCACCGACTGTTGAACATGTTCGAAAACTCTCCGAGTGTTCTGAATTCTTTGACAACCATCCACAATCCGTTCGAACCGGAGTAGCGTAAACATCAGCCTTAACATATCCCCATAAAAAGAAATCCATTGGATTCAAATCAGGAGAGCGTGTAGGCCATGCAGTTGGTCCATCTCTACCAATCCAACAGACGGGATATTTCCGATTGAGATCACTCGGGAGTGGTGCGATTTTGTCCAACTTTTGCAAACATTTATTATGCTGTTGGAGATGCAAATGATGCGAATTTACCTAGCATCGTACCTTTTGATCATCTTCTTGCATTCTCAAAATGTGATAAAACTCGGAAGCATTTCTTCCCTAACGTTCATAGGAACTTTTTTTCATCATGCACAGGTAGAACACTTTCCCGAAGTTTGACAAGACCTTTTGAAAACACCCTGTAGTTTGGAAAGTTTCTGTCTAAATTAATTATTTAGATTTCAGATTATAAAGTTCGCGATAATTAGAGAATATATTTTCACATTTAAGGAGTAACATGAATAGATAATTAGCATTCTTTGGGGACTTTTTTTCATTGGTGATAAGGGGAGGGGGATCGCGACTGTTGAAGGGTCAGAACCCACTGATTTAGGGCATCGATTCCGAAACTTTGGTACCCGTAGCACTAAGGTTGGGTTGTTACCTCTGAGCGGCACCTTTTTTACACACAAAGGGCTAAATGACCAGGTCACAAGAACCCCGAAGGCTCAGAGAAGGTTGGGGTGGGGACCCACTGGAACAGCTGTTAGGAGACAGATAGTAACATCCATCGAGCATGTTCTTTAACGTGCACAGGGTATGGCTCTCTCGCACACGGAATCACTTCTTAACATCCGATCCGAGGGACGGCGGTCGTTTTCAAGCCCACCAGTGACCGTGGGCAAGGCGGGGAGTTTTACGGAGATAAATCTCAACGCTGACCCAGCTGGGACTCGAACCTGGGAAATGCAGATTACCAGCCTGGCACGCTGCTGACTGAGCCACCCATGCCCTGTAGCAGTAAGATACCATGAAACTTTTGTGTATTTTGAAGTGTTCCTCGAACAGGGCAGAATATAGGGGCATACCTTCCCACTCCCCCTTGAGTAGGATATTAAAGTAATAGAGGAAAAAATTATTTAGTGTATTTCGGGCATTTTTTTCAATAAATGCTTTTAAAGACTTCTGAAACGGAGGGAGAAATGTTATCCTGCATTGGAATCTTCTTACCTCCCCGCTTCACTCTTTTCCGGACAGATCGAGTTTCTTGCCCTGCCCACTCCGCCCGTCCCCTCTCCTTTTTTTTTTCTAGTCAGTAGCGTGCCAGGCTCGTAATCTGTAGTTCCCTGGTTCGAGTCCCAGCTGGGTCAGCGTTGAGATTTATCTCCGCAAAACTCCCCGCCCTGCTCACGGTCAGTAGGGGACACCGATGGGCTTGGAAAGGTCGCCGTCCGTCGGATGGGACGTTAAGCCGTGGCCCCGTGTGTGGGAGAGACATAACCTATGCACGTTAAAGAACACGCTGGGTGGCCTTGACGGGAGGCTACCATCCATCACCTAGTAGCTGTTCCAGTGGGTCCCCTCCCCCAAACGTCTCTGAGCCTTCGGGGTCCTTGTGACCTGGCCATTTAGCCGATGGTGTGCAAAACAGTGCCGCTCAGAAGTAAAACAACCCAGCCCATTCACACATGGATTTACATAGCGTTTTAGTATGACAAATGCAAAAAAATCATTTTTAAGTACTACCTCTTTTTGTCTCGTTTTCAAAGAAAATGAGATGATAGTTTCGTTTTGTCGTCTATCTATCGGCATCGAACTTTTTTGTTTACAGAGATAAATTAAAAATTATTTTTGTATTGGATAGGTATTGATGAAATATTGCAATATGCACTTTCCGAATCTCTCTAAAGCTATAATTGCGCCCTTAGCGGTGGAAAAAGTTGAAAATTGCAAAATTACAAACGAATATTGCAAACGATGTATTTATGCTAGAAATTTGAAATTTTGGTGGTGCAATGTGAAGGTCACGAGGTTTCCATTACCAATAATGAGTTGACCCCTTAGACCCAGAGAGGGTGGGAAAACACACCCTTTTAGTTTTAGCAGATAAGTTTGTTTTTAGAGATAAATGAAAAATTATTTTTGGATTAGATAGGAATTGATAAAATATTATGATTCACGCTTTTAAAACTTTCGAAAACTATATAATTGCGCCCTCTAACGGTAGAAAAATTTGAAAATTCTAAAATTTCAAACAGATATTGCAAACGTCATATTTAAGCCAGAAATTTAAAATTTTGGTGGTGGAATGTGAACGCCATGATGTTTGCATTGGCAACAATTAATCGACCTCTTAGATCCAGGGTGGGGGGGGAGAACACAACTTTTTCTTTTAACAGATAATTGTTTGTATTTAGGGATAAATGAAAAAATCTTTTTAAAGTTAGATAGGAATTGATGAAATATTATGATTTGCACTTTTTTGAAATTTCCGAAATTTGAAACTAATATTGCAACGATGTATTAATGATAGAAATATGAAATTTTAGTGGTGGAATGTGGACGTAAAGTTTCCATTGGAAGCAATGAAAATGATAATTAGAAAACTTTTTTAATTTGATTGGTACTAATGAAATATAATTCTCGTTTTTCAAATGCTTAGTAGTTTTAATATCAGTGTTTGGAAATTAAAATTTGAAACTTCGCAGTCTATTAAAAGAAAGCTCCATTTCAGTGATTCCAAAAGTGACGCTGAAATGATAAACGGCAGAGCTGTTATCGAGTTTTACAAATAATATATATAGAATAGGAATTTGGAAAAAAAAATGAGGTAGTTTTTAAGAGTATTCTACTGACAACGTAATCTACCCACTTTTATGAGAGAGGTGTGGGAAATGCAACTTTTTAGATTTAAGAAAAATACGAATATTTTATGATTTTAGTAAAAGACGAATACTTTTATGTTGTATAATTACTAATGAAATACTTTTTGCATTTTTCCCATCATCGGCTAGCTCAAATTAAAACTTTTCAGGAATGGAACAATAGGTAAAGGAAAAACTTCTTTCTCTTTGAAAACGAGATTCTCATATGCGCCGAGGCGATATATATCTTCTAATTTATTATTATATACCATTTTTGAATATGCTTTTTCCTTTAGCAAAATGATGTTTTCTAAGTTTATATTTTCCAAGTACTGGTACAAAAGTAAAACTTCTAGATATTTGATGATAAAAAAAATAAATTTGAGAATCAATGGTCTGTGACGAAATACTTATGTTGCAAGTTTTTGTCAAAATGTCCATAACAAGTGAGCTTCGTTGAGAAGTAATTGGTATTGATGGCAGTTAATGGTCTGTATCAGGGGTTAGCAAACTGTGGGTCGCGACCTTCAGAAGGGTCTCGAACACCTTGAAAGGGAGTCGCAAAGTTCTGATAGCTTTTTATTTGATAGTAATTTTTTTTTTTTTTTTTTGCTTTCCCGTGGCCGAGTGGTTAGCGCGCTTGGCTACTGATCTAAGGGACCTGGGTTCGAGCACCGGGTAAGGCATGGCTGTTTGTGTCGTTTTTCTGCTGAGGTCCTGCCATCCTCTCAGACCTTCTACTGTGGCATATAAACTGACAGGCTCCTGTCAGACCTCTGTGGCAAGCAGCTGCTTGAGGGGGTATTTATTTTTATTATTATTTATTTAGTATTTTTAGTAAAAATAATTTTGCAAGTAAGTGGGTCCTATATTATAGGGAAAAGTAAAAGGGTCTCAAAATTTTATCTGCGATTCTTGAGGTCGCATCATTTTATTACAATGATGTGGGGTCGCAGTGTCAAAAATTTTGAGAACTTTAGTGTCTCAGCTTTTTATCCCTGTCTGTAAAAAGCCAACTCATATCATGTTAATATAAAGCTCGTGAAGAACTGTTATTAGCATCAGAAATTCAAAATTAAAATGCTGGAGAGATCGGGAAGCAATTTCATATCACTTATTAACTTATTCACAAGAAATATCGCGTTATACAAGGACTTGTGTACTCATTTGAAAAGGATTTAATTTAAAGTAGGAATGAAGATGAAAAAGGAGTGCCAACAAAAAGCAACAGCAGATTTGAATCGTCGTCATGATATCTTTACTGCTGGATTGCTGCACTCTATCAACATTTTTACATCACAGAATAAAGAATAAAATGCCAGAAAACATCACATTAAGATGCACATGAAATCTTAAGTGTTTATTTCATTTAATGTTTTAAACGACTGTTCAAAATTGTTTAGTAAGAAGGCTCAAATATCCGTTGGATGCGAAGTTAAGCCGCGGCCCCGTGTGCGGAAGAGGCGGCCCTGTGCATGTTAAAGAACACGCTGGATGGACTTGATGGGAGGCTACCATTTTTCTCGCAATAGCTGTCCAGTGGCTTCCCTTCCCCCAACGTTCTCAGAGTACTCGGGGTCCTTGTGACCTGGACATTTAGCCCATTGTGTGCAGAAAGTGTTCAGAGACAAAACAACCCAACTCAACCAGCCCTCGAAAGACAACTTTTCTTTTAAGAGAAGGTAATTCTTGCAATAAAGTCATTTTATCGCTGAGAAAGAAATATTAATTTTTATTCCAGCATTGTATTTTATTTTTTGAATATCAAGCCTGTAATTAATGCGAAATGCTGTCACCGAAAAACTATGCGAGCGTTAAGCTTTACCTCATCCTAATCCCCCGTTCAACCATCAGTGAAAAATGGGACATCAATAATGGGCTTGGAAATCCATTTCTTTATGTTTAGAAATTTATCTTCAAGAAGCTGTATGTATAAATCAATAAGTGCATCCATATTCAATACAAAAGCACAATTTGTCGGCTTTTTAGTGTTAATATACTAATTTCGAAGATATACCATTCATAGCTAGTTTCAAACGCTCCCAAAATATTGGTGACATCTAAAAAAAATCTTTATTAAATGAAAGAGACTCGGATCTAGAAAAAATTCGAGTACGTCTGTGGGGGACGGGAGTGGGAGAAGGAAGCACAATCGAGTTGTAAAAATGGAGGGAAAGAAGAGACAGGATTTCCAGTGCAGTATAGCATATCCCCTTCCGTTTTGCAGGTCCTTAAAATTTTCCTAAAATTCAATGAAATATAAAGAAGTTTAATAACTTTTGCTTCTACTTCTCTTACTAGCAATACTACTTCTGCAAAGGGGTGCTTCTTCCTTCCTCCCTAGATCCGGCCTGAAATAAAAGATAAACTACAAAAATGGTAAGCTGTATTTTTATATTGGCAAATTTAATCATTTTGATTCGAATTTGTATTCATAACACTTTGGTGTCTACCAGACAGGTTGGGTTGGGTTGTGTTGTTTTACCTCTGAGCGGCACTTTTTTGCACACCATGGGCTAAATGGCCAGGTCACATGGACCCCGAAGGCTCAGAGAAGGTTAAGGGAGGGGACCCACTGGAACAGCTGTTGGGAGACAGATGGTAGCCTCCTGTCAAGGCCATCCAGCGTGTTCTTTAACGTGCACAGGGTGTGGCTCTCCCGTACACGGGGCCACGGCTTAACGTACCATCCGACGGACGGCGGCCTTTCCAAGCCCATCGGTGTCCCCTACTGACCGTGGGCAGGGCGGGGAATTTTGCGGAGATAAATCTCAACACTGACCCAGCTGGGACTCGAACCTGGGAACTACAGATTACGAGCCTGGCGCGCTACCGACTGAGCCACCCCCGCCCCACCAGACAGGTACCAAGGATTTAGTTTCACGGAGAGGGGGATCCAAAAATTTTGTTTCCGAGGGGGAGAAGGGCAATAAGCTTGAATAGGGTTTCCTAATTATTAAATATTCCACCGACAAGAAAGGTTAAAATAATATTCTATATAAGATTTTATAGTCGCTTTTTAAATATATTTTTAGTGTCGGACATAAAATATGGGGCTAAAATAAAATCATAAAAAAGACAACTGTTTTGGATTTCAAAGCAGGTAGACAAGTTTGAGATTTCGTATAAGACGGCCGGATTTTCGGAGGAGGGGGTCCGATCCCTCGGGTGAGACTTTAAGCCGTGGTTCGTGTGGAGGAGAGCCATACCCTATGTACATTAAAGAACACGCTTAATGGCTTTGACGGGTTGGATTGTTTTACCGCTGAGCGGCACTTTTTTTCCCACCATGGGCTAAATGGCTATGTCACGAGGACCCCGAAAGCTCAGAGAAAGTTAGGGAAGAGGACCCACTGGAACAGCTGTTCGGAGACAGATGGTAGCCTCCCGTCAAGGCCATCCAGCGTGTTTTAACGTGCGCAGTGTATGGCTCTTCTGAACACAGAGCTACGGCTTAACGTCCCATCCGACGGACGGCAGCCTTTCTAAGCCCATCGGTGTCTTCTACTGAACGTGGGCAGGACGGGAGTTTTGCAGAGATAAATCTCAACGCTTACCCAGCTGGAACTCGAACCTGGGAACTGCAGATTACGAGCCTGGAGCGCTACCGACTGAGCACCCCGACTTTGACTGGAGTATTCTATATGTTCCCTAACAGTTTCCCTGCAGATCCCCTCCCCCATCCAACTCTGAATGTCCTTGTGACTTTGCCATTTAGCCCATTAATACAACAACTAGACCAGAGAAACTACCTCATTGCTTGACTTTCAAAGTTAAATATTTGTTTAAAATATTCGTTCGTAGGGGATAATTTATGCATTGCAAAATGCATTTAGAATGAAATATTTGATGACTTTAAAATCATGGAGCATTCCGCTGTAGAGAAAAGCAGTTCTAGTATTAAAATAAATCGTATCGATTATTATCAAGCTCTGATCTACGGGACCTGGGTTCGAGCCCCGGGTAAGGCATGGATGTATGTGTTGTTTTTCTGCTGAGGTCCTGCCATCCTCTCAGATCTACTTTGGCATATAAACTGACAGGCTCCTGTCAGATCTCTGTGGCAAGCAGCTGCTTGAGGGGTATTTATTTATTTTTATTTTTTATCAGGGAGCATAATACTTGCATTACAATTTTTTTTTCCTGATTTACCATATATATATATTACACATTCCGACCAAATTCACTGATCATATTTTGTCTAGAACCTAACTTTGTTTAAAGTTTAGAATAATCTCAATGGGCTTTTCATTTTCTTATATAAGGACTAATTTTAGAGGATATTTCTTTTCCCTAACGGTGTATGTCTCAGTTAAACCTCCACCCTGCTCTCGTTGAGAAAGGGAACACCGATTGACTGCAAAGGCCGCCGTCCGATGGGATATTAAACTGTGACTCCGTGTTTAGAAAAAAGCCATACCCTGTGCACGTTAAAGAACACGCCGGATGGTCTTGACAAGGTTTCCATCTCTCTCCTAACAGCTGTCCAATGTGTGCCCTTCCCTAACTTTATGGGGAGGGGGTGGGGTTTGTCGGTATCGCGCAGGCCCATAATCTACAGTTTCCATGTTCCAGTCCCAGCTGGGGCAGCGTTGAGATTTATCTCCACAAAATTCCCGCCCTGCCCTCGGTTCATAGGAGATACCGATTGGCTTCAAAAGATCGCCATCAGTCGGATGGGACCTTAAGCCGTGGCTCCGTGTGCGGGAAACCATACCCTGTACACATTAAATAACACGCTGGATGGCCTTGACGGAAAACTACCATCTGTCTCCTAAAAGTTGTCCAGTGGGTCCCCTCCCCACAATCTTTTCTGAGCCCTTGGGATCCTTGTGGCCTTATCATTTGTCCCATTATGTCCAAAAGAAGTAGCACTCAGAGGTAAAACGACCTACTCAAATCATTTTCAATTCCAAGTAGTCGTGTAAGCTGATTCCTAAAAGTCCTCCTAATTTCACAATATATAATTAGATATTTAGTGTTTCGCACTAATATTCGCATTAGATGTTAATCATTGCAAGTTTCTTCCTTTTTCAGATTAATATTCACATCTGTCTTTTCGTGAACTATGAAAATAGGGTTTAGATGTCTCAGTTCAAACAATTACCTAAGTTGAATCCTTAAAGTTTTCAAAATTTGTCGTTACACAATTAGACACTTCGAGTTTTATGATTAATCTGCACCAAAATGTTCCTACTACAGGTTTCTTCTTTAAATTAATATAAATAAAAATATATAAATACCCCCTCAAGCAGCTGCTTGCCACAGAAATCTGACAGGAGTCTGTCAGTTTATATGCCACAGTAGAAGGTCTGAGAGGATGGCAGGACCTCAGCAGAAAAACAACACATACATCCATGCCTTAACCCTAGGCTCGAACCCAGGTCCCTTACGATCAGTAGCCAAGCGTGTTAACCACTCAGCCACGGGACGACTAAATTAATATGCACATTTTAATATTATTATAGTACGAGAAAAACTAATAATAGCTTAGCAAATATAATGATAAATCAAGGACAAACTTTCTGGTAGTGATTGAATGGTACTTAGTAGCACTACAAAAATTTTAACTACTAGAGAAGTGGTACATCTAATTAATGCTTACACACTGAAATGCAAAACAAAGAACACTTGGCCACACTTCGCAGAGCTCGCTTCTATCAAAACCGCAACCATTAATTGATTCATCCTGCCCGGAGAGGAAAGGGTTCAACGAAGGATTACTTCATTGTCGGGAGCTTAAAATTTATTTGCTAAACTTCATCAATAAAGAAGCAATCATGTACTATTTTTATGAGTTTTAGGAAGCTTGACTGACTAATATAGTGCAATTAAAAGTATGTCTTGATTGTTGCGTGGCAGGCCGCCCTTTTAAAGCTCACCACATGATATGTTCATCTCATTTAGCTTTTCCAATATTGTCAAGGAGAATGAAAAGAATCCGTAACCCGTGTTTAATGCGTTCAAAGCAGAAGAGTGGGGCTGCCAATAAAAATTGACATCATCCGCAGAGTGCTTCCCGTGGCCGCCCACCCGTGTCCGAGGTTCTGGCGCAGACAGTGGTCCCGTCTTAATTAATGACGAAGTCCTAATGAGCTCATCAATCTGTGAAGGGATGCAGTAAGTGATGGATGGAATGGGGATCATACCTTTGACCTCAACACACTCACTTCGCTTGTTCCTCGAGAGATGGCGGTGATGGCGTTGTTGCGGTGTATCTTTCGGACGTAGGTGGAAAATGGAAGTGGTTTCAGTGGATTCTTTACCTGGGTATGTTGAACGAACAAAAACGAAAGTTATTGTAAAACTAGGTATTTTTTAATCAACATTTTAGAAATGTTTCGATGAAAATGGGTCAAAGTTCTGAGATAATGTAAAGTGGAAAATGGAGGAAAATGGAGCATTTTGTCTTCTATTTTTTTTTAACTCCCGAATCACTTCTTAAACCTACGATCACCAGAAGTATAAAACTTGAAAGATGTAGTCTATTCAATAGAAACAATCGTAACAAGGCTATTACCGACTTGCTGTTGATTGGGGTGGGATGTTTCATCCCTGAGCGTCACTTTTTTTGCGCACAATGGACTAAATGGCCAGGTCACAAGGACCCCAAAGTCTCTGAGAAGGTTGGGGAAGGGGACTCACTGGAGCGTGCACAGGGTATGGCTCTCCCACGTATTAGGCCAAGGCTTAACGTCCCATCCACCGCTACTCCATACTGACCGTGAGCATGGCGGGGAGTTTTGCGAAGATAAATCTCAATGTTGGCCCAATCGGGACTCGAACCTGGGAACTACAGATTACCAGCCTGGCGCACTCCAACTAACCCCCCCCCCCCCTCCACGACTTGTTGTTATATGACCACAAATGTCAGCAACTACATAAAAGGTCTCGGCGCGTTCTCTTTTGATTTGGAAATATTCCCAAACTCATTTTCAATACTTATAAATTTGTGTTTAGGAGACGATATACAGTGGTAATTACGCCACCCAAAGCCATTCTATTCTACCCCATCTTGTATGCTTTATTTTTTAATTTAGTTCTGAATTCTCACTCGTCATGCCTAAAGGCACTAAAGATTATGCAGTTATCAGATGAAGGACGTAAGGACTCTATCACCCGGTACTCCGTTCAATTGTTAATTTTTGATCTCTGATCTCCCTATTCAACAGATTGGCTGTGAGCAAGAACAATCTTATAGTACAAACTGATAAGTTGATTTTTCCCCCACACTAGAACATTGATAATGACCATTGTGCAAAGGAAAAGAAAGAAATATACAATGCCGGAGTAATTACAACATCGGTATGGCCGAGTGGTTAGCGTGCTTGGCTACTGATCTAAGGGACCTGGGTTCGAACCCCGGGTAAGGCATGGATGTATGTGTCGTTTTTCTGCTGAGGTCCTGCCATCCTCACAGACCTTCTACTATGGCATATAAACTGACAGGCTCCTGTCAGACCTCTGTGGCAAGAAGCTGCTTGAGGGGGTATTTATTATTTAATCTATATCAGTGCTGTCCAACTTCTCTAAGACCGCGGGCCATTTTTTCTTTTGCCAATATTTCGCGGCCAAAAAAAATAATAGGATAGGTAATTGAAAAGTCAGTTCATGTAACCTCAAAAAATTATTTTTATTTATACGAAAAATAATAAGTAATAATAATAAACCTCAAAAAATTTATTTATACAAAAAATAATAAGTAATAATAAAACCTCAAAAACGTCCATATCGTTAATTGTTGCGAGCCGAAGTATATGTTCAAGTGCAGAGTCGAGCAGTTTCTTGGTTTTATATATTTCATGTCAGAAAATGCGCTTTCGCAGATATATGTACTTCCGAACGTAGAAATTATTTGGAATCCGAACTTTTTCATTTTTGGATATTTTTCTTCAGGCAAAAATTTGAACAATTCTATTACAGTTTTTCTATTAGATGCAATAATTGAATCGGCTTGAAGGTTACATAATTTCATTTGATAATTAGGATCTAGGGTGCTAATATCAATATTTAATGGATTATTGAATAAATTTAAACTTTGCTTAAGGTCATCAAAATCTTATTTTAAAATCATCAATTAGGATATCTAATTTAGGAACAAATTTTTCAAAATTAACTGTATTACTAAGTTGCTTCAGTTCATCGTAGAACTCTTTACAAGTTTCAAAATGATTTAAATTGTTTTCCTGCAAATTTGACTTGAACAATAGTAGTTTGTTTCTAAACCCAGTAAAATGACTATAAAGACAGCACCGTTTTGATATTTTCCTTGTAAGGATTTATTCAAGATATTTAAATAATCTGTAATGTCTGATAGAAAGCAAGTGAACACAGAAAATTTTCATCAACATAACTTGCTATTAAATCTTCATCGGTGCCCACTCAGCATGCAGTTCGTCCAAAAAAAGCTTTAAATTTTCTGTGTGTAAGAGAACGATTTTCGCAACGAATTAAATTGGTAATTTTGAGAACCTTTTTCATTACGTGGTTTAGTCTAGTCTCAACGAAATGCCACACAATGTCTCCTGGTGCACAATACAGTGCAACATTGAACAATGCATGCCATCATATGCATGCGCAGTGAGAGCGATTCGTGCTGTCGTTAGATGCTTCTTATTACTGCAGCTTCATAAAAATATTTGTTTGATGACGCCGCAACGCTCTTAAAAGATTTCAGAAGTTTGCCGATCGGCTTAAGAATATTTTGTAAACTTTATAGGATGAGTAAGTTGAAGATCGTATATCAAGTAATATAAGGTGACAAAAAATTATAAGGTGGATTACAGATTTTTTTTTTAAATTTCAAGTAAAAGCTTGAGTTTGTTCGCGGGCCACAAAAATCCTTGTTTCCCACCGTATGCGGTCCGCGGCTGCTAGTTGGACAGCGCTGATCTATATAATAAAAGAAGGTGTCCGTAACTCATCGGGAAAACAAGGTACACGCTCCAAATTTTCAGAGAATGTTTCAGATTGTGGTCCGGATTGTATTGCCAAATTTCAGGTTGAATGTCCAAAAGAAGGACTTGCTAGAAGAAAACACATTTACTATAATATTCCTACGGGAAACGAGAATCGCTGTCAAATCTATTGTTGCCATTTACTGCTCCTTAACTCTGAAAGTAAAGAGTTAAAATTAGAGGCCCTATATAGGTAGAGGTTCGCCGTCTCAAAATTGGACGCCATGTTTTGTCGTTGCTCGGATTGTTTAGCGTGCATAGCTGAATGGTATTGCACGGTACTTATGGATTCCGGGAAAAGGGTAGGGTAATATTCGATACAGATTTCAATGTTCATGATTGGAAGCACTTTAGAAAACGGTTAAAAAAAGGAAAAGTAAATTTTAGAACTTTAAAAAAAGATATAATTTCGCTTTGTTGCCTGTCCGTCTGCAGGCATCGAACTTTTTTCTTTATATAGATAAATAAAAAATTCTTTTTGTGTTAGATAGGTATTAATGATATATTAGAATATTTATTTTTCGAATCTCCAAAAGTAAAATCTGCGCCCTCTAACGGTGGAAAATTTTGAAAGTTCCAAAAATGTCAAACGAATATTCCAACTGATGTATGATGTAGTTATGTTAGAGTTTGATATTTTGGTGTTGAAATGTGAAGCTTACGAATTTACCACTGGGAACAATCACTTCACTCTTTAGACCCGGGGGGAGGGCAGGTGAATGCAACTATTTCTTTTGTTTTAGTAGAAAAGTATAGGTTTTGAGAGATAAAAATCCTTTTTGGGTTGGATAGGTATTGATAAAATATTGCAATTTGCGAATTTCTCAAAAGCTATAATTGCGCCCTGTCACGGTGAAAAAAATTCGAAAAATCCCAAAATTTAAAACGAATATTGAAAACAATGTAGTTATGCTAAAAATTTGAAATTTTGGTCGTGGAATGTGACAGTTTTGAAAATTCTATTGACAACAATGAGTTAATCCTAAACCCAAGGCAGGTAAGAAACGAAACTGTTTTGTTGTAAGAGATAATTGGAAATCTCTTTTTTATTTGGTTACTAATGAAATGTAATTCGCATTTCAAAGATAGTTTTTATTTATATCATTAGAGATCACTAAATATTGAAACTATTTCAAATGATCTGTTTATGGTAGAAATTTCGGTGTGTAGAGTTCTGTTATGGTAGAAATTCCACTGACAGCAATGATCTGCCCACTATTTTCAGAGGAGCTAGAATATGTTGATGAGATGAACTCTTTCATTCGAGCTGTTGATGAGACTGGTAGTAGAGAAGGTTTGGTTATAAACAGAGAGAAAACTAAAGTGATGAAAATTGGTCAGGCAGGTTGTGATTCAGTTCATCTGAATGGTTGCAGTCTTGAACAGGTGTCACAGTTTAATTACCTTGGGGAGCTATGTAACAGATACTGGTGATGAGCGGCGTGAGATTAACAGACGAATAGGGAATGCTGCCGGGACTTTTAAGAATCTATGGAGATTGTGGAAAAATAATCGTATACACCTAAAGACTAAAATTAGACTGTAAAATAGCTTGGTTTTTCTAGAGTTAGTTATGGTAGTGAAACCTGGACGTTGTGTAAACAAGATAACAGGAAACTAGATGCTTTTGATTCTAGATGCTTACGCAGTATCTTGGGTATTAGATGGTTCAACTTTGTAACTAATGATGAGGTTAAGCAAAGGAGTTTGCAACCTCCTTTAAGCAGCATATTGTGCAGAGAGAGACTCCGCTGGTTTGGCCATGTTGCCCGAATGGATAATTATAGATTGGCGAATAGGGTTATGAACAGTGTGCCTAGAGGCCTCAGAAGGAGGGGGAGACCTAGGATGCGGTGGGCAGACAATGTCAAACAGGACCTTGTTAGAATTGGTGTGCATTGGCCGGATGTAGCTCAGGACAGATATGCTTGGAGAATTAAACCGCGGTCTGGTTGGACCTGCGTTAGCCCATGGCTGCTTGAGGATGATGATGATGATCGAACTTTTTGTTTATACAGATAAAAAATTTTTTGTGTTAGATAGGAATTAATGATATATTACGATTTGCATTTTTCGAATCTCTCAAAAGTTATAACTGTGCTCTCTAACGCTGAAAAAATTTGAAAATTCCAAAATATCAAACGAATATTCCAAACGATATAGTTATGTTAGAAGTTTAAAATTTTGGTGTTGAAATGTGAAGGTTACGAAGTTAACATTGGCAATCACTTGACCCTTTAGACCCAGGGGGAGGTGAAGTCAACTTTTTTTTTTGTTTTAACAGAAAAGTTATATTTTTAGAGATAAATTAAAAATTCTTTTTGGGTTGGTCAGGAATTGATGAAATATTACAATTGCATTTTGCGAATTTCCCAAAATCTAAAACTGCACCCTCTAACGGTGGGAAAAAAATCGAAAAATATCAAAAATTTAAAACGAATATTGCAAACGATGTAGTTATGCTAGAAATTTGAAATTTTTGTCGTGGAATGTGACGATCTTGAAAATTCCATTGCAGACAATGAGTTGACCCTAAGCCCAAGGTAGGTAAGAAACGGAACGGTTTAGTTTTAAGAGATAATGGAAATCTTTTTTTTTTAGTTGATTACTAATGAAATAGGGCCGTCCCGTGGCCAAGTGGTTAGCACGCTTGCCTATTGATCTAATGGACCTGGGTTCGAGCCCCGGGTAAGGCATGGATGTATGTGTCGTTTTTCTGCTGAGGTCCTGTCATCCTCTCAGACCTTCTACTCTGGCATATAAACTGGCAGGCTCCTGTCAGACCTCTGTGGCAAGCAGCTGCTTGAGGGGGTATTTTTTTTTTTACTAATGAAATGTAATTCGTATTTTCAAAGGTAGTTTTAATTTCTGTCATTAGAGATCACTAAATATCGAAATTGCAAAATTTTTAACGAATGTTTCAAGTGATCTCTTTATGGTAGAAATTTCGGCATGTAGAGTTCTGTTATGGTAGAAATTCCACTGACAGCAATGATCTGCCCACTATTTTCAGAGGAGCTAGAGAAAAGCAACTTTCTAAATTTAAGAACTAAAAGAATAATACTTTTTATGTTTTATAATTATTAATAAAATACTAATATGTGCATTTCCCCCATCATATATTAAAAATAAATAAACCCCTCAAGCAGCTGCTTGTACAGAAGTTTGACAGGAACCTTTCAGTTTATACGCCATAGTAGAAGGTCCATGAGGATGGCGAGACCTCAGCAGAAAAATAACACGAATGTCCATAATTAAAACTTTTAAGGAGTGAAAAAGTAGGCAAAGGTAGAATTTCATTCTCTTTGAAAATGAGATTCCCATATGCGCCAGAGGCGATATGCGTCCTTCTAGTTGTTTCACACTTTCAGTACCCTCTGACAGTGGAAATTCGGACTACTGTATAATTGAGAAAATAAACTATTAATATTTTATTAGTACCTGTAATGTGCAAAAAAGTTTTTCGTTTATCTCTTAAAGCAGAAAAGTTGCATTTTACCAATGGGACAAATCATTACTATTAGGGTAAACCACTTGATCATTACACTCTATGACCAAAAACTTAAGTTTCTAGCAAAAATAGATCGTTTGCAATATTTATTTATAGATTTGGTATTTTCCAGCTTCTTCTGCCGCTAGTGGTCGCCTTTCGAGTTTTTATTTACTGCCTTTAGCACTCTGTAACATTGGAAATTGCAGCTGATGGGGATTCGAAAAACGTAAATATTAATATTTTTTGTAGAAAAAAAAAATCTCCGACATACGGGATTCCAAACCGCAACAATGCGAAACATGCCAGAGAAATGCCAGAGCATTCTAACCTGTTGAACTAAAGCTGTCTTTTTTTTTTGCAAAAAGCTTTTATTGATTTATAGGGTGGCGGGGGTGGCTCAATCGGTATCACGCCAGGCTCGTAATCTGTAGTTCCCAGGTTCGAGTCCCAGCTGAGTCAGCGTTGAGATTTATCTCCGCAAAATTCCCCGCCTTGCCCACGGTCAGTAGGGGACACCGATGGGCTTGGTAAAGGACGCGGTCCGTCGGATTTGACGTTAAGCCGTGGCCCCGTGTGCGGGAGAGCCATACCCTGTGCACGTTAAAGAAGACGCTGGATGGCCTTGACGGGAGGCTACCATCTGTCTCCCAACAGCTGTTCCAGTGGGTCCCCTCCCCCAACCTTCTCTGAGCCTTCGGGGTCCTTGTGGCCTGGCCGTTTAGCCCATGGTGTGCAAAAAAGTGTCGCTCAGAGGTAAAACAATCCAATCCAATTGATTTATAGATGTTTAAACGTCTACAGGTAATTTTGAAATTATCAAATATGTTTAAATCATTAATATTTTGTTAGTGTCTGTAAAACAAAAAAAAAAAAAACATTGTTTCATTTATCTCTTAAAAAAAAGTTTTATTTTCTCACCCCCCTCCCCTTTTGGCTGAGACGGCAAACCTTCTTGCCGTTATAAACCTTCTGACCATAACACTGTACTACCAAAATTTCAGATTTCCAGTTTAAGTAGTTTGCGTGTAATATTCATGTGAAATCTTAGCATTTTCCATGTTTTTCCACCGCTAGAGGGCGCTATTAAAGCTATTGAAAATTTAATAATCAAAATATTTGTTCGACTCCTATCTAACCCAAAAAGAATTTTTCATTTAGCTCTAAAAGTAAAAAAAAATGATTGTCTTTAAACGGACAGACATGTGGAAAGACAGATGGACAGACAACAGTTAACAGAGAGATGGACAGACAACAGTTAACAGAGAGATGGACAGACAACAGTTAACAGAGAGATGGACAGACAACAGTTAACAGAGAGATGGACAGACAGAAACAAATACTTGCAGACGCAGACGACAAAGTGAGAACATTAGCTCGTTTTCCAAACGAACTTTAAAAGAAATTATTTGTTGGTTTTCAGTTAGGTCATTTCACTTTTGCAACCGTTTGCCGTCTTCTGATGGAGTTTCTCGGGGGGAAAATATTCATTAAATTATTTCTTTGAATGAATTTTTACACCCAAATGCAGCGCAGTGAGGCATTCATAAAATATAACAGCTTTTATAGACAAAAAAAAGTGATAGGAATATATAAAACTATAACAACTGAGAAGTTTTTACTTGTTACATACACTAACTCGTAGGCTTTCGTCTCATGGTACGACAAAACATGGCGTCCATAACCCACGTGACTCAATCAACCAATGGCAGTGAATCACCGAGATGGCCGACCTCTAACTATAGTGGACCAGATGATAAAGGGGCCAAGGTCCCTTTTACAAAATGGTCCAGTTTTTAAAGAAGGATGTTAGACTCTAACTATACAGCATGGAGGTATACTATACTATACCTCCATGCTATACAGGACCTCTAGTTAGAATAGCATTTAAATCTGCTGCCGTTGCCAGATTCCCCACATTTCCAAAGCCTTTATTGAAGCGTTTCATTGCAGTTAGGGACCTGATTTTGTAACCAAACATGGGGTCGGGCAGGGGGAACCCGCCTACGTAATGTGGGACCTTTCGGTGAAGTACGTCGGGAACAACAGAATATCAAAATCTGACGAAATAAATATCTCAAATCGTTTGCCACGGGCTCTGAGAGCGCTCGCCGAGTCAGCAATCACCTTTGCAACACTGGGAAGTTCTTTGTATTCAATCTGTAAAATGTCGGTGTGTGTGGGGGTTATACTCACAAAACTAACCATTAGTGCAGTAAACAACAGAATATGCAGATTAAAAGTGAGACACAAGCTGTCACAACTTATGGTGAAACGAAGCCACGGGCCAAGGGCGAACCTGATTTTTAAAACAATCACTGGGGCACATGGGGACGCTGTGCAAGAAATTTGGA
The DNA here is from genome assembly GCA_038380435.1 of Ryuthela nishihirai. NCBI lineage: Eukaryota > Metazoa > Arthropoda > Arachnida > Araneae > Heptathelidae > Ryuthela > Ryuthela nishihirai. Next base: position 33,719,084 of record JAWZYU010000026.1, read on the forward strand.
CCGTGCGAACAATATAATGGGAGCCATAGGGCGGCAAAATCTATGGTAACGAAAATAAAAATCTCGATCGCTTACGCAGAAACAAAGCCACTGACAGAGCTCGCTGACGTCAACAACGGTCCAAGCCAATACCGGGCAAATTTCTTCCTGTTGAAAATCTGAGCTGAAATGTCGGGTGTGGGGGAGGACTTACAGAATTTACCTTTAGTGCAGTGAAAATAAGAATGTACAGAATGTACAGATTTGACACCCCGGCAGCGCCGCGTACGTTCAACTAGTCCATAATAAGAGAAGATATTTTTGTGTATGTGGCAGCCATAACTCATCTAGAAATCGTGGTAGACGCTTCAAAATTTCGCTGAGTGTTCCCGGTTGTTGCCCAAATTGCAGGGAAATCCAGTTTCTTATCCCCCAGGGAGCGGGGGTGGCTCAGTCGGTAGCGCTCCAGGCTCATAATCTGCAGTTTACAGGAGTCCCAGCCGTTGATATTTATCTCCGCAAAACTCCCCACCTGCCCTCGATCGAGACACCGATGGGCTTGGAAAGGCTGCCGTCCGTCGGATGGGACGTTAAGCCATGGCTCCGTGTGCGGGGAGAGCCATACCCTGTACACGTTAAAGAACACACTGGATGGCTTTGACGGGAGGTTACCATCTGTCTCCCAACAGCTGTTCCAGTGGGTCCCCTCTCCCAACCTTCTCTGAGCCTTCGGGGTCCTTGTGGCCTGGCCATTTAACCCATGGTCTGCAATAAAAGTGCCGCTCAGAGGTAAAACAACGCAACCCTTGTGGGCTGGCTATTTAGCCCATTGTATGCAAAAAAGTGCCACTCAGAGGCAAAACAATTCATGTTACTGGTAGAAGTGGTTTTGAATCCTACTGAAGTCAAAAGCTAAATATTTCATGAACTCATCCAATTTTTCGAAAATGAACATGAGGTATAAAAAGCTCTTTGGCTTGGAATTCCTCCATTGTCTAGTTTTCTTACTCACTGGAAATGCGACTTTTTCTACACACGTGACAACAAACCTACTCTTTCAACCAGTTCTTTTGCGAGAAGTTCTAACTGAAAGAAAAGCTTACATTTTTCTTAAATGACACACCAATTCAAACATAATGAAAAATAGGGAAGTGCTACACTCCAAGTTTCGAATCATACATAAAAGATCCGAATTGCTGGTTTCGGCCCGACTTTGTTGTTTTGTGGATCGTTTTATCTCTGAGAGGTATTTTTGTGTATACAATGGGCTAAATGGCCAGATCACAAGGACCCCGAGGATTCAAAGAAGATTAGGGAAGGGGACCCACTGGACAACTATTAGAAGACAGGTGGTAGACTCCCATCAAGGCCATCCAGCGTGTTCTTTAATGTTCACACGGTATGGCTATCCTAATCACGGAAAGGGGTGACTCTTCGCAGCACGCCAGCCTTCTAATCTGTTCCCTGGTTCGAGACACCTGGGCAGCGTTGAGATGCTCTCGGTCAGAAAACATCGATGGGCATGAAAAAGCAGCCAACCTTCTGCTGGGACGTTAAACCGTTGTTCCGTGTGCGAGAGAGCCATACCCTGTGTACGTTAAAGAACAGGCTGGATGGCCTTGATGAGAGGCTGGTTCCCAACAGCTGTCCAGTGGGTCCCCCCCCCCCAACTTTTTCTGATCCTTTGGGGTCCTTGTGACCTGGATATAAAACCCAACCCTTGACCACGGAGCCACAACTTAACGTCAAATCCGACGAACTGCGGCCCAATCGGTTTCCCCTTTCTTCGCCAGACGAAACCAGCGTAAAAAGACATTACGCACACAAAAAAAATGCAGCCACATTTGCTATCACAACGCAGGTGTACTTTTCAGTTAATACCTGCAACAGTAGCGCACTGCGAAGATTATACCACACACGCGATTATACCACAAAAAGTAAAGTTTTTTCTAGTAAAGAAAAAAAAAACTCCCCTGACAAGTCTTCTTGTTCCCAGATGATCGTATTTAACAGAAACCGTTTTTTTTTCCCATTGATCTGTACAAGCTGGAAATTAAAAATGCTGCAGCTCTGCTCTGGGCACTGGATAGTTTTACGCTCTCACACACAACGCAAACATATTAAATAGATGACGAACTGCTTTTACTTTTTTTTTCCTCCAAAACCGTGAAAAACCTGAATGCGATTTTTTTTATTTTCCCACATGAGTTTCTGAGGTAAAAATAGCATCAAAAAGAGACAAAGAAGGAATAGGAAACGCGAAGAAATTAGCAAAAAAACCCATTAGAGAAAGTTTTTAAGCACGTTCGCTGTGTTCTATTTATTTCATTACTTCACCTCCTCATAGTTTCACGTGGTTGGGGAGAAGGGGGAGGAAATGAGAATCTTCTGATCTCGTGATGTTTTTGCTGCTTCCGGCACGAGAAAGACGTGGAAAGACGGAGAGTAGGATATAATATGGATGCTGAAAAGCATTCATCAAGGAAATCATCCAAACTAACATCTTTTAGAGAGAACAGATGAGATGGCTCGAATTAATGCATATTGTTCCTTGCATACTAAGATGCTATATTGCTTTTGCTATTTAATCTCATTTGCATATTAATTACTCGTTACTTAATCCCGGAGGAAAGAAAGAGGATCTTCATTCTTCCCACCCCATCAGCATTTTTTAATCTCTCTTCCACTTTAGGAAGCAAATCACGAAAACAAATCTGTCACGATTCCAGTGCGTCAGGGTATGTCCACATAGCAAACGTTTTTAGAGATATAGCGTTATGAACATTTCTAAAGTTTCTGGTCCCTTGGAATGAAACCATTGCCAACAAAGGTGGTGGGGGCCACACGGCAAACCCGAACGCATGCAGTTAATGCACAAGCTCTAGTTAAGAACGCAAGAAAAAATTTGCTGACGTTAATAACACCAAACAGCTTCCTAAAAAAAATAAAAAATGCAGAAAATGAAAGTAAGCATTCTGCAGGAACACAGCTTTAGAAACGATAGAGAACTGGATATAACGATTTTTTTTTTTCTTCTTCTAAGCATTTAATCAAGTGATAGCTTAGTACAGAAACATAGACGGTCTAATATATTGTTTTTTTTAATTTAAAATGATGGAAACACTATACAGTATTGATTATTGGTTGATATCGCAAATTCCGAGGCGGGGATATACTCAGTCGGCAGTGTGCCAAGCATGTGATCTGCAGTTTTCAGGTTCAAATCGAGGCGGGGGTGGCTGAGTCGGTAGCGCGCTAGGCTCGTAATCTGTATTCCCAGGTTCGAGTCCCAGCTGGGTCAGCGTTGAGATTTATCTCCGCAAAATTTTCCGCTCTGCCCATGGTCAGTAGAGGACACCGATGGGCTTGGAAAGTCCGTCGGATGGGACGTTAAGCCGTGGCCCGTGTATGGGAGAGCCGTATCCTGTGCACGTTAAAGAACATGCTGGGTGGCCTTGACAGGAGGCTACCATCTGTCTCCCAACATTTCCAGTGGGTCTCCTCCCCCAACCTTCTCTGAGTCTTCGCCCATGGTGTGCAAAAAAAGTGCCGCTCAGAGGTAAAACAACCCAACCCAGGTTCAAATCTCAGCTGGGCCAGGTTTGAGATTTATCATCGCAATTTTTTTTATGAATTTCATTATGGTTATTAACATAGTTTATAAAAAGAAAAGTTGAAATAAAGATCTGGTTTTTTATTCGATCGAATTTTAAGCTCAAGATCAGAATTTCTCAGAATCATCTAATGCAAATTCTATAGTAATTCGATACAAATTTTTCCCCGCCTTGCCCTCGGTCAGTAGGAGACACCGATGGGTTTGGAAAGGCCGCTGTCCATTGGATAGGACGTTAATCCGTGGCCCATGTGCGAGAGAGCCATATCCTATGCACGTTAAAGAACGCGCTGGATAGCCTTAACGGTAAGCTACTGTTTCCTAACAGTTGTCCAGTGGGTTCTTTCCCCCGACTTCTCTGAACCATCGGAGTCCTTGTGACCTGGCCATTTAATCCATTATATGAAGATTATTAATCCATAACAAGTGCCACCGAGAGGTGGAAGAACTCAACTAAAATTCCGACCTGTGAATTTCATTAAAACGGAATATCCGAAGCTGTTCTCTTCCATGCTTCCATTTCTACAGAAAACATTTTTTCCCGTGCAGTAGAGACTTAGAAATAAGGAAGGGAGACTTTTGCCAAATTTAAAAGCTTTCTATAGATAAGACGGTTATTAGTTGGTTATCAAAATCGAGCCCCGCTTATTTCTTAACAAGTAACCAGTTCGATTACTTCGTGGTTGAAGAAAGACAAATTTCATATCGGACTGCAAAGAAATACTGTTACGAAATGTAACAAGAAATACTGATATGAAGTGTAAGAAGTGGAGTATAGTAAACGTCACAGAAAGTCATGGGACCATTTTATGCAGGGGGAATGAAAGAACGGATTTGCCACTCCGCGTCAGAGCATTTCTTGACGGTCATTGGCTAGGAATTTTGACGTCACAGCGGGGAGACGACGTTAAGCAAAGCTTATAAGAAGCGTTCGGTAATATAGATTTCTGTTGACAGAAAAAGTTTAAGATTACAATTTCAATTTTATTTAACTGTTTGAGATCTATCTAGCTATCAGGGAAATATTTATTGTTATAAATAAACCCTAAGTGACTACTTTATTAGGTACAGTTCCGTGTATATCAATGGTAACTCGGATGCAGAACTCAGTAACATGTCAAATAAGCATTTTTTGAAGAAGTGTAACTGAAGATAATTTAAAGGTCAGTTAAATATATCTCAATCTCACTTTTTAACAATATTCGTTCTCTATTTAGAGTTAAGGAAATTGGAATACTTTGCAGCAATAATTCCAATTTAAGTAATTGCTCTCAAAAGTTAATAAAAAGTTAAAACTAAAGCACTGACTGTTATGCTAAACTTTTCTAATACGTCTAAGAGTGTTTTCAGCAGTTCACGTGAAGATTAGGTTAATTTTCGCTAATTTTTGAATTATTAATTTTTTAATTTGATATTTTGCAGAACGAGCTAACTTGCTAAGGAATTTCAGCTTTCATAACTCATGAAATACTGAATGCATATTGTAGGAAATCGATATTTAAATAGATTTGATTAAGTTCTTAACACTATCTTCAGTTATATTTTTTCTTAAAAATCATATATAAGGAGTTACTGAGTTTTGTATTTGCGATACTATTAACATAATGTGGAACTGTACCTAATAAAATGGCCCTTTGAATGTATGTTGATATTACGGATATCATAATTACGTCATTTGTAATTTATATTGAATCACTATAGAATTTGTATTAGATGATTCTGAGAAATTCTGTTCTTGAGCTTAAAATTAAATTCGATCGAATTAAAACACCAGATCTTTATTTCAACTTTTCTTTTTATAAACTATGTTAATAATCATAATGAAATTCATAAAAAACTCAATTTCTGCAGCTATGAGTAATGGTATAAATTTTGTCCCTTCTAAGAGACATTTAATCTGATCTGGCGTAAATACGGTTTTTAACTTACTATGAAAATTTTTCTTGGAGTTATCCAACGAAACGTTATTTTTTTTGCTTGTTTTGATTAATTCTGAAGTTTTTATTCTGCTGTATTAATTTCTATTTATGTTTATTCCATTGCTTTTGCTTTGATCGTAATCTTGCTTGCAGCGCAGAGATTTTCCACTTCAGCTTTACTTAGAGCAGCAATTTGAAATTGTTATTAAAAACTAATTTTTTTAATGCGTAGACTATGACGCACTGACATAAGTTTTTATTCTCATGAATCAGCAAAGTATAAGCCAAGGTATTTAAATTATCAATTACCTGAGATAATGGAACTTACTTTTTTATGGGGTACACTGCGTAGTTTTCAAAGCGATCGGTTTCTTATTTCAACAATTCATTTCATCGTTCCCCCGAGATAACAATCGTTTGATCATAGTAGAATCTGTCATCGTAACAAGACTCGAATTTTTGATGTGACAGGTTTGTTTTTTTAATCTGGAATGGCATTATTATTTAGTTTACGTTCAATAGGTAGTCCTAAGAGTTCGGGGGCGGGGTGGCTCAGTCGGTAGCGCGCCAGGCTCGTAATCTGTAGTTCCCAGGTTCGAGTCCCAGCTGGGTCAGCGTTGAGATTTATCTCCTCAAAATCCCCCGCCCTGTCCACGGTCAGTAGGGGACACCGATGGGCTTGGAAAGGACGCCGTCCGTCGGATTGGACGTTAAGCCGTGGCCCCGTGTGCGGGAGAGTCATACCCTGTGCACGTTAAAAAACACGCTGGATGGCCTTGACGGGAGGTTACCATCTGTCTCCCAACAGCTGTTCCAGTGGGTCCCCTCCCCCAACCTTCTTTGAGCCTTCGGGGTCCATCTGACCTGGTCATTTAGCCCATGGTGTGCAAAAACGTGCCGCTCAGAGGTAAAACAACCCAACCCAAGAGTTCGCTTCATAAATCTTACAGCAATTGATCTTAACAGGCATTTGAAAAATGTTTACCACCTATCTTAGCATGTGCGCATCGAATTTAGCTTTACGCCGACACTGCAGCACCCATTTCATGCTAATTTTTTTCTTCTAATTCGAATGTATATGAAACAGGGGCGTAGCGAAGAACTGTGGTTGGGGAGGGGGGAGAAATCGAAAATTTTCTAACTCGAAAATCAAATTTTGTCAACTGAGAAAATAATGTCTGTCAGATTTCGCTGCGTTGGGGGAGAGGGTTTGAGGCAATTTTCACAACTATAGTTGACTCTCTCTTATCCGGTCTCGGCTCAACTGACCACCACTTTAACCAGTCGTTCCAAGAAGCGGAAGCAAGTTGCCGCGTGTTTTGTTTATAGTACAGTACATATTTGCTTCAGTTCCACTTTGTGACTATTACAGTGTACTCTGCGTATACAAGAGTGTGTGTTGTGATCTATTAATTATTGTGTGGTACAAAATGAATGGGTGAAAACGTAAGCGTAATGTCGTTTACGACGGAGATTAATTTAAAAGCGTTAGAACGTATTGACGAAGGCGATCCAGTAAAGCATATTTGTGATTAACTAGGTGTTGGTAAAAGCATGGTAAATGACTCGAGAAGGAATAGAAAATCTTTATAAAATTTTTACACTCAAGTCGAGTCTGAAAAAACGCTTTCTTTTCGGTTCACTCTTAAAAAGCCGAAAAATGAAATTGTCGATGATGCACTTTAGTTATGGTTCATGCAAGAACGTCGAAAAGGAATGCAAATCAGTGGGCCAATCTTGAGAGAAAAAGCATTAATGCTTCATTCTATAGCCGATAATGGGGGAGATTTTTCACCAAGCGAGGGATGGCTTTCTCGCTGGAAATAATGGCATGGTGTTCACTACCTTTGGTGTTTGTGGTGAGAAATTGTCAGCTGATCCTTTAGCAGCAAAGGAATTTTCAGAAAAACTTTTATGCGCAGAACAAATCTACAATGTAGATGAGACTAGGTTAAATTTCAAACTTGTTCCAACGAAAACGTTTGTGACAGCGCAAGAAACCTCAGCATCAGGATTTAAAACAAAGAAAGAATCACTGTGGCTGTGTGTAGAAATGCTGCATGTACGCACAAACTTCCTCTTTCTGTAATTGGGAAATCAGCAAAACCTCGAGCATTGAAGCATTTAAATTAAGCTGTTCTGCCAGTTTACTACAAAGTTCAAAGATCTGCATGAATAGACTCGTATTTTAAAGAGTTTAAAGAGTGGTTCTTTACAGAATTTGTTCCAAAAGTAAAAAACCACTTGACAAGTTTTAAAATGCCTGTAAATGCCCTACTCATTCTCGACAATGCCCCAACACACCCAAGCGAACTCATTTCTGACAACATAAAAGCCATGTTTTTGACACCTAATGTAGCATCTTTAGAAAGTGCTTGTAAGTTTAAAAAGGCAATACAGGAGAAAGCTTCTTTCTGAAATTCTACAGCGAACCGAAAATCACGGAATAGGACTTATAAATGCTTTGAAAACAATAAATATCAAGGATGTAATCTACATGATGGCAAAAGCTTTTGAAGAAATGCCTCGTACAATGTTTGTAAAGTCATGGAGAAAACTTTGGCCCGAAGTTGGAAACTGTGTAGAAAGTACCAAAGACGACGACAAGAAAATATCGAATGAGCCTGCCGAAGATATGACGGATAATGAGAATATTTCGCTGCTTAATGACTTTAAACTGTTGCCTGGATGTAACACACTTGAAGAAGATGACATTGAAAAATGGTTAAAAGGTGATGAACAGATGGAAAATGAAACACTGAATGATGACGAAATTTTCAATACAGTTTGCCAAGAAAGGAACGGAGAAGCAGAGAATGAAGAAAAAGAGGAAGAAGAGAAAGTTAGCCATATTGAAGGAAAATAAGCTTTTGATGTTGCAGTAAGATACATTGAACAACAACAGGCCTCATCTGCGATTGATGTGATGTTTATTAAAATATGGCAAGACTTTGCAGGTAAAAAAGTGTTAAGTTCAAAGAAACAAAAGAAAATCACGGACTTTTTCAAGTGAGTGTGAGTAAATTGTTAATATTGTACAACAAATTATTAAATAAAATACATTAGTTAGTATTTTTGTCATTTGCCGTTTTTTTATTTATTTTCCGACACAATTTTCGGATTAACCGGCCTTTCGTTCATCCGGCCAGGGGTCCGGAACTGTAAGGGCCGGATAAGAGGGAGTCTACTGTATCTTGCATTTTGCCATGTAACTTCCAATTTTAACAATTAGCCATAATTTCATAGAAATAATCTCAATATTTACATCTCGCCTGAATTGTAGCAAAAGTCAGTGTGAATTTTCCCGACTCCCTTTCATTTGGCCAACTCTTCTTAATTTCACAAAACCAATCCTAATCTTTACATCTTTCCTGATTTTGTCAAGTCACTTCAAATTTTTCAAACTCCCCAAGATTTTGCCAAGTTATCTCGATTTCGCTTTCTTTAATTTCACGAAAATAATGCCAATTTTCACAACTCGCCTGTATTTTAGAGATTCGAATTTTGCCAAGAGTTCTCAATTTTCCCAACTCTCCTTAATTTCATAAAACCGATCCCAATTTTCACAACTCACCTGCATTTTGCCAAGTGGTTTCCAATTTTCCCAACTCCCTTAGATTTTTCCAAGTTGTCTCCATTTTGCCACCTCTCATTAATTTCACAAAAACAATCTCAATTTTTATATCTCTCTTGAATTTGCCAAGTCACTTCAAATGTTTCAAACACCCCAAAATTTTGCCATGATTTCTCGATTTAGTCAACTCTCCTTAATTTTACAAATCCAATTATCACAACTCGCTCGTATTTTACCAAGTGGATTCGAATTTGCCAAGAGTACTCCTCGATTTGTCCAACACTCCTTAATTTCACAAAACTAATCCCAATTTTCACAACTCGCCTATATTTTACCAAGTGGATTTGAATTTTTTCTAATTACCCTAGATTTTGCCAAGTTGGCTCGATTTCGCCAACTCGCAGTAATTTTACAGAAAAAAATCGCAATTGTTACATCTTTCCTGAATTTGCCACGTCATTTAGAATTTTATCAACTCTCCTTAATTGCACAAGAAAGGCACAATTTTCACAACCCCTCTGTATTTTACCAAATGGCTTCGAATTTTGCCAACTCCTTAATTTCTCAAAACCAATCCCAATTTTCACAACTCACCTGTACTTGACCAGGTGGTTTCCAATTTTGCCAACTCCCCTAGATTTTGCCAAGGTGCCTCGATTTTACCACCTCTCCTTAATTTCGCAAAAAAATCCCAATTTTTACATCTCTCCTGAATTTGCCAAGTCATTGCAAATTTTTCAAACTCCCCAAAATTTTGTCAAGTTTTCTCGATTTTGTCAACTCTCCTTAATTTCACAAAAACAATCTTAATTTTTATAACTCGCCCGTATTTTACCAAGTGGATTTGAATTTTGCCAACTGCCTAGATTTTACCAAGTTTCCTTAATTTTTTGCACCTCGCCACAATTTTACAAAAAAATCCAAATTTTTACATCTCACCTGATTTTTGCAAAGTAACTCTGAATTTTGCCAACTCTCCTAGATTTTGCGAAGTTGTCTTGATTTTGCCAACACGCCATAATTTTACAGAAAAAAGATTGCAATTTTTACATCTCACTTGAATGTTTCCAACTCTCCACGATTTTGCCAACTCCCCAAGTTTTTGCCACTGCCCCTAGATTTTTGCCAAGTTTCCTCAATTTCGCCAACTCGCCAAAATTTTACAGAAAAAAAAAAAATTTTTACATCTCTCCTGATTTTTGCAGTCACTCAGAATTTTGCTAACTCCTCAAGATTTGCAAACTCTCCTGGATTTTACAGAAAAAAATCCCAATTTTTACATCTCACCTGAATTTTGCCAACTCCCCAAGATTTTGCCAAGTTGCCACCTGTATTTCACTAAGTGGCTTCGAATTTTGCCAACTGCTCCAGATTTTGCGATCTTCATTTTCCCAACTTCCTTAGATTTGCCAAGTTGCCTCGATTTTGACAACTACCCTAGATTTTGCCAAGTTGTCTAGATTTTGATAACTCCGCTTAATTTTGCAAAAAAAATTACAAATTTTCACAACTCACCTAGATTTTACGAAGTTGCGTCGAATTTTGTCGACTCCGAGTTACTTTGGGAGGAGCCTCCCCTCCCCCCATAGCTACACCCCTGATATGAAGCATTGCTTTTCTTATTCTTCGAAGGATTATTCATGCATTTTGATAGTGCCCAGTTCAATACGATAAAAAAATACCTGAAAGACTTCACAGCGAAAGAGATTCATCATGCGAAGAACAAAGGAAGACGAAAGAACGGATGATTATGTAAATCACTTAGCTGAGCTCTCCCCACTGTGACGTCATGGAGCACGCCAACCTCAGCGACACTCGAATGACCTTGGTTAAATATAGTCTTTTGGCGACACCCTAATATACATATATACTCACCCTGATTTTATGAATTAAAGTCATTCATAATTTACGATTAATCATTCGTCCATGGCCGAGTGGTTAGCACGCTTGGCTACTGATCTAAGGGACCTGGGTTCGAGACCCGGGTAAGGCATGGATGTATGTGTCGTTTTTCTGCTGAGGTCCTGCCATCCTCTCAGGCCTTCTACTATGGCATATAAACTGACAGGCTCCTGTCAGACCTCTGTGGCAAGCAGCTGCTTGAGGGGGTATTTTTTTTTAATTGACACCGTCTTGGTGGCCACATTGGTGAGCGAAGCGTGCTTCTTTGCTCAAGCTCGGTGGAGCGGGGGTGGCTCAGTCGGTAGCGCGCCAGGCTCGTAATCTGTAGTTCCCAGGTTCGAGTCCCAGCTGGGTCAGCGTTGAGATTTATCTCCGCAAAATTCCCCGCCCTGCCCACGGTCAGTAGGGGACACCGATGGGCTTGGAAAGGTCGCCGTCCGTCGGATGGGACGTTAAGACGTGGCCCCGTGTGCGGGAGAGCCATACCCTGTGCACGTTAAAGAACACGCTGGATGGCCTTGACGGGAGACTACCATCTGTCTCCCAACAGCTGTTCCAGTGGGTCCCCTCTCCCAACCTTCTCTGAGCCTTCGGGGTCCATGTGACCTGGCCATTTAGCCCATGGTGTGCAAAAAAGTGCCGCTCAGAGGTAAAACAACCCAACCCATGTTCAAGCTCGATTTCGCATCACACGGCTGAATTTCCGGGAGGACCAGGATATTCTAACCCCCCCCCCCCCTCCCCTCCTGGTCCTGCCCTGGTCAAGAACCGTGTTTTAGACGGCTGGTCCCCGACCCTGATCTCGCATCTTCTAATGAACCTCCATTGTTTTTTATTTTTCTATCCAGCCTTCAGTCTTTTTTGGGGGAAAAAAGACCATTGCGAAGTCAAAATTACAGAGTACAAGGACCAACCAACACATCATTGATTCTAGTAAATGGACATTTTCTTCACACAGCCAATTCCTTTATCACATTGGCTTTCTTCTCTGTTACGATGGCTATGATCACATTTGCCACTATTGCTCTGAGTCGAAACTTTCACAGTTGCGAAGGCACCTGGCCTCTAAAAACAGAAAACGTGCAGAATCTTGCGTGTTGTTTTGCTCCGCCTCTCTTTGCACCTGCAGCATTGTTCGTCTCACTTAACCTGCTCCGTTTATTCGCAGCAATTATAGCCTACTCATTGTTGGCGCTAACTCTTTATTAATCTTGTCAAGAGTCTATTAATAATTCGCGCTCCATTAATAGGTAAAGAGCATTTCAGTTCTAGGTTTACTGGGTTACCTCAGAGCAATCTGCCACTAGCTCTGCAGATAAGGTGGTTCAAGATGATGTATGACGAGATGAATTTATGGAAAGAAAAACATGTGACGTAAAGAGTCGAGCTATTCTCATGTGTCAAGCAACCATGTACCTGGACTGTGAAAGATATAAACCATTCGTTGGATACTGTTTCGTTTTTCTTGTGAATTTCTACAGATTTTACTGCCATATTTTTCGGGTATGGTTCCCCATGTAGGGCTTGGCGCAAAGCTGAGTAAAGTGAAAGCGAAACATGTCCAATGAGAACAGTCGAGCGACCTACAGTAGCGACATCAAACGGTGGATATGAGGAACTAAACGTCACGTGATCCCTGTGACGTGTTTCTTTAGTTACGTGCAAAAACGTTGCGCACAATGCTGGATGTGTTAACAGCATGGCAAAGTAGTACTCGAAAAAATGTTAGTTTTTAGTTTGTGAGACGACTTGTGGTATTATAAATAAAGGATGAATATATTTCCGAAGGATGAGGAGTAATAAGTTATGTAAATCCGTGAAATTTAGCGTATTAGTAATATTTTTAAATGCAGAGTTCAACCCGAGGAAAAATTTCTACTTAAGTACTCATCGCTACTACTGTGGCAACTGTGCTAATTAGGCGCACATTTTTATTATGTAGTCGTCCCGCTTTACTCTTTATCCAGCTTTGGGCTGGGTAAAATACAATATATATGCAGGTACCAGAGAGGACATCATGTGACTCCCACCCTTATTTAGCATTAGGGCGCAGGCACACAAAAGGAGCCATCTTCAGCGGATCAGATTTGCTCTTTCTCTGTATAAAGCTACGGAAAAGCATGTTGCGAAATTAATCATTGCAATTCAAAATTCTGTCTAAAGCAGTCGAAATTGAATATCTTTTCATCTGCAAGCTTATTTAAAACCACTATGTTACAGAATTATTAGTAATTATGATTTTGTATATTACATTAAACAAGGTGTTTGACCACCTCTACCATATGCTTTTAACATTCCTGTGATGGCATCAGAGAGTTGGATTGTTTTATCTCTGAGAGGCACTTTTTTGCAAAAAAAAATGGGCTAAATGGCCAGGTCACAAGGACCTCGAAGACTCAAAAAAGGCTGGGGTAGGGGACCCACTGAACAGCTGTTATGAGACAGATGGTAGCCTTCCGTCAAGGGCATCCAGCGTGTTCTTTAACGTGCATAGGGTACGGCTCTGCTGCACATGGTTTAATATTCCATCCGATGGACGGCGGACTTTCCAAAGACACCGATATCCCCTATTGAGCGAGGACAGGGTAGGGAGTTCTGCGCAGATAAATATCAACTCTGGTCCAGGCAGAACTCGAACTTGGGAACTGCAGATTACGGGCCTGGCATGCTACCGACTGAGCCATCTCCACCATGACATCAGAGTCTATGAGACTAAGTCAACCCTAAAAAGGATTAGATTACTTAATATCATTTTTTAAATATTGAAGTGGAATGTGCACCTACAGCAAAGGAAGCGTTTGTTTTACTAGGAGATAAAGTACGTAGTGAGGATTATGTTATGATCAAAATAGAACACAGTTGATTTTAAAAATACAGGAATTCAGCAGGAGTTATAATAGTAGTGAAAATGATTTTGCTTTGTATAGTGCGAGGTGAGTAGGGAGTGTCGTTTCCTGCAAACGTTTGATTGGTAACAGTTGTATCTGTGATTTGTTTTCTGATTCGGTTTTCGAATGTTGCATTCATTTATCATTTGGTATTTCATGAATGTCAAAAATAATTAGTCATTAGTTACCTAGCCCATTAGTATTTCAGGTTACTAATACTTCAATTCCACGTTATTGATGTAAATTAATTGCCCGATATTAAATCAATTCATTTGCTATCTGTTTGGTTATCTCGAATTCATCGAATTCACTCGCGGTTGTCAAATAAAAATATTGCTAAACATATATAACAATATAATAGTAAACTTCAATATTTTGGAAGAAAAAAAGTGTCTTTATATATTTGCTTTCCCCAAATCTGATGTAATGGCATATTAAAACTAAATAGGCAAATTTCGCAAAATGTTCCTGCAAAATATAATTTCAATATTAACTTAAAACTGAGTGAAAATCGCGGAATACTTATTTTTCACATAGTAAGAGGTCTTAAATTTATCGAACTTTTATAAGTGTGTGCAGTGTCATTAATCATCACCTTTTAAAGTACTGCATTTATAACATATATCATTTACTTAAGCATAAATTACATACACTATTTTGTGCATGCTGGGGGGTTCGAATGCGGTACTCTTCTAACGTAAATAATTTTTTTTACCTGCATAAGTAAGCAAGCAAGTAACTTATTTATTAAGTACTTAAGTAGTTACTTACTTAAATGCTCATTTGCTTAAATAAGCACTAACGTACATTAGCTATGTAAGTAAGCAAGTTTACTTACTTAAATAAGAAAGTTACTTAATTACTTACCTAAGTAACAAAGTTACTTTCTTAGGTAAATACATTACTCACTTAAGTATGTAAGTTACTTATTTAAGTAGGATACTTTTTAAGTACTTAAATAGGCAAGTTATTTAAGTAACTTATTTCATTTATTAACAAGAAACTCGCTCTCTCTTTGCTTATAACTTTGTCAGTCAGCTAAGTTGATCACTCGCAATCAGCTGTAAATATAACTGACGGAAATTACACTTTTTATTATAAAACTTTGCACGTTGATATTTATTAACTTGGAAAAAGTCGCGGTAGCCATCAATGATCACATCGATTACAGTTTACAGCAATTAATCTTGCCTAAACTCCAAATAAGGTAATATAGATTTCACCAATTCTTGACCCGCTTAACATGGTTCTATGACTGTACAGTGCAGCAGATGTTCTCTCTCTAGTAGTCCGATATAGATCTGTGGTTCGTGTAAAGGAGGTGAGAATAGTGCAGCCCCCACAAGGAGACCTGCTGGAGATCATATTCCTGTGCAACCCATCAGGTGAAACCCATGTATATTTATAAATGTCCCGATATTTGTAGTATGTGTTAGTTATTCGTAAACCATTAAGTTTACTTACCTGTAGGAGAAGTTCCCCATTGCCATTGGAACAACCAATGTGCCAAAGGGACCTAAAGCTCCTGCCCAAAGATTAGGGTCAGTAACAACTTTAGCACTGAAGTCACCTAGCACAAGAGAAATATCTCTTCTTCGCAGAATTCAAAATACCTGAAGCTGGCTAAAAAACGTATCCTTCTCGTTCTCATCAGAGTCTTCTGTGGAGGAATAATAATAGATGGCCTTCAAGTCTTTAATTTTTGTTTTTTAATTTTGCTGTAAGAAATCTTTCATTAATGCAGTCAAAGCCTAGAAGAGCATCACTGACGTGTCTGCTGAGAAGCAAACCTAGACCTTCGAGATGCTTTCCATCCTCCCTGCCTGAAAAGAGAAATTTAAAGTTATTTTTAAGTATCTCACTTTATCTGCCCATCTGGTCTCTTGCAAACCTAGAATATCTAGGTTATAACGCTGGAATTCCTGTGTGAGGACATCAAGAGAATAATCTCTACATAACGTCCTCACATTCCACGTACCTGCAGAGAGAAAATGATTAGTAAGATTTTTAAAGAAACTAGGTTTATTGAGAGAGGTAGGGCCAACAATATCAATGAGTCCCCTGATCGTAGGTATGTGGCAAAGGCCTGTCCCTCTTCTGCTAAAGGCTGAAGTTACCGATGCTGGTAGGAACTTCAGGCACCACCTTTTCAAGAGACATATGGCCTGCCTGAGACACATTACTCCAGTTTAGGATTGACGATGCCCAACTAGCTAAGTTAGGGTTCAGGTACCTGTGATGACTTCTGATCAGGATTATCCACCAGCTGATATCAAGTATTCCATGCCTCTGTTGATTTAGGACTAGCAAGCCCACAAGCAAACAGAAAACACAGCGGCAGATTCTCCCACAACAGAGGCCCACCAGTGCAGAAGGTCCAGGATCCATAATCAAGCTCATATCCATAAACCAGTCCAGTCTAGTGGATATAAATGGCCAGCACCAGGACCCTATGAAGTTGACCACTCCTCAACAGGGTCGAAAAAAAGAAAAAGTGGCCATAGACGATAAGTATGCCACACTGAGCTGGCATCCCTCACTTTCTGTTCCCTTCCAAAAGAGAATATCTCTTTTGAAAGGTACTAACGACCTGCACTACGAGAAGGTGGGGTCGGACATTAGGTGCTAGACCTGGCCAGTTCTGTGCATCATCACTGGGGATTGGTACACAGCTCTCCTTCCAGTTTATGCCTAGCTACCATTTACAAACCAAAAGTGATACAAATGATTAAAATATGTTTAATAGTTAAAATGGTGTCACAAAACCTGCACTAAGTCCGTCGTCTGACCCCATAGAAGAAATGAATGGATAAGAAATGATAGACCTAAGTGTAGTCAAGCAAGTGCAGCTTCCTCCTTACAATTCCCATGAAAACATGGCTGCCATGGTTTAACAATAGGCTTGATTTAGAAGAGCTTATTCTGTTTTGACCAAAATCTCTGCCACTGTGTCCAGAGCTCAATAGAAAAATGCTGCTGGAAGTCCAGATGAGGAACTGGCAGCGGAGAGCTGGACGAGAGCATGGCTGACTTGGCAGCAGAATCTGCCAAGCCATTGCCCCTGATACCAACCTGACAGAGCATCCAACAGAAGAGGATACTCAAGGTGCCTGCCAGATGATGTAGCTGCTGGTGGACCTTGGAAAGAACAGGATGAGGCAGAGATCAAAGCCCATAGCAAGCTAAGTCAGTGTATAGCATACACTGACAATGATGCTTTGCTGTTATGTGGTCAAAGGCAAGACTGACAGTGTGCAACTCTGCAGTGAAGATGGATTGTTGCAGCGAGATCTGGTCTGCAGTGATGACATCACAGCAGACCATAACTGTCCCCACTGACATCTGTGAAGACAGGCAAGAAATCCGGATGCTCAGCACAGTGGCTGGCAAGGAGTTGCTGGTACCCTCAGTCAGGTGTGGCACAAGGGCTCAGAGTTAGGTAGAAGTGATTCACTTGGCATTAGCTAAGAGACAGATGGAAACCAAAGTCAAGGTTATCTGAGCCTCCCATCCCATTAGAACAGAAAAAACAACACAATTACACATATATTTTACTTATACAATTACATTTATATATTTTGTTTTTCCTTCACATTGTTGGCTATATAAAATTCCTTTCACGAGATGGATATGGCTACCATTTGGGTATCTCTCCTCTATTATGATCTGCTAAAACCCTAAACAAGTTGTCAGGGGTGTTACATTAGAGCTAAAATGCTGAATTGGTGTTGCTTTTTTTGTGGCTCAATAAAATCAAGTATTTGCTATGAAAGAAATGCTGTTTGTAAGTCTTTAAAAACAATTATTATTCAGTTTTCAAGAACAGTGATTGCAGCTCTTTTTATAACACACACTGTTCAAGAAAAAGTCCCCTACCAAAAAGAAATAAATGAATGTGTCTGACATGTAGTACACATGAAGTGGCATAAAATGATTCAAGTTTGGGGGGGAAATGGTAGAAACCATTTCCCCCCCAAACTTGAATTGCCAGAAAACCATAGACCTACTATGATGTTGGACCCTTGTTCCGTCATTACTAGTGATACACCAGTAAATCACGGAAATGACTTAGAAGCCTAGTGTCATCTTGATCACCACCCACCAAGCTTCTAAAAGATAGTCCTGAAATACCAACGCAATTTGTACAAGACATGGATATGGCCAGATATTGTTCCATCATGTCCCAGACATGTATAATAGGAGATAAAACTAGGAACTTTGCAGTCCAGGAAGGAATGTACACAGGTATACTGCACAGGACTGTAGAGTATATAGTGCACTAATTTCAAGAAATAGTGAGTACTGGAACACCATCAATAAAACATATAGCCAGGAAATAGAAATTGGTGAGGATGATTTGGTTGTTACCTTTATTGAAGTATAATTGTAATACATAATTAGCAATGAATTAACTGATGAAAGACAATATGCTTCAAGGCAAATGCAATTTGCAAAATTTACAAAGCCAATTTTTTATTATATTAAAAATATCGAGAAATATTTATATAATGTAAATCTGTGTACCATTTTAAACAAAACAAATTTAAATGATTTTCCTAGATGTTGTTAAAGAAAACAACATATTTTATACAAAAAAAGTAATAAACTGTCAAGGAAAACAACAGAAGTTTCTATTTGCTGCATTACCTTCTTTAAATCAAAATTCTATCATAGACCTAAAATTTTCTTATCTATAACCAATTGCATAAAAAACTTAAAATTTGCATACAATTTAAATAGTTTGCTTATAAAATAAATTAGTAAAAAAAAATATTGCTTTATATTTTATAACGTTACATACCTTTTAAAGAATAATTAAATCTCACTTTGAAACAACATACAAAGAACAATCAAGCCTTTTTCAAAATAATTTAAGTGTAAAAATTAATTACTTATAAATACATTTAAAACGTTAATGATTTACAATTCACACTTACAACATTCACAAATGAAATACGAAATAAAAAATAAATTGTAATATGTTTGTACATTAAGCTGGGCAACAGTGACTAGGCTAACTGACAGAATGAAATGGACAATACAGAAGCCTTAAACAGAGCCTAATATTGTATCACAAGATAGGCAGTGTGGTTACTATTTCCATTACCTTCTGATATTAAAATCTTATGTGGCAGATTACAATCTAAGGACTGGAAAAGAATCAACTATCAATACCATTAATAATATGATGAATAGTGGAATATTATTGAAGATATCAATACAAAGGTTTTAACCATCTGCACTGTTTCAAACAATTTAAATAATGCACAAAATTTACAAATATTGGGTCTAATAAACTTTCCTTTCTCATAGATTGAATGCATGTTTGAATATATGTATATAGTGGTAACCTATTACTTCCCCTTTTATTAACTGATCCAGTTCTGCATATTGCTAGCTGTTAGTAAGAAAGTGTATATATTTTTGAAATGCAGTCATATCTTCCTTTTCTTCTTGCTCTTACATTCTGAATATCTATTAAAACATTGTGCATATTAAATTTAACGGTGCTATTTATTAAATATTGGAGGTGCAGTGGTATTTCATTGGCCTATGTAACACTGCAACTATTGGGTCCAGGTTCAAATCCCATAATGGCATGGTCATTTGTTCCATTATAATCGGTAGAAAGTCTAGTATTTATACTGGTCTGATCACAAAATAAAAAAAAAATCCAGAAAACAAGAATAATATGCTGTTATTTGTTTCAATTATATTAGGAGTGTGCATAACTAATATAGCAATAAATGAGTAAAAGAATCAGCTTAAATTATTTCTTTTTGCAACTGACATTTAATTTCATTTTCATAATACATTAGATGTTTATTTTGCAATGAACATCTAATGTAATAGATGATGAAAATATGGATAAAAACTGTGCATGTAGCTAATGGCTCTAACATAGATCAAATAACTGGACTGAATGAGTCCTTGACCTCTTTCAATGATATTAGTGCTAATGGCCAGAGTCAAACGACGGTTTTCTTTTATAACTCATGCTAGCACTATATCCACATAATAAAAAAAACATATAGAACCAACTATTTCTAAGACCATTCAAATTAGATATTCATTATTACCTAAAGTAAATCACTAACAAAATGCTGAGATACCAAAGAAAAAAGAAAGCTAAAAATGCACCAATTTGACTTTTCAAATTATCTCAACTAGAGCTATGATGACTTTTAAACGTTCATTTAAAATTTTTAATTACCACATAGGATTATTCACTGAGTGCAGTCATTTCTTGCAAGAAATTGACTAACTTGCAAAAACCTTCACTCACCATGATAAGTACAGGTGTCATTTAACAATTCGAATGATAAAGTTGAGAAAATAAGAAACTGGGTAGTTAGGGAAACAAGAGTAAATAAAAACATCTGTAACGTTTTTCCTTTTTTTATCCTGATTTCTAGCACAACTTTGGAGTACTGAAAATCATTGTTGATTACATTTTAATTTATGGTTACCACACCAATATGTCTTTATTATTTCCAGAGCTATTTCCAGTAGTTGAGCACCTTCAGTCCTTATTTTTAATCAAATAAAGATAGGATAGAATTCCATTAGAATATATTTCATGACATATAATTGTACTATATAGACACTTATTTTAACGAAAGTAAGATAATATTACAAAATATATTACACTATTTCTGAAAAACTGTCTCTTAATGAGATAGAACTAATGGTAGGTCTGTAGTTACAGATATGAAAATAATCTTATGTACACCAGTTTGAAGATTAGTTTTTGAAATACCAACTGGTATATACAAAATAATTTGCATTACATAATAATGCAGTTTTACAAGTATGCATGCTGTGATACTAATGGCTAAAAGTTGCTGCAATGAAACATGGCTATAGAAATTATTTATAATTGTAAAATATGGCAGTGATTGTTTAAATTCAGACACAATAGTTCAGTCTTTAACTACATATAATTGACTCATACATTTGCTTACTATTAGTCCAACAAAGTATGCAAAGAATGATGCCAAATACTGTAAAATTTCTGAAACATTGTAATTTTTAACTCTACTTGCAAGAAGACTGAGCAACTTTCCCCCTCTCGAAATAAAAACAAAACTCAAATAGTCCAAAAATTCTTTTTCTCACTCTTTCTAATGTCTAATGCCAAATTACTAGGTTCAACCTCCAAGTATATACACTTGAGTAGGACGACGAATGCACACATGGCACCGAGAAACACGCCTACGTAGACTTCCTGCCTTAAGTGTCTGGGATTCAGGAATGCGAAATTGATGATTATGATCAATTGTAGCCAGCCAAAAGCTGTAGGCAGTAGTGTAGTAATTACATCGGCCTTGGCCCTGACATTCAATAAATGGATTCGGTCGAAAGTCTTCCAAACATGATCCTGGAGAAGAGAGTGGCTGGCCACTGCCTTCTGCACCAGCATCCGTATTCTGCCAAAAAGGATTAAACAAATTATCAATACAATTATATATAAATTATTATCTACACAAATAAAATTTAGGAACTGAGTCATATGACACATAACTTTAAAATTAAATAGCTCCATTACACACTGGAGTAAAAATTAAAATACACACAAAAATACCTTATACATTAGAATGGAAATTTTTAAGAAAGAATAGATGTCATTGTCTAAAGAACATACATAGTAACAAATATTAAACAAACTTTTATATACAGGGTGAATCTGAAAAAGTGGGCAAAACTTTACGGGGTGGTAGAACGCAGCTATACGAGCAATATTCGTCATAGAAAGTATGGTCGGAACGCAAACGGCGAGCCGCTAGGTGGCGTTGGAAATGGTATAAAAGGGTCGGTCCTCGCACCCAACGGCATTTCTACCATGGATTGCCGAGAGGATGGCTGGTTATACTAACCACGAAATGGCGGATATGCACTTTGTGTACGGTGCGGCGGACGGGAATGCAAGTGAGGCACAGAGTATCTCCTCTCCTTCTTGTTTTCATTCTTTAAATGTGACAGTGGAAAACTACCTTTTAACTTCTCACCGCTTGCGTTCCGACCATACATTCTATGACGAATAATGCTCGTATAGCTGCGTTCTACCACCCCGTAAAGTTTTGCCCACTTTTTCAGATTCACCCTGTATAGAGAGAAAAATAAGAAAGATTTCTTAAAGACACAAAAGTGACTGAAAAATTGGATGATGATCTCACATTAAACACTAGCATCGATGAGCCATGGTCGGCTCCCACCTTGCCGGTGGTTCACGGTTTTTCCCTCCTCCACCACTTTTTGAAGGTACTAACCATGGCTGACCATGAGCACCCCACAAGCCTTGCCATCTCAGAAATGCTCTGATCCAGTCGTTCGTCCATTACAATTTGGCCTTTGTCAAACTCGCTTAAGCCCACTGTCTTTCCCATTTGAAGAACATCACTGATTAACGGAGCTCAGTATCAGGTGTTATTTATACTATTTCATGACCTTCTCATGTGACATCGTTTCCTGTAATTGCTTCGATTTGTATAAAGACGCACTGGTCACAATGTTTTGGCTCTTTGGTGTATATATACTCCCTTTTCTCCCTGCCTGGCAACACCCTTCATTCTAGTACTCTAAATGATTGAAGTGTCAAGTCTGATCAAGTTGACTAATGGAAAAGGTGCGATTGATCAGTGGGTTACTGAATTAGGGAATCATGAGGACTGAAACAAGGATGTCTGCATATCAGACAACTGTATACGTCATTTTGCATTAATTCATGATGTGGAACATTTCAAATTTTGATTTTTTTATTTAAACTAAAATTAAGCAATTATTAACTTTTACAGAAATTTTCTTACAAAACTTTATCTAATGGGAAATGGTTGACTTACATTCAAAATACAGCCTTTGACCGCAACAAAAAAACTAAGACATCTAATAAGCTGAATATAGAAAATATTAATTACCTAAAATAATTATTTAACATTCTGAGCTTTGGAGAACCACTTTTGCAAAATACTAACAAATTCAACATTGAAATTCAATGGACCCTTGAAGCAAGAAATGAAAGGTTTTAAGCTCCCAGTGGTTGAGTAGTTAGTGTGCTTGGCTACTGATCAAAGGGACTAGGTTTTGAGCCCCATGTAAAGCACAGATGTTTGTGTTGTTCTTCTGCTGATCTCTTGCTTCCTCACAGATCTTCTCTATAGTGTATTAAATTGACAGGCTCCAGTTAGACCTCTGTTGCAAGCAGCTGCTTGAAGGGCAATTTATTAATTAATTTATTTTTTATAAACTTGAACTCAGTTTCTGTCTTAGGTAGAGACTTGGACCAGGCAATTAGCTATTTGAGAAGCTATGTTTTGAAAACTTTTTGTGTGCTGTGTTAGCTCTAACTGAGGCAATGATCAGTGTGACTTCAGTCTTAGTAGGGCATGTCCTTGTATAAGGCCTGTAAAAGCTAGGAATAGCTTCTAGGATTCTTATCTGTCCTATATGTTGCAAATAAAAAAAAAAGTGTTAAAATGAACAACAACTGATACAAATGAATAAAAAAAGTTATATGTTCGAAATTGGGTTCCATATTAGTTGGAGGCTTGAGTTTTTAATGGAACATGGGATAGTACAGAAGAAACCCATGTGTGAAATTTGGGAAACTGCTGTGAACTGCAGTTCTTTTCTCCTGAATTGATCAGTTAACATTAAGTTAATTAACGAGTAGCCCATGCACCAAGTTTGACAACATGCATTGTTGGAAGGAAATAACTTGGAATCTGCCTGCTCACCCAGACTGAATTACAGCAATTACTTATTTTAAATGCATTACAAATTTACTTCCACAAAATTAGTATTCTTTTTCATGCCTTTTAAAACAACACAATATTTAATAATATCAATAACTACTTCATTCCTGAAAATGCTTTCTTTTGTCCATTTTTAATAACTTGAACTTATAAGATTATATGCTAACATAATAACTAATAATTTTCCAAATGCTAAGGTAAACACACATTATGAACATTAATATCACAAACCATGAAAAAACTGTATCCAATCCAGAGACCATCCCATCCATCTGGGCAATCTGGAATATCCATACTTTGACTATGCACTGCTATCACCTATATAAATACACCAAGGAAATATATTTGATACTGTGTTTATTATTAATTTAATTAACACAATTAAATCTGTCTTAGCAACCTTCATAAGCATTTGGTAAAACAACCATTTTCTTTTTCACTTCTAGAACAATTTAACTTTCTTTATTATCCTATTTAACCATGACTAAAGTACATTTACGATGAACATGTATTTTCAATTTCTGCACTTTGGATCCTTTTATGGGTTGGTAGACAAAATATAAAACATAAACCAAAGATTAAGAAAAAGAATCCAACATAATTACATTTGTGTTTCTTATTTTCCATCTATTCATCATTTACTTTATTTACAGGTCATAAAATTTCCCTCCCAGGATGGATGTAGCCCACATGACACTATTTGAATAGCTCTGACTTAAATGATTAAATCCCACAGGTTAAAAATTAATTTAAAAATAATATACCATATTTTTCTATGACAACTTCCAGATGGCACAGAAGATAAATACAAGAATGCTTATTTCCAAAATCTTGCACAATATATCTCTTTAAATTAATATTTTTATGTCTTAAATGACTAACAAAATGTTTAATGATAGTACACTATCCTAGTTGGGCATATAGCTTTAACTTGCATGGTGGTTAGAAAGTTCTGCTCTTGGTGGTATATTTTGTGTGTTGTATTACTATACTGAGACTGGTCAGCCAAACTGACTTCAATCTTAATAGTGCATATCCTTATACAGGGGATTCCCATTACTCATCATTGCTACAGGCATCATTTAGCACACTAACATTATTGACAAAATGATGGCATAATTTAGAGCACCCTAAGTTTTCTCTGCATTTATGTCAGTTGCTTTGTTAGAGTGATTCTTCAATATAAATCCTCACTCCAATGCCACTATCTTAGTATCATGTACTAGCATTCTTTTGTGACACTTCTTGGACCCACTTTGTTCTCTCACTTCTTGACTAATAGTTCATGTTCTCTACCATTGTACACATCATGTTCCAGGCATAGCAAGTTCCTCTGGTGTTCAGAATCTAGCCCTGTATCAGTGGCAGAGGGTAATGATGATGAAATAGCAGTCAATGATCCTTAACCTTCATCATACATCCATAATTTTTTTCCAACTCTTTGTTCAATCAGGCCAAACAAGCTGAAATCATTACCTCCTTAAGATAAAGGTTTTACAGTGAAATCTTTTAACTAATGTTTGAAGTCTATCTCTACAGGTAATCTGTGTATTTACTATGGATCAACCTTTAAATGTTGTTTAATTCTATGCATTTTTTACACTAAATATGTTTCATTTGGTAGTTGTTTCTAACGAATAATAAACAATAACATTTCTAATATTCATACAGTAGAAAAATGAAAAACGGCTTAATGGGTTGGGTGAGTGGCATTTTTTTGCACACAATGGGTTGCAAAGACCCAAGGACTCGGAGAAGGTTGGGGGAAGGGGATCCACTGGACAGCTGTTAGGAGACATGGAAGTCTCCCATCAAAGCCATCTCCAGCATTTCTGTGGGATGAAGTGGAGCAATGCATTTTGAACCCAAAACCCACAACAAGCAACTCTCAGCACTTTATGGATGGCTGTCCTTGAATCATGGGCAGCAATACCACCAAAACGTTTCCAACCCTGATAGAGTCTATGACATGACATGTTGCTGCTGTTGTCAGGGCGAAAGGTGGATTCACACGTTATTATGTGGGTGTGTATAATAAATTGTCCTTTCAGTGTATAAACTCTGTGACATCAAAATTATTCCATCCTAAAGGAATGGTTGAATTGTCTGAAACTTCTCATGCAAATATACAACTTTCCACTAAAATCAGTGTGGAAACATGGGACAGATGGAAAAATAAAGTCACTATATCATTTACACTATCAGCTATCTGATACAAAATAGTGGCAGACATTCTCAGAAAAAAGTCAACAACAACTCATTCCAGTTTAATGTCAATATACATTCCAGTAATTCTAATGTCAATATATATAATTGACATTGCTAATTTTTCCCAATGGATTGACATAAACTACATTGCTAATTTGTTCCCATATAAATGTCGACATATAATCAATGTGCATTTTTGCCATCTCTCTATAGTTGAATATCAATCATAAGATAGCAGCCATCTTTTATATCATGTGATGAACACAATTTAAAAAAAAATGCATTTTCTTCTTTAAATATGTTGACTACTTGTAAAGGATGGCTACAAGTGAGAAGCAGGCAAGAATCACAAAAGCTGAAAAGGCAAAGTACATGTTGAATGAATAAAATATTTGAAGAATATTATAGTATTCATATGAAAATGATATTGGCATTTCTGAGTTGGAATCAGAGGTGTACTGATAGGCCCTTCAATGGGGGAAAGGGGAAATGGTCAGGGGGTATTCTGCAAAAAATGTTTACAAAATTTATGGGGAAACTTGATATACAACTATTTAAAGAACAGCCCTGAATTTTTTTTCTGTAGCTTTGAATGAATAATAACACTATGAACAATCTGCTTCATTTTATTTATTAGAAATTCTTCTACTTGCTTTTTGTGGGCCAGAATTCATTGTCTCAAAGCCTGAGCTTAGCTGTGAACTTTGTTAACATAAAGCCATCACAGCTGTGGGTGACATCATTTTTTCCATCCAACTAGCAATTTCTCTTGATAAGTCCAACCTGTTTAACTTTTAAAATTGGAAATATTTCCAATATTATGACTTTTTTTTATTTTCTCCATTCTTTTGCTACTTTTATATCGTTTTCTGCAATAAAGGGGGAAATGAATCATATTAAAAATTATGTAGTTGAAACTATTGAAGCTTTTTAATCCAAATTTTGTTTATGCACATTTGAAAACAACTGAAGCAATATTTTATGAAGAATGTTGTAAAAGTATTTCATTGCAAAATGTCGAATTATATATTACAAAATTCAAAACATATGTCAAATATTTATCATGCATATTTTCAAAAAGTTAGATTTCAAGTTTATGATGGTGCAATATTTATTTATGACAAATTTTCTTGCAGGGGGGGGCAAAGATTTTCAAGTACACCACTGGTTGGAATGGTAATGTGATGAGTGCAGAAATGGATGAGAATACAAGCAATCTAATGTCAAGACTGCAACTATCATTACTACAACTGTATGAAAGTCAACAGATTTTTGATACCTAGAAAAATTCAGATTCTGGTATAATCAAGAACTCTCTATTCATAAAAAAAAATGGAGCAAAAATAAACTTTTCAATAAATGCCAAATTTTGTGGCTATTTTATTCTTATTTTTTGATAACTGATTCTGATTAATATTATAATCCACCAAACAAATAGATATACTTTTCCAAAGCTATAGCAATTACATTGGGTTTAAGATCCCTTTCATCATCATCCTCAAGCAGCCAAAAGCTACGGAGGTCCAACCAGACCATGTGGTTTAATTCTCCAAGCATATCTGTCCTGAGCTACATCTGCTGCATCTGGCCATTGCACACCAATTCTAATAAGGTCCTGTTTGACATTGTCTGCCCACCGCATCCTTGGTATCCCCCTCTTTCTGAAGCCTTTAGGCACACTGTTCATAACCCTATTCACTAATCTATAATTATCCATACAGGCAACATGGCCAAACCAGCGGAGTCTCTCTCTGCACAATATGCTGCTTAAAGGAGGTTGCAGATTCCTTTGCCTAATCTCATCATTAGTTACAAAGTTGAACCACCTAATGCCCAAGATACTGCAAAAGCATCTAGTTTCCTGTTATCATGTTTACAAAGTGTCCAAGTTTCACTGCCATAACTAACCCTAGAAAGAACCAAACTATTATACAGTCTAATTTTAGTCTTTAGGTGTATACGCCTATTTCTCCACACTCTCCAAGATTCTTAAAAGTCCTGGCAGCAATCCCTATTCGTCTGTTTATCTCATGCCGCACATCACCAGTATCTGTTACATAGCTCCAAAGATAATTAAACTGTGACACCTGCTCAAGACTGCAACCATTCAGATTAACTGAATCACAGCCTGCCTGACCAATTTTCATCACTTTAGTTTTCTCTCTGTTTATAACCAAACCTACTCTAGTACCAGTTTCATCAACAGCTTGAATGAAATAGTTCATCTCATCAACATCATCTGCCAAAAGGGCTAAATCATCAGCATAATCTAAATCAGAAATTTTCGTATCTCCAGCCCATTTAAGGCCAAAATCTTTTTGAAGTGAATTTCGCATAACATAATCAACAACCAAACTAAAGAAAAAAGGAGACAAAATGCACCCTTGTCGAACACCAGAAGTAATGCTAAACCAATTGCTACAAGACTTACCAACTCTCACACTTGACTCAGTGTTATTATAGAGAGCTTTCATTATGTTAACTAACTTGTCTGGTATACCATATGATCTCACAATCAACCACAAATTATGACGATCAACAGAGTCGAAAGCCTTTTTGAAATCAAAGCTAGCAACCAAAGGTTTCTGAAACTCTAAACATTTCTCAAGAATCTGCCTAAGTGAAAATATCTGATCTACACATCCCCTACCACTTCTGAATCCACATTGCTCATCACAGAATTGCCTGTCAACCAGATTCTTAATTCTATTAAGCACAATCATGCAAAGAATTTTCCCTGGAACAGAGAGTAGGCTGATACCCCTATAGTTATCTCAAGAACTGTGATCACCTTTTTTGAAAATAGGGATAATAATAGCTCTGGTAAAATCCTTAGGAACCATGCCTTTATTATAAAAGATATTTAAAATTTTAGTCATCTAAGTGGTAACAGAAACATTCCCAGCTCTAAGCATTTCCATGGTAATTTCATCTACACCTGGGGATTTATGAAGTTTAAGTTTAGAAATAGCCAAAATAACTTCAGATTGTGTTATAGGGCCAACATTAAAGCCATCAATGCATCTATCATCATTGCAAACAATGGGAGTAAAACTAACCACATTGTTTAGAACATCACTGAAATGCTCAGCCCACCTAGCCATGACAGAATCACCTTCTATATATAACCTTACCTTGTTTATCCTTCAATTCCTGTAAACCTGTCCATTTTCTACCACACAAACCATTAACTATCTGGTACAGCTCTCTGCTGTTGTGCTGTCTAACTGCTTCTTCGGCTTTGTCAACCAAGCCATGAAGCCAGAGATTCTTATCAGCAGCTAACTGATCCTTTACATGTTTATTAAGTTCTCTGTAATGCTTTCTATTAGGACTAACAGGGTATTGATTAAAGACATTCCTGCTATTCTTTCTTTTTGAAATAAGCTCAAGTGCCTTATCACTCAAATAACTCTGCCTCCTCTGCACCTTTTTCCCTAAAAGAGTACTGTTAGTTTCTAAAAAAGCCTGTTTAAAATGGTCCCATTCTTCCTCAACTTCAGTAGTAAGCAAACCATGACTGTCATAATGACTAAGTAACTTATCATGGTAAGCTTTAGCTAAAACTGGGTCTTTCAGAGCTTCAGTATTAAAGGTAAAATTTTTAAACCTAGAACAACACTTTTTAAGTTTAAGTTGCAAGACACTTTTAACAAGGTAGTGGTCAGATCCAATTTCAGCTCCCCTATATGACCTGGTATTCCTAACAGAACTAGCCCATTTGCTGTTAATTAATATGTAATCAATCATATTCTTATGCAGCCCATCAGGTGAAACCCATGTGTACTTATGTATGTCGCGGTGTTTGTAATAAGTGTTAGTTATTCTGAAACCATTGAATTTACTTATTTGTAGGAGACGTTGCCCATTGCCATTGCAGCTACCAATACCAAAAGGGCCTATTACTCCTCTCCAAAGGTCAGAGTCAGCACCAACTTTTGTATTGAAGTCACCTAGAACAAGGGTAATATCTCCTTTCTTGACAGAATTCAAAATATCCTGAAGTTGTCTGTAAAACCTATCCTTCTCATCCTCATCGGCATCCTCAGTGGGGGCATAACAGCAGATAACATTCAAGTCTTCAACGCTTGTCTGAAATTTTGCTGTAAGAAACCTTTCATTAATGCACTCGTATCCTAGAAGAGCATCACTAACATGTCTCCTGAGAAGTAGACCCACGCCTTGGTGATGCTTATTGTCATCCCTCCCTGAAAGGAGATATTTAAGATTATTTTTATGAATCTGACCTTTATCTGTCCATCTGGTCTCTTGCAAGCCGAGAATATCTAAATTATAATGGTGGAATTCTTGTGTGAGGACATCAAGAGAAAAAGCTCTGTGCAGAGTCCTCACATTTCAATTACCTATGGAGAGAAAATGGTTAGTGAGATGTTTAAAGAAACTATGTTTATTGAGAGAGGGAATGCTAATAGTATCAACAGCCCCCTAATCGCAGACATGGGGTTAAGACCCGTTCCCCCACCACTAAAGGCTGAAGCCATCTATACTGGGAGACTTCCCCCAATGTAGAATTTGACGATGCCAGTAGAAGCAAAGAGTTCAGGTGCCTGCGATGACCTCTGCTCAGGATTATCCACCAGCTGATAAACATATCCTGTAATCTATTCACTTGGGGCTGTCAACCCACAATCAAACAGAAAACACAGCGGAAGATTTTCCCTCCACAGAAGCCCACCAGTGCAGCAAAATCAGGATCCATAATCAAGCTCAGAGCATCTGTCCAGTCCAGTGGGTTTATATGGTTAGCACCAGGACCCTGTGTGGTTGACCACTCCTCAGCAGGGTAGAAAAAAAGAAAAGTAGCCATAGTTGTCCAGATCAGTAGGCCACACTAATCTGGCAGCCCTCCCCTTCTGTTCACTTCCACAAGAGAGTATCTCTTTTGAAAGGTACTAACGGTCTGCACCACAAGAAGGCGGGGTCGGACATTAGGTGCTAGGTCTGGCCGGTTCTATGCATCATCACAGGGGATTGGTGCATAGCTCTCCTTCCAGTGACTACCTAGCTACCATTTACAGACCAAATATCCTTTAGAAAATATGAAAAGATATAACTTGAATTGAAATGGCAGCAATTCCAAGTCTCATGATAAACATGGGGATGATATGTTTTCCTAGAATGAAGGATTATTGGCCTTCTGACTGGCCTACAGAAATAGTTTTTCTCTGACATAGTAGCCAGGGTTCAATTTCTTCAGATTTTTCTGTATGTGATATAGGAAGTGACACCATGTAAAGAAATCCAAAACAAAGGTCCCAAAATGCATGCTTGAAAAAATGTTCGTTTATTGTTGTCAATAAATGTAATATACTATTGTGATATAACCAATAAATCAGGTTGCTGCTGAATTAATTAACCTTAATTCAGCAGCAACATGAATAAGTGTATTCTTGCCCCAAATTGGCTGGGGTTAAGTCATTTAGCCATAAGATCATAAAGGTTGTGGAATGCCAAAATCATATACGGGCAGTTCTCATTTAACAATTCTCACTCTAATGAATTACTTCAATTAACACCTTCGCTACATAACATAAATTCCCACAGAGTACAAAAGGAGCTGCAGTTTCTCCCACCATTAGTTAACGGCTTGCATCTAACTAGGTACTCGCTAGCCAGTTGATTTACTACCTCAGCTTGCCAGAGTGTAAATACACTCATTTCATTGCGATTTAAAGCTATGTTTCGAAAAATTAAAAATGGGCATAAAAATGCTGTTGTAGAAAGTGAGAGTGCAAACAAAAGGAAAGCCATCAGCTTGGTCATAAAAAAGGTCATTATAGAAATGTGTTAAAACAGTGTTTGCAATATGGAGTTAGCAAGCACACTGAACTTGGCTCAGCATCCAGATTGTTAAGGGAAAGGATTAAATTCTTAAGAAAATTCAGAATGGTACTGTTACGACTTCAAAAGTATTTAACAACAATAAATAAGAATTTAAAAATAATTAAATTTTTTCCATTGAGGAACAATTTAATGTATCTACAATGTTTCTAATATTAATATATACATTCTTATTCTGATTTTTTCTATATTTTGCTGTTATGTAGTGTTGGGAACCAATAAACAAATTTCTCATACCTGTATTACATATGTAAGTATAATATGTGGCCAAGTGCTTTGCTACTGATCAAAGAGATCTGGTTTTGAGCCCCAGGTAAGAACATGGATGTTTGCCCTTCTGCCCTGTCAGACTTCTGTGGCAAGCAGCTGCTTGAGGGAACTTTTATGGCACCACATTCATCACTAAAACTTGTACTATCTTCTTCTGGTCCAACACTGACACTAGAGTACATCACTATCTTCATATTTAGTATTTTCTAAAAATTTAAGTCCATTTTCACAAAAGATTTTTTCAAAATTCCTTCAGTAGTCAGTGTATGTGCACTTTGATTTCTCTTATGAGACTAAGACACAATTTTTACTACTGAAGGATGCCAGGAAAACACCAATTTTTATAATGCAATTGCAACTAATACACTTTGTTAAAACAATCCCTATAAGCACTCTACAATGGCATCTTTCATTTTCAGAATGGTATGTGACAACTCCCAAGATTTATTGACAGCAAGGAGGGAATTCAAAGAAATGACTAGAACTGCCTTGGCCATGTGAGAGTTGGCTATGTATGAATGAGCTTCATTGTTTTTGCCAGCTGAGAGATGACTTCAAAAATCAAAGGATTGATTACCTCTTTAGACTATCTATGACTGTGCTAAATTACATGTGATTACAACCACTCTTTCAGTATGAAGAAATTTCAATTTGCAGAGTGTGTTTTTTGATAGGTTTCCTGTTTATGCTTGAGAGCATATCCATGTTTACTTCTATACAACATGCTGTTTCAAAGTATTTACTACTACATAAATTTTCAAAAACTGCATCCCATAATCATCTAAAAGACCAACCAATAATAGTGGTTTAATGAAATAGTGATATGCAATGAATTCTTTATTAGTCATGCACTCAAAACTAAAGCTACATCACAAACTGACTGCACTGAATTAATTGCAGTTGCTTAATAAGTGGCTATTAAACTATTTAATATATTAAAATTGTATAAATGTCCAGTATTTCATTTGTATTTAAAATAGAGCCTTAGATTCATAGGAAGTGCTATTGCACTTTTACTAGATAATTATAACAACTTTAGATATTTTTAACATTGAAATAAGTATTTTGAAATGTGCATATATTTATAGCTATATTGCTCTCAGCTTACCTGTGTTGATGACTCACAGACAGAACATCTGCTAATAAACCTTTTAATGTCACGGCCAGTGATAGGAGCCATATCCATAGGCATGGACTCTGGAGTGCTCAGCCAATAGCTGAAATCATTTCTTGAGGCTAAGTTGCATACATTATTCAGATTGCAAAACATAAAAGGCATTGTACTAAATTTTCTAAGACAGCTTCCTGGACTTCCTGTTTAATTTGAAAAGAGAAAAAAAATATATAAATTTTGAATTAATAGAATGATATTAAGAAGTGTAAAATAGTATAACTTTTAGTTAAAATTAAAATTATTCAGTGGTAATACACATTGTATCAGAATAATATGACCACCTACCTAATAATGGAAATAACTACCCTTGGCCTGGATGACAGCAGCGAGATGGTGTGGCATGGACGCAATGAGGCCCTGGAAGGTTGCCAGAGGTGCACGTGCCCATTCAGACTCCAGCAGAGCATGGAGGTTCTGGAGATGACGTAATTGTGGGTCCACACACCAAACCTGTTGATCCAAATGGTTCTACAAGTGCTCTATGGGATTAAGGTCGAGCGATTTTGCCGGCAAAAGGAGAATGGAAACATTGCTGTCATGGAACCAGTCATGCACCACCTTAGTGACATGGCAGGGCACATTGTCCTGTTAGTAGACACCATCACACCAGGGTAAACGTCCAACAAGAAGGAATTCATCTGGTCAGTGTGGATGGACAGATAGCCATTGGCATTCAGGGGCCCATCCAGTGGTACCAGCAGTCCCAGGTCATACCAGGAAAACATCCCCCAGACATGCACACTGCCACCACCGGCCTGTACTTGGCCGACAAGCATGTCCGGGTGTTGGTTCTCGTGTATCTGACGCCATATCCACCACTTCTATAGCGTAGAAACATCGATTTATCAGAGAAGGCAACCTTTTTCCACTCTTCTACTGTCCAATGATGGTAGTCCCATGTGAACTGCAGGCGTCATTACCAATGGACCTTGATTAACATGGGTGCCTTGACGCAGCATTGACTCCAGAGACCCATACGCGACAGGGTTCACTCTACTGTTATGGGGACACATACCTGGGTGCCCCAGTGTTCATTTGAGTGGTCAATTGCTGCACTGTTGTATGTTAATTGCCCTTCACCAGTTGATGGAGGCGACTTTCTCCTCTGGGGTTGATTACCTTTGAGGCTCTGCAATTATGACGTCTGGAGGTACTCGGTGTGCCAGCGGTCCATTCTTAGTACACCCTTACTACAGCACCTCGTGAACAGCTAATGAAGTCTGCTGTTTCTGAGATTCTTCCACCCTTGGTGCAGTAGCCAATGATCATTCAATTCCTTTTTGAAAAGTCCATCAAACCAATATCTCTGCCCATTGTGCTCACGTTATGCACTATGGTTTATCTGTCCTGGCCAGCGGCTTATATCTTCATGTGGCCAACCTTATCATGTGCACTCTGCGACGCACCTGGGTGGGTACACTGTGATTCCGTGGGTGGTCACACTATTCTGATACGACTGTGTATATTAAAACCTTGGAAAAGCAAAGTCAGTTTGACACTGTTAAATCAGACGATAAAATGTTCAACATTTTGATATTGAAACAGAATCTTCATGTGCAATAATAAAAACAAGACTGGTACTATGAGACAAGCAAGATATGTCATGAATGGATTTTAAGAGATTGATTTTAAAAGACTAGAAAGTTGCAATAGTGTGAAAAAGGATTTCCTCTGATGTGTGTGTGTGTGGTGACAACTTAGAATTGTTAATATATTTGTATAAAAGTAATTTTTTTCAGTGGTAGAACGACAGTGCATCTTTAATTAGTGTAGAGAGTGCTTTTTTTTATGTGATGTATAACCAGTAAAAGATGATTGATAAGTATTGTGCCTATGCTTTGATTTGTGATTTTGTTTTATCAGTTGACTATTTAATGAATGTTAAGCATTTAGTATACTTGATTAACATATTGGTGTTTCAAATGTCTGATACTTAAATTTAAATGTTATTTATGTAAATTTGTTGCCTAAGTTCTTAAATCAGTTCATTAACTGTCTATTTGTTTATTATGAATTGTCACATAGTTGTCAAATATAAAAAATACAACTTAAAAATCTGCAACAATATGTATATATACACAATATCAAAACATCCATTACAAATAAATACATCATCAAAAACATTGTCCTTTTAGATGTAAGATTCCATTGAATGCGTGATGGAAAGCACAATTAATTTAAATACATCTAAGATTTAGATTTCAGCTTATCAATATGAAACTTTAGTATTAACTATTACTGCAATTTTGTTCTACCATTCAGAATGTATTCAGGTATTATGGAAATAATTTTAAGACATGAACAAAGATTACCAATTTTGGAATACTTATTAGAAGAAACAAACATTTGATTTGGTGCACTCAAAATGTTAGGAATTGATCTTCATATCTCATACTTCTTACTTGATGAGTGTGCTGCACTAAGTCTGCAGTTTTTGTTGATGAATGGAACACACCTGTTGAATATTGTGGCTATTGTTCATTAGGTTATAAATACACATTGATTCATCAAGGATACTAATTAATAACCTCAATGGTAAGTGTGTAAAGGATATATTTTATATCTACTTTTTCAAAAAGCAGAATTTTCAACCTTGCAACTATATTTATTAATAAGTATTATTAAATATACTAATATATAGTTTATATACATGACATAGTCCAATTTCAGCTCCCATGTTTGAGCTGGTGTTTCTAGTAGAATTAGCCCATTTTTATAAATTAATTCTTAAATCTTTTCTTCGATATTATTTCCATGCAATTCAACAGGAAACCCATGTATACATATATATATGTCTTGGTATTTGAAAAGTTTAAATCTAAAGCCATTTTTACTTTATTTAACTAGTAGTTGATTTTAGTTAACTTTAGCTTAATTAATTACCTGTTAATGTTCTGAATTGCTACTTTAATTACCAATGCCAAAAGAACTAAAACACTAGCCATAAAGTATGAATCAATACAAACTTCAGCAGTGAAGTTACCTAGCAAAAGAGTAATATCGCCTTTTCTAAAAGATTTTGAAATATTTTGGAGATATCAATAAAACTTGTCCACACTCTCATCAAAATTCTCACTTGGAGCATAATAACATTAACTTTTGAGTCTTAAATACCCGTTTGAAATTTAGCTGTAAAAAAACTTCCATCATTGCAAATAGTACAATCAATAAAGTGCATCATTGGCATTATATTTAAGTAATAATCCTATACCTTCCTATGCTCATCTTCATCGCAACCAGAAAATAAAAATTTCATATTAGTTTTCAACCTTCACTCTTATTTGTCTAATGTATCATTTGAAAGTGCAGAAGGGTTATATGTACAGGTTATATTTCTTGAATTCTCGTATATAGTCATCAAGAGGAGAGTCATGATTTAGAGTCCTCACATTCCAAGTAAACTCTTTAAAATCTGGCACCCTTGAGGATTGATAAGTGCCAGGTATAGACATAGAAAGTAACTGTTCTCTCTGCACCTTTATGTCATATAATACTGACAATCCGATATTGTATTCCTGCATTAAATTTGCTCCTTTTTTATCCACTTTCTAGCCTTTATATAATTTCTAATTTTTAACCAAATTAACTTTAACATGCTTTCCCTTTGTACTTTCTTTTTGTCTTGATTTTTACTTGCCATAGTTGAAGGATGGGGAGAAATTTTTCCATAAAATAGCACAAGTGAATACTTTGGCAATGGCAATGATAATTATTTACATCCAACAGAACCAATGGTAAAAGTGGAAAAGGCAAATTTAATACTTCTAGATTGGTCTCTTGATATTTCTGGATTGTACAATGATGTTTGTTTGCTTTTAATGTGCCAGATTTTAAAGAATTCCAGAATGTACAGTGCTGGATTTTAAAAAGTTTAATGTATCTGCAAAAATATTCGAATGTTTAAAAAAATCACAAGTATAAGAGGATTCAAATACACAGGATAATTTTTCTTGAAACAGACAGTTCTTACGATTTTTGAATTTTTCTCCAAACGATTTTACAATTTGTTATCATATTTTGTTTAAAATTATGACAGAAGAACCAGAAGTGATTTTTTAAACCACAGTTTTAAAACTAAAATTTCTAGTTACATATTTATTATTTAAGCAAAGTTTGTATAAATTCAGATATTAAGTTTTAAAAAACTATTATTAAATAATATTTTAAAACTCACTAAAATATATTTATCCTTAACATTACACACATTTCTTAAATGCAACATATTAATATCAAAAACTAATTTACATTGCACAATTACACTTAACATGCTTTAAACTATAGTTTAAAATACCTGTGGTTATTATATATAATAACTATTCATTCCTTCTTTTCAGCACTATAACAAGGGCAAAGTGACCAAGGCACCTCCTCTGGTGCAAAGTTCAAAATGATGCACAAACCACAGTATTTATTCTTTTACGAAAAAATTTAATTACTAGAACTATGTGGTCTAACTTTTCAAGATATCTGTAATACATTAAAAGTATTATAAATTTATTCCTAAATAAATATATATACAGGGTGTCTCAAAAATTTAGGTACAAACTTTTAGGGGAGGTAAAGGTATCTAAAGGAATGAGAATTGCATAGGAACCCATAACCGGAAACATCATGGGAAAGTGGTAGCAGAGGTACAAGATTCGAAAGGACACAAGACAGTGATTAATGGGAAAACATTTATTGGACATAATTATTACAAATGGCTACTAGATGATACATTTCATAATGTTACAGCAGATGCTCAAAGTTTCCACCATGAGACGCGATGCATGTGTGACACCGATGGAGCATTGATTGCTGGACACGAACACACCTGGAGTTTCTTTGATAGTAGCAGCAGCGCAGATGAGCCTTGCCACGAGATCCATGTCAGACTCCACAGGCAATTCATACACGGTAGCTTTGAGGGCCCCCCCACAGAAAGAAATCAATGCTCATTAAATCAGGTGAGTATGGGGGCCAGTCAACTGGTCCAGCACACCCCAATCCATCGTTGCCCAAAAGACATGTTCAAATGCGCACGAACACACCTTCCATAATGGGGAGGCGCCCCATCATGTTGAAACCATGTTGCGTCTCACATTTGCTGGAACATGGGCAAGTAAGACTGGTAAACCTGTTCCAGAAAGATCAGATACTTCGCAGAGGTCATGCAGGATGGTAAAAGGTATGGCCCGACTAAGCAGTCGTCGACCAAACCTGCCCACACATTTACTGCGAAACAATGTTGTGCTGCATGGGTGTGCACACCGTGGGGGTTCTGGTGAGCCCACAAATGTGCATTGTGCTGATTGAATACGCCATCCCGAGTGAAACTGGCCTCATCAGTAAACAAAACATAAGCTGGGAAATTCACATCTTGGGCACTTCCTTGGAGATACCACTGTGCAAAACACACACATGCAGGATGATCTGTGGAGAGAAGTAACTGAACCCTTTGGAGATGAAAGGGGTGTAAGGACTCGCTGTGCAAAACATGCTGTACACTGCAACGAGACGCTCCTAAGGCAGAGGCAACGGCATGTGTGCTGGTACTAGGATTAGTCTCCACGGCATCCAACACACTTTCTTCCATGGCGGGAGTACGCGTCGATCATAGCCTGCCCTCACTTCTGCTATCTCTTAATGACCCAAAATCGTACAAATTTTAATGCGCATGCGCAAACAAACGGTGACCCGGTACATGTCTGTGTGGGAAGCGTTCTTGATACATTCGTTGAGCAGCTCGTCTGTTGCCCTCAGCTATTCCATACACTAAGTGCATGTCTGCCAGCTCCCTGTTCGAATACCTTTGCATGCTCTTCGTAAGCCGACTACCTCAAATGAGGAAATCCGAAATTTCCCCTCTAGCGCATTGATGAACAGCGTCGCCTATTGACTTACGTTGACATTTCCAGTTATGGGTTCCTATGCAATTCTCATTCCTTTAGATGTTATCTACCTCGCCTAAAAGTTTGAACCTATATTTTTGAGACACCCTGTAGAATCTATATAAAATCACATTATATTTAATAATTTTTTGGGTGATTTTCTTTTTTGAGATTTCTATTTTATTATACAAGTAATTTTTTTCTTTATATATTATATGCTCTGTGGTTGCATTATTTTTGTGATAAATATATGTATTTGTAAAATTTTATTAATTGATAAATCATTGACTATGGGAGGGGGGGGGAAGATGCAATTCAGAATTTTTGCCCTATGTGGAAAAAAACCTAGTTTTGACACTAGTGGGGCGCGGGTGGCTCAGTCGGTAGCGCGCCAGGCTTGTAATCTGTAGTTCCCAGGTTCGAGTCCCAGCTGGGTCAGCGTTGAGATTTATCTCCGAAAAACTCCCCGCCCTGCCTACGCTCAGTAGGGGACACCGATGGGCTTGAAAAGGCCGCCGTCCGTCGGATGGGACGTTAAGCCGTGGCCCTGTGTGTGGGAGAGCCATACCCTGTGCACGTTAAAGAACACGCTGGATGGCCTTGACGGGAGACTACCATCTGTCTCCCAACAGCTGTTCCAGTGGGGCCCCTCCCCCAACCTTCTCTGAGCCTTCGGGGTCCATGTGACCTGGCCATTTAACCCATGGTGTGCAAAAAAGTGCCGCTCAGAGGTAAAACAACCCAACAACCCTTTGACACTAGTTCAACTGAGTATGAAACATTAAATGAGATATTTTCAATTTTCTCTTGGGTAATTCGTTTGTTAAAATGGAAAAATGGATACTACTGATATTCAAAAACAACAGTAGATTTGTCTTAAACATGAGTGATTTGAATGCCTTGATTATTTTGTCAGAGATTCAGAGTTTTATTAGACATCAGCATTGTTGGCAAACATTTCATCTGTGACTCATTTGGACCTTCTCCACTTAATTTATGAACACCTGGCCAAATCTAATCCAAATTTGGAAATCACTCTGCAAATATTTCTTTGTTTGCCAGTGTCTGCAGTATCTTGTGAAAAAAGTTTCAGTATGCTGAAAATAATTAAAAACTACCTTCGAACATCTGCAGGTCAGGAGAGATTAAGAAACATTTCAATCTTGTTAACAGAACAAACATTTCAATCTTGTTAACAGAACATGAGATAGGAAGCGTTATTAATTTTCAAATTATTATTGTTGAATTTACCTTATTAAAAGCATGAAAAGTATAATCATACTTAGCATGCTCTAATTTTATCTGGGATTTTTTCTATTAATATGTTAAATGTATATATTATATAGATTGAAGTTTTTAATTCTCTATGACACTCTTAAATGTTTTTAAGCACTTCAACACATGGACTATATTATCAAGTATCAAAAGTTATTAAGGAGAGATTTACGTACCGTACCACAGAGGATGGGTAGTAACAAGAACTTCCAGGATGCTTTTGGTGACAAATTTAATAATCGACATTCTTGCCAGCAAGTGACATCTCAGTAGAGATTAAAAGAAGGATAATGGATGCCAATGGTCTACCTGCCTTGGTGAAGGAAATAACCATTTATAGGGTAGACCATTGGCATCCATTATCCTATTAATCTCTATTGAGACATCACTTGCTGGCAAGAATATCGATTATTAAATTTGTTACCGAATGCATCCCAGAAGTTACTGTTACTACCCATCCTCTATGGTAAATAAATTCTCCTAAATAACTTTTGATACTTGATAGCATAGTCCATGTGTTGAAGTGCTAAAAACATTTAACAGTGTCATAGAGAATTAAAAACTTCAATTTAATTTTAATTACTGCACTGTGTACCTCTACTCTAATTTTTGTTATTATACAGATGATTCAGAATATATGTGGTCACTCTTAGTTTCACATTGATATCAAAATTTAGAGGAAAAATTGTCTTGAGCTAGATGTGATATCAATCCATACCTCCTGATACATCCCCCATATCAAATCTGACTGCTCAGCTACCAGCAGCTGATCAGTAGTTCCCCCATTTGATGATATGAATCTTCTTACCTATTCCCAGGTTCGAGTCCCAGCTGGGCCAGCATTGAGATTTATCTCCACAAAACTCCCCACCCTGCCCACGGTCAATAGGAGACACCGATGGGCTTGGAAAGGCCACCATCCATTGGATGGGACATTAAATCATGGCCCAGTGTGCGGGGGAGCCATACCTTGCACACGTTAGGAACACGCTGGATGGCCTTGATGGGAAGCTACCATTTGTCTCCCAACAGCTGTTCCCTGCACACATTAAAGAACATGCTAGATGACCTTGATGGGAGGCTACCATCTGTCTCCCAACAGCTGTTCCAGTGGGGAAAGGGGCGGGGGTGGCTCAGTTGGTAGCGCGCCAGGCTCGTAATCTGTAATTCCCAGGTTCAAGTCCCAGCTGGGTCAGCGTTGAGATTTATCTCCGCAAAAAATTCCCCGCCCTGCCCACGGTCAGTAGGGGACACCGATGGGCTTCGAAAGGCCGCCGTCCATCAGATGGGACGTTAAGCCGTGGCCCCATGTGTGGGAGAGCCATACCCTGTGCACGTTAAAGAACACGCTGGATGGCCTTGACGGGAGGCCACCATCTGTCTCCCAACAGCTGTTCCAGTGGGTCCCCTCCCCCAACCTTCTCTGAGCCTTCGGGGTCCATGTGACCTGGCCATTTAGCCCATGGTGTGCAAAAAAGTGCCGCTCAGAGGTAAAGCAACCCAACCAGTGGGGAAAAAAAAAACCTCCACGAACCTTCTCTGAGCCTTGAGAGTCCTTGTGACCTGGCCATTTAGCCCATGGTGTGCAAAAAAATGCCGCTCAGAGGTAAAACAACACAACTTCCTAACTAAACACATATCTGTCTCTTGAAGATAGTGTCTTTGATGTTTACAAGCATCATCCTGAATTATAAAAAGTGGCAATGCATGTTACATGCACACCAGTTCAATACTTAAATTTTTTGACATTTAGTTTCAACAGAATGTATGTAATCACTCTTAGTTATTTTTACAGTACCTTAAAGAGACACAGAAATGTGTATTGCAGGTAGGAAAGTTCATATCATGAAATAGAAATGATCTTGATTGGCAGCCAGTAACTCAGTAGTCAGAGCACCTGATATGTCATCAGGAGGCTGTGGGTTCATATCTCATGTGGCTCAAGACAATTTTTCCACTAAATTTGATATCAATGTGAAACTGCAGAATTAAGAGTGATAACATACATTCAATTGAAATTAACATCAAGAAATATATGAAGTATATAGTCAATTGGTAATAGCTATAATAATCTCATAAGTGTAATAAATAAAAGTTGTTTTATTGTTAATATTTACATATGTCCCTTTTTTTGATGAAATTACTACTATGAAAATAAAAACTTAGGGGGGGGGAGCACAATTTTATATTCTTGTCTTGGGTGCAAAATTAGTTAGTTACAATACTGGTTCTTTTAAACAATTATAAAATTACATTTTTTAACCCATAGTGTAAAATAGATGTGAATTTGCTAGTTCTTCATTTATTATTAAAGAATGCTGGAAGTAGTAATTCAGATATTAAGATTTATAATGCAAACTTTATTTTACAATATAATTTTTTTAAATCTCAATGCTACAAATATTGCTAACATATTACTGTAACCAAACATATTATTAATATGATAAACAAATTACCCAAGTCTTGGCCATGTGCTCGTTCATTTCCTTGAATATAAAGTAAAGAATAACCATTCCACATCAGTGAGGTTCCACCTGGACATCTTGGTATCTCTGCTGCCTGACTATGTCTAGTGAAGAAGAAACCACGTGATGGAGCAGGTTCACCAGGTGGACCTGGTGGACCTTGATCACCTGGGGCACCATTTGTTCCAGGATATCCTTCTATACCTAAATGAGATTAATATTTATGCTTATCATCTTTTACAGCTTTTCTGATCTGAATCAACTGTAACTTGTAAGTAAAATGCATCATACATTTCTATATAATTTGATGGACAAATGGTACTATTTTCTTACCATCAAGACCACGATCACCAATAGAACCTTTTAATCCAGGAAATCCTGAACTGCCATCAAATCCAGGAAAACCCAATTCTCCAATTAATCCAGGTAGACCATCCAAACCAGGATCACCCATTGTTCCACGTAAACCTATTGGGCCTCTTGGACCTGGTAAACCATCATCTCCCAAAGGACCAGGAATACGAGTTACTTCACTGACAGTAATAGAATCTCCAATTTCACCTTTAATACCTATGGAATTAAAAAAACACATTATGAAAGAACTAATGGGAATGAATGATAATTATTATAAAAAAAAAGTGTTTCTGTCAAAAGTACTTTACTTCTCATCAAATGGAAAATTTATTCACTTCATAAAACAAAGAATCTACTACTTACTTTTGTTACACTTTTAATTTTCCAGGTTTTTAATGTGGTGGCAACTTAAACATTTCATTTATTGTGGTGTGGTTCAACTGATAGCCATTGCATTATTATGTTAGCAATATTGGCCTTGACTGGCAAAGTGGTTAGGGAGCTAGCTACTGTTCCAGTAGAGCAAACTTTGTGTGTTGTGTTAGCTCTAACTGAAGCAGTAACTTCAGTCTTAGTAGGGCATGTCTTTGTATGAGAAGGCCTGTAAAAGCTAGGAGTAGTTTCTAGGATTCTTCTCTGTTCTATATGTTGCAAATCAAATATATATATACTTATCCTTTGCAGGCTTCTAGTTTTGTGATTATTATGAACTTGAAAATCAGATAAAGTTGATTACGGGAAATATAAAATCTGGAATTGCTCTCTAATCTAGCTTTCTAGTGAATTTTCGAAAGATGTGAATGTAGTTAGCATTATATATTTAATTCCCTTACAGCTGAATTTCAAAAACCAGATTATATCAAAGAGCATAGAGTTTGCTGATGGCTTTTCAATAAAAATTGAAGTTTATTCAGACATTCTGATTTGTGGTATATCAAGTTCAATTAACTTAAAATATTCTTTTTAAAAAAGCAAGCAATTTGATACATTTTGAATATTGAGTATCATAATCCTACCTGTAACAAATTTCATTCACATACACATAAATGTATTCTAATGAATAAATATGAAAAAAAATTCAGATGCCACTTTGCAGTATTTTGAACAGATTATGAAACATTATTATATAATCAATATTATTTTGCATGTAGTGAAGATTCTTGGTTTTTAATTACATTTTACATGAGTTATGTATAAACTATATCTGTTATTTGAATGGAAAACCACATTCAAAGCTTCCTAACTTTGATAATAAGCTTTTAACAGGAAAATGCCACTAAAAATAAGTTGAAGAACTCACTAAAATCTCGATTTAAAAAAAATTAATTTAATATTTAAAGAGTTATTGACATTGGAGATAATTAACAGAGAATGTTGC
Source organism: Ryuthela nishihirai (assembly GCA_038380435.1). Classification (NCBI taxonomy): domain Eukaryota; kingdom Metazoa; phylum Arthropoda; class Arachnida; order Araneae; family Heptathelidae; genus Ryuthela; species Ryuthela nishihirai. Next base: position 33,763,567 of record JAWZYU010000026.1, read on the forward strand.
TGTCCTAATCAATTTTCTTCCAGATTAATGGAAACTTAAAAAAAAATCATTGCATCAACTTTTAAAATTACATTTATTTTAGTAAGCAAGTTGTTGTAACAATTATTATTTGCATTTTAGTTAACTTTTGAGATAAACTGTAATGATCAGCAATGGCACTATTAAAGGGTGGAGTTGAATTTAGGCAGGGAGAAGAGAAAAAAAAAATTAGGAGTGTATATATTTGAGGAGTATGGAGGCTGAAGACTCCATAACTCCTCAAATATAAAAAATATATATATTTCTGAAAAAATCGAGATTTAAAGAGAGTTGAGTGAGAGCTTCACTTTATCTCAAGTGGCATTTCCTTGTAAAAAGTCATTTTCGTTATAGAGAGCTTTGAATTGAGATTTTTATTCATGGAAGTATTCCATGATGCAATATATTCATTTTTAGTAATATAGTGCATTTCATTATATAAAAAATCTATTAGCAAGAACTCATTAAAAATGGTTGTTAAAGGTCTGGAATGATTTTTTTCATGTTCAAAAAATCAGTTGTTTTATTTAAGAAGTTAAAAATATATATTTTGCAATCTTTATAATTATCAATTTTCTTGTATTTTTTTAGATAATTTGTAAAAAAATTAACTATTATTTTCTTTTCATCATCCATCCATTTGTCTGTCTGTCTGCCCATTTCCGCAGAAAATCAAATTTTTGCTTTTGAAAAATTCTTTTTAGGTTAGATAGGTCTTGACAAAACATTACGATTCCCATCTTCTGAATTTTTTAATAGATTTAATCTCCATCATCAGAGGATGATAAATTTGAAAAATGACAAAAATTCAAATGATTATTGTAAATGATCTATTCAACCTAGAAACTAGAAATTTGTGTATTAGAGTGTGGTGGTAAGGGTTTACATTAAACAGTAGGTGGGGAAAATGCAATTATTTTTCTTTAAAAAAAATAAATAAAAAGTGCTTTGTAAATTGAATCGGTACTGAAAATATTACTATTCATATTTTCTGAATCATCCATTAGTTTGAATTTCCCCCATTAGGGAGCACTAAAGTTCTATTTGTCAAAATGGTTGTTTCACCCTATCATCCTAATCTAGAGACTGATTATAATGAATTATGCACCAAATGAAAGCTTGCATGAAGAGTGCCATAAGCTATACAAAATTTACCATCCATGCTTTCTTTTCCCCTTGCAGAAAACGGGGAAATGCATGAACTGTCATGAATACATTAATGTGCAATGGAAGCACATGGATATAGAAACAGTCATCAAAACTAACACCCAATTCTCTGTCCCCTTCCACCTCAAAAAAAAAGTAGAAATAATTTTTTCACAACACAGTGGTTCAAAATGAAAAAAAGCTGACCAAAAATTCAGCTTTAAACTTTTCCATGCATATAGTTTAGTCTCCAAAAGTGCAAAGGCTTCTATGTTAACTACACTAAGAAACATATTTAAAGTCTCTAAACTTCTTCATAGGAATGTTGAATTGGAGGTAAAACAGAAAGGCCTCTTGGGCCTCCAATTCAGGAGGGGCGGGGGTGGCTCAGTCGGTAGCGCGCCAGGCTCGTAATCTGTAGTTCCCAGGTTTGAGTCCCAGCTGGGTCAGCGTTGAGATTTATCTCCGCAAAAATTCTCCGCCCTGCCCACGGTCAGTAGGGGACACCGATGGGCTTGGAAAAGCCGCCGTCCGTTGGATGGGATGTTAAGCCGTGGCCCCATGTGCGGGAGAGCTATACCCTGTGCACGTTAAAGAACACGCTGGATGGCCTTGATGGGAGGCTACCATCTGTCTCCCAACAGCTGTTCCAGTGGGTCCCCTCCCCCAACCTTCTCTGAGCCTTCGGGGTCCATATGACCTGGCCATTTAGCCCATGGTGTGCAAAAAAAGTGCCGCTCAGAGGTAAAACAACCCAATCCAATTCAGGAAAAAGGGGAAAGTTTTAAGGAAAATTTAGGCCTATTCAACAGGCCTAAACTTTCCTTAAACTTTAACTTCAGTACTACTTCATTTTACCTGTTAGTATGGCATGAAATTAAGTAAAAGTGACAATTTTTCTGATATGCAGAGCAAGAAAAAAATTGTTTCACATCATTTCCAAAATGCACTTTAGGACAGGAATTCAGTCAGGAAGTAAATATAAGTCATTAACAACAATCTTACATATCATTTTGATCCTACTAAAGAATTTTTTTTTTCTGAAAACAGAAAAATATTGTGTCTTACAAAAACAAGCCCTGTTAGACCCCATTAAAAATTTGTCAGGGATATATTTTAAACCCTATAATAGGTATGATTTACAAAAAAATTAGCTGTGATTGTCACCTATGTCCTTTTTTTTCTGTTAAGCCACAAAACATGATGACATTACTTCATTAGTGTGAATAAATTTGGCAGTATGAATAAGAGTCGCAAAGAATGTAAAATATGTATAGTAAACCTTGTCTTTTCAATATTCTATACTTTCCTTCAGACAGGTATACAAGGTAACTTAAAACAACACTCTTAATAATAATCAAACACTTTAATACTAGTTTGGCAGTGGTAAAAGGAGTGCTATTGCCAATTGGACAACTCTTGGAGGAAAAACCAGAAATAAGGACAGCAAAACATTTTTTATAATATAATACATGGCAATTTCATGGGTTCTGCTTTAGATCCTTTTATTTCTTCACTTCAGAAACAGCCCCTAAAGAAACAGAAAACCATGTGGCCTATGAAAATACGCCTTTTAACTTGCTCAGTAGGGAAAGAAATTTTTATGAATGAAAATTTTTTATTGTGGAGTATGGAAAAAGTTGATACAAAACAAACAAATACAAGTAAAATATATATACTATTTGTTTCTTAAAAAGCAAAAAATAAAAATAGAACATGGTAATAATAAAATCTCATTGAATTCATATTAACCCTTTGGATTACACTAACATCTCTCAGACATGCAAGAAAATGAAGTCCATTCATACATAAATGTCTCTGAGATGTTCAAGCAGCTGTGCTCATCTCTTCAAATACCCTCCTCTCTGTCAACAGATGGCATGAAGTATCAGATAATAGATAAGCCATTGTACAGTGCTTGCAGGGACTGTTTTTATGAATCAGTTGCAATTATCAAATGCAGTTGCATTATAAAAATTGGTAAAATCTGGAATATCACCAGCCCCAAAAAATTACTTCCCAAGACTGTGAGCCAACCAAGAAAAAAAAAATTTAGAACAGTACAAATGTATTCTGTTTGCAATACTCAGAATAGTGGAAGCAAGGTTTCTATCCCCCCCCAAAAAAAACTTTTAAATACCACAAGAAACCTTTCACAGTTTCAACATATTATATGTAAGAATTAATTTGTTTTTAATGATTTTTTTTTTATTCAACAAGTTTAGCTCTGATTGAATAAAATTAGATATTATAAAAAAAATTGAAATTGCATATTATAAATATTTGGTGGCACTAGATATTATAAAAATCAGGTGAAATTTTAGATTATACATATTAGGCAAAATTCCACTGCGTAAAATAGTAATTCTGGGCATGCTTAGTGTAAAAATATTCATCAGCCAATGGGTTAACTTGAATGGAATATAGGGCAGCAAAACTGATTTCACCAATTGAATAAAAAATGCCAGCATTCTATTTTTATTTGAGGTTAATATGAATTCATTAGGCGAGTTCAAATTATATTTTGCTTTCGTTTATTTTTTGCCTTTTAGGATATTTATAAGTAGATAGGTGTGGATTTTCAAAAGCAAAAAATTGTATTTTTATATCATGTGCCAAAGAAATTATTGATAAATGGAAAAGGACATAGCAGCAAATTATACATAGTGTAATTATGACATTGTTAAATTATTTATTTGGATATTAAATTATAAGGAATTAATGAAAATAATATTGCAAGTTTCAAGAAGTATACCAAAAAATTAAATGCAAAAATAGATGGAATAACCTGATAGCCCTTGTAATCCTGGTTGTCCAGGAAATCCTGGAAATCCATCACTTCCTACAAGTCCTTTTACACCAGGAAACCCTGAAAATCCCAAGTTACCCCTTTCACCTTTCATTCCTTGTTGACCAGGCACACCATCAAATCCCTATAAATTACATAACATTAAAAAAACTTAAAAGAATAAAAAGTTACAATTAATAATATCATATCCACATAATTTATTATACTGCAACATATAGATACAAATGTTAATAATTAGGATGTTAAAAAATTTCCTTATAATTTCTGTACAACTCTTTTCCCATCACTGTAGTAAGTTAATCACCGTTGGCATCTTTGCCATAGTAATTAAGAAAAAACAGATGATGCAACAGTTCAAAATTTATTTGTTAATATAGTTTCAATATTGCTTGGATAATCTTTTACACTAGCCATGGGCAACCCACATACCATGGACCACATCTGGCCTGCAAATATTGCTGTGAAAATTATTACTTTTTTAATTGCTTTTTCTTAAAGTACTTTCTTGAATACCATTTTTTCTTTTCCAATTTACCTTTATGCTGTTTTTGAAAGTGTTCTTTAGTAGCCTAAATTTAATTTATGATGACATCGACTACTTCATAGAATTAAAGATTTCATTGAATATTTTTACTTCAGCACACTGTGTTTTACCCTTTATATTTACTTGATAGACTTCGTACATAGTTGCAGTTCAGGTTTCCTGAATGTACTGTTCAGCTCAAGATTAAAGAGATCGGCTTTCACTCAAATAGACACTACATCTGTCATCATTTTAATTATGAAAGTTTTCAAAACCAATATAGAAAAGAAACAATTCAAAAACTTTTCGTGTATTAAACACGAAAAAAATTTATTTACCCAAAGGTCTCGAGACTTCGATGCTATTATGTGATCAAGTTTTGTTATTAGTGAGAAAATTGCAAAATATTACAAAAATTATTCTGATGGCAAATTTGTAAAGGATTGCCTGGAAAGAGTTTCTGATATCTTTGTCCAGAGGGAAAAAAATGGTAACATAAGTTTATCCCACAGAATCATAATCAAGTGTATCAATGAACTTGCTGCCAATATAGAAAATGCTTTCTCACAGGTTTCATTGAATGAATATTTTGATTTGGTTCTTGATGAAAGTACCGATTATTCTAACAGAGCTTAATTAGTAGTAATTGTATTCATGGCTGTCTTAGAATAATTAGTGTTTTATAATTTAAAAACTTAAGACCAGAATTCACTTACTAGTGAGTAACTTTCCTAATATTTCGACCCCTGACTGAGGTCGTCTTCCAAGGATGTTGCAGCTCTCTTGGAACCTCCTCAGAAGGAAAAAAAGTTCCAAGAAAGCTGCAACCTCCAGGAAAAAAGTTCCAAGAAAGCTGCAACCTCCTCAGAAGATGACCCCAGTCAGGGGTCGAAATATTAGGAAAGTTACTCACAAATAAGTGAATCCTAGTCTTGTTTTTAAATTATAATACATTAATTAGTAGTATTTGTATCTGCAGTCGATATTATTTTCCATTAAAATGTGTTTCATTTTTATCTGTTTATGCTGTTTACTTTCTTTTTTGTACGTTTAATCATAATTTTGATTAAAAATAGTTTTTTTCATTAAATTGATAAAAACCACATGTTCCATTTTGAAATAAATAGGTATTTGAGAAAATTTAATTGTTTACGTATATTATCTACTCAGGGCAATGGATGTGGGGGGGGGGGGGGGAAGAGAATGGAGTTTAGAGTGTTTAATGCAATAATTATGTATCTGGCCCATGGCAATCTCAAAAATTCTCATCTGGACTGCAGATGAGAAAAGGTTGCATGTCCCTGTTTTACACCAACATTTTCATTTCTTTATTCTCTTCTATCTTTTCAACTTCGTTAAGGTATTTTTTTATTCATTTTCCAAGATGTCAAACTGAGCACTATTATCAATATCAACACTTAAGGTAATCAATTTGTTTTAACTCCAAACATAGTTATATAAATACACCTATCCCTCGATTTACACGGTACTCAGTTCATACAATTTTGGCTTTGCATGGTCAAAAAATGCAACCCGTTTTGATTTACACGGTACTGACTCAGATTTCCTTTCTATGTACGTCTCAGTCAGTACCGTGTAAATCGAAACTGGTTGCGTTTTTTGACTGTGCAAAGCCAAAATTGTGTGAACTGAGTACCGTGTAAATCGAGGGATAGGTGTACATAATTAAATCTAATCAAATGAGCTGAGAATTGAAGCTTGATAAACATGGTCTTGAATATTTTTCAAATTTTAAAATTTATTATAATTATACCTGGATAATCTTTTACACCATTTCCATTTCTTTATTTTCTCCCATCTTTCTGCTTGCTCAAGTGGGTTTGAACTCCACTTGTGCCAGCATTGAGAATTTATCTTCACTAAACCCCCTCCCTGCCCTCAGTCAGAAAAAAGTTTGAAAAGGCCACTGTCCATTGAATGGGACATTAAGCAATGGCCCTGTGTGCAGGAGAGCCATACCCTGTGCATGTTAAAGAGAATACTCAATAACCTTGCCAGAACCCTTCTGTCTCCAATAGCTAGCCAGTGGGTCTCCTTCTCCCAGCCTTCTCTGAGCACTTGAGATCTTTGTGACCTGACCATTTAGTCCGCAGTATGCAAAAAAGTATTGCTCAGAGGTAAAACAATCATAAACTCCAATGTTATAATAAAAAAATAATAATTAATACCCCATAAGCAGCTGTTTGCCACAGAGGTCTGAAGCAGCCTGTCAGTTTAATATGCCATAGAGATGACTCAGTGAGGAAGGTGAGACCCAAGCAAAAAGACAGCACAAATATGAATGCCTTATTTGGGGATCGAACACAGCCCCTTTTGATCAGTCGCCAAGTATACTAACCACTTGGTCACAGGATGGCTTGCAGTGATGCATTCCTCAAGTCCACAATTTTAAACACATCTTGATTAAATTAATAATACATTAATAAATATATGCATACATAATTTTAAATCTTAATAAAATGATATTTATTATAAAATTTCCTTGAAAGCAGCATTTTTTTCATCATTCTACAAATTCTACATTCACTCACAGGCAATCCTTCTGGGCCTCTCTCGCCAGGAGTTGAAATTCCAGGAAAGCCTCTATCTCCTAACTGACCAGGAAACCCTGATTGTCCTGGTGCACCTCTTTCTCCTTTTAGCCCATCTCGTCCGCTAAATCCTGAAAATTTCAATATTTTACATTTTTTTAAAAATATTATGGATAAATTAAAGTATTGGATCGACGTAAGTGTGGTACATCCTTAATCTGTGAACCAGATAAGCCAACATTATTCAAATTTAATAGGACATTAAATTGAAGAGATTTTTTGATATATTTGTTCAACTATTAAAGAAGTTATCACTTTGAATTTAACTTCGATCGATGGGGATGTTATGGGGACGTTAAATTCAGAGTGATAACTTTCTTAATGGTATAGGATATTACTTAATTATCAGAAATTAATCATTTTAACAAAAGTGTCACAAATGGAATAATACAATTTTTATTGAATATCAAAACCAACCAATCAGAATCAGCTATTCTACTCTTTTAGAAGAACAATGATTTATTCCCAAAATTATTTTTGTTATAACGATAATAACTATTTATGCAAACTGATTCTAAAATATTAACATCAGAACAAAGCTAGCTTCATAAATTGGGACTTAAGTAGTCATAATATTAACGCAAAGTAACTAAACATCTTTTATATCCATGATAACAACCAAAAATATGTCTCCAAAATTTCATCTAAGTCACATGAGCATAAGTCAGTTAAGAATAACAATTACTGCCATAGGATTCAGTAATGCAAGAATAGGAAATCACTTGAAATAATTTGATATATACACTTTTGGCCATTAAAAGTACACCACCAGGAAAGACGAGAAATATCAAAGCCATATTTATTGAATACATAGCTTATGTTACAAGGATCAAATGATTACAAATACAACTCAGTTAGACTTGTGGAATACAAAGAAATCAGTATCTTATGTAGCCACCATGAGTGGCAATAACAGCTGCTACACGGTCCAGCATTGAGAGAAAGATGTCGGATGTGTGTTTCGGGAATATCAGTCCATGCAGTTTCGATATGTAGCCAGAGTTCATCTGTTGTAGCAGCTGCTGGTGTCTGGTGTGCTAGTCATCATGGACCAGACATGTTCAATTGGGGACAGGTGAAGTGAATGCGCAGGCCAAGGCAGAAGTATCATATGGTGGCTATTCAGGAACTGTTGGACGATGCATGCCACTTGTGGTCAGGCATTGTTCTGTTGGTAAATGGCACCAGAGAGCCCCCTGAAGATAAGATACAACCACACGCTCCAACACCTCAGTGATGTAAAGCTGGATGTTCAAAGTACTGGTAATGCATACGAGGCACATATGTGAGTAGAGTCCAATGGCACACCATATCATAACATCAGGGACCGGACCTGTATGGTGCTACATCATGCATGTCTCACTGAGCTTGTCGCCACAGTACTGCCAGATATGAATTCATCCATCATGGTGATATGGTGATGTGTACTGAAGCAGAATTCATCTGAAAAGGCAATGCGATGCCATTCGCACATCCATGCATGACGTTCTTGGTGTTGTAGAGTCAATGGCAGCCGAAGCAATGCCTGCCTAGCAAAGATGCCCCGATGCTGTAGATGACGTCAAACCATATGTGTGGACACTGGTTGATGTGCAACACACCATAACTGTTGAGCTAAGGTGTTTGATGTGGTTGTACAATCATTCATGATCATGCGCATGAGATGTCTGTCCTCTTGTTTGTGTAACAGGGCCATTGAAATCACTCACATCGGTGAGTTCGTTCCTCCTCTACCCACTGACGCTATATTCTCATCACTGTGGCAGCATTCCATCCAACACAAGCACCGATGTCTCGGTATGATAATCCGCTTTCCTGTAATCCCACAATTCTCCCTCGATCAAAGTTGTAAACCTGGTCATATGGATACCTTGTTCTTTGACAGGACATACTTGATCCTTTAGTGCACAAGAACTGCGAGCAAACACAATTAGCCTTACATCAGCTCTTTGTAATCTCCTCTTATACCACTTCCAGGGAGCATTACTGTAACACATGATGTGCATATGTGCTGCGCTTTGAATCATTTACATGTTCTTCCATGGGCTACCCATCTTGCATATTTCAGGACAATCTGATGAGTTCTTCTTGGCATTGCGCTTTTAATGGCCAGCAGTGTGTATTTATATATATTGATGCCCAAAATTAAAGAATAATGTATATTGAAAAGCATATAAGGAAATGATATGAAAGATATTGTGCAAGTAGATTTAGTGATGTGAAAGAAGCAATTGTATTCACAATTAATCAACATTACCACAAGCATGCAAATTAGGAATGCAATAAAAGAGCACTCAGCTACAGTCACCACTCTTTGCCATTCCAGCCAGCCCACATTAACTAAGAATATGATTGATTATATATTAATTAAATATACAAATGGGCTAGTTCTGTTAGGAATACCAGGTCATATAGGGGAGCTGAAATTGGATCTCACCATTACGATGTTAAAAGTGTCTTGCAACTTAATTTAAGAAGTGTTATGCTAAGGTTAAAAAATTTACTTTTAATTCTGAAGCTCTGAAAGACCCAGTTATAACTAAAGCTAACCATGACAGGTTACTTAGACATTATGACAGTTGTGGTTTTCTTACTACTGAAGTTGAGGAAGAATGGGGTCATTTTAAACAAGCTTTTCTTGAAATTAACAGTACTCTTTTAGGAAAAAAGAAGCAGAGGAGGCAAAATTATTTTATTTCAGAAAGAAAGAACTGCAGGAATGTCCTTAATCAATACCCTACTAATCCTAATACAAACATACAGAGATATAAACATGTAGAGGATAATTAGCTGTTGATAAGAATCATTGGCTTGATGACTTGGCTCACAAAGCTAAGGAAGCAGACAGCACAACAGCAGAGAGCTGTACCAGATAGTTAACGTTTTGTATAGTAGAAAATGGATAGGTATACAGGGATTGAAGAATAAACAAGGTTATAGAAGGTGAAGATTCTGTCATGGTTAGGTGTGCTGAGCATTTCATTGATGTTCTAAACAATGTGGTTAGTTCTACTCCCATTGTTTGCAATGATGATAGATGCATTACTGGCTTTAATGCTGGCCCTATAACTCAGTCTGAAGTTATTTTGGCTATTTCTAAACTTAAACTACATAAATCCCCAGGGGTAGATGAAATTACTACCGAAATGCTTAGAGCTGGAAAAGTTTGTTACCACATGGATGACTGAAATTTTGAAAATCTTTTATGATAAAGGCATGGTTCCTAAGGTTTTTACCAGAGCTATTATTATCCCTATTTTTGATCACAGTTCTTGTGATAACTATAGGGGTATTAGCCTACTTTCTATTCCAGGCAAAGTTTTTTGCATGATTGTGCTTAATAGAATTAAGAATCTGGTTGATGGGCAATTGCATTCAGAAGCAATGTGGATTCAAAAGATGTAGTGGATGTGTAGATCAGATTTTTTCACTTGACAGATTCTTGAGAAATGTTTAGAGTTTCAGAAACCTTTGGTTATTAGCTTTGTTGATTTCAAAAGGCTTTTGATTGTGTTGATCACCATAATTTGTGGTTGATTGTGAGATCATATGGCATACCAGACAAGTTGGTTAGCATAATGAAGGCTCTCTATAATAACACTGAGTCGTGTGTAAGAGTTTGTAAGGCTTGTAGCAATTGGTTTAGCATTGTTTCTAGTGTTCGACAAGGGTGCATTTTGTCTCCTTTTCTCTTTAGTTTGGTTATTGATTATGTTATGCAAAATTCACTACAAGGGAATGATTTGGGCCTTAAATGGTCTGGAGATACGAAAATTTCTGAATTAGATTATGCAGATGATTTGGCCTTGTTGTCTAATGATGTTGATGAGATGAATTCTTTCATTAGGGCTGTTGATGAGACTGGCAATAGTTGGTTTGGTGATAAACAGAGAGTAAACTAAAATGATGAAAATTGGTCAGGCAGATGATGCTTCAATCACTTGGTTGTTCTTCAGTCAATGGTTGTGCCCTTGAGGAAGTATCTCAGTTTAATTATCTTGGGAGTTAGGTAACAGATACTGGTGATGTGTGGCATCAGATTAATAGATGAATAGGGATTGCTGCCAGGACTTTTAAGAATCTATGGAGAGTGTGGAGAAATAGACTATAGAATAGTTTGGTTCTTTCTAGGGTTAGTTATGGTAGTGAAACTTGGACACTTTGTAAACAAGATAACGGGAAACTAGATGCTCTTGATTCTAGATGCTTACGCAGTATCTTGGGCATTAGGTGGTTCAACTTTGTAACTAATGATGAGGTTAGGCAAAGGAGTTTTCAACCTCCTTTAAGAAGCATATTGTGCAGAGAGAGATTTCGTTGTTAAAAGCATCTGAAAAAAAATTATTGCTGACATGGCAGGAATCGAACCCACAACTCTCTATATACATGCCAGAGCACTCTAACCATTAAATCATGCATCAGATGTTAAAATCTTCCAGAATAAGACCTATAAATCTTTCATTCACATGGGGCAGACCTTGGAGAGGCAACTTTTCCAACTGTTGCTAATGATTTGGATGTTAATGAATAGGTCAATCAGGCTTAAGTGTTTATTATTAAAAAATCAGATGTTTTCCAGATATTTTCAACAATTGTTGAAGTCTATTTCTACAGATAATCTGTGAATTTACTATGGAGAGAGACTGTTGGTTTCACCATGTTTCTCATATGGATAATTATAGATTAGTGAATAGGGTAATGAACAATATGCCTAAAGGCCTCAGAAAGTGGGGGGGGGGGGAGACCTAGGATGCAGTGGCCAGACAATGTCAAACAGAACCTTGTTAGAATTGGTGTGCAATGGCCAGATGCAGCAGATGTAGATCAGGACAGAGATGCTTGGAGAACTAAATTGCACAGTCTGGTTGGACCTCCATAGTCCATGGCTGCTTGAGGATGATGATAATGATAAAGATTGGTGAATATCACATAACACTTTAGTGACACCCTGATATTTCTGAAGTAGGGATGAAATACCTAGTGTGACACTACAAATCTAATACATGTGAAATCCAAGTGTGTCATTACATTTCAACTAAATTTTAGTCATAGAACTGCCAAGTAAAAAAAAAACATTGAAAATAACAAGATACTTCTCCTTTACTACTGACTCCAGGTGCCTATTTATTTATGGATAACCTCAGTATATGAAATCTGTAAGTTCAACTGGAATATGCAATAAATAGTATAAAAAACAACTTCCTACAGCAAACATTTGCACACTGCTATACACTACACCAGGGGTTATCAAACTATCACAGCCCTTCACTGGGCTGCAAAACATTTGAAAAGGACTTTGGCACATTAAACTTTAACTTTTGTACTGTAAGTAAAAAATAAAAATTTATTTTTTTGATCACCTTCATATCATAAAAAACTATAAACTTGATTTAATGAAAGATGAAAGGAAGCTTTTTTTATGAATATCGAAAGTCATATCATTTTTATTTCATAGGCCTATTCGTTCGTTATGATGAATATATCATTGATATTAAATCTAATTATATTATGTAATAAATATAAAAGAAATTTCCCTCAAGCATATACTTTCCAGAGATTTGAAAGAAACTTGTCAGTGTAATATGCCATATAAGAGATTTGTGAGGAAAGAGACTTCAGCAGAACAAAATTTTAAAAACCCTGAACTATACAACACATATTAAATGTACCTATTCTCTAAATTAATTAAAAGTTTCTATATACAGTTAATTACAAACAGAAAGAACCTAAAGAACATACCTGGAAGTCCTGGTAATCCTGATTCTCCTCTCACACCCTTAACACCAGGTTCTCCATACCCAGGGAAACCTTTAGATCCAGGAAATCCCCTAACACCAGCATCACCTTGTTCTCCTTTTAGCCCTGGACTTCCAGGAATGCCAGAAAATCCAGGGCTTCCTGGTGTTCCTGATTCTCCTTTTGGCCCTAAATAGATAAAATGAATCATTACAGCCAAAGAAAGGTCAAGTAGTTTGGCTTTTTATTAGTAGCAAAAATTATTACAATTCTGTAACTTTTCATGGTGTTGTATTGTACACTAAACACAAAATAAAACATTTTACTGGCATAATTAATATTTAAAAACATTCTTAACAATTTTCATATTTTTCATGTAATATTTGCCCTGCTGCTTAAAAATCCAAGTCTTTTTGTTTTTTTTTGGTTTGTACTATTTATTATACTGTACAATTAAGTGCAAAAGTTATACATAGGTTTTATATAATATTTTGAACACTATGTGGAATTTATGTGAAATTAAAATAGAAAATTTAGCTACCCATGTAATATGTGGTGAATATGTAAAATCAGTGGTAAATTACTAGTTAACCCTCTTTTTAATCAGTAGTAAAACTGCATTATCCTCTCTTAAAACCAAACTTAACCCATCTCTTTTTAATCAGTGGTAAAACTACTTCAGCATCTCCAAACATGAAAATTAACTGTGAGTATAAAAACATTCTCACATAAGTCTGTGCAATGTTTATTACTGACCACCCACAAAATACATGCATTCTTTATTGTTTGCCCATGAATTGCAAATTGGAGATTCCCATTTCATTAAAAATATTGCATAGAATTGTTTAGATGACATATTAAGGTGGCAAGATATTCAAAGAATGGAGACTGGCCAATATAACCAGATGGTTGAATGTATCTCAAACAGTAGTCTCCAGGCTCTGGACACTACCATCTCAAGATGAAGTTGAACATCATCTCTTCTGAATATCAACACTGCTGTTTCTCTAACTCTTTAAACACTGACAAAATATTGGTAAAAACCGAGATTTTGATAGCTTAATATAATTTGAACAAAAATTTTGAAAGAGATTTTCTATTGACTTAACATATGAGTGAAGTATAAGTTATTGAATGTATGTGTATCTTAACATTTTATTAATGTTTTAATAATTTTTATTCTTACTTTTGTATCAAACTATATTACTGCAATACAATTTGAAAATTATGAACAAAATAAGGTCATTTTTATCCAAGAATAATTAAAATCTATTAAATTAATCACACACACATATATTATATATACGTATATCAGGCGATCAGTAATAATTTGTTTAACACTTTAAAAAATGCTTAACATTTAAAAAGAGGAAGCAAAAAATCTTTTTCTGACAAAATTTCATTCTAGCATTAATTTTGTATATTTTTCTGACTGTGATTTTTAAAAACATATGTGATATTTAAAACTTACCGGATGGTCCTGGTGGTCCTTCAATTCCAGCTGTCCCTGGTAGCCCTGGGTAACCTGATAAAGGCAATATTTTGAAATAGTTTAATATAAGTTTTATTATTTTCATGTCTTAATGCCGATACCCCATACCTTCATCAACAAAAAAAAGCTCATTACCTAGATACATATATGACAGAATGCCATAGTGATAAGAACAAAAATGCAACTGAATATTTAAACAATATTATGGGATAAGTTAATACTATAATACTTATAAGATTATTTTGTGTCATTCCCTGTTTACATAGAAAGTCTGGGCATTTTTTTTAATTTGTAAACTTATTTTTATTTTTTCAGTGCACTCTAAAGAATGCAATTTTCAGTATGACATTACATTAAAATAAATTGGTATCACAGTTTGATTATTTAAATTGTTTAATTTGTATAATTTCACTGTTACACTGTTCTACAATTTCACTGTCTCTACATAAATTAATTAATAAATAATATCCACAGAGTTGCCTATTGATTTTAAAGTCAGTAAATCAATAAATAGTTTTGTGGAAAATAGTTTCATCGATGTGAGAGATTCGAACCCATTTCTCACCAGATACATGCCCAGAGTGTTCTACTATAAGACCATTAAACTAATGTCGACTCTGTCTTTTTTTTTTGATGGCACCAAGACCAGGTGCAGAAATCATTGGAAATTAATAAGTCATATTAGTGGAAAAAAGATGGAGTCAGTATTAGTTTAGTGGTCTTTGAACACTCTGGCATGCATCTGAAGAAATGTGGGTTCAAATTCTGCACAATGGAGAAACTTTTTCCCCGAAACTATTTATTGTAGAAATTAAACAATTTAGACATTACCATAAACTTTCTAGATGACTTTTAAATTGAATTATGTAACACTAGAGTGGGCAATGCAAACTTAACACCACTAAAAAAAACATTCTTAGAGCCACAGGAAAAATTATTTAAAAATAAAAAAAATACATTCTAATGTGCAATGAAAAAACAACTATAGTTTTATATTATACAGCTTCCCATTTATACCAGGACTTTCCCAAACATTAAAAAACACTTTAACTAAATATGACTATAATGAACAATGTTAAAAATATTAAGAGATAAAATTAAACTAATGGATGGTGTTATAACATCAAAATTCTAGATCCAGAACATAAATTAGAAGGAAAAAATAAATGTGTTGGAAAAACATATCGAACTATAAGACCAAAGATTAGCAGAGTATCACAGAGATATCCAAAAATGACACCCCACCACCACATTAGTGCAAATGATAATATAATAATACCAAGCTGAAAATAACAGCACCTGCAACGAAGTTTCAATTGAATTATGTGGAGAATATTCTAAAAATTTGCACATAGAACATATAAGCAATATTGAAGTACAGTAACACCCCTTCCAGCAACATGGAACCTCCTCCTTAGTTAGCAAGACCCTAGTAGCAATTATTGCTACCAGGGGAGAATCTCTTATATCAAGTCTCACAGTTAGCACCCTTTTCCAGATGAAGCCTCGCAAGTGTCAAGGTGAAACAAGTCCCTGTTTTTAACATCAATCTTTAAAGTTTAAATGATATTTAAGTCATATCTTAAATTCTTAGCTAAATGAGCTCGTTTCTAAGTTTAATATTACATGTCTAAGAGTTTTGGAAATATGAAATCAGTCATCAATATGAGAGGCATTCAAAAAGTTCTTGACATACATCTGAAGAACAAAAACCATTACTTACTTCAACAAAACTTTTATTATTTTTCAAAGTACTTCTCTCCAGCATATATAAAAAGTTCCAGATATGTATGCCAATTCTGGAATGTTTGGTGGTACTCCTGTTGGGGAATACTCTGCAACTCTAAATGAACACATTTTGCAAGTTTTTGCTCCCTTCAAAAAGGCTTCCCAGCAAGTTCCTTTTTAATTTTTGGAAACAACCAAAAATCACATGGTGCAAGATCAGGTGAATATGCAGGATGGGGTACCTGGTTGATTTTTTTTCCCTGCTCCAGATAGGCCATAACTTGACAGGTTTTGTGAAAACTGGCATTGTCATGATGAAGGAGAACCTTTGACATGCCTGTTGTTGAACACTGCTCCTTCATCTTCTTAACCATTTTGGAAAAACACTGTTGGTGTAATATTGGCCATTTATAGTAAAATTTTCAGGTAAGGCATCCATGGCTGCCACTACTTGGGAACTGAAAAAAATTGTGAATATCCTCTTCCTTTAGCAAAAGTTTTGTCGGAGGATTTTGGAGATGCGACTCATCTTACTTAACCCAAACATAGTTGTCGATCTTTTTGGGAGTTATACAGAATAAAGCCATGTCTCATCACCCATGACAGTGTGTGTTAACCATTTGGGGCTATTAGGTACAAACATTGCCAGCATCTTCTTACACGAGTCAACTCTAGTCCTTTTTTGCTGTTCTGTCAGTTTGTGGGTAGCCTTTTGGCACAGATCTTTCAGAATTTTAAATGTTGATGAATAATTGTTTCCACACTGCCAATTGATGATATCTGAACTTATTATCTGAATGGTGATATGTGGGTTTTCCTTAATGAGTTATGAACAGCAGTGATGGTTCTTTTCTTCAAGGCATCCTTTGGTCTTCCTATACAAGGAGGTCTTCAAAGCTCTGTCATTGTCCTATGAATTTGTGCATCCATCTTGTAAGAGTGCCATATGAATAGGCATGATCCCCATATACTTGTAATAAGCATGATTTTTTTTCACGTTGTCCAAAAGCTGCATCCTTGTAAAAATGTAATATCTTTTCGTGTTTAGTAGGCTCCATAGCAATACACAGATTTTGCAGACAAAACTTTATGTGCCTTCAGTGAAGAGAGAAATGATGATATAGCCTTTGTTTTTAACATGCAATGACAAGCTTTCAAACAAGTTGTAGCTTATTAACTTTGGAGGAGCAAGTGCAAATCTACAGATACATGTCAAGAACTTTTTTAAATGCCCTCTGTAACAGTGTCACTAACAACAATGGCAATATATCAAAAAAGAAAGAACTCCAAATCGCATCGCAATAAATGCAGCAAATATCACACCACAATTAGATGGACTGGTATCCAGGAAAGCAGCAGAACAACATTTGACAACAGGAAAATCAAGTATGTCAATAGAGCTGTCAACTAAACCAAGTAAACCAGCCACTGAAAAGAATTTCAACCCTGTGATAAAACATTTTAAGCTTAAGAACTTGAACTAAGCGAAGATCAGCATAGCTAAGGTCAAGTGCTACAAGAATTACAGCTTTATACTTATGAACTTTTATTTTATAAAAGATTATTTAAGTTTAATGACTCCTACAGGAGTTACTACTATTGTCGATGTGACAAAAAAGGTAGTATACTCAGAGTAATGAATACTTACTCGTAAGGCAATATTTTAATTACGGTTTTATCATGTTGAATTAAATTAGTTTAAACTACTACTGTATTTTTCATATTAATACAGTATTACTATAATACATTTAAATGTATTGTTTCAAAACAAAATGGATTAGCACTTAGCGTGGTTATAAGAAAGTATATATTACAATGCAAATTGCAAAACAATGCAATTTATTACAAAAGCATGGATGAAATTTCTTATAAACAAACAAAATACTATTGTGCATAAAGTAATAATGTTTTCCTACAGAACAGTTAAAACTAGCTCTGTCTACTCAACTGATCAATGTTTACCTCTTTTTACAGTCAGTGTCCTTCTTTTTATCCCTCACTTCAGGTGTAAACCTTTCTAATTTTCTGTGTTAACTCATTAAGTTTTACACTAATAGAACTAATCAATCTCCCATGCACTCACCATATAAAATATTTATTCTTTTCAAACACTTATCGCATATATACTGAGACTAACTGCATCCTCTTTCACATATCCACAACTTTAACATTGCAATTCTCTCTTTCTATTTTTTAAATCAGTTCTATGTTCTAATTCGTTGGTTAAAATAAATCTCTCGCAGAAGCATACACAAGCGTTCATGTAACGTTTATCATAAAGTCACTGCAGCATCTGTTGTAACAGTATTATAGTAATACTTATTTGCCACTGAATACAAAATCTATGATAAAGTTTAGGATTTTAACTTTGTAAACTTTGAAAATAACATGATGTGAATTCTTTCAAAGACTAGATGCCAAACACTTGAAAGATGTGCAAGACAAATAACAGAGCAAGTGAACCAGTAGAATGCATTAGCAAATTAAAATAATTAATCTCATTGTTTCAAAATGTAATTGCCTCAAAAATTTAATAACATTTGAATAAAATTAAAAAATTAAATGCTGATCTTTGTATTTGTGCCCCAAAAAGTAAAAAATACAATGAAATCATACCAATGGGGAAATTACTCACTGAATTCATATCCATTTCAAAGGAAGATAAAGTAATTAGCAAAAAAAAGAAAAACTAACACCTAGTTTCCTTTGAAGGGGATATGAATTCAGTGAGTGAGTTCATGATCAGTATGCTTTAGTTGTTTTTTTTTTACTTTTGGAGCAAATAGAATTTTTTTTTTAATTTTTCAATTTCATTTTTTACTTTGTCACTAAAACACCTATCTGCAGAAGTTTTCATTTGGCCTATGACTTGAAAAGATCAACACTCTTTTTCCTCCCTTTTTTTTTTTTGGGGGGGGGGAGATGGTGGGAGGCAATTTGAGTAGCCCAGGACATTGTACATGTCATGAGTTTTCATTTTAATCATAACTAGTTGGGGTCAAACACCCACAAAATTTTTGTCTCCTTTTTGGGGGGAAGAAAGGTGGGGGCAAAATTCAAAGTGCCTATAACAATCCTCACACAAGAAGCTTTCATTTGATACCTAACTCATAACAGTGGGCCCTTGCACTCAGAAAATATAATAGAATAATTTGAACTTTTCCCCTTTTTTAGAGGGGTTTCTTCCCCTCTAAAATGCATGGGAGCAAACTTTTTTTTATAGCCTATGATACTCCCCATATCAGAAACTTTCATTTGACACACAATTTCTTAAATTTGACCTTCACATACAAAAGATATATTAGGAGAATCGTTTACAGATTTAACCCCTTTTTGGGAGAAGAAAGAATGGGAGTAAATTTTTTACAGCCTGTGACACTTCACCCCATCACAAACTCTCATTTTACATTTTGATGAACACAAACCAACAAATGGTAAGTGAAAAGCAATAGAAAGATAGGTAATAAGAGTATATATTATACCTAAATTCAAAAAAGAAGTACTTCATAATTCTTAAATTGAACTAGCAATTATGCCCATTAGAGCATCAAGAAAATTATATTTAGACAATTGTAATATCTGGTAAATGTGAGGAAAAAAGGCTCTGACAGATAGGGGCAGGCATGGGTTGGCATGCACTGTAAGGCAAAAAAGAGCTTCTACAGTTCATCAACTCAGATGACTGCTAGAAGTACTATAAAACCCAATGAGAACTATGTGCAAAGAATTTAAAACTTTTGAAATCTTGGAACTGTAAAAGAAAAACAGTGGAACTACTTGGCAAAGTATTAGGTAGGTATCATACCTACCTAATACTTTGTCATACATATGCAGCACCTAATACTCTACAATAATTAATCTTCAAAATAATTCGACTAGGCAGTGTATCTGTAGTACACAATAACAAAATAAATTGTTAGCCTTTAAATGCCTTGGCATGAACCTTTCATCTCACTCCTACAGCTGTCTTTTGCCTACTCAACCTACCTATTCCTTCCCCTATTCATCTATGGAAATCCTTGTGATTAGGCAACCTGGCAATTGTATATAGAGAAGTGACACCATGAGGTAAAAGCAATCCAACTTATGTTTAACATATTTATGATTCTGAAAGTATAAAAAAAAATTTAAAATCGGGAAGCACTCACTGCCTTTAATCTGCCATTGAATTTATCATAGATCATGCTGAAAAGAAATCAGTCACTTACTGCAGAAATATAAGTTGATTTAGTCTCCTCGTTATTGGATAAAGATTTAATTAATAATCAGTGCCATAGACCATTGCTAAACTCTATTCATCTGAAGGGAAATGGAGAGGCAGATTTTTATTTTACCCATAAGAAATCAATATTTACAAAGTGGCAAAAGACCACAGCAGTGGCAGGTCTCAGTATGCAGCATTAGAAGTGATGCCTTGTGAGAACCCAAGTCAGTGACATTTTGTGATATTAACGAAATTTAACTATCTATAATAACTAATAATCAATCAGTAGGCATCATTCATCAATTAATAATATTATATAAATTAACATTATATTACAGAAGGAATAGACGATATTCAGATGACAGATGATTCAGACGATATTCAAAATTATTGGGACAATTTCTGTGAAATTATGGCTAGTTGGCAAAATTGGAAGATACATGTCAAAATGCAGGAGAGTAGGGAAAATTGCCTGAACATACGGAGTGAAACCCTAAGGAGTGAAAATCTAGGTACGAACCTGACAGAAACATTAATTTCCCAGTTGGAAAAATTTGATTTTCGAGTTAAAAATTTTCGATTTCTCTCCTCCCAACCATAGTCCTTTGCTATGCCCCCTGTGGGCAGAATGATAGTTTACAAATTTAAGGGGAAAGAGCCAAGTGTCAGCTTGTGTATTTCTAGAAGACTGAGTGAAAAATCATATGAATAGTTTTTTTAATGTTATTACAAATGTTTTTGAGGGACATATCCTTTTCTCCCCTGCCAGTGTCCATATAATTATTAACAGCAAGTAGTCATAGTTAATATTATACCCTCTTTCCAGTGAAACTTTCAACTGGATTTGCCAATTTCCTATCTAACCATTGTAAAAGCCCATTCATTTATTTCTTTTGAGAAAATTTTAACCATATTAAATACATACATTATATTACAAAAAGTTTTTGGACACTTTCATGTTATGTGAATGGAAAGACATATTCTTAGCTCCTTAACTTTTAAAAGAAGCTTTTACAAAAAAAATGTCATTGAAGATAAATTGAAGATCTCACTCATATCTTTCAAATTCTCAATTTTACACAATACTCTTTTAATATTTACAGAGTTATTAAGGTATATATATTTAACAGAAAACACTACTCTTATACATATTAATTGAAATAATCATTACACCAAATTTTAAATTTGCATTTACTTTAGTAAGCTGTTTGTGGTACAATAATAATTTGCATTTAAGTAGGCTTTTAAAGAAAACTGTTATGATCAGTGATACTACTTTTAAATGCTTCAGGCTCTATAAATCTTTAAATATCACATGAACACTGTAAAAAAATTATCTAACAAGAGTCATTTATTACCATACAACATAACATTTCTCATTTCGTCACTGACAATCCTTAGTGTAAAACTGTAATAGACGTTCACTGGTCAAGTAATATAAAACATGTTTAGATATAAATTTTAATATGAGGTTGCAAAGCATTAGCAGTTTTTTAGACAAATTTAAATAAGGTGCATACATAGTTTTCAATTTCCATAAAAATCTGATAACACTTGATGGCTTCTAAATTTATGGCTGAATTCTTAGTAATCCTGTCAGATATCTACAGTGTACTTGTGCCAAAGAATAGATAGCATTTTTGTTTCTCTTACCTTTTTGACCTGGTCTGCCTGCAACTCCTGGTCTTCCATCTATTCCAGCATCTCCTCTCTCTCCTTTGAGTCCAGGATAACCAGGAATACCATTGTCTCCTCTTTCTCCTGGGAAACCTGGTAAGCCAGGAAAACCACTTTCTCCTTGGGAACCCTTATTCACTTCAGAAGATGGAATTCCTTTATGGAAAAGATATATATTATATTACTTAAGAAGCACTTTCATTTTTTTTAAATCAAACAAATAAATGATTTCATATTCTTATATATTGAATGAAGTAAATCAAAGATGGATTTTAGAAATAAGCACCTTATATCTTAATACAGAAGGGGAAAAAATTGGTTTATTGCATGGGTTGTTAATGTGAAAGATATATTGCATCAAAGAAGTACTTAATGACTTTATTCTTTTATTTATAATTTTTTAAATTTTATCTCAATTTTTTTATTTCTTTAGTAGATTTTTTTTACAACATCTATTATTAGTAAATCTAATGGATTTTCTCAGCCAGAGCTAAAAATTCTTTTCAAGCATAAAACTACCAGAAACTTAAAATTCAATACTACAAACAGTTTTTCCAAGTGCAAATTAACTCTCCAGTGTTAGCACTTATATCTTCCTTTTTGTCTTCTAATCACCACAAGAAATTGTATGCAACTGATTCTTAGCTGTACTATCATGTACATAATCCATGGAAAATATTGGTGTGGTTGAAAAGATAAGTCTTAGTAATCTGAGGTAATAATACATATTTTATTTTCCACTTGTTTTAACCCTTCCAGTGTCCAGCCTGAAAAACAGGTTTCCATCTAGAGGCCAAGCTATTTTCTCCCTATGCTCAGCCAAAAAACACTTTAATTAATTATTTGGCAAAAAAGTTCTAAATTTAAAGGAATTATGGCATGTTGTATTCCAAATTAATCAGCATTTAATTCTGGATTTTCTGAAAGTAAAGTATTTAACTAAAAGATAAGTTTTTTTAAATAGGACGTTTTTAGAGTCATGTAGTAAAAAAATGCATCTGGCAACACAAATAAAAATTTATTTAAAAAAAACTAATATACAGAAATGATTACAATGCACATGAATAAAATGGCTATATATTTCTGAATAACAAAAAATTATTTTTTTGGTTTTAAGTAAATATTCCTCTCATTTTGTAATTTTTTTCTCAGTACTATGCTTTGAGAAAATTCCAGGCTTTTAGCTAATTGTGCTGAGTCAAATAAACAAGTCAACTTTAGAATTAAAAAAAAATAACCAATCAACAGAAATAGGTCATGTTATATACCAAATTAAGCAGAATTTAATTATGAATTTTATGAATATAATATTATAAAATAAATAATATTAATAAGCTTTTTCAATGTGATATAGTGAAAAAAAAAAGATCACACTAACAATTAAGGCTTCATTTTGGAAAACCTGATGAATAAAAATAGTTAAATTATATATTTATTGGAAAAAATCCTCCCAAATAATATAATATTCAACCTGAAATATGATTTTTATTTCTTTTAATGATTCTTTTCAGTATCATACATTTCAAACACGGCCAGTGTTATACAAAGTGGCTTGGACTTCTCACATTCACGGGATTTTCTGAACTAGTTATGAAATAGAAAAAAACTTCCTTGGCTGCTTTTTTTTGCTAAACATTATGAATTTTTTTCTTTGGGTATTGAAGTTTGGCGATATTGGCTAATTTCAGAAAGGTTTGTGTATCAAAGCAAAAAAAAAAACAGTGTTATATCATCTGTGTGGCACAGCCAAGATACTGAGTGTGTGTGTGTGTGGGTTTGCCTTTAAAATCATTCAATATAAAAACATAAAAACTCGTATTTAAAAAAAATTATATTTTTCTAGGGGGGGGGGGGGGTAAACTTTCTACGTGAGTTTAGCAGAGGGGATGCCTTCCCGAAATTGCCCTCCCACATGAAGGCTGATTTCCGTAGCAAGGAAGTCTGTTTTGCTTACGTATCCAAGACATTCATTTTTCAGAAAACGGTACAAGCTCAAAGTTTTTTTTACTAAAAAAAAACAAGAAATAATAAAAGAAAAATTACATATAACCTAATGGGATGTTAAATAAAATATCCACAACAACTTTTAAGCTGACCTGTGATGTAGCATAACTCAAAAAGATCGATAAATCAGTCACCCAAAAGATCACTAACTAATGGAAATAAATTTGCTTCCATATTCAAGACCTCATTTATTTTCAGAAAATGATACCAGATCAAAGTTTTACTGGAAAAGTAATAAATAATGAAATAAAAATTAACATATATCCTAATGCGATGTTAAAATATCTACAGCAACAAGTTATAGGCCAGCCATAAGATGTAGCATAACTATGATAAAACAATACTTATCAATAAGCCAAATGATCACAAATTTACGAAAATAAATCTGTTGAAATAAAAACTAAGGTATAAATATAAAACGTAAATACTAACTTTACAAAGGGTATCCAATATGGGGGGCGGGGGTGGCTCAGTCGGTAGCACGCTAGGCTCGTAATCTGTAGTTCCCAGGTTCGAGTCCCAGCTGGGTCAGCGTTGAGATTTATCTCCGCAAAAATTTCCCTGCCCTGCCCACGGTCAGTAGGGGACACCGATGGGCTTGAAAAGGCCGCCGTCCGTCGGATGGGACGTTAAACCGTGGCCCCGTGTGCGGGAGAGCCATACCCTGTGCACGTTAAAGAACATGCTGGGTGGCCTTGACGGGAGACTACCATCTGTCTCCCAACAGCTGTTCCAGTGGGTCCCCTCCCCCAACCTTCTCTGAGCCTTCGGGGTCCTTGTGGCCTGGCCATTTAGCCCATGGTGTGCAAAAAAAGTGCCGCTCAGAGGTAAAACAATCCAATCCATGGTATCCAATATGCAGGTCCAAAACACTATATAGCACACAGAATGGAGATAGCATGTGTCAGCCAACTGCATTTTGTTTGACTCAGTGAAGTCTAACTAATTATATGCAGCTGCAAGCAGAATTTCTAAGAAGGATGTGTTTACTTCCAATTTCGATTTTTAAGAGCAGGAAAGATGCATAGAGTGCTGGGAAAAATGATAAAAATAATTTGGGAATACTGAAATTGGTTTATGACAGAAAAGAGTGTGAAACGGAAAAAAAAATATGGTAATACTATTTTGTAATTACTTCCAAAATCTATCGTTTTTAAAAATAGCAGTTTTTTTTGTTGTTAATTTTTAGATTTTTTCAAAAATTTGTTGATAATAGTTAAATCAAACTTGTAAGCCTAAATCAGAAGGTTGCTTCAGCAAATAGGAACGTTAACAAGCAAATCGGCAATACCGTTTAGTGCTTCTAAAAAATGGCGATCAGATGGCTTTATAAAATTATTTATATTGTAGTTTAATAAAATATGCATCAAATTTAAAAAAATATTATTTTTGTAGCCTGAATTATATATTTTTATAATATATATGTGTGTAAAAAAATTTCAACGGCAATTTTTATTTTTAAAAAATTAATTTTTTTTATTGTACTAAAAACGGATACATACGTCCTTAGCCTCTCAATTCAGATTCTCTGAACGTATACAGATGACATGGACACTGGAAGTGTTAAATGAGGAAAAGCATCGTAGAGTAAGTCGGAAATGGCAATAGTGGAGGCACCAGACAATTACTTATGAAGAAGTAGTTAGCATTCAGTTCATTACTTAGTAGTTCATTAGTTAATGAGGCTAGTTTTGAAAGTATTTAATATAAAATGAGAATTGAAATTATATGTATTTCTGTCACTACTGTAGGACACCTGAGACCTCTTAGAAATTGCATATGTGGTTTGATGTGAACAAGCTCATCTCAGGCTCCCAAATTCACAACAGATGGGCTGAGTTGTTTCACCCTCTGAGTGGTACTTTTTTTTTTGCACATAATAGGCTAAATTGTAGTAGGGTCTTTTTGGCACAATGTGCCTTGGGCACATTGTGTCCTGCACACTTACAAGACTCAGAAAAGGTTGTGGGGAGAGGACCCACTGGACAGCTTTTAGGAGACAGAGGTAGCCTCCCACAAAGGCCATCCAATGTGTTTTTCAACATGCACAGAGTATGATCTCCCACACATGAGACCATTGTTTAATGTCCCACCTGACAGACCATAGCCTTTCCAAGCCCAATGGTGTCCCCTACTGGCCAAGGGCTGGGTGGGGTTCTTGTGAAAACAAATCTGGATTCTGGCTTAGGTGGGACTTGAACCTGAGAACTGCAGATTATGAGCCTGGTGTGCTACCAACTGAGCCCCCCCCCCCCCCCCCCCCAACAGATGAACTCTCATTAAACTACCTAGGTTACTTGGCCATAAGTAATAGCATAGCAATGCTACTTCAAGAAAAGTGATTTTAAACAATTTGCATTGATGAACTAGATTGGAACAGCTGATTGTTGTAGTAACATAAGGCCATGATTTTATCTGGTGTAAAATTTTCTGTTAGCTCAAGGTTCTACCAAACATAGCTTTACAAGACCATAAGCCACAACTTCTGCAATTCACAAAGGTCTATAGATTACCATGATATTGCTGAGTTATATTAGCAGAGACTAATAATTATAACATGGTAGAGAAAGTAGGGTTGTGTAATCCAGTGTTTAGATTTAATTTGAGCCTCTTCTACTTACTGATATCATTATCAGTGAAAATAATAAGTAATATCAACATTTTCATAAACCCTTTTCTCTCTGTTATTTGTTTAGGTTTATTAATTTTGAAACATGTCACCATACTTAGCATACATAACTTTACACACATAGTTTAGCATATATTACGACCATATAACCTTAATGTGCCTATCATGATCATCTACACTATTAAACAATTAATTAAAAATCATTGAGATATTGTACTTTCTACAGGCAGCATATAAAAAATTAAAATAGATGACCCTGACATTCTTTTACAATCCAAAGATAGTATTATATATTGGCAAAACCTAAAGGACTTTTAACATAAGACTTGAGGAGCACCAACATGATTTAGCAAACAACAAACAATGCATTAACCCAAGCCATAATTACCAATAATCTACTCAAAACTTTTCTAAACACTGAAATAATCACATGTCCCCCAACTCAATTTCAAAACAATTATATGGAAAACCTAATTAATGCCGACCAAGAAATATTCTAGAACACAGATATTACACCTTTACTCTCCCCTTCCTGGAGATTGCTATTATGAAACTATGAGACATAGTTTCAGTGAACGTCAATAGAGGGACAATGCTATTTAACCCTTGGAGTATGCACTTGCTTTAGTCACCTGAAGATGCTGTAAAGATAAACAGCAAAACATTTTGTAACAAATTTTTTTCAAACTTGTTTAAATTTCTTCAAAAACTTTTAACCTCTACTAGTCCTAAGCAATGAATTCTATGTTCACAATCTTCCCTGTACTACTGCTGCTAAAGAACTGGAGAACCCTGCATCTTGCAACCCTATAAGTTAATTAATGAACTCTCACCACCCCTCTGTATCAATGCTAAAACTGCCTCCCTGACAACAAGGTCATATTACTCAACACCAGCTTCCCTCCTCATAATCCTGTGAGAGCACCAACCCACTGCACTTCAGTTTTGAAAACAACATCTGTGACAATGGAAACCACTGAAGGGTCAGCAGTTAATGACGGTGCATATGACCGGAATCTGCTGACCCCACAAGTTTCAACTGAATAATGATTTGTCACAGAATTATATATTATCAGGAGCAACTAAAGATCATGGGAAAACTAAAGAAAACTAATGCAAAAAAATTCTTCACAACTTTTATTAAAGAACTGTAAACTCGATGCCGGAACTCCACACCCAATAAAAAAGACAACTACACAGAGCACACCTTCATCATCGACCATTCAATATGCAAGAGGCATGCCTAACTACAAGTATTTAGAACCTGAAACCTGTGATCATACTCTGAAAAACCAGAAGCTGCCAATCACAACCCCCTTTATGTGAGTTCAAAAACTAAACCAAAACTGAACCCTTGACATGACCCCCTGAACAATTAATAACCTAACATCCCTGTGAACTAGTGCATTAAAATGCTTCAGACAAGTTAAAAAGGGTTTTAAACTACACTACATATTAAAATTATGGAATTTACAGTGAAATTGTAGACATTATATAATAATTAATTATATTTAATCCTAAATACAGAATCACAGATTAAAATAAGATTTAGAAGAATAACATACCACTTCTGGTGAATATAGAATGCTTGTTTTCAAAAAGAATAAGTTCATAATTTGATTTTAGCACCTACTAACAATGAAAAACTGAACTAATGGATTCAGAAAATGCAAACAGTACTATTTCATTAATAACTATTTATATTTTAATTGTTTAGAATTTGAAAAAAAAGTTAGTTTTTAAAAATTTGTGTAGGACTGTTACGTAAGTTTAACTGTACTTTATATAAAGATCAAACATAATTCATGAAATTATTGAGTCTATTTTGGAGTAACGAATCCAACATTAGTCTTTGAAAGTGTGCCCCTCTGATTTATGGATTCAAAGGTTAGCATGAAGAACAGTATATACCTTTAGATCCAGGTGATCCTCTATCTCCTTTAACACCTTGAAGTCCAGATATTCCAGGAAGACCAGCATACCCTGGCTCACCTCTTAATCCTGGTAAACCTGAAAATCCTGGCAATCCTCTGTTTCCCTATATATAAATAAATATAAATACCAAATCTGAATGTATTTAAGACACTAAAAATGTATTTATGCATTGTTTTAAATATCTTGCAATTCATTAATAGTTTGCCAATATGTGCAATGATAAAATGGAAAACACACACTGTAAAATATAATAATAAAATATCTAAACAGAAAAGATTAATCTTTGCAAAATCTTTTCTCAGGCAACCATTTACTAAGCAGGTTTGACAGTAATCTAGGGAACATCTATAAGCTGAAAACAAATGTTGTTAGAAAAGTAATGCAAACATTTATGCTTTACCTGGAATTAGAGGTTAGCTCCTTTTGAACCACAGATGAAAGAGATAATCACTAAAAGGGATGGTTTGTTAATCCTTAATGAAATCTATGTCCAATAGTTAATATTTTAGTTATATATTTATAATATTAAATGTAGATCATAAATGAATTTGGCTGAAGAATAGAGGTGATGAAAGCTGCATTTCATGTACGTGGGTTCTTGCAGTAAAAGTAAAAGAGAGAATTTGCTCCTTCTCATATTTTACCAAAAAATTTAACATATGGCATTTTCAGGATTACTGCTACTTGGTTGGAATATAGTTTTTTGGGCAGACAGAAATATCCAAAATATTGCAATTTAAATATACTAAAATCAAAACATCAATTGGTTAAAAAAAACTTCCATTTCTTTTAGCCTACCCATAGGCATACATCTACATGTATTTGCTCATCTAGTTAGCTTTGAATGTTCCTGCTACATAGACATAAAAAGATTTTGCCACTTGAATAATGCATTTTGCCTGGTGATGTGGAAAAATTGTACTCAGTCCTTTAAATTGTATCACACCTACGGATAATTTACTTACTTCTTTTCATTACATCCAAAACGTATTTTTACATGGAACAGGGGTGGCTCAGTTGGTAGCGAGCCAGGCTCGTAATCTATAGTTCCCAGGTTCGAGTTCCAGCTGGATCAATGTTGAGATTTATCTCCACAAAATTCCCCATGGTCAATAAGGGATACCGATGAGCTTGGAAAGGCCGCTGTCATTCGGATGGGACGTTAAGCCATGTCCCTGTATGTGGGAGAGCCATACCCTGTGCATGTTAAAGAACTTGCTGGATGGCCTTGATGGGAGGCTACCATCTGTCTCCCAACAGCTATTCCAGTGGGTCCCCTCCCCAAATCTTCTCTGAGTCTTCAGAGTCCATGTGACATGGCCATTTAGCCCATGGTGTGCAAAAAAAGTGCTGCTCACAGGTAAAACAGCTGAACCCAACAGATTTACATTCAAACTATATTTTGGAAAATTATGTATGCAAACACTATTAAGTATTACAAATAAATGTAAAATTAATTTTAAAAAATTGGAAAAAGGAGTGCTAATTCTTCATTTTTGTATAATTTAGCTAAAATATGAAACACACAATATTATATTTGTGTACTCTTTCAAAAAATAAATTATTAAAAACGAAAGCAAATTCAAAAACTGTTCTTTTGTGCAAAACTTTGAAAAGTGGTTGAGTGTTCATTTAGATGCAGCTAATGGATTCACGTGCTGATTAACATGGCCAAAGGATGTGCACGTTTTCCTGAGTTAAATGGGTGAAAAGTTGGAGCTAAAGATGTTATCATGGTGGATATAATTCATGCTTTTGTTCTTTTGACTGAGAGATAATTTACTGAAATTATTATTATTTCAAGATTTTCTGTGATAACTTGTATTGATAAAATATTATATATAAGCTAAAAATTGAAAATAGAAACAACTTTTAAATTTTCTTGTAATTTAACCATAAAATTTTGGTATGACAATGCATATAGCATGTTAATTACTGAATACAATTTTCATAATCCAGTTAACTGCCTGGTGCTCAAAGGATAATGTCATATCTTGAAAAGTATGTAAGGGAATAACATGAAATATAGTGCACATGTAAATTCCACAATGTGGGTGACAAAAAACTTGCACATTTAACTGGTGCAACCAATAGTATATAAATTAGAGTTACTATAAAAGAGTGCATGGCTGCAGTTATCAGTCATTTTAATTCCAGCCAGCCTGATGTTAACTTGGCTAACAATTTCATTTCAACCATGTCACAAAGATGACGTATAACAGACAGGGATGTAGCGAAGGACTATGGTAGGGGGAACAAAAAAAAAATTTTTTTTTTCCCCAAGAATTTCACACAGTGGGAGGGGGATTTCAAAGATTTTGCCCAGTTTCCTTGATTTTGCCAACTCATTTTTACACAAAATATAATTTTACATAATTTTACACAAAAGAAAATCCCAATTCTTACATCTCGAATTTTACGAACTTCCCGTTTTTTTGCCAACTCTCCTTAATTTTCCAAAACAATCCTAACTTCAAAATTCACCTGTATTTCACCAAGTGGCTTTGAATTCTGCCAGCTGCCGTGGATTTTGCCAAGTTACCTCGATTTTGACAAATCGTCATAACTTTACAGAAAAATTTCCAATTTTTACATCTCCCCTGAATTTGCCAACTCTCTATAATTGCACGAAAACAATCCCAATTTTCACAACTTGTCTGCATTTTTACCAAGTGGCTTCCAATTTTATCAACTATCCTAGATTGTGCCAACTTGCCATAATTTTACAGAAAAAAATTCCAATTTTTACATCTCACCTGAATTTTACCAAGTCACTTCGAATTTTGCCAACTCTCCTTAAATTCACAAAAACAATCCCAATTTTCACAACTTGCCTGTATTTTACCAAGTGGATTCAAATTTTGCCAACTGTCCTCGATTTTGTCAACTCCTCTAGGTTTTGCCAACCAAGTTGCCTCAATTTTGCCATCTTACCTAAATTTTACATAAAAAAATCTCAATTTTTGTATCTCACCTGAATTTTGCTAACTCACCAAGATTTTGCCAACTCTCCTTAATTTCACAAAACACTTGTATTTTACCAACTGCCCTAGGTTTTCCAAGTTGCCTCGATTTTGACAACTCCTCTTAATTTTATAAAAAAAAAAAAACAATTTTCAGAATTCACGTGGATTTTACAAAGTCACTTCGAATTTTGCCAACTCTGATTAACTTTGGAGGGAGTTCCCCCATAGCTACGCTCCTGTGTATAGATGATTGTATGTGGTAAAGAGTGATAGATAAGATGAAAGAGGATCAGACTAAGGTATGCAGGATATTAAATGTACCAGATGTCCTCTCAAAATTTTGGAGACAATTTCAAAAAACAGGAGAGGGGAGTCAAGCTAAGGAATGACCTTGTCCTGGACAATACAACATAGGAAAATTATAGCTAGCGAATTGTCTCATGAGCTGTTAGAGACAAAGAAATGACAATTTCAAGCTACATGAGCGTGGTCTGTATGCACAAAGACCAATAATTTGTGTTCTCCTCACCCTTCTCAACAGAAGAGCTCTTTAACATGGTGCAGACAATATCACTTTTGAAGCTCAGGCCAGTGGACAAATGTATTCTTCGCAGATGAGTTCAAATTCAATTTGAAACGCAGTCTCAATGTTTTTATCTGGAGAGAAGTTGCCACAACCACTCAAACATTAGTGGCAGGGGCCTTTTTTGTGGGTGGTAGTGTGATGAAATGGCCACCATATGGGGCTCATGTGGTTGACGATTTACTTGAAAGTAAAGATATTTATAGGATGTAATTGCAACCCAGATCCCTGGATACATGTTCCTCTGAAGAGAATGTGGAACTCACCACAACTGATGGAACATCAGAGGAATGGACAATTTTGGTGGTGGAATGTGATGGGCTGGGCTTGCATCATGATGGCAGGCCATGAGCAGATACAAAGAGCTTCCCTACTTTCAGGGTGGCATTCTGACTGCTTAGCAATATAAGATTCTTGTGTGCTATGTGAGGTTTTACAGGAGAACCCTCAGCCCTGATTTCATCATTATGCACTCTAATGCCCATCCCCATACAGTTCATGAGTTAGCTATTTTCTTAAAAGTATAGATATTTATAGGATTGAATGGTCAGCCATATCCCTGGACCTGAATTCAATTGAGCATTACTGGTATGCCCTAAGGAGGTGAATTATGGGACAACAGCCCCCTCCCTGAACCCTCCATGAGCTCAGATCTACTATTGTGGAAGAGCAGACTTTATCATCCAAAAACCTCATTGACAACCTCATAAAAGTATAAGAAGTGTTGTATGAGTAGTATAGCTGTCAGGAGTGATCATACACCTTAACATTTACTGTCCCCTAATTGCAGCACCTCAATTATGGGAACTCGTGCTCTCGTGTGCAGCACTCATGCATTACATGATTCCATCATTACCCCACTAACTTACTGTTACTCAATCATGTCTCAATACAGCATTATTCCTTCCTACAACATCCATTATTCCTCCTTACAACATTTAATTGCATCTGTTAAAAACATTTCGAGTTATGTACACTTTTGTTCACAACTGTTTAATTTCAAGCGCTATACATTAAAGCATCTTTAAATGGATTATTTCTTGTTATTTTGCATGTATTATTTTCATAATGGCAAGATAAAGCTATAAAGCTGGACTCCACCTCATATACAAATTCACATTTTGCCCACGGGCATTGACATAAATTACTCCAGCGGGCAACAACTTTTTCCCCTCTATAAAAACTGAAATTTAAATAGCCAAATATGTGTGTCTTACTTATCTACATTGGTGAATGCTGCTTACAAATTTCATCTCTTTACTAGTAAAATTCACCTGCTCACGTGGTTCTCCCAGTGGCTCATTACAAGTGTTTTTATTCGTTTCAGAACATGAAGCTGAGTTGATCATTAGAAAAATGGGAACACTTCTCTTTGATGAGCTCAACTTGAGATAATGGGTAAATGAATTATAGAATTTGTTAGATTTCCACATAAATCCATATAAATTTTAATGGATAAATATAAAATTTGGGGATTTGTACAAAGGGCAATGTACACCCTTCCCCTAGAGCCACTGAAGGTGATGATTTGCCTCCTCTCAAAAAATATTCTGCAGGTATCTTCAATTTTTCTTTATTGTGAAATACTGTGTAATTTTGTTTGTTACTTATTAGACAAAATCAGTAGGTTACAGAAAAAAGAAACTAAGAAAATTACCCATATCTATATATAATTAGAATATTTTACTGTATTTTGATCATTAAGTATATGCAGTTTTTTAAAACTATTTTAACTTTTTGGGACTTTATCTCGATTATTAGTAACACTTTTAGCTTATGTCTATATAAATATATAATCAGTGGCAACTTTATTAGGTACAGTTACATGTTATATCAATAGTAACTCATATACAGAGCTCAGTAACTCTTAAATAAGATTTTTATGAAAAAATACAACTGATGATAACTTAAAGATTTCAATCATATCTGTTTAAAACTCGATTTTTCAACAATATTCATTTGGTATCTGGAGGGTTACAGAAATTGGAATATTTAACAGCAGCAATCCCAGTTCAAATAACTTATTTGAAAAGTTGGTTTAAACAGGCTAAAATGAAACCATTATACTAAACTATACTAAGATTTTTAAGAATAAGTTTAGCAGTTCACATTATTATTATTATTTCTATCAACTTTTAAAATTTTATTGAAAATCGAGATTTACACAGATTTGATTGAGCTATTTAAATTGTACTCAGTTGCATTTTTTCATAAAAAAACTTATTTAAGAAGTTTTGAGTTCCATATCTACAAGGGTTTATCAAAATAATGGAAACACGTACTGTTTTTTGGATAACATTTTATTAATAAGCTGTAGGCCCACCTCAGGCATTCAGAACGGATACAGTTTGACATGGAATATACTTATACAAGTCATGCACATATAATAATGGAATGTGAAACAGTCTTCCTATAAAGTATGGCCCAACTGTGAAAGTGATGCTGGAGGTGGAAAGTGTGATATGACCTTGCACTCCAGATACTCCCAGAAATGTTCAATAATATTGAGGTCTGAAGATGGTGGCTAGGATAGCTGCTGCACCTCATCCTCTGCAAACCACATCTTGACAAGTTTCACACAATGCATGGGTGCATTATCCACTTGAAATCAGGGAAGGTCATTAGGGAACAATGCCTGCAACATTGGGTGCAGGTGGTCCCCAAGAATGGATTGTATGTTGTGGATGTGACATGACCTTGCAGAATAACTAATGGCCCTAAAGAATGCCATGATATGGCACTCCATAGCATCAGGGATCCACCTCCATGCTTCACAGTTGGAGCCAAACAGTTAGGGTGGTACGCTTCTGCAGGTTTTCAACAGACATATACTCTACCAGTGGAAGGAAACAATGTGTAGCGCATAAAAAAGTGTAAGAAACAATGTGTAACACGTAAAAAAGTGTAAGAAACAATGTGTAACACATAAAAAAGTGTAAGAAACAATGTGTAGCATGTAAAAAAAGTGTAAGAAATAATGTGTAGCATGTAAAAAAGTATAAGAAACAATGTGTAGCATCTGGTCTTCTCATAAAAGTATGAGAAGACCAGATGACACATTACCAGTCATTAGCATCCCAGTTTTTATGTGCTTTGCACTACCTAACACGTTTTATTGCATTGATGTTGGTAATCAGATGTTTGTGGATTGCACATGCCATAAATACCAGAACAATGAAGTTCCCAACAAACTGTTATGATGGAAATGGGATCATTCCAACTGGTATTCAACTCTGCTGCTATTTGTGGTGCCGTGGTCTTGTGCTTCCACTTTACAATCCATGCCAACATTCGCCTATCCCTATCTGACAACTTCATATGGTGTCCACAATTTGCACGTTTGGAGGCAACGCCACATCCTTTTCGATAGGTAGTCATAATCTTCGATACAGTTCCCCAGGTTACATCTACTATTTCTGCCGTTCTGGTTACTGAAGCTCCTGCAAGATGTGCACCAATGATCATGCCTTTTTGGAGGTCACTGAGATCTGACATTGTCGACAATTACACCACAACAGCTGTTCCCTGCACCTGTGGCACTGCTACATGATAGCTGACATCGTACTTCTCCCCTTTATATACCTCACATTGCAGGTAACGTCATCCCTGTGATATGCATATGGCACATTGCGTGTACTCCAGTTGCTGTCGGTGTTTCCATTATTTTGATAAACCCCTGTACATTACCTATTGGCATAACATATATAATAACTATATAAGTTACCTATTGGAATTATAAGTTACCTATTTGAATTATGGGACAACAGCCCCCTCCCCAAACCCTCCGTGAGCTCAGATCTGTTCTTGTGGAAGGGCAGGCTTTGTCATCCAAAAACCTCATCAACAAGTATGAGAAGTATAGCTGTCAGGAGTGATCATATGCCTTAACATTTACTGTCCTCTAATTGCAGCACCTCCATTATGGGAACCCATATTGAATAATGGAATTATGGGAATTGGGAATATGTCACACAGTTTGTAAAAAAAAAACTAATCAACACAATCAAAGATTACTAGCTTTAACCATGTTATATTGTCAAATATAAAAAATAAAAGTACTATTCTGCCTGGCCAAAAAATTAGAAATCTTGTGCTAGTTACCATAATTGTGATGCAAAACAAAGATATACAGAGGAGAATGTCACAGTTACATTATCCCTGAGCTGTGATGATGCATAGAACTGGCTCTGAGCTTGATTATGGATCCTGATTTTGCTGCACTGGTGGGCTTCTGTGGAGGGATAATCTTTCGCTGTGTTTTCTGTTTGTGGGTTGACAGCCCCAAATGAATAGATTCACAGGATATGTTTATCAGCTGGTGGATAATCCTGAGCAGAGGTCATCACAGGCACCTGAACTCTTTGTTTCTATTGGCATCGTCAAATTCTACATTGGAGGAAGTCTTCCAGTGTAGATGGCTTCAGCCTTTAGTAGTGGGGGAACGGGTCTTTGCCCCATGTCTGCGATTAGGGGGCTGTTTGATATTGTCGGCATTCCCTCTCTCAATAAACATAGTTTCTTTAAACATCCCACTAACCATTTTCTCTCCATAGGTAGTTGGAATGTGAGGACACTGCACAGAGTTTATTCTCTTGATGTCCTCACACAAGAATTCCACCATTATAAGCTTGATATTCTTGGCTTGCAAGAGACCAGATGGACAGATAAAAGTCAGGTTCTGAAAAATAACCTTAAATTTATCTTTTCAGGGAGCGAAGATAACAAGCATTTCCAAGGTCTAGGTCTGCTTCTCAGCTAGTGATGCTCTTCTAGAATATGAGTGCATTAATGACAGGTTTCTTACAGCAAAATTTCAGACAAGCATTAAAGACTTGAATGTTATCTGCTGTTATGCCCCACTGAGGATGCCAATGATGATTAGGATAGGTTTTGTGAAAAACTTCAAGATATTTTAAATTCTATCAAGAAAGGAGATATTACCCTTGTTCTAGGTGACTTCAATGCTAAAGTTGGTACTGACTCTGACCTTTGGGGAGGAGTAATAGGCCGTTTTGGTACTGGTAGCTGCAATGGCAATGGGCAACGTCTCCTACAGGTAAGTAAACTCAATGGTTTCAGAATAACTAACACTTATTACAAACACCGCGACATACATAAGTACACATGGGTTTCACCTGATGGGCTGCATAAGAATATGATTGATTATATATTAATTAACAGCAAATGGGCTAGTTCTGTTAGGAATACCAGGTCATATAGGGGATCTGAAATTGGATCTGACTATTACCTTGTTAAAAGTGTCTTGCGACTTAAACTTAAAAAGTGTTGTGCTAAAGTTAAAAAATTACCTTTAATACTGAAGCTCTGAAAGACCCAGTTATAGCTAAAGCTTACCATGATAGGTTACTTAGTCATTATGACAGTCATGGTATGCTTACTACTGAAGTTGAGAAAGAATGGGACCATTTTAAAGACTTTTTTGGAAACTAACAGTACTATTTTAGGAAAAAAGGAGCAGAGGAGGCAGAATTATCTGAGTGATAAGGCACTTGAGCTTATTTCGGAAAGGAAGAACTGCAGGAATGTCCTTAATCAATACCCTACTAGTCCTAATAGAAAGCATTACAGAGAACTTAATAAACGTGTAAAAGATCAGTTAGCTGCTGATAAGAATCTTTGGCTTGATGGCTTAACTGACAAAGCCGAGGAAGCAGTTAGACAGCACAACAGCAGAGAGCTGTAACAGATAGTTAATGTTTTGTGTGGTAGAAAACGGACAGGTATACAGGGATTGAAGGATAAACAAGGTAAGGTTATAGAAGGTGAGGATTCTGTCATGGCCAGGTGGGCTGAGCATTTCAGTGATATTCTAAACAATGCGGTTGGTTCTATTCCCATTGTTTGCAATGATGATAGATGCATTGGTGGCTTTAATGTTGGCCCTATAACACAAACTGAAGTTATTTTGGCTATTTCTAAACTTAAACGTTATAAATCCCCAGGGGTAGATGAAATTACTATGGAAATGCTTAGAGCTGGGAATGTTTCTGTTACCACTTGGATGACTGAAATTCTGAATATCTTTTATGATAAAGGCATGGTTCCTAAGGATTTTACCAGAGCTGTTGTTATCCATATTTTCAAAAAAGGTGATCGCAGTTCTTGTGATAACTATAGGGGTATCAGCCTACTCTCTGTTCCAGGTAAAGTTCTTTCCATGATTGTGCTTAATAGAATTTTAAATCTGGTTGACAGTCAATTGCGTGATGAACAATGTGGATTCAGAAGTGGTAGGGGATGTGTGGATCAGATATTTTCACTTAGGCAGATTCTTGAGAAATGTTTAGAGTTTCAGAAACCTTTGGTTGCTAGCTTTGTTGATTTCAAAAAGGCTTTCGACTCTGTTGATCGTCATAATTTGTGGTTGATTGTGAAATCATATGGTATACCAGACAAGTTAGTTAACATAATGAAAGCTCTCTATAATAACACTGAGTCGTGTGTGAGAGTAGGTAAGGCTTGTAGCAATTGGTTTAGCATTACTTCTGGTGTTCGACAAGGGTGCATTTTGTCTCCTTTTCTCTTTAGCTTGGTTATTGATTATGTTATGCAAAATTCACTTCAAGGAAAAGATTTTGGCCTTAAATGGACTGGAGATACAAAAATTTCTGATTTAGATTATGCTGATGATTTAGCCCTTTTGGCAAACGATGTTGATGAGCTGAACTCTTTCATTTGAGCTGTTGATGAAACTGGTAGTAGAGTAGATTTGGTTATAAACAGAGAGAAAACTAAATTGATGAAAATTGGTCAGGCAGA
This sequence comes from Ryuthela nishihirai, assembly GCA_038380435.1. Lineage (NCBI taxonomy): Eukaryota > Metazoa > Arthropoda > Arachnida > Araneae > Heptathelidae > Ryuthela > Ryuthela nishihirai. The sequence continues at coordinate 33,802,409 of JAWZYU010000026.1, forward strand.
CTGTGATTCAGTTAATCTGAATGGTTGCAGTCATGAGCAGGTGTCACAGTTTAATTATCTTGGGAGCTATGTAACAGATAATGGTGATGTGCGGCATGAGATTAACAGACGAATAGGGATTGTTGCCGGGACTTTTAAGAATCTATGGAGAGTGTGGAAAAATAAGCGTATATACCTAAAGACTAAAATTAGACTGTATAATAGTTTGGTTCTTTCTAGGGTTAGTTATGGTAGTGAAACTTGGACACTTTGTAAACATGATAACAGGAAACTAGATGCTTTTGATTCCAGATGTTTACACAGCATCTTGGGCATTAGGTGGTTCAACTTTGTAACTAATGATGAGGTTAGGCAAAGGAGTTTGCAGCCTCCTTTAAGCAGCATATAGTGCAGAGAGAGACTCCGTTGGTTTGGCCATGCTGCCCGTATAATAATTATAGATTGGCGAATAGGGTTATGAACAGTGTGCCTAAAGGCCTCAGAAAGAGGAGGAGACCTAGGATGTGGTGGGCAGACAATGTCAAACAGGACCTTGTTAGAATTGGTGTGCAGTGGCCAGATGCAGTAGATGTAGCTCAGGACAGACTTGCTTCGAGAACTAAATTGCACGGTCTGGTTGGACCTCCGTAGCCCATGGCTGCTTGAGGATGATGTCAAACAGAAATAGCATAGTCACTGACCCAGACTCAACCACAAAATAAGAAAAATATATGAAATAACAAACTTCCCAAAATGGCATTACTGTTGTTGACAGGTTCATATAACTATAGTCAAAACTATAGAAATCATAGCACTGTCCAAGGTTACCATATTTCAAGTGCATACAAGATGGTTAGCAGAGTTCTATGTCTGATACAAATAATTGTGGCAGATATCTGATACTGCAGGAGGACTACAGAGTGTAACAAAGGCATGTAATATCAAATTGACATTCAGCTGTGCACCTAATGACCACTGCTTTCAACTTAGGTAAACAACCCATAGAAACTCTAATAATGTGCAAAAACTCAAATACTTGTGGTTCAGCAGAGAGTGCCTTATTCAGAAACTTTTAGCTAAAAATTGGAAAGTAAGGTTTTAGTGGTGTCAGGAGAGGCATGAATGGACTGTAGAGGACTAAAAAAAAAGGTTATGAGGTCAAATAAATTGGGATACACACACTTTCTTGTAAATGCCAATCTGGAGTGTGGCATAAACCTCTGGCAGTGATGAACTCCCTCATGCATTACATCCACTATATAAGATGATGGAGAACTAATCAACATGGTGTGGTCATCATGCTGTGCTAAATGTTCACATGATACAAACTAGGTCTAGTCATATGGCTGAAGTGTTTACAAAATGCCACAGCACATTTAAATAGTATATCCAATCATGAACATCCTATTATACTCTATTTCATCCCTGATGGAGATAGTTTCAGGATAATAATGCAAGTTCATCATGTGAAATCTGTCTAAGTGATTTGAAGAACATGATGGAGAATTCAGTCATTTTCTCTGACCTCCTCAGTTCATCTCATCTGAACCCCACTGAACATTTGTAGGATGTAGTGGAACTTGATATATGAGCACACACACTCCATTGCCTTTGACTATGAAGTTACTATAAGCTGAATTGCAACAGGAATGGCTTATCATCACATTAGACACCTTCCAAACACTGAATCTGTGCTACAATAAATTCAAGCTGCTCTCAAGGAATTCAAAGGTCCTATACAAACTTATTAAATATTATTATATATTACTTATAAAACCTTACTTTAGGTTTCTAAATTATTTATCTATGAAATGTATATAGATCGGATATGGTTATTCAATGTAATTTCAGTGGTGGGCAATGTGGGTTTTTTTTTTTTTTTTTTTTTTTTGGGGGGGGGGGGGGTTGCATTTCTGAAACTCCTTATAAGAAATTCTCTCAATTAAACTCTTTTTCTTGATATATAGCATGATCTATTTCTGTTAGTTACTTCAGGATAAGGTTTCAAAGTCATGTATCATATGAAATATCAAAATGCCAAGGTCTAAATAGTGGCCTGTGCTTGAATCACAAGATAATAGCACAGAATTTGCAAATAATGGTTGGGTCTCAAATAGTGGTTGAGTCTCAGGCAGGGATGCTAGATGTCCCCGAATTTGCCAGACTGTTCCATAGAGCATTAATTTGTCTCACATCCCCTTAGATAATGAGTTAAAACGTCTTGTATGTGTGCATATTGGTAAACCAATCTTCACTGTATGGTCTAACTCCATATAACATATATTCTGATAGAAAAGTGTCTGGCCTTTACAGGAAGGGCTTTCAATTAAGACTGATTAACCAAAAGCATTTTAAAATATTTTTCAGTGAAATAAGTCACCTCAGCAGGAACAATGAACATCATGCTTCTAAAGCATTTTGACATTAGTTTTGCCATCTCTCCAGCATGGGCTGCATGGTGTTCTTTGATGCCAGATCTTAATTTATACATAAACTGTTGAGATTTATATGTTATTAAACAGATTTTGACCCCCTGTAAAAATCCAAATACTGGACTGTCCCAAATTACACACATGGGCTTCCCCTGTTCAACCTTGTATTGCATTATTGCATTATAAAATCAAGTACCATACGAGATATTAAATAGTAGTAATAGTAATCTGGGCCTGAATTGTAGAGGAGGTACAAACAAGAAACTGCAAATTGTAGCCTGAGCTATTATTTCAACATTTATGCTATTTCATTTTATGAACATATTTCAAAATAAATCCAGCCACTAGAGTAAGTCAGTTTCAGAAAAGTTGGCAGTTTAAAAGATTAAGTATTACAATGAATCCTGTAAAATCCTGTCTAATATTATATTTAATTTATTGCTACTGTTAAAAAAATTATAGACATTACTTCCTGGTTTTAAACATAAAAATTCTGATAACACACTAATTCTGCTTTTTAGATAAAGAAGTAATTTATTATTTATTTGATTTAAGGTTATAAGTTGTTAAGTACATTCTACAGCAATGAAATTAGTCTACCTAAAGGTTGTAAACAAATACTTGTACAATGAGGGCAGAGAGAGGATGAATGAATATAAAATAATGACAGTTACAGAATAAAAAAAGTAATTTATCCATATACAGAACATACAATTATATGCACCATTAGTACCTCATTTAATCATCATGTTAACAATATATGCATCAATATGTTGCAACACAGAGTCAAATGTCAGATAATATCCTGAGGATATGTCACCATGCCTCATGCACTTGATTATAAAGCAGAGCTATGAACTGTGTGCCATTGAGGATGGACTTGCAAATGACATTCTGTTATGTTTCAAACATATTCAATTGGGAAACATACCTAGAGACCTGATTGGCCATGCCATAGTCTGGATGTGTTGAGGACACTTTCTGGAGATTATAGCACGATGCAGTTGTGCATTATCTTGCTGGAGCATGGTACTCAGAACACCACCAAAAAACAATAACGCAAAAGACTTCACGTAGTCTTGGATATATATCACAGGCCATTCAAACTAAATGATGGTTGCTCAAATAAGGAAACCACGTGCGAATGTAGTATAGCTTTTCCAAATGGCAAAGGGGTCTAACTTATGTTCACATTGTCCATATGCAGATCTGGTAGTCATCTCAGACAGAGCCAGGACTTGTCACTGAAGGCAACATGCTGCTATTCCCAGTGCCAGGCTTCTCTACATTGGCACCAGTCCAACAGTCACATTCAACAATGATGTGTGGTCAGAGGCAACTAATACATGGAGTACAGACAATACGCTCTGTAAATCACTAGAAAATAGGCTTATGCTAATGAAGCTTCCCATGATGCACTTTACTATCAGTCAAATGATAGCTAACGGTGGAACTGGAGCTGTTTTTCCTGGAGATGGATCAATCTTTCTGTGATACTGTCCATTCGATGATGACTGACCTTTCATAATGTATGTCTGTGCTATTATAGACTTACTATTGCCAACAATGACCAACTGTCCTTTTGTGATTCACATGTACTGCGATTTGGTATGTGAACCATCTAGCCTTACACAATACATGATAGCCACATTCAGACTGTTCCAGCTAGTGGTATCGCTTGTAATCATGTTGTCATAGCATCTGATACCTTTGTCATCACTGTCAGCATTGATGTCTTCAGTACCTACCTGCAACAACCACAATGCTTGGAACTTTTTGTTCATAGAATGGACTTTTTCCCTTTTATCTCCTACAAATATAGAATGTTTGTTCTGGCAATGTGATAATTTGCATATATTACTATGTGAGATCAGATGCTGAATTCCATATGAATCTGTCCACTGCAACAATGTGGGGTACTTTAGTTACCACAGAGTATATTACATAAATAGTTGTATCAGAAAATGTAAAGAAACTGGTACATTACCATATGATCCCACATTAAAATCTAGCAAATTATGTGGATAATTTTTCATGCTAATAAACTGATTATATTATCTTTAAAGGGCTCAAGTGATTAAAAATATAAATCAGTGATGTGAAATATTAGTTTCACAATGTTGGTAACTTACCTTTATACCTGATATTCCAGTTACTCCAGGAAAGCCTGGTTCTCCCTTAATGCCAGCCAATCCAGGAATTCCATTTTCCCCAGGAAGGCCTGGAAATCCTCGATACCCTGCTTCACCTTTCATTCCTTCCACACCTAAGAAAAGATATGCAAATACAGATTATAATGTTGCAGTTTATATAAATAATAGGGTGAATAACCAATTATGATTTAAGTAATAACACTGCTTGGAAGATTATAAAGTGCAAATGTTTCATTTTAAGGTCAGATAACATCCAATATAAGATGGCTTTTGAAAAGCCAATGTCATGAGCTAAAGAAGCACTATGGAGAAGTAGCAAAAATCTAAGCACTGGCAAGGTTAGATATTGAACCTACAAACCTCAGGTTATGAGCCTGGAATATTACCAAGGAGTATCCATACTCCTTTGTTACAAAGCACAAAATATCCTCTTAGCATGGTATATTTAGTATATCAAATGAAAAATGGTCATCTTGCATAGCTGCTTTGGAATGAAGAATAGAACACTCAAAATAGAAAAATAGGAAGAAAGCAGCTTCACTTGAGTTTTTCTCTTGCTAAAATTGATGGATTACAAAAAATTAAATCTATCTATCATACACTATTCACAAGAATGGTTTACTCAGTGATTTCCAAAGTGGAGGACATGCTCTCCTGGGAGGCTTGATTAGTTGAGAGATGATGTATGGGAATTGGAAAACTGAAAAAGCTGCTCTTTATATATATACACACAAATAAGTTAAAAAAAAAAGCGGTAGGACAAGATGAAATCTTTGCTAAACTAAGGAGGGGGGGGGGGGCAGCATTACACAAAACCTGGAATCACTGTATTAATGAATGCCTTACTTTTCTAGTGGTCTGTAGGCTATACAGAAAAAATTTCAGGTTGGTTTTAACACTAAAGCAGCTACAGGTGACCCCTCGGTGCGAGTGGCTGTCCATGGTGAGGGGACCACCCTGTGAAGGTTCTGCTGGCTCGGTTACCTTCACAGGGTCCTAAACGCTTGCCCGCATGTTTGCTGTGCGCAGTGACCCATGTCCCTGGAAAGGAGGATCCTGGCAGTTGCTCAGGGGTCCCTGTCTTTTCTCCCCAGCTCATGACTGGTGGGGTCCCCTTTGGCCGTTTTGCCATTGGGGAGCCTGTCTGTTGCGGGGCTGGGCAGCGACTTCCGGGGCCACTGCTATACACTGCTTTGGCCTCTGCTTCAGGTAAATGGGAGGTCCTGGGGCAGCCCCCTCAGGATCAATCGGCTGATGGGCTGGTCCTGCTAGGGTCAACTATGCAGATCGGTGAGTAACCTTGTCCACGTCAGATCGGTGAGTAACCTTGTCCACGTCCGGACAACGGTTTGCAAGTTTCCCCACACATGCACTAATTTTGTAGTTTTCTTTCTTTTGTGAGGCCAGCTCTTACCTCACACTTTCTTGATTTGTTGCTTATTTTTTTTTTTGTGGGAACTCAGACGAGTTTCTCACCATTTCTCTTTTTCCTTTCGTTTCGTTGTGAGGGCTTGGCTCACTGGCTGTGTGGGTATGGTGCCCGGGCAGCCCTGGCACCCGACTGGGCATCCCCTTGTTGGACTCCATGGTGGGTGGGGGCAACGGGCACTGAATCCCTCAAAAACAATCATGAGTTCTACAACTCATAATTCTCTGATCAATGCCACCAAGAGGGCTCACCATGAACACCAATCTTCTTTGTCTATGCCTTCGTCTTCGTGTGTGTCTCCAAGGTTCCTGATCATCCACTTTATGGGTGATCAGGTGCTTGGAGACATGTCCCCGATTTTTATTCACAACAAGGGTATTCAAGGTCTTGTATATTGTAATACAAGGGTATTCAAGGTCTTGTGGGAGAACCGAAATCTGTCAAGTGCCTTAGATCTGGTGACTTGCAGGTGGAGACTGCATGCTCCAAACATTCAGAGCTTCTATTAAAGGTTACAGCAATTGGTGGAGTGGCAGTCGAAGTCACTCCACACAAGACGCTCAATTCCTCCCGGGGCGTGATCTCCGAGTGGGGCCTCCTCAAGGTTTCTGAGGAAATCCTCTCAGAGCTTTCAGCCCAGGGGGGTGATAGCAGTCCACCGGGTTTCATCACACCGTGATGGAAAGTTAGAGCCCAGCTGGGTACTTATCCTAACTGGTGTCAATTTTCTTCAACATCGAAAAAGCGTACGACACAGAATGGAGATTCGGCATTCTTCGTGACCTTCACAGCTTCGGCTTGCGAGGTCACATGCTGATCTTCATCACAAACTTTTTATCTTCTCGTATTTTTCGAGTTTGTGTCGGCAACACTCTATCGCGGCCTTTCCCCCAAGAACAGGGGGTGCCTCAAGGCTGCGTCCTGAGTGTTACGCTTTTCGCTGTCAAGATAAATTCCATTACATGGCAACTTCCTCCGACTGTAGGCAATGCCCTCTATGTTGATGACTTTAGCATCTTTTTCTCATCGTCCAGCATGAGGGTCATTGAACGACAACTGCAAACTGCCCTGAACAATCTCTCGGTTTGGGCGACGGCCAATGGGTTCCGGTTCTCCCCACAGAAGACCGCTTGTGTGACTTTTGCCGCAAGCGTAATCTTCATCTGGACCCCGAGCTGCGACTCGGGGGTAACATCATTCCAGTTGTGGCAGAGACCAAGTTTCTCAGTCTCATCTTTGGCTGGAAATTGACCTTTTCACCTCATATTTGACATCTCAGGTCCAAGTGCACGTGGGCATTGAACATCATCAAGGTCCTCTCCTCCCTCTCTTGGGGGGCGGACCGATGTTCTTTGCTCCGCCTATACCGTGCACTTGTCCGGTCGAAACTGGACTACGGATCCCAGGTGTACGACTCCGCCCGGGATTCGGTGGTGAAGGTGCTGGACCCACTCCATCATCAGGTCCTCCGTGTGTGCATGGGAGCCTTCCGCACTTCACCGGTCCAGAGTCTCTACATTGAGACCGATGAACCTTCATTATCTATTTGCTGTCAGCAGTTGCCCCTGCAGTATGCAGCAAAATTGCGATCCCTGCCAGGCCATCCCACTTGGGCATTTTCAGTTCCAGGTGGAAAACGTTATACCAGAATCGGCCGACTGCCATTCATCCTTTCGGTTTGCATGTCCGAGGTTACCTGCGAGACATCAACACCAGTCTCGATAGCATCGCACAGTCGACAACTGAGCCACTTCCACCTTGGCTCGCTGTTTCCCCTTCCTGCGATTTTTCCCTGTGCAGGATGGGAAGGCCTTTACACCCGACTGTGTGTATCAGCAACTCTTTGCCAGCCATCGTGCTGCGCACCCGGACTTCTTGCCTGTCTTCACAGATGGCTCGAAGTCCGGCACTTCAGTGGGATCAGCCATGGTCTGCTGTGATGTAATCATTGCAGACCAGATCCCGCAACAGTGTTCCATCTTCACTGCAGAGTTGCCACGCTATCAGCCTCGCCTTGGACCATGTGGTGACTAAGCATCATCTTCAGTGTGTGCTTTACACTGACTCGGTTAGCTCACTAGGCTTTGATCTCGGTGAGGCATCGGCCTCACCCTGTTCTCTCCAAGATCCACCAGCAGCTCCATCGTCTGGCAGCCACCACCACGATTCTCTTCTGTTGGGTGCCCGGTCATGTCGGAATCAGGGGCAATGACTTGGCAGATGCTGCTGCCAAGTCAGCCACACCCTTGTCCGACTCTCCACTGCCGGTTCCATATGTGGACTTCTGGCAGCGTTTTTCCAACGAGCTCCAGGCACAGTGCAGAGATCTTGGTCTGAACAGGTTGCTAACAAGCTCTTCGAGATCAAGCCTATTGTCAAACCGTGGCAGTCTTGTTTTCGCAGGAATCGCAAGGAGGAAGTTGTACTTGCTTGGCTCCGCTTAGGTCATTCGTTTACAACTCATTCATTTCTTCTCAAGGCGGACGACGACCCTAAGTGCGAGTTTTGTGACACCATTTTAACGATCAAACATATTTTACTTTAATGTCTCGCTTTTAACTTTGAATGTAGACTCTATTTTAACTTTCACGATTTTACGTCCGAGCCACTTACACTCAGACAACTTTTATCCGATGACTCACTTTTAACCCATCTTTGATGTTTTACGTTTTACTGGGCATTTTACCCGTTTATGAACCTTTTTTACTTTGTTAACTTGATTTTACACTTGTTTTTTACTGGGTCCTGTACACCCATTTTAATTGTCGATTTTTACACTTGTTACTTTTTGCCATTTTTACTTATCTTTCTTGTGCTGGTTATGTTTCTGTGTCTTTTTAAATTTGGTTGTGGATTAAATGACTTTTATCAGTTTATATCTTTTTGTTTGGCGCAATATAGCCTTGTTGCTCTTGTGCCAAAAAACCCCAAACAACCAACCAACTTAGGAAAATTGAAAAATATCAAATAATTATTTACATTAACTTTTTTAAATATACATCTGTTGTATTAAATGGTGTGAAATAATACCTTCTTTTCGATTTAATTCTTATTTAAATTACAGTTAACTTCTGGTTAAATTCTAACATTAGAGAAGTTTGAATATTTAACAACAGCAATACCTAACTCTTTAAATACTAAGGGAATATTGTTGAAATCAAAATTTAGATAGATTTGATTGAGATCTTTAATTTATCCTCAGTACCATTCTGTCACAAAATGCTTAGTTTAGAAGTTATAGAGCTTCAAAGTTAGCTTTCATGGATAACATGGAGGGAGGTGGTCATAATTCAGTGAACACTGAGTGTATATCTCAATATATAGAAATATATTAGTCTCCATTCTGGATATTAAATTTCTTCAGGGAACAGCCTTTATTTATCACTCTCCCACACAGATCTGGCTCTCCACCATATGCTTAATTTTCAAAGTCATGGAATGCCTTTGCTTGATTGAATGCAAAACATTTGAGGTAATGGCATAAAGGAAACTTGTCATTCAGAATAAAGAAACCAGTTCTGGAAAAACTTGTTAAGTATTAGATCTGATTACAAAATTTTTTTTAAAAAGTTGCAGATTAATAGTACAATTTTGAAAACTTAAAGGGCAAGCTGCTTGAAAGCATTTCAATAAAATTTTTATAATACAAAATCTTTTAGATAAATATCTGAGCTTACCAGGCATTCCCATGTCTCCCATTTCACCTTTGATTCCAAGAGGTCCTGAAGAACCTGGATAACCAGGTTGTCCTCTTACACCCTTTATACCTGGTTCACCTTCAAAACTTGCACCAGCATCACCTTGTTGTCCCTTAAGACCTGGAAATCCAGAAAATCCTTGTCTTCCAGGTTCTCCTGATAATCCTGTGAGCATAAATAACGCTTGAAGGTAAAACTTTCTTTTTTAAAATATTTAAGCTAATTTTATACAGCAGAATCAAAATTAATACATTTAACACAAACCGCAAATAGCTTAATACTATCAGTTGGCACAACCAAATACTCAACCATACTTTCAAATTGGTTATTAACTTAAAATTTTAATGAATGATTTGTGCTGATTGACTAGTCTTACAAATGGCACATTATTTCAGCAAACTATTTTATCTACATCCAATAAGCTGTAGAAAATACTGACATTTGGTGAAATACTATTGCCATATAGACTATATATTACATAAGTTTACTATGATATCTAATTACAAACTTAATGGAAGCCCAAAATGACAACTTTTTAGGAAATTTCCCTTACCTGTAATACCATCATTTCCTTTTCCTCCTTTTGGTCCAAATAATGCAGGTTCACCTTTTTGCCCAATGGCTCCAGGAATACCATGCTCTCCCTGTTCTCCTTTAAGTCCAGGAAAACCTCGCCGTCCTGGTAAACCAGGAAAACCTTCTTCTCCTCTTTCACCTTTATAAAAGTATTATTTATAACCAAAATTACTAACATATATATATAATTTAAAAAATATCTGCATTATTGCAATTAAATAATTTGCATTTGAAAGGATCTCCAGATGACCTGGTAGTAATATGTTAGATAAATATAGAGGAAAAATTGTCATTAGCCAGGTGGGATCTGAACCCATAGCTTCCTGTATATATACAAGAGGCTGTGGGGTCAGATCCCACCTGTCTAATGACAATTTTTCCTCTATATTTATCTAAATAATTTATATTTTTATGTCTTATTTTTCTTATCTCCTTACACAAAAATTGTTTTTTTTAATAAAGTATGTCACAAAATTGATTTATTGATAAATATGATTATTTATTCCATGTTGAAGATATGTGATGGTGTATTTATTACTATCATTAGATGGTTCACAGAAATTTTACCAAAACGTTGGAATTATTACTCTGAGACAAATCAGTAAATTATCACGTACTTCCAAAATTTCAAACATTTAAATCACTTTTATGCTCTATCAATATAAACTCTAGTAATATTTCAAATTCTTATTTTTAAGCTTAAATGGATTCTTATTAGCTCTTTATAACCAACTATATTATAAGTAAAACAAAAATTTCATGTAGGAAAAAACAATGATTTTGAAGGCTGTATAATTTTACAGTGAAAAGGAAGCATAATACAGGTTTAACTAGAAGAATGCATATTGCCTCTGGCACATATGGGAATCTCGTTTTCAATGAGAATGAAGTTTTTCATTCACCTACCTTTTCATTCTTTAAAAGTTGTAATTTGAGCAATGGATGAAGAGGAAAATACTAATAGTAGTATTTTATTAGTAATTATACAACATAAAAAGTATTTGTCTTTTATTTGTTAAATTTAAAAAGATGTTTTTCTCACATCCTTCTGAGAAAATGGGACAGATTATTGCTGTCAGTGAAATATCTCTCGACACTCTGCAATTCACACTCAAGGACATCAGGCATCAAATGACTCCAGCAGTCATAGAAGGATTAACCTAGGTGCACTTCAAAGAGATTAGTGAACACAAGGCGACCTGATAACCTATCTTTCATCCCTACTGTTGCCCACATCCCAATGGCTCCAAGCCTAAAAGGCTGAAGGTGAAGCCAATAAGACTATATACAAACCTTCAGAAAAATAAAACTTTAAGGTGGAAAATAATAATAGTAAAAAATAGAAAATAAGAAAAAATAAATGGAGAAGGAAAAGAAACACAAGAATATTAATCCACAACTTTTTGTCTCAAACTCAAATTTTCTCAGCCTTCTTGGAAAAAACAAATGTAAACATTAAAATAGGGATATCCTAGAACTCTATGCTACATGAAATATTCTGCAATTTTGCCACCACTCCAACCAAACATCATCTACATACTTATCAACCTTTTTCAATAGCACAGAAATGGGAAAAAGGAAAATTTCCTCTAACTGACTGGAACCTCCCAAAACTAGCACAATCTGAAAAATTCTAACCTTTCTCACTCCATTATGCTGAGAAGAAATGAATCCGATCTGAAATTCACTACTCTGCTTAGTTTTCCTCCTACTGTTAATTTTCATATCTATTACTATCAATTCTTCACTTTAATTATATTGATACAGGAATAGGGGGCAATCTGTACCCAACATTTCCCATTCAGATTAAATAGAAGCAGACTTCCTCAACAGAAATATTTGATAGAAACCAGTCATAACTTTAAAAAACTGAAAAGTTACAATAGATTAATTAAAAATATAAAGCCATGTTATAATAGACAAACTCAGAGGTAGAGAACTGATAGGTTTTCAGGTCATGGATTAGAATCTCGCTCATGACAAAACTCAATTTTTTAAATTAACACAAGTCATACTAACTAAACAAATTCATGTATTCAACATTTCATTAGCAGGGAAGCTTTTGCATACCAATATTACTGCAAGCAGTTTTGCTTACTTGGGAAGCTTCATTTATTGCAAACTTGTTTCTAATTACACCACAGCTGCTATTTCTTCTGGATCACATATAATGCAGTCCCAGAACTGCAAATTTTTGTTTGGTATTTTGAAATTTTGCTTTATAACTTTCAGACTGGATTTAAACATAGACGCAACTTTGGCTTTATTCTCATTGAACCAAGAGTACTTCAGAACAGTTGACAGATGCTCATGTTTCACATGCAAGGTTGGTATGATAGCAGCTGGTGTATTATTGTCTGCTATTGTAATATAGCAGCTGGTATATTATTTCCTGCTATAATAATGAAATTTTTCATGATGGATTTAATTTAAAACAATAATATATATATAATTCAAAACACAACTGGATGATATTTTATTTTCTGATTTATTTAATTTGCTGCCATTACGATGTTCTATATAACAAGATGTCTGTTAGATCAAACTTTTTTCACAATTCCTTCAATCTGGATGTAACAGCTTTTACTGTAGTAGCAAGTACAGAGCATATATTGTGTTGCAACAAACTAGTGTTGTCAACCTTTGGACTTTGTAATGGTAAGAAGAAAATTGTTGCTTAGAGTTTTGTTTACAGCTCCTATTAAAGATTATTTCAATATAATATGTACATCTTATTCTGAACACAGAAATACAACTAAAAGGAATCCTGGTGTAATTAACTTCCATTACTCTACTGTACAAGATCAGTCACAAGCAACTTTCTTTAAAACTAAAAGACAGACTTGAGGTTTATTATTATTATTTTTTTTAGATTATTGGACATAAAAGTTTAATTATCTAATCCAATAGATTATTCTCCCTCAGTATCATTCAGAAAATGATACACTGAATGGAGAAAGCAGTTCTGGGATGGCACTATATGTTAACTCGAATTTCTGAATGACAAAATAGTTAAAGGAATTACATAACTGAATGTTCTCTTAACTGAGTAATTCATACTTGTACAATATTTTCCATATATTATACCATTTCTAGTGTTCTGAATATTGATGTTGAAATGTCTTCAATCTATCCATTCTTTCGAGAATAAAAATTACTATGTGAAAAATAACTAGAAAACAATCACCACTGGTAAATATGGAATGATCATTTACATAAAGACATTATTTGACCTTTCAGCCTTTATCACCTTCTAATGGTTGACAGGCAGGCAAAAGAATGTAAACAATGGCTCATTTTTCTTAAAATGAACTAAATAACTGAACAACATAAAAATGAACTAAATACAGTGGACCCCCGATATAACGCGCATGTCGGGCGGGAAACAACACCCGCGTTATAAGGTGAACCGCGTTATACCGAGCGGCGCGGTGGCGACACAATAAATTTCACTGGGTATTGACATACCCAGTGAAACCAGTGAAGTACCAGGTTTTCACCTATACACAGTGCAACTATTTGCCTCCTAAATTTCTGTCACACAATGCATTCCTTATACCCTGCTCTAAACAATCATAATGTTCTGCTAGTAACAGACTGCTTGCTTGATAGTTGACACAATTGTCAATAATATCATTATACTTGTAGTGCAAAATTTCTCTACATAATTGCTGAAGCCTACGGTTCTCTGTAACAAGTTTAATTAGAAAGGGGGGCAAGGTATATATGGCAACGAAACATTTCACATAGAGTTTCCAGATATACACTAAAAGAACAAGTTTCCTTTACTGTCCTATGTGTGGTAGGCATTTTAAATATACTTGATATTATCTGGCTTTTATTCTCCCTAAATTATGCATTGCATTTGATATACTACTCTACTGACAAACATATTCATACTGATTTGCAATCACTAGTTCATTCAATCCCAAACTACACAAATATGCATTCAATGAAGTGATATGTAGCTTACTCGGCTGTATTTACTGCTCATTATTAACATAATAACCAGTGAATATATTTTCATACTGCTGTATGTTTCATATGGAACACATAAAATAATTAATATAATTGTTAGTGGACAAAAGAAGGAGGCTATTGAGAGTAAAATCCATTTTTGGTAAACATATAATTCAAAATACACTAGAGAAGCAGCAATAGTGTGAAATATACTGACAGTACATTTCATGTTACTGCTTCTGTAGCATAGTGTAATAAAGAATAGGAACCTGCTGGTGAAGGCTTATACCTTGCTGCAATGAAATGAATGAAAATCAGATTTTCTAAAACTCTTTATAAAGAATTGGACAATTTAATTTCTTAGTTTTTCCATATTAATAAATGGAAATCTTTCATTACCTTTGGAGCAAAGTTTCAGAAATGAAAATATTCTTGACTTGATGGAGAAATGATCCAATTTACTCCTGTAAAATACCAAGCATGTGTGTGTGTGTTTGTACTGCTGCAACTGATGAGTGATGACAGAGAAACTATTCTTTCATGACATCACATAGGGACTGTCAGAAAATTAGTAGCATAGGCAATACCTTCCCTTCTCTCTCCCATCAATTAAGTTACTGTTCAGGCAGTTCCCTAACCATGAAATACAAACAGTACAGTTAGTATTGCAATGAACTGCCCCTACAGCTCATTAGCTTTTGTGGCTATTCCTGTCTTAGCTTTCTTTTTTGCCAGTAATATGCTCTTCTATGATAAAATCTTAACAGGTTTAGAGTAGCTTCTTGATTTCTCTATCCTATATGTCACTTTCAAATACAAAATATATAAAAAAAAACATATAACCTGTTTATATGTAAATATTCTCATATTAGGTAAAATTCAACAAAATTTATGTGTCCTCAATACGAACATAGATGCAGGAAATTATGAAACTAACACTCAAAACTACACTATTGTTCATGAAAATGGAACACTGAGAAGGAATAGAGTAAGGTCCATGACTTGTATATAGGGCATGTTTAGGACCTACTACTGAAAAAGTGATTAGAGTTTCCAGGCCATCAGTGCAGTCATATTGGCTATAGGCCAATGAGAACATTCTAGAAAGAGTGTGACTGGACCCTTCCCACAGACATTTAAAGGGGCAGCAGTTGTGTTAAGTTTATCAGTTCTTGTGCAGGTTTTGCTAAGATATGCTAGCCAACCAGTGTGAGCTCCATATCTCTAGGTGAGTGAGTTTGACAGTGTATTGTTGTCATGAGAGAAGGCTGGATGTGAGAGAAGGCTGGATGGAAAGTGGGATGTAGTCTATCTGTTGTGCATTGAACATACAGAGAATGGTTCGAAGAGATGGGAAACAAACATCAGGAAGGTTCTGGACCTCATCCAGAGACAACTCCATTGAAAGATTGCCATCTTCAGAGGCTGGATGTAACAGATTAGTCTACCCCATCTACAGTCTTGAGCTAAGAGTGGAAGTCAGTAACACATCTTCCGCTGCTGGTAGTAGCAGTTAACACCATAATTCAGACTGCACACCCACCAGCAGCCAAACTATAGTGGTACATTGAAATAAAGCAGTGGCACAATTAATCGTATAGCATCATCTTTTCTGATGAATCCTGCTTCTGTCTGTTTGAATCCAATGGCAGAATCCTTATCAGCTAACAGTTGCTGAGGGACATTGAAAAGTGTATTCGGACAAGGCAAACAGCGCTAATGCATGATGAGGTTATGGTGTTTGGTGTAATCAGTTATGAAAGCAATTCTGCCTTAGTTGGATTCATACCACCATTACCAGTGCTCGTTACATCCAGGACATTTTACAGCTAATAGCTCTTCTGTACTTACAAACTGTCCCACATGCCATATTTTAAGAGGACAATGCACGATCCCATGCAGCTGCTGTCACTGTTAAATACCTGAGGCAAAACAATTCCTTGATTTGTCACCCATTGAAAATGTATGGGATATGGTCAAACAGAGGCTGTGGCAATACCAGAACATCCTAGCAAATGTAGATGAACTTTTAGCATGGGTGCATAGTGCTTGGACAGCTATTCCACAATCCAACATCAAACATTCGTTAACTCTATGCCATGCTATGTACAACAGGTCATACAAGTAAGGAGTGAACACAGTATTTATTAAACAACTTGTAACTCTTCAATTGCCTCCATATTGTAATCATTTATTACTACAATAAAGCTACATTGAAAGTGTTCTGAATAAATAACTGCATTATTCCAAACTAAGCATACTAGTTTTGAAGCTTTTGTGCAAATGAGAATTGTTTTCTTTAAGCAGTGGCAGTTTCCAGAGGAACTGTTTCTCCCCCCCCCCCCCCCCCCCAAAAAAAAAAGAGAGAGTAGGAATCTGAGAGAACCATTCTGCAATTCAAATGAGTTCCATTTTTGAGAATTCGTCACTATGGATTAAATTAATCCCCGCCTCTAAATATGGTTCCTGGTGCTGCCCTGTCCTTAAGATGACTTAAATTATTTCAATTAATTTTCCTTTCTTCATTCCAACTTTCTGACATATTGAAAAGTAATTAAACAAACACACTTTCACACAGAATTAAAAACAACTTCAGCTGCTTGAGAGGGTATTTATATATATTTTTTTATGTCAACAAACTTCACTCAGAGGCATCTTAATCATGGACTGAAAACAACCTGATTAACTCTTTCTGTGTCAAAGCCCAAATAATCGTTTTCAGCTTTCGATTTTAGTGATTGGAGATGCAAGCTTCATTCCCGCAGTACTAGGTTGTAAAAAAAATTATGAATAGAAATATGATTTTTTTTTAATTGTTGCTAATCAAGTATCAAAAATAATGTTTAAATCTATGATATATACTTTTTATCTGTTGATTCTGCTTGAAAAATTATGATAAAGTTTAAAAATAAATATATTTGAGTGTGCAGTGAACATATGCACATATCCAGTCACTGTAAATAACATCGTAGAGTAAATTTTATTTATGCCTTTATTCTGTCATATGGTACTTAGATTATTGATTGGTTGCAATTTCTCATATTTTAGGCTATTTATAGTTCTATTAGAGTTGTAATACTTTCTAAACTTTGAACATAAAGGTATTGATTTCATCACTACCAGAAATTGAATCATCTGGGAACTATGCTCTCATTGGTTTTCAATCAATATTTTAGCAGACTTTCGCTTTAATGACTTTAATGCTATTAAATTATTTCTCAAATGTATACTATGATTTTAAAACAATAATTAATTAGTAACAATCGGAAATGAAACTGCTAGCAATGTATAATGGTGTCAATTAGAACAACATTAGGATTACTCAAAGTGCAATTTTTAAAAGGAAGAACTTTATTTATCAATACTTTTAATTACATTTCAACAAATAAACTGATTAAGGTCAGAAAATTGTGATTTTTAAATAAAATTTTTGCCAGAATTTTAGAATTAAACTTTTCCATAGCAGTTATACACCACTGTCGGTCTTCATAATAAAGTGACTCATTCTCAAATTCAGTTAAACTTCAAATGCCTTGAAATATTGAATTTTTTTCATAGTTCTTTATCACTTTTATGATATATTTTTCAGTTTTTATTTAAATTATCTTGTTCTCAAAACAAAATTATTTTTTATAATACTGCTTTTCTTAGGCTTGGAGATTGTGAATCATCAAAAGTCTAAGAATAGGCATTATACGTTATATTCATAAATGGCTAAATAATTAAAAAACTATATAAATAAAAGATTTAAGCATTAATAGAAATATTATGAATAGTTCAGATTAATATAATAAAATAATATAGAAATA
Source organism: Ryuthela nishihirai (assembly GCA_038380435.1). NCBI lineage: Eukaryota > Metazoa > Arthropoda > Arachnida > Araneae > Heptathelidae > Ryuthela > Ryuthela nishihirai. The sequence goes on from JAWZYU010000026.1 coordinate 33,820,445, forward strand.
AACATATATTTTTATAATTTTACTAAAGGTAAAATGGAAAAAACACAGTAAATTTTGCAATTAAAAAAAATGCTTAAAAATTTAACTTACCATTTTTTTCTTCGAATTTTGGCCATTTTATTAAGCATAATTAAATTATCTTTCTTTTGATGTATGACATATTTCCATTCACTAGTTACTTCAGGGTTGGGTTGTTTTACCTCTGAGAAGCACTTTTTTGCACACTATGGACTAAATGGCCAGGTCACATGGACCCTGAAGGCTCAGAGAAGGTTGGGGGAGGGGACCCACTGGAACAGCTGTTGGGAGACAGATGGTAGCTTCCCATCAAGGCCATCCAGCGTGTTCTTTAGTGTGCACAGGGTATGGCTCTCTCCCGCACATGGGGCCATGGCTTAACGTCCCATCCGACGGACGGTGGCCTTTCCAAGCCCATCGGTATCCCCTACTGACCGTGGGTAGGGCGGGGAATTTTTCGGAGATAAATCTCAACGCTAACCCAGCTGGGACTCGAACCTGGGAACTGCAGATTACAAGCCTGGCGTGCTACCTACTGAATTACTTCAGGATGAGGTTCTAAAGCTATTTATTTTATTTTCTGAAGACACTTTAAAATAAATCTGGCCACCACAGAGAGTTCAGTTTCAGAAACCTGACACTGTAAGGGTTAACATTCATTTTGAATGAATGTATATTTTTCAGCATATAAATTATTATTACTTTCGATATCAAAACACTTTTATATTTAAAAACTGTTACTTTTCCTGGAGCTATTTTTAAAACTTTCTTCTGCTTCCAGAATATCCAAGTCCTGCATGGAGTTCTACATGTACTGCCCTGGAAGTTATAAAAAACGGTCAAATATTCAGAAATTACCAATGTATAATTATGCATAAATTTATTTTGGCTTTGTAACTCCATGGGCAAGTAGCTAGCATGCTAAACTACTGATCTAAGGGACTGGGTTTGAGCCCTTGGGTATGGTTATTGGATATTGGTGTTGCTTTTCTGCTGAGGTCCCATGATCCTTACAGACCTTCAACTATGGCATATAAACTGACAGCCTCCTGTTGGATCTCTATGGCAAGCAGGTCTTGTGAGGGAATTTTTCATTTTTTATTTACTATTAACTATTTAGACTTGCCTTTTGTTCCTGGCACTCCAGGAAATCCTGGTCTTCCTAGTGCTCCTTTGCTTCCAGGAAACCCTGCATCTCCTGCCTCGCCTTTCAATCCTGGAAAAAGAAAAATCTTACAATAAAATATACTAATTTGTTATTTTAGCACTGAAAGAGGGGCTGGGTAAAAGTTTGTTACCATATGAACTTCATGCTGCTCTATGAGTCTAGCTATAGTACAATCATAGAAGAGTTCTCTTCAGTTTCTATATTCAAATCTTAATATTGTACCTTTTGGACTATTTTCAGAAAACATTGAAACAAAAAGATCTGTGCTATTACTGGGATTCATCTTCACGTGATGGATGTCCAAACTTTACAACAACAAAAAAATTCCTCAGTATCTTATAAACAATACTATAAAATTCCTACAGACTATAAAACTATCCTAAAAAAATTTTGTAGCATTATTTAAAAGCTACTATTATCACTATTAAAAGCACTTGATAAAAAGAACATGGTGATTTTATCTTGTTGAGTTCTGCCTGTTAGGAACGGATGTTTTCCGTCTTTTATTTGCTTTTAGCTTCTTGAGCTTCTTTTTCTACTTAGCTGATTCACTTTCTTGTTGCTGCATCTGTTATTGGAGTTGGCACAAAGGATTAGTTATTTGGCTGCTTTTTATCATGCCAGTTGGAATCCTTCATGTGTATTATGGCCAACATGTTCCAACCTTCCAGTCTTCCTCAGGATCAACTGCTTCAATCTGTTATGGTAGACCCAGCTGGGTCTACCATACAGTACCAGGTCTACCACACAGGGTCCTGGTCCATATAAACTTACCAGACTGGACTGGATTAAGGCTCTGAGCTTGATTATGGATCTTGAACTTGCTGCACTGATTGGCTTTTGTGGAGGGATAATCTTCTGCTATGTTTTCTGTTTGTGGGTTGACAGTCCCAAATGAATAGATTCACAGGATATGTTTTATCAGCTGGAAGATAATTCTGAGCAGAGATCATCGCAGGCACCTGAACTCTTGATTCTACAGGCATCGTCAAATTTTACATTGGAGGAAGTCTTCCAGTGTAGATGGCTTCAGTCTTTAATAGTGGGGGAACAGATCTTTGCCCCATGCCTGTAATTAGGGAGCTGTTTGATATTGTCAGCATTCCCTCTTTCAATAAGAATAGTTTCTTTAAACATCCTACTAACCATTTTCTCTCCATAGGTAGTTGGAATGTGAGGACTCTGCACAGAGGTTATTCTCTTGATGTCCTCACACAAGAATTCCACCATTATAAGCTTGATATTCTTGGCTTGCAAGAGACCAGATGGACAAATAAAGGTCAGATTCTTAAAAATAATCTTAAATTTCTCTTTTCAGGGAGGGATGACAATAAGCATCACCAAGACATGGGTCTTGGTGATGCTTATTTTTTTTATTCTCAGCAGACATGCTAATGATGCTCTTCTAGGATATGAGTACATTAACGAAAGGTTTCTTACAGCAAAATTTTCAACAAGAATTAAAGACTTGAATGTTGTCTGCTGTTATGCCCCCACTGAGGATGCTGATGAGAAGGATAGGTTTTATGCACAACTTCAGGATATTTTGAATTCTGTCAAGAAAGGAGATATTACCCTTGTTCTAGGTAACTTCAATGACAAAGTTGGTACTGACTCTGACCTTTGGGGAGGGGTGATAGGCCCTTTTGGTATTGATAGTTTCAATGGCAATGGGCAACATCTCTTAAAGTAAGCAAACTTAATGGTTTGAGAATAACTAACACTTATTACAAACAAGTACACATGAGTTTCACTGATGGGCTGCATAAGAATATGATTGATTATATATTAATTAACAGCAAATATTAATTAACAGCAAATGTTAACAAAAATAACAGTTCTGTTAGGAATACCAGGGCATGAAAGGGAGCTGATATTGGATCTGACCATTACCTTGTTAAAAGTGTCTTGCAACTTAAACTTAAGAAGTGTGCTAGGGTTAAAAAATTTATTTTTAATACTGAAGCTCTGAAAGACCCAGTTATAGGTTACTTAGTCATTATGACATTCATGGTATGCTTACTAATATTGAAGTTGAGGAAAAATGGGACCATTTCAAACAGGCTTTTCTTAAGCTAACAGTACTCTTTTAGGTAAAATGGAGCAGAGGAGGCAAAATTATTTGAGTGGTAAGGCACTTGAGCTTATTTCAGAAAGAAAGAACTGCCGGAATGGTTGGACCTATGTAACCCATGGGTGCTTGAGGATGATGATGATGATGCAATATTTCATAGTGGATCTTAAATACTCTTCTTTATAACTCATAATTTTGAATTTTAATCATCTACAATTAGTCACACACCACAAATTATTTGTTAAAATACACTATCTCAAAATACAATGCTCATTTTCCAAAGTTGATAACCAACATGTAGTAGCACTAGTAATTTATTTTATCTGCAACACTCAGTTCAAGAAACAAATATATTTTATTTTAATCAAATACAAGTCCCACCTGAAATTCCTGAAAGCCCATCTTTACCACTTCTTCCTGGAGATCCTGGAAAGCCTTCTTTTCCAGGAGGGCCACGTGGTCCAGATAAACCAGAGTTACCTTTTTCCCCTTTAATACCCCTGAATCCAGGTTGTCCATCTGCTCCAGGAAGACCTTTATCTCCAGGAAACCCTACAAAGAGTGCAAGTTTAAAACCACTTTCTTTAAACAAAAATTTGTTTAATTAACAAAACTAAACTGATTCTAAGTTGTTTTACTCCAGATATTAGCAATAAAACAACTTTTAAATTACATAAAAATAAAATTCCAATCCTACATAGAGAAGTAATGTATAAAACTCTATATATATTATCAAAATATAAACAATAATAATAAATATATATTAACACATTTAGATTCTTGTTGCCTAAGGCATTTTTCATAATATCCAGTTGACTTTGTGGTCCAATGGCACTATATTTAGCCTGTGGTAACACTGAGATCTGTAGCCCAGATTAATTCCTGATGATAATATAGATATTGTATACATCCCCTCCACGGGGCAGATATACAAAAGATTTCATTTTATACATTTTATGTAATCTCTTCAAGATATTAGCTGTGTGTTTTTAAAAAAAACTGTCTGGAAGTCGCATATTCAGTTCTTTTATCATAGTATTTTCATTCTCTGAATTAATTAAATTTGGACAATTTAAAAATAACATTTTTAATTAAAGTTACCTATATTTTTAATTAAAGTTATCCTATTAAAACTTACAAAATACCCCAATACTGCTACAAGTAAAATCTTGCTACATTCTACGATCTTCATCGATTGAACAAATATGTTTTCCAGCTTCAAGATATGTATTGAACATGGATTTAAAATCTAATGACAATTTTGAATGACCAGTTAATAAAAAAAAAATAGTAATAAATTTTGAATGACCAGTAAACACTATTTGCCCTTTACACACAATAGTCTGCTCTCTGGCAACAGCATAGCTAATCACACACCTTGATAGCTGCAGTTGAGTGTTGAAGGATTCAGCAGCATCCATGTTAGTAGCAAACAGAATGAATTCTGGGATGGTGATGTCAGCAATTAGAAAATTATTGGAACATGTTTTAGGCATCAGTTGAAATGCACATTTTCTGCTTCTCAGGGTCTTGTATTTTAACAGTTACCAACATTCATCTTACTGGCTTTTTATAAAAATAATATAATGATAATTGGACAATACTAGGTAAGAGGGAAGATGCTATGTATTTTTCAACTTTCTTTCCCTTAACTTTGGATCTCTGCTGTTTGAAACCCAGACATTTTCATGGTGACTACCTCATGTTCCTCTCATTGGTGTTCCCCCAAAATAATACTGCAAATGCTGGTTAGCTGCATATTTTTTGCATAATATACTAGGGGCGGGGGTGGCTCAGTCGGTAGCACGCCAGGCTTGTAATCTTCAGTTCCCAGGTTCGAGTCCCAGCTGGGTCAGAGTTTGAGATTTATCTCCGCAAAACTCCCTGCCCTGCACGGTCAGTAGGGGACACTGATGGGCTTGGAAAGGCTGCTGTCCGTCGGATGGGAAGTAAAGCCGTGGCCCCGTGTGCGGGAGAGCCATACCCTGTGCACGTTAAAGAACACGCTGGATGGCCTTGACGGGAGGCTACCATCTGTCTCCCAACAGCTGTTCCAGTGGGTCCCCTCCCCCAACCTTCTCTGAGCCTTCGGGGTCCTTGTGACCTGGCCATTTAGTCCATGGTGTGCAAAAAAGTGACGCTCAGAGGTAAAACAACCCAACCCAGCATAATATACATGGTAATCCCTCCCAGGTACCATAAAGCAGCAATCATTAACATACAGTCTGAGCTAGATCCTCAGATATCAAGTTTCAAATAACAGATTCATATAATAAAGTGAATTGAAGGAAAACATGAAAATGCTCTCACAGAATTGTAGCATTCCTTGAGTTCCATTTCTTCTCAGGTAAAAATAACACCTGCTCTCTTCTTTTGAAAATCTGAGATGATCATTCTATGTTTGAATGACCTTCAAGGATAATAATTTTTTTAAAACCTACCATGGAATCTTCTGAATGTATAATGAAAGAGAATAACCAATTTACTAAGCTCAAACTTCCATGCAAGGGCATTAAAATACTAACAAAAATTTAGTTTAGCTTTCGTAGCAAAAGGCAAAAGTGCACACGGTAATCCCATGGCTAATTAGAAGAATAACTTATCCCCTCTGGTGAATATGGGATGCTTGCTTTCAAAGAGAATTTAGTCTTTTATTTTCTTGCTTTTGAACCCTCAAATAGCAGAAATTTGAACATGTGGATAATTTGAAAAATACGAAGAGTAATGCTTCACTTGGTACCTATACAACGAAAAATCTTTCATTTAGTTCTTAAAATGAAAAAGTTGTGTTTTCCAAACCACTGGGGTTAAGGAGACAGATTGTTGCTGTCAGTGTAACCCCTTGACCATCACACTCCATCACCAAGCCAGTCTTTAGGTAATTTTAAATATTAACTCATGAACAGAAACTTGTAAGTTTTTATAATAATGAATATATACACTGAATGGACAAATGTATCATGTCCAGTCATGTGGGATGCTGAAACTGGCAATGCCTATAAATAGAGCAGGTCTCTACACATTGGAAACAGTCATGGAGAAGTAATCATGGGTAAAGGCAACAATGTAAGTGCAAAGAAGGCCAGTTGTTCAGTCACCGCAACTGCTGAACTGTTGGGATTTCCATGTCAGATCAACGCACGTGTATACCAAGATTACTTGAAATACAGCAAAACTTCAACCAGTGGGAGGAATGTGGATATAAACATGCAATTGACTCTCAAGGTGAGCACAGACTGTCTCACATTGTTACAAGGAATCACACAGCTACAGTGGAGCAGTTAACATCGAACTGAATGAGGGGCATTCACAAGCTTATGCACAAAGATTATCCATCGTACCATGGTAAAAATTGGTTATGACAATCGACATCCACATTGTGTTCCCTTGTTGACTGCAAGGCACCAAAAGATTAAGTTACAGCTTGCAAAGATCTATTGCAACTGGAGTGCAGAGGACTGGAAACACATCATCTGGTCTGACAAATTATGGTTTCAACTCTCACATTAATGGGAGGGTGTGTGTGTGGCATAAACACGCGAAGAAATGGACCCAGCTTGAAGTTGGGATCATACAGGCAAGTGGAGGAGGGTAACAGTTTGGAGTGCATTTACATGGTCTTCCTTGGGGCCCCTAATACCCATTGAGACCTCCATCACCAGCACAAGGTAAGTGAACATCCTTGCCAACCATCTAAATCCATTCATAACGATTCTCTTTCTGCACCATGATGCCACCTTTCAACAGGACAATGCAACCGCATACTTCCTGAGTGACAACATTGGTTCCAGGAGCATTCAAGTGAGTTTACCACACTTGAATGATTTCCTCAATCGCCAGACCTCAACCCCATTGAAAATTTGTGGGACGAATCATAAAAATCAGTTTGAGCCCACCAACCCCTACTGGCAACTGTGGATGCTCTATAACAGGTGATCCTTGCTTCATGGGCAGCAATACTACTTCCATGTTTTCAAAACTTCATTGAGTCCCAGTCAAGATATCTGATTGCCGCAACAGGTTATTAGGTAGGTGTATATAATAATTTGTCCATTCAGTTTACATGGTGAAATTTTTGTTACTGTAACATAAGCCCATACCTTATCTAGTGGTTAGCATACCTGACTACTACACCAGAAGGCATGTCCCTGTGTATGTGTTTGTATGTTGTATGAGAAATTGAAACAGGCACAAAAGAGCTTCTAGGTTAGCTCCATCCTTTGTGTAAGGAAGTACCTTCTTCCCTTTAGAAAAAAAAAAACATGAAAATTATATAAAGGGTATTTAATAAATAAGTGGACAATCTGTATAATTCAGAGGAAGTGAAAGCAATCTAGCATACCTCAAGTATATCTAAGACTACCAAACCTCTGCATGCAGACTACAGTATATGTTTAAACTAATCTCTGCCAGCAAAAACAGTCCAACAAATCTCTGCATGCATAAATACTAAATAGACTACAGTAGCTGTTTGAACCAGTCAGATATCTTGTTAACTGTACACCCCTACAGATATAAACAATATGTGGAGATATTAAATTTTTGGTGACTATATTTTAGGAAATCAATCCTGACAATAGTTACTGTCAAAAACAAATTTATAACTAACACTGCCTGTGGAAAACAACCCAGAAACAAAGAACATAAGCATACTATGAAAACATCTTTCTTCTTACTATCAAGGGAACTGCACATAAAGTGATGTTGACTTTCTTTATTAATTACAAAAGGCCACTGTTGCTTGTGCTTCTGGAATGTGGTGAGACATTAATGCACAGAAATACTCTAAAATATTAGAAAGTTTATGGAAGGCGATAAAATTGAAGTGTGAATTTTTATCAAAATAATGTGTTACCATATGATTATGATAATGCCTACCCATAACCACTGCACAGGACATCATAAGCAAGTGGGTAGATATTAGACCACCGATGCCATCAAAGCCTTCTTTCCAATAAAAATAAAATAGCTTTTCATAGCATTTTTTTAACCTACATATTAGGTGTTTATTTTACTATTCTCCAAGCTTGAGAATACTATCAAGCTTCTTTCACCATTTCAGATTCAATCTATGGTACCATATGGTCTTGACTTATACAAGTATACTTTAAGCTTTTACTATTAAAGCATTAAGGGACACTAAAGTAGGTGCTGAAAGGTCAATACTTTCACTTGAAAGACTGAAGGTTATGGTCAGAAATTTCTTTCAGTAACAAATTATTATCTTGCTATATGAGAACTGTATCAGCCTGATGTCAAACCTTATGATAAAGACCTTAATGGTGGTAGGATTTTTTTATAATTAAATCAGAGTTTCATACCTATTTCTGTTCTCTACTTATTTATTGAATATCTTCTACAGTTGCAGTGTGGCTGAATTTCTACACTATCTCAAAAATACACATGCATAAGCTAAATAGGTGCCTATGTGTGTTTTACCTCTGAGCAGCACTTTTTGCACACAAAAAATGGGCTAAATGGTCAGGTCACAAGGACCCTGAGAGCTCAGAGGTTAGGGGGCAGTGGATCCACTGGACAACTGTTGCAAGAAAGGTGGTAGCCTCTTGTCAAGGCCATCCAGCATGTTCTTCAATGTGCATAGGGTATGGCTCTCCCATACACGACACCACAGCTTAACATCCCATCCGATGGACGGTGGTGGCCTTCCAAGGTGTCCCCTACTGACCAAGGGCAGGGCAGTTTTGAAGATAAATCTCAGTACTGGCCCCACTGGGACTCAAACCTGGGAACTGCAGATTACAAGCCTGATGCGCTACTGACAGAGCCACTCCTCACCCTAAAATTACAGTGTACATATCAAAATTTAATAAAACTCTATAACATTGTATATGTATGAATAAAACATAGCAGAATAATCTAACAATAATGATAACAATGGCATATCAGGATATATGGTAATAAGAATTTACAAGATGGATGCCAAATTGGCATATAAGACATATATGTCTATATTTCAGGTACAGAGTCATCCCTTTGATATAGAATGACAATTTCTACATCTCTATAGAATTAAATTTTTTAAGTGAGATGATAACAAAATTTGGGATTTGTAGGTCAAGGTGAATGCAATTGCAAGGCAAGTTGTTACTTTTGATGCTTTTACAATTCAATGATTAATTTCAGGTGCACAAGTAGCACTAACCAAAATGTTAGTGCTACTTGTTATAAATTTTTACATTTTATAAGTTTAATGCAAAATAATAAAAATAAATGTTTAAACAATAAGTAATATTACACACTCTCAATAATCTATCACTACCTAAGTTTTATATGGGCAATTTTTATATTACTATTGATGAGAATAGTATACCTTGCAGACCAGGAAAACCTGGCAATCCAGGAGGGCCATCAGTGCCTGGAGCTGCATCTCCTGATTCTCCCTTTTGTCCTTGAAGTCCAGGTGCTCCATCAAATCCTTGGAATCCTAACACAAACATGATGGTTAATAAAAAGCTACAGGGCTTTATAAATACTTGTACCTTGATCTTTTCTTTCATTCTTTTAAAGTGCTTGTAGGTAATAATCTATGCATTAAACAAGTGTAAAAAATATTAATTACTTTAACAAAAAACTGAAGGATGATTGAAATGAGAGTAAATATGCGAACTTATCATCACATGGGAGTTCATCTTGTCAATATCTTGCAAAAAGAGCAAAATTGTCAGTTTAGACTAAATCAGATATTTAGTCTCCAGACCAGGGCTGGATAACCCATGACTCTTTTCATAATTTTTTGTGGCTCTCATGATTATTGTTGCTGCTGATTTTGTATGCAATATGGCTTTTTTCATTTTTGTAAATTTATTGCTAGGTAAACATTTGCATAAATATCTGTTGGGCATTAGGTGGTTTAACTTTGCAATTAATGATGAGGTTAGGCAAAGGAGTCGGCAATCTCCTTTAAGCAGCATATTGTGCAAAGAGAGACTCCGCTGGTTTGGCCATGTTGCCCGTATGGATAATTATAGATTGGCGAATAGGGTTAAGAACAGTGTGCCTAAAGGTATTAGAAAGAGGAGGAGACCTTGGATGTGGTGGGCAGACAATGTCAAACAGGACCTTGTGGGAATTGGTGTGCAGTGGCCAGATGCTGCAGATGTAGCTCAGGACAGATATGCTTGGAGAACTAAATTGCATGGTCTGGTTGGACCTCTGTAGCCCTTGGCTGCTTGAGGATGATGATGATGATTGCTAGGTCTGTGATGATAATAAAAATAAGTTGAGTATCTCCAGACACTTTGATGTTTAAAATCTACTAAATGATGATCTGTGGTTTTGAAAAAGGCAAAAGGTCAGATGATTGTTTTGCTTGGAATGGATTCCAGTTTCTGTCTTAAAGAATAGTAAAAACTCATGTGCCTCTTTAAGAATATAGCTGTTCTTAATGTCTACTAAGTTTGAGTTGCCCAGCTCTACTTTAGAGAAATTAAGGTCCCAATTCAAGGAATTCTTCATAACATGACCAAGAACTATACTAAAATATAAAAGTGACACAATGTAGCCTTACAAACTCCAATAGTAATGATAAACTAATAACTACAACTTTAAAGATTCTCATAATGACTCCATGACCAGATCTCCAGGTCCAAGAGGGCCCATCTCCCCCTCCCCCTTGAGAATGGTAGTAACCAAATGGAGGAGAAAAAAATATTAAACCTCTCCCTAAAATACTGTCTCAAAACAGCTCAAACTGTATGTAGGAAGTTATGAAGAGGAAAAAATAACACTGATTGGATAATCTATTTAAAATCTTGGCTGATTTGGGCCAGTATGGTAGTGAAAGGGTTAAAACATATATATATTGCACATATTTTTCAAAAAAAAAATTTTTTTTGGCACATTATAGCCTCTGTAGCTCATGTGCCATAAAACCCCAAACAACCAAACCAAGAAAATTTTTAAAAATCTAAAGGCAGAGGGAAAATTCTTATACCTAAATGGTATTTAGGATCAATTCTGGTCCTACCTCTTTCATTCAAATTACTTGCCACAAACCCCCCCTTTTTTTTGTTTTTTCAAGATCCAGATCTGCATAATTCGATGTCATTATAGAGAACCATCATTAGGATAACTGCCTTATTAACCCTTCCAGTGTCCAGCCTGAAAAACTGGTTTACATCCAGAGGCCAAATTTAACTTTAGAACTTTTTTGCCAAATAACTAATGAAAGGAATTATGGGATATTGTATACCATATTAATCAGCATTTAACAAAAAAGATATGTTTTATTTTAATAGGACTTTTTTAGAGTCATGTAGTAAAAAAAAAATGCATCTGGCAACACAAATAAAAAATTATTTAAAAAAAACTAATAGACAGAAATGATTATAATCACATGAATAGAATGGCTATTTATTTCTAAATAACAAAAAAATTTCTTGTTTAAAGTAAACATTTTTTCCATACTGTACTTTGAGAAAAAGTCCAGGATTGTTGCAGTCCAATAAACAAGTCACATTTAGAATATTTTTAATAAATAACTAATCAACAGAAATAGCTCATGTTATATACCAAATTAAAAAGAATTTAATTTTGAATTTTATTGAAGTAAAAAATTTGATCAATGTAGTAACATATTAATTTTAATAACAATTTTTACAGTGATATACCAAAAAAAAAGGTAAACATTTCATAATTACTTCCAAAATCTTCCGTTTTTAAAAAGTAGCAGTTCTTTGTTAATTATCAGATTTTAAAAACTTTAAGGAAAAATTTGTTGATAATAGTTCAAATCAAACTTCTGAGCTTAAATTAGGGGATTGCTTCAGCACAGAGTAATGTTAACAAACAAATCGACAATACCTTATATAACTTCTAAGAAATGGCAAACAGATGGCTTTAACAAATTATTTATGTCATAGTTTAATAAAATGTGCATCAAATAAAAAAAAAAATATTATTTATCAAGCTTAAATTACATATTTTTATAAAATATCCATTAAAAATTTTTAAAATGGCAATTTTTATTTTTTTTAAATCTAATTATGTACTAAAAATTATTATACGTTACTATTTATTGTACTAAAAACAGATATATACGTTATGGATACTGGAAGGGTTAAGTATACCATATGCTTTACAATAAACAAAAAATTATGATAATCAGCTTAAGTTTATGAAATTCTAAACCTTTCTTAAAAATCTGCCTAATTGCAAATATTTTATCTATGCAGCTCCTACCACTTCTGATAACACATAAGTTCACTTTGAAGTTGTCCATAAATCAAATGCTCAATTCTATAAGCACAATAATACATATGGCTTTACCTGGAACAGACAGTAGAGTGGTGTTTCTATAGTTATCAACAAGAAATGTAAAAACATTTTTTTTAAAATACAGATAATACCTCTAGTAAAATCCTTAGGAAACAATAGCTTTATTATAGAAAATATTCAAAATTTCAGTCAGCCACATAATATCAGAAACATTTCCAGCTCTAAACATTTCAGGAGTAATATCTAAACTGAGGATTTTTGCACTTATAAATTAATAACTATCAAATAAATTGCAATATTTACTCACTTACACTGAATAACTCATAAAAATTGAAGTCATAATCTACAATAAATTCCCTAAGGATATATCCATCATTTTCTGATTCTTGTTTGAGACATGTCTTAAGGCTCGAATAATTAGCCTATAGAAGCCCAAAAAGTGTGCATGCATCTATTTAGTTGCTTTGCGAGACAATGAATAACTTTTAACAATATTTTTGAAGCATCTCTATTCATTTGCTTTGCCTCATTTTTGGCATATTTCAGCTTCTTTAAACAAATTTCCTTGATTAATCTCTTTAGTCGTGATTACAATAGGAATCAATTTGCAACATATATAAGGCCTTTGACAACTTGTGTTATTTCAGTCCTATTTCACTATTTCAAATCTTGATATTTATATTTATCAGGCTTTTTACAATTTACATTTTTTTTTTCATATTTTTTAATTCATTATTTTTTTTGGCTCAAATCTACTGCTAACACCATCCATAAAAAAACTCAAAAGTGAATGTGATTAGTCTTACTTCAAACTTAACACTGATAGAAAAACTTTGCTGATAAATTCTTAATAAAACTGAAAGATCTCTTAAGTTTGACATTAAAGGCATAACATTGAAATATCAACTAGAAAAGTGAATTCTAAAGTTAAGAAAGTATTTATTATTAACAATTTAAATATTCTAAAATATTTCAGTTAAACTTAAAAATGGATTATACTAGAGGATGAAATTTAGGGGCTAGATCTTTTAAAACTAAGTTACTGGTTATATGCTCCGATATTAAAAATCACTTTAGACAAATGAATAATTACAACAGCATATTTAAAAATTATAAATACAGTGTTACAGTATATCCAAAATAAACAATACAAAATATATTTATAAGGCACAATGCATTCTTAATACCTTTAGGGCCACTTAATCCAGGAAATCCAGGCTCTCCTGGCAGACCAATACGACCAGGTGGGCCAAAGTCTCCTCTTTCACCTTTTGGTCCAATAAAACCAGGTGTTCCTGGTTGTCCATCAAATCCATCAGCACCAGGTAATCCGTGTTCTCCCTACATTAAAGAAACAATTACGGAAATTACTTCTATATTCACTTTATATTCTTTGTGTAGAACAAAATTACATCAAAAGTAAAAAACACATTACAACTGTACAACACACTAATACACTGTACAACACAATTATTTAACTAGATGACACAGTAAATATATTTACACACTAGAGTGACATATGTATCAACTTTTTATATTAACACAATCCATTAACCATGACAATGGTGGTAGTTTAAGATTACCAGCTGTCTATAAATGCTAAAGTTTCTTGGCTAACTTTAAGATAGTAACTAAGTAGCATATTGTCACCGCCTAACTGTCTGTTGAATATTGCAGTAAGTACTGAAGATTGTGCATTTAAAGTCAAAATCCAGAAGTATACACATTCAAAGATAGAAGAGATGTTGGATGGTAATTATGCACATTACAATGCCACTGATTGCAACTAGAAGATGTCATTCCAGTATCATCATCATCATCATCAAGCAGCCATGGGCTACAGAGGTTCAACCAGACCATGCAATTTAGTTCTCCAAGCCAGTCTGTCCTGAGCTACATCGACTGCATCTGGCCACTGCACACCAATTCTAACAAGGTCCTATTTGACATTGTCTGCCCACCGCATCCTAGGTTTCACCCTCTTTCTGAGGCCTTTAGGCACACTGTTCATAACCCTATTCACCAAGCTATAATTATTCATACGGGCAACATGGCCAAACCAACGGAGTCTCTCTCTGCACAATATGCTACTTAAAGGAGGTTGCAGACTCCTTTGCCTAATCTCATCATTAGTTACAAAGTTGAACCACCTAATGCCCAAGATACTGCATAAACACCTAGAATCAAAAGCATCTAGTTTCCTGTTATCTTGTTTACAAAGTGTCCAAGTTTCACTACCATAACTAACCCTAGAAAGAACCAAACTATTACACAGTCTACTTTTAGTCTTTAGGTGTAGACACCTATTTCTCCACACTCTCCATAGATTCTTAAAAGTCCCGGCAGCAATCTCTATTCATCTGTTAATCTCATGCCGCACCTCACCATTATCTGTTACATAGCTCCCAAGATAATTAAATTGTGACACCTGCTCAAGACTGCAACCATTCAGATTAACTGAATCACAACCTGCCTGACCAATTTTCATCACTTTAGTTTTCTCTCTGTTTATAACCAAACCTACTCTACTACCAGTTTCATCAACAGCTCGAATGAAAGAGTTAATCTCATCAACATCATTTGCCAAAAGGGCTAAATCATCAGCATAATCTAAATCAGAAATTTTCGTATCTCCAGTCCATTTAAGACCAAAATCTTTCCCTTGAACTGAATTTCACATAACATAATCAATTTCCAATAACCATGCTAAAGAGAAAAGGAGACAAAATGCACCCTTGTCGAACACCAAAAGTAATGCTAAACCAATTGCTACAAGACTTACCAACTCTCACACATGACTCAGTGTTATTATAGAGAGCTTTCATTATGTTAACTAACTTGTCTGGTATACCATATGATCTAACAATCAACCACAAATTATGATGATCAACAGAGTCGAAAGCCTTTTCGGAATCAACAAAGCTAGCAACCAAAGGTTTCTGAAACTCTAAACATTTCTGAAGAATCTGCCTAAGTGAAAATATCTGATCCACACATGCCCTACCACTTCTGAACCCACATTGTTCATCATGCAATTGACTGTCAACCAGATTCTTAATTCTATTAAGCACAATCATGGAAAGAACTTCACCTGGAACAGAGAGTAGGCTGATACCCCTATAGTTATCACAAGAACTGCGATCACCTTTTTTGAAAATAGGGATAACAATAGCTCTGGTAAAATCCTTAGGAACCATGCCTTTATCATAGAAGATATTCAGAATTTCAGTCATCCAAGTGGTAACCGAAACATTCCCAGCTCTAAGCATTTCCGTAGTAATTTCATCTACCCCTGGGGATTTATGTAGCTTAAGTTTAGAAACAGCCAAAATAACTTCAGATTGTGTTATAGGGCCAACATTAAAGCCACCAATGCATCTATCATCATTTCAAAAAAGGGGAGTAGAACTAACTACAATGTTTAGAACATCACTGAAATGCTCAGCCCACCTAGCCATGACAGAATCCTCCCCTTCTATAACCTTACCTTGTTTATCCTTCAATCCTTGTATGCCTGTCCGTTTTCTACCACACCAAACATTAACTATCTGGTACAGCTCTCTTCTCTGCTGTTGTGCTGTCTAACTGCTTCCTCGGCTTTGTCAGCCAAACCATCAAGCCAAAGATTCTTATCAGCAGCTAACTGATCTTTTACCCGTTTATTAAGTTCTCTGTAATGCTTTCTATTAGGACTAGTAGGGTATTGATTAAGGATATTCCTGCAGTTTTTTCTTTCCAAAATAAGCTCAAGTGCCTTATCACCCAGATAATTCTGCCTCCTCTGCACCTTCTTTCCTAAAAGAGTACTGTTAGTGTGCAAAAAAAGCTTATATAAAATGATCCCATTCTTCCTCAACTTCAGTAGTAAGCATACCATGAATGTCATAATGACTAAGTTACCTATAACTGGGTCTTTCAGAGCTTCAGTATTAAAAATAAATTTTTTAACCCTAGCACAACACTTTTTAAGTTTAAGTTGTAAGACACTTTTAACAAGGTAATGGTCAGATCCAATTTCAGCTCCCCTATATGCCCTGGTATTTCTAACAGAACTAGCCCATTTGCTGTTAATTAATATATAATCAATCATATTCTTATGCAGCCCATCAAGTGAAACTCGTGTACTTATGTATGTCGCAGTGTTTGTAATAAATGTTAGTTATTTTGAATCCATTTAGTTTACTTACCTGTAGGAGACGTTGCCTGTGATGTTACTTCTTCAGTTGCCTGTCTATTGGGACCTTTCGGAATGTCCCTCTGGTCCGATCGCAATATGCGAATGGGTGAAAGAGTCTTTCAACCAACTGTGGGAATTTTGTGGCAACTGTGGGGACTCAACCTTGAGGCTTCTCTAAATAAATGTTTGACTCTAGTCCTTGATAAAGCAATAAAAATCCTTTATTGACATGAATAACATTGACTGGTGAGAAAAAACATACTTGTAACTCATTTACTATGAATTATAAAACCAGCTTACTATCCCCGTTCAGCTGTTTCTCAAGAGCCTGAGTACCGTTAGTCCCAGTCGGCACTCACGAGCTTTACAATTTTGTGTCTTAATGCGTTCGTCTTTCGACTCGCTCTCCCTCCTTCATCGTTGCCAACACTCTTCTCCGCTTCGGGCATGTGGCAAGGTCGCTTGTCAGCAGACACCAGCAGTGGGTAACCTCCATCCCTCTGACGCTGCTACTTCGATTAACATTCCAGTTGCTAGGACGAAGGCCTCCCACGTAGCATATGCCTTTTTGGTGAAATCCAAAATAACATACAAAACACAAAAAAAAATATTTAAAAAAGGCCTCTAGCCTGACATTGCCCATTGCCATTGTAGCTACCAATACCAAAAGGGCCTATCACTCCTCCCCAAAGGTCAGAGTCAATACCAACTTTGGCATTGAAATCACCTAGAACAAGGGTAATATCTCCTTTCTTGACAGAATTCAAAATATCCTGAAGTTGTCCGTAAAACCTATCCTTCTCATCCTCATTGGCATCCTCAGTGGGGGCATAACAGCAGATAACATTCAAGTCTTCAACGCTTGTCTGAAATTTTGCTGTAAGAAACCTTTCATTAATGCACTCATATCCTAGAAGTGCATCACTAGCGTGTCTGCTGAGAAGCAGACCCACGCCTTGGTGATGCTTATTGTCATCCCTCCCTGAAAAGAGAAATTTAAGATTATTTTTATGAATCTGACCTTTATCTGTCCATCTGGTCTCTTGCAAACCAAGAATATCTAAATTATAATGGTGTAATTCTTGTGTGAGGACATCAAGAGAAAAAGCTCTGTGCAGAGTTCTCACATTCCAACTACCTATGGAGAAAAATGGTTAGTGGGTTGTTTAAAGAAACTATGTTTATTGAGAGAGGGAATGCCGACAATATCAAACAGCCCCCTAATCGCAGACATCGGGCAAAGATCCATTCCCCCACCGCTAAAGGCTGAAGCCATCTACACTGGACAACTTCCCCCAATGTAGAATTTGACGATTGCTGTAGAAGCAAAGAGTTCAGGTGCCTGCGATGACCTCTGCTCAGGATTATCCACCAGCTGATAAACATATCCTGTGAATCTATTCACTTGGGGCTGTCAACCCACAAACAAACAGAAAACACAGCAGAAGATTTTCCCTCCACAGAAGCTCACCAGTGCGCAAAATTAGGATCCATAATCAAGCTCAGAGCCGTAGCTGATAATATATACCAGATGTATTCTTTCTTTTACTGTTGAACAGCTGTGATATTAAATGAAGATAAATTTCTTTGTGTTGAAAATGGCAGTTCTAATGTTAAGTTATATGCAAGCTAAAGTTCAACCATTCTTGGATCGACATTATAATGAGATGGTTCTCCATCATGTTGCATACAAAGATTACATAGCACTGCTAATGGTACATTGCCCAGAAAATCAAGGAGTATGTTGTGTAGAAACACCAAATAAGTTTGTCCTGTCAGCCTATCTAGCAACAGATATAGGCCAATAAAACAACCCACATGTTCATGGTCCAATGGACCTAATGTTGCTGTGGATGGGTAAAATGTGGATTGGAACAGATGGGTAACAGCCAACTGCCACACATGGCTGCTGTGGCAGTTGTAGATGTTATCACATGTGAAACAAATTCCACAACATGTGTCTGATTAAACACCATCTGCACATGTCGGTGTAACAGCCATTCCGAATATTGATAAATAGGTAGTGTAGCATTGAAAGTCACCTAGCTGCAGACCCTGCACTCACAAATAATGGAATGGGTGAAAGCCTTCTGTTGCAGAATTCAGTGGATGGTGTTCTGATGTATTCCAATGTGCCTGCTCAGCAGACATGTACTAAGCTCTAGGTGTGCAGCAATCCTCTACAGTACAGATTGGCATTCGCACACTGGCTATGCTATCTGTGGTGTGAAGACTCATAGCAAGGAGCCCATCTCCAGTGTCTATGAGGTGATCATCCAGCTGTCAGATAATGTTGCCATCAGAATGACAATGCATTGAGCAACAATGGGTATTCCCATGATACTCTACAAAAAGCAGACACATATTGCAGTATTCTTGAATAGAATATATGGTGCGATCCAATGTACGGACAGAAATGGAATTGGCATTGCAGATAGAAAATGACATTGCAGATAGCATCACGCATTTCAAACTCATTGATCATGGGTCTGCCAGAACATTATTTTAGTTGTAAGTGGATGTGACATCACTTATCTTTCAACTCATTTTACTCAGAAACTATTGCTCACACTGGCATAGTTCCTTGAGCATATTTGATCCTTTCATGACGAGGAATAGCAGAATGCAAAGTTTATGCGGTAATTTAGGGACACCCTGTATATTAACCTATGCATATTTGTTAAAACTTATGCTGCAGAACTCACAAAAAATGTGGTTGACCAAGCCTGCATATTTGGCTAAAAACGTGCTATCAGAAATTAGTACAAAAGAAATTTTTAAAAAAATCCCACATGGAAAATTCTATTATAAAATTTTCCACAAAGCAATACGTCTCTGCCATTGTTATTAAGCAAAAATTCGTCATCCAACTATAATGCACCAACAATCACAAGCACTTATTCATGGCAGCTGTCCTCACCTATCATACTTCATGACTCATGCTTCACATCTCTGCTCAACTAGAATTTAAAGTATGACATAGAACTTTGAATTTTTACCTACTTTATAAGCTAATCCTTTAATCATCGTATGTCTGAATAACTAATAGTTAGGAAGGAGTCAATAACATCGTTTATATACTCGATTACAGTGATTATAATCATCGCATTTGTTAATTTTATCCATTTTCACATGATTAGTGTACAAAATTTGGTAAGTATAAACTTCTGAAATGTTGTTTAGCTTTCCTATTATTCCATCTACTATACTATGCTTCAAGACACTATGTAACATCGATAGATAAACAAATTACAGTGAAATGAACAAAGGGACTATTATATATGTTTAAGAAATTTATGTATATATTTAAAACAGACATTTCAGAGCTCCTAATGCTAATTTTTTTTAGTTTATTGTTCAACTTGTTGCAGCAGAATTTAATAAACATTCACAAGCCATCCCATGGCCGAGTGGTTAGCGCGCTTGGCTACTGATCTAAGGGACCTGGGTTCGAGCCCCAGGTAAGGCATGGCTGTTTGTGTCGTTTTTCTGCTGAGGGCCTGCCATCCTCTCAGACCTTCTACTATGGCATATAAACTGACAGGCTCCTGTCAGACCTCTGTGGCAAGCAGCTGCTTGAGGGGGTATTTATTTATTTTTTATTTATTTATATCCTGCAAACTGCTATTAACAAAGTACAAATGACAGGATTGGTGCACCTCATGTTCTAATTACAGTAAACTCCCCCAGCTGAGCTGTCAGCTGCATCGAGTTAATTGACTTGTTTATGTTATATTCACTCATGCATCTTTTCATTCAGTTAAATAGGAAGTTCACTGAAGGAACATGTTTTTCATATCAAGAGGTTTTTAGTGCAGAAGTACTGAAGTAGCTTTTTTCATTTTGGTATTTTTTTCTCTGTTTAAAACTGTTTTAATTTTTCTAAATTGCTATTTTTATAATTTATCAACACTCTAAGAGAAAAAAAAGTTTTTTTTTTCAACATCTGATCAGCCACATAATAATGACGTAGATATGGTTTTACTTCAAAACTTTTAGAGCTTAAGTGGATGTGCAGTATGATGTTACATAATGTTGGGCAAGTACTGACTTCTATTGTGTTTTTCAATAGTTTCTTATTTAACTTTTAATATCTGTAATTAATATATATTCGCAAAATCTTCCAACACATGTTTTAAATAAAGCTAGTTCAAAAATTCGTAATTTTTTTTACCCAAAATATTTTGTTGATTTTGATAGTGAATCAGATGAATATTTAGGCTTCCCTGATTCAGTATTGAGATACTGATCTCAAGTAGAACATAACATTAATGACAAATTCTTTTCATTTTGTTACTTCTATTATTATTTTTATTGCTCCTTAACCCCTAAAGTTTCAAAAGGGTTTACTGTTTTTGAAAATTAGGCTTAAGTAACTTTCATTTGAATTTGAATTTCTGTTACTTTATTATTCAGAATGCAATGCTCTTTAATTTGGTATGTAATATGGCCTGTATATATCTTTAATCACTGTAGGATAAAATTATAAAGTTTAGTTGTTTCTGTGCTGAAAAAAGTTGAAAGTTATCTTAATCACAATTGCATGCATTGTGAGAAACCTGATACTTTCAGGGTTAAATATATACTGTGATTAGAAAGAATAATTAATTTGAAACATGTCCAAAAATGAAACCAGCAGGCATAAGTTAACTCGGAGGGCAGGTTCCCCCAGAAAAGCTGATTCTCCATTTTTATAGAATAGGGCATGTTTAATGATATTTAAAATTTAATTGAAGGTAATTTTACAACTAGCATTAAGAAATAGTGAGTTTTATGTGAATTTTTGTCATTGTTTCTAAATTTAGCTTTCCTTACAATACCTAATACATATTGATCTGGAAATCATTACATCTCAATTTCATTAGAGGCGGGGGGTGGCTCAGTCGGTAGCGCGTCACGCTTGTAATCTATAGTTCCCAGGTTCGAGTCCCAGCTGGGTCAGCGTTGAGATTTATCTCCGCAAAATTCCCTGCCCTGCCCACGGTCAGTAGGGGACACTGATGGGCTTGGAAAGGCCGCTGTCCATCGGATGGGACGTTAAGCCATGGCCCCGTGTGTGGGAGAGCCATACCCTGTGCACGTTAAAGAACACAATGGATGGCCTTGACGGGAGGCTACCATCTGTCTCCCAACAGCTATTCCAGTGGGTCCCCTCCCCAAACCTTCTCTGAGCCTTCGGGGTCCATGAGACCGGCCATTTAGCCCATTGTGTGCAAAAAAGTGCCACTCAGAGGTAAAGCAACCCAACCCAATTTCATTAACTGAATTAAACTGTCATTTGAAATATTTTTACTTATTTTTTCATCTCTTTACCTCTCTTTAGTTATATAATTTTCAGTTTTTAATTAAATTATGTTTTTTTAAACAAAATAGCCTTTGTTGCACTACTTTTCTAGTCTTAGCTTTTGCTAAACATAAAAAAATCCATATATATGTATTATGCGCTGTTTGCATAAATGAGTAAAAATTCAAGAAAAACTACATAAATAAAAGATTAAATATTTATTAATAAGAAAAATTATGAATTAATTACACTAAAATAATAAAACACTTTAGAAAATATGGCAAAATTATGTTGTTTTTTCTTTTATTTTACTGAAGTAAAATTAAGAATACAATAAAATTTTGCGACCTTTTTAAAACAATGCTTATAAAATTTTATTTGATTTCATATAGTTAACAATTACCCTGGAACTTTCTCAAAGTATCTCACTGAGAAAAAAAAAATACACAAAAGAGTATTTTTCCTGTTTCAATAAAAAACTTATTTCCTTGTTACTCAGAAAGAAATTTCCTTTCTTTTCATAAGTATTATAATTAACTGTAAGCCCATTAGTTTCATTAAAATAACTTTTTAGTTGCATTTCCATATCTTATTTTTATTCTACATCAATGGCATCAGGTGACAAACATTTCTCTGGGGTTAGTGCCCTTTAAAATGCTATTTTGGGTCCTTCCAATGAACAGAATAACTTTATGCCATTGTGTTTTAAAGTAATAGTGGAACTAACTGAAACAACATTCTGGCAACAAAAATAAATAAATATCATTGGGGTTACAACATTTAAAAGTTTCTTACTGTTGTTGTGTTTTGTTTCATTTTGGAAAACTTTTAAGTTTTGTTGCTTTCATTAGCAGTTAGCCAAGGTTTTCATTACATGATCTACATTAAAAATTTTGATAGAGTTTGGTACTTCAGAATTATAGAAATATTTTGGTGGTCTGTCTTAAAAGTTTTCACTGAGTTTTTCTTGATCACTTAACCTATTAAATGGATGTTTGAAGTCAACTTTATTCCTTGTTCAAAAATATATACATATAAAGTAACAAAAAATTATACAATGACAAAGGAAACTACAAAACATTTTACCGCAACATAAAATGGAATGAAAATGTCAACTGTGCATTTAATATGATTATGCTTTGTGCACCACTCTTCCCCCAGGTGTCCCCTCATCCACCATTGTTGCTCTAAAAGCTACACAAGAGCACCCTAATATGTGCACAAGGCCAATGTCGAGCAAAGAGATTTTATTGGACAATGGGCTAGCATAAATTAGCCAAAATGGTGTCCGTGTCCATCTGTTGCTGCTGAAAGCTGCCACAAGGTTAAGTACAAAATATGCAACTAGCATGAGCTATGTTATGCTGCAAAACTATCTGCCCTGCCCATCATCAGTAGGGGACAACACACACACACACATAAACAAAATCGTCATGCAGACATGGGCTACAGAGGTCCAACCAAACTGTAATTTTCCTCTCCAGACATGTCTCTTTTAAGCAACAGCTGCTGCATTTGGCCACTCTAGGCCAATTCTAGTAAGGTCCTGTTTGACATTGTCTGCTCATTGCATCCTAGGTCTCTCCCTTTTTCTGATACCCTAAGCACACAGTTCATAATTCTCTTTGCCAATCTGCAGTAATGCATACGGGCAACATGGCCAAACCAAAGCAGTATCTCTCTGCACAATATGCCACTAAAAGGAGGTTGATGACTTCTTCTTCTAACCTCATCATTACTTACAAAGTCAAACCACCAAATGCCCAAGACACTGCGTAAGCATCTAGAATCAAAGGCATAAAGTTTCTTTTATCCTGTTTACATAGGGTCCATGGTTCACTACCATAAATACTCTTAGAAAGAACCAAACTATTATACAGCCTAATTTTAGTCTTTAGGAGTATACGCCTATTTTTCCATACTCTTCATAGATTCTTAAAAGTACCAGTGCCAATCCTTATTCTTCTATTTATCTCATGCCGCACATCATCAGTCACTCCACCAGCAATGCTAAACTAATCGCTGCAACTCTCACACATGACTCAGTGTTATTATAGAGAGCTTTCATTACACTAACTAACTTATCAGGTATTCCATATGATCTAACAATCAACCACAAATTATGTTAATCAACACAGTCAAAAGCCTTTTCAAAATCTATAAAGCTAGTAACCACAGTTTTCTGAAACTCTAAACATTTCTGAAGAATCTGCCTAAGTGAAAATATTTGATCAATACATCCTTTAGCACTTCTGAATCCACACTGTTCATCACACAGTTGTCCATCAACCAAATTCTTAATTCTAAGTATAATCATGCAAAGAACATTACCTGAAACAGAAGGTAAACTAATTCCCCTATAACTATCACAAGAACTGCGATCACCTTTTTTAAAAATAGAGACAATGATAGCTCTAGTAAAATCCTTAGGAACAACACCTTTATCCATAAAAAAATTCAAAATTTCAGTCAGCCATGTGACGACACAAATGTCCCAGCTCTAAGCATTTCAGTGGTGATTTCATCCACCCCGGGAATTTATACAGTTTTAATTTAGAGATAGCCAAAGCAACTTCGGAATGCGATATAAGACAATCATTAAAGCCAGTAATGCATCTATCCTCATTACAAACAATGGGAGTATAAATAATCACATTATATAGAACATAACAGAAATGCTCAGCTCACCTAGCCATCACAGAATCCTCACCTTCAACCACTTTGTCATATCCCTCAATCCCTGTGTATCTGTTAGTTTCTTCCCACACAAAACATTAACAATCTGGTACAACCCCCTGCTGTTGTGCTGTCTAACTGCTTCCTCTGCTTTGACAGCCAAGCTATCAAGCCAAAGATTCTTATCAGCTGTTAACTGATCCTTTTGTTTATTAAGCTCATGTTTATTAAGCTCATTGTAATGTCATCTGTTGGGACTAGTAGGGTCTTGATTCATATTAATCCTGCACTTCCTTCTTTCAGAAATAAGTTCCATAGCCTTATCACTCAAATAATTTTGTTCCCTCTGTTCCTTTTTACCCAAAGAATACTGTAGGTTCAAGAAAAGCCTGTTTAAACTGATCCCATTCTTTCTCAACTTCAACAATAAGCAAACCACAATTGTCATAATGACTAAGTGGTCTCTCATGGTATGCTTTGGCTATATCTAGATCTTTCAGACCTTCAGTGTTGAAGGTAATTTTCTTAACCTTAGCACAACATTTCTTAAGCTTCAGCTGCAAGACACTTTTGACCAGGTAATGGCCAGACCCAATTTCGCTCCCCTGTATGATCTGGTAGTCCTAACTGAACTGGCCCATTTGCTGTTATTTAAAATATAATCTATCATATTCCTGTGCAACCCGAGTATTTTTATAAATGTCCCAGTGTTCATAGTATGTGTTAGTTATTTATAAACCATTAAGTTTACTTAGCTGTAGGGGATGTTCCCCATTGCCATTGGAACTACCAATGCCAAAGGGACCTAAAACTCCTGCCCAAAGTTTAGAGTCAATACCAACTTTAGCATTGAAGTTGCCTAGCCATTGAAGTCACCATTAATTAAAATATAATCTATCATATTCCTGTGCAACCCATCAGGTGAAACCCACTTATATTTATAAATGTTCCGGTGTTTGTAGTATGTATTAGTTATTCGTAAACCATTAAGTTTACTTACCTGTAGACGTTCTCAATTGCTATTGGAACTACCAATGCCAAAGGGACCTAAAACTCCTGCCCAAAGGTCAGAGTCAGCACCAACTTTAGCATTGAAGTCACCTAGCACAAGAGAAATATCTCTTTTCTTCACATAATTCAAAATATCCTGAAGTTGGCTGTAAAGTGTATCCTTCTCGTTCTCATCAGAGTCCTCTGTGAGGGCATAACAACAGATGACATTCAAGTCTTTAATTTTTGTTTTCAATTTTGCTCTAAGAAATCTTCCATTAATGCAGTCATATCCTAGAAGAGCATCACTGGCATGTCTGCTGAGAAAGAAAACCAACACATTTGAGATGCTTTCCATCCTCCCTGCCTGAAAAGAGAAATTTAGAGTTACTTTTAAGTATCTCACCTTTACCTGTCCATCTGGTCTCTTGCAAGCCTAGAATATCTAGGTTGTAACGCTGGAATTCTTGTGTGATGACATCAAGAGAATAATCTCTATATAACGTCCTCATGTTCCACTTAACTGCAGAGAGAAAATGATTAGTAGGATTTTTAAAGAAACTAGGTTTATTGAGAGAGGTAGGGCCAATAATATCAAACAGCTCCCTGATCACAGGCATGGGGCAAAGACCTGTTCCTCCTCCGCTAAAAGCTGAAGTCACCGATGCTGGTAGGAACTTCAGGCACCACCTTTTCAAGTGGACTTTTTCAAGAGCCATATGGCCTGCCTGAGACACATTACTCCAGTTTAGGATTGATGATGCCAAACTAGCTAAGTGAGATTCAGGTGCCTGCGATGACCTCTGATCAGGATTATCTACCAGCTGATATAAGGTATCCCATGCCTCTGTTCACTTAGGGCTGGCAACCCAGAAGCAAACAGAAAACACAGCGGCAGATTCTCCCTCAACAGAGGCCCACCAGTGCAGCAAGTGCAGGATCCATAATCAAGCTGAAATCCATAAATAAGTCCAGTCTACTAGGTATAAAGGGTCAACACCAGGACCCTGGGAAGTTGACCACTCCTCAGCAGGGTTGAAAAAAAGAAAAAAGTGGCCATAGACGACCAGATCAGTAGATCATATGGAATTGGCAGCCTTCCCCCTTCCATTCCCTTCCAAAAGGGAATATCTGAAAGATACTGTCAGCCTGCATGAAGAGAAGGTGAGGTCGGACAGTAGGCGCTGGACCTGGCTGGTTCTGTGCATCATCACTGGGGATTGGTACACAGCTCTCCTTCCAGTTTATGCCTAGCTATCATTTACAGACCAGGGGAAACCCACTGGGCTTGGAAAGTAATTGATAATCTCAGTGTTACCTGTAGACATTTAAACATCTACAGGTAATGTAAAAAGGAACTTTAGAAATTTCATGTGGAACTGGTAGTCCTAAAAGGATGTGATGCCACTGCTATACACTTAAAGTCTTGTTAAAACTGATATAATTCTCATTTTTGCTAAATATTTTATTTTCATAAAATCCAGAATTAAAGCTCTTTAATTTGGTATATAACCTGCCTTATTTCTTTTCAATTAGTTATTTGGCAAAAAAAATTCAAGTTCACTCTTTTTTTTCACTGAGAATTTTTAAAAAAAAGCTTACCTACTTGGTACAAATACAGTTTTTTAGGCTGGCAGTTAAAGCTGAATAATGATCTATGATAATATTGATGATAATAATTAATATCTATCAAATAATAAAGAATTTATTAGTCATACTGCAAACAATGAAAGTAAGCAACATAGTAGTTTCAAGCTGCTCATTAAGAAACTGGAGTTTAGAAGTTTAATACCCAACATTAAGATTTCTTTACTTTCTATACCCTTCCTGAAGAAAGGAGTAATTGACGAGCATACAAAAACATTATTGATCATAAAGCTTTTGTTTGCCCAACAACCCATATTACACACATTAAGTAATATGATGGAAATGCTCCCATCAACACAAGTCTTTAATTACAATTATAACTTACAATTGTCTAGTGATTGCTTTTTTTTTTTGTGGTTTAATGGTAATATCTCTCTCCATAACTGTTCTGAAAGTTATAGCAATAACCTTTAACTAAATGCTTTAAGCCAGGGGTTCTTAACATGGGGTACATGGTAAAATTTTTTGGGGTACACTGTGAGAGCTCAAAAGTCGCTAGATCTAGTAACAAAGTCACTAAGTTGGTATTATTATATTATAACTATAGTTTTATCTATCTATATAAGGGTTGGGTTGTTTTACCTCTGAGTGGCATTTTTTTGCACACCATGGGCTAAATTAGCCACGTCACATGGATCCCGAAGGCTCAGAAAAGGTTGGGGGAGGGGACCCACTGGGACAGCTGTTAGGACAGATGGTAGTTACAGATGGTAGGAGACAGATGGTAGCCTCCCGTCAAGGCCATCCAGCGTGTTCTTTAACGTGCACAGGGTAGATTCCATCTGACAGACAGTGGCCTTTCCAAGCCCATTGATGTCCCCTACTGACCGTGGGCAGGGTGGGGAATTTTGCGGAGATAAATTTCAATGCTGACTCAGCTGGGACTTGAACCTGGGATTACGAGCCTCGCACACTACTGACTGAGCCACCCCTGCCCTATCTATATAAAGGGTACACCAGTTACATACACATTTCCAGGGGGTACCTGAAGCATAGAAGGTTGAGAACCACTGCTCTAAGCAATTCAGTCCCTCGAACAGTAAGAAAATGCCAGTCAGGAGTAAATAATTCAATTCAATCCATTAATAAATTATTTGTCAAAATCTTTCCAGATATTCAACCAAATACAAATTTGTCAATTTTTATTACACATTAATATTTAAATAATCATTTAACTGTTTTTTTCTGCCTTTAACATCATTTCATGCAATTCTTATAGATTTGCCTTACCAAGAACAATTAAAAACTATTTATTAGCATATTAAGTATATCTTTCTTATGGTATTCTTAAACTACGAGGTTGGTAACAAATAACAAATTTTACCTAACTCAAATGTGGCAAAATTTTGGATTTTTAGCATATCAGAAAAAGATCTGAAATAATAAAAAGTGTACCTTATCACCAGGAAATCCATCTAGTCCTTTAGGACCTCTTGGGCCAGGAAACCCTGGTATTCCCAATTTTCCCGAATCACCTGGCATACCTGGATAGCCTTTTAGTCCTTGTTCTCCATGTAATGATACTCCTGATATTCCAGGTTCACCTTTCATTCCTTTTGAACCAGGAAATCCATCTCTTCCATTAATACCAGGTGCTCCTATTTTTAGATAAAGTATTTTATTATATTTAATATAAAAATGAACTTGTAAAATAAAACTGATGCCAATTTGTACAACAAAGATATTAAATATATTAAAGCTGTTGAAAAATGAGAGTTTTCATTAAATAGTCATGTAATTTCCAACACTGAGAATTAAACCCATTTGAGATACCTGAATGATTCTGATGTGATCATAATGGTACTGCTTAAAATCCAATACTTAAAAGAATATTCAAATATTGTTATTTCATTATACTTCAATTTGGGTAATGTATCAATTGATAAACACATATCATATAATACACAACAGTGAATGCCCGTTAATTTTTTTGAATAAAAACTGTTTATATAGCAGTCACACAATTCACAAAACCTAGCATGAGCAGAATGACATAAATTAGGTTGATGTTGTTTACAGTACTAGAAACTAAATTGTTCATGCTCGAGGAAAAATGGTTTTATAATAGTCTGTTACCATTCAATGCTAAACAAAGAAGTAGACACTATCTCAATGAAATTAATTGATCAAACTGTTAAAAGAGAACAGGAAGGGTGGGTTCAAAGTACTTTCAAGAGAAGGATAACAATCTCAATGAGAGATATTGGGGTCAGAAGCTGAAAAGGATAGGAAAACACTGCATCAGTGTCCTACATTGTCAGGAGTTTTTTTGCAGTTTTTTCTGTGTAGAATTTTGACATTCCGCTTTTTAATAAGATATTTTAATATATTCAGTCAGAAAAAAAATGTAACATTTCATCATAATCTCACTGAAGTGACACTTTATAAAATATTTCTTTGGTTGTCTTGTACAATTTTAATGACTTTAAGTGGTAATTGGTATACACTGTAAGGAGAGGTGTGTGCCAATACTGTGTAATGATACACAGAAACAGTCGGGCATAGTACCTAAAGTCTGATTCCACCTTTTCATAGTGTAAGCTGTTGATACCTTTCAAAAAAGATATTTTCTTGTCTAGAGTAGAATAATTATAAATATTAAAATAAAAGACTATAGTAATAATAAATTATGTAAAAATTTTATAATAATAAATTATGAAAAATTAATTTTATAAATAAAAAATAAATAAATAAATTACCCCTTAAACTGCTGCCTACTGCAGAGGACTAACAGGAAACTGTCAATATAATATGCCATAGAGAACACCTGTGAGAAAAGTGAGACCTCAGCAGAAGGACAACACAAGAAACATTCATACCTTATCCAAGCCTCAAAACTGGGTCCCTTTGGTCAACATACATGTATGCTAACCACTTGAGCACTGGGACATAGAGATTATTCTGTTGATGTCCTCCTATAAAATTCCAGTTTTATAACTTAAACATTCTGGGTTTGTAAGGGATCAATTGCACAGGTAAAGTTGATATTAAAGGCCATTAAAAGTGCAACCAGGAAGAACTCGTCAGATTGTTCTGAAATATGCAAGATGGGTAGCCCATGGGACAACATGTAAATGATTCAAAGCACAGCACATATGCACATTATGTGTGACAGTAATGCCCCCTGGAAGTGGTATAAGAGGAGATTACAAAGAACACTGGAATTGTGTTTGTTCACAGTTCTCACACACTAAAGGATCAAATATGCCCCGTCGAAGAACACGACATCCATATTACCAGGTTTCCAACTTTGATCAAGAGAGAATTGTGGGATTACTGGAAAGCAGATTATCGTACTGAGACATCGGTACTCTTGTTGGATGGAATGCTACCACAGTGATGAGAATATGGAATCAGTGGGTAGAGGAGGAATGAACTCACTGACATGAAGGATCTCAATGGACCTGTCACACAAACGAACAAGAAGACAGACATCTTGTGCACATGGCTTTGAATGATCGTACAGTCACATCAAACACCTTAGCTCAACAGTTACAGTAAGTTGCACATCAACCAGTATGCAGCATCTACACATCCAGCAAGTACGGTTTGACGTCGTCTGCAGCATCGGGGCATCTTTGATAAGTGGCCATTGCTTCAGCTACCATTGACTTTACAACACAGGTGTATACGACTACAATAGTGACAAGAACGTCGCACATGGATGTGCAGAATGGCATTGCATCATCTTTCAGATAAATCCCGCTTCATTATGCAGCACCATGATGAACGAATCCGTATCTGGTGGTACTGTAGCGAGAGGCTCAGTGAGACATACATGATGCAGCACCATATGTATTGGTCTGGCCCCTGGTAATGGTATGGGGTGCCATTGGACTCCACTCACGCACACGCCTTGTATGCATTACCAGTACTTTGAACAGCCAGCATTACATCACTGAGGTGTTGGAGCATGTGGTCGTACCTTATCTTCAGGTGCTCTCTGGTGCCAGTTACCAAAAGGACAATGCCTGACCACATGTGACATGCATCATCCAACAATTCCTGTATAACCACCATGTGACACTTCTGCTTTGGCCTGCATGTTCACCGGATCTGTCCCCAATTGAACATGTCTGGTCCATGATATCACGACGACTAGCACACCAGATACCAGCAGCTGTTACAACAGATAAACTTAGGCTACATATTGAAACTGCATGGACTGACATTCCCCAAACACACATCTGTCTCATGCTCTCAATGCTGGTCTATGTAGCAGCAGTTATTGCCGCTCATGGTGGCTACACAAGATACTGATTTTTTTGTATTCCACAAGTCTAACCGAGTTGTATTTGTAATCATTTGATCCTTGTAACATAAGCTATGTATTCACTAAATATGGCTTTGATACCTCTTATCTTTCCTGGTGTTGCACTTTTAATGGCCAGCAGTGTATTTAAAACAATCTGAAATTTCTCTTTTCAGGATGAGATGATAGTAAACACCTAAATGTATAACTGTGCTTCTCAGCAAGAATGCGAGTGATCGTCCTTTAGTATATGAATGCATTAATGAAAGTTTTCTTACAGCTATATTTAAAACAGGGATTAAAGATTTTATACATATTTTCTCTTTCCTCTTCAATATTGAATATTTAATTATATTTTACCTGATTTCTATTTCCTATATCATGTATATAGAAAATTATTTTTACACATAACTATTGTTGGTATAAAGCTGAAATATTTTGTACTGACAGGAAGTATATAACATTTCAGCAAATATAGTTGACTTTCCTTTTCATCAATGAAAGTCCATTTCCTTATTTTATGAGGATTACAGATCTTAAAGCTATTAATAACAGTTTTTTTGTTTTTGTCCTGGTTCGAGATGATGTATGTTCTAAGTTTATGATCACTGCATTATATTTCTGTGATGCTAACTTACTGATTAAAGCAATTTTTTTTTGCAATATTAAAGCTATTGAAATCATTTTTTTCCAAATAGAAACAAACCTTGAAACCCAGGTCTTCCTGGTTCCCCTCTAATCCCTGGATCACCAGCTAGTCCAACATTACCTTTCAACTTTTGCACCTCTTGTAAGTTATATGGGTCACCCTTCACACCTATTTATAAAGAATAAAATATATTTTATTACTGAATATTCAAAAAAATTAAAAATATAGTGACTACTTCAGCTCAATTCAATGACATGAATCATACTCATCTATTTACCTTTTTCTCCTTTTAAACCAGGAAATCCAGGTAGTCCAAGATAACCTTTCTCTCCTTTATGTCCTGGATGAGCAAAGAGAGCATCTCCTGCTTCTCCTTTTATACCATTTATTCCTGGAAGTCCAGGTGTACCATCAGGACCAAATAGTCCTCTTTCTCCAATTTCACCCTAAAAATGACACCAAAAGTTATTGTCAACAATTTACCTTTATAAGGATTAGTCAGATTAGCACTCCATTTTTCCTTAGTTCTATATATGTTGAAATAGTTATTTATAGTTAAAATATGGAGATTCAAATTAACATTATCAGTAACAGAAATGGACATAAATAAGTTGAGAAACCTATTAAAATATGAATTTCTCAACTTGTACAGAATATTTTTTATTTTCATAACCAGCCTTCAAAATTTTGTACATATTCCCAAAGATTATTGCATTTTATCTTAGATAAGGGTAATGATTTAAAGGAACTGTCACTCTTTTTTACTGCAACATATATCTTAAGAATAACAAAAATAATTCTAGAAATATCAAAATAACCTTAAAATAAAAAACTACTTAAAAATATAAAGCCAAAGTAGCGCACTTATTTTGTTAATGACTCAACTTCTATTGATGATAAAAATTTATTTTGTTTTTTAAAAGTTTTGAAGCATTGTAGTTTGTTTGGCAAGAAATGACGAGAAATTGAAAAAAATGCCAATGGTTTAGAAACCAAAACTAATTGATAATCTACTCACAGAACAGTTAAGTTAAAATGTAAACATGCAGTATGACAAAGGACATTAAAAGGGTAACAGAAAACACAGAAGTAACGTGATTAATTAAGAGAAGCAATAACATTTTGTTTAGGTTTACTACTCAATTAACTACTACATGTGCAAATCAACAAGTATATATTATTTTAAACTTCAATATGTGAATTTTCAGATTCAGTTTTTAAAATAAAAATAAAAAATGCCGATTCCTCCAAAAAATGAAATTTACATCCTTATACTACTTCTGTGTTAACATTTCACTGACAGCTGAAATCCAACAAATGAATGGTGAAGAACTGTTCTGACACAATAAGAGATTTAGAAACGTTATAAACAAGATACTTTCTTAGAATCATTATAAGCAAGAAATTCACATTTCATTCCAAACCTATTTGATAGCTTTTTTATCTATGAGCATATGTATATCTGTATAATGTATACAGGGTGATTCAAAACTCTTGGGCCAAACTTTAAGGGGTGATAGAACACACCTAAACAAGCACTTTTTGTCATACAATGCATGGTTGGAACTCAAGCGGTGAGGTGCTAGGGGTTAGCAGTTACTGTATCAGGAAATGAAGAAATGCAAGAATGACAGAAGAGGTTTGAAACAATTGCAGAAATTACAGAACAGAAAGTACAGAATTTTATTGAACAAATTACAGAAACTGCTTAAAAGAGCGACCGCCAACATTAATGCAGGCTTCACACCTTCGACATAGTGATCGGTGTACATGGGCAAAAACACCGGGCATTTCTCGTACAGTGGCAATAGAAATCCTGGCAATTAGGTCCTCATTGGAATCGATGGGGCTTCGTAGATGAGGCTTTTCTTATGACCCCATAGGAAAAAGTCCAGACATGAGAGATCGGGTGATCATGGTGGCCAAGCGATGGGACCACCCCGACCAATCCATCATCCAGGAAATCATCCAAGGCGTTCCGCACATCCAAGGTGAAAAGGAGTGGTATTCCATCGTGTTGGAACCACATACATGTTTGAATGTTTGCTGGAACAAGGTTCAGTAATTCTGGCAAGACGTCTTGTAAAAATACGAGGTATGTTCTCCTTTTCGGTCAGGCTGGCAGAAGGTATGGGCCAATCAAATGGTCATGGAGGATTCAGCCCAAACATTTATGGAGAAACACTGCTGGTACAAATGTGGACATATGGTGTGCGGATTACTGGTGGCCCACACATGTGAATTGTGGGTATTAAAAATGCCCTCGCGTGTAAAGGTGCATTCGTCAGTGAATAAGACATGTGCATCAAAGTCCAGTTGCGCTGCAGTCTGCTGCAGGAACCACTGTGCAAAATCCACACGAGGCCAATAATCTGCAGGTGTCAAGGTGTGCACCCTCTGTGCATGGTAGGGGTGTAATCGTTTGTCTCGTAGAACTCGCCACACTGTCAAATGGGGCACACTTATGGTATGGGAAATTGCTCGTGTGCTACATTCAGGACGATCTCCAACCCTACATAGAATTTCCTTTGTAACACGTGGCATCCTCACACTCCTAGCACGCCTAGCACGCCACTGACAAAGGAGCCTGTTTCACACAGATACCAATGCAATTGCTGAAAGGTTTTACGATCAGGCATGCGTCTGGTCGGAAAATGCTCCTGGTACAGTCTTTGGGCTTCCCTCGCATTACCGTCTGCAGCTCTGCATGTGAAACGCATGTCCACCTTCTCCTGATTCGTGAAACAATCCATCCATTCTGCAATCCATGGTAGAAATGACGATGAGTGCAAAAACCAGCGCTTATAAGTGTTCACTGGAAAGCGCCCTCTAGCGCTTCACCGCTTGAGTTCCGACCATGCATTGTATGACGAAAAGTGCTTGTTTAGGTGTGTTCCATCACCCTTAAAGTTTGGCCCAAGAGTTTTGAATCACCCTGTATGTAGCTACATACATATTTTCCCATATAACTGTCAGTGGCAAACATAACTTTTTAACCCTTCCAAGGTGTCTTGACAATCATAGATGTTGACAGAATCTGAAATGAGAGGACCAAGATGTCTATGTTCATTTTTAGTATAATAAAAAAAAACTGCAATTTTTTTAAAATGAAAAATAGTTGTTTGAAAATTTTCTTACATATAACTTTTAAAAATATGTAAATCAAGTTTGAAAAATATTTTTTTTTCACTTGATGCATATTTTATTAAATTACAATGTAAATAATTCGTTAAAACCATCTGATTGCCATTTCTTAGAAGTGTATAAAATATTGCCGATTTATTTGTTAACATCACTCTATGCTGAAGCAATCACTTGATTTAAGCTCACAAGTTTCATTTGAACTATTATTAACAAAGTTTTTCCTAAAGTTTTGAAAATCTCATGTAAATTAACAAAAGCCTGCAATTTTGAAAAACAGAAGATTTTGGAAGTAATTGCAAAGTATGTACCTCTTTATTTCCCCCCCCCCCCTATTTTACACTTTTTCTGCCTTAAACCTACTTTATTATTTGTAGAATTATTTTTATCATTTATATCAGCATTCTATGCATTTTTCCCACTCTTCAGATCGAAACTGTAACTAAAGGAAAGTCTTCATAAGTCAAAGCAATTAACACAATAGAGTGTGGTAGAAGTAGGAAGTTGCAGTGTTCAAATTGCTCACTCACACAACACACATGCAACAGTGGGCCATCTGCTAAGTGGCTGCATAACAAGTCATTTACATGGATTATTTAACTCCAGTAGGATATACTTACGAAGGGGAATATACTTATGAAGGAACTTTACAAAGGGAAGTTAGTTGTTTGGGTTGTTTTACCTCTGAGCGGCACTTTTTTGCACACCATGGGCTAAATGGCCAGGTCACAAGGACCCTGAAGGCTCAGAGAAGATTGGGGGAGGGGACCCCCTGGAACAGCTGTTGGGAGACAGATGGTAGCCTCCCGTCAAGGCCATCCAGCGTGTTCTTTAACGTGCACAGGGTATGGCTCTCCCGCACACGGGACCACAGCTTAATGTTCCATCCGATGGACGGCGGCCTTTACCAAGCTCATCGGTGTCCCCTATTGACTGTGGGCAGGGCGGGGGAATTTTGCAGAGATAAATCTCAACGCTGACCCAGCTGGGACTCGAACCTGGGAACTACAGATTACGAGCCTGGCGCGCTACCGACTGAGCCACCCCTGCCCCAGGGAAGTTAGTAAAGTTAGTTGTATTGCATTTCTTTTAATAATTAAACCTTAGTTTCAATTTACATGGATTTACTTTATTTCCATGAATTATTGATCTATCAACAGATTGAAAATCATCAATTTTTCATAGTTATTCTACATCAGATGGCCAGCTCACAACTTGTTGCTGTGGATATTTATTCAACATTACATTAGGTTTATATGTCATTTTTTTCTTTTACCATTTCTTCATCTTTTACCATTTCTTACTGGAAAAGTAAAAAAACCTTTGATTGTATAGTTTCCTGAAAATTAATGAGTTCTTAGATACGAAAGCAAAAAGTACTTCCTTGGCATAGAAATAAGTCTTCATGTGGAAGGGCAATTTCAGGAAGGGTTTTTATCCCCACTTAGTATTTCATTTACTTTTATAATTAAACCTTAGTTTTCATTTCTGTGGATTTACTTTATTTCTGGAAATTAGAGATCTGTCTGTCGATCGCTAATTATTGATTTTTCATAGTTATGCTACATGGGACAGCCAGTTTACAACTTGGTGCTGTGGATGGTTTAGCATCAAATTAGGTTATATATTATTTTTATTATTATTTCTTTGTTTTCCAGTATAAAAACATATATCATTTTCTGAAAATGAATGAGATCTTGGATATGAGAGCTAAAATGACTTCCTTAACAAGTAAATCAGCCCTCGTGTGGGATGGCAATTTCAGGAAGGGTTTTTATCCCCTCCCCCTTACCAATTTTTTTTTAAATTACTAGTTTTTATGTTTATATTGAATGATTTTAAAAGCATTCACTCCCTCTCCACAGTATCTTGGCTGTGCCATTCTGACAATATAACGTTGTTGTTTTTTTTTGCTTTGGTGCAGTAACTTTTCAGCACTTAGCCAAAATCCCCAAAATTAAACACCCAGAGAAAAAAAATTCCTAATGTTCAGTAAAAAAAGCAGTCAAGAAGTTTTCCTCCATTTCCTAAACAGGACAGAAAATCCCTGTAATGTCAGTAGACCCTTGTTTTAAAACATATGACACAGAAAAGAATCATTAAAAAAAATAAAAAAAATCATGTTTCAAATAAATATTATAATATTCGGGAAGAAATTCCTTTCATTTAATATTTAATTTAACTGTTTTTATTAATTAGGTTTCCCAAAATTAAGCCTCAATTGTATATTCTGATATTTTTTTTGCTATATCATGTAAAAAGTCTTATTAAAATTAATATCTGTATGTTTGTTTAAATTTTTTATTTACATAATATTCAGAATTAAATTCTGTTTAATTTGGTATATAACATGACTTATTTGAGTTGATTGGTTTATTTTTTTTTAATTCTAATGCTGACTTGTTTATATGACTCATTTAAAATGATTTAAAATTCTCTGTCATTGAGCAATAAAATTTTAGAGTTTATCCTTCAAACTATTTGCATGTTGAAAGTTCTTAGGAGAAAACTCTCAGAAGCTTTTCGGAGCAAAGACAGTGCTCCGTCTTCAGTGAAGTGATGCTATGTACTGATGTTGGGTCCGTTTAGACAAAGAGCTTCTTTCCACATGTCGTGTAGGGTGATTCCAGTGTCTCGGTTGCAGGTGGGGATGGACGAGGTCATTATTTCAATAGCCTCACGGACTATGGTTCCGTAGAAAGTGGATGCGCGCGCAAGAAGTGTGGCGTGCTCCCAGTCTATTGTTGCCTTGTGTTGCACTGCTAGCTCAGAGGCGGCCGTCGTTAGCTTCTTTTGGCTGACATCAGTTTGGTGCTCCGCGAACCTTTCTTGTGAAGAGCGAATGGTTTTGCCGATGTAGTACACAACGGAATTATCTGTCAATTGTAGGGGAAATCGGTATACGCCCGATTTTTGAAGTAGGCTATATTTGTCCCTGTCCCTTTTGACTAATTTCTTGAAATCTGGAGCTGGGCTGAAAACAATTTTGATATTATGGGCTCTGAGTAATTTGTGGACCGATTCACATAGGACAGGAATGTAAGAAATGGGTCCGGCAAAAGTAGTACGTTCGGGGTTGGTGATTGGGAGGAGAGCCGAATCTCTTCTGTTTTTGTTTCTATATTTGCTGATAACTTTGTCTATTGCTGTTGAGTTGTAGCCATGGGAAGCAGCGATGGAATGGATGTTTAGAATTTCTTCTTCAAGCAGTTGCTCATTTGAAGACACGGTGAAAGCCCTATGTGTGAGGGAATGGAAGGCTGCAATTTTGTACGCCCATGGGGCGCATGAGTTTGCACGTATGACAGAAGGGACATAGGTAGGCTTCCGGTATACTGACATCGTCAAGGCTCCTGTGTCATCTTTTTGGATGAAAACATCTAAATAGGGGACGACACTTCTATTTTCCTCCTCCTTCGTAAAGCATATAGTGGGATATATATTGTTGGCAGAGTCAATGAGGCTGTTTAACTTTTGCTGGACCCATTTCTTACGTTCCTGTCCTATGTGAATCAGTCCACAAATTACTCAGAGCCCATAATATCAAAATTGTTTTCAGCCCAGCTCCAGATTTGAAGAAATTAGTCAAAAGGGACAGGGACAAATATAGCCTACTTCAAAAATCGGGCGTATACTGATTTCCCCTACAATTGACGGATAATTCCGTTGTGTACTACATCGGCAAAACCATTCGCTCTTCACAAGAAAGGTTCGCGGAGCACCAAACTGATGTCAGCCAAAAGAAGCTAACGACGGCCGCCTCTGAGCTAGCAGTGCAACACACGGCAACAGTAGACTGGGAGCACGCCACACTTCTTGCGCGCACATCCACTTTCTACGGAACCATAGTCCGCGAGGCTATTGAAATAATGACCTCGTCCATCCCCACCTGCAACCGAGACACTGGAATCACCCTACACAACATGTGGAAAGAAGCTCTTTGTCTAAACGGACCCAACGTCAGTAGATAGCATCACTTCACTGAAGACGGAGCACAGTCTTTGCTCCGAAAAGCTTCTGAGAGTTTTCTCCTAAGAACTTTCCACATGCAAATAGTTTGAAGGATAAACTCTAAAATTTTATTGCTCAATGACAGAGAATTTTAAATCATTTTAAATTAGTTTTTGAGCAAGAAGGTCTTTTTAATTGTATATGACTCAGCACAGTCAACAAAAAAGATTGGACTTTTCTCAAAGTACAGTTCCAAGAAAAAAATTATAAAAAGGGAGTAATTTTCTTTCAAGCAAATATTTCATTTTTTTGTTATTCAGAACTAAATAACCTTTCTACTCATGTGCATTATAATTATTTCTATTTTTTTTTTTTGAATAAATTTTTATTTGCATTGCCACATGCATTTTTTTACTACATGACTCTAAAAATGCCATATTAAAATAAAACTAGTCATCTTTTTGTAAAATATTTTATTTTCAAAAGATCTCAAATTAAATTGGCAAAAAATTTCTGAAGTTAATATTTTTTGGCTGATCAGAGGGAAAAAACAGCTGGGCCTCTGGATGTAAACCAGTTTTTCAGGAGGAACCAAAGCAATAACCAAAAGAAGTGGTAAAACTAAATTAAAATACCATTCCAGCACTTGATGTTTCTGAATCATTGAACTGGAATGCCATTCTGGTACTTGATATTTATGATTCTTTGGAATGAATGCTGTTCTAGTACGTGATATTCCCAAATCTTTTAGTACAGGTAGTTCAACGTATTTCAAA
Source organism: Ryuthela nishihirai (assembly GCA_038380435.1). Taxonomy (NCBI): domain Eukaryota; kingdom Metazoa; phylum Arthropoda; class Arachnida; order Araneae; family Heptathelidae; genus Ryuthela; species Ryuthela nishihirai. The sequence goes on from JAWZYU010000026.1 coordinate 33,860,485, forward strand.
GCAATATCACATTCACTGCATCACAAGTCATGAGTGCCTCATTTTTACTTGCAATGCAGGAATGAATGTCAAAGATCCTTCCACTGTGCATCACAAGTCACCAATGGCTCATGATGTAGTAGTTTGAATTCCATTTACTAGATGGTTTATCAGCTTCAATGCTGATATTTTATGATATTATGTCACACAATATGAAGATGATTTGAAATTCACGGGACAAAGCACCTGTGACTCATTTAGCAGAAAATACTTCACAATAAAACAAGTGAAAATTGGAGACACACAGAGAGAAAGACAAGCACTAGTCACCTGACTTGTGATGCACTGCAAGCCAGACTCAAAAATTCTCTTTTGCAGTGAACACAATATCCATGCAAATATTAATATTACATAGACTGTAGAAGCTGCAGTTGAAACTCAATGTTATAATCTGCACTGTGGCCCTTCAATCCGACATTGCGATACAGGAGAGGTGGCACTACCATGTTTATGCATCATAACAGTCACAGGTACACTATACAGCAGGTAAGTATATGACCTACTTATACCCCACAAGGGGTTTCTGCTGGCTGCATTATTGTGATGGAGTAGGACAGGTTTGTGGATGGGTGCAATGTGTGTAAAAAATTGCACTTTCAGTGTACTGACTGACCAAATTATTATCAATACTACATCATGAACATCACATCAATGGCCACATTTTTTTACGGCAATTGCAGGTTTTGATATAGTACTGGTATACATGTGTGATGACTTCAAGCAGAAATCCCAAACATTCTGCAGTTGCAGGTATGGTGCATTATATCTTCCTCATGCCGACTATCTGCCCAGAATTGAACTTACTCAGGTTACCATGTTTACGCATCATAACAGTCACAGGTACACTATATAGCAGGTAAGTACATGACATATTTATACCCCACAAGGGGTTTCTGCTGGCTGCATTATTGTGATGGAGTAGGGCAGGTTTGTGGATGGGTGTAATGTGTGCAATAAATTGCACTTTCAATGTACTACCTGGCCAAATTATCAATACTATATCATGCATCATGAATCATCATAACTAATCATCATAATCACCACCACCATGAAACATGCCATTGTATGCAAAATTTCTTATTCACATAATATGCTACATCACTATGATGCCCTATAAAAGCTGTAAAGGCATTTTTTTTAATGGTGGAAAGCAAAGTTAAGTGTGACATAGTAAAATAGCTGATCTGATTAACTTCAAAATGGGATTCATCATTGGAGCATGATGGGCAGAGCATCCATAATAGAGGTGAAGGAACTCAGTGGAAAATCACTGCTACGTCACAATATTCCAAGTGTATGGAGAATGGCAATGGTGACAAAAAAAGTGCACCAATCATAGCAAATGCAGAGGAAAAAGCTCTGACAGACAGGTATTTGTTTGCATTAACTGTATGGCAAAACAGATCTGCTACAGTTCATCAGCTGAGAGAGATGACCACTAACAGTATTTCAAAACCCATTTCAATGAGAACTATTCACAAATAATTTAAAATTTTGATATTTGGGAATTGTACATTGATACATATCATGAAGTATCAGGCAGGTGTTCATATTAATTTGGCCCGGCAATATCTGCACTGGGATACCAATTTATTAGGTACACCACTCCCCATCACATAAGTGGTTCATTCCACTTGCAACATGCAATACAACATGTGACCATGGTGTTGGCTATAAATCAGGCAGACTTGCTCTTCAAGCATCAGTACAGTTGGATTGGGCATCAGAATGGGCAAAACAAGTGACCTGAGCGACTTTGAATGTGGCATGATAGTTGGTGCTAGGTGTGCCAGTTCTAGCATCTCCCAAAAGGCTGTCCTCCTGGATTTTTCAAGCACAACCATTTCAAGGGTTTACCAAGAATGGTGTAGAAAGAAAAAAACTACCAATGATTGGAAATCCTGTGGACAAAAACGGATCAGAGGGGTTAAAGGAGACTAGTGAGAATTGTGCAAGCGAACAGACAGGCCAACCAGGAATATCAAGATGAAATTAAACATTGGTGTGCAGATGGTCATTTCTGAATGCACCACATATTGAATCTTATCACAATTGGGCTACAACAGCCACCAACCATTCGATATTATCATCGAAGATGCCAACCATGCTGATGTTATCATCAAAGAATATGAAAGCATGTCTCAAGTGAGCACAGGAACATTGGCATTGGACTATTGAGGACTGGAAAAAGGTAGTCTGGTCAGACAAATCAAGGTTCCTTTTACATCATGCTAATGGAAGGATCGGAATTGGGCAGAAGCAACATGAGGCCACGGAGCCATCTTGTCTGATATTAACAGTACAGGCTGGTGGTGGTTGTGTGATGGTGTGGGAAATGTTTTCCTGGAACACATTAGGTCACCCTACATTAGGCTCCTATCAAAGGACATCTGAATGCCAAGGAGTATCTGAAAATCATTGCTAACTGAGTTCATCCCTTCATGGCCACAGTTTATCCTCACTCATCATATTGCTCTGAAGGCCAAAGGAGGCACAACATGCTACTAGGTAGGTGTACTTAATAAACTGGCTAACCTACAATTCTCAGGTTCAGGTTCCAGCTGTGCAAGTGTAGAGATTTTTCTCTGCCAACTCCCTGCCCTGCCCACAGTGAATAGGGGTCACTGTTGGGCTTGAAAAGGCCACCATCCGTCGGATGGGACGTTAAGCCATGGCCCCATGTGTGGGAGAGTCACACCCCACACGTCAAAGAACATGCTGGATGCCTTGACGGGAGGCCGACACCCTTATCCCAACAGCTGCCCAGTGGGTCCCCTCTCCCAACCATACTTGTACCCACGAGAGCTCGGAACTCGGACATTAGTCCCAACTATTCGATTTCATGGTAGCAATAATCTTTTTTTTTTTGATTTGCGACATATACGACAGAGAAGAATCCTAGAAGCTACTTCTAGCTTAATACAGGCCTTCTCATACAAGGACATGCCCTACTAAGACCAAAGTCACTGCTGACCACTGCCTTAGTTAGAGCTAATACAACACACAAAGTTTGCCCTGCTGGAACAGTCGCTAGCTGCCTAACCACTATGCCAGTTAAGGCTATATATAGATTTTTTATATAATAAAAAACAAAGCTTGGAACTCCCCCTTGAAAACAATCGACTCTGGGTACAATTCAATTACAGAGTTACAGTATATATTCAGAATTTATCGCTACCAATCCCTATTGGCAATAATTCCTTGGCACAGCTCAAAATTCAAAAAGTTTCCATTATCTTAAATTGAATGTACAGACGGAATTAGACAATTATTGTGTAATACAGATCTTTTCGATAGGTTCCTTCTCTGCTGCTTTGCAGCTTTAATGCGAGTTTTCCTTTTGCGTCGATCAGCACACGAGAATGACGTGGTGCCTTCCATTAGATGTAGTACTATGCTGTATAGTGGAGCATCACTTAACCATATTTCCATCTCAGTGTGTATGAGCTTAAATCATGAGTTCTTAACCCACAATAGAAAAGTTGATCACAGATAATAAAATTCTAATAAAGAAATTAAGTAGGTTCCATTGATAAAAATAGTGATAGAATGTTTACAAACATCATATTTTGTTTGATATAATAAAATATGCTTAAACTTTAGTATTGTGTGACAAGAAACAAAGTACTATAAAACTATAACTCCAGAATCTGCTGTATTCTGATAGAGTGGTTATGAGCAACATCTGGTAACAAAACAGATATGCTGCATAAAAATTACCAAGTTCCCCATCAGTTCAAAAAATGCAAGGTGCACCCCAAACACATAAACTACTCAGGACTGGATTAAGATTTTTTTTGGCCCCCAGCCAAATCTAAAAATGAGCGTCACCCCTCAATCAGCACCAAGTTACATAATAGGCACAATTTTGGTGCATGAGCAATTCTCATAACAATAAATAAAAATTTAAAATTGTTTTCTTATAAGAGGGAGAAAGATTTGAGTGATTTACTAAGTGTAATATTTTTCTCCCTATTATTTATTTTCTATTTCTTTTACATTACATCTGCAATTCATTCAAGAATTATAAAAACCTAATCAATATTTTTACATGGTTAAAAAACATTAATTAAATTATACAAAGTTTCATAGCTAGTCTTATCTATGGTCACACGAACAGGGCAATAATATTTGGTATCTTATATAAGAGATTCATGTGAGGGAGAGGGAGATCTAAGCTTTTATTACCTTCAAATTTGTCTTCTTTCATCTCTCTGTTCCTTTCTCTCTTATATTAGGATCTTTCTCAAAAATTTTAAACATTTCCCTTTTTGAGAATGTGGCCCCCAATTATAGCCCCTATCATTTTGGCTATTATGTTAATCTAGCCCAGAAACTACTTCAAAGAGAAAGCCTAACACCACTTCCTTCATAACCTTACTTAGGCAATTTGGAAAGTGTCACCTCTAGAGCTTTCAACCATTAGAGCAACTGTTGGGTAACCACAGTCTTGGGACCACAGGAGATCCCAAGTTTGAGTTGGGAAGCAGATGGTATGGTTTTTTTATGCTTGGCTCTCTGATTTGTGTTGTAGCTTCATAAACATGAGTTTCTTGTCTGTAGCTTTCTACATTTTTTTACTATATTTTTCCCAATAAATCTATTTTAAAGTGCATTTATGATGCAATTTATATACTAGTGACATTTTTTGTAAGTGCAATGGTTTAAAAAATAACTGCAAAAGTTAAAATAAGATAGTTAATTAAATCAGAGTAGAATAATAAGCTGTGGGTATCTATTATCACTTTTTTCCATGTTTAATAGTTTAAGACAGGGATTCTCAACGTGGGGTGAGCAGTAAAATTTTTTGGGGTACGCTGTGAGAGCTCAAAAGTCACTAAGTTGGCAACACTGCTACTGATTAATTTCTGAGAACTGAGATATATGTAAAATCGATATATGTAATTTATAATACAAAATTTAATGTATATATGTGTGTGTGTGTGTTTTATTTTATTCCCATCATTATACTATAACTATAGTTTTATCTATCTATACAAGCCAGTTACATACACATTTCCAGGGGGTACGTGAAGCATAAAAAGTTGAGAACCACTGGTTTAAGACATTAATTCTTATATATTTTCATGTTTACTAGAGATTCTATAAATGCCACTATATATATATATGGCAGGAAATGTACCATACACAGTTGAAAGAGGAATATTTCATTTAATGGTTGATGCTGCATCAATCACAGAATGAAATAGTTCCCTTTCAACTAATTATGACATATTATTGTCATTGATATCAGTGTTTATAATAGCATCTTCATAAACTCTACCTGTCACTGGGGAGAAGAACTTTCAAACTTTTTATGGCTTTTTTTTTTTTATTAAACTTTTTTACTTAATTAAAGATATAAGTTACTGCATACTGGTATATTAGATTACAACAATCTAGCATTACAATAACCTAATATTCTTTTTGCATCCAATGCAACAGAATATTAGATCATGTTCTAAAAGCAAAATTATTCAAATTTGTGCTTTGTGCAATAGTTGTTCACTAAATGCACTTACATTTTTTTTTTTTGTAAAGGAAGAAGGTACTCCCCTGCCAAAGGATGGAGATAACCTAAAAGCTCTAGTGGGGTTGTTTTGGTTTCTCATACAAGATACAAACACATACATGAGGACATGCCCACTGGTTTAGTAGTCAGGTATGGGCTATATAATAAATTTAATAAAGAAAATGTATATCTATTTATTAATTATAAAAAGTCATATAAAGAGAATGAAAATGTTTATATCTACATAGTGCAAAGTATTTTTTTTAATGAAAAACCTTGATTTCAGCATAAAATATATTGCAAAAATATTTTATTTTCCAATAAAATTATTACTCTTCCGTTCCAAATACAATAGGAACTTCAGAAAATCGCATTACCTGTTCTCCTTTTCTTCCAGGAAATCCTGGATAGCCTAATAATCCTGCTCTGCCTTTTAGTCCATCAAGGCCTGGAAACCCTGGAAGCCCTCTTTCTCCTTGATTGCCTTTGTTACCTTGGATACCAGGGGGTAAAATGAGAACCCCAGGTTCTCCTTTTCTACCAGATCTCCCTTCCATTCCATTTGTTCCTGGAGAGCCCTATATTAGTACAATACAATCATCAGTTTCAAATTTTGAGTGCTTGCCTAAAATTTTTAAAAAATAAAAATGTTTATACAGTAAACTCCTGATTATCCAGCATTTATGGGGAATGGTGGTAGCTGGTTAGATAAATCTACCAATTGCAAGAGAAACGTTTTTATAGAAACTGCATACAGTAGGTACAATCTTGTATTTAAACCTTAGATGAAATAAAAATTCAGTTAAAAAGAATGATAATAAAAATGAAATATAATGCTCTTAATACATCTAAAATATAATTATTTTCTATAGCCTCATAGTTTGAATAAAACAGTGCATGAAAGATGATGCCAGTGCCATTGGCATCCAAGAGAACTACCATGTGCATTGAAATTTACCATACTAAGTTCAAATGCTCAATTTGAAATATATGCAAGTTGCATGAGAATTCCAGATGTCTGAGTACTAGATAATCAAGAGTTTACTGTACTTTAAAATCCTGACTATCAATATCAGCAATTTTAAAAAATTAAATAGTAATATATATATACAAATGATGCCAAAATATTATAATATGCTTGACATTTTCATTAAACTTTGGAAACAGTATTATCAGTAGGGCATGTTCTTCAGTATTACTGAATTGTTTTAGAGCAAAAATAGAAAATTTTCACCACAGAATTATAACTTTCCTCAGGTAAGGCTGAACCTTGATTCATTACTAAAGGCCATCATTTTTATCATTCAAAGCCATACGTTACCACCACCAGGATGAATTGGGTTGTCTGTGGGAAAAGGATAAAAGGCAACTTGCATAGAGACTCTGATACCTATTAGTAAGACATCACATTGCTCTAAAATTGTAAACAGCTCAAAATTAACTGACTTTTTATGGCTTTATTTGCACAGTTTTTAGCCAGATAGAATTCTCTTCAACAAATATTACAAAAGGATGATTTTGAGCAAGCAAACGCCATGTAATATATATTATTTCCAGAGACAATGTTTATGGTCATAGCCATATGATTTATTGTTGCTTCATTTGACCAACTGTTAACTTTCCAACTTCTTGCTACCTCAAGGAGACTCCAGGTGGTTCTTGTGAACATTATCAAAAGATTGGAATAATGTGCATTCCTTACTTAATGAGATAAAGAAGAAATAAAGTAACCTGTATCTAATCAGCTACTCAATTCTTAGTTGCTTGTTTATATCATTTAATCCTTAACATTCGGAATTTTTAACTGTATCAACCAAAACAAAATTTAAACTTAGAACATTGCTATTAAATGTGAAAACAATTAAAGAATCAGAAGAAATAAGTCATGTTATATACTATAGATACGGTGACCATATTTTTTTTTGGAGAAAATAAAGGACAAATCAGAAATTGTTTCATAATAAAAAAAAAACAAGTTGTGTTTATTTGTTTCACTAAAACTAAAAAGCTTTATAATATTTATTATAAAACATAAACATATACATAGCATTTTAAACAATCGTATTATTACTTAAAAATTTTAATTTTGATACTTTTCACAAGAACGAATTTTTTTTTAATAAATCACGTTTGTGTTTTAAAAATTCATAAAACTGTATACAATTCATGTCAAAGTTGCATTTGGTATAAATACAAGCTTTCAATGTTTCGATTTTTAATTTGGTTTTTTCACTGGTCCACATATTGTTCGCTAATCAAAATACGCATTCAGTGGGGGCATTAGATCCAGGGAGACATAAGCAAAATTCAATGTTTTTTAAAATGTTTTTAAAAGATACATGTTTATCTATGAAATATTTAAAAATTTCAACCCATCTACTGCGTGCCAATATTCAGTTTACTATTTTAATTCGCAAAAAAAAATGACAAAATGGCCATTTTAGAAAAAAAATAAATCTAAAGGACAGAGCACTGAAATAAAGGACTGTCCTCTTAAATAAAGGACGTATGGTCACTGTAACTATAGAAGAAATATTTAATCACAGTAGTGTATTCCCAAACATATATAATTCCAAAATTTTGCATTGAAGAGTACATACATAAATATATAGCAGTAAACTTGGCAGGAAGATGTTCTATCTACTGAATATAATAGTAATGGTAAAAGTTGAAGTGCAAAGCTGATGCTTGTATTTTGGGGGAACTTTGATAATTTGATTTTGAAAAAAAATACTCCTAGACAACACAAAAATCATTAACAAAGGGGTTAATTGAGGAAGCTATGCTCTTAACGAAATACTACTTAATTAAATAAATTAATTAAAATACTCTTAATGAAATACAAATATTATTACAAATAGCATAAATTTTTATTATTACAAATAGCAAGATAAAATAATTCCTCAGTAGTTCCACATTTTTATGAACACTGCTAAAATTAGGCAGAAAATAAATCAATAGTAAAAATTATACCAATCATGGAATGGATTCGGACTGCAAGTTTTCAGCCAATAGTACATTGGAAAGGCAGCCAATACCAATCATTTAGATTGATTATTGACTCAAATACGTTACACATTTGGTGTTTGCAAATGCATGTGTATACATCAGAAATTTGATGGTAAAATCAATAATTTTTGTATCAGGTGATAAAATATTACAGGAATGTTGATATGAAAAATTATCTATGCCTTTTCTCCAATTCCACAGATAAAATGACAAAAAGAGGAAGGGTGAACAAAGATTAGATGTATTTAACTCATTGTGATTTAATTTAAAGGCCCAAATCTGATAGGATATCAAAGTCATATAAACATAGACAATGTGCTAAATAATTTACTTGATAACTTGTGTTTAGCGCTAATGTGAAATTGCTAAGAATAATGAACAAAATATGCAACAAGGCTGTTAGAACTTGTAAGTGATAAGAGCTAGACTTTGTCAAATTGTCAATTTTTAATTTGAACAAGAAGGTATTTTAAATTTAAACGAGTATTTAAATAATATATTTCTAATTATTCATCTTCATATGCATCAGAGCTAACTGAAATTCATTTTACAGCTATATCAGTAGGTTATACACTTATATTCATTTTATATCAGAATCATGTTATATTCATAAAATCCAATAAGCAAAACACTGAAGAGAACTAAAACTTTAAAAAGAGCAATTTCATTGAGTAACTATTCTACTTCCTAACTATAACATTAAAATATCAAAATCATGTGTAATCCATTGGACTACTGATACAGAAGGGGCACAAGATGTCTTTGTACCAGCCTCAAAACCTAAGTTACCTAGATTTGGGTATCACTAAGAAATATGCCATTTTTATCCACTTTCTTAACACTACCTTGGTATGAGAAAAAAAGCACACTTAATGGGACATTAAGACATGGCTCCATTATCAGAATCATGCTTTATGTATGTTAAAAAATATATATACTGGATAGACTTAGCAAAAGCACCCTGTCTGCCCCTAATTAATTTTTCACAATAGGGAAAGTTCATATTAGGTACTTTTCCTCATTTATCCAATGTATTCACTGATCTCCCAATCAATTACCTCAACTGCAACATACACAAAAAAGTATATTTAAAAAAAAAATTTAATCAGATAAAAACATTTGTACTGAAGCAAATATATATATCAGAATCAATAAATGTTAACTCTAAAACGGAAAATTAACTTAAAAAATAAAACCAGTTCCAGATCTCAGCTTAAAGTACTGCAAAAACTTTAAATGTGCTTGTCTAGTAGAATGCTGAAACTGAAATTGCTTTCATTCAGCTACATCTACAAAAAACCTTTTCTGCAAATAGCATGAAAACACATTAACAAAAATTAAAAGAAATAATTAACATTAAAATTAAGATGTATATATCTTCCTAAACATTATAACAGCTTGCTAAGCATAAAATGGAAATTACTTTTGGTTTACATCAGCAGTCACTGGCAAACAAAAATATTTAAGCTAAATAACATAAAAATTAAAAAAAGTAGCTTCAAAATATCAAGAATCATCATTAAGAAGATTTATTCTTTTCAAAGGTACTCAAACACGAGCATTTCCAACAAACTATCAACCAGCCACAACTGAAAACAAAGAGCATCAGGTATAAGTTTTTCAGTGTAAAAAAAATCTTGTAATGTTTTAAACATTTTAGAGACTGTTCTCATAATAAGTTTCTAATCCAAAAGGATGGCAAATTTCAGCCAAATTTCACTTCTATTGGTTCTTTTGTCAATAAGCAGCTTACAACCCCTCTTCACTCTCCATGGGTGGCCAGCCAGGAAGATAACACTCTCACAATGTTTTATTTACTACAATTGCTTCTCTAACAGATTGACAATACCCATAGCAAAGATGTCATTTCCTTATATCATCAGCTTATCTGCATTCTGACACTGCATGAGGGGGCAGAACTAGCGGAGAGAACTACGATACCAGAGTTGTCCTTTCGAAGTGTTTTCTTATTGGTACATTGCTGTACCAGCAATCTTCTTAAGGTTAATATAGATTAAGCAACCATTTGCAAACAAATTTAATTTGTTTTTAATTTTAGTCTCGCTGATATTAAATTTTAATTTGTCTTTCTAACAAATCAATAGTTGAAGTTCAGAAACTGTGCTTTTGTAACGAAAAACTTCAATTTTTTGCAGTGTTTTGTAACAAAAAGGGAACTCCAGTTGATATAAGCAAGAATATTCCTTGCAGAAAATTCTGAAAGCTGAAAAATAAGGGTTAAAACAAAGTCATTTATGAAAAAAATTGTTCATTAGAAGTGTGTACATAAAATTCAGAAAAATTAATAAAATATCATTTATTCACTTCAAATTGAAAATGTTTGAATTATCAATATAGTAAAGTGAATAAACACTATTTCACTAATTAGAAAGTTCAGAAGGTACCCTTATTACTTTGTATGTATAGTTAAGAAACTAATTGAGACAATTATGAGTTATCTAAATAAACATTAAATAAAAAAAAAAAATAAATACCCCCTCAAGCAGCTGCTTGCCACAGAGGTCTGACAGGAGCCTGTCAGGCATTGCAGACAAAAAAAACTTAAGAAACAGTTTTTGTCATGCAAACTAGAAAACTTTAACACACTTTCTGTTCAAAAATGAAATAAGAAATTAACAATTTAATCAGTACTATTTATTACTATTAAAAATTTAACCTACTGGTGCACCTGGAAATCCTAGCAGGCCAGGAAGTCCACTTTCTCCTTTCCTTCCAGGTAAGCCACTAAAACCAGGAAATCCTTGAGGTCCATATGGTCCTAAGATTAACATTATACAGTTAATATAAACTGTACTATGTAAACATTAAAATATCTGGATTCAAAAAGGGTCGTATTTAACACATGAATTAGTGACCTTTCTTTTCTACTTTTTTGTTTTCAGCAAAAAATCTCAGTCATTTCCAACATTAAAAATCCATATTCGCAGATCATAAAAAAGTATCCAGAACACAGATTTTCAATAACAAAGGAAGGAATATTCTGTTCAGAGAGTCCTGAGAAATAAATTAAGAGCAGCAAGGTGAATCTAGACCAGAGTTCCCTCTAAACTGTTGGTTCTAAAGTTCTCTAATAGTTGCACATTAATATATAAAGTGCTGTACACTTAACTATCACTGCTTCACACAAACTCTGTGATAATAAAACTTGCATTTATCTTGGTAGATTCAAAACAACAGCAATGACCATATTGGTTTTACTCTGAACAATATATAAAAAGAAATATTTGTGAAGACCAATAATTCTTTTCCAGACAATGTAGTAATATATGGCCACAAAGAGAACCAAATAACTTTAGGTTAATTTCATGTATAGAAATTTCATATCTTCCATAATTTAAGAAACAAATACGGTGAAGAAAAACTTTTATCAGAGCTTCATTCTATTTTTGATAAGAACAAATAAATTATTAAAATTTCACTCCACATTCACAGGAATAAATCAAATAATATATATTATAGTTTTTCTAATTCCTACTGGTTTCCTATGTAGCTGCTTAAATGCAAGTTTATACAGAGAGCATTGTATACAAGTAATGACAGTGATATATAATAAAAATAGTTGATGACCAAAGAAGGGGATGGCTATGAAGTTATAATATTGGCCAATTGTGCTGTGTGACATACAGCACAAATGCCAGGAATTGATGAATGATCAACTCAGACACTATGAAGTTCACAACTATAAATTCATTGATTTTTGTTCTCAAACAGAAAAAAACTCATCACTAAGACCAAGATGGCCTCATTCATTACTCAAGCTGACTCTATTCCAGCACCATTGTAATCACCATTATTGACAAATGGGAGCAAGTGGTAAATGATGCAATGACCAACATAACAGAAGCCCAACTTCTTGAAGTCATTTCTAATACTATATCTTGGTAGTGATTTCCTCACTGCTCGTGTTATGAAACTGTAATCGTTCATAAAATTAAAGAAGAATCCAGAAATGATGCAACTGTTCCAATACACACTCAGTGGTCATTGAATTATGATCACTCCATGCTATGTCAGCGATGGAAAGTTAACTTCTAAAAAGGATTTTATGGGAAAATGTGACTAAAGATCTTGGTTAAATCTAAATTTTTGACATTTATCCAATATTCAAATAGGTATAAAAGTCTGAGAATTTAACAACAATGTCAGCCCTAAAAAACATATAAAATTGATTAATACTCAAAGAATTAGTTACACAAACTTTTAAAATATACACATTGTATTAAATAGTCTAAAATGATTATTCTTATTTAAGTTTCAATTAACTTCTAAGGTAAATTCTTTCTCTCTGGATATGATGTTACCAAATACTAAAACTTCCATAACTCTTTAAATACTTAAAAAATATTATTCAAAATCAAGATTTGATTTTGAATAAGATCTTGATTTGAATTTTTTTCAGGTTTTTTGATCTGATTAGATTTCATTTCAGAAATCCATTGATTTGGATTTCATTCAGATCTTTAATATATTTTTAGTCCCATTTTCCAGCAAAATGCTTATTTTAAAAGTTATAAAGCTTTGAAATTAGGTTTCCATTTGCTTAATATGGGTGAGGTAGTCATAATTCAGTGCTACTGAGTGCATATCTAAAGGTTCCAAAATTTAGCTGATAGTTGCGGGTACTTCCTTGCACCTGTTTAATGAACTATTCTTTCACAAATTATTAGTTTGCCTCCAATAGTCATACTATCCAACTTCATTTCATTCACTTGGGAGATATTGCTCCCTTACTTATTATTTAGTAAATTTATATGCTTTATTGTCAATCTAGTAATCATTAATGAAATGTAGTACAATCTCAATTAACAAATATATGAGATAGAAGTGAGTCACACACACCAAAAAGTCAGATATTCAAGCAAAAAAGTACAAAGATGAAGAAAAAGAATGGGAATATAGTCTAATTATAAATGATACAAATGAAAACAAAAATTGTTAGTAAAACATAATTATAGTACAAAATATACCCAGAGAAATAATTCACAATGAAAAGTTGTCAAAGATAGCCAACATCACCTTAGCACTATTAAGAAGTTACTAGAAGGCAATAATTATATGTACTGTTATTTTCACACAATGTTCTCATTTCATATAGCTTTAAAACTAAGAACATAATTTTTCCCTCGTAAAAACTTTTAAATAATTTTATTGTATAGTAATTGGAAGAAAAAGAGTGGGAAAGAAATTACATGAGCAAATACATCTTTTAAAATTACTGAAAAATACATGCCAAAGCACGAAAATTTAGCAACCAAATTGGAACTTCTAATGGAACTCCAATTATTACTGCTTATTGATCTTCTTCCTTAAGTTTGTAATATTGCCTTGTTATATGCTGATAAGTATAATGTGGTATGAGCTTAGAATCCAGTGGTCAACCAACTTTTTGTTGGTTAAACCAATAATCAGAAAACAGAATGTTGGTTAATCGAAGTTTTAATGTATATCATTCAGTACTTATGAATGCACATTACACAGGTGCACTTCGTTCTGTTCTATCTTAGTGTCTGCTGCAATTTTATTTGTAGCTTCATATGTCATACACATGTCTACTTCCAAATAAATGTGTTCACCCCTTCAAGATGGAGTAGTTTTTATGCAATAGATTGTATGTTGGAAGGAATATAAAAACTATTATTTTTTATAATGACATAATTTTAAAAATATAATAAAAAGTATGAAAAATAAATCAGAAAAAAAAAAGCAATATAATAATTTCATACCAAGTCTTCCTTTTTCACCAGCTTCGCCTTTTGTTCCTGGAATACCTGGAGGACAGAATCCACAATCATCTCCTTTTATTCCTTTTGGACCAGGAGAACCATCAATTCCAGGTGATCCTGCATATCCAGGGTCTCCTGGAATTCCAGGAAGTCCAACTGCACCAGGAGGACCAACACGGGACACTCCAATACCAGGATAACCTTTGTCCCCTAAAAAATTATATTTTGTTTGCAACTATATAAAAACGACAAAACCTGAAACAATATTATATTTAGGAACTATTGTATACCCAATACATTAAAACTTCACTATTAAAAGCCCGTTAGAAACTGGGGGAAAGCATACTTTTATGTCACAATATGATACTCTAATTAAACTTCAATCAACAAAATGGCTTTTTGCAATTCTATTTCCATCATTATTAAAAAAATAGTTTCTCAGTGTTCAATACTTATATATAGATATATACACTTTTTCACTGATAATAGAACAGAAGTTGTCAAATGTCCGTGTGAAATAATGTTCATTAGATACATCAGGAAATTATCAGATGAAAAGAAAGAATTAATAGAATTGAAAAATAGAACTGATCTACACGTTTTAGTGCAGATAAAACCAAACAATCTGTTTATCTACACATATTTTGTATCTCGCATGAAGCCTATCTAAACAAAATAAATGATATTTTATATCAAGTGAAATGTGTTGAAATTGACAATTACCCAATTAATACAATATTATAAAAGTTTACAAAAATTAGAAACAATTCTTACTTCCAAAGGAATTAAAAAGCATGCATCACACTATTATACTACAGCATTCTTAAACTATTTATAAAAATTAATACTCATAAACCTAATCAACCAGCATTGTTCTTGTACCAAAGCAAAAATCTACTTACTTTCTGGAGAAGAAATTATTGGAGTTCTTATCACCATTGTTTGCACCTACTGAACTTATATGTATATCATCTTTAGATTTTTTAAAAGCATTCAAGACTTATCAACTGATGAACATTCAAGACCTATCTCATTAGATGTAGTAAATTTATATCCAAATACACCAATGTTTGAAGTCATTATGTTAATAAGAAATGAATTGCATGAATGTAATCAATTTAACATTTATTTATTCTTTGCACTTATTGCTGCTTTAAACACAGTTAAAGATACCAACTACTTTATAATTAACAATAATATTATCAACAGACTTTTGGAACTTCCATGGGATCACTTCCATCTGGATTTTTTTCTGATGTTGTGATGAGAGATATTGAATATAAAATACACCATAATAGAATCTTAAAATGATAATTTAGAAGAGATATATTGATGATATTTTCATTATCTGGCCATATTCCGACTCTGCCTTCTATAATTTTATTAATGATTTGAATTTAATGTACCGAACAATCAAATTTACGCATGAATTTGAAATGAATAAAAAATTAGCATTTCTTGACATTCTGATGCATAGAAGCAGACAGATTAATATCCGAAGTATATCAGAAACCTGCCTCTATCAGCAATTTAATACCATTTAATTCTTAATACCATGAAAATATGTATATTCTTCTATACGAACAATATTATACAGAGCATACAGATACTGCAACAATTATTATTTTCTAAAGAAAGAAATTAATACTACATATCAAGGTTGTCAAAATGCTGGATATCCTATTCATATAGTCAACAAAATAAAAAATTAAATAAAGCTAAAAATTAACAATGATGATTCCAAAAATAGAAAAATGAATAGAAACCAACTAAAATATACTACACTGGTTTCCATATATTAAGGAAAACTCAGAAAAATTATGATAAAAAACTATTTGAATGATTTTAATGAAATTTGATGGAAACATGAATTACACTGCTAGTTTCAGAATGGCATAAAATATTTTACACTAGAAACACTTTTCATCAAAAAATAACACTTACAGGAACTGGTCCAAAAATGAGGTGTCAGAATGCAATGGGCAAAGTTCTTTAATAAGGAGTGTGGTCATCCCTTACAGCAATGCAGGCACGACAGCGATGTTCCATGCTGTTTATGATATGAATCAGCTCAGTAGGAAGTGATGACCATTGTTCCTTTAAAGCAGTAATAATCAACTAATAAATCAGCACTTTAGTGTCGATGTAAATTTTAGAGGAAAAATTGTCTTGAGCCGGGTAGGATATGAACCCACGACCTCCTGATAACATGTCAGGTGCTCTGGGCCACTGAGCTACCTGACATGTTATCAGGAGGTCGTGGGTTCGTATCCCACCCGGCTCAAGACAATTTTTCCTCTAAAATTTAAATCGACGCTAAAGTGCTGATTTATTAGTTGATATGGAATACGTCGAGCTTATTTCATTATTAGCAGTAATAAGCTCCCCCCTTTGTTTCAAGTAATGGGGTTGAGGGCAGCAACATGTCTCCCTAGAACATCCCACAAATGCTCAATCGGATTTAGGTCGGGAGATCAAGCTGGCCACTCCATGTGCATAATGGTCTCCTCTTGAAGTTCCATTAGTTGAGCTTTGTGTGGACGAGCATTATCGTCTTGTAAGATGAATGTTTCACCTATTGCACCAGCATAAGGATGTACATAAAAGGTCCCAGGATGTCATCTCCATACCTTTGAGCATTGAGATTCCAACTTGTCAACACAGAGGTTCATGTGTTCACCTAAGGAAACTCCATCCCAAACAAACACACTACCTCTGCCGTAACTGTCTCTTTGACGGATGTTACTGGGATGATAACGGGTACCTCATTCTCTCCATATCAAACAATGTCCAGAATCACTCTGCAAGCAACATCTGAATTCATCTGTGAAGAGTACGGACCTCCATTGCTCTTCTATCCAGTTAACAATTGTGCATGCCAAATTCAACCACTCTCTCTAGTTGAAAGGGCACCGTCCATCTGATGGGACGTTAAGCCATGGTCCTGTGTGTGGAAGAGCTACACCCCACGCATGTTAAAAAACACACTGGATGGCCTTGATGGGAGGCCGATGTCCTTTTCCCAACAGCTGTCCAGGGGCCCCCTCACCCAACCATACACAAAACCACAAGAACCTCAAACTTGGACATTTGCCCCAAATATCTGATATTTAAGTAATGAATATCATGATGTTGTTTTTCAAAAAAAGAGCTCTAATTACCCTTTAAAAAATGGAAGACTTTCAGCACAAATTATGCCAATATTTTATGCCAATTATATATTATTATATGCAATATAAATTTAGACCATAATGCTACCTAACCATATTGCCAACAAATCCTCGGCACAGTTCAAAATTCGAAAGATCCAATATTCCAGATATGAATTAACGAACAGATTGAGACAACAATATAGTAATTAGATCATTTCGATAGTTACTTTATCTACTGCTTTACAACCTTAATGTCAGTTTTCTGTTAGCCTCAACCAGCACACAAAAGTGGCTTTTAGTGCAATCCATAAGACATAATACTGTCCTGTGTAGTGGAACATCGGATGACATCATTCAATCATACTCAAGTTCTCTCCTGTGATGTGAAGGGTATACAAACTACTGGTCTGGCCTTCTAGCATACAGACCTCCCTCATGAAGCATTCTACACACAATAGAAGCTGATACAACCCTCCCAGTGGCTGCTACAAGAGAGGATCATAACTGAGAGGGAGTAGACATCCTGCTCCTTCATGCTGTTAATCACAGATATTGGTCTTGTACAGCGGTTATAACTCTAGCCCTTCCTCAGCTAAACCTCTGAGATGCATAATCAGTGCTAAGAAATTGATTCCACAGTCTATGGACCACAGAAGGATTCACATTCAGCCATCGTGCCATGTCTGACTGACTTTGCCTGCTTTGAGCTGGCCAATAGCTCTCCACTGCAGTTCATTTGGTAAAATTATGTCTTGAGGTCATTCCAACAAAATGGTTATTTCGAATTTCTTTACTCTCATTTACAACACAAAATAATGATCCACTCCAAAACACCCGTTTTTATGCCGCTATCTGATTATGCAAATTGACACAACCTAGGCTAATTTGCATACAATATGCTCACTTGGCATTACTTGACTGGTTACATGAACAAGTTTGGTGAGGATCACAGTTTTTTGGCGAATTATCGCGATTATTCTCATTTTTCCTTAATTTATGGAAACCTGTGTAGTTCCATACAATATCATCCTAAAATAAATTATCTCTTAAAGAATACAATGAAAAAATACCAATATAAAGTTCCCATTAAATCTACTACCAATACATTAATATTGATTAAGAAGGGCAGAAATTTGGACTCTATTGATGGTAGAGTTTACCTTACACTAATAAATTATACCAATGGCTCCCTCAAGCTATATAGGTATGACAACATGACTTTTATAAAAAAGAATAAAGGAAGATCAAAATTACATCAAACTACATAAATTTTCTATTGCACTTGCCAATGAAGTATTAAATGATAAAACAAATCCCAGCTTTGATAAAGCTTTCATCATTACTCACCAAATACAATATTTACTAAAATATACCAAAAACTTAATTTATATTAATAGCAAATATTGTGCAATACTGACATCCTTAATACTCCCACAGCATGGAAAATTTTATTACAACAATTTCCACAATTTAATGTTTTATTTAAAAATCAACAAGATGATGATTAAATCAAGTGTTATAAATTTAATTACTACCCATTCAAATATATTGGATCTTTTTAATAACAACAATAGTAAAGCAACAATCAGCATTAAATGCATGCATCATACTTTTCTGCAATTTAAAGGATGTAATTTCTTAATTAACCTTCTAAGGTTAAATTCAACTTCAACCTGATGATGGATATAACAATATATCTGAAATTGGGATAATTGATCAACAATTGTGAATATGTAGAGCAAGTTATGATCTAATTAATTCATGCCATCCTGTTGTATTTCAAGAACTGATGTTTTCTTCCATAACCTTTGTCATCAAAAACACCAAGAAATAAATTCTTCTTCTTATGCTCCTAAAGACATTTTGAATTTTCTGATGTATTTGTGTATCTAATAAACATCATTTTCATGAACATTTGACAACTTCTGTTCTATTATCAATGAAAAAGTATATATATATATACATAATTATTATTTTTGTATTTAAAACAACTATGAAAGCCACCTTATCAACATTTGCTTTGCATAAATTTTCTTGGTGCAGCCTAATAGCTCTAATGTCTATATTTCAATTATAGACTTGTAAACAGATACCATTCATTAAGAACTGTCATCAATAATACTTCTTCAATAAATTGTGAGTTCATAGTTGAGCTCTGTGTGGTGTTTGGCTCTTTTTTTAACCCAAATTAGTTTACTTTAGCTGTAAGTTTTATATATTGCAAAATAGACTCTTCTCACTCCTCAATTTTGACTTACAAATTTTTACAATTACAATTTTGACTTAACAATGCAGTTGGCAAATATTTATTTCTTCTGCTTGCTAATTAAGCTTCAGTAAAAAAGTAACATGAGTCGTTTAGACCAGTGGTGCACAAACCATGGTCCGCTACTGCTTTTTGTGCTGCCTGTGACAGCTTATGTTGTCAAAAAAATTAAATGATATTTCGTATCATTTATTATTCTTACTGTCATTATTGTTACAAATTTGTAAATAATGAAATTTCTAAAATTTTCTCAGTGAAGTATTATGTTTGTGTAAAGTCATGTTTTCCAGGTGTTCTACATGTTAAAATTTTTCTTACTGCAGACTCAGAGAATTCCTTCTCATCTTTGGCTTCTCTAAGCGTAGACATAAAGTTTCTTTTTAACAAATGACATCTTTGATATAATTTTTTTACCAATTTTTTGTAGTCCCAGAACCATGTGTCGTTAACCCATTAATCAACCATTAATCTAGCTACCTTTTAATCGAAAGCTACACATTATTTCCCAACCAGTTACTGATGGCCCCATAGCTGAAGGGATTTATTTCAATACTGATCTCTTTTGCAGCCAGTTGACAGGCAAAGGTTGTGCACCATTCACTTAAATCCTTACATTAGATGATACAGGATTGCATGCATATATTGGTTTATTTTTGTTAGTTGATGTATAAATTTACAATGAATAGACTGCAATCTATGGGATGTTTTCAAACGACGTACTGTTTTCAGAGACTCACTTAGAAAAAAACCAGATTATTTCAAGATTATCAGATTTGATGACCATAATACTTGACCAAGAAGACATGAACAAGATAAATTTGCAGTCATATGAGATGTATGGGATAAATGCATAAAACATTTTCCCAAACTTTTACAATTCCATTGTGTTTGTCACAGTAGATGAATAGTTAGTAGCTTTCAGATGGAAATGTCTATTTTGACAGTATACATATGATGAATAAATCTGCTAAATATGGCTTAAAATTCTGGGTACTTTGTGCCAATGAAACTAGTTACATATGGAATAGTCAGACAGAAATTGGGTAGTGCCAGGGAGTGCACCTGAAAGAAATCAAGGATTGAGAGTCTTTGACTTTCTTTATGGTTTGAAAGGGTTACATGTGACAACATTACCATTTCCCATGAAATACGACAAATTCTACTAAAAAACAGGATTACTATGTTAGGAACCATGAGAAAAAACAAGCTTCAATTCCCCCACAACTGCTACAAACTAAAGGGATACCAAACTACACATCTACTTTTAACTTTCACTAGAATACAACTCTTGTTTCACATATTCTTCATATTCTTAAGAAAAATAGATGTTTAATTCTTCAAAGTACACCACATGCTGCTGATAATAAAGTAAGTAGCTTTGTTTACTAAAAACAAGAAACTATTTTGGACTATAAGTCAATGAAAGGAGTTGTGGAATAAATACTGGATAAAATAATGTCTAATTATTCAACAAAAGAGGAAAACAAATAGATTCTGTTTCACTCTTTTAAACACGTTATCTTTTCTAATATTCTCGATTTTCCATCACACAAAGCTTATGTTTCATTCACAAAAATTATTCCATCAGAGAAACAAAATTATTTTTACAATAAAAAGAATCTGTGTCAAAAAGCTTGGTGATTATCTAGTCAAATACTCATGAAGAGAAATCACCTTCCCAGAACAAATAATAATATATAATAAAAAATAATAAATACTCTCTCAAGCAGCTGCTTGCCACAGAGAGGTCTGACAGGAGCCTGCCAGGTTTATACGTCATAGTAGAAGGTCTGAAAGGATGGCGGGATCTCAGTAAAAAAACATTACAAAAGTCCATGCCTTACCAGGGGCTCAAACCCAGATCTCTTAGATGAGTACCAAGCACACTAACCACTCAGCCATGGGACTGCCAAAGAAATAGTGGCAAACATTTAAGCACAAATATCTCTTCAAGCAATACCTTAAATGTATTCTACTTCAAGCCATCCAATGGCCAAGTGGTTAGCATGCTTGGCTATTGATCAAAGGGACCTGGGTTCGAGCCCTGGATAAGGCATGGATGTTTGTGTTGCTTTTCTGCTGAGGGCCCGCCATCCTCTGACCTTCTACTATGGCGTATAAACTGACAGGCTCCTGTCAGACCTCTATGGCAAGCAGCTGCTTGTGAAGATATTTATCATTTTATTATTATTCTACTTCAACAAGTAGCAAGAAAAAGAAGATACCACTTATGCAAGAAAACTAACAATAAGATTTCTATTAGGTGCAAGCAATCTGAGAAATTTATACTTGCAAGAGCCATCTCCCTAAAATCTGCAAAAATTGTGCTGTGCTTTATTAGTAATATTGTAGTTTTAGTAGTTAAAATGCTTTAAACTCAAAATGATTTAAGATTTTTTGAAAAAATTTATCTATGAAAAATTTATAGTGTGGTCTTTTTAGACCCAGACATCTCATGCATATGTTAGAAATGAACAATACCATAAGGCTAACAATATTGTTTACCTGCTTAGAATATGGGAAAGAATATTTTTTCCTTCATTTTCTTCATTTAAAATGCTAATTTGTATCAAAAATTCCTTTATATCTTTCACACCAGTGCCAGATAACCTCCAAGTAGCACTTCTTTTAACAACAGTGTTTAGAGACATTATTAAATTTTACACATTCTATATTGTGAGCTTCAACTAAAATAATAAATTTTGTTGCTGATGTTTAGACACTTAAAATATTTTTCATTATATCCAAGACTTAATATAACCAGTAGTATTTTAATCTTAAAATGCATAAAATGTAAAGAATATGGAAACTTACACTAAACTTGCCTAAAAGTAGAAAACAAGTTATCAATAAATATAAATAAATAATTATCATAAATATAGAAAATATAGATAATCTTATAAGTCGAAATATAAATAAACATCATTTCAAGCCTAAAGACAAAACGCTTCTCCATTTCACTATTATATTTATCTAAATTATTGTTTATGGCACCTAATGTTGTATTTTTAGCATCTGTTATAAAGAAATGATCATAGTGACTTTATAGCTATATATTACCTAAACTTTGTATGATGGCATTTTCAATTATTATAAAAAGATGATATACAAAAATATTTCAGAAAAATAAACATGAATTTTTTTTTACTTATAACTGTATATATATTTTTTACATTGTTTTTGTTGTCGTCACACAAATTTTCTTTGTCAAACAGGATTTCTGTTTACAATATTGTGAATAATTGTACAATGAATCAACCTTTATTAAAATATTCTTTTTGGTCCTTTCATAAGTTCCAGAATCATAGCCAAAAGCCCCTGCAGTTATCAAAATACTAGATATCTTTTTTATCTCATTTTCAAAGAAAACGAGATAATAGTTTCGCCTTGCCTGTCTGCCCATCTATACACATCAAACTTTTCTGTTTACAAAAATATATTATACTTTTTGTGTTGGATAGATATTGGTGAAATATTATGATATATACTTTCCAATTCTCTCTAAAGCTATAATTACGCCCTCTAGTGATGGAAAAAGCTGGAAATTCCAAAATTTAAAATGAATTTTGGAATTTCCAGTAATTCAAATGAATTTCAAATAATATAAATGATGTATTTATGGTAGAAATTCGAAATTTTGGTGGTGAAATGTGAAAGGTCACAAAGTTTCCATTGACAACAATGAGTTGACCCCTTAGACCCAGAGGGGATGGGAAACACACTTTTTTTTTTAGTTTTAGCGGATAATTGCTTATTTTTAGGGACAAATGAAAAATTCTTTCTGGTTTTTCACACTTTTTAAATCTTCCAAAAACTATAATTGCACCCTCCAGCAGTGGAAAAAATTTACAAATTCCAAAATTTCAAACAAATATTGCAAATGATATACTTAAGCTAGAAATTTTAAATTTTGGTGGTGGAATGTGAATGCCATGATGTTTCCATTGGCAACAATGAATTAACCTCTTAGACCCTGGGGGGAAGAAAGACTTTTTTTTGTTTTAGCAGACAATTGTTTGTAATTAGAGATAAATAAAAAAATCTTTTTAAGGTTAGACAGGAATTGGTAAAATATTATGATTCGCACTTTTGGAATCTTTAGAACATTATAATTGCACCCTCTAATGGTGAAAAAGATTGAAATTTCCCAAATTTCAAACGAATATTGCAACGATTTATTAATAATAGAAATATGAAATTTTGGTGGTGGAATGTGAACGTCATGAAGTTTCCATTGAAAACAATGAAAATGATAATTAGAAAACTCTTCTTTAATTTGAATGGTACTAAGGAAATATTATAATTTGCATTTTCAAATACTTAGTAGTTTTAAAATATATATCTTTACGGATCACAGAAATAATGAAACAGCACAGCTATTATCGAATTTTACAAACAATATGAATTGAATAGAAATTTGAAAAATCAGTGGTAGTTTTTAAGAGATATTCCACTGACAGCAATAATCTACCCACTTTTCTGAGAGAATTGTATGAAATGCAACTTTTTAGATTAAGAATTAAAAGGCAAACACTTTTATGTTGTATAATTACCAATGAAATAGTATTTGCATTTTTCCCATCATCTGCTAGCTCAAATTAAAACTTTTAAGGAATGAAACAGTAGGTAAAGGAAAAACTTATTCTGTTTGAAAATGAGATCTCATATGTGCCAGAGGTGATATGCATCCTTCTAGTTCTTAATATCATTCTTTCTGACAATTTCTTTTAAATTAAACCTGAAAGTAACAAATCGAATATCAAAGCAAAATATGGCATTGTAGTCCCGTGGCCGAGTGGTTAGCGCGCTTGGCTACTGATCTACGGGACCTGGGTTCGAGCCCCGGGTAAGGCATGTCTGTTTGTGTCGTTTTTCTGCTGAGGTCCTGCCATCCTCTCAGACCTTCTACTGTGGCATATAAACTGACAGGCTCCTGTCAGACCTCTGTGGCAAGCAGCTGCTTGAGGGGGTATTTATTATTTTTTTTTATTTAAAAAATTTCAAATTAAAAAATACCCAAAACATGGATTAATCATGTAAACAACCTAACCAGAAAACTGGCACATTAATGAGTAGTCATTAAAGTTATTTACTTTCTTTTCCTAAAGTTTCATAATTATTGATTGAGAATATTCTTTCAACTGTTGCCAACTTTAATTTCTAATAATTTCAAAGTTTTAAAACAAATTAATAGAGAAATTTTATTTTTGACTGAAGTAATTTAAGAATTTCAAATATTTAATAATTTAGAGAACATGTGACACTGAAATTACATCACCCAAAAGAAGTGGTCTGATTATTATGCAAATCAACAGGTAAACACAGCAGCTTGGCAGGATATGAAAATGATTCCATTGTCAGACTGATGAGGTAGAGAGGATCTGCATCATAAAGAGGACGTTGCCACTTTGGCTTAACTCTCCATGAGTTTGTGGCCAGTACTCCGAGTGATACGACAGAAATAAAAAGCCTGCATGAACAACATCATGTATAGAATGCCAAGAGGACATGTATGTCAGCTATATTGCTGGCTTATGGCATTTGAGAGAGAATGGATCATCAGACTCCATACGGTAAGATAGTCAAGCCAGCATAGTGGAACATGTCGGCTGCAACCATACAATGGTCATTCAATAATAGCAACAGTAGTTATGAGAAGCCACATATGATCATCAACAAGAATCTGGTACATATCATAGGTTACCATGGGAGAACTCACTAATTTTGCAACAGGTGGCCATTGTACCAATGGCAGTTGCTACCCACCATCGAGTAGTTATGCCAGCCTTTCACTGCCCCATAACACAACCAAACATTTCCTGATGATTTGCAGAGGCAGGGTTGCATGCATGTTGTCCAATGTACTGCTTTCCACTGACTGTGTGGCATTGTCAATGGTGCCTAGAGTGAAAAAACATCTCAATTATTATGGTTTGAACTTTGTCATAAATCTGACAGAAACCTGCATTTGGGCATCCTTACCTTACTCTGCAAGTCCTACCATACCAAAATTTGTCATATCTTCCTTCTGGTTTCTCAATTTTTATCTTTATTTACTCATTTACTGGCAAATCATTTATGGTATATGCAGTCATATACAACCATTGCAAGAACAATGAAAATAATTTATTGACCTTCAATCTTATAGACATTTTCTGTGGAGAATTAACCTCATTGCTACAGAGAATCCAGACATCTGTGAACTCAGTACTGAATGAAACACATTTGACTGAAAGTAAAACTCAAACCTAGATCAGCTGATTTTAGATGCAAATTACTTAATTTGGCATTCATAATATTTTAATCCATTTTTAAAAAATGAAAATAATGTAGTTTTTATATCAAAACTGATTTTGACATTCACAAAACTTTTGCATTGTTGAGCAAGTAGTATATTTAGTATGTACATAGAACCTCCATTTTGATTTGCAGTAAATGAACACATTTTATATTCCTCTTCAAACATCTGGAAACTCCCTAAATAATGTTTCCGACATCAATTCACACTATTCTAACAACAAAAAAAAAATCAGCAAATTGATAGTGCCAGATATTTGTACTGTTTTACAGTGTCATCAACTTCAGAATTTAAAATTTTGCTGTGCTCAGAGGTTTTTTTTTTCCTTTATAAAGAGTTTATTTATTATACAGGAGGTCCCTGCTAACTTAGTCCCTGTTACCTGTTTCACTGTACATATGGGGCTAAATGTTTGAGGAAATATACGTAGAAATTTCATGCACTTCTGAGAAAGCATCCATTAATCCTATTCTACGAAGTGCATGAAATTTTATTTAATTTATATATATTTTATATATATATATAAATTATATAATTATAATAATATATTATTATATAATTATATATATATATTAATTATATAATTATAATAATACAATATCATTTCAAAAAAAATCTTTACAATTAGATGTTTAAGAGGAGATTTCTGAAAAATTGATGAGGCGGCAGATTATTTTGGGAACTATAGTCCTTTCTATGATGTTTTGTCATGGTACAAAGCAATTTTACAGTGAAAATGAAAGCAGAAAACAAAACAAACTTTGGACTTGTTCTTTGCAAAGCACAAACCTATGACAGAGGAATCTCAACTTCAGGCAGATTCTTCCAATTCACACTCGACATCCAACAAAGGGATGAGGAGAAACAAACAGATGATCCCTCCCACTTCTCTGCCTAATTCTCTCCCAACATAAACCTCCATGTGTTCAATCAAGCCTAACAAATCTAATTTTGAAGGTAAGATATTAAAAAACACTGATTTGTTAAAAGAATTATTTCCAATTAATGATTCTTTACAAAAATAAAACTTTATGCACTCACATACACAATCTCATCACTTACACACAAAAAAAATACACCCATAAAAATTTCATCTTATTTTTAAGGAAAATAGATCAATAACCTATGGTAAGTCATAGGTCAAAGAAATTCCTTTAAAAATGTGCAATCAAATGCTTAATCATATGATCTAGTCCTTATTAACCTCTATTTACTATTATTAACATCATAGAGAGGACTATAATTCCCAAAATAATCTGCAGCCTCATCAATTTTTCAGAAGTCTCCTCTTAAACATCTAATTGTAATGATTTTTTTAAAATGATATTGTATTATTATAATTATATAATTAATATATATATATATAATTATATAATATACATTAATTATATAATTATAATATATTGCATTATATTTATGGGCAGAAATTTCCCACTTTAAGGGGATTTGCATTAAGTGCCATTTTTTTTATACCCAATTAAAGAGTGAGGTGGCTCCGTTGGTAACATACCAGGCTCTAATCTGCAGTTCCCAGGTTTGAGTCCCAGCTTGGCCAGCATTATGATTTATCTCTAAAAAACTCCCTGCCCTGTCCACAGTCAATAGGGGACACCGATGGGCTTGGAAAGGTAACCATCCATCAGATGGGAATGGTGGAAGTAGAAAATAAATGCTTTCTAAACAGATTAAAAAGTATTCATAGAAAACTTTTTAACTTTCTCTGTTTTAGTGATTTACAGGAGAAATGAAAGCAATAAAATCGTTATTAAGACATACATCCAAGTGGTTAGCATGCTTGGCTAATGAACAAAGAGACTTGGTTTCAAGCCCCAAGTAAGGCATGGATGTTTATGTTGTCTTTCTGCAGAGGTCCCACCATCCTCAGAGACCTTCTACTATGGTGAATTGAATTGACAGGCTCCTGTCAGACCTCTGTAGCAAGCAGCTGCTTGAGGGGGTATTTAATTTTAATTTACATACATAATCCTCAAGCAGCCATGTGATACATAGAGGTTCATCCCAGGGCTGTGTTTTAACCACACTGTGCAAATTAGCCTTCCAAACTCGTCTGTCCTGAATTACAGCTGATGCATTTGGCTACTGAGAGTCAATTCTAACAAGGTCCTGTTTCACATCGTCTGCCCACCGTATCCTAGTTTTCTCCATTTTCTACGTTTGGATACATCTTTCATAACCCTAGTCATCAAACTGTAGTTATAAATAAAGGTAAAATGGTGAAACCAATACAGTCTCACTCTTCACAATGTGCTGCTCAGAGGTGGCTGCAGTCATGGGGGGGCCTGCGACACTCCCTCACTCGCCTAACCTCTTATCTTCCCACCCATGGGAAAGGGCATGCCCCCCCCCCCCCCCCCCCCCCCCCATGGAACCCTAGATCTGGCCCTGGAAATAACTATTCTTCCCCCAAGGTAAAAATTAAAAATCCTTGCCTACGCTTTAGACTAGGGGTTCTCAACGTGGGGTATGCAGTAAAATTTTTGGGGGTATGCTCTGAGAGCTCAAAAGTAGTTAGATCTAGTAGCAAAGTTTTATTCCCATTGTTACACTATAACTATAATTTTATCTATCTATACAAGGGGTACATGAAGCATAAAAGGTTTTAGACCACTTAAAGGCCCCCAACTGATGTTCAGTTTGAACTTCAGGTCTATCTGAAGGTCAGTTGGTATCTCAGTTGGTAGCGCGCCAGGCTCGTAATCTGTAGTTCCCAGGTTCGAGTCCCAGCTGGGTCAGCATTGAGATTTATCTCCACAAAATTCCCCGCCCTGCCCACGGTCAGTAGGGGACACCGATGGGCTTGGAAAGGCCGCCGTCCGTCGGATGGGACATTTAGTTGTGGCCCCGTGTGCGGGAGAGCCATACCCTGTGCACATTAAAGAACACACTGGATGGCAACGAGAGACCACCATCTGTCTCCCAACAGCTGTTCCAGTGGGTCCCCTCCCCCAACCTTCTCTGAGCCTTCGGGGTCCATGTGACCTGGCCATTTAGCCCATGGTGTGCAAAAAAGTGCTGCTCAGAGGTAAAACAACCCAACCCTGGTTTTGCAGTCCTGGTCAGGTCAACCTCTGTGGTCTACCTGAATAGTTCCATTTGATCCGGTTTACCAAACATGTGTCAAAGCTGAATGGACTGTTCAGGCAGGCCAAAATAACGGCCTGAGGAACTTTCGGAACCCGTGTGCGGGAGAGCCATACTCTATGTATGCTAAAGAACATGCTGGATGGCCTTGACAAGAAGCTATCATCTGTTTCCCAACAGCTGTCCAGTGGGTCCCTTTCACCAACCTTCTCTGAGCCCTCAGGGTCCTTGTGACCTGGCCATTTAGCTAGTGTCACAAGTGTGCAAAAAAGTGCTACTCAGAGGTTAAACAACCCAACTCATACCCAATTAACCTCAGTTAGCAAGGACCTCCTACATATATATCATAGCAATAAAATGTAAAAAAAAACAAGTTCATATGAAAAGTAAAATAGCACTTTCAGAAAAAACACAAAAAACATTTATCTCACATAGCTATACTGAACATGTTTCTAACCTGGAAATCCTGGATCACCTCTTTGACCAGGATGTCCAAAAATACCATCTTTCCCTGGCCTACCATCTTCACCAGGTGGACCAATTACAGATATTCCAGGTTGTCCTTTTTCTCCTGTTGAACCTTGCAATCCTGGAAAGCCTGGTCTTCCTCTTGAGCCAGGTATACCAGGAAATCCTGTTCATGAATAATATAAATATTTACTTTTACAATAGAGTAGCACACAATAACAACAAACTTCCACATAAAAATTGTTTATCTGATAAGGTTTGCTAAATTTGTAGTCTCTGCCAGTTTCATTAGCTTTCACAAAAAAAATTTAACATTTTTTTTTTGGGGGGGGGGGTTCTATTATTTTGAGATATTAAATTGCTTAGTTCTCATGAATATCAGTTTATGACCTCTATTGTTACAGGTGACTCTTTTATTCCTAAAAAAAATCCCAAACTTTGAATTTAAAGTTTTTTCATTCTGCAAATGGATTAAACATTGATATAAATGTTTATATTTGATTTTGAAGGATTGACAGATTATTTAGCTATTTTATAAAACATAGAGATTACCACTAGATATAAAATTTCAGTTTCAGCATATAATAGACATAGAATTTGCATGATTTGACTGAATCAATGAGCTTATTAAAACACTGCTAGATTGTTTGAAATTACCTATTATTTCCAAAGCTGCTTCAAACAAATTAAAGTAGATA
This sequence comes from Ryuthela nishihirai, assembly GCA_038380435.1. Lineage (NCBI taxonomy): Eukaryota > Metazoa > Arthropoda > Arachnida > Araneae > Heptathelidae > Ryuthela > Ryuthela nishihirai. The sequence continues at coordinate 33,890,773 of JAWZYU010000026.1, forward strand.
ACAACTCTGGTTCAAACTGACAAATAAAATCCTAATGTTAAATTAAAGTTGTCAATCACTGACCTCACAGTAAAAAGTTACTGGAAAAAGAGAAAAGAGTATTACAGTACTTTATTTTTACCTATCTTTCCATTGCTTTTTGCTCATCATTTGTGATTTGTCAGTTTGTGTGTTTGTCAAGACAATTGTTCCACTATATCTTTTGAATGCAAAGGCCAAACTTAACATGCTATGTATCAAATGAAAGCATGTCATGTGAGGAGTGTCACGGGCTATAAAAAATTGGCTGAAGTTTGATTTGGTATTTTTTTCGAAAACATGGATTAACAAGATTAGGAGCAATTTTTTGAATCCACACTACTTGTTTCCAATTTCCGTTCAACATCCCAAGGAGAGGATGAGGAGATGTCTGTAGATGACCTCCCACACCCTTTTTATCACTTATATTTTTGGTGGCACTTTACAATGCAGCCAGTGGATTCATATGAAACGAGAATTCATAATTGTACATTTGAAAAGTTATCATAAAATAATTATAAACAATCGTTATTCTGCTTGCTCACACAGGCTAGTAAAAGGTCACCATTTTTATTGCTGTTATTTTTCAAACAATGGCGATGTGGAGATGCACCATTTATGTTAATAAGTTCATATTAATTTTTTTTAGTTATCATATAGTCACGAACTCTCATTTCACATGAATCCACTAGCACATTGTAAAAAAAGTCCCTTAAAAGGGAGTGAATCAGTAAAGTATGGAATAAAAAAAATGCTTATAATCTCATTAATGCATACTTTTGTAAAAATCATCAAAACTGCCCAAACTGTGGAACTTGTGCCAAAAATGTTGTCCTCCATGCTTCTTTCTCCCCTAAAAGGGAGGAAATGTGAAAACGATTGTTTCACTACATCTTCTGAATGCAGGAGCTGAAGAGTAATGAGCTATGCATCAAATGAAAGCTCATGACATGAGAGGCATCACAGGTTAAAAACATTTACCCTCATGCTTTCTTCCTCCACAAAAAAGGAGGTAAATGTGAATAGAATTGCTCTACTATATCTTTTGAATATGAGGGCTGAACATTATACTCAACTGTATGTCAAATGAAAGTTGTGATGTGGGGAGTGTTATAAGCTATAAAAAATATTTGTCCATGCTTTCTTTCCCCCTAAAAAAATGGAAATGTGGAAACGATTGCATCACTATATCTTCTGAATGTAGGAGTCAAGAGAAATGAGATATGCATGAAATGAAAGCTTCTGAATGTGGAGTGTCATGCTATAAAAAATTTACACCTGTGCTTTGTTCCCCCCACAAAAAATGGGAGTAAATATATAAGGATTGTTTGAACATGAGGCCAAACATAATAAAATGTGTCAAATTAAAGGTTGTGACATGGGGAGTGTAATACAATATAAAAATTTATCTCTCATTCTTTCTTCCCTATTCACCCCTAAAAAGGGGAAAATATGAAAAACGTTCTTCCACTATATCTCCAAAACACAAGGGCCCACACTTGCGAGTTAGGTGCAAAATGAAAGCTTCCTATGTGGGAACTGTTCTAGACTACTAGAATTTTGTCCTCCTCTCACCCTCCCTCCCCCCCCCCCCCCCAAAAAAAAGGGCAAAAATTTTGTAGTTGGCCCCAAGAAGTTATATCTCAAATTAAAGCTTATGACATTTACAGTGTTATAGCCTACCTCAAATCTTGCCCCCTCTTTCTTTTCCCCATATAAGCAGGATAAAGCTTTAATAGTCATACATCTAATGAAAGCTTTTTAAAATAGCATATTTGGTGACAAATTATAAATATACCTATCATTCTATTTGTTTTTGTTTTTTATTTTTAAGGTAAGAAGGTACACAAAGGACAACTACACAAAGGATGAAGATAAGCTAGCTAGAAGCTCTATCAGGCCTTCTCTGGTTTCTCATAACATAACACATAAATTAATGCAAAACCATATCATTCCAATATTCAAACCCAGACCCTGGCAGCTGCAGTGTCAATATAAATGTTACTTATGTTAAGAAATTAAAAAAATCCACTAACCATCTTCTCCAGGCTCTCCTTTAAAACTCAGCCCTGGTGGACCAACAATACCCTGAAGTCCTGGTGGTCCTGATTCACCTGATAATCCTCGGAATCCAACTGGACCTCTCACTCCAGGTTTTCCTATATAGGAACTTAAAATAAGTCTCAGATTTTCAATAATGGACAATTATTAAGAGCATATGGCAAATATAAAAAAATTCACATATTATTAAAGCTGGCAGCATTACATTAAAAAAATGTCACTAAACAACTAATTTTACATTTAAAATTCTTATTTATATAGACATCATTTATATATACATATTTTTTTATTTGAAAGAGCTCTTGTGAAAAATATATCTCATCATTAGGTGTTATTGCTGAAAGATCTGAGAAAGCATCATAATCACTATCAAAAGATCTTGCATGTGTAAAATATATTCTTTTTATACCAGAATTTTAGCATGACATTTATTGCAATGCGAGTTAAAAATTATATTCAATTGTTAATAAATTCAATCATTTAAAATGCAATAATTTAAAAACTTTTTTAATCTTTGCCAAAATTTCAAGGAAAATATTTAATACAAAAATCATGAAGATAATTGTAGTTTTTGCAGTTTATCTGGTTGTTAAAATAAACAATATTTTTGCAGTCATTAATGTTAACATTACAAATCAAATACTCAAAACTTCTGTTGTGTCATCCTTAATTTTCTCCGCAAAATTCCCCCGCCCTGCCCACGGTCAGTAGGGGACACCGATGGGCTTGGAAAGGCCGCCGTCCGTCGGATGGGACGTTAAGCCGTGGCCCCGTGTGCGGGAGAGCCATACCCTGTGCACGTTAAAGAACACGCTGGATGGCCTTGACGGGAGGCTACCATCTGTCTCCCAACAGCTGTTCCAGTGGGTCCCCTCCCCCAACCTTCTCTGAGCCTTCAGGGTCCATGTGACCTGGCCATTTAGCCCATGGTGTGCAAAAAAGTGCCGTTCAGAGGTAAAACAACAACAACCATCTGTCTCCCAACAGCTGTTCCAGTGGGTCCCCTCCCCCAACCTTCTCTGAGCCTTCGGGGTCCATGTGACCTGGCCATTTAGCCCATGGTGTGCAAAAAAGTGCCGCTCAGAGGTAAAACAACCCAACCCAACTCATCCTTAATTTTAAACTACTGAACAGAGGAAAGGCTACTGGCCTATATCACTCCCTTACAATTCAAAACTGCTGGTACTTTTACTTACACGGCACTCACATCTAAAGATTAAAAGTTACATTTTCTGGCATCATAGATTCTGACTACTTTTCTGCATGCATTTCACTGGATTTGTTTTCACTGCATTTCACACGAGTCTCACATTTCATATTGAATAAAATAATAAATATAATAAATTTCTTAGTTCATGTAGAAATAATAATTACATAATGGTCTATTCTAAAAATTAAATAACAGAAACAAATATTTCAGCTCTTAACTTACATTTACCTATTAATGTATTGAAATTTGTTTTTAAATTTAGTTTCAAAAAATTTCTACTAATAATAATGACTGTTAGCACTACCACATGTCTGCAGTAGTGTCTCTGATTCCAAAAAATAAATTGCTAAAATAACTAGCAACATTCCTCTTTCCCATCCTTACCAGATTCTCATCCTTACCAAAAAAAAAGTTTTTTTTAAACAAGACAATTGGCATAATACTTTGATTTTGGACAATATATTTCCACAATGTTGAAGCAAATATATTTTTGTATTGGCATTTTGAGCAAAATATATCCTATAGTTGTTCTTAATTGTTTGATAACCTAGATTATTTTAATTCAAATTTTAGTTTTAAAAGGCTCAAAATCTTTAAATTCTCTAAGAACAGAAAAAACTAAGTTTTTGGCTTTCCTGTTCACTATCTTCATAATCCATATTATCCAAGAATCTCATTATTCATCAAAATAAGCAGTAATAACTCATATTCTGAATTTCATGCACAGAATTTATACAAGATAGAGACAGATTGATATCATTTAGAATGTAATGCATGGTAAAAAGACAGGTTTGTTTCTAGAGGTAAAAAACTAGGAGTCAAAGTGAATGGAAAACATCCAGTCTACTAGTGTGCTTTTTTTACATTCTTGCCAAATAGTGGAATGTATGTTTACTTACATTCTAATGGTTCTGTTAAGATTCTTAAAACAATATGTGCAATATAAGCTCACCACACAAAGAATTAGTAACCTCTGTAATTTCACACCTAATACTGTGTAACACTTCCCTTCACACGAATTACAGCAGCAATCTTGTTAGGTATGGACTCCACCAGTCATCGGATATTGCTTACATCAGTTCTAATCCCCTCCTTCACTATCTAGCACTCATAGTTTAGCTAGATTACATGGATGCCTATCTTGATGTTTAACCCTCTGTTCCAGATAGTCCCAAAGGCTTTAAATGGGATTTACATCTGGTGACTTTGTAGGCCAGCCGAGATGGCCCAATGTTACCTCATGTCGTGTCAGTCACAAACAGTTTTGGCCCTCAACTAATGGGCCTACCTCATGGCAGGTTAAGCATCCCCAGAACATCAGTCTGGATGGAAGGCTTTGTTACTCATGGGATGCACTCTCTGTCTTGCATCATTGGAATATAGACAGAAACACGACTCACCAAAAAGCAGTTTTTCAGTTGTCTGCAGTTCAGAATCTATAGTGCCTAGCCAATTGCAACCAGGCTGATTTATATGCAACTGTTATGGTACTCTTCCAAGGCACTATGATACAAATACCCATGGAATGCAATTCCCATCACAATGTTCTTCCTGAAATAGGCTGATGTAGTCCTTCATTGACTGTCTATAGCAATTCCTGTCTGATTTGAAATTGGTTTGCAGTCACTAGTTGTGACACTCATTAATGGTCCCTGTCTATGAGCTCCGATTTGTGGCTGCATTAACATCTATGATTAGCAGTCAAACTGGATGTACACTACCACAATGCCTACCACTGTTTACACAGGGTGATTCAGAATTCATCATCAATATTTAGTGGGGAGGAAGGGAATAAGAAAAGAAAGAGATTTCACATAGGAAAGTATGGGGGCAGACGAACGCATGGTGGTGTAGAGGGCACTGTGTGTACACACCTCTCATACAGAAGCACAGCTGTTTGACGCGTGCAGTCAGTTGTCATTCGACAAGGTGAATTTGCAGAAGTAACATGAACTGGTATACGTGGAATGAATGTGCAGATATGCATGTAACTTACGGTACGGCAGGAGAAAGATGTCTTCGAGCCAGGCAATTGTATGCAGCGCGCTTCCCAAACCGCCGTGGGCCACAGCATCAAATGTTTTCATGTATTCATCGCCAACTGCATGAAACAGGATCGTTTGCTGCTAGTAATGTTAATCGAGGGAGGCGCAGATCGGCACGGACAGTAGCAGTAGAGGAAGCTGTCCTACAGGAAATCGAGGAACAACCTGGTGCTAGCACACGAGGTATGGCTAGGCAGTTTGGAATTTCGCAAGCAACAGCGTGGCGGACATTACACGATGAAGGGTTACATCCGTTTCATCTGCAAAGAGTGCAATTATTGGCAGCAGACGACCATCCCAAGCGTGTTATTTTTTGTCAGTGGTTCATGCAGAGAACAGCCGTTGATCCCAATTTCCCAACGTATGTTCTTTTCACCGATGAGGCGTTGTTCACTCGAGAGGGTGTCTTCAACACACACAATTGGCATGTGTGGGCTCATCAGAACCCACACGGTACAAGACCTGGAGCTGCGCAACAACGTTTTGCTGTCAATGTGTGGACTGGGATTGTCGGTGACTGTTTGTTGGGCCCGTATTTACTACCATCCCGTTTGGACGGTGCCAAGTACCTAACATTTCTTCAGACTGTGTTACCGGATCTTCTGAACGAGGTTCCTGATGGTAGTCTCCGGCGAATGTGGTTCCAGCATGACGGCGCTCCTGCACATTTCACAAATGCTGTGCGTGCTTACCTACGCAGACAGTTTAGTGGTCAATGGATTGGCCGCGGTGGACCGGTTTCTTGGCCACCACGTTCACCGGATTTATCTCCAATCGATTTCTTTGTATGGGGTGCTATGAAAAACATGGTGTACGAGACCCCTGTTGATAGTGCTATGGATCTTGTAGCACGCATATCAGTTGCTGCCTCAAACATCCGGGAAATGCCAGGCATCTTCCACAGGGTCTGGCTGTCCATGCAACGCCGTTGTGAGTCATGCATTCTAGCACATGGTCGGCAGTTCGAGCACCTCTTGTAAGTCTGTACAACCAATGCAAAGAAATGTTACATGTAAGATAATAAATGTTTTTTCCTTACCACTTCCTTCTTATGTGTTCTTTCCATCATTGAACTGGGGTCATTTTGCCCTACTACATGGCATATGCGCCCATGCTTTCCTATGTGAAATCTCCTTCGTTTCTTATTACCTACCTCCCCACCAAATATTGATGATGAATTCTGAATCACCCTGTATACTCATTGAACTGTCTGTCTCAAAACACCAGCAAATTCAGTTACTTCCTTCAGAGCAATCTTTCCTTCTATTGGCATCATCAAATTCTACATTGGAGGAAGTCTTCCAGTGTAGATGGCTTCAGCCTTTAGTGGTGGGGAACGGGTCTTTGCCCCATGTCTGCAATTAGGGGGCTGTTTGATATTGTCGGCATTCCCTCTCTCAATAAACATAGTTTCTTTAAACATCCCACTAACTATTTTCTCTCCATAGGTAGCTGGAATGTGAGGATTCTGCACAGAGTTTATTCTCTTGATGTCCTCACACAAGAATTCCACCATTATAATTTAGATATTCTCGGCTTGCAAGAGATCAGATGGACAGATAAAAGTCAGGTTCTGAAAAATAACCTTAAATTTATCTTTTCAGGGAGCGAAGACAACAAGCATTTCCAAGGTCTAGGTCTGCTTCTCAGGAGACATGCTAGTGATGCTCTTCTAGGATATGAGTGCATTAATGACAGGTTTCTTACGGCAACATTTCAGACAAGCATTAAAGACTTGAATGTTATCTGCTGTTATGCCCCACTGAGGATGCCAATGATGATTAGGATAGGTTTTATGGAAAACTTCAAGATATTTTAAATTCTATCAAGAAAGGAGATAAACTGAAATCCTCCATAACTCTTTAAACACTGAATGTATATTGCTGCTAATTAGAGCAATTGAGAACATTAGTTTTACTTCCAATGATACTTTTTCATAAAACAGTTATTTTCAACTTTATAAAATTCTGAATATGACTCTCAGTGACAAAATATTGGGAATTTTAATATCTTTACACAAGAAAAATATTTGTTAGAAATGCATTAAAAAGCTATAACACATAAAATTTATTATATGTACCAGGAGGTCCTAAAGGTCCTCGATCTCCAGGTGGTCCTTGAGCACCCCGAGGGCCTGGGACAGCTTCACCAACAGGTATTGTTAAACCAACAGGACCCTGAAATGAATATTTGGCAAAAGTCATTATATTTTGATAAATAATATATTCTGTATATTGCATAAACTATAAATAAAAAAATAAATACCCCCTCAAGCAGCTGCTTGCCATAGAGGTCTGACAGGAGACTGTCAGTTTATATGCCACAGTAAAAGGTCTGAGAGGATGGCAGGACCTCAGCAGAAAAATGACACAAACAGCCATGCCTTACCCGGGGCTCGAACCCAGGTCCCTTAGATCTACCTTTTTTAAAAAAAAATCCCTAATAAAATATCGCAATGATATTATAAACCCTTGAATATGTCTTCAAAACTATTTCATGATATTTAGGAACTTTCAAAATTTTGTTTACTATGTGAAAGAGATTAAAATATTCATACAGATAACATTTTCCAGACTATAGCATAATCTCAATCATCTGCAGTAATAAGGAAAAACCGTGCTGACATTAAAAAACAAGATGTGATGAAGTATACAATAAGTAAATTAAATTTTTTTTTAAATACCTATCTTCCTATATATAAAATAAAATACCCCCTCAAGCAGCAGCTTGCCACAGAGGTCTGACAGGTGCCTGTCAGTTTATATGCCAAAGTAGAAGATCTGAGAGGATGGCAGGACCTCAGCAAAAAAACAACACATACAACCATGCCTTATCCAGGGCTCGAACCCAGGTCCCTTAGATCAGTAGCCAAGTGCGCTAACCACTCGGCCATGGGACAGCTACTTCCTATATATGTGCACCTGAAAAGTAGAAAATAAAATTAAAGCATATCAATGGTGCTATCAGTCAGTCAGTGAATTCATATTCACTTCAAAGGGAGATAGAGTGCCAACAATCTTGTTCAGTATGTAAATCAGTTCCCTATCTCCCTTTGAAGTAAATAAAAATTCAGTGACTGAACTTCGTCATCGATATGCTTTAGTTTTATTTTCTACTTTTCAGGGAACATGTAGAAAAATAGGCATTTTTAAAATTTTAAATTTACTTTGAAAAATTTTTGTCACTAAAAACATATATCATCAGAAACTTTGACATCATAAGATTTAATTTGATATATAACTTATTTAAGTCAGCCCCTTTTATTACAAACTTTAGTCTGTCACTCTTTTCTGTCCCCTTTTTTTGGGGGGAGGGGGTATAATTCGAAATAGTCTATGACAGTCCTAATGTTCATATCCTAAGAAAGATCACTGGCACTCCTGCTAATAAGTATAGTTACACTTTAAGTGCTTGCTATGATAATGTCCTGAAAAACAGAAATTTAAGATTTTTTTATTTGAAAAAAAGAATTTTATCTATTTATCTGGTCTCTTGCAAGCCCAAAATTTTTAGATGGAATTCTTGTGTGAAGACATGAAGAGAATAGTCTCTCTTAATAATCCTCATGTTTCAATTAGCCATGGAAAGAAAATGGTAGGGTTTTGAAACACACTTTTTCTATTGAAACTAAGTTTATTTAGTGAAGTGTGGCCAATATTAAACAGCAATCTAATCACAGGCATCGGGAAAACATGTTCCTCAATATTAAGACGTGTTCCCCACTGCTAAAAGGTGAAGCCATCATGTTAGTAGGAACATAGCAAATAATAGCATTCTTTACCATCAAACTCCATTATATAGTTTTGAGGAACCAGCAAGGCCAGCATCTGAGTCACATTATTCCAGTTTAGGGTTTGCAATGCAAGAACTATTTTCAAGGGTTCAGGCATCTGCAATGGCTTCTGGGATCATCTATTAGCTGATATGAAGTATATCTTTTCAGTTGTTAAAATTAAAGTTGAAATCTTTAATTCTCTAAGACACTATTTTTAAGCACTTCAATGGTAGTTCGATGCTATGAAGAGTTATTAAGGAGAAATATACGTATTGTAGAGTCTGTAAATGGTAGCTAGGTAGTCACTGGAAGGAGACCTATTCACCAGTCCTCTGTGATGATGCATAGAACTGGCCAAGCCTAGCACCTGATGTCTGACCCCACCTTCTCATGGTGCAGCTGTTAGTACCTTTCAAAAGAGATACTCTCTTGTGGAAGGAAAGGAAGGGGAGAGCTGCCAGATCAGTGTGGCATACTGATCTGGACAACTATTGCTATTTTTCTTTTTCCCTACCCTGCTAAGGAGTGGTCAACCACAGAGGCTCGTGATGCTGACCTTATAAACTTACCAGAAAGGTCTGGATTAAGGCTCTGAGCTTGATCATGGATCCTGAACTTGCTGAAGTGGTGGGCTTCTGTGGAGGGAAAATCTTCGATTGTGTTTTCTGTTTGTGGGTTGACAGCCCCAAATGAATAGATTCACACGATATGTTTTTTATCACCTGGTGGATAATCCTGAGAAGAAGTCATTGCAGACACCTGAACTCTTGCTTCTATGGGCATCACCAACTCCTACATTGGAGGAAGTCTTCCAGTGTAGATGGCTTCAGCCTCTAGTAGTTGGGGAATGGTCTTTCCCCCATACCTGTGATTAGGGGGCTGTTTGATATTGTCGACATTCCCTCTCTCAATCAACATAGTTTCTTTAAACATCCCACTAACCATTTTCTCTTCATAGATAGTTGGAATGTGAGGACTTTGCACAGAGATTATTCTCTTGATGCCCTCATACAAGAATTCCACCATTATAACGTTCATACTCTCAGTTTGCAAGAGACCAGATGGACAGATAAAAGTCAGGTTCTCAAAATTAATCTTAAATTTCTTTTTTCAGGGAGGAAAGATAATAAGCATCTCCAAGGTGTAGGTCTGCTTCTCAGCAGACACACTAGTGATGCTCTTCTAGGATATGAGTGAATTAATGAAAGGTTTCTTACAGCAAAATTTCAGACAAACATTAAAGACTTGAATGTTATATGTTGCTATGCCCCCACTGAGGATGTTGATGAAAATGAGAAAGATAAGTTTTATGCACAACTTCAGGATATTTTGAATTCTGTCAAGAAAGGAAAAATTACCCTTGTTCTAGGTGACTTCAATGCCAAAGTTGGTACTGACTCTAACCTTTGGAGTGGGGTGATAGGCCCATTTGGTATTGGTAACTCCAATGACAATGGGCAATGTCTTCTAAAGTGAGCAAACTTAAAGGTTTGAAATAACTAACATCTATTACAAATACCACGACATACATAAGTACACATGGGTTTCACCTGATAGCTGTATAAGAATATGATTGATTATATATTAATTAACAGCAAATGGGCAAGTTCTGTTAGGAATACCAGGTCATATAGGGGAGCTGAAATTGGATCTGACCATTACCTTGTTAAAAGTGTCTTGCAACTTAAACTTTAAAAGTGTTGTGCTAGGTTAAAAAATTTACTTTTAATACTGAAGCTCTGAAAGACCCAGTTATAGCCAAAGCTTACCATGATAGGTTACTTAGTCATTATGACAGTCATGGTATGCTTACTACTGAAGTTGAGGAAGAATGGGATCATTTTAAACAGGCTTTTTTGGACACTAACAGTACTCTTTTAGGAAAAAAGGAGCAGAGGAGGCAGAATTATCTGAGTGATAAGGCACTTGAGCTTGTTTCGGAAAGGAAGAACTGCAGGAATGTCCTTAATCAATACCCTACTAGTCCTAATAGAAAGCATTACAGAGAACTTAATAAACGTGTAAAAGATCAGTTAGCTGCTGATAAGAATCTTTGGCTTGATGGCTTGACTGACAAAGCTGAGGAAGCAGTTGGACAGCACAACAGCCGAGAGCTGTACCAGATAGTTAATGTTTTGTGTGGTAAAAAACGGACAGGTATACAGAGATTGAAGAATAAATAAGGTAAGGTTATAGAAGGGGAGGATTCTGTCATGGCTAGGTGAGCTGAGCATTTCATGTATATGTTCTAAACAATGTGGTTAGTTCTACTCCCATTGTTTGAAATGATGATAGATGCATTACTGGCTTTGATGTTGGCCCTATAACACAGTCTGAAGATATTTTGCTATTTCTAAACTTAAACTACATAAATCCCCAAGGGTAGATGACATTACTATGGAAATGTTTCGGTTACCACATGGATGACTGAAATTCTGAATATCTTCTATGATAAAGGCATTGTTCCTAAGGATTTTACCAGAGCTATTATTATGCCTATTTTAAAAAAGGTGATCAGAGTTCTTGTGATAACTATAGGGACATCAGCCTACTTTCTGTTCCAGCTGAAGTTCTTTCCATGATTGTGCCTAATAGAATTAAGGCTCTGGTTGATGGGCAATTGCATTCAGAAGCAATGTGGATTCAGAAGTGGTAGGGTATGTGCAGATCAGATATTTTCACTCAAGCAGAATCTCAAGAAATGTTTAAAACTTCAGAAATCTTTGGTTACTAACTTTATTGATTTCAAAAAGGATTTTGATTCTGTTGATCACCATAATTTGTGATTGATTTTGAGATCATGTGGCATACCAGACAAGTTAGTTAACATATTCAAGGTTCTCTATAATAACACTGAGTCATGTGTGAGAGTTGGTAAGGCTTGTAGCAATTGGTTTAGCATTACTTCTGGTGTTCAACAAAGGTGCATTTTGTCTCCTTTTCTCTTTAGTTTAATTATTGATTATGTTATGTGAAATTCAGTGCAAGGCCTTAAATGGTCTGGAGATCTGAAAATTTCTGATTTAGATTATGCAAATCATTTTGCCTTGTTGGCTAATGATATTGATGAGATGAATTCTTTCATTTGAGCTGTTGATGAGACAGATAATAAAGTTGGTTGGTGATAAACAGAGATGAAATAAAATGATGAAAATTGGTCAGACAGATGGTGCTTCAGTCTCTTTGAATGGTTGCACCCTTGAGCAAGTGTATCAGTTAAATTATCTTGGGAGCTATGTAACAGATACTATTGATGTGCAGCATTAGATTAACAGACAAATAAGGATTGCTGCTGGGATTTTTAAGAATCTATGGAGAGTGTGGAGAAATAGGTGTATACACCTGAAGACTAAAATTAGACTATATAACAGTTTGGTTCTTTCTAGGGTTAGTTATGGTAATGAAACCTACACACTTTGTAAACAAGATAACAGGAAACTTGATGTTTTTGATTCTAGATGCTTATGCAGTATTTTGGGTATTAGGTGATTCAACTTTGTCAGCATATGGATAATCATAGATTAGTGAATAGGTTTATGAACATTGTGCCTAAAGTCCTCAGAAAGAGGGGGAGACCTAGGATGCTGTGGGCAGACAATGTCAAACAGGACCTTCTTAGAATTGGTGTGAAGTGGACAGAGGCAGCAGATGTAGCTCAGGACAGATATGCTTGGAGAACTAAATTGCACAGTCTGGTTGGACCTCAATAGCCCATGGCTGCTTGAGGATGATGATGATGATTGCAAAGGATGGGTAGTAAGATTAACTTCCAGGATGCTTGCGAGTGACAAGTTTAATCTTTGACATTCTTGCTGGCGTGATATCTCAGTAGAGTTTGAGAACGTGATGAGGGATGCCGATAATTTATTTGCTTAAGATTCAGTGAAGGAAATAGTCAATAATACTTTTGGTAGCATAGAGTGCTTAAAAAACTTTGAGTTTCATGATGCACATTTCACACCCATACTTTGGGTGAAAAATCAGGTGGAAGTGAGCAGCTTTAGATATTGCATGAGGCAGTTGGTTGTTTACCATGGGGAAGGGGTGGGTACCATAAATTACACTGTCAGTGGCTGGTAAATGTGCCAATGGCCGTAACGCAATCTGCATATGAAAGATTTTTACTAGCAACCCACAAACAAGCAGCAAATGCAGTAGCAATTTCTCCTTTAAGTGAACCCACCATATTTAATCCTTTAACTTGTTAGCTATTTGTAGTGCATCAAGTCCATAATCCACAATCAAATCATAGTCAATAGGTTTAGGAGGTCAACATGAAGACCCTGTGAAGTTGTCTCTCTCATTCTCTCTTAACACATCCACAATGAATATTTCTAGGTTAATGCCAAAATTTAACCTGACTCATTCATAAAATAGTTGATATTCTCTGCATAAAAACTGAGATTAAATATTTATAATTACATTTATTTTGGTTTATTTGAGTAGTATAAATAGTTAGATTAGATTTAAATAAGATCAAAAGTTTGAAAAATTGTTAAATATATTTCAGTAATATTATTTATTTTAAAGATAAAATACATTGAGTAAATTTATATTGTACAACATTGACATAAAATTACTGACAAGTAAATATTTGTTCAAAATCCAAAACAGAATATTTGGGTGTAATTGATTTAAAGCAATAAATATGATAATGAAGATGAAAAGTTAATATAATAAACAGTTTATTTGTAATTGTTATATATATATATGAAATAATAAATAGATTTAAATAGCTAACAAGTTAAAGGACTAAATATTAATTTTACATAGATGATGTCATACGACGTATATTTATGTGAAGTACTAATAATTTGACAATAATGGCATCAAATAACGAGCTTGGGTATAAAGTAACTTTCTTACAGGATGTGAATGTTAATTGTTGTAAAGATAGTGCTCTCACAGGTAGTGTATTATAAACTGAAGATTACAAAGAAGGAATGGAAGGTTATAGTTTATCTTGTAAATCTGAGGGTTTAATTAATTTAATAATTAGGGAAGTGTTTTGTGAAGTTGACCACTCCTCTAAGGGGGTGGGGGAAATCAAAAGTGGCCATAAAAGACAAAATAGGTCAAATTGATCTGGCAGCCTTTTCCTTCCATTCCCCTTCATATAAGGCAAATTTGGATTTTAAATGCTATACCTAATCAGTTCTGTTCATTCAGAGAATAGTACATAGATCACCTTACTGTTATACTCAGTAGTCAACAAAAATACATATGAATATTATTAATATTTAGCAAGTTACAAAAATAATAACTTCATTTTGAAATTTGATCTGAATCTTAAAAATTATAATGCTATGGCTTATTTAGAAAATAAAGTACTCCCTTGGCTGTAACACATTTTATTATCCTTGATGAAATATGAAAGATTTTCTACATTCAAACTTTTTGATTTCCTAGTAAATGCCAATGAGTTAAAAGTGATATTAAACTTACTTTTATTACATATTTCAATCACTTTTATAACAGCTCTTGAAAAACAGGTTGGGTGTTTTATCTATGAGCAACACTTTCATTGCACACAATGGGCTAAATAGCCAGCTTACAAGGACCCCAATGGATTAGAGAAAGTTCAAAAAGGGATCCACTGGACAGTTATTGGTAGACAGATGGAAGCCTCCCATCGAGGCCATCCAGTGTGTTCATTAACATGCACAGGGTACACACACGTCACACATAGGGTCACAGCTCAACATCCCATCCAACAAATAGCAGCCTCCCCAAATCCATTGGTTCCCCTTTCTCACCAAGGGCAGGGTGGGGGTTAGAACAGATAAGTCCCAACATTGGCACAGTTGAGACTTGAGCCTGGGAATTATAGATTATGAGTCTGGTGCACTAATAATTAAATCAACCCTCACTTCAGCTCTTGAAGAAGTCTGAAAGATGACAAAATACAGTGTAATTACAACTGCTGCAATGTAGATATGGATTTAATGTTTACTATAATCTATATAATAAAAGAAGGTGTCTGTGTGTGTGTGTGTGTCTGTGGCAGCGATAACTCATCGGGAAATCAATGTACATGCTTCAAATTTTCAGACATTGTTTCTGGTTATAGTCCAGATTGCAGCACCAAATTCAAATCAAAAGTCCAAATGGGGGGCTTGCTAGAAGCAAAAATATTTACCATGCTATTCCTACAGGATACAAGAATCACTGTCAAATTTATTGTTGCCATTTACTTCTCCCTAAATGTTTTTGTGGAAAAAATTTCACTGACATACGGGATTTGAACCCACATCTCTCCAGAAATATGCCAGAGTATTCTAACCTGTTGACCTAATGCCAGTTCAGTCTTTTTTCCACTAATAATGACTATCACTCTTCCCATGAATTTTGGGCGCCTCCTTTTGGCACAATCTATGATCTCGGTGGCAACTATTTCTTTTTAGTGCTCTGAGCAAGACGGTAAAATAAATAATGAAGTCGCATCATGCTATATAGCATTATTAATAATTTAAACAATAATTGATAATCTCAGCATTACTGTAGACATTTAAATGTCTATAAATCAATAAATGTTTTTTGGAAAAAATTTCGCTGCCATATGGGATTCGAACCATCATCTCTCCAGAAACATGCCAGAGTATTCTACCCTGTTGAACTAATGCCAGCTCAGTCTTTTTTCCACTATCATGAGAAGAGTGACAGTCATTATTAGTGGAAAAAAGACTGAGCTGGCTGTTTGTTTCTGGAGAGATATGGGTTCAAATCCCATATGTCGGCAAAATTTTTTCCACAAAAACGTTTATTGATTTATAGATGTTTAAATGTCTACAGGTAAGCTGAGATTATCAATTATACTTCTCCCTAATTCAGAAAGTAAAGAGTTCAAATAGCATTTAAATCTGTTGCCATTGCCAGATTCCCCATATTTCCAAAAGCATTATTGAGGCATACCATTGCAGTTAAGGACCTGATTTTCTATTCTAACCTAATATGGAGTCGGGCAAGGGGAACCGGCCTACAAAATTTGGGAACATGTGCCAAGTCAAGCAATGGCCTTTGCAATACCAGGAAATTCTTCATGTTCAAACTGTGATAAATGTCAGGGGGGAGCACTAATCTTCAGTGCAGAAAACAACAGAATATGCAGATTCAAAGTGAGACATGAGCTGTCACAATTTGTGTAAAAACAAAGCCACTGGCCCAGTGGAAATCTGATTTTTAAACCAATCAACGGGGCACATGGGGGATGATGTGCAGGAAATTTAGACCATGCGTACAAATATCATCGGGCAGCAAAATCTGTGGTAAGAGAAATAAAATTCTTGATACCTTACACAGAAACTAAGCCATGGGCTATGAAAGAGCTCGCTGACATCAACAATGACCAAAGCAAACACTGGGGAAATTTCTTCTTGTTGAAAATTTGTGCTAAAGTGTCAGGGGGAGGAGGGGACTTAAAAAATTTACCTTTACTTCAGTGAAAATAAGAACATACAGATTAAAAGTGACACCCGACCAGCACTGGGCACTGTTCAGCTGTTCTTTTAATAATGCAAATTTCTAAAGTAATAATTAGCTTAGGCTCTTTTTTTTAATAAAAAAACTTTGAGCTTGTACCGTTTTCTGAAATTGAATGTCTTGGATGTGGAAGCAAAATAAGACTTCTTTGCTATGGAAATCGGCCATCATTTGGGAGGGCAATTTCGGGAAGGGCTGGTCCTTGGTGCACAAACCTTTCTGCACTTAGCCAAGATTGCCAAACTTCAACACCCAAAGAAAAAATTCATGTTTAGTAAAAAAAAAAGCAGCCAAGAAAGTTTCTTTTCTATTTCATAACCAGTTCAGAAAATCCCGTGAATGTGAGAAGGCCAAGTCATGTTGTATAACACTGGCCGTGTTTAAAATATACAATACTGAAAAGAATCGTTAAAAGAAATGAAAATCATATTTCGGGTTGAATATTATATTATTCAGGAGGAAATTTCCTTTCAATAAATATATAATTTAACTATTTTTATTCAGCAGGTTTTCCAAAATGAAGCCTTAATTGTATATTGCGATCTTTTTTTTCACCATATCACATTGAAAAAGGCTTATTAAAATCAATATGCTTGCAAATTCGTTTATATTATTCATTTTCATAAAATTCGCAATTAGATTCTATTTAATTTGGTATATAACATGACCTATTTCCATTGACTGGTTTTTTTTTTTAATTCTAAAGTTCACTTGTTTATCTGACTTGGCACAGTTGGCTAAAAGCCTGGAATTTTCTCAAAATATGGTACTGAAAAAAAAATTACAAAACGAGAAAAATATTTACTTAAAACCAAACAAGTAATTTTTTGTTATTCAGAAATATATAGTCAGCCTATTCATGTGTATTGCAATCATTTCTGTATATTAGTTTTTTTTTAATGAATTTTTATTTGTGTTGCCAGATACATCTTTTTACTACATGACTCTAAAAAAAGTCCTATTAAAATAAAACATATCATCTTTTTTGTTAAATACTTGATTTTCAGAAAATCCAGAATTAAATGCTGATTAATTTGGTATACAACCTGCCATAATTTCTTTCATTAGTTGTTTGGCAAAAAAGTTCTAAAGTTAAAGTTTTTTTGGTTAAGCATAGGCAGAAAATAGCTTGGCCCCTGGATGGAAACCTGTTTTACAGCCTGGATACTGGAAGGGTTAATCAGGTTCATCTGCAGATTCAGCTACATAGTTTATCCTATTGCATTCCCCGCCCTGCCCACGGTCAGTAGGGGACACCGATGGGCTTGGAAAGGCCGCCGTCCGTCGGATGGGACGTTAAGCCGTGGCCCCGTGTGCGGGAGAGCCATACCCTGTGCACGTTAAAGAACACGCTGGATGGCCTTGACGGGAGGCTACCATCTGTCTCCCAACAGCTGTTCCAGTGGGTCCCCTCCCCCAACCTTCTCTGAGCCTTCGGGGTCCATGTGACCTGGCCATTTAGCCCATGGTGTGCAAAAAAGTGCCGCTCAGAGGTAAAACAACCCAACCCAACCCTATTGCATTCAGAATTAGATTTAGTTCTCAATTTTGCACTATTCCCTTTCTTCTATCTAGCTCTGCTTTACCATAACAGACTGTTTGTAGAACATGTATGATAAAACCTGAAACTGATCCCACATTGGTAGACTCATAGTAAACTATCATTGTTCAGTCCCAACAAACTCTGTTGTCTTTAGTCTGATTCCCCTTAATTCTTAATTCTATTACTTCCATAACTTTTATAGTTCTGAATGCAATTAAAAATCTAATCAGCAGTGTTTAGTCCTATTCCTCTCTACATCTCACAAGAAATTACCTTTACTCTTTCTCTCAAGTCCTGCATTATATTGGTAGAACCAGAGATAAAATTCCACTGACATAGATCTATAACAGCTAAATACCAAAAGAAATCTACTCTTCCATCTTTAAGCCAAAATAAGAAATAAACAATTAAAGATTATTGCCCCCCTCAGCAACCATTAATGTGAAACACTGCATAGTAATATATTCAACATTAAAGACGCTTTATTCAATACACATTTCAGTTCACAGATGGTGGTAAAATAAATGTGTAAAAAAATAGGGAAATATAATAATTGCTTACTGGAGGTCCTTGTGGTCCTTGCAAACCATATCGGCCATCTTCTCCTTTAAAACCCTACATGCAGTAAGAATGGTATTCATTATATATTCACAAATAAAGCATTTCAACTGGTTTGTTTTTAATCAATGTTCATTTGTCTTTGAGAGTTTAACATGCTTGATATTTCATATCATAACAAATCATTATTAACAAATATTTTAGTGCAGAAAATATGAAGCATGACTTGTTAAGTTATTTAATCATTATTAAGTGGTTTAACTAACAGGATGAAGATGACTTTAGAGGAAAAATTGTCTTGAGCAGTGTGGGATCTGAATTTGTCTAAATACAAGGGACTATTGATCATACCAGAAGTGATCCAGTTCATATTTGCTCACAAAAAAAAAATCTGTCAGGGCTCTTGGAGTGTGGCTGGTTGTATGCACATACCTGGGATGGCTATAAACAATAGTTCCCAAATGCATTCAAAAGGCAGTGACTGAACCAATGGTATATAGCATAACATCAGCAATACAGGAGAGATTTATCAGCAGCTGATAGCTCAATGGTCAGAGCACCTGACATATCATCAGGAGGTCATGAATTCACATCCCACTCAGCTCAAGACAATTTTACCTCTACACCCATCTACATCCTGTTACTTAACAGCTGAATAGTGAATAAATACTTAGCAAATCAAGATGAGCTGTGGATTAATGTGTCTATGAAACATGATAATGTGTACTACAATATTTATTCAACTATGGAAAATGATAAATGCCTAGCAATGATTATTTATACATCTTGAATATAAAATTTTACCAAAAAAATATCAATTATCTCTACATTATGTAAAACATTTCCTTAAATTTATTTTCATTTGCAATTTAGAAATTGCAAACTTGCAGACAACACTGTTATTTTGTCATATAATAAAATGTCATTAAAATACTAATTCATACATTGTAAAAAAATAAAAATTTATGTTATATCAATAATAAACAAATCTTATATAAACCTCTTGAAAAAATATAGCAAATTAAATTTATAGAAAAAATTTTGTTAGTTAGAAAATATAATAAGTATTGTTTGAATACTAGGAAAAGTTCATTTCAGTATGCTAACAATTGATACTAGTGAGGGATGTCCAAACAGGATTTGTGTTGTTTTACTTCTGAGCAGCATTTTGTGCACATAATGGGTTATCCTGAGTGGGATTCGAACCACATTTTCCAGAAAATAAATGGTCATATTAAAAGAAACCCAAGGGCTAAGAAAAGATTGGAGAAGGGGATCCACCTGACAGCTATTAGGAGACAGATGGAAGCCCCCTATCAAAGCCATCCAACATGTTCTTAACCCTTAACTATACATGTGAGGTCTGAGGGTTAAAAATAATTCATATCATTAAATTGGATCTTTCAGTAGCTCAGTGGTCAGAGCATCTGACATGTTATCAAGTCATGGATTCATATTCCACCTGACTCAACACAATTTTTCCTCTAAATTTGATATCAATGTTAGGTGTGATTTAATTCCTTTCAGCTGAAGAAACATCAAAAAATTTATTAATATATTGCTTTAATTCAGTAAGAAGAAATGGTTAGTTTCTGGTGGTCCAGTGGTTATGACACCTGGCATGCTTCTGAAAAATGTGGTTCGAATCCCACTCAGGACAACCAATTTTTTTCAACAATTATTTCAAGTATATTGCACTATGTTATAAAAACAATTTCTTAACAATAAAGAATAAAAATTGGGACATTCTGTTCTGCCTCCTCCAAGATAAATTAATGTTTGTCCACTTCATTAGAAATCAATTATCCTGAATCCACTTTTGAGTTGTGTAGTTTGAGTTGTCAACCACAATGTACTAGGTGACTGACATCCACTATAAAGATTGCATCATCATGACTCTGGCTTGCATTAATGGAAGTCTTTTATGGTCAATTAGTGGATACATGGATTGAGCTTCATTGCCATCTGCCTATTCATCCCAATCCTGAATAGCAGTTCTCAGTCTGGTCATGTTGACAACAATCAACCAGTGTGTTGCAGTCTGGCCAATGTGAATCACAATATGACATATTGTCCATCCTGCTTCACTGAGGACCACTACCCAACTTTTTCCACAAGTGTTCAGTTGAATGTAGATTCTTCTAACATGTGTACATCCTACCTTTAGAATGGATTTAATTAGGATGATAACATTTTTTAAATCATATGGCAAGCATACACCATATTGCCTGTATCCCATGTGATCCTTGTTCTATCCTACATCATCTACTGCCTGCATCTCACATGAAGTTTGTTCCAATAACTCTTGCATTTCAGCTATTAACATGTGATTATCTATAACCAAAACTTCAGAAGAATCCTTCCATTCCTTAGCAGTGGAAAATTTTAATGTATAGTAATGTACATAAAAATGACATTTATCATTAATTCCATGTCATTAAACTTTTGCTGTAACATCAGTACACATATGGTGATTTTTATTTTTCACCAAAATGCTACAGCCAGATATATACGATTTCATCAATTTATATGTTTTAATTAAATCTGTAATTTAAGTACATAGAAGCACTATTCCCTATGACTTTCATGTTTTTCATTTAAAAAACACTGAAGTCTGAGGCAGATGTTAAACAAATTTACACTCAGCACTAAAAGGATTGAAGTGTCACTAATAAATCATTTTTCGTTTAGAATTTTGAAAATGCATTCTAAATGCAAGTTAAAATAATATTAAAAAAGCATATGGCCATATTTTTGTGGCATATGGCCACAAAAAAGCATATGGCCACATTGCAATGTACATTGCAATGTACATATGCAATGTACAACTAGAAGAACATAAATTGCCTCTGATGGATACAAGAGTCTAACAGAATGAAGTTTTTCACTGACCGACTTTTGCACCCTTTGAAAGCTATAATTCAAACTAATGGATGATGGTAAAATGAAAATATAAATATTTTATTAGTGCTTATACAACATAAAAAGCATTTCTATTTAAGTCCTTAAAATGAAAAAAAGTTGCTTTTCTCATACCCTTCTGAGAAAAAGAAACACACTGTTGCTGTCTTTTGACACTCTACCACTATAATTTAAATTTCTATCATAAACAGATCATTTGCAATATTTATTTCATGAAAAGTTTTGCATTTTCCATATTTAGTGCCTTTTAATGATGTAGATTAAAACTAAGAATTTGAAAATTTTGAATCAAAATATTTCATTAGTTCCTAACTAAATTTTTTCCAATTATCTCTTAAAACAAAATGGTTGCTTTTCTTTAATGATATAGATTAAAATTACCTAAGGATTTGAAAAATGTGAATCAAAATATTTCATTAGTACCTGACTAAATTTTTTTTCCAATTATTGCTTTTCTTACCCCCTGGGTGTAAAGGGGCAATATATTGTTGTCAACAAAAATCTCATAACATTCACATTTCACCAACATCATTTAAAATTTCTAGCATAGTTGTTGGGTTGGGTTGTTTTACCTCCGAGTGGCACTTTTTTGCACACCATGGGCTAAATGGCCAGGTCACATGGACCCCAAAGGCTCAGAGAAGGTTGGGGGAAGGGACCCACTGGAACAGCTGTTGGAAGACAGTGGTATCCTCCCATCAAGGCCATCCAGTGTGTTCTTTAACGTGCACAGGGTATGGCTCTCCCACACACGGGCCACTGCTTAACGTCCCATCCGACAGACGGCGGCCTTTCCAAGCCCATCGGTGTCCCCTACTGACCACAAGAAGGGCGGGGAATTTTGCGATTTCTAGCATAAATACATCATTTACAATATTCATTTAAAATTTTGCAATTTTCAACTTTTTTTCACTACTAGAGGGTACAACTTAAACTTTAGAGAGATTTGGAAAGTGTGAATTGTAATACTTCATCAATACTTATCCAACCCAAAAGAATTTTAATTTTGTCTCTAAAAATAAAAAAAGTTATATGTCTACAGACAAACAAACAGATGACAAAATGAAAACATTACCTTTTTTTTTAAAAAAAAGGTAAAAATACAAACCTTTAAGCCTAGTCTACCTTCTTGTCCAGTATAACCTGGTTCCCCTTTCTGTCCTTTATCACCAGAAGGACCCGGATATCCAGTTTTACCTCTCTTACCCTAAAATATAAAATGAAATAATATGAATGGGAAATAATGGCTGTTTCACTCTTATCAATTATAAATAAACTATACATAAAGCTGCCCAATTAATGCTAACAATATAAAATTAGTTTAAATGCTTAAATATAAAATCTGTGATTACCATTAAATTCATGACAATAACAAATGAACTTTTAACATAATACACTGAGTTCACATACAGAAAATAAAAATCAGCAAATTATGCAAAAAATACAGAACTTACTTATTAGATGCATATTATTAATAATAACTGTATTACTTACAAATGCATGCATGCAAAATCCTACTCAAGTCTATGCAGTTCCAATCTGACTCAAATTTAATTCTTCAAAAATGTTCACTGTCCTAAGCATTCTATATCTATTCTAAGCTGGCATGTAATTAAGCATTCCTTTGCCCAAATTGCAAATTCTTCAGCAATTTATAAAACCTCAAGCAAAACAGTCCTGTAATTTTTTACTATATCTGTGATTTTTTTAGGCTTCTTTTTTATTCCTTGATCATGAATTACATGCTAATCATACATTCAAACTCTTAAAGTGCAGGTAAATTTTGAAGTGTTTTTAATGTGAAACCTAAAAGAACTCTCAAACCATGTCCTGAAATAACTAACAGGATTATGTCATATTATTATAAAAATATTATTTAATTTTCATGATTAATTTTTACAAACTTTTTTAAAAAGTGATTTCTGGTAGGAAAAGAATAAAAACTTGTAACAAAGCTATTTAGGAACAGTAATGTCTCTCAGCACTTTAAGGGTCCTTCCATAAAAAATATCATATGAAGGAAAACTTTTGTTTATGAAAAGATTTTAAAAAGATGGGATATGGGAGGTTCATTTATTGTATAAGGAAAATGTTTTAAACAGGAAAGTCTTAAGTGAGTTTTATTCTGCATATATACCCTTTGCTACTAGTAAACAGACAACAAATGGTAGTATAGGAGTTCAATACGTCTTTATGAACAAAACTGGAGATATTTTTGCTATGCTACACATAAGACAGAGATACCTAGAAGCTACACTCAGCTTATAAAAGACTTACACATAAATGGGCATGCCAACCAAAATAATAATCAAGTTATCTGATTACTGTTTCAGTCAGGACTAACACACAATGATATGTCCACTGAAACAGTAGCTAGTTACCAAACCACAATCCCATTTAAAAATGCCTTTGAATCATACTGCACATCTTACAAACACTAAAAAACAGATTTTAAAAAATAAATCTTGTTCCTTGAAAATTACCATGACACAGAGCATGATTTTCTGTAATAAAAACTATGAAAATTAAATCTTAAAAAAACTTACCCTTGGACCATCATCTCCACGTTCTCCTTTTTCGCCTTTAGGGCCATCCTGTCCAGGACGACCCTAAAAAGAATTTAAAAAGCACTACATTAGTTTCAATAAATAAGAAATGTTTAATATTTTCAGAGTTCTTAAATAGTTATAAAAATATTTAATATTGACAAACAAATAAGTAAACAATGCAAATGAACCAAGGTGTGTATAATGTAACATCAGTTGACACACACTAATGTAAAATAGCATGACTAAACATGCCACAAGTGAGGCTTCTATTAGAAATTGGGATAGGTATTATCAAATGAGACCTATACTAGAAATTGGGGCAATAAGAACTGAGCTTACTTCATAACTGCAGTGAAATTAGAAATTTTTAAAATAATGGTATTGTTGGGCTGTAAATGGTAGCTAGGTAGTCACTGGAAGGAGAGCTCTGCACCAATCCCCTGTGATGATGCATAGAATCAGCCAGGCCTAGCACCTAGTGTCTGACCCCGCTTCTCGTGGTGCAGACTATTAGTACCTTTCAAAAGAGATACTCTCTTGTGGAAGTGAATGCAAGGGGAGGGCTGCCAAATTAGTGTGGCCAACTGATCTGGACAACTATGGCTACTTTTTTTTTTCTACCCTGCTGAGGAGTGGTAACCACACAAGGTCCTGGTGCTGACCATATATACAAACCTGAATGGAATTATGGCTCTGAGCTTGATTATGGATCCTGATTTTGCTGCACTGGTGAGCTTCTGTGGAGGGAAAATCTTCCGCTGTGTTTTCTGTTTGTTTGTGGGTTGACAGCCCCAAGTGAATAGATTCACAGGATATGTTTATCAGCTGGTGGATAATCCTGTGCAGAGGTCATCGCAGGCACCTGAACTCTTTGCTTCTACCGGCATTGTCAAATTCTACATTGGAGCAAGTCTTCCAGTGTAGATGGCTTCAGCCTTTAGTGGTGGGAGAATGGGTCTTTGCTCCATGTCTATGATTAGGGGCCTGTTGATATTGTCGGCATTCCCTCTCTCAATAAACATAGTTTCTTTAAACATCCCACTAACCATTTTCTCTCCATAGGTAGTTGGAATGTGAGGACTCTGCACAGAGCTTATTCTCTTGATGTCCCCACACAAGAATTCCACCATTATAATTTAGATATTCTCGGCTTGCAAGAGACCAGATGGACAGATAAAGGTCAGATTCTTAAAAATAATCTTAAATTTCTCTTTTCAGGGAGGAACGATAACAAACATCACCAAGACGTGGGTCTGCTTCTCAGCAGACACGCTAATGATGTTCTTCTAGGATATGAGTGCATTAATGAAAGGTTTCTTACAGCAAAATTTCAGACAAGCTTTAAAGACTTGAATGTTATCTGCTGTTATGCCCCCACTGAGGATGAGAAGGATAGGTTTTATAGACAACTTCAGGATATTTTGAATTCTGTCAAGAAAGGAGATATTACCCGTGTTCTAGGTGACTTCAATGCCAAAGTTGGTACTGACTCTGACCTTTGGGGAGGAGTGATAGGCCCTTTTGGTATTGGTAGCTGCAATGGCAATGAGCAACGTCTCCTACAGGTAGGTAAACTCAATGGATTCAGAATAACTAACACTTATTACAAACACCGCGACATACATAAGTACACATGGGTTTCACCCGATGGGCTGCATAATAATATGATTGATTATATATTAATTAACAGCAAATGGGCTAGTTCTGTTAGGATTGATCTGCAAATGGGCTAGTTCTGTTAGGAAGTGTCTTGCAACGTAAACTTAAAAAGTGTTGTGCTAGGTTTAAAAATTTTACCTTTAATACTGAAGCTCTGAAAGACCCAGTTATAGCTAAAGCATACCATGATAGGTTACTTAGTCATTATAACAGTCATGGTTTGCTTACTACTGAAGTTGAGGAAGAATGTGACCATTTTAAACAAGCTTTTTTGGAAACTAACAGTACTCTTTTAGGGGAAAAGGAGCAGAGGAGGCAGAATTATTTGAGTGATAAGGCACTTGAGTTTATTTCAAAAAGAAACAATTGCAGGAATGTCCTTAATCAATACCCTACTAGTCCTAATAGAAAGTATTACAGAGAGCTTAATAAATGTGTAAAGGATCAGTTAGCTGCTGATAAGAATCTTTGGCTTAATGGCTTGGCTGACAAAGCCGAAGAAGCAGTTAGACAGCACAATAGCAAAGAGCTGTACCAGATAGTTAATGTTTTGTGTGGTAGAAAACTGACAGGTCTACAGGGATTGAAGGATAAACAAGGTAAGGTTATAGAAGGTGAGGATTCTGTCATGGAAAGGTGGGCTGAGCATTTCAGTGATGTTCTAAACAATATGGGTAGTTCTACTCCCATTGTTTGCAATGATGATAGATGCATTGGTGGCTTTAATGTTGGCCCTATAACACAATCTGAAATTATTTTGGCTATTTCCAAACTTAAACTTCATAAATCCCCATGTGTAGATGAAATTACCATGGAAATGCTTAGAGCTGGGAATGTTTCTGTTACCACTTGAATGACTGAAATTTTAAATATCTTTTATAATAAAGGCATGGTTCCTAAGGATTTTACCAGAGCTATTATTATCCCTATTTTCAAAAAAGGTGATCGCAGTTCTTGTGATAACTATAGGGGTATTAGCCTACTCTCTGTTCCAGGGAAAATTCTTTGCATGATTGTGCTTAATAGAATTAAGAATCTGGTTGACAGGCAATTGCGTGATGAGCAATGTGGATTCAGAAGTGGTAGGGGATAGGTAGATCAGATATTTTCACTTAGGCAGATTCTTGAGAAATGTTTAGAGTTTCAAAAACCTTTGGTTGCTAGCTTTGTTGATTTCAAAAAGGC